>OX122923.1:10000-5010000 GCA_944738685.1 Synanthedon myopaeformis | reverse complement strand
AAGAGTCTCTTATCGATACACGATAAAGATAACATATGCTATATAATAAAAGAATATCTATCGCATCATATTACTCAAGGTTGTTGTATTGTTAGTGATACTTTATACCTATTTATAGTCTGTACTTTGTGAGATAAAGGTAAGTTTTTCTAGTAAATTTTCTATGGAAGGTAAAAAAATCAACTTAATATTTGCTTAAATAAATTTGAGGTAAAATTAAATATGTATAAATTGTTACGCCTTGACGCTTTTCAAACGATATTCTACAACAATGTCATATTTTAAAGTTAGCTTAGATAGGTTTATATACTTATGAAATTGACAATTTATCGCACTGGTCACATGAATTAAAATTAAACCTGCATGGTGATAGAGTGAAACTTTTTTCAAACGAAAACTGTAACATTCTAGATTTAAAAAAAAATCACGACAAAACCGCTTTCGTAGTGGAAACTTCGACTTGAATAAAATAAATATAGGTATTTTATTCTAAAAAAACTGTTTTAACGAATAAAACGTACGAAACGGCAATTTCATACTTTAACCCTTAATCTATACTTTTTATTTTTAACACAGTAATAATGCAGGTATAACAACCTACAGTGCAAGGTTGAAATGTAGATATACCTATGTAATAGTAATGCAAATATAATTATAACGTAATGAAACTGTAGTACCAACCAACATTTAATTTTGATTTGGTATGTTTTAGATATGCCGCCACCACCACCAGGACCACACCATCCACCGGGTCCACACGGTCCACCGGGACCACACGGTCCACCGGGACCACACGGTCCACCGGGACCACATGGTCCACCGGGACCTCCTGGACCACCTGGACCTCCACATGGCGCACCAGGGCATCACTCTCCACACCACCATCCCGGACCACCACATCATCCTCATCCGCATTAAATTAGATAATTAATAAACTATAAATTTATATTATAAAGACTTATCTATATCTAATTACTATTACTTATTAAAATGTTATCTTTTTTTGTTTCTTTTAAATGTTGTCTTTTTTAGCATTACATACTGGATGTTCAATAAAAAGTGAGAAAGAGAAAAAAGCCATTTGTTATAATAATAAAAAAGTTTTCGATTTTCATTTGTATTTTAAAAATTGTAGTCATTTGTTTTCTACGTTTCGGAATGTGTTCTCGAAAATGGAGAAAATTGAAATTCTCGCGGTAATTAAATATCTCTGCTTAAAAATGTTTACTACGGAGGAAGTAAATCAAGACTTACAAGGAACATTAGGGGTTCATACTCCTCCATACTCTACAGTTGCTCGTTGGTGTGCTGAGTTTAAGCGAGGAATATCTTCCTCTAACGATGACCCACGCCCTGCGACGGCAGTAACCGAACAAATGATAAAAAAAGTTGAAAAAATTGTTTTGGCGGATCGTCGTGATACAGTTCGTTTTATAGCTGAAGAAATAAGGATTTCGATAGGGAGTGTCTATAATATTATGCACAACCACCTGGGCATGAAAAAGAGTCCTCGTGCTGGGTGTCCAGAATGCTTACGGACTCACAGAAACAAACCAGACTAAGGATTTCGCGAAGCTGTTTGTTGCAGCAAGATCATGATCGATTTTTGTCTCGATTCATAACCATGGATAAAACATATCTTCATCATTATGACCCGGAAACGAAACAGCTCTTCCATGACTTAGAAGAGACCGTCATCTCCAACTCGTAAGAAATTTAAGTAGGCGTCGGTAGCCAACCTACCTTTACATTTAAAAAATATTGAAAATGAATAAAACACCCTGCTAAGTCCGTTGATGTTTTTCACCACCACCGGATAATGGAAGGTTTAGCACTAACATGATAATATAACATGTACGATACTTGTATACCATTGATACGATACATTTACGATACTTACCATAGATAGGTATAAGATAGGTCATTTTTTATAGGATTTGATCACTTTTTAAGAACAGCTGTATTCGATATTTTGATTGATAACATATTTAACATTTGTTCTACATATAGCCAGTAATTTACACGACTTGACACGTCTAATATGTAGTTTGTGATCATTAAAAATAAATAATTTTTAATTTAACTTTTTATTATAAAGTGTTGCAAATTACAAATACAAACTCCTAAATGTACAAAAGTCGTCAAAACATTTTTCAATCTTTCTGGTTAAAACGTTCTTATGGAAATAAATGCTATTTACTTATTGCGCTTCGTTTACTTACAAAGTATTTAGGTTTGTGTCGTTTGTTCGCAGTTTTGTGTTTAGAAAATGGAATTTTCCTGTTGGCAAAAGGAAGGGGCGGAATTCCCAATCGATTCCTGTTTAAGGCTTCGAAAACGGATGCTTTTACAAAGCAAGCGATTCTGTTGTTTACCACTCAATTGTTTCATTGTAACAGTACCTACCTTATCCTTACATTAGCGATTCATTTCTTTTGTTGTCTACAAAAGTACCGTTTAGATATCCACGTAATTGATTTCGGAATTGAATGTTCCTTGGTAATTTCTTTCAGATATAAAATTCCTAATTCGCTGAATTTTAATGTTAACTATTTAGATGTGGTTTTTTTCTTATCCTTATTAATCTATAATATGAGAACGGATTTATGAATTTTTTATGTGGTAATCTCCCCAACTATTTGAGAGGTATTTTTAATCGAGATATAACAAAAGATAATAAAGTATATGCACACATGAATTTAGCTTGATATTGATCTAAACTAAACAGGACTTCAACATAAAATATCTTTTTTTCAAAAATGAATGCAAAAAAGCAAACAATTTTCTGTTCAATATTCATCGTATGTCGTCTTTCGTGAATGCATCAGCCTGCGGCATACATAGAAAGGGGTTGGTCCCCCACGAGCCAACTTTACAATCAGACTTATTTAACAGCTGCTCGACATCCCCTTTAAAATAAAAAGGTTGTATATACTATTACTTTAATTAGAACATTTTATAAAGATAGAATATAAAATTATCATCAAATTGTTGTAGTGGAAATGTCTTCCACATTCATAAATTGGACAGCTAATCTGACGGCAGTAACTACCCTCTTCATCATCACAGCCGCAGTATGTCCACTGCTAGACATAGGCGTCTCCCATAACTTTCCAATAGGACTGGTCACAAGCAGCCTGGATTCGCAGTCGACCCGCGACCCGTCTCTACCTTGTGGTGGACGTCCTACGCTGATGTGCTTGCCAGTCCGAGGCTTCCACTCAAGAACATGCGCGCCCCAGCGTCCGTCGGCTCGCCGTACTGTGTGTCCGCCCACTGCCACTTCAACTCACTGATCCGCCGGCTTATGTCGGTAACTTTTGTACATCTACGGATCTCCTCATTTCTGATTCATAGCCCTCTCCATAGCTCGTTGAGCGACGTTGAGCTTTCTTACGAGGCCATATGTCATCACTGGCAACTCACGTTGGGCGAAACCTTTTGTTTTGAGACACAGAAAAATTTTGGACGAGAAGATGTCTTGAAGCTTCCCGAACGCTGCTCATCTCAGCTGGATTAATCTCCTTCTCGAAGTTGGTTCTACCTGTTTACTGAGATCCACAGCATATGTGATTTTGTGTTCCGATGAGTAAGTATAAAAGATCCCCGAGTCCTTTTCCCTATCCCCACCTAATTTCATATCCTTTAGCCTTTATCCTACTAAGGTGGGCGGCGCACTTGCAGCACCTATGGTTGTGTTAATAGATGACGTAGCCACCGACCTTCAAGTGGACCGTCAGCCTGCCTGCCGACCTTTTTATAAACAAAGAAAATAGACACATGTTAGGGCACTAGTTGTATATATTTTTAAACAATTATAATAAAAATTATATTACACAAATGAAACCTACTAAACTATTTTCCTCGCTGGTAATTCGTTTTATAAAATTTGGTAAAATCACGAAATCCACCCAAACTTTTATACACGACGTTTACTTACTTAATGGCCCAGGCATTTTTCCTTCTTTGTTGAACTTTTGATTGATCTATAAAAGATGCGATTCCTGTGGAGTTTCTTTGGCCGTTCTTCTCCACAGAGGAATGCACACCGTGGTAGTGAACGTGCCATTCTCTGCCATTCTCTGACGTCGAAAAGCGATTTTATAAATCTTATTTCGAATAAAAATGTTTTGAATTTGAATTTGAATTTGGATCTATTTCACGGTAATGAATTGTATTATTAATGAGTTAATTTTAATTTTACGACCTATTTATTTTATTATTATTTTATTAAATAAAATTTACATTATTTTCATGTTTATCCTCACTCGACACAATTTTCTAGGAGTACGCTTGATAAGACTCGATTTAATATTTTTATTATTTGGTAAGTAAATATTGAAATATTAAATTGAATTTAGTAAGTATTTATTAATTAGTAGTTTAGTAACGTATTGACGATAAATAGTTGTATCTACAGATGTTGGTTTTTGTTTTTAATGCAGTGACTTGTGGAAAACACTGAAGAATAATACAATATTATTCCCCATTACAATTAAATGATCTAAGTGTTTTGAATTGTAAATAAAATATTCTTTAAATATTTGTGTTATCTTAATTTAGTTTAGAGAGCTTAAAACTTAATTTTAAGTACATGTTAGCAAATATTTGCTTTTGTGAGCTCTGTTTAACACTAACCACTAACTAAAACTTTAAAGTTGGTTGTATTTAAACCAAGATAAGGGTTCAACAAAGTGAAAACATTTGATGGGAATCGACCCATAAACTGAGTATCAATTGAAATTTAAAAAAAGTTTTTATATTAACAAGAGTAAAAAGTTTAATCCCACATATTCCATTGTGTTTGAATAAACATTTCAATCGAGAGGTTTTCATTTGCAGTGGTTATTCAACCGGACGGCACATTCAGCTCTTTTTTACGCAACACTGATTCCCGATGAATGAACTGCGAATAGATATACGAGTAGATCATATTAGAGTTCACCCATATTAGGTGTGCTTATATAGAGTACCGTTATATAAGGTATGACCTGTGACTGATTTATTGCAAAAAATACGTACATTTACGTCTCTACTTTCTATATTTGTACAGTCAGGGTACGAAAACCTTAGTCAATTTTCAAATTCATTCCTTTATCAAGCCATAGACTCTTACTACCTTTTGAAACTAAAGCACTAAGCAGACAACTGACAGACGTTTGAAATGAAATTTTGGCATGACTGATAATATAATAATTGCTCTGGTCTAATAATAATTGCTGGTTGGTTGCGCTGTGATCGAATAGTTGGCTGTCAGGTCCTTTCTTTCCTTCACGTATTACCCACCTTCCTAATAAATGTGGCCCTCACAATTTTCCTCTTTACCCACTTACCATAAAAATAATGCATTGCTACCGATGACCGTCGCGCGAGAAGAAGTGGAACGCGCCCGCGCTTGAGCTGTGGTTTTCGTGCCTATAGTGAGTTTATCCGCGCCTTAACTCGATCCGCGCTTTACCGCTGAACTTTGAAATACATGTGAACAGTGTCTGCCAGTTGGACACTTAGAGGTTCCTGCAGGAGAGCGCACCAGAGCACCGGTATAAGGTACGTGCATTTCCTTCTGCTACCTATCCTGTCCTTCAGACGGTCATACTGTTCACTTATACAACCAGATACAGTCTACTAAATCGCTAATAGGGATTCATGGCGTGATTCTGTCGCAATCCCGCCGCAACGAAATTTAGATTTCGTCAACCCCTTTAGGGGTTTTCACCGCGCCTCCACTGGTAATTAATTATTATTAATATAATAATAATTGCAAATGTCGACTTTAGGGTGACTAACGTTTTTTATCCCACTGTACATATGTTATTATAAAATAAATTCGCTTTAAATTTCTGTTTCTCTGAATAATAGAAATAGTTATACAGTTTTTATAAGAAGAAAACTAAGGATAGCGTTTATAATTTTCATTTAAGAAAAACCATACAAGCCGGGCTTCTTCAGCGTTAAATTCTAAAAATTAACTATTCATTCCATAAGCTTATATTAAGAAGTCAAGGGTAAACCTTTCTTAGACGCTCCTTACAACCCTCCTTATAAAATACCACCGTGAAATAACAGCGTGTACTTACGCTGTTGTGTTTCGCTAAGGGTGTAAGTAAGGTAAGGCAGAAGCTATTACCCTATTACTTATCCTTATTCCTCATCCTTATCCCATCAATTTGTTTATGGACGACCTGTTAAGGGGACAGTTAGCATGTCTGTCGTAATTTGAATAAAAGAAATCCGTCCTCACAATAAATCGAGTTAGAAACGGATACCGAAGAAATAGTAAATAAAGATAGTCTGTTTAGCTAATTATCAATGTGTGCGTGAACGAATGCGAGAGACGTATGTATGTGTGAATGCACGGTTAAATAGGTGTTACAAGCCTAACGTTTTCAGTTCTAATAAAATTGTCTTTAAGTCAACACGTCTTTCTATTCATCATAAGTCAGCAATTAAAAGTGAGCTTTATTACAATAACATAGTCAAATGTTAAAAATATGATAACAAAAATAATGTTAACTAATGTTTATTAATTGGAATAATTTTATTAATTTTTAATTAATTAAAACAGTTGTTCAGATTGAAAAAAGATAATGTAAAAAACACTAATATAAAGAAAAAATCATTGGGTTTTTATCGTGTATACTCCATTATGTTTCTAAAACATTGCTATAGGCATTAGGTATAGGTAAAAATTGATAAATCAAAGTAATTTAATTATATTTATTTTCATTTAAGATTAATAATACATACATGAATCGATTCATATATATAAAATGATTCATATATTTACGTTATATTAATTCATTAATTCATTTAGCCAAAAATATACTTAGTCATTGGAAGTTATTGGAAATTATCCTTTGTAATTTTAATAAATAAAATACTATCTGTATGCCCTTGCAGAGAAATTTCTGTATAAGTAACTTATCTACTGTTATAATTATTAAGTGTACCTACTAACATTTAACAATTAATTTTTTAACAAATTATAAACAGAATTTTAATGGAAAATTATGTTCAGTAAAGCCTAGTACACGTGAAACGTGAAGATACGAAAAAGTATAATGGCCGCATGTTTGTAGGTTAAAGTTTAATCTGTCCGTCAATCAAATGAGGCGACGGCGAAAAACTCTGCTTTGAGAACGAGTTCAGTCTATTTTATCTTGAAACAACCCCGAGCGGAACTTGAGACATTTGACGTCCCGGCCTCACTCACTTTGTCGGACTCATAATATTATAACAAGGGATTTTCTCATTAATATTTTATTTAAGAGAGAACCTACAGCGTCGTTCTTCCCCATTTTGAAGCGTCGCAAAGGAGGTCAGAATTACAGATTAGAACACGCGTACATAATTTAGAGACAAAATTAACCAATAATTTCCTGCATAAACTTTAGCTATTTCTTCATTATTTCCAATCTAATAAAATATCCTTCGTTACCCGTGTTACTACCCATCTTACTACCAGCTATTGAATTTGTTTTTTTTTTTATTTTTATTAGTGTTGCAACAAAATATATTTTACCATAGAGTAAATAGTACTTTACTGGTTAAATACCATTTACTCTATGATTTTACCATTTAATTTATCGTTAATAATGTAATTAAAACGTTACCATGTCTTGTTTAGCTTTATAACAAACTAGTTGTTACACACGACTTCGTCGGAGTAACTTTGTAAAATATATAGCCTATGTTACTCGCTGATAATGTAGATTTCTATAGGTGACAGAATTTTTAAAATCGGTTCAGTAGTTTTTGAGTTTAACAAAAATTATAATAATAATATATATGTATGTAAATATATATAACTTAGAACTAAATGAAATATTATTTAGATTATGTAATTTTAAAGTAATATTCTATTTCCATATTGACTGTCATACATAAAATAAAAGACATTTGTATTTATTGAATTATCAAAAATTACATTAGTAGAAAATTGCCGCTATTGCCCGTGGTCCACCTACTTTGTTCACCTGTGGTGTATCACATAGAAACATTTAGAAAAATTCATCCAAATCTGAAAATTGTTTGAGGTATTATAATGCAATATTAACATATTAAAACATTCCAACATTAAAAATACATTAAAAATTTTCACTCACTGAACATTAGATATGAATAGCAGCATTTATTTTCAATCAATATGATGGCGTAAAAAAATCTTAATCACATCAGATTAAGTAGAGCATGCTTAAAAGGGAAGAAAATCATATTTAAAAAATACCCTACATTAAAGGTGATGCAGGAATGTTTGTATCATTTTATACTTACTGTTTATGAGTAGAAAGCAGATTAACTTAAATTTTCTATTTAGTTACTAATTTAGATGTGGAGATATCTGGTATTTTATTTTTAGTAGTGTATGTTTGTATACGTTTGTAATATAGTTTCTAGTAGTAGAATAATATATACTTCAGTAAAAAAATTCATAATACAGTTTCAGATTTATGACTATTTTGACATACCTATTCGTGTTACAAAGAACAGTCTTTGGTTGTTTCTTGAAGTTACGTTTTATGTCTTACATTGTGGTCCATTTTATTATATGTATATTTTTTAACGGTGTCTATAGAATAGGTTGAAACGGGAAAATAAATAACAAAGTACATTCATTTGAAAGTAACTTGGTGCATTTTCAACACATTTCTCTCACAATGGATTTGTTTTCGCAATTTAATGTGAACCCAGGGCTTTCAAAGAGAGCCTCAGGAGACTCTACATCTAAGTTAGGTTTAAGTTAGAGTTGGCTCCGTCGCGGTATATGTCCCTCTTGTGGCGCGTACCACTACTATTTTTGGATAATATACCCTGGGGTTTACGTTTAATGTTACAGACGACTTGAACTATAATGATTATTTCTATACTAAATTTTCTATTTTGGACTTTTAGTTGTCTAAAAAAATTCAATAAAGATAAATTTATATTAATAAAGTAAATGAATAAATAGAGAATAAATAAATAAGATAAGTAGAGAGCGACGTGCTTATCTTTAAACGGTATAAGAAAGTCTGAAATTCTATTTATAGGCCTAAAGTATTTAGAAGCACTTTTAACAATCTCTTAGATTTTATGTGCTTATGTACTAACTATATTAAATTCACATATAATATGTAGTAGAGAAAATTTTATTTTGTTTAATTAAGCTGATCTAGCCTTAAGTCTAGATAGACTATAATTATTATTTACCTTTGCCTTAAAGTAGATTGAGATTTCTATTAAGACAGATTAATCTGAACAAAGTGGTGACGCGTTGCTTAGTTTCTACATATGTGTTTGTTGGCTGTATTAGAGCAAAAATAAAATAAGCAAGCTTCACTTGTGTGAGGATTTTTATGAGAAGTTCGGCAGGCAGGCTCACAGTCAACTAGATGTTAGGTCATCATAAACACAATTAATGCCATGGGGGTCAAAAGTACGATGCCGACCTTGATATGATAAAATGTAAAGAATAAAAAGAGGACAACTCTATCTATTATCTCAGGATCGTCATCTTGGTTTTTTTCCGAAACCCTGGTAAATTTAAATTTATAATGACGATCATAAGTTTCTTGTAGAAACCTAATTGATAAATAAATATTTTGATTTTGATTTTTCTCTGAAACACAACTTGTAGGTAATTTCACTGTAGCCTTCTGTGAGGGGTTGGTTATACTGCCCTCAGAAAGGCTACCCAGTTTACCACCTTCCTTCATACCAAAGAACGTAGTGCCATCTACCGAAATATTGAATTACAAGAAAGGCAAGTACCATGTCTGCCTAGTCAACTAGTAATGTTAAAAATACAATACCGTCTCGCTGTGAAAACACATATAAACTTTGCAAAATTCCGGCGATATTGAATAGAAGAAGCAAGACAATGTCAACTGGAAAATATTTTATGAAATGCGAGCGCTACACGACTCGCGCCGGTCTTGTGTCACGTACTCACCTCTCTCAAAAATTCACAGAATAAAACACCAGGGAATACGAAAGAGCTTGCATTTAAGCCAAACCTTCCCGGACTAAAGCATAGTGCAAGTTAATCATAAAGATTTTATCTTTTATTGAAAATAAAAAATTATTAATATCATGTGCTTCTAGTTATCATTTCTAATTTGTTTCTAATATAAATTTTCATGTTTATCGCTGTCAAAAGATGTTAAAACCGATTTTCAAAACCATAGATTTTAGTTTCACAGAACTAAGTAATTTTTTTGCGAAAAATATATGATAGATTTTGTTCTATTTAACATGTGGTGGCAACAGTGAAATCAAATAAAAATTCAATTCGTTCGTGATACTGCTTTATTAAGATGAAAAATCTAATAAAAAGATACTTACTGTTATTTTGAATAATAATAATTTTTTGAATCAAATATCCAGTATTATCGAAATAATATATCTTTGAAATCTCTGTGCAGTATCAATATCTAGGGCACTTATTTATAATAAAATTGTTGCTTACAATGATTATAGGAGAATTTCAAATATTATTAATAGCTTTACATCTATACTATTATATAAAGCTGAAGAGTTTGTTTGTTTGGTTGTACGCACTAATCTCAGGAAGTACTAGTTCAAATTGAAAAATACTTTTTGTGTTGGATAGTCGAGGAAGGCTATAGGCTATAATAGAGGACGCGGGCGAAGTCGGGTGCACCAGCTAGTATAATATACGTTACTACAATAAACACAACAAGTTTCAGCTTTATTTTATTACTGCTTAATACAACTCAAATAAAACTTGTCGGTAATATCAGATACTCGTCGAGAATTGATCTGAAAACTAAATGAATATAATCCATTTAGCACAGAAACAGAAGCGCTGATTTAACTGACAGATGGACACAGAGAGATAATTATGACTGTGTGCTGGTGTCAGTTAATTAAATATTAATCTTTTAAAAGAGTAGATATCATTATAATCCATTAGGCTGTCGATAACTAACATTCTAACGTTGAATTTGCTTTATTAATTAGCCGGGCTTGCGCCAAAATAACCGCCATTAAATATTCAAATTTGGAAAGTGCAGAGCTGTGTCGCTGCAGTAGCGAACGAGCTTTCGTGCTGTCAGGACTTGCATTCGGCATGTCTGTTAAATGAACATGTCTGGGTCGCGGGTATTCTAGGAATAGCGTCGAACGGGCCAGGCAGGTCAAACGGAAATAAAGCAACCTGCACCAACGAAGTTTGGACATGTCTGATAGCTTCACTGGCGGCTCATGAATAAAATACACTTCATTTCTGTTTGTGTTTCTTTTAATTTTTATTTTTTGGCTCGTCACTCTTTTATTCCTTTCGATATAATAATCGGGGAGAATGAGAATGAAATATTACATACATAAAATTACTTCATAATGTTATGTTATACCTATGTAACATTTATTCATTAACAGTTTTCAATTATGTCTTAAAATGAGGTTTTAGGTTTTGTTTTTGCTTCCTTAGGAGGCATCTTATCAACCTATCATCACATCACATCACATCACACATATCACAAGGACCGTTGATTGTTCTGCCACCCTTTTTAAAATTACAAAATTTATATAATATAATACAAAATTTATATTATATAATACAAAATTTATATTATATAATTGTTTGGATAAGCACAGCCAAAGCTAAAAAAATAATTTAAAAAACTAGATAGCTGAAATTTGAGGATTTTTGAAAAAGGATTTTGAAAATTTTAACCCCGCGCGAAGCCTGGGGCGAGTAGCTATTATATCTATACTAGTCTATACTAATTTTATAAAGAGAGAAGGTTTTGTATTTTTGTAAGTTTGTAATGAATAAACTCAAAAACTACTGGGTTTTTGAAATTCTTTCACTTATAGAAAGCTATATTATCAGCGAGTACCATAAGCTATATTTTATAAAGTTACGCGGACGAAGTAGTGTACAAAAGCTAGTAATAAATATTCTTAAATATATTAAGAAATTACACCAAGAATCACAAACTAAATAAAATTGATTATTTATTGATTAAAACTTCCTTTTTCTAATTTTATTTTACGAAATTTTCTGTTTTTTTTTTTTTTTTTCTTAAATATTAAGATTATAATTATTATTTGGCATCCGTGGAATTCCGAAGATGTTAAGGTGGAATGTGACCTTCTAGGAAAATTGAAACCGTTTTGTATCTGTTTTTGTAACCATTTTTCATTTTCTGCAATCGTAGAAGCTTTAACCATCTTATCAAAGAAAGGGATGTTTGAGAACCAAGTTAACGTGACTGTATTCGTCTTCTACAATGTAAATTTTATACAATAGAAATCAAGTTGATTAACTTCTGTTAGCACCCTCTACTTCGAGTACATTAATTAAACCACTTTATGTTTAATTCCAATAGTTTTATTGTCCGACCGATATATCAGAACTACAATTCCAACTATAAGATGATGACCTCTCTTCGCGAATGAACACCTCCTTTTGAAACGTCACAGAACACTTTTCAATCAACTTCAGTCGACATAAATAGCAGACTTCCTTGTTTAACATTATCTCCACTAGTGAAAAACGCATGAAAATCCGTTCAGTAGTTTTTTGATTATCGCGAACATACAGATATACTGGTAATTTCTTTCATAAATATTATTATTGATTTGCAGAAAAAAATTGTATCTGTACGAAGCTGGGAGCGGGTCGCTAGTTTGTAGATAATTTAGACTATTAATTAATAGTAGATTAACAGGTACGATATTTTTTACAATAATATTGTAATCAGTAATCAAATGAGACCAATAAACTTTACAAATTTGGAAAACTTTCGTTTTTGTATACCGTTGCAAAGGGATTGGTTCATTAGAGATGTTACGTGACTATTTATATACTCGTACATACTTAAATGTACGTTGTTTTTCGTAGTACAAAGTAGCGAATTCAACCCTTTTGCTAATTTACATTTACACGTTCGATAGCTGTTTGAAATGTTTCCCCTAAATCTATTTATTTCTAACTAGTAACCCGCTCTTGAGTATAGGGCTGTTTAAATAATTCTTTTAATTAAAGTTCTCTCAAGATAATTAGCGTTTATCGTGTAAGAGGTTAAAACTTTTTTAATGATCTGATTAGAATTAGACGAAGTCTTGTCGAAGAAAATCTTTAATTAATTACACCACTTGATAGTTAAAGGATCAAAGGTTTTCTTAGTTAATATGGTTTATTCAAATTTGTTGGATATAACACGGCCAAAGAAAATATTACGCGTAACGTACATGTATTCACATAAAACACACGTCCGTGCTTATGATAAAGATAAAGCTACATTTTTTTAAAACTTCTTTTTAAGAATTTACTCTAGTTATCATAATTAACTATTTTTAATATGGTTTTCAGTTTTTGAACGTAATTTGTACACTGGCTCTTGATAAAATCAGCCTGAAACTACACTATATGATTCTCAATAGAAAGGCTACACCTTTGGTTCACTGAAATGTTTTGCATAATAACATAAATATATGTAAGAATGAACTTCTTGGCACGATGAAATGGTTGGGGCGTAACAGAATATATACACACAAGATCGAGGCGGTTTTTATTGTGAGGCAGTAAAAAGAAAGAATTTGCATCCAGAATCGAACCAGACACTTTCCAAATCGACGATCGTAAACTGATCCCGCTGCGGTCACCGAGTTCATGAATAAAATGTTACATCCGATCCTTAAAAGAAAAAAGTACAAAGTGCGGTCACATGTTAGAATATTTAGATTTGGTATTAAGGTTGCATTGTAATTTGTAGCGGTATCTGGTACAAGAAAAGGCAAATACAATTTACTCTATATTTATTTTAGCTACACGCTCTCGGCTTCGCCCGGGTTCAAAATAAAAACTATCCTATCTTTTAAGTTGGACCAAATTTCAAATAGTTACGAAGTTTAATCAAAATCGGTTTAGTAGTTTAGGAGTTCATCGGCGACAAGCATGTGACACGAAATTTATATATACTCGTATATAATTATAGAGATTTTAAAACATGCGAAGGTTTGTATTTTTCTTCCTCAATAACGCACAAACGGCTATAAAGATTTGGATGAAATTTGGCACACAGATAGATAAACATATAGGATACTTTTTATTATGAAAAAATGTTAGGCTTCCGAGAGATTGTATAAAAATATAAATATTTCGTCGCCCTTCTTATCACAGCGATAAAGATGTCAGGCGTTATAACTCATATATTTTCATCTTTCAACGCTTGCGAAGTCGCAGGCACCAGCTAGTATAACTATATTTAACAAACAACTTTTATAATTTTGTATACGATTAACGTTGGCTATTTGGTGACATCGCTAACACATTAACATTGAACTTATACTTAAAATATTTAATTTAAGATTTTATTTTGATGGTCCACACTCTTTACATTTTGTTATCTTTGTTTTGTTGTGTTTGTCGCAAAGCCTGCGAATGGGAGTCCGTTGGACCGCTTTAGAGTTCGAACAAATAATAAATGAAAAAGTTCTTATAATTTTTAAAGTTGTATAATAATGGAGACTTGGGGAGCTTTACAATTACTTTGTTTACAAGCACAGTGTAAGAGTAGGTTTTACCTGTTAAACAAATAAATACAATATATAATAAACATGACACGTGATTATAAGTGTATTTATAAGAGTATGCCATAGCGAGTCGGAGTCACGTTCTGACAATATTTGCTATGTGAAATTTAGCTACTGTGTCGGTTTATGTCGGTGTGGGCTGAACTAAGCTTACGCCACATCTAACATAAGCCGGCATTGTTTTTTGTAATCCACTGATTTTCACGTTTCCAGTGGGTAGTACTTAGATAAAATAAGAACTAAAAATAGAGACCTGTAAACGACAGTGAGGCCGGTAAAAATACACCTTCGCCCTGTACATACACGGCTGCACGCACACATTTAAATGCAATCAAACTCTCCTAGCCTCATTAAAATATTTACTAGTGAAAATGCTGATTGCGTAGTGATATTGTGTAAAAACCAGTCTTCAAAAAATAAAAAGCAGGGTGGAATCGCTTTCACACGTAACTAAGTTTGGAAACCAATATTTTCAATAATAAAAAAATTAGGTTATAGCTTGTTTATAAAATCGGCTTCACTATGTTATCCTCAAAATTATGTCTAGACAGTGTCCAAAATCAGATATAGTTCTTATTTGGTTTGAGATACTTATTTGAAAGTTAGAATGATTTTTTTACATATAGAGTAGTAATATTTAATTTAACCTTAACATACTTTTCCACTTATTTATACTCTTTGGACTATACTAATTTACCCTTGAAAATCCCTGTGTTAAATAAAAATAAAATTGAAGCTAAATAAAATTGAATTTAAAATCAACTGTATCACGACATAAAGAGGCCACAACTCAGCTAAATGATACCGGCGAGGGTAGTTTCGTGGAAATTTTCAACACAACCGCTCCATTACATAATAGGTACACTTTCGTCTGCAGAAAACTAAATTTTACACTCGACTCTGTCTGTGAACTTCAAAATTCACTATTAATTAAGAGGTGAATGATATGTGTAAGTATCCTTAATACTTAAATAATAAGTTATTAATTTATAAATTAAGCTTAAACTTAATTCTACCTACACAGAAGTGAATTCTCGCTGCGAGTGCAGACGTTAATTTGTTGCTACAATGTAAAAGCTATGTATTAAAAGATAATGAAATCAGGAAATAAAAGATATTTCAGCACCTGATATTTCATTTATTGCTCCGAAACTACACAACGCAACATCGATGATGCAATTAATGATGCAATCCTTCGTCACAGAACAAAACATACCATAGTCCAATTACAAGTATAAGCTGTGCAATTGACAAGGATATTGCAATTGTTCGACTCGGATACAAGACCAAATTAGGTTGAAAATCAATAATAATTATGGCTAATATAATATAAGATAGAAGGTTAACCTTACATTTCAGCTTTTTTAAAGATCTAATACAACCTTTTACGTGCATATTTGGCAGAAGAACTAACTAAGAAATGACGAACGTTAAACATATTGTTATTGAAAGAAAGTATATAAAATTTATTAATTTATTAGTGATTTTCCATGCACTATTTTCATCGACATTTCAATTTAAAATTGGTGTTTTTTTTTCTTGATTAATATAATTATCAATCCTTCTATCCTTACTAGTTTTTACTAATATTATAAATCTGTCTGTTTGTCTAGATAGACAGACGTCTATATGTTACATTTTCACGCCTTAACCACTCAACCAATCATCATGAAATTTTGCATTCACGTTCACAGGGATAAAGGAAAGAACATAGGGTACTTTCATTTAGAATAAAGTATTGTTCCCATGGGATCGTCTAAAATTAAAAAAACTAACGCCTGGCAAAAACACTAACACATATATCTTAATGTAATAAGTTTTCTGATTAGTTGCCAATAAATTATTTTAACGGAAAAAGTAAAGAATGTTGTATATAATAGTAGCTTAAGGCTCGGATAGCAGTAGTTAATGTAATTTAAGTGTTATTTAAAATTCAGATCAACTAGGAGCGACAGTTTGTGCACGATATTAAACTTGCTAAGTTTTATTAAGCACTGGCTAGCGATGGCGCCGTCCGCGCTCCTTTTCAATGATTTTATTATCTTACTTTGTCATTTATTTGTCTTTTGACTTGGTAGGGAAGTGTTCTCAGTGATTTAAGTGTACTTAACATTCAGATACCCATACATACCAACGACAATAGACTCAAAATTTGTTGGTTGGATGTACAATTATCATCATCATCGTATCATCAGCCTGCGTCTCTCCACTGCTGGATGTAGTCCTCTCCCAAGACTCGACACCACGCACGGTCCTCTGCGTTAGCCGTTTCAGCCTGCATCTCTCCACTGCTGGATGTAGTCCTCTCCCAAGACTCGACACCACGCACGGTCCTCTGCGTTAGCCGTTTCAGCCTGCATCTCTCCACTGCTGGATGTAGTCCTCTCCCAAGACTCGACACCACGCACGGTCCTCTGCGTTAGCCGTTTCAGCCTGCATCTCTCCACTGTTGGATGTAGTCCTCTCCCAAGACTCGACACAACGCACTGTCCTCTGCGTTAGCCGTTTCAGCCTGCATCTCTCCACTGCTGGATGTAGTCCTCTCCCAAGACTCGACACCACGCACGGTCCTCTGCGACAGCCGTTCTGGCAGCAGGGCGTCTCACACTGCGTTTTCTAATTCGTGGCTTTCATTCGAGCTCACCTACCCCATCGGTTATCCTTTCTGCGGCATTGTGATGTGATGTGTGACCGGCCCATTGCAACTTCAGCTTGTTGATTATTTGGGCTATGTCGACAACTTTAATTTTTCAGCGAATTTCTTTTCGTAGGTTATAAATGAAAAGTTACCAAAAAAGTATAAAAATTAATTTAGACTACGAAACTGATGAGAAAATTTCCTACTTCGTAACAGATTAAGAACAACGGGTTACGAAAAACACGGTCATTTTACATATTCAAACTATTCGTTTTGTTAACTATATTCCAATATAGTTGGACTGTTTGGATATAGGTTACATTTTATTAAACCAAACTTTAATGTAAAACCATGTCTCGTGGAGCCCAATTTTACAACGGAAGACGACGTTAGAGTCGTAAAAACGGACTTGCGGATGTGTTTCTTGCGAACGTTGCTTCAACGGTCAGAGTGTTGAAATATACAAATGTAGAGATAAGATTTTTTTTAATGTTAGGGTCGAAGACAGGCTAACTGTCCACTTGATGGTACACCAAGTAGGTAACGTAACAAGCAACACCATAATTGCCGCAAGTGCGCTGCCGATTTTTTAGAAAGGATAGGTGTTGAAACACAATAGCACACATGCTGTTATTTTTCGGTGTTACTGCCGCAAGATGGGCTGCGAAAAGCAGTGTGCTCTGCCATTACTAATGCCAATTTTTAATTTCATGCAAGCAACGTCGCGAGAAAAAACTAGTTGTACTAAAATGTCATAGAAATCGTCCGTGGGACCAATGGCCGTGGACGATGTGTGGACATGAGCGAACTGGAGTGAATTGTGGGAAATATTAATGAAGCATAAAAACTCTGAGCCTATATTCGGGACACGCTACGTGGTCACGTTGCTTGTAACAATGTTTGAGCAGGAATGTCGGAAGTTGTAGCAATTGTTAAAAGAGTAGACGGGCTTTATTCGTTACTAGCTGTGCCAGCAACATCGTACGCGCAGTTTTCGTACGCTTGGTATTTCCGCATTCGTTATAACTTTTTCGTTTGTAAACCGATTGGACTGAAACAAACACTAAATAATACGGGAAGCTGTGCAAAATTCATTAAAATCTTTCATGCCGTCTTTGAGATTGGCCTGCACAAACGCACAGACAAACAGACAAAAATTCTAAAAAATATTTTTGACCTCAATAACATGAGTACTAATTGTCTTTTTTTTTAAATATTTAATGTACAGACATGGCTCGTTTACTATTTTAATAAAGTGACTATTTCATCTATTTTTGTGAATTTTCCTTTATCCTATTACAGTCTCTTATGTTTACAAACACTGATAGTAACTTACCGTCAAGTGTACTGTTAGGATGCCTGTCATAAAGATATAAAAGGAAAAGTAGGTCCAGTCATTTCGTTTTCAACAAGGGGAGGTTGGCCTGTTTAATAAACGACGAACAGCAACACCCCGCGCAATGTTTTTGTAACGCGAAACGCTGTGATAACAATATGGAGTCAGCGAGTTAACGCCTGCTCTGTAATTCTGTTTTGTTTTATGTAAAAGCGACATAATGAACTTCTGTCTCTAAGTATGTCAGGCAGAATAATATTTTAAAGGATATAGACCCATTGTTCACATCGGTCTGTTGACAGGTGAATATTTGACAGTATCGGATGAAAGGGTATTGTGCGAAATTTCAGAGTAAAATTACTCTGAAAACAGAAATTATAAATATATTTTTAAATAATACTCGTATATTGTTGAATTCAGATAACAGTAAAGTTAATATTAAAACTAGCTTTTTTTTTTAATTTTATTGAAACACAGTCACACATCACTCAATATGATAATAATAAAAGAATAAATACATGCTCGCGACTTAGTCCGCTCCCCATTTTCTTCAATTCAATCTTTACTGCTCACTAGTGACCCGCTCCCGACTTCGCCCAGAGTGCGATTTTTATACATATACGAACCTTTCCTGTTTATTCCTCTTTTCATAAGTGAAACCGCATTAAAATCCTTTGCTTATTTTAAAAGATATAAGTGTACATACAGAGGGACAGACGGCGGGAAGCGACATATTTTATACTATATAAAAATAAAACCACAAAAGTTAACATGGGCAACAGATGGACAGATGGACATTGTAATTTATTGAAATACATTTTTATTTATTAAACTTAATAAAGATCTAGTTTTAAACTATGTTTCCATAGTATCATGAATTCCAGGTATATTTATTTTAGCGTTTGCCTCTCTTAGAAACCTTGTACTCACAAAAACAAGGTTTACAAGGTTTTTAATTATTAATTGGCGATTCTTTTACCAGAAAAAATTAACTGAAAATATTATCAATTGAGTTTTGTATATTTACTTAACTAGCTATAATTAAAAAGGAGTTGGGTATCCCGCAGACTAGTTGATTCTGCAGCATCAGATCAATGTTACCATGTCATGGAATTTCCACCGAAGTAACAGTATACACATCAATCGAACATGTGGAAGTTAGTGAAATCTCTTTGTCAACTAGGAAATGGGTTGGTGACCTTCAAACGCCTGAACAAATCTTCATAAATTATATCTAAAAATGATCCCGATCACGTCAGCTTTCAAATAAAATAAAACGGATCAAAATCAGTCCATCAGTTTGGAGTATAACATGATACACACATACACAGATATACAGACACTTACATGTCAAACTTATAACACCCCGTTACCCATTGCGTCGGGAGTTAAAAATGTCGTAGCTAAATGTAACTTTAGATAAAAACAAATAAATATTTAAAAGATACAGATGGATCCTACTTTTTCTTTATGAACAAGTTGTTTACCGTTTAAGTTTGGATACAAGTCGTAAATTATACTTCTGCCACATTTTTATCGCAAAAACGTGACTCTAGACGGCTTTTATTCCTTGTACTGAAGTTAAATATATATTTTTTTTGTGTTAAATCATAAACATTCATTTGAAATTCTTTTTGGCAAGTGAAATTAGAAAATTCTCTTACTGAATAATAATCCTAAAACAGCTTTTGAGAGGAAAAATGACAATTAGTTTATATTTTGTACAATTATAATGAAAGTAGCTGTTGAAAAATGAAAAATATAACACCTGAGAAAATATCTGACATGTTCATCTGACGACAGTGGCGCTCAATTTTTTATATTTTTAAGAATTCAGACCAACCTAACTCGGAACCTAACTTTTTTCAGAGAAAAATTATCATATGTTAATACAGGTGATAAACTATCTCCCCCCTAGGTGGATCATGACCGTGTAGTGGTGGGGGGGCTTAACCCTCGGCAGTCTGGGCGGTCGCAGGGGCTGGAGGGCCCACCGGCACCTGCTTGACTAATCGGAATGTCGCTGGGGAACTAAGAAGACCCACATGCGTGTACTCTGATCCATGATGGATTTCCCCTTGTAAAAAAAGGTGATAAACTATCTTTATGCTAAATTTTTTCCAAATCCTTTAGCCATTTTTGCATGAAAGAGTAACAAACTTTCGCATTTTATAATATTAGTTGTAAGAATAAATGATAAACTTATGAAACACCTTATTTTAACAATTATTTTTTAAAAGCCAGGCCATATTTCAAGAACTAATTATTTATTGAACCGCAGCTATAAATTATTTAGTTAATGAACGAGTAAAATAAATACTTAAGCATCTTAAGTCTAATTGAGTGAATTCGGACAACAATTTCACAAGGATTTAATTTTGAATTCTAAAATATTGGATAGATAATTGAACAGAATTCGATAAGTTATTTAATTTATGCTTTGGTTCTCACCCAGGCCACCCGGATAAGAGTCGGTTGTAATTTATTGTCAGGTACTATTGATTTAAGGGTTTTCGCTAAACCGGATCAAATATTTGCAGAAGAGCATTTATATATGAATTTAATTATAGATGTAATGAATTGTTACGATAAATAATTGCAAATTGAAAGGCACATATAATTTTGTATTCAACTTTTGTGGCCTTTTTTATATTGTAAAGCAACTAACATCGCCTATAGACATCAGCAAAAGCAAGGGCACCCTTGCTACTAAAGTCAGTTATAGGTTGGTATCGGGAGAGATTTGTAGTCTGATTTTACTATAGGTATATATAGTAAAATCAGATTTTACTATAGGTATTATATAGGCGAATAAAAGAAGACAGAATGCGACGGAAGACATCCGCGGATTCCAATATTTTGAATTGGTCATTGAACATCAAGTCCAATATTTTAGAAAAACCTATAAAGGGTTTTGATCACCCAATTTTAAATGTACAAAGTATGTCATGTACAGAGAGACAGACGGTGGGAAGCGGCTTTGTTTTATACTAAGTATATAAAGTATAATACAATGTCAATAAGTTGAAATTGTTATTATATTCCATTTTTATGTAACACATAATAAACGTGGGAACAAAAGAATAACTGCAAATGGACTACATAAAAGAGGAGACTTCAAATTTGTTGTATCCTCGGGATGGACGACACCTGAGCTGATATTACCGTGTAATTTAATTCAGTGTGAAAGGTGGTGGGCCTCGCCGTAACTCATAAGCAGGTTGGGGCGATTTATGTCAGGACAATATGTTATAAAAATCCGGTCTCGTTTTATTTTATAGGGTAAAATGTACACAAGGGATTTAACTCTTACCCCATTTACTATAATAATGGCTTGAGGTTCGGAAATATTGGGATTTTCTCACTCTTGTGTTGCAGTAATACTGAATGCAGCTTTTTCATAACAATGATAATCTGGTTTTAATGAATTCGGTTTTATTGATAATCTGGTTTTAATGAAATCGGGTTTATTGATAATCTGGTTTTAATGAAAACGGTTTTATTGATAATCTGGTTTTAATGAAATCGGCTATATTGATAATCTGGTTTTAATAAAAACCCCGGATAAAACATTGGGCAAATCCTGGTTAGAGGGAATTTTGCTGCTGAATTTTGTAGTTGAATGTAGTTTTACTTTAAGTAACTGAAAATTCTTGGTTTTTCTTGGGCTAGTACTTCGGTAAATTAGCAGATGAAATTTGAATATAAAAATTTATTTTATATTTTTATAATTATCTAAAAAATATGTAAATCAATATAACGTCAGTCTACATTGACGCCTGACATTATATAAACTTTTGCCAAGCGTTGGATAGCTGGTGCCTGCGGCTTCGCCCGCGTGGAATACTTAGCCACCCATGTCCATCCTGAAATTCTATTCTAACTCTTGGTGTTTTTTTAAAAATTGGATCAATAGTTTCGAAGAATACATCCTACATACATACAAACAAATTACAAACTTTACCTATTTATAATATTAGTATAGGTAGCGATAGAAAAGGTCTATTATTAAGTTTAAATTTCTTCTAAGTAGCGTACATGACATAGACCAAAAATTATACTAGTAAATAAATGTTATTTTTCATAAGTTAATACAATTAACATTTTCATCACATATATTGGAAACTTACATAATATTTTTACAAGAGCACGTAAATAAATAAACAGTTGAAAAAATCTCTATTGACATAGAAAACAAAATGTACGTGACAAGTCCAGCGTGTTTAGGTCGCAATAAAAACAAAATTTCCATTAGTTTAAAAGCATATGTAGTGTTGGACTAGGGTTGAATGTTAATATGGAGGTCGATGCGGCACCCCGAGACCGACACATGTCGTGGTACGAGAGGCTATCGTGAGTAAGCTATTCGAAAATGGTAAACGAAATCGTTAATTGGGACCAATGTTTTTTTAAAATTTAAACTATTCATTAAGGAAAAAAATACCAAATACCATAGACAGATTGATATTTAATTTACTTTTGGAAGCAATCATGCTTTATAATAAATTATATATTATTATTATTTTTTAAATAAAATATTCTAATTTACCAAGGTTTTTGAAAACTGACGGCACGCTGACGGTCCACTTGATGGTAGATAGCTACCGTCGCCTATAACACAAGCAACGCCATAAGTGCTACAAGTGCGCTGCCGACCATAGAAGGATTAAGGATAAGGGATAGGGGAAATGGGCTCTGGCATACCTTACTCACTCACCGAAACACAACCAGATGAACTAAACTAAACATATTCTACACATTTAAGAGCCTTTTATTTATGCCTTTACATAAATAAAGTAATGCTTTACTTAAGAAATTTGAAAAAAAGTTAATAAATAAATAAATTACAAACAGAAATTTGGATGCCTCTTCGAAATAGCCCCAAAGTTTCCCAACTTTACTAAAATACGTGACTGAATCATCCCTTATTCGCAATATTTTTTTAAACGTATGGTTCATGCTATTAGATGTTTCAAAAACATTTGCAAATCTTTATTATTTAAAACAAAGTTAAAGAAAATTACTATAATTGAATCATGTATTCTGAGATCGAAGACTTTGTTTTTTTTTTGCAGACCATCACCGTCAAGTTACGTTAGTTTATTGCAAATTTATTTATGGCAGTATCAGGGCACACTGATTGCACTGACAAACAGTCACAAACTGGACAGCCCATCTGGTGACAGTGTTCCACTCCCTTATAGAAGACCACCATATAATAAGAGAAAGTATGGATTTGTGTTTCCTTGAGTGAATAACGAATGCTAGAGCCTTTCTACGAATTTCCTCGTGTACCTCCTGTTTAGTAATAAAACCGGCTTTCCTGATAACCTAGTTTAATTTTTTTTGTCGTCCAAAAGCCGCATGTGTCTCAATATTGACATGCATTAGAGGTTGAAGGGTTTTAAGCGGGGTTCCAATCGTGTGTACTTTCGTCTTTTCAATAATGTTTAAGACAGCTCTTGTCATGTTGCCCTAGTTTCTGCTCTTCATATGTTATTAAAGTTAGTTAGGCCAGATTTTTATACGACAGAAAATAAAAGTTCATTGTTTCAGTAAGCAACAAACTTTGTCAATATTGATCAGCGTTTTTTTATCACCTTTTTTACAGAAACTATAAAACAAAAATTTTCTTATTCTAGTTACTAATTATAACATATTATAAAATATAAAATTAGGATTATTGTACTAACTACAAAATTTTTTGCATGTTTCAAAATTCAATCATTGACAATAAAGTGACATTTTTCAATAGAAACTTTTTATGTTTGTCTACTCTGCTGACTAACGATGTAATTCATTATTAACAGTCACACCATGGTCACATCAGATACAGTGGAAAAAAATTCTTATATTCCACACTAGTGTGACAAAATGGTGTAAGCCTACTGCACCCAAAATAACCATGTTTAATTTTTTAGTGTATTTTGCAGTTTCAATGTGCACACTGAACACCTGTTTCGAATTATAAATTACGCCAATATCTCTTAACTCCGTATGCCGCATTAACTGGCACTAATTAAATCATACCGTGTTTGGTGTCAAATTAACAAGCCGCGATAGTTATTTTAATTCGGTCAAGATTTTCCGAAACAGTGATTATGTACTCTCGTTTAACAAATCCTCTCTCTATTTTATAATTTGACTAGCGATCTGCTATAGGATTCACACGTATGAAATTTTTTTTCTGTAAAAACATTCCTTTACATTAGTGAAAACCGACTTAAAATCCAATGCGTAGTTTAAAAGATATAAAGGGTACTTACACACAGAGGGACAGATGGCGGGAAGAGACTTTGTTTTATACTATGCAAAGAAGATAATTATATCCGAGAAAGAGATCGAGTTATTTTTTTTTTTTCAATATTAAATCTGCCATTTACGTAAACGTAATAACAAATTGCTGGCGAGCCAGGATATTATATTTTAAAAAGAAAAATACAACCTTTTGTATTCCTTTGCTTAATGGGAAATGGTTTTCTTTTAAGGAAACATATTTTTGGAGGCGTCCCGCTGCTTTGTAATGTAGATCATCAAGGATGTCGCATGCAATGAGCCACCTTGTAGGTACATTGATAGGAATTCTTATTGAAGAATATAAGAATAAAAGAGATGTCATTTCAATTTTCTGATTAAAAACCGTTATCCTTAACCTTAATGCTGTCGGCAGCACATTTGCAGAACGACTGACTGAAATGACTGCGAAAGGCAGTGTGCCCTACAACTACTTTCCAGATCCAGACCAGAGCCAACTTTGAAATGTTCATTCCCGAAGTTGAACCCGGGAACAAAGAACAGAATAGAGCGTTAAAGGCAAGCATCCTAACCACTCATCCAACGGGTTCGTCAAAAGAAAATAATATATAATATAATATAAAAAGAAAATAAGAAAGTTTGCGACGTATTTATGATCAATTTGTAGTATGGAAAAGTGAATTAGTGACTAATTCGTGAGTACATAACGCGGTGGCATAGGAGCTTTGGTATTGCGGCTCGGCACTCAGTCGTTCGCAATTAGTTTTTACTGGCGGTAATTAGGGAGGGGCGATTGCGCACCGCTCGCTGCCGGCTCGCACCCACAGACTTACTAAACGGATGGAATGGAACATTCTTCACTTTTATTATAGTATTTGGCCGTTTCTAACGACTATGTGCTTTGTTTAGTACTCAATTTTGAACCAATTTACTCGACTGTTATTAACTCCCGACGCCCGTCGCAAAAGAAGGGTTTCAGTGTATATGTGTGTCTGTCTGTGTCATCATAGCTCCAAAAGAGATAAACCAACGTTGATTTAAATTTTTTCGCTTAAAAGCTGACATGATCGAGATAGTTCCTAGCTATAATTTAGGAAGATAGTCAGGCGTTTGAAGATTAATAACTCATTTTCTAATTAATGAAGGAATTTCACTAACTTCCATAGGTTCAATTAATTTGAAAATTGGTGATGGTAATCTAGACCTGTATCTGCAGCATCAAGTAGTCTGCGGGATAACCGATTCCTCAGCAACTTACAGCAGATAAGCGTCTTAGGGCTTATTAGTGGTCTAAATAGATATTAGACTATATATAAGTTATGCGGACTAAGTGGCGTACAACAGCTAGATATAGAATAAAATAATACTTTATCAAACGCATCCGGTTTTCTATACTTTACAATTGATTGTCTAATTAATGACTGTTACTTTTTGAAACTTCGCAACTCTACATTTCCAATAGAACAAAAAATAAAAGTTGCCATCATTGCCACATGCGAATTGGAATTAGAAAGAACTGGCTGTATCGACTAGGAAAAAGTATTTGCATTTGAAATTGTATCTTATTGTTGGCTTATCGCGGGTATAATTTCATTTTTAACGACCTCTTTGAATTTATTTGCATTTCATAGCGAAATATAAAAAGAATGACAAGGGACTTACTTCTTACATTTTTACAATTAACTTGCGACCTCGCCCCGGCTTCGCACCCGGCTTAGCTCCCGGGCTTTATTTTTCAGGCAATTTTTCCTTTAAGAACCTTCCTCGGACTTCACAATAAAAAAAATGACGAGTTTTGCGCTCAGCAACATTTAGTGATAAATTTTTATTTACATAGATAGATTACATAAAATCTGAAAAAAAATAAAAAATAAATAAAGGATAGAAATATGTGGTAACTTCTTGATTTTTGAAAAATTGCCTGAAAAATAAAGCCAACCACCTCTTACTCAATTGTAGTTTGTAGTGCGTATAACTACAATTGATTGAACATGACTTGACAGCAGTTAGTACATTAACACTCGCCCTACATTCAAATTGTATGATTTGTGCTTCGCAGGCACGTTACACGGACATACCAAAATCAACTTAATATGCATAATGTGTTTGTATATAGTTATATATCTATTTGTTCATAAACACGTGTGCTGTTGTGTTTCGTAAGGGATTTCTCCGTCTCTTGTCCCTTATGGCCTCTTTGATTTTTGCATAATCAAAGAGGCCACTGTTGTTCGGCGTTCCTGAACCAGTTTTGAATGGGTTGGGATATATTGGGATGATTTAAAAGTAGAAAAAAATTCACTTATCCCCTACCAGTGTGGATATTAAGCAGGATAGGTAAGCAGGGCGGAATTTTGTACCTAGTTAAAACACTGTATTCGACATAGCATATCCGTTTATACTGTAAACAACCTTGGTGTTCTTTTGACAAATATTTGTGAAAAAGCTTACATGCTTTAACTAAAGTCGGACTTTTTTTTACTCCAAACTACCTTTGCTAATTCAAAAGTGCTTGGCTCTTCGAGTATATTGTGCTACGCGATGTTCAGATCCTCCTGTAAACAACGGATGCACTGGCCAGCCAGTATTTATTGTTGGAAGCCAGCTCAGTCAGTGTCAATAAGTTATTAGGGCGAGTGCTGCAGTTGCATTTTGTATAACAGAGCAATGGCAACTTGTTATCCGCCAATCTGAGCGGAGGCTAGTATTTGTTGTTGCCTGAACCAATTTGTTACTTGTGTGTCAAATTGTTCGCATTGGAACTATTCAATATGACTATGGCAATTTATAATTTTTTTATTTATTACTTGCTGTGCCAGCGACTTCGTCCGCGTTGTAGTTGGTTTTTTAAAAATGCCACAGGTACCTTATATTTTCCTAGGATAAAAAGTATCCTATATATTAATCCAGATAATAAACTAAATATCTGTATGCCTTAAAGTACTTTCAGCATCGAAATAATATATCTTTGCAAGAGAGATTTGCTATTTTGAACGAACATAAAATTTACATATATAATAATCTTCTTTTCTACTAATAATCTTCTTTCAGCATAATAATCTTCTTAATCTACATAAAGAAGATTATTAGTTTCGCCCATCAAAATGTTATCTTTATCTTAATTATCTTTGCAAGCAGTTCCGCCATATTCGCTAAAAGAATTTAATTTTTTTTGGATTAGGCGTTTTTTTTTATAAAATAAAAATATATTTTATATAGTCAACAACATCTTTCGTATTGAAATGAGTTTTCCTATTTTTCTTTTATTTATTTTTACCTTTCAATGATTTTTTTTCTCTTTATTCAGGAAACAAACAGTCATTATAGATATTTTTTTACAATATACATAAATATTTAAAGACTTACGAGTTCCATATTAACTACAACTATAAATTTTATATTAACTAATTATAACTGTTTTTATATTAACTATAAAAAATGTTAATTAATTATCTTACAATTAATAACTTACATTAATTAAAAGTAATTAAATTAACACCTCAATTTTGTATTCGTTTCAGTTAAAACTGTAAAACTCTACAGAATGGTAACGAACGCTTGTCTTCTAAAGAGGCTTCCGAATTTTTGGGGATTAAAGCGTTACAAATAACATAGACATAATTTAAGTCTGGCAACCCACAGTAGCAGGTATAATTTGAAACAAGAGACACAAAGTCGATCTTGGAATTTTGAGGGCCATCATTTTAAGTGTAATTGTGCCATTACGTCTTCCTACAGTGTAGTTCAAATATCTGTGCGCTGTAAAATCGTTACCTACTTGTAGCGGGATTTAACATTGTAGAATTTCATACACTACATATTAGCTCTTTGCAACTTTACATTGTAATTAAATGGTTTCGTGTACAGTGAAAAAACCTGCACAATCTTTTACGAGTACTTTATTAAAAAGCAGACTGTAATTTTTGCTAAAGCACTCCACGGATTTTAAATACATTGAAATGAAACGTTAAAATGAATTGACTGTTTATTTCGGTTTAATGTAATTGCATTAATTTTTTAAGCTCGTTATAAAAGAGAACAATAATTATTATTATGCATTTTATTATGTATCACAAACGAGCTGTATATTAAATATTAAAAAAAAAACTTGTACAACGCCTGTTTAGGTATTGGTAACATTTATTTATTTATTTATTTATTAAGGGTGTACCTTAATAAATAAATACACAGACAGAATAAACAGAAGATACAACAATACAATTTTTACATTCGGTCATGGTCTGATGTGAATTCCAATGACAGGTATACACAACATTTAACATGTAACATAAAAATACTTGTAAGGATAAACTTTACAAAAAGCTTCTATTTAAATACACAAACACACTTCAATATTATTTACTCGAGTTAATGGAATATGAAATAAGCACATGTACGCAATATATCTACGAAGAAGTAGATACGAGTGTACAGTATTCTGTTTGTTATTCGTACGCGCTTAGTAGCACATTTCACCCCGGGGCACCGGCTGGTTACAGAATCCTTAACTGTGTTATTTCACGTAGCCGCGCTATTTCTTACGTTTCTTACGTTGCGACCATTTTCCTTTCCACTGCTGAATATTAAACGTTTTTAATCTTCAACTTGGTTTAATATTTGCGGTATGTGAAAGAAGAAAATAGTCAAGTTTCAAAGATAAATTGTAAAATATACATATTTATATATTTACTGTCGACCCGGTCAAGGCTTCGCACGAGGTGCAATTTTTATAAATAAAAATATTCCACGTAAGATTATATTATGTTGTGCTTTAACTTATTTATGTTTTAACGTGGAACTATCTAGAATAATTAATATTATATAATAATGTAACATAAAATATGTGTCCAGTTGCCTGGAAATAAATTAATTTGAATTGTTAAATTAAATGGTGAGATTAAATTTAGATGGATCAATAAATTTAAAATTATAACATTCTTTTCCCGTCTGTTATTTAATCTCCTATCGATTTTAAATAGAAAAGTAAAACGAATGCATAGAACTAAAACAGTAAACCGACCGATCGTGAACCGCAAAGGTCCTGAAATTCTGAAAAACCGATCCAACATGTCAACAGAGTGTTTTAGTTATTCAACTTTCCGGTCCGATCTCTGTGTAAGTTTTCATTTTTCGTGTTTTTTAATCTGATTTGAATGAATGCACTTCGGAATAAAACTCGACAAAAATTTTCATGTGATAATAATTCTTGAATATAAACTTTCTGATAATGTAATTATATCATACATTTTTAAGGCACGCTAATTCTCGTGGTGTTACTAGCATTTTACAAATAATACAAAAATGTATGGTTTGTAAGTGAAGCTAGTCTATACTAATATATTATATTAATTAACGAGAAAAAGAAGATGTAATGGTAAGATGGTGTAATGTTTTATCGTATGTAAGATGATGTTCAAACTAACTGTTTCACGCAACTTCGTCCGCTTAACTTTATAAAATATAGCCTATATTACTCGCTGATAACATTCACTTTCTACAGGTGAAAGAATTTTTAAAATCGGTCCAGTAGTTTTTGAGTTTATACATTACAAACAAGAATACATTTAGGATAGTTATTTATTAACTTTATAATTAAACTCTTTAAAAATAATAATAATACTGATATGGCATTCACATAGGTATATTATAAGGGCGCGATTTACATACGTAGTAACGTAGATAATGTTAATTGGAAATGCTTCGCTATTTCTTTTTGTACACTTTATGTATGTATAATTAGCGGGATTAATTGGGTCGGGGCACTTGTGTACATACAGCTTTATGACTTGCAGACTCCTTTTGAAATAGTTTCCTTTTGATGTACGCACGTAGTCAGCGTGATGATTTATCGCTCATTACCGTTCGCTTCGTAATTTAGAAAACTGAAGTTATTTGGGTTAACAGGTTGTGTAAAGTGGTGAGAGATGAAAAATATATTCGACTATGTCATGTTCGATACAGTTGACACAATTTCATTTGGTTAATTACAATTTAAGACATACATAGTGTTCCCAGAGCTATAATTCCCGAAGACGTTGGAGTTATATTTATTTATTAATATAAATATATTGACTATATATTTGTATAATAGTAGATAAACCTACTTTTGCTAAATTTAACATTTGGCGAATTCGGAAGATAATATTTAAATGATTACACCTCTAAGTTCCGGCAGTAAAATATTTTCAGTACAAATATATTTATCTATATTGATGTATATGTTATTCGCAAATTTTTAATACAATATGATGTTTCATTTAATTCTAAGTTATATATATTTTCATATTATATAACATAAAGCTTCGGTCCTCTAGGCAGATTGATTTGATTATTTCTTCTTCACAATTTACGCGTGAAAATCCAACATCCAACATTTTGTAAAATGTTGGATTCAAACAAGCGATCGCACATCTAAATCAGAGGAGTACTGTCAATTGTTTCCGTACGCAAATAAAGATTTACGAAGTCGAAACTGAAGAAGTTAAACGGCTTTAAATTTAGGGGCGCAATCTCCCCCGCGTACGATTCGTTATGTAAAGAGCGGAGACATCCCTCTAACACTCTTTTTACAAGATAGAAGCGGCGATAAAAAATTCAGCATGCGCTTGGTTCCGTTTTTCAGTGTGTGCCTGACCCTTTTTACGATATGTTACGAGTACCAATGTTGTACAACTTTTATCATAAGCCGACTCTTATGAGAGACACGACTATCAATATCCATTCGGAGAATGTTCTTTTCGTAGTTGACACCTTATTAGATGGTATGTCTGACATGGTAGTCTTATAGACATTATAAAGCACAGGGGTGTTACAATAGCATTTTGTAAAAAAAAGGAAAGTGGGCAAGAATAGGATAGGCCTTTGTGATCATTACTCAAGCACCAAAATGAATGAACACTTGGAAATTATTCGAATTAAAATGTTGTACGAGTATGATAATATTATTATAATTTACCTACATCTGTAGGTAAAAGAATATAGGTAAAATTTATTAATGAAAAATCAAAAATATAACACCTAAATAACGCTTGACATCTGTATAACGCTATTAACGCTTGACATCTGTATAAATAACGCTGTGACGACTGTGGCATCGCCACTGTTGACCGATTTTTTAAAATATTTTAGACGATACCTCGGGAGCCTAACATTTTTATAAAATGTAATAAACTATCTCTGTGTCCAGTTTCATATAAATCCGTTCAGCCGTTTTTGCGTGAAAGAGTAACAAACATACATCCCCAAAAACTATCGCATTTATAATATTAATAAAACTGTATAGTCGTTGGGTCATCCAAAGCACGATCTTTTTAATTTCTTAAAGCTTTCCAGAGCTTTACATTTGGGCAGCTCGTCTGTATACTGTTGTATTTCGGTGAGTGAGTACCCTTACTCCCTATGCTAGAGCTCATTTCCCCTATCACTTCCCAATCCCTTATTCTTAACCCTACTGCGGTCGGCAGCGCACTTGCAACACCGGTGCGTTGCTTGTGTTATAGGCGACGGTTGCCACCTACCATTAAGTGCACCATCAGCCTGTCTGTCAACACCAATATAAAAAAAAACCAGGAAAACACCCGGTTCCGTTTCGTAGGTAATCTGGCGCAATAACTACTCGAAAAACAGGCACATTTTATTTCATGACTCTTTAAATTATAAAGCAAATTTCCTTTGAAATGAAGTCGCAAATAGGCTTAATTTGTGTATGTAATAATATTTTAGAGGAATTTTAAAAAATCTCACGAAAGTTGTTCTCTATAGTGTTTCCGAGTAACGTGGAATAAATAAAATAATATTTATATTAAAAAAAAGTTCATTGTATTATACTCTTGTACATTAAATAGATTGCGTGTTGCGTTGCGCATTTTGTCGCAACGAAGTAAATTGTAAAAGTATAAAACAAACAAATTTCCCACAAAATATACTGTAATGAAAAGTTGATTGCGAAATTGCATGTCTCTTAGTATCCGTAGTGAAATTGTATATTTTTAAACTTATATGCTTGGCATAGAAATTTTGTCTGACTGGCTAAGCCACAATGACAATATAATCTATAATGACATGCGAAGATGGCCAACTGAGTAAAGTATTTAGATCTATATGGACGACTAGCTATTGCACGCGACTTCGTCCGCGTTTTATAAAATATAGCCTATGTTTCTCCCTGATAATGTATATATGTAGCTTTCTATAGGTGAAAGAATTTTTAAAATCGGTCCCGTAGTTTTTGAGTTTATTCATTACAAACAAAAATACAAATCTTTAATATTAGTATAAACATAAAATGCAAAGTTAAAACAGGTCGAGTCAAGAGCATAAATATATTAATCCAAAGAATCGTTTAATAAATATGTTTTTAAAAACGGTTTTTTAAAAATGTGTACATATAACAAGTCCCTGAATTTTTTTTTGCAATAACAGACGTACGTTTTAATATAATATCTAAGATAAGAAATGATATAATTTTCACTGTGGAATATTTATATATTTTTCACCTCTCCAGCACGAAAAGGGTGCTTTTGGTTTCTAAAAACTCGCAGGAAAATCGATTTTTGATGCGAGCGTGATTCGAAATTCGAACATGCGATTTAACTCATAGGATTAAAAATTTGATTTTATTAGTGTGTCCAGCCATAGCCGACTAGAGTTGGCCCAGCTGTTAAGATAGTTTCAAAGCCGTTTAGAAACTGGTTCAGCATTAGGTCTTGGTGTTTTTGTACTGTTTTGGTAAATATAAAAAAAAAAATAAGTACGTCCAATGGTGATGGTCTAACTCCAGAAGAATTAAGAGAACAAGTTTCAAATGCCGAACAAAGCTTTCTTCCAAAAAAGTCCCGTGAAAAATATCTTCATTCGTACGAATTATTTCATTCGTACAAACATAGAGACAAGACCCTTACCTAACACGCAAGTAAATAATACGACCATCACAGTTCCGACTAAAACTGTTGTTACCTGAAGGGCTTCTTTCGCCATCTCTGAGTAAAGTGTCAATAGGCTATCCGCCATTTTATGTCACTTGGTCACCGGGAATGATGGAGCTAATATACCTTTGTTTGTTCGGTTAAAGTCCCAAACATTAAAAAGAAAATAATAAAAAAATAGCCTATCGAAGGATGCAGTAAACCGAGTGCATAATTTAATAAAACATAAAATTATTTCTAAAAGTAACTAGTCAACACTTTACTTGTAGTTGGTGAGAGAGGCCCTTAATCTTGCAATTGCAGTAATTCCAAATTGCAGTAATTTTACTTTCAACTTTTAATAATTTTGTTAATTTAGTTACAATTTATGTGACTATGGTTATGTGAATGTTGGCTATAATAAACATAATATTTGAAATTGTCTTAATTGATTTTCTTGACCTAGTAACACTTTTCTCGCTGTTGAGTTGAGGTGAAAAGTTGTATGTTTAACACGAGAGAATTTTTTTTTATGTCTCGTGCCTTTAAATCACTCACTTCGCTCAGTAGTCTATATTAGAATCACTCGCTACGCTCGTCATATAATTAGTTAATAAAATTTTGAAACATTTGTGAAGACATATTAATGATTTTTATTTTATTATATTTTTATTTGGGAAACATACAATATCTCGTTACACACGTTAATTTTAAAAACATATTATTAAGTTACTACAGAAATAACATGCATGTGAGTTACTACAAGTAAAGCACGAGCGAGTGAAGTCAGTAAAACTAATTCATAAAATTCAGAAATCAGAAGTCATAAAATTAACTTTAGTTTTTTGTTAACATTAAGTCTTTATATTATATCTCAGAAATGTCACGTTTTTTTATGTATTGCTACGACCAATAACTAAGATCATGAACTTACGTAGTATGGAATTGGTAAGCAGCCCCCGTGAGCTCTTAAATCGCAAACTATTGCGAATTTTAATACAACTACATGTTCTTCTGTAGGTATACATTCTTAAAAGTATATTAGCTTTATAAAACACAATTGTTCTTGTTTGTTTTAAATTCAACGTTGGCCGGTACTCGGTACAAGCTGCGATCTAGAAGTAATAAAAGTAGTTGCTGAGAGCACACATGTCGCGCTCTTGGCCTAACTTTTATTGTTAATTTATTGTACACTTTCTTATTTTATAGCTGCACTTTAACTTCCTTAAGTTTGTTGCATAGTTGTGCATAACATTTATATTTTTAGAGCACTAAATGTTGTTATGTTTTTATAGTAGTACTAGATGTTAAGGGCGATGAAACTCCTTGGAAAATTAAGTCAGTTGATTTAGTTTTCTTTATGTTGCAGAGAAATGTTTGAGCTGAATTATCTTATGTGTGAAGTGAGATAGAATTATAGCTCCTTATTATTTTTGCGACGTCTTTGCGGTACACTCGTAGAATTTTCAATAACACCAACATCCGACTGCAGTTCCAAAGGGAGTAATGATTTTTAGGGTTCCGCGCCTAGAAGAAAAATACCTATTAATGTCTTGTAGTTACACAATCTAAACTGTCTATTTTTTGATTATTATCATATATTTTTTACAAGCTTGCATTATAATAAGCGAATTTCTAAATTTACAAAAAATAAAAATAAGTCTAATTGACAAAAATGTTTTTCATCGCTGCTCTGGCGATATTTAGTTACACTTCTGAACAATTAAATAAAAATATAACTTAAGTTCTTAAATGTCTGCAAAATTATATTATTATTTATTATCAAAATAACAGGAATAATCAATGTCAAAGCGATGTCTACAACGGAACACGCCGAGTATAGTCGATATATGTAACTAATATTACGATATGTACCATAATCGTAAAATAATTACGTATATTATGATTAATTTAATAATTAATTTTTATTTATTATGTACGAGTAATAATGTAATACAATAAATAAAAATAAATGACCAAAATGGGGTGATAACCAAAATGGGGCTTATGAAGATTTTTTTCGTATTCGAAACAACTGTACCTATAAGTGAAGTCATGGGGAGAACCTGCGTGTCTGAAAGACTCCAACAATCTTCGCACCGCATTGTGTAAGTGTGGTAGGCTGTTATGTAGCCAATGCAACCTCACACTGAGAAGAGGCCTGTATCCAATAATAAGATATTTACAAAATTTACATATTTCAGTGCAGCAATAAAAATAAAATGAATCATATACAGCGGAATCCTCAAGACGCGAGACCTACTCGCTTTGGTAAAATTCTGTTATTACATTGTATTATAATGTATAGATGTCAATAATAAGGTCAAATGTTGACTTGTTTTCAAGCGAATTTATTTTTAATAAGATTGAAGCTTGAATTTATTCCAAGAAATAATCGTACAGAGTGGAGAATGTTTTCTTTGATGTGGCAACGTTTCAGGCGGCATCTGGGATATGTCTTTCACATGTCGAAGCGACCGAAATGATCCGCGATTTAGCGGATCAGCATTCTGTTTACATTTTAGTGAAGAGTTTTAATATATATAAATTTGATGTTTAGTGAAAAATGGGGTCAGACTGCATATTTTTTATATATAAATGTATTTCAATTTTATTTAAATTTATTAGTCTCTAGTTGTTTTTAACTGAGGAAGTATTTCTTTCATTTTAGCTGATAGGATTATAAATTTTCTAATAATTATAAATTTTCTCTTATAACTAGAAATATCAATTTCACACTTCAGAAAATTTAATGAAGATGATTAATATCACACCGTAGCTATTTTCAAATTTGTTACCGGTATGTCTAGATAAGCAATTTTCATGAATAAAGATTTATTTAAGGGATTCACTTGGGCAAATGACATTCAACGTTTATATGAAATGTTTCATAGAAGCGTTGGCGGCGCCGCTGGCAGCTCGCTTTCGCTCGCAGGCCTGGAAATTATGAATTTTTGTTTTTACAATACAATTTTTTAAACTGAATTAACTGGCGGTAGCTCGAAGTGTCTATAAATACCCGAAGGCGCTATATTTGTTGAACCTGCCATTAGAAGAGAAGAAATTTTCATATATTAAGAACACACAAGAAGCGATAATAGAAAGATAGAAGTAGATTTTTATTAAGTTTAGAAGGTACAGATATGAACTATACAAGGCAACAACTTCGCTTAGTCTAACTTCGCTCACATGAAATGTGGCATAATGTCCCATGTAATTTAACTACCATAATTTAAACTAGACTGTTTAGTTTGGAAGCTAATGCGATATTAATGGTATTCACATTAATTCGCCCTACAGGGGTCGTAGAATGAGGTCGCCAAGTTTTAACTAGTCGACTGAATAATTAATTACGCACCTACAGTATTATGTTTTCGTTACCCGAACTTTGGATCAGAAAATAGCAGGATTTCTTTTATTATTAAGGCAGTTCCCTCTAACCTAGCAAGTGTGAATAAGAACGTTATGAATCGTCCAATTGTGCAAAATTTTATAGTTTTTGATTTATTTATCAAAAACTAGCTGTTGCACGCGACTTCGTCCGCGTAGCTTTATATAATATAGCCAATGTTACTCGCTGATAATATAGCTTTCTATAGGTGAAAGAATTTTTAAAATCATCCCATTAGTTTTTAAGTTTATTTATTACAAGCATACAAATATTCTCTCTTTATAATATTAGTATAATATATTACATGGGCTGAAAAGTCTCGGGCCTAACACATAGATGGCGCTAGTTTTATTGCATTCACGTCTTTTTCAGTTAGCAGTTACCTTCAAAAGACAGTTGTTAAAATTTCCTGATATTCTATTCATTAGTTTGTGAGTTATTGTGCTAAGAGTGACGCTACTTTTGTTATTTTCAAAACAATGGATCAAAAACAATTTCGTGTTTTAACTTTACACTGCTTCTTGATGGGAAAAAATACCGTTCAAGCGAAGCAATGGCTTGAAAAGTGTTATGGGTACTCCGCTCCATCAGAAACAACAATAAAACGTGACACCGATGATGCAGTGGACGTCCAAATGAGGCGGTAACACCAGAAAACATCAAAAAATCCACAAAATCGTTTTGAATAATCGAAAATTGAAGATGCGTGAGTTAGCTGACATCGTAAAGATATCAAAAGAACGTGTTGAAGCTCTGTTCAAAGTGGGTGCCGCGTTTGCTCACTGTTGACCAAAAACAAAAACGTGTTGATGATTCTGAGCAGTGTTTGGCCATGTTTAAACGTAACAAACCGGAATTTTTGCGTCGATATGTGACCATGTATGAAACATAGATCCATCACTTCACTCTGTAATCAAAACGATTGTCATCTGAGTGGACCAGCAACTGGTGAACCTCGTCCAAAGCGCACGAAAACACAACAATCGGCTGAAAAGGTTATGGCCTCGGGATTATGGGATGTGCGTGGTGTAATATTCATCGACTATCTTAAGAAGGGAAATACCATCAATTATTGCAAACGTTATGGGAGTGTTTGAAGGCCGACATTGCAAAGAAACGACCGCATATGGCAAAGACAAAAAATTGTTTCATCAAGACAACGCACGATGGTCACAAGTCAATCAAAACAATGGCAAAACTACATGAATTGAACATCGAATTGCTCCCACATCCACCGTATTCGCCAAATTTGGCTGCCAGCGACTACTGGCTGTTCGCAGACCTCAAAAAAATGCTCGCCGGTTAGAAATTTCGCACAGATGAAGAGGTTATCGCTGAAACTAAAGCCTATTTTGAGGCAAAAGATAAATCGTTCTACAAAAGTGGTATTGAAATGTAAGAGCGGCGCTGGAATGATTGCGTTGCTCCTGATGGAGATTACGTTGATGAATAAAGCTAATTTTGAACAAAAAAAAACCGTGTTTTATTATTCATAGTACCTAAATTCTAAAGCTGTCAAGATATTTTTACATTTATTATCGATTTTTTTTTGTAAATAGAGCAAAATTTGTTTGAAATCCCATGTTAGAGGTTATTTTAGGATTTAATTATATCGAGTGAAGTACTTACGAGTATAAATCGTGTATAGAAATCTGTCTTTTTACAGATTCTGATGATATCCTGAATATTCACATATATTATTTTCACATAATATACAAATGTTAGCGTTTCTTAGAAAAACATGATCTTGTACGACGAAATTTTGGAGGGAGCCTCAGTATATGATTATTTCTAGACAGTTGTTATCGTTAGAGGAGTAGTTTGGGGCCGTCCAATTAGTAGTCAGCTTGGATATTTATTATTGTTATTTACATGTATATCATCGAAATAATATTACAATTAGATTATTATTATCGAAATATCATTTAGATAAAGTCAAGCCATCGCCTAATATTTAGATATATTATACCTATGCAGGTTTTTTAAAATGTAAATGTCGGTGTAAGGCTGATAATAAAATCAATGGTAGGTGGCTATCGTTGTTGATTAATAGAAGAAAAGCTATGGGGGTTACTAATGCGCTCCCGACTTTAATAGGAAAAGGGATAAGAATGCGCTCTCGCATCCCTCTCTCACTTACCAAAACACAACAACATACGTCCTGTTATTTCATGGTGCTATTCTGTATAGGGGTGGGCTGACCAGTTTATCTGCGGAATGCAGTGTAGCATAGCATACACCCATAGCAATGACTAATCTCACTTTGTTAGTATTGGAAATATGCGAAAGATGTACTCAGTACATACTGGTTTGTTAAAAAAATAAACTATAGGAACAGATACCAGTCTTCCTTGGGTACTCCTTACAGAAAATGTACCTACCACTCCAATCCTTTCTAGTAAGCAACATGTAGTTACCATACTTACGATACGCCGCGTGGAAACAATAATCCAACGAAGAGCAGCAACCCACGCTAGTTCGCTGCACGATAGAAGATATTCACACTTACTGGCTGGGCTGGCCATTCCCAATTCAGTCGATAAGTTTTTGGGCTATGTCTAAATAGCTTACCAGTTTGGTTTGCTATACTATAACTCGTCATACTGATATTTTATCTGTGTCCGTGTCTATGGTCATAGAACTTCATCTTAAGGCGCAAATTCCCATTGGGGATTAGCGATATATGATGAAGATCACCGGATGCTGTCCAGACTAACTATAACTATATAGCTATAAGCCAAGGTTAGTGTTATTATTTCGCCAAGATAGTAAGTATATTTCTGAAGAATTTCGATATCTAACATTTTCGACGGTTTTTTTTATATAAGGTCCACTTGATGGTAGGTGGCCACGGGTGTTGTAAATGCGCTGCCGACCATAGTGGAATTAAGGATAGGGTTAGGAAGGGGGCAGGGAAGTAGGCTCTAGCATCTCTTACTCACTCACTCACCGAAACGCTGTCATTTCACGGTGGACTTATGTAAGTTAGCGGTTAGCGGCTTTGGATTAGTCCTTTGTTTACAAAAGAATTGTGATTCAAACCGCAGATGAGAAGATTATGGTTATGGCTCGGCCATAATAGTCCAAAGCCAAGGTTATGGATAAATTGATTGGTGTATGTTTTGTTGTAAAGTGACAAACTGAACAGTTGGCTTGGCTGAAAAGAAACCACTTCTTACACACATGTCCTCTCGAGTCGGCAATAAAGCTTATGCTCTGTTGCTACGGCACTGTTGATTATGTTTACAGCCTACGCTGCCTGCGGACCTAAATCAATTAAAAACAATACGTTGGAATATTGGTCCTTCCTTTTTTTTTTAAATATAACTTGTTTTTAATTTTTTTGCTTATCGATACTAAATTATAAAGAGATTTGTATTTTTGTATAAATAATGAATAACCTCAAAAACTACTGGACTGATTTTGAAAATTCTTTCACCTATAGAAAGCTACATTATCAGCGAGTAACATAGGCTATATTTTATAAAGATACACGTACGAAGTCGCGTGCAACAGCTATTTATATATTTTTTAAAACTATAAAGGGTGGCACTCGATGGTAGGGTCCACTCGAATTTGTGTACGGACGGCCTTCTTGGAGAAGCCCATATTGCAATAAAACGAATAAATTTCATTGGAAGACAGCATTCCATGATGATAGTAAATTGCGGTATTTTTACTGCCTCCCTCCACTTGGCTCCCAGGTCTAGGATCCCATGGGATCCTAGGATATTTTTTTTTTATTTTGACTCCCATGGGATCCTAAAGTATTTTTTTATTTCTCTTGTATACCAAAGGATCGTAGGATAATTTTATTTACAGCCCTTGAATCCCATTTCATTTTAATCTTAAGTCTTCATTTCGTAAAATACTCAAATGAGCACTATATCACTGCAGAATTAACTGATATACTTCCAAAGTTACATTTTGAATTACATTTATGTAAATATTTTAATGTTTTGGAATTCCCCAATAAATATTAGATATAGGTAAATTAAAAAAAAAATCTAATGGGAGCCACGATTATAAAGTAATTATCTTTGAATCCTATCGAATGGGATTGAAAGTAACACGATAATGAATCATAAATGTCAATAAAAGTGGATCCTACGAGTATAGGAGCCAAAATGCAAAAAATATATCCTAGGATCCCATGGGATCCTAGACGTGGGAGCCAGTGGACAGTGGATCACTGGAAATTTGTGTGTATGGAAGTAAAATTTTTTATGTTTTTGTTGCATATTTTGAATTCAGTAAGTAAGTTTTGCAAATAATTATTCAGTTACGAGTAAAATCAACTAAAAAAATCATTATTAGGGAATCGAACCCATTCCTATATTTAATTTTTTTTTAAATACTTACGAATATAATACTTACGAAACTGCATTAGGTATTATCTGTCTTAGTCATATAATTAAAAAAAACACTATTAATTAGAAACATATTCGTTAGTTTCTGACTGAAACACGTGGTGTAAGGAAATAAAGAAATCTCTTCAAAATAAAGAAATGAATAAGAATTTTAATTTTCACATATGTTTATTCCCAATCTTTGGACCCTATAATGCTTTAAAACTAATAATAACATAAATACAACACCGCAATTAGTTCAATTAAATATTGAAATTAGAAGTCCTAGCAGCTTCAACGATAGCAACGCTTCAAATGTAAAACGAATTTTATCAACATGGACATAAATTACAATATCAAAAAGAAAATTCGTTTTACAGACAAACGTCGCAGAAGCCTATAATAACTACAAAGCAAAGTTCAAAGATTCAACTGTCAATTATCTTAACTAATTTCAGTTATCCTAATCTAAACACCTATTTATTTCTAATTTTCCAATATTACAAGGAATATTGTTAACAAAATAATTAAACATCGACTTTGTCTATTGAGAAACAACAAATAGCAATAAATTATGCCTAACTAGAGCGGAACGAGTTAGAAAATATAGATTACAATGGAAACCGGATATAACGACTTCTGCTATAACGACAGATCGGTTATAACGACTTAGAAGGCTACTGAGTTCTGACCGAGTGAGTCGCTATAATGATTTAATATTGCATATTAAGATCCCTTGGCTACAAATCCCTTGAAGGTCGTTATAACCGATTTTCACTGATATTGAAAAAATTGTTTGCATGGCCAGTAATGACGCGCCGGTGCAGGGTTATAACCATTGAATAAAAACTTCGTTTGAGGATGAGCTCAAATTTATTTCAATTAACAATGACGTCTCCAATGCCACAATACTTCATGAAGTAAGAAAAGAAAATCAATGAACATCTATAAAAGTTATAATAATAATGATAATTAAGCTATATTTATCACTATTTTTACAATGTCATCATGTTTTCATCTTAAACCACAATAACACTTTATACCGTCTGCTCTAAAAGCATTGAAATGATTCAAGTCACACAAATCATCTAACAATTAATTACTTACTATAATATTGTTTGTTTATTAATTTATTTAATTATTTTGCTCGATATACAAATAAGATCAACAATGCGTTAACTCGTCGCCAAAGTCAAAAACAAGGGACATTAATTAATACTGAATCAGAAGCAAACCGTTAAAAATATTTTGGTAATTAAGCCATAATAATTATTACTCTACGAATAACAATAAAATAATAATTTAACATTTAAAAATATATATATATTAATATTTATAAATACAAAAAAACTTGCGCGACACTACTCGGGGACTATGTTATCATGAATACATTTCAAAAAAAAAACACAATCTAATTCACATTAATATTTCATCATAGTACGAAAACAACACTTAGTATTTGATACTCCGAATCCTTATTCTGTCTCTTTATTCTATTCATATTATGTATCTCTTACAATTTAATTAGTATTTAACTAAATTTAATAAGGGGCACAGAAATGATATGTTTCCGATGCACGGCGTTTGTGTGATACCGCTTCACTTAACCTAACTTGCAAGGCGATACTATACACCCCTACCAACTACCCCCTATCACATGTGGGCCAATGTCACGCTCAGTTCTAACCACCCCATCACCCGATTTCATAGTAAACTTTATCAAAATAAAGTGATAACGTCTTTTGTAAGTAATTATATCTTTAATACATAAAAAAAAATCAACGCTACAAACTCGACCGAAAATCATTGCGTCCAATCAAAAGCAGAGAAGTCACAATGTTATTTTGTGTGTTGTGCTCTGATAAAATAAGAACTAAAGATAGAGCTCTGTGGACGGCAGTGCTAAGCCGGTAAAAATACGCGTTCGCCTCAGCTTATTAAAATATATTTACCAGTGAGTATTCCGAATTGCAAAGTGAAAGAGTGCAGAAACCAGGTTTCAAAAAAATCAAAAGCAGGTTGGAATCACATTTTATACGTAAGTAAACATGGAAACCAATATTTTCGATACAAATTAACAAAAATTGAGGTTATAGCGTGGAACACAAAATCTCAATAGAGTAAACGGCCTACGCATACTTGTTTATTAAACCGGCATCACTGTGTTGTCCGCAAAATTCTGTCTTTAGTTCTTATTTGGTCTGATCTGAGTATGTGTGATATTAAAATTATAAAGGCGTGACATGTAGCCGATTGCATATAGGTAGCAACAAGAGAGAATACAGAATAAACGTCTCTATGAAACCGCTCTTTAATCTAATTACACATTAATATTTTATTACACGATGATATGTTTCGAGTAGTCCCGCAAAAGGTGCCGTGTCCGCAGCCACTGGACGTCTCTTACTCGCTATCTACGGTTGCTGGACGGAATCATGGCGGCGTCGGCGTCCCTTTAAAAATATTGACACGCGGCCGCCATTTGCATATAGCCGCGGCTACACAAAATGGCCGACCGGATGCGCGTAGAGGTAAATCAAAATTCTTCACCTTTGTGATGGCTTCAATAAAAGTACGAATATTCATAGCAGATTTTTCAAAGTTTAAAGAATACCATCACAAACAGTGGGTAGTGACAATCGAAAAGAAAATAATAATCTCTTCGTTGTATTTTTAGTCTCTGTTCCGAGGACGCCGAACACCGAAGGTATGGGAGATCACTACAATTATTACACAATTACTTATGATAATAATTAGCATTACATATAGAAATAAATAAGTAAAACACTGACTTAGCTTAATTATTATAACCGACATTGAATTAATTTTAAGAATATTTCAGAGAATTGAAGACATTCAAAAGAGTGACGAAATCATGTTGCACGGTTGTGATTTTTATTTTAATTTTAAAATTAAACAATGTTTTAAACAAATATGTCGTCGTACAAAAACTTTATTGCCAGTATAAGTGTGCCTACAAAATACAAATTTGGTACTGTCTGAGGTTAGTATTAAAAATTATGTATACTCTTTCTTTGGTCTATTAAGCCACGACGCTCGGTACATTGTGAACGATATATAATCACTATAAACAACGTATAAAATTTTGCTAAGTCAAAAATTGACGAAATTTCTATTAAATATTGACTAAGAGATTTTCATAAGAATTCACATGCGGAACCTCTGGCCACTACTGGCCGACAATACGCACGGATATTATATAGATTTTTGTCGCGTCAACATTTCAAACCCAAACATCAGAATCTTACTTTAATAGCCTAAGCAGGGATATTTTTTTTTTACTTTTTTTAATCAATTTTTACATGTTTACATCAGCAGAATACGTCACTAAATATCTATTAGGTAATATTATTTTTATAATAATAATAATAAGATTTCATTTTTGGTTTATTGCTATCTCGCACTGTATGTACTTACGTCGTCACCGAGTTTCAACAAAACATTTCATAGGTAACTAAGTATTCTTTTCGCGATAGACAACTAGCTAAAAATAAAAAATATATTAATTTTTATTTCTCATTAAATCTAACAATTCATTTATTAAAATTCATTTACGCCGTTACATTATTATGTAAGATCGAATTTCGTTACTCAATAATGCAAACCGCGTCCATTCGCTACAATAAATACCCTTACCTAAGTTTACGGTATTCACCTAACGATTACACGATAAAAGTAACTAGACACTAAGTTATAAATTAGATTTAAGTATTACCAAAAAGCTCGTCCAAGCATGCAGATAGTAGAATAATTGTTTCACTATTCAGCGTCGACGCGTAATGCGCCAAGTTATTTTTAATTAATTACATTTAATTAATATAATGATTACATTTAGATTATTTAATTCTCATAAGGCCAAGGCTAAATTCTCGCAACAACACTGAACTCTCCCTTTGTTTTGATGGTTCGTCGGATCCGCACACTTGACTTCTCGGTCCGACACCGTCTCGAGGTATTTCAACAATCGGAAAGTAATGAACACAGAAGATCGAGTTGAAAATACGAAAGAATAGAGAGGTTCTCGCAAGGCACATGGAAAGGAATAGAGATGTTGTTATGCATTAGTGTCAGCTCACACCGAGAGGTGGCGCGGCGCGCTCCTTTTAAGGTAGCAATGCAATATAGGCTGATACCAAACGAGCGTAATTTTTTGAGTTGTGAGTCGCGTAAACAGAATGCGGCGCAAGTTATGCGATTCATTTTACGCGACTCACAACTCAAAAAATTACTCTCGTTTTAACACTGTTTGCTGCACAAAAGGGTACGCAGTTCAGTGATAAAGTGATGGCGCGGCGCCTATCGCTTACTCTCTTGTATACTTTCTTGTGTAGTGAATTGATTCTATATTGAATTGCTGCCTTGAAACGTGCGTCGCGTCTCGGTGTGAGCTGACCCTTAATAATCGCGTGAGACGGTGACGTAGCGAGAGGCGGGCGTCGGTCGACATAGGACAGCTCAGCAAAGTATTGCACTCCACAGCAAGCGGCACCGAGGGGTGTTGCAACAATTTCAATTACAGATAGTAAGGTTCGTAAGACCAACACTAGAGTGCCAGCGCTTTAACGAGTGATCAAATATATTATAAAAAATTACTCGAAAGTATTCAGGTAAATATAATTTGAAATACTTAGACGTGAAAATTCATTTTATATTACGCTAACATTTTATCGAGGTTATGCTAAAACAAAAGTATAGTAATTAATTACAATACAACTTCAATTAAAATCATTCAACTTGAAATATTATATTCAACAAAACGTAATCTTTCTATGAAGGGCACCTTTGGTTTTTAGCTTATTCGAATGAGACATTATCCTAAAAACGTTTCAATTTCTTTCTGTCAATACACTATTTTTTCATAACAAACGAAATAGTGTTGTCAAAATTAATGCACAATTTCCTCCTCATTCATTAAGTTATTAGTAAATAAATCTTATTAAATATATTACATAAAAAAAACGAATAATATTAAATAATAAAAAAATACGGTAATCCATTAAATTACATTTACAGGTAATTTAAAAATTTCAAATCATCATACAGTATTGAATAGCAAACATGGAATGTTAATAATAATACAAGTAAAATATTAAATTTGGTTTAAAACAAAAAAACGTACCACACCCCTAAACGTTTCGAACGAAGATGTAAAAAGGAAAGGAGATGAGCGCTTTACCATTATGTATTTACAAATATATTTGTATCTGTTGGGTCCTCGTTTCTGTGAATAGATCCTTATCCCGCGAACGCTATTGTTGGTAGCATAGACAGTTGCCGGCGTCGTCGCGGCTCGTTACGCCCATGCGGTATACGGGATCAGGATAGCGCGTCCCTCAGTTAGCTGGTTGTCAAGTGCCGAGAGCCACGAACGAACTAATGCTGTTCGCTCTCTTCTCCGCCTTTGGCTCCCTGGCAAATTCACAAGGACCCATATATAATAATTACACTCAATGACACAAAAAAAAAAAATCTATTCAACAAACAGCACTGCTACTCATTAGGGAATGCAATACTGAAATATTGTAGGGATAATTGTGGTAATGCTGTAATCTTGAGAAGATATTATGTTACTAAAAACAAAATGTGGTAGTTGCCATATTTTATGCTTTAAAATTTGGCACATTTATTTAATTTGTTTTAAAACTCTACTAATATAGTAGTTTAATGCTTAAGTATATATACCGTACCTATTTGTACGGTATATACATAGTGTAGTCCCGAAAATACTGCGGATTGAATATATATCTTACAGGATTGCATTTCCTAGTATCGATCAACTAGTCAGGCATATCTTATGTGGAGTGCGATGTGCGTGGTGATCCATTAGTAACATTGACTTCGGCTTTAAAACCTATTGCATTTTTCTGTAAATGTGTAGGTTTTAAAGTTTTCTATTAATAATTATTACACACAATCCTTCAATGTGGCCCAAATGTTGATATCTTGTAATGATGATTATTTTGTATTGGCGACAGAGGCTCCATTTCGAGGAAATTATTATTAATAAATTCGTATCATGTTGTCGTATAAAAGCTATAACGTGTCTCAATTTTCAGTATGAAATCCGATTTCAAAAACATTTTATCTAGTAAAATACAAAGTATCAACACATAGTACAAAATACGGTTGACACTAATTACCATTTTCAATAGCCACTGGGTTATTGTATTTCAGAACACAATAGTCTAATAAAACGGTAAATTCGTTCACGTAGTTATCTTTAAAAATATTGCGATTTTTATACTACTATACTATCATCAGAAATCTAGGCTATTTTAAAAACGTGTTAATATTCATGACTATCCAATGTATTTTGTTCATATTAAATTTAATTCCAAGAATTAGGAATAAACGCATAGAATGCTAGATAAGATCAGACTCGAATTTAAATTCGCTTTGGATTAGGTTTTCACGAGGGTCTTTGTATTCCAACTAAATTCAGTGAGTATACTAAAAAAGGATTTTGTGTAATAAGTTGGAACAAAACTTGTGCACGTGCATACTTCGTGTGCGAGAATCCAGCCGTTGTGTGCCATCTTGTGTCTGGCGTATTCGAGATGAATGGCCCCCTCAGAGCTGAGGAGCAGCGCGCCCTGAAGGCGAGCCAATGCGGTGGCCGCGTCGGTCGGACTACTGAAGTCGACAAACGCCACTGGGCCGCCGCTACCACCGCCGTTGCCAGCAGACAGGAGACGCAGCCGCGAGAACCCCGGGCAACTGTATTACCACACTCAGTGTTGTGCCCACACCCGTACTCAATTTGTGTTCACATGTAGGTTAGGCGCTTTCACATTTAACGTGTTTCCATTATTTCGAAATGGCATATGTGTTTCATTAAAATGACACATTTGTTTATGACAATGACACGAGTGTGTCATAAATTTCAGTACCTACGTGATATGCTCGTTTTCTTTAATAAACAATTTAAAAATGTGCCAATACGAGTATAAGATCTATCTAAATAATCTAGACAGAGATCATTGTGACGCACATAATCGATCGAAATAAAGAGTGACTTAACATTACGCCGTTGTAAGATTTAGTGTAATGTAAAGGTGCCATACGACTATATTCGTAATAAGTGTAGAGTACAAGTGTTCATGCTTTGGGGTGGAACGGGTGCAGGCTTACATTCTTACACAAACAACACAAATTGAAGACATAACACGCGCGTCATTGTCGACGCACTGACATGCTATTGTAGATTGTTTGTGCAAGATTAATTATAGCAAAATTTAACCTAACAAACCTTATACATACTTAAGACGATATTTGTGATACGACGATACGGGTGATATTTTGTGAAACATGCACTGTGAATGATTTAACATTGTTATAATCATTTCCATTACAATCATTTAGATTTCCAACTCGATCGGGTTTTCTGTAGTTTTCGACAATGTTACAAACAATAAGTGCGTTTTCATGCACGTGACATTTATTATGAACTGTAATTTCTCGATTGGAAACTTTTACTAAATTACTCCGCGCCATTAAGTAATATAACTTTTTCCAATCGAAAGATTTGACACATCAATCTTATAATAGATAGATACTCGTGATACGATAACGATGTGCAGGTTTTCAGTCGTACCTGCTAAATATCTCCTTGAGTTCATGTTCGGAGACGAATTGTCCGAGGTTGGCGACGAACAATGTAGAGCAGGGCGGCGCAGGATGCGCGGGATGAGAGGGGTGGCCGGCGTGCGCGGGGGGCGCGGGTGCGTGAGTCGGCACCGCAGCACCCGGCGAACCCAGCGCAGGCGCCGGCAGAACACACGCGCCTAACGTCAAGGGAGTCTGCACATACAACAAAGTCACATTTACTGAAAATATTAATGACTTACAAGTTTCGTGTACTTTAAATATTAATTAAATTTTCTCTTAAGGACCTTTTCCTGTCATGCGTATTTACGCCCGCGCGCGAATCTGGTCCGCATGCAGGCTGCCCGCATTCTATCATTTCAAATATATTTTTCCTATCATGCGGGCAGCACGCGCGCGGAACGCGGATTGTCTGTGGGCGCGTAGCCCGCGTGCATGCTAACCGGTTCTACTCTGAATTCTCTTTTATTTTTTTTATTTTTGAAAATGATATAAGCGATAATTACTTTTTTAACGTTCATCGTTGTGCACGAGTTTACTCACTGGCGACACGCACGACACTGCAGCAGCAAACGAAATCTTTGTCCTGCGTGTGGCCAGCAGCGTGCTATCACCCGCATGCGGACCAGATCCGCGCCCGGGCGAAAATACGCATGAGAGGAAAAGGGGCCTTAGCGTCAGTTCACGCCGAAAGGCGACGCGAAATGTAACAACCGGAACAAACAGTTAAAGCATATAGGTATCATAAAAACTGATAGTGTAAGTACATAATTGAAATAATAAGTAAATAACACTCACGTGGTGTGGCCTATCGGCGGCAGCTAGTCAGAGGTAGGAACGGACTGGCGCCATTTGGGGATGAATGGCGGGATGGACCAGTCCATGTGAGAGAGTCGGCAGTTCTCCTCCGTATGCCAGAGGATGATGCCATAGTTCAGCGCCGCCACCCGGAAAGAATGGACTCGCTAAGTCTGCACAATCGTTGTGACACAATCAATATTAACCTTTTTTTAAATTTCATAATATCATCTCAGCAATGTGATTGAGCTGCTTTGATAATACAAATATATATTAATAATAGCGCACATATTATAATAAACTGTGAGATCAGTATTACGGCTATAGAAGTTTACTTATTTACAGAGTGCTCAAGACATGTTTTCACGCTTGAAAGTGAAAATACTGTTGTCTTTGAACTAAATAATTAATTGTTAATAATAATAGTAGACAGTGTATTTCAAACCAACTCGTATTACCATGAAAACATGTAGAAAGTTTACGATAAGTGGTTAGGAACCCGATAGATCAGACGACATAATTAGCTTCGCGGAGCTAGGCAATGCGTGGTAGGTACGTGTAAGCGATCACAGATACTTGCCTGAAGCGTTCGCTCGACTCCCTGTCAAAAGCTGTTTAGATAATAATCGGTGAGAAACAGAGCATTTGGTGGGCAGAGTATGAATGCGTCAGCTCATTACTCCGGAGCTCGTTCACATTACTCCGGTCCTGCGATCTTAGCGGGCCGGTAAAACTGCCGGAATGTCCGGTGGCTGTACAATTTATATGAAGCTGTTCACACTATGTCCGGCAGAACGACCGGACCAGAGTAATATGAACAATTTACGTCCACCGGTCGCCCGTCGCGTTAAAATTAGCAGAATGGCGTGAAGTATGTTTAATACTGAAACCAAACTTCTATGATAGGTTTAATGATCTACGTCCGGGAGCCGGTTTCCGGAATATTTGCCACTCCGGCGTAGTGGGAACCTAGCCTCAGAGACTTGTGTGTAGGGTAGGTAGTGAGGGGGTCGAGCGAGCGCCGAGCGGTGTGTGCGTACGGCGGTACTTACGTCCAGTGAGTGGGTGCATCAATGCGGGATGTGCAGCTGGCGCGGCTGTGGCAACTGCCGGCTTCGGCTTGCTGACCTTCGTGTTGCTTTTAGCGAACTCCAGCCGAATCGTTTGCGGCATGTCGGGGTCGAACCGGACGCCCTGCTGTGAACAGCCGCGAGCGACGCGGCGCTCCGATATAATGACGATGGAAGGGTCGGTGTGTGTATGCCCACTAGAGAAGGCTGTGATATACGCGGTTACGGGACAATTGTGGGCACTGCGCTTGAGACGTTTTCGACGTGTGAACAAATCACTCCCCAAATAACGACAGGTGTGTTTCTACGATTGTACACACGTTATGAGTTCTTATGAAAATTTTAGTTTATACGTTGACCGGGTCCGCGCCTGCGCCTGCTAAGGTGACGGAACACAGTGCTCGGGGTGTGACATCAAAACCTGTCAAACCGTGGCATGCAGTTGCTTATTTACACCGACACATTATTTTAGGTTCACACTCCGGCATCGGAACGGACAAGCTCCGACTTGACCCGATGTGGTCTATATTCGAAATGTGCATGGGTTTAGCATAACTTACGATGTTACTTACTCGAGTCAGGAAAATGTTATTTCAAAGTCTACAATGAGAAAAATCAATTATAGTGCTCCTCGGCTGTGTTAAGGCATGTGATGAGAAGAGATTTAGTAACACCGTGCTTTTACATATAATATTTTATTATTTACAATAGCATAATAGGATAAAGTTGGGTATCTCGGTCCGTTGCAGAGATATTGTTCTTGTACTATCTTATCTTACGTGTTCTGAAGCCATTCATACTGGAATATAAGGCGATGAGTGTTCGTGAATATCACCTAGTGTTTAGTTTATGTTTTATACTCGCAAAATGTTAAAATGTGTTTTGTTATATATTATATTGTATCAATATATTTCTTCTGCGTTCTTGTTCGATTTAAATATTTATTAAACTTAATGAGCGATCCAAATGTTAACATATTTTTAATATGTTCTCCTTAATATATGAATGTATGTCCTTAATATGAAAATTAGTATCAACAGATAAGTTCAATAAATATTTAAAACTAATAAGTCCTTAAAGTGTACTATATAGACATATAAGACATGGATAAAATAACCAACCTGAAGATCTTGTTTTGCTGCTTCAGCTCCAGCTCGTGTATGGAACGTGACAAAACCAACCGGCTAGAAGACAAAAAAATATATTAATATAATAAGTTCAATAAATTATTTATTTAAGTTTCCTGTTTAACAGCTGTTATTAGAAAAAAACACTCACCGACGCTGTTTTTCCGTTCTTACTGGTAACTTTAAGAAGAGATCCTTCGTATCCCTGTAAAAGATAACGTTACAGTTAATTAGTTGTTTAGGTTGACTTTTATTTAATTTCTATACAACTGTACCCTCACCCCTAAACTAATGACTCAACGTTCCTATAATACGAATAATATTTTTAATCAATCAACATAAAATGACTTGCGGAACGATAAATATTATGGTAGCTGAATTTAAGTTGTAAATCATATCGACTGAAAATTTTTCGTTCGCAGGCCGAAAGTTCGAGTCCTTCTGTTTGAGTCGCTACAATTTCACTCAAGATAATTTTTATTCATAAAGTTGACCAAGTATTTTCAGTAAATTAATGGCAGTACCGTTCCTAATAACTACTGCATAATTGGGCCTTCATTGATCATAAACAGTTAAAAAGAAAAATGGAGATTTTTTATATGACTACGTAATCGTATATGCTACGTATATGCTACGAGTGAACTGTCAGTCTGCCTGCCACCCTTTATATATAAAAAAATATTTAAGTCAAACAGTGTGTAGTTGTGTTACGGTAAGTGACTAAGGGATGCCAGGGCCCATTATCCCCTCCCAATCCCATATACTTAATCCTACTGTAGTCAGCAGCTCATTTGCAGCACATGTGCAGTCGCTTGTTTTATAGGTGACGGTAACCACCTACCATCAAGTGTAACCGTCAGCCTGTCTGCCGACATAAAAATAAATAAATAATAAATCAAACAAACTGGTTTCATGAAACAGTGTTACCATAAAAGACTAAGTAGTTACCACGATTGAATAAAAAACATTACTAAATTACCCTTCAGAAATGACGCCGTCGTCGTCGTGACATAGGGAAAATTCTATTCAAACATAATATCGTTTAACAGAAAAATGGTGTGCTTTTGTGCCAGGTACCGGTAGTCGGCGTGGCGGCACACGCGATGTTACATTAAAACTACGACCCTCGCCCGAGTTTAGGCACCTTTATGTCTGCGGTACTATCCGTGCCAGCCGGGAATCGAGTGTAATCCTCCTTATCGGTAGACAGAATCGATTCAATCCGTATATTAGGAATCGGAGCATGACATTTGATATTTACGGCGCTGTAATCCGAATCTGAGATCTTTTGAGTCGCGTGACGGCAGCGATGTTGCTCCATGTTTTATTCTCTCTTGCGGTAAATATTTGGACATTTCCAGGAGTCGAATTTAATGCCATCTACTTTGAGAAATTGCTTCGCGTGTTCCTCATACATTTACGGCGCTTTTATATTATTTAAATGGCCTAAGAAGAGGCAAGGTGAATTTCGTGTTTATTTTTGGAAATCACCGACTTACGGAAAGTCTGTAATTTACCTAACTATAATAAAAAATTCCACTTAAATGGAGCTCACCTCGTATGCTCGGAACAGAAGGTACAATTCTCGAGGCTTCGCGTCCATAGGAAGTCCGCTCACAAACAACGTCCGCACCTATAACAATAAAAACAATTCTTATTAGTAAAAACAAACAAACTCACTTTCGCATTTATAATATTAGTTAGGATTCAAACGCCTTTTGAATGTTGCTTTCCAATCTATCGTTAATCGTTACTATTACTTAGCGATAATGTAAACATTTTCAAGGAAAGTAAGTATATGTTTAGTCTGTGGATTCATAATAATATTATGTATAAAATTATATTAATATGCACAAGAGATATTTTAAATTATTTTATTAATTTTTTCTTTTACATAGCCGAACTAAAGGTTGAATTTGAAGTCAGTTGTTTTTAAATGTAGCCCATTTCCTCACCTCCGACAAAGGGAATCCCGATATTTTTTTACAAAGCCGCACAAAGGAGGCACGGGAATGTTTCTATTCAGCCTCTCGTGGCCGATTCTTTCATCGCCTTTGTAAACGGTGCAGCGCATTAATTCGGTGGGTCCATTTAATGAAATAAAACAGAGGTCGTAATGGCGGCGCGATTTGGCGAGCGCGGGAAATGGAGATTAATTGCTGGTAACACCAGCCGCTGCCGACGCTGACGCCATCTTGTTGCCTACTTTATTTATGCGTCTGAGTTTCTCTTTTCAATTCTAATGGAATATTTAAACGAGATTCGACAGTTTCTTTTAATATTCGTCTATAGATATCTCTCTATTATTCTAAATACTTCTAGATAGAATTAAGTTACTACTGAAGATGATTAAATACCCATAGTTAAATTATCATGACTTTATGTTGCAAGCTGCTTCGCTTACGTCACCTACTGAAAATGTTCAGTGCTAAGTAATGTACTATCGCTTGGGGACTCAATACTGGGGGCCTAGCCAAGTGTGCTTTCTACAGTCGTTTACGCTACGCTAAGAGAAAACTTGGTGATTGGTCGAAATTTTATTTTGACGTTACAATAACCAATCACCAAGTTTTCTCTTAGCGTAGCGTAAACGACTGTAGAAAGCACACTTGGCTAGGCCCCCTGGTTTGAAAAGGCTCCCTCAAAAAGATATGGTTTACCAGACCATGTCTTATATAACAATTCTCAATCAACGGTTTAAAGGTGATGGAGAAACAAATGTCAAATAAGTATTTATCATTTTATTATAAGAAAAATAAAGAAATAATGGCACAATAAACTTGCTTGGAGCATAAAATTTCTATTAAATTTAAAGCCGACCCAAAAACTTGTATCCAAAAACAACTATAAAGCATGGAAAAATGTACACGAGTTTTTTTTGTTCAAAAACAAATAGATTTTTCAGTTTCCATTGATTTATACGAAATTTTATCAACATTAGACCACTTGCAGCATAAAGTGGCGTTCGTATATTTTATAGCGGCCGTCCCCCGGTCACTGCTAGAATGTCGGACCTTTATGCCGGCTATTTTCCGGTCGAATGCACGAGAATTCCCAGGTTCGACGATATATATGATGTTTTTACTTCCAAGTCCGACATTTTTCCTTCACTATTTTTAAATGTCTTTTTCAAAAGAATTTATGTAAAAATTACTATGTAGGGTACATCACAAAAATATTGTCGCATTTAGTCGGTTGTTGTGATGGTTTATCTGGAAAATGTCTCTTTTCTCGTGACAGAATTTGTTTTTCTTTCATCCGTCGCTTTATATTTATCGCAGTTGAAGCATATCTGTGGTTGGCGTTTTTGGTCATTTCCAATATGAACGTCCTTTACGTCATTTATTTTCCGACTGAGTGCACCTCTTTAAAGTTGGAAAATATATATTTTATTTTGACAGCAAATAAACATTACCGCTACTATACCTAGAGTGCTTACATTTCTCAATAAAATTACAATATATCCTTTAAAATGTATGAGTTATAAAATAGGTAGTGATGTTCCGTTTTAACCCTCGACGCCCGACGCAAAAACGGGTGGTTAAGTTTGACGTAAATGGCTTTGAATTTGTGTGTCTGTCTGTGTAATCGTAGTTCTCAAACGGATGGACCGATTTTGATCCGTATTTTTGTTTGTTTGAAAGGTGACCAAATCCTGATTGTTCTTAGCTATAATTTATGAAGATCAGTTCAGGCGTTTGAAGACCAACAGGCCATTTCCTAGTTGGCTAAGGGATTTCACTAACTTCGACATGCTCGATTTATGTGAAATTTGGTATACTGCTTCGATGATATTTTCATGACATGGTAACCTTGACCTGATGCTGCAGCATTAAGTAGTCTGCGATATACCCAACTCCTTAACTTACAGCAACTTACAGGAACTTACAGGAGATATAGCGTGTATGGACTCAATAGAAAGTGAGGTTATTTTTATTATAGCTTGTAGTGTACAGATTCATCAGTTCAGTAGAGAGAATAAAGATAGGTATGCTATGAAAAACATAGCACCATATTTATGTATCTGTTAAGGTTAGCCTATATGAGCCATGTAAATACATGGTCGGCAGCGCACTCACAGCACCTGTGACGTTTTTTGTGTTATATGCGACGGTAGCCACCTACCATCAAGTGGACTGTCAGCCTGTCTGTCGATCTTACCTAACATAAAATATTTAAAAAAAGCCGTCTACGAATTAAAAATGGAATCTCCAAATTCATAGATAGTAACCGTACAACACATACGCCAAACACACATCGGGCATTGAAATACCTCACATAATTCAAGTGACCGGCGCGGCGGGGTGGTGTCCGGTCAGTTTGAAAATACCCCTCCCCGTCGGCTATTTTACACTCTGATGCTTTCGAATCCCTCCGCTCAAATATTGAGTTATGTTTCACAAAAATACTTCTTACAAATACCATCCTAAGAAATGAGTTAGTACGATAAAATTTAAAGTTATTAAATTGTTTTCAATATCTGAAGAATGAGATTTTTGCTCGAACAATATCATTAAAGAGATCACATCGTAAGCAGAGATTTTACATACTTTTTATGCTAAACTTTTAAAAATAATTTCATACGGCCTACAAAATTGCCTCAACTGGGCGCCGCGTCTTGTGGTAGTAACCATTCTCTCACAGAAACCACAGTGAAAAAACAGCGCGTGAGCTATTTAGCGTTTCGGTGAGTGAGCAGAGGAGAGTAGGGGATTCTTCCTTTATCTTGTGGATAAAGCACGTGTAATCCTCTATTTTAAGTTAAGGTACCTCCGCCGACCTTTTAAAAACCCTTTGTTAAGTTAATGTTACCTAAGTTTGTTATGTAAATATTATAGGTTACTTTTAAACTATTGACGCGGCTTGTTGACCTGCAACTTTTATTGTATTGGTAGAAAGCACTGTATCCGTTCGCGATGTTTCAATACACACTCTAAGGAACTTGATACGGAGTTTCTCGATTTTACCTGTCCTTAATGACGGTGGTATTGCGCGAGACGTCACTGCGCTATAGAATCGCCTTTAGTATATCGAAGTTTACAGGGAGGCGGCATTTCGACAGCTTTACAAGGGGGGGCTTTCGAGGGCGCGTTCAAAGTGTTCTTGGGGACGTCGGGCCAGCTAGCGAGGTATCTTTGAAAGGTCGGCCAGTACCTTTCAAAGATACCTCGCCCCCGTCTTCAGCGAAGAGGGTAGCGATAACATATTGTTTTGAAAATATCAAAAGAATAATAAATTACGAAATCAAAACCCTCAATTGTTCTCGTAATGGAGAGTGAATCGTATTACCTAACAAACAATACCTCGATTTTTCTCTTTCGTGTTTTCTTTTTCAATAACACTCTCAACACATATTTTGTCTGATTTAGTTATTAGTTTTTTTTTTAAACCGTCAGCCTTAAACTTTCTCAAATATTAAGTACGACATTTAATGTGGACTGTGGCGACGGTCGTACAGAGAGATGAACTCGTCCAATCGGGTGACAATTGAACAGGGAAACGAGCATGAATGTAAGCCCCTGTGCAGGACGCCCGCCAATATTCAGCAACGATTTCGCTTCACCAACCCGTCCATTGCGTAGTTTAATACGAGTGCTTGCGATTGCGATAATATTAATTGCGCAAATCCGAATACGCTTTTGATTCAGACGCGATTATTATATTATTATAAAAATTAAATGTAAGAAAGGAAATTTGAAAAAATGAAGTTTTTTTTTTCTTTTTTTTTTAACTCGGTTCTCCATCAATTATAAAGATCAGGAAAGCACATACTCAAATATAAAAATACAACCCTATTATTTCAGACTCTTGAGAAAAAAATAACAGAGTGAGTAAGTACCCCCATTCCGTTATTTTATAAATTATGTAAATTTTTATAGTTATCAAATTAATTAACATTTTTTTTAATAATCACGATTCTAACTGACAAATTAAAGCCACATTTTAGTGTATAAAACAAGACAATATCTGATATTGGTGAATTTAAAAAAAATGTACGGTAAAGGTGCATTCACACGATCGCACAGGCGTGCATCCGAAGCGAACGGAGCGGAATCGCCCGGGGCACTGCACAGCGAATTTATCATATGCCTGTGTGTAGGTACATAAAATAATGCACATTCACATGGCTAACGTATAACTTGCGAACACACAACATACATTATTATTATTAATGTTTCAACGTTTCAATATTATAATATAACTCTTGACTTTGGTTGTGATATCTACGAGTATACTGAAGAGTTTGTTTGTTTTTTTGATTGATTGATTGATTGATTGAACGCGCTAAACTTTGGAACTACCAGTTGCGATTTTAAGAAAAAAACTTTTTACATTTGAGCTCAATTCTTGTGGAAGGTATACACTATTAATCATCACGCTACAATCCTTAGAAGGCGAATGAAATGAAAAAAAAAAAAAAAGTCGGAGAGAACGCTTAGTGAAAAAAGGCTACTCGAAGTTCCTAATACGCAGTCGAATTACTGAATTTTCAATTATTTCTTTGTTTTTTATATCAATGACGAATAGAGCGTATTTCTTTATGTTAGTGTCGGCAGACAGGCTGACGGTCCACTTGATGGTAGGTGGCTACCGTCGCCTACCTATAACACAAGAAACGCTCCAGGTGCTGCAAGTGCGCGGCCAACTGCAGTAAGATTAATGATAAGGGATTGGGAAGGCATAGTTAAATGGGGTCTGGCATCCCTTACTCACTCGCCGAAATGCAATAGCACATGTGCTGTTATTTCTCAGTAGACTTCTGTAAGGGAGTGGTTACTGCTATCAGATTGCTGCCCAAATGAGTGCGTATCAAAACAACGCATAATTAATTCATGGGACAAGCTCGTACAAAAATTTCGTTATGGCAATTGTGCATTTACTTTTACCTTAACCACTAATGTATTAACCCTATGCACACAAACGTTCAAAATACATACGAGTACACGTATATGGGGGTTCACTGTATTTTGTAATACAGGCTTTAAAGATGAAACGGGAAAATGCGAGTGGAGCAGCGTAAATTGAATGAAAAATGGAATTTTGCCAAACACACGCAAAGGTTAATCAAATCGTGCCTGTCGTCCGACTATTGGTAGTGGACGTATCATTTCCACCTGCGGAAAAAGAACAATAACGAAAAAAAAATTGGTTCAACGATTCGAAATACAACGCCACAAAGAGGAATAGAAATGAAATGTCAAGCGTCGAATCAACGATTTTATTTTGTTTCTTTTACGGTTCTGAAGCGCAATTGTTTCGTGCTCTTTGAGATGATCATTCCTTGCATTAGTCATGATTACAACCGTGTAACTACCTGCTTTAGTGTCTGGCATGGCATTTATAAATATTTTATTTTAAAGATATAATATGTTTGACCTCATTTGGGAGGGTTTCGTCAAGCGGCTGGATAATCAAGAAGATGCAGATAGAGATGGCGATGTTTCTTGACACAACACGTATTGTCACGAGGTTAATCCCTCTGCAGCGTGAATCACCGATCAATGGTAGCTTTGGGCCTTGCCTCTCTACCAGCAGCACACTACTATTACAAATTAAGGAAAAGAAATATAACTTTTAATACTAAAATATTGTTTTTTACATCTGGCTTAATTTCTGTCCTTTCCAATGGTATAATAAAATAAACTAAATAAATCTTAAGTGACGTCTTATTCAAAGTAATTTTAACTGTTAAAGACATTAAGAAAGAAAAAATAAGAAACAGCAGTTCATGCTGTTAAAACAACTTACTACAGATACACATACATTACAAACATACCACGATTCAGAGAAATTAATTAAAATAAGTTGTTTGAAATAAATTGAGCATTCTTAATCACAAAAACATTAATGCATTTGCATTGGTTTATCGCAAAGCAGTCATAGGGAAGTTTTATTGTTTTATTTCTCTGTTCTTCCTTTGATTGAAACACCCACCCGCTTTGGTTGGATAGAAAATCGGCGGTAACTTTCTTTTGTCCTTTCTAAAGTGGTCTGTAACAATTCATTTGTTTTCAAAACTGAAAGCTCTTTTACAAAAAATAAACCACTGCAAAGAGGCCATCGCATTCTGGTCACAGATTCATCCTCAATTCCCCGTTTGTAGTCACTCCTCACATTACAAACATATTGAATCACATAAATAAATGTGAAATTAATTGAAATTGTAATAGCCAATCAAATAGTATTTTATAAAAAAACAAATCTATTTATACAAGCTCTTTTTTCAACAGGGACAGTGCGAACAAAACGGAAAAAGTAGGTAAATAATGAACTTTTTTAAGAAAATAATATCCACGTAAAAAATGTATTCTTTAATATTAAAATAAATCTATGACTGCCACCAGACGCACTCTACGGTTCATGACTATCTTAATCATCAATTCGAAAAATTAAATAAGTTAATAAAATCACCCAATATTTCGAATTCCTACATACAGTCTTAGTTACAGAAAACCACACACTTCTGTTTAATGCAAATGTAAACTTGACCGAAAATCTTCCAAAAATAAATGAATGCTCTATTAATCGCGTATATACTTGGCGAGGTGCGCCCTTATTTTTTCTTTTAAAGCGATGTTTATGCAGTAAATCAATAAACACGCCGCCGCCGCTTAGCATCGCCATCGCCACTAGCCGATAATAAAATATTTAAAAAGGTAAACTTGGAAGCGGGAGTGTTGAAACTCCGGAAGAGCAATTTTTCTCGAGGCGTCAATCTCAGGAGCAATAATTCACAACTTTCGCATTGGCTCCATAGATAGCGGCGAGAGACGCGCCGGGGGTTCTGTGTGCTACTATGTTGATGTGTTTGTATTGTAGCTCTCGTACGAAACATACTTCCCATATAAATGATTTCTTCGTGTTGACATGAATAGAGATTGAAAATGTTGTTGCTTTCCGAGTGGAAATCCTTTTGTAAATCGAAGCGAGACGTCGGTGGGAGCCGTCAAATGAAGATATCTCTAATTTTTCGGTCGAGCCGTGAACCTCGAAGTCTGGCTGTCGGGGAAAATAGATAAAACAAACGCCAAATAAAGTGGAAAAATATCTGACCGGCTCCGACCCAACTATAACTTAACTATATTTATGTTCGCCACCGTGAAAGTTTCATGAAATTTTCAAGAGCCTTAACGCGGTTAAGAATATTTCTCTTCGCAGGCCAAATTTTAGGTTTTGTTGCGGATAAAATTTCAGTCCGTTTTCACAAATGTATAAATATTTCTTTTTAAAAAAAGGTACATTTTTTTCGTCTATTAATATGATATTTTTATATATAAAAGGTTTCTATATATTATCATTTAGAAAATACATATAAGTAGAATACTCCAACAAAAATGCTTAAATCTCAAAAATTGAACAGTTGTATGGGGCAAAAGAGTTTCAATATAGTTTTTCGTAAGTATACTTTTCGCATCCTATAAGGATATTTCTAAAAGAATTCTTTCTACTTATTCATTTAAAAAATGCAAATATTTAATAATTATATGCAATTTAATAATATGCAAATATTATAAGTACCTACTCAAATAAAAATGGTTGGAAATCTGAAAAGTTGAACAAGAGTTGTACGGGGAAAAAGAGTTTCAACAGAGCAATATTGTCGACCACCTGCTTCACAGAGATAGGGATCATAATGTTAATTTAATTAAAGGACTAATCTAAATTGCAGACGACCCGACACTCGGGCACCCATTAAAAGGATATTTCGTCGCCGACAGTTAAGTTGGGGAAAGTTGGTGACTATAAATATCTTGGGAAACAAGTCAGCGCTGGCGAGACGGGAGAAGAAAACATTAAGTAAATAGGGATATTAAAGAAGAGGATTCGTAAGGAGGACACGTTTGTGCAATGTAAACAAAGCTGCAGGAAAATTTATAACGCTTTCTTCTTTAGTAAAGATGTACGAGAAATAATTTACCGAAACAGACCAAAAAACACATAATATGCAAGATCTTATTATTATAAAATAATAAAAATATGTAACTAATAACAGTCACATTGAAAAAATAAAATATGTACTACAATTATTGAACGAGAACTAAAACAAAGTAATAATAATAATTGGAAATAAGAACTGACATAGAAAACGAGTTGTGGTTAAGGAAATCGGTGTCCAATTCACGAAGCAAAATGCTATTATAATATCTGTCTGTTTAATAACAATTTTATATAAAATATAACTAATAAAATCATTTCCATTTAATAAATTCGAATTAAGTATTTAGAAAAGAAAAAAAAAAAAAAAAACAGGTGTTTCATAAAAGACACGTAGAACGTAGAAGTCCATGCTTAATCTATGCTTAATTAAAAATCTAGTATCTTAATAATTACTTATCTAAATTGCGTTTGCAACAAAATCCTCTTGAACAAAAACTTGTTGGTACTTGAACAAAAACTTCTATAGCAATAAACTTGCCCTCGCGTAGAATTGAAACGAGAGAATCTTTTCAGTTAAAAGACATTACGATTTACTTTACTTCTTGGATGCAAATGGAAATCGTAAGGAAGCAAATGTATTAAATTCGACTCGAGGTCCAATTACATTAAGATACAGGAATATTACAGATTGAATCTCATATCTGAATCTCACCCTACTACAAAGGGGTTGAATAATTAATACGTCATGTCAAAATGATGGCAAATTTGAATCGGACCGTTGGTCCGTTCCGTCCGATACAGCTTGTTCGCGGACCGCCCAAATAATGTTCAATAGATAATTAATCGCTCTCGATTTACTCCAATAACAATAGCCCACCATATAATGAACATATATGAACGTCGTATACTGCTTTAACAACTGCTCTTTTTCATTTCAATTTTTCCATAATTTCTTTTTGGATTTCGTTACTTAAGGTTTATATGCAATATTTTAAAACAATTATTGTAGTAATCATAATGACAAATACTGTTTTAAAATATTCATTTTTTCATACACTTTTTAACAATGTAGGGGGTAGGGATTGAGCTCTGGCTCAATAAGTTATAAGCTCTATAAGTTATTCTATAAGGAAGTTGTTAGCTGGTTAGGGCCACTAAACTGTTTGCCCATTATATATCGACTGAATGTTGTGTAGATTCTGATTTTCTATAACATAATGGTATACAAAATCAGAATGCACCAACCAGGTTTTGCAAAGTAAGATAAAGTTCACCTTTGGTTTTTTTTTAATGAAAATAAAGAAAAAGCATCTTCGACTTCGATTACAACGAATACACCAATGTTCTAAAATTTTCTAAATCAGAAATCACTTTTAATAAGTTCCATCTTACAAAATTATCTGAAACATAAACATGACGCGATCTTGTAACATTATTTGAGCGTGATTTTAAAAGAGGAGGGTTGTTTGCAATTAAAAATTTCCATTTTATTAAATTAACGAGTATACACAGAGAGCCGCGTATTTCACCCGCACCTACCTGCAGAACATAATATTATTTATACTATTGCTGCACATATTTCTAAATGAAATTATAATTTGAATAATATTTGCCTACAGGCATTGTCAGTGTCTTACCAAAAATTATTGCATGGACTTTCTTTTCAGGTCTCACTATCTGTTCCTCGCGACTTCTTCCACAAAATTACACAAAACGCTCGACAAAAAATATATCATGAACAATAATTTATTTAATCTTTATTGCTCATAAATTTATCAGGTATTGAACTTTTATTTTTGATGATCCCTCGGGAACAGTACCTTTTTCTGGATGAAAGGACCACCCTATGTCCTTTCTTGTATTCCTGACAGCGTGTATATACGAAATTTCATGATGATCGATTGAATAGCCAGGCGTAAAAGCGTAACAGCAAACAACCTCACTTTCGCATTTATATTACTAACGGCTTTATAGTGTATTAAAGTTAGATTATACAAATCTTGATATCTTAGAATTGCATTATTTAACCACGCGAATAACTGGAGACAAAATCAAGTCAAAATTAGGTTTTGAAAAGTCCCTAAGCATAGGTTTTCTAACCAGTTTTGGAACTTGGAATCATTCAGTCAAAAAGCTAAATAAATCATAAATACAGGCTTAACAGAAAAAATGTATTGTCATTTTTTCAAATTTTCCCAAAACTATAGAAAATTAAATTACTAATATGTATAATAAAATCAAATAATCCGTTGAATTTAGAAGACAACGCAATCCAAATAAAGGGTATCGCGACTTACAGCGTCGAAAACCTTTGGGGCGTTACGAAAACTATTGGCGGCGATAAAGACACAACGCTTTACAAGGGAACCGGGCTTGTCTCGTTCTATTTGAATTTCAAATTGTTCTCAGGTGAGGGTGCTATTGGGCCCAACTTCCTGTACGGTTTAGATTTACCAACCTCAATTGAATTGAAAGCCGGAACTCGCAGACGTGTACTTGGCAAACTGGCTTATGAAATAGATTCACTTACACTTTGTTGTCGGATACTTGTATTAGTTGTCGAAGCCATAAACAGAGTGAAGATCTCGTTCATCATACGTGTAATCTATACGTCTACCTAAGTGTGAATATTTCATTATGTAAACTACATACGGATACATAAGCTCATTAATTAGTACAAGCTTTTATGTAAAGCTTTAGATCGCGCCATCTATTGACACATTCATAACTGTTATTTCACAAAGACACAAATCATATTAATACACTATAAATTTAGGTATAAAATGTAAATGTAGGACATGATAATGATGACACATATAGATTTGTGTGTCAAGTTTGTTTTCAAATACCTTCATAGGATTAAAATACGTTAAAAATCTTCACAAACTTTCCGTTATATTGCAGTAAGCATTTAGTGTTGTATGCGTATAATGTAAACAAACAATTATAACTATATTAACTATGTAACAAACAATTATTATTATAATTATGCATATAATGTAACAAACAATTGTAGTTATAAGCGTTACCTTTGTCACGAAGTTCAATTGATTTTTCATTATTATTTGAGGTTAAATTAACAATTTTAAATAGCCGTTCGATGAATGCAAGCATCAATAAATAACGGTCCCGCAAGAGCGGTTAAACTCTTTATTCTGCTAGACGAGGAGAAGTGAATACCTCCACTCGACGTCTCTATCCAGAGCAATTTTTCACAACTCTATCGCAGCGAGCTGTAAGTACTTTATGTGTTTTGGTATAATATTTCAATCTGGCAGGAATTTACTCACTCCAGATGAAAGAGAAATCTTAATAATAAAAGATCGTAAATATACAATTTGTACACGTTGTATTTATGTTACCGAAGTATATAAAAAAAACTCTCTCTTTCTATATGCTAATCACAGAATCTCAAAAACTACTAAACTGTTCTCATGCTGTTTCCATTACTACTACTACTAGTAACTAGCTCCCGGCTTCGCCCGGGGTGCAATTTTTATATATGAAAATCTTCCCCGTTCATCCATCTTTCTATAATTTGAAAGCCGACTTAAAATCGGTCTACCCATTCTCGAGTTTTTGAAGCGTATTTTTTAACATACCAACATATATTTTTTATTTTTTAATAGAAGCCATGAACTTAATTCTAATAAATAAGCCAATGAAATGAGACATGTTCGTCCGCTTGCCGCTCCAAACGTGTACCGCGCTGGTTGAAGGTATCTCAGCAACTTCTCTGGACCATCTGATTGATGGCTCTAATCCCCGCAACTATAGAATTCGTACGAAGATTGATAACCGCACTAAAGTAGATACTAGAACTTACATATAATGTTATGTTGTTTGTTTTATATGTTCAGATAAACGGTTCTCTGTCTTTTATTTACGAACCATCGTTTGATAATAAAACGAAATAGTATTGACATTATTTTTACAATGTACACCCTTTTGTTAGATACACCGTTGTACCGTGTTGTGAAAATACTGTCAAAATTTTTTTTAAAATTTATTTGTATATTTTTATTTTTTTAGAATGTAAGCAATGATAATAATAAGTGTTAAGGGAAAGAAACCATTCACTATACTTCTCAGCAGCCACGTTGATAATAATTTTCTTTAGATTGTCTGAAGTTATTAATCATTGTAATTTGTTGCATAGGACACAATATACAAAATATTCTTCTGACTCCGCACGATAAAATTAAGATTACATGGAAATTTAAAAAACTATGTAATTAGTAGTTCTTATAAGACAATAATAGATAGTAGTTCTTATAAGAGCGTCGGAAACGCAATACATTATCGAAAAGCTATAAACTGAAGAGATGTTGTTGTAAGATGATTGATGTCATAAGGTTTAGTATTTCGAAAATGCTTAGTTTTATTGAACGAAAATAATTTTATAGATTTATTATTGCTTTATAAAAATATAGAGTAATTACATATTAAAATTTAAACTGAATCTCTCAAATTATAATGTTGTAGTACAAGATAAGGGCGACATAAATAATGGTGGAAGTCAATTTTGAGAGTGATTTCAATCAGTTCAAACAAGCAGAAAATCGAACCCGAAACCATCCAATCGTGGTAAATCTCAAATTCCGAGTGGCGGGCTAAGGAGTCGGCCGCGTCTCGACCAACTCCCTGATTTAAATTGCAGATGTCCTTCGGGAACGAGAGTCGACTAGTGCGATATGCTAATCATAGCCAAGCCAAGGATTATCCCTGTTTACACTCAACAAACTCACTTAATTTCGCACAGGCAGACGTCTTGTCATATTTGTCGGTCCTACAGGCTGGACGGTCGCAATTTATAAACCAAATGTTACCGAAAATCACTACTAAAACATACAAGACTACGACCAGAAATTCTGTTAGAATTTGAATAATTTTCAATGACAACAAAACTTTAATTTGTTGAGAACGGTAAATGCATCTTAATTTTGCATAGACAGACAAACGTCTTTTGTCGGTCCGACAGGCTGGACGGTCGCAATTTATAAATCAAATGTTACCGAAAATCACAAATAAAACATGCAAGACTACAACAGGAAATTCTGTTAGAATTGAATATATTATTATCGCAACAAAACTGTAATTTATTGGGAGCGGTAAATGTGTTCACATAGATGAAAAATATTTAAGAGTATATGTGTAAGTAGGTGAAAATTTAAAGTGAGAGACACTTGTGTTCAATGGCCGATTTATAATATCCTCGGTTGACTTCCGGCAAAGTCAGCACTTAAAACGTTCTTGCACTTGCGGAAGCTAGAGGCGATTCAACTAAACGTTTGCGGGTATTTTCCGTAAGCGGCTTGCACTTTGCTGACTTGCAGACTGTTTGTGTGTACGAGTATATACCTAGTTTCCGTACGCCGAATTACGAGTCTAATAGGTGTCAATGAATCGTTAAAATCGCTTGAACCGGCAACGAAACATAAATAAAAGATTCACAACGAACAAAACAAAAATGAAAATCTTTTCACATCTTCTGAAAATCTCGTTAAATTAATTTTGACAAACTTCACGACACCTTTAACGACGTCTTCTTCGCTTAAGAGTTCATCTTCACGGAAAACTAACTTTAAAGTAGAAGCTTTCCCTTTATGAATCATCTGTTCGAAACATCGAAAACTCGTTTTTAAATACTTTAAATATGTAAAATATTACAATCTTTTCTAAGCATTCTGAAATAACAAAAACGTAAAATTTCTTAGTTTATTTAGTAGTATAAAATAACAAAGGCTATAATATTTAATCTTCAAAAAAGCATGTATTCAGTTAGAAACTACATTTTTTTTTCGTGTAAACACTGGTAATGGGTATCATCATCTATTGGTTGTATCCGACGTTTGCAGGATAAAGAATAGAGATTAAAAGAGGATTGAGAAGTCTGCCATCCCATACCTTGCCCATTCATCGAAACACAACAGTTGTTATTTCTCGGTGCTCTGTACTTGGGAACAACACATATGCGCCTGAGATTTGATGTTACTGGTTTTTAAAAGCACCGGCATTATGAACGGTTAATGGAATTTTAATATTAATTAATTTACTTTAATTAAAAATCTAATTCATTTACGGCAAAATTGACATAAACACTGCACAAAATCGCGACCGACCGATAGTATTTTTTTATTGTTATGGTGCGAAATAAATGTTTGATATTGAACTTTTTTCAGAAAATTGATTCCCTTTTATACGCTCTTCCGCAAACATTTGCAATGCCGGTTAAATTTGTAGACTAAGCAATAAGTACGTCTGAGGCGTCGTAAAGTCGACCAGAGGTGGCACTAATACGAATTTATGTCGATGGACCCACGGAGCGAGCGCCCCACGATATCGATCCGACAACCTATAAATGTTTCAATTTTCGAACCAACTTTATGTTAACCGATGATATGCTCGTATTTTATAACGTTAAATAATTATGCGACAGAAAAACGTGCGACAGGAAACATTTTTCATAAACTTTTTGGACCAATTGAGAACCTAATTTAAACCACAGACGGACTCGATATAAACTCGGATGAGGACTGCTTTTAGAGAATGTTTTTTCCTTCATACGCGAACACTCAAATTTTTTAGTAGTTACGAACCCCATAAGAATTTCAGACAAATTCATTGGAAATGAAAAAATGACCAATATTTATTTTATACACAACACTAGCGACGCGCTCCTGGCTTCGCTCGGGTCCAATTTATATATATATGAATTTTCCTCGTTTATCCCTCTTTCCATTAATGTAAACCGAATTAAAATCGATCGATGAGTTTTTGAAGCGTACACGATCTTAAAATTTTTATATGTACCCAATATCTAACCTTGATCTGCTGCTACAACATCAAGTAGTCTGCGGGACACCCAACTACTCAACAACTTACATATGTTTGGTCTCAATAGAAAGTCAGGGGTTAGTTTATAATTTTAATAGCTCGATAATAGTTTATAATTTTAATATTTGATATGTATTTTGTGCCATTCGATCAAGTTTCGACTTGAGAAACTAATTTCGCATTGGATTGGCCGCAACTATTCTTTTAATTGGTTAATTAAAAGAAACTTCTCTTATTGTACTTTGTTAGCAAACAAGATTAAACAGATGCTTCCCTCAGCTGACATTAAAGGATAATATGGTGGCGTGGGCCCACGTTCGGGCGCCAAAGTTCGCGATATGTGGTGTGCCACATGAGTAGTAATTAACACCGCCTCGCGAGGCCCCCTCGTCTCCCGAGCCACGTTCCTTTGGCCCACACGTTACCCCCCAACACAAAGTCCCACCCCCGTACAACACTCAGTGGGGTACACCGATTGAATTAAACTTCGGCACGGTTGTTGCGGTACGGATCCGAGGTTGGTTTTGTCGCTGGCGTTTTGTGCAGCTGCGATTAAACTAGCAATACTTGTTCGCTGTTTATTAGTTTTGCTTTCGTGCTCTTATTACATGTACCGATCGGTACGCATCATAGCCATCGACCTATATGTATTCTACTAAACTTGGTGATAAGAGTTTATGTTAAAGTTCGAGCCCAAGAAGTCGAAAGCGCCATGGAGAATACGGTGCTTAGGCGTTCTTCGCTTCCTTCCTTCGCTCGCTTGCAAATGCGTATTTAGTTACGGTTAATTCTCCGTAACTAAATACGCAATTTCTGCGTTCCGCTCAGCGAGTCTAGTCTATAAAAGTCATTGATTTTAGCTAATCACCAGGAAAAAAATATTATTTTCCGCGGGACCTAGAAGTAAAGGAGACTGGTTTCAGTTCAGCCTGAAGTTATGAATACATTCTTCCCGCTTTAGGGTATGGACAGACAAGGAAAGTCTTCGGGGTACTTTTATGTCCGTCAAAATATGTAGATCGTTTACAACTGCATCGAATTACACACACGAGGAATTAACGAGGGATTAATAACACACAGCCGATTTTAGTTCCCGTTAAGTGCCCGACCTATGTATTTTTGTCTTGACAAGTCATTCGGCCCAGGCCCTTATGTTAACCAAACCTTAGAACTTAATGTTTATTGTTTTTAGGCAGTTGCAAGTTGCAATGCATTGTAGTCGAAAACGTAAACATAGTGAATACAGTGTGGAAATCGGGTGGATTCTATCGTTCTCTTTATGTGGTGCTCGCTTAGGTATTGTTATGGGTGAAAAAATAATAAAAAAAACCGAAAGATGGCATAACAAACCAAAAGAATTATCAAAATCAGGCTGTTGCTTTAAAATGCACATAATCCCTGCACAAATCCAACTTTTTTACTTAGAACTTTTTTCACTTGATGTAAGAGTATTGTGTTAAATTAAAACTCATAATATTTATAAACAAGTTACCCAACAAACGGTGGCGTAACAAGTACCAAAAACAAATTAAAAAGTTGGTGAGAGCTGTTTTCATTTAATATGACATTTTTCATCGCACGAGCTCAATGTCAACAGTGATAAAGTTTTTCTTTACCCTACAATGAGCCTCCGAAACAAGGAGAGTAGAGGCCTAGGTGGGGCAGGGTAGACGTGAGAGGGGAATTGTGACGGGAGGAGGGTACGAACACGTTCCACCTTAGAGCACAATTAGCGCGCGCGACTCGACACGGCTTGAGTTTTAACAACGCGACTCAAAACACTTGGCGTCATTCACGCGATGTGGGTCTCTAGTCACTAACGTTACGGGGCTCTACTTTTTGTAGCACTCAACGCTACTTAAGGACAGTAACATATTTCAAAATCTTCACTAATTTGGCGGCGCTGTTTCACTACGTTCACAATACGTCGCGGACGCGCAACGAAATCGCTGCAAATAGCAGCGTGGACGCCATTTTGTACACTCTCGTACAAACCATTTATAATAATTATTTATATATATTTTTTAAATTGGTGTGTCCGTTTTATTATATTAAAGAAGTACTAATAATTATCTCCTGTGTATTTAATGTTAAAAACATGCCTTATAGTAATTACGAACCTTTCTTCAGGTGACACTGATAATCTCAAATGTTTGTGTCTTAGTCAATTTGCACCAGATGCAACAACTCATAAAATGTAGGTCTTGACAGTCGCAGGTAGTAATTAATTTTTTTTTTTGATATTTTTTGGACATCTTCAATTCAATTTTGATGACAAAAAATATTCAACATTCAAACATTTATTGAACACACTGTCAACAAAAACTTTTATCATAAAACAAATTTTACGAAGCAGCATACGAAGCAGCTATTCATGAATCGTACGAGTCTCTTACGAGTGTCGAACGTGTAGCGTTCATTACTAAGTACTCGACGAGCGAGCCCAGGTCGCTGGTGCACTTGAGACTCCTTTATAAGCCGACTAGTAACGCCCTCCGTCTCGTTCTGATCTCCTGGTATGTGGTTGGTACTTGCTCTTTTCTGCTCTTTAAGAATCTTAAGATAGCTGATTTTTTTTTTATGTTTTTCCTATCTAGATAAGTCTCTACAAGTTCTTTGTATTTTTCAAGTGAAAACTTTTTTAGGCTTGAGAAGTTGTTTGTATGGAGAATTTGGTTGGGAAAAATAAACCTATGGGAAAAATAAAGTAACTAGTAGGAAAGAAATGTTATTTTTTTTGGAAAAAAAAAATATATATACATATATCTGTGGGGGAATGAAAAATATTCCTCAGAGCCAACGTCGTAAACGTTTGCACTTCTGCAATCGGCATCTACGAGTAAATCGCCAATTTAGCATATGGATGGAATATTTGTGGAAGAGATGACTTACATATTGTACCTACGGGTACCTTATTATTACATTTCCACTTCAATTTCTCGGAAATATTACAGATGATTTTATCTGTATATACCTACAGCATATTAAAAACGTTAATTTTTCTTTTTAAACGGGCATTAAAAAATTCTCCATAGATTCATTTAATCTCAAATGGTCATTTAAAAATATGTCAACCACTATTCGACCAAAGAAATCTTAGATTTTTTAAAAATATATTTCTAATAACACGTTTTCCCGTTTTATTATGACCCGTTGGGAAAGCTTCTTAGTTAATAACAACCATTCAAGGAAGTCTTATAGTTTTTAAGAAATTAAGTAGGTAAGTAAAACGAGTCATTGCTTACAAATTACGTTTGCGTTTCTCGGTCAACAAGTCGGTAGCCGCTCTAGCAACCCCTTATATCCTCGTCGGTCTGCTGTTTAACTATTAAACCTGACCGCAAGTGAACTAACGTATTCATGGGTCTGAGAATGCCCCTTACTTTACGAGCGGCGTTGGTCGCGCTGAATCGAAAAGGCGCCCTATTTGGAATGAGGCCTATGTGAAATATTGAGCCAGCATATGCTACGTAGGACACTCACGACGTGATTTCAGGGTCTTCTTACCCTTTTTATTCATATTAGGACTGTATTAGGTACTTTGATCAAACACTAGAATTTTTGGAAAAGAATTTAAAATTAAAGTAAAATTAAATGTAGGAACGATCACTGTAACTTATATGTTAACCAACAGACATATCCTTGTATATAATGTCTGCATTAGATCTTTTTTTTTTTTTTTTTTTTTGTTCCTCTCTTTATCTGCCATCAGTCCTTGACTATAATCAGATGTGCTATCTGGTCATTACACAGTGTGAGTGCCCTCTCCATCAAGAAGACTACCCGTTTGCTTTACACCAGCTACTCTCTTTTATGCAGCTCCATTATGTCAAGTCTTTTAAGGCGTTTGTGATAGCCCTGATCAATAAGCTGCGCCGCCAGTTCATTTGGATGTCTGGACAGTCGCTTCCTGTACTCCACTGCTGTCATTCGAATCTCCTCCTTGACAGTGTTCATGTTGAGATGTTGGTGTATTTCCGAGTTTGTGATGTACCAGTGAGCACCACCCACGGCTCTAAGTATAGAATTCTGCATCCGTTGGAGCATGGAGATGTTTGTATTGCTGGCAGTACCCCACAGCTGTATGCCATACGTCCACACTGGTTTTAGAACTGATTTATATATTAGCAACTTATTATCAGTAGACAGCTTGCTATTTCGTCCCAGTAGCCAATACAACAATTTATAGCGGATGTTCAGCTCTTCTCTCTTTGTTTTAATATGCTTTTGCCACGTTAGACGGCGATCAAGGTGCATACCAAGATATCTTATGCTATCGTTTTGAGGTAAAATTGTATTTTCTAACTGTACAGGTGGGCAATCGTCTTTTCTCAATGTGAAGGTCACATGAACTGACTTAGTTGCGTTGGCTTTGATTTTCCATGTGTGAAGCCACTTATTGATCTCATTCAGTCCTCTTTGCAAGGTACCAGATGCAACCACTGGATCCTCATTACAGGCAAGAATCACGGTATCATCAGCGTAAGTGGCAGTAGTTAAACCAGATATTTCAGGGAGGTCCGCGGTGTATATCGCATACAGTATAGGACCCAAAATGGACCCCTGTGGAACCCCTGCTAAGATATTATGTGGGATAGACATCGCACCGTCCTCCACGACCACAAAGATTCGATCCGAGAGGTAAGAGCTCATTAGCAAATGAAGGCTATGTGGCATGCATCTCTTCATCTTGTAGATGAGGCCATCATGCCATACCCTGTCAAAAGCCTGTTGGATGTCAATAAATGCAGATGAACAATACTCTTTACGTTCCAGTGCTGTTCTAATAGTTTCATAGACTCTGTGTACTTGTTCAATTGTGGAATGCTGTTTTCGAAATCCAAATTGGTGGTCAGGTATTACCTTATTTTCTGTCAGTAGTGGAATTATTCGGTGTAGCAATATCCTTTCCAGGAGCTTCGACAGGACAGGCAGCAGGCTTATAGGACGATATGATGTTACTACATCTGCCGGTTTGCCCGCTTTATGGATCATCGTTATTTTTGAAACTTTCCAGAGTCTTGGAAAGTATTGTATTCTTAGAATTCCATTAAAGAGAGTTGTTATGAATACCAGAGCTTTCCGTGGCAACTCTTTTAGAACTTCCTTAGTAATAAGGTCAAAGCCTGGTGCCTTTTTATCCTTTAAGGACCGAATCGTTCCAGAAACCTCTCGCACAGACACTGGTTTAGGTGGAACTGACATCTGGTATGGTTGACTCAATGATTCCCTCACTTTGTACTCTATCTCACCTCCAACGTTGATCTGATTGGGTGTAAATACCTTTTCAAGATGAGCAGCAAAAGTATCAACTTTTTCTTCAGTTGTTCTTGCCCATGTATTATTATTTTTTCTTATTGCTTGTTTAGCTACCTGAGGTCTATCATAAGATTTCGTGAACTTCCAAAGAGAGTAATTTGTTGCAGGTGTAGGAGTCAGAGATTTAAGCTTAGATTGTAATGTGTCATTGTACCAGTCCCTGAGAAGTCTTTTTAAATCCTTGATGGCTTTGTTTAATGCTTTTTTATCTGCACTATGCCTGCTTTGATGCCAGACTCTGCGGAGCCGTCGTTTCTCCAGTATCATTTGTTTGACTTCTCGTGGGTAGTTTGATGGATGCTGAGATGGTTTGGCTGGTGGTGTGTTATTCCAACAGCATTCCTGAATCAGATTAGTGATGTACTTTGTCATGTCTTCAATGTCATCCGGATTTTCAATTTTAATTTTTAAGTCAATATTTGCGTCAAGTTGTTGTCTGAACGAGTCCCAGTCAGTTCGTGAATTGTAGAGCGTCTCCACAGTCTCTTTCTCTATTATCATTGTACTCATTGTCAATATTACCAGAGTATGGTCAGAGCAACCATCCTGGCATGACTCTGCCTTGAAATATTGTCTAGAGAATCCTTTGACAACAAAAAAATCAATAAGATCTGGCATTTTTTGAGGATCTGAAGGCCATATAGTTGGATAACCTGTGGATATAGAGGTTAGATTGTTTGTGTCAATGCTCAGCTTCAGCTTTCTACCTCTCGTAGTCGTAAGTCTGGACCCCCAGCTGGTGTGCTTAGCATTCCAGTCGCCACCGGATACAAATCTTTTCCCAAGCAATTTAAAGTAGTTATTATATTGTTGTACAGTTATTCCATATTTAGGTGGACAATATATTGCTGAAATGTTAAAGCAGCCGGCTCTGTCCTCAACCCCAACAACAGTGGCTTGAAGGTAGTTTTCTCTGACTTCAGGCAATAGGTGGTGTTTAATTGATTCTCGGATAATTATTGCTGTTCCTCCGTGACCAGTTCCATCTGGATGTCGTGTCACATAGGTATGATATCCTTTGAATTTGATGTTGATATTAGAGCTAGTGCAGTGAGCTTCAGATACAAGCATAACATCAAGTTTATGCTCTTTGATAATTATTTCGACCTCATTTTTATTAGGTGCTAGGCCATTTGTGTTCAGAGTTCCTATTTTAAGTGTAGCTATTTGGATAGTTTTTCTATGAGTAATGTCATTATTTTCATGAGTGTGCTCATTTGTTGTAATATTATATCAAATTTTTCCGATTGTTTTATAATTAGGTTTTCTATAATTTTCATTGTCGATTCATTACTTTCTATGTCATTCTTGTTGTTAGTGTTTGTTTTTGTGGCGTCAGCATACGATTTGTCTTTTAGAATTTCATTGTAGCTTTCTTTTCGCATGAGTTTCATATCTTTGTTATTTGGGATTTGTGTGTTGGTTTCTTTATTATAATTGTATATAGGCTTCTTAAATTGTTGTTGTTTTGATTTTCGTGTTAATATTTCCAGGTATATTTGGCATCCCTTGTAGTTGGCCGGATGTGCGCCATGGCATAGAGCGCATTGAGCTGGTGTATTACGGTCCTTTTTCGGACATTTTGAAGTTTGGTGAGATTCTGCGCACTTAACGCATCGATAGGGTCGCATGCAATAATTCTTTGTATGCCCATATTGCTGGCACCTCTGGCACTGTGCGATGGTTCTTTTCTTTTTAGGGTCTTCTATAACAACAGCTTGATGGTATATATATTTAATATCTTTAATTAACTTATTTTTAGGATCCGAGATAAAGTTTACAAAGAAGGTAGAAGTTGGTATTTTATCCGGTCCATATTTGGCGTTTATAATTTCGCCTTGGACTTTATTTCCCGTTTTTTCTAGTTCTTCTTTTATTGCATAAGTCGGGGTTGTGTGATGCAGGTTCTTTATCACTACTCTAAAGCACCTTTCATCTTTTTTGTTAAAAGTGTGTCCAATAAGCCCTGTTTCTCTTACTACATGTATAATTTTTTTATATGCTTCAGTATTAGAGCTTATTATCCTTAGTTGATTTTTATTAACAATTTTATATGTAAATTGGTTTTGGTCACAGGCTGTTTCTAATAGTTCAGTCAGTTTGTTTACGTCCTCTATCCCGTATAAAACAATAGGTGGTGGTTTACTTGGTCTTTTCACACTGTGCCCTGTATCATCCTCAGATTGGTCGATAGGTAAATTGCTGTATCTGTTACTAGTTGGTATATCTTTAGGAGGACTTGGTGATAATCTTTTTCTCTTAGGATTATGTATTCCAGGTACCCTTTGCCAAGATATATTTCTAGTTTGTGTTGGCATATCATTCGGTCTCTCTTGTTGGTTACTCTCAGTGATGTGCTTATCAATGTCCATGTCCATTGCGGGAGACGGTTGGGTTGAGTCCTTTATTTCTTTGTTGATACTGCTTCCCAAAGAAAAACTTCTTGGGCGTGCTTCGAAGAAATTAGTGGGGAAGGCTTGTTGGATAAACCTTTTGTTGTGGTTGCTGGTACTTCGACTGCTCTTGCTTTCAGTCCCTCCTTCTGTCGACAAAATTGTGCCCCCCCCAGAATACGTGGGGCAGCCTGAGTGTTGCTCAGGGAAGGATTCTCCGGCTTGGCCGGTACCTTCCTGGGGTAGTCTCTGTTTCAATCTTGCTTCCATTTTTAGTTATCTCCTATTCTGATACTCTAGACCTTTTTGGGGTTATTTGGACCCCAAGGCTCGCTAAAGCCTCTTCCAGTTGCCCAGAAGGGTTTGTGGTTATACCGATCTGCATTAGATCTGCAGAGAAAACACAGGTGACTGCGGAAAGTACAAGCAGAAAGTATAACGCCAGAAGATTTCGAGTCCTCTTGGGTGCCTTTTAATAGACCTGAAACCAACTTTGGAAAGATTGTGGACATATTTGCAGGGCTCGTGTTGTTATATTGACTTCATAACCGGGTCACAACATGATTATGTTCAACAATATTTTGGTAATAAAAATCCTATTACGAGAAGACCTGCTATTAATCTGCTCAGAGGTTAAGGTAAATGCAAGCCTCTGCAGATGTGTAGGCGATACGCTCTAAAGAAAAATCTCAAATAATGACTCAAGAAAAAATAATCCCCTGTAAAGATTACCTCAGTAAAATTATGTAACACTTTCGTAGGTACATAGTCTATATAGGAAAACCTGCGTAATCTTCCGACCAAGTTAAGATTCAATGCATTGCAAAGGGGATCACCCTATGGAACGGTATACACGTGTAAAATTTTAATGAAATCTCTTTGCTTACTGAAACGTGGAAGCATTTTGTAACAAACAAACATCTTAGGTGTACGCATAATTAAAACTCATCACACACGTCAAGTTATGAGAATAATTGTGTGCTATTTCACACCCAAAAACTTAATTTGTACACCCAAAAACTCATTATCAAAATATCAAAATTATCATTATAACCTCATTTAATCTAAATAAAATCATTTATCAAAATTACAGAAAAATATTAAACAATGGAACTTTAGTGGCAGTGCACACTGCGATTTTCAATCATACGCTGGACAGCTCTCTGACGCTAGTTATCTCTATTTAAAATACCGTAAAATATAGCACGTGAGATGCGTTTCGGTGCGTTAGTAAAATAATGCTATCATCCGATCAGTCGCCAGTACCCTCGCAGATATTGCTAGTGTTTATAGGCAAACAATAACCACCTACCATTAGCCTGCGTATCGAATAAAATTGAAAAATTACATTGTCTGCTTAGAGATTCTCTACGTGCCAAAAGGACTTAATCCTTTATGCCGGCTACGATATGGCATTTATCGCTGAGCTGAGTAAAAGTTACCTTGCCACACGCTTTGGTTCTAAACAGAGACATTACAGTTAATATTGAAAAATAATAATATAAAAATTGATAACCATTCAGAGACAAATGTCGTATAAATACTTCCGTCAACTTTAATGAATAACCTACTTATCATTTCAATAAGTATACGCAATTTCATTATATCATCGTGTAAATTACAAGTTTAGTATCAATATCAATTCAGACAACTTTAGGTTTGAAACAAGCAATCCTAATACGAATACTCAACGAATTTCAAGACTCATACGAATTCAGACCAGTGGTCGACTGCACGATGGATTCGTGCAGCGGAGAAAACTCAATACCAAAATATTTTCCATTTTTATGGTTGAGTATACTGCCGTTGTAGTGTATCATCATATACAGAGCTATATATAGGAAATAACTTGTCACTATTTAGTAGGTTTGTTATTCGAGTGCGTAACTGATATGTATGTTACGTTAGTGATTGTTTACAAGGTCTGTATGATTCATGATGATATTGTTTTCAATTACAATAGTATTTCTATCCTCTAGCGAATGCAAAATCAAACGAAGTTTTGTAGGGCTTTACATTCTTTCTTTGTTATGATCGCTTAACTTGCCTAGTTTAGTAATTAGATTTCCGCATCCGACCTCTAATATTTATATTTGGAGCGAGTCGACAGCCAATTACAGTTCCAAATTCAAATTGGCAGTTCACGTTGACAGTTGCCAGGTGGCGTTCGCATACGGCGCACGTCAAGAAAATCGAAATTTATTTCTGCGTGCCTCGGCATTTAATGACCCCTTTGAAGTGTTAGAAAATTATCGTAAAGCTATTTTTGTACCCGACACGACGTATTCACATGTTGTTTGCGTTAATATACATACCGAACTGATGTCAATCAATACTGGAATGTGGTTTATTACCTGCAAATAAAAGACAAGAGTTGATAGCCATTCCTAGTATTGTAATTAAATATCACTCTCATAAGTGATACGAACAAGGTCGACGTTAGTAGAAAACCCCCCTTCATAGCACTCAGTCACGACATTTCAAAGTAGACATCTAGTGAATTATATCGAACGCAAAACACCAAGCGAGAAAGAGGAAGCTTTAACAAATGCTTCATCAAGGAATTTTCTATTACTGCAATAAAAACTTTTCCACGGCTCTCGCTCCGGTTTATGAAGTATAAAATTGCATTGTTTATATTTGTCTCGTTTTGTACACTAACAATAGTAACGAAGCGAGAGGTTTACAAACTGGCGCTACAGAAGACATCCGTCTGCGGCTGGATTTATCTGGGGACAAATTGCGGGCGGGGGCGGTGCGGCGCTATCCTTTGTGCAAATGAGACACGTAACAACGCCGAAAATGGTTTCGCTAAATTAATATGTTTCCACCATCTTAATTATACAGTGTTAAAATTTAAATCTGACACACGAGACACGTTGGAACCAACAGTTAAATACAATAACTGAGTTAAATTAACCGATTTTGAATCCACTCTGGCTAGATGTTGCCCACGTACACAGATTTTAGGCAAATAAATATTTTGATTTTTCAAATCAAATATTGACTCCCTAAGGGGAATTTTTGATATAAGTTTCTAGAATATGTAATATCGATGGATGAAAGAAATTTTCGATTCCAACCTCAGAAAAAACTGTTAATTTTAATTTTAGCAAAAAAGTTATATCTAAACATTTTTATGTAAAACTAAATTCTTTACAATATTTGTCTGAAATTTTTGTATAATTTGAGTCAAATTTTTTTATATACATTTTTCACCCCTTCTACTTCTACCCTTCGAAAATTTTCTTCACCCTAATTTCACCTTTCAATTCAAGAATTACTTATATTCTAGGAAATTATAAGGGATTGAGTCTCTTAGAAACTTTTGATATAAGTTTCTATTTGATTTTGATTAAGATTGATTTTGATATAAGATTTTGATTTGCTAGTAAATTTTTCTGGACTAACGCATGTTTAATTAACCAAATATCCACTTGAAAGTTTGAGGCAATCTCAAGTTTTCATATTTGAAATATGTATTAGTGGAGACCATAAATTATATCAGCTTAAGATTAAGATGATTTATCTGAAGAGAAGTGTCATGGTCAGCTGTATAACATATTGTTATTTTGTCAACCAAGTCAAAGAGAATTAATGAGTTTGTGATAGCGAACGACAAGTTGACAAAATGTATCCCTTCAGCTCAGTTTGTTTGAGCGTTAATTGTTGTTATATTTATGTTCGAAATATTCTAATTTACCCGGGCTAATACCCCAGCCGTTTCGAGACGAGACAAGACGGAGCCCGTCCCGCCATCTGACAGGTGTCTTACGCGTGGTCGGATTTATCTCGAGATAAATTGCGACGTAAACCGACTTGCTTGCTACTATCGTGTGGAGCCTATCATCGTTACCGATGAGGGAATTGTGTTTTGATTTAAAACCACTATATAATACACACAATCCTTTAATTTACAAACAATCGAAGCGATAATGAAACTTATTAGAATTAATTAACTCGATTTTTATAAGAATACGACACTCGCACATTTGATATAAAATAATTTTAAAAGCTAATTATAATTTCTTGCTAATAATTTTAACGCCTAACATGGTTTTTATAAGTAACACGGCTTTTTGTTTGAACCTATATAAAAGTAATAAGCTTAAGTTTAAGTTTTAGTTTTAATATGAAAATATAAAATTTTTACAGTCGCGTCCTGATAACAAATATTTGAAAATTAAATACATGTGGCTAGAATGCGGCAAAAAGTAGAGAATAGTTCATAACAACCATTAAAATAGAGTACAGAGTTGTTAAATACATTTTAGCCGACGACAGCAATAATCTATGCGAAACACTTTTCTTTGCCATTTGCTCCCCTATAGAGATACACTATGGAATGGACCCTCACTCCCTCTCACTCCATCGTTTTAAATATGCATCGCGCCGTCTCTGCTCCAGGGCACTCGTTTGAATATTTAAAAAAGGTACTTTCGAATCGAGTCACATTGTTTCTTTCGGAAACTAGTATAGTAATTTTCGGATCCTATCCACAACATCGACACAAAAACTCTTTCCAAACTATCCATTGCGTAGCGCAATACGTGTAACTTATTTGCAAACACTTTAGATCCTGCTAGGGGGAGAACTTCCAATTTATTCGGATTCGAGTCCAGATTACACGACATAGAAGTAAGTAAACCAATAGGCGTCTAGGTGCTATGTTATTGATATTTTTTTCGCTTCAACGCCTTATTCGGTTACAGTTTTTAGATTGAAGATATATTAAGAAAGAATAATGTCTTTTATACGATTTTAAGAAATAAGTTATATATAGGTTTTTTACGGTAACTGTATAAGATTAACGGTAACTACGAGTATATAGATTTTTTTTTCGCAAATCAAATTAAGTTTATGACAAATCTGTATAAATGATAAAAAATATGAATAATTGAAATGTTCTCTAGGTGACTAATGATGTATTATCACAATAAACAAAATCATCTTAAAATCGCTGAATGATTTAGATCTATAAAACACGAAAATTGTCTAAAGAGGAAATAAGAGATTCTGATTTAGCAATTTATTTATTCTATTTGAGGAAATAGCTTTTATCTTAGCTCGGCGTAATTATTTAATTGTAACATTTGCTAATAATGCCTATTGAATTAATTCAGAAAATTAATTATCGTTTTGATCAAATTGATCAATAAGCAGCTGCTAATGTAATATTGTAAATACCAATTACAATTAGCTTTGAAACGTTCCGTTCATGTGGAACTTGGTTGTAACATGATAATGTTAATCACTATTACTTTTAAGATGAAAGTAGTCAGAATATTATAGAGTCTTAATTTTCATTGCCAACAATGAGTATAGAGAAAACATTTTTTTTGTAAATTGTTTAACAAAACCTTTAAATAATCTCAAAATTTTACGGAGGTCACTCCAGTTAAGGGGTTACTACAACTTTATAACTTTTTGTTATAAGTTGAAAATTGTTTTGAAAATGGTATCTGAGGTTTGATTGCAATATTATTTCAACATGACAGCAGTTTACAGAGAATATTAAATTTCCTGGGAGATTAATTAATGAATATATTATTTATTTTACAAAATCAGTTTATATGTTTTAATTGTTATTAATCAATATGATATTAATGTACAATACAGTTTTTTTTTGTCAAACTGACTGGAATCATCTGGAACTAAGAGATCATTTAAAAAACATCAAAATAAAGAAAAACCTAAGTATTCATTTTAAAGCAAAGGTCCAAAAATGTAATGACAAAATGCAACGATCCATCAAAGTGTAATAAAGTGAGCGGTGTGCATATGAACAATTATAAAGTGTAATAGCCAGCCAGAAAAACTTCTTACGAAGTCACTACATCATCTGGCGAGTTCCTTTTACTCTTAATTTCTGTCCTCGTACTTACGAGAGCGTACATTAAAAGCTAGCTCTCTGTAGCGAACCATTAAACAAGGTAAAGCTTTAAATACGTTAATGCTATGTTGGTACTCAACAAGACACCACCTAGAGTCGCAGTGTGTAGAGTAGGTAGGCACACAGTACACTAAAGCAGTAAATAATATTTGGATTTATCATAAGGAATTCTGATTTTGACGGGATTTGGATTGGATTGGGATTCATAAAGCTCGATAGTGGAATTCATCCATCCAATGTTGATTCATATCAATATTAATATGATGTTTAGTATCATAAAATAAATTTAAATCTAAAAGATACCGAAACGTCCACTTTTTGCATTTACTTAGTTTAAGATACACTACTGGCCTGTAAAAATGTTGTGCTACCAGAGAGATGCAATCTGCATACATTAGCCTAACGTCTCTTAGTTTTGACACCTGCTCTCTGAGCGAACTATGAAAACGCGGCCACTAGATGGATGGCACAAACATGTCAAGAATTGTTTCGAAGTTGGATTTCGAGGAAACGAGACAAGAAAATATATTAGGTATTCCTCTCAGAGGAGTGCTGCCAAACTTTTAAATGAGCTGTAAGTTAAACAGTTCACTTTTAAAATGTTTTTACCTTGTACGTAATCTTTAAGTACTTCCGACAGCATTTATGTAATTTCTTAAAGATGCAATAATTAGATTGCGATTGGCTGATTAACAAAAGGACATGTTGATATCAATAACAAAGTGTGAGAGCAACTTTTCAACTTGAATTAACTAAAATTATTATTTTCACAAAAATATAACTTTTTAAAATCTTTTAAATTTTCATTTCGATTCATCCGTTCACAGAAAATTTTTAAATGACAGAATAGATTTGTACGGTACGGGTATTGTAATTTTGGTTCCGTTTTGCATAAATCACTCGCTCCAAACGCAAGCGACGACCGTAACACCCCCGATATGTGTAGCACAGAAGAGGCAAAACTAATTAAAATTTATTTATTATTTCATGCATACAAAATATCGTCAAAGCGGTGTACCTCTACCCTGTCGGTATAATTTCAACATACCTGGTACACCTGTTCACCTTATGAACCTCTACCCCAATGTAGCAAACACGTTAAATACTTAAACGTTCAGCTATCGAGTCAAGTTTAATGCTAGTCGAGGTCGGACGAGGGTTGTCACGTCGGAGCACATTTTAATAATGCACCCGCTCGTTTAGTATGAAAATTAGCTGGCGAGAGGTGGCCCTGCGCGGCAGTGCGCGGCGACTCGCCTGTATTATTGATGGTGTGGTCGCGACACCGCCTAATGTTGAACGCGTCCGACATTTACTCGTAACTATTGTAGTACCTATGCGTGAATAGTCACTTGACAAAACAACAACAAAAATCTAGTATAAACATCTAATAATGTATTAAATTAAAGAAGACGTTTAATTTTTTTTTTTTAAAGTGACGGCTTTGTGTAGACAGGCTGACGGTCCACTTGATGGTAGGTGGTTACCGTTGCCTATAACAGAAACAACGACACAAGTGCTGCAAGTGCGATACGAGGGGAGTTCACTTCCTTGGTTTTGAAATTGGAACCTGGCACACTTTGCTCGGGTCGAAGGTGGACGCGTTATCATCATGTTGGTCTAACTAAATGATACACGCCTGTTAGCAGACTTCATGAATTATCAAAGTTAGTGTAGACTAGTTACGCAGAATCTAGGTACTGTGACTATAATCTTATTCTACTGTGGTTTCACCCGCCGCTGTATAATTTAAATTTCCCAAGGCACATGTGTCTTCTCTTCTCGGTAATTCTCGACAATTCTTAGTACCTTCCTTAATAATTGGTATATTAAATGCCTAAAAAGAAAAATAAAATCCGAGAGGTAGTTCCAGAATTAAAAGCGTTACAACCAAACAAACAAACTTTTCAGCCTTATTTAAATTGGTTAGTGTAGATTTAGAAACTACCACGTTATTCTTTATCAAACACACTTATTAATCATAAATGCTATTTAGGTACTACGTCTGTAGTAAGTAATCAATAAAGTTTTACCGAAAAACATATCGACAGTTACTATTTTATTCAATATGGGGGACGTGGAATTAAATCGGCAAGTTCTGACAGTTTCGCATCAAAAGTTTCGACGTTGTACGTGGGAGGATCTGAACGTTCGGTAATGGATTGGTTTGTATTAGGTACAAGAAACAAGTGATATATATCTATGTATCTACTCTTATATATCTAACCATTGATTGAAACGTTGCGTGTGTGTATACAAGATGTATATAAGCTGTTTTATATAAGTGGGTACATCTTTTATCATTTCTATTCACTACTATAAGGGCGTATACAATAAGGCGCTTTATAATATCAACTCTGAGCCTAATAGAGAATTAAAAATTGACATTTTATTAATATTGAATTTAATTTAATTTAATTTACATCAACCAAATAGGGTCACAATAACTATATATGCACAATTTAGCGACAATGTTGACGTCAATTGTGCACAAAAACAATTTCTTATCTAGTAACTGAATAGATTAAAAATTCAATTTAAATTTAATAAAATAGTTCATTTAACGATAAACGAATACAATAATTTTAATACTCATGGTACACTTCTCGGTGGTGGGTAGCTCTAGCTACGATCGGTACATATTAACACAAACATCGCCAATAATTGCACTAATTGCAGCGACAGCTTAAATTAAAATTATTGGTAAAGTAATAAAATAACTCTGCGAGTGTTAATTCAAAGTTAACCAGGTCGTATATGGTACGTGTACGTTTACCCATCTAAGTACTCCTATATGTTCCAGTTCGCAAAGCAGCTACTTGAAACATTGAACTTTTCTGGTTCTGTTTTAGAGGGTTGTGAGTAAACGAGTCACGTTCGGCTGCAAAGAGGAAAGGTACTCTTCGCGATTGGTTGCCGATCCACCGAGAAGATATGAAATTGAGTGTAAGAAAATTAAACTTGCTACGTAGCTTTAACAAAAACAGCGACAATTCTGTATTATGTACTATGTATTCTTTAACATGAACTCACTTTCTGGCTAAGTAACAAATTATGACTAATATTAAAATGTGAAAATAACTGTGTCTGTCTGTTACCTTTTCACGCCTCAACTACTCAACCGATAATTATGACATTTTATATATACACGTTGTTAGGGATACAGGAAAGTACTGTTCCTGAGGGATTATTTAAACATATTAAAAAAATGTGGCGGCGCCACAGTCTTTTGAGCATTAAAGATTATATCACTTATATGTTTTCTCAGCTGTTATATTTTTTATTTTACAATGCGGACGAAGTCGAGGACGCGGGCGCCAGACAGTACCTCATAATTAAAGTGTGTTGACGCATATCACAAAGGCGTATCTAGAAACAACGTTTCGCCAGTAAGTTTTTGATCTGTCTTATGTGTGTACTAGCCACTTTATCCTTGGTTCTAATGTATCTTTTTCTATCGTTTATAAAGCTTACGAACGACATAGAGCGCTTAATGGAAATCTGTAAACTGGAATCTATAAGTCAATAAATATTCGCCGTAAAAGCAGAACAATGAGAGAGTAATCTGAAAAATGAAAAACGTTTATTTTTTACAATACTTTTCACAAGGGACCATTCATTTTACCTCTATAAGATATATATTTGTTTTCGTGTAATATTAAAATATTTTTTTTACTAGGTTTTAACATGAAAAAGCCGACCATAACATGAAACGGTTTTATTTTACAAGGAATAACGTCAATCCAAGTAGAGAAAGTTCATGTATTCAAACAACAATTTACTACGATAGGCAACGGTGTGGTCAGCGAAAAAGTTTGCTTTATTTAACTTTGTATTTTCACTTTTTAGTTAACTTTCAGACTAGACTGGACCGCATGCAAACATCTACGTATAAGTAGATTTTATAATATAAGCTCCAAAAGAAAATCTACGTCACGTTTTAATTAGGTATTAAAGACATTTTTAAATTAATTAAGTAATGCCGTTTTCCAATACGGTCCTGAGTGTTGAATAATTTGTTTAAAAAAAAATTAACTTATACCTCAATGAATCACTATACATAACAATAGCGAACTGTGAGACATAATCTGTAATGTACACCGCCTCAGTTATCCGAAGTCGTGTAAAGTAGGTAATATATATTTTTTATATTAAAGTAACATTAATTTCATTCCTGTTCAAATTTCTCAAATATTCAAACCTTTGAAATATTATCACAATTGAGTTAGTAAATAGGACATAATTTAATTTAAATTAAAATTTAAAATGGCATCAGAATGCGACCCATAAATCCAGATCAAACTTGAATTTATCCAAGTCACATAATATTGAAAAATATAATATAGGCAAATATAATTAAGGGTATTTATTTGTTTAGAAATTCCATTATTGAATAAATACTTGAAAACACCAATAACAAAAGAGCACACCACCACCGTGACTAAGAGCTATGTGTAACGAAGCAAATATTTAGAATGAAGTTAAATAATAAAATACCAACGACCATTTTATTCGCTGGCAGAACCCAGTGCCCGACTAGACCTAGAGTGCCTATCAAACAATCAAGTTTTATAGTTGTTTTCAATCTTGCCTCTAGCACTTCGACCATTCAACTCACTCGGCTGCGTATTCTTAACGAACATAGCGTGCATTTTTTCTGTATAAGAATAAATATTTTTAGTACAAATTGGCTACAGTTTGCGGTGATGCTACACAAGTACGTACCCGACATAGCTCCGAGTTCGCATCAGAAGCGTCCCAATTATAAAACGGTGAAAAGTATTTTAAATTGCCAACTCGACTGTTAGTTTGAGCTTTCGTGTAAAAGGCTTTCGGCGTATGAGTACATGATTTTTTATTAGTACGGTATAAAACATAAAGTAACCGACGATTTTATACACTTAGTTTTGCGCAACAGTTACGCACTATCCCTCGTCGACAAGGACAGTCGACGAGGAGGAGTGAGGGACTCGCCTGGTGAAGTGACTTATCACCAGGAATACCCGGGAGATGTGTGGGTCCGAGGTCACAGTGAGGCCTTATCCTCGACAAGACGCCCTGAGGTCACGCGACGTGCGCCGCGGCATAAGCCCGGGCACGTCGGCCGGCTCTTCGACGCCAGAGTGGATCAGCCTGGGGGTCCGCCTCGCGGGCCCGCTCATTGGCCTCTTTTCCACTCAGGGCCGCTTCACAAAACGTCTTGACGGTATTCCAGCCATCAAGACTTTCAATCATTGCCCTGACGACACCGGGTAAAGACAAGTCCTGTTCCACGACTGCCGTCAAAGCCGCTCTTTCGTTGAACAGACATTTGGCCTAGAAAATAAATGTTATCGAATGAATGATTATATGTTAATAATGAACGTTGAACGACGTTGAGTTTTCTTACGAGACCCATGGTAAGAGATCGCGTTTCAGTGCCATATGTCATCACTGTTGTTATCAGTGATGACATATAGCGCTGACACTAACTAGTACATAAACATTAAATTATACTAAACATTAATAGGTCGAATTTTTATTTAATTCAAAAATGCGTTACGAACAAAACGATTCTAAATAATACGAAAGAAATATAAATCAGCCGGGTTCACCTTGCACATACATTTAAGCACATTACAATGTCGCACGAACATTAATCAAAAAGCCCGCAACAGATTACATTTTATTCGGCGTAGTAAAATATGTGTCCGCGCTGATTGAAAAACGGGGTCAGCGTTGACAGACGGGCGGCTGTCATCTAAATCAAAACAATAATCCGCTCCGTGCGCGTTCGACACATCTCATTCCGCGTCACGGCCGTGCCACGCGCCTGCCGGTAGAAATTTTCCGGGTTCTTTAACGGGATTCATTCATAACTCACGGCCGAGTGGAGCCTTCGAATATTTCAAGCCGTAAAGGCCCCACCTCCATAAATTCCGGGCGTCGGGTTGCCAAATTAGGCGCAAGGAACGTCGACTTATTCCCCCCCATTACTCTCGGCTATAGGTGCGCCGTGAGTGGAAGTTTTCGGGAAACTTTCCACGTGTTATCACAGAGGTACTGCGCTTAGATATGTGTGTGCATTGCATTGAGTATTATTAGTTGCATATAAAGTGATTAATTCAAATTAAAAAAAAAAAGATTTAATTAAAAATAGTTACTCTGTGACTTATAACTGAGGCATGATTTTATTGCAGTTTAAGAAACAAAAACGAGACGACTGTCAAAAAGTAATGTTGTGAAGAAATTTGAAGTCAATCCATTGGCTAGTTTTCGAGTTTTGTGGACGCAAACATACAGAAGTTAAATTTTTTTAAATAAAGATATTTAATCATCATAAACAAAAATACAACTTAATTTACACGAGACAGCAGAGGTTATAACGAACACTTCTTTAACTGTATTATTTATACTTTTTTAAATTCATTATTAAATATTTTTAAAAAACACATGTACGAGTTTCTCGTAATTGAAAATGTTGATAGCATCTTTGAACTGAAGATACAAATTTTCAATAGGCGCTTTTCCATTTTAGGTCACATGTTTTTGAGTGTAGTGAAATAAACGCAGTGTATTGGTAATAGTTAGTTACCTACAAATAATACAAAATTAGCTATCTAAAGTAGCAAAACAATAGGAGAAGAGAAGAAGATTTTTGAATGGCCACCTTCAAGTTTAAATTACTATATTATTTAAAACTTCACCTGCACGTAACTTGTTGTATTAGAACAAATTAAGGTTACAACATCCAGAAGTAACGTGCAGCTATAACAATATTTCTGCAAAACCAACAACCGCAAAACACGTTTAAACTAACAATCGAATAAACTTCGGCCCAATTAACTTTATGTGTAACCCATTATTATAATTGCTATACAGTTTCAAAGTTGAGAGCCCGGTCTCGAACATCGTGTGTGAACCGAGATGAAATGAATTAAACTCGATTTGTTACAAACGTCGTAGCACTCTTGATTAAAAATATCAGCATTGATGAAATATCATCGTTATGAGTCTATAACGTTTGATAATAATCTTTATTTATCATGACATAATTTTAATTAATTATACAGTGTGTACAGGTCGTGGACTAGCGATATTTTAGGTACATAAAATAAAACTCAAATTCTGTCATAGATCGATTATAGTAAAAAAATTATATAGGGTTTGTTATTGCAGTAATTTACATTGAATTGCAGTAATTTTTTGGAGTTCAATACACTTATTAAGTTATGAAATTGTGAACCCATTGTTTCTTAATGTAAACGATAGACAAATAGTATTGCACTCCGAATAAGCCAATTTTTATCTCAATTAGACCAAAACTTTGAGAGATATGAGAAAAGTATCTCAACTTTAAAAAAAAGGCTGCCAAATAAAGGGCAAGTGGATTGAAAAGGTCACTGTGTGCCACTGTGGTTAGCAGGTGAAGTTATTGTTCTATTTCACTCGATTAACAGCGTCGTCGTAAGTCATTATCATTTATGATAATTACATATTATATGATGTCTTACAAAAGCCTTTTTTGTGCAATTAACAAATTGAAATGAATTTACGTTTTAAAATGGTCATATAGTCAAGTAATAAACGAGATAACCAAAATGGGGACAATTTACGTTGAGCAATAATTTTATGAGTGCAATACCGACGAACGGGGCAAGCGGTTTTCCGAATTTAATTTTATCTCGGTTCAACCCTCCACTGTAATAATAACTCATGAAACCGTCGCACGTTCGCCTATATTTGCACTAGTAGATACAAAAAAAAAATATTATCACAGAAGATTCATTTGGAAGCACAGTAGTTTCTAAGTGAGTATACGTTACTTTGATTTTGTAAATTATTATTGGTATCCACAAAACTAAGAGTAAGTAGAGCACTAAACTACTAAGAGTAAAGATAAATTAAGAATCTGTACTTACTTCCTCGACAACTTTTAATACTCAACAATCTCTTAACAAACTTTTTATAAGAAAAAATTTTGGATCAACATTTATTATTTTTTGAGGAATTATATATATATATAAAAAAACTAAAAGTTGAATCATTTCATTCGTTATATCTTTCACTTAGAATACCTTCATTTTGCGTAAAGCAAAATTAAATCTAAATGGGTCTCGTTTCAACCGTAATCTTGTAATAATAATTGTATGCAATCCGTTGTATTTTAAACAAAAACGTTCATCAACCTTACCGCGTAACAAATCTAAAGGAAAGAAGCTCCGCAAAAGGAATGTTAAACTTTACATTGCCGGAACAGAGCAATAGAATTAATTCAATCGACACAACTTTGCATTCAAAAGCTTGGAGACGATTGTTTCTATTCGTGTTGCTAAAATAAGGGAAACCTCAAAGGGTGAAACCGGCGAACCACGAAATGATTGATGAATACTTTTCAAAACAACGAACAAATTGCAAATATTTATTTTAACTTCGCGTTGTTGAAAAGAAATTTTATTTCATGTCATTGAGATTCGAATTACAAGTTGTAACGAATGGTCTATTAGTGATTTAATTAATTTTTATATATTTTATCCTACCAATATTATAAATGCGAAAGTTTGTATGTTTGTTTGCTCCTTAATAAAGCAAAAACGGCTGAACATATTTGGATAACATTTGGCACACAGATAGTTTACACACACATAAAGTTACTTTTGGTGCTGGAAAAATATTAGGTTTCCGAGGGATCGTCTAAGAATATAAAAAATTCGGCGCCACTGTCGACAACAGTAGCTGCGCCACCGCAATCACAGCGATAAAGATTTACCTATATAATAATACTAGCTGTCCCGCTCCCGGATTCCCCCGGGGTGCAATTTTTATAATAAATATTATTTACTTAATCCAGCCGATAAATTACCTTACACAGTTGTTTTAAAACATATTTTAAAAGTTATCCTCGAGTTCCATAAAATTCGCATAGATAGCGGTGTAAGGTAATTTATTACTTTTTCTCATATAATAAACAAGTAATTTGCAATAAAAAATACTATAAATTGAGATAAAATCTTTTAAGTTGGACCAAATTACACATAGTTACGAAATTTTATTAAAATCGGTTCAGTAGTTTAAAAGTTCATATAGGGCACACAACGTGACACGTAATTTTTATATATGTAGATTGTAGATATATAAAGATTTTCTCAGACTTTATATTTTTTATTTTTCAACGCGAACAAAGGCGCGGTCACCAGCTATATAGTATTATATTAAAAACAAACTGTCACAGACTGGGATTTTATAAATGCTTTAAGCTATCGTGTAACTTTACAAAGCAATTTAGACTTCTTATGGTCGCGATTAGCAGTCCATGTATTTTTTAAACCTAAAAGCTCCTAAAGTTGACAATACATGACTATTATAGTGTGTAAACACAAGAAAAACAAAGGGAAAGGCACTGTCGGCACTTATAGGATAAGAGACTATGTGAGAATAGGGGAGCGGACTCTAGCATCCCTTTGCCACTTCAAAGTTAAAGTGTGTTTTGACAAAACAAATAAGATGTTGTTATTATAATTATAGTATAAGTCAATACAATCAATCGTCAATTACCACAAAGCCACAGATTAGTTCCGCTGCTCCAGCTGTAAATAACAACAATGGCTAGAGTCTCTATTCAAGTTGAATGTATTGAGTCATATCTGGTCCAATTAAAGATCGTTTGTTTTGCATTTCCCTCGCATCTCGACGACTAGTGAAACAAGGATCCCACTACACAAACAACTCACAGTATGTCATCTATATACACCTATTAATACCTATAGACCAACGAAGCATCTGTTATCTCGCTTGAATTGTTACTTATTACGCCTCGTTCCTTGGCGATAGCCTCTTTTGTTGCCAATCCGCTTAGCAGACAATCTATACTAGTCTATACTAATATTATAAAGAGGTAAAGTTTGTATGTTTGTTTGTTTGTATGTACGAGGTAATCTTTGAAATACTGATCCGACTTAACAAAAACTTTCACCACTAGTTATAACAGAATTTCAGGATGGATATAGGCTATATATTCCACGCGGGCGAATCTAAAAATATTCTAAAAGATCAAACGCTTGGCAAAGTATTATGTCTGACGTTATTTATATCTTTAATTTTTAATCGCGGGACCGCGGGCACCAGCTAGTCTATACCTACTAATTTTATTAATAGGTAAAATTCGTTTGTTACTATATAATAGGTAGTCTTGAAACTACTAAAATACTTTCGCCGTAAGTATCTATGAGTAACGTAGACTATATCTTAATTATTATGATAAATACATAATTTCATTTCGGAATTTCAGTTTGTGCAAATCAATTTAAAAAAATAGTTTATGTGCAGAAAGAAATAGATGCCTGGCTTGGTGCTAATTTTTTAATAGCAAACAAATCGTGAGCGTCATAAAATCATCAATCAAAATTTAAAGCGGGCAACAACGATGTAGTACAGCTAGTATTAAGAATTATACTATTATTGGTATTAAAAAAATCAATAGTCACAATTTTGAAGACAATAATAATTAATATCTCACATGCCAAATGTCACAATTAGAATTGTACTCGTAGTTACTCTACTGTTTCTTAACATGGTTGTGGCGGTAAAACTGTAATAAAAGCGGCACAACAATGCGGATCACGTTACGGCAAAATTATCTTGCCGCAGCGACGATCAATTACTCTGACAACGACCACGTGGAAAGAGGGCGGATTATTCCAAGAAGGTTTTTGTCTCTCCTTTTTTTAGAGCCCTCAATGAGTATTCGAGAACCTACCCGGGAGACGTTTTCTTGCGCCCTTTATTTTATTACTTACATAGGACGCGCGTATACTACTACCGATATGGCTTCGGTTCAATAGAGGTCTGAAGTTAATTAACATAAAATTGACATGAAAATATATTATTATCCATTATTAGTGTGTAGTGTTCTAGTCTTAGTCTTAGTCGTCTTTTAGTTTTTAGTAGTGATGATGTACGGTAGATATACAGTTATACACATATATTAATCAATTCAAAATCAAAATTTAAGTAGGTACGGCTTGTTTTTAATTCATAATAAATACAAGCGGCCCGCCCCCGGCTTCGCACGGATATAATTTTTCCCAAACCTTCCTCGATGATCGCTCTTTCCATTAGTGAAAACAGTATCAAAATTCGCTGGGTAATTTAAAAGAAGTTAGCGCAGAAACAGAACAGACGCGGACAGCGTCTTCAATTCAATTTATAATACGTAGAGATTACTATAAAACATAATACCTGTTCGAAACTGTCTGTCTATATGCTTACTTCTTCTAAAACGCACTCAAAGAAATTTGATGTGGTTCTCATTAATTTATAGAGATATAAACGAAAAAGGTTTGTATATATTATACATACGTGCGAAGTTAAAGAGATATAAATTTCGATATAATAAGATTAGCAACAAAACATCCAAAATTAACAATTCGATATTTATATATGAACTATACCTACATGTGCTATTAATATATTAATGTAACATAAGTGAACATAATATGAAGTCAAAAAACCTTATAAATATTTTATTCTGTCGTGTTAGTAATCTATTTCATTTTGTAAACAAGTGGATTTAATAAATGTGAATGTCACGTTTGTAAACGTTCCTCAAATGTAAATGAAACACAAATTTGTTCTCAGAACATTGCCGTGTACTCGTGTGTATTCTCGTTGTATAGGGCGGGCGGACGTATTATCGCTACTGACAGCGCGTTCGACTCCGTGTTAATGAAAAATTTTACACATACCTTACTAATTACTTGATATTAATGTTACTTAGATCACTTAGAAAAAGATGACTGTTACGCAGCTCATTTGGCCCTCAGCATAAAATTTAATTCCTAAAAATATACAATGATTGTTGGTGATAAGAAAAAAAATTATATTTAACGTGTGGTCGTTGTTTCAAAATGTTTAAAAACGACACTTCGCCTTAAAAATGATAATAAAATGCTTTCGCAAATCAAAACTTTTTAGTATTAGTAGTTCTGGCGTCTGGCGGCAGTAACGACCGTGAAATAATAGCATGTGTGCTGTTGTGTTTCGGTGAGTGTGTAAGGGATATCACAGCCCATTTCCCTATCTCTTTTTAATCTCTTATCATTAATCCTATGGAGGTTCAGCAGCGCACTTGCAGCAACTGTGGCGTTGAGTGTTAGTAGGCGACGGTAGCCACCTACCATCAAGTTGACCTTTAGCCTGTTTGACGACCTTTACATAATAATTTTTTTAAAGTACTTTTTGTTTGTGAATATGACTTGAAATCTTTCATGCAGACCACCTAATTTTTAGCTTATGCTTCAGGCATGTAATGCACTTACATAATTTACACTAATTCAAAGGAATTCTCTTATTTGTTTTAAAAACAAGTAATTAAATACAATTTATAAGTACAATTAGTACAAATTTAAAATTATATTAGAATATTCAATGCGAAGTGCGTACCGTAAATGAATCCCAAATCCGCGGAATTGCTATAGAGTAGGCAATAAAACAGAGACAAGTGTTAGGATCACTTGGAACTAAATTATCCCTTAGAGACAACGCAACATGTTAAGACTGTGACGCAAATCAATTACACGTAGTAGAGGGAAATGAAATGCCAACACAAAATGCGAGCCATTTAATGAGAACCAATTTTCGCATATGTTTTCGAGTTGATTACGATAAATATAATATATGAAATAAAATTATGATAATTAAAAGTAAGTGGAAGCATTTCAAAAAAAACACTTAGGTACACAGAGAACTTAGCAGTTCCGTTTGTGGCAGTAAACACCCCCTCCTTATATAAGATCAGATTTAAATTACAGAACACTTGCTATGGTTTTTTTCCTAATGTTATTATTGCCCCCAGGCGACGATGCATCTCTTATCATGAAATTTTTCAAAATATTTATGTAAGTTTACCCTTATTTAAAAGCATTGTTAATCCTAAAATTATTTACGCAACAAAGCCACTAAACTAATGTGCCACCCTCTCGTACTGACCCCGGCCTTTCGTCTGTTCGTTTGGGTACAATTTGCACGAGTTATTATCCTCGACAGCAATAATCGATAATACACTAATCCATAATTGCGGATTGTATTATCTCTAATTGAAGGTCGAGTAAATCCATTGCTTTGTTACAAGTAAAAACAAAGCAGTGGTTAAAATTGAGATACGAGCGTTCGAGTAACTTATGCATTGGGAGACAAAGAACAACATTACAGCTATTTTATACAGTCAACCTGATACCAATTACTAGTGCAACATTTTTACCGACACACGATGGTAGAATTTTCATGTAAAGGTCGTCAGACAGACTGAGAGGTAGCTACCGTCGCTCATAATACAAGCAACGCCACAATTGCTGCAAGTGCGCTGCCGACTATAGTAAGGTTAACGAAGGAAAGGATAGGAAAATGGGCTTCTGTCATCCTTACTCACTCACCTGAATATAACAGCACACATGCTGTTATTTCACTGTTGTCTTCTGTGAGGTGGTGTTTACTGCCGCCAGATTGCTTGCCCAAATGACTTCATAATGCAGTGTGTCCACCACTACTTGCAAGATCCAGACCATTGACCATTGAAATGATAATGAAAAGTTCATTTCCAAAGTTTTTCAAAGTCCCGGGACCCCCGAGTCAGAGCATTAGAGCAAGCATCTTAACCACTCGACGAAGAGGTCGTCCAAACTAAACTAACATAAGATACTTAACGCTTAACAAACTGAAGCACATCTTCGTTATGTATCAAAGTTTGTTTCCTGATAAAGTCATTATCGAATCTTAAAGCGACTAGATCCTAAGTGCTATCTCAATTTGCTATCTTAAAATCTAATCTAATCAAATCTTAACCGGGTAAGTACTCCATCCTTCGCTTTAACCTTTAAAGAAATGATAAAAGAAATTCGTAACGATCGCTAACTAATATATGAATGAACTAGCTGGTGCTCGCGACTTCGTCCGTGTTGAAAATTAAAAAAAAAGCAATATAACGCTTGACCTCGTGTAGCTATAACACTTGGCCAGGCGTTAGTTTTTTATTTTTTATTTATCCCTCGGGAATAGTCCTTTTTTTCTGGATGAAAGGTACCCTATGTCCTTTCTGGTGTCCCAGACAACGTGTATGCAAAATTTCATGGTGATCGGTTCAGTAGTTTTTGCGTGAAAGAGTTACAAACATCCATATATCCAAACATACTTTCGCATTTACGTATAATATTAGTATAGAGAGTATAGAAGTATAGACTAGTATAGATAGTATAGATGTATACTGCAAATAATGCAAACGATAAATGCTGCTTATTTAATTAAACAAATCGAATTTTCATCGTTCAATTAAATTCTTATTATTCGTTGCGGTACATGAAGGGGCTGTCGGGAAACGCGGATTAAATACGAGAACGTAGCTATTACGAAAGAAAGCGACCCTGTGGCGCCATTAAGGATTCAGCAAACGGAACGAGGGGACATGGAATCGACAAAATTGAGCTCGCCTCATCTTTTCTTACATCGTGTGTTTTCGCTCCCTAAGGACAGATATTTTAATATTTTCCTCGGCCCCCGAGACCAGACCGCTGTTTTGATGTACGACCCACAAATACACTTTTTTTTCTCTACAAACATAGAATATTCCACTACCCATTCGGTTCGGGGGTATGACTTTTTGAACACGTCTTAAAGTAAGTCTTAAGTTTTTTAACACATATATAGGAATATTTTATTAATCATGTTTTCTTAGTATTTACATGTGAGATTATATCACACAAACAACTTACTCGTTTTCATGTTAGGACGATATTTAGAACACAAAATTACCTGAAACAAAAAAAAAATATTTTATGCAATAAACAGATGACATATGTACTTAAAAGTTAAATTACTCTTTTAGGATAGTATTTTTGTAGCTATCTTGTCGTTGATAGTTGTAAATAAAATAATGCACATCACATGCTTGACAGTCAAATGTCAATAGCATAATAAACAAAGATATTTTTACCATGTTTATGTTGCTGTCAAAAGAATTCGATTTTGTATTTCGTTATATTAGACGAATTATTTTGCTAACATATTTAGCTAATATGTTTATTGTTAAATAAATTTAAACAATGTGTTTAATTGCCATTTTAGTTAAGCACTATCTTAAAAAGAAACACAAATTTAACAAAAAAAAAAAGGAAAAAGTCTATACCAGATTTTCCCTTAAGCGTTGAGGTGAGATGATTTTTATATCGCCACGTGTGGTGTGCAGGTTATTGTGGCTATGAAACACACCTAGTGGCCTGTCGGTGCTTCACCGACCTCGGGGCCTCTCGTATGAGATCACTTTCACAATCGGGTCAAGTGGCGTAATTGTCTCGCTTCATAATATATTACGATGGCACTCTTTGGCGAAAACTTACACCGAGCACCTTTACACTTTTTAATTTTCCATTAAAGAACATCAGCGTTTTTGCCCTTTTTACACGGCGCTCTTCATTAAGAATATTCACATTAGTAGAACATGTAAAGGAAAATAAACAATTTTTAATTGATTTTTTCCAAGAATTCAAAAAGATATAATGATTCTCAAAATTGCTATCCTTACAATCAGTGACGAGAAAATCTATATAACTAAAATCGTCGACATAGAGGATTAGCAAGCAGAACTGTCAAACCGACCAGATTACTATTAAAATCGATAAGTCGTCACCGAACAAACGCCACGATCCTACTGAGACTATTGAGTGATGCTGGTCATGAGTAATATTATATGATATGAGTGACCACTTCATTAGTTAAATTCTAAACAAATGTATTAAAAAGTATGAAATGGGTATTAAAGGCCACTAACATTACGTTCATCTGCCATTTTGGTGATGCTACGACAGATGCTACGCTAATAATTCACCGCTACGATAGTTTTGCTTGTTCCAATTAAAGCCAGTACCGCCATTACAAAAATAAAAATATATGATACAAAAATAAAAATAAGAAATAAAAATAATAATGTATACTTAAAATAAAAATAAAAAAAACATTTTGAGTCTTGAATAATAATAATGAAAATAAAATGTTCTGTTTTGACTTATTGAAAATTAACATATAACTTTAATTGAGGCATACCTATTTCAAAACGATAATTTATGTTAAAATATGCCATGTTATGATAATTTTACGCATCCTTTGCCAATGGTAACACTGTTCTAATTTTAAGGATGACTGATTAATGAGGAAGGTCTGTCTTGATTCAATAATATAATTACAACAGATTAAAATAAAAATCAATTAAAAAAAAATATATCAACAAAATTTGACTGCATTTGCATATTGCTTTTCAAATACAAAAGTAACCCGGTCTATAACATTTTGCATCAAAATCACTGATATTTAAAAATAAAATAATCTGGTCAAAACACAAGCTATGTTTTATCTTCAGTTTCTTTGATTACTGATTTGATTTGATTACTTTTTATGCGAGTGAGATATTATATCAATGTTTACCCATAATAATGACCTTATGATTATCTCTTCTTAACCCTAATCTCAATCTCGCCTAATTGTCCAGAGTAATAAACCACACAAGCTAAAGTTACCAAGTTTAATATACCGTTTGGTTATAGTGATTGACATTGAACAGAATAGTTTATTTAAATAGTTTTTTATTATACGAGTAAAGGGGCATAATGACGGTCCACTTAATGTTGAAACATTATTGTTTACAACATTAAAAACTAATGATTTTTTTAAGTTGTGAGGATTTTGCTATCTGGTACCTAGTAGGTACACCATATTATTACTTTTATTATATTGTGTACTCTCACTCTGTTGACATGACGTTACACTTGATGGTAGATGGCTACTGTTGTCTAGAGACATAAGGGGAAGATGTAGATTCGCTGCCAACCCTGCATAACAAATGAAACTGTACATAAAAACCATAGTAAAATAATGTTTGAGTGTAACTGTCATTTTACTATTTGAAAAATTTATTCTATTCACTAGCGTTTGTCTCTCTCTCTGTATAGAGGGCAATCGACATAATTGAGTTTATCGAGTAAAACAACGAGCTATCATAGACAATCGCGTACATAATACATAAAACGATTTAATCGACCGTGTTGCAAACAAACAAGCGCATTATGCTGACACGTCATTGCAATAAATAATGCACATTATAACTATGGACTAATACATTCCACCTCTGTCGTTACTTATTACGTTTCAGTAGACCCGAAAAAAACCATATTGTGGTTAAAAATCATCTATATGAGCATTCTCTTCGCTTGTATAGAATTCATTAATTTCATCTTTTTTTTATGAAATATAAGATTTTTAAGATATATATTTAAATTTTTTAATGTACTATATTAAAGTTCCCATTACTTAATTTAAAGAAAGATTCACTGTTTCAATTTTTAAATTCACAAACACCCGTGTATCATGATTGAATATCAACGAAATAATATGTTTTTTGTTAGTTACCTCCACAGCCTCAATCGAAATTTATCAGCTGCTTATACTGTCAAGAATAGTTCCTTACAACGGCCAGGGGAACATATATGTGTTCACATATATATATAATATGGGCACTATAATAAACTAAACACAAAATAGTCTTTTTGTTTGTTTGAGCGCGCTGACCTTTGGAACTACCAGTCCGATTTTAAAAAAAATCTAAATTTGTAGAATATTTTTTTTTTTTAATATTTAATGAACATACAAGGCTCGCTTACGATTTTATTGTATGTATAGATGAGATATTGTGTTGTATGTTTCATACCAATAAAGTTCCCTTATATTTATTTTTAAATCTGAAATATAATTTTCGTGTATTCATCGTGAGTCGACAGTTCATTATAATGTTATCCTCATTCGTGTTCATCATCCAGTTGTGATAAAAGTATGTAAGCCGTGTATATAAAATATATTTTGGTAACTATATACGTGCGACCATGCGAAGCATCATCCAATTATTATTTTCTAAAGAATTGCGCTTGCCTTTGTAAAGCACAACCCACCTGACAAAAGACACTGTGTAACAAGGGAGCAAAGAGGCTAGAAAGTAAGTACTTAGCCCCGTCTAAACACACAAAGGATGTTTGCGAATCTGGCACTGCAAACATCGGGTGATCGGATCAGTGTAACCAAGTTCTTCGAGCTTGGAAGACCAATGACAACATTGGACTGGGCACGTCTTCGAGAAAAATCTAATCCAGTTGATTTAAAGAGTTAGTCAAACCCTCTCGGAACTTTGAACTTTAAAATAGGTTAGAACTTTAAATTAGGTCGTATTTAAAAAGCACGAAAATTTACATTAGTATTTAATTGTCTATTAAATCATTACTATGAAAGTAATGATATGAAAATAATGATTAAATTTTTATTAAATCATAAAAAAATCATAAAAAATTACTATGAAAGTTTGCTCGTCTTAAATAACATTTTAATGTAAGTATTCCTAAAAAAATGTTTCGGACGTTTCAGAATAACATTAAGTAATTTGCATTAATTATTCCGAGACAGATTGACCCTGTTCTGAAACTTGATTTTGTAAAAAAAAATGATTTCTTAATTCGGGCATTTTTTTATTAAACCTTCAGGAAAAGTCGCAAATGGACAAAGAGAAATCAAATCATTGATCATCAAATCAAATCCCCATGGCCGGTGGGGATCTGATTCGTAGATTTTTCCACGAAAAAAAAAAGGTACACAGACATAGCTTTATAAAAAAGCGTCAAACTAAATTTATATATATATAGCGATAAGACATTCTGTTGGTAAAAAATGACTCACAAGACGCGGTGTCAACACGGATAATAATGTATATCGCGATATCTGGGTGTCTCCATCGCTATTGTTGTGTGTAAACTCGGCCATGATCCCGGGATCGTCAGGCGGGGGCTCGTTTGTCCCGGGATATCCTTCGGCAAACACCCACCAAACCCCGAGATTTACTAGACCTTTACACAAGAGCTTTTGTTGAGTTGTACCTATAAAAATATAAATGTCTCTTTCGTGCTCATATTCGACCTTTAACCGAAGGACGTCAACATTATTTACTTAGTTTACATTACTCTAAGGAGGCGTTCCAGACTTTAGTGATTGTTTATAGTGTCGACCAGGCTATCCTTGTTATCCAGGCTATTATTATTAATTAATAATAAGTTTAGGTTTTATGTTTATCCAGACTGCTTCTGACCGCTCCTTTTGGAAAATTATGGGGAGGCCTATGTCCAGCAATGGACGTCCTAACACGTGGGATATAGCTAGTTTTAATATAAATATTCTCATAAATAAGACAACAATAATAAAAAGAACAAATATTCCCTTTTTTTAATACAGAATAGTGGGTATCATTCTTAATAGTATCAAATGAAAACGGCGGCGCGATGTGTTTTAGTTAGTTTGGTTTGGAGAATATAAGTCGACAAGCGTAAAAGATAACATTTTCTTATAATTACCTTATCATAATTAAATCAGTTTCACACATTGTTACGAACTTGTAAACATTTCGAGAAACGCCACTTGACATACAATTACTCAGATATTTTACTTTTATTCTGAAAAAATTGTGAATAAAAAAAGTGATAGTAATATTTTTAAGTAAATACAAGCTCTTAGTTTAAAAAAAAAACTCTGATTATGGTTAAAACTTACCAAAGTGTCATTTGGCACTTTAGGAAATGTGACATTTATGCTGACCTTTCCTCCGTAGCGACCTTTAACTTAAATTATTATGAAATAACGTTATTTATGGAAGTACGTTTGATTTTGAATTAATATTTATTTTCCAAGGGATAAAATAAAAATAAAAAAAAAATTAACGCGAAGGTTCACATAGAAATAGTTTCACATAGAATTGTGTCAAGTTTCAAGAAAATTAACTCAACGTGAAAGGACGCTTAGAAAAAAATTGTTGTAATTACGTTGTTAAAAAGCGTTTTACAAACATTTAAGGAAACTGCTCTCTGCTGTAAAGTACAGTCAGCACGTGAGAGATAGAATAGTCGTGAGAATAACGCATTTCTTAATTTTTTTAATGTTAAGCTCGATAGATAGGCTGGCGATCCACTTGAAGGTAGGTGGCTACCGACACATAAGCAACGCGACAGGTATTGAAAGTGCGCTACCGACCATAGTAGGATTAAGGAGTGATTAGGAACGACAACATGTTGAACGGAGACCAATGAAAGTGTACCAAAACTTTCACTGTAAATTACTTTTTAAAATTATGTTTTTCTTTTTCTTTCACAATAATTGTATCAAATGAACGTTTTTTCTGTTACATGGCTTGCTTTCTTTCTATTATTTCACTGTGGTCTTGTCCAAAAGAATTAAAGCAATAAGGATCTAAAAATTAAGAATACACCTAACAAATTAAGAACTGCTTAACAGTTTACCTGACATTTATTAGGCATCTAGAAGAAAACCATCTAATAATTATCTAGTGAACGTAGCCATCTAATAATTATCAAGTCCATAAATATTTTTTCATTTGCAGTTTTTGCAATTGAACTGTTCAAACATTTTTATAATAGTATTTTAGTAAAGGCGTGTAACAATATGAATTCATTGTTTGGCTAATAACAAATCCGTCGGCGAGTGTACTAGGGGACTGTTCAAAGATCACGTCGTGCACCCTCTCTCTCGAGGAGTCTAAAAAGACGACAAAGCGAACTTTCACGGAAACATCCAATAAAACGAAGTGTGCTGTTCGCCAGTTGCACCTAAAAAGTTTTGACGCTCGATGAGTCGAGCGGTAAGTTGGACAAGTCGTGCGACTTGTCGACACAACTTCGATATTAGTTCGCACGTGATCGATTTAGCAGGCCAGTTTGACAGTTGCGATGGTGACAGATGACGCCAGACGCCACTTCGGCCGGGTGATTTGTCTTCAAGTATATTGCGAGCCAATATCTTGATAGGAACACATCAAACTCCTTCATTCTCATCTTGGTTGCATATTTTGCATAAGAGTGCGCGCAGGTGGCTGGAATATTACACAAACTTTTGCACTGTGGGAGTGGCTGGTCTCTGTCCCTAAGGTGATAGCGGAATTAAAGACTTTTCTTAATATGCATTCGTTTATTATACGTGTTATTCGCGTGGGGACGACCAGCGCACTGCGGCTACGCAGAGCTCGCCCTACGTGTCTGGCCCGTTGTAGCGTGCTGCGTCAGCACCGCTACAATATTCCCCTTCTTATTAAAAAAATTTTGACATTACACATTTGACAATTGAAAAAATTGAAAATAATTGAAATTTGACATTTTTGGAAAAGGATTACGTTACTATTCTAGCCTAATTACTATAAATTGAATACAATACAAAATTGTTATTTTAATTTCCTTAATACTATGTTAGTACTTACTTATAGTTATAGATGTTTATGTACGTTGTGCAAACACTACTTGCGGTTGAGGCTGGGGTTGAGGTTGCTGTACAGTAACCCTTGGTATTTCTGTGTTTACCATTTGTACCTGTCGTTGCATCCAACGTGCACTTCTTGTCTTGCATTTGGTAAATAGGAAATACAGGAACAATATGCTGCACATGATCAGTACGACCAACATGATGGATCCGTGAAGTTTAAGATGTGTTTCTATGTCGCTTGTGCTCGCGCCGTTTGCACCATTTTGCGCGATAACTATTTCTTCTTGTTTACTGTAACTTTTACCCATTTGTTCGCGAGTATTATCCAAGTTTCGGTGAGAATATGGATCAGTAATGATCATACTCTTGCGATAAAAGATTTGAAATGATGAATTTAATTTACAATGTACTATTTATTAGAAAATTTTTGATTACTAGTGTGCAAACCTCACTGTTGGTTTCGAAACTCGGCCACTGCGCGTGGTGTAAGTTTTAGACTTTTCGTCGTTGCTTGATCTATCATGTTGATTGTCTACTTTTACATTTGTATACTGACTTAATAACTTATGTTTACTTTCTAGCAATCCTTGACTTTCTATTTGATTGTAGAACTCTAAAGTGTAAGCGGGCTTAAGTCTATCTATTGATACTGAGCTTTGTTTGCCGAAAATATCAATTATAAATGACTTTTCTCCCCTTTTGATAACTTTATATGGACCTTCATACGGTTGATAAAGAGAAGATTTTAGTACTTCTTTTCTTAAGAAAACATGCTCACAGTCTCGTAAGTCTTTATGTACGAATATTGATCTTGAGTCACGTTGTTTAACTGACCTCGGTTTTAAATTTGAAATAGTATTCTTAAGATTTTTTATGAACTCGTGTGAATCGATATCTCTGGCTTCGCTTGTGTCGTAAAAATCGCTCGGAAGTTTTAACTTGATACCGTACATGAGCTCGGCTGCGCTGACGCACGTATCAGTTCGTGGAACTGCACGTAGTCCTAACATTACTGCTGACAATTCAGTGTACCAGTTTAAATTATTGTTTAGTCTTGCTCTTAATGCTGATTTAAGCGATCTATGCCACCTTTCGACCATACCATTACTTTGTGGATGGTACGCATTAGTACGGATTTTCTCTATACCTAAAAGTTTTGATAATTGAGTGAATAAATTACTCTCGAATTGTTTACCTTGATCTGTCGTTAGACGTCTTGGACAACCAAAACGGGAAATCCATGTTTCAAAAAATTTTTTAGCTATCAATTCTGCCGTAATTTCGCGCACAGGTATGGCTTCTGGCCAACCTGTTCCTCTATCTATCATTGTTAAAAGATATCTATAGCCTTCCGTTGTAGTAGGCAATGGCCCTACTATGTCTATATGTACATGCTCTAGACGTCCGCTTTGTGGAAATTGACCTAGTTCTGACATTGTATGACGTTGGATTTTTGACTTTTGACAGTTAATACAATTTTTACTCCAAAGTGATATATCTTTATTCATAGACGGCCAATAGTAGCGATCTTTAATTAGTTTTTTTGTAGTTCTAATTCCTGGATGGCTAAGATTATGTAATGTATCGAAAGCGATCCTACGATATTTGTCTGTTAGATACGGTCTTGCCTTCTGAGTAGACATGTTACAGACTAAAGAATGTTCACAGTTCGGTAAATATATTTCCTTAAATTGTGATTTGTCTTTCTGTCTGTCGGTTCGATTTAATAGGTCTTTTAACTCGTCATCCGATGACTGTTCCATTGCTAAGTCTTCATAGTTAATGCTAGTAGGACACGTTATACTCTCTATTCGGGATAATGTATCTGCTACTATGTTACCTTTGCCTGTTACATGACGTATGTCCGTTGTAAATTCACTTATGTATGCTAATTGCCTAGTGCGTCTTGGTAATTCTTTGTCTGTGCTTTTTTTACTATATGCATAAGTTAAAGGTTTATGATCTGTATATATAATCAATTGACGTCCTTCATACATTTTACGAAAATATTGTACTGATAAGTAAATAGCTGTAAGTTCGCGATCATATGTTGAATATTTTTGTTGAGCGTCTGAAAACTTTTTTGAAAAATATCCTAGAGGTTCCCATTGATTATTAACCTTTTGTTGTAATACGGCGCCTGCGCATGTATTCGATGCGTCAGTCATGAGTGCTAGTGGGGTATCGGGTAACGGGTGCGATAACGTAACTGCATTCATAAGACTTGATTTACACTGTTCATATTGCTTTATCGCTTCGTTTGTCCAATTAATTTTTGTGCTATCATTACGTTTTGTATTATGTAAATAGGAATTTAATATAGACTGTATCTCCGCTGCATTGGGAATATGCGGTCTATAAAAGTTAACCATTCCTAAAAATCGTCTTAAATCTTTTACAGTTTCCGGTTTAGGGAAATTTAAAATAGCTTCGACTTTCTTTCCTAGTGGGCGTATGCCTTTACATGATACTTCGTGACCTAAAAATTCGATTACTTTTTTACCAAAACTACATTTAGATATATTAATTGTGATACCAAAACAATTAAATCTATTTAAAATAGCTTGCAAATGTTTTTTATGCATTTCTTCGTTATCACTAGCTATTATGACGTCATCTAAATATGCGAAATAAAAATCTGATTGTAATTCCGTATTTAATCCTGCTAATACACTTTGATCCATGAAACGTTGAAACGTTTGTGCTGCATTACAAAGACCAAAGGGCATTCGCACGAATTCGAAAAGACCGAAAGGTGTTATGATAGCAGTTTTTTTAATGTCTTCTTCATTTACTGGTATGCAATGATAAGCCCTATTAATATCTAAGCGAGAAAATATAGTTTTGTTACTTAGAATATATGTGAAATCGTGTAATCGTGGTACTGGATATCTATCAGGTTTAGTAATGTGGTTTAATCTCCTGTAGTCACCACAGGGACGTAATTGTCCATTCTTTTTTGGTACTATGTGTAGTGGACTTGCCCATTCACTTTTGGATGGTCGACATATACCTAATTCTTGCATATGAGTAAATTCTTCTTTGACTAATTTATAACGATCTGGTGGTAGTGGTCTTGCTTTAGCATATAAGGGTGGCCCTGTTGTATCTATATGATGCGTCACCGAGTGTGACGGTATGTCCTTGAAAGATATTGGTTTCATGACGTCTGGGAATGTTTTTAATAAATCGTAATAAGGATGGTCGTTACCTATGGTATTTATAGTTGAATGTTCGACATCAACTAGAGAGGCAAGGATATTTAAATTTGTTATTTGATCTACCAATTTCTTAGAACTTAAATCTACTAACAATTTATAGTACGTTAAAAAATCAGCACCTAGTATAGGTTGTGAAACATCTGCGATAATAAATGTCCATCTAAATTTACGTCTAAGCTTAAGATTAAGGATTAATGATTTTACACCGTAAGTTCTAATTTCACTACCGTTCGCGGCGAATAAGCGATAATGGGACAACTCACTATTATTTTTGTCTTTCCTTGTCGCTGGTAATACAGATACGTTTGCACCGGTGTCCACTAAAAATTTTAGATTGTTTGTCCAATCTGTTACACACAGGCGATGGTTGCTGTTGGGTACGTAGTTGCCTGTTCCCGTACGTACCTCACTTAGTTTTCCTCCTTGTTTTTCCTGTTCTGCCAGTTACAGGGTTGCTCACAGCGTCTTGCTTGTTCTCTGAATTTGAAGTGATATCTACATAACCAGTTGGGATTGTTTGTTCTGGATCTTGGTCTAGCGCGGGAGTTTGATCTCGATCGACGACCTCCAAATCCTCTTCCACGGCCTTGACCTCGGTAACGACTGCGTCCTCGGTTCACTTCGCTGCGTAAGGATGCTAGTTCTAATGTTAATTTATTTAATTGTGACATCATCTCTGTTAGTGGAGAGTATGCTGGGTTGATAGCGTTGCATTGTGCTACTTCTCCTACGTTGATGTGTTCCATGACGTTATCTGCAACGATGGCTAATTTTTCTAAGGTGGTCTCCTGCGTGACAGCTAGACTGGCTCTTACTGATGCTGGTAACCGACTTAACCATAAGTTCTTTAATATTTGCTCTGACACATTCATATTGCGACCCACTTCCGTCATTCTTCTTAAGAGTTGCGACGGTTTTTGACTACCAAGCTCAAGTTCACTAACTAATTTTTTAAATTGAGCGTTAATCGAGTCCTCATAAACTTGTAATAGCCGTTCCTTTAATACTTGATATTTATTGCTTAAATTTGTGTTATAAATTATATCGCTGACCTGTTGTAATGCATCCTGTGTCAGCTTTGATACAGCCACGTGGAATTTTACTTCTTCACTCGTCTTCTGTGGCAATAATGTATGTTCAAACTGTGCAAACCACAGTCTTGGCATGTGTGGCCAAAATTCAGGAAGTCTTGAATTTATACTTATTGCGGCCAGGTCGCCTGATAGACTCGTGCCAGCTGCTTCGATGTTAACGGCACTTGGTATCCCGCCACCTGAGTAGCCTGGATACGTCGCCTCATAATGATTACCTGCAGCTGCCGTTGTATATGCCGTTGCTTGGCCTGAGTCAGTAACTTGTACTCCTTCCATTATTTAGAATAAATTATCACCTCTGTACACGTGTTAATTAATTTGAATGTACCTCGTGCTTGTATGACGTCAACGTCGTGTGTGTGTTGCTATGCACTTGCCGTGCAATGACCGCTGTCCGGCGAGTAGATCACGCGTCAGCAATTTTTGCTTAACGCCTTATATTTGCACGCGTTCCGAACGCAATTATTTAACTCAATTGTTGCAAAGTTTTGTATTATTTTCACTGTTCCGTCACTATCACCTTCACCAAATTAAACGCGGGGTCACCAATGTGGGAGTGGCTGGTCTCTGTCCCTAAGGTGATAGCGGAATTAAAGACTTTTCTTAATATGCATTCGTTTATTATACGTGTTATTCGCGTGGGGACGACCAGCGCACTGCGGCTACGCAGAGCTCGCCCTACGTGTCTGGCCCGTTGTAGCGTGCTGCGTCAGCACCGCTACATGCACTTATCTATGAGAGCTGCGGTTAAAGTTAAAAGCAATATTTAAGGCTTAAAAATCGTGTTTCGTTATTTCGATACTTTTTACATTAATTAGACTATACAATATTTATTATAAACTTGCTGTGCCCGCGACTTCGTACGCGCTGTAGTTCGTTTTTTAAAAAACCCACGGGAACATTTTTTCCAGAATAAAAAGTATCCTATATGTTAATCCAGTTAATAAACTATCTGTGTGCCAAATTTTATCCAAATCCGCTTAGCCGTTTTTGCGTGATTGAGTGTCAAACATCCAAACTTTTATCCATCTAAACAAAATTGTCTATGCGTTCCAATTTGTACGTGAGCAAAGCCAGAGTCAAACTGGTTACTGAAGTGAAAACTTATTTAGGCGCGTTGGACATTTTTGAGATGGGAAAAAACCATTGAACTCGCGACACTGTTACCGTAACCGACACCTCTGTAGACATTTATAAAAGAACATAGTAATTTCAAATAAAAATAGAAAACGGCCAGTGATATTCCAAAATGGTCGTCAACATTTTCAGTACAGAGAAGTTCACATGTTCACAACAAAAATTTAACCCAAAACTACCCTTAAGTATCGTCTATGCTAAAAACTACAATACAAATGACAGCTCATGTATCTTAATTTTTGAAAAAGCTAAAATGCACTGCTGCACTCAACAGAAACTTAAAGTTCTAGTGTTGTAACATCCGCCAAAACGTCTAAAGTTGGTCTCAAGACTCTTAGGCCAAATAAAGTTATCCACGGACTATCTATTAAGTCGCAAATAGTGGTTTATAATAAATATTACATTACTCTTTTAGTGTCTCTTCGTCTCTCCTCTTGTGGGACAGAATATTCCTTAAGAAAAGTGTTTAAATGTCTTTACGTCATTCTCCTGATTAATTTGTGTCGCGTCGTTCGCTGTCGTCGTGTTAATGGGCTAAAACAATTTAGTGGCCGTCTCAGTTGTTCCTTGTTATGTTTCGCTACAATTAACACTTGTTAATTGTTTTAATTTACATGGGATTCAAAATTATGCTCGCCCCAATTCGAATAAGGCACTTTCCTCTATCTTAATATATAAAAATTACGTGTCACATGTTGCTCCGCGATGAACTCCTAAACTACTGAACCGATTTTGATCAAACTTCGTAACTATATGTAATTTGGTCCAGCTTAAAAGATAGGATAGTTTTTATTTTTAACCCGGGCGAAGCCGGGAGCGGGCCACTAGTATCCTTATAGGAATAAGTATTAACATTTAAATCAGCATAGCTTAGTTCTTACTAGCTTAGTGTTCTTACACTAGCTAGCAACTGTATAATGTTTTATATACCAGCGACAAGCCAACGCCTTCAAAAATACTTTCCGGGTGCTTATGTTATAAAATAAAGATACGAGTATATTGCAAATATCAGCTTTCTAGATTTAGTAGTTTTGGCTGTGCGTTGATACTCAGTTAGACCAAACGAATTAATAAATATAGAAGATAAGTTATCTTTAGCGTAAAACTTAATTTTTTCTTTTGCATCTGCAGTATACTTTTAAGTACTATTTACTCCAAAGAAGTCTAAGAGTGTTTAACCTTTTATGTGATATATCAACGGTACTACATTAATGAGATATATAGTCAATATGTTTATGCAAATGTTACTGATTACAGTGTGTTTGTTTAGGCCGCTATTGTTGTGTCTAACTAACGCCACTACTTGATCATATATATAGATAGTAAAGCATTATTTTCTATAATCTGATAACTTTCTTACAAACAGATACTACCTCCTATTAACTTTGATAGGGGTTGCTCTGATATTCCAATATTAATTAAATTATAATAAGTTTAGTCCAATAAGAAGAAGTACCTATAACTACTGTAGTTATGACGAAAGAAAATTATATGAATCTCTTTGATTAAAAGTACCTAGGTTAGGTTATAGGTATCTCTTTGATAAATTGAAAACTTGTGGTTGCATGTATCTCATCACGCAACAGACAACTTTAAAGTGAAAATCCTCGAGGACCATGTAAGTTTGAGTGAAACTTGGTTCGTTTCTGACTTGCCTCTAAACGTACCCGAGCATTATAAAAGCAATATTAGCACAGTATGTCTTCGTGAGGAATAAATTAGCTCTTCTGAATACATATATGTGATGTCAATGAAACATTTAGGTTTAAGAAAAGTGTTAAACATGTCCTCGCTAACACAGGAGTTCGAACTCCTGTGCATTGTAATTGCATGAATTAGACTAAACATTTTCATTCATGTGAATATGACTATAGTCCATGCTACCTGACACAGAGAAAGAGCCAGTGATCAGAAGAAGAAAATAATAAATAAATAAATGAGCATATAAAATTTATTGTGATAAGATAATAAATAACAGTAACCAAATTATGTATCTTTTGTATCAGGTGCGCTATAAAAACTTCGTTAGACGAATTCGCAAATCTCTTCTGTTGTTTATTAAGTGAAATCGTGTTCGTAGCTACAGGTGCGTTGAAGACGACCCCTATTCATATAGTTTGGGTACCAACCTACTTGTTGTCTAGTTACGGTACTTTATACAAGTTCGGGGTTTATAGTTACCGCCGCGTTCCGAAGCGTATAAGATTATCCGAAGTGTTATCCGGCAGGTACGGATTCCCTTTGTTCCACGAGTGATAGCCGGTGTTTTTCGCCCCTGTGCGCCACCCCACTCTTGGGAACTTGCGAGGGGTTTCGAAAGGGCAGCTTAAGCCGGATTTACACGATCGATGATTGTGGAATTATTTGAGTCACGAGAACATACGGTTTATGAGTTATACGGACTTACCGTATACGTAAGTACGTCAGTTCCGTTGTAAATATAATATTATAGTGTTAGTAAATTGTTTCCTTCTAGGTAACTAAAATAATAAAATACTTTTTTACGAATTTAAGTAATCCTAAAAAGAAATGTTAGGTTTTTAAGTTTTTCTGAGCATTTTTCCAAATTTTCTCTTCATAAAGACTTTAACGATTATTGAATAAAAAATTAGCTGAATTGTTCTCGAGTTTTGCGTTTAGCGAAACATTTAGCTATTCATTTTTATTTATATAGACAGATAGATATTCTAATATTTTAAAACTTTTTTAATATATTAGAAAGTTGTAAAATGACATCAACAGAAATCATCTTTAGCGTAGTGTGCAATATATCGTGTGCGAACGCCCTCATAATTCTTCCATTGTTCCATTCCAATACCCACTAGGCTGAAAAACAGTGAAACGTATTTGTAACACTCGTTAGGAAATATCGGTAAGTTGTTTCACGGACCCTCATAAGGGCACGGCTTAGAGGAATTCGGAAAGATCGATGCCGCGTGTCTGCGACGACTTATTTCGACTTATTACACTGTTGGACAAATTAATGAATCATTTTTGAAGTAGTTATGTTCGCAATATGTATTATATTGTTTTATTACTATTTTATTGTCATATTTCTATTCTAATATATTTAATGTAACGGAATCTAAAAGGAATCGTTTACATGCTTTCTATGATTTTTTCTGTGTAACTAGATGGCGCTATGTAGAATGTGTGAAGATCTATCTGTATTTTTTACGTAAGAAATCTATATTTTTTTGGCGCACTGGTTACACTTTTCCTTAAGGTTAGCAGTTTGATTGACGGTCTAATTGGTGTTAGGTGGCTATCTTCACTTAGTAATACAATAAACTTCATATGTGTTAGTGTCGACTGTTGGCGACCTTTATAATGGAAAAAAGTGTTAGGATATTAATAGGTAAATGAGCTTTGGCTTCCCTTACTCACTCACTCATCATCATCAGCCTGTGTCTCTCCGCTGCTGGATGTAGGCCTCTCCCAAGGCTCGCCACCATACACGGGTTCTGTCCTTCGCATACAGCCTTTCAAGTCGTATGTTCACCTGGTCGCAGAGCGCCCCACGCTGCGCTTTCCTATTCGTGATCTCCATTCGAGAAACTCTTCTACCCCATCGGTTATCCGCTCTGTGACAGATATAACCAAAATTCAACAGCACACGCGTTGTAATTTCGCGGTGGTCTTTGTAAAGGGGTGGTTACAGACAAGCAGATCAATTTAAGATTACGAAACGTTATATTCCTTGGCCACTACAAAGATTTTTAGGATCACAGACTAATATAATTGATATTTATTTTTATAATCATCGTTCACAATAAACAAAAAGAAGCAATTATTTGTCGGTCTATTTAAAATGAAACCATTTCGATAAAATTAGTAGGAGATAAAGTCGGAGCATCGGTTGGCGTGCAAGTTATAAAAGTATTATAAAAAAGAGAGAATAAATCCGTGACACGTACAACTCTGCCCGTTCAGTTTTGCTGGAGGATGAAATTGTCCGCGTTGCATTTTCCATTGTCTGAAAGTGTACACAAGAGAACTAATGCTCTTGTCATGCCGAATGAACTGTAACTATTGTTTTCATCCGTGAAGCCTATTCCCTCCATTTGTCAGTTACTCTTTCCTGTCCTTACACATTCCAAGCATTTAGATATTTTCGAAAGGCTCTGTCAATTCACAATTTGAGATGTAAAGAATTTACTGTAGCCCATTTTTTTATGGTTAACTTTAAAGTGCTTTTTTTGCAAATTTTTAACAGTGAAATCAGTGAAGTAGTACCTGTGATGATTTTCCGAAATATCAGTGTTTAAATTTGTAAATAACATTTAAACACAAATAAAACATGTATGTGTATGTTCAACATTATTTTGTATTAGTAACATAATAGAAATACATTATATTTCTATTATGTTACTTGGCAGGATTCAATGTAGGAAAATTATAAAACATTCTATAAAAATCGCACAATTATTGGTATTATTTAATATTGCATAATATAACCTGCTTATTGAAGTAGTAATTGCCAAAATTAGTTATTTACAATTTTATTTACGAATGACAAGCAAATGAGACTTGCGTTTTGTTTCTTTTTTTTTTTAATATAAAATCAATATGTCAATGTAAAAATTAATTCCGGGCAACGACATTTATTTAAGGACCTCTTTTACTAACTACAAGTAAAGTGCTGATTAGTTACTTTTAGAAATAATTTTATGATTTATTAAATTATGCACTCGGTTTAGTGCATCCTTCGATAGGCGAATTTTTTTTATTATTTTCTTTTTAATGTTTGGGACTTTTACCGCACAAACAAAGGTATATCAGCTCCATCATTCCCGGTTACTGGTGACTTTAAATGGCGGTTAGCCTACTTGACACATGGTGAAAGAGACCCTTAGAGCATTAAATAATTAAACAAAACAAAATGAACCATTGTTATATTGTTTATATAATTGTGAATTGAATAGTACCTATAAATGAAGATACACTAAGTATCTACTTCAACAGTATAAATGTGAATTTATTTCTGACAACGCAGCGTCTTGTATTTCTAAAACTAAACCTTTGTTCCCCCTAACCGTAACGTGAAGGATAGTTAGAAAAGAAGTTCAGCGAGATTGTCAAGAGTTGACAGTAAATAATATCACTTAGAATTTCGTCGATTTAAACATTTCAACATTGCGCGTACTAAAGTAACTATTAATTATTAAGTACTATTTAAGTAGTGATAGGGAACGCTGCATTTCGCAGTCATTTGGGAAATCCGTCTGGCGGCAGTAACCACCCCCATACAGAAGACCACACCATGAAATAATAGCATGCTTACTGTTGTGTTTCGGCGAGAAAGTGAGAGATGCCAGCGCCCATTTTCGTGTTCCTTCTTTATCTTGGCATTCGGCAGCGCACTTCTATCACTTATTCAGCGTTGCATCTACTATCTATATCAAGTGGACCGTCAGCCTTAAACATAAAAAAAAACCATACAAAACAAATTTGTTTAATACAATCAACAAAAAAGTACATAAATGTGTTTGTTACTTTTTCATGTTTTATTCATCGAGCAAATTACACGGTCTCTTTCAAATATTAGTCTTTAATTTCCTTAGAAAACATCAGAGAGCACAACATTTTGGTATCACAAATAGCTTGAGGTGAAACAAAATCAATATGCGATGGGACATTACACACCTGTCGCCCGTCACCTTAGCGACCAGGTGCAAACAAATGAACAAGTACGCCCAAATTGCCGGTTCCATACTGAACTAGTGCACGTCGCCATTAATATTTTATACGACAGTTTATGTCTAGAAGCTTTATTATTACGGACTGCAATTTCCTTATAAGTTCCACCGAGACACAGAAATCCATTTTTTATTCAATAGCTTTTAATCGATTCCAGTTACAATTGTGGAGCTATGAGTCAGCGGTTGTCTAGAAGGCCACTTGGTCATTAGTCATTTTTGTTCGGTTATTCTATTCTCACCTACTTACCACCCAATGCCGTTAATATCTATATATATAAAATTCTCGAGTCACAGAGTTTGTAAAAAAAAACCTTCGAAACGACTTGACCGATTTTTATGAATTTTTTTGTGTATATTCGGTAGGTCTGAGAATAGGTCGTAAATAGGTAAACCATTTTCTTTTCCCATTTTTTTTTTTTTTTGCAAAACAACGTTTGCCGGGTCTTCTAGTAATTATAATAATAATTAATTTTAGTATAATTATAATAGTACTAGCTCTGCCCACGCCTAAAGAACTTTTCACTTCAAAAATCATAAATTAAGATGTCAAAGTAATGGCCTGTTTTTTCTTCATATCCGTCATGTTTCCTAAAGTGAATTTTAGCCTTCCGGCCACAAAATGCCTAATACAACACTGTCGCGACAGTGGGAAGGGGACAACAAAAATGTTTATGTTGCTAATGAACTACGCTCTTCTGCTTCACTTTTAATTAAAAAAAAATGTCTCAGTATTACAGAAGAAATATTTTTCCTTTTGCAATGCCGTCTTCTAACGATGGTTTACGATCTTTATTCTTATTTGTCGCACTAACTGCTGCTCTGTATAAAGCTGAAATTTGTGGCTACTCCTTGTTCATGATGATTTGTCAAGAATATTTTTAAGTAATAAATGTGATTTACTACTAGGTTGTCACCACATATTTAAATTAACCTAGTGTCGAGTCTATCACTACTTGAATAAGAAAACATTTCAGGCACCACTACAACAAATATTTTTTCTGGAAATAGAAGTAAATATAGGACAGTGTCAGTTCTAAAGAGCCCAATAGAGGAAGCCGGAACTCAAAGGCGCAAAAAGCCAAGCCCATTACGAGCCACACGTCGCCGGAAGCCACAAAAGACCCAATTATCCTGGCGTGTGAAGCCAAAAAAGGGTCGGACCAAAACCAAACGGGTCGTCCTGTTTTACTTTTGTCAAGTAATGAGCAGAAAGTAGATTGCCTCTCACGCAGTAAACGAAATTACTTTAAAAAATGCATGAAATGGTCAATTCACAGCAAAATTTCCAACGTACGTGGAGAATACGAATAACATGAAATATATTTTCAGTGAATATTTTCTTTATATGAAGAATAAAATTTATTGTTGCTACGATATCAATTAAAAATTTAAGCATAAACAACTGACAGGTCTACATATTTCTTTCTTACTAATTATTTTCAAAAAATATAAATTACATGTACTCATAAGTTATAAATATAAATTATATACAAATGAATATATACAAAACTTAAAAACTAACTAATTATTTTCAAAAAATACTTATAAATAATTTAGATCTATTAAGCCTTTGGTAGACGGAAAAGTGGCCAGAATGCTGGCGGCATTCTTTATATTAATGCCGTTTTGTATTGTTGGTTAAGTTTCTCTTATGTATTCATCAAGATAATTCCATTGGTCGAGAAATTTAAAGGTACTTCAAATCTTTCAAAATAGGTTTCATATTGAGGACTAGAGGGTTTCGCAATCCTTTGTGTGATTCCCATAGTGCTTTGTTAAGAGTCACACAATTGATGTGTATTCCCGAATCATCATAAGATCTTTGTATTTTACTTAAATATTATTTATTTATTTTTTAATTTTCAAGGAAAACTTACAGTGATATTTATACAAAAATTTACTTAATAACTTTATGCCAGATTAATTTTACACCATTTACAAGTTTCCGCATATTGAATTTATATAAAATAAAATAAAACCGTTTCTAACCAATATCAATAATTAAAAACAAACTACGACTAAAAAAAAAAGAGTACAACTTTTTTCTTTTTGTTTTCCTTTCCTTTTTTTTTGAGCTTAATAAAAAAAAATTAAAAAGAAGTAAACAAATAAAGAAAAAAAAAAAAAAAGAAAAAGTCTACAGTGAAGAGCGAGAACCATCAAACCATGATTTTGAAAGTAATTCTCTTATTTTGTAAATCTTTGAATTATATAAATCGAGTTCTGGAAATTCAACTAGGCCATTAACAAATTTGACAGATCTGGGAAAGAAAGAGTTTTTCCTACAGTTTGTTGCGCAATGTCTGGAACTTAGTTGTGATGCTATCCTAACAGACCTTTACAGATCTACAAGGAACTTTTAGATCTATTTTTAATAGCAAATAAGGAGAATCAATAATGTTTTGGGCAATTTTCATAAGAAAGATATTGTCCGCAATGAAACGCTTTATTTGTCTTTCCTCCCCGTAATTTCTTCTAAACCACCCAATGGATTTTAATATGGTTTTTAATTATGCAAAGAGCGATAAACCAAAAAGGTTTGTTTTATTTATGCACCCTACTTTGCAAAAGTTCCTTAAACTTAAACAGACGAAAATAGATGATTTTCTTCTCCGTTCAGAAATTATTATTCGAACCAGATTCGAACCCTTTGGCACAAACTCGAAATATTTCAAAGAAAAACACAATCCATTATTCGGCTGTCGCAAAGAGCATTTATTACCATAACGTAATCAGGTCTGACATTATTCACCTTAAATCACCTGAAAGAACGCGAATTGACAGGCACACGTCAAATTTATCACTCACTTATTCCTTGTGGGACAAAAGATATGGCCAGAGTTATAGGTGCATGTTATAAGTGAAGAATAAATGAGACAGAAGACGCTATGAAAGTTGTAGGCTTTTTTTACTTTTATTCTGTTGAAGACATTAATTTTGAAAAGTCTTAGTTTAGATAAATATTTTATAAATCCTTAAAATACAATTAAATTTAAATTTTTCCTATGAAAATACAGAAACGTTGAATTCCTATAATTGTTATTTATTTTGTTGTTTTACATAAGTATATTTTATTTTATTTAGGCCGGCTTCAGACCTTGACCGACCGTCGGTGCGTACGGTCGGTCCTGACGATACGCAACCGTCAAGTTGTAACCTTTCAGAGCTCTCCTGACGAACACAGCGACCAGACTGGTACAGTCGCATACGAAATGGCCGCGTTTGTGAATAGTTTAATTGTTGCTTATAATCTTCGTAAACGTTTTAGGAACAGAAGACGTAAATATATCACGTGCACACAATTCACCCAAAGATTATTGTGATCATGAAAAACTATCTAACGGATGGTGAAAACTGCGGAGTTAGCAGCCATACAGACAGATCGTAAAGCAATTTAATGTAAGGTTTACTATTAAAGAAGATAAAGCTAACTATATTAATATTCATTACGAAACACTTTTTACGACGATGATACACGCGTCCGTACGGTCGGTTCACCAATCGGTGCAGTTCTGAACGCGTTAATTTGATTCCATGGCGCGTCAGGCGACCGACGGTACGCATGCGGACGCGTCGTGCGCACGGTCTCCGTACGCAGTGCGTAGCAATAAACGCGTGCGTACGGTCAGGCGAGCTCTGTAACGATTTCGAATTTTCATACAAATGACAAGCGCGACCGACGTACGCACCGACGGTCGGTCGAGCTCTGAAATCGGCCTTAACTTGTTCCATTACAAGTGGTTCCCAATGTAAATAAACTTTAATTTGAAATAAATTTGATAGCGTCAAAAATTTGATACGGCACTATTTCTTATTCTATTTGTTTTTTGGCCGTGCGTATATTATATAATGTCCTTTGGTCTTTCATTTAAGTACCATGAACGGAATTCAAACGTGTGTGGCGTATTAATTTTATAAAATGTGTCTTTCGTGAATTGTATAAAGAAAAGGAATTCAAAAATTGGATCAACCAAAGAACTAAATTCCTATTTGATGTTTTATTAAGCTGGAAAGCTGAGAAAGGGGCAGTCAAATTAGAGCGCATATTTTTTTTCTTGTATTTACGTATATATTTTACTAGATATAATGTTTCTTTCATCACGTCTGTAATTTATTTTGCACCGCTTTGCCTGTTTCTCTAGCCGCCGCTTTTTATGACGAAGGGTTAACGCAACGCAAACCGCATAAAATCCATTGATTGTCGAACCCGCTCCAAGCTTATTTTGACTACCAAATTTTGAAACACCAAAAAATAAGTAGGTAAAGTTTTATTAAGAATGAACAAGTAACATAAACAATGCGCACTCGTTTCGACAAAAGGAATCGACGGCAATTAATACAGTTGACGCAGAAAAAATGTTCTTTTGGCTTTTCGCAACATAAACTTTGCTAAAGAATAAATCACGGGTAAAGTTCGTTTGGAACAGTGGTCCGTGGGTAGGAAAAATACGCCATTTTCATAAGGGGAAAAACAATAACTCGGGGCGTAGAGCAAGGGCCGCTTTTAAGACCCATAAATCAAAACACGGACGATATTTTCAGTATAATAAGGCGGGGCGGGACTTTCGCTTCAGGATTTTCGGGACATGCGGATTAGTGATTCTTTTTTTGCGGTAAGTATATACTTCAAAAAAACGGGTCTATCGGTGTTAACTCTATATAAATCTTTACCTTAAAGGTGTTCATTTGAGGCTTCGAATCTTTCAGCTACATGTTACAGGAAAATATTGAAAATGGTTTTGCCGACAAAGCAAAACCATGTAAATATTTTTAAGTGAAACAATGAAATACAGGCAAGACAGTCTACTAACTGGGATGCTAGTACAACAGTGAGCTATACCCGGGGGTTGTAATGCCACTAGCAGTCACCCAAGGTTTTAAGTAATTAATTAGAATTAATGAACACTTGCAATACGCACTAAAGAGCAACAGCACACACAGTCTCAGTTGGCTCTTGTAAGTGGAGAATGTTGGTAGACAGACTGACTAGATTATACTATTAAAGTTAATAGTCATAAACTAGGCAGACTGTTGAAGCTGGTTTTTTTAAAAAATTCTATTATTTATTTAAGCTAAGAGAAGACATGTCAGTAATGAAATAACCATTAAAACATAAACCAAATTAAGAAGAAAACATAGAAAACGTTTCACAGCTTGGTTACAACGCGGTTTATTAACATTCAATATCTAACAACATTCCACCTCCTGGAGCGTTGCTTCAGGCACGAACGGAATGAGATTCTTCCTTTGTGCCTCCATATTTCATCCACCTACTGGGGTTTCTGGACGTATCTAGCATGCAAAATTTTATGTTGTAATAATAGTCACTCTAATGTTCACTAGAATAGAGCCTATATTCCAATGCGCACGTACCCAGAATAACTAATACAATGTTCTGGTAGTGCACACAGTAAAACTTGCTTTTAGGAAATACGGTTCGCTACGGAGCGATAGTAGAAACTGATAATTCAGTGCGAACGGATTTCGCAGCGAGACCGAGATGCATATTTTTTAATAAAGCATCACCAAGGTAAAATGTGCTTTTAAAAGCTTCACCACACTCCAGCCATCAGAATTATGAATATCATATTTGCATCCAAAACATTACTTAGTGTTATTTTAAAAGAATTTACGCCGCAATTTATTATGAACTACGTAACCGCAACTTCGTATGCGCGGTTTTCGTATGCTTGGTGTTTTCGTATTTAGTATAACTTTTTTGTTTGTAAGCCGATTGGAATGAAACAAACACTAAATGTTACGGAAAGCTTGCTACAATACATAAGTGAAAACCGCATTCAAATCGGTAAAGCCGTTTCTGAAATTAGCGTGCACAGACAAGAACTATTTTTTTCACCTGGGTAACATAAGTACAACCTATACAAATTTTATCTTTGAAAAAATATTTAATGTACGGCCACGGCTCGTTTATATGCAATTACTTATATGCACTAACATTACTCGTTTATCCCTCTTTCCTTAAGTGAAAACCGAATTAAAATAATTTGAGCGGTTTTTGAGTCCATAGAGGACAAACATTCTAACCTACGTTGATTTTTATTTATATAGATAGATCATTAAGTATTGTAAACAAAAAATCCATCTCAACGTTTTCAAGAAAAACATTACGTTAAGTATCCAGTGCTCGTTATAACGTGACAAATTGTAGACATTTTTCTCTCCTAAGCTTTCGAGAATTAGCGTGATCAATTGCGCTCTTCGGCACTTCTCGGCTGCGTCTCTTTCGCCCGTGCCACGTTCAATATAGCCACCTCTCTCTGTGTCGGGTATTAAGGGAGACGTTCAGATAGGAGATCTTCACACCTCAATCGAGCGTACTTCATTTACCTAACTTCCTAACTATTTTTTCAGGGTTTAAGGAAGAATGTTTTTAAACTGGAACAAGTTCACCAGTGATTTTTAAGGCAAGATATTTAACGTTCCAGATTATTCTTTCCAACATTTATAACATTAGTAAACATACACAAGTAGCAACAATAGCGGCTCTTGTAAAATTTTATTAAGTGTTTATGAAGATAAATTCTAGGCAAGTAAAATAAAAGCAGCTAATTAGAAATGTTTCAATAGATATCTTAGCATATTTTCAAAATCATCTCGTGTAGCGTGAAACAAATGAATCTCCGCATCACAAGGGACAATGACAGGAACTAATTAAAATGTGAATTTTGAATTCTGTAATCCTTTATTGGCCCACTTGTCGCCCATCAGTCCCGGCTGCGTCTGACAATTATGAGGCTCCGTAGTTATGGATAGCGGGGTTCGCCACCCACTTGGTTCCTAGATAACGCAATTATGAGCCTGTTATTTAGCGACGGCCATTATTCATTCGAGGACCTTGAATTCATTTGTGGAAGGGCGATGTCGGAGTTTAAGATATTAGTGTCTTCTGACTTGATAAACCATTTCGAGTTTTGTCCAAAATAGTATTTACACGAACCCACTGATTGATATTAAATAGAATGATGACTTATTTTCGTTCTCAATGTTATAACTTTTTTTTGTAAAAGTTTATAATTTTATTTTGTTACCTTTATTTATTTTTATTTTATTTTATTTCGATTTAAACTTAAATTTAATACGATTTCGGCTAAAGGACAGTAGGCTGTAGGACTATCTGACAGATCCTATAAATAAATAAATATATAAATAAATATAGATAAATATCTTCACACATTCCATCTAGTTCCACATTAAGCAACTAATGCTTGTATACTATATAGATTACTTTTTTTTGTAAATACATACACATTATAAATACAAACAAATATATATTATACAACCACATACATATCTACACTAAAATTTAATTAACACAAAACATATCTAAACATACACAGATAAGATAATTGTGTTATATTAGTTGTTATATTTATCTAAATTTAGCTAATTAGCATACTAACAGTAGGCACATTGTCGTTTCCAGTAGGTACGAACGACATTATAAATTAATTATTGACGATTATTATAATAATTAATCAGCTTCCGATTGATGCAGCATTCCAATTTGGTCAAATCACTTTATATTGAAATATATTGGTTCTCAATACATATCGCGCTGATTAAACATGACATGGATTACTAGTGTGCGTATAACCTATTGAAAACTATGAGATTAATCGAAATCAAATTGTATGGGCAAACATGTCGGTAAAATGGCATTCAAAGAGACGGTAAAGCCACGTATAAATCTTTATTATATGTATATGAAAATTAGCTAACGTATGTTAATATCCACAAAACTCGAAAACTAGGTGACGGATTGTTTTGAAGTTTTTACACAACATTTCATTTTAGTGTTTCTATATACTTTTTATATAAAAGCATTGCCGAGTTCATATAGTAGAATATAATGATGATTTAATCTTCATATAAATTTTATTTCTTAATTACGTCGAAGTAACTATTATCTAATCTGAGTCTACGTATTTATCTAAACTCTTAAATGTATGGATTGAAAAATTTAAATCGAAGTCGTTGATTCGTAGGACATACGCCTCCAGACCAGCAGTAGGTACGATTTAGTAATGAAGGTCAAAATTAATGTTCAACTTCAACTTAATTGAATTCCTTCAGCTAAAGAGATACTATAGTTTCACTGATAAATCAAAAATAGATGGTGCTAAACAAATGAGCTTTCAAAAACGCTCTTATGGAACAATTATCTACAACTATTCATAGTATAGTAAATATATATATACATAAGAACTGTGGGTCGGCCGTTCGGCCGGCCTATGTCCAGCAGTGTCACATAGTATAGGTAATTTATGTTTATTTGTTAATACAATAAAGAAATTAAAACAATTCATAACTTGTCAATGGCAAAAATATTTAGCTTTTACATGTCTTATACGTAACAAAAGACACGATAAAAAAGACATTTTTCTGTACCTCTGTACGACGTAATAAATTCCTAACGTTATGCGACGTAAGAATTTCCCCCCTGCCACGGTAGAGACGTTGCCGGCATACGTCGAACTCGAACAACACGCCAAATTATTCATCACCAGTACAGAATGAAAGGCCAGGTCTATGTACAGCATAAAATTTAATAGAATTCGTGGCGGGCTTGGTGGTGGTAAAAAATATTGATAAAGATTTAGTGAATTGTCTGTATTCCATAAACGATAATCAAGTTTAATTTAAGCACACGATAAAAAGAAAGAAAGATGGCATTATATATAATATACATATTATCCATACTAATATTATAAATGCGAAAGTATGTTTGGATGTATGGATGTATGTATGTTTGTAACTCTTTCACGCAAAAACTACTGAACCGATCACCATGAAATTTTGCATACACGTTGTCTGGAATACCGGAAAGGACATAGGGTACCTTTCATCGTTCAACGCGGACGAAGTCGCGGGCACCAGCTAGTATATAATAAAATTATAATTTTATTATTATTATACCAATAATAGGATCTTCTTATGTAGCGAAGAATGCACGTTTGAGCCTACATATTCCCAATAAAATACTATGAAATAAAATCTTATAATACCTATTAAAATTTTGAAATTGATAATCAAGACGAATCATGAATTTAGTGAAAGCCATCATATTTATTTGTTGAATTAAATTTATTAAATGTTAATAATTTATTAAATAAAATTAAAAGTATAAAATTATAAAATTAAAAGTTAACTTCATTTTATGATTCGTTTAATCATCGTGTGTGACTGTGATTGTGTAAACAAATAGTTAGTCTAGTTAGTCGAGTCCTATATTGTATGTAACCTAAATTATATTACGATAAATGATTACATCAATCAACCTATTCTCTATAAAAGTTACACAAGGTCCCGTCCTTATTTTAATATTGACCAAAAAAATTTTACAAGCAAAGAGCGTCGCTTGTAAGCTATTTCTTTATTACAGCCACGGGTACCAGATCTTTTTCTATATAACATAATATAACATATCCGAAATCTATATATCATAATAATGAATCGCTAAATGTGTTGCTGAGCGCAAAACTCGAGGACGGCTAGACCAGCAGTTCGTCTATTATTTTTTATTTATTTTTTCAAATATTCATCGAAGTCCAAGGAAGATTTATATGAAGAAAAAAAGTTTCCCGATAAAAAAATGTAACAATTCCATTTTTATTTATTACACATTAACTGCTATAGTCCAATGGTTTTGCCAGAAAGACGGGTCAACTAATTTGTCTTTATCTTCTTTACATGTCGCTATATAATTTAAAGTCGCTTTCTGCGTTTGACTGTATGGTCGCTAACTTCTCTTAAACAAATGCAATGGATTTTGATACGGTTTTCGTCATCAGTTAGACAATATTTCAAGGAATTTTTATATATTATATATATAATAAAAACTTTATTAAGTTTTTGAGGCCTGGAGCGGGTCGCTAGTTACATTATAAAATGAAGTAGTTTTATTTCTCTTGCAATGTAGGTACATATTATTATAGACAGTAAGAGCACATAGCGTAGAATGTTGATGTTTGTTTTTCTGCCCTCGAACAGAGAAGGTTAGCGGGGCGGGCGGAATGAGCAACAAGGCGTATTTATATTGTTAGTAGGAACCTTGTTAACTTGAAAACTTACTGTGGCTTATTACATCTTCACTCGTTTTATATTGACGACATTTACCATAAGCTAATAAAAAAACTCTTGTGTAGATACTTTATTAATTGTCAGTCTTCGAATATATTTGCAATTGGTATTTGGCCATAATATAGATAAAGGCTTACAGCTCGAACATACAGTTGGTTATACATAGTTTAAGCTGTAGTAATATTATAATGAGGTAAAGTTTAAATGTTTGTCTTTTTGTACGAAGGAGGTATTTTTTTTTTTTTTTTTTTTTTTCACCGATAGAATAGAATTTCAGGATGAACATAGGCTAAATAATCCACGCGAGCGAAGCCGCAGGCACCAGCAAAAAAATAACAAAAATATAATCCAACGTCAGGCGTTATATTGCTTTACATATTTTGTCAAGCGTTAAATCTTTTATTTTTAAAAGCGAACGAAGTCACGGGCTCCAGCTAGTAATATTATAAAGGCACACTCGATTTGAGAGTCGATTGAAGATGAAATGCTCCGCACGACTCCATTACTACAGGCTGTTCCTTAAATGACAAATAATAGCAATAGCTCTATAATCACTAATTATGCACATATTCAATTTCCGCATTCCTAAACCAATAAGATAGTAATTATGTTACTAAAAGTGCGAATAGGGTTTCATATTCATTTATGGGCACGTGTCTTGAATTATTCTGTAATTAGCAAAGGATGTTCGTCTCGCTGAATTAATCGTACATTAAGGGATATATTGCGTTAGTGGAGAGTCGGTCTTAATGAAGAGGTATTCTTGTTTGGAAAAATATTCTATTTATTTCTATTTATTCAACAATCTAACATCGGAACATTAATTTCATATTTATACGTGATTAGTGATAACATTGTGTATGTTCCTAGTATTGTAGAAGTGTTTAAAATAAATCTGTTTCACTGTTTTCCTAATATCCTCTCTCGCTCTGAGCTCACATGATAGTATTAGCAAAGGCATTAACTAAGATTTTATGAAGTTTACTCCTTAAGAATCGGAGATGAAAATTTATGGGAGTAAAATCAAAATTGTCACATGTCACACGTTACGCGGTACTTTTAATTTTAGCGTCACCTTGCTAAAATTAGATGGCACCGGTAGATGTAATCATAGTCCGAACAGAGATGGTGCTGATATTAATTCGTTATGATAAATGTTTTTATAATTTTTATTATGTATTTTATAATCGTTCGTAAGGAGTAAACTGCAGTCGTGCGTCGAAGCTGACACACATTTTTGTTAATACATTTATAATACTTTCTAGATTGTAATGAAATGTAAGTCAATTTCTTTTGATTATAATTTATATATGTGTGGTTTCTTTATATGATATGTATGTGTTTAATATGTAAAAAAGTATAAGTTATACATATTTAACTTTTACATATATGTTATATTTTGTTCAAAAATTACACTTTGTTTTCATAAAACTCGAAAAATAAATGAAGCCCATTTTATGTAAAGGTCGATCGCCCTTACATAAAATACCGTCTACTCGATGGTAGGTGGTTACAGTCGCCTATTGAAAAAATCTTAAAATCCTTTCCAAATAAGGTTGCTTAGTAAAGCAATTCGATTTAGAGTAAGTAATAGTGTTCCAGGTAGCAGGCACCTAAGTGAGAGGAAGTTAATAATAAGCTCGAACCACTAATACAAGTTCGTCAAAAGCCCTCCACGAGCGAACGAGAACACGTTGAACGTGACACACGTCGCCCATGTTCGATTATACTTTAGATAGCTTACTGAAACAGATGGGACTAGATAGATGGCTCGACTAACATGTGTCCAAACTTATTGTTACTTGCAAGTAAACTTGCCATATTTATAATAAGGTAGTTGAGAATATCTTCAAATGTAACACTAATAGTTTTTGGAACACACTTATCTACATATTTGTCATTTTATTTACAACATTTCAAACTCATTTTTATACATTCACAGGAGAAATAAAAGCAGTAAATAATCATACTAATGGTACAAATGTGAAAGTAGCTCTATTAAACGATACAATGTTCGCCTTTTATGTACTGTAAATGATTTAAATTATTGGTACATTTCGAAGCGGAATGAATTAAATTTTTTCTATTTTCTTTTATTGAATTCAAGAAAAAATTCCAGGCAAAAAAGCCGATTGGTCTATTTTAAATTAATGCAAATTAAATTGTAGCCTTGTAGAATTATAAGATCCACTTCTGTTTTTATTTTAAACAACAGAGTCAAATTAATGCTTTTCACTTGTATTATACTTCAATGTTACGCCGGCAATTTTTGTTAGTTGTTTTTGTAAACACGCTTTTAAATTAAAAAATAATAGACAGGAAAAAACGAAGGAAAAATACATTGAATATAATGTCTGGTAAGATATTTTTTTTTTTTCGCAAAATATTTTAATTGAAGACCGCTTGGCGTCCACCTTTGAACCAATCTAGATGTTCTCGAATCCTTTGTATTAATGATTCATATAATATATAATAATACTAACCTTTTCCCGTGACTTCGTCTACATATTTTTATTTATTATGCATTATTTTGGTGTGTAAACTGCATTGATGTATATTTTCATCAAAATCCATTCAAGAGTTTTTGCTTGAAAGGGCCATTGCTCACAAACTTTCCCATTTATATTAGTACCAGCTAATTGGTGCCCGCGACTTCGTGCTTGTTAAAAATTTAAAAAAAAAGTAATATAACGCCTTACATCTTTATTGCTATAAGGCGTTAGTTTTCTTAATTTTAGATGATCCCTCGGGAACATACTTTTTCTGGGTGAAAGGTATCACTGACTACGTGTATGCAAAATTTTATGATGATCGGTTGAGTAGTTAAGGCGTGAAAAGGTAACAGACAAATAGACAGACAGACAGAGTTATACTTTCACATTTATAATATTAGTATGGATTATAATATTAGTCTGAATTAATATTTAGTAGTAGACTCGTTGTATTCTCCAATCACAAACTGGGCTGCCCATCTGGCGTAAAGTACCTTCGTGAAACAACTGATAACGATGGTCCCATACAGAGGACCACCATGAAACAACAGCACACGTGCTGTTTGTTTCAGGAATTCAATAAGGGATGACAAAAAAACGTATCCTCTCATTGTTCCTCGTCCTATATCATACCAACCTGCATCGGTTGCAACCCCTAAAGCGATGCTATGTTAATATCATACATGTATTCGTAGATAGATTAAAAAGGGTCCTTTACCGTAAATACCAAAATAAACTCAACGGGTGTATAAATTTAAAAGATTTCCAAGACAAATTGGTGTCAATCGGCGCGGAATGTCCACCTCAATCTGTCGGGCACAGTGTAATAGAATCGACAGGGCGACGGTTGACCGCCCGCCCCGGATATGACCTGTCATCCGGAGAACTGACAGAATTGTGTAAGGGCCGATAGAGCTTGTTTAGTTTCCTTAGCGTGCGTAAACAATATACTCAACTAGATTACATCGAATTGAAAATTATCAATTTACATTTTGATAGGAAGTTATTCTTAAACTTTAGATAAAAAATGTATAGTAAATATTATAAAGAAAAGAGAGACAGAGTGGATTTTATAAAGTTTATTTATATGGTTACATAAATTGGTGTAGGTACTGGCCTCAGCATTAAACTATCTAGGAGGTACCTAGGTTTTATGACTTCTAGGTAAGTATATTAAAACACTACAATATATTATTCATCAAGATAATAATCTCAAACTGTTGATGCAAATATTGAGCTGTTGTGGACTTGGATGCTGATTTTTAATCAACATCACCATAGATCACAAGTAAAGAAATTTGGATTTTTTTTTAAGTAAAATTTCCCAAGAGAAATTGGAGCGTTTTCTTTGCAATTCTCGCAACATCAGCGATAATGTTGAATGGTACGAACACGAGACATTCTAGGGTGGGTGAGTCGTGATTTTCTTGTTTGTCTGTCTCATTTTGAGGGTAAGAAAGGATGAATACGGCATGTAGTACATAAATGTTGACGCATTGTATGTGTACTGTATTTGTGTGCTAAACTGACATTTTTTGTTTTCTACCTAACTAAACCTAGCTATATCGAAAACAGATTATATAAGTAATCTAAGGTTACCAACGATGTAATGTATATTCATATTAACTATATGTGATATATGTGATACATCAAATATATCACAATTCATGAATAGTCCAAGCAGCGACCGTAAAAAATGGTTGTGATCCAGAATAAGTACAAAAATGGACTTTATAACTTTTTGGATATTAGACAAATATGGAACCAACGGTCTGGCGACCTTTGACTTGGCCAATTTTTTTTTTTGACTAACAAAACACTTTTTAATCGTGGTCTCGCAGAACTTTGGTCAAGTATTAATGTGCCAGACCAATTCAATTCAAAGGAGGGATAAAAAACAAAAATTTTGACGTTTAATTTTTTCCTTATATAGAATCCTTAATTTTGACCTTCTGGCAAAAATTTGTGTCAAGAATCGGGTTGCCAGACTTAAATTTTTATATTCTATTGATCAAAACTTCTTCTAATAGTAAAACATTATACTTATTCTGGATCACCACCCTTCTTTACGGTCGCCGCTTGGACCACAATAATATGAATTGTGATGTTTCTTGTTGGTATTATTACTTTGTCGCTATCGCTTCATTTCAAACACAACATTGCCAGGGTCAAGTAGGTAAAGTCGAATTAAGTAAAAAAAAAAAAAAACACGTACAACTCACCAAAGTAATGTGTAGGAAATGTTTGTTGTAGAATATGACTGGAGTCTTACCTGTAAAAATAAAACAAACAAACATCAGATTAAGGTTCACAAGTCATTGCAAGAATATGATACGTAAAGGTATGCAGACAGGCTGACAGTCCACTTGCTAGTAGGTGGGTACCGTCGCCTATGGCTACAAGCAAATCCACAGGTGCCTGCAAGTGCGCTGCCAACCTTAGTAGTTTAAGGATAAATGATAAGGATAAGGGATTAGGGAAATGGGCTCTGGCATCCCATACTCACTCACCGAAACACAACAGTATGGCTGTATCACTGTCGGTATCCTACTGGGATGCCATATTTCGTATTACAATTAGCTCAGTTAATAGTTGAATAACATATGACCCCAAAAACAATATTTTTTAATTTATTTCCAAAACCTTACATGGTTATTATATTACATGTCTCTTTTTGTCACAGATTTGCGCTGATACTCACACTAGGCAAAGTCAAGTTCTGTGGGAAGTATACCCAATTGTTTAGTATGGTCTAAGTGAAAATATAAATAAAGTGCAAAAAGAATATGAGCTTTACAATGTGAAATATAAACATATTAATATGACCTATAAGCAGTTTCACGGAATTTAGTTCACAGAATTTCAGGAAAGGAAGTAAATATAAACTTGCCAATTTTCCATAACATTAAATACCGATGGGTCAAACACGTGGTGGGTTACACCGTTGATCCCTAGTGAACAGTGTGTCAGTCAGTTGATTGGACAACGGACCTGACGTGAGTAGATTGATTCCGGATATACAGAGATATTCCCCCCCCCCCCTCCACACACGCACTTCTATAACCACAATATATACATGAGTACAGTAGATCATCCATGCTTTCGTCGTATTAGTGTTATAGAAACTTCAGAAGTGTGTATAATATTTCAATTATTAATTTACTAACTGACCTGCCAGTCGTTGGACTGTCAATCTCATATGAAAATACCATTCAAATTTCCGAATATAATGCTTTATGAGAAAGAATTTGGCAAGAAATATGTATAATACCTACGTTTATTTGAAAATTATCATTTTTTGCGACATTGGGGTAAAAGATTTAAAATATGTAGACTATATACTTTCAAAAGTTTAGTAAAATTTTGTATGGAGATTGATTGGTTGTGGAGTTTGGACATAGTGAACATGGGTTACTTTTTTTTTTCTATACAATATCTGTACAAAGGTAATCTACGTAAATCTATGTAAAAAGAAACTGTGTATTTGCGTCGTAACACTGAAGTGTTTTCCAAATCTATTCAGTACCTTTACCATGAGGTCTATGACCCGCACTCGCTAGCGAGAGCGTAAAACATTTATATGAAAAACTGTCAACTGTCAATGTCAAATTGTCAATTTTTCATATCAATATTTTACGCTATCGTTAGCGAGTGCAGTCATTATAACTCATGGTAGAGGTACACTAATCACACAACTTTTCAATGTTTCGATACGTAAGGTATTACGTATACATAGGACATCATGCTGTTACTTTCAAAAATACGCCGCACATTTCATATAAGATTGAAGTTCTTAGCGAAAAAAGTCTTCCCTACTTGTAGTATAATGAATAATGTCATCGACACATACCTACTCCTCTCCCGCCCCCCTTAGTAGTCGTGCCACCCTGGGACACGCCACAAATTCCCTGACAAATATTATTATCGAAACTATCAGCACCGTCCATTGATCTATTTGCTAAATTATTTTGGCGAATTGCTGCGCGAGGAAACTACAACGAGAACTATACGACAAAGACGATCTATTATAGGAGACAATCAAATAAGAAATACTATCAACAACTAGATGAAATAGACATAAGGCTTTATGAGATTCATTCTGTAATTGCAATGGAAATGTCCAAGTTACAGCTGCTGGACTAAGCGTATTGCCCTTCTCACTGAAAATATAAATACAAAAGTTTGTGAGAATGGATCCATGAATATTAGTTACTTTTTCACGTAAAAACTACTGAATGGATTTTGACGAAACATAACAATATATAGAAAACAGAAGACCACCGCGAAATAACAGTGGCGTTGCTTGTGTTATAAGCGACGGTAGCCACCTACTATTGATTTGACCGTCAGTTTGTCTGTCGTCCTTAACATAAAAAAATTTACAAATTTTATTTTCCATTGCATATGAGAGTAATAAGGTGACCTGCCGCCCTCATAAAAAAATATAGGTATTATATTTATTATAGATATATTTTGGGCGTAGGAAGTTGTTAGCGATTCGTAATTCACTAGTAATAAATATAGAATGTATTAACAAAACTAAAAACAGATATACAATCAGTCCCGTCGAACTGTAATTGGACAAAGTTGTGTTGGAAAGTAGCTAATAAATACAACAGCTAAAAGCAATAAATTTTCCTTTATCTATATGATTAATTAGACTATTGCTATCGCTAAACATCATTTTAATAAATAGCTTCCCGGACTAATTGTGTTTTAAATTTATCGAAATTGTTTGACTACGTTCAATGTAGGTACGGTGCATAATTGTCACCTAAACTGTTACTTACCTGCATAGTCCTGAGAAGCGTAAAAAAAACATACTGTTCTGGACTTATATATACTTGTTATTTATAATATTTCCTATATTAAAAGTATTTCTTTTTCTTCCTTTTTTAATTTAGGGATAGCGAAACTAATTACACATATAAGTGTAATTAGTTTTGTCCGCGACTTCAAATGCGTTGAAATATAAAAATAAATGACACCCAACTTTACAGTGGTACCGATTTTTGGTAGGATACTTTTTATCCAGAGAAATTTTAGGTTTTCTAAAATTTCTCAGGATAAAAAGTATCCTATATGTTAATTCAGGTAATAAACTATCGTATTTATAATGTTTTTCTTCATGAAACATAATATATAAATTTTTCGATTACATATCTTCATCATCTCAGCCGTAGAAAGTCCACTGCTGTACATAGGCCTCCTCTATAATTTTCTAAAAGGACCGGTCTGAAACAACCTGGATCCACCGTCGACCAGCGGCCCTTATCAGGTCGTCTGTTCACATATATATCCGTACTAATATTATAAATGCGAAAGTATGTTTGGATGTTACATTATATCATCTATTATATACATATATTTTATTATATCAATTTGAGCATGACGTCAGGAAGCTTTCCAATTTCACAAGAATGGTGGCCCGATTCTTCTGTCACCTGCGACACAAATCGCACCGCAATGTATCAAAAGCGTGCCTCCATCTAAATCACGAATCATTTCATGGAACACCAATACAGACTCGTCCATATTTCACGACGCAGCGTTTCCTGCGTAGACGTATGAGAAATATTTGTGGAGTCAAACGTAAACGCTCACGTTTTCAAAGTGATTCCTTCGACTTCAGGCGACACATGTAGGGTGACCATTTGTAATGTTATTTTTTTAAATACTATAATTATCATTAAGGTTTAATTAAGTATTTTATAAAAAAAATATATATATTAATGCAGACTTTGAATGTATACTTGCATAATACGTATGTAAATGCTCAAAGGAAAAATCTTATAAGTCAATTTATGCATATAAAATCTGTAGTGAAGAAGAATAAAAGACAAACAGACAATACACAATATTGTTTCAAAATTAATATTGTTAGTTAATTGTTTAATATGACTTCGTGCGCGCCCCCCTTTTTTAGGTGTTAAAAGATATAGGTATTATAGGTAAAACATATAGGTAGCAGTACTTTTTTTCTGTATAAAACATTCTGTGTCCCTGACAACGTGTATGCAAAGTTTCATGATCGGTTAAGTAGTGAAGAGGCGTGAAAGAGTAAGGAACGGAAATAAACAAACTTACTTTCGCATTAATATTATAGTCAGAATTTCAAAAAATTGCAATTTTCATTCATATTAACTGTTGATTAAATCGAAGTTAACTGTAGAATAATACTTTTTAACAAATTAACAAATTAATCGTTCGTTATTAAAAAATACTTATCAGAAATACTTTATACATATACCTTATACATTCTCAGTAATTTTAGCTCATTGATCGCTTAAGGCCCACATCTATTCGTTATTAATTAAGTAGAAAGTTCCCTTTGATAATGTCCGCGATAACAATGACCGACGTATAGTCACACAATCACAACGCGGCGGAAGCGTCGCCTTTGAACTCTCACATGAAAAGCTCCACCGCCCATTGCGGCGCCTCAAATTTTTCGCGAAGAATATTCAAAAATAGACGTCTCTCGCACGCTCCTCGGAAGTAATGAAGCTTACTTTATAAACGATTTCTGTGAATTTTATACATCGGAGAATTTTATTGGAAAGGTCACGACGCAAGATTTCCCCCTCCGCCGCACCCTAACAACTCACTCTTTCTATCTTTCAGTAATATTGAAATGCGGGTAAGCATTCTCTATTTGTCTACGTCTGTTATTTTTCTCGTGTATTTTTTTTTACAATTTTACAAATTTTAATCATCTGAACTTATGTAGTCTCTGAAATTATTGTGTTGATCGCAACGTCGTCGTTTATAAAATTAAAAAATAAATAAATAAATAAAAAAAAATAAAAGCAATCCATTTTCTCATACGCTTCAAACTTCAGTATTCCGTTCTATTATTTCCGTAGTCCTTTTTAGTTAAAGCCACAGGGCATACACCGTCTTCATTTAGATTGTAACTAGCTGAAACTTTGAAATTATTATCTTCATGTATCTACGCCTACTTATTGGATGGAACATACGACAACAAGAAATATTTTTATATTAAGCCTGCTCACAAGACTTTAGTGAATTCTTTTTACGTAGAAAATAAGGTAAACAAAGATTTAATTAAACGCGAAGCGGGAGATAGAAACCGTTTCGCTACGTGTAGACCTACAAACATGTCACCGTAGATTGTAATACACGGCTAAATAAGTTCTCCCTTATTATTTTATCAAAATAAAAAAATCAACAGGGAAACAGAAGATATCTTTCGGATATTTTCACTCCACATATAAACAAACTTACAAAACATCTCTCTTTACAATAAAAACATAAATTATTTGACTGAAATCACTGACCAGTTATTGGAAAATGATTATATTAATAATAAATGCAAAGCGAATCTTAGAGAACCTATGAAGGCAACATTACAAACTGTATCAAACCAATTAAATATTAAATATTTCCAAGTAAATATAAGAGTAATATTTAATTTAAATCTGAATAATGTGAATACATAGGTGGTACATATAGAAAGACCGTAAACTTTACAACTACATGACGTCTAATGTAATATTTAATTTACCACACATCCCATACTCATCTGGGTCCTCTTTACACTGAACAGTATTTGGGCACACATCATCAAATTTCCTAATTAACTACACACGGTTGTCATAGTAACACTTATCAGTGTGACCACACGCTCAATGTTTACTTAGGACAATGTTGTTATAATGGACATGGAGATTGTTTTCCGTCGGGATTTTCCCTTGAAACTGATCCTATGTTAATTTTTAGCGAAGAATAGATGCGTTGGCGAAGAATAGACATCTTTTGCAACGCACGCACCAAATACACCATCTACCTACTTGCACAAAAAACCTAAATGTCACATAAACTTAAAAAAATCGATTTATCTTTTATCTATACATATAATAATATCGTAAACGACCCGTGTGTGTACATGAAAAATTAAAAAAAAAATTGTACACGTTGTACTTTTACCTCTGGTCAGAAAAATAGTTTTTAGAATTATTTTTGTCTGTATGTCTGTGCGTTTGTGCACGCTAATCTCAGAATCAATTGGAATGCGCTTTTCATTGATGTATTGATGATTACCTGGATTAAACTATAGAACACTTTTCATCCTGGAAAAATGTTTGATTCCTGTTATATTTTCAAAAAACAAACTAAAAACAACCAGCTAGTGTCACATAAATTTGAAAAATCACTATGTTATTGCTATATTACATAATCGTTTTTCATATCTATTTGTGGTGATTTCAGTTATTTTTTTTTATGATACGCATAAAGTGAAATTTATTATTTCTGAATCAAGAGCCCCTTCGCAATTACGGTGAGGCCGTACGTTCGAGGAGGCAGACTTCGTATCGAAATACGGAATAAATAAGTGAAGTTCGACATGGATTTAAATAATTTGCACCAAATACGAGAGGGGAAAGGCAACGAAACGATTTCTTTATATAATATTGTTTCGTTTTGGCAAAATGAGATTTCATAATTTGTGAGGGCATGATTTATTAAAAGAATATGTTTCGATACAATGTTCAACAAATAAATGTTACATTAGATCTAATATACTTACTATATTTTTTGCAAGAAATCTCTTCCAACTTCTAAACCCCTGAACTGAATTTAATGATTTTTTCACAATATTTTAATCAAAAAAAGAAAAAAAAAATCGTTAACACGGAATAGCAGGATGAAAACAGTGTCGCGCACACGTAGTTCTTGCATACCGAAAATTTTTGTGGTTTCTTGTTCATATTCATATTTCATATTGTCTTGCTAAAAATTTAATGCAATAGGTATGCGATAGATTTATTTATAATGTCAACAATTTAGACGACAATGCAGTAAATTTGTCGCACCGTAGTATTTTGCGGGCGAAAGGGAATCGAACTTGTCACGTATCAGCGGGATATTCCGCAATACATGGGGCTAACACAAAACCTCTCGGCGACCGAGTGTCGGGCTTTCGCGATACACCCCCAATGCCAGAATGGCCGCTCGCGTTTATTGCCTACTACTATTAGGACAACATACTCATTTTGATACATGCAAAATGCCTTTCTAAGTATTGACTGAATTGCTGCTTTTATTTGTATGTACCTATAAAAACTAGGGAAAGCTTGTGCAATATTTCTGTGACTATAAAAGTCATATGAAATCATAGTATAAAAACATATAATGCCTTTTTTGCATAAATAACAGGCTCAAGGTTGCACTCATGGTAGGTAAATACCGTAGCCTACTAACACAACTTCATTGGAATTAGAAGTGCGTTGAAAAACTTAAAGGAGGAAAATAATGGGGTAAGCAACTTTGCACCCTTTTTAGCTATGATCTTCAGTAAGGTGGGAGTCGCTGCCGCCAGAGTTAAAAGCAGTGTGCTCTCTCTCATTACTAATAATAATAACTTCATTAAATGTAAGCAATTTTAATTAAATTGAAATGCATTATAAAAAAAATATAAAAAGCACAACACAATTATACATATAATAAGAGGTTGCAATCAACAGTTGCGGTATTCTATCGACGGTTGCGACTGACATTTTTATTATAAACTAAATAGCTTGTAAAATGAAACAACGTCTTATATTATTCCAAACAATTTGAAGTCAATCAGTGAGTATTTAAAGTGTTTTACTAAACGCAATTTATCAATATATTAAAATATCAAAACCTGTATCGCGCTCTACACGAGAAACCGATGGGATAAGAATCCGCAAGAAACGTAGAGATAACCGCAGCCAACAACTTTGACACCCCGCACACAACTAAAGCGCACGTATACGGAGCTCCGGTCGTCATGGCAACCGAGCTCGTTCCCTCGGGAGTGAGCAATAACTCGCGCCCGGTTAATAGGGTGTCGCGAAAATTAGGGAAGCAACCGGGTCCCGCATCACTAGCTGATTAGAAGCGGGGAAAGGCGTAAAATTACTTAAATACTTGATGACACACTGTCTCGCTTATAACCCGTAAATATTTATGTACCCTACGTTCGCCTCTAAACAGCGAACCGTTTGTATACATATTTGAATTAATGGCGGTTTGTGTAAACAAATGCGCCACTAAAACAAACTTTATGGTCGTCCCGTAAAAGGAGTGCACTTTTGCTGGCGACATTTCAACAAAAATCTAATGGCGCCTGTGGAATTATTACGAGCAACGTTTCGTCATTTATTGCGTTGCCGGATACGTTTATTGTTACAAAATGCATCCTGTTGCGATTGCTTTATTAGCTTCGTGAAACAAGTCTCTTAAAAATGCATCCGCAATCTTCGTCATTTTTTGCACAATTTAACAAGATTCGTTGTGATTAAGCTGATCTATTTTCCTTAAGAACTGAAGATAAGTCGGATTATCAATAACTGCAATGATTTGCATATATTGAGGATTATGTGTAAGTTTCGATCTTCTTGTAAAGTTAAATTTGGCACACAGATAATTTATTACCTGAATACATAATAAATATAGGATACATTTTATCCTGAAAAGTATGAGATTTCCGAGGGATCGCCTAAATATATATAAAAAAATCGATCACCACTGTCTCAGGTCTTGTATTTTTAATTTTTCAACGCGGACGGACACCATCTAGTTTAATAATAAATTTAGTAGGTCATGTCTTATTCATTATTGAAAAGAACATTATTTAGAGTTTTGTTCCTCAGTGGCATCCATCCCTCTCTCTGAGGAATAGAAAAAAATGAGGTTCATTAAATTTTCTTTTTCCTTATTGCCTGAACTTTATTTGAATTTTCCTCAACAGTCATTACTTTTCATAATTGTAACCTGAATTAAGATACGATATTATTAGTAACGTCTAAATTTATTCCGATCTTTTGTGTGAACGTCTTACAGAAATTGTAAGGAAATAAAAATATATTTATATAATGAAGAGAAGTTTATATTATTTATTAATTACTATTGAAACGTCTCGGTTTCGCATGACGAGAACTTTAAGATATTCAATTTTAATCATTTTACCTTTTAAAGTTAGTAGACGTCTTTAAATGTAGGAACTATATTATCATTTAATTACTTTTATTTATATTGCAATAATAATTGTTATGAATCGTCTTTTGAATTGAACTTGTCGTTTTATACAAAGAACCTACGACGTTCTTGCCACAGAATCTACCTCTTGTTATATAAGTGTAGGTATAAACTTTTAAATTTCTAAGCGGTTAACATAGATTTTTTTTTTTTTTCAATATTGATAAGCCTCGAAACATAAAAATAGAAATCTCTTTATATAAACATCGCACTGAAAACTGCAGCAGCTGAATACTTGCAGCACCTGTTACTGTGACAGTAGCCACCTACCAGCAAGTGGTCCGTCAGCCTGTCTGTCGAGCTTAACATAAAAAACGAACAAAAAAAAATTCTTAATGAAGAATTCCTTAAAAGGTATTTCATATGAAATATTAGTAAACATAAAAGTTAGTCACATAGTATTGCAATTTACTCGGCATTATGTTTAAAAAAGGGAGGGATGGAAAGTGTACGCGTTTACAAGATGACGTTCACAGAATAAAAGAGGAAGTCCATAATCGCAGTCTGCAGTCTATAACGCGGAGGCGTTTCATTGTACGGAAGTGGGGTGCGTTTGAGACACGACATTTCCTTCAGTACCTACGTTTCCAGTCTCCATTGAAAGGGAAGATGGATTAATTTCGAGATCCGTCAGCGGCCGCTTTTCAGCGCACGCGAGAACACTACTTTAGCGCAGTCCCGGACTAAGTTTCAATTGAAACAGTACCAAGATGAGGGATATAGTTTGACGAGACATTCGCATTTGCATAGTGTTTAGTGGCGAGAATTAATTAAGTTTTTCGCTGATGCCAACGTTTTCGTTGAGTTTGAATTAAATTTGCATACTGCGAAAACAAAGTTTGAAGTCTTGATGTAATACACCGATTTTATTGATTGGTAAACCGCCATATCTGCTGTGTAACCAAAGCATCGATTCGGTGAAAACATTAAATTCTAAAATATTGTTTTATTGCCTCTAAAAAATCCAATAAATATTTTAAAACAACCATTCGGTCGCACAATATTTGTTTTCTAGGGTTATAAATGACCAAACTGTTAAATTTAACATTTCAAACCCAGAACAAAAGTTTGCCGCAAGCAAAAATGTTTAGGCCACAAATAAAATCTATGTACATACCTAGTTCGCATGTTTTTGTTGACTAATTGATTTTTTTTCTCTATGTATTGTTATGATTGACGTTACTTTGGACTTTTATTGGAGCAGCGGCGACGACGGCCGGCGGCGGTGGCATTTCCCATGTACAACTTATGTTTATTTGCAACTTTTGATTTTGTTCGATGCCCGCCTTGTTGGAGGCCTTATAATAGTAAATAAATAAATTAATAATGTAAGGCTTGACTCTAAGCTTATACGAAGGTATTAACATAAAAGACTGAAAGCCGTTTTCTAAAATTGATAATGTCTAGAATCGAATCTTAGTTCCCTTGATTCTTACTTTTTTTATGAGAATATAAGTATATATATTTTTTATGAAAAACTGTTTGATGGCGTATTCCCTTTTGCATCCTACGATGACAGGAAGGAAGGACGCCTTCCTTAGATACAGTGAAAAATAGCCTCTTTCAAATTTGACCTGCTTACCCTTTACGGTAGGCCGTTAAAATCGCTTACCTCTATATAAGGTATCTTTTCAAATTTTATAGAGAACATAAATTTAGAATATTACAAAGTATTACAAGCTAGCGTATGTTACAGTTATTTTAAGCTAGAAAAAAATAAAGCACAATATTCTAAATTGATTTAAAAAGAGTTTTACGGAAAAATGTTGAGCCGGACGCTGTTAGTCAGTATATTAATGCCTTAGATTTGTCTGTGGATTTGCATCCATCAGCACTTATACATACCTAAGTAACCTATATATATATAGGAGGGCAGACCACGTGCTATTTACTAAAAGGTTAAACTTAAAAAGTTATTTAGTTAATAAATTTTCAAAGTAAATAATTTATTTTAATATGAATCTTTCTTTACAGGATCTCTGACCACCATAATATCTTCGCTTTGATTGATACAAAATTCGATGCCGAATAAATTGACATATACCGACATCTACATTAAGATTTGACAAGGTAGTAAGTACCAGCGAAATTTAAAAATACATAAACTCCTCTGAAACGTATGACGGGAAAATTACAATCCCCAACTCAGGTTGGCTTGGTGGGGAGCGTACTCAATAAGCTATTTATAGTTCCACTGTTGACACTTTTTCCCTTGTACTCGTGGCCTGACGTAGGGCAAGTGTCGTCATCAAAGGCACTCCAGAGCGTCGCAGGTTAACAATGCGCTCCATCCCCCCGCGCTCTTTGACCCCGCTTGACTTGACGCTTTGTTGCCCCTGAGCAGGCCGTAAGCTTATGTACTAAACATAGAATATGCATTATATTATATACTAGCGACCCGCCTCCGGCTTCGCACGAAGTTGAAATTTTCAATAATCCCTTTTTACGTTATAAAATAAACGTTTCATAAATAAGTGTTTTTCAAATTTCAGCTTTCTAGACTTATTAGTTTTGGCTGTGCGTTGATAGTTAGTCAGGGTAAACGATTTTATAAGTATGTATAGATTACATTGTGCAGTACATAGATCACAATATTATGAATGAAATAAGAAAGAACACATTTTATTTGAGTAAAACACCAAATGCTCACAAAACGAGTTTCACAGACTCATTTATCGTACTTACCAGTGCATGGCATAGTACAATGATCGCCTCAAACCAGCAGCGCCCAACTTGGCATAGCGCTTTGTTCTACAAGCCACACAGCGATGATCTCTTATACCTACTTTTATATATTGTGTGTTAAATGAAAAGAAACTATTTCTGTTAGCTCGTACGTTTATGCAACTAAAACTATTGAACTGATTTTGATTAAGTACATAAAACACGGAGGTTAGCTTCACACTGAGGAACAGCTGAGGAAGGATTACTTTTTAATATTTATTACAGGCGAAATCGTTAACAATAACCAAACCAAAACTTAAATTGATAATTGTTAAAGTAACTTTTTCAGTCATTTATTAGATTTTCTGGGCTAAACCGTTTTTGATAAAATTTGATACGATAGCTTGAAAGACGGAGAACAACATACGAGTAGAATACTTATTAATTTTATAAACGCGCAAAGGTGCAGTCTAGCCCAAAAAAGACGTCAACTTGAACAGTGAACCATAGCCGGTTTAACGGCGTCAAATTTTATAACGATCTATTATTAACGTACATTTTTTATGCGTCTTTTATCACCTGAACAACTGCACTGCTTTCAATAAAAGCGCGCAATTCATAATTTAACGGTTTTAGTTACAGAAAAACATTTAACACAATAGCATATTTCGTAACTAGAAAATCGCATATTTAATTAAAATGTTTTAGTGATTAGATACTTGAAACATGATGTATACTAAATTTATATTTTAGACTTTACTTCCCACAAATAAGAGTAAATAAAATAACTAATCTTTTGATATTGTTACTTCGAATTAAATTGTTATATACTTTTTAATGGTATGAAATAATTAATTCTTTTCATAATTATTTTACAGTCATAAAATATTCTTTTAGTTTTGTATCTAATATACGGTAAATTACAACTTCGTTTTGAGGGCATAGAGCGTCATTAAGACCATTACTAAATACGTTCTTTGGAGTCATTTAAACAAACCATTCACCACATCAAGTACGGCGCGTAAAAGAAAAAACTAAAAAGAAGACTTAAATAACCAACCTTCGTAATTGAATCTCTGTTAAATTGGTCAAATATAATTATTTTAATGTTGGAATCTTTTGCATAATATAATTATTTCTACATTACGGCGAAAGCTCTCATTTTTACTGAGAGTTTTTAAAAGTAAGTTTTGTAATACATGGAAGGTAATTACGGGAACAACTGTATCTATTTGAAAAAAATCTTTCACTAGGTGACATATAAATAATTTTAAATGGACATTATGCTATACTTTGACATAATGTGGTTATTATTTATAGCCTTATTAATGGGGGCGTACTCGCACCCCTATGGAGATGATTATATTAAAACAATTATACAAACAACACATCTGATACGTTAAATTAAATCGTACAGATTAATTTAAGCGCGTATCGAGCCGAACTTTTCCACGGGCTTATTGGAAATTCCTCTACAATTCATTACAGCTATGATAAATGCTTCGGACGGAGCGGCGTACTCATTGAAACGGAGCCCTTTTTTACTTTCACTGTGATAGGCAAAAAAGGGTCGTAGGGGGTAAGAGGACTGAAGTGGGATGATATAATCAATCTAGGGTCGCTCCAACTCGGCACCCGAATAGGTATACCTATTCAGGCGTTGAGCGACATTGAAAAGACGGGATTGACAGCCCTGATAAACCTATAATTATACCTTCTAGGGATGTTCAAAAAGCCACAAAAACCTCAGTGTAGTAACTTGTTTTTCGTTCACTAGATTATTTTTAAACGCTATTTCTCTGTAGAAATAGCGTTTATGTTTTTTTTATAATAATTGTATGTTTTTTATAATTGAGTACTTACTCAATCTATTATCTAGTATCTAGGGTTTTTTTTATAATTGTATATATATTTTATAATTGTATTTTGATTTTTTTTTATTAAATAAAAGGAAAAATATTTAAAAGAGCGTTGACTTGTTTGTTATTATAAATATTTAAAAAGGCGAAACTTGTTGATGTATTCAAAATTCAAAATTTTTGCATGCAATAGGTACTGAAAATTGCAAGAGTTTGAGTACACAATTATATTCAGCGGTCATGTTTAGTGGCGCATGTATTTTTTCTGCTTACCTTACATCGCCGGTGCGCAAATATTGTTCTTTTAAAAACGGTGAAAACGACAAAAACCATACAGCATGTATGTAGTATGTATAGCGATGCAAACATTGTCGATGTACCGGTGACATGTTTTCGATGGGATTCGCGTTGCAGTTTTGTGCATTGCGCATTCCCATTTATTTGTAGACGCATTGTCACTCGTGAACGTCGTCTTCAGCCTGATCATTATTTCATTAATATTTCTCGTATAATTATTGTTGTTTTTAAAACTAAAATTAACAATATATAAGTATTGAATAAAATCTATGGTACACAAGACATAGATATATTTTTTATAAGTATATCTAAGTATATAAAATACTAGGTGTCCCCGCGACTTCTTACGCGCTGAAGTTCGTACACATTAAATAAAAAAGTTTCAATCTCAATTGAGATTCGAACCTGGATCTACCGTATCGGAGTCTAAGATTTGAGATATCACGTCGTCAATGATTAGCAGGTTGTTAATCAATGTTAAAAATAAACTCGTTTGAGTGTGAACCGTTCACCCGTTTATAAATCGTTAATGTGAATTGGCCCCTAGAAACAGATTACGCGAAGCACATAATATGTATAAGAAAGAGGTAATTTCGATATTGGCTCGATGAAAAGCTCAGTGCCGGCAACATTAATTTCGAATACAAATTTTTAACACTATTAATATTTTCGCTCGTTGCTACCAACTACCAGTTATATTATTTTCATTAATGAATAAAACATTATGAATGTGGTAACATTTCATAATCGAATCAAGGTTATATGTATTTAAAAATAAAACAATACAAAAACTAGAAACGTCTCTTATTTATCTAAACAGATATATTGGAAAATAAACGAGATGACAATTTTTTTTTATAGTAGATAGTGAGGTAAGAAGTTTGTTCAGAGTGGCATGGCATATTGCCTTTCGCAGACATAGATTGGGCAGCCCGTATGGGGGCAGTGACCATCTCTTACTGCGTAAATAACGTCCTGAAATAATAGCTGTTGAAATAACATCATGTTTCAGTGAGTGAGTAAGGGATGCCAGAGTTCATTTCCCCATCCCAACTTAATCCTAAAATGGTCGAGAGCGCACTTCGCAACATCTATGGCGTTGCTTGTGTTCATAAGAGACATGTAATGAACATAAAAGAACAAAGATTCTAAACAAACACAAATTCATTGACAATTTCATATTGTGCACGCACAATATGTGTTGTGTAACATTACTTCGCTATAACACATAAACATATTTATTGGCTGTTTTGTGCATGGTTTTATAGTACAAAGGATGATTGTTTTGTGACGATTCATTGTCATATTGTGTCATTTAATTTTTATTGAAACAATTTTGCGTTACAGCATTTTAGTGTACACATAAATCATTTGAGATTTGGCATTGGCCCGAAGTATGCTTGTGCTGCTTCGAAACTTCAAACAGTGCATAAATAATATTCAAAATGTTAACGGCTTACGTGGATAGCGCGATCGGTCCGAAAGTGCCTTCAGTCGACTCACTTATCTAATATATCTGTCACACAGCACTGTAACGAGAGGCTCGTCGTCAAATTAATGGGTCATATTTCTGGGAATACTTACTGCAACACATTTCAAGGCGTTCCACCTGCAAAACATATCTAATCAATGCAACTAAGTCTCGTTGGAGGTGTTTTCGGATTTATGAATCGTTTCAACATTCAGTTAGAAATATTGAAATCGTTTCAATTTATTAAGAAATGTAGCACTATTCTCAAACAGACTTCGTTGGATCCGATCCCAATTTTTTAATGTTAAGTTTGTCAGAGAGGCTAAGACGGTCCACTTGAGGGTATGTGGCTATCGTAAACACAAGCAACGCCACAGGTAGTGCAAGTGCGCTGCCAATCAGATCCGGGGTAAGTGGTTAGGAAGAGATAGGGGCTCTGGTGTGTTTTACTCACTTATCGAAACACAATAGAACACACGCTTCACGGTGGTCTTCCGTAAGGTTCACGGCTTCACAGCTGACCGTTATCCGAAGAGTACATTTTCCCGGCAGGGTCAACTTTGGAAATGAATTTTTCAAAGGTGGCTCAGGTCTGGATTTGGAAAGTAGTGGCAGAGCACAAGCTACATTTCGCAGACATTTGGACAACCCTTCTGACGGCAGTAACCACCCCTTTATAGAAGTCCACCGTGAAATAACAGCCCGTGTGCTGTCGTATTTCGGTGAGTGAGTAATGGATGCCAGAGCCCATTTCCCTATCCCTTTCTAATCCCTAATTCCACTATGATCGGCAGCACGCTTGAAGAACCGGTGGCGTTGCTCGTGTTATAGGCAACTGTAGCCACCTACCTTCAAGTGAACCGTCACTCTGTCTGTCGACCTTAACATAAAAAAAAAATGAAATCGTAGAAATCATGTTGAAAATTAAAAGTTCCCACATTTCATCATTCGATTTGAGTACAGCAGTACCATCGATAGAATGACGTAGGGGACCTAAAAATATGATAGACCTTGAATGATATATAGGTAATGTCGCGGATTCCATGTGATCATCATCGACGTAATTCTGTCATCGCGGACACAATTAGACACGAATGACGTGCCGTCACACTCCAGAAATTTTTCGATACGGCGGACGTGTCTCACAGTATGACAGGGCGACGTTTTAGAAAGTCGATCGAGTACAAAATGAACTGCAACAACTCTTCATCAAACTTATTACGTGATTCGAACAGAGATCTTTTTCAGATTTGCAAGAGACAATTAATAAGAATATAGAAATCATTGATAGGAATACATAATATAAAGTAGTCTTCCTTTTTTTTATGAAGTTGTGAACGCATTTTTTCCCGAAGGATTGATGGAAAGAGGAATTTCTGAGTATGATTTTATGTGTCATGAATATCTTATAAATTCATGAATATCTTATTTATATTTGGCGACTTATCACGGCTTTTGTCAATGAAGGCAGGCGCCCTACGCACAGGCTGCAGCGAAGCGTGGTCAGGTTCAGCTAGTCCTAATCTCAATAATGTTATAAATGCGAAAGTTTGCATTGTTGGATGTTTGTTACTCAATTACGCAAAAACGGCTTAACGGATTTTGATGAAATTTGGCATGCAGTTTTCTGGATTAACATATAGGATACTATTCATCCTGGAAAAGTGTTAGATTCGTGTATGATTTTCTAAAAATATATTAAAAAGTTTGGTATTTAAATGTTGATAAGTGATAACATTAAATTTAAGACAAGCGTAATAGTTAATCCTGGACATGCGCTCTCCGTAAGCCAGCAAATTAGTTTAACGCGCAATTAAGTAGCAAACGTTCACATACTCTATCATTTATCACTAGGAATTCTATTACAGTGGAGACCTAAGGAATTCATTGAATGCTAATATTCAGGACAGTTGCCGCACTTCGGGGACACTGAACGAACGCGACGCGTGGCCGGAGCATTTACGACTTCCCGTGTCGCCGGGTGCTACGCGACCAAAACGTACCGAAAACCATAATAATACTGACCCGAATCTAAAAATATTCGTGACTAATATTCATCGCGAATCCGTGCATATTAAAATTTTGTTTGCACAAAATTCGTTCCAGTAACTTTGAAAGAAAACTTGGGTTAAACTGAATTTTTCGTCTCACTTTTTTTCGCTACGTTCCAATTTCCGTAGTTTTACATTTGATATTATCAAAATACGGTTTATTTATACTGTTTTTTTTTAAATAATTTCGCTGTTGATATCCCGACATCGTTATGATTGCGTTCACGTGTATCAAACCATATGCAGAACAGTGCGCATCATCGATGGTGCGCACGCGCTGCGCTGTGCGGCTCGGGTGAATCATGCGAGCATTCCGTCATTATGTCATGTTACGTTGCGACCTCGTACATTAACGCTAGTCATGTGCCTTTGACTGCATCGATATTTACTACTTCTACATGTTTCTAATACAATTCTAATTGAACAACAATTTTTTTTACATATTCACTCCATGTTCAAATTCATACGAAGTCTAGTAAGTGCTTCGTTAAATTTTCCAGATGATACGTAAAATTTCTTCTCGATTTCGATTTTATCAATATGAACATATTTTACTTCTCGCTTAATAACAAATGTTTTATAGGCATGCGAGAACTAGTTTTAGCTGCGGCTGCAAAGTTGCCAAGATCTACGAGTACCCAGACGGTGTGTTCTAATCTAAGTAGCAACGTATTTGAACGAAATAGGTATCTCTGTCTTCTAATTTATTAGAGCAACGGTAGGACAGATACATCTACAGTTAAAATCTATCGTAGCTTCCAACGATAAGCAACGTACTCGTACATACACATTATTATAGTGTACGTTCTCTACTACAGTCGTCTGTGTGTGCGTTCAATCAAAACGTTTGAGGATTGTTACTGACAATACGACATACAGTGGCGATATGTATTACGCTTATTAATTAAATTCCTACAAGCAGACACGAATACTTAGGATGGGATACTATATGATATGTTATGTTACAAACAAAATTAATCAATTTCGCAACTGGCGTAATAAGACAATGTAAAGCGAACATGCGATGATAATTTGCGCGCAAATTTATGCGTCACATTTTATTGGTAGCGTAAATAATAAAGACATTTGAAAGTGATAATTATTTCTGCATCGCCATTCCGTTGGTAACATTATGTTTATTATTGAATATGGTCTAACAGGTCGAGTCTCGGGAGACACACAACGGCGGCGGCAATAACTTATCTCGTTATTTATTCAAATAGAATTACCGGCGGGAACGCTTATCCACAACAAAGTGTATTTAAGTATTTACCGCAAGAGTCTATAAATCGAGTTTCGAGCACATAGTTAAAACGGTTTCATTGTTTATTAAATTTCGAGTAGATTCAATAGCGGATGCAATGATAATTTTCCGTTACACCGAAAACGATGTTCGATGATAGTTATTTTCACTAACTACAGATTGATGTTTATGTTTATGTTTAGTGTTAATTTTAAATATTTGGTTCTTTAATTAAGAAGATGTTTTTTTTGACTAGGTAAGCTGAACGACTGAAGAATTAAGATTTACAAACTATATATAATTAAAATTATAAACTAACCCCCGACTTTCTAATGAACTGAAAAATGCTATATCTGCTGCAAATTGCTAAGTATTTGGGATCCCCGCAGACTACTTGATGCTGCAGACTACTTAATGTCATGGAAATACCACCGAAGTAACAGTATACCAAATTTCACATTAATCGAAGATGTGAAAGTTAGTGAAATCCCTTTGTTAACTAGGAAATGGGTTGATGGTCTTCCAAAGCCTGAACAGATCTTCATAAATTATAGCTAAGAACAATCCCGATCACGTCATTGAGACGTTATTGCGTTGGGGGTCGGGGATTCAGAATCAGAACAAAACATTGTGTTTGGCGCACGGTACAGGTTTCTAGTCGATATAACGAGGTGAGCAGTGCGTATACATCACTAATGTTATGCTAATCTGCGGCTCGGATGTCATCTTGCGCAACAGGCGGGTCGCGCGGGGGAGCGGGGGAGCGGCCGCGCGTCGACACAGTGTGTACACGGCTTAACTCACTACCAGTTAATGCCCCACTTTGTGATTTAGCCTTACTTTACGGTGCACAACATAATTTGCATTTTACCTCTTGAATTGAACTCCGCTCATTTTGTGAAGCACCCGCACGCTAAACCGTTATTACTGGACAATTTCTAAATTCTTCATTTAATTTGAACTCGCAGTATCTTAGTTTCAAATATGAAATTAGTAATAAAAAATCTCAGATGTCTCATAAGGTTGACTATTAATGTGATTGATTATTATTATTATTATTATTATTAAGCCTTTATTTCAGATAAGAATATATTATTACATATATATAATTAAGTCTTAATGTTTTACGAAACTACAAAGGTAATATTAATATTTTAAACGTTTCTTTTTGCCTTATCTGTTTGCCCTTTGGCAAAGGCCTCCTCCAAATATTTCCATTCCTTTCTGTTTCTGGTTTTCCTTGTCCACACTTTTCCTGCTGCTTTTATCAAATCATTTGCCCATCTCATATGTTGTCCTCCCCTACTCCTGTGGCCTTCTCTAGGGTACCAGTGAGTTATTAGTTTGCTCCACTTGTCTGGTCCTCTTACTAGGTGTCCTATCCATCTCCATTTTAGTTTCTTTATTTTTAACGTTACATCTTGCACCTTGGTTAAAGTTCTTATTTCCTCATTCCTTCTCTTTTCCACTTTTCTTATTCCCGTAAAGCTTCTTTCCATTGCTCTTTGGCAGGATTGAAGTTTATTATTAGCCTGTATTTGGTTAGTGCCCATGTTTGACAACCATAGATTAACACTGGTAAGATGCAAGTATCAAAAGTTTTACTCTTTACTTTGTAATGTAGATGTTTATCTTTCATTATTTCCTTAAGTTTCCAGTACCTTTTCCATCCGTTCGTTATTCTTTGTTCAATTTCCTTGTCGTGGAGGTTTTCAGATGTTATTATTTGACCCAGATATATATATTCACTTACATATTCCACGCTGCTATGTCCCATTGTAATGTCCACAGGTGTGTCGTTTGTCATTATTTTGGTTTTATCAAAATTCATTTTTAGGCCTACTTATTCACTCTCTTTAGCTAGGTCGTTAAGCATTATGTGTAATTCCTGAGCAGAGTTTGAAAACAGCACAATATCATCTGCGAATCTTAAATTTGTTAGGCACCTTCCATCTATATTAATTCCGTAGTTGTCCCAATTCAAACTTCTGAAAACCTCTTCCAGTACTGCAGTGAATAATTTGGGCGAAAGAGGGTCCCCTTGGTGTACACCTTTTTGGATTTTAAAGCATTCTCCTTTTCTTTCTAATTTAATGCATGCTGAACTATTTGTATATATATTCTTAATAATTCTTATATATTTATGCTCAATTCCCTGGTTTAACACCCTGGAATGTGATTGATACGGGCCAATAAATAAATTTATTGAGGTTCTCCTATAATATATAGTTCAAAAATTATTGTGAAGTTAATATTTAAACACATAGTATTGTCACTTAGTCACTTTTATTTCATTGTTTTTAAATATGTTGTTCCTGTATTATAGTCATAAGAAATCCTACCAGGTAACTATTAAAGATATTCAAATTCAGTTTCACGACATCGAAAATCGAAACACGATTTTGATACTAGATCCGGACTTAAAACGTACCATTTTTTAGATAATTTTCACTTCGCAGTAATTTTTGCAGTTAGCAGCCGGTTGCAATATTTATATACTCGTATAGGTATACAATCATACATACATGGACCGATAGAGAAGAGTAAAAGCACAATAAATCGTTTATGGTTTTACCTTGTATTTTCCATTTAAAATTCGAAATGGTCACAATCGCACCTGACAAAGGCGAGCGCATAGCGCCGGAAGAGAGCAGTTTGGGGGCACGCCTCACTTCCGGTGGTCGTGCGTCGCTGAATGCAAATAGTCTGCTGTCGTTTGTACCTCGTATCGGTACCTCGCTGCCCCTCGCGACGACAGGCGATATCAACATGCGGGCAACGCTTACATTCACAAATGACAAACAAATGACATTCACAATGACGACATGTCACAGTGCTTGTTCGTTTAAGATTTTATCGATTAAAGCAACACATTCAGTCGACTGCTAAAACTAGTACAAACCTTGTACCTATATAAATTGTATTTGGTATTATGCGTAAACAGCTTCACGTATTAGGATAAAACATTACACATAGAATAGTCCATGTTCATCCTGATGTATTAGGTATCTCCTTATTAAATATTATGGAAGAGGTCTTTCGATACAATGATATATTTCTATATCGATAGATATTGGCTCGTTGGTCGTCAGTGACACTAGATGCTGCGAGGGTTAAAGTGACGTAACATTTTACCTGTCATTCATTTATTCATTAAACAAAATCTGTCCTGCCGCGGCAACACACAGATCACGTGACATTTTTGTGCCATTTCAAAAGGAAGTCACGGATAATCTCCTATGTCAATGTCCGTCAGCGTTACCATAGACCCTCCGTCACGCTCACAGCACATCCGCCTTCGCTTGCCTGATCCCGTTGTCCAGCAGTGCAATGAATTTTTTATACTCAATTATTGCCCTCCGCTTCGCCTCCGTTCTGGCCACTTCATTTATCTTTTACCATCGTTTATTACAGTATATAACAAATAAAATTAGCTGGAAGTATTCAAAATCTTACATTAGATTTTATAAAGATACTAGCCGGTGCTCGCGACTTCGTCTACGTTGAAATATTAAAAATAAGCCTGAGAAGATATCTGTTTTCTTTATCGCTGTGACGACGGTGGCGTCACACTCAAGAGTATTACCTAGATTAACATATAGGATCCTTTTTATCCTGGAAAATGTAAGGTCTCCGAGGTATCGTCTAAAAGTATAAAAAAAATCGCCGTGGCGCCACCGTCGTTATAGCGACAAAGATGTGAGGCGTATTATTCATATTTATTTTCTAATGTATTTTTCATTTTTCAACGCGGACGAAGTCGCGGGCACCACCAAATAGTTCTATAAATCGAAAGAGACTTTGTAACAGCATTCACTCAACACGCGTTGAGTATAGCTTAATGTGCGGTTGCATGAAATTTTAATTCCGTAACACAATGGACAAAAAATAAACCATCGTAGATAATGAAGGCAAACAAAATAGCCACACTACCGATTGCGTGCAAGAATCTAGCGTTAAACAATAGCCGGCCTTGAGGCTAGACGTAGTAATCAGCGCAGAGTCCGAATACAATGTATAACCAAACTACGTATTTTACTAAGTACATACACTTATAAGTATCTCTCAACATTTTATACTTATGTAAATAGTGAAACTTAATAGGTACGTTGAATTCACTGTAAAAATAGAGACAGCATCAATTTTCAAAAGAAACGTTCGCTGAAAATCATCTTGCCTAATGAATGCCTTCACGTTAGATCAGACTCTGTTTGGAAATGTTTGTGATGTGATGTTTGTGGAGAATAATCTCGGGTAATATTAATGTTATCTAACAAATTCTATCTAAAACATACTCGTGTACATACATTATACATCATATTATGAAATAAATTCGCTGTCCGCTTCTGCCTGTCTCTCACTAGGATTCACAAGGATTTCACTAACTTTCACAAATGTTCGATTGATGTGAAATTTTTTATACTGTACGATGGTATTTTCATGACATTGTAATTTTAACCTGATGCTTCAGCATCAATTAGTCTGCGGGACCCCCGCAATTTACAGCAGATGTAACTTGTTTGGACTCAAATGGAAAGTAGGGTATTAAGTTTATAATTTTTAATTATAGCTTGATATTTAATGGGGAATATTTTAAACTATTGAAAAACAATAGTTATTGATAAGTTAACTATTAATGACTATTGTTTTTAAAACGAATTAAAATGTACCCTAACCATACATATTATATTCGTTCAATGTTCATTGCCGTTATGAGGGGATATCATAATATCGTATCGAGTTGATCTGGGGGCCACCTGTTGGCACGCGTCATATGGACTTGACTTATTGTTTCGATATTCAACTCTCGCTTTTCCAGTTCTAAACGTACGAGACCTCAAGGTCGGGGGCATGTCGTGATGGATTGAGACGTAATCTTTTACTCCATTTTATTCTCTCCAATGTTATTGTTTGCATGTCTTTCGTACATTTTTGTTCTAAATTCTTTAATATTAAGGGAAAATCCATCAAATGCTTTATTTCCTCCCGAATTCCCGGTCAGCTTTTAAACCCTTTGGATCATTTAGAAACATTTCTCGGTATTCCCGGTCGGTTTATGATTAACAAATTAGTCTATAAAAAAATAAATTTTCTACAATAAAAAGCATTTTCGATCTAATATACTTTTTGGTAGATTCACTGTTCCCACTTAGGAAATAATAAAATAATTATATTCAGCTAGATCAGGAGCAGAGCTCAGGAAATGGCTATCACTATTTATATGTATTATATTTCGGTGTCTATATTATTATCAGTTTAAGTTGTTAACATTTGTTAATCTTTTTGGTTTCTTTTTTACTTTTGAAATGTCTCGGCCATTTTTGTTTTAGTCGCTTAATACCGACGTTTTGTTCAGACAGTTTCTCTTGTGAAAGGGAGATTACTATCGCAATAGACATAATTATAGACAGACTGTACGTACGGTAATAATTATTTATATAGGTACTCAAGTATCAAGCTCGAGGCTTTTCTTGCAAACTACATAAATTAAAAAAACACTTATTTATTTCATGTATGTGTTTTATCAAAAATCCAAATGTACAGCTTTGGATTTAAATTTACCAAACAAACTTGGGGCTATGCCCGGCATAATAATATGGAGTTGTGGACGTCCTACGGCTGAGAACTTAATCAGTGAAGTAAGTAACTAATGAAACCATCTATCAAAAACCTAACAAAATCAATAGGAATGCCGGGACTTTAAATGTCCTATAGTATAGCACCATAGGTAACTGCACAACAAATGGAATGAAAACCCGCATATCAAAACCTACCTAATCTTAAATTGGTTGCCAGGTCTAACTATAATAGTTAAAACACGGAACTCTTATCTTAGTATTAGAAAGTAACATCTTATGAACATAAATCATTAACCATACCATTATACGTGATTTCTTTTTCTCTCGGTGAACTATATGTTACATAGATTACCTTTTGTAAGTACTATGTAAGTAAACTGTTGACAACATTATCATAGTAAAAACTACCTTGTAGTTGTTCGTACATAATCAAAGCACTGTTATTATCACGTAGTGTTACAGAAACGAGTGGAGGCATAACAGTAATTTTATTCCAATGTCGTGAGAACGGTCGTTGTGCAAGGAGCTGTAAGTTAACCGCTGAACTAGTTCACAGATTAACTTTAATCTTAACAACAATCATTAAGATCGTGTAAGCGGTAAACCACGATCTGAGATAACGACTGTTGCGTAAAAAGTTGAGGCCACTTTAATTGTTCTACGTAAATTATAGCTGGCAACATTAAAATCTTAGTGAATACGGTATACTTATATATGCACTTTACGATCATCAACCACTGTATGCGCTGTGTAATTAAACTGCAAAAGCGTGAAGTCTATTTCTATAAAGTGAGAATTAATACTAGTTAGTGCCCGCGACTGCGTCCGCGTTGATAAATGAAAAATAAATATAAGACCTGAGAAAATATATGAGTTTATTACTGTGCCCGGGACTTCGTACGCTTTAAAAATGAAAATATGTATATGACCCCTGACATATTTATCACCGTGACCACGGTGACTCCGATTTTTTTTATATTTTTAGACGATCCCTCGGGAAACCTTATCCAATATATTAATAATTAACTATCTGTGTGCAAAACATCCAAATCCGTTCAGCTGTTTTTGCGTTATTAAGGAACAAAAATTCAAATATAAAGCCACAAATATAAAATTGTAAAGCTACAAATCTGGCATAGCTTCAGAAAAATATTTTTTCCAACAACTCAAAGTTTGTTGACCATGCAAAATTACAAACATTGACTGTAATTGAATTTGTTTCTATGAAAATAATATAAACATACATAATTATTGCTTCAAATCGAATATTTTTCTTTTAAATTATAAATTTCCCTCTTTCATTATAGATTTGATCTAATTGCACTTAGAAAATCCATCTGAAATTCGATAAGTGAGATTACAAAACCGTTCTCGGATCGAATCGCGGTGAAATCGAGAACGCACTCGATAGTTGGATGCGAGTGAAACCGTACACTATGCGACTTCCGTCCGCAGTATGTTAGATATCCGATAACCAACCGGCAATGTACGGTTGCGGTTCAACTTGTTCAATACATTCAGAATTATATAGTCCTAGGTACATGCGCATGCATCATGTTTTACGTAAATACATTTGCGAAACACACGTAAACTACTTCCTTCAACTTTTATGAAAATTATTATCTCTATTAAAATATTAAATTTTAAGGACTCCAAATTAATGAAATCTCAGCTGATATTACAAAAATGAAATCTCCCAAAACAAATGAACAAATGAACAAATGACCATTACTTATTCCACTTGATAGCATGTCACAAGCAACGCCAGAAAGGATAAAAGTGTGCGGCTGAATAAAATAGGATATTAAGTAAGGGATTAAGACGAAGGTAGAACTCTGATATTCCTTAGATACGCATCGAAACACTTAGCACGTAATTTCAGGGCCTTCTGCAATGGAGGCAGACTGCGAGTAGAACACCCCAGATACACAGACACATACACAGATAGTCCATATTCTATTTTTCCCTTATTTAGATTTGAATCCGGTCATTTGTTGCTATGGGATAAAATACATTTGAGAAAAATTCTTCTACTGTAGTTTAGATTTATTGTAAAAAGGAATAATTTTGCAAAGTAGAACAAAACAAAACAGCTTTACTGTAGGTAATAAAAATGATAAATGTTTGCCGAGACTTCAGTTCAGTACCAACTCGAAGAATCGACGAAAATGTCAAAACAGAGACGGTGGTTATTGAACATTCCTCATAGCTAATGATAATGAACGGTATTACAATTTATGAAGTAAAACCACTAGACTGAATAAATTAGTTTCTAAGAATACTGTCATTATGTCTTGATAAACCAATTAATTACATATGATGAAGTACATAAAGTACTAGTAATTCTACACAGATTTTTACTTTTAACACAAATTTTGTTGCAGCCATTTTACCATTTTTTATGATGGTCAACTTGATGAAGGTGATTATCGATACAACTCACCTTCACGGGTAGGATAGCGATACCGCAAACGAATTCATGGCAATGGAATTTGTTTTGTAGTAGTGGAGATCCTTTGCTGACAAATAACTTACCAATATTAAATATTAGTAACGGCAACAGTCATTCTTACCTGTGAACAATAAAATATTTCATTACATTTTATCCAACATATTGCAATGATCTCGAGAATAATAAAAATATACATATACTAATCACCAAGGGTAATCTTCCAATTGTATGGCGCCAAATCAAGAACCAGGCTCGTATTATGAAACTAAAGGTTCTGCGTTTTGATTATTCAACAGTCGTAAATTAACAGAAATTGAACATTTTGGGGTGAAGTGAGACAGAACCCCTATCTGGGCCTATTGCGAAAATTACATTTCCATGGTTTCATGTTCCACAATCAGAGAACGTGGGGCTCCAAACTGTTACGTCAAGAAAGACTAACAAAATAGTATTAATAATTTTATTGGTTTTGTACGGAGTTTAAAGTTTTACAAAAAGAATAATATGCAGGAAGGAAGGAAGTTAGCAGATTAGTATGTCTAGTATGGCATAGGATTTGGTGAATCAAACAAAAAGTTGTAAGGGGACTAATTGTAACTCTTTCGTCGAACGAAGTTGACAGGAAGTAAAACTAATGTACGACAAAACCGTGCTACAACACCTGCGCTATTAAAGTTAATTTTAAAGCTGGTAATTTGTTGATACTTAATATAGAAATACTATAAGCACTTAAAATATATTTCATGCATCGTGTAAACAACATCAGTAACACCTATGCGATCAAAGCTCATTGCCAGTGAAACTAGTTCAGCCTTGATTTGTATTTGTTTTGGATGCAGTAAGCCAATGTGTTACAAATTTAATTGGCTGGTATTTGCACATGATCTTAACTTGTTATAATATTTAACACCCATTGATTAGAACCAATTGGTGTAACTGCGTATGATATACAACCACACTCGTATATCTATAGAAAATGAATCATGTTTACACCGCTATAATGTAGTAAAGATAAAACAAGTCCTAACAAGAGGAAGAGTAAAGTGTATGTGAAAAGATAATGAAAGTAAGAAGAAAGCTTTGTTTTTTTTTTTAGTAAAAAAGCGCAATTCAACCTTTGAACGGTTTTGGACGAATACTGCCACACAAGAAGTGTCCTGATTACATACACTCTTTATTTGTTTACTAACTGAACCCGGCCACATGTAGAGTGTCCGCCTTCTTTGACAAAAACCATCGGCAAATACCTATATAAATAAGATATTCACGAATATACACATAAAAAACTATCCTCAGAAATTCCTTTTTCTATCGATACAACCAGGAATAAAATCCGTCAACTAACAACTTTCCGAGATTAGCGCATACATTACAGTACAGCCAGACAAAGAAAAAGGAAGACTTCACTTTACAGTATGCACTGATGGGATTTAATTTTGATCAGCAAAGAACAACTAATGTAGTTATTATACTTAATATATTTTAGTTTATTCGTGAAAAAAAAAAAAATTAAATGAAAAGAATTATCTTCTAGTGATCATCACAGCGGTACGTCCACTGCTGGAGAGCCTGAATCCAGCGTCAACCCGCGGCCTTTATTTTTCTCTAATATACTTATTTAAAAACGCAGTGTCAGCTTTATTCTCTGTAAAGTCATCGACACAACTCATTTGGAAGCGTTTATGCACTCGTTTCAATTTAAAGCTATATACTCGTATTACAAAATAGTCATAGCTAAAAGAATTTTACTTATTTCAATTTCAATTTGTCGTGTTATCTGAAAAGAAAAATTCTCTTGTATTACCAACGAATTAGCCATCTCCGGGCACAACTTCGACTTTTCCTCGTTTATCTTAAGAGGAAAAAAAAAGAAGCGTCGAGTGACTGTAAAATTTCAACGGTAGCTGTTTACGTCTGACCTTTTTTTACGATGTTGTTAACTGTTGATTCTTTTTAAACATCTGTGCTGGGAACTGTAAACTACATTGTTCGCGGTTGACGACTAAAATGACGCCTGCGACCAACCAACCGCTTGTGGCTCACATATTACACTAGTTAATTGTTTCTTTTTATTTCATATCAATATGTGAGTAAATTATAATTTAAATATTAAACTTAACTTAATGGGAACATTTGGGAAAAAATATGAAATTAACTCTGTAACCTTTTTACGCCTTAATTACGGAATCGATAATTATAAAAAATTGCATACACATTGTCAAGGATATACAGAAATGTACATAATCCTGAAAAAAGTACTGCTCTCGAGGGATCATCTACAAATAAAAATCCAATGCCTGACAAAAGTAAGAAAGAAAGAAAGAAATATATCAGGCGTTATATTACCCATCTATTTTGTCAGGTGTTATTTTTTTATTTTACCACTAAGGCACCACTAACCTAAGTAGTATTGAATAAATTCTTCTTAATGATATCTGTGTGAAAATATTTCGAAAGTTTACGTGAAAAATAAATATAAAAAATCCTTTTAAGTTCTTTAAATTTGTGAAATAAAATGAAACAGATCTATTAATTTGTTTTAATGTAAATGTCTGAAACGAAAAAAGCGTAATCTTATTTTTTTTGTAAAACTACTCTCACGTGGTAGCCACTAACATGTTTAAATTCGAGTCAAGGGCTTCGGGCTACGATACTTATTCTATTAGGTGATGATCGACATCTTCGCGTTGCTTTTTCTAAAATGTGTTAATGAACTTTACGACTTTGTTTAGGCAAGGAAGATGCATGAGAATGTTTCTCTTTAATGAGATACAGATATGGGTAGTTTTCAAGGTTTTTGTAACATCGTTTCTCATATTATTATATTAAATCTACGGAGTCTGCTTTTTTTTTTTCTTTTTTCATTTATTGTATACTATACTAGTGACCCGACCAGGCTTCGCACAGAATTAAAATAAAAAAAAACCTTCTTAGCGGATCCTAGATTTTTAGATGATGGTAGAGGTACAGAGCATCAAACTGTAAATATCCTCCGATTTGGTTATCATCAGTTTTCTGAAATGTCTCCCACTTGGAAGCTTTAAAGACTTATTCACATAAAAAAAAACCAATTTAAATTATAATTTGTAGTTTTTCCTTACTCAACAAGACTGCGACATTTTAATTTTCACAAATAAATGTTATCCAATTTTTCATTTGGCGTTCGTTCGCCAGTAACGATTTCGTTTTCTAAAATTTCTTACGTACTCGTATTTACGTGCTCAATTGGGAGCACAATTTATACGTTTGCAGATTATAAATTAGGTAGAGGTATAACCATTTATTTAATTTTCTAAAATGTAAAAATGTATTTTTAATATCACAAATTGAGGATTGCGATAATGTGATTTTATTTATCTAAAGTATTCTATACTAATTTATAAATATTGTTAATTATTATATTTTAGTAGTGTTATTTGATTATGTTTTAATTTTTTTTATCCAAAAAATCTAATGGGCTTATGGCTGGCAATAAAGAAACGAAGTCTCACGTCTATGGGAAGATGAAATATTAAAAAGTAATAATTGGATGATTAGATTTAAGACGGAGGTCGATTGATTTTCGCACAACTAATTTCCCCTTTTCACTGCATCTCCGGCTACAAGAGCGGAAGCCTTAATCGCCTCTAGCACCGATACAATTTAAATCGAAATAAAACGAGCAAGACAAATCGATCTCTATCGTATCGAGAGCAAATCGGACGACTAAAGACGTTCTATCGAGTGGAATGCTCCGAGCGATTGAAAATACTTGTGTCTGAAGTTGGGGCAGGAAAAAAGTTAATTGGCGTCTTTTTTGTCGCTCCAATGTGCCGTTACATCGACGACTAATCTCTCTATTCTCCACCGAGACATCTCACCTACTTTTACACCAACTGATTTACACTGTTTCTATTAAACTAAATTAATTTAACGACGCAAAGTAGCTCAATCAGTTTTCTATGGAGATCAGGCAATCAGTTTATTTTCTTTTTATTACAACTGTTGAAACTTGTACCATTATAGGTAAGAAGAAATTATAGATTTTACTGGAAAAATATAGTGTAATTTGATAATTGGGTTTCATAGATGGGTTTGAAAGTATCAAAATTCCGTGCATTTCCCAAATAAAAGCCATCTTTTTCATATATTTATTAATGAAATCTTTAATCTCAATATCGAAATATTGACTGGAAACTACTGAAATTAAGAAAAGGTTTTTTTTTTATTAGTATATTCTCCAAAGGGTAAGTTAAAAAAAAACAATGGCCTGATGTTTCATCATTGACTTTTACAATTTTTTTCCAGAAATGTTAGCCTGGTAACGTCGCCTGCTTCAGCATGTATTCATAGCGGACAAGCTCTACCCATTTTTGTTCACGGCGTTTTTGTAAGCCGTATGCGTTATAGTATAGAACTCCATACTTATACATACTTACGACAAACGGCGGACTTTTTGTCCGCGTGCAAAAAGTCCGCATTTGCTTGCGCTTTAAGGGCCTGGAGAAAAATGGGACAGAGATTATTATTTTAAATTAGTATTTTAAAATGGATTTGATTGAAAATCCTTCGCGATTCCGTCTGTAGCTACTGAATGTGATTTCTTTTAATTGAAATTTTACATAAGGTCGAGACTCGAGACGCGTTAAGAGAGCCAGAGACTGGATGGATGTTTCATAGTCACTGAATAATAAATCATAAGCCGGCTCCTACGAATATCAAAGCGGAATCTTCAAAGCGTTCACTTAACATTGTTATTAAAACACCCGTGTAAATACATCACGTTTTACCGACCATTTTACAAAACATTAATAAAGTTTATAACTAACAACGCGTACGTTCAATATCATCAGAGTTTTATTGTTTTCGCAAAACTATGATGATGCAAAAATATGTGTGGACTCTTTTTTATAAACATCAGTGCAACCGTCAGGAAGTACTTGTTCAGTCTCTAAATAGAATATATTTCAGTTTTACCATATGTAATTCGTAGCATAGGACTAGAATAACATATAGTTCAATGCATAGGACAGAGAAAACACTTGAGTTAGAAATGTAGCTAAGTATTATATTAGCTAAGTAATAAAACTATTATAAACTAACCCCCGACTTTCTATTGAGGTCAAACACGCTATATCTGCTGTAAGTTGCGGGTATCCTGCAGACTGCTTGATGCTGCAGCATCAAGTCATTCATCATTATCATAATCATCATCAACATCAGATCAGAAATTGTCTCCGACTGGGGTGACGCTAATTTAATGAATCGAAGACTCAAGCGTGTCTTTTTTCGGTGAAACGGAGTCCATTTGACCTGAACCCGTCATTCCGGGGAGTGGCCGTTCCAATCACAGACCACCTGCAACTCCTCGGTGTAGACCTTACTGCCGATCTGAACTTCAGTAGCCATATTGAGTCCATTGCCAAAACGGCTGCTAGAAAATTGGGCATCCTTTCCAAGGTTAGGCAGTACTTCACTGCGAGACAGCTCCTTAACCTATACAGAGCACAAGTCCGATCTTGCATGGAGTGCTGCTGCCACGTCTGGGATGGTTCTGCCGGTTATTAATTGGCTGTACTGGACTCGATTGAAAGGCGAGCTAAGAAACTTATTGGCAACGACACCCTTGTGGAGTCTCAACTCCAAAGCCTGCAGCATCGCCGAAAAGTAGCATGCCTATCGTTTTTCTATCGTCTGCACTATGGAAAGTGTGCGTCCAGTCTATACGACCTCATCCAACCGGAACCGTTCCACTTGCGGACCACGAGGCGCGGGCAGGGGTTTCATCCCTTCGTGGTTGATGTTCCTCGGACACGCACGAAGCGTTACAGGTCCATTTTCTTGTCCGAACCGCTAGGGAGTGGAACTCACTGCCTGCGTCTGTGTTTCCCTCAAAATTACAACCTCGGGGTCTTCAAGTCAAGGGTAAATGGGCACTTACTAGGTAAGCGTGGTCCACCTTCGGCCGCATCTGCACCTTACATCAAGTGAGATCGCGGCCAAGCGCTACCTTGACAATATAAAAAAAAAAACACATTAATCGAACATGTAAAATGCCTCCGTTAACTAGGAAGTGAGCTGATGGTTTTCAAACGCCTGAACAGACTTCATAAATTATAGCTAAGAACAATCCCGATCACGTCAGCTTTCAAACAACAAAAAACCGGACCGATCGGTCCGACCGTTTAGGAGCTACAATGCCACAGACAGATACACAGACGCACATGTCAAACTTGTAACACCCCGTTTTATGATCGGACGTTAGATAAATAGAAGAATTAAGTGGATAAACGCACATAGTTATATTAATAGGTTCTTTTTAACGCTACTAAAATATGAGTTACTAAATAAAAAATAAAAAAATATTTAACACACATTCATGAGACTTTTATTTAGACATTTCAATATTTGTAATAATATGCAAACAGTTGTCAAAACTGGTACATACTTCAGAGCACGAGTAAATATCCAATATTGATGAGTTTCGGATGACATTGGCCTGTCAACTGTCATTTATAAAGCCTTCACGATTACTCGTTTCAGCGACACAATTAACCAACTGAGTTTGCAACATAACATTATTTAAAATCATAAATATTTTCTCATCTAAATAATTTTAAATTAATAAGAAAATACACATAAAAATACTTTAGGAACCCCTAAATTATAGCGTAAACCAAACTTAAATTTAGATTTAACTTATGAACTTATAATAGCCTTATGAACTTATAATAGCAGTGGGATTATTTTGTTCTGTGACTTTTAGGTTAAAATGCTATGTAACCGACGAACTTTTAGCTTCTTATTCCTTAATAAAATATACACGTGTTACATATTTAATAATGTCTTGTTTACCACATAAATTAGCTAGGATAAAGGTAAGACTCGTTGACTAATTAATTAAATTAGTTTTGCTAGCTTAACTCGCGGTGATGATTGAATGTGGTACTTGAATTAGTGACAGAAATTCAAAATTGTTTTGTTTTTGACTAATCAATTTTCGAATCTATAATTACCCTGGATTTAGAAGGAACTCTAAGCAGGTAAAGAGAGGACAGAAAATACAACATATAATTTCGTTCATAAAAATTATTAGGTACTAATAATCAAACCGAAGGGAAAGTGTACGATGTATCTGGGAAGAACATAGGGTATCAACATATTATAGCGGCAACGATATGATGATAATTTAAGTTCAGACACAATTAAGTATTCGTTTAACGGTCTTACGGCCAGACACTAATCTTGATAAGGTAATGTAGTGTGATTCGGTGCGTGCGCGCAGTGTTCGCAAAGCGTAAATAAACGGGTACCATGACGAGAATTTTTAGTGTGTGCTGCTAAATACGTACAAACTCTTAACTACACTGGCCAATTTTATTAGGGTTACCTACGAGTACCTACATATGAGTAACGAGTAAGTACAATAAAAAAAAACGTAAGGTATGAACAAAATTTTCGAAATAGTCAACACAAAACTTTGATGTAAGTAGTTCATAAAAAACAGAAAAAACAAGACGACAAACAAACAAACACGTTTCAGTCAGTAAATTTTATCATCGATTATATCTTTACTTTATATAATACTAGCTGTTGCACCGCGACTTCGCCCGCGTAACTTTATAAAATATAGGCTATTAGTATAGAAGTATTAGAACTATTGATTATATAATATTTGACTTTTTTTTTCACAATTAATTCACAAGTTACAAGTCACAAATTAATGTAGATGGACTTTTTTTTTTTTTTTTTTTTTTTTTTTTTCATTTACCTATAGTAGGTACATAAGTATTATTTCATCTTTTACAAGTATGTTATTTATTTCATTTTTTACACGAAGTTATTTTCCTTTTGTTGGTTGAGTACATAAAATAATATCACAAAGGGGTTTTACGGGGTGTGTTCATTTTGTGTATATTATTTTTTTAGTTCTAAGTTTTTAATGTAGTTTATAGATTTTAAACAATAATAAAAACCCTCTTATACAATACATTATTTTTCTATTATGCATGTATGTATAGAAAAAAAAAAAGGATTCATAATTCGTGATAAAATTATTCTCCTCTTAATATTGGTAGTACATACTGTTGACGCAACGAAGTGATAATCATGACACGAGATTTAATTCCATCGCGCCATCGAAGTATCGCGCGCATACAATGTCAATTTTATTGGCGATACGTATATTGTATATATATATATACCTACTGTAATATTCGACAAAATTTGCTCGATCTGTCACCAATTAATTACACTCGTTACCAAATTCCAACAAGTCGCTCGTCAGCGTAAAATGCAAACACAGAGCTCCAATCAAGGCCGATATTAATTGCTACAGCTTCTGCTTTGTCAATAAAATTTTCATTATTTTTTTTTTCTTTTTTGCTGCCACCAGTACAATAAGGCAGTGTGGCAACCCTGATTACGTTTGCGCGTCACTGTCAACTTCAAACAAAGAGTTCGCGGAAAAGTCATCAGTCATTATCAGAACGAAGAACAATAAAATGGCAAGTCACGGTCGTTAACAGAATTTACCCCCGCAGTATGGTATAAGGGACCGGTGTCGCGCAATGTAACCGCCGCGCGCAGAAGTGAGGCCGGCAAGCCCTCACTTCTAGAAGGTTCACCGTAGATAGAAGCAAAAAAAAGGAAGATTAGTTACTCACTATCGCGCATGGACCTCATATACCTACTGAGTCCAATGTACATAGTATCATTCAGTCTCTCAAAGGACATAGTTTTTATAGAAAAAAAGTTGGCTGTGGCTTAACTTTGTGCAAAAATCACTCAAGACAAAACCCCAAGGCACTTGGGATCATTTACCATTCGCAACATTAAAATTTAATAATTTCTTATCATATTATACAAAACATTTGTATCAACAGACTTATATATGGTCATCTCATTCACGCTGCTATTTGAATACATTTGTCGACTCTTTCTATTGTTACACGTGCTCGATATTAGAATTTTAGTTGTAGGGTCGAGTATTTACGCATATAGTTTTAGGGAGTCCATTTGTCGATTGGCTAATGTAAGAACATACCGTATCTATGAATTTATTCCATCAACGAGATTCACCAAGAATGATTTTAAATCTGAAATGTCACGAGGCTGCTTTGACTGCGCGGTAAGTGGCTAAGTAATTAAGGGTAGTAGCGTGTCTTGCTCGACGTCACTCTCTGCTCTAATGAAGGACATTAATTAATATTGAAAGCGATTGCCTGCCGCTTATTTATTTAAGCACTTCGTTAAATTGATTTTCGCATTTACATGCCAACCAGAGGAGAGACAAGGTGACAATCCTGAATGTACAACTTAACTAATTTATCCTATTTTATCATAATATTCTTAGATATTTTGTAAAAAACTTTTGAAATTAGTTACATAAAATTAGGGCCATAATCCTTTATCTTACTATGAATATAGACGTGTTCTTATGTTATGTATATATAATAATTATATTTCTTGATCTACATACACTGTTTTTATAAAGAGTTAAATCAGATAAAGTCAGTTATAAAAGATAGATCAGTTTATAAAGAGTTCATATCAGATCACTCTTCAGAAGGTCCTTCAGAATTTTGTTCGTCCCAAAAGGTTGACTCTCGCTGGTTTTCTTTAGTTAACATTGCGATACTTAATTTATTTTTCGAAGAACGAACAAGATGACTTTGTCAAGATGACGAACAAGATGACACCAAAAGCCACCGTTTCTGAGACAGCCTGACGACCGCTGACCCTACACGTACAATCAACCGTAAGGGAAATGTTCACATTCATCAAAAGCCTTTCCGCAACCTTTACTTTAACCCCTACAACATAAGAACTACAACAGCGTGTGTGATCATCTACTTTTATAAGTAGTACACGCGTCAGCCAACAGACGAGACCATTAGAGTAAATGACTTTACTGCGGGCGCAGTTGACTGCGAAGCAGGAACCTGCGTGGACCGTTAAGCGCCGTAAGAGATTTTCGTGACTAGATCGTTGCCTGCAATTATTGCTTGTGGACGTAGATGGAAGCAAAAAGAAAGATACGATACATTCATATATTACTTAATCTATAAATGAACTACATAAAACTATATGACTAAATATTTATCTCTACAACTAAACCTTATTCACAAAAACGAGCAAATAGAGCGCTTTCTCCTTCACTCAATTCTATACAAAAGACAAGAACAGCACATCTTGAGTAGGCGTTTGCAATAATAGGTGAACGTTCACATTACGCCGCTTTTAGCTTTGTAAACTATAATAAAATATTATAGTAATACCCACGTACCTACCACAACCCTACACTTTGGCTCCTGATATAATCATAAAATGAAAAATATACGTTAATTAATATACAATTATATCAACAATATTTGTTTACTCTATTTACTATCCGATGTATCACTGCTGTCACCGCCCACATTTATAACAAAACTTCAAACACAAACAAAACAGTAACAGACATAAAATAGCGTTCTCCACGATAGTTCGAAAAGAGTCACCCCGAGTGTAACCCGCTACCGCTATGTACATGTACTGTGTACACTCACATCGTCGGTTATTTCCACCAATCACAGTCAAACGTTTCTTCTCCCTATAAGCTCGTTTCCATGAATAGAGATCAGGTACAATTCAAACATCGAACACGTGTAAAATGTATTCAAATGTTTCCACAAAAACTTATCTGGGGGTATGCAAGACAGTGTCCTATGAGCGACTGAATGATAGCGAGTTCATTGGGCTCAGTATATAAGGTTCATGCGCGGAGAGTAATCTTTCTTTTTTCTTCCATCTATACTTGTGAAAGCTAAATTAGCTACTGCAATAAACCATTTCATTGCGTGTAATTTTAGTGTGCATTGAATTCGGAGCAATCTCAGTTAGACAATACCGCAGAAATTATGCATTTAAGACGCATGAAGAAGCAATTATAATATTAATGTTCTCATTGAAGCTTTATTGTACTTAATCATAGTAAACATGCGTTGCTTAAGCTATACTATCTTGTCAGATTCAGGTATTTTAATTATAGCCCAGCGGATCCTACACTGGGCTGCTCAAACGAAATAGTCAGGTCCCAATATGTGTATCTATAAATAATATAATAAACAGAGAAGATTTGTATTTTTGTATGTTTGTAATAAATAAACTCAAAAACTACTGGACCAATTTTAAAAATGATTTCACCTATACTACCTATATTTTAAAAAGTTACGTGGGCGAAGTAGCGTGCAACAGCTAGTTGTATATAACTTCGTCTGTTTGTATTAGATATGCAGTGGACAGACGCCGAACGCTCGGTTCGGCAGACGCTCTATGTGTACTCGCTCTTAAATTGCTAACTCATCTTATGTATATATTTTATTAGGTAATGATCAATCCCTGACAGCAAAAGGTAATATGTGATTCAAGCGTTATAGACTATATAATACTTAATGTAGCCTATAGGTACCCACTCACCTCACACCACACGTAGAGCAAGGCATTGTAATAATAAGTATATTATATAAACGTATATAGAGTGATAATATCTAGAGATGTTATGGTATAGTTGGTGCAATTAAATCGTCTTCAATAGTCTGATCCAAGCATTGCGCTAGAGGCAGTGGCAATGGACCCGAAGCGAGTTGAACAACGAAACTAGTTTCAACATCACGCGATCTAAAAAAACGACTGCATCAATCATTAGAGCACTTTCTAAACTCATTGTTGGTATTGTATTTTTGAATCCGTTGTGCGTGATGACGGTAATATTTGGATGTAGCCGTTTTAGCATCCAACGCGACAAAGATTTGACAATATTCTCATAAAAATAATTGTATCTAATAAGTAATAATTGTATTAATCTATTAATACACTATAAATTATTATTATAAATCCTAAATTAAACTAAACTAAACTAAAATCTTATGTAAATCACTATTACCAAAAATTGTGTCTAAATTATTATTTTTTTTCTATTATTACACATTAATTTTATTACATGTAAGCAATTGTCATAAATATTAAAACAAGTGGAACAAAATTCATATTAAAAAAATAAAGAACGTAAAATTTTATACAGCGACGGCATCGGCATAATATGCCATTTATTATTTATTTAATTTAATCTTTATTTAAATAATTTTTATGTTATTTTCACAAAAATATATATTATATTCTTATAAATTTGTCCAAGTTTCCGAGGAGTGCTTAAAAATATTAGCGTGTGTGATGTACGTATACATTCCAAGCGTTGACCTGATGAGGGCAAACGCCCCAGCATGTCACTTATAATATTATATATAAGTAAACCTATATTGTTCAACTGATGCTATTAACTTATCCTTACAATAGTGTTACAACTACTACTACTAGATACAACAACAAAATATTCAATTTAATTTTGTAAAGAATGCAGAATTCATCGGAAGAACTGCGGGTTCAAGATATTTTTAAAGAATCCAAACATGCACTCGGGTGTGCTGTGGTGCGATGAGAACTTATTCCGCTCCCCTCCGTACTACGATTGCCTTCCTAAGACTCCACTAAAATTTCTTAAAACTCATTATAAATATGTCAATGGAATGTTACAGTAGGTACTTTATTGATGGATTGGCAAAATATGCTTTTACGAAGCATTTATATGCATAGTTAAACTTTACAATACATTATGTACCTACATAATGTACCATGACGCAAACAGAATGTAAGTATAGTTACATACATACATACATACACACATACATACATTCAACATTAACGTCACGCACAGTACCGGATACAAGCAGCGGGGGCCCGCAGCAAATGTGAAGAGGGGGCCCTTCAATTTCATTACCTAATAAAATTTAAGACTTCTTTCGACAACCACCGGTAACAACTTTTATTCTGCAGGCAAATATTTCTTTCTTATTCATCCGCTTTGTACAAAATATGAAAATATATTATTGTGTTGACACAATATTATATTTTCACTTTCTCGAAGACCTATCTATAGTACTGTTTGAAACTATCCCTTTAAATATTTTAATGTTATTGAAAACGTAAAGCAGTGTGCGAACTCTAAATAGGTCTACACGTTACCGCAAGAAAAAAGCTCTCTGAACAAGTTGACCCCTTGACGATGAATACCTAAATGCGGCGCGGACGGCGACATAAATTCACGAGTGTAAAAAAAGAAATAAATAAAAATATAAAAATAATATTTATTAAAAAAAATAATTACCCCATCAAACGACTTGAAAATTTGGCACCTAACGAGTAATCAAGTAATCAAAAAAAGTATTCAAATTCGGAAAATAATTCAGAACACCATCTATATCTAGGAAATATTATCAAAAAATTTTCACAGTATTTCATCTTATCTACAAATGAAAGGAAATTGATTTAAAAGGAACCCATTTTCATCTTCGCAGCCCCTTCAGCAATTTCGCGTCGCATCCTCCTTGTTAAATGTTCGGCTCTAAACCCTCTTTTTTTTAAGTTTGTACGGTAAATTGATACATGAACAAAAAAGATACTTACCAAAAACTTGTGTTTTCTTTTTGTATTAGTTCACAGGGATCGGAAAAACAGCAACAATAACCTACCTATATAAACTGAAGAAAAAACTGAGCTTACCTATATAAATAAATTAATTATTGATTATTATTTTATAGGTACATGGTAGCTCTATAAATAGCTTTTAATGTAAATAATATTTAGAAAAGAAAGATTTGTATCATTGTTAGAAAATAGAAAATATAAAATGGAAGATAACGGTGTCTAAAAATAAAAAAAAATTAATCGTTGGTAGGATAATAAACAATCAATAAGTCCAGAAAATCAACCACATCCTAATACATAACCACATCATTCATCATGTGTCTATCTACTGCTGGATGTAGGCCTTTCGGAAGGCTCTTCACCACGCACGGTCCTGTTCTTAGCATCCAGCCGCTTTCCGCGAAGCGGTGTCTCACGCTGCATTTTCCGATCCGTGGCCTTTATACGTAGCAATAAATTTTCTTAATGTATAAAAAGAATAATAGTTCAAGTAATGATTGTCGTGTAACTGGATCGATTTGAATCAAAGAATGCGCTTGCGTCGGACGCGTTTCAAAAGCAAAAAGACGCATGTAATCACTTCAACGCAGCCTCAGGACGGAAGGCAACACAATGGACGTGAAAGTTTCGCTTAGACTTTACCACGATATATGGTTTATTCCAAATAGTTTTTGAAATTTTATTTTTCTAATATTTTTTAATTTATATGTAGGTACATATGTAGACTTGTCAGCCCGTCTGACGGCAAAAACATGCATTTTAACGTACTCATTTTGTTGATTTATATTTAAGTTTTTTCATCATGATCATCTTAGCCGGACGTCCACTGCTTGACATATGCCTCAACGATAATTTTCCAAATTACCTGTCAGACCTGTCCAAAGACCTGCTTTAAAACAAAGAAAGTACCTAAAAATTATATATATTATGCCGACCCGATTTAAAGAATTTGAATTCCAAAGCGTTAATCAATAAATTTACAACAAAGTAAAGACTTAGTATAAAGTCGAGATTGCTTCGAGATTCCATAGTAAGTTAAAGGTCGTTGCACCGCAGTTCTAGTTCAGGCGATAGTGGATAAGAAACAGTCAACATACTTCGGACAAACAAAGGATTCCACTTGTTTTGCTTTGTTTCGCAACAGGCAACGCTGCGTCGCTGCTTTTCCGGTATATTTTTTTTACTACCTATCATGTCATTCATTAAACCGATTGCTACACAAATACATTACCTTGACTTTGCACTCAGAATTGAACAATATAGGTATAATAAAGGAGGTGGACTGATCTAATAAGCGCAGCGAATCGACGCTTGTTCCCAGGATCTTACCAAACCTTTTGGAAAATTATGCACGTCTGCCAGGTTTTGACAAAGGCAACGTCAACGTAGATAGATATCTAAGGTTATATAAAATACAGCATAAGGATACCGCCTGAAGCTTACAAGTTAACTGTCCATTCCTCCTGTCATGTCAGCACTTACCTACGTCTGGGTAAAAACAAAAGTGTGCGTAATTGACGTCGAGAGGCCAAATAGTTATTGTTCAAAAAGCCTCCCCTCTCGCCGCTCTCTTACACAACACACAACACGGCTCATTAGAACCAGGCCGTGGGAAGTAGCAGTCGACTAGTGATGATCTCAGGTCGACTAATTTATCGATACTTTTCATAGTTTTTCTGCTTGTTATAGTAAATTTTAAGAAAGGAATTAAACTCTGAAAGCGTCACTAGATGCCATCTTTATATTTAAACTTTAAATTCCGCTCAGTTATTTAACAGCGAAGACGACAAGAAATACTTTGTATTTTTAACATTAAACTACACATACAGTTTATAGTTTTATACAGTTGGTCGCGGTTTTTCCCGCGAGATCAAGGTATCTCCCGCCCTCAAAGTTAAAAACAAGAAATCTGTGTGCTACCTCTATCTTATAATTATATCAATACCAAGTTCCCTCAACGATTTTCAGGGTTCAGACAAATTATCTAGTGTATTATGTTTGTAATGCGAGTTTTAGTGCTAATAGTGAGATCCTAACACAAATTCTGATTCTGATAGAATCTAAAACGCGTCCATAAACGAGCATGTGTAAGTTAGTTTGCAAACAATGCTTGCTAATATTCATTTAAAAGGAAAAGTTGAGCCTCGTTTCGCATTCTGAGGTCATTCAAGATTAATCTTGATAAGTGCTGGCTTCATAGGTCTCGATTACGACCGTTTCTCACGCTATGGTGGTATTACTTGAATTATATTTATTGTGCCCTCATAAATAATAGCTCGGAGACAGTACACTTACAAATATTACGTTCTTGTGTACACGGTATCCTCATGATACTCGTAAAATATGGAATAGACATCCGATGTTTATGTAAGAATGTGTGGCATAATTGGAGTAAGCGGAATACTGACACTGTAATATATTTAAAATAAAAATAAATAAGATACCAGGTAGCCTTTGCGAATGATATTTCAGCACATGAAATCATATGGATCAAATAGCTCTATATCTCTTCTTATATTGCGCATTCTGACATTGTACTGCACTTAACTAATACCCAAGGATGTTTATTCAAGTCACTTTGCCTTATAATTTCGATTTTATTTTCCTACATATGCCTGTATTTGTTAAAATATTATTTCACTTCTTTAAAAAAAATTTAAATGGTCAGATAAAAGATTTCAAAAACGGACCAAATCGATAAACTACAAAAAAATAACTTTCATAATTTTATATACAAATTAGAAGTACCGATTAGTAAACTAATTTTTTTTTAAATAACTCAATATTAAAATATAGGTAATGTAGGTATGCGATTGGCAATAACAATAACGAATGACATTATTGTCTACACATAATTTATCAATCATTTGCATTTTTCCCACGTACGCCAGTTACAGGAAGTGACGTCATCCCGATGCCGTGGCGCAACGTTTACCGATATCGACTGAAGTGAAAAGTCGATATCGTGGAAGCACTATTCGAATTGCATGCAGCGTTTACAAATAGCGGCGGGCGGCGAGCGGCTGGCGGCTGCGAACGACTAAATGATTAACATACGAACGGTTTGTGAATACGACTCTTAGTTTCTACATACATACGTGAGAACAGAATTTACGTTGTGCATAACTGGAACTGTAAGAGGGTGTATGTGTACGTATGTATGGCTGCTGTGCGTAATTACAACGTTTAGCGGCACTTAACGACACAGCAACAGCGAATGTTACGCGGAGAGAGCGAAATATTAGTTGGGACATTTTAATGTTAGTTTCAACTTATAATATAAATGCCATAGTTACTGTATGCTTATATTATAAATGCTTATATTATGTTATATTATATTATAAATTCATACTTATATTATAAATGCTTATATTATATTATATTATAAATTCATACTTATATTATAAATGCCAAAGTTACTGTATGTTCCGATACTTTTAGAAGGCTAAACTGTAAGCAATTGGAATTGAGCTTTATTTCTGTTCAGAATACAAAACAAATAATCAGAAACTACCCGTAGCGTATATAGGTGAGAAACCAAAAAAAACTCCTATTTATAGTAACTTCACTTGCAAGCGAAAAATTAGCTACCTAGGAAGATATATTCTATATTCTGACATACTTGGGAAGAACATTTTAACAAAATACATGAGCGCGAATGCGACAGCAAGCGTAGTCGCGAGCAAAAGCTACATGCACATAGAAAGACAGAAAACGGGCCGTACTCCCGTAGCATAGATCTGTCAGCCACTCTCTTTATACCCAGCGACGTGTTTCGGTGTAAGCAAAGCTTTTGTTATGTAAAGATTATCAGTCAAGCTAAAGGTACACTTGCTGGTGGTAGGTGGCTAGCGTCGCCTATAACACAAGAACCGCCACAGGTGCTGCAAGTGCGCTGTATACCAAAGTAAGTAGGGTTAAGAAAAAGGGATAGGGAAAATGGGTTCTAACATCTTTTACTCGGTCATTGAAACTTAATAGCTCATTTATGCTGTTATTTCACGGTGTATATCTATAAAACCCGGCAGTTTGGTTACTGCCGTCAGATGTGCTGCCCAAATGACTGCGAAACGCAGTGTGTGCCATACTCACTAACTACTACTTTATATAACAAGAAACTTTACCATCGGAAAAGTTTAGACCAGATGACGCAGCGTAGAGTTGAAATGCATGATAAGTTCCCAAAGGTTATTAAAACAGTGCAACATGAAATCTAATTACTTGTACGTGAATATTATCATGTTCCTAAGTCGCTGATGTATAAGTCAGAAAACCGTAATGGTCGTGTGGTCGTGTTAAAGTCATTGAGGTTACTCGGAAGCAAAATGTGGACGTATTTTTCTTATAAAATATGAAACCTTTATATGACCTAGCCGCATGTCGTGGCTTTAGTAATCAGAAACTATCCGCAGTATACCTACGTAGTCTTGTTTAAAATATTAAAACAAATGTTAGGTATACTATACCATACCATATTAGTGGTTCACTACAATGATATTATTTATACTATAGACTATAGTGAGTTGAATGTAGGGTCGTCCTCAATTTCTCATTGTCTCACAACCGTAATCGCTTTTCTGTACATTTCAAATAGGCTAATTACTATTTGTTTTGTCTGTTATTTTGTGTGTATGGAATTTTTACTACTGTACTCGTATAACAATTTGTAACAAATGCACATAATATAAAGTATGTTAGATTCTTTTATGTTAAGGTCGACAGACAGACTGACGGTCCACTTGATAGTATACGTGGCTACCGGTACCTACAACATAACAAGGTGCTACAAGTGCGCTGCCGACCGTAGAAGTATTATGGATAGAAGGATTGTGGTTCTGTAAGGGGGTGGTTACTGCCGCCAGACGGGCTGCCCAAATGCCCAAATGCGAAAACAACGGACTGGATATCAACGCACAGCCAAAACTAAGTAATGCAAAGTCGGAGTCATGTCGCTATAGTATGATTTATTTATTGTTGGATGCAGCTCAAATGTACAGTCCAAGGAGCAAAAGAAATAATAAGACAGTAAGTAATGCAAAATTTAAATTGTAAAGTGCTCCGAGTTATCTTAAATCTCAAAAAGACGTTCTTGAAATGAGCTCTTAGTTATATTAGTTTAAAAAGTGTCATTACAAGGAAAATTTCAACTTGTTGTACCTAAGTTTAATCGTAACTTTTTATAACCGTTGGCTGCGTCAATTCACTTGCGGCTGCCACTTACAAGTATGATACGATTTTTTTTCTCCAGCAAAGTTTCACAGAGTTGAGTGAAAAATGGAGATTTATCCGCGTCCAGTTTTCCCTAGTTACGCCGTTCTGGAGAGTGGGAAAATATTAATCACATCCATTGCATCAGGAAACATAATACTACAAAAACATTTCAGTTCTTTAACAAAATTTATTTGGCAATTTTCAAGCATAAGTATTAATGTATAAAAGCTAGATAAATCCACTATTATCTTAATCCTAATATAATATTATAACATTATTATAATTGCAAAAGTTTGTATGTTTGGATTTTTGGATGTTTGTGCCTCAATAATTTGTAGAATTTGATAAATCCTACTATGAGTAAGTTTGTGAGGATTATGGATTTATGGATGGATCTTTGTTACTCTTTCACTGAAAAACGGCTGAACGGATTTGGATGAAATTTGGCACATTGGTAGTTTATTTCTTGGATTAACATTTTTATCTTGGAGAAATGTTAGGTTCATGAAAGATTGCCTAAAAATATTAAAAAAATTTGGCGGCGCCACCTTCATCACAGCGGTAAAGTGTTCAGGTGTTAATTACTCAAGTTATATTTTTTTTTTACAACGCGGACAAAGTCGCGGACACCAGCTAGTAGTATTAAATTAAATACTTTTTACGCGACCTCATCGTAGGTTTGGAAACCTTCCAATGACACAGACGTACGCAGATACCAGCATCTCCATTAGTTTAGTGACCATTACTGTTTTCGTTATTTAAGTGTCACTCAAAACGGCCTACTAAACCCTCAATGTATTTCAAAGTAATATAATATACGTATGATTTATACTAAAGGCGGCGGGCCACGGTTATTTCGTAATTTTATAACGCTCTAATACCGCGTTATGATTTTCAGTCTTTTGTCATAAAACTCGTTGAGATCGGGACGACCGCGAAATGTGTCGGAATTTAATGGTGCTAATATTATTCACACGCCCAACAAAAGTTTGCGTAATATTATGAGTCAACTTTATTGAATCCTCTTCACAGTGAATGAAAGATTTTCACGATACGACAACACAGCCGCTTGTCCTAATGATAATTGTAATATTTTTCAACTGTAAATGAGATAATACACGAAAATGAAACAGAAGAAAACGAGGCCACAATTTTTTCAATTAAAATTTGAATAAATAATTATAATGTTTTATTTTAGAATCTTTGAAAATATATTATAGTATTAAATCTTTAAAAATATCATTGAAAATTGACTGATCAAAATATCAGAGAGAAAAAAAAGGTACAATTATATTACAATAATTGTAAGAGCTTTCTTTGGACTTTTTTTTATTAGAGATGGGTTTGCTCTTGGCCAAAAATCAGCAAAACCCAGAAGATGCCTATTCACTCGAACTTTAAAAAGATTTGGGTTATTTATGAGCTCGGAAATACAGCAGGGAGATCCAAACCTTGGAGTTTTTTTACTTTTTAAAAACTATTTGTTGACCTCTGAAACATAAGCACAACGTGTACAAATTGTTTTTTTTTTATATTTAATGTAGCGTTACGGCTAGTTTACGATTTTATTATATGTATAGATAGAGAAAAAAATACTATAAATCAATTTAAAGAATGCACTTCTGAGTAATTGGTCTATTTCTAAACGCCCCGTCACATGTCTCATGGATGTTATATTATCAAATAAAGTCATCGTTTGTGAAATTTAATATGCACAAGTGCGTCTTTCAGTTGACATTATGTTGATCTAAATTAATAATAATTACGCCGGGTTGTATTATTAATGTTTATTTTTCTATCAACAGTGTTAAAGTTGTATATTCCTGCTTTGATCTTGATACAGATTTCTTTATAACATTTTTATAAAATATTTTTATTTTTATGCTACTGAATAAATTTATATTATTTATATAAATTTTTTTGAGGATTTGATCTCTACAAATATGGACAACTAGCTGGTGCCCGCGACCTCGTCCGCGTTGTAAGACGAAAAATATCTGACATCTTTATTGCTGTAAAGACGATGGCGCCACCACAGCGACAGTGACGCCATTTTTTATATTTTTAGACAATCTTTGGGAATCCAATATATATTTTTTCAGGATAAAAAGTATCATATATATCCTATATCATATATATCATATGATCATGTATATATCATACATATCATATATATATGTTAATCCAAGTACGAGTAATAAACTATCCGTAAAGCCTTTTTGCGTGAAAAAGTAACAAACATCCATCCTCACAAACTTTCGCGTTTATAATATTTGTTAGGATTTATCAAATTTTCACTCAGTTTTAAATGGGATGTATTTAGTGATGTTATTCAAACATTTATATAAGTCTTTGATGGAAAAATTATATATGTACTACGTATATTAAAATTGAACAAAACTTTTTGAAGATGTGCCGTTATAAAGATATTTTACAATTTAATTTAAAATTTACCTCTCTTTTTTAGTTTCTTTTTTAAATGTGACCACTATTATATTTAACATATATTCAAAACAATACTTAATTATAACAATTAAAATAGGTAAAATTTCATTTTATTTTATTTTTTGTATGAATTTCATTCAAGGAGACTTCTGAATTCACCAATAAATATTTTTAAAGAGATGCATTTTTATTAACACTATTTAGAATCAAATGAAAAAGGTTTCATCAAAAAATATGGATGGCGGACATATTCTGAATTTAGGCCTTATTTTATCTAATAATTATGATTATGACCTTAAAATATTTTTGGATACTAGATTTTTTAAATTTTATTTTAATCAATATGTAAAAAAAATACATATTACAATCAAATGTGAGATATTAAATAAAATACATTTGTGTAAAGTGTAGATCAATCGCTTAAAAAAGTGTTATACATGTATATGAAAAAGCATCTGCCCTCGACTGGTCGGATCGCGGCAGATGTCGGACATCAAGACGTTATGGAGGGTAATCCGGATCACATGCTGTACGAAAAATGTTCGGGCGTTTCTTTATAACGGTTCTAATACGGTACCACTTACTACAAGTCGATGCCTTGCATTTCTTCTGTACAAAGTGACTTTCATATCCTTCCATATGTTTTTGTTTTGTTAAAATAAAAAAAAAGACAATATCCCATGTAAATCGATAACTTGTCTCGTGTAAAAAGGATATAAAATGTAAAAAGGACGATGTAAAAGGTCCGTCTGGGATTCGAACTTACATCTTCTACATCGATCGTTGTAATAATATCACTGTTGACTAATGCTTGTTATAATGACAAAGATCTGCATTGCACCGCATTATGTTTTAAACTGGCTAGCAGAGATTAACTAATTTATGTTTTAGATTACATTCCTACATGTACATATATTGTATTTATCAACTTCATGTACTGCTGCTCAATACAATATACACAAATATATAATACAATGTTTAAAAACATCTTAATGAATATTAAAAGAAATCTCAACAAACAAAATAATTTTCAGCGTTTAAAAAAGAAGGAACGCAACGAGGCAACATGGCGCGCGCTGAAATCAACTCTGTTTTGGCTCCACGCAACAATTATCAAACACAAACAAGCACATAAAATGCCTGAGATTTCCTAGAAGTGCGACTGTTTAACATTTACCTAAATGCGGCCCAGCACAGCGATCCAGTTTACACTAACTTCAGGGAGAGAGAAACTGACGCAATTCCGGTCATGATCTCGAGTGCTCGTTCCGAATTCCAAACTCTTGGAGTTAATTTCCGAACGTCACTTTGTTCTTTATTCAATTTCCGATATTGGATATGCAATGCGCCATTTTTTTCCCAACTTAATCTTCTCTTTTTAAATCGATAAATTCGACAAGTGCAAAATTCATCAAGCACATGTGGCTCTATTTTATTTATCCTCATGAAAGAAATCAATTACGAGTTAAATTAAACAAGCTGAGTTTTAATTAGTGAAATTATACAGGCGAAAAAATACGAATCACTCCGTAGAAAAAGGGCTATTTATTTAGGGGATAAATTAAATTCTTCGCCGGGATTAACTCGAATTAGGCAATTAGGGAAAATTAATTACTATTACGATTCCCGGAGAAGGCCATTGAGGGAACACGATATCCGAGCAGACTTATCGTAACTAAAATAATACTTAATTTAATAACAAAAAAAAAAACACTATTTAACTTATAGTTATTGTTTGTGATGCCAGAGCCCATTTTCATATCCTTTCTTAAACCCTTATCTACCCTTAATCCTACTATGCTGGGCAGCGTACTTGCAGCCCCTTGCTTGTGTTATAGGCGAGGGTAGCCACCCACCATCAAGTGGACCGTCAGCCTCTCTGACAACCTTTACATAATTTGTTTTATTTCATTTCATCGCTGTAAAACATTTTAAAATGTAACAAATGAGACATTCAGTCACTCGTAGATAAGGATAAAAATCCAGAGACAATGATTGATACAAGGGCAGGGCGGCCGTGAGAAAAATTTCGCATTTTACTCTAATATCTTCCCCTTCTTAGTCCTGTACCGTATAAAACAGTTTCCGGCCGAATATTAAATTTGCCTCATCAACGGAATGTCGCGTCGCGTATTGCGAAATACACGAAATATTTCGCTATAATAATATATGACTTTTTATTCACGTATATATGCAAAAATTTTATTGACGAAGAAAGAAACTGTTGGCGTGAAATAATGATATGGCAATATCGCGTATGGAGTCCAATAACTGTGATAATTTTGCCGTGTCTGCTTGTATGCTGAAACAATATTAAATGATAATGAGAGATCAATATGTATGCGAGCCATACAACACAGCTTTAATATTTATAATTTCCCTCTTTCGTAACTTGCTTAAGCCAACTGCTGTTTTCTGTGACGTTGTCGTTAGCATTAAATTAAACACTATATTATGCAAATAAAGTCACATTCAAAAGTTCACAGCAACTAGTTAACAAGTTCAAAGTTAAACATTAAACACTCTTGTGCCGACACAGCCACCGACCAAAAGCTACACGAATCACAGGACCGAATGTAGTAGCACTAAAGAACTTTTGTTTACCTATTACGATCGATCGTCTCGAACTAGTCCGTACTAATATTATAAATGCGAAAGTATGTTTGGATGTATGGATATTTGTAACTCTTTCACGCAAAAACTACTGAACCGATCACCATGAAATTTTGCATACACGTTGTCTGGGACACCAGAATGACATATTTAATCGTTCAACGCGGACGTAGTCGCGGGCACCAGCTAGTATTATATAAGGCCGTAAAAGAAAAGCTATTTTGATTAACTGTGTATTAATATAGCTTAAAACCTTTGGATATAGATGACTCTTTGGTAATTTTGGAATAAGAAACAGTCAACTTGTAGCTAAACTTAATATTATAAATTCGAAAATGAGATCGTTTGTTTGTTTGTTACGCTTTCATACACATTTTTATTAGCATCTGTTCATGTACATACACTTCGTCAGGAAAACAGAAAAGGACATAAGGTACCTTTCATGCAGAAAAATAAAAGTAAAAGATCCTTCTAAAAAAACCAACGCTTGTCAAAAATGTATTAACACCTAAGAAGGAGGCACGGACGAAGTCGCAGGCAAAAAATATTATAGTATCTTATAATTAAATTAGCAAATCAATTACAAAATGACATTATTAACTAGTCACTAATGAAGTTTAATTCATTTAGTAGTGACAAATATTATATCCAAATCGCTTTTTAACGGAACTTCCAGCAAGCTCAAAAACAAAAATATTTGTATTCAAAATTACTTAATTATTTAAGCGAATTATTTCCTTTAGAAAATACTATCTATATTTATTTTAATAAATCTTGTAAATTAACACAAATTTTAATTTATATAAATTAACTCATTGTAGTATTAATACGTGTCTTGTGGTTAAATCTATAAATAAAGGAGACACCGACAATATCGCCAAATTGCGACAAATTGATCTCCATCAACGTCTGCCAATATTGAAAATGTTAACTCGTTAAAAAAGTTGATGGCTAGTCCAATTTTATCAAAAGGAGCCGTAAGGCTATAATAACATAATGAGGATGGTATGGCGACCACTGTGACTTTGTAGTGCGTTCGCCTCGCCTTTTTAAATCGTGAGGAAATTTATTGGAATTATCAACAAATCCTATAACTTCTAGTTGTATCCTTCGTATGTACGAGTATGTATGTATAGCTTCGATCCCTGTATGACCGTTGAATTAACTTAAAACAAATGTAAATTAACTGATTAAAATTTGAATTAAGTTAAAGTACAAACAAATAATTATGTAAAACTAATGGGAGTAAATTGTTATGAAAAGGGGCGTAAATGACAAACCTTATCCAGCACAATGATGTTTACACAAAAAACCACCACTAAACCAACTCAAACTATTCTTACCTGAAAAGAAAGAAAAATATATTTATTAATAAAATCAACTTGTTGTAGCGTGCTAAAAATCGTGAAAAAATTTGTTATTCGTTTATACTTTCAACAAAAGTGAATACTTATTTCTGAGATATAACAGCTTTTATTATAAAAAAAAACCCATATCACATATCAGTTACATTTTTTATTGAAAGAAAAACACAAAGAATTATAAATAAAAAATAATATAAATTTTGCAACTCAGAACATGTTACAATATCAAAATGCCATAACTCATTCCGGCGGCCGTTCGGCTTCTGCACAATTAGGTGGAAAGAAAAAAAAGAAAAAAAAAAGTGCATGCTTCCAACAGATGTCGACGCAGTGGCGCTGAGCGATCGTGGCAGGTGTGCAACGTGGTAGGGTTGCCACCTACACCGATAATTAATGAAATAGTTACCTATCATGTGCATTATGCATTGTATGTTTTCGTAACATAACATCCCTGCCTATTCGATTTGCTGTATCTGATTTTTTATTCTTAACGATTCTATTGCCCTAAAAACTAATTTTATTATTATATAATTTAGTGCCTACTTGAACTAACAAAAAAAAAGTATTTTATAAAATGTCTTGCTTTGTTTTTAAGCAATTATTTTAATAATATAAGAAACCTACACTTAACGAGCACTCAATAAGGGTTATTAAGACCTCCAAATTCATAAACTTATGTTTATAAATCAAAGATTTTTTCATAATTCATTAATTCTTGTATTCTAGATCAAACATAAAAATACACAAAAGTAATATAACCCTAACTTTTATTATTTATTTACTCGTAAATAAATGACCAATACCTTCGAAGTTTATAAATGCAGCAATTTCGGCAAACCCAGCAATTACCACTAATCGCTATAGTTTCACAGCAATTTGCACAAACGACGCGTCACTAGCTCGACTCGACTGCTCTTCCACTAATGAGTTGATTTACAGCATAATTGAACTGTCGTATTTCAATTAAGCAAAAAGTGAAGTAAGTAATTACTTGACGCTCGCATTACACTACACTAGCGAAATTGTTCCCATGCGAAAATAAAGTTTGGCATACGTAGGTAGCTTTTATGTGTCACTTTACCATAGAGAATAACTGAAAAACTATTTAATGGAATTACTTTTCAATTACTTAACAAAGAAACAGATAAGTGCTTAATTAAAAAAAAACAAGTCAGTCGCAGGACTGCACGTCACAAGTAAAAACTTATTGTTAAAAAAATATATATACACTCACACTGAGCGCCACTGAGCGTGACGATCACGCGATTTTTACTTTTTGCCCATCCCATGAGTAGAAAACATGCCTAAAAAATTTCACTTAAACATCAAACTTCACTGAGCGTGTCGCTCACTGAGCGTGACGACGCGAGTTCACTGTTTTTTCCCCATACTGAAAGTGCCCAACGCGAGTAAATAAAAATTAAAAAAAAAAACATTTTTCTTAATTTATTGTGTTCGTGCCAGCCCTAGGCTAATCGAACGCTGTGATCGAAGTTAGATAGTTTCTTCGCTGCGTGCTAATCGACCTAGCGAACGACCGGCGTGTTTAACCCGTCCGCGACGCTCTCCCGAGTTCCAGCTCGGGTTAGATATCATTAATTACCATTGACTGGGTGAGGAAGACGAAGATACCACAATGTGGTTTTGGCAATCCACCAAGCAACGAAACTATAATATGCTGTTTGATCTTACTTTCAGTGGCAAGGAATCTATTGCATTTAGTATTCGCAATTGAAAGCGTGCAGTAGTTTTTTCTAAAACTTACGAGTACATTATTACATTACTAACTGGTGTCCGCAACTTTGTACGTGCTGTAGTTCGTTTTTTCAAAATCCCAAAGGAACCTAACATTTTTGCAAGATAAAAAGTATTCTATAATTTAATCCTATAGGTAATCATCAATACATAAGTGAAAACCGCATTCAAATCGGTTAAGCCGTTTCAGAGATTAAAGTACACAAACACTCAAACAGACAAAAATTCTAAAAACAATTTTTTTGACCTTGGTACAACGGGTACAATTTTTTTTAAATATTTAATGTACAGACATGGCTCGTTTTTATTATTAAATGTATGGATAGATTAGGAGTGGCAAGACTTAAATTAGGAGTCTTTCAGTTATAAATTTGGCAGTCTGCGAGCAGTAACCACCCTTTACAGAACATCACCGAGAAATAACAGCTTAATATGTTCTGTTGTGTTACATTCTTCTTCTAATCTTTTATCCTTTTTACTACTAAGGTTGGAAGCGCACTTGCCGCACTTCTGGCTTTGGTGGGATTAATACCTAGGGGACGGCAACCATCAATAATTAAGTGGATCGTCAGCCTGCCTGCTGTACGTTACGTATTAAAAAAAATATGTAAACGAACGCATGGCTCAGCCTACTTGTTTTTTTTTTTTTTAATCTTTTGTTTGCTTAAGATAAGAATAATTAGTGGTCACGTTTGATTTTGTGACGTCATATAGTCACTTCACGGTCGACTGTGTATTTTATTTATCTAACACTGAAATTAGCTTAGAGTTTGATGTTACAATTATCTATTATATTTTATCAGATCAGAGATAGAGGATTAACTTATGTACTCGTATGTCAAAAAACCAAAACAAGACAGGTTCCAAATATTTCACGATTTTCTGAGCAAAGTTATTTACTGTCCTACGACTTTTATAATATTACAAAAAGAAGCTAAATTGTAGAGAATAGTGGCGAGCGATCGCGTGCGTCTCCTGCACGCCATTTTATTTCAGTAATCCAATAGTGGAGAAAAGATAAAAGCGAGAAAGATAAAAGGGGTGGTTTAATGGAATTAAACAGCGGTGGGGTGGGAATGGGAAGTAACCGCGGCCCGCGCGGCCGTCCGGCCTGGTGCCGTAAGCCGGACTTAGCGTAATGTCTTTGTTGGAATTATTTCTATTCTTCGGCCCGCGGTGTACATAATTTTTTTGAGGTCTACCTACTTTATGCAAATATTTGTTTATTACAACAAATGTTTGCTCTAATTCATAGTTTAATATAATATTTTTATGGCTTAGAAAATGTATCATTTTCGACTCAACCGTGGACCGTTTCGTGCGTTCGTTTCTCTAGGACCGTCAGGACCTGTACGGAACCATTATTTCGTAACTACACAGTTGTATGGGAAAAGAAAAATTCATCTTTATATGATACCAGTTACTAAGCAAAAGATTTTTCTCCTTATTCTACTAATTAAAATACTTTATTTTTAAGTACACAAGGTACGCTGTGTGTCATCGCCTCGAATATCGTATAGTTAACTTTGAGTGCAATATTTCACAACCTTCTACACATATAAATATGTCTAGGAATTTGCAACAAACAAAAGCCTTGGCAAAGCAAATAGAATGTCTTCACTGCTACCCCCTCATTATGACGGGGGAATATTCTTAGCAATGGCAGCGTCTGCATTCCATTAAAGAGAATGTGTTGTCTTTTGAATCTGTGCATCAAAAGAGAGAAAAAAAAATCACACATACATATATATACCCACTTATATGAATAGAACGTGCGTCTTTTAACGGTCATTTTTAATTCAAAAGTCTTAGTGGTGTGTAGAGTATGCTTGGCTAGTTGTAAGACGTCTATATTACTCGTATCTAGCAAGCACACTTTGCTAACCTGGCACGAAAGTTTGTCAAAGGCTACATTTGCCTTGCTTTGCTACGTACTTATAGGTACAGTCTTCACCCGCGGCTTTGCTTATGAACCCCTTGAATGACCTCACTAATTACGCTTGGCAAACAGGACGGTGTACTTCTATATCTAGATGAAGGTTCGTAAGTGTTTTAATTATAAAGGACAATGGCCTAGCCATTGTTTTTGTTTATAACTTGCACTTTGGAGAATTTAGTAATAATAAAAGTCTTTCTTGATTTCAGTAATTTCCTGTAAATATCTTGGATTTATAAAGTTCTGATTATAAATTATACTGATTTCATAAATAATATAAAATATATTTGGGAAATTATTAGAACAATAATAATCCTTCATAATAATCGAATATAAAAATTAATTTCTGATTACTTTTCTTGTACTTACGATATTATGCATTTATACTAATTCTTATAGGCACACTAATAGGTATACAATTATACATATTACCTATAGGTATGCATTTGTTTGGTTGCTTTTAAGCCCATAAATAAAGCAGATAAAAACCCCGCTTATGTTTTCGACTGTACTACTAACGAAACTCTCTTTTATGTCTGACTATTTCAATATTAAAAAATCTTTTAAATTCCCGTTATTTCAGACAAAGAGCGTTGGATTATATAGCGTTCAAGCATTGTTTGTAAGTACCTTACTTACTTTTATTAATTTTGTTTTGTTCATTCATAACATTGTTTTGTTTTCAAATCGTTAATTTAATTTCTATTTATGGAATATCCTTCTTGGATACGCTTCAAAATGTCCTTACTTTTCTTTTTACCGTATAAGAATAAAAATATATATAACCTTTTATAGGAACATAACAAAATTTTGCCTTTGTAAATGTTTATTTTTGTATAGAATTTTTATCTTTTCTTCTTTACACAGTAAAGTAGCTTCCCGCCGTCTGTCCCTCTGTGTGTACACTTAGATCTACTAACTAAGCAACGGACTTTAATGCGATTTTCACAAATAGAAAGAGCGTTAAAGTAGAAAGGTTTCTAAATATAATTTGTATAAAAAAATCCGTGCGAACCCAGGGGCGTTCCGTTATTCAATTAATATACAAACAATCAAAAACATCTATTCATCTGGAAATTATATGCGCCTAAGTTTAAGGTAATATAATACCGTCATCCGAAAGTTGGACAATTACGCTTCCGCAGATTGATGACACTTAAATTTTGTAAGCATCAAAGTGTTGGACGAAGTTCGCGTTCAAGTCGATTAGGTTAAGTAACGCAACTAATTTCAAATATATTTAGTTAACGGCAGTTACATGAGGTTCACTTGCCAACAAATTTCGCCGTATACATGTAGGCTGAATAGTTGCAAACTAACTTACCTCTTTGATGTTAATCAATAAACTACACTCCATTATGCCCATAGCTTTCAATGTGTGTACAAGTACTGCCTTCAATATGTCAGCGGAGCAAAGTTTTTGACAGACGGGACAGATTCTCGTTTAACAGACTTGATATTTTAAGCGTTGCCCGTAGATCGTGTACCTACGTTCACACGTATTAGATTCGTACCCGTTTGTGTTTTTAACCCCCGACGCCCTGCGTAAAAACGGGGCTTTATAAATTTGACGTGTGAGGCTATATCTGTGGAATGATAGCTTCCAAACAGATGGACCAGTTATAGACCATGTTTCAGCCCCACATGTCATCAATGGTCATGAATCCAATACAAAAATATACAGTACGTGGTATACTAGCATTCAAATACTATGGTTATTGATTATTGTTAATACTACTAAGGGCCTCTTTCACCAACTACAAGTAAAGTGTTGATTAGATACTTTTAGAAATAATTTTATGTTTTATTAAATTATGCACTCGGTTTACTGCATCCTTCGATAGGCGATTTTTTTATTATTATTTTCTTTTTAATGTTTGGGACATTTGCCGTACAAACAAAGGTATATCATCTTCTTCATTCCCGGTTACCGGTGACTTAAAAATGGCGGTTAGCCTACTCGACACATGGTGAAATAGGCCCTAAGTAATTTATTATTGATCATTGTAAAAGTTATTTGTACTTTCTAAAAAATTTAAGACAAAAAAGCAACACACTCACCACTTGTAATGATGTATATAGGAATTTGGAGCAAGTGAAAACACCTAAGCAAGGGAAAGCTCTCTTTTACTTAACATAATTAAATCTGCAATTAGACGCGAGTAATTGACCATTTCCATTAACACATACCTATCGCGTCCACTTCAAAAACGTGCAGGAATCGTGTTCCACATTCAAAGTAGCCGACTCACTTTCCAATGTACCTGCGCTGAATTTATTATGACTGTGTGCGCACTTCGTAAACCAACTGATAACCGATTCCTAGTCAATTCAATTTCATTCTTTTCCAGTTCATTTTAATTTGATACATGTGGGCAGTGTAAACAAGAGGATGGATTCTGGCGTTCCTAATCTAACGCACTAATACCCTTCCTTCTTTAACCTTCCCTCTTTAACGCTCTTTTCATTAGTGAAAACCGCATTAAAATCCGTTGAGTAGTTTAAAAGATCTACAGAGGGACAGACGGCGGGAAGCGACTGTATTTTATACCATGTAAAGATTTTAGTCTTTTCAAACAATATTTATACTATTTTCATAAACAGACTTTAGACAGGCTATTATACTCAATTTGCCTAAGATGTTAAACTTCTCTTCTATGACATATTTTTATATTAATCGCTTCTTAAATTACTTCAATAATACATTTTCAGAACTGCAAATATCTTAGCTACAAGAAACAATGACGTAAATCAAACAACCAGGAAATGCAAGTAACATATATCCCCAACTCGGTCTCTCTCTCTCTCTCTCTCGCTAGACGAGACTACACAGAAAATCTACTATTCCTATTGGCACACGTGACTAGCAAATCGACTAACAGGCCATAAACATCGCTACACGAAATCCTTGTTTCAGACCGGAGATTGAACCCGCAAAACACACCCCAAACGCGACGAAAAAATAAAAATTTGTCGCTCCTGAATAGAAAGGGATTACCTATATTGGATTTGGAACGCAAAAGAGTGTCGGGTAGTGGATATCAATGGTTACGTGTAGTATGTGGATCTGAGATCGACAGGTACTTTGGGAATTATCGATTAATGTCAATGTGACGATTCACAGAGTAAGCACGCCGCTGTGACAATCGACCGCTGATTACGCGGACCTTCCTCCCGGCTCGATTGTGACGATCAAAGTGATTCCGATCACAAAGGGGTTATAAAACAGCCGCGTCAACGGCGGGTTTCGGTTCAGTTTCCAATCAATGTAATATTGCTAGACTCGAGTAGTTGGCAATCGACACTCCCAATATCTAAGTACTGCCACTGGATATCATAGAACATATTGTAATTATTTTGGGCATCACCCCCTTACAGAAGTCCACCGTGAGACAAATATACGTTTGCGAAGTGGTAAAGTGGGAATGAAGAGAACATAGGTATTATGTTCAGTAGCGGATAAGGCGTTGGGACAGACGAGTTTTGGACTGGCGATCACTAACAGACCACCTGCTCTCTGGACTGATGACTTCAAAAAAAAAGCGGCTGGAAGAAGATAGACGTGGAAAGCGGAGGATCGATTTTCCTGCGTGCCAGAGAGGTGAAAAATATACTTCTCTGTAGTAGAAAGACTACATCATGTAACACAAACAGAACAGAATCGACGATTGTAACACCTAGATAGAGACTAAATTGATTAATAATTCACTACAGGATGAAAATTTATTTACTCCGTATAAATAATTTTGGTTATTGAATTGTTAATTTTATCCGGCCAGTCTGATCCGCGCTGACCATAATTTTAATCAAGTAACTATTATACGAATTTCATTCCAAAATTACATCAGCACGAGTGTTTTGATTCATAGTTTTGTAAACAAACGCATCATGTAGATACAAAGCGTTCATTACGTGCGAGTTCAGAACATTTTCCGAATTGTAATTGAACGTAAACAAAACGCTTATTCAACGCATATATTGAATCATAAAGAGCTTCGTTTACAAATGGCGAATGTTATATTTTATACCACTTTTGAAGATACTCGCTTATTGTTTATTCTATTCTTATTTGTTATTTTAATTTAAAATGTTCTTTCTAACAAATTAAGAGGATACATGGACCTCAGAAGAACGGCTGTTAAAAGCCCGACTTTAGAAGAATATCGTCGTCGTCAAACTAAAATCTGCTATACGTAAAAAGATATTGACAACAAGTTTTCCTGAAAAAATTTACATAAAGGTTTATTTAAAAGTTTTTATTTGAAACTTACGGTTGTTATACATAAACTTATTTGTCTTTTAAACATGAAAATTTAATTGTTTATTTATTATTTTGCATATAACAGATTCTAGCTGCTGCACAGTGCACATAGCATATTTTATTCGACAAATAGTGCTCATAAGCACTTAGTAGTTGTAAATAGGTACTAACAAAAACAAGTGTTCATTAAATACTAGTTTATTACTTGCTAGGCCATAGTAATAAACTCCACTGGCTCAGAGGATCGCCTCAAATCGGAACACAAGATAGCATGCCACACAGCGATCGCAACAAACCACATCCGTTGGGACTGTTCTTCCGTTGAGAACTCATAATGCCTCCACGGATGTCCGCCCAAGTCCATAAATTACATTGCTTAATATAATTATTATATTATATTATATAATTATACAGCGACGATAAATTATTATAGGTACAAAGTATCGAATAATTGGTTTTAATTATCGGCTTTTGAATTATATGAAATCTATTGTTTATAAAATGCATACAATATAATCATTGGTGGGACATAATCTAGCTCTGATTGAAATTTAACAAATCGTACATTGCTGGTAATAAGGTTTTATGTTACTATTTTATACTGATTCTGGTACTTTTTTAATTATTTTACACCGTTCTGTTCTCCAATCATTGTTGAACCAGTACTAGCAAGTTCTTAAATTTAAAAAAGTTATTCAATCAGTGCTGAAAGCAATTTCCATTTGCGCAGATTCGGTTAAAGCCTTCTTTAAAATCGAATGTGCTGTCGTAAGTGGCGCATAATTTATTCGAGAAAATACCAATAAATCGATTCTGATCCAGGGATACTTCGTCTAATCCTTTGATGGATTTCACCGCGTAGACGCCCGGGGAATCCCGGAAAAGTGCACTCCAACAAGGAATAATGTAAAACTTCTCTTTTTAAATTCGGTAAGCAAACGTTTAGCGAACATCGAGTGTTTTTCCTTTACTCTGTATGCGGGACAATTCGGTATTTACAATAAATATTATAAAGAGAAAAGATTTGTATTTTTGTATTTTTGTTTGTAATAAATAAACTCAAAAACAAGTGGTCCTATTTTAAAAATTCTTATACGTATAGAAAACTACATTATCACCGATAATATATGTTATATATTTTATAATAACCAATGCAGCAACTATCGAGAGAGTTCTAAAGTAAATTGATTTTTTCTTTTACACGAAAACGAGATATCCAACCGACAACGTAAAGTAGCGTTCGTGATGAGAAAAAAATACCATCAATTTGTCTCGGATGACGAACATCACTAGAGCAGATCGTGCGCGTTGCGATTGGCTGATTCAGCCGGTCGTTGACATGGCGGGAAGCGCATTCATTGGTCCATTCCTATCTCAGAGATGACAAGAATGGCGCGTGTGCGGCACCGACATGACTGTTCTCTTGTAATTTTTAATTAATTGGGCTTCCGTTAGTTTCATATAAAAATTGTTAATTGCTCTCGGTGCAAATGTGAGCGGTTTAATAGGTTTCAATTGTAGTGCACATATAGTGCACTCTTTCACCGGTACCTAAATATTGTAAATTAGCTTATGCACGCGACTTCGTCCGCGCAACTTCAATAATGTAATGCCTAAGTAATGTAAATATAGCCTAAGTAATGTAGCTTTCTATAGGTGAGAGTTTTTAAAAATTGGGTTCAGTAGTTTTTGAGTTATTCATTACAAACAAAATTACAATAATACAAATATTTTCTCTTTATAATATCAGTATAGATATAGGTATATCAGTATAGCTTAGGTACAGATACTATAGGTATATTGGTGTTGTGTATAGTACGAGGTAGTGCGGCAGACGTTCCGCTTCAAGTTCACTGAATATAACGCTCGTGTGCAACAAGCATACCGTACAGTTGTCTAACAGTGCCCTCTATAATTAACATAACGCCGGCACCACCGGCAGCGATTATTACTCGCAAACTATAAATAACAATGGATTAACAATGCGAAAGCATCACCGGTGCAAATTAGTTGGAAAGAAACAGTACGCGGATTGCAAAAGCGTAAGTACCGACACCACAACAAAACAGAATCATCAGAGACAGTAATAGTAAATAGAATTACCATCAATTACATTTATATAATACTAGCTGTTGCACGCGACTTCTTACGCATTGAAAAATAAAAAATATAACATCTGACGTCTTTATCGTTGTGACGACGGTGCCGCCCAATTTATTATATCTAAGGATTTTTAGATGATCCCTCGGGAAACTATAACATTTTTCCAGGATGAAAAGTATCATAATATATAATTATGTTAATCCAGGTAATAAACTATGGTTTGCCAAATTTCACCCAAATCCGTTATGCGGACATAATCAATGATTATGTACTGTTTTTGAATTTGTATTGTGTTCAAAGTCAGCAAGATGCATGCGGTGGACGTTAGCCAAAAGTCAGCGGCGCGCGTAATCGCGCCCACCCCGGGATTAGCATTTCACTGGCCGATAGTTAACAAGTTCTTTAAGTATACTCCAAAAACTGTTATTACACCGATACATTTTCAATTTGGTACTTTAATATCTAGGATATTATGATAAATACGGATGACCGAAGCCATATTTATTATGTGCTGATTCAGGCGTATAGCTTGGCTGCCCGAGAAAGACGTGACAATATATGAAATCACATAATTGCTTATATAGCACAGTCCTCATTGCAAGGAGATCAACCAGTGGGAATAAATAAATATAATTATATAATATCAACATATAGGCTGACACAGAATCAAAATTTATGTTATAATGTCAATGATAACGTAATATAAGTACAAGTAATACAAGAATTTTAAAATAAAATCTGAATGACTGGTGGAAGAAAAGGGAAGACAGTATGAGCTCATGCAGCTCCTACGCTAGCCATAAACGAGAAGTAGGCTTGAGAAAGTACCCATTTGACGGCACTAAGCGCCTTAACTGTCTCATACAACTCAACATTACTTATATAACACGCTTGCTTAGAACGTAAGCCGCTACACACTGACAAATAAAAAAGAAAGTAGATACAAATATCAGCGATGACAGAGAGCTTCGAGAGAATCAATCATATAAAGATATCAGTAAACAAGGAACAAATAAAGCACCGCACTCAGGAATCGGCGTCTCAAGTACTTCCTCGCTAGGTTCCCGGAGCAATCCGACCGCTGTACAAACACACGCCGGCGTCTAAGACAGACAGTGTGTTATGAAAACAAGCTGCCGAGAGCAAACACAAACAAACACGCGAAACAATTGATGAGGATGGCAGGGTGGGGACAAGAGTACTCCCGCACCATAGTTCATACTCTATAGTCTATCTGTATGTTTCTCCAAAGGTTTCGGCACATATCTGACGTTCACTGCTAGTTTTTGGAAACACAGCTCGGCGTGATATGTGATTTCAGTCGCAACATTTAAATGCAACCAGTAACCAGTAAGATAATCTTTTCCACTATGGGCTATTTGTTCGCTGAATAGATACATTTTGTTTTGCGATGAATATTCTTAAAAGTATGTATTACAATACACTTCTGTTTATCGCGTCGTTATGAGCTTCCTTCCGAGCTCCGAGCAATGTAAATTTTTATATTAATTTTATATGCGGTTTTCAAGTCCCACAACCATAATTAGTGTAGATATGTTCACGTGGAAACAATAAAGCGATTATTATTATTTTTCTCTTTTTCGAAAAGCGAAATAAGTAGCTATTGATTAGTACTACTCTAATGCTAACTTAGATGGACTACTTGGATTGCACCATTTCTTGGATTACTTTGGATAATTTCTTGGATTACTTGGTCCGGGTGGGTAAAAATTTTAGCCACGGATGTGTATGAAGTTTGGAACAATCTCCATTCTGAGGTATTTCCACCTAACTACAATATGGGAAAATGAGCCTAACAATAAAACTCAAATGAGTCCAAAAACATAAATAAATAAGTATACCTACGCTCAAAGGGAGTCTTCAATCACAGGTTTATGTTCTAAAAGATTTTCTATCAGTAAATAAACAATTTTCTTGAATAACTTTAACTTTAATCAAAATAAGGTTTTAGGTCATCTATCGTAATAAGGTTAAGCGTGTGTTTGATACTAGTTATTTTTTGTTAAATATGTACTAACTTGTATTCACAAACTGACAGAAACAGTGTATCCTTATCTATTTGTGAATGCATCCGCTCTATAGGGAATTCCCAAGTTTTATCACAATACACGGAACACAACTTTTTAAAGGCACATTTCGTCTTATTCATGTTACGAGTATACCCCAACTAAAATCATCAAGAGATAAACTTTACCTTAATTGATTAGTAAAACATTAATTGTTCCGTATCTCGCAAAGTTTAGTCGACAACTACTACTATATACCACGGCAAAATGGGCTCACTATTCGCCAAATAGGTGATTATGGAAATATCTGCTGATTTTGAATAGGTGTAGAGTCTTATTATATTTACAAGAGATGATATTATAGACTTTAAATAATGAGTAAATTTGATCTATTAATTAATAGTTGACTAAGTGTTATTAGTATTATATCGTTAAAAAAATTATAAAAACATTTGTGATATTGTTATATCATTTTCTTATGCAACTATATGCAATTCCTTAATGATACTGGGAAATCCTTAAAAAAAATACTTAAAATATAAGTAACATGAAAATAGTGAATGAACGACACACAAAACATAGATAAATGTTTCTTAAGATTGTCTTAATTACTTTTCCTTCAAATACATAACATTTCGTTTAAGATAATAAAATTTATTTCACAAATATCTACGTAATGATCGGATTACATACATTTCCAATAAGACATTAAAGTAAAAAAAAAACTACACCTTTATGGAATGTTGACGGTCGTGACAAGCAACGTATTGTTTAGTCAATTTACACATTCCACGCGACACCTCGTTAAAACTAACCATTATGATGGCACACACAGTAAAATGTCTCTTATGTTCTAGTACAGAAAAGAGTATGGTTAGAAAAAAAAGTGTACATGTAGGCGACGCGCGCCGGTTATCGCCAGAGGATGTGCCGTGACGAGCGACACGAAATTGCAAATTGCGTTTAGCCTAACTCGATAACGATAAAACGTTTGAGCGAGGCCCTAAGACTTTTCTGTGGTGAAAAGTTATGCCTTTACATACTTGTAATAGAATTATGCTATGCTATTCTCAACAAATAATATGAGATAATATGTAGAGACAATTATTTGTCTCTACATATTATCTAATTAAAACATTAGATTGTTTGTCCAGTATTTTATTGGTCAGACAACTGTTGATGGTTCGCATGAAATCTACAAGGAAAGAATTGAAAGGAAAGTCCACTCAGAGGCATTTTAAACCTCATTATCACAGCCATAGGACATCTAATAAGACTGGCCAGAAGCAGCCTACATACGAGTACACCGTCGAGATGGTATCGGACCTTATGGACCTACAATTTTTGACCGTGCCTACGAAATAGTGCCCATTTGACCCGCCCCATCTGACACGATATTATAAAATACACCATTTTGGAGCACCAAGACCGCTCCAGTGGTATAGTAAAAGTACTTCTTCTTTACATATACATATATATTTAGATAGATAAAACTAGCTAAACGAATAAAATTGTAATATGAATAGCCGGTTGTATAAATTGAGTAAATAGTGCGGTTATTGTTTCTTTTTTATCGCTAAATTTTAAAGTACGTAAAATTGGCCGGGACTGTCACAGTAGCGAACTAAGTGTCGGCCGTTTCACAGCACGGCGGACATCATAACACCACTTTATCGGCTCCATTTGGCTGGTGCCACTCTATTTAATAACATACTTTAATTTTATGTCTCAATATCTCGAGGATTATAACGCGTAACTGAGTTTTTCGTGGACACGTTTTTTTTATATATATATGATGCCTATATATATATGTATTGCTCTCGAAAATGGGAATATGTCAGAGAATTCTAGCTAAAATGGTTTAGTGTAAAGAATGTAATGAAAAAACCTCTCAATAAAGGAAAAATAATATCTACCCACACAAGAATACAGATAGCAGTCGCGACATACTCTCAATAAGCGTTAGAAACTACAGCAGTCATTATTATGGAGTTTTCACTACTGGATCTAGACCAACTGATTTGGGTGTAAGATGTATATAAATTGATTGTGAAAATTAGATAAACATTGACGTTTGTCCTGCTGAGAAATTTTTTTAGCGTGAATTTTAATTCAGTGTACTAAAAGAGAATTATATAATCATTAAAATGAACAACAATAACAATATCATTAAAATATCATTGAATAATTATATTTAGTAAAAAAAAATTATCTGGATTTTTTTGCTGTCGATCATTTAGAGTATTCTTCTAAAAAGGTAATTAATAAAACTTACGAAAGAAATTCTAAAATCTATATAATATAATTCATTTTAATGGAATTTATACAGAAGTGAATACTCGTATTGTGTAATAAAATAACTAATATTCCAAATGCGCGAGTGAATTTGTTTGTTTATAAAGCTTTCACGCCTTAACTACAAAACCGATAGTTATGAAATTTTCCATAGGTACAAGTTTTTAGGAGTACAGAAAAGGACATACAGAAAAATACAGTACAGAAAGGTGTCTTTCATCGTCATAGAAAATATTTTCCAATACAAAAATCATTGAATTGTTGCATTAAAAAAAAACTGTCTTTATTGTTAAGCAAACAAAGTTTTATAATATCAAAAAATAATCAACTCAGAGTAACAATATTATATCTACCTGTAAAATATTTTGCAAGTAATTATTTTTAAATAAAACGAGACTTTTCACAATATTCTAACCATGTGAATTATATTATAATCAATCACACATGATTATTGCTCTTGTAACACGAATAAGAAAGGTGTACAATAAAACGTTTAAAAGACCTTTACACGTAATATAAAACGGCGTGTGAGCTGCCTGCTGCTTTAAATACATCTTAATTTAACGAGCGGTCTTAAACGCAGTGAAATAAATGAACCCGCTACACTATATCAGTGCGTAAAGAGGTATTTAAAGGTGATTTTTACTGCGCAAACCGAGCGGACTAATGAAAATGTTTCATTGTTAAATCGGATTTTATTGCTTTGCTTTCTACGATGTTAATTTATCAAACCATTAAATCTTATATTTCAATAAAACAAAGCGAATTTAAGTACTTTGTAAACCACTCTTTTACAAATTTACTTACATTCTAGTTGGAATTAATTCATTTAGGTCCTCTTTCACCATCTCTGAGTAAAGTGTCAAGTAGGCTAACCGCCATTTAAAGTCACCTGTCAACGGGAATGATGGAGCTGATATACCTTTGTTTGTACGGTAAAAGTCTGTTACTGTTACGTATGCCCTCGGTTTACTGCATCCTTCGATAGGCGAATTTTTTTATTATTTTCTTTTTATGTTTGAGACTTTTACCGTACAAACAAAGGTATATCAGCTCCATCATTCCCGATGACCGGTGATTTTAAATGGCGGTTAGCCTACTTGACACATGGTGAAAGAGGCCCTTAAACATAAAAATATTTCTAAAAGTAAGTAATTAACACTTTACTTGTAATTGGTCAAAGAGGCCCATAGTAATACGAAATTTTCTAGGTAAAGTATTTCTCAAGGCTAACTTCAATATTTAGCGATGTTTCAATAATATACATTTAGAATTTATTACAAAGTAGTGGGCAGGGCACACTTCATTTCGCGGACAACCCGCCTGGCGGCACTAACCATACCCTGTAAGGATTGTCCGTTACAGTATGTATGTGTATAGTCATTTTAACTATTATTTTATTTACCATCATCGACCTTTGCCACGGTGTACGGTCACAGAACTCATTAAAGGCCAATACCGCCCCTTATATGGGCGTCGGAACACCTCCAGCGCAGAGACATTCCATACCATGCTACAAAGTAGTTTCTGGGCTAGGTTTAGGTTCCCCGTGTCATCGATTACTTATAACTGGCAATACCTAGTGATTAGATATAATTCTGCAAATTATATACAATAAAAACCTTCCTCGTTTAACGCTCGTTTCATTAGTGAAAATTGCGTTAAAATCCGTTGCGTAGTTTAAAAAATCTAAGCGTACATACAGAGGGACAGACGGCGGGAAGCGACTTTGTTTTATACTATGCAGATAGATGACTTAGTATTTATATTATAATTAATTTTTGCTATTTTGTATTGCTGTGTTTCTAGTTGTCTATAGATTTTAGATTTAAATGAGCTGGTGTTTACATATTTCTTAATGCAATAATTAGAAATGTGATTTTCCAATTTTCCATTTCTCTACACTTGTATATTCCTCTAATTGAGTAGTCGTAATGGAAAACGGAAAGATGTAATGTGGCCAATGTGGGTGATGTTGTAGTGCACGGCAAGCATACGAAACAGTTCATGGTTGCTTTCAGCGGCAGATCTCGGCGGAGCGCCATAAATTTTTACTAAAACAAACATACGGGAGTAGACAAACAAACATTCGCGCATGCGCTTTGGCTGTGATGTACGACTTCAGCTCTAACTTCACAGCGTTCAATATGAACATACAAATGCATAGACTGTGAACTAAGAAACACGGACGTATAAAAAAATATACGTCCGTGCTAAGAAAAGAATAAGGATGTGTAGTTTCCAATGCAAGACATTATTAGGAGACTCATCTCCCAAATAACATTGGTCTCCTAAGACAAAAGTTTATTTCTGTGTTCAATTCAAGCGTAATTTCATGATAAAAATCCATAGCTACAATTAGAATGATATCACAGTATTACCAACATATCAGTAGGAGACTTGGACCACTGAAATATTTCTAAACTGAACTTTTTTTCTTGAAAATTTTTTTTTTCTTTTTACTGATTTATCAAATTCAGTAGGCGAATTAATTTTATTGATAAATTTATTCGTACAGACAAAATAAATCTCATAATAAAATCGTAAACGTACGATTTTATTATGAGATTTATTTTATTGATTTATTTAATAGACAATTTAATATGAGATACAAATTTTCATGGACACTAAGTATTCCAGTTTATCGAAGACAAATTGTATAAAATAAATTATGTAGCAGTCGATAAACGAGACGATTTCCACTCAACTTGAAACGTCGTTGGGTGGGAGAAAAAAAGTATCTGCGAGTCGATAAATCAAAACATTAGACAGGTACTTAACACCCAGGGGATTTGACGCCGGAGAAAAACAGGGAAATCGTCTTTCATCAATTACCTGAAACAAAAGAAGAAAACATTTTCATTAAATATTCATTTCTAAGATGGCGATGGAATAGATGCCTACAATATATTATTTGAAAAATTTCAGCCTAATTTATATCTGCCCATACAGATTGCATTTAAAAAAACAAAGAAGAAGACTTGGGCTCAATTGCTGGGAATAAGTCTTCGTCTATTTAAAGAAATGTCTATATAGGTACTAAAATATTATAAAGATAAAAGATTTGTATTTTTGTATTTTTGTTTGTAATGAATAAAGTAAAATAACTACTGGTCCGATTTTAAAAATTATTTCACCTATAGAAAGCTACATTATCAGCGAGTAACATAGACTGTATCTTACAAAGTTACGCGGAGAAAGTCGCGTGCAACAGCTAGTAATCTATAAGACCATCATACTAACCCATCGCGGTATGACAGAACGAGATATGTTGCCAATTTTTTTTTTGCTCATAGTTAGAGCAATATGATCAATCGAATAAATAATTGAAGAAGCACTACTTGCATGCTCGAAAGTCGATCGTTTCAATTTGTGAGAACAAACTTGCAGCTTCCATTAGTATTCGGTTTCAAGTTTCCCAACAACTGCTACATCTAATCAAAGTGAGGATTGAAATCCCTAGAACAACTTATCATATCAATAAGGAAAATTTTAATTGTAAATATAGAATATGCGTTTGGTTATTTTCGTTTTTCTTTTTGTTAAGTTGGTACATATATAACACAAGATCACCATTTCTTATTTTCAAATTAGGAAACTAGCCCTTTTAGATTCATATAATTAAAAAAACTCATATAGTATATACTTAATGCCAAAAATTTTATTTGATTTCGATTTGTAAATAGTAGATTTAAGTATAGATCTGTAAATAAAAAAGGTACCTACAATGTTTATTCTTTTAATTCCTCTAAAATAAGTAACGGATTAGATACCACTTCAATTAAAAAAATTGTTTTATCATTATAATTTATAATATATCGACGTGATAGTTATGAAAATTCTAGGAAAAAAAAAATCAAAAATCAAATCTCAAAATAAGGGCCTCTTTCACCATCTCTGAGTAAGTGTCAAGTAGGCTAACCGCCATTTAAAATCACCGGTCACCGGGAATGATGGAGCTGATATACCTTTGTTTGTACGGTAAAAGTCTCAAACATAAAAAGAAAATAATAAAAAAAAATCGCCTATCGAAGGATGCAGTAAACCGAGTGCATAATTTAAAAAAACATAAAATTATTTCTATATTCAATCGCTAGTCCTTTAATCAAAGCCACTAAGTGAATAATATAATTAGCAAATTGGATACGTTCTAGACTAGAACTAGGTACTTAGAGATGTTCTGCTAATAAATATTTATAAAGGTATATGCAAAAAAGATTTCTTGCTGGCTGCTAATGCTTTCTGCAGTGCAGTTTCCTGTTAGGTACACGTGCATAATTAAATATCAGGTGTTCGCAACTGATTTTTGTGTTAAGCGGTCGTGCACTAGAATCGGTCGGTTAATATGTGCGCGTGCGCCTATGACCATAGTGGTCGACCTTGGAGTACTTACGATGCAACTGGTATGATGGTAACTAGGTACTCCGCTTATTTTATGTGAACATTTCTATTTGACAAATAATCTAGTCGTAAACAAAATGAGAAAATGGTACATGACCATTGTTTTTTATATGAGTGACTAGCTCCAGGCTTCGCCCAGGACGCATTTTTACACTACTGCCAGCCTCATGTTATATCAAATATTTTAAATACTTAAATATTAGTTAGACCCACAGAAGAGTCCACGGACCTAGATCTGCCAAAATAACAATTCCTAAGTAGGTACACTGAATGATCCAAAGATTATTGTCTATGATTAGTATAATTACAGACATTATTTATTTATTCATAAGAACAAAACAATAAAACCTGATAATATTGCTCATAAACACGTCATGTGCAAAATATGCTTAATATAATAATATTGCAATGTAATAATGCCGTATACAGCATGTATAATGCCTTTTCATTCCACAATCTAAGGATCAAATGTATATTCACCTTTCTTTGTCCAACCGAAATAAGTAACACGTAACTTCGAAATTGAATAGAGAAATTGTGATTTTCGCCTTTTCTCTTTGTATCGAGTCTTTGTATACTATGGATATCGAGACAGATCGAATTGCTGTTGGCCGACTAATGATATACTCGTAGTTGTTACCTAGTGTAATAAATCTCCATATTTTTTTTTATTGTTTCCCCCGGGGGTTACACCACCCACACGGGCCGCATATTTCAATTTTACAACTTTAAGCTTAAAACTGTCAATTTTCTTATTGTTACGGGGGTCAGGGGGGGGGGGGGGGTCGCATGTTGCCTTGGCGAGAGTCAGGGACCTTTATATCTAAATATTCTATATTACATGTCTTTATTTATTGTACATTAATCAATACAATTATGTTCTGTCAATATTTATCTATCTATTAATTATCTATTGACATCCACGCTATTTTCGTACAGTATTTTATAAATGTTGCTCTTTTGGTGTCGTCTGTCATAATATATTTAATGGTATTTTTATTTACTGTTACGTCTATTTCATATTCCAGGTCTAGCCTGGCCAACGCGAATCGGGGCACTCGAGCAGCAGGTGTTTTTCACTGTCTCTTGGACCCCAGGCTCGCACGGGAAGTCCGGGCTAGGTTTCTTTTTAATACGATAGAGGTACTCGGTAAAACCATAATGCCCGGTTATGAATTGCGTTATTATTGGGTTCACCTTAAATTTTGCTGTGACCTTGCGTCACAATAAAATTTAACCTCTGCGTCCGGTAGAAACATTTTTGTTATTTCAGCAGTGTTTGCTTCTTAGTACACCTTATTCCACAGGGCAACGGTCTCCGTTCTAATGTATCTTTTAAAGTGGGCATTCGTAATAATGTTTTGCTGTTTTGCTTTTAAGAGCACCTTCCTTCGCTAGGAAGTTGGCTCTCTCATTTCCCCGGATTCCTACATGTGCTCTCACCCAGGAGAATCGGACTCCCCTTCCCTCTAATGTAATCCGTCTCACATTTTCCATGATGTCATGCACCATGGTATGGATGGTATGAATCTCTTGTTGAAAATAAATGCAGGTTAGTGTAACAATTTTAATCAAAATATTGCATTATATGATTTAAGAATATTAACATTAAATAAATTTTAATGAAGGAAATATAAAGGTATGCAATATCTACGAGTATATTTACATATAATACATCTTTACATATTATAAACTGAGGTCGCTTTCTGCTTCTGTCTGCGTCTCCGCTTACATCCTCTAAACTAAACCCTTTCTTACCCGGGTTTCATCTGGGTGGACGACGGGAACTTGTATTGACCATTAGTTATATTGTCCCCTTATTGTCCTATTGACCATGCATTACCCTTAGCTCACTCATGAGGTGGACTTATGGTATTTTGAAAATAGTATAACCCATGGTAGGTACATCCCTGAACCACTCCACGGATTTTGTTACGGTTTTCACTGGAAGAGTGAAAGCGCAATAAACGAGGAAGTTAAATTTTGCAGAAAAAAGTACAAAAAAGCCTAGGTACAAAAAAGGTGTAGGGGGCCTCCTATTAAGTATAAAAATACTTGCATCCCCGCTGAGCCAGTCTGTCAGGGCCTTCTTGCAATTATAGTGTCATAGGATAAATATTAAGTTTCTTATTTAATTTGTTATATAAATAAGAAGTTTTGGGTAATACATATATTGTCTTCGAGCAAATGCGGTTTTTACAATTTTTGTTTGAACAACTATATCATCTCTTCTCTTTTTAATTATATTAGAGTCATAATTTAAGGATTTATGTAGTTTAAGTGTAGCAGTAAAGATACATAATTTTCTTACAGTTAAGACGTCACAATAATTATAAAGTTCAGTAGTGAGGAATCTATGGGGCAAAAAGTACATCACTTTAAGTAATTATCTTTGCACCCTTTCCAATTCAAAAAATTTAATTTTAGAGGTTCCGCCCCTCATTTGTATACAATAACACAGAACTGATTGAACTAAGGCTATATATTTTATTTAGAAGTTCTTTGTTTGCAACATGCCGAAGTGTTTTCAAAATCCATATCAGCTTACTAGCTCTGACCATAATCTGTTCGGTGTGTGAGTGCCATGATAGTGAATTGTTAGTGAAAATCGAAATAAAATCCGTTGCGTAGTTTAAAAGATCTAAGCGTACATACAGGAGGACAGACGCCGGGAGGCTACCTTATTATTTTAAAAATGTAGTTAATCTTTGGATATTGCACGATATTATTTTGAAAAAGTCAAAATCTCTAATCAATTTACTATTTAACAACGTAATAGGACCAACAAATTATTAAGTAATCTGTACATCATCGTCTATTTGTTTCTTAGTAGCAGTGTCTACTTTTCTCTTCGCGCGTTTGATGAGTCACCGAGACTCCCAGGGGTTGTATGTGAGCCGGATAACGCAACATCACAAACAACCAACCGCACAAGTAACATTTAATATTTCTACGAGGGGGAATGCTACCTTCAAATAAAGGGGAATCGCCGACAGGTGACTCTGGCATATGCCTCCCACAAATGCCAACGACCTCGCGCAGACACCCCTATATAGAGCTTATACAGCTGACCTTTATTTCTGTTCGCCTTTTGGGCTTAATTACTTATTTACACATTAACTAGCAAAATGTGTGTCATTTCTAACTTATATTCGCATAATTAAACAATTTACATCTCGCAACATAATTACATATTCTATATCTATATGATGTTTTACTAAAATCTATGCTATCAAATCAAGGTATCACTTGTCAACCTTAAATCGATGTAAATTTGATTCCATGTAAACGATAATTGATAAATTTACAATTTCGTCACCATTGTATAATAATTTCAGACTACGTTCGTATACATTTAAAAAAAAATGAGAAATCTTTGCTTAGCTCATCCCTATCTGTTTCACAGTTAACTTTAGATAATAACTGTTGAGGTCCAGGGGCAAAGTTATTCAATTACACCGTGAAGTATTTATATTAAAAATGTTTGCAGAAGAAAATGTTTCTTTTAAAAAAAAAACTTTGCACACTTTGACGGGTCCCGGATGGACGTGGTCATTAATTAATAACTGAGTTAAGCCCCCGTACTAAAGCTTAACGCATCAACCCGCGGGGGCCACAACTTCCGGTCGAATCCCAACTACCGGTCGAATCCCAACCCCCCCAACACAAACCCTTCCGGTCGCCAAAACTCCAGTCAGAGTTTTCCATATGTTTATATTCCAATTTTCGGACATTTCGTACTCAAACATAATAATGAGGGAAGCGAAAACTTTTATAACATTACTTTTTATACTTATACATATTTCAGAATGACACTATGTACTTACATAGTGTACTTCACAAAAAAATAGGCGCCTACGAGTACTTACTCGTAGGCGCCTATTTTTTTGTGAAGTGAAATTCGAATGTAGATAAACACAATTACGAGTATTGAAAATATTCCTCTGTAGATCGTCATTTAAAATATTTCTAAATGTACCGAAAAGTTCTAGGTATTATTGATTAATAATTGTTAAGATCGGCAGACAGGTTTAATGGTCTACTTCATGGTGAATGGCCACCGTAGCCTATAACACATGCAACGCCATACGTGCTGCAAGTGCGCTGCCGACTATAGTAAAATTAAGGATAGGGGATTGGGAAGGGATAAAGAAATGGGCTCTGGCATCCCTTACTCATTCACCGAAACACAACAGCACACGTGCTGTTATTTCACGGTGGTCTTCTGTAAGGGGGTGGTTACTGCCGCCAGACGGATCGCCCAAATGACTGCGAAACGCATTGTGCTTACTTAATTCATGCTTAAAAAATAAAAATAAGTACATCTAAATCCTCTACTGATTTGGCAATCCTGGAAATCATCTAACCGCTTGCGACAAGTAAACAAAGAGAACCTTAAAATTAATTACAACTTGTAATTGCTAGGCCATTTAAAATCTAATATTTTGTCAAGATTTTACCGAAGTATAAAGTAATTTTGTTATTTTACAACGAACAACCGCGACCGACAAAGTTGTATACCACATTATACTCCCTTGAAGCGGCCGCGACTTGCGGTACGCCGCTAGCCGCTAGCCTCATGCTGGCATAGATTAACGGACACTTGAGATATTGAAATAAAATACTCTCAATGTTGATGACAAACATGAGCTTTTAAAATGAAACATAAAGGTCTTCTCGCCAGCACACTAAAACCTAAAGGTTTTAACGCCATACTGATTGTTAGTCGTATTTACCAGCCTTTTAGCAGTACCATGTACTACATATTTAGAAAAGTATATAGTTACTAGAACATTTGTAAGGATTGGCATCTCTGAGTGTTTTCATTTTCGTTTCTACAAAAATTAAAACAAATAATTAATTTCAAAGTTTAACAACGCCACCGTGATGATTAATAGACGCTTAGTGCGTGCATACGAGTACTGTCGATATTTAGGTATATCAAAATTTATTATGTACATGACCCGCCCCCGGCCTTATAAGGGTGTAATATTTTTCTGCAAATTATATAAAGCACAAGCATTCCTCGTTAATTGCTCTTTTGTATATTAATTTTAATTAATTTAAACGCTCCTGCTGATTGTGTGGATTTTTTTACAATACAGTATTCAGATTATTTTTTTTAAAGAATACTTATTAAGAACTGGTACTTATTAAGAAAATAACTAAAAAAAAAAGAAAATAAAAATATTCCAATAAAAATATTATTTTTTATATGTAAACATTAAGCGGTTTTTGAATTTTTACAAAATCATATTTATATCACCGATTTTTTTATATATATTAATATAAAATAATCAAAACGACAAAAGGAAAAGTCTTATTAAGTAAGTCTTTTATAGTCTTATTAAGTACCTAATAAATTTAATGTGTAACACCATCGGTCAACCAAAACTATTTGCAGTAAAATAATAGTAATAAAAACCGATAAAATCGAAATAAGGTATTGATTTTAATCAAGCTATTTAGAACAAAATATCGATAACAGAACAATAAAGACTGCAATTAATGTTATCATTTTGAGAGATCACGCCACACTTTGGAGGATGTCCACTGGCCTCCGATTGGTCATTGGCCACCTCCATAATATTTTCTTTTTCAACGCGGACGAAGTCGCGGGCACCAGCCAGTCTATAGGTATAATATAATATATATATTACCTACTTGTAAAAGTTTATTGAATTTGATAATAGCGATAGGTCACGAAATATGCACGAAACATTCTCAATATTATCCCACCCTAGATTGAGTTAATGTACCTCCCAAAAACCTAATGTAATATGGAGGAGACCAGCGCCAGGTGAGAGATAGCAAGCAGGTGTAAAACAAAAGCGCTCCGTCTCGCTCTGACCCGCACAAGACCCCGATCTCACCTCTCTCCCGTTGGTATAAAGTTTTTTTTTTTTAAGATATAATATTAGATTTCGTTCGTCGGATGGGGTGCGGGCACAGGGTGGACTCACGCATCGAGTTGATATGCAGCGATGTTATTTGACTTTTCATCCAGTCGCGTCATGCATATCAAAAAAATTGGCTTTCGAGTTAGTTGCCTGTATTGTCGTTTTGCCTCGCTCCACTTTCGCATCACAGTTTCTGTATTCTATAGACCGTCCGAATGTATCCGCGCTCTAACTAGATAGGCTGTGTTGTAAACTTTTTAGGTTAATTAAACTTGACGGCATCACAACGAAATATTCAAAACATAAACATTCGCAAAAGAAAAGTGTCTAGACCACGAAGGCGAGATTATGGCGAGAGTTAACCACTTCAAAGAATTTACATTATACCTACTATAATACATAAACGGATTGGTTTCTAATGATTTTAATAAAATTGAAAATGCCAAATTTAATTCACAGTATTAACTGTATTATTTAATTTGTGTATTAGTTTTGGCATTAACCAAAATGTATGTAGATTTACAATATGACATAAATCCTAGAAGTAATTTTTTAAATGTTAGTAAAAAACTCATCAAGGTCCATAAAAATCAAAAGTAATTTTTAACATATTTTAGTAGTCTAAAATCAAGGTCGGCGTACCCATTAGGGGCCGCCCTAAATACATTTTTGCCTTGATCCATGCAAAAACGTATTTAGGGCCATGTCGTCATTCTGTTATTTTGTAACTGTTTTGCAATCCATAAGCGGAATGTGTTTCGGTCATTACTAAAAAAAAAACTAATTTTCATTATTTACCTCACGATGCATTACATATGGAGAAAGCCTGTAAAACTCCCCTAGCATAGGTGTAAAACTAGGCATGTATAGAAAACGGAACATAGATAAATGTAGGCGATAAGATATCACTGGATCAATAAATCATGCTTGGGCAACCTCCGTTGGTTGGCGATTCCACTGCGAAATAATAGGTACGTGGGTTAGGACCGTAATGGTTTTGGGCAGGCATGGGTGGATGTCGTAACATTAAGTAATTGTCTAACGTGGCCTTTGAAATGTTTATTAATAATCTATTTTATTTTTTTATTTTTTTTATTAGAGACTGTGTAGCAAGGATGAGGTCTATGATGGAGCGAGCTCACCCAGAAGATGCCTATTCACGAGAACTTTGAAAAGATTTTATTGGGTTATATGAGCTCGGAAATACAGACGCCAGCAGGGAGTTCCAAACCTTGGCAGTGCGTATTATAAAGGAATGTTTTAAAGCGCTTGGTCCGAAAAGGAGGGATTTAGATAAGTTTATTGTAAATTATTGTAAAAACAATAATAAATTTAATAAATTAAGTTGCAATATACTGCTTTGCATAGTATAAAATAAAGTCGCTTCCCGCCATCTGTCCTTCTGTATGATCTTTTAAACTAAGCGACAGATTTTAATGCGGTATCCACTAATGGAAAGAGCACTAAACGCGGAAGGTTTATATAATTCAATGCGGACGAAGTCGATGGCACCAACTAGTTTGCGTGAGAAGAATTTTAATTAGCCAATTATTTCAAACCATACTAATATTATATAAATGTGAAAGTAACTGGCTGCCTGTCTGTTACCATTTCACGCCTTGACTACTCAACCGATTATTATGAAATTTTGCATACAGGTCAGGTATACAGAAAAGGATCCATCCATCCTGATATTTCATCAAGAAAACAAATTATACTGTTCCCCTAGTGATCATAAAAATAAAAATCTAACCCCTGGCAAAACTAAGTATAGCATCAAAAAAAAATAAAAATTAAATAAACTAGGTATTTCTCATATATTTAGTCAAGCGTTATATTTTTGGTTTTTCAACGAGTACAAAGTCCGGGTACTCAAGTGAATGATGTAAGTAATATGAGAAAAAGTAATAATCTTGACCTTATACACAATTCGGTCATACATCAAGGTGCGTTACACCGAGCCGTATATAATTATAATTACCTATTTAATTAATATCCCCATTACACTCGACCCTTATAACGAAATGTCACGAGAATGTTGTCGTGATTATCTGGTGTGGGCGCACCCTAACCGCAGCCCCGTCCAAACTCATTACTCTTTTGTGAAAAGAAATTTGTCACTTTTTAGAGTCCGTTTTCCAAAATGACATAATCTAAGATTAGCCTTTGAAAACTTTTCTAGAAAACATTGATCAACTTAATAAGTGCTGAAATTTAAATCCCTTACTTAAGAGCTTTCTTGTGTTTTTTTTTAATATTTAAAAATTAGGTACCATTTGTTAAACAACATATTTTTCAACTTGTTTCTTATAATTTCTCGTCAGCGTAGCGATGCCGCAACATGATTGTCGTTGCATGTTTCGTGCTATATAAACTAATATATTTAATACAGCTGAATAAAGAGCTTATAAAGAATTTCTAGTTATAGTTCAATCGCAACCCCTTTAAATAGTATCTCATGTCCTTAATTTGGGTTTAAGTACTTTCATCTCAAATTTCACGAAAGACGTAACACACAGACAAACAGAGCAAACAACATATTTTATATACCATTTCAACAAGATAATCAACCGAAAATGTGCGGTCCACAGTTTTGTTTTCTGTGAAAACATATAGATAGGCGGAAGTCAAAAGCCATAAATCAAAATATTAAAAACTGCCGTCTTGCAGGCGCACAGATAATTGGGCTTTTTCCAACGTTAAAAACAAACAAAAACCATAAAACTTTTAACTTTACGAGCGGCTAGCCTAAACGCGCACTAAATAATTCCGTCGCGTTGGAGAATATAGGTATTATTTTTCTATATCACCCAACAAAGTGTCATAAAATGTGAACACGTCAGCTACATTTTATATGAGCGCGTATGAAATATTGTCGCCGTGTGAGCTAATGGGGTGATCGCGTGTAGTCGCGCCCTTACACCGGACATTGTTGCTTGTTTGCGGTCGCAGCGTGGACACGCCCTTACCTCGGATTTAGTTCACTGCTAGTACAACGGTTTAGAAGACTAATGAACAAGCGTATTAATTATATCGCATTAATTTTATACTCCAACGAGTTTTGATGTTGCTATTATTACAAATGCTGATTTACATTAGACTATGAATTGTGTTGGAGTGCAAAATTAAACTCGACTTTGTGTGCTATACATTCTATTAGGTACATTTAAACCGCCTGCTCTTGCTAGCAAATAGCAAAGTTATTCGTAATAATTTATTTATTTCTTTATAAACAAAAACCATATAAAAATAATGACATACAATAATTGAGATGAGAGAGAGAGAGAGAGAGATAATAATAATTGAGCATGATTAATTAATTACATTGCCACTTACAGGGATTCTTTACGTAAACATTTATTGAATTTATTTAAAAAAATCAAATCAATTCTAAATGAATCTGTGCGAGATGATTTGTGTATCTAAATAGGTAAATGCCTAATCATGATTTAAGAACCAGTCAAAAAACCACGAAGAAGTTACGAAGAAGTCACGAAGAAGAACCACGAAGAACCATGAAGAAACTAGGTAATATTGATTAATGTACAATTGTACATATATTATAGCTTCACAATTAATTCGTAAATTGTTTAATTCGTTCAATAGTTATCAAATAGGTACCTATTTATATCATATCATCTTAACAAAGAACTCTTGCTATGACGAAATCTAAAAATAAAACTATGTAATTTCATTTGTACTACGAAAAACAAAAATAGGATTCCGTTTCGTAGTATTTACCGGTTTATTTTGGTTCGATCGCTAATATAAATAATAGTCTGAGTAGAACGGAAAAGCAATGGTTTACCGCATCCTTTATTCAACAGTTTTATTTAAACTTGTGATTTCACATCGAAGTCAGCAGTTTTTATGATTTCCGCGTAATCGTTCACGCTGTAGTTGGTGCACTGAATTATTAAACAGAAATCACAGTTATTGTGTTAATGATATGATATTTAATACTTTTCAATACTTCGCTAAGATCGACTTATGAAATCAGCTTGTCTCTCTTTATAATATTAGTATAGATAGATACTAACTCAGCAAATAACATCCGGGCGAAACCGGGGCACGCCGGGCCGATGCTTTTTTACAATATATACATTTTTAATAAAAATAAGAAACAAATATTACAGACGAGTGATTCAACTTGTAGCCTATAATAAAGAATATTTATCAAATTTCATACTTTTTTGTAAGTTATTTGGTCCCATAGTGCGCCGGTCTAATTATATTAAAATTGTAATGAAATTTAAGCCATTGAAAATAAGTCATATTCTAACATGTTCTAACAGAATCAACATTTGAAAATGTCGATTCTATGAGAACCAAACAACACAAGATAAAATTTGGAGCCGTGCAAAATAATTCCTACCTAGGTGCTTGCAATTCTCAACAATTTTGTATGAAACTATGTATCAAAATAATACATATACCAGTATTAAATGTCCGCGATATGATATTACATGTTAGGTATAGATTTTTAGCTGCAAGGTCTAACGAAGCGGATCACGCGATTCGTATATCAAGTTCTATTAGAGACTACTGCAATCGCTTATGCAATTTTTATTATAGAAACACGCAACCTACGAGTAGATATATTGGTCATCGGATTACCTATAATGTTACTATGTTTCATTGTGCACTTATGCGATAAGATATAAATATATTAGGTAAGTATACTCTGACAAATCTATAACTTAAGGAATGATTAAAACATAAGCACTGAGAGAGTGGCGTCCAAATGTTAAATCTGCAGTCTATAATTGAAAAAAAAAAAGTTGTAACTCGTACCTATTAAAATGTCTGGACATTTGTGTTGCTAGTTATAAAACAGTTAAATAACTTTTCACAGATAAATATTATCTAAATAAAAAAGTTTTATAAAGAGGTAGAGATTGTATCTACATTCGTTCGAAACTATATATGTACTCATCCGATTTAAAAAAATCTTTCATCAATAGTTAGAATAGAATGTCAGAGTGGACATAGGCTAAATATTCCACGCGGGCGAAGACTCGGGCACCAGCTATCTGAAAATAAAGATCCAACTTTTGGCAAAAGTATAATGTCAGGCGTTACATTACTTTACATATTTTGTCAGGCGTTATCTTTTACTTTTCAACGTGGACGAAGTCGCGCGCACCAGCTAGTATTTAATACGAGATGAAATTATCATCATTATTATTACAATATTATTTTATAGATATTTCTCCTCTATAGTTTAAGTTTTAGATGTAATATACATTTTATGTCTCATTTACATCAATTATTACAAAGTAACCATTGTAATAATTGATGTAAATGTACGTAGAACAAAACGCCACTGACACGCTCGTCAGAAAAATTTATTTACAAAGTTTTACTTTGTTAATACAAAAATGAATGCTAATAATATATTGTGAACATTTTCAGGCCATTGTTGATTAGAATCTAAATTTTGTTAAGTACGCACTATTATTTCTCACTATTGTGTCAGGTTGTTCATTGCCTTAAAATGTGACACATTGCTCTCACAGTCGTAAAGCTTTCAACGAATTTTATCTCTTTATTCTAATTATTTATCGTAGAGAATCTACAAGAATTAAATGAAAATGTGCAGACTGAATTTGAGCAGTCATGTTTTTGTTTCTTTTATGGTAAATTATTGCAACCATATATTATATCTATTATAGATGTTAATGTTATTTTATATTTAGTTTAGTTTAAACTAGCCGGTGTCAGCACCTTCGAACGCGCTGTAGTTCGTTTTTGAAAATACAACAGGAACCTGACATTTTTCCCGGATAAAAATTATTATATATGTTAATCCAGGTGATAAACTAGGTGTATGTGTGCCAAATTTTATCCAAATCCGTTAAGCCTATCTGAGTTAAGCGTGCACAGACACAGTGGAGTGGTATCGGAAGCGTTCCAGGGGCGGCAAATTTTGTAATGTAATGAAAACATTCGCTTCCTCTTTCTCGCTCCCAGACCGCTCACCGCCCAGTGTGTTTTGCGCTTTAAAGTACGTTGAATTTATTGCAAATATGTAACACTTGTTAGTTGAGATTCTCAGGGCATTGTGAAGAGAACAATGTTGTTTTCTTGTGCAATATTGCTGAATTCGCAACGATTGCGAAACATTCGTGTTGACACGTCCGCTCGACCGTATGTTTGCCGTTTTGCATTGTCATGTGTTATTATGGAATTCATAAATTTCTTTGCAGCTCGTTTTTTTTTTTAACAAATATAATGACACAACACAAGATGTGCTTTTGTTGTCAATGTGCACAGTTACTGCATACTGCACAATCGCTTAGTTTCAACATCGAATTAATTACACTTCAATGTAATCTATATTTAATCAAATGTAATTGATACTTATATGCAATCAAAATTATAAATGTACATAAAATGGCTTGTCTGTTTATAATGTTTTATTTCATAAAAGTCAGTGATTCAATTAATTTGTTTATAGAAAAATTAGAAAAATATATTCTATTTTTTGGTACAGAAGATCTCAATTTATATTGTTATTTCATTTCATACCGACGTGACAATGCAGATTAACGTATTGCGTTGAATATACATTTAATGTAATAAATGGTTATTAAAACATTTTTTAAATATTTTTAAAAAATTTCATTATAATAAGTACCTATTTATTTTATAAAAAATAATTATTAATCTATTACTTAAATTATTAACAATTTTATTTATTACACTTTATTGAAAAGCATAATTATGAATGTAGGTCGCCAATAAAATAACAAAAGTGTTGACAGTTGAATAGTAAAAAATAAATAACTCCGTTTTTCCAACACATCCGTGTAATTATTACATGTTCCCATTCTTTTAGCAAAAATAATGTTAGCGAAAATTTAAAAAAATTAGCGTAGCCCTCTCCAACACGAAGGGGTGAAAACGAGCTGACATTATAATAATTCAACATTTGAAGCGAGTTAATTTACTTGGAATTATCCAAGCAGTGTAAAATTGTACGGTAGCCATTTATTTTTATTGGAGGAAAGTTCGGCGGGCCGACTCAACAACGCGTTCGCATCACTGACTCCAACCAAGGTTCTAAAGGCAATTTACACAGATCCCAAGTTCACTTCTAAATTTGGTGTTTTAATTAAGGAGTTAATGTGCAAAACTGATTACACAACTTTACGACGATAATTCTAACAGTATCCAAGTAACATTTTGCTATAACATTGATTTTTATATCCAAATTTTTATGTAAGTATCCTAACTAATATTATAAAAGGCAAAAATGAATTATTATTTTTTTAGCTACCATCGAATATGGACACGAGTAACATACAATTGCTATTAATAGATTTGTAATTTTTTTTTTCTATTAGAGAAGACTACATAAATGGACAATGAGAGTTAGAACATAAATATCAATGGACGAAGGAAAAAAAAACAGTTTTAAATAAAAAATTTTTTTTAAAATGTTAAATTGTTAAATTTAGACTTTGTCCGTATTGAAAAATAAAAATATAATACCTAAGATAATATATGACACTTTATCCCTGTGATAACGCTGGCGCTCATTTTTTTATATTTTTAGACGATCCCTCGAGTACCTAACATTTTTTTAAGATAAAAAGTATGCTATATGTTAATCCAGGTAATAAACTATCTGTGTGCCAAATTTCATCCAAATCCGTTAAGCTGTTTTTGGGTGAAAGAGTAACATCCATCCTTACAAACTTTCGCATTTAGTTTTTTGTGTAGCGCTATTTCATTGTTGAAAAGCAAGTTCGCAAGTAGGTGTAAAGCGAATATGCGGTTGCGAGGAATTCGCATAAATCAGATTGATGAGGACGTTGAACAAACGATACGTTTGTTTTAAGCACGTTTAAGCACGGTTTAGTCACAATCTTATTTACAATGTACCTACGAGCACACAAGTGGCAATTATTCGATCATTGCGAATGAAATACGGTTACTGTGGAATGTGCGCGGAGAATTTTAAAAGAAAATATATGCGATTGCTTCGACATTTCTGCACAGTTCCTTAGCAAAAACATATAAGTACATCAACAAAACCTATTTAGTAAAAAACTTCGAGCTGCCGAGGGTTATATCTTAGCGACTTTAAAAGGAAGCTTTTTGGAAATAAAATTAACTGCTTCGATTTAAAAGCATTATTGGGACAGCATTGCATCTATTTACAAGAATTTTTATATATTTTTCTGTCTTGTTTTTATAGGATACTTGACTTAAAGCTCAGGAGTCCTGAATCTGATTCCCGGCAGGGTAAAGTAGAAAATTAACTTTTAAAGTTGGCTCTGGTCTGGATCTAGAAAATTGTTGCAGCTAGCGCACACTGCGTTTTGGAGTCATTTGGGTAGCCCGTGTGGTGGCAGTAATTAACATTGAAATAACCATGTGAATAACAGCCTGTGTGCTGTGGTGTTTCGGTGAGTGAGTAAGGGATGCCAGAACCCATCACTTTATTACCTTATACCCTTTTCCTTAATCCTACTATAGTCGGCAACGCACTTGCAGCACATGTGGCATTGCTGAAACGCAACAGTATGCGTGTTGTCTTTTTATAGCATGTTTCAGCAGTGATCTCTTGTAAAGAGGACGATGGTAACTTCAGCCAGTTAAAGTATTCATCGTTTGAGGAATTATACAAAAAAAAAACTATTTTTACGCAGGCTAAACCTTTTTACTGTAACCGTTCAATAATAAATTGTAACCTACTGTATCAAAATGTTATATAGTGAATTACAACCAAGCGAGGCTGGACCAGCTGGTCGTTTAGTACAGCCATAAATAAAATCCCAAAAATCTTTACAAATTATACCGTTGTAAATATCCGATTTTATGCAAACCGTAACTGTGACCGTGCTAAAATTATACACAATACATCCAAATAAACATACTGTTTAACGATACATAATACTCGGTTAAATTGAATCACATGAAATCCGAGTTTTCAGTGCAATCTCGTACATAATTATAATTATGAGTATGGACTCGGGTTGAAGTTTGTAGCACTAGTCGAGATCAGTTTTAAAAGCGAACGTTTGTGAGAGAAAAAAACAGCGCTTTGGTGTTATTGCCCTGAGTGGCACTGCGCCACGTTTACTCGATCGAGCTCATGTAATGCCATAAAGTGCTTCAAGCCCTGTGTTATTCACTTGGCGATCATTTGAGATAATGTTTTAAATGATACAAAAATGATCGGCATTTATGAACAAATAATCTACTATTGTAACAGAGTTTGTTCCTCTATTATTTTAGGGCTACCACCTACTACTAAAATACTAACAGACCGTCAGTCTGTCTACTAGAACCTTTGAATTAGGTATTTAATAATAATGAAGTGTATCCTGAATAACTATTAGTAGATAACACATTGTTAGATTCAAAAGGTGAACCTTACCTGAAACAAAAAAAAAACCACGTTAACAAGGCATTTGAGCCGATGATATAGATAGATAATATAAACTAATATTATACATGAGAAAGTAACTATTACGTTTTGTTTTAACAACTAAAATGCTAAACCGTTTTTGACTAATTTTGATATTCAGATTTATGAGACTTTGGAGAATTATATAGGCTAATTTTATCTATAAATATGAAATATGAAATGAAAATTAGGAACTAATCAAATCTTATTTATTAATTATTATGAAGATAGATGACAGCTAGTAGAAAAAAGACAGACTGCTCGACACTACTTTGTTATAAATGGATGTATATTAATATTATAAAGAGAAAAAAATATTTGTATTTTTTTTTTGTTGTGAATAAACTCAAAAACTACTGAACAGATTTTAAAAATTCTTTCACCTATATAAATTTACATTATCAGCGAGTAACACAGGCTATATTTTATAAAGTTTCGCGGACGTGGTCGCGTGAAACAGCTAGTAAGTAATAATTTATGTTATGCTTCATAAATTATGGACAGTCGTATGCGATTTTATGTGCGGAATTGTGTGTGCCGCGGATATGATACCCCGAATGAATCCGAAATGAGGCAAATAAGCAATTACCCGTTCGTGTTCGGGCTCGATTACTCGATGTGCGGTATTTTAGATGCGTCGATGCTCGTATGAACGAATGACAGCCTTGTATTTAACGCCTGGACGCATTATTCAACTCTCTCGTTAAACAATGGATTTCCTTATTGGACATTCTGTCGATACTTTTAATAAAAATTATAAACTAACCCTCGACTTACTATTGAGCCCAGAAACGCTATATCTGCTAAGTAGTTGGGTGTACATTGCAAAGAAATAGTCTAATAGACAATTGAACAGCAGACGACGCTTTTGTCGGCGATATAGGCATATTATAGCAGGACACATCAAGACGTAGTGCTGCTTAGGCATTTACGTCACCTCGTGCATCGGTTTAATTTATACAATACAAAGCGTCGATGCAGATGCGTGGTAAGTCGACGATGTACAGTCGGCCTCATAAATATGTACGAGACACCGGAGATCATTCACGGCTTTAACATTTACAAAGGATAGTTGCATACGTAACTCCTGAAGCGCTATTGTACCGTTCAAACTGACACATTTTAATTGAATCACATCCGCTTCACTTAGACAGATTTATGTGGAGAAAAGTGTCGACCTTTCTTATCATCAAAACGGCTTTAGAGACTAGTTTATTTTTATTTATGTACTTATTTACACACTTTGACAGCTTGACATAATTATAATTTCATAAGAACTTTAAAGTACCATATATAGATTAGTTATGTAATTACAGGCGAATTTATAAAAAAACATTTATAGGCGACGTCTGAATTGTTAATAATTGGTTTATATTATAGTTGATCTATAGTAACATATTTGTTGAAATTTGATCCATTAAAATTCGTATAAAAACAATAGTCTCATATTAAATAACATTAGGTATTGTGTAGGTAATAATAAAACGTAATTTATATTTTAAAACACATTGTCCAGTAAAAGAAATATTAAAAAACCATATTACCAAGTTAACTGCGATCCAGTATCGCTTATGAAATAGAAAAAAGGTAAACGATAAACCCGTAAAAGCACACTATCTGCAGGATAAGCCTTCTTACAGCGCTCATACAGTTTTAATAGCAAAATACAGACGGGGTATCATATTTATGTACGAGTAATAACCCCGCGCCAGGCATACGCATCTCGCTGTGTATTCAGATTTTCATTATTTTACCAGCTACATGCAAAACCCCGCAAAATATAATTAAAGCTTCAAAACATTGATAACAAAGTGGATTTAAATTTTCATACGATGTTTACGAATTTAGAAAGCGTTGTTTAAAATTATTTAGTGCGTCCAAATTAAATAACATGTTATATATTTTTGTTATAAGTATAACACGTTTACATTATTGTATAACATAGCAACAATAAAAAAACAAGACCGTGTACACATTAGTTTAATCACTAATTATATTATAAAATTATAGTGATTGTGTAGACATGTTACATTTACATATTGATAAATAAATAAAAATAAAAAAAAAATCTTCACACATTCTACACAGCACCATCTAGATGCACAGTAAGCAACTAATGCTTGTATTATGGATACCAGACAATTGATATATTACATAGATTACTTTTTTTTTGTAAATACATACATATTATAAATACAAACATCCATGACTCAGGTACAAAGGTGAAATGTTAACACATAAACATTTGTCCCTAGCGGGATTCGAACCAGCGACCGTTTGGTTAACAGCTAGGGTTACTAGCCACTAGACCAAACGTGTCGTCAACGTTATGTCCATGTAACATGTCTACAATAATTGTTTCAGTCGCGTCACGGGTATGTACACGTGATAACTTGACTCATTCGCAAATGTTATTTAACTTTGTTTTATAACACATATCGTCCATCCATATAAAACGTGCTATACTATAACTATTTTTTATGACATATTTTGTTATATAGTAGTCCGGACTCACCTTTAGACGTTTCTATATTTGGTATAGTCCTTGCATTTTACGAGTGAGCTTGGTCTTATGTTGACGTCTTTTTTGTGCATACGTGTTAATTTCTGCGTGGGTGGGATAACGCGGACGGTTAGCATAGAAATATTAAAAAGTAAAAATAAAGTAAATATTGGAATTTTATAAACAATACGTAGTATAATTCGTGAAATGCAAGGACTATAACAAAAGTTACTTTCTGATATTTCCCTTACTATGATTGTAAAAAATATATTTAAAGCCCATACAAATTAGAAGTTAATTTAATAACAGACAAATAAAATAAAATAAATATATAAGATAATTAATTTTACAACATTTTAAATACATTTTTTAGATGTATTTGAAATGTGATTATTAAAAAAAAAAGTAAGTACTTACATGTTACCAACTAATTATATTATACCTAAACGAACAAACTACCTGTTAACTAACATTCTTAACCCTCTAAATATCTTTTTTTGTCACTAATCGATGGAAGCTTTTAGGTATCGCCATTACGTACGAGGCAAATAATAATTAAATGTAGCCGAATGTATTCCATTATTTGGGCTTGACAAACATGACAAATAGGCTCGCATTTTTCAGGAGAGGCAGCGAATTAGATCGCACATTACGAAGTCCGCTTGTGTATCTGTATACACTTGGTCCTGATGAAAGCATAAAATAAAAGCAATGGCCAGACGACACACAGTTGGTCACGCGCCAACAAATGTACCACACGATATTGTATCGCTGTGCGACATTCAATCGAGCATTTGAGATCACAATTTATTTGCTTATCAAATGCCGGTCGCGTCGATTGGCATGGCATTCACTAATGACTCCGTTTATTTAACCCCGCACTATTGTATTTGTGTATTTCCTTGACGTCCTTTACATTTCCTTAACGTAGAGCGCAATTTTTTAAATTCCTCTGCGTGACTGAAAACTGCATTACGTCGAGAACTTTTGGGTCAGTTTTTTTAGAAAAGATAGTCTCGGAGAGAGGTCATGTGTAGTGTGCCAAGATTTTTTGTGAAAAGTTAAGTAACGAAATGACAGTTACGTGAACATGAATCGCTTTTTTATAATAAAATAGCATAAAATATATTATTTTTATATTACGAGGACAGGTCTTAAAGCCTTACATTATTGCTTGTAGCTTGTAGCCGAATATTAGGTAATCTAAGATCATATGACCGCGCGGTACATAATCAAACTATATGTTCTTTGTCTACATAATCGCGCGGTACAAGTTCTACAAATATGAATCGACCTGTTCAGTTTGATCTGCGTTTGAGTGTTTCAGACCTTATTGTTTCAAAAAAGCGTGTAGTATTAAGTTAAGGTTTCGAGACCAATTTATTTTGCATTCGAAAACAAGAGTTTTTTTAAACAATACCTTTTTTATTTGCGTTATTAATAGCCAATAATTGGTTACGAATTTAAATATCATTATTCATTATTACTCCATATCGAAACCTTAACCTTAAAGCATTTTTATCTTTCATGTATGCATTGAAATGTCTCTAGATTCTTAGCTATATAGTGGTTTCCGAGAGTTGATTGATACCGCAGTCAACCGGCGGCTCTACTGCGATTCATTCTAGAGAAACTTCGAGCTGTTTAAATATATAACTGATGTTATTTATCAGCGAAAGCACAAAGAGAAATGTTCAGGCTTATCTAACTGTACTTCAACAAAGTTCGAGGGAACAACTTAATTTTGGAGAAGTAACAGGTGAGAAATTGACATTGTTGAATATCTTTGACGTAATTTTATCAGTTTTAAATAACAGTTTTGAGTGACTTCTGTTAAGGATTTTTTTTACAGTTTGTAAATTGTTGAATATACCATATGCAATTCAAAATATGGATCTCAAAGGGAGAACAGAGATTACAAAATTGATGACTAGTAACTGAGATTAGATCTCTATTACTACACTTAGAAGTACCATGGTTATAGATGGTAAAAAAAAAAAAACATGACGAGAAAAACTTAATAAGTTTAAAGTACAGTTAACAAAAATGAAGATACAAAATATTGTATTTATTTATTTTGTTCTTCAAGACACATATACTATTTAAAGATTGAATTATGTGTTCGTACTGATGAGTTATATCAACTTGTGAACCATTCGCAATGATTGTCGCCGTAATATAAATAGGGAATCGGACACAATAGTTCTCGGATCATCTATTTCATAAGTTAACTATTGGAATAACGACGTTATAGGAAATCTCACCTTGTCCAACACGTAGGGTGAAGCCAAACGTACTTGTCGAATCGCGTTTCGAATGCTAATGCGATCTTAAGGCGGCCGTATACGCAATGCGCGCCTTCATCCACTTTGAAATGAATAGACAAGCCAAAGGCCGAATTTAGTCATGGAGATTTGCTTTTGTTATTCTTAACGACACTTTGACTTTGGCATACATATGCACCTAATATTAAGTAATTAATATGCATTTTTGGGTGTCTTTCCGTTGTGTCATTTGTCTTATTTTTTAAATAATTTGTTAGTTAATTTACTTAAAACGTTCAACTATTTACAGTAAGTATTATAATTATTCTATCAGTCATGTATTTCGTCATGAAAAGGTTCGTCACCTTAAACTTGACATTGGCCTTCATCAGAGCATTTAGTGATTAACAACTTAACTTTCATGTATAAGCTACTCTTATAAAGTTCTATATGGTTAAGTTAGAGAGTAGTAAATTCCCACTTTATTTTCTAAAGAATACTAAGTTAGATAGTTAAAAAGTTGAGCTAAATAAATAGACAAACAAACATGCGAATATCCCGAAGTTGGGTGTGTTCATTATGCATTCTATTGGTGAACTTAGATACTGACCCAATCAGAGACCTTAAAACCATGGGATAGGTTCACAGAGCAATATTAAAATCAATAACCATCATATGCAATATCAAAATGGAGGTCAGATTAGCTACGTGAGACATCGGCCGTTGCACGGATTGCTACTCGCCCCCCGAACGGTATTGTCCACAATAGATTACAATATTAACATTACTGTCGTATCCAATGCTTCGGCGGTGCTGCAATATCATCGGATTATGGTTCAGATATTTAATCATGGGTTCCTATTGGGACGTATGTGTGTAGTAGTACGATAATTGTGTGATGTTGTGCGCTATATATTAAGTATTATAAGAACACTGGTTATTATTTGCGTAATGTAATGATAAATTTCAGAACTAATGAGTCATGTTGTCCCACAGCAACGCATTACATGGACGACAAGCTATAATTAAAAATTATAAGCTAACCCCCGACCTTCTATTGAGCGCAAACATGATATATCTGCTGTAAGTTGCTGAGGAGTTGGTAGACAAGTTGATGCCGCAGCTACTTGGTCAAGTCAAAGTTACCATGTGATGAAAACACAACTGAAAAAACAATATCCGTGTAATTTAGTGGAATTCTTTGTCATTTAGGATATGGGGTAATGATCTTCAAACGCCTGAACAGATCTTCATAAATTATAGCTGAGGACCATCTCGATCACGTCAGCTTTCAAACAATGAAAATGGATCAAAATCGGTCTATCCTTTTGGGAGCTACGGTACCACAGACGGACAGAATACTTTTGTGTCGGGCGTCGGGAGTTAAAAATAGTTATTGGTGCTATAATCCAACATAATATAATTCAGATATATGGTAAGTGGTATCCAATACCGTTAAGTCCTCTATTTCGGACCAAGCGCTTTAAAACATCTTTTATAATGCGCATTGCCAAGGTTTGGAACTCCCTGCCGGCGTCTGTATTTCCGAGCCCATATAACCCAAATCTTTTCAAGGTTCGAGTGAATAGGCATCTTCTGGGTGAGCTCGCTCCATCTTAGGCCTCATCCTTGCTACACAGTTGGTTGTTGGTCAAGAGCAAACCCATATTTTATAAAAATAAAAAAAAGTTTAAGTCTTACACCGTGCTATGGTAGATGACCACCGCGAAATAACAACACTTTTGCTCTTATGTTTTGGTGAATGAGTAGCTATTAATAGTTCCCAGAACGTATTTTCCTGCCATGAAAGGTCAATTGCCATGCCAAAATCCTCTCAAATTTATTAACTATACCTATTTAGTAAAGATACGATGACTAACTTTTATATATCGTGTTGCAAATATGTCTGACATTTCGTGATACTCGTGAGATTATTAAAAAAAAAATACGATTCAATTAGTTGGTAAAAGTATCCAATTATTATATAATATCAAAAGCTCCCGAACAGTGCTGTCAACAATTGATAATTTTAATAGCAGAAATGTTTGCGTTCAGCAGATGTTTTTAACACAACACTCCTACGCACTTAGTCTAATTGACATGTTTAGTTTTAAAACTACTAGGAAATTTAACTCAAAAGCAATGTTATAGCGATACTTTATAAATGGAATAAATGGTCAAACACATTTGGATTTTATATTATCTTTTATTTTATATTCTGTAGATTCTTTTTCTATCTCTAGATTACAGTTTCACTCTGAGATTTCTCATCATATGTAGGTAAATATTCACTTTGTTGATCTATTATTATTTTCAAACTATTCTAAACTCTTAAATCATCCTTTCGTTTTAACTTACAGAGTCTTTACTGGGTTTGTAAATAAGCATTCACAGGGTCTAAGCTAAGTAGCGTTTCCTTAGGTGAAGAAGTAAATATTCACTTTGTTGATCTATTATTTTCAAACCATTCTAAACTCTTAATTCATCCTTTCGTTTTAACTTACAGAGTCTTTACTGGGTTTGTAAATAAGAATTTACAGGATCTAAGCTAAGTAGCGTTTCCTTAAGTGAAGAAGACGCAATCATATTTACTATTCCAACTTAAAACAAACGACTTGCATATGAGTTTAACCAGAATTTTATAGCATGTCTCACATTAAGTCTAAAAAGGTTTATTAATGTTAGTCGAATATAGATATAGGTAGATATGAATATAGATTAATGTAGACCAATATAGAATATAGATTTCATAGATTAGTTCAATCTTACATTTGTAGTGTTACATATTGAGTGATTAAATATAAGCATAAATTAGTTAATACAGACTGTCTAAACACTAACACTGTACAGATAGTCTAAACAAAAGATCATTAAAAACAACATAATCGAAACAATAAACAATTATAAAGTGACCTCATTGGAATCATCATAAGCCGAGCCTGAGCTCAAATGTGACTCAAAGTGCATATTAATACACAGTACACATCATTACAATAGTTTCTGATGACACCATTTGTAGCTAACTTTTATATTACTAGTTGTTGACTGTGACTTCATTTCAACTGTGGATGACGTTTCTACAGTGGCAATGTTTTAGTATATTTTTCTATACATTAAATATTATAGATTTCCGCAGATTAAATCTAAACCAGCGAACGAGTTCAGGACATTCTTAAAAGTTTTCATCAAAATCTAAGTGTTCAGCCGCGAAAAAGGAATAAAATTACTTTGACAATATTGATGACATATAAATTGAACAGACTTATTGGGTGTCAAATAACAATTTAAATCTTTTCAAGTAAAGTAAAATTCTAAATATCCCTTATATTTACTGTTGAAAAATCAAAGCTAAGCGTCGCTTTGCTGAAAACTTCACCGAAAATGGTTTACTAACAAATTGTCTTATAAAGTTTCATTCCTGGTTCTCCTTTTGTATCTGATTCTGAATATGATATAAATAATTGTAATGTCAATTTATTTGGAAATTGTGGTGCAAGTGACCGATTCGGTCGCATATAATAAAGAAATTAAAAAATATATATATTATAAAAATTCTAGTATGAGAAATTTCAAAATAAAATGCAATAAACACAATAAAAATCGAATGTTTACCTACTTAACATGTGCAACGCGTGATCATTTTGCAGTACTGAGAAATATTACTAAGCACGTTTTTCATTAGTTGATATTCAACATTTATTTTGCATACGTACAATATTTAAGGTGGTCACTAGGCCGCCGATATATAAACTATAAACCTTTCAAACAAATAGTCGATAGTTAGCGTTTTGTAATACACTTATTGGCACACTTCGCGATAATGTCATAACCAATTATCTCGAAACGTCTAATAAACAATGAAATTAAACTGATCGGAACAGCCGTGGCGCATTCCCGCCGCTGCGCCGTATTTACATACATACCGACTGAAATATGTATGAATTGCTTTATAAATATTTAACTGAGCAATAGTTGAGCGACAAATGGGCCGTCAGATATGACGGACCAGTTAGATATATCTACGTTTAAAGAGTAGGTACAGACGGTTCGACTAATCTGCACCGATGCATTTTGTAAGGCGAGTACCTACTTAGTAGAGAAGCGTTATTTTCGTCGCCTAATTAGACTTCTTAGAGTAAAGATAAATATACAATGCATATTAGACTATATTTAAAAAAAAATCTGGCATATTTATACATAACACATATAATTCTGTTTTCTGAAAAAAAAAAAAAAAAAAAACAAATTACTGCCCAAAAAAGCCTTTCCTGTCACGGTAATAAAAATTTTCAGCGACAGGTTTAAATCTATTTAAAGTCTATTTAAGTGCTACACAATGAAACCCTGTAATTGGCAATGTGGCAAGTAATACTGTATCTATTGTATGTTATTTTGTCTTCCTGTAGGGTTTATGTTGAAAATAAAATAAAATAAACTACATTTGTTTTTAAGTTTATTAATTGACTTTAGTTTCATAATTTACCTACACAATATTTAAGAAAAACCTTCCAATTTAAAATTTGTTCGCCGGTTACATCTGAGAATCTACAAAAAATTGTGGTGCATTAATCATTAATTTATATAGGTTACGCTCATTTTGATAAAAATTGTGTTCGGTCCGAGGTCAGTCGTTGTCTTAATATCAACAATCAAATCGAAGATAATATTGGAACTGTTCACGGCGTAGAATCTTCCGTCGCTGTAATTGATCGAAACAATATGCATGACCCACTGTGGACGGTTTAATATTCAAGTGTCGCACGTTTGCGGCGCACGCCTCTATGTAATAAAAGCACGCCTCGACGCTTAACGAGCTCGGCCGATGAGCTCCTTCGTATTTCATACAAGACGGCCTCGTACGTGACCATAGTCGGGAGCCTTGATAGAGTCTTAATTTTATAAATATAACACGACAATGCGAATCGTTCGGCAAGCGTTCGTGTGCTCTTGACGGAAGAGTATACCCACGGGAACACTTTGAACATCCAATCTAATGCTTTGTCCAATGGTTTATTCGATCACAATCCAATCTCGGCGCGGCAAGCCGTACAAAACAATTCAGCAGCCAATTCGTAGTCGTAAATTAAACACTATAAAACAACGGTAAACAAGAGTATCCATAGTGTTCGAAGGCTGTTTGAAAATGAAATGGATCTACAGTGGTGTATTTAGAAGGAAAAAAAAGAAAATATCTAAAGAAGTGTACGTAAAAGAAAAAAGAAAGATAGGGTAAGATCACCTAATGTTGGCACCCCTCCAATTTATTGGCACCCTAAACTTTTCTCTAAAAAATAAAAATAACTATTCCATAAACTGTGTTCCCACAAAAACTAAATAAATCTTAGGCTTATGATCTTTATGAATTGCTAACACTAAACAGTCAGATTATTTAAATACTGTCAAACTTTCAAATTTTATTTGAGTCGCAACGAATTTTCTGTTACTCGGGTAGTTTCTTAAGATTTTGTTAAGGTGGGAGCACTTACCTTATTACGAAAATATAAGCGTTAGATTGTAAATTTTAGTGTCCGTTCACAATCTATCGACAGTTTATAATCCACACTAGATTAATTACAAACTAAAGGTTCGTACAATTATTCGTTGAAAAATACATTCAAAAACAAGTTAATTACAGGAACGATTTTTATTTTTTTTTCATCTATAGAAAGCTACATTATCAGCGAGTAACATAAGCATATATTTTATAAAGTTACGCGGACGAAGTCGGGTGCAAAAGCTAGTTTTATAAATATATCATATCTAATTAAATGTTATTAAAAATATCAGGCAGCGCGCTTGAATTCATATTTAAATAATAAATATTGAAGTAATTCGGTCGTCTGTCAAACAGTTGAGAATTAATCGGAAATAGTACAAACTTCGCAACCAGTGGTAAGTGATCCAAAATTAGATGTAAAGTTTACATTATTGAAGACCAGTTTACGATGGAAGTCACATCAACTGTTCCGACTTTTAACTTCCTAGACTGTATAAAGAAAGTTATCACAGCAATCGTGGCGCCATTGATTGAGCACAATGAGGAGACATCGACTTGCGATATTCTCGTTCGATTTTCTGCTTACAAAGCGAGCAGTTTCGGAATAGTTCTTTAGTTTCGTTCGACAGTAATCCCTTGGTTTTATTAACTTAACATAATGTTCCCGGTACATTCGAAGCAATCTATCAACATCTATGTTATCATTTCGAAGAATTAAAGTGTAATTATGATTTATGCGAGATTTGCATTGAACATGGCTCGAAGCCAAACTGGCTATACAATAGAGACACAGTTCCGTGACAGTTCGTATTAATTTCAATCTTAACTTATTATTAAAGTGTAAAATTAATCTTTAACTTGTAAAAGTGCTAATAACATTATGAGAGAAAATGCTGGAAGAGTAAAAATCATAAATTACAGTACTAAAATAGCATGGATGTCAATTGGAAATAATAAAACCTGACAGAAAATTATTAATTAATTAAAGTACAGTATTTGAGTAAATATAAACATATAGATCACCCATTTATATATAAATTATGGTAATATTTATAGCCACGTTTGTACTGAGCTTATTTCAGATACTTTGAGAAAAAAGTGTCATAATAAACGAGGATATTAACTTTGAGCATTAACGAATAGAAAAGACTCTAATAGTTGACCTCTTCAACAAATTTTTCACGCTCGGATAGCTCAAATAATTATATTTTTCGAGAACCTTCTTTAATGAAGTATCAATTTTCCATGCAAAAATAAATGAACCAACGACTGACAAAATTGACATAGATACAAGTCGACGCTTAGACGACACGGTTAATTAACCCCGTCGAGTCAGTTTTGCTTTTTTCGTAAATCCAACATCAAACGGTGGTGTTTTTTCAGCGTTTGTCGAACAGACGGTAACCGGAGTTGTAAAGAGCAAAGAAGCTATGTTCATCGCATCGGAAAACCGTCACAAGTGTGGCGTTTTATGCATTTACCTCTTCGTATGTCCACTTAAAACGTGACTAAGGCATTTTATTAACTAAATTATTGAGCATATTTAGATAAAATTAGGTATTTAGCATAGCTTGAATCATGGGAAGCCATATTTTAAATGATCATACGGGCATAGCTCAAGAAAAAAAACAAGTCTATTTATTATGTCAACAGTTTAGCCAAAAAACGTAGTGCATCATTAGATTAAATCCTATCCGTATGTCAGGTAAATAATATGATTTACGAAGCTTCGCCTGTCTAAAAATTGCTTAAGAGACGAAGTAACCCCCAAACAGCCGAAACCAACTAAAATTCAATTAAAACTTTTCAAGAGAAATTCAAACCATCAGATAAACCCCAATTAATTATTATTCTGTTGATGGACAAAGAACTTCTTCACGACATCAGACAAATAAGATTTGACAAGTCTAAAGTGTTCAAATACAGTACTTACCTATCCTATATCCTCTCTATACATTTTGAGCAAGGAATTTTGTGTAAACTCAAAACGTGGATTTTATATCACAGTGTTAAAGTACAAAAACTTATAAATTTAAACTGTTTGTTTGTTAGAAAAATATACTTTTGGGTATAATTATAGGAATAGGATAGAAATATTATAATGTTTATAATAGAAAGTTTAAGGTGCTTCCTTTTTTTTTTTTTTTTTATTTACAAGTATCTATCTATGTTTACATAATATCTCTAGCTCAAATGGATAGAGTACCTATTAGCAGTTGTGTATGATTTTGCTTGTAAGTATAATATTAAAATATGAGCCCTTTTCCCTTGCTGAGTTCGAACGATGACTATATGAAATTGCATTAAAATCACTTTTAGGGATGATGGAAATGTAAAACACATTGACAGCATTACTTTCGCATTTTGTTGTAGATATTAGCAAAGTATGTATATGTATGTGTCTTTATATTACAGAGAATGGTCTAAAAAGTTGAACGCGGAAACTATATAGCTCTCTTTCTTTCGCTCAGTTAAAATGTGTCTATCCTTGTCGCTCTGGGTGGTGAAATACGGGCTATTTGTTTTTACAGTCGAGCGCCGGCGAACAAATTAGGTGGACAAACGGACAAACTGTTGAAGCGGTTGAGGGTGTCTATATTCCACTCCGCGGGAATTCTTCTCTTGAAGGAATCGTTTCAGAGAAACTGTCTCAGCGCTTCGACTCAAGTGAGGTAATAATTTTCTCTTCGCTTCGAACAAGTTGTTCACGTCTTGATTTCCATATTAGTTGACGCTTATTGAAATCTTCGTAGGTACTTTACTGTCTATCAATTATCCATGTGATATTTTGTATACTTAAAAAAATAATGTTTGTTTAGAGAATCAGCAATTTACAAGAAAAAGTCTATAACAGTCTTAGTTGTCTTATTTTAGATAACCTACACCAAAGATAAACACAATTTATATTTTTTAATAACTCAATTTTAAAACTGAGTAATTTTTAAAATATATTGTATAAAAAAGACATAAAAACATAACCCTAAGTTTGTTATACGAGCTAATAAAAAGAAAATACAACCAACAATAAACTGGCAATAGGGATGAATTTGTAAAATTTTCGTGATATCTTTCTTGAAATTTGTTACCTATAGATACTTAAATTAACAAGATTGTTTTTCGTGTTCACGCATCTCAGTTCGACTTTAGCAAACAAAGAGAATTCGCGAACAAATCTAAACTAACTAGTATCGACTTACACTTTATAATCTATATTAAAACAAAATTGTAACTTGCATTACAAAGTAAGTATCCAATTATCCAATTTCGTAAAAAGATTCCGTCTCCTTGACCGCTTCTGTGAGGAACACTTTGAGAATAAAATCCTCTTTGTTTTACAAAACGCGAAAACAATTGTCTTTAGAAATAAATACGACTCAAAACGTCCAGCATTTTTCGATATTACAAAGGAATATAGGAAACATCTTAAAGCTTGAATAAAGCGACGAAGTCGCGGCCAAAACATAGTACTTTTGCCCGCGACTTCGTCCGCGTTGAAAAATAAAAAATATTTCGCCTGTCAAAATATATGAGCAATAATTCATTCAATCTTTATTACTGTTATGGTTTTTCCAGAGGCGATGGATTTTTTTTTTAATACCTCGGGAACAGTACTTTTTTTCTGGATGAACATACCCTGCGTCGATCGATTATACATTATCCAATATATTATCCATCGACTATACCCTACTAATATGTAAGCAAAATTTCATGATGATCGGTTGAGCAGTAGCTAAGGCACGAAAAGGTATCAAGTATGGAAGTATGGATAGTTACGCTTTGTCTAATACTAGCTGTTGTACGCGACTTCGTCTGCGTAACTTTATAAAATATAGCTTATGTTACTCGCTGATAATAAAGCTTTTGATAGGTAACAGAATTTTTTTAAATCAGTACAGTAGTTTCCGAGTTTATTCATTACAAACAAAAATACAAATTTCTTTATAATATTAATATTATAAGATAGAAAAGTGGGAATGTATTGTTTAAAAATATTATAAACAAGTGTAAACGCTCTAGAGGGAATTAGGCGCCTATAAGGGTTTCAGGAAGCCCTAGAAAGTATTTTCTGAGCGGTTGTTCATCAAGTTGAATTTATACTATTGCCACGAGTAAGTACAGTCTAGACATCGTACGTCCACTGCCCCATTACAACAAGACATCACCGATTTATAGTAACTTTGTGACAGATTTATACTAGGTATCTATGTTAGAGATTAAAGTTTTAATGAAAGAAATGGTTACAGTGAGTCAACCGTAACCGATAGAGATATGCTTTAACGACGTTTTCTTTATGATTTTAGAATAACTACATTTCTCTACTAAGTACATCACTTTTATGTATCTCTAGGAATATTATCTTGTATCTTTTTTCAATTTTTGCAAATTAGGTTTTATATACACAAATTAACCTTCTGTGGAAAATTATTTAACTGGTGGTGAAAACCGCATCAAAATCCGTAGCGTGGTTTAGGTGGAGTTAACGGTTATACAGATAGACATACAGACACGGAAAACGACTTCAAATTACTATGTAAAGAAGATATTGCACGTCTCTGTAGTTGCTACAGAAATAAAACGTTTGATGGTGAACGTTATAAAGATTAAGCCATTTAAATTGTTTGCAGGAGATTATTGTCTGACAAAAATAGATACCCATAGCCGAGCGCCAGACGCGACGGCGCCTCTCGCTACGTCGCCGAGACAAGCCGGCGAGATAGTGGCACACCCCTGCCCTTGCCTTTTCCTTATCAACTTGTGCAACATATTATACCTAATATTAGCAAGAGCCCTGGGACGACGAGCCTTGGGAGAAGCCTACATCCGACAGTAGAGCATCATTTATTATAAAAGCATCATTTATTTACTTAATAGAAATGTACTAATTAATATAATTAATTAATTATATGTATAACTATTACAATAATAGCTCGAATTATGTTTAAGCGTTTTGAGAGTTAAGTACCCGCGATGCGTGTGTACCTACTAAGCGTATACTGTTGGCTATGGTTTTATTACAAGAAACAATCAAGGAACGAACCTTGTAAAACGGTCTAACAAAAAGTCGAGTAGGGACCAGACACCGGAAAATGACATGCAGAGCGAGCGCCATAAATACTGTATGGTACGGTCGACAAAACAAATATTACAACAGATCCGTCGCGCGTCGGCTGGGGGTTGAAATTGTATTACTTCAAAAAATTCGAAGAAAAGATCTATGTACAAAAAAACTTCGAAAATCCATACTAACATATAAAAATAACTATTCAAACCAATTTTGATGAAATTTCATGTGGATAAATAAAGCTTGAACCCTAAGAAAGAAAATAGACACTTTTTTGAATAATAAGTGTTAGAAAACAAATATTTATACATTTCAAATTAAGCCTCAAGGGGCTCTCCAACGGGGGTAACATAGAAGATTGAAGTAAACATGAAGGCACAGATTTACAATTTTTAAAATTCCGAAATTTCGAGTCTCAAGCTACTATCACTAGGTAAGTTGCCATAAACGCCTTTTAAAGATATATTTACGGCTAAATCAAAATTAAACATTGCTAAAGGTATAAGATAGGAATTACATGCAAGAATGCACGAATAATTTAGAGGGATCGGTGCCACGATAATATGTCCACAGCTACAACGCGCGCTCGATTGGTTGCACCTACGCTATGTGAGCAAAGGGTATTGTCTATAATCCTACCCTGTAGCTGTGCTTGGATCCACATCAAAGCGAAGCGGGAAATCAACATTAACTTGGCGAACAATAGCCGGAGCTGGACAATAGTGGAGCAAGTTGCTTCTTCCCAAGTCAATTGTTAACAGGCTTGAAACTATGCTGATGAGAATTTCAAATTGGACAGACACTACGGAATTACAGAGATTAAGGCATCCAAACTATTAACGCTTAAATTATTATAATGTTATTTTAATGTTGTTATATTTAACCATCATTTTATTTATTTTAATGAAGGCCGAACAAAAGACTTACCGAGCCACAATATCCAGTAGTACCTTGATACTACACCTACATATTACTAGATAGTTCCAACAAGTCGACGCCTGAATAAGCCGGCCTTGGAAATAAATAAAATAAAACAGTTAGTTAAATAAAATAAATTAAGTAAAACAGTTACGTATTTCAGCTGAGTGTTGAATTGCAAGAGTTTTTCAATCGCAATAGCATACAAAATTTCCTAAAGAGAAGATAACAATATAAAGAAGTTAACATCGATCGATCGAGCGATAAGACGCGGCTTTGTTTTGGGAAGGCTTTTGACAGCGGTGGGATTTGAACACACGCCTCGCAGCAAGAACTGGTATTATTAAATACTTATATACACCTAGGTACATGTATATTTTTTGTAATATACGAAACTAGCGACCCGCTCATAGCTTCTCCCGGGATACTATTTTGTATATACATAACTCTACCTCGTTTAACCCACTTTCCATTAGTGAAAAACGAATTAACATCCGTTGAGTGGTTTAGAAGTAGAGCAGAGAAACACAGAAGCACAGTTGGTTGCAAAATATTGTTTCTTTTTTTCTACATATGAGTTTGCGAATATACAGACAAAATGCGGGCAGCTACTCGTACTTCAAATTGTATTATGAAAGTAAGTACCTATAGTGATGTAGTGTGCGTTTGAGTATGGAACATACAGTGGCGTGCCACTACAATATTTTGTATACTTAATTTCCATAGTAGGAGATGCTATTAATGGGACTTAAAATCAATGAGAATAGTTATTTATTTCTCTTATTACTTTAGGACAAAACGCAATATTAATATTAATTACAAAATATATTAATATTAGGACAAGACGCAAGCGACAAAACAAAACAAATACACAATTTACTTAATAAATTAATTAACGATTGTATTAAAATTTATAGTCGTTATATATCACCTCATTTGTCTATTGTAGACGTCCATTAATGTAATAGATGGCTCTTGAATTGTTCACATAATCGCCAATACTCTAATTAAAGTTACCATCAACAAAGCAACTAAATTATTAATTACATTGTTTTCAAAAATAAATTATCATACCTATCTTGTGTTGAAATATAAATTTAAGAAATATTTCCTTATATTATTTATTTTCATTAAGATTTAATAAACTATATAAAAGTTTAAGACTTATTAAAATGTTCCCGATTAAAATAAAATTATTCAATATTATATCTATTAATTTTAACTAGTGGATCGTTCCTGGCTTTGCACGGCTTTCACGTTAGAAAACATACAGACAAACAGACAGCCAGCAGGCACGACTTCAGTTTATACTATGTAAGGATTTCAATGGTAATTCGATACTCTTATTGGTATCAACACTCAATACTCCCATTGAATTTAAACGGATGAAATAGACATGTTAGGGCACTTTGAAAATTAGAAATGTAATGGTCTGTGTCAACATTTTAGAAAATGGGGACTCTAGTAAAACGTGTCTGCATTAAACCAATTATATTACAATGTTAAACTCCCGTACACTGTTTCGTTCGAACACAACCCTTTTATCTCATACTTCATTAGCTCAGAATGCTTCGTTTACTCTAAACAAGGGATATTCAAGACGCGAAAAAAATAAACGCAATGAAAAACATCGCCTACAGAAGGGTCCAGTATTATTAAAAGGTTCAATGACAAACCAAGTATATATATTTAATTTGTATATTAATGAACACTTAATAAATATCTATATCTACTCGTATATATAATACATATAATAAAATCTTAAACGAGCCGTGTATGTACATTAAATAATTTTTCAAAAAAACAATTTCTACTTAAAGTAACGAGATAAAAAAAAAATTGTTTAGAATTATTGTCTGTTTGTGCGTTTGTGCACGCTAATCTTAAAAACGGGTTAACTGATTTGAATTCAGTTTTCATTGATGTATTGATATTTAACCGAATTAAACTATAGGATACTTTTTATCCTGGGAAAATGTTAGGTTCCTCTGGAATATTAAAAAAAAGAAGTAAATACAGCACGTACGAAGTTGCGGGCACCAGCTAGTAAGACAATAAGAATCTAACGATAGTCAGATGGCTATAACATTAGCATTTTGATTGTTAATATATTGTCTTTCAATTTTACTTGCGCATTGGAAAAAAATTAATACAGCTAACAATAAATAAAGTAATGAATATTGAATGTTTCAATTCCTTTCTTCAGCATCTAAAGCCTCAGCATGTAAATATGATCCATTCATTCACTGATTTATAAGTAAAATAACATTAATTCTTTTATGTCTAGTCCTCATTTCATGCAGAATTTTTTTTAAATTTATTATAACTAAATAAAATAACGTTATTCATAACATATAAAAATGTTTATGGATAATACTGTCGGAGACATGAATGACCATTGGACGTATTTTATGCCATTATAGCGTGCACTGCTCAATAATCCCTATTGAAAAAAACCGTGTTATTATTAATTTATTGTCGAATTGTTCTTGCAAGAATATTCGTTTTACAATTTTGCATTTTTGTGAAATTTAAAAACGTGTTGGAAAATCTGATATAATTTTGAAACAGTGTCTGTATATTAAAGTTTTTGTTGGTGTTTCTGATTTCTTATTAAGAAAAATTTGTCTTATTAGAGCTATAGGTAAATGTACAACTAAATTGTACGTAAACTTTTTGAGAAGGATTGAGAGATAAGATAGGTTTTGCCAAAAAGGCGTTACAGGTTCAAATTTGGTTTATGTCTGCATCTCTCGAGTATTTTTGAATTCATATATATGGACTAAAGCAAGACCATATATGGGCTAAAACAGCGCAAAGAATTTAAACAAAGGACTAGCTAGTATATCCTGTGTTTGTTCATAACGAAAGTACATCCACTCACCTCTTCCTCTGTTGTGGCCGTGTTGACCGAGTCCATGCTTTGACAGAGTGCAAGCTCCATATTTTTGTGGTGCGGCGATTGGGCCCGCGGCGACGGCTGTTGCGGTGGCACCAGCGTGCCTTGCTGACCTGCTGCGCTCTGCTGCACGCTTGCGCCTCCTGTGGCCGTCGGGCTATGCGCCGTCTGCGCCGCCTGCGCCGCTTGAATGTTGTGCGCCGCCTGGAGGCTCTGCGCCGCCTGCAGACTTTGCGCCTGCAGGTTCTGCAGTGACTGGTGGGCCAGGTTCAACTGGTGCTGCTGCACTATGCTCTGCTGGACGATGCTTTGTTGCACTTTGATGTGCTGGTGCACGGCCAGCTGGTGGATCGGGTGGAGGGGCGCGGGGGGTGCGGGGTACGGGGGGGAGAGCCGCTGGCGCTTCACTTGCGCACTCTGAAGCGCTTCGTGCAGCCTCTTCACCGGGAGGGGGCTCTGGCCGAGGTTATCCACGGCTGTGGCTGGGCGGGCCGGCCGAGTCGCGCGACTCCGGCGAGCACCGACTGTGGCGACCAGGCGACGGACCACGCGCGGCGCGACGCGGTAGCTATGTCGATCTGTCTGTCAGACAGACAGCGACACGACGGCGGGCGACACACTACGCCAGCGCGAGAACCGATCCAACGATACGTCACCAACGAGATTCTACTTTAGCGAGTCCCTAATCAGTTGATGATGCTCAGCTTACTATACGACTCCTGAAAAGAACAAAGATTGCGTTAGTATCTGACCAAACCAAAGTTTAAAAAAATATAAAACGAAAAGAGAGAGGCAGTCGGATATTTTAATAAAAATAAAATAAGAAAAGTCGCAACAGGAGGACGCTAAACATTAATAATACTTTTAATTTGAAAGCGTTACTTAAAATTGCCAATTAGGAAAGAATCCTCTTATATCCCGCGCCCTTTTTATATCGAGCTCCTACTTAACACACCCTCATTTAAGGATTTTTGTGGAGGCTTGAATTTTTTTAAGGGGAATAATCATTAAAAATATGAAACACTATAAAAAGAACGCTCAATGTTTTTTTTAGTATATACCTAACAACTGAATCCAATGGTATTATCGCAAAAACCCAAGCACTGTTTTTTCCTAAGTGAATTAATTTCATCTAAGTGAATTTCTTAAGTGAATTCCTAAACACATAATTTGGTCTCTTCATTGACATGTGGTATATGGTATTACATGGTAGAGCACATCACTAGTGCTAAAAAAGACAACTACATAGGTGGCCCCTTTCGATGTTTCATAAGTTTCAACCTAATTTAAAAAAAAGAGTGTCAGCGGATATTAACCCCATCGAAAATCTATGTGGTTTGATGGTGCAGCGATGGCGAAATAATAATGAAAGAATAGAAGCAGCTGTTGTAGAGCATTGCCGAAGTGTTTGGGAGAGTTTCAGGGGAATGGACATATATGCTCCCGCCTTGTAGGTTCAATGCGAACGCGATTACAATCTGTGATTGATGCGAATGGCGGATTTACATGTTTTTGATTTAGTTTTGTTTATTTAAATAAATTTTACCATGATTCATTTTATTTCTTTAAAAAACAATATTAAATACTAGCGACCCGATCCCGGCTTCGATCGGGGTGCAATTTTTGTATATAAAAGTCTTCCCCGTTTATCCCTTTCTCCATAAGTGAAACCGAATTAAAATCGGTCTATCCATTCTCGTCTTATCATTTTATATTATGTATAAAAAAGATGCACATAACAAGTCAATAATTTTAATACTCGTACCATAATTGATTGACATTTCGTAGTTTCCTAGTTTTCCCGATGACAAAACATTATTCATGTCCTTGTAAGTGTTCTCTGTTATTCACTATTTACATAATATATTAGTTGACTTATCAGTCAACTAGCCTATTGCAAACATCAATTCGATATTCTGTTTTGTTTTGATAATTGCCCTTGTGCAAGCAAATGTCGACTTTAAGGTGACGAGCCTATTATTACCGTGACTGTATATACGAGTATTTTCATGTTATTATGTTGTATGTACTGTGTAAACCACAACACTTAGGTTGTTACAGCACTTAATGAGAATCTCACATGAATGGAAACCATTGTTATATAATGTCTGCGCTAAATAGAACGAGCGTTAACAGTCCAATTAAATTAATTGTTAGAATGGCGACCTTCATCGTTTCGTTGAGTTTAGTCCACCATTTAAGGCGAGGACTTAGCAGAAAAGCGTTATTTTCGTCGTCTAATTTTACTTAGACGACGAAAATAATAAGTATCTAATAATAATTTAATAAAAATACAGTGCATAATAGACTATATTTAAAAAAGTTTGGATATGAGAGACATACAAATATTGCATTTTCCGAATAAAACACTGCCCAAAAAATTCATTCGTGTCACAACAATAAAAATTTTCACAGACAACTATATTTGTTTTTTAGCTTATAAATTAACTTAAAAAGTACTGTAAATATGCTAAAGGTTTAATATTTTACACAATAGCAATATTTAAGAAAACCCTTTATATTTTAAATCTGTTCGGTTATTTCCGAGAAGCTACAAAATTGTGTTGTGCAATATTGCACCTTAATTAATAGGTTATTAGGTTGCGCTCATTTTGGTAAAAATTGTTTTCGGTCTGAGTCTTAGTCCTTCTCTTAAAATTGTATTGTAAGTCCTTCGAATTGAAACCTATTTTGGTTGATGCCGACAAATTTTTTTATATATATTATGGAGAGTGCACACGTGTGGGTAGCACTCGGCCATTTAAATTGTTACTCATCGCTATAAACATCTAGGATCTAATAAATTAAAAGCCAGACTAGACTGGTGACATCACAGTAACATTTACTGTGGTGACCCAGTTTTACAAATATGAGATACATAAAATAAAAATTGGTTTCATTTTCTATTAGGTAGTTAAGTAAGTAATATGAGCTTCCCATGTCGTAATTACATATTTAGACTATACTAATCTAGGTATCTATTTATACTTCTAAAATAGTTTGTTCTATCAATGCGCAGCCAAATTTACTAAGTCTAGAAATTTGGAACAAATGTTTGTATCATAACATAAAGTAACCCTGTATATTTAAACACTATTAATTTGTAGAATCGACAACATTTCTGTAGGCATTTTAAATGAGTTTTATAATACTCCTGAAAAAAGAAAACCTTTGTGGAAGGAAGATTTAGTTCTGCTCTGAAATCAATCAAATATCTACAAATACTTCGATTCAATGTTATTTTTTACGTCCTACAGCTATATCTAATAGAATCAGGTGCGCAATAATATGTAACAATCGAGCTCGAGTACATTAGATAACCCAAGGCCAAAGGTTTTTGCTGCAAAGCATGACTAAGCCTCATACAAAAAAATTACGAAAACGATGTACCAAAGAGGCCAGACAAATGATATATCTCAGAATTATATTAGGTGAGAAACCAAAATATGTATTTAAGCTTAAAAGTTAAAATATTTGAACCATAGATTAATGTTGAACTATTATTTGAACAATGTAAAAGTGTATTTATTATAGTAATTTTACAAAAAAACTCGCTTTTAGCAGATCTAGTTAATATTTTTATAATTATTAATTTAGAAAAATTGTTTTATAATTGTAAATTAAAATAGAAAAGATAGAAATGAATTAACTTTTTAATCACAGACACAGAACTGTTACCTTTTGGTCTACTTGATGGTTCCTTTTTTACTTAACAATATTTGTAAAGACTTACTCATTTATTGTTATACAACGGAGGCATTAACGCAACAAACAATACAACTCGTCCAACTTACTGCACCGAAAATTGCTTCATCGCAGAATGATTGACGTGGCCGATGCAATTACCACAACAATAATAACAATCTTCCTCAATGTAATGACAACAATTTTCAAACCTCATTTTGGTTCAATTGTTGTCAAAGATATATATTATACTCGTGTGTACATAAAATCATCTATACTTATAAAGAGAAAATATTTGTATTTTTGTTTGTAATGAATATACCCAAAAACTACTGGACCGATTTTAAAAATTCTTTCACTAATAGCGAGTAAGATAAGCTATATTTTATAAAGTTACGCAGACGAAGTCACGTGCAACGGCAAGTTCAACTATAATTATCTAAGTATATGCTTAGGATAAAACAAAACTGCTGTTTCTATGGAAATATAATGTGACGTCATAGTGCAGTTATGACTTCTTAGTTTTGACAGTGTGCACCAATGTCAGTGCTAGAGTTTATGCTAGCGTAGCATGTCACACAAGCGGATGTCTGTTTAGTTAGTAATATGTGCGCACAGTAAGGATTTATTTTCTCTATACAAAATGTTGACAGAGAAATGGATTCTGGCACCCTCTCGAGCGTTGAAATACAACAGAATAATTATAACTTAAGAATAAGAAATATATAATTATTCATTTTATAACTATCGCTTGAAGTTCACATGCATTCTGTAATATTTTTTTCTATATTTCTTATCAAACTAGAACGTGTAACTAGTAAATTAGTAAGGGCTTTGATATAAAAAAAATGTATAATCATGTTGTTAAATCGTTAATTGCTTAAGAAATTAAAAAGACCCAAAAAAATAGCACGAGATCCGCGTATTACTGTATCATAGATGATCTTAACTTAACTTTCTGTGTTTAATATAACATTTAGTACCTATAGACAAAATTAAGATATAATCTTATTTTTATCTAATAATTTATTTTCAAAAAATACCATAGTTACTCAATAAACTTTCATATTATTGTTATATTTTTTATTAAGACACAGTCACAAAGTAAAAAAATATACAAACCTTTCACTGTTCATTTCAATTAAAATCGTTTATCGTACTCATTCTTGAATTTTTGCGAAACTAACGCACGGCGAAAGATTTTTATATTTAAAAAAATAATGCTGTTAACTTTAGATATGATGGTATCGTAGTCGATTTTATTTTAGAATTTCATACATACTTCCGTAATTCAATAGTTTTTTTAACCAAAACGTCGGAAATTTTTTAACTAAAATGAAATCAAACACTTATAGCAATTTGAGACCAGTATAACATTGTAGGATTTAAAGAAGGGAGAAATATAAGAACAAATATCATAACCAAAAACAAACAGTTTACTGTGGGAACTGAAATTGGAAAGTTCAAAGCTTGGGAAGACTTTATCAACTCCGCATTTCAGTAATTATTAAGCCCGTCCTTACTCTGTGTACCTACCCGACAGATTCAAAACAATAAAATCATAATATTCCAGCAAACCATATAGATACACTTGTTAGAACGTAACTTTTAATTTCTAATACATCAGCGATATTAATGTATGCGAACTGTGGATCATATTATGTGAACATATTAATACATGTTTCTGATGCAACAAGCTTGGCGTCAAAACAAAGAATTTATGATTTAGCCTTCTCAGTAAAGTTAAATATTTTTACTACACCATAAAGAAAGCTCTATTTTAACAAATCAACCAAATAGGACTAACAAATATTCTATAGTTTGTCTAATTTAGTAAGAAATAAGCAAAACCATGGCATGACCATAAAGTGGGCCCCTAGCCAAGATGCAAACGCTTCGTTGCGTACTTCGGAAACGAAGAGAGAACAAGAGAGAGAGAGAGAGAGAGAGAGAGAGAGAGAGAGATTGGTTGTTGTAACGTCAAAATAAAATTTTAACCAATCACCAAGCTTTCTCTTAGCTCTTGTTTGAGTTGACAAAAGCTAATAGACAAAAACTATCAATGAAAACATTTCATTTTGTATTCATCCAGTTTTATGATCTATAATAAAGGGTTTTTAATCTTATTGTTATATGTTTGTTGCTATTGTTTATATTACAAACATTAAAAAACGCTGGAAAAATTACAAAATTCACTAATAGGTTTTATGCACAAAATAACCCACTTTGGGCTTCCACAGCATAACAAATGATTTTGCTACATACTCGTATGTATATCCTGTGAGTATTATGAACATTTCCACAGACATTACTTAACATTAACGTATAATATACCTATAATAAATATTTGGTTGTTTCGATCGAAGCACAGAAGCCATGTGACGGTAGTCTAAATAATATTAGCAGCATTATAATGGATGCTGGTGTCAATTTTAGCTTATTAGATTACGCTCTTTGGTATATTGTATAAACACATACAAATTAATTCATTATTTTAATTGATTACTATAATGATTTAGGCTTGGAATATTTTTAAATTAAACTGTATTAGTGTAACTAATGGGCTGGGAAAATACTGTATAAGAATGATGTTTTTCTATTTATTTATTTTTTTGCATATTTTATGATCAACCGTTATTTATTGAATAGATACGAGTATATCTCTTAGAAAACTTGTTCAAGATTTTTATTAAAACTAAGTAAAACATGTTCTTTAAATCCCAAACAGATAAAACCGCAGCACGCAACTAGTCTTTAGAATGAAAATATCGCGGTTACCCCTCGGTACGTTGGGGTGAACTTCTGAAACTGCTTTAATTTAAATTGAAAACTATGAGGTTCGGGCACAAAGAAATTGTTTGGTCTATGGGTGCGGGCTGTTTCAAAGATAAGTAGCGAGAAGTAATTACGTACTTGCTTACGTTTGTGAGAGAAAATACGCTAAACATGTGAACTCATCTACATCCAAACAAAATCCTTACATTTACAACGTCTATTCAGACAAACCTTTTAAAGGATTAAGCGTCTTTACAACAAAAAGATGCTTCATATATTACCTACCTACCAGAGACATTAAACATTAAATTTTATTTTCGTTGTTTATTCTAACAAAATATTATCTAGACTACATAGACGGTCGATGAAATTATTTTAAACCCTGTTAATTTACAAATTAACACTTATATTTTTTTTATGTATAAGTCGTTAAGCAGGCTGACGGTCCACTTGACCGTAGGTGACTACCGTGCCGTCGTCGCCTATAAAAGCAAGCAATACAAGCAAATACAGGTACCTATTTACTAACTGCAAGTGCCTAAGTAAGATTAAGAACACAATTCACGACAGTCTTCTGTAAGGATGTGGTTACTGCCGCCAGACGAGCTGCCTAATTTATGATTGCAAAACGCAGTGTGTCCTGTCACTACTATTGTAAAATCTCTTCAACTATCTGATGTACTGTACTCGTATTATGTATAGTTATCCGATGCTCATAATGTTTTTAATACTTTACCACATTTAACACTTGACAACTTTAAGACTAAAGATGTACACATATACTTATGTAAAATTCGAAGAGTATCAACGAACACCGTTTTATTTCAATAACTAAATAAAACTGATCTATATTATCATTGGATTATCTAAAAAGCAGTTTGATAACAGAGTCCGCTGCTATTCCACGAATGTGGTTAACAAAACAAACCCATTCAATTAACTATGTCGGTCCGACGACCAATGCAGCCATTCGCGTAATGAAATTTCAGCTGAAACACAAACTGATCTGAATATCGTTTATACGAAACGAATGCTCCATGGGTACCTACATAGTATATATTTAATACTATGTATCAAAATGACGAAAAGCTATAAAAAAAAACTTTCATTCAGTAAGCCACTTAACAGAATTAGAGACTAGTCTAAAAGTATTCTGTGTATGTACAGCCTAATTTAAAGAGAAACGAAAGCTCTGTTGGGCGTTTGCCCACATAGAGGTACCTACGTTGCGCACCGCAAATTGAATCTAATTGCCACAACGAAGTGTTGAATCAGACCGGCCGTCCGCCTTGGTGGCCTGAATTGCACCTATTTACCCATTTGAGATGAGAACACCCACAAGTCACCTGCTTAGGAACAACATAAGTATACAAAGAACCCCTATGACATCACAGCGGCTAATACGATGGAGTGAAAAAATCTAGTCTGGATTAACTGAGATTTTTTTTATTAATAATGGGTTTGCTCTCGCCAGCATCTAGCCATCCAGCAAAGACGAGGTCGCCGATGGAGCGAAATCACCCAGAAAATGCCTAGTCAATCGAACTTTAAAAAGATTTTTAAGTTTTAAAAAAGGCACACTGCGTTTCGCTGTCGTAAACTGGGCACTCTGAGTAGCCCATCTGGCTGCAGTCAGTAACCACCCCCTTACAGAAGACCACCGTGAAATAACAGCTCTCGTGCTTTTGTGTTTTAGTAAGGGATTAAGAGATGTCAGCAGAGCCCATTTTTCTATAACTTCTTAATCCCATATTCTTAAACCTACTATGGTCGGTAGCGTACTTGCATATATTAATATGTTGCTTTTGTTATAGGCGACGGTAGCCACCCAAAAGGGCCTATAATATCTTAATTTTTCCTATCAAAGTCGCAAACGTAATTGCAACCCCTTGTTTGTTTGTTTTTTTTTTGCTTGTTTTTTATTAGCGACGGTAGCCACTTATGTATGCCTGGCTGACGATTCACTCGTGATCAGTTCGTTTTAGGAATATATTTGCTATATTGTATATATTTATATTTTAGTAATCAAATGTTGGTAATATTTGCTACTATTTTGCTATCTGTACTTTTGTATAAGTTGCAGCGGGGAATTCATATTCATACTCGTGCGAAAGGCGAATTCTTTGTAGGTATTTTAAAAAATATTGATTTGCCACGTGCGAGTGGAGCATAAGCCGATCTTTATGTTAAAAAAAGACAAATCTGAACTCTCTTTTTTACAACTAAGTAGGTCCTTACAAAAACTTAAAACTTTAAAAAAACTACAGACTTAATTCTATACCTTTCGACGATTCGTATTCAAATGAAAGTACCTCTCAGGAAAGAGTGGTCTATCTATGCTGATCTAGTAGCTAAGATTCAAATTAAGCAAGTAATTTCTTTATTTTATTTTTTGTTTTTCATGCTTTACTTTTTACTTTTCCCGAATAGGTACAAGTCGGAGACTTTGTAATGTATTGTTAAAAAAACTTAAAATGGGCATAGCATTTTTATGCCTTTTGGAAATAACTTTACCACGTAAAATGTGGCGGTAATGTATAATTGAAAAATATACAGACTCAAACAATATTAGTTCATTAATACCTACATCGTTATTAATATAACTCGCGTACGTTTCAAAGTATGGGTTTGAACTATTATATGGCGATATTGTCTTGATCGTGACGCAACGAGACAATCACAAAAGCGTACTGTGGGACCTTGCCGCAACTGACTGTTGGTATGAGCTCTACTGTGGTAATTACAGCCACGAAGAATGAATCGACAACAAAAAACATTAAAGTGGACATAGATGGGGGGATAAGAACACGAAAATAAAAACATGATAAACAGATCTGAAAAAAAAACATGACTGTTTTTTTTTGTATAGTATAGTATGGTATAGTATGGTATAGTAATTTGTTTTTAGATAAAAAATAAAATTTGTAGTAATTTCAAAACCATTAGGAGGACGTACGAATTTTTTTTAATACATACTAGTATGTTACGAAACTTATTTCCTAAGACCACTCGTCTTAAGTCTATACAGAAGATGGGACAGGGGGAAGAGAGCCCCCCTAGGTGGGTCAAGACCGTGCAGTGGTGGGGGGCCTTAACCCTCGGCAGTCCGGGCGGTCGCAGGGGCTGGAAGGCCCACCGGCACCTGCTTGACTAATCGGACTGTCGCTGGGAACCAAGAAGACCCACTTGCGGGTACTCCGAACGAGCTCCGATTTTCGGGGCTCGTGGCGGAGTATTGGTTGGAGACTCCAACTCCAGCGGGCGGATTTTTAAGGTGGAAGCGGCCTCCGACTCTGCGGTAGGTTGTGCCGCAGAGAAGAGGTATAGGGTGCTTCGGAGGTGAAGCCCCTCGCTAACTGCACGCTACGAGAGATGGAAATAGGCGGCCTTTGCCGCTCTGATCGGGGGCGGCAGACACGGGGCTGTCCGCCGTCATCACAACACCGGACAACTCGGGGAGACGTGCTCTAGTTTCCGGCACGTCTCTTCACGGCGCAGAGGTCACACTCTGCGCCTAATCAGGGGGGCGGAAGCTCTCCGCGATGGGTCCGGCTGCGGACAACTGCCGGTGGAGGCCTCGGATGGACGTCATTTCATTTCTCCAGTCCCCCATCATAGGCAATACGTAGGAACCAGAAGGCGGTTTTAGTCGGTTCGAGTCACGGCGTACCTATGGTGTTCTGAGTACGCCGCTAAGCCTCTAAATAAGAGAGCGGAGTTCTCCGCGACTGATCCGGCCTCGGACAACTGCCGATGGTAATCTCGGACGGACGTTGGTTCATTTCTCCAGTCCACCATCATAAGCAGCGCGTAGGAACCCCAAGGTGGTTTTAATCGGTTAGAGTCCGACATAAGCCACCGGCCGCCCCAATCCCGTGGGTATCCATGATGGATTTCCCCTTGTAAAAAAAAGGGGTGGTGAACTTTTGTGGATCAACGTGCCATTTTTTAAGACCATAGATATGCCGTCAAATAATTTTGACTTAGGTAGTGATTGGGAAAAAATAACTAAACGCCTATGGACTCTACTCTTTATCTATTACAAAAAATATATTTTGCTCTGTATAGTAATAAATGAAATGATTTATTTCAAAATATACCTAGGTCCTATTTTTTAAATTTAAAGCAACATTAGTGTGATTTCTGTTGTTGAATCTGCAATCTTAGCATCTAATCTTAGATGCCAAATGACTTTATATTAGGGTTGTAAGATAGATGCTTTTAGGTGCTTTTAGTAGAATTTTGCTTTTTATTTTACTGTAATCACCATGACATGCGAGTGGATGAACATTGTTATTTTGAACTAAAATGCAAACTGCTAACATCTGTGGAGTGCCCAAAATATTATAGCGCGTACCTTCAATGACATGGCACTGCACAGAAGATTCTTGAAAGGTTACATTAAGTGGCCCAGCATACGGTTGTCCATTCTTGTTAATTCGATTAACCTTTAATTTCTTTGGGTAGTAAGTCCGACGGCCATGCCGGCATTCTTGAGGTCATTTTCATTCATTGAGATCAATTAGATAGGGCAAGTTTTTTTAAAGGTTATACATTGCTATAATTCCTTTCATTACCAAATACTTAGTTATTGTTATCAATTGAACTAACTTATTTTGACTTATTTTTTATGCATCCAATGCGTTTAACTTCTTTTTTTTTTTTCAAACTTCTCGAAATCCAGTAAGACAGTTTCAGTGTCTTACTTGAAATTCTTATATAACTGACGACTTTGGCTTGTATTTGTCTTTGTAAATACGATTTTAAAACACTCGATTTTTCATAATTTCACATGTAGGTTGTATTGCATTTTTATATCAATTCCACATTACTTAAATTAATTAAAACTGTTTTAATCTAGAACAGTACATATCTTTGATTTCGATGTCGGATTTTAATCATGGATTTTCAGGAATTATACAATGCATGTAATATAGAATACCAATGGCGAATGCTTTAATCTTAAATTATTATTTTTTCAATAATCCTAGTTTCCAGTTGCAAGTACAAAAAGAAGACAAGTTGCATGTATACGATCTTGGCATGTATTTCAATTATATATATACACAAACCTTCCTCGTTTATCGCTCTTTCCTTTAGTGGCGGACAGCGCCTTATTTCATAACTAGCTGTTGCACGCAACTTCGTCCGCGTAAACAAACAATCAAATCTTTCCTCTTTATAATATTAGCAAAGCTAAGTATAGTTATTATAAATTTAGATAATTATTTAATCCTATCCTAGAAAATAACACAATTTATAGAAAAACGATCTTAGCTAATGCAAATTGTTTTTCACCAGTTATACTGAAATGGCTTTTCAATTATGCTTTTCAATTATTATTTCTATTAATAAAAGTCTCTGTATAGCTACGAACTGTATAGTTAGTAATTCTTTAGTTTTTTTTATATAAAAATATCATCAATTGTAAATTTATCACATTTAATTATTGCTTTAACTACGTGTATTTTTAAAAATTCAAATGCTTAGGCTATCACTAATAAGGCGACTTGTCTCATTTTTTGCCTTCTTATCGTCACGCGATACAATTCGTTTTGTTATTGGTCGTTGTTTAACAATTATTAGCAGCAATTTAAACGCTTTCACTACTTGCGAAACTAACTAATAGTGGCCAGCGCCTTTTATTGTTTTTATGTAAGAATTTTTTTAAATAAATCAACACTTTTTGCTGAGATTTCTACACAATCCTTAAACGTTCTATTAAATATGTTTTTCTCATTGTTAATATTCAGTAACAATGTGTAGTGGTTTCCGAGTGCTCTTATGCCTTCGATACTTGGCAATTTCTACGTTTCCATTGTTGTGTTTGTGAGCCTCTTTTGTGCATCACATCACAGTGATTTTCCCATTTTGACTCGCCTACAATCTTTATTTTTCTTATACGAGCATATTTCAATTTTCATACAACTTACTCGTGCGCTATATTTATGCAAAGCACGCGTTTAAAAATCGTAAACGTTGCATAAATTCCTCGTTTTTATGTATTTTTCTATAAATTTTTACACTAGATGGATATTTTTACCCTCTAATCTTTTTTATTAATTTACCACCTACTAATTTACGGTTTGTTGAGCTTAGCTCAGACACGGGAAATGTTTACGGGTCATAAATTTCAGATGCTCTAGCTCTACCACTAGCCGTAATAATTATTACAAACTAGCGGCACAATATTTTTAAAATTTCTGACAGTTTCCATCGACACATCAAAAGTATTCGAGAATTTTGGGACTTTTTTAAAGCACATCCTAATCTCTGCCTATACTTGTATTAGAACTTATAATAGTGAAATAAAAAAAAAAGTGCTACAATTAGCAAGTCGGTAAATAGTAATATCCAGCTGCCTCTTTAACAATGCCACCTGGGTTACCTAGAGAACAATAGCACATCTCACAAGCACACACACTGCATTCGACGGAAAACGCACATGCACAATTTTCCGAACACCCGGTTTACGGACACTGTGTCGGTCGCATCAAAGCAAAAGGCGGCACGAACAAACGTTGCCTCCGCACGCGATAGACTGACGGCGGACGACTTTCGGGCGGACTCGCCGGTCGAGCGGGACGCGCGGTGGGCCTTGCAGACACATTGCGCGCGCATGCTCCATCTCTTTCGCACGGACCCCGATCGCGTATATCTGTCTCTCTTCCGCGCGCTTAAGCACACCTTTCGTTCCAGAGACAGGTGTTCTCGCGCGTGTGTGCGTCCGTACGCAGCTCTGTTGCGTGTGTGAGCACTTCCTGCGGCTGTGGATCGTTTTTTACGCTCGGCAGAAATTATAAAAAAGTAAATGGAGGGAAAATTAAATAAAACGTTTACAATGAAGCGTTTTCCTGTACACTGAATGAATCAAGTTAGTGTGCGCTATTTTTCAGTTTGTATAATATCGTCGTGGCATTATCGCGAGAGCGATTACGACGCTTTTTAAAGCCGTTGGAGCTATGTAGGCGGGCGTAATTAGGCACGGCGGAAAGGTATATTGATTGCGGTGACGCGGCTTTGTGGAAAAAAAATCGATATTTTTGTATTATACCTAAAAGGTGGCACGCGATGTGTCCGGCCGGCCCGTGGCTCGTGCGTCCACCGAGTCCACGGGTGAGTAAAGTATGGGCTGCGTATCGATCGACCCTAGTTTTACGGCGTGCACTATAACTTGGGCACACTTACTGCTTTATCAAGATCGCTTATTTCAAATGACTTCAATCAACCACCCAGCGTACCTACCTGGTCTTATTAACTGATACATAGTCTAGGCCTGAACTTGTCAATTGAAAACTAAATAGGTAACTAACTAACTAAATAACTAATGACAAAGTAAATACCTAATTTACTACCTATTATAACTATTAAGTAACTATTTTTGCTTTTTTTTTGCTTAAAAAAATGTAATTATTCGGCTTTAATTTTATACTTAATTATATTCTTTTAGTATAAATAAGGCATAATGTCTTCTACTAAAACTTTGGCATTGGTTAATTTTTTGAACAATTTTCTAATTAATTTCTATATTTATAAAATTCAGCCACGCTTTTTATCTATACTCTTAAAATTGTTTGTCCTGACAGACAACCTATGGACAGACAAGACTACTTCCAAGTATAGAAAGCTGAAATTTGTATAATTGGTTTTTATTTTATAATACTTATGCGTCAACTAAGAAAGGATTTTGGAAATTTCAACTTAGTGCGAAGAAGTGGGCGGGTCGCTAGTAAGTTAGGTATATCCAGTTTTTATTTCTATTTGTTATAGATTATGTTTTTATTATAAATTATGATAGGTTAAAGTTAAGCGCTACCAATAGATATGTACCTATATCCGATGAAAACTTGATTGAATCAAATTTTTGCTAACCCGTTGAGGGCTCGAAGTTTCTCAGCGTTCTATGGAAAATCTAGCCTCGGAGTTTCCCTGAGGAACGGACTTCGTAATGAGGAAATCCTTAGGAAAACTAAAATCACCGACATACTGCTTTGGTCCCTATTAAGAAACAACCTGTAGTGGGCAATAAGTCACGAATAAAACATTGTTAAAATAGGACTTGGGTTCTGTACAAAAAGGGAACTTTATATAGATACATGTATTGTAATTACATGGTCATTACACATAAAAAGGTTGTTGATTCTTTTCTATTATTTTAACAAGTATTTTAACCTTATGATGTTTTTCTTTACTTTGGTTAGAGATCAGGTATTTCAATCAGGCAAAATATGAGTTCAATAAGTACTTCTTCAAAAAATCAGGTTTTACCATGAGATTACAGGCAATAAGTTCCTGATTACAAAAAAAAATTCAAAATAACTTTTATTTTTTGTACACTATCAATGTAAATTTCAAATTCCAAAATTTCTATCTCCAAAAACTACGGAATTTTATGGAGCTCATGCTAAATTTCATATGGTGTAAAAAAGGGGAAGAACTTACCTGAATAATAATTACCTACTTATAATGTTCCAGTAATTATTTCCTCTAGCTTTATAAATGAATCTACACAATTTCCATTACTTCAAAAATATTCCATTAACTCCTACCGGGTAGTGTCATTACTTTTTTAATTTCCCCTTTTTTAGATAAAAAAAAACATGATCGTTTTGTATTCTTTGTACCAAAAAAAATCTTGATGTCCATTTTTATATTCTTATCTTCGAAAATTATAGGGAAAAGTTTCGGATCTACAATAAATACGATGGTTTATTATCTGGATTTCAAGCTATCCCTTTACCAAATTTCATCAAAATTGGTTGTTTTTCTTAGCTGAGAAAGCGACCAAGGTAGAAAGATAAGATTATGTTCACACTTTTATATTAATATTTTGTCATCACTAATTTATGAAACATTTGTACATTGGAAGTTTCAACGTTATCTTAACCTTTATGATCTGAAACTAGAATCACAATTACATGTTCTGGAACTAAAATAAAGACATTCGATGTGGATAATTTAAATAAAAAAACTGAACTTACAAATCTAATAAATGCGCGAAAGTCGTAGAGTATAACAGTTCAAGGAGTCAAAACATTTCTCAGTAGACGGTTCATAGAAAAGGAAGGAAATGCAATAAATTACTTTCAGAATAGCACGGCTCGTTGGATGAGACGTCTTTCTTGCACAGCGAAGTGAGAAGTCAAAGCTTTTCAGCAAAGGCGACTAATGTGCTTGGATAATGAGAGTACCTACTAAGTAAGCAAATGTAACAAAACATATACACAACTGCTAAAGCAATACATGAATCCCATCCCACATATCCTAGTCTCTTCTTTATTTACATATTGTATTAGGTACACACACCCGGCTTTGGAACTGAAATATTTATATTTAAGTGAGTTACCCGAAGGCGTTTCAGAAGAATAACAAAAGCATTTTTTTAAGGGTGGCCCGGTTGTAGGTACTTTGGATTGCTAATTGCGTGTATATACCTATAGATACAAAAAATAATGATAAAAAATATTTTTAGGATGTTTCAAAAATTCACGTGACATCGGGATAAAGAGGAAATAATAGGGAAATGGGCTCTGGCATTCCCTTACTCACTTATCGAAACACAACAGCACACGTGCTATTATTTCACGGTGGTCTTCTGTAAGGGCCACCTGACGGGCTGCCCAATTTATAACTGCGAAACTATTTCATTAAAAAAATTTGCCTTGCTACGAGTACTTCTAATGCATTAATAAATGTCACATAAAAAACAAAATGTTACTCGTATTTCCATGACTTAATATCATAATAGGTAATATTTTGCAGTGTATAGTATATTACACCACACATTCTTATTATACGATCTCGTTAATATTTAAAGAAGACCGATATTTTGTAAGTCTTCCTGTATTCCGTCTGACTTCTGGTGCCCTACAGCTGACCGGTTGAATGCTATTTTTGTTAATGTTTACACAAACCACGCCTATATTTATTCGCAATTGCCGGATTTAATGATTGAAAATAAATTCTAGTCGCGTACAGCGTATTTTTAGACACTTATTGCGTAAATATACCTGTTTATTTTTGTATTTCTGGTATCAATCAAGTTCACACTTTAGTAGACCAAGAAAAAAACTTCTATGAACTTATAGAGTGACCTACATTGTCAATTTTGGGTAATATATACAGTATGTATGTGCACCTAACATATCTCTGTATTGATTTCCTTAAATGAAACCTTGATTGCTATAGAATTTGAAATATAAGTGTAATTTCGTTGCAACGAATTGATCTTCCAATCATTTAAAAAGGTTTCAATATTAACTTGGAGGGTAAATGAGCTAGAGATCTTTGCAGAGCTAAAGAAAGACAAGTCTACATCGCTATAATCCAGCGTCGCTAATTAGCTGGTGGTCTTCAAGATAATTCAGTAGCTGCAGATTTATTATACTATACATAAAAATTTTGTACAGATTTACTATACCATACATAAAAAAAATTATTGAAATAATCAAGTAAAATATAAGTTTAAAGGGAGCCCATTTCCCTTTACCTTCCTAATTCTTTATCCTTAATCTATCTAAGGTCGACAAGGAACTTGCGGCACCTGCGGCGACGGTAGCCACCTACCATCAAGTGGATTTACAATAAGTGCTTATCATCCACAGTCTACCAGTTTGACGACCTTTCCATAAAAAGTATAAAAACACGATGAGCTTGTATCCGAAAATAAGATTTATGACAATCAAAAACATCTTAAAATTTACTCTAAGTACCTACTTCCACTGGTAGAAAGTCATACATTTACTTCCTATAAGGTTATAAATTTAATATGATTTCATTTTGAAGCGACACGAGCGGAATATTGCGTGACTCGTAGCACCTTTACGAAGCAAAACCTCCGTAAACACATTAAACCCATTTGCTTCAATCATTTAGAACGCGCGTATGGTATAATAATTTGTCATATACCTATAAATAGACTTTATTATACATACATAAAAATCAAAATATGGACCTAAATATTTCGTATATAAATAATCTTTTTTTTTAGAATTATCACTTTTTTGTTATTGTGGCAAAGCAATATTGAAACCGTGTAAAATCCATATACATAACTCTTTAAAGAGAGTTAAGTCCTAACGTCGTAAAGTTAAGTAAAGAAAAAAGCGTGTCATAAAACCATAAGTAACCACAAGCGTAAGTAACATAAAACCGTAAGTAATGAACATAAACAATGACGTAATATAAAAGATGCAAATATTGTCCTATCTTTGCGTAGACTTCCTTGAAACTTTTGTTTTTTCGTGACCACAACCTTTTACTGAAGCGTTTGTTAATGGCCTTTGGGTAATTCGAGTTCGCACTTTTTCAAGTCAATTTATATTAAACATGATTCAATAGTGCAACTTCATTAAGTTTATAAGTTTGACCTGTGACTGTCTGCGGCATGGTAGCTCCCAAACGAATTAATAGAACGATTTTGATCCGTTTTGTTTTTGTTTGAAAGCTGACGTGATCATGCTACAGCACTAAGTAGTCTGCGGGATACCCAACTACTCAGCAACATAGCTATATCTACTCAGGTAGATATAGGCGTTTATGTTAGTTTATAATTTTAATTATAACTTGTTACAAGTAAATCTCACACGAAAATCTTTTATCTTTTTGTGACATTACCATAATAACAAATCAAATGATTCAAAATAAAAGAATAAAACGAAAATGATGTAAAAAAAATCAGTGGCACGTCGGGATTGCCGACAGAAGTGAAAACTTGAGCAATTACGTGTTTATTTACAATTATTGATCGCAAGAAATACAAGAGAAAATATATGACACTGACACACAATGACAACTAAATAGAATGAACTTCATAATGATCGACCATTAAAAAGGTTTGATGTTGATATGAAATTAGATTATTGGTGAGAGGTGTATACCATATTGATCCTTGTTATCATATCTAGTAAGTTTACTTTCATATGCAGTTGTCTGCTTAGTACTTATATACTGATTTATCGATTACACAGTTACACTGTAACTGGTCGCGAGTTCAATAGTTTTTTCCCATCTCAAAAATGCCCAATGCGCCTAAAGAAGTTTTCACTTTAAAAATCAAACAACGGACGGTGTTGAAACTTATTTCATTAGTGGAATTGACTTTTGTAGAGTATTTCACGAATCTTTGTCATCATAATATTATTTCGTTGCGCCCAGATGTTAAAGCACTTAGCGGCTTGCGCCGGCTGTATTATGAATAGCAACGGAACTAGTATTTTGCGGCTTCCCGCTGGAACTAGACACAAATTAATGGCCCGGCTTTCGGCTTAAAATTAATGTAATGCACCCAGGTTACGCAGCCCAAATTGTAGGCAATCAGTACATTTTGCAGAGCGCGGGGACGCTGCAAATTTTATAATTGAATTTTTAATACATTCGTGTTTGACATAGCTCCCACGTACAAACTTTGATTTCGCACCGCTGCATAGTGTTAAAATAATAATATTAGCCGACTAAAGTCAATGCATATCTATCTTATTTTCTAAGAAAAACGCCGTTTCAGTGTAGGTAACATCTGAGCAACATTAAACGAAAATAAATCGACGTGAAACGAATTGATTAGTTTAGATGGAAACAAAAAGAAAGATGCGGTACATTCTTACATTATGTAATCAATAAATGAGACTGAATACTTATCCCCACAAGTAAAATTCAAATATTGAACATATTTACATAGTATAAAACAAAATCGCTTCCAGCCGTCTGTCCGTCTGTATGTTAGATCTTTTAAACTACGCAACGGACTTTCATGCGGTTTTCGCCAAAGAGCGTTAAAGGGAGAATATATTTAATTATAATTTGCAGACAAATCCGTGATAGGGCGGGGCGACCAGCTAGTGTGTTTATTTTCAAAATAAAAAAATATATATTCAAAATTTTCCACAAAACTCTGTCCGTACTTTAATGCAGCACAGTGTCATTTCAGTGACTGAAAGATACTGAGTTCATTGGACTCAGGGCCTCTTTCACCACCTCTGAGTAAAGAGTCAAGTACTCGTAGATTAACCGCTATTTATAGTCCCCGGTCCCCGGGAATGATGGAGCTGATATACCTTTGTTTGTTCGGTAAAAGTCCCAAACATTAAAAATAAAATAATAAAAAAAATTCGCCTATCGAAGGATGCAGTAAACCGAGTGCATAATTTTATAAAACATAAAATTATTTCTAAAAGTAACTAATCAACACTTTACTTGTAGTTGGTGAAAGAGGCCCTCAGTACTAAGGTCCATGCGCGGATACGCGGATGGTGAGTAACTAAAGATCGTTTTTGCTTCCAACTACGTAAAGTACCTACTTAAAATATTCTTGCATACTATATCAACTATGTTTTCATTACACTCAAGTCCAAGTTCAAACACTTAAAGATATTACAAGCGCTTATAACATCTTGGGAGAAGGAACTAAGTATATAGGTTTTTATTCTTTTAAATGAATGAGGTCTCTTCGTTTACTTTATAAACTATTAGGTATCTGAAAAGGACATCAAAGATTTATAATGTTTATAATTTTTTTTTTTTAAATTGTCTATTAAATCTGTACAAATCTCAAAACTTTGCTTGTTTGTTTGATGAATGCATTAAAGTTGGATTTCATTCTCGAGGAAAGTTAAAGGCTAACGTTATACGGCAGTAAGCTAGTTTTGTATAAGTGTTTTTCGTTATAAGCCTCTTGTTTTTGTACTACGCTTTAGAAAGTTTCTTAATGATTAATGTTACAATTAACTTTTTCCGGTAATGACATAAGAACGTTCTCTATTACAAAAGCATTGAAAAAACACACTACACATTAAGAGTCAAGTGTAATCGTAAAGTTGGAACTAAAATTGTGTGCTTTACGCGTAAGTGAAATAAAATGATATAAAGTAATTTAAAACAGAAACACGTTACAATCTAAAATAGTACAAGTTACGTAAATTGCAGTTGCCACAACTTTGCGTTGAATTTTTCAAATTAATATTTAGAACAGCGCACCAGGCTTGTTAATAAACTTGTTAAAATGTTGTGTGAAACAAAAACAACACGATGAAACGCACCTTCTATGAAATAATACAATACTGCGTTACTGTATTGTTCAGGTAACATTTTTAAGCAGAAACATACTGGGCTTGTAGTCTTTTTATAAAACTTTACCCTGCATATGTAGATATAGATGGAGATATAATAATATATGCCTTTATTTCAAAATTCTGTATATTATACTAGAGATCCGCTTCCGGCTCCGTATTGCCACCTGAATGATTTTTGTAATGCCACCTGAAGGGAAAGTACTTACTCTTAATACTGTAGATAGAAAATTAGACTCAAAGAAAATATTCCTTTATTTTTGAATAGAAAGAAAACTGCATTCAAAGATTTTCGAAATACACAATATATACCCTGTATATACACAAACCCTCCTCGTTTATATTGTAAAAAATTAATATTAAGAAGGAAAATAAATAGATAGAATAATAACACAGAAGTGACAGCCCAGTGGATTACAAAATCGGTACCTAGATACAGCTTGTAATCCAGGTCGGACGTGCTGTAGTCTCCGAGTCTTTCCGAATTCGTGGATGAATTAAAAATGAAATTACTTGCTCTAACTGTATAGGAAAACTTCGTGTCCGAGACGACTAGCAATTTTCACAGAAGTCCTGCCAATCCGCAGTGCCAATTCGGAGAGGAAAAGCCTTCACTAGCAGTGAGATGTAAAATATCCAAAGATATGGTTTTAGAAACAGTTAAAAATAATTTCATTTAACTTTTTCTATCGATATGTTGAAATAATAAAGTAGGTGAGAATTATGAAAATTTAAAATTAAAAAAAGGCATTTTGACATATAACTTGTTAATTTAAATAAATAAATAAAATTGTAATGTGCCTCTTATTGCAGACAAATTATTGTGTATAAGATATTAGGATAATTTAGATTAAGTTATATAATGTAACTAATTAAATAATTTATATTTTATAAACTTTAAGCCGCCACAAGAGCTGCCCAACTGACTGCGAAACACAGTGTTACCTGCCATTAAGTATTTGCCAGATCCAGACCAGTCAACTTTGAAATAAAAAACGCTAGAGCGAGCATAATAATGTCTCGTAAAAATAACTAATGTAACACTATGAAATCTATAAATATTAAAAAATGTCGTGTTGTGTTAGTTTAATTTAGTCGTGTTGAATAATATTCAGCTATTAAAACAATGGAAATATTCACGAAAAAAAAATTGTGAAGAAAATTCATTTTCTCATACATTTTGTATGTAACTGGTTTTTATTCTGAGGCAGTACGAAGTTCGCCGGGTCATCTAGTAGGTGAATAAATAAATTAATAAATTTAAGCACTAAATTTATAATATTAAAAAATATGTTACTCTATGCGTGGATTTGCTGAGCGTTTAGTATGTTTTCGGAGAGTTCACAGTTCGCAACGAGCATGGCAACAATTTTAATAAATAATTATCCCCGCTGCTTCGCCCGGATAAGCAGATACGAGCTTAATTTGTTAAGTACACAACCTGTTAAGAGGAAGACTGTTTACATTTTTATTTCTTTAATTTGCTTTCACTTCCAATCTCTACTTTCGGACTTGTTTATTTTCAGGAATTTTCGTGACAAGGATTAAAGTGCAAACAACATTAACTGAATTAAAAAATATACGACCCAGTCGGAAAAATATTAACTTCCATTCCTGTGTAGCTTTGTTCGGCTTCTGCTACAACTTCATTTTGGCTACGTCTTTCAGCGCTCTAATAAATTAGAGAGTGAATCTATTAAAAAAGTAATTATTTTTTTGCGAACAAGCAAGCTGCATCCACGTTGCAGATTTAGTGTTTTTTTTTGTTGCAAAACTATTTCATATGTGCTAGAAATAGAACTTGCCTTGTAGAAAATTCCGTTTCGACCTGTGAATAATTTACGTACCTACTCGTTCGTACAAAATTTTCTTTCAAATAGTATAGCTAGTCTACTCAAACATATAGAATCAAGTCATCAATTTAAAAAAAATATGCCAATTTGTTTTGCTATAGTGACGACATACACATATGGCGCTGAAACATAGTCTCCAACTATGGAAGCTCAACGTCTCACAACAAGCTATGGAGAGGGCTACGCTCGAGGTTTCTTTGCGAAATAAAATCTTGAATGAGGAGATCTGTAGACGTACGAAAGTTACCGACATAAGCCGGCGGATCAGCAAGTTGAAGTGGCAGTAAGCAAGACATATAGAATTCCGCTGGCTCCGGAAGGTTCCCTAGTATAGAGGCCACGGACTGGCAACCGCAGCGTAGGACGTTCACCCACAAGGTGGACAGACGACCTGATAAGGGCCGCGCGACTACGGTGAATCCAGACTGCTTCTGACCGGTTCTATTGGAAAATTATGGGGGGAGGCCTATGTTCAAAAGTGGACGCCCTGCGGCTGAAATGAAGCTGTGCCCAACGAAGTTGCCCAAGGAAAAGTATTGACGTTGTAAGCTCTCATGTGTTTGATAAGTTTTCATTGTGTGAAATTCAGTTAATGAATGCAAGGTTCACGTTACGTTTTGTGTTCAACATTTATACTATACAATTATGCGCTTTAAAAATAGCATATACTATTTGATGAAGATAAGTAAAAAAAACCGGATTGGCTATTTTCATAAAAAACTAACAATCCTTAATTAAGTAACTCACCAAAAGTGACAATTCTAAAGAATTTTGTAAGATTTACACATTGGTTTAAACGCATAGAAATAAGCTTTATCGCTTGTCCCATCGTACTTTCCACCACCCAATTAATCCACCCAATCATCCTTAATTTGTATGTACAGAATGCAAAGCACATTTGCAATTCTCTAAGCTTGATACCCCGAGGCATTTCTGTCCATGCAAGTATACCTACTATATACGGTTCAAATAATTAATTTGGAAACAGCAATCCCGAAGAGACTTCCCTTTAAATGAGCCAAACAGGCATGCTACAGTTCTCACAACGCAAAACCGGCGCTCCTAAAAAGCTAAAGCTAATTGCAGTAAGATACCGTCCTTTACTAATACGATATGTGTTACACGGGGCGCGGCCAGCCCCGTGCTCATAGGGCACAAACGTACATCGATCTCGAGTGTAAACACCACTTTATCGAAGCGGATTAAAGTCGAATTTTGAACGGATAAGTTAAAATTTATGCTCCTCCTGTCTCTAGACTCCTTAATGGAAATTGTGAGCCGTGCCCGTGTCGTTACGCGCTGCAAATGTACGTAATGTGTCGTCAAAAGGGTGAAATATACTTTAGTAGGCCGTGATTTCATTCGTAGCCGGGGGCTTACCGGCTTTTAAAAGTTCCTTCAACTAGATTTATAGCAGTTCGTCGAGCACTGTCCGCTTCGGTTGGCTGGGAAGCCTGAACAAGAATTACTATATATACAAGACTGGCTCCTAAATCTTCGAAATAAACATAATTTTTGTATTCACAACCTAAAGTAGACTCCCGTGATTTTTTAAAAATTTTGTTATAACATAACGTTAATATTTTGTCACCATTTCCGTGTAAATACATGGTTACACGCACACAAACCTACTACGAGTAAATAAACTACGCTTCGCCTTATTAAAATAGTCACTAGTGAAAATGCTCAATTGCGTAAGGAAAGGGTGTAAAAACGAAGTTTCAAAAAAATAAAAAAAGGGATGGAACCACATTTCACACGTAAGTTAAACGGAATACGAGTACCAATATTTTCTATGCGAATAAGCAAAAATTAAGGTTACTAATAAATACTAATTAAGAACCTACGCTTGGCCTACGAAAATCAGTTCATGACACCTTGCTTCACTATGTTGTCCGCAAAATTATGACTATAATTCTCTTATTTGGTCTCATGTATCTACTTGTACTTACAATTAATAAAAATGGGATCTATTTTAATGTAAAAAAGCCAATGTAGAATTTCCTACACTACGATGTAGGTATTGAAGATATTAGTTAGACATCAATAAATAATAAATTTGCTGTAATGTGTAATTAATTAGGGAAAGAAAAAATTGTAAGCAGATTGATCTATACGTTCCTACACCACTACTTTTAATTAGGTAACTAAATAATTCCTACACGAAAGATGACTGACGCAAATGTATATGACTGTTTCTTGCAATAAACATCTGCGGAATATTAGAGCCGAGAGATTGTTAACTTGTAAGATTAGTAAGGTAATTATTTTCCACACTACTATTTCGTTCAACATAATTACATCGAAAAAACATACGGTAGAACTTAAATTATATTAATGTTTATTGTCTGTTTAATAGAATAGTTACTTTATATGTGCAAATGTAACTTCAATAGTTAATAAATTAGAAAATTGTATTGTATACTAGCGACCCGCCCCGGCTTCACACTGAATTTAAATTTTCAAAAATCCTTTCTTAACAGGTACATACTTATAAGTTAATTAGCAATTTCTGAATTTCGGTTTTCTAAACTTCCCTAAGTAGTATTAGCTGTGAGTTCTGGTGCGTTGATAGTCAATCATTACAAACAATTATATAAATTTATACCTGGATGATTTAATTATTTTTATAGTAAATCAATATTTAATCAAATCATATCATATTATATCATATTTAATCAATATCAAATATTTAATCATAACTGTGCTAGCTGGTGCCCATGACTTCGTCTGTGTTGAGAAATGAAAAATAATATAACACTTGAGAAAATATATCTGACATATTTATCGCTGTGACGATTGTGGCGCGTCCACGGCGACAGTGGCGCCCTGTATTTTTTTAATATTTTTATACGATCTCTCGGGAACCTAACATTTTTTCCAGGATATAAAGTATCCTATATGTTAATCCAGGTAGGAAACTTCATCCAAATCCGTTGAGCCACTTAAGTTTACATCCATAAACGTTTGCATTTATAATTTTAGTAAGATACGATAAAATAATAACAAATTATACCTAACAATTATTGAATTAAAACAACAACACCATAAAGGAAAACTTGTTCTAACGTAATTTTTATTAAATTCTTTTTACACTTTACAAGGCGAGGGTGCCGACAGAAAATACCTCGTCATGTTGCAAGGAGAGCAAAAGAAAAATTCCAAGTTTTGAGCTTCTTAGATCGAGAATTTCATTAATATTAGCTACAGTCTTAAATTAAAAAAATATATCTACCGTATTAGCCCAGCTAGTAAATCTAAGTGAGAATTTAAGGAAACTAATATGAATAGCAATGAAAACATAGCTTTATATCTCCAATTTAAATTTCTTTTAAAAATTTCTATAAGAGTAAGAATTAACGTTTTATTACCGTTTCTTGTGTCCATCTAAACTACATTAATATTGTAAAGAGAAAAGATTTGAATCTTTAAATTTTTGCTTGTAATAGTGAATTAAAAAAAAACTATTTAAAAAATTCTTTCACCTATAGCAAGCTACAATATCAGCGAGTATTTTTGTATTTTATTTTCAAAAAATTAGAAATCACCACGAAAGGTACAATAATGTAACCCATGGTGTCACAAATTTGCATATAAAGTTATTTGGCGGACGCTGCGAAAGCTATTGATGATACATAAAATAATGTACCTATATTACCTACAAACAAAAGTTCGCAAGGCTATTTCCCTATCCCTTGCAATTCCCTTGCAATCCCTATCCCTTGCGATTAAGAATAAATGTTATCCAGTAAGTAAAACATTTTAAGTGTTCACGGAAATGTTATTCTCGACTGCTCTAATTCCACTCTCTAGTATTTAGGCTGTGCTGGTAACTCGGTAGACTTTATTAAGGCTTTTAGTGAGCTACAAAAATGTGTTCCTGTTACATGCAGAGTATATGCAGAGTGGTCTCTATGCAAGTTAGTGTAGGCAACTATTCCGATTTTTATTTGCATGTGCCTAAAAACAATAAATCTTGTGAAACTAAATATTGTATGAATAACTAGGTGATTGATATGCCGTTTTTTAACACATTTTAATTGTCTTTTTTTTTCATAAGTTGACCTGTGTTGTGTATCTGTGTATCCGTGTATCATCTTTGCTCCCAAAGGGATCGACCAATTTTTTTTTTGTTTGAAAGCTGACAGGATTGAGATGGTTCTTAGCTATAATTTCTAAAGATTTGTTCAAACGTTTCTGTGGACCATCAGCCCATTTCCTGGTTGACGTAGGGATCTCTCTAACTTTCACAGGTTCGATTGATGTGAAATTCGGTTTACTGTTACTTCCATGGTATTTCCTTGATATTGTAACCTTGACCTGATGCTGCAGTATCAAGTAGTCTGCGGGATACCCAACTCCCCAGCAACTTGCAGCAGATATAACGTGTTTGGGCTCAATTAAAATAGAATGTCATAGTTTTTAATGAATGTATGATATTTTAACACACCGAAGCTCCTATAACATAAACTCTCCATCCAATGTAGGTGTCACGTGTTGCATTGTTACGACTTGAATCGATAATGGCCTTGATATGGATCTCATTAAATTCAATAAAACGGACAGATCGTTGCTCATTTTTCACATAAAAATCACAAGAAATTTTGGCAATCCAATTTTGACACTATATCGTCTATAAGGCAAAGAACTTCTTATTATAATATGCTGCGCTGCGTTCTTGCCTTTTCGGAAATAATAAAATAAATTATTTCTGAAATGCCCGTCTTTTTCTTGATATACAAATAGAAATATCTAAATAGAAAAAGCGAAACTAAATAACTAATCAATATACTTTTTTAACACGTTAACAAAAGAATGTGTTAATGTGGTTTATTTACAAAATCTGTTACCAACCTTAATATTTGCACCAAGCATCGATGGTTACCAATGTTAATATTAATTCAAATTTATAAAACCTACAAGATGATTCTTACAAGAATAAAAAAATTCTGGTTTTCGTAGAATCGAGATAAGTATTTAAAAAAAATTTAAGTCTGTACTAAGCGACTACCATTTGTCGAAGTTTGTCGAAGGGGACTAAGAAATCGTTACGGTTGTTAGAGACACGTCCATTCTGCAAAGGTTCGAATGTCACACGTACAAGTAGATATACACGCCACCGGCGAATTCGCCTAGGAATATGGTGCCTCGACTAGAGGAAATTTCTCTCTATGTTGTGTGTTTTTTTTTCTCTTTTTTTTTTAATAAAGAGTACCCAGAACTTCTAAATACCGTATAACGGTTTATGCGTATAACATTTAACATTACAGCCATGAAACATATATTTTTATTAAACTTAATTTTTATGGTTCGATATTTTACTTTACTATAGGGAGAAACTTTGAAAGACAGGCGAAGAAAATATTTTTCACAGCCCTAAGGGTTGTCAAGATTACCAATTTAATAAGATATCCATGGGCCAATACAAATTTTACGAAGTTATTTTATGTAACATTGACGTCATAAAGTAATTACATAACCAATGTAAGTGCCCTTTACGTAATATAATGACGAAAGAGACGAGAGGAATACTCGTACGCAATCTGGCGGCGGCTGAATTCTGTGTAATATTTTTATTCCGTGAAATTGATTCATATTTCTGTATTGTATAACACGATGTTGTAGGTATGTATTGTACATATTTCATAATGAAATGTTAACACGACCGAAACGAAAAACAATAATTTTCAGACAAGTCATATGAAGGAGTTTAAATGCTGAATTAAAACTAATTAATCCTAATAAATGCAATAGGCTTAATACAAATTAAAATAAAATTTCAAAAGAAGACATGTACCTAGGTTGCTACTTAAGTTTTGAGATATGGCAACATTGATGTGAATATGTCAAATGGGGAACGTACTCAGAACGTGTTGTTATACAAGTGCTATTTTTGTTGTTTACAGATACTTGAAACATTCATCTCAGTCAAAAAATGAAATTAAATCGCGAACATTTTAATGCGATGATTCTCTATGATTTTCGACGTGGATTAAACCAAAAGCAGTGAGCCGATCAACTCGTTTCGACTTTTGGTGATGAAGCACCATCTCGAGCCACCGTGTTTTGCTGGTTTTCCGAATTCAACCGTGGTCGCAGTTCGCTTCAGGATGAATTTCGTGAAGGACGTCCAAAATCGGCTGTTGTGCCAGAAAACATCGATGCTGTGCGTGAACTAATATTGCAAGATCGTCATGTGACATACCATGAGATTGAGGCATGCTTAGGCATTAGTTCCACTCGCTTACATTCAATATTGCATGAACATTTGGCTGCCAAAAAGATTTGTTCGCGTTGGATTGTAATTTGACAATCGCTCAAAAAAAGGCTCGTGTCGATTGGTGCAAGGAAATGTTGAAAAAATTCAATCGCGGTGCTTCAAAAGACGTCTATAAGATAGTAACAGGCGACGAATCATGGATCTCCACCACGACAATGCAAGCTCTCACACATCAGCTCAAATAAAAACGTTTTTGAGCAGTCAAAACATCGAATTGATAGGTCATCCGCCGCCGCCATACAGTCCTTGTTTGGCACCTAATGATTTCTTTTTATTCCCGCACATCAAAAATAAATTGCGATACGTATACGTAAAAGTAAACGAGAAAAAAAAATTTTTGAAAAACAAGCTGTTTCCGATTATAAATATTTGTTTTATTTGTTTATCCCAAAACTTAAGTAGCAGCCCTCGAATAATAAAAATGTTTACACTTATTGTTAATGTTGTATTATCGCTTAAAAGGTTTCACTTGGAAATGTGTATCAGTTACTTTACAAGCTGAAACCCACGATTAAGATATGAATTTATATAATAATTTTCTAAAATTATAAGTTTTACCTGTGTGTCTGTGTATCTGTGTATGTATCTGTGTATGTATCTGTGTGTCTGTCTGATTTGGATCCGTTTTTTTTTTATTTGAAAGCTGACGTGATCGAGATATACTGTTACTTCAGTGGTATTTTCATGACATGGTAACACTGATCTGATGCTGCAGCATTAATTAATCTGCGGGACCTAACCCAACTCCTCAGCAACTTACAACAGATATAGCGTGTTTGAGTTCAATAAAAAGTCATAGTGTAAGTTCATATTATTTTAATTATTAGCTTGTTTATTCGTATTTTTCATTGATGCCAATGAGAATGATTACGCACGCATTCTACAAAACAATTCATATACAGCAATAACATAATAAAGCATGAGATGTAGATACAGCAGCGATCAATCACTTTTACTGAAATGATCTTCATTTTTTATCTGTTACATACGACGGAAGAAAGAAGAGTCATGGGACGTTCCAAAAGCCGAAACATTATTATAAATGTATTTAGAAAATTAGTTTTGTTAAGGAAATTAATTTGGCTTAATAAATTAGGCAAAAAATTAGCAAAATGAGGTGTGACCTCATTTATCTTATTCCTGCCACAATTTCTCAATAGTTAATAAGCTATAATTAAAAATTATAAACTAAATTTGACTTTCTATTGAGCCCAAACACGCTATATCTGCTGTAAGTTGCTAAGGAGTTGAGTATCCAGCAGATTACTTGATGCTGCAGCATTAGGTCAACATTACTATGTCAAACGCCTGAACAGATCTTCATAAATTATAGATAAGAACAATCCCGATCACGTCAGATTTCAAACAAAAAGAAAGTCAAAATCGGTCCGTCCGTTTGGGAACTACGATGTCCTAGACAAATATACAGACATACAGACTGTATGTCAAATACAGACATACAGACACGTTAAACTTATAACAACTCGTTTTTGTTTCGGGCGTTAAAAATAGCCCTCGTTTAGGACATAATATTACCATACGTTATTTATTATACTTAATATACACTTTTAAGATAATATATTAACTCGTTCTTTATGAACATTTCCTGAGAAATACAAATATTTATTAGAATAAGGGCGTTCGAACACTGGTAAAGTTACAATCATAAATTAATGTGTAATGGGCTTTAATTTGAAAAAAATAGTTCGAAAGAAAATTTCGCCCAACTTTTACGACCAACTTAGGTATTAAACTTCAAGCTTTCTGTTTAAAAATTTAAAAATTTTACAAGGCTTCCGGACCCATTATAAAAAATGCTACCAATCAACTTTGGTCGTTATTTTCAAGGGAACCTTGAAGTACATAATTGATAACACAAGACAGTGGAAGCCTTGTAGCTTTTACTTTGACACATTATGTTTTGAATTCACGGTAAAAAAAGCCCACAGCAATTTGGGGCAGACATTAAGGTCATCTGACTCAGGGGTCCCGGGTTCATTTCCTGGTAGGACCAAATGGGAAAACAAACTTTTCAAAGTTTCAAAGTCTGCGTTAGTAATTTCATTCCATATGTCTGTTGTTCTCTGCTTAGTGCTTTAGTTTCAAAAGGTACTATGAGTCTACGATTTTATAAAGGAATTAATTTGAAAACTGACAAAGGTTTTCATACTCTGACTGTACATAATTAAATACAAATGAATGACATTACTTCTTTTTAAGTACTTTACATGTAAAATAATGGTAAGCTAAGTAAGCTGATGGACACTGAATTTGGATTCACCATTTATATATTCACCTTTCTCTGTATTCTTTATCAAAGCCTTTCTTGATAAAGAATACAGCTTCTTGATAAGAATTAACTATGATGAATGTAGCGAATTCATTAAGGAATTTAATTAAAGTTAAAACATCAACTATTTGTCACATCATCTATCAATTAAAAAAATGAAGAGTTGGTAGTTTGATTTATGTTTTTAAAAACTAAGTAAATTTATTATTGGAATATAAGAGTATACGTTTCATTTGATTGATCATCGTACAAAATTACAGAGCATTCTTTTATACCTATCAGGATTGTGAGATATTCGTAGAATACATTTCATGCCCCGTTGACATTTTTGGTTAATAATACAGTATTTGCTTATTTTAAAGTTTATGTAAATATTTTAATAAACAATCAGTATCTATTACGAATATTTTGTACAAGTGGATAGAATACCTACCATTTTTTTTTATAAGTATATATAGTAAACTACAATATATAATAAAAGATATATGATGATGTATTTAAATATTACCTATACTTAGTTTACATAGTAAAATATTTCTAATATAACGAGCCATTTCATAAAATGGCTCGTACAAAACAATTAAAAAATAGACTGAAGCGGATGATTCGAGAACTGACAAAGATATTAGTTATACTCGTAATGTTGAGTTAATGCTCAAGTAACTCTACTTGATTATTATGACAGAAGTCCTTAAAATTTCATCGTTATTGATCAGAAGTCCTTAATAAATATATAAAAGGGTTAAAAAGGTGTTTTCAACTACCAATCGGGCGCATGATATATTTGGCCACAAAAGTGCGTGCGGTAGCCGTTGTAACGTTGTAACTGCACAGTAGGTGTGTATAAGTGCATTTGTAATACGGGCGACCTGGTAATGTTGCCAAAAAGCCTATTAAGGCTGCGGCCGGTCAGGTCCGCGACATGATAAATGTCAAAAAAACATCCGCATTGCAGGACAAAAGGCAACAATTTGCCAACCAAATTAAAACGTATGCGAATTTTAGTTATCTACGGCCGCCGGCGAGTTTGTTCACAAAGTCGAGGAAGCTTCGGCAGCAAGATTCTATTCGATCCCGTAAATCTTTGGTATGCGTAAAATATTTCAAGATACAAGTAGCAATATAAATGCAACTCGTCAACTTTTGTTTTCGCTGTGTCTCAGCATGACTAATGTTGACTATGAATGGGCATCGGATGATGCAATTTCACAATGGAATAAGCCACAATATTGAATTTTTGTTATTTGAAGGTGACGGCCCACTCGACTTCGCCTGTTAAGATGAGCAACACCAAAATTGACCTTCCGGTTCCAGTGGCCGTCGGCTATCTGTACTATGCTATGTGTCCTGCTCACTGCCGCTTCAACTTACTTCGCAAGACCCCTTCGACTTCGACATTGCTAGTTATATATATTTTATGAAAAATCTTCAAAAAATAATTCCATTCTATTGAAGGCGCTGTCTTTCTATTGTCCTTTTAAGCGACAGTGTTTACACCGGGCAGCGCTAAAATTAATGTAAATCGATTTTATTCAACAATACGTAACTATTACAATTGATACAGAATCGCGAAAATACATAATACATATGGAAACACAAATGAAGTCCACGAATGTATTTTGAATAAAACTGCAAAAAGTGACATTGTCTGTTGTAACAAGGTCGTATATAAAAACCATCATTCGTAAACAGATATGTAAAGTAAAGGAAAGATTTAAAAAAAAAACCCCGCCCGCATTTACACAAAACAGTCAATTAGGTAAAATTAAAGGTACATTTGCAAATTGGAGCGTTAAAACATAGCCATTGGACAACAATGGGAAGCGTACATAACAGGAACTAAAGCGAAATTATCCTTTTGTATATGAAAATCCTTTGCGAAGGCAAGTCTTTTTATTCTACGTAGACATAAAATGGGCCCTCATTGCGTGGGAGTTACTGCCGCTACTATTCAGAGTAATGTTGTCTTTTTGTAAAGGAACATTTTGTAATTTGTTAGCGTGGCAATAAGCGCTCCGATTCCTTTGGATGTTTTAATCAAAAATTTGTAACTTATCATAGTTGAGCTCGTCAGCGAGTACAGATGCGGAGACAATATCAGCTTCTGTCAAAGTACCTACTACTCTATACTTTTACGAGTAGGTATGTGTAACATATGTAGATACTGGCTGCGAACTGTTATTACAAAATATAAGTTTTATATTAATATCTTTGACATTCAGTTTATGGAAAATTTCTTAATTTTAATTTTAAAATTCACAACATGCGATTATTAAATGAAATTAAATTACATTGTATTTTTAATATATTCGTGTAGATATATTAAGAGGTCAGTTTTAGTGTATAAAATAAATTTAATTAATTTTAAGTACATCGTAAAAATATACCGTGAAAATCAATTACACAAGAGTTGACTTCTTCGTTATATTATGTAGGTACTATATTCCGCGAAATAACAGCACGTGTGCTTATTTTTTAATTTTTGTGCGTGTGTTTTGGCGAGTGAGTAAAAGATGCCAGAGTCCATTCCCCTTTACACCTCTTTATGCCTTATATTTTATCCCACCGAAGTCGATAGAGCCCTTGCAATCCCTATTACATGGCTAATGTCAATTACCGACAATAGTTCCTAGCTTCATTAATTAACCTTTTACATAAAAAAACCCTAATGACGGAACAAATATCCAAGCATGAGTCGACTTTTAAAGTTCTTTATCGTAATGATTATCTACTTAGTTATAATATGTTGCAAAATAGGATGCGTACTATGTAACTAACATAATATACATTTAACTTAAACGTACAAATAGTTGAAAAGGGGTCTATTTATCTTTATGAATTTACTTAAAGTACATTTGTGTTCTTCTATCAATGAATCCACGCGAATCATGGAGAGGTCGCTAGTATTCACATTCACATATTCATACTGACAAAATCTGATGAGGGAAATATTCTGAGATAAGTAAAGACATTTTCAACCGGGTACAATGTAGCCATATTTCTGTTTGTCTCGCAGTGTACACATGCGCTACATAAGATAGAGCACTACTTATAAAAGCACCTGAAACTCACAAAGAATGAGAAGTCGTATTCATAACGACGAGGATGCCGCCAACTATACAGGCGTAGTGATGTGACACAGGCAGACCTAGACTAAGGCATTAAGAAAAGATAGATCGAACAGAAAATCTATCAGCTTAAATTTCTACTGCTCAATGTTTTGTCGTTGCGACCTTTGCGAAGTTCAAGTTACGAGTTGATCTTAGAAATGACCAGTTGCTGCTTTGATGTGCGTTGATAAATGAAAAGTAACTAAATAAATAGGTAACGCCAGACATCTTTATCGCCATGACGACGGTATTAAAAATGCATCTCGTTCGAAATGGAATGTTTAACAATAAAATGACGTCACGCATTATGGCAAATATATGTGCTGACTTCTAAATTGGTAAGAAGACCTTTTCTCCCATCATACATCAAAGTATAACAAGTAAGGTAATCTAAGCAAGTAAGTATTAGAATACTTATTACAGTGACAGTGTTGTACATAAATAATATTGTTTCTGACGAACGAGTCGTTAAAGTAGTTCAAGGATCCGATATTCGATTCTAACTAACGAAAGGTAATACTAATGAACTTTTAAAATTTGGCCTTGATCGATTTGGTTTTCGGCTCAAGTAGGTACGTATTTTTTCCTATCAATAATTTCATTGCGCAAATTGTTACGTTTCAGGTAATTTTCAAATAGTATCTAAGTATTCCCAAATGTTTTAGGTAATAAATTTGTATACATAAGATTTGTTGCAAAAGTGAATAGTTAATACATTGTTAGCTAACTGTAAGTACGTCGAATAATGATCAGAATTAAGTTCAGTACTAGTTGTTCGGAGGATTCCCCGAGCTTGTTTAGCGAAATTTCTAGAAAAGCAACCTCATAACTTATCGTTATGTTCACCGAAAACAGTTGAACGCAATCCCTATAAAACTGACAGTATTGCGACTCGTCACTAGAGGTCGGCGGGTCAGCTGAAACGGGGGGGGGACTTGTGGAAGGGGGGGCCGTTGCCATGACAACCGCGCCCCACAACACGCCGTCGCGGCGCCAACCGTTTTCACACACACACACACACACACACACACACACACACACACACACACACACGTAATATCTCACCATATATATGCATATATGTCTACACATTGTATATGTGATTATATTGCAACCAGAACAGTCGAGTGTCAGTATTAGGTATGTAGTTTATTATGACAAGTTTGAAACCTATAGTTCCGAATTCATAAGAAATCACTCACCCGTTTAAATTTATCGATTATTCGATAAACTTCCTTTATATATTTTATGAACTAGGTTAAACCATTTGTCGTCATAGCGGGAACAGAAATAAGTTCAAACAAACTAATCGAAGTATAAATTGATCATAAAGAAATCTTTCATCAACATTTGTACATTTTCATATAGGAGATAAAAGTAGATCGCATGCTTTTCAACAAAATGCTCCTGTGACGATTTTCTTGTATAACTTTAAATTGCTTTAAAGGTTCTTTTCTTTTAATTTTTCTTTTAATTTCTCGTGCCATTATTTATAATACATTTTGTTTATTACTTTTAAGTAAAATAATGGGATAATAAAAACGCTGATCTTTTATATCCCAATACTAAACAAGTGTCACAATAGGTTGTCGATGTAGCCGAAGAATTAGCAAGCTGAAGTGGTAGTGGGCCGGTCACATCTTTTGCAGAGCGGATAACCGATGGGGTAGACGTCGAGTTCTCGAATGGAGGGCTCGAACTGGAAAACGTAGCATACTATGAGTGTCCTTGATATAGAAAATCCAAAGCAATAACGCGCTTGAGAAAGCACAAAAGGAATTAGTTCAAAATTAAATACACCAATTTTCTCTTAATTCCATTGAAGTCTTCATTTAAAATAAAGGTTATACTTAATTTGAATATTATAATTACAAATGTTAAAAAAAATTAGGAATGAGTCAGAGAATAAATTAGCCAATATTAAGTATGTGTGTAATTTGTAGATATATTATTTCGATGATGTAATACTAATGTAAAATTATGAGTACTAACCTTTGATAATGTACCTTTTTTGTATCTTATTTAACTAAAGGAATGAACGTGGTAGGTTTGTATACAATAAAAATTGCCACCCGAAGCGAAGCCGGGAGGGCTTCACTAGTTTAAAATATTAGTTTAAATTCCAAATATTCCTATTAACAAAACACATATTTATTTAAATGGACCGACGAAACGCAGCTCGTAGCATTTAAAGAAACTACAGGTAACTAATGTAGTAATTTGACCCATTAAAGCTAGTTTACACAGGGTGGTCATTATTATTAATACAAATTCCGTGGAATAACTGCTGGAAGCACGCACGCAAAAATACACCAACAATATGGATCACATAATAGGACAATAACGGAGTCGCATCTATTAAACTGAGTTTATTATGTCGTCAAAATATAATAAAATATTTATAAGGGAATTATTAACTATACTAGTTAATACTATTTAATACCTAATACTATCTAATCTTACTGAAAAGTATCTTAATGATAACTTAATCTTAAGTATATTTTAAGGTATCATATAACACTATGTGTTTATATCGACAATAGAATAGATAAATAGAAAAGGTTGAGATAATAATAGATACATTAAAAACATGTATATCACACATATAATAGATATAATAAACTAGTAGATATTATAACTAATAAAAAAAATAGAAATTAAGTGTTAATATGACGAAAATATACTATCAACAAATTAAGGGAGAGGAAATAATATCTGTTAAGTATTGGATATTGTTTAACTTTTCTTTGTAGAAACAGCCCTCTTTTTATGAAATAAAATTAAATGACTGGTAGCTAAACGTTTGTGTTTATAAATAATGATATTTTTTTATACATTTTATAACCGAAAATGTTCATGTTTAAAATTTTTCAAACATCGCCACTGCTTCTTTTATTATAATGTGAATCCCACCTACTGAATTCTTAAAGTGGGTATCACAAACTTACGCTGGTTAGTGCGTGATCACGCCAGCAATAAAATAAATAATTATGGTCACTATTGTATGTTTGTTTCACTTAGGTAGGAAAGCAAGTCCTTGAAACTTTACTATTAAAAATGATTAAACGCTGAATGTGAAATAAACTGGAAATAATAAGCGAGCAAGCATTTATCTACACTATGATCTTGTGAAGAGGAAAGATTTGATTTTTTTGTATGTTTGTTTGTAATGGATTAACTCAACAACTGATTAATAGTTATTTGTTCAACTAAAGAGCAAAATTGTTTTTTGCTGCGAGTGCCGACTTGAAATCACGAACTAGCGAAGTAGTCTATATAAGATATATTAGAATATCTCGCTACGCTCGTGATTCAATTCTAGACTACTGAAAAATTTGCTCTCGTGTTAAACATACAACTCTTCACCTCAACAGCGAGAAAAACGTACTTTAGGTAAGAAAATCAATTAAGACAATTTATATATTACGTTTATTACAACTAACATTCACATAGCCAAAGTCATATAAATTATAACTAAATTAACAAAAACATTAAAAATTGAAAGTAAAATTACTGCAATTTGTGCACACTAAAGTGTTGATTAGTTACTTTTAGAATTAATTTTAGGTTTTATTAAATTATGCACTCGGCTTACTTCGATAGGCGATTTTTTTTTCATGTTTGGGATTTTTACCGTACAAACAAAGGTATATTAGCTCCACCATTCCCGGTTACCGGTGACTTTAAATGGTGGTTAGCCTACTTGACACATGGTGAAACAGGCCCTAAAGGTAACAGTTTTGTTCGGAACTGTGATGGTACGAATGAAATAATTCGCACGAATGAAGATATTTTTCACGGGACTTTTCTGAAAGAAAGCTAAATTCGACATTAGAAACTTGTTCTCTTAATTCTTCTGGAGTTAGATCATCACCACTGTACGTAATTATTTTTTTTATATTTACCAAAACAGTACAAAAACACCAAGACCTAATGCTGAACCAGTTTCTGAACGGCTTTGAAACTATCTTAACAGCTGGGCCAACTCTATGGCTAGTCGGCTATGGCTGGACACCCTAATAAAATCGAAATTTTATTCCTGTGAGTTAAATCGCGTGTTCGAATTTCGAATTACGCTCGCATTAAGAATCGATTTTTCTGCGAGATTTTTGGCACCAACAGCACCCTTTTCGTGCTGGAGAGGTGAAAATTATTTTAAAAATTCTTTAGCTTACAGAAAGCTACATTATCGGCGAGTAAAATAGGATGATTGTTACCTTTTTGAGCAATATTTTAAAAATATTAGAGATCCTTACCAAAATCACAACAATGTAACCCAATATAAAAAGCATTATTTGGCGTACGCTGCGCAAACAATTATTGATGACTAGCAGCTGTTGCACGCGACTTCGTCCGCGTAACTTTATAAAATACCAGCTATGTTACTCGCTGATAATGTAGCTTTCTATAGGTGAAAGAATTTTTAAAATCGGTTCAGTAGTTTTTGAGATAACAAACAAAAATACAAAACTTCTTTTTTTATATTATTAATATAAATACATAAAATAATGTATTTCATGTTTGTAGTATACTTATAATTACCCACAAAAAAGTTCACGGGGCTATATATGCCTAACTATTATAATTAAGTTATAACCTAACAGACGTGTCCGTAGGTTCGTGTGACTATTAATAAGCGTAGAGTTTAACATCGAAAAGTTATATAATTTAGCTAAGCTTTCATTAACTACTGACTACTGAGCCCAGCTAACTGAGCTAAGCTTATAGAAAAGCTATAAAACTTTAGGTCGACCAAAGCGCAGCGGTTGCTATGTGAAAACTGTCGTTCTTAACACAGAGGATATAGTTCACTACGAATCGAAGGCATCGAATAGCCGCTATAGTCAAAGTTCTCATCTTTTTCATGAAAATTTTTCGCAATATATTTTCTTTTTCAACGCGGACAAAGTCGCGGGCACCAGCTAGTTAATAACATAATTATTTCTAATCCACACTTGAAACCGCTAAACTATCGTATGTATCGTGAATGTATCGTAACAGTGGATGTTATGAGCTGATGATCAGCGAATACAATTGGAAAAAGGTAAATTGTCTTAATTTTGATTTGATGGTCAATATTTATATACGAATATTTCTCTGTCCACTGTTACTTCGGCGCTGACCTTTCACTAATTCAAATACAATTTTACCGAAGGTTTTACAGATACACGGAAATGGATTAAATAAAAATGTACCCATTCGTCGAACAATACCAACAAAGTGGTCGCCCCTGACAGTTTTTCCATTTATTTGTTTGCACAGTTTGAAATACAAACATAACTGAAAACATTTTAGTTAGACAAACGGTAGGTAGCCCCGCTCTATACTAGCAATATTCCACGTTCAGTCATATAAAATGGAATGGTCGCCATGGAACTGCGTGTAGCACGCATACCTTGCCTGGGCGACCTCAAAAATCTATCATTTTACGGCAACAACCAATTTATTTCTATCAAGATTGCTTTTGCCGTAGCGTAGCACGAGCGAACCTTAGGTACCTTTATACAGTATGCGTGATTTTATTGCCCTTTCAATATCCGCACGAATTTCTATGGGCTTTGTTTCGACAAAAACTTAATTTTGAATTTTTTTCTAAACCAAGAGAGATGCACTAGAATTTCTCTTGGTTTTGCTTTCGTTTATATAAGCGTAGGTAGTAATCCCCCATAAAGTGTAATACTGTCGAGTTTTCTGTTGCAGGCGTAATCTCTGCTAATAATGTAAAAGTACAATAAGAAGTGAAAAACACACGTTCATATCTTTCATGGAAGTATTCTGATTGGTTACTGCCACCAGGAGAGCTGAGAGTTTATGGCTGTGGAATAAATTGTGGCCTGCTATTACTATAAACAAACAAGTAGATTGTGTCCTGGATTAATATAAAATTTCATATGAAAAATCCTAATGCAATACTTTAGTTCTCAAATTTACAAATAGATGACGCGAGCTAGTCAATTAGTCTATAGAACCTCACAAATTCTCTTCTTAATTTAATTCTTCAAATAATTTTTATTAATTTAATTTAATTCATTTAATATCTTTTTTAAGATTCCCCTTTGCGTTATCTATAGAATGGCGTCTATAGAGTTGCGTATATTGAATGCGTACAAATAAAATGAGCTAAAATACTCATATTTTAAAAAGATTGAAGATTAGATGAGAAATGGAGAGCATTGTAATTACTACTTGTGGCATTTTAGATAAGCCTATGCTTAACAGAAGATGAAGACAGGGCACTAATGATGAAGGTGATATTCATTCGGTACATAAAACACAAAAGAATGAGGTGTATCTACGAGTACAACAAGAAATCGCCTATGGAATTTATCAACATGGAAACAAACTATTTTATCCCTTCAATCATGAACGTGACCATAAAATATAATAGAAAACGTTATGAATTGGATAAATAGGGAAAATATAAAGCATCTATTGAAACAGTGATTTGTACATCGGCTTGCGCCCGCGCACAATAGTTGAATGAGCACGTCGGACGCGATTTCATTTCCTGCGCTCGTCGACCCGTGCCGTATGCCAATTTCCGCCAGAACTACTCTAGTCTATTTACTATTATAAAAGTTAATTGAACTAATAAATTTTATTTAGGTCATATATACAAATTCAACCAAATCGTTATATTTTCGTTTTTATCTCTATATATATAAAAATTTCGTGTTACGTTGTTCGTCCACGATGAACTCCTAAAATTTTGCACACTGTGTGGAGTTTGATCCAACTTGAGAGATAGGATATATTTTATAAAGTTACGCGGACGAAGTCGCGTGCAACAGCTAGTTTATTATATTTTCACCACATTCGAATTATTTACCTCAGACCAAATAAGAACAATAGACAGAATTTTGTGAAAAACACCTATTCAGCCCATAAAATTAGTAAACGGAAATACTAATGGCAATCGGCAAGTCGTAGCTGTAGAACTGTAAACCTAAGTAGAACCTAGGACGACCTCTACTGCTTAGTTCCTAAAACAGACATAGCCAACTGTAGCTATAGTAAGGACAATTTTTTTATTATTATTAGTAATGTGCACGTGCAGGCAAAAGTTATCGATGAACTGGTCGGGGTCTGCAACAGTAGGTAATAAGATGCTAACACTACTAAACTGAAGTAGTCACACATAGAGGACTCGTTTATAATAAACGTAAATAATGATCCTGACGATGATGATTCCATTTCCGATGACGACTTTTAATTTATAATTTGTAAATACATAAATAACTTATAAAATTTTAAACTTCTGTAAAGTTATCGATAACATTATCGACACGAACGCTCTGTAAATCACTAAACGTTCCCATAAGGCCTTTAAGAGTAAGGGAGCGCGCCTGTATTCCGCTCCACTCACACGTTTTATTGCCGCGCCTGCAACGAAATTTTGTCCCTACTATAGTTGTGTACTTGGGCGCTCCAGGAGTTGGCATATGTTGTATTTTAATGAAGCTTGCTTACATAAAATTCCATTTTCTTCTGAATATTTACTGGTTCGGTGAACTATGACATAGCGTGCCCATAAAGTGAATTTATTATAAAATTTAGTAATAAGCGATAGTGTGTTAAAACCAACTACATTTCAAAAGAGGAAACGTCAATGTTAAAAAATAAAGTAATTACAAATATTTAGATCGAACGGTCACGGCTTGCGCTCGCGCCGGATTTGAAATCGCAACCGGTCAATTAGATTGCTCTATGGCGCGTTACCAACCGTTATTTATGTATCCGTTGTTAGGACACCATTGTCAGTATAGGCCATTCTAGAATCTGGACGGTTCTAAAGACCCCAATTATATTTATAAATAACTATTTATTTAATCATCCGGAAGAAATCCACTATATCGAAAAGTGCCTGATATCTAAATCGAAAGTCTAGAAAGCTGAAATTTGGGATAAAGGTTTAATTTATAAGGATTTTTGAAAATTTCAATTCCGTGCGAAGCTGGGGCGGGTCGCTAGTAGAAGTATAATATATAACTGTAATTTCTAACCGCTCACCACATCGAAATGTGGAAAAATGTCGACATTATATGCCAACATGCAACGAGAACGACGTTTGCGAGCACGCGAGCCGCGCCCTGTTACACCATTTCACTTGAAATGTTGGAAAAATAGCTGAAAGAAAACAAACTATTGACACAGCGGTCTTGTTTACACTTACAGCAACTCAAGGCTGAAAAGTTTCCCTTGCATTACTTAAAATCACTCGCACAAGCGAATACACTTAAGATAGAGGAACTTTACGGCATTTGAAAGCTTCAATCCGAGTTGGACCCTAGACATTTGTGTCTTTCAGAACTTATACACTGTTTAAAACAATCTGTTTTCTGTACATAGAAAAGAAAAATCGTTTAGAAAAGTCTTGTTGCCGCAGCTTTAGTAAAAAGTTAATTTGAAATAGGTAAGAAACTAATTTAATAAACTATTTGTTATTCTTTTTTAAATTAATTGAAAGAAAGAAAAAAAAAGCAAATATGTTTAGAAAAGAAAGCAAAAATGCGACGTAGTGTGACGATTTATGTATTACTAAGGGGCAGTTTTTTAAATCTGTCTAAGTATAAACGGCTTAGACGTAAAGCGATTCAAACACTTTATAAACCTAAAAATAAATATCAAAGGTCTTATGTATACCGGTAACAAAACAAGTTCACTTAGACGTAAATTCCTTCTTTTTTAGAAGTGCTCCTGTCGCTTTAAAGAACATTAAAATTGGCGTACATATAACTCCAATTTTGTAAATTCAAGATGAAGTTTTCTGTTCAAAGTGAGTACTACGGCAGTGTAAATAGATGTAACGCGTCAGTAAGAACGAATTTGTTAATTACTTATATCTGTAAATACTCCCACACGTGATGCGGGGAAAAATACTAAATTCCTGCGCACAAAGGGCGTAATATCAAAATGTCTGCTAGTTTCAAATAAACGTCATATTCCCCTCCACACACACAGTTTTAATAAACGCCATAAACTAATGCACAGTCACGGAAAAATGTAATTTATTATGTTGACGACGGAAATTTGAGGCTTAGTTGTCGCCCTGAATCCGTCCTTGTCAACCACTGTCCTATTATTGTATCGGTTAAGTGAACATCAAATGCGTATTGAAAAATATTTAGTAACATTGAAGATAATTAATTTCGAACTAATTTATAAATATGATTTACTCAAAATCAGCTGTCTTGACAAAAAAGATATACAATGCGATAGGATTGGACTTAGTAATATTTCCCTATCCCTTCCTAATCCCTATCCATAATCCTACTATCATCGGCAGTGCACTTGCTGCATCTGTTCCGTTGATAACGTTATAGGCGACGGTAGCCACCTACCATCAAGTGGACCGTCAGCTTGCTCTCGAGCTTAAAAAAAAGTGAGTAATTCGCTGGCGACATCTACTAACATTTTTTTAAATATAAATATGTAGATAATGACTCAATGTAATATTTTTAATCATATTTGTGATCCCTAACAGGTACCTACATATACCTACAAGTCAATAAACAAAAAATCATGTCACGATTAGACTATATCGCTTTGTATTAAGGTGTATATTCATTTGACTACCACCATTGACTTTGTTATTATGATCTGTCGCACCTTTATTTGATTTTCCGTTAATTTACCACCCAAGTTTTTACTCCGGCGAGGAAATGCGTAGGCAAATACATGCTAATGTGTTTTTCTATTTACGCTTCAACGCGGGTATCAACTATCTGCATTGCCGTTTAAGGCTTTTTCCATTCATAATTTACGGTCATTTGACTTTGAAAACTAATTTTGACAAATGTCTAAGGGCCTCTTTCACCAACTACAAGTAAAGTGTTGATTAGTTAATTTTAGAAATAATGTTATGTTTTATTAAACTATGCACTCTGTTTACTGCATCCTTCGATAGGCGAATTTTTTTATTTTTTTGTTTTAATGTTTGAGACTTTTACCGTACAAACAAAGGTATATCAGCTCCATCATTCCCGGTGACCGGTGACTTTAAATGCCGGTTAGCCTACTTGACACTTTACTCAGAGATTGTGAAGGAGGCGCTAAGTCTATCTATCTAACAATTAATTTTAGCATTAAATATATACTCGTATACGTAATAAACCGTAAACGAGCCGTGTCTGTACATTAAATATTTAACAATGTGTATCTTTGTACTTATGTTACCGAGGTAGGTATAAAAATAGTTTATAGAATTTTTGTCTGTTTGTCTGTGCACGCTAATCTCAGAAACGGCTTAACCGATTTGAATGCAGATTTTACTGATGTGTTGAAGCAAGCTTCCTGTAATATTTAGTGTTTGTTTCATTCCAATCAGTTCACAATCCAAAAAGTTATACCGAATACCCAAGCGTAAGAAAACCGCGCGTATGAATTTACGGGCCATCACTGAAAACTACATTAAAATCTGTTAAGCCGTTTCTGAGATTAGTGTGCACAAACAGACCTCAGTAACCTAAGTATAGTCGGGGTAAGCAAAGGTTCGTCACCTTAAAGTCAACATTTGCTTGCACCAGGGCAATTATCAGTCATGCCAAAATTTCATTTCAAACGTCTGTCAGTTGTCTGCTTTGTATTAGTATCAAAAGGTTTTTAGAACCAACGATTTGATAAGGATATGAATTTGAAAAATGATGAAGGTTTTCGTACCCCGACTGTGCACGTGTACAAAATGTTCTTTTATTTAAAAATAAATAAATAATGTACTGACACGGCTCGTTTACTATTTTATAATAAGTGTGTATTGGTTATGATGAGATAGGCTATATAGGCTGATTATAACAATGAGTCAGTAAACAAACAAATAAATAATCGATTTTAGCGTTTACTATTAAACTAACCTATAAGATTATCTTATTAACGACATTATTAATGCGAAAGATTGTTTGGTGTGTATGTTACTTTTTCACGAAAATTCTAATTAACAGATTTTGAAAAAGAATAAAACGTAGGCTACAATTTATAAAGATAAACGGACGAAGTTTGATTGTTTTGATTTCATTTTTTGCAATTTATAATATAGAAAGATTGGAAGGTACTCACCGAAACAAGGATAGTATCCGTTGGCCGAAGATGACGAATGAATATACGTAATTATATTTGTAAAGTGTAAAAGTCTCTTATGCTTAATTAGGTAAATATGAAGATATTGTAGAACGCAATTTAGTAAATTTTGACAAAATATTTAAAAATTTTCACGTAGCGATATAAGATAAGGGTTGTTTTAACCTAGAGGCACAGTTATGATATGTATTTTTTTCAATTTGATTCGTTTACAAGCTAAGTCATTTAGAAATTCTTTATCAACCACTGGTCTGGCATTGCATTTCTTGCTTCAGTGATTACTTTAGTCCGTCATAATGATATGCACGATAAATTTCTACTAAAAGTTCATTGTCTTTGGTTTCTTTAGCATTTTAATACACAAGTCCAATAGAACACTGCCCATTTTGTCCATGCACAAAAAAATTCAGGTTATGGCGGCTTAGATTCGTTAACTTAGAGAACTTAACACAAATTATAAGAAGTGAAACAGTAAAACACTGAACTGTTTAACGAATTGCACAGAAATCGATACTGTTCTAATTGAATTAACAATAAAAGATGTTTTGGTTGTTTCGTTATGACTTTGCAAGCGTAGCTTCCTTGATGATGAAATGCCAGAGTTGTCAAAGCCCGCACATGCGCATAGCGGGCTCTTTGACAACCCGCGTACATAGACGTCGATAATACAGAACCTTTTCAGTGACAGTGTTTAAATATTAAAAGGGGTTTCGCATAGAATTCTACTGCCCAGGTGATACGTCAGACTGTTAAATTCAGACTCACTACCTCCAATCTTATGTAGCCTTTTTAGATTCGACATTTCTTTATGTCAGATCTTCTCATATAACAATTCTTCTTACCCCATGATCTTTTTGAAAATGACTTTAATTTACAGATTAGGACTGAAGTAGATATATGTATACATATAAGTAGCGGAAAAAGACACGCCAGTTCATAATATTTATGTAGGACTATTATTATTTTCTTACGCTCTGTGACTCTGTGGACTAGCTGAATAGAACCCGGCCACGCTTCCCTGCAGCGTGTACGTAGGGCGCGCGCGGTATTGGACACGTTTGTACTACTATTCTTTTCTATTAGTAGTAGGAACAAAAGGGATTCTTTTTCCTGTTTGTTCTACTGAGTCATATCGAAAGAACAGATAGGAATTTAAATTTCAAAATGTTGGATGGGCGGGGTCGCAGGGACGTTATGACACGACATGGTGCCCCGCCACGGCTATCCAACGCAGGAGCAGTGGACGTCCTGGAGATGATCATGATATAAAAAGGTGTGAGTCTAGAAAAGGTTGTTAGTATACCTACACATGGTTAGAGGTACAGAAAAGGACATAGGGTATCTTTCATACAGGAAAAATACTGATCCCGAGGGACGGGGACGAAGACGCGAGCAAATGCTAGTAATTTATATATACCTAACATAGCACAGGTAGTATTCGAAGAACGTTTGACTTTTAACAAACACGCAACGTATAAGGGCAATGCCTCTGAAAAGGCGTTGTATATTTCACCGTATAAATATTTTCTTATTTACTTTTTTAATGAAGAGAATAAATGGTAAGTTCATTGCAAGTCACGCTACAACTAGAGCAAGATAAAATTAAAATTTTATCACACGAATGTTTCATATTAAGTTAGCGTGATTAACACTTTCGTTACTTAGTAAAAAATATATTTAAGCTGCTAACCAAACACCTTTTTAACTGTTGGAGATTATTTTATTTTGTACTAGCGACCCGCTCTTGGCTTCGCACGGGTGCAATTTTTTCTGCAAATTATATATAAACGCTATCGTTTAACGCTCTTTCCATTAGTGAAAACCGCATCAAAATCCGTTGTGTAGTTGAAAAGATCTAAGCGTATATACAGAGACAGATACGTCGCGAGGCGACTTTATAATATGTATAAAATGCTATGTAAAGATGTATATACTCGTATATTGATTCAGAGCTATGGAGATGTATTAAATGCTACAAGAAGCTTGCTACAATAAATCAATGAAAAGCGCATTCAAATCGGCTAAGCCGTTTCTGAGATTAGCGTGCACAGACAGACAAACAAACAAACTAACGAAAATTCTAAAAACTACTTTTGACCTCGGTAATAAGTACAAAGTGTAAAAAATATTTTCTTTTTAAATTTTTTTGATGTAGGTACATACACGGCTTGTTTACGATTTTATTAAATCTATAGATTTATATTGTACCTATAGATAGATGTAAGGCACCTACTGTAAAGTTTCATCAAAATCTGTTGAGTAGTTTTAGCATGACAGAGTAACAAATATCCATACATTCAACTTCAAAAACTTTCACCTTTGTAAATAATATTTTCGTATTACCAGTGGGATGTTGTTTTGGCCCACACCAAGTTTTCCAGCGGTTCTCAAGTGACGCGCTTATACCAGCAAGCGAACCATATTTCATTTCAGTTATTTTAAGTTAGGTTTAGTGTTGTTTTAAAAATACGAAATTTTTACAACATAACTGTAGTTTTATTTTACAGCATAATTTATGTGCGCATTTTAAAATATTTCTTTTTAGAGTTAAAGAAAATACAATAATTTACTAAAAAAATTAATTTAATCCTACTATAGTCACGTGACGACGTAATCCTTTACGTCCTACTGTGGTCGGCAGTTCACTTGCGACGGTAACCACATACCATCAAGTGGACCGTCATGTGGTTTTTTTTCCTGTAGCAATTCAAAACAATTAATATATACATTTCATTAGTAAATTACTTCCATGTGCGGTTACACATAATAAGGGGGTATGCCTAGTGGTCATTGGAAAAGGGCAAGTGAAAATTTGATGTGTATGTGGAGGTTCCGAAGCTTTACACTTGAATTCCGCAAATATAACCGATGGTCGAAATCTACTTCATTATTTTAAGGCTTTTGTAGAAGGGAGCTATGAATTGGTAAAAAATGGTGTGTTGATTCGAACTGGTAAGAAAAATAAATAATAGGCAGAATGGGAATTTGCTTTACAATATATGTCGACGAAAAAAGGAAACACTGTTAAAAAAAAATTTACTCCTTTTTTAGACAAATCAATCCATTACGTACGCTACAATATATGTAGTTGGAAAAGTGAATGCAGATTGGTACGTAAACAAACATACGTACTAATCTACGAGTATATTCACATAAATTTTAGGAATATTTTACCAAAAGCGTCCTTGCTGCAAGGTCGGCCTTCACGATGACATCGCGTACTCACATTCCGTCAAGGTAACGAATGCGTATTTGTTAGCCTGAAATATAGAACAGACGATGCTTCTGCCATACAGCTTTACAACTTGTGAATTCTATTTTTTTATTAAAATTTAGTTTAGGGACATGCATGCGTTGAATTTTAATGATCCCTCGGGAACAGTATATACTTTTTTCTGAATAAAAAGCATGCTATCTCCTTTTCTGTACCACTGACAAATAAATTCGTTTTCGTATTAATAATATCAGTTAGGATTTAATAAAATAGAAGAGTTAGTTTATTACTAACTCTTCAATTTATTGCTAGATACTCGTAGATATTGTTTGGAACCGATGCGAGGGCTGCTACTTAAGTTTTGAGATTACAAAAACAAATATTTATAATCGGAAATGGCTTTATTGTTTTTCAAAATATTCTCCATTAAGATCAATACACTTTTGCATGCGTTTGAACCAATTGTCGCAGCACTTTTTCCATTCCGATTAAGGTACCTCCAAAACATGACTTGAAAGACCCATACAGTCGATTGTTGTTTAGTTTCGGGTTCATATGCATAGATTCATGATTCGTTGCCTGTTACTTTACTATCTTATAGACGTCTTTTGAAGCACCGCGATTGAATTTTTTCAACATTTCCTTGCACCAATCGACATGAGGCTTTTTTTGAGCGATTGTCAAATTATACGGTATCCAACGCGAACAAATCTTTTTGGGAGCCAAATGTTCATGCAATATTGCATGTAGGCGAGTGGAACTAATGCCCAAGCATGCCTCAATCTCATGGTATGTCACATGACGATCTTGCAATATCAGTTCACACACAGCATCGATGTTTTCTGGCACAAAAGCCGATTTTGGACGTCCTTCACGAAATTCATCCTGAAGCAAAGTGCGACCACGGTTGAATTCAGAAAACCAGCAAAACACGGTGGCTCGAGATGGTGCTTCATCACCAAAAGTCGAAGCGAGTTGATCGACACACTGCCGTTGGTTTAATCCACGTCGAAAGTCATAGAAAATCATCGCATGAAAACGGTCGTGATTTAATTCCATCTTTTGACCAAGGCGAATGTTTCAAGTATCTATAACAACATTAAAACCATTAAAAATGTCAAACTTTACGATGACAATGTCAGATTTGACATGTTCATATCAGTTTTGCCACATCTCAAAACTTAAGTAGCAACCTAGGTATGTAAATTAGAATAGGCGTTTTGAGTTTATTCGTTGACACGAATAGAAAAGTCATTATTTTATTAATAAGTTAGTAATATCACTTCAATGTACCAAAACTCAGAACAAGATCAAGTGATACATTTCTATCACTCATTCTAAAATAATTCTAAAAATTCCTTCTTTCATCGTTCTAAGTATCACTACAATAAGATTCTGAATGATATTGACATATTTTCCAACAATTTGAATTCTTATAAAAAGAAAATTGGCGATTACTTTTGAAAAATTAATTTTATTACATATAGAATATTTTTTTTATTTTTTTAAATTTATAAATATATGTAAAAATATAATTTTTATGATTCTTTAGGCCTATTTGTATATAATCTATAATATATATATTTTAAATTTATGGCTGTATGTAATCTAAATAAATAAACAGATAAATAAACATGACACACAAACAGAAAAACAAAAAAAGATAAAAACAAATTAAGAATACATACACATTTACCACATGTAAATGGAAATGTTTGTGTTGTTCTTATAAATACAAGAAGCGTAACTGAAGCACGCGAAACTGTACGAGAAGTGGCAGGTTACGTATTGCCAAACAAACCCGACCCAAAACCCCAGAACAATTTACATTTATTTAAATATTGAAGAATAAGCATGTCGGTAATGTTCCAGATAAAATGGATTTTGTTGGTCTCCGTCCGGTCGTAGGGATTACGGCGTGCTCTCCTTTCATCGTTGTTTTACAAATCCTTTTTTTCTGTTTTTGAGTAAAATTAATATTAAAATTCATTAACCTTTAAATTAAAATAATTTCAGATTGTTGACGATTTTTTTTTAATATTTATGTGGATCTATAATTGTAATAATTAAAAGTAAATACTAACTTCTCCTTTTGCCTATAAATATGCACCAGGCTAGTTTTTTATTTTTTTATTGTTAAGGTCAGCAGACAGGCTGACGGTAGCCACCTATGTGAAAACGCCTGTTATACAAATAAGTGCAACAAAATTATATTAAATATTATTAACAGAAGTACTTACCTACTAGAATGAGTACGTATTAAAATTAGGGACAAAATGAAACAGGAGGCAATGAAACGTTGAAAATAATTGAACTAAGATAACGTTTTCGGCTATGAAATTAACTAAAAAAATTGGGCGCCAGCTAACTAAAAAATGAAAAAAATCATATGTTAGCACTTAAAATATATTTAAACAAAAAAAAAAAACACAGGGGGTGGTCCTTAAGCCCGTACGTTATTATATATATATATTTGTATGAAATTTAAAATTGATTCAATAAAACCGGCTAATAAAAGTTAAAAACTTAGCTGGATATGAATAATGGCTGGATGTAATAATATAGTTTTCCTTCTCGGCAAAATAAAACACGCTGCTCATCAGTGTTACCAAAGAAAAATGAAGAAGGCTCATCAGAATGTAAAATGCGGATAAAAACCAGGATTCATTATATATTATTTATATATCTCTAATTAAATCCATGAATGACAAAAAACCAAAACCAAGAAACCATAACAAAAAAAACCCTGAAATGAAAAAGAAATAATTAAACACAAATCTAAAAGAAAAAATATGTGTGCCTGACCGTGGGAATCTAAAATTTAAATATAAGATCCCTAAATGTTAATAATTTATTCAATAAATGGTCAGGCAAAAACAAACAAGAGTAAAATAAAAAAATACAATTGCATAAGGATTAAAAATAAACTGCAAAAGATAATAGAACTAAATGAGTAAATTAACAATAAATTTAAAATGAACTAAACACAAATTATAATAAAAAAACATTAATCAACAATCTATCATCAGAAATAAGATGAAATACGTACCCATTTATAAACCGGGGTTTTTTTACATAAATATTTAAAACTGAATAATTAAAATTTTAAAAGAAAATGAACTGGCAAATACAGGCTATTATCAGCACAAAAACTAAACCGCTCTCTGCCAGCGACAGAGAAACAAAAAACGCTCTCTGACTGAAAATTTTGAATATTGAACGTCAAATGCAATTCTATATATTTAAAAAAAAATAATAAGTTTTTAAATACTTAAATAAATAAATAAACAAATAAGGTAATATAACTAATAAAATAAATAAAATAAGTAACGCTACGTTACAGCAAACGGGAACACACCCGGGTACACTCGTTGTGCTTAACATTATTTTTGCAGGTCTCCACCGGAACGAGAGCCCTGCGGACGCAACATTACTTTTTTTTTTTAATTTTTACAGATGAAACGCAACTTTCCTGAAATCTAATTATTTTTAATAATTTTTAAATTAATTTTTAGGTTGACGCACCTCCGCAACTCGAAAAAAGAAAAAAAAAAACAGAATCTTCTTGTTGATGTATGTTCTTTTGTCAGTACCTACTATGTACTATAGTGTAGGGAAGACACTTTTTCTTAGTGATTCGCTGAGGTAAAGCAAAGCATTTTTACTTCAGATTAAATTCAACGAAGTTTGTATGAAAACAGCGCTAGAATTGTGACAGGTATGTGACGTAATGCTAAAAATAAAACAAAATCCCCTTTTTTATTACATACTAGCGGCCCGCACTCGGCTTCGCAAGGATTTTTTTCTGCAAATCATATACACAAACCCTTCCTCCTTTAACGCTCTTCGCTATAGTGAAAACCGCATTGAATTCCGTTGCGTAGGTAGATTAAAAGATCTACATACATACAAAGGGACAGAAGGCGGGAAGCGACTTTGTTTCATTTGTATGTATTTACTATGTACCTACAGAAGATTTACAGACTTACCTAATTGTAAAAAATAAGCCAAAAATCTTTGTTTTGGCAAAAACAATAAAAATTGGTTTAAATCATACATATAATAAAATCGTTTTTGTCTGTGCGTTATGTGCACGCTAATTTCAGAAACGGCTTAATCGATTTGAATGCGGTTTGATTTGATTGATTGACCGATTGAATCTTCCTGTAACATTTAGTGTCATTGCAATCGGATTACCTACACATATAAAAAGTAACGTGTTATTCCGAATACCGCACGTACGAATCCGTGGGCATAGCTAGTATGTAATAATTTTATTTCTTTTGTAAAATAATAACATAAAATAATATTTTTAATTTAATTTGTCATTGCGCAAATTAATATTTTTTTTTGTGGAATCTTAATGTTATTATATTGATTTAGTCTGAAAAAAAACTGGTGCATAGTGTTAAAAAATGACATTGTAACTTGAGACTTCTAAGAGGAACAATTAGATGCTTCGCTCGAACATCTTTGCGTGCCTCTAAGTACAATTAGGAGTTGCAATCTAGGCTGCAGCGGTGCGCGTGCTTAATTAGCAGCATTATCCACAAATAGTTACAAACCGTGGAATATTTACAGCTGTTTATTTACCATTTATGGAATTTTACAAGCCGAACAAGAAATACTCAAAGAATCTAATACAAACAATTCGGTAAATATACGATTTGAAATACTTCTTATTTCTAAATTTAACCTACACGTACGTTGAAAAGTTTAAAGTGTTGTAGTTAAAGTTGAAAGAGAAACGAACTTGCTCACTAACTCGTTGGAACAATGTACCCACACTTGTTATGCAATCAGCATGCACCTGCATCTAGACCACTGTGCAACATTGCGCAACTAACACTAACACTTTCAAATTGTTGCTCTGTACTTTGTTTAAGTGTTTATTATTTTAACGTATGGAAACAGATCGAGGAAACGGAACACAGATATATCACAACCAAAACAGAAATGGGTGGGTATACTTACAAAAAAAAAGCTTAAATACATACAAACATATGAAAGTAGGACTCACCAACTGGAGGTTCAGTGCAAAGTTTACAAGTACCTACTTATGCATTTTTGAGTTTGTCTCAGGAATCGAATGTCTATAAAATCCTGTATTTTTTTTTATTGAAATACTTGAAAAAAATGAAGAAAACATTCCTACTGTTCAAAAGAAAAGAAAAAAAAAGAACCTCTCATGAATCATAAGTAAAACTAAAAATTCTCCGTTTCTAATATTATCATGATTATTGTTGGCAACTGGCTGGTTGGTGGCCACAGCGAATAGTCTTAAAATAATATTTTAATTGTAATTAGAAAATTATATTATATGTCAAGAGGCAGTCGTAAGTTGGAGCAGAGACATATTGTTCGGTAATGTGTTAGTTTTACTGTAAATATATGTTCTTAATTTCTCATCATCTTTTCACTTCATTAAATACCGTCCACTCCTCAACAATTATATAGCTCATTGCGTCAAAATATAGTACTTTTGTTTGTGTTCACTTACAAGCCTGTATTTTTAAAGCATCCAAAAAAAATATCCATTTGACATCTATACTCGCAGTGAGAAGGTAACTAAGACAGACAGATTTTTTTACGTGTCTACTAACTTATAACTGTGAATAACGCAAAAAAAATATCTTACTTATACTTACTGAAATGAAAAACTTAGTCCATCTCTGGATCGGTTCTAATATAAGGAATATTGTCAAATTTAACGAACCGAACTACTTAGTCCTAAATTCGCTTTAAGTACCTATTATAGATTCAATAAGAATTTAACTAGGTACCTATTAACTATAAGTCTGTCAAAAAAATGAGCGGCAAAAAGACATGCTAATTTATATAATAGCAACGCGGTAATGGGTATAGGTTTATTAGTATTCATCATAGAACACAATTTTATAATATGTGATCAAAATTTAAAATGCGAAGCGCTACGCGTGCGCATTCAAGATGGCGGCCGACGTGCATAGAGCACAGCGCACACGCCATGTCCGACGCGGTTGGCCGGTCAAGCGTGAAACGTTTTTTCTACATAAACATTGTTCACAGTAGAGAAATCGACGGGCGTAACGCGCTATTGTTGTATCTAGTTTTAAACGCCGCTGGATATCAGAGCGTGTTGCTGTAATGTTATATTTACAACCACATTCATCACCAACTATAACTATAGTCTATTTTAGTAAAAATAGTATTACAGCAACTAAGTATCTACTAAGTGAGTTTTGGTGGCGCAGTGGGGAAAACACGGCCTATCATGTTTAGAGGTCCGAGTTCGATCTCTGGTCATGCCATGTTATTTTCTATTTTCTAAAAATTTTCTAAAATTTTTAGATTTTAGATTTAAAAATTAATTTTCTAAAAAAAATTAATTGCATTCACTGAATACTCTCAAACGGTGAAGGAAAACATCGCGAAGAAAGCTGTATACGCCAAAGTAGAAATTCTAAAACGTATTCTAAAACACCAACCCGCAGTGGGCCAGCGTGGTGGACTATGTAGCCCATTCGCCCTTGTTTTGAGGTTAGGCCTGTGCCTCTGCAGTTGATTACAGCAATCACTTCCTAACAACATTTTAAATCATACATACAAAGTTAGAGAACACATTGTCGCATGGGACATTGTCTAGGCCATCGTATCGCAACCTTTTAAGCTCCTCAATCCGCAAATAGTTATAGTAGGTAATGAAATTTATATTTCGCGACCATCTATAAATATTGGAATCGTTTTTTATAACTAGAAAAACAATTTACTTGTCTGCGTTTCTATATGCCTTAAAAACTTTAAAATTTAGAACCTTTAAAATTAAAAGCAACTGCTATCAACACAATAATTTATTTAGTTAACATGTGGTTAGTAAAATAATTATAATTATTAATTTTAACTTCTAGTTTTTAAAGCATGAGAAAAAAAATAGATATTTAGTGTTTTGCAACGCTCTTTAAATATAGCCACGACTCCCAGTTTACGTAGTATCTATTATTTAATCTGAGTCCCAGTTGATAAGATATATACATATATAATAGTAGTGTCAGGGCACACCGCATTTCGCAATCATAAATTGGCGTAACCATCCGCCGTTTGGCGGCAGTAACCATCCTCTTACAGAAGACCACCGTGCTATAACAGCATGTCATTATGTGCTTTGTTAGGAAGGGATGCCAGAGCCCATTAATGCTTGGAGTTAATAGGCGACGACGGAGCCACAACCATCAACTGGACCGTCAGCCTGTCTGACGACATTTACATAAAAAAAACGATTGTCTAGGCATTTGGTCAGCAACTTCGAGTATTTGTTAATTCCTGACGCACGTTTTTTTATTCTATCTTTTATCATACTTTTTTAATTTATTAAAAATGAAAAATAAATATCGAAATTTACATAACTTTAATTTAAAGAATAATAGAAAAAGTTACTATAAATTAAGGTGTTTCATTGAAATTTAAGTACAATTGTTTTTTATGCTATAAGTACCTACTGCTTGTAGTAGATTTAAGTGGGAGACACAACATCTACAATCTACATATCGTTTTAAAACTCGTTCATATAATCATTTCCTGTTGATTATTGTTCTTTATTCTTTGTTCATGTCTGTTCAAGCGCATCAATTCAAATTACACATATCTATGTGCATACGCAATGAGCCCGTATGTTTTGTTGTGCATTATCGATCTTAAAACATTTTATGTTCGTACTTATACCAAGACTTATGTACTTACGACAGCATATATAACAGCACATGTGCCGTTATTTCACGGTTGTTTTTTGAAGTGTTGCTCAGTTTAAATAGACAATTTTATTTAAGGATTTTTTGCTTACAGTAATATAAATATACTTACTATGAAAAGAAAGAAAGACATCTAAGTGCTAAATACTCGCACATATCTAGATTTTAAACTTGACCTTTCTTTCAAGCTTTATATGCAAGGATCCTATGCCTATAAAGACAGCAATATTTATGAACATAGTTGAACCTAAAATAGGTTGTATGTATTTTTTTTTATAGAAATGTCTTGGCGACAGTCATTTATTATTAAAACACAACAAGTACAGAATACACGATTAAAGTAGAGTTGACAGCATGTGTTTCGGTTCACAACATATTCAGTGGATTAATATATTATGAAAGCCGTTTTAATTCAGTTCCATATTAAATAATAAACCTAGTTGCAATAAAAATCGAATAATATACCTACTACTATTGTGGAAAAAGACGCAGTATTGATATAAATTCTTACCAGAACTTTGTTAATTAGTTAGCAGAAGAAAATTAAGTAGGTTTTTAAAACAAAATCAAACTTTTCTACGCTGAAGGCAAGGCTCACTTGCCAACAAGAGCCGCTTGCCGATTCCATACTACGTAATTCCATGATTGATTACCTACTTTTTATTTATTGGTTGTAGTGTAGCTATACATTAAAAAAATCAAAGTTTGCAATGAAAGCAAACTAAAACTGAAATAATTTTATATCTGGTACATTTTTTTTTGCTGTATTTTTGACACTTTCTAGGGTCGAAGAATTCTTGTAATTACTGACTAAAAGCCAATGAAGTTTTTGCCTGAAAACATCCTGGCTATAGTGTTATTTTAAAACTGGGTAGCCTATCTACCACCTGTAAACATTTTTCTAATATATCAGAATTTGCTGGCGTATGTTTTATTATTTTCGCGAGTTCAAGAAGTGCTGCGAATACCTTGAGACGCCTTCTGCCTTCTGTTATTGAATACAGTACAAAAAATTCTCTCAAATGCCTATAACTGACTACTCGCTCGTACAGGGTGCCCTTAAGGCAATCTCTTCTCGTCAATCCGAAGCTGGTAGAAATAAAAAATAATTCTAAAAGAAGAAAAAATATGGTCGGTTAGGGATATATTATAAAAAAGGTTTGTTCTAGTTTGATAACAGCTCTAACAACATTTTCCACTCATTTTTTGTTAAAACCACAAACACGCAATAGTATTACTGACACGAACTAGGTGCGATTAGTATTAGCATTAGGTATTTATGTTTCTTTGTAAGCCATAAATAGGTACATATTTTTTTAAAAATATTTAAAGAAAATGAAAGAAAAATACACATTAATTTGATAGGAACATGAATCAAACAGTCTTATCTAAGTAGGTACATCTACTATCATAATTCATGCATTTAAAATCTTCAAATACCTCAATAAAAAAATGTTAAGAACTAGCTTACTAAGGCAAGTAAGTCATTGAATTAGGTTATTGCTGATATTCCCTTCGGAACGTTGAGTGGTCAAAACCTGCGCTGGTCTTCCGTTAGAGCCGATAGTGAGGTCACGCACTTACTAAAAAACATGTACATAGAAGCTCCAAAATAAATAAAAAATAGTTCAAAAATAAAATAGTTCTTAATATTTTAAGTCCAAACACTTTTTAGTTGCAACCATTTAGTTTGGAAATGGTTGCAACACTAATGGTCCCAAAAATCCATGCCATTTTTCACCCTCTTTGACGACTATTGTAATAAAATTAATGTTGCGTTTCCACCGAAAATAGCATTTCCGGGACAAAATTGAAACACTGAGTGACATCGGTATAAACGCAATGTACAAACATTTTTAATACTTCAAGGTTTTGCCTACAAATTTATTTCATAATTAATTATTTATTATATAGGTAAGTAAGTATTATATATTATTATAAATACTTATTCCATGTTACGGTAACTCAATTTAAAAATTATTTTTGTTATAAATTAGGGTTAGGAATCCCCCCTTAACCAGGGTCATGACCCACCTAGGGGTACTGAGTCTTCCGTTCTCCTTTCTCGACCCTCCAGGCTAAACAGGCGTAAGGTACGTTTATAAATCTTCCATTACATACGTTTAAGTATAAGTAGTAAGAATTATTATGATATTTAATAATAGGTAAACATTGCATTTACACTTTGGATTCCGTAACCAAAAGTGTGAATGAGGACTTAAATATAGGTCTTATTATATTGGTTGTTCGTGCGTGCGCCGCAAACGCATTAACTATTTAACTTTAACCCAGTTTCCTTTATGTCCCCTGTTGAATTCAGCAATTAATTGTAGTTAATTGTTAATAATATTACGTAAAACGTAAGTGCGGTGGTTCAGGGGGGGGGGGCTTAACCCTCGGCAATCCGGGCGGTTGCAGGGGCCGGTGTGGAAATGTCAGACGGAAACCCCCTTTGGGTCGTCCACCCTTAATGCCGTGGAGATGAGCGGCCACACTAGCAGGGGTTATCCTAGAGTGTCAGGTGGAAGCGGCCTCCGACTCTGCGGTAGGTTGTGCCGCAGAGAAGAGGTTATGGAGTGCCTCGCTGACTGCCCGCTGCGAGAAGTGGAGAATAGGCGGCCTGTGCCGCTTCGGCCGGGGGCGACGGACATGAGGTCGTCCGCCGTCATCACAACACCGGGCAACGAGGGGAGACGTGTTGTGTGTTTCCGGCACGTCTTTTCACGGCGCGGAGATCACAGTCCGCGCCTAATCGAGGTGGAGCCCGCAAGTGTGCGGGCCTCGTCTGACGCGGGTAACAAGGTAGCGTGTCTTAATGTCCCTAACCTAACCTAACCTAACCACCGCCCATAGACGGCGCGAAGAAACACCGTGGGGTTTTAGTGGGTAGAAGTCCCACATACCCCACCGATCTCCCCATGGTCGGTGGGGTTCTTATTCGCAGATTTCCTCACGTAAAAAAAAAGTGGTGGCAGGGCACACTGCGTTTAGCAGGCATGAGCAATCTCCTTACAGACCACCGTGAAATAACAACATGTGTGTTATTTTGTTTCGGTGAGTGAGTAAGGGATGCCAGTCATTTTCCTATCCCTTCCAAAACCCTTATCCTTCGGTATGGATGGATACACTGGTCAAAGCAAATCCTCAGGTGATGCGTCTGTCTTATTATACAAAATTTATATAGGTAAAAAATGTTTATATACCCATATAAATTTTGGTTATTGCTTCTTAATACTTACATAATAATATGTATTCCTCTATCCAACAACAGATCTTATTCTCTTACTCAATATAAGGTGGTAAATATTAATTAAATTACCAAATCTATACTTACTCAATTAGTGCCATCTAGTAGATTGATTGAGAATTAGGTTATTACAGTTGCAATAGTCTTTGTTTCATATTTATTACATAGGTGGCGTTGTAAAATCTTTAACTAGTAAAACTTGCTATCGACAAAAAACCACCCTTGAATATGTATTACATGGTATTACTAGCTGTTGCTAAATATAGCATATTTTACTCGCTGATCGTATAGCTTCCCAACAGTGAAAGAATTTTTCAAATCGGTCCAGTAGTTTCGGAGCCTATTCAATGCAAACAAACAATCAGATCTTTCCTCTTTATAATATTAGTACAGACATAAGTTATACATGCATTGAATTTTTTGAATATGTAATGCAAAAAGATATTTCGTAATAATAAATAAAAATCGCATATTCTTAAAATATTAGTTACAAAAAGGCTTACAATGAAACTAATTTTAATTCGGTAACATTTTTATTTAATTAACAATACAATTTTGAGCTGTCAACTTATAACACAGTGAAGTATATATTTAAAGTAAACAAAAAACAAACTTGTGGCTACAATTTTTTTATATAATGTAACGTAGAAATCCACGCTGTATGTCCCATTAATTAGTTTCCAATGATGATGTATATAAAAGTCGTGACCAGTAGTGCCATTTAGCGGCCTTTGAGCAGATAATACCGATAATTGATTCTATAAGGACATAAAAACATACGTGCGGGCCATCTATTCCAGTGGAACGACACTACTTAACTGCAAATAAAAATAGATACTCTGGTTCTTTTCATATTCGTGAATCAGTGCAGTGTGTAAGCTATTAAGCCGTATCGACAAGTTTGGTTGCAATATCCTCCCGCTGTGCTGTGAGAGGAACGTGTGAATCCTGTTTTAGTGGATAATTTGATATAGACTTAATCGTGTAGCGTAGACCTAAGGATTTTTCGGTGTAATCTATTTGTAAATAGTAATAAAATTCGTTGTAGCTTCAAAAGAATTTTTTTTTATTGAGTTCATCACGCTGACCACTAGGCTTCTTCAGTGTGCTGGCGCCCTTTGGTTGGTTTCTATTGGTTGGTTTCTGGTCGGTGAGTAAGGTTGTCAGTCACACCCGACTTACAACGTTACAATATTAAGTCAATCTTTTTCATCTGCACGAATAATTATTACATTGTAATAAATGCTTTTTTATTTATTAATCTTATAGGCAACTCTTCTAATTAATAAAAGCATTTGTTTCTTTCAAGAACATTGATCGTCCTTTAATACAAAAATTCGTTAAGTTGTTCTAAAATGAAATAATAAATGTCTTCTATCCACTATCCTAAGATTAAGTTACAGATATCAATATGTACCCATGTCCCATATACTTTCCATATGTTATCAAATTTGTATAAAAAAATCATAATTCTCTTATGTTTTAGGATTAATGACTTAGTAAGCAATTGATGAGAGTATCATTTATAATTAAACAATTAGTTGGTCATCTTCATTTAACTATATTTTATGAGTCCAGTGGTCAACAACTACAATGTAAACCAATGTCGTATAAAATCCACTTTTCATATTCAATACTTTGTAACAGGATAAAATGTAGTCTCCGGTCTTTTGTTCTTTTGACTTGGATGGTATCTTTTGCCATCCAAGTCAGCTTTACCGTTTAGTTAGTAGATTCCATAATAGCTATGTTTCCTTCGATATCTATTCTGGGGTGTTCTTTGGACTTACTTCGGGAATCTTGAAGTTTTCTTTGAACATATTCAGATGGTTATGCACAACACGACAACATCTTTTTATAATTCCCGGCTTCATGTGAAACGTTTCCGTTGCATTGCACGCTGTTACATATCAACAATTAAAATTAATATTACAAAACTTATTGTATTGATACAACCTTATCTAATCAATTGCAAACCGATTCAATGAATTTGTGGTAAGTAATACTTGGAAATGAAACATTACGAATAATAATACAATGCAATAAACGTTAAGCAGTTCTTTTACTAGATAAAGTAAAATTACAATCACAGTCACAGGTATTAAATAAATAAATAAATTAGCGATTATATTTACTAATAGGGATTCACCACGCTATCCAGGGAGGCTGATTCATTTTACTTATTGGCGTATATGTCATATTAACAGGTAAATTAACTAAGGCATAACTTTTTTGTGATCTATTCAATGCCCTTAATATTGTTGCGCCACTGCGTCCCAACAGGAAAGCAGCCGGTATGTTTACATCCAACTCCATCCTGAAATTTACATTAACCCTGTAAGTGGCAATGTAGGTAGTGACACAAAGGGGTGTTGTAAGTTTGAGTGTGTGGCTGTGGAATCGCAACTATCAATCGAATAGACAGATGGTAAAAAATATCTTGAACTTGTATATATATGAAATAAAAAAAAAAAACAACTTTTTCTATGAATATTGTGCCCACTCAGGTTATTTACAAGTGTACAATGGACATATTATATTACCTGTTACAAAGTTCCATATGAATGAAGATAGAACCAATCACGTTTAAATTCTAAATAGATGTAAATTTTTCACCTATTCATTTTTAAATAAAAGTTGTCAGCTTTAACTTACTTGTCATCAACCATTTCTATAAGATGATCGAGTGAATCGTCCCACTTATCAACAGATTCAGTGATAATGATAGCCCTCGCTCCAGCCAGCTGCGCCTTGGCTGTCTTAAAAACAAATGAACACTCCCTGTAAAGTAAAAAAAATTTTTTTTTTACTCCTGACACCTCTAGGTGCGATTTGATGAGATAATAAATCTATAGCCCACATACACCCAGAAATACAATTTGAACTCACCCTCTTTCTGACAAAGCTATATGGCCCATAATCTCCTCGTAATTTAGAATATCTGAACAGCTGTGCAAGGGTACCGTTGGAACTAAGCGAGCCCTTTTAAATTGCAGACTTTCATTCTGAAACATTAAGAATTTTATTATTTTTTGTATTAGAGCTGGTTCAATTCCCAGGTATGGCAAACGGCAAGAGTATTTCCAAAAATCTTTGTATGCAGATTTGTTTATTTTTAAAAATAAAGGAATGTTTACTTTCAGTAATGTTTCCTATCTTCAGTATTTGGAGAACTTTCCCTCCAGATGTTGTTAAAAATTTCCACTCTGTATATATTTTATCCAATTTCTTTTAACCAATATTTGTGCTTAAGTTCATTGTAATAACATCTATATTTTCAGATCTATATAAAATCAATATTACATGAAATGTACATGAATTACAAAGAACACATAATAAGACCAGAGATTATCGTAGTTCAACAAAATATTAATATGAACCATGTACTCACAAAAGAAGCCCCAAAATCTCTTGCAGGACGTATTCTGTAAGAATATCTAAGTTCAGGAGGATCCACAATTTCAAAAAATATATCTCCCGCAATAATGTCAGCTGTTGAAGCTCCATCTTTGAAATGTAGATCATTTGCTAGAAAAGAAATTATATGCTTAATTTATTAACAGTCCATCTTTTACAAGTATAAACTTTTAATAGTAAGTACTTTGGAAAAAAATCCAAATCTAAACCAGAGCAAACTTTAAAAACTTTGAAAAACTTTGAAAAGAAGGCAAGTAGTGGCAGGACACTCTGCATTTCGCAGTCATTGGGAACCTGTCTGGTGGCAGGCAGTAAGCACTCCCATGGAGAAGACCACCGTGAAATAATGTGGTCTGTTGTGTTAGTGAGGGATGCCAAAGCCCATTTCCCTATCCCTTCCTAAACCTATCCTTAAACCTACTATGGTCGGCAGCATACTTGTAGCATCTGTGGCGTTGATAGGTGACCATTGCCACCTAGCATCAAGTAGACCGTCAGCCTGTCTGTTGAGTTTAACATTAAATAATAATAATAATATAATAAACTTTAAATGACTATACTGTCAGATATTAAAGCGTGTATAGTCTAAAATAAACAATAATCAATATTTGTTATACTGTCAGACCAGATAAAATTTGAGTTTTTTTGTTTGGTATTTAAAAGGTTCATAATATTATATCGTCAAATCACACCATAGCTTAACTTCTATTGAGTCGTACGCCTAGTTTACACATACCTTTTTAAACCAATCTACACCTTCTTCACATTGTAACTGGATTGAAACAGTACGAAAGAAGTAGATGTTCAAAAGCAATTAGGTACCTACTCATGGTTAATTTATCTACAAGGTATTTTCTGCTACTGTGTCGTGGTATGTGAAAATTTAAATTATTTAAGGGTTAGGATAAAAAAATATTACAATTACCTCCCAGAGAGACGGTATGTGCCAATACAATTACACATATTGCCGTATATAATAGCAGAGAATGGAAAATATCACCAAGGTACTTGGAAATTACCAAAAACATTGCATTATTTCCAATATACTTATAATTATCATCAAATTTTATTCTACTATAAAATATCAACGAATAAAAAAGTTTGTTGCTTTATAATATTGCTAAAAATCAGTCAAAAATTGAAAAAAAAAAAATTTTTGCATTGATCTAATTTTTAATAGTCTATAAATATCTATATTTTCTATATAGTTGTATTCTGTGCTCAATGACCACAGAGGATTCACAGGCAAGTCCCATAGAGGCAAGTCCTTCCGCGCTAAAATACCATGTAAATTTATTAATCTATTTCTCAGTCCTTTAGTCATGATGTTATTAATAATGAAAAAGTTAACTGAAAACTCAACTATTCAGTTTATTTCTTTATCAGATAAAACGTGGCAATACTATAGTGTTGTCTCTTTCTTATCAACTTATGGTTAGAACGGAACATCACTACAGTATTGCCACTTTTTAATTTCTACACTTTTTTGACAAGCTGTAACTAGAGACGGCTCTAGCAGCCCATGTAGCGCCCGTGTGGAATCACTACCAACAAATTATTTTCAGTATATACCTACCTTCAAAAAGGTAATTTGTGGGTAATATGCATAGGTATCCCAATACCTATATAGGTATACAAATATCCCTATACCGTATCCCTCATGTTATCCCATAGGTACCAGTGTAGATCAAGAGTAATAGTTTTCTGTGGTGTAGATAATCGTATGTCTCTTACTTTATATAAACGTATATAGAGGTCAGTGCAAGGTAGGTGTCGCATGTGCACTGATTTGCAGTGCAGTGCACTAACCCACAATTTTGTATAGAGTTAGTAATAGTAGATTTTGTATAGTGATGCAATAGTAGGTAATTAGGTATAATAAATTGTTGAACAGTAGGGGCTGGGCAGGGCGGGCGGCCACGTGTTCAATTCTTATTAGAGGATTGTCTTTGGTTGGTAAAAAACTATGGAAACCCAATCATCCAATCATCTCATACCACACATTATACCACGTGACTACATCTTGACCACCTTTCGCCACCTCTTCTCACTTCGTGTTAGTGCAAGAGCTATTAGAGTATTTGAGTCGGTATTTATCGAACTACATTATCTTTTTCTTAATGTTATTACCAAGTTATTAAAGTATAGTTTTATTGGATATTAAATATATATGTACCTATTTTAATTAAATGGTTTGTATAGTGAGACTTGAATTACTTGAAACTCTATCTGTATAGAATAAGCACAGACGACAAACCGCGCTGGTTTTCTAGCTTTTTTAGCTGATCGTGCAGGACTTTTCGTGACGGTATAGCCATTGCAACCACTCCGGCATCCCTGGTCGCATATAAATATTGTATAAGACTCATACAGTCGTGAATGTCGTGATCGCGGCCTGCATCACAAACTCGTGAGCGCAAAACGTTGAATATTGACACTACACTCGAAAACGAACATCTTTTACTTGTCGTTGGGTTTACCAACTTTCTCATATAGCGGCAGGCGCATGTGGATGAGAAGAGGAATTGGAATCGATGTTGGTGAAACCAAATTTTATAGAATAATATTCGTTGCCATTAATAATTAGGTATTAATTTTAAACATATTTTATAAAATAGGATGCATTTATTTATATATTTTCATGGTATCTTAAATGCCTATCCGAAATTATTATCTAATAGCTCCCCTACTATGAAGCGTGTTTGACATTGTTTTTGACTTTTGTTTTGTCCAATTCTAGCCGGCTGGCATTCAATAAGCATTCGAATTTTGAATTTCGATTGGTTCACATAAGTATTGTCACTTATCAGTTGTCAGTCACTCTGTCAAGTCACATAATAACCTCATATAAATAAATAAATTGTATTAAATTCCTGGATTTATAATATAATACAGTTTGAACTCTTGCAATCGTCTCTTATATAGTATAGTCCATTGACAGAGAAAAGTCATGTTTAATTTAGGTACTTCTATCTTTTGTTGTATTGTATCTTGAATCTGTTAATTTAGTTATAATAATAAAAACTATATTTTTAGTGTATTTGTGTCTCCCGCACGCCGGTAAGTTTGATTTATTAATTCCACTTTAATGTGGTAATCTGTGTGTATTGATGAGGTTTACACTTATTATTGTCTTTAATTTGTAACCTTGGTAACGTTAGAGTTGTTGATTAAAAAATAGAAGCGAATTGTATTGTAGTTGAATGGAAAAATAAATGTGGTGTGCAAACAAGAAATATATTATTTTAAACATAGTAATCAAAGAATATGGAGACTTCCACAAGTGAAAATATTTAACAGGTTATGGGCCGCCCCATATTCTGATTTTCAATGATTCGGATGAATTTAGCAAATTTACGATCATAATACATATTTTTTGACAACTTCATAATTCATCTAAAATTTTATTAAAGCACAATAAATAGAGTTTGCTAATAAAGAAAAAGTATACAAGAATAAAATATGGCTCAATCGAAAATACAAAACGTGATTTGTCGGTTAGAAGATGGAAACAATTTCAGCAATTGGAAATTTAGATTGGAGTTGTTATTGGAGGAGAAAGGCCTTGGTGATATAGTGTCATGTGTTGAAGTAAAGGAGGAAAATAAAAAGAAGGATGCAGAAGCGAGATCGCTAATAGTACAATGCATAGGAGATAATTTTTTGGAAATTGTGAAAAGGTGCAAAAGTGCAAAAGATATGTTGAATTCTTTAGAAAATATTTTTACACGAAGAAGTATTATGAATAAATATAATTTGAAAAAGAAGTTAATTGAATTGAAATGTGACAACAATGAAAGATTGCAAGATTTTTTCTTGAAATTTGACAAGCTGGTAAGTGACATTGAAGTAATGTCAAAAATGGAAGAATCTGATAAAGTGGTACATTTACTACTTGCCTTACCCGGTAAATACAATAATGTTACGACAGTTTTAGAAGCAATGAATGAAGAATTGACTTTAGAAAAGACAAAAAGTACTCTACTTGATGCAGAAATTAGACTGGATGACATGAATGCACCAAACCAGGATAGTGCATTTAATATAGAGTGCTGGAACTGCAATGAAAAAGGACACACAGCAAGATATTGTCACAAAAATGTTCAAAACAGACAGTATTATACTTCCCAACGGGGAGAACCTGTCCAAAGTGGTAAACTATATAGACGAGGTCGTGGTAGATTTCAGGGACGCACTCGGGGTGCGAATAGACCAAGTACATCGAGGGATGATGCAATAATAGTTCATGAAGAAACCACAGAGGAAGTAGGCTACATGATTGATGGTGAAGTTAATTTAACCTGTAAGGCACTCTTAAACCAATCAATTTCCTTTGTAGTAGATTCTGGTGCATCACAAAATTTTATATCTGATTTGTATGTACAATGTATGACAAACATAAAAAACTTGGAGCATCCTATAAAAATTAACACAGCTAATGGTGAAAAATTATTTGCATATCAAAGCGGCAGTTTACCAATAAAATGTGGTAACGTTAAGATTACTATCGAGGGACTTATAGTGGCAAATTTAGCATACAATCTTTTATCTGTACGAAAATTACTGGAAAAACCAAACAAAATCATATTTGTAAATGATTATGCAAAGATTACCTTTTATAATGGATGTAGTATATGGGCATACAATAATGGCAAACTTTATATTTTACAGGGTAAAATTATAACAGAGGATGGAGTCGAGGCTATATATTCAGCGAATGGTATGTTATGGCATAGACGTTTAGGACATACCAGCTCTAAAACTTTACAAAGACTACAGCTACCACTTAACGATAATGTATGTAATGCGTGCATGAAAGGTAAGGCAACACGGTTACCATTCAAAACGTTGGAGCGACCTAGGTCACGTCAGGTCTTAGAACTATTACATAGTGATATAGCGGGCCCATCCAACATTCCGAGTATACAGGGGGAAATTTTTTTTCAAACGATTATAGATGATTTTTCCCACTTTTGTGTAGTTTTTTTTGTTAAAAAGAAAATCAGAAGCCGCCGAGAATATTATTAACTATATCCGTCGATACGAAAACGAATTTGAGAAAACGGTAAAAAGGATTAGATGTGATAATGGAGGTGAATACACATGCAATAAACTTCGTCAATTTTGTAACCTGAAAGGTATAGTTTTAGAATATAGTTTACCATATTCACCAGCTAGCAATGGCGTAGCAGAACGAATGATGCTGAGCCAAGCAGTACAAAATGATATGTATATGAAACAATTAGATATTCCTACGGCTTTTTTGAATGGTTTTTTAAAGGAAGATGTTTATATAAAACCACCTTTAGGGGTAAAAGTTGAAAAGGGTGTTGTTTTGAAACTAAAAAGATCGCTCTATGGGTTAAAACAAGCACCTAAATGCTGGAACGAAAGACTTAATTCTTTTTTAACCCAAAAAGGTTTTATACAATCGAAACATGATTTTTGTTTATATGTTTTGGAAGATGTATTTTTGTTAGTTTATGTTGATGATATCATTCTAATGTCAAAAAGTAAAATGAACTTAAATAAGTCACATGATTATTTAAAAACTGAATTTAATGTTAAGGACCTTGGAGAAGTGAGTACTTACTTGGGATTGGATATTGTGAGAACGCCAGAATCAATTTCAATTTCTCAAGAATCAGCAATAAATAGATTGCTTGACAAATTTAACATGGCAGATTGCAAAGGAGTGGAGACGCCGATGGAAGTAAATTTCACAATAGATGACAATGAACCCATTACCTTCGATATACCATATCGTGAGCTTATAGGTAGTCTTCTATACTTAGCTATTTCAAGTAGACCTGATATTTGCTTCGCAGTATCTTTCTTAAGTAGATTTTTGGATGAGCCCACTTTATCACTGTGGAAAGCAGCTAAACGTGTTTTGCGATATTTAAAAGAAACAAAGTCAAAATCTCTCGTATATAAGCGGGATAGCAGGTGTAATTTAGTTGCCTATACCGATGCTGACTGGGCTGGTGACAAAAAAGACAGGAAAAGCGTGAGTGGTTCTGCCGTTTTCTTTGGAAATAATTTGTTGGCCTGGTTCTGTAAGAAACAAAATGTTGTCGCCTTATCAACAGCCGAAGCTGAATATGTAGCTGCGGCTCTAGCGTGTACAGAATTAATTTCTTTAAAGGGATTATTACAAGACTTTAACAATTCTGCAAGTTCAATGTTACTTGTAGATAATCAAAGTGCGATTAAGTTAATGGAGTCAAATGAAAATAGTAAGAGGTCAAAGCATATTGATATAAAATACCATTTTATCAAGGATTTAATTAGTAAACGAGATATAATTGTAAAATATGTAAACACGAATGAAAATGTAGCAGATATTTTAACGAAGGCTTTAGGAAAACTGAAGCACAAATATTTTGTACAAAAATTAGGGTTTAATTGAATGGTTTCTTTGTATATTTTTTTTTATTATTATCAGTCTCAATTTCAACAACTTGCAATTGTGTTAAAGTAAAAATGAGTAAAAGTCGTTGAGATTGAGGGGGGGTAGGGTCTGTTAAATGGAAACAATTAATATTTTGTTTATTTTTGTTATTTGTTTTGTTTGTTTTTTTTTGTACAATTCTTATTCTGTAGCGAATTAGAATTGAGGGGGTATGATGAGGTTTACACTTATTATTGTCTTTAATTTGTAACCTTGGTAACGTTAGAGTTGTTGATTAAAAAATAGAAGCGAATTGTATTGTAGTTGAATGGAAAAATAAATGTGGTGTGCAAACAAGAAATATATTATTTTAAACATAGTAATCAAAGAATATGGAGACTTCCACAAGTGAAAATATTTAACATGTATTGTGTCTAAATGAAAATGAGATTCTTTTATTTTCGTTATTTTATTACATACTTCTGTCATGTAATTTATTATAATATTTATAATTTACTAAAAATGCTTGGTAGTGAATTAAATCTTTGTTTACTTTTATGTAAGTATAACTATCTAGTACTCTCATTTCCTATTACCTAGGTACATGTAATTATTGCATCAGCATATAAATTCCATAAAGTAGGTAAAGGAAACTACCTACTTTATTCATATGCATGTATTTACCTACTAAATATAAGATTAAAAGAGAAAAATACAAAAATATAATTTTAGTCACAAATTAATTAATTATCAACAAAATTAAAGAAAAAGTATCAATTTACTGAAGTTATGCAGATTTTGATTTCTTGGATTGCATTATATTTATATTTCGGTTTTGACCAGTAGGCATATTTTTCATTAATGCTGGACCGACTACTGTTTACAAACACAACAATAATGAGTGGATACATATAATGGGATAAGATTAGGTTTATTAGGAGACAGATCTACTATTTAGGATACAAATATATTATTTAAGTCTTGTTTTATTGGTGATCAAGCTTTTATCCTTACATATTATAAAACAAAGTCCTCTGCCGCGTCTGTCTGTCTGTCTGTTCGCGATAAACTCAAAAACTACTGTACCGATTTATATGCGGTTTTCACCAATGGATAGAGGGATAATCAGGTAAGGTTTTTACGATAAAAAAAAATGCACCCCGGACGAAGCCAGGAGCGGGACAGCTAGTTTTAAATAAATATATACAAGTTTATATTCATTTGTTGATTCAAACTCTAGACTCTAGGGACACTTAATTAATTTGATAACAAATAGGTATATCGGTTGAGGTGTAGCCTTGGGGGCTGTATGGCGAAAATGGAAGTATTGTTACCATAAACAATTTTTTATTATTCTGTTGTAACCCTATTGCATTTATCAACTTATGTTTTTCTAATTTAACAATATATAATGTAACTGTACTAAATTATTCTATGTTCCTAGTAATAATTTCCTGCAGGTTCTATTGTAAAAGTTACATAAACTATTCAATGTTGTATGTGCTGATTAGTTAATTTGGATTTTTTTTAGACACAAAATGGAGACAGACAAATCCAATTTAGTCGCAAGACCCTATCAATCAATGCTTGAAGATATTGCAATTAAGAAGAACACTATCATTCACTTGCCAACAGGTTGGTACTTAAAATTAATAAGTAGGTATCTTAAACCACACTTTTATGGAATAATTACTAACTCACTTATCATAAATTTTTGTTAACTAACTTAACAAAAGTGGTACAAAATTTATTCACTTAATGTGTATACAAATCTTAACGGTAAAACTTATTAAGTAACATTTTGTTCAAAAAGTTTAATTAAAACCACTGTTAGGAAATAGTCACTAAGTATGCACAACACTGTTTTTATGCTTTCTTTGTCTGACAACGAATACAACAAAGACGAAAGTAATGACAAATGGACTAAAAAAAGAAATTCAATTAAAAGGCACCATTGTAGAATATGTTGACAAATATGAATATTCGGATTAGCCAATATCACCCACAGACCAAATAGAAAAAGAGATTAATAAAAGAATTTGCAACTCTTGGAAATGCTTTTGGTCAATGAAAGAAATTTTTGAAAATTGTAAGTTTAACTTGGATTTACAACCGGAATGAAAGAAAAATGGTCTCACTATTTCCGGTTGATTTGTATGATCGGACTACTGGGAATGGACCAATTAATTATTCTCCTTTGAAGTTGATGAACAATGAAACTTTAATTAAAGAATTCAGAGAACCCTATGAAAACAGATTAATATAAAATTGATTGATTAAACTTTAATTTCTGTCAAGTCTCTTATCTTTTGCAAAGGAAACTTGTAGTAAAAAAAAGATATTGTTTGGATCAGATATAATGGCTTCTTCCATGGGCCCTATTTCTTGGACATTTTATGGACCTGATAATGAAATGATGGGCTGTAAAGTGAATTCTACCTATGAAATTTTGTAACAAAAAGGCATATTGCCTCTTTCCACTCCTACACTGAAGTTGAGCCTGAATATGAGAATGTTGTGTCAAGGACCTAATATATGTTGGGACGTTCAAGGACCTAATACATTTTGAGCTAGTTGAGGTCCAGAAACAGAACAAACAAAGTTACATTTGTTGAGGTAATATAACCAATTGGATAATTTAGAAATTGGACCACTCAAATAAAAGTTGCTGGCAATATTAAATAGAATAGACATTATAATGCTTTGGAGACTCTCAGAACTAGATCCACAATATTCCTCAGACCTCAACCACCGCTTATCACTCGTTTCAAATCACTTATCACTCTTTACAAAAAGGTCTTTATCATGCAGAAGCACTTGTTAAATTAAAATTATGTTATTCAATAAAGTTTATTCAACTATGAAAAATTTACTAAGTAGTTATTTAATTTTACAGTTTATTTTTCTAGAAACAAATTGAACTTTCCTATAAGCCTAATACAATAAAAGCTTATTTAATAATATACAACTTGCGACTCTGTAAGAACAGAGTGGCAAGCAAACTCCATCTTTGCTTACCATCAGTTGAGTTTGAAGTCGATCATTTTCCCATATATGTACTAAGGTCAAGTTGTGGTATTTTTAAATTAAAATCCACCTTTAAGAGGGTGTGACAATTTCAATGCCTACGCGCGTCGTTTTAGACGAATTTCTGAACATGATTGTGATACACGTAAGAATAATACAAACAAAAATGGAAAGATTATTCTTTAGGTAAAATTCTGTTTTTAGCTAGTCATATTTTCTTAATACTACCAAGTCACTTGAAACCTCTACTAAACCATTTTTTTACCTTAGAAAAATTATATGTATCTTATTTTAAAAAATAACTCTATTATAGAAATATTCTCTACTTTTATTTGTTGCAATCAATTTTTATAAATTTAATCTAGCGTAAACGTTAAAAAAATTATTAAATTCTTTATTTTAAAAAACATTAAAAAAAAGTGAGCTTTCTTCTTAAATGATTTTATGAATCTATTGTTTATATATTTTTTGGTTTTATGTGTACGTTGTTTGATATGCAATGTGTATATTATGTATTAACATAATATAAATTACACTGTATCCAGTTCACGGTAAAGTTTCTAAAGGTCCACAAGATATGTAACTAAGATATTGATGATTTTAGGTTCGGGTAAAACGTTTATTGCTATACGTCTTATTGCACGATTTAAGAAAGCGTTAAAAAAGCCATGGGGTCAAGGTGGCAAGCGCACTTTTTTTCTTGTAAATACAGTGCCATTAGTTGACCAACAGGTAAGACATTTATTATTTGCTACTATTTTATAATACTAACTACTGATCCGATTTTTATGCGATTTTCATCAATGGAAAGAGCGTTAAACGAGAAAGGTTTTTATTTATAATTTTCAGATACACAATACCCAATCTAGTCCCTTTTAAAAAAAAAAAAATACAATTATTTTTTGTATGAGTAAAGTGTAGGATCGGTGTTGATATTTGTCTAAGAAAATATTGGAGGTCTTCCTTCACCTATATGGTTACCAGACGAAAAGTATATGTTACCGATTGTTATCTATGAGAAAATAAATCGCGATTGTGTTGTCTATCCATGAATTCTTAATTTAAAAAAATAATAATATAGCTGCTGTACTGCGTCCTCTATTACAATGCACAGTGCGTTTAAGGCTTCCTCCGATTTTCAAATTATAAAATTACTAGCTGATGCCCGCGAAATCGTTTAACGATGAAAGGTACTCTATGTCCTTTCTGGTGTCCCAGACAACGTGTATGCACAATTTCATGGTGATCGGTTCAGTAGTTTTTGCGTGAAAGAGTTACAAACATCCAAACATACTTTCGCATTTATAGTATTAGTACGGACATATAACTTCGATAGTAGGCCTGGGAAAATCTGTTCATGAAATACTATTGCAAGGCTTTAAATTTCAAAGCCTTGCAATGTGCGACAGAGAAGTATTATCGTACTGTGCAGTGAAGAGAATGACGTAACATTTGTTGTAGGTAATTCAATATGAGAATGGTTCGGTGTAATCTTTTTGGCGTTCACAGTAGTTCACACGTTCATATTTATTGTCCAATAAGCAGTGGTATTTTGTTCCGTATTTTGCTGCTGATACTGCTTATCAATGTTGTCTTTGTGTAATTAATGAAATTGTACACAAGCAATGTTTTTACTGCATGAGTCATAATATCCAAATAAAAGCTGGGTTATAATTATCATAGGTATTGAATTATATTTGGATCATTGTTCTTTTTTAAAAAATCGTAGGTAATTAATTGATACCTAAATGGAGTTTTGTTTTTTCGCCAATTTCAATAGGTATCTATCCATAACAGAACCCTATAATACGATAATTCGTGTTCATGTTTTTTTTTTCAAATATAAATATAAAAACTATAAAACTAAATAGGTATTAGGCTGATGTTATATATTTTTAAAATTATGGACTGTATGATATTAATAACCTACGTATTTACCTACAGAAGATGTCAACATTAACAATTTTACTCATTTTAAGCCATTAAATACAGTCAAACAAGAAATGGTCGTTAAACACCCATTTGTAATAATTGCTGTAATATGTGAGTTTTGTAATTAATTTCTATTAAAACTAAAAACTTATGATAATTTACAGTGAGTTCAACTTGCACAATGTTCAAAATAACAGTGCTCAACAAAAATAACAACATCAATGATTATGTGAAAATCGAAACAATGCCTCAATTTTAATTACATAATATCTACTTGCATTTGATTTTTTAAAAACTTCACTTACTTACTTTCTTTTGTTAAATAATTACTTTACTAAAAGCTGTAAAATAACAAAAAATAAAAGACTAACCAAACAATAATATGAAGTTAATACTAACTAGTAGACAGACCACCTGCATTTCACACTCATACATTGCGCAGCCCCTCTAGCGACAGTAACCACCACCCCTCACCTTTTCTCGCCAGTTCGAATTTTTTTATACATATGATATGTGTTTTATACTTGTATATTTCAGAAAAAAGTTATAGAAAAACAATGTCCTGTCAAATCCGTCGTTGGTTATAGTAGTGAGGATGGCGTCGATTACTGGAAAAAAGAAAAATGGAATGATGAGTTGTCAAAATACCAGGTGATGAATTTGCTCAAGAATTGTTTAGTTTATTTATTTCACCATGTATAGGCCATTGCCTATACATGCCTTTATATTGTAAACTAAACGGGGTTAAATTGACAGGTTTTTGAAGGTTTCTATTCTTCCTAAGACGCGTTTCTGCGATATTTGATTTTTTTAAATCTCTATAGTACAATTAGTCCTTTTTTATTTGGCTATACAGTCCAATGCTCAAATGGGGCTTCTATTTATTTTTGTTGGTGTTAAAGTTTCCCAGAGTGAGGGGCTACGATGTGCACATTTTGCGACCTGCACTTTTTACGATGTGCACATTCTACGAACTGCACGTTTTACTACCTGCACATTCTGCGACTTGCACATTATGCTATGCATTCGTAATCATCAGTAGGTACATCAGTGAAAATCGTATTCAAATTGGTTAAGCCGTTTTGGAGATTAAGCATAGACAAACAGACAAAAATTCCAAATACTATTTTTTTAAAGGTCAAAAAAATAAGTTGTACAAATTGTACCCACAACGTGTACAATTTTTTTTTAAATATTTAATGTATACGGTCACACGGCTCGTTAACGAATTTATTATATGTATAGATAATCAGTTAGTTTGTTTAAAACCAATCGTTTGATATAGATTGTCTTGTCTATGACTCGCCGTGTACGTGAGCTAAATAATATACGCTCTGCATTGTTTATCATTTTATTAGTCGCACCTTTATTATAAAATCAACGTCATATAATAATTATATTCCATGGAACATAAACCACCAATACGTACATATATCCTGACTACAAGGTCACAACCTCGTGAAAAAGTCTGGCTTAGATTCTCACCGTGTTAATAACACATTTGAAAATAAACTTCCGTTACAGTCTTTTGTTTCAAGAGTGTTGGTAAACAAATATTACTGTTATCTCGTTTTTCAGACGTGTTATAGCTATTTGAAATGCTGAGAATTGCCTATGCATTGTTGGGTGCTTATAGCCTTATTATAGGAATGTTACGAGTATATGTTCATGATTATCGATCGACCTAGTTGCTCTACTGTTTCGGTTTATGTAAAATTAACTATTGCGTCGACATTTGATTTCTTTTACGTTTTCAAGGCAAAATATTTGGGAATGCATCTTGACCGACGACTTATTTGGCGGAAGCACAAATGGACTAAACGACAGCAGCTTGATCTGAAGATTACTGTTCCTCTACACTAATCGCGAAGTTGACCTAGGTTAGGCGAATACGAGTGTGGACAGGCACTTCGTCTTACTATGTCCAACTTTATCTCGCCTCGGGCGACTTCCTTTTGTTGTCGGTTTTTGCGTCCGAGTCAAAGGACTCGAAATAGCCCGAAGTGTGCACACGAAGTGCCTCTACACTACTCGACTGACTTCAGGTTAAAAGGAAATATGTCTAAGCTAACAGGAAGAAGATCACAGTTGTGTCACAGTAGTAAAATGGCTATCTATAAAAGTATTCTTAAACCAATTTGGACATAGTGGCTATATGAAAATAATGATTTTTTTTATCATTTCAGGTAATCGTAATGACCAGTCAAATACTGGCAGACATGCTAACTCATAGGTACATAAGTATAAAGGATATAAACTTAATTATATTCGACGAATGTCACCACGCAGTCAACGATCATCCCATGAGACTCATCATGAAGCATTTTGAAGGATGTGCAAAGGAGGAACATCCTAGAGTCCTAGGTTACTATTTTACTTTTATAGCCTTTGAATCGGTTCCTTTCAATTTAAACCATAAATTTAGTGATAGTCATGTAATAAAAATAATCATCATCATCATCATTTATTTCAGATATAACATCCATATTACCTATTAACAAAACAATAATAATATTTTACATCCATGTTGGTTGAATTTTATAATATATATTTACAAGCGAAACAAAAATATTTAAAATCTGCAGGTGGTGCAAAAATCACTTATTAATTTTGCTGTATGTCATATTCAGTCCCATCCAAAATATTTGTATGGGACAGTCTACCTTATCTATAATTGTTTTCATAATGCTATTGGTACTGCCTCGTATCTTGATTTGAATACAGTGACATACAGTGAATTTCATTTATAACGACCTCGGTGTAACGAATTTTTGGTTATAGCGACGTAACACTTAAATTCCCTGAATTTAAAGTATACTTTTAAGGGGAACTTAACCTCATTCATTTCGTCCCCTGCCTCTATATTACAGATGAGTTGAGTATTTGCTTAATTTGTTTAACTAAATATACGTTAATTGCCATAGGTCTAACGGCGACGCTCCTTAATGCCAACATTAAGGAGGATAGAGTGGAAAGTACTCTGCGCGACCTGGAAAATACATTTCACGCGACCATCGCTACAGTCGACGAGCTAGGAGAAGTATTAACGTGAGAACAATGCCCTTCAAATTTTATTTTTATTGTATTTTATTTATTTTATTCACCCACTTTGATTGTTTATTGTTTTGTTATTTTATTATTATTAATTTGTTTATGATACAAAATAAACGTAATAAATTATAGTACGGTATCTGAAGAGAGTTCGTCCTCCTCCCAACTTTGAGAAAATCAACGGTTAACTATTTTGAAATAGTTGCTCATGGATATCCATAATTTAAAAAAATCTAGCTACTATACTGCGTCTTTTTCTATTACACAGCACAGTACGCTTAATGCTTCTCTGTAGCACATATTTGCTTGCTACGATTTTTAAGTTATAAAATTATAGCATCAATCAGCCTGCGAAAATCGGTTCATGAATAACTATTGCATTAATAACTTGAAATTTGAAAATCGAAGCAACCAAAAGATGTGCGACAGAGAAGTATTAAGCGTACTGTGCAGAGTAATAGTGAAGGACGCAGCGTAGCAACAATTTTTTTTATTAAATAAGGATACCCATGAGCATATTTTAGTCGGCAACGCAATTGCGATTTATTTTCTAATAAATGACAATCGATAAAATATACTTTTAGTCTAGTAAACAGATGGATGACATCTCTTCGATTCTTAGACCATTAATAAAATTTAGAACTGCTATATTAAATTAAATTAAATTAAATAATTTAAACTAGCATAGCGTACACTCTAAACTAGGACAAATATGGTGCATTCTAATTGGTGGCAGCCTCAAGCATGTGTATCGAGTGTACCGTTTTGTAAATGTAGTGTCTTGAAGGATTATTGTATTTGTTTTCAGATTCTCAACAAACCCTCAAGAAAACGTGATTTACTATAGAACCTTTGAACCGACATCGGCGAACATAGAAGCCTGCAATGTTCTGAAATACGTTGGTGACATTGTATCAACTATAGAATTGCCAATATGCGACCGAACTGGTATTGTAGAATTGAAAATGAACCAACAGGATATAACAACGGACCCAAAAAAGGTAAAATCCATTAAAAACTTATCAACAAAGTTAATTGAAATTGAAATACGCGCTATTTCCAAAGACTTGTATTATAACTGAGGTAGACAAAGCACTCGGTGTTCTGTAAAGCGCTTTGCGTAGCAGTCGTATACGGAACTGCGAACAAATGTTATTTTACGCGTAATAAAACGAATTAGGGCTGCACTATTATCACTTACAAATCTTCAAAGGTTTCATCTTGTACCTTAAGTATACAGAATTAATGCGTATTTTCATGGGTTTTAATAATTTCGTTGCAGTCTATACTTAACGAGCATTTGTTTCCGTAGCAGTTCGTCGTGAAATTTCGGCTACGTTCGTTTGTTACGTACGAGTAGTCTTTTTCTTTTTTTGCTTTTGTTGACAATATCTCTATCTCGCGCTTTTACGTAGACATACTTTCAATATGTAGTTTTCAGAGTACACCGCGTATAACTCGGCCATAAGAGAAGTCTTTGGCTATTTCAGAATCGCGCTTCGGTCGATTGGATATTATTCCGAATGCCAGCTAGTTACTAATATTTTATATGTCAACTTTTAGATTACAAAAAAAGTATACAATATGTGTGTCTCTATTATGGATTTTATAAATGAAATGGGAACTTATGGCGGATGTTTATCAATCGTTGCCTATATTATATTGTTGGAAAGATTGAAACGGAGTGCTGTTACAAAAGAAGAAGAAAATTTGTATCAAATCACAGTCACCTACCTGTTAAAGTAAGTCAATCCTACTGATATTATAAATGCGAAAGTTTGTGAGGATGTATGGATGTTTGTTATTCTTTCATTGTCTCCGCGCGTTTGCAGCGTTTTCATAAAACGACTGAGCATGAAAACTTAATTCCGGAAATTGGAAGTCGTAAAGCAAATTGCGATATATGTTCAGAAGAATATAGTGATCGTAATGTAAAGAAAAGAACAAAATAAAAAAGTTATGTAGCGGGGTGGCTTAGCAAAAATCGTAAGGAAACTTGGGTGTCTTGGGAGATTAGCAATCTTCGATATGTGAAGTACTGTCTCCATCTCCAGACCATTCAGATATCATCAAAATACACTATTTTTCAGGGCCAGAATGATACTTTTGGAGAGTATGAAAGGTTATAGTGGCTATGAAAAAATTCTCAAGTTTTCATCAGAAAAAATACACAAGTTGTTGGATGTGTTAAAGGAATATAATCCAACTTATTCCGAACGACCGGGTGTGGTTTTTCGATATAATCAATTAAGGAAACAACTGTCTTGCATTATTTTTGTGAAAAAAAGATTCACTTCGAAGATTTTATATAATTTGTTGAAAGATGTGGTGAAGGAGAATCCCGAAGAGTTTGGTTTCCTACAACACGACTTTATAGTCGGTTACAACATGAACCCGTTTTCCAACACAAGAGAGCAATATTATTTGAAGAAAGCGAGTCAGAAGTCATTTTTGAACTTCTCTAGCGGGTAAGAACATGATACTTCTCTTAAGACAAGTAAAATTCGTTTAAACTTGCCCAAAGACTTCTATTATAACTTTGACAGTTCGTATCAAAAATTGAATGTCTTATCTTCCAGACGTCTAAACTGTTTGATATCAACAAGCGTTATTGAAGAAGGTGTGGACATACCCCAATGTCTTCTGGTGTTGCGATACGACCAACCCCTTGAGTACAGATCTTATATACAAAGCAAAGGTAATTTATGACATTATGGACAAATGTGATCACTTATTAAGAAGCTCTAGACTTGTCATTTTGTTTAAGCATTTTGATATGAAACATCATTGGCGTGGCGACCCCAGCATTTAGCCAAACTTTGGCCTACACTTTGGCAATTGTTTTTTTTTTGTTGCTATTTTTATTTTTTTGTTTGTTTATAGTACACGTGCTTGCGACTATTATGTACATATTAAATGAATAAATATATCATAGAAAGCAATGAAACATTGACTATTCATTTTATTTTCAGGTCGAGCAAGAAGTTCTGAATCAAATTACATTATTTTCGTCGACAATGTGAACAAGCAATCGTTCCAAAAGCAATATCTGAAATTTAATAATATTGAAAGCATTTTGCATAAGGTAGGATTTCTAATAACATATGTAACACTTAAAATACAAGCTATAATTAAAATTGTAAACTATTGAGCCTAAACACACGCTACATCTGCTGTAAGTTGTTGAGGAGTTGGGTGTCCCGCAGACTACTTGATGCTGGTCCTCTCTGTTACCCTTCCCTGACAACCAAATATTAATAAAACTCAAATGAATATTTACTTTCAGCCCAGCGAAATAATTTTGAATTTATGAATGCATCAAACAGTTTTTTCTTTAAAAAAAAAACCTTTTCGCATTCGAAAGAAAATAGTGCATTAATTTGTGTATAAAGAGAGGTAAATGTTAGCTTAAGAGAAAATTGTTTCATAGAGCCAGAAGGTAATTTAAGGTACCGTTGGGATGGCGGCTGTTACTGTGTTACATACAGCTAATAATTTTAATGTTTTATTTATTTTAACTTAAATAGGTATAAATTTAAAAATGTTTATTTATTTTTTAATGTTTAATTAATTAATTATTTTTTTAATTTCAGATACTGGTTGGTAAAACTGATTCCCGTAGCGCACCTTCCGATGAGAAAATACAAAATTTTTATGACGAGGACGACTTACCCCCTTATGTAACTAAACATGGAGGTAATTTACTAATGAAATATTTATTAACTGTTTTGAATTACTACTGGCAATTGAAGAAATCCCTCTTTGTAGGACCAAACGCTATAAAAATAGTTATTTATTTTATACGCACTGCCAATAATTGGAACTAAGACTTTCTAGCGCGGCTGTTGATGTGCGGGGTCGCGGTGACGTTATGACACGACATCGGTGCCCCGCCACGGCTATACAGTGCGGGGAGAGTAATGTTTTCACTAATGGAAAGACCGTTAAACGAGGAAGATTTCTATATACTGGCGATTGCTCGCGACTTTGTCTGCGTTGAAAAATAAATATATAACTTGATAGCGCCATCTACATAGCATGGCATAGCGACAGCCACTACTTTTTTTAAATTTAGGATATCCATCCATGAGAGTATTTTAATAGTCAACGCATAATCGCGATTTGTTTTCTCATAGATAACAATAGATAAAACATACTTTTCGTCTGGTGAACAGATGGATGAAGGACGACCTCTCTTCGGATCCCGTACTGCCATTACTACAAGAAATGATATAATGAAGTCACAATTGAGAAATGTTGTTTCAGCTCGTCTCTCGTCCGTGTATGCAATCAGTCTCCTAAACCGATATTGCAATTCCTTACATCACGATCAGTTCACGACACTCTCTCCGATGTGGATACACGAGAACGTGGAAAAGTTTAATGGAAATTATAAAAGTGTACTCAATCTCATCACCGTAATGCTACCTACGGACTGTCCGGTCAAGGAAACTATAAAAGTAAGCATTGTTGTGCTCATATCTATGACAATTTATGTAAATTGTTGTGATTTTAGATATTATTCGTCAATACACATGACGAAATGTCTGTAAATTAAATATTAAAAAAAAAGAAAACAATTTATACAGGTTGTACTTATATAACCGAGGTAAAAAAGTTATTTTTTTAGAATTTTTGCTTATCTGTGCGTTTGTACACGGAAGGAGCTTAACCTACTTTAATGCTGTTTTCATTGATGTAGCAAGCTTCCAAAATTGACGCCTTTATTCTGTACTTGTAGGCTTCATTGGCATGGAAGTTTCTTTGTTTACATATTCTCTCTTAACTAATGAAAAACTTAGGAATTCTTCTAATAAGATTAAATTTAAAATAGAAATCCCATTTTTTTTTTTAAATAATTAAAACTATTTAAAAAAAGATGTCAGTCGTGGGATTGCAAGTCAAAACAGTCGTGGGATTGAAAACTAAACTTAAAAATAAAAAACGATAATAGATGACGCTGCGCCAGCAGGTTATAACATGCTATCGTTTCGTTCCTCAAAGCGAACTACACTTTTCATATAAGATTTCTATGATCGCTTTTATTAGCCCAGAACCCTCTGGTGTTGCTTGTGTTTATTTTGTATACATTGCAATTTCCCATGCAAACTGCCCGACCACTCCTAAATCCTAAAGAAGTTTTCACCTCAAAAAATGTAGGTTATTTTGATTTTTTTTAGGGCAAACCTCATACGCAATTGAAAACTGCGAAGCGGTCGGCTGCACTGAACGCTTGTATCAAATTGCATGAAGCCGGCGAATTGGACGAATACACATTGCTGCCGCGCGTCTATGGGTTAGTATCGTTTAAATAGTTTTAAAATAGTGTTACCGATTTGGGCTTAGTCCTCATTAATTCCACTAAGCGACGCGATTCCTATTTTTTCAAATAAGGCCCTTCCCACATTACGTTACTCAAAAGCGACTGGTAGGATACGCAAGTCGCAAATTTTTACAAATTTTTACAATTACAAACTTCCAGAGTGAAAGATGTACAGTATTTTCTTTTTTTTTTTTTTTCGAAGTCTAGAAAGACCGCAAGTGCTTCTTCATCACTCGACATTATTAAAAAGATGAAACACGCTAAAATGTTTTGTAATAGAAATGATAAAATTATCGTAATGTGCGAACGGCCGTAGCGTAGTTACAAGTAGCTCCAAAGTGTTGGCCAAAGTTTAGCCAAATGTTGGCATCGCTACGCCAACAGCCGGTCTCGCCCGCCGCGTAACATGTTTCACACGGTTCCACATTTAAAAAAAAACCGTATTCGATGTATACCTAAATAAATATATAAATAGATATCAGCGGGAACGCGCGTTTGAACTGCACTTGCACTTGTTCAGTGCGGACTCATAGTTATTTATTCAAATTAAAACTGAAAAAGTAATATGAGAGAATACTGCAAAATATTTATATTTATAATTTTGAATTTTGCAAAATATAATTAATGTAATATTTAAATTTTTAGGAGAGTCGACTTTGAAGACCCAAATGTGAGACAATGCTTTTTGAACTGGCCATGGGACGACGAAGAAAAAATTAAAGCAACTGAAGGCAGCGCGAAAATATTACGAAAATATCAGAAAGTGGTGAATATACATAGACTAAACTGCACATTCATATTATCTTGAATAAAATAATAGCGTCTAAAACAAATTTAGATTTAATTTAATTACATAATTTAACTTTGCATGAAATACTAAATGTCTTTGAGGTCATATGTATAATTATGGACTTCGATTTCCTTAAAAGCCTGTATCATATTTTGGAATTAATATTTGAAATCTGAATACATTCAACATTTTGTATATTAAATTTTATTATTCAAAATTAACATATTATGAACATAATTAAACTAATAACACTATGTGTTCAACTTAATTAAAAAATTAAGTTTTTATTCGTACGAATCAGAATTTATATGAATTAAATTTTTTTTACAGTTCCCATCATGTCTCAAAGGCCCTGTTTGGAATTCCGGTACACAAAACATGTACCTTCATATAATCAACTTCAAACCGGCCTTTGTCAGATCGAGTGACCCTCGCGATGGTAAACTTTACGACTTATTGAATAGGCCAGAAGGATTCGGACTTTTGACTAGTAGCAAGTTGCCCAAGGTGTGTGACTTCCCTATGTTTTTGACCATTGGCGAAGTCTCCACTTCTCTTCTTCTCAATTTTGCCACCATAAAATTGGATGTGGCTCGTTTTAAATTAATTAAACGGTAAGTACACTTAGATTTTTACCTATATCTAAACCATTAAGCTATTGACTCCAATATCGTCCCAAGGACGGAGTAATAACAGTACCAATCGAATAAGATCCTCTAGCATTTTATAAAGTTTCAACTCACTATCACTTTGATAGTTCATTGACTAATGACTATTGAGCTGTTTGTATAACGTTCTTTGGTCCTTTCAAAAGAGGTAATCTGTCCACATGTTCTTCGTAACGGCAGATTTGGTTTGACCGCGCATAGATTTTCTGATTCAAGAAATCAACGCGTTCCGCAATACGGCCGTGTAGTTTTTGGGTCCGATGCCCGTACCTGCAGAGGCCTTAATCACCATCACTTTCGCAAAATGTAGCATACCAAAAGGTCCGTACAGCATTGATGATATTAGCAATCCTAACAATAACTTCTTATTAATTCCATTTAATAATAACAATTATTATAATTTTTTTATATATAATTTTTTACCCTTATTCATTTATTTATACTGTACATAAAATAACTATACCTTCTATTTATACCCTTTAGATATTTGTGTGTAAATATTGTAAAATTCTTTTTATCATCTTTATAAGTAATAAATAAAAGTATTTATTATTAAGGTGTAGTAATATGGCGTCCATATTGTAACAGGTACTAAACTACTAAACTAAAACATGCAAATAAAATGTCTCTTTTGAAAACAATTAAACTCGATGAAAATTTGAGGGTTTTGGTTTTAAAAATATTCATGATTTTATTGTAAATTTTATATATTAATAAAATAGCTATCAGATTAAATTAAAGATTTTGCATAATAACAATTATTAAATAGTATTGTTTTTAAATTATTAATAATGCTAAGAACTAAAATGATTTCTTCACTGATGCTTATAATTAAAATTCTTTATAGAGCCAGGAACGTATTGCTGTGTTTCTTGATACGAACCTGCCATTTTCAGCTATACCCCAAGTGCTGATTAAATATTTTTAACCCCTTGTGGCTTACTTTTAAGAGACACTTGTTTATTCATATAAAAACTTGCAGGTTTCATCTGTACATATTCGACAAAGTGCTGAACATCGCAAAGTCGTTCATAGCGTTTGATGGAACAACTAACGCTATGTACGTTATTCCTATCAAAGCAGACAATGATATAGACTGGGATTTGATGATGGATTCCAAAGAGATCCCGCAAGTTGAGCCACCATCATACGAGGTAATACCATATTGTGTTAAATTACATTACACATTAACACGTTCCGTATAATTTAAATTGACATGTTTCACGCTCTGAGATTCTTTTAATATAATTTGCTTATTTATGGTTTATATTGAAGATATTTAAAGTATGGAATTTAATAAAAAAAAAAATTGTGTTCATACTCGTAAGTGATCTACGAGCATAGTCATATATATTTTATTACTAGCTACACGCTCCCGGCTTCGCCCGGGTTCAATATAAAAACTATCCTATCTTTTAAGTTGGACCAAATTACACATACTTACGAAGTTTTATCAAAATCGGTTCAGTAGTTTAGGAGTTCATCGGCGACAAACATGTGACACGAAATTTTTATATTATAGAGGGATTATGAATCTGACGCTAACGTGACTCACATAATATGATCCAAGAGCGTGCGAGTAATTGGCACAAACACGCACTTTGGATCACACGTGATCTATTGTACAGGGAACGTGTTAAGATTTTATTTCTAACACTAGAATATTTCTACTTTGCTCCTTCCACTTGGATCCACAGCTTGGCTCTACATTCTGTCCATTTTATAGTAATATAATAAATATAACAAAATTATTATAATATTAATTAATACTGATTCTGATCTTTAAAATAGCGCCAAATATTAAAATATTTGCAGTATATGCATAATAGATAAAAAAAACTGCTATAAAATTTACGTTTCGTTTTCGCCGAGTTCTATAACTAGAATTAAAGCTTGTAATTATGGTTTCAATAAGTGAGTGCTAAAATAAATTATACATATTGTAACAGGAAAGAAAAGCCTTGAATATTACACCCGACAATTATCGCCACCATATTGTCTCACCTTGGTACAGATCGTCGTCGGACCAGTGAGTATACTTATTTTGCCTTCCGAACAAAAACTATTGAGTATTCATAAATGACTTGCATCAAATTCATCAAAAACATATTATTGTTTTCAAATCACTGATTTGTCGGAGACGTTCTCCGGTAGATATTTTTTTAAATGTATAGGTCTTCAGATAGGCTGATGGTCCAAACAAAATGTTTTCGAAGTATCACTTTTTCTCAATTTTTCTAAATATGAATGTTGTTTTCCTTTTTGTTCTAACTTTTACAAGATAATTAAAATTTACAGTTACATGGTGACGAATGTTCTGGAATACATGACGCCCCAATCTGCATTTGACACAGATGGTTATAATTCGTATGCGGAATATTACCGAGTCAAATACAATTTGGATATTGTTGGAGACAGGAATCAGCCGTTGCTGGAGGTAAGCCTGGTTACATTTCCTTCTCTGAATATATTTTTTAAATTTTCTACTTCCTTGTATTTTTTTTTATTGTTGTTTTTCGTTACATTTTATATATCATTTTATAATTGTCCTTAAAGTGTAATTTAATTCGACATTTACATCATTTTTGTATGTTTACATGTTTACGTCATACTTAATGCCTTTTTTCTTTCAATTTACTTGTGTATAGTTTTGAGATAATTACTTTTTGTACAGCTTGGAGATATGGTCAATGTATAAGTGATTAAAAATATATTAATAAAGTAAAATAATAATATTTATTATTTTAGACATGTTTCAAATACCTAGTAAAGTAAAGTGGCACTATTGAGCTTTGAGTATTATAACAAAGTCGCTAAATGATAACTTGTGGTTCAATTACGATCAGGTGAAAAACATTACCAGTCGCATGAACTGCTTACTGCCTCGGTCGACGACCTTAAAAAACCAGTTCACCGATAAACAGCTGAAACTTATTTCCGACCTTATGGGCGATGAAAAACAAAAGCAATTTAATGAAGTCTTAATTCCGGAATTTTGCATCAAGTTCGATTTTCCCGGAGTTTTATGGTTAAAGGCGATGATTCTTCCTAGTGTTATACACAGGTAAGCTGTTTTTTCTTTAATCGTTAGGTACTCTATATGTCTCGACAGCTTAAATGAATTTGAGCGTGTCTTTAATGTTCTACTTAGTCTTATTTGAGCCCTTGTTTTTAAGAGCATACTGTTTCTCGGTGCCTTTTTTTAAAAACCAGTTTAGTCCAGAATGTCTAATACTTCTTGCAGTTAATAAAAGTAATTCAATAAACACGTTAAATGGGCATATGTTTTAATCATAACGAGTTTACATTATATTTTATTCATATACAACTATAGAAATATAGTTGAGCACTTGACTTAATAAAATAAGTGATAATTCCGGTGGGCAACCCGGTAGGATATCGATTTTCCTACAAATTATTGTTTATTTTTGCTTGTCTCTCAATTAATATATTAAAATTTTGTTTTATTATGGTTTTCAGATTGACGCATATTTTGGTTGCTTTAGAACTGAGAAAAGAAATTACAAAAGAGATAAAATATGGAAGGGAGTTGTTGCCACGTGAGTATTTGAGTGAGAACTTCTGTTCTCCTCCTACTACTTCTATAACACCCAACGGATTTTAATTCGGTTTTCACTAATGGAGCGAGGGATCAACGAGGATATAAAAAAATGCAACACAGGCGAAGCCGGGAGTGGGTCGCTAGTGTTGTATGTTTTAATTTTTTTTTATTAAAGAACTATAATTAATAAACTATAATTATTATATAAACTTGAATTGCAGATGAGGAGTGGCAGCCGATTAAGGCAGATATGCACATCGCAGTAAAGGCTATGAAATCACAAATCGACAATCCATCTTTAATAAGCGTGGATAGGTATCAAATTTAACTTGAAATCTTTACAATTAGTATAAGGTCGCCATTATCACTCCTTAGTTATTGGTCGTAGCAATATATAAAAAAAAAACATGACATTTCTAAAACATCATATGAAGATTTGGATGGCAACAAAAAACGGAAATTAATTTCATATCTAGTAAAATTAATTACTAAAATGTTTAAGATTTCTTACATTTTCGCGAGTTGAATTCTTGTAATTATTATCAGTCAACAATGTTTTTCAATGAAAACATGCTGGCTATAATGTACATTTAAAATTAGGTTATCAATAGCTATATAATCATTTATAACCGTCTATAAACGTTTTTTTCTAAAATATTAGAATTGCTGCGTGTGTTTTATTATTTTCGCGAGTAAAAGTAAGTTGAGACAACAAATTGTTCCAAATGCCCATTACTGACTTAAATGGCTCGTACAGGGTGCCCTTAAGGTAGTAATGCAATATAGATCTCGTTTTGTCACTGAACTGTCTACCCTTTTGTGTAGTGGATAACGTTCTTTATTAAATTGCTGCTTTGAAATGTGATCGCGACGTCGCGTCTCGGTTTGAGCTGACCCTAACACAGTTTTATTCACAAACCTACAAAAATCGCTTAATAAATTGAATATAATTAATCTCTCAGTGATTTAATTATTTATATACATATATATGTGAATTGGTTAACAGGATCAATATTGATCAAGAGGAGGTAACGCAGCCGTCCGTATTTGTTCCCTCACTTAAAGATGCCTTGTACAAATTGAAACAACAGAAAATTGCTAGTGAATATCCTTGGGATGTGAGTATTTTTCATCTTTTTAATTAAAAGTTGTATTGGAGAATCCTTAAAATCGGATTAATTTCCGTTTTTAGCTTGTTATTCCTGTTAAAATTCCTCACAAATTATTGTTGTAAAAACATAAATGTTCTGATTTTATTTCGAATTAAATTCTCCCGATTTTTTGCTGGTAACTTTACCTATTTTTAATATTTCACTTTTGCAACACTGCGCTGAAGTGCGCTCGCGTTCATTGGCCAAATGGAATAGCGCACGTGTTATAAATCCCGGCTTCCGATGTTAATACGTTTCCGTTGCATTTGGACGATTATACTCCCACAAAACCGTGCGGTTAAGATGTTACACAACAAAATTCATGAATACCTTGGTATGATACATGACAACAGTGAAGGAATAATGATACATGAACCTGCTCTGAAAAATATAAATGCAGGTTGGAAAGACACCCGAACCAGCTGACTCGTCAGATAACAAAACAGACTCAAAAGGCGTAAAGTTCTACAACTAGATACATAATGTAATGTGCCTGATGGGGCACATCTCCACCTGCCACAATCTTTCAACACATTTGCTCATGGTCGTCTAGTCTAGACTCTTAAAGAGGCCAAGGCAGAATGGTCTGATGAAAGTGAAACTTTTGTTTTGCAGGAACGGTCGGAGCCTTTGGACATAGAGCGCAACATCAGCTCGGTGACTCTGCTTGATATAGAGTGCTACGACAAATTTGTTACGACTAGAGTTACGGCTTCGTGCGCCTCTCCGCTAAGCCCTGTAGCGCCGAGCGGCCCCACAGCGCCCGCCATACTGCCCACGCCCGTCAGGTATCAATGCAGAAATGTTTAGAGAATGATCGAATGTTCACTTTATGGAGAGTAGAGGTAAAGGAGGACCAACTTACACGGGTGTTAAAGTGAAAAAGTGGCAAGCTTAAAGCATTAAATAATGTTGCTAGTGTAGCATTGGTGTTTGATATGATTGGTTGGGTGCGATGTTCACGAAATAACCGTAAATAAAATGCTACTAGTGCGTCACATCCCAATGCTGCTACAGCGCCGCCTAGAGTTGGGCCCTGCTTACCTCTATTCTCCATGGTTCACTTACAGATGTCACTTGCACTGACACAAAATTTCCCTTCACTTACAGAACGGATGCTAAAATAGAGATATTGTCTAAGACTCTCGAAGGCAGAGGTCCCGAATTGCGTGACGTGTTGGCCGCTCTCACTTCGATCAAGTCCCACGATTCCTTCAACTTGGAGAGGGCGGAGACTCTGGGCGATTCCTTTCTCAAGTTCGCCGCCACTTTGTATCTGTTCCACAAATTCCCGACTCTAAGTGAAGGACAACTCACCAATATCAAGGGTCGCTTGGTTGGAAACAGGTATTTTAAACGATTATAATAATAACCTTAGTTTAGACTTTTGTATAGCATCTTATAATCTGTCATGTGTTACTTTTATTTATAGCTTGTTTATAGCCTCGTTGAATGCCATTAAATAATAAATGCTAATAACATACTAATGAAAAAAATTAAAGGAACAAAAAATATTTCGGAGATTTTAGTTTTTTCAAAATGCTGTATCTCAGTGAAAAATGCTCGTATCGAGGTCTAAAAAAAGCATTTTAAAGCTGCAAGTTTCTGGTTTTGAGATCTGTAAAAAAAAAATTTTTTTTCAGAGGTCATGTTCGATGCCATTTCAGGAATTAGCGTGAGAAAAAAAATTTGCAGATTTTTTTGATTTTTCTTTTAACTCCATGGGCTTGAATAAAAATTTTCCAACTAAGCCATGGTCTAGACGGGATAGCGAACCGATCAATTGATAGATCTCAAAACTAGAAACTTGCAGCTTTAAAATGCTTTTTTTAGACATCGATACGAGCTTTTTCATTGAGATACAGCATTTTGAAAAATCACTAAAATTTCCGATTTTTTTTTATGCTTTAATTTTTTCCATTAGTATATTAAATGCGAAAATTTGTATAATTGGATGCTTTTTCCTCAATAACGCAAAAACGGCTGAACGGATTTGAATGAAATTTTGCACACATATAGTTTATACCTAGATTAAGATATAGGGATACTTTTTTATCTTGAAAAAATATTAGGTTTCCTAGGGATCGTCTAAAGATATGATAAAGATGTCAGACGTCAGAGCGATAAAGGTGTCAGGCGTTATAACTCATATATTTTTTATTGTTCAACGCGTACGAAGTCAGGGCTAGTAAACAAAATTAATAATGAGAGCCGAATAAGAGCGATATAGCGTATTTTCGAAGCCTTGAAGCCACATTTTAATATAAAGATTTAAATGGAGTACAGAATTCTTTGTTATAAATTTAACAGGAATCTCTTCTATGCGGCTGAAAAGAAGAATTTGGGCGGGCGAATGAAAGTTGAGACATTTAGTCCAAGGGGAGATTTTACGGTACCGGCTTTTTTCGCTGCGAAAGAACTACAAGATATTGTGGAGGAAAATAAGGTGATTGCTAAATTTAAATATTACATGTAGGTACACCTCGGAATATAAAACAAACCAGAAGACGCGTACAATTGTATGACGATTGGCAATCGTATGACGTGAACAGTTTTTTAACCCCCAACGCCCGACGAAAAATGAGGTGTTATAAGATAGACCAGCTAGTAATATTATACATAGTAAGCAGTAGATGTCATGCAGAAACGTTAAAAGAAACGTCACATGATCGTTATACATTCAAGCGTCACAATTCGACATTGAAATTTTACACTCTACGTGCGCAAAGAAGTTTCATTACAAAAAGAAATATTTCATTTGAACATTCAGAATTTTATTCAGAAAATCTTATCATTATCTATGATTGTATTCGTAACTATTTTATTATAACAGCATAGAAAGTTTATTTAAAAAATGAGCATTACATATTTGTGTTCTTTTAAAATCTAAAAATATAGTTTTGATATTTGTTGCTTTTATTATCTATGCGTAGTCTTAATAGTAATTCAAGAAAGAAAACAAAAGTTCAGTTTGATATAATTATGTTTCTTGTCATTTGAAGGAAAAATACACTGGCGTGCAACGAAATCGGGTCACTTAAAGTTAGCGTTTCAAAAACTACAAGTAATGTGGATGGAAATGCTTAAAATTTTTTTCTTTTAATAATAACATTTTAAGTGGGCTTCAAACTAGGTATTATAAGAGATGAATGTTCCTGTTATATTATCTTATACAAATATTCTAAAAATTACATAACTTGATTTTAAATTCATTGACACCTAACACATCATATAATTTTTTTATAATACCTATTCTAAAAATATCTTACAAAGCAATCTTACGATATCAGTCGAAATTAATGAAGTTATTCTATTGGGGTTTCTATTTTAATTTGAATGTTTCTTCCTTGTGCGGCGTTGAATTGTCTGAATTTAAGAGTGGCTTTGAAAATATCTTCAGATAATAAATCAGGCGTTTGCAAACCGGCAAAATGACCACCGATGCCATGAATGGTTGACTGTACTAAATTTTTAAACTTGTCCCTTAAAACCCAATCGGGTTGGAATACCACTTCGTGTTTTAACTTGAGGGCAGCCGTTGGCACTTCTGTTGGTATGCTGTAAATGATAATCGAAATTTTATGATAATGTTTACAATATTATCATTATAGTAGTAATAATTTAACAATTTACCTTAAACAAGTAGTATTGTTCTCGGTAAACTACATTTTTTAACAAATTGACTAAGGGCCTCTTTCACCAACTACAAGTTAAGTGTTGATTAGTTACTTTTAGAAATAATTTTTATGTTTTATTAAATTATGCACTTGGTTTACTGCATCCTTCGATAGGCGATTTTTTTTATTTTATTTTTAATATTTGGGACTTTTACCGTACAAACAAAGGTATATCAGCTCCATCATTCCCGGTGACCGGAGCCTATAAATGGCGGTTAGCCTACTTGACACTTTACTCAGAGATGGTGAAAGAGGCCCTTATTGAATTTGAAATAATTATGTTTGTGTAGCGTCGATGTTGTGTAGTGAGTCCCAAACGGTGCTGGCTGAAAATCAAGCACAGTGCTGAGCCAGTATCCCATTCACTGCAGCGAGGACACGCACATCTTTTACCATGTATATTCATTTCTGTTATGTGGTTTTTGTATTATGTTTGTGTCTTTGTGTTGCGTGAATAAAAATCTTTCTTTCTTCTTTCTTTCTTTCTAAATATTGAATTGGAAACATACTTTTATCGAAATGTGAAATATAGCATAATATCAGTGAAAGATTTTTTATAGCTTCAATAATTACGAATACTAATTACATTACATATAAATAAAAACGAAATACAGCTCCCACTAAAGTCAAAGTAGCTTATGTAAATTGTATAGACATAACTAAAACGGTCAAGAGTTTAAATAAAAACCTGGTTAGTGGGAAATCCAAAAGAGAAGAAATTATGAAAAACTCACTTGTGAAGGATCTGTATTTCTCTCGTGGCGTGGAAAGTGGCTTCAGCATAAATTCTCATGGATGTTACGATGCAGTTGTTAAACCAGGCAATAACTATAGTGTCGAGCACATCGTCTATGAGCAAGCTGTCCAAACCTCCGTGTTCAGTGTTCAACTGGTTTCTGTTACTGCAAACCGCCATTTTCTCCATAATGTAAGCCGCGAGACCCACCGGAGAGTCGTTTAAAGCAACGCCTGAAAAATTGAAAAATCTCAATTTTTCTTTTCATATTTGACACTGACGTGAATTTTATCATTAATGTTTTATGTTACTAGTGACCCGCTCTCGGTTTCGCCCGGGGTGCAATTTTTATATATACTTGTTTTTGCGAGACTAACGCACGGCGATTGTTTTTTATATATAAAAAGATTACAAATTTTAATTAAGTATTATTTTGCCCGCGACTTCGTCCGCGTCCGATTGCTACCAAACTTCACAGGAACACCCGCTGGACTAATCTGAAGATTGTCTGAAAGTGTCATCAAAATCGGTTCAGCGGTTTTGGAGTCTGTAGGAGACATACATTACACACATCGCCTTTTATATATTACGACTAGCGACCCGCCCCCGTAAATTGGGGAAGTGTCCTGCTATTTTAAAAATAATTTACTTGTGCAACTTTTTATTTGAATTTTGTAATTTATATAAGTATGTGATGTAAGAAATTAAAGTTATTGTTCCATTAATAATATAGTTATTACCAATGGTGTCAGGTTTAGTTGCTTGTATGTGAAAGTAACCGCTCTCCCTCATCATGACCTTAAGCGTATTCCGCAGCGGATAGATTCTGTCAACAGCACTAGGTTCCACGATCCAATTCGGAAACCAAGCGCCTAATGCCAGTTTCAACGCGCTGATGCGCATTGACGATATCGCCATATTCGTATGGAATCTGAAAAATTTACGAACATTCATTTAAAGTTGTTTAATCCTCCCTCAATTTATAAATAAAATGAACTTTTTGAACATAAAATTACCCTAATATTTCATCCGGCAGTAAGGTGGCCAGGTGTGTAGCTGCTTGCGATCCCCAATCGCCCGCTTGAATGTAGAATCTTTCAAAACCCAACCTTCTCATTAAGTTCCTCATTATTATCCCAATGCATACAGGGTTTAAGCCTCGCTTGCGGGTGCCCTGAAATTTTCACCAAATTCTTCTATAAACAACTCTTAACAGAGATTTAACTAGTCTCCTTACAAATAATTAGCTGCTCGGCGTTTTTTACACTATTAATTCAGTGTTATACCATTATGTTAATGATATCAATTTGAACTCCGTTGGGTTGAGAAAAAACGGAGCACATGTACGTTTTTGCTGTCTCAAAGATGGCTTTGCTATTATTATCTACTTTTTTTATTGGCACGTGAACCCACCTGATGGGTGGACATACCACCTTTATGGGTATTTTTAAATTAAAACAAACTTTTTTACTTCTGAATATTATATTATGTATATCCTGAGACCTAAATTAATAATATATATTTTTAAATTATCTACGCTTTAGATGTAATATTTTGCCGTATGATATAATATGCAGATGTAAAATGTTCATTACAGAAAGAGACATTACATTACATACATATAGAAGATGTACATTGCATAGCCCATTTCCCTACCCCTTCGTTATCTCTTATCCTCAATTATATGGTCGGCAACCCACTCGTGGATCGCTCTTTCCATTAGTGAAAACCGCATAAAAATTTGTTGCCTGGTTTAGGAAGAGTTAGCGGATATACAGTTACAGAGAGACAGACGATTTATTCAATTTATACTATGTAAGGTTCCATATTTCTTCTTCTTCTTCTTCTTCTATTAAAGCAGTGATAACCAAGAGAGGCGGAAGCTTACCACACACGAACTTTGGAAACAAGAAAACATTGCGAGCAAACACGTATACTTAAGAATACTAACAATTGTCAAATTCAATCCAACTAACATTTACTTAGTACCTACCTCAGAAAATCCGAAACCCGGCAGATCGGGCGCGATGACTTCGAACACGAAGTTGAATCCTCTTTTCGGCTTTGTTAACCTGGGAATAACTCTAACGAACTCTTTGGAAGAACTTGGCCAGCCGTGTAGCATAAGTAGGGGCAAAATTTCATATCCAGGTTTCGGGTCCGGCTTGACTCTAATGAAGTGTATGTCCAATCCGTTCACTCTGGTCTTGTAGTGAGGGAACTTGTTCAACATTTCAAGCCTTGACGAGTAATTGTAATTCTCCAACCAATGATCTACTATTTTCCCCAAGTAAATTGTGTTTATGCCATAATTCGATTGCGCATCTTCCAAGGGTCTCGTGAAATACCGTCGACTTCGTAACCTTTGTTTTAAATCTCGGATCAACTGAAAAAAAATCACAATTTATCACCACTATGAAAATATTCTCATAGGTAATTTACACTTCGATGTACTTAATTAATTGTTCATTATAAATAAACTTTCTAATGTTTTTAAATGCGAGTACAAAATATTAATATATGATATCATTTAGTTGTTGTTTAGTCTCCAAAAACTCAATTAAATTATACAAAGTATAATTGAATTTTCTAATGATAAAAATTTTAATCATGAAACAAATAGTCGATTTGTTTAAAAAACCTGTCCGGAGTGCGAAGCGAAAGCGGATCGCATACTTGATTCGCGCGTGGCGGATTCTGAATCAGCGATACGCCGTCACTTAAAGATAAAATGTTTATTATATAAAAAAAACTAGCTGTCCCGCTCCCGGCTTCGCCCGGGGTACATTTCTTTTCCGTAAAAACTTTCCCTGATTATCCCTTGTGAAAACCGCATGAAAATCGGTGCAGTAGTTTTTGAGTTTATCACGAACAGACAGACAGACGCGGCGGAGGACTTTGTTTTATAATATGTAAGGATATATAAGTAAACAATGCGCAAACATTTACATAAGAATTTATTACAATATATCGAATAGATATTGTAGATAATAAATTTATATTCCACAATGGCCTTTTAAAATATTTTGTTTGTAATAATTATTTACGTTTTAGTCGTCCAACATGACACGAGAAGAGTAAGGTGTCGGCGTTGCCAGTGGTAACACTAATTTAATGCTTTAATTTACATGATATTTAAAAAAGATTTTTTTCTTACATCGTCGTGGAAATCGATCGTGAAAGTTCGAATAGATTTGTCCTCTTCTCTCGGCTTTGAACCAATTCCCCACCATCTTTCTAAGTCGATTTCTGGTCGGTTTGGCACCCTTGTCTTTAAATAATAGACTAACGTTCCAGTTCCTATGATGAATATTGCTAAGCAAGCCTTAAAAAAGTTTTTCATCTGAAAATTACAATTATAATATTTTTTGTTACAAATTACTAGCTTTCGCCCACAGCACAGACGAAGAAAAACCTCGTCAAAACCAAATCAATAAATTTCATCAAAATTGTTATCAAAATGTAAAATGTAAATCATCAAAATGTAATTTTCACAATTTTATAGACGCGCTGTAGTTTGTTTTTTGAAAACTCCACAGGAACCTAATATTTTTTTATGGCAAAAAGTATCCTATAGGAACCGCATTCAAATCGTTTAAACCGTTTCTGACATTGATTAGCGTGCACAAACTCACAAACAGACAAAAATTCAAAAAACTGTTTTTTTAACCTCGTTAACATACTTATCTTAACGAGGTTACATACTTACAACGCGTAGAAATTGTTTTTTGAAAAAATATTTAATTTACAGACACAGTGCGCTTACGATTTTATTATATTTAAATAAATAATGCACACTTCACGTTCTTAATTTCGTTCTTAAGATAGTGTGAATTCAGAAATTCAAAACTTCCCATTCAGATTAATCTTCGTATGTACCATTTGAAATTTTAAAATAATAATATACTTACCTAATTATTAAGTATTTTTTACAGCCACTGTCTTAACGAGTAGTTAACAATACCTAAAGTGAAAACATTTTATAGTGTACTACCGGGCCGCCCCCGGCTTTGCACGGATTTTTTTCTGCAAATTATATGTAAAAACCTTCCTACTTTAACGCCTTTTCCATTGGTGAAAACCGCAATAAAATCCGTTGAGTAGTTTAAAATATCTAAGCTTAATATACAGAGGGACAGAAAGCGGGAAGCAACTGTTTTATACTAACAAAACATGTAAAGACAAACCTAACAAAACTATTTAAAGATTATACTATAAATAGTTTTGTTAGCATTTTCGCATATAAATCAAGCGTATTGTGAAAATATAAATTTTATTTGACTGTGTAACGCAAACTATGAAAAATTTTAAACGAAAATGAAAAAAAAAATTATCAATAGTAAATTTTAAATAAATATTACACAAATATGACATAGGCATTTAGATTTTTTCGTTACATACCTTTCTAAGTGCCTCACAAAACCAAGACATCGTAGCTTTTAATAAAATAGACTCGAAATATTATTAAGAAAAGCATAAATAAAATCTCAAATTTTAAAGTACTATTTAACTTATGTGACCCACTTAACTGATTTTTCGTATTTGAAGTTTATACAAATTACCTCCCAAGTGGGTAGTGGATAAATTATTTGACATTTTTCTTTTACTTATTTTAAAAACTACCTACCTTTTTTTGTTTTTAAACAATTTATCAAAGTATCATCTGTTGTCAGTGTCAAATTTAAAAATATAATAAGTTCGCTGTCTACGTAACACCAAGGCTTGTTTATTCGTCGTAATATGGACGAGACGTGTTTGCATGAAACGAAAGTGTCAGTCTGCAACTTTATTCGTACTTTTTTTGTGAAAGTAGGTCAAGCGTAGTATGTAAACAACAAAATATCAATAATTTAAAGAATGAGTTTTACAGTGCTTTTAATGAGGAATATCTTATCAATAGAAAATTGTAAATATAAAGTACCTTGTAATGTATCAGCAGTGGAAAATATCTTGTTGATAAGTGAGTCAATAGATGGGTTAGTCATCTAAATAAATCAAATGATTAACTTATGTATTTTGGAATTAATATTGGTGTTTTAAGAAACAAAAGTACTGTGAGCGCGCGTCGACGACGATCGCCGAAATCGTCAGATTATAATTTGTTATCGCAATCGCCTTCGAGTACAGTTTGCGGCATGTCGCTGATCTCCGCCTCATATCTGCTAATACCGCTATTACATCGCAAGATAAGCTAATAATATAACAATTGGAAATAATATTTTAAATGCGAATGTAAACTCATTTCCTTGTTTTCGCGAATTAACCACTGAATAGATTTTTATTTTGAGGTATTGACAGGCTTACACATTTTTTCCCGAGCGGGGCAATGGTTAATTTTTAACTAAATCTTACTAATATTATTAATAAATGCCAAAGTTTGTGAGGATGTTAACGGTTTTGGATGAAATTTGGTACATAGATAATTTATTACCTGGATTAACATTAGGATACTTTTTAATCCTGAAAAAAGTTAGGTCCCCGAGGGATGGTCTAATAATTTAAAAAATTCGACGCCACCGATAAAGATATGAGATATTTTCTCAGGTGTAATATTTTAAAATTTTAATGCGGACGAAGTCGCGGTCACTAGCTAGACAGTTTATTCAAGAACTGATAATTAAAAAAGATGTACATAAATGTCCCTTCTGTACTAAGTGAGCCATGATTAAACTGCTAGTGATGTTCTCACTTATTATTATTAAACCAATCGGCGGACATGTCTTCTGATTGTTTGTTGTGATCTTATTCCAGATTCGGCCTACTTTCCTCCTCGGCATAGAACTTTCGCTGGATGAGATGTTGAGCGGTAAAATGTCGGACGAGCATTTATCGCAAGTGAAAAATCGCTATGAGTGTGACCAGGATGTCATCGAAAAGGAGACAGATGACTTCATTTTGACTGGAATGCAGTCACAAGTAAGAGCACAGGCTGTGCGGGATAAGGTACTGTACATTTTTATTATTGTTATTAACTTTATTATATTGAACTCGACAGACAGACTGACGGTCCACATGATGTTAGGTGTCTAATGTCTACCGTCGCCCATAACACAAGCAACACCACTCGTGCTGCAAGTGCGCTGCTGATTATAGTAGGATTAAATATGGGATAGGGATCAAAATAGCAAATGAGTACACGATTCATTAGTATTCTTTTAGTGAGCTCGTGTGTTCATAGTATTTTGTCTCGTTTCAGGCGATAGCAGATTGTGTCGAAGCATTGCTTGGGACTTATCTACTAAGTGGCGGGGTTTTGGCGGCTATCAAATTCTTGGAATGGATGAAAATTTTGCCGCCCAAGGTAAATTATTATAGTACATGAAAATGTGTCCCTAGTTTTATAGTAATTTCTATTTATAAATTAATATTATAAAGAGACAAGATTTGATATTTTTTTGTATGTTTGACGTAGCTGATTTTATCGTAGTTATCAGCGAGTAATATGGGCTGTATTCTATTTTCAAGAAAAATTAGGAAATTGCATTACTGTAAAAACTAAGGTATCGAAAATTGGCCTATTAATTTCACTGTTTGGCATGCGCTGCGATATCTATTGATGATTCATAAAATAACGTGTTACATTATGTTTGCAGTACTCGTTATTACCCACAAAAAAGTTTGCGAAACTATTATGTCTTATTATAGTGGCACAATAAGCGTTTTTTTGTTGTAAAAACTGTTGTAATTTTATTAGTCAATAAAAAATACGGATAGTCATCATCATCACAAAAATTTGAAATGTTTCACATCAACTAATAAACATTAGTGGGGTAATTTTTTTATCCTATATCCTGTTTTTTATCCTACAAGGATAACTGTAATTAGGATAAGGTCAGTAGAACACACAGAGTATAGATCACTTACACACAGATGAGCAATCTAGGAATCGAACCCAGTCCTAGTTGAACGAAGGGATTTCACTAACTTCCACATGTTCGAATGATGGAAAATTTTGTATACTGTTACTTCGGTGGTATTTCCACGACACGGTAACCTTGAGCTGATGCTGCAGCATCAAGTAGTCTGCCGAACACCCATCTCCTCAGCAACTTCAGCAGATATAGCGTGTTTGGACTCAGTAGAAAGTAGGGAGTTTATAATTTTTTATTTAAGCTTGTGTACAAGAAAATTGGTTGGTTATTTTACTTGTGATTTCCCATTAAGGATAATTTCGCATCGTACCTTACCAAGAAGATTCCCACCGCCTTAAGTGAGAAGAAAGTTACCATTGAGGACATCGATTTCCTTCTTTACAACGGAAGACAGGAGATTGAGGAAATTCTTCAATATCAATTTAATGATCCCTCCCTTCTGTTACAGGTGAGTTATTGTAACATTTAAGCTTTTGCCGAATTCTTATTTGTATAAGTAAAACAAACGCTACAGGAGGCGTCACCATCAAATGTATCTTGTTATTATTACTCTATTTTAAAAATAATACTGAAAGAGGCCCTAAGTCTAATTATAAATCTAATTGTATTTCAGGCTTTAACGCATCCGTCGTATATAAGAAATCGGAAAACCGGATCCTACGAACGTCTAGAGTTCCTGGGCGATGCTATCTTAGATTTCCTTATCACCACATACATATTTGAAACCAACAAAAACTTGAAGCCTGGCGATTTGACTGATTTGAGGTCCGCTTTAGTGAACAATGTTACGTTTGCCTCGTTTGTCGTAAAACTTGGTTTGCATAAGTAAGTTTTTTTTTATTTAATTTTTTTTATGCACATAAAGTTTTCAAATAAATCTATTTATTATACTATACTAGCGACTCACTCGCGGCTTCTAAATGACTTAAGTAAGTAATTAAATTTTTAGTAATTTATTTATTCAATATTTAATTAAATTAATGAATTAAAAAAGATTTCATTAATTTTTATTAATTAACTAGTATATGCCCGCGACTTCGTCCGCGCCCAATCGCTACCAAACTTCACAGGAACACCCGCTGGACTAATCTGAATATAAATTTGACAGTTGATATACTATATAGATTACTTTTTTTTGTAAATACATACTTATTATAAATGCAAAACATCCATGACTCAGGTACAAAGGTAAAATGTTAACACATTCGATTCGAACTCGCGACCGTTTGGTTAAAAGCTAGGGTTACTAGCCACTAGACCAAACGTGTCGTCAGATCATTCAGAACATTGTTTGTAAGTTTCATCAAAATCGGTTCAGCGGTTTTGAAGTCTGTAGGAGACATACATACACACATCGCCTTTTATATACGAGTATATATATATAGATTAATTAATTAATATTGATTGTGGTGTAACCGTTGTATTATGATTATATTATGATGGTTATTGTAGATACATATGTTCGCAACTGAATCCGGTGCTGGAGAGCGTGATCGCCACATTCGTGGATTACCAAGAGCAAAGGGGCCATCAAATTGTGGAGGACGTGTTGTATCTCATCGACGAGGAGTGTTGCCAACTTGCTGAATATGTGGAAGTGCCCAAGGTTATTATTTTAACCCGAGATGCATTTTTTTACTATAGTTACTATCGAAAAATTATTATGATAACAACAATAATATCTTACGAGTATTTTGATGACATAAATTATTACAGCGGCGAGGACTGCGGACAGCACTAGTGCGAAAAAAGAGACAATTGCTAATGTGTAAAAATTAAATATCCAAGTTCGTTGTGGTTTTTATTTAAATTGTTTAGAAAATCATTAATTGTTAAATTTTTGTACCATCTTTCGTATAACTTAAATTAGTAGTACACTTTCCACAACACTAATATCTCTACAAAACAAAACCCAATAACTGGCATAACGCCTTAAATATATCATCCATTCACATCTATTACAAACTATATAATAAAAAGTCTTAAAATATACACAGTTTTTACAAAATGACAGTGACGTTGTAAAGGTGGGTATCCACTATGTTCGTGCTCCACGCATCTGCAACTGCTCCAATAGTGGATACATTGACGCACTTGGAGCACTCGCATTGGTGCAACGTTGCATGCACCAATGCGAGTGCTCACGCGGTGGCGGTTTTTTGCGAACACAAAGCGGAGCGTAGTGTGTTCGTGGACGCGAGCAAAGCAACACTTTAGTGCGGACGATCGACGCTTAGTGAACGCACAGCAATTATAATAGAGATGGAGTGGTCAGTCTTTTCTTTGTATTGCTGGTCGAATCAAATTGTACAAATATTCAAAATTAGATGATTCTTATATAGATTAGATATCCGAAACCGAGGAGGCCTTTTATAATCGTTAAGTAAATAATTAAAATATATGCAACTATTAATTCCGAGGACGACATGTTCACTCAATTAACGAACGAAAACTGTGGAGCACTCTATCTATACGCCAGTAGTAATGCGCTTACCGTCTCCACTTGAGCAATTGCAGATGCACGGAGCACAATTGATGCGCGAACATAGTGGATAACTACCCTTAGATTGTGGCGTGTTTGCGGTTGAACGGATCGAATTATACTAATAAAAGCGCACCCAAATGTTGAAGGGGGTTTTCATTTGCTGAGGACGTTTTTATTTGTATAATAGTTGATTGTGTATCTAGTATTATAGTCGATCGACGCGTGAAATAGTGTCACATAGTATGTGTTGTACGAAACTTTAGGTGCTGAGCGACGTGTTCGAGTCGCTAATGGGAGCGATTTACTTGGACTGTGGAGGTGATCTGGCGACCGTGTGGCGCGTCGTGTACCGCATCATGTGCAAGGAGATCGCTTCCTTCTCCGCGCGCATTCCGCTTCAGCCCGTCCGTGTCCTCATGGAGAACGTTCACGCCTGTCCCACCTTCGGGTGAGTCATCTATGATGTGTGACGTAAGGGACTCCGCTCACTGGAGAAGAGTCGCCACTTCTATATTTTCAACAAGCTGGACGCTGGTGCCCGCGGATTCGTCCGCATTGAAAAATAATTAAAAAAAAAAACAGCAATATAACAACGCCTGACATCTTTATTGATTGCTATAACACTTTTGCCGAGCGTTTGTATTTTTATTTTTATTTTAGATGATTGGTCACAAGATACGCTGATTATCTAAATCCGACCCGATGTGTGAACATGTATAATTTAAAATATATATATATATTAAGTTGTTTTGGTTAAGTATCAACAATAAAGGCTTAAATAAATAAATAAATAATATAGTATAGATAAGGATGAAATCATATGACTCCACTCTCTTTAGACATTCAATCATTCTCTCAACATTTGTAAAGTGCAAAGAGAAACGTGCACATTTTTTACATTAAACTGTACCTGTCCATCATCGGTACTGTATTTTGACAGTAATAAATATAATATAAAAGAAAACTGCTCTAACCAATTATAATTGGGCCCATGTTACTTGTAAATAAATAATTAGAATTTGTTTTCGACAGCAAGAGCATGGTGACGAAATCGGAGGTGCCGCGCGTGATGATGCCGGTCACCTTCACGAACAAAGGCAGCCGGAGCACCGTCTACGGCTGTGGGGCCAATAAGTTCCAGGCGAAGCGTGCCGCCGCCAAGATGGCGCTCAAGGTCCTCGCCATTCACTCAATTTAATGGCCACACCACTCCAACGACTCGTTTATATTGTTTCAACACTAACTTCGACAATAATCTTAAGCTATGTGCACTTTTTTTGAGATTCCAATATTTTCATTTTGAATATAGCCTATGTTACTCTCTGATAATATAGCTTTCTATAGGTAAAAAGAATTTTTAAAATCAGCTCAGTAGTTTTATAAATTAGTATAACATTAGTATATACAGTGTGGAAAAATAAGTCGGGCCCTGGAGGGAAACTACCTTAAATCCTTAAGTTGGCTCATTTTACATAAAGGAGATATTCCTTTATTTTTAAAAAGGAACAAAACTGCATTCAAAGATTTTCTAAAACTCCCTTGCCTCGCCCGGGACTCGAACCAACTAAAATTTAAAAAACAAACACTCGCTATTTTATTATACTAATCGATAGATTGGTCTTAAAAATAAAAATGTTGGAGAGATAAGAGTAAGTACTAGGTAATGTTCATTAAAGAACTTGTGTACTAAATAGGTATTCTTCATGGATGTCTTGTACGACAGACGAGAGTAAGACCAAATGTTTGTTAGAGAAATTTTATCCTGAATAATAATCCTATCGATTAGTATAATAAAATAGCGAGTGTTTGTTTCTTTAATTTTAGTTTGTTCGAGTCCCGGGCGAGGCAAGCGAGTTTTAGAAAATCTTTGAATGCAGTATTGTTTCTTTTTAAAAATAAAGGAATGTCTCCTTTATGTAAAATGGGCCAACTTAGGATTTAAGGTAGTTTCCCTCCAGGGCCCGACTTTTTTTTTTTTTTTCCACACTGATAATAGATTATAGTATGGATATGACATAAATATCCTGACTTAAGTAAAAATATTTCAGTATATTTTATTAATACATTCTATTTTAAAAGCATTTATTTATAAACCAGCAACTGACTTCTCAAATGGTGCCAATTAACTAAAGTAAAAAAAATCATAAATCGTTTTTGGCAAAATAAATTATAATGTCCTATTTTGTACTATTGATTAAATTTGGAAATGTAAAAAAAAATCGTAAATTATTTGAAAAAGCGAAATGAAATTCGCTGTATAAAATAGTTAGTCGAACAAATAGACGGATTTTGATAGCTACTATTTGGTACTAATATGTAGTAATCGTGTATAAGTATATGTTTAATGTTAATTAATGGTTAATGTTTAAGAGCTTTTTCTAATTTTAGTCACAAAGTAATATACGTTAAATTGTTACAAAAATTTGATCTACAGTGATCCAGTTTTTATATCTATTATAATAGAATATTATAGAAGCAAATTTAAACACGTATTCACGTCAAAAGTAATGAAATATCTATGATAATAATTGACTCAAAGATTTATCTTTAATTTAATAACCAATTACTATGTTAGACTGAAACTATCTATTTAGTTTTTAGTGACAAGTATAAAAAAATTTATGCCTTAACATATAAAAATATTTTATATCATTAATATTTTTTTATTAAAGTTATAATGTAAACATTTCGTTTTGATTTCTGTTTGAGCTCATTCGCGTGATTCCTTAATCTAAGGATATGCTTCGTGTTTTTGAATCCACGACTGGTTCAACCCCAATACTCATTAAGCACGTGCTTGAAAGAATTAAAAATAGAAACCTATTTTCATTATAGTTTCATATCTGAAGAAACTGATGAAAAGCGGAGACACGTTATAATTATTATGGCAAAAAGAGATGGCTTAGAAAAACACAAGCTTATCTTGGGACAAATACCTACTAAGACCATGGGTTATAAGCCTTTTTGTACATTTTGCATGTTGTGCTAATTTTGCGTTTTGCTTTATGTACATTATGCTACTGAGCGGGACTTTTGATCGCTGAAGAACCACAGATAGCTTCTTACAATTGCATCGAATAACACTCACGAGGTGTTCCGAGCAGTTTCGCGGACAAGTCTCTTTTTTTTTTTTCCTCGCACGAAGAGGCCTTGCGCTACCTGTATCATGGTATAGGAAGCCATCTTGATAACCCTTGAAAGTTTGTTTACATTCTTTGCATTGTCTCGTTGGCCTTGCTTTAGGTCTTTAGGCGATATATGACTAATTATATCAAACTGTATTCCTCGATTTTGATCATCAGTTTTCTAAATTTAAACTCAAATTAAGGGATAAAAAATGAAAAATTGCCCGTTATTTTAATACCTTGGGCTATTCCCACAAGTATGTAAGTACGGTAATTTTCGCAGGGATTTATATTTCTTAAAATAGTTACTCGCATCGTGCTACGTTATGCTTCAACCTCTTGGTATTGAAATAAAGGAGTGTGAGTGCTAACATAATTGCAATAAGGTTAAAAATATTATTAGGAAAAAATTGATAGCTGAGCCATAACCCTCAATAAGGGCCGGCTCTTAGATGGCTATAATTATAATTGAAAGAGCTGATCACAGTTAAAAGAAAACAACAAGTAAATGTTAATAATATTTATTGTAGACGCATACAAGGTGTGCATTAGAGGAAGTATGTGCTGGGCCGCTTGTAGGCGAAGGTGTTGAGGCGCTTGTGGTTGTGCACGCGCTTGGGCAGAGGGAAGCGGATCTTGCTGTTGTGGAATTGCTTCACTTGCGGTCTGCGACACGCCGCCGCCTTTATCACCTCCACTTTAATTATCTGCACAACAGATTCACTATTTCAAACAAACGCACCTCTCTCATTTGGGGTGAGAAATTCAAAAATGTCTGATAAATTTGACAACAGATATGTGTTTGACAGCAAAAGCAAACAATTTATAAAGATTTTCGAAAAAACACTAAAGGATGTTAATTTTGATACCCCTGCTCCAATAAATAGCTATGTCTAATATACCGTTGGATAGCTATTCGATTTTTGATCTATACAAAAGTTATTGCCAAATGGTTCTATCGTGACTGGCCGCCTCAACGCGGCACGCCAGGTTAATTTTAAACGTTCAATTCAGAAGGGAGTTTATAAGAGTTGAAGATTCCTCTATAGTCACAGTAGTTAATTACATTATATAGTCTTGTTAGCACATTTGAACACGAAATTTACTGCTATCATTTATTTAGCTATCAGGACCTATGATAATTTTGTTCCAATATCTTGAAAGGTATTGCTACGAGTTGGTTTAGAAGTAACTAGATATGCAATGTGTCACTAGTGGATTCCATATTTTTAGCACTGTGATCAAATTTGCAGATAGAAAAATAAATAAAATACCAGAAATTACTGACACATGTTACCTATTCTATGAAATCTTATTTCATGTGGCGTAAAATATAATTTTGATCAAGAAACTCTCAAAAGATATTAACACTGATACTACCAAATTGACTTCCACTATAGAAGCAAATTTTAAGACTACTTGAAACCAAGGTTAAGACAAAACAAAGATTCATCTTGAAAAGTTGTAGGAGCTCATGAGTTAGATTATTTTCTTGAAAATTTTCTGTACAAAAAATCCCAAAGGAAATACCTGAATGGAATGAGCCCTGGCCCTGTGCCTCGCGCCCATATCCCTGTAGCACTGTGTGACGGCACCACCCACACTGAGGTCGCGGTATTCGCGGTACATATTGTGGACACCCGAGCGAGACTCGTATCTCAACCAGATACCAAAGTTCTTTATTTTCACGGGGCTCTTCTCTGGTATTTCCTGTGAAATTAGAACACAATACTCAAATATGTACTAGATTGTTTCCATTTCTTTTAAAATATCTATAAACAGTGATTCCCAATTTTATATAGTTATATAAAAGGCAATGTGTGCATGTATGTCCCCTATAGACTCCGAAACCGCTGAACCAATTTTGATGAAACTTTCAGACAATCTTTAGATTAGTCCAGCGGGTGTTCCTGTGAAGTTTGGTACAGATTGGACGCGGATGAAGTTGCGGGCATATACTAGTTTTTATATGCTCATAAATGTGTGTGCTTTGGCTGTGGTGTAGCACATGAAAGGCAAAATGGATGTAATGCTATATGGACTTTATGCTATGTGGGTGTTTTGCTAGATGAATGTTTTGTGTCAGTGGACTATATGCAAATAAATCTGATAATAATCATCTGTATACTGGAGGTACACACTATCCTGTCCATTAAAAAAAAAATTTTAGTACAACATATTTACTGGTATACTCTTAATTCCTCTCAAAGAAAATAAAAATGTTACACTCCGATGTTTATCATGTGTACTGAATAATTTGCTAAATGTGATTTAGGATAGTTTGCTTCCGATGTATATCTGTATAGATATAAAATAAAGAAAAAAGTTGCATGACATATTATTCATTGCATAGGAGTAAATTTGTCACAGTCTATTTTTTACAATTACTGATGGTTCAGAATATAGATTACTAACTGTAGCACGCGACTTCGCCCACGTAACTTTATAAAATATTGCCTATGTTACTCACTGATAATGTAGCTTTCTATAGGTGAAAGAATTTTCAAAATCAAGCCAGTAGTTTATTCATTACAAACATACAAATCTTCTCTTTTTATAATATTAGTAGTAATCAGACAAAAAACTTCATTTATGATCTGATCTTTTCAAGTTCAATGTCTTTCCAAATCTTTTCCATATCTTGCAAATATTATAAATGCAAGTTTTTTTAGGATTAATCTACAGATGTTTATTATTTTATGAAAAAACTGCTAAACAGATTTTGATGAATGATAATGATATGAATAAGAATGTAAGTAAATGAAACATACCTTAATGGACACTATTTCACCAGTAGTCTTTTTAAACTTCTTAAGTTGTCTCAAAAAATACCAAAAACGAGATTTAGCAACAATGGGATCTGGTGAAAAAATCCTCATTTTGTATAGCGGGGGCTTTGGCTCGCTCTCCGATGGGAGCTTGCGCCCAATGACTTCATATTCCTTCAACTAGAAAAAATAAAATAAACATATTCATGATTCAGAAAAATGACAATAACTTCGTTGTAACTTAATAAGTAATCACTTTAACATCGTTTTCTCCAAGCTATGCTGTTAATTAAAAAAATAAACTTGTATTTAGACAAATATACATCATGACCTAACCTATAAAAAATTAGGACATATAAAATTGATTGTACATCTTTTTGTTTATCTTCACTTAGTAATAAGATTTAATTTATTATGTATTTTATATTTCTTTATCATATTAAATACTACCAAAACATATAAATATGAAATACAGTTATGATCACATTGGTAGCCGCAGCAGCAACGTGTTTATTTCCCATTAACAAACCTAAACTTTTCGACATTTCTAAAGATCAAAAATTACTTGTGAAACACTTATTTATTCTTATTGTGTATAAAATGGCTTAAAAATAAATAAAAGTATATAAATTTTTATTAATTACCTCTCCCTTAGCCTTCATTTTCGATGACTTTTTGCAAAAGAAAGAAGTGAAGCAGCTTGCGTTGCCAGGCCAGTTGCCTTGCCGTTGCCGTACGACAAATTTGTAGACAGAAAAAACCACAGATTATTGTAATACACAATCGTAAAGAACTAAGAAATTATAGAAAAACTGGATAACAGACTAACAATTCAAAATGCAGGCGGAAAACATTTATTTTATTAAATATCTGTGGAAATAATCCGATTCAAATTCAAATTTGAAACGGATTATTAACGAAAGGTATTGGATGTAATGGCGACTGGTACTGTAAGATGAATGCATAAAATGAAATGCTACTTATTCACCTAAACATAAGTAAAATAAAAAAGAAATGTTTTTTTTTATTGGAATTAAATCTCTTCGTTATTTAACTCGAATCCTCCTTTCTCCATAGGGGTGTGGATTAGTAGCAATGAGAGTTGAAATTATATCCGAATTAAATATCATCCAAATCGAATAACCGGTTTAGTAAACCATTCAGGGACCCACTCACACACAGAAAAAAATCATCGAAATAAATACAGCCGTTTAGAAGACATTCACTGACATATACACATTTATATAAAGATCATTCCATAAATCTATATTTTATAATTCTGTGAGCCAGTTATATATTTTGATGATCCTTGTCGCGTGTGTCAATAAAAAATATTACTAACATTTTAACTCTGACCCAAGAATAATAGGGCCATAGTTATTATTCTATGGACTGGGCATACCCCCTCAACCGGCGTGACTGAATTTCAATTTCACTTCACTTCAAAAAATTTGGCACATAAGATGGCTACCTTTCATAGAGATTTTAGTTTTTTCTATTCTGCTTGATGCAGCACGAAGGCATAATTTTTCAATTTAGGACAATGCCCTGCACACAACAAAAAGTAGTTTTCTTAATCGTTTTCTCACAAAAATAACAAATATTTCCTATACTACCACGAAACTGCACATAACATGGCGGCACCAGTCCCGCTTTGGTAATGTCATGAAATCAGCAAAGAGTATTGCCGAAATTTGATACTATCTCTTTTTTCTTATTCAACTGTCACCTAGTTAAAATGAGACAAAATGCTTTTTGACATTAAGGTATCGATATAACAGATATTTATATAAGCTACGGTTCATATAGTAGAATAGGGCGCCTCCATAGATTATTTACTCTGAGCATTTTAATGTTTTTGATTGATCTGTCTGCCTGTCTCCCACTCTCCCCTTCCGTCAATTGTCAAGAAGTTGAAGTGAAGTGAAGTCTTGTTTGCTTCTTCTTGCTTGACTTTCGTTTCGTCGTACGATGTGATATGAATATTATTTAAAATCTAATGAAAATGAAGCAAATGAAAGAAGAGAAATTAATTTAAGTTTGTATAAATTGTACCTCAAAGGTCAATAGAAGGAATGAGTGAATCAAGAATAACTAAGATTCAACTCATTTATAAGTAAGTTGTATGTAATATGGTGAAATCATCGATGTTTAATAAATACGGTCATGAAATATTTAATTTTGTATAGAAAGTGAAAATAAACTGCTAAGTGTCGTAAGTTAAATTTAACATGTTTGCAAGAAATTTAAAACTTGTTGCCAAGTATGGATTATACGGCGGTGTCGTACTTGGCGGTGGGTCTATGGCTGTACAGTATAAAGATGGAAATTATGACTCTCTCGCTATTGTTCGGGTGACGAGAACTGCCTACACCGCAGTGGAAATCGGCAGGATTTACCACACAATGTTATATAGTAAGGAGTGGGACAGGAATTCTAAGGAATACATCGAAATCCGAAGTAAAGCCCATCAAATAGGCGCAGATAAGCTTTTGGAGTTATGTAGAGCTAATAAAGGTGTTTATATTAAAGTGGGACAACACGTTGGCGCTTTAGATTATTTGTTGCCTGATGAATACGTGAAGACAATGCGCATTTTACACAAAAATGCACCACAGAACACTCTTGAAGAGTTATATGTGGTTATAAGAGAAGAATTTAAAAAAGAAGTGAGTACTTAATAAAAATGCTATTAATAACCAGTCATTGAAAATTCATCTTTATATAGTCTTTTGTTTTCCAAATTCAACCTGCTCACTATGAATTTGGCTTTGTGTGAATACAATGTAACTCATTCTGATGTCATTACAATTACAATGGATTTTTTTCTAGTCAATCAATCAATTTCATGTGATTGTTATTTAAATTGTACCTATTATGATGAATTTCATAATTTTATATATTAACATTGTCACAGGCTTTCAGGCCATTTGAGGATAGTGGCTACTGGTGATTATAACTAGCAATGCCTAGGTGCTACAAGTATGCTGCCGACCACGGTAGGGATGAGGGATTATGAAGTTCAAGGTCAATCTATTTAGGCACTCTACTAAATAGATATTATTGTTCCTTCCTTTTTTAAAATGGGAGGTAACTCAAGTTAACACATAATATTTTCTTATTAATTTCAGCCTCAAGAACTTTTTGATCAGTTTGAAGAGAATCCATTAGGAACGGCCTCATTAGCTCAAGTTCACCGGGCTAAATTAAAAGATGGCACCAATGTAGCAGTAAAAGTGCAACATCATTATGTTCGCAGTAGTGTCAATTTAGATTTAAAATGGATGGAATTCATAATCAAAACAATGTCAAAGATTTTTCCCGATTTTCAAATGCAATGGCTGGTCGATGAGACAAAAACGAATATTGCCAAAGAATTGGACTTTATGCAGGAGGGGAGGAATTCAGAGAAGCTGGCTGAAATGTTCAAAGACTTGAAATGGTTAAAAGTGCCCAAAGTGTATTGGGATTATTGTACTAAACGTGTGCTGGTGATGGAGTATGTCACAGGAGGGCAAGTTAATGACATAAAATACATAGAGGTAAGAATTGAGTAAGAATTTCATCTTTTATTAATACAATTTAGTAATAGTAGTAGTTGTTGTTACAATAATTGTTAGTTATACAATTTAGTAATACTAATTCAATTTTCTATACCTACTTATAAAATTATTTTATCTATTTATTTATTTATTTTATACCATACTAGTGATTTAGCCCAGGAAAAAGCTTAATTTTATTATATAAAAAATTCCATGAAAAATTATGTAACTTTTGGGGCGAATTCACTAATTTTTTTTCTATAAAAAATTGTTTGTCCTTACTGACTATCAACACAGCAATAAGTCTAGAAAGCTGAAATTTGGAATTCCGTGCAAAGCCAGGGGCGGGTCGGTAGTTTAATATATACAAATCAGCAGATATTTAAAAACAATTCACTATTATCCAATATTGACACTTTCTGCAATGTCCAGTTTGACTTGTGAGCATTGAGGCTCATGTTTGGAGAAAGTTTCTACATAGTGTAGTGAAACACTACTCTGTAGAAAGTCATTGTGACCTTTTTTAGACTTAAATGTATTAACTATGCATACACTAAATTTTTTTTTTGTAATTTTAGGAGAACAAAATAAACAAATTTGATATCTGTTCGAAACTTAGTCATTTGTATTCACAAATGATATTCATTAAAGGATTTGTACATAGCGATCCACACCCGGGAAATATAATAGTTAAACAGGAAGCCAACGAAAAAGGAGTCAGTGTTTACTTATTGGATCATGGTTTGTATGCTGTAAGTTGTAGTTGTGAAACTTTTTTTTGTATATTTTATTTTGTACTATCTTTTGCCCGCAACTTCGTCCGCGCTCCTTTATTTATATTTCTATTTTTGTAAAGCTGAATTTTTATTTTTATTTTTATTTGATCCCTCGTAAACAGTCCTATTTTTCTGGATGAAAGGTACCCTATATGCTTTTCCATATCCCTGATAATGTGTATGCAAAATTTTATCACGATCGGTGGAGTAGTTAAAGCGTGAAAGTGTAACAAACAAACTCATTTTCGCATTTATATTATAAGTTAGGATTGCAGCATTAAACTAATAACACTTTCTTGAGAAATGAGATTCTTCAATTTAAATGTAAATTGAGTTATTTCAAAATATGAAGTAGCTTATGATTGAGAATTTTTTTTTAAATAAATTATTTAAATAATTTGAATTTTTCTGCTTTGGCATCTTGAATTTTAATTTCCCTACCTTATTTTCCACCATTGAACGACCTGCAAGAATATCTACTCATTTCAGAATCTAATTAGAACTAACTAAGAAGCAAAATTACAATTTTGTCAAAATCCTGAAGCATACTATAATACAGATCAATGTTGTCAGATCAAAACAAGGATTGTTGAAATAAAATAAAAATAAAAAGTAATTTTGGTAGTATCTACCAAAATAAAAAGTAAACATACAAAAATTTTTCCCAAAAATATCGACTGCTTTATTAAAGATCTGTTAATTAATTTCTAGTTTTGCTCAGTTTGTTTCTGAGTGGTTTTAAACCACTCTAATAATTATTTATTTTATTTATTTATTCATTATCCACACGTATTCACATACAAAATGATTAAAATGTCTGGAAACCATTACCTAAATTCTAGTATTCTAGTATTCAATTCAATTAATTCTAGTATTCAATTTCTCTCGCATCTTGTATATCGCACGCTGGCTACGCTTCATAGTTGCCTTTTCTTATATGATTGTGTACAGTAATTATCTTTTTCCATTTCAGGAACTCACAGATAATTTCAGATACAACTATTCCAAACTGTGGCTCTCGATCCTCGATCGTAATACGGAAGCGATGAAAGAGTATTGCGAAAAAATGGGTGTACGCAAAGATATCTTTTATATATTCGCGTGTATAGTGACAGGACGACCTTGGGAGTCGATCATGAAGGGGATAGAGAAAACGAAACCAAGTTCAGAGGAGGTATGTGTTTTGTATTAAATGTTCACTTTTGCAGAATGAACATTTAGACTAATACCTAGCTACAGTGAAAATCTTTTGTAGCGATCTTCAAGGGACTACAAAAAATAATGGTAATAAACAGATAGTCATTATAAGTAATATTAATTCGTTATAGGGATTCGGTAGGGACTTTGCTGTTTAGTCGTTGTAACCGATCTGAGCCGAACTGATTATCAAGTGGTTGGTAACTGTATTCATTATGTCTAGTTTCTACTGTATTTTCAAATCAAATCATTTATTTGCCTGTACCAGACCTTACAAATAATATTATAGTGTCCCAGCATGTACTACCACATTTGGTGTACAGTCAATTTACAGTCAATTAACAATTATTTTAAACAAAAAAAAATATCTCTCAAAATGAATATAAAAGTTATTAATTATATAGCATTTATCAAGCAAAAAAGTGTACAAAAATCTTCTTCTAAAATTATAAAAGTTAATGTTTTAACATCATTAGATAAAAGTTAATGTAAACGATTATTATTATTACTTTGATCTGGGAAAGCTCATACATTATACATATAATAATTAGATAGTCAAACATGTATCCCTTATCCTCCTCAATACTACTATAGTCGGCAGCACATTTGCAGTGTCTGTGGCGTTGTTTGTAAACTTGACTCTGAGAACTGATGATTACGTCATTTTGAAGTTATATTGATTTCAATAACTTTTTTCTGACATAACTAATGATAAGTTATTTTGATCTTTTATGTCATTTTCAACAAAAAAGTGTGTATGTCAGCTCCGACGCACAACTGGAGTTTATTACTTATGAACGATTATAAAATACATAATAAAAATTATAACAACATTCATAACGAATTAATATCAGCGCCACTCTGTTCGAATTATGATACATGAATACCGGTGCCATCTAGTTTTCGCAAGGATGTATTATTACGTAACATATTCTAGTTTCAGAGTTGGCGCTAAAAGTAAAACTAACGCGTAACGCATAACGTGTGACAATTTTGATTTTACTCCCATAAATTTTCATATTCCGGGCTTATATATGAAAATCGATTCCCAAAAAAAAAAAAAAAAACAAATGAGGGTAACAAATGAGTTTTTAAAACATCCGATTTTAAAAGTACCTTAACTTTTACATAATTATATTTATTTATTTACTCATTTATGATGTAAATTTTAGAAAGAAACATTCCAAAATTATATTCCGAACTTGATGCACTACGTGACCCAAGTTCTGCAGAACGTGGACAGACAAGCGCTGCTGGTGCTGAAGACCAACGACCTGATCCGCAGCATAGAGCACGCGCTCGGCACCCAGGAGCGCATGTGCAGCTTCATGCTCGTCACCAGGTGCTGCGTGCAGAGTGTCTACAACATCGAATACAAGGTAGCCTATCTTAACACTCCAATCGGGTAGAGTCTACTTCGAGAAGGAAGTCAATCCACCTGAGATGGCAGCCGAAGGCAAGCTCCGAGAAATCTTAGTCGTGTGCTGTTCAGTTTCGGTGAGCGAGTAAGGAATGCCAGAGTCCATTTCTCTAGCCCATTCATTGCCATTAAGTTGTTGTTATATCTGAGGTCGTTATATCCGGTTTACATTATATTGTGATTTGGGAAAGCTCAATAAATGGTAAAGATTTTGCTGAACGACATTTGTTGGTGTCAATTATGCATTTTTTTATTATTATTTTATATTTTTTTGTTTTTTTTTTTTGTTTCAGAATTCAAAATCAATAATTAAGAAACAATATCTTACTTTCATATATGGATGGTCTCTATTTAAACTCTATTTGTATGGTATATTCTTAGATACAATAAGTTTTTTTAAGAGACCTCATAATTTGTCTCGTGTATCTTTACTTAATAGTAAAAATATTCTCAGCTCTAACCAAATGTGACAACTTATTGTTTGTTAAATTATTATTTGTTATTTATTTATTAAAGTAGTTATAGTTGAAATCGAATTTGAATAAAGTAGTAAGTTTACTGTTTTGTAACTTTAAAATAGCACAATTAAATTGATTAATAAATCAATTTTTTGCGAAGCTTTGTTACATTGCTCGAAAATGACTTTGTTTTTGTGGTAGTTATGGACCGATATATTTATTAAAGATTCAAAAAGAAAATTTACTTCGTCGTAACGATTAGGAATAAGCTATAATAAATGAAAATATTCCTAGTCAAGTGAAACAGTATGTACCTCCAATCTCGGCCATTTTAGCCACATTGGCTCGTTTGTATAAATGTCAATAACAATGTGTGTAATCATGTGTTTGGCTCAAAAAACTATTTATAAAAGTTACTAATGTATTTTAATATATTCATTATTTATTGTTTTTTATATCTTGTATTTGAATGGATGAGGAATAAATGAACTATTTTTGCAAATTTTAGTTTAATTTCTAAGTTAAAAACCTAAGACAGCTGACTGCCCAGTCACCTGAATTCTTATTATATTGTAAAGGTACTTGTAAATGTAAAGTTAAAACCTTTACTGCTGCATTTGGTTGATTCACTACTACACTAGTCAGGCAGTCGTTGAGATAGGCTTTTTACCAACTATCTCAAACTTTTTTCAATTTTTATATCTGATATTAAGGAAACGCTACCGAAAACGAAGACAGACTTACTAATGATACCTTTGATGATGGTTAGAAAAAAAAATTGATCCTGATGAAAAAAAAAATCATCAAAAATGGTGGAGCGTGAACAGTGCTAATAAAACGTTGTAAAAAATGATTTTTATTTTTCAACTTTGTAGTTCAAAGTTAGTAAGTATTATAGGTAAGTACAAAACTTCAATTTTCAATATTAATGTTTAATTAATTTCAAACAATTCAATTGTTTAATTTAAGGGAATAACGCATGTTGCATTATAATATTCGTCAGGAGAAGATTTGCACATCTGGGACAAGTGTATGTCGGCCACCTCCGCAACACCAAAATCGTAATCACCAAACTTCTCAATGATCTTCCTGCCGTCAAAAGTTATCGCTTTCCTCTCTGAGAAGTCCTTAATAGGTTTTTGTTTCTCTAAAAAACTTCCTCTTATATTTTGTATTAAATAGAGTCACATGTAAATTAACATGTTTATTTCCGAACTCATTTTCTTTCATAAAACCTGTAAAAGTATTATAACTAATTTATTTATTTGTCATTTAATTTAGTACAAAACATCTGAAAAAACTATCGTTTAATTTACTAATTCAATTCAATTTAGTATAAAACTCCTGAAAATTTGATTTTAGATTTTAGAAAATAGATTTTTGAAAGAAATGTATTGGGTCTATTAGGTACCTATAAGTCCCTTTCGCTCATAGTTACAATAGAATTTCAGGATAGTCATAGGCTAAATATTCCACGCAAGCACCAGCTATCTAAAAATAAAGATCTATACGCTTGAGCAAGAGTCAGGCGTCAATGTATCTGGCGGTATATTGCTTTACATATTTTGTCAGGCGTTATAAGCATATTTTATTTTTGCTTTTCAACGGGGACGAAGTCAAGAGCACCAGCTATTAATGCGTAATTTTTTTGGGTTTAGGGTGAAGTAATAAATGAAGTATGTAATTACCAACTTACTACTCATCGGAAATATTCGAAAGAATGCGCCTCGTCCCTCCCGCGTCGCATCTCCGCCCCGTCAGTACCGTCGCCAACGATAGCGCAATCGCACGTGTAATGTTCCGCATTCTTTCCCTCGATTCTTTTATTGTTTCTTAGATATTTAGTTTTTATTGACTGTTATGTTTGAATTTCAACCTTCTACAATAAAACAATTATTTTTAATAAAAAAGATAGTAAATTTTAAATTTATTTTTTTAAACAATTTTGTTGCCGATTGTAGCGTGTAGTGTAGCATTCTTTCGAATCGTCAAGATATTTCCGACGAGTAGTACTGGTTGTATTTTGAACAATAAAACTTATAATGTTATGTTCTAAAATACTAAGCTTTTTAAAAATGAAAATAAACTAAACACACCTTTTCTACTGAAATATTTTACTAGCGTATCAGCCAACACTTGCAATACACCTGCAGAGCCTTCCTCCTGAACTTTAGCATATAACACGTTCATTTCCTGAGGCGTGTCCCGCATGTAGTGTAACCCTTTCAACCTTATTCGTAAAGGAAGATGGTCTTTCAAAATGGGCATGTGAAAATACACTTATTAAATGCTTTCGCAAATGATAGAATAGAAGCAAAACAGAGCAGCGCGACAAGTGATTGGCATAGCGGATGGCAGCCGCGTGCGCTATAGTTTAATAAGAAGGCATCCGCTGCTGCCACGATGCTTGCGACGTAATGTGAAGGCGCCAAAGTTGTATTTAATAGAAGAACTATTAAATACAACTTTGGCGCCATTAAAATACCAAGCCCATCGTATTTCCGTCGCCCAGGAACTAAATTTGTGCTGGGTGGGTAAGTACCTATGTATTTAACCTTGAGGGTAGAGTCCCTGAGGGTCGCATATGAAATCTCAGTACAGTAGAAACTCGATTAACCGGACTAATTGTTGTCCTTAGGCATTCGGAAAATCGAAAATCCGGATAATCGAATGTATGAAGAAAAGCGGGTTTTGTGCATATGTAGTACATAACATTATGTGTTTATTAAAAACAACAAATATATATCAACGAAAATCAATGTTTATTAAGAAATTATTAAGAGATACATTTTCCAACATACGATGTATGCACTAATTTATGTGTGTACATAGGTACATAGATGTACAAATTAAAAATGTGCTATTTAAATGGAATTGAGAATTTATTTATAAATAAATGAACAAACATTTAAGAATCTCCATTGTTGCGATGACTTTATTCCATCGTTCGGGCAACTGACGAATTCCTTCGCGGAAGAAACTTTGCGGTTTTGACTGAATAAATTCATCAATACTTTCTTGGACCTCGTCAACAGTTTTGAAGTTCCTATTAACCAGGTAATGCTGGAGCGATCGGAATAGATGGTAATTCGATGGGGCGAGATCTAGCGAATAAGCCGCGTGAGAGAGAACCTCCCAGCCCAATCCATAGTTGACATGTTTGGTACCTTTTGAAATATGCAGCCGAGCATTATCATGTTGCAAAACCACTTGTCTAAGTACTGCCATTGCCAGTAAAAGGCCTCTTTTGCTTTAATGCAGAGCTCAAACGTATAAGTTGCTGTTGATAAAGATCTGCAGTAACAGTTGTGCCAGGTTACAGCAATTCATGATACACCACCCCTTTCATATCCCACCAGATACACAGCAACACTTTTTGTGATTGAATGTTGGGCTTTGGAGTAGACATTGACGGTTCGCCGGGACTCACCCAAGATTTTTTGCGTTTAGGGTTATCGTACAACACCCATTTTTCATCACCCGTAATGATTTTGTAAAAAAAATTTTTTCTTTTAAACCTGGTTAACAAAGAAATGGCCGTTTCCACCCGCCACTCTTTGTTTACTCGGATCAAGTTATGCGGAACCCATATACCCTCCTTTTGAACTTTACCAAGTTGATGTAGGCGATGTAAAATGCACTGCTGAGTAACACCGAGTTGTAGTGCAAGCTCAGCTTGAGTCTGAGTAGGATCTTCTCTCAACAGTTTTCAAGTTCCTTATCGTCAAACTTTTGTGGTTGGCCCGAACGTTCTCGATGTGAAAGATCGAAATCTCCCATTCGAAACCTTTGATATCACTTCTTACACGTTTTATGTGTTACGGTATTTTCCCCAGAGCAGCACAAATCATTTCTGCAGCTTCAGCAGCATTTTTCTTTAATTGAAATGCAAAAAGAATGCAGTGTCGCAAATGTTGTTTGTCGACAGACATATTGTCCACTTCGGTTTTTTATGTTATATCACTTCGTGTGTTGAAAATATATAGTTGTCAAGAGCTTAATAGGATAAACTTAGATGTCAAATGTTAAATCAATTTATGTAACTTTGATATCAAATGACTAACATACGAAATAAAAGTAAGTACCTTATTAATTTGTATACCTTAATATTTTCTTAGATTACATACATATGTACCTACACATACTAAAATACTGCAGCTTTAATCATGAAATAAAATATTTAGGTACGTATGTACGTATAATTTGTTTACAATATGTATTTGGTAATTTGCATTTGGCAATCATGAAATAAAATAATAATTTTTAATTTGGTTTAAAGTATTTGTTAATTGTCATTTGACGTAAGCTATCTTTTCTCTTCATTGCTGCTATATCACGAATTCGTTTCAGCTGTAGTAAACTCACAGTATCACTTTCTGTTTGTTTTTCAAACCACTTGAGAGCTGTTTCCAGGGCATGAAGTGCTTCATCATGAGATGGTCCTGCACCATTTTCCACGTCTAGATTTTCTTCTGTTTCATCTTTTTGCATTTCCTGCTTTTTGCTAGTTTTATATCCTGGAGCTGAATTCTGTCGCCTAAAAGCTAAAGATTTTGAAGGTAATGCCTTCCAGTTTAATCCGGTTTCATCAGCATTATAAACAAAATCCAAGTCATAGTTATTTTCATTCAATTTCTTCTTAAAATCATCTTTAAAAGAGTGTGTTGCATCTACATTAGCTGACATTTTTTCACCTTGTATTTCCAATTCACGAATTCCATGACGAGATTTAAATCTGTACAACCATCCGTTACTTGCCACAAACGATTCATCGTCACCTAATTTTTTATTTAACTGTAATGCTTTTTCACAGAGAAAAGGACCAGATATCGGTTGCCCAGTTGATCGTTTTTGTAAAAACCAACAATACAAAGCGTCTTCTAAAAGTTCATTTTTCGGTTTCTTCATCATTTTCCGATGTTTACTCCCGTTTTCATTATCTAATTTGCAGGTGTACAACAAAATTGAATCGGTATTCTTCTTAATATCACTTATCGTGGATGTACCTACACCATACTTATCAGCTAACTTACGACCGGTTTCTCCTTTTTTTAATGAATCAATAATATTTATTTTGTCTTTAAGCGATAACACCACTCTCTTACGCTTTGACATTTTTAAATATGTATGTAGACGTGACACGTACGTCGGAGCGGAGTAACAATTGCTAACTAACTAAAGCCAATAACGAAACGCGCGGGGCAGCGATCCCACGAAGCGGGCGGCCCCCCCCGGCGGGGTAATGCCAGTTCCGACGCGTTCATGCTTGCATAAATTCGACTTGTAGGTACATTATGTAATATACATAATTGGTCACGGTTGGTAGTCCGTATAATCGCGAATCCGTATAACTGAGGGCCGGATATTCGAGTTTCTTCTGTACCTACATAATACCTAGATTTTTACGTAGGGATTTTGCCTTACATAACTATAGCGTCCTTTGCTTCGGTGAATAATTCTGTAACACGAGATGTTTCCTCTGCATCCTTCAAACACATTATACCAAATGTGATGTGAAGTTTATGGGAACCAATAAATAAGGTTTCATCTAAGCCACGGCTGGTTATATGGTGCAACGTTGATTCCTAAAATTAAATTAAAGGGGATTGGGTAACTTTGTATGGAGGGTTGGCATCATTTTTTTTAGTGGCAATTGATAAAACCTATTGTCGTTTGCAAAAACATGTTATAATGTGCAAGAAGAATTGCTCCAAACTATATCAAACGAGATATAAGGGTTTAAAGATGCGAATTTTACGCCCGGTTGATCTTCGAGAACAATCAATAAAATGAAAAAATTATTTCTTTGTATTTTTTAATTTAAAGTTAATGAAAAAAAGTTAAGTTTACAAGAAAAAACGCTTTTAAGTCATTTAGTAAAAACTAATCATCATTTTTTTCGTCATAAACGGTGGCTCTGAGCGAATGCAGATAAACGAATTACGCATTGTGATTGCGATACGATTTGGGACTTTTGTGAACGTGAATTTATTTCACGTTAAATGAATACGGTAGGAATTAGTTTCAATGAAGCAAATATGGCAAATTATGTATTTTTTACATCGAAGTAGTTTACATAGACGATTTTTAAGTAATAATAAAACCAATATCTCAGTTTCGATGTTATTTAGCTATATACTTCCATAATAATAAATGCTACTTTCGAACTGCTTTTTCAAATTATACCTACTACTTTTATGAGTGGCCGCAAAAGTTGAAAATGATGCCAACTTTACTCAAACCCCTTTCAAATTCATTATCAGCAGACGGTATGGTATACTTACCTATTTGGAGTTAGTGCCTATGACTAAAATCGTATTACACAGGTATGTTGACAAATATAGATATTTATCTAGTTACCTTCGCATTTAAAATTTAAAAGGGATTACTAATTTACTAGGGATTCTGTTAGGGGCCAGACGGAAGGATCTTTCGTAGACCTTAGCTTCGCAGCAGTTATATATTACAATATCCAGATATACATAGATATATGTTAAAATTGCGCAACGGTGGCGGAAGATTATTTCAACATTTCAAGGAACGGTAACGAAAACAGATCCTGGAGGAATCAGTGAAATTTATAAATGCGCTCCCTCCACTTGGCTCCCACATCTAGGATCCCATGGGTGGACAAGAGACGCATATTATTATGTTTGCAAGCTTTGTAGACTTGTGACTCGATGCTTATGACAATATAGGTAGGTATTTGATAAATGGATCAACTGACAATAATTATATGTATTGTATACCTACATTTGAAGATAGGTAATATAAAATAAATTAATTAAATGAAGTATTGTAGTTTTTACCTTGAATTTTAAATAATTCGCCATTATCTGTGGACTATTCATCGGTATTGATATAAAATGTGTCGGTTTTTGTCGTAAACGAGATGATATAACAATTTGGTTTATTCTTTTCCAAGCAATTTTTACACTCTGTAATATAAAATACATTAAACTCAACAATTGAAGGATATAGAACAAATTCCAAATTTTTAGGTGATTTTCAACAGGCTGTAACTTCAAAGAAAATGGTCGTACAGTGCTCATTAAAAAAGGAAATTGTAGCTTCAAGTCTCCAGTTTTTGAATCCGAGCTTTAAATATTTTTATCGTTAGCGGTTTATCAACGGTTCAGAAAACCAAAGGGAAAAAAAATTATCAAAATTTTTACTCGTCTTGAAATCGGTGTAAAAGCCGTAATATTTTTTTACGAGAATTTCATTCCCTACAACTTGAGTTCCTCATGCGCTCTTTACGATGATTTGTCACTGAGTTATCGTCGATCAAAGCGAAAAAGTCATTATTGACTTTGATAATTGATTACTCGGGCAATAATGGTCGTACAGAAAATTAAAGTAACGTTTTGTAAACTGCAAAATATTCCCTACAAGGTACTTAAATTGAATTTTGATAAAAAAAAATTGTTTTCAAACTGAAAATGTTGACCGAAAAAAAGGTAAAAACTGCAAATTTAAGGATATTTGGATAACTTGCAATAACTTTGCAAATAATGCAGATACGAAAAATATTTTCCATAGCTTTTCAACCTCAATGTGTCCTGTTACCTCATTATTTCAGGTATAGATAGGTAAGTTAATTGAAATAGTTTTTTTATACAAATCTTTTTTTTTACGAGAGAAACTGCTTTATTTACCTGTGAAGGGTTTTAGCGCAGTAAGAGTCACCCACAGGGCCAAAAACCCTCTCGGTTTCTTTATAACTTTTATTTCTAGGACTTTAAAAGCGTATTATATAAATTTTCCCAACCTACCGTTTCATTTGGGCCGAAAACTAAGATGTCTCCCGTACAGCCTGGACTAGGGATTAAAATTTCTGTTTTGGTATCTCTTTGTATGTGCATTTTAGTTTCACCTTTCTTTCCAATGATATATGTGTGATAATTACTGAAACGCAAACGAATTTTTTATCGATAGGTATAAAGAGTTGTTTTTTTTTATTTGAACATGCTAATCTCGGGAATTTGCTCAGGTCAGGCTCAATTTTTTTTGCATTTGATTTGAGAACCCAATTCTTAAGGAAGGTTTAATCTTTGTTTGTTCTTTGTTCAGATCTGAGCTTACTCAGCCTGCTGGTAAATCCGCCACTGCCTACTGCTGTTGTGTGATTGACGAAAAGTTTATAGAAGCATTTTCATTGCTTTGTGTGTATTTTAAAACAACATAGTAAAATATGCGATAAAATAAAATATTTGCACTCGTTGGTGAACTCTATATTTATTAATTACTAGATGTGCACGCGACTTCGTACGCATTGTAGATACTTACTTAGTTCGTTTTTTGAAAATCTCACAAGAACCTAGCATTTTTCCAGGACAAAAGTATCCTATAGGTTTCATCAAAGTGACAAATTTCATCAAAGTCGGTTTAGCCGTTTTTGCGTGATTGAGTATACCTAGGTAACAAACATTCAAACATACAATCTTTTGCATTTATAAATTCTTCATAATATTAGGTTATTAAGTAGGTAGGTACATATTAGTATAGGTTTTTGCTATCTTTTTGTAATTGGGTGTGGTCGTAATAAGGTAACCGAAAAAATTAAATGTGGTCACAATAAAATACATACCTAGCGACATGAAAGCTTGCCTTAAATCTTGTGTCAATCATTGTCACAAGAATTTCACTATCGGGAACTTCAACGTTTTTAGTGATTTCTGCAAAAGTAAGTATACACCATTTTTCCTTATGTCAAGGTCGACAGACAGGCTGACGGTCCACTTGATGTTAGGTGGCTAACGTCACATATAGCACAAGCAACGCCGCAGGTGTTGTAAGTGCGCTGCCCACCATAGTAAGATTAAGAATAAGAGATAGGGTAATGGGCTCAATTCGACGCGTATATTTTTTTTTATGTATGATCACGCATAACTTTTTACAGAGTAGTCCGATTTTGATAATTCTTTTTTTATTGGAAAGGGTATTCCCCGAAGGTGGACCCATATAAATTTGGAAAAACAATTCCAACCCCAAGGGTAGGAAAACAGGGGATGATTTATTGTTCATTCACTGATTGTAATGTATGACCACGCATAACTTTTTACAGAGTAGTCTCATTTTGATAAATCTTTTTTTATTGGATAGAGTATGGACCTCGAAGTTTGTCCCATATAAATATGAAAAAAAAAATTACCCTAAGGGTGATTAAGGGTGATAAATAGGGGTGATTTATTTTTCACTCACAGATTTTAATGCGGAGTTGTGTATTATACAATAATTTAAAAAAGTAATCAAAAATTAAGCATGTAGTAATTAGTAGATTATAGCCACAAAAAATTATAAAATAAAAACTTATGTATTAACAAAAAATTAAACCGCCGAAAAAACTGAAAAGCAAAAAATAATAAACCTTTTTTATTTAACCTTAATAACTAAGTTCTAAAACTAATGTAAGTATATTCAGTATACTTAGGTATACTTACATTAGTCGGCGCCAAACAAGCAAATTAATTAATTACATAAAGCGTGATGCCCGGCGGCAGCGCGGTCACGCGCCGACTCAAAATTACTTAGGTAGGTATACTTACATTAGTTTAAGAACTTAGTTATTAAGGTTAAATAAAAAAGGTTTTAATATTTTTTGCTTTTCAGTTTTTTCGGCGGTTTAATTTTTTGTTAAAAAGTTTTTATTCAACCGAATTATTCATGACGATTTCTTACCTTTTTTAATTATGCAATGTTCAAAATGTTGCGATTGTGAAGGTCTTCTTGGATCATCAGTTCTGTAACATCGTCCATCGATCCATACGACTTTTGGTTTGAGTATGTTGGTCATAGCTACACTCCTACTTATAGAAAATATCGGGAAAACTTCTTTATACCTAACTGAAAACTACTAAGCGAAATAATACAATACGCTTGACAAAATTTATAAATGTTTATCTACTTTATCTTTCTTATCGCCATTCAATACCTACTGTGCATTCATAATCATGGAAGCATGGGACAAGTTTTAAAGGAAACAAGTTTTTGAGGAGTTTTAAGGTTTTGTGGTTAAAACCACAAAAATTTAAAACGACGAAAAATGACAGTTGGTTTTAGATTAGAGGATAGCCGCAATAGCGGGAACAGGGAACCAAATTAAATTTAGTCCCCATAGGAGTTTGAGTTTATCTTCTGATTGGTTTGGTCCCAGTATGTGCTTCTTATAGATTGGAGCCGCTCGCACGAAGGTTTCATTAAATATAAATATATATAACTAGCTACCTACACGCTCCCTGGTTCGCCCGGGTTCAAAATAAAAACTATCCTATCTTTTAATTTAGACCAAATTATACATAGTTACGGAGTTTTATCAAAATCGGTTCAGTAGTTTAGGAGTTCATCGGCAACAAACATGCGACACGAATTTTTTTTATATATATACTAACTGTTGCACGCGACTTCGTCCGTGTAACTTTATAAAATATATCCTATCTCTCAAGTTGGATCAATGTGCACACAGTGCAAAATTTTATTAAAATCAGTTCAGTAGTTTAGGAGTTCATCGTGGACAAACAACGTGATACGAAATTTTTATATACATGACAATAACCTGTAATATATACCACTGGACAGGCTGTCCTATACAAATGACAGATAATTTCGTGTACAATTTTGAAACGCCGCCCTCGACAGTACCCAGAATTAATTTTGACGTTTACGTATTTTTTTTTCCATAGATATGTATTATAGTGTCTGTTTTATTAATTTTTGTTAATGCCTTAGGAGGGTTTAAGTTTATTTGTGTCCGCTTGAGTTTTGAAACATGAGGAAATGTGTATTCTGTAAATGTTCCATGGACAATTTTAATTATTGCATGACTAATTTTAGTTTCGGGTATTTTCGCTCCATAGCCTGTAGCGCCAAAATGGCATTTTTCAAATAGGCATAAAAATAATTTGACAGCAGCCTATCCAGTGGTATATATAGTATCTACTATTTAGTTTGTGGTATATATATAGGTCTGTGAATAAAGTCATATAGTAAACTGACAGCAAATGATAACTCACAAGTCATCTATCAATTGTCAACGTCACGTCAACTACTATCATTACAATACATACATATAATCAAATTATAAAAAATATTCAATCAAACAAAAATCTGCTTGCGTTGATCTGTTTAATTGCGGTTTCATGAATTCAGTAAATTCAGTTATTGTGGCTTTTAAATAGTAAATCAATACTAATTCAGTCCAAAAATTAAATTGTTTGACTCATAAGTAAATAACTGATAACTCACATTGAATATGATGGTAAGGCTTATTAATTATAATTATTTAATTCCGTTGTAGGTATTCCATCTTTTAGTGCATTAACAATAAGGGGCGGTTTGGTACTGATAAGGATTCTTTCAAATTATTCTTGATCATCGAAACTTGTGATTTTATTTCTTTCTCTTATAAACATAATATTCATTTGTGACTGTAAATTATTTAAGATATTACACTTAATTTTATTTGCACTGTATATGCAATGTTGGTTTATGAAGAAATGAATTCACTTACACTTACTATAATTGGTTAGCTATTTCCCATAAATCAGCATTACTTTAGTAATAATTCTAACAGTGATCTAATTTTTTTTTTTTTTTTTTTATTTATTTACATACAAAAAAACAATTGGTGGTACACAGTTTAGATGCACTATAAACTCTATAAACTAGATGCACTACGATATTTCCGTAAAACAGCGAACATTTGGTAGCCATGTAGGTTGAACAAGCAGCTTACGCTGTCAGTAATATTCACCTCTGTTAGGATACAGACATCTATGCATTTATTGGAAGTATTTATACATTGTTCAAAAGCAGCAAAGTTTTTTATAATTGATCTTATGTTAACGTGTAGGCACGATAGATTAGGATTACATGTAGGTAATTGAGACAGAAAATCATTTATATTTAAACAATCGGTAAGTTCATTTATATCATCGAACCATAAGTTGCTACCATTCATTGAAAAGAGATGTGAGTGTTTTGGGGATATGACACAATTTACCTATTTTATTCACTTATGAATTACGAGCAGTTGATTGGTTGTTAACGATAGCTTGAAGATCGTTCATATCTCTTATAGTGTAGACCTTCTCGTTGTCATCCATATGAGCTCTAACCAAACCTTTCTTGAACCAGACGTATTTAAACTGCAACTTGATTTTCAATGCTTGTTTCACGTTCCAGAATAGTTGTTTGTTGGATTTGGTCATAGCTTCCCTTAAATACACTAGGTTATCGTTCGTTGACTGAGCCTGGTTTACGTCAGATACCGAAATTTTTGTTTTTTTAGATAACGTTAACCAATTTGCTTGAGTCTCCTCATCTTTTAATTCAACTAGTATTATTGGTGGTTGACCATTTCTCTCTTGTAATCGTCTAGTGCTCTTTATTACCTGCTTTGGCTGTTTTAATTTGTTCGCAATGTTTTCTATCACTTTAAATGCTTCATCATTGTTTTTAGTTATTTCTATAAATATGTTTAATTTTTCTTGTTCCAGTTCATGTAGGCGCTGTTCCATTGCTCCTACCCTGATTTCTAAGTGTGTGTTTCTATTAGCAAGCTCTAAATTTTTTTTCTCAAGAGATTTAATGGATTTTTTAAATGAATCAATGCATTCTACAAATTCATCCAATTTATTGCTTTGAAATTGTAGTGATTCATTCAGTTCTCTCATTTCCCTCTTGATAGCCTTCTCAACCTCTCTGGATATGTTGCTCAAAAGTTTGTTTGCATTGATTTGTATGTTAGCATCTTCATTATCGGAGTCGTTGTCTTCCGGAACAATTATAGATGAACTGCGTTTAGGTGATTCATTTTGGCATTGTAAACATGTCCACTCTAAACTAGAGGCGGCCTTTAGAGCAGCTATCTGCTTGTTGCTCAATCCCGTACATTTGGTGTTTAGATGAAAAGTACTTTCACATTTGCAGCATTCCACACCGGGACACGTTTTTGTAATTAATCTTTTACAGTTATCACATTTCGTTGGCATAGTGGGTAGTATTGTTTTATTTGTGCAAGTGCAGTATGTGTTATGCGTACGACGTTTAACTGACAACTGAATATTAGATATAATAATATAATAAAACACAAAAGTCCTAGCCAATCAGGAGAGTTGTTCCTTTTGCTCCATAATACTGAGGCAAAATGAACAACTTATATTTGGATTAGTTTATTGGGATGGATTGATTGTCTGTCGACCTTAATATAAAAAAAAAGTTTTTTTACAAGCATAACTAGCGAATAGTAGTCACACTGCGAAAAAAAGCACACATTAGCTGTGCCTGATACAATATGTACAATGGCACTTGTCAACAATTGCAAAATTAATGACCTGTCTATTGCCATATATCAATAATAAGCCATAAAAGTTACAATGAATTATGATTGATAACTAAAGAATCATATGAGACTATTTTGTCAAATCATGATAGAATATATCACTATATGTTTTTTCTTATAGGACTGTGTGGAAGAAACTAACAGCGATCCTCTGACTGTACCGCCAGCTGTAGTTCCAGAAGAAGCAACATCAAGTGATGACAAAGCGGAGAAAAAGAAGCCAAGTGAAAATGTGTCTTTGGCTGACAATAGTTTAATGGTATGTAGTCATTATCTAATCTATACTTATATTATATAATCCAATTGTATGAGTGGTAAGGATGCTTGCCTAAAGTCTCAGGGGCCTTGGGTTTGATTCTGGGTGGGGTCAACTTTGGAAATGGCAGAGCCATTTGGATTGTCTCAATTTGGAAAGTAGTGGCAGGGCATACTGCACTTTGCAGTCTTTTGGGCAGCCCGTCTGGGGGCAGTAACCACCCCCTTAAGAAGACCACTGTGAAATCTGTTATTCCACATGTGCTGTTGTGTTTCGGTGAGCGAGTAAGGAATGCCAGAGCCCGATTCCCTATTCCTTCCTTATCCCTTATCCTACTATGGTCGGCTGCGCACTTGCAGTACCTGTGGTGTTGCTTGCTTGTGAATTATATGTTCTTGTGTATTCACCTTGACACAGAATCTCCACGTTTCTATTGCAGGTGGACATATCGGATGCTCTAAGCGAGAAAGAGAAGGTGAAATTTACGGTGCATACAAAAACAACATTGCCAGAGTTTCAAAAGTCCGAGTTCCTAGTTGTACGGCAACACGAGGAGTTCGTGTGGCTGCACGACAGATACGAGGAGAATGAAGAGTATGCTGGCTATATTGTAAGTAATATTTATTAATTTATTTCGTACTAGCTGGTGCCCACGACTTCGTCCGCAATGACAAATAAAAATTTGTAACAAAGATATAACACTATTTATGACTCCATCTATTAAACTACAATAGAATTAGGTGAAGGAAACATTTTAATAACTTTATAAATAATTATATTATAAATTTTATAGTTATAAATATAATTTATAATGTGCACCTCATTCGAAGATATTATAGTTAATCTTATATTTCTATTATTATAAGCTCTCCATTTTCTTCATCACTTCTTTCTACACATCTCGATGAAGGATCATCGGTGATTGTCCTATGTTAATCTAGTGTGGTTACACACTTTGGTTTACACACTTCTCCATTGAAACAGTTTTTATAGAACTGTGCTTATTCTTATATGGTTTGACAGAACAATTGCAGCTTAGAAAATCCTTAGATAAACTTTTTTTCTAATAATAACTACTTTTTCAAGTTCTTCTTAACTTGAAGAAGTTAAAGAGAAGCGCCATCAACTGGATAGGCCTAACTAATGAGAATGTATTGATTGTCAGATTCCTCCAGCGCCTCCGAGACCCGACTTTGATGCGTCTCGCGAAAAGCTGCAGAGACTTGGCGAAGGCGAAGGCGCCCTTACCAGGGAAGAGTTCCTCAAGATGAAGGAGGAGTTGGAGGAGTGAGTTATATTATAACTATTAGTTATTTTTTTCAGATTTTCTTAATACATTTTATTCTGTTGCATACTTTAAAAGATTTAAGCGTACACACAGAGAGACAGATGTCGGGAAGCGACTTTGTAAATATTATAGTTATATAATATTTATATTATACGCTCCAATGCTATAAATGAAATGTCTAAGCCCAAACCCCTAGCAGTGATAGTTATAAAAATATGTTTTCTTTTAAATCCAGTGAATATCTAGCTACATTCAAGAAGACGGTGGCGATGCACGAAGTGTTCCTGCAACGGCTCGCGACGCATCCAGTCTTTCGTATGGATTCTCATCTGCGGGTATTTCTCGAGTACGAACCGGACTTGTGCGCTAAACCCAGAGGAAAAATGGACATGTTTGGCGGATTGGTAAGTCAATTTTGGTAAACTTTGAATGAAGTGGCCAATCCTTATTTGAATTATTATCCCACAGGAAAACATTACAGATATAAAAGGTATCCTAGGTTTTAAGCTAACAGAACAGAACAGACAGACAGGTTGATGGGTCACTTGATTGTAGGTTCACACAGTATTTTACATCAGGTTAAACTTGAGGTGTATTAGTGACATTTTCAACATTGATAAAATATCCCAATATTTTTTTTCGTGTCTGCCACACAGCACCATCTAGTAGCACATTAAGCAACTAATGCTTTGCTTGTATTATGGATACCAGACAGTTGGTATACATAGATTACTTTTTTTTTGTAAATACATAAGTACACATTATAAATATAAAACATCCATGACTCAGGTACAAAGGCAAAATGTTAACACATTCGACTCCAACCCGCGACCGTTTGGTTAACAGCTATGGTTACAAGTCACTAGACCAAACGTGTCGTCAAATGTAATTGACTACAATATTTGTATAGATAATTATATTTAATGAAAAAAAAAAAAAAAATAGACGACCTTGTAAGGGCTTGGGCTGAGGGTCGACGTTGTTTCAGGCTGCTTCAGTAGTGCATATCCTCTACTGATGGGCATATTTTGGTTAAAGTGACGAAGATAGTTTCTTTAATTCCATAAAAATGGCACATTTCAGATGCGCTCAATGACAACAACTACAGATGAAATATATCTCGGCGCGACCGTTCGAGATGTCAACGATTTCTTCGAGCAGGAGACAGCTTTTCTACAGGAATATTATTCGCATTTGAAAGAGGCTGTCGCAAAGGCTGATCGAATGACAGCCAAGCATAAAGGTCGGTTAAAGTTTTATTATCTGTCCATAGAAATAATGCGTTCGTGCTTTATGTAGGTGAAATTGCAATACTAATTTAAAGTGTTGCCACTCTTTAGTACGTTAAATAAACGGACGTACTTCTCCCGGGTTCAATTGGTGGAGTTAGTACACCTACCTATGTCCATCTAGATTCTAGAATAATGTGACTTTTTATATTTCGTCCGACCATCTATTTTACTTTTGACAGCTCGATTCAGCGACGTCCTAAAGCGTTACTGAGTTGATTTAATGTGACAATTGACTCTATGTATGAAGATTGTAATCGATTCAACACGATTTATTGTGGCTTTCCATTTTAAAATTTTATATCCTATTAAAATTAATATCACTGAGGATTCAAGTAAAGGTTCCAGTTCATACGTAGAAGAATTCAAAAACTCATTATTTAATTAATATTAACATAATTATGAAGTGTTTCAGTTTTATTATTTGCTGTTGGTTTTTAACAATAGCAATGACTTTTATTCCCTAAAATTGTCTTCACAAAAAACCTGCAGAGCATTCTTGTGACAGTCTTATTATAATTATAATTTTTTTACGTAAAGTGACTGTAAATTTGATGGCAAGTGCGCTCGTGTTTATAGGTAACGGTAGCCAAGTAGTACACCAAGTACACCGTCAGATTGTCTCCCAAACTTCCTCATAAAAAAAAAAAACTTGATATTTATTTACAGAGGTCGCCGATGCACACATAAAGTTGTCTTCGTGTATAACACAATTGGCGTCGAGAGAACAACCAGCCACAGAAAGGTTTTTAACTAGAGCATCGGAAACTTTTGACAAATGTAGGGTAAGTCTTTGTCGGCCTTTGAACTTTTCCGCCTTTCTTATGTGAATGTATGACGGACAGACAGAGAAATTTGATTTTCAGCGAAGATGTGGAATTTTTAACTGCACACGGACGGGAAAAGTACTTTAAATAGAGGATACTACCTTTTTTTGTAATTTGTTTTCTTGATGTTTTTGTTCAGAAAATCGAGGGTAGAATGGCGTCAGATCAAGATTTGAAGTTGGCAGACACATTGCGCTATTACATGAGAGATGCGCACGCGGCCAAAGCTGTCTTGGTGCGAAGACTCCGGTGTGTGATTTTTATTATTTTACTTATTTTGTTGCAGATATTCGCATCCTCATCCGCAAGATTTTCAAAAGTTAGGTGTCATTACTTTTACTTTCAAGCTTAGTAATCTTCTTAGTAATACTAATATTTAAAGAGATTTATACTATTATCTAAAGAGAATATTTGTATGTTTGTAATGAATAAACTCAAAAACTACTGGACCGATTTTGAAAATTCTTTCACCCAGAGAAAGCTACGTAATCAGCGAGTAACTTAGGCTATATTTTATAAAGTTACGCTGGCGAAGTCGCGTGCAACAGCTAGTTATTAATAATTTCCATTGTATCACAACAGCTACATAATTATAATGCTCGGTGTTAACTAAACATAGTTTAAATGCAATAAGTATGTCTGAACAAGTCAGCTTTCCGTCGAAAATTGTATATGGGACGTTCTTCTTTTTTTACCGACAGTTTGACTGGTAAATTTTTAGATTTGTTAAAAAATTAAATATGTCCTTTCTTTAATAAAATATGTTTTAAATTATTGCCTCATTATCGTAGATATAATGCAGCGAAGTATTTGCTCTCATTTTTTATTAATTGAAAATCTTTCGGAGCGGTAACAAAAAATAAACACCTCAGTTTATTGTCATCCAAAATCTAAAGATTAATTGTCATCCAAAATCAAATCATTAGCTTTTAATAAAAAAAAATATCTTTTAATCTTAATATCTTTTAATAGTTAAGAAAAGTAATAACTTTTCTTAACTACAATACAAACATTATTTTTTATCTAGCTCGATATGACGGAATTCTCATTATAAACTTTAAATTAAAAAATTAAAAAATGTTATTCAATACGTCACATTTTTGATTGTTAAGATAATAAACTTTGGAATATAATGCAAGTCTTCAAATAAAATAACGTCGAAATCTGGTTAACACCTTTTGTGTTTGGTGTGTAATTGGTGAATACGAAATTTTAATAAATATTGCAAATAAATTGGATCATACACTACTTTAACGGTTAGTTATAAAAAGGAACAAATTTGTGACAGAGTGGCAATAAAGTGACGGAGTGGTAGATATTAATTAGCCCACGTACAAGATAACCTTTTAAATATTGTTTAGAGTTAAGAAAACAATGAATATTTGTTTTCTAAATGACAAGTAGAGATTTGTATCCAAGAAAATCCTTTTCTGCATCTCTGTTTTTTGAAACGTGACAGTCTCTTTTTTCCCATCAGTGGCTCGTTATACTCGTACATAAATTTAATAATGATATTTAAGTAGTTCAATAAAGCTTTTGTATTGAAAGGTGCTTTCGATACAAAATCCTTTCGCATATAGAATTTTTTTTGCCAAAGCATTTTGTATCATTGGGCGTCGCAGAGGGACACACTTTATTTGTATGTAAAACACTTTCGTCACAATGTCACTATCATTTTATAGAAAATAATAATAATACGAATCCAATTTTAAGGTTATTGTATTTGGTGCATTGTCAAAGGAGTTTTTGTGAAATAATAATCCAGAAACTGAATTTTTTTGGAGGAATAATATTTTTTTTTGTGGAAGGGACACGTCATTGTCGATGAAAAATGAATGTCCCATAGACATTAACTAAACTTGATAATCTTGGTGTTAAATATATTTTGTTCATACTATTTTCAGATGTTTGGCTGCTTACGAAGCGGCGAATAGGAATCTGGAGAAGGCAAGGGCTAAAAATAAGGACGTCCACGCTGTAAGTTGATATTTTTTTTTATATTTCTTTGACTAAGCTGCACTTTGGCGACACGTGTTGTGTATGTTTTTATTTTTTCACATTTTTGTCAGACAATCAAACTAAAATGTAAACTTAATGAAGAGGTTCTCATTTCTTATTTATTATATAATATATTTCTATTAACTTGTTCTCTGAGAAAAATATCTGATAGTAAAGAAATTTTTATTCTGAAAGTTGGCAACACTGTAAGAGTAACCGCGCATTTAATTTAAGGCGCTTGGTGTAGCCAAAGGCCGCTACAAAAAAAAAACAAACTAGCTTTCGGTCTCATCGGTGATCCCAACTAATTATGTAAACGAAAGTCTAAGTATTATATTGAAGTATATGTTTAATGAGTCCACTGTTTATTGTTATCGCAAACACAAAGCCACTGGAGGTTCAAGAGGTAACGCACGCTTTAAGCCCGTCACACACGTAGCTATAATATATATTAATATAAATTATAGCAAGGCATATTACGATATTTATTTTCTATACAAATATTGGAGTGACCACACACACAGCTATAATATATATTTCTATGACTTCACCAACGTATACCGTAATTTATATTATAGCTACGTTTGTGACGGGCTTTATTGTTTTATTTTTTGTAAGCATTTGTCGACGCGTGTCAAAAGAACTCCGAACGCGAAGTGGAGGGGATACGTTTGCGCATGTGGTATAGACGTGCACAAAGTATTTGTTACAACAGTATTTTATTGTAGAATAACATTACTTGAATAGATATTTCGTAACAGGTTAGAGTTAAAAAATTGCCATAATTAATAATATAAATTTTTGAAAGCTCTGAAATTATTTCTCGTTGGTATGAAAATGAAAATTGTTTTGTAAAGCCCTTGTCGAAATGAGCAATGTCTTTTTCTTTTTTCTTTTATGGGAGTTCAAAACATAACAATAAAATATCTTGACTCTTGTACAATCCGTTTCATCCTAGAAATAAAAGTTTTCGTTGTCTTCAGTCCGTTTTAAATTGTTAATTTTGTTACTATCACATTTTCTCTTTATAATAAAATAAAAATCGTAAATCATTTTTTCTATGCAAAACCATCGTGACTCGAAACAAATTTTTGTGTGTGACTGTATTTTGGGAGCGAAGAATCAATAGCGCGTTAGAGCAACTCCAATGCAAAGTAATTCGCTCATTGGGCAGGTATATGTATTATGATACCCAGGATATCTAGGATAGGTTCACGAGTCTACTTATTATACACTGATTTTCTCAGCTTTTTAACTTTTCAACTTCAAAGCGATTGATCACTATTTTTAATTCATATTTATCGTAAAATAAAGCTTAGAGGTGCAGGCCCGATTTATAATCGAAGTGAATGTTTTACGTAAAAGTCGGCAGTCAGGCTGACGGACCAATTGATGGTAGTAGGTGGCTACCGTCGTCATTTAACACAAGCATCATCATAGATTATGCAAGTGCGCTGCCGACCTTAGTAAGATAAAAGTTAAAAATAAAGCCAAGGAGAGAACGCAGTTATAGAATAACTTGAGAAGGTTCTGTCTGTTTGTCAGGCCGAGCAAGCTCAGGCGGAAGCGTGCGCCCGTTTCGAGCAATTGTCGGCGAGGGCCAGAGAGGAGCTCATCGACTTTCGCACGAGGCGCGTAACCGCTTTTAGGAAGAGGTAATATCAACATTTTATTTATACACAATCATAGAATTTAAAATTGATTTTCTATTGGTAATCTTGGTTCTCTAAGTAAAGTTGAAAGCATTTTTTTAAAATGGTCTGGATTTGGAAAGTAGTGGCAGGGCACGCTTCATTTCGCAGTCACTTGGGCAGCCCGTTTGGCGGTAGTAACCACCCCCTTACAGAAGACCACCGTGAAATAATAGCACAGGGATGCCAGAGCTCATTTCCTTATTCCGTCCTCTCACTATGGTTGGCAGCACACTTGTTGTTTTTGTCACAAGCGACGGTAGCCATCTACCATCAAGTGGACAGTCAGCCTGTCAGTCCAGTTAAACATAAAAAAAGCGATTGAAAATTTTACAGTTTGATCGAGTTGGCCGAGTTGGAGGTAAAGCATGCGCGCGCGCAACAAGACTTGTTCCGGAAGTCGCTACAGGTTCTCAAGGAGTGTCAGTAACGAGACCATATTTCATTGGCATTTTATTTTACATTTCAAATTAATTCATTATACTTATCAATGTTTAGGACCACAGTTAAAAGCTATAACTACCAATCTTTCTTTTTTCATCGTAAATGCTTAATTTTTTAGCTGGCAAAACCGTATATACGAGTAGTGGCAGGGCACAATTAAACTAACTAAACTCGAAGGGCTGGGGAAACATGAACATAATTTATAGTATAATTAAGCAAAAAAAAAAAAAGATTGGGATCGTTTGACTTGCGAGATTCACTTTCTAAAGTAGATGTCGCGACTGTCACTTCTCCGGATTATTTTCGATTAGGTGGTAACCATATATATATATATATAGAGAGAGAGAGTGGGTTGAGCAATACCCGACCAATACCTATTAGGTCTGTAGTAACTTCGAGGACCAATTAGAATGCAAGAAAAAGACGACAACTGGCCCCCAGGTCCCTACAGATCGATAGGGAACACTTAGTATTCTCCCTATGTCTATGGTGGTAACGGATTAAGGATGGCGGGCACATTATTATAAACATTTAACCATAAGATTTTCTATTTAAAATTAAAACTTAGATTGCTCACAACAGTTATTCACTTTTGTAACCTCAAATATCACACATCGTTGTTTTCACTTTCTCAGCGGGTCAAGCGAATCAGACGCTATGAAAAATTCATTATTGATTTAATTGAGAAAATTTAATTTTTTTCTGGATTTTAATTGGAATTGTAGGGTGATATTTTTTTACGTAAATTTCGCCTCAGTCCACTTGGTGCTATTTGGCTGCCATCGCTTATAAAAACAAGCAATGCCATAGGGTTTGCCAGTGTGTTGTCTACTTTGTGTTGCCAGTGTAATCACTCACCGAAAGACAACAGCACACGTGCTGGTCTTTTGTATGTAAGTTTATGACTGTGGAATGTAGAGTGGCCTGCCACTAATAAAACGCTGTTAGATTTAAAATTTTAAAGATAAAATTTATAATAGTTATCGTAATAAATCTTTTTTACATTGATACGGTGCAGTTAATCAACAATAATATTATGTCTAAATAAACTGACAGTAAACTCTTAAGTATAAATTATAATGTTAAGGCAATATTATGAATAATGTGAATGTATTTGTAATCGTTTTTTATTGTAAGGAAATATAATATGAATATTTATATCACAAACGGTTTTTTATTTATGCATACCCTTTAAAAAAAATTAATTTTTTTCGTTTTTATGGTACTCATATTTTTGATCAATAAAATACAAGTTTTCTATTTAAGTAACTAAAAATTTAAATACCATGATATTTTAGATAAATTAATGATTTAATTAAAGTGGTACACTTTATACAGGCATTCTATTTTCTAGATTGGACAGTTTATTACTTAAAGTTGACAAGTCATTTTGTATCTTCAATAGTACATTCACGAAGCTATCACGGCTCTTCCTCCCTTGGAGTTTGGAGAAAATGGACGAACTGGATATACGACAGGACAACTCGGATTTCTTATATTCATTTTGGGGCACGATTCGCTTCATGTCCGAATAGCGTGATTGTTTCAATTGTATTGTATCGTTCGACATCGTATTCATAGCTAAAAATAAAATTTAGTGTTATTCAAGAGTTTTACAAATAAATAATCATATAAAAATTAGGCACCAGTGAAAATTCAAAAAGTAGTCATTACCCTCCCAGGTCCTCATCCCAGAGGTTTCTTTTAGTATTAACACGTTTTATGTTGTTTATTTGTTGGGTTCAAAAATAGTTGCTTTTTTAAAACAGTAGAATTTCTTCCATTTTAAGGTCACTAGGAGACTAACAAAATTAAGACTCGCTTGGTGACTAACTAAGACAGTATACAATACGTTTTTCACTAGGGTTAGTCACTAAGCAAGTAGCTTGGCTCTTAGCAGTGTGGCCTTAGCCTTATAAAGTCACGTCAGAAACAAAAAACTTACAAGGATCATTATTTAAACAATTCTCATTGCAGGGGCAATTGGTTTTATCACATCCACTTTCTATGGGGGTGAAATTATCGTTTATGTCTTCGTTGTTGCCCATGGTTAGCATGTTTTTGTGTGCCAATGTTGTTGCTGTAAGTAAACGTTTTTGATTAAATACAAACCTCGATTCCCATAATAAATATATACCGAAGCCATGACTTCAAGGTGTGACCAATTCAAAAATGTGAGGTTATTAATAATAATTGTATCAGTTATAATATCACATTGTCCTACTTTTTAAACATTTATTCAATCTTCGTTGCTCATATATTTTTGCCAAGAGTTGATTTTTAATAGATAATCCCGCAGGAACAGTAATTTTTTTCTATATGAAAGGTAGCTATTTTCTTTTCTGTATCCCTGATAACGTGTTAGCAAAATCTCATTGCGATTGCTGAAGTACTTTCAAACATATTTTTGTTTTAGTAGAGATTGCTTAAAGTAAGCTCCTTTAAGCATCCCCAATACCTACTAAATTTTCGTTGGGACTTTTCTGCCTACAGAAATATTTTGTTAATCAAAATATAATACTTTCTATTTAACAAGTACATACCTAAAATATGAACTTGGACTTGAATGTTCAGGATTAAAACATACTAAATTTTTATCCTGGTAATAATAGTTCAGAAATATGTCAATAAACAGCGCCAACGAAAATTATTAAGCAAATTGCACAGTTCGAGGCAGCAGTTGCCTCCAGTTTAGTAGGTACATGAGTTTTTCCATATATTCTTTGTAGTTCTGTCAATAGGAAATACTTACAGTATACTCGGATCCTAGGCAGGTAGACTTCCAATATAAAGGGTCGTTGAGGGTCGTTGCCCTTGCGGAGATTAGTCATAGGTATTTCGGTGTTTTCGTCAGACTTCAAAATTAAAACTTCTTCGCAGAAATCTGGTAGGTCAAGTAAATGCCATAATTTTTGACGCAAAACTGATATAGACGCCGATGGTCTTACTGCTATGTAATGGAGTTTGTTGTCTATCACTACACGAGAAAGATTATAATAAAAATCAGTTATAATAAAAAACGAAAATGATGTATTAGTAACCCACTATACATAGTCTGTTTTTCTACATTTGCTAAAATCCTTGACAAAAATATTTTTATTTAAGTTATCTACTTAAATGTATTTTTTGTTAGTTTTAATCGTTATCCAACTTCCGAGGCCGATAGTTGTTTGGCGCAGACTCTACTAGTGTTGGATCTTAATATGTAGGAAACTAATATTATCCTAATGTATGTATAAAACTAGCTCTTATAAAGATTGTAAAGGCTTTGTGGCTTGAACTTGGTAAGTTCTAAGTACCTAAGCATATGTATTAAAAACAAAAAAAATAAAGTTTACCAACCGCCTATATCATGACGCCGAATAATAAGAAAAGATATGACATCCTTTTTAAACAATTTGATCGGCGCCTTTAACAGTTTAGTGAGAGACATAGCGTCAAGTCATCACCAATGTTAAAAGAAATCGCGAATAGGCATCACAATAAATTTTTTATTTTGAAACGTTTTCACACAGATTAGATGTCACTAATGACAGTTACCAAAGCTATTGTAGATTTTTATCATTGCCCAAAAGACACGACTTAATGACAATTAAGAATAAGGGTAAATAAATAGGTTAAAATGAAATAGGTCTAGTACGTGCCAAATAAATATCATTGATAAGTATTTGACCTTAAATACTTATATGGGCTTATATACTTATATATGGCATCCATACATCTTCACAAACTTTCGTATTTATAGTATGACTAAGTATCCTACTGATACTTAGTCATAACATAATGCTATGTTTACACAAATGATTCTAGCTATTTAGGTATACAAAAATTCATGTATTATTAGTTAAAAATTAAGAAACTAATTTTGATTCAATATAGTTATTTTATTTCAATAAACATTTAACAGTTCTTTGACACATTTAAAATAATTAAACATTGGATAATAAATAAAATTCAGTGAATTTTCGTGGCTTGCATTGCGAACAAAAATTGTTTCGTATTGACCCATTCCCATTTATTTTTAAGTACGTGATAGAAGATACCAAATGTTGCTTCTACGTGGCATCCATCTGCAAAAAAAGCAAAGTAAAATAAATATTTAACTATGGTAACACTGTGTCGGCTACAGCTGATTTTACGATTAAAACTTTAAAAATATTCAAATTTCAAATTATAACATAATTGTAACTTCTAACATATGTACTTAAAATGTAATATAAACAAACATAATAACTTTTTATGTTTATATTACATTTTTTTAAAAAAAGTTATGCGCGTATTAAATGGCGAAGCGAGAAGTGTCCATGTCTCACTCTGCGGTTCAGATCAAGTTTATTGATAAGCTATCTAATTAGCATTTTCTTAAAATGTAAAGGTCGACAGACAGGCTGACGGTCTGCGAATCACTGCAGTGTGCCCTGCCACCACTTTGAAAAATCCAGACCAGAGCAACTTTGATTCGTCTGCCTGTCTGCCACCCTTAATAATATAAAAAAATATATACTTTAAAACTTCTGGATCATATAAACTTGAAATATGTGAAACATAGTCCTACACACACATTGTTATATTTATATTTTTTATACTAGTGGGAGCGGGCCTCTATTATAATTATACTAGTGGCCCGCTCCCGGCTTCGCCCAGGGTGCAATTTTATAATAAATATTTACTTAATCCAGCCAATAAATTAACTTGCACCGCCATCTGTGAGAATCTCCTGGAACTCACAGTGGTTTTAAAATTTATTTTATAAGTTATCGGTGAGTTCCATAAAATTCTCACAGATGGCGGTGTAAGGTAATTTATAACTCTCATATAATAAACTAATAATTTGCAATAAAAAATAAACTTTAAATTGAGATAAAACCTATCCTATCTTTTAAGTTGGACCAAATTACACATAGTTACGAAATTTTATCAAAATCGGTTCAGTTGTTTAGAGAGTTCATCGCGGAGACACAACGTGACACGTAATTTTTATTTATATATTCAAAGATAAAGATAATGTACTCACTTCGTTCCAATAGACATTTGAGCTCGTTGGGCGTCATCAGTTTGTCGTATTGATGTGTCCCTTTTGGGATCACGTTCAACACGTACTCTGCAAAGTATATTCCAAAGATCCTCGATAGATTAGTCCTACTGGGAGTGGTGAAGAATATCCTCCCTCCGGGCTTAAGGGCGCCCACACACGAGCACACGAACAACTCCTTGTTGTTCACGTGTTCGATCACCTCGGACGCCACCACGGCGTCGTAGCGGTTGGGGTATTGACACACGTGATCCTAAAATATCATTTATTTATAAGAACCGGCTGTCACTCTGTATGTAGGTACGCTTAGACGTCCTAAACCCAAAACGTTAACGCAAAACGCTAACGAATCATCTTACTCAGTTGTTAGTTGACTACTAATAGGCTAGATAGCAAAACGAAAAAACTCACTGTTGAATTTATAATATTAATTAGGATAATTATTGCAATATATAACTGCATAACTTGGCTTCAGTGTTAAATTGGTTGTAATTTAAAGGTAGAATCATCTACCTGTACTCTGTAAATGTGAAATCGTGACATATTCGAGTTCTAACAAAAAAAGAGATACTCACTTCAATGGTGTGGCAATAGTAAACAGGCCTATTGCATACTAAATTTGGGTTGTTGTTGCTGTGGATTTGAGCCATTTCGATCAGATCCGGGCTTGCATCAATACCGGTCATCTCGGCACCAAGTTTCGCCAGGCCCTGTAATATAATTACTCATACTTAATGATAAAGGTACGAAAAGGTTCCGATTGAAAGACACACAGCCTCACCTCTGTAAGAATGCCTCCTCCGCAACCAACGTCCAAAATTTTCTTACTCATGAGAGGTTTCAAAGTGTTTTCGTAAGGCGAACTTTCCACAATGCCGTCTCTGACAAATGGTACCCTGAAAAATGCCAGTTCAGATTCTTAACCACACACAAGGTCTTTTTCTTTTCATTCAAAACTACACTTAAGTGAGTGTATGTCCAAAGCTTTTTGAAAGATTAATACAATTTCAAATGTCTTCAAAATATTGTTAGTTCAGATATATACAATGTTTTCTTCACTGTTAGAAGAAGACATATTTGTCAAAGTATCAGATTATCTGCTTTATGAGTAGTCAAGTGTTGGCCCTCTTGAACTATGTGACTATGAACGTTTCTCAATAACAAGGTATGCCAAATATGTAGCTTTTGAATCAATATTATAACAAACAATGAGATCATGAATATGATTTTATTTGTTTGTGCCTGAAGTTTACTTAATATGAAATATTCACTTAAGATTCCACAATAAAACCCTGAATGTAGCAATTTTGTACACTATGTTTCACAGTCACCTGGGCAGCCCGTCTGGCGGCAGTAACCACCCCCTTAGAGAAACTAATTAATAACTATGCTATTTATCTAAATTTACACCACAATTTTTTTTTGTATTGAAAACTGAAATCAATTTGATAAATCCTAAAAGCCTTACCACTGACACTTAAGGTTCTAGAGTTTTTTAAAAGTATTGAATGCCTTTTTCACGTCAATGAAAACATGTTAACACAACGTATATGCATTGACTTACCTAAGCATATTAAACGAATGTAATGCCTTCATTGGCCCTTTAACATCCCACCAGTCATACATCATTTTGGTATGTCTCGCTACATCTGCCTCATCCACGGTTGACTGTGTTTCTGTTTCTTTCGTGGAAAGTCTTTTCCATGATGTCCTTGTTGCTGATATTCTGAAATACAATAATGTTGACTTCCCATTAAACTTTTGAAAGGTCTCTTTGCTTAGTGACTTAGATTCCTGGTGCCATATACATTCAAGTGACTCTTGCCTGCATATACATAGTTTTATTAATATACTCATTTAATATACTTACTTAAACTAAACGTAATATTAATTAAATTTTTATATTTTTAAAATTTAATCATACAATTATAGTTTTTATAATGATAATAATAGTCATCCTACTAATATCATAAACTAGTAGGTGCCCGCGACATCGTCCGCATCCGAATGCTACCAAACATCACAGGATTACCCACTGGACTAATCTGAAGGTTGTCTGAAAATATCATCAAAATTGGTTCAGCAGTTTCGAAGTCCATAGGGAACATACATACAGACATCGCCTTTTATATATATAGATTACACATTTCCCTATCCTTTATCCTAATATGTCGTCATAACACAAGGTGCTACAGGTTCTGCAAGTGCACTGCCAATTATAGTAGGATTGGGATAGACAATTTTTTCTGAATTCTTTTAATTCTGCTAATGTATAACACAGTGAGGTCCAAACTACACAAGCAAATACAAGGTAATTTAACAAAAAAAGCTATTGTAAAATATTTTGCATGTTATTGATGATTGGATTTTTGAAAGGTTACTAATGTGCAAAAAAAAACATGTTTTTCTATAATACTTTAGCAAAATAGGTACTACTATATGAGTCTGTGTTGACACCAAGATTGCATTAGTGTGTTAGTTACTCTATTTAAAAAGTAAAAAAAATAAAAGTTAACACTTTAAAAGTTAGAAGAGAAAGAAAACAAATTAATCAATCTTTCAAACACATAACTTTTCCATTAGAAAAAATGAAATAAAATAAAATCTAAATGATTTCTCTATAAATGTGTTGTGAAAGGATGTATTTCTCAATTTATTGATAAGCATTATATTGTTTCAAGCAATCATTAGATTTGCTTTATTATCGCATGTTAAATCATATAGAAAATATAAATTCAATGTGTTATTACTTACTTCTTTAGTAAATGTCTGTTAAAATACAGTTGATTACACAATTTTGTTGTCATCTCGAATAGGATTATTGATATTTTTGCTATTTAAGTTTGAATAAACCTTGCACATCTGTTGTCCCGCACGAATCACTGCAAAAAGATTTGTAATATTTGAAATACTTTCAACTAGGTACCTAATTTAATTATAATAAAGTACATAGTGATAAAAGCAGTTTTAATTATGTCGAGGTTAACAAGTACCGGTGTATAATGTAATTTTTGCGTTGTGAAGCAGGTAAATATAAAGTTATACCTAATAATTAAAGTTGCACGATTTATAAACGTTAATTTATTTTAAAATTTTACGTTCATTCATTTTGGGATAGTATTTTTTTGCATTTTTTTGGACAATTTTGACATATTTAGAAAACAGAAAATGAATGTTTACGAACGAAACGAATGATAAATCACAGAACAAGTAATATATTGGACTGAAGCTCAGAACAATATTATTGTTCTGAGGACTGAAATATTTTGGATATTTAAAGTAATTTCGACATTATAACTAAGCCAACCAAGCCCATACTTTCAAAAGTATTGGCTTTTGAAAGTATTGGTTAAGTACTATTTACTCGATGGTAGTACCAATACACACTTGATAAGGCGCGTTGTTCACGCATGGTTTACGCAGAAAAGAAAGTTTGGCTCCGAAGAAAGCTTAAAACTCAATTAACCTTAGATATAATATCCATAAGGTTCATAATATAATGCAGCTATTAGTTTTGTCTCGCTCAAACGAGCGTAACACGCCAAGAGGTGCACGCTACATGGCGGCAGCTGGCGACCAATAGCGGTGCTGGAAAAAGCCGCGAAGTGTGTGGATTGGTCGATAGCATTTCCCATGCTATAAAAATTCGTCTTCTGCGCAGGTACATCGGTAAGTCATAACAGTTGGGTACTACCCGTACAAGGAAAGATGGGGATGAGGGAATGGTTTCCATTGCTCACTTACCAAACCACAACATCACAGGTGCTATTTTTTATTGCTATTGCTAAAGTTATTTATTTTACTTTAGTTTTTTGTAAATGGTTGACTACTGAACCCCAGACCAATGCATGCTCGCCTTGCTACTAAAAAAAACCCTCTGCGCTAAAACTAATTAGAACCTGTTCAAAACGTAAGTATACTGTAGTGTAAACCACTTTAACGTATTTTCCATAATTCCAATAAAATTAATTTTATAGTTGTAAGAAATAGTTGTGTGTTGACCTTATTACTTACCTACCTGTACATACTGAAATATTCTCTATGATCCAAAGTGATTGTGGTATTATTTTATTTTCTAACAATCGTTCTGTATATGACGTTGATTGATATAAATCATTAAAAAAACATCCATACAATACTTCCATACAAGATGTCCGTAGTTGTATCTATATTCAAAAATAAATTGAAATGAATAAAGCAACGTCAGCAGCGATAGATGTTTCTAAGTTTTGTAAGAGTTCATTTACATTAACATTTGCCATTGAAATTCTTGGTATCGACGTATGGCATGATTGCAATGAAGGCTGGGTCGATTTAGGACCTTGTGTTCAAGGATTAAAGTTACAATACCAATTATACGCCGGTCAACAATTTGATGTAGATATTCTCATATGGCCTCATGTTGTAAAGGTGAAATTTGATTTGATTTGATTGATTTGATTTATTTGATGATGTATTGGTCCAGAATGATACATTATGGACCAATAGGTATATTAAAATAATAGCGAGGGCTATTTCCGTCAGACATTAACTCATGCATACCCATAAAATAATAAGGACAAGAGTAGCATACTCGGCCCCACCAAAGTGTTGTCCACATTGAAACGTGTTGTCTAACGATCGTATACAGACACTAGTCACAAATGTCACTAACAATAGATAAGGGATTCTATTGTTATGACGTTTGTTGACACGTGTTGTCAAAGACACGTGCAATTTTAATCACTATTGTCTTGAATAATTCCTTCCCTCTAACCAAAATAAGCAAAGGTTAAGGTCGGCAGACAGGCTGACAGTCCATTTGATGGTAGGTGGCTACCGTTCGCCTATAACACAAATAACATCACAAATGCTCCAAGTTCGTAGCGGACTGCCCAAATGACTTCGAAACGCAGTGTGTCCTGCCCTTATTTTCCAGGTCCAGACCAGCGCCAACTTTGAAAAGTTCATTTCCAAAGTTGACCCTGCCGGGAATCGAACCTTGCTATAGATCGCTCATCTAACGGGCTCCTTGTTAAATAGATATGGTGCGGTACTCAATATGGGTTTGTTCGTACTTGGCAATTTTTGGAACGCCGATGGCTGGCGTTTTCTATTCGTCATGCATTTCCGGTTAGAGTGGTGGATCTTAGGAATTACGTAGCTACTGTAACGCCCACAAATGGAATTGCAGCTTTTGGTTCCAAGTAAAATTATTGATTAATTTCTTAAATCTTAAAAAGTTTGGATTGTATCCAACAGTGTATCCATTTGGATAGGTGTCAAAACTGTCTTTTGATCCTGGAAATTCCAGTAAAACGATCTCAATTTATACTTAGTAGAATCTCTCAAGGCTATCAAAAGCTTCTTGAGCAGTGTGATGTGATGGTCACAGGACCGCATATTGTTTATTAGTTCCTTTGTACCTACATGTACCTTAATTGATTCAAGTGTTCTCAATAAAGTTTAGATTATAATATAATGATTGTCGATAAAGACCGAAGTTTCTAAATGGATTCACATGTATTCATAGTCTTAAGTCCCGGTATCAAATATAGAGGAATGGGTTTGGGCAATCCGTACTTAGCACCGAAAAAAACAAAGCACGTGCCGTAATCAGGACGATGGTTTTCTATAAAGGGTTTGATTAAGTACAGTCGCAACATGGATTTGCTCAGCAATGTCTGCACAACCTTCTGTACCCTGGTAAAACAACTATGTAGATTTAAACGATGCTTAAGAAATCCGATAATACACGATCCGATAATCCGATAATGAGAGTAGGCTTCGAAGAAGATTTGTTTTAAATTAACTTACAATTAATGAAGAAAAATTAATGCAACAGCGCCAAGAATGATAAAGTTTTCGAAGTTTTCCTTCCTCCACTGGCTTTCGGACAGCGACGATATTTTGCTCCAGTTTTGGAGTCAGAAAACTCTACAGTCAAATTTATATTAGAATTAATTTGGGGTTGCGTGTCAAGTCACATACCAGCTTCGTTTTTGGATGGAGTATTCGACGTGCCTTATCCAGTATCTGGTCAGTATTTTTTTCAGTAGTCAGTAATTATAAGTATCAAAAATAAGAGAAGTACCTATCAAACGTAAGCTCCGATATTTCAAAGCAGTCTTGAAAGCGAGTTATTATTCGTGACCTAATTGTATTTATTACATATTAATATTCATATTATCAAAAAAATATAAAACAGAAATATTTTGTATACAAAGAATTAAAAGTATGCAAAGTAAGGCTTTGTTTTGTATCAATTATTTTTTTTGTAAAATGTAAACTCGAGCGATATATTGTAAAATTAACAGTTGTTCCTGTAGTCGTCAGGTTCGTTTTGGTCAGTTAACACTCAAAAAAATTTATTTTATTTTGAAAGTTTAAGGTTTTCGAATTCAAGGGATTGCAAATCGCATTTACAAAATACAAAGTTCCTGAAGATAAGGATAAGGATAAGGAATGATACAAGTAGTATATTTACAGATGTAAGACATCAAGATGCAGTATTATATAATGTGAAAGAAATAATACTTAATCGTACACCACCTGAAGAAGAAGAGGAAACAGAAAAAGACAAACAACATGACTTAAGACGCGACTCTAAAACGGCAAAAGAGAAAGAAAAGAAGAAACTACCTGAACCACAAAAAATAAAGTTTGAATTTAAGCTTTCTGGTGACACAATATTAGCGGGTAATATTTATTAACTTTGTCTCCAAAATGTTCATACATAGAATCTTTTAGTCTGGAATGTCATGAACTGGAATCTTTTTTTCCCTTTATTCTCTTAGGGCAGACTGCACACTTGCATACGGCTGTAGCTCTCACTACAATTAATGAGCATTAATGAGCATGTTTGTCCGTAGCTTAAGAACGCCTTGGCATCCCTAAGGACGTTGTAGCATGCCAAGGCATCGTTTCCGACAGTGTGCGCTTGCATGTAGGGATGCCGAAGGATCCTTTTCCTTGCCGATGCCGATAATGGGCGCCAGGCTTAAGAGGTTTAATTTGTGTTCATCTATAGGAGCTGGAACAATAGTTCCCTTTGAAAGTTACGGTGATCGGCCACCTGATCTTGGTGAAGTTATTGTGTTAATAAGTAGTCAGAACTTACCTGCATCAGATGATTTGCCAATATTATTCGTAAACGTCAACAAATTATTCAGCGTGCCGGTGGAAACACTAGAGAAACTTAGGTAAGATTAATTAATTAATTCAGATATGTTAGTGTTAACTATTTCATTATCTTTAGTAATAAAAGCTAATCTCGTTATACCAGGATATCTCAGATATACACTCGTTGGAATATAGGAGAAGAACAACACAGTTCTCTGCCACAAACTTTAAAAAGAACTAAATGCGATTACGACATGAATGACCACCATGCGATGCCTTTACCTCTATTGAAAGCGTCGGAAATTGCGGCTAATTTTCAGGACAGCCCTTTTGAAATCGAGGTATTTCATTTAAATGGAATGTTGTTATTATATTTTATAAAATCATATATAGGTTTACAAATAGATAAAGACAAAACAACAGTTCAGTACCTTTTTTTTATTTGTTTGCCAACCCATTTTATTATTTTTGTTTATAGCTATTAAGTATTTTTCTTAGTTTGGAAATAATTATGGGCGAACATTTATGGTATACTTATTTATACAAAAATAACATTTAAAGTCATCTATTACCATGTTTATTTATTTATATATATACCACCATAACCTTCTGTGACTGGCCACCACATTCCTACGGCGCTAGTGTGTTCTTCACACAAAAATATACGAATATTCAAAAATCTATGCATATGCTTTTTTTAAAAAGTACGATCGCCAATGTTAAGTTACTTGTTTGTTAAAGCAGCTTCGTGGGATGAAGTTACCACCTTTAGTCCAACCTGGAAAGCTTTTCGGAATTGAGAGAAACGATATTGATTATGAGAAACTTTTACCACCTCTAAATTTGAATGACGACTTGGATATTATTATTGCATATACAAAAATCGATGCACACTCTCTAGCTAAAGCAAATAATAGACTGTTTAAAGGAGATTTTCCTCTGTTTCCACCGAGAGTTGCAATTGACTTTACAGAGAGGATACCGTGTTGTACTAATGACATAAACGCTATTGGGGTTACAGTGAAGCCAGAAATATACGTGCAGCCATATATTATTTTGGAAGCTCAAATGAATTTGGAAGTATCTGTTGGGTTTGTAGGGTGTAAACCGCCTAAAGTCTCTACTGGATATTCAAGATTGTACTGTTTGGAGGACTCCACTGAAGCGCTGTTGATACATATTCTGAAAGCAATAACAGGAATCAACGAAGATATCGTGACAAAGAATAAAAGTGATTTGTTGACAGGTTTTGCAGTAGATACTGGCGATTGCATGTTTTATTATGTGGAAGGTCCATGTGATGCGCATATATTAAAGGTTTGGGAATTGATGACCGAGTATTATCCAAGAACAAGGCCGCTGTTTACGGCTTCGGCTATATATGTGAATCGCTTATATTCTGGTATGTATCCCTCCTAACTAGTATTATAAAGCGGGAGGATCAACTTTGGAAATTTTCAAAGTTGGCTCTAGGTCTGGGTTTGGAGAGTAGTGGTAAGGCATGCTACATTTCGCAGTCATTTGGGCTGCCCGTCTGGAGGTAGTAACCACACAACTCTCTTACAGAAGATTACATATTTTCTGTAAGATAGGTAATATACCGTAAGCCTGTCTGTCGAGCTTAAATTAAAAAAAAAAAATGCGAAGTGAGTTCGTTTGTTATGCTTTTCATGAAAGTTTGCATACACGTTGTCTTGTCAGGGATACAGAAAAAGACAAAGGGTAGATACCTTCCATCTAGAAAAAGTCCTGTTCCAATTTATCAAATATTTATCAAAAATAAAAATAAAATTCAACGCCTGACACAAATTTATGAGCAATGAAGATTAAATAAATTATTGCTTATATGTTTTTTATTTATTTATCAACGCTTAAGAAAGAGAGGCGCAGACAATGTCGCCCGAAAAAGCTAGTGTAATTTAAACGATTAAATCAAACTAATAAATAAATAATAAATGAATTAACCTAAACCAAATCAATCTAAATAAAAAAACCATTAACAAATAAACCAAACTAAACTTATTAAACTTTTTACTTACTAGATTTGATCACAGTTGATGTTCCATTTATCATCATGAAGATGTATTCGCCGATTGGAATGTTGTTGGCTTGTCCTCCAATTTACGCAAGACCTACTTTGCCGTTACCAGCTCGAACTGTAAGTTTTAAAGTTTTGCTAATGATATTAGGCTCATAATTAAATCAGTAGACAGAAATATACTCGTAGTTTGCTCGATGGAAAGCGACGAGTATCTTCTTATATAAATAAAAATCAATCTAATTCGGTTTTAACTTATGGAAGGAGGGATAAAGGAGAAAGGTTTATGTACCTATATAAAAAATTGCATTCCGGGCGAAGCAGGGGTCACTTGTAAAAATAAGCCCGAAGCGGGTCACATGAAAAGACGCAAGCACCTAAATTGTATGTGTAAATTGCTTTCAGGCACTGTTGAAATTAAATCGTATCATTTTGGGCAAACTCCGAGTGTTACCGAACTCTAAACAGATGCCGACCATTAATGAACTTAGAAGCTTCAGAATTGAGTTATGTGTGCCACGGCGGAATGTGGTACTCAAGGCTACTAATTCACAACGCGATGGAGCAGATGTGGAGGAGCTTGACGGTATGAATATAAATGACAACTAACAACTAAAAAGTTTTCAGTGCTAAAAGTTTTATTCGAAGCAAATAAAGTTTTATAGGATTATCGTTCAGTACAGCGAAGATTAGGCCTATGATGGAGCGAGCTCACCCAGAAGATTCACTCGAACTTAGAAAAGATTTGGGTTATTTGAGTTCGGAAACATAGATGCCGCCGGCAGAGAGTTCCAAACATTGGCAGTGCGCTTTATAAAGGATGTTGAAAAGCGCATGGTCTGAAAAATAAATAATTATATTTTGGCATATATACACAATCTTTAATAACTTATTTACATAATATGTAGGTATTTAATTAACAATGTTATTTTGTTTTTTCAGCCTCAATTTCACGCCGACAAGTCTCTTGGTTTAATTAAAAATATTTAAACTTTTGTTGATGTTAATGAATAAATATTAAAGAATATTAAAATTATTTATAACTTTGTATTTTGATTAACGTGAAATAAGATAACACTCTGTCTCAAGTTGTCTGATACTGTTTCATGAAACTTTAAGAGTAGACTGAGATTTCACTTTGTAATTTATGCGGTGTTTAATGCCAGAACGGAAGCACGGTTCAAAGTAGAAACTGGCTAACATAAAAAAAATGAAATAAGTGGGCATTCGGCCGGGCAATAAATTTGTGGTGTCATAAAAATGAAAACGGAAAAGCAATAAAATCTGTCATCTCAAGAAGGCTATTGCGTTTTAGGCTTATCTTCTTATGACGACAAAATCTTGCGATGGGCGCCACCTTTTAGGCGATAAATTAGAGATATTAATTCTTATCATATTGTAGGATACAGCAATGGCAACATTTTGAATTTAGAATTTATTATAAACTAGCTGTGCCCGCGACTTTACGCACTGTAGTTCGTTTTTTGAAAATTACACAGGAACCTAACATTTTTTCATAATAAAAAGTATCATATATATTAAACTAGGTATTAAACTATCTGCTTGCCAAATTTAACCCAAATCCGTACAGCCGTTTTTGCGTGATTGAGTAACTATTCTTACATATTACCTATAAAAATAACTGAATTTATAAGTAGTAACAAAAATTTAAAATTGTTTTTTTGTACAGACAGACACTTGAATTATGTTTATTATACAGGGTGTGGCCTGTAATAAGAGCAATAAATTTAAACGATGATTCTATGGAGTATACGCAGTTACCTTAAGCTAATCATAATGCTCCAAAGTGCTTATATTCAGAGATATAGCAATCCAAATTTACAATATATAATCAATGAATTTCATGATCGCTAAATCGCTAACCGACAGGTTATCAGTCGTTAGATGTTTGGGTACAGGGTATTTCCTTGTTACTGGGGCGATGATTCTTAATAAAATAATATAGTATCTCAATCAATCGAATCGAGTTCTTAAAATACTAATCGCGAGAGACATTTTCTTTTGACAACAAATTTATTTTTAAAGTAAAGATATTTACGCTTATGTCAATGTCAAGTACTCCGACTGGACACGTGTCTCTAGTAGTACATTGCTGGCTCGATTAATTTTGTTAGAAAATAACAGTAAATTTGTTTTTCATTTTAATTAATTGAAACCATTTGGAATTAATTACTGATTCGTTAAAGGGTCTATATTTTAATTTATTGCTCTTATTACAGGCCACACCCTTTATACATACATAATTAGATATATATACTTATTACATAAAATCTTTCTCCGTTTTTTTATTTCAACGCTAAATTCTAAACCTTCTAAACCATTTAACGGATTGACAAAGGTTTTCATGAAAGGAGAGCGATAATCGTGGAAGGTTTGTGTATATAAGTAATTTGCGAAAAAAATTACACGTTTTGTACCTGTTAAATAGTATGCCATGCCATTGTTACATTTAGCACAACCCACTTGGTAAAATTGAAGTAATAATTACACATAATTCACAATTACAAACTCGACATAAGTTTACGAGCCACAGTCTGCCGGTGAAGTTGGTAACAACAAGCAAGAAATTAACTTCGCCTGTGTATTACTTGAACGTGTTCATTTCACGAGATTTTACATCATCTACCAAGAATTCATGTGACTGCCGCATGTTATGTTTATTTTGGTGTATTCCCAGTTCCAGTAGTTTTGTTCACTGTCCTGTTGACCAAACTAGCGGCACTTTTTACTGTATAGAATGGAAGCCCTTTCTCAAAGTAAGTAGTTAGGTCTCAGACCAAATAAGAACTATAGACAGAATTTTGGGGACAACATAGTGAAGCCGGTTTTATAAACATGTGTGCGTAAGCCACTTACTATATTTTTAGATTTTTAGATTGTTCTTGATTTCTTTTATTTTTACTGAAATTATTGGTTTCCAAGTTTACATACGTATTAAATAGGACATTTTATTTTTTGAAAAGTGGTTTTCACTATGCAATTCGGCATTTTCACCAGTAAATAATTTAAAAAGGCGAGACATGTGTGCGTGTAACAATGTATGACAATGATGAAGGTGTAGTTTTACGGGCTTCACTTTGCCGTCCACAGGGCAGCTTTAGTTCTTATTTTATCCGAGTGTTAGGTAGATTAGGTAGATAGGTAGCAGTTCTTATATATTCTTGTTTTTGTTCTTTTCGTGCTTATTTGTACTTTGCCTTTTGCCTATTTGTATTCGGCCTTTTGATAATCTGTCTTTTAGCGATAAGTAGCTAAAAGTAGCCAACAAAGCTTGTGCGGCTGTATGTTCATGTTTTGTTTCTACTTCGTGTTGTATTTTAACCGTGCTTTTATTTTAACTCCTTTGCAATTGTTTGCTAAATACTATGTTTTAGAGCTTTTTCATGTAATTTTTGTGATTAGTGTCATACAATATTTTATGTTCACATACTTTTTCTATAAGCGCCTCCATTTCCAAAAATAATTTCTCTCGTGTCAGCTGCATATAGGACACTGTGCGTCGATTACTAAGCTGCGCAAGCTCACACAGACAACATGATGACGTCGTCATATACGCTCATTCATTGTGTACAGAAATCTATAATATATTATATTGCAATACTGTGCCTATACTGTGCTGTACTGTCGTTTGCGCGGCTTCTGTCTTTGTATACGTTTAGCCTCGTTTAGCCAGTCGCATCTGCAGTGGGAGCACGAGTCAAAGATTATTTAAAATTTAAATGACTGAAAAGAATTCTGCGTAGTTTTACTGCGTAGTTTTACAATCATTGAGATTGATAATTTTATCAATCTCAATGGGTTGGAGTTTGAAGGTTGATTGGGATTGATAATCGCTTTTGAAGATTTACAATACTTACAATCAAATCAAATATAGCTGGTGCGAAGTTCATCGTGTCATCTAGTCACCAATAAAATTCAGAGGTATTTGCTTTAAGCACTCGCCAAAATTCATTTAGTTTCGTGATCAGATAGGGCGTGGACACTGACAAATGATCGGCCGAATTGAACGGTCTACAAACGCGTCCGTGCGAGCCCTGTTTTCCAAACTTACCAATAAATCTACTTCGAAAAACTCAAATTCATCTTACTAAGGGATGTTTTGCTGTCGCTTTAAGAATGTTAATAGTCTCTTGCGGTAGCTAACACTGGATTTACAAATTACCCTAGCAGGCTACCTAAATTTTGTCACAGATTGAACGATTTTTCCCATTTTAACAAAAACCAAAACTTCTACATTAAACTTTGGTTTTTCCGTAATGGAAAACGATGCCTAAAAGGTGTACCTAATACACAACTTTTACTTGGTAAAATATTTAATTCATTAAAAGGTAAAAGTATTGCTTAAGTTAATAAGATTTCGTGAAAGTTGGCTTTGCCTATCTTTTCATCAACTTATACAAATATTTCTTTTAATCTATATTTTACACTAGCTGTTGCACGCGATTTCGCCAGCGTAACTTTATAAATTATAGCCTATGTGATACTATTTCTTGTAGATTTCAAACAAAAGTTACAGACGCTTGTCCCAGAAAACTCGTCATATTTCTGGAGCAGCTTTCACATTCTATCTCGTGCTAATGACCGCGGCCGCTTTTAACTTTCTAGCTGAAGGGCATACAAGTCCTCTACCGAGTCATTTTATACTATTTATCAATCTGTACCTAAGGAAGTGCATGGAATATAAAAATGCGAACGGATATCACATAAAGTGGCTTTAATCTATTGATGTATTACTGACATGCAATGGCTATAGTTATAGAAAAAACTAAGTTTCGCCCACGAATTATATAATGTAATTGAACTAGGTACTGAGGCTAAAAAGTCCCACTAGATCAATCAATTGAACTCTTAATTGTGCTTAATTAATTAATTGAGTAATTTAGTGTAATTAATTGACTCTTAATTGTACTCTTAAGTGGGAATAGACCGATTTTTTATTTTTAGATAATCCTTCAAGAACAGTACTTTTATATGGATTAAAGGTATCCTATGCCCTTTTATGTATTCCTTGTCAGGATATAATAACACGTTGTCACGTGTTATTATATCTTTGGTGGCTATTTCTGGTCTGCTAGAGTACCAGTATCACTTCGTGCATTGCTGAAATATTGTGATCGCCACGTGAACTAGAGCTCTCTACCTATACCTACCACGTTCAGAAACTAGTAGTTTAAGATAGAGGCATTCCTCGCATCTTCGCAGGCCATTGTACGATTTAATAAAGCACTGGTTCCATATGGTCCAGCGAGCTAGGCTGTTTGGTAGTCCGCACATAGGTTCAGGACCTATTAGCCTACCTTTTGCGCCTGCTCGAACCAGTTTCCTTTGATCCCCTTTATTCTTGCGTCCTAGAGTATTTAGTTAGTCTACACAGTTACGCAGCAGCTTTGAGACTGTAGAGTCCGAGTCTAGTGCCTGAAGTGCAGCCTGACTATCTGAGTGAATGAAATTAATAATTGTTCGGTCGCTTGTGGTCAATAAAATGAATTTTGATAAACTAAAATTATTTTAAAATTGTTTAAATTTTTCCTTTTACATTTTACGATATAATATTTCAAATTGAAGATACCATCTTTTTATATTGCTATCCAGTGTATTTAAAGAACAGAAAGTTGACCGTAAGAGAAATATGCACAAGTCTTATATGCAACTATAAATATTTACATAACATAATGACTACTATGTAAGGCACGCGGTGCAAAAGGTATGGGAAGTATTTCCAGGGCAGCGCGTCGTGTTTCACGAGTCGTATATAACGTTTCGTGACGGACTTATTAAAGCAACTAAGATGGCGGCTACACACAGGAGAGTTGGCAATCTGTAAATACTTTAGTAGGTAGGTATCTGTCCCATTTTCAGAGTTGAGTTTTATTAACTTAATGACCTTATTCAGACTAGTCTAGTCAGTGCATACATATTCTTAATATATTATAAACAAAAACAAATTTCGTTATGAGTAACAAAAGTTATGACAAACAAAATTTGTCATAAGTGTTGATTTGTTTAAAACACAATAAAAATAATACAACAACAAAATTGGGTGGGTTAGAAGGTAAGAAGATAATTATCACGATTTTTTATACTTATGAAATCTACAATTTCCTGCTATTTGATAGTCGCTTTGTAGATTTTTTTTCTGCAGCGTGTTCCGGCCGCGTGCGCACGCGACCTGCCACATCTGGAAATAAATAAAAAGTGAGAATCCAGAAAAATCTAAAATTAATTATGACATGCTGTGAAAAAATCGCTTGTAACTTCGAATTGGGTCATAATTAAAATGGGTATATATAATTTAGAATAAAATTGGCACATCTATTCGACCCTTTAACCTTACACCGTCCTTGTATAGCTAAAAGAATTAGATTGAACAATAACTATTGCCGAAATCAATTAACGAGGGTCAAATAACGGTTCCTCGGAGACGTCAATAGCTGAATAAAGTGTAGCCGTGAATGTTCAAGGCAATGAATGGTATTAACAGAAAATTGGATACCGAAATATTATCCTCGGAACACTGTTGGCTAGCATCCAGACTAATAAAGACTTATTCAAACCTTCGACTGTTCAAGATTAATGTATACTCTACATGCTTCCTCAGAAGAGCGCAAAACATTAACGGAATTAATTTTCAGTTCGGTCTATTTGTTTGGTATTTAATATTCTACGAGAATGTTTGTGTAAGAAATATTTGAATGAACTTTATTTTATACTAGCGAACCGCTCCCGGTTTCGCACCGAGATGAAATTTTTAAAAATCTTTTCTTGCTTCAAATTCAAATTCGAATTCAAAGAACCTAGCTTAGTTGATAAAGGTACAGGTACAAAGAACGTGTGCAGAATGAGGCTACTTTACTCTTTGACTTACAACTCAAAGTCGATATTGATTTCTTATTGTAAAGAGTAACATTTTATAATGTGAATTGTTTAAAATAATTTTACTGGAGATGTAAAGGCGCACGTAATAATGGAAAAATATTTATCAGATCAACAACAAATATTTATCAGTATAATTTAATACATAACCTTTTATTTTAAACATAATTTTAAAGATAAGCTGGACGCGCCGCTTCCGTTTCCTATCCCTTTCCTTGTCCCGTGCACAACCGTCCAGCGAGGCAGAGGGAGAAGGAAGATATCCGATGCGCTTGCATCGACGCATCGAGTATTCATATTGCACATACCATTGTCGCATATTGGCTTCGTAAAAACGAAGACGTCCGAACCGCTCCGCTACGCTTTAAATTGAACTTTATTAAACATAAACTCGTGTAAATAACGATATAGATAGATTGTGAAGGTGAAGTGAAAACAAGGTGAAGTGATTTGGTGTGATTGGATTCGACGAGATCATCGCACGGTGATCGCTTTCTCCGAGCGCAGTCCCGACCGGATCCTGGACCCCAGCAGCCCAAATTACGAGGTACGTGTTGTGCACCATCTCAATCCCCGCTACCGCTTCCTATTTCTCCCCTTAACGCACCTAGGATAATACGTCCATCCGCATACGAAGCAATGGCTTCTGGTCCTTCAGCCGCCTCATCATAATGTTGGTCCTTTTCGAACCGGATACAAACCGGCACATAACCGCTTTTCAATAATATTGAATCAACAATAACAAACAATATCAGTTTGTTATTCATTCCCATAGTTCATGCGTATTGTTATTTAGACGAGATTTTATGTTAATACCGCGCCCTCTGAGGGTAAATCTTAAAACCGCATCGCCCGACTTTCGGTCGATTTTCAGTATTGCATACATATTATTATTTATTATCTAGCCTACACCGCATCGCATAAAACCTATTCGTTTGAATAAGTTTATTACAACATTTATTTACATAATTTTCTTGCCGTATAACACAAACATTACATTAAATAATTACCTACATAAATGAAAATAAATATACGTTTCCGCATAAGTTAAAGTAAAGTAGGTAATACTTTAATTTGTATCTTTCATTTATTTGCGTTTTTTTGTATTCCTTTTTATAAGAAAGTATACCTATACATAGATTACTTTACACTGTGCTGCAGCGCTTTAAAGCGATATATAATTTTGTACACGCTTTATAAATAATTTAATTTGTTTTCTATTCACATTTATTCAGCACTTTAGGTAATTTACATTTGTTTGAATTCGTGACAGACGCGTTCGATTTGTGTTTAAAATTGTAAACATATTTTTTATATATATGTAAACAGTCTTTAATTTGCCATCTTTTGCAATGGAGTCGAAATTAAAGTTATTACAGGCGAAAAATAAGGTCAGATTTGAACGTATTACGAGATTGTACAATGCTGGTAAACAGCTGTCTCAATCAACTACCGAATTACGCACGGTTGAAACTTTTATGTCTGATAGTGAGACCATAGACACATTACGTAATGATTTCATGCAAACATTGGATGAAATTATCGAAATGCAGATGGAATTAGAGCCCAAAGTTGAACCAAATTATCAGTCACTTTCATCATTTGAAGATCTTTTTGCTCGTGTCATAAGATACCGCGTAAATTTGAAGGGAAGTAGGTCCATAGCTTCGAATGCAAATTCACAAACCGCGGCTAAGGCTCCCTTCACACTGGCACCGCTCGCTATTCCCAACTTTGATGGAAAAATTGAAAACTGGCCAGTGTTCTATGAATCATTTAAGGCTAACATACATTGTAATCCAGACTTAACCGATTCACATCGAGTTCAGTATTTAGTCGGAAGACTTATTGGAAATGCACAAAAAATTATTGCAGGTGTAATTCCTTCCGGTGAGAACTATCCTTCTATTTGGGAAAGTCTAACAAAGAAATATCAAGATAAAAGAGCCCTAGGTTCATATTATGTTTCTACATTACTTAACATTAAAGGCGCTTCAAATGATTCAGTTTCATTAAATAATTTCATCGAAACATTTGATGCTGCTGCCGCTGCACTTAAGCAATTAAAAATTGAAAATATGTATGATTTCATTTTATTCAATTTAGCATTCCGCAAGATAGATTCAAGTACCGCTCAGGCCTTTAAAATGACCGCTAGGGATAAAGTTATTCCGAGTTACTCAGATTTAGTCGAATTTATTAAAAGTCAAGTAAAGATATTAGATAGAACTACTACTAGTAATAATAATTCATTCAACCGCACTACACGTAATAATAACGCCAATAATAATAATTCTAACCGCCCCCGCAATACAGTACATTCGTTCGTAACTCGTCATAATAATTACAACAGAAGCACTTTATGTTCTATGTGTAATACCTCGGAACATTATCAACTATATACTTGCCCCGCATTTAAATCAATTTTACCGAAAAATCGTATCGAATTTATTAAATCGAAACGAGGGTGTGTAAACTGCCTTAGTTTAACCCACTCAGTGTTGAATTGTAATTCGAAATATAGATGTAAACAGTGTGAAAAGAGACACCATACCTTGCTACATTTAGATATTGTTAAAAATAAAAATATGTCGTCCGCGGCAGACCGGACAGCTAGGAACGACGTACCGGACATCGCTACGAATCGTACAGAGAATTGCGTCATCGCTTCGGCGTCGACGCCCGTTACCAAAGCCTTATCACTTTGCGCTCGCTCACCTGTCGTAACTGCAACTAAGTTACCCCCCTATACCACGTTATCTTGTACTAAACGTTCTGAAGTTATTCTTTCTACTGCGAGTATTTACGCATATAATAATGATAAAAATGTAAAAGAAACTGTTCGATGTCTTATTGATAATGCTTCACAGAATCATTTAATAACTGTGAACTGTTGCAGAAAACTTAATTTAAATATTATACCGCTTTCGAATTCCGTTTTAAAGGGTGTTGGTTTAACTTCTCGACCTGTTATAGGTTATGTCAATTTTATGATTTCCGCGAAAAATAATAAACAAAGTTTTAACTTAACCGCATTAGTTATCGATTGCATTACCGATCGACTTCCTATCGATTATGTTGATACATCTATCATTAGTCATTTAGCAGACATACCGCTTGCCGATCCATTTTGGCATATACCGAGTGAGATAGAACTCGTATTAGGAGCAAAATTATTTCCATTCATACTTCTTAGTGGAAAGATTATTGCACCGCCCGCTCCACCCGCTATTGAAACCGTGTTCGGATATGTGTTCATGGGTGACACCGCTTCTAGTACCGCTTCGCCAGTTCGGGGCGACCTAACCGCACTTCAACGCTCACCTACCGCTTCGTTTCTTACTTGTATTGAGAATAATATAGACTCTTCTCTTTCTAAATTTTGGGAGTTAGAAGAAGTTCCCGCAAAGAAATTTCTTAGTCAGTCTGAAGAAGAATGCGAACAAATATACACTTCTACAATATCTCGCGACTCTTCAGGTCGCTATTGTACCGCATTGCCATTCTCTAAGGATCCGAGTAGCTTAGGGAATTCTTACGCGGTCGCTCATCGTCGTTTGTTAGCACTAGAGCGCAAGCTATGCCACAAAGATTTACGTTTGAGCTATAACGCCGCAATTAAGGACTACATAGATAATAAATATTTATCTCCAGTGTCATCATCGGACGAATCTGAAGGAGGTTATATAATTCCTCATCACCCGGTGATCAGGCAAGATAAACAAACCAGTAAAGTCAGAGTAGTTTTAGACGCAAGTGCTCAATGCCATAATGGAATATCTCTCAATGATATTTTACATACCGGACCCAATCTACAAGCAGATTTATTTTTACTTTTATTGAATTTCCGCCTTTTCCCAATTGCTGTAACCGCCGACATAAAGCAGATGTATCTTCAAATACGGGTAACTGAAGAACATCAAAAATACCAACAAATACTTTTCCGCTTCGACACCTCTGAACCGATTCGTACTTTCAAGTTCAACAGAGTGACGTTTGGTCTTAAGTCGAGCCCATACGTTGCAATGCGCACCGTGCGCCAACTCTGTAATGATGAACGCACCAATTTTCCAGTAGCAGCTGCCATAGCTGAGAAGGAACTTTATATGGATGATTTGGCTAGTTCAATTATAAATGAAACTGATGCTGTCGAGGCATCCGCTCAGTTAATTAATATGTTTAAATCTGCTGGCTTTGATTTAGTAAAATGGTCAAGCAATTCAAAAAAGGTGCTTGAGAGCATCCCGCAGCCCTTAAGACTTGCACAGCAAGTAGAATTTGATAAAACAACATCTCTTAAAATATTAGGGCTAGAATGGCAGCCAGAAAACGATACTTTCGTTTTTAAAACCAATAATGATGACCGCTCCTGTACCAAACGTTCAATTCTTTCTGTAATCGCCCGCTTGTGGGACGTGCTAGGTTTCGCTGCACCTGTAATCCTTTATGCCAAACTTCTAATTAAAGAACTCTGGATTCAAAAGGTCGGATGGGATGAAGAACCCCCGGCAAATATAACAGCTAAATTTATTAAATTCAGAGAGCAATTGCCACTTCTTACTATTTTAAAAATACCGCGCCATGTTGCCGTAACACAGGGTTGTACGACAAATATAGTTGCTTTCGCCGATGCTAGTATGAAAGCGTACGGCTGTGTAGTTTTCTTACATGTGACTGACTCCACAGGCGATGTACATGTACGGTTGGTCTGTGCGAAGTCGAAGGTCGCACCAGTTAAAGTAGTTTCACTTGCCCGCTTAGAACTTTGTGCCGCAGTCTTAATGTCAAAATTAACTAAATTGGTCTGCGATACTTATTCAGCACGCACATCTATACAGAATGTCTACGCCTTTTCGGATTCAAAAATCGCCCTCTCTTGGATTCATTCGTCTCCTCATCGATGGAATATTTTTGTTAGCAACCGCATAGCCAAATGTCAGGAGAATCTAGAACCTAAAACCTTCTACCATATCGCCGGAGTGCATAATCCTGCCTACTGTTTGTCTAGAGGCTTATTGCCAGAACAATTGCTAACTCACGAGTTATGGTGGAACGGTCCCATTTGGCTGAACGCACCCATACTTGAGTGGCCGATAGAATCTTTCAAACCTGAAAAATGGGAAGATTTGCCTGAATTTAACAATAAGACATTTATTACAACCGCTCCTCATACCGTAGAATTCTCACCGCTCTGTTCACTCGCAAGTAAAGTCTCATCGTGGAATAAATTATTAAGAATAATTGTCTACATTTTACAATTTGTACGAATACTAACCCGCTCTAAAAATATAGAAACCGCTCATATACATACCGCTGAAAATTATCTGCTCCGTGCAGTTCAAACTGCACATTTCCCGCATGTAATAAAGGATCTAAAAAAGGGTAATATACCCTCAGCACCGCTAAATAAATTAGATTTATTCATGTCTGAAGACAGATTGATTAGGATAGGAGGTAGATTATCAAATGCAAACTTACCCTTTGAAGCAAAGCATCCGATTTTGCTGCCTAAACATGATAATGTTACTTACCTGATAATTGATCACTTTCACCGCATAAATTGCCATACTGGAGCCACTCTTCTTAGTTCTTTGATTCGCCAAAAGTATTGGATATTATCCTCTAGGTCAGTTATACATCAACGCGTACATAACTGTAACTTCTGTTTTAAGAGTTCTCCTTCGTATCAAACTCCTAAAATGGCGAACCTCCCCGCATTTCGAGTTCAAGAGACTAAAGCCTTCGTGCATACCGGCGTAGATTACGCTGGACCCATTAATATTACGCTATGTAGACGTCGTGGTCAGCGAAGTCAAAAAGCATACATTTGCTTATTTGTTTGTTTAGCGACAAAAGCTGTTCACATTGAGCTCGCATCAGATTTGTCGTCTGCTACTTTTCTTTCCGCCTTTAAGAGATTTATATCCCGGAGGGGTCCAGTTACCCATCTCTATTCCGACAATGGAACCAATTTCGTTGGTGCCAAGGCTCATTTAAATGAACTTTATCATCTTTTAGACTCTTCAGAGTACAATAAAGCACTATCGAGTGAGTTCGTTAATCGCCGTATCGAATGGCATATGTTACCACCGCGAGCACCGCATTTCGGAGGAATATGGGAGTCGAATATAAAAAGTTTAAAAACGCATTTATACCGCATTATTGGCAATCAACTGCTTACTTACGAAGAGCTTTTAACAGTCTTAACACAAATTGAAACTATTATGAATTCGCGCCCGCTCTGCGTTTTGCAGGAGGAACCACATCCCGAGCCTTTAACTCCAGCACATTTTATTATGGCTTCCCCTTTGCAGTACTTGCCACTTGCGCCGCTCTCTACAGCGCCGCTTCTTACGCGTAAATCACTACTCGATCAAATGATTCGCTCGTATTGGAAGAGATGGCATTTAGAGTACTTGAATAATTTGCAAGTCCGGCAAAAATGGTTAAAGGATGTTTCAAGTGTTGGGATTGGTACTGTCGTGCTACTGCATGATGATAATGCGCCACCCTTACGATGGCCAATGGGAATTATAGAACGAACTTATCCAGGCGCGGATGGTGTCGTTAGAGTGGCATTAGTTAAAACGCAAAATGGTCTACTGAAAAGACCAATAGTTAAATTGAGTCCATTACCGTCTCAATAACAGTACCGCATCTCGTCAAATGTTTATCTAATTTTTTTTATTGTTAAGTACTTAATTTATTTCTTTGTCCGCTTTGGTTAATTCCACTCCATAATTAATTTGTGTGTAGTATATTTCATGTCACCATAATTATTTTAGTATCCTCTTTGGTTTCTTTTGAGAAAGCTCTGTTTCTCAAGGCGCCGGAGGATGGACGCGCCGCTTCCGTTTCCTATCCCTTTCCTTGTCCCGTGCACAACCGTCCAGCGAGGCAGAGGGAGAAGGAAGATATCCGATGCGCTTGCATCGACGCATCGAGTATTCATATTGCACATACCATTGTCGCATATTGGCTTCGTAAAAACGAAGACGTCCGAACCGCTCCGCTACGCTTTAAATTGAACTTTATTAAACATAACCTCGTGTAAATAACGATATAGATAGATTGTGAAGGTGAAGTGAAAACAAGGTGAAGTGATTTGGTGTGATTGGATTCGACGAGATCATCGCACGGTGATCGCTTTCTCCGAGCGCAGTCCCGACCGGATCCTGGACCCCAGCAGCCCAAATTACGAGGTACGTGTTGTGCACCATCTCAATCCCCGCTACCGCTTCCTATTTCTCCCCTTAACGCACCTAGGATAATACGTCCATCCGCATACGAAGCAATGGCTTCTGGTCCTTCAGCCGCCTGAACATAAGCTGTTCAAAGATTTCTACTATTTGGTGCAAAATAACAAATTTTTAACAATAATTGACCATAGAGCAGAATTGGAATTTAAAATATTTCAAATACACAGCGAACTTGAATACGTATATTATTTCGATGCAAATACAGCATGCGTGCATATATATAAAATTTTTTTTTTATTTCGAACCCCTAAAAATCTTTAAAAACCTCTCGTCCCAGCGACGTGCGCGTAGGGCACGCGCGGTTGTGGACATCATGTCTATAATATAATATTTTGTATTATTCTAGTTACTTCTTACGTCCGGAATGCTAAAGAAGATCCCGTCAAAATCGGTCCAGCAGTTTCGGAAAAAAGATCATTTATTAAAAAGCAGTTATTTTGACATTACAAACAGACAATTCCATTTTATCAACTTATTTATTATCAAACTTAGATTTATTTATCAAACTTTTTAAATACGACCTGTAAATTAAAAAAAAAAACTTTACCGAATTTAGACGTTTGCATTAAAACCTTGTTACGAGTAAATTGGATTTCCAAGTCACAGCAAGCACTCCACGCGGTAAATCTCATCCTATTAAAGAGAGTGGAGTTTTTTTTTCATCTTTAGTGCATGCGTACATGAAACGGGGTTTCAAAGAAACTTTTTTCACTATCTACCTACATTAGACTGTGAATCGTTTGGTCTCACCTAACAAAATATTATCTACATATGTTGCAGATGGAAACATAATAAGTAGGTAAGAAAACAGACAATAGTCAATACACAAAACGAGACTTATTGACCTACTTTCGGATCAAATAATAACATACTGTGTCAAGTTAGTCCACAGAGAATATTTTTGATTAAAACCGTAACACTCGCAGTATTCTCACATGTGCCTATATATCCGTACACAACATAAACCAGTCAATGAATGTGTTTAGTCTACCATAATACGTACGGTTAAAGTAATAACGACTTTAATACTTTTCCGTACAGTTGATATTTAAATAAAAGTTTAATAATAAAAATTAAATATTCTTTAATAACATACGACAAAATAATCATAATAACGCCTAACATTTTTACCGCTGTGACGACAGTGGCGCCCATTTTTTAAATTCTTAGATCCTTCCGTAACTTAAGATTTCACCAGGATAAAAAGTATCCTATATGTTAATCCAGGTAATAAGCTATATGTGTGCCAAATTTCATCCAAATCCGTTCAGCCGTTTTTGTGTTATTTAGGAACAAACTACAAATATATATTGATTTTGTACATAAATTTGTTTTATGAGTAATTGGTGATTGTAAGAAAATATTTATTTGTATATATTTTACACGAATTTATAGTACGCTTCTACAAATGTTCTGATATTTATTTTACAGACGAGAAAATTCGTGCACATCACAGAAATATTTTATGCAAAATAAATTCGTGAACGACTCTCCGATGCCGAATGGAACAAATTAAAACATCATAACTTTTTTTCGTACTTTTCATGTCTACTTTTAATAAACCTTTTTAGATGCAAATTATGTGATAATAATGTTTTTGTTTGCGATTACTGAGTATCACTATAGTCATGTGGCTAAATAATTCTTAAGCCAAGTTATGTTCAAAGTGAGCGGAGGCATTGAAAAGCGCATCAAAATTTAGTCAGATCTGCGTAAGTATTATGGTGATTTTTTACAAGTTATCTATTCAGTCACGCAGTAGTAAAGCACAACACAGAGTTGGATTTGGCTCCATCTTATGTAACTGATCGACCAGAATTAACCATGTCAGAAGTAAATGACAACAACACTACCCAAGAATTGGCACAACCAGAACCAGTACAAAAAACGCCATCTCCAACTCCTGGAACTAGCACGATCGATGCAATAAAAGTACAGGGTGTAATTTTTACAGATTTTAGTCGGTTCGATTTCCGGGTGTGGCAAGCGAATCTTCGAAAATCTGAATGCAGTTTTCTTTCTATTCAAAAATAAAGTAATGTTTTCTTTGAGTAAAATTTTCTATCTACAGTATTAAGAGTACTTTCACTTCAGGTGGCATTACAAAATTCCACCCTGTATATACGGAACATTTCTTTCGAGTGGTGTAATTAAATTTAGATGTAGATGATAGATCAAACTGTAGGTATATTCACCGATTTTGTTTTCATCACTATTCTGAAATTTCTCTCCTTCACTACTGAATGATTTAAAGACGTATTCACGTCAAAATAAAATTAAATTTACAATATTAATGTAGATTGGAATAAGTATAATTATTACCCGAAAGTGATTGTCAGCGTGTTTGGAGTTTTAGTTGTACAATGTCATGGATGTCACTATTAACCAACAGTTGCTAAACAACGTAAAATGCAGTGCAGCAATTGAATTAGCTTGTGGTACGTTAACCACAAATTAAACCTCAAATAATAATAGCATTCTATTATACTGTGACTACAATTTGTATTATTATGTTGTGATGGACCGATTAAATGTTTTTGTTAATACGAGTATAAATTACAAGTTTGATAAAATATTTTACACTACATTCATCAGCTTCATTATTATAAACAGACGACACAAGCTATTATTAAAATTATAAACTAACCTCCGACTTTCTATTGAGCCCAAAAACGGTGTATCTGCTGTAAGTTGGTTAGGAGTTGGGTATCCCGCAGACTTATTGATGATGCAGCATCAGGTCAACATTTATACTTACTTAACTTTGTAGCGGTTAAATATTTAGTTTGGTCACCAAAAATAACGCCAAACTACTGAGAATATTCTTGTTTTAGCCAAAAAGCTTTGCAGTGGTCACGTGACTAGTTTTATCTAAATTCGAAAATAAAATAAAATGCTAAACGCGATTTATATACACACGACAGATTCCATTATTAAAGGAGCGACGTGAATCGATCTCAATAAAAAAAAAAACCTCGATTAGATCCCACTCGAACAAAAGGTGAATTAACAATTATAATTTCACGACGGAAATTAAAGCACAAATCTCATTTTTCCCAAAAAAAAGTAAGTATTCGAATGAGTTTCAAATAAAAAATTAGCATTTAGCTCCTGAAAAATCATTTATAGCGTTTCTGTTTTAATATCGGACGATTTATTAAATCTGCATTATTATGGACGAGAGAATTTTTATTATTGATATAAAAATTCTGTTGACTGTCCCTCCATTGATTCGCCATTAAAACTTTTAGTACCCACATTCGCAACTGCGGAGTGAGACCTATAAACATTCACTTCGATGTATGCATTGCCTGGATTCGAAATTGTGCTGACGTAACATTTTTCCATTTCGACATTAATTACCTTCATATATTGCTCACATAAAGAAATAGACAGCAAATCACTATATTCTCGACGTCTTATAATTAAGTTTTTAACTAGCGATCCGCACCCCGATGATTTTTTTTTCTGCAAATTATATACAATATTATACACAAACCGTCTGCGTTTATATTTCTTTCCGTTAGTGAAAACCTTTTTAAAATTCATTAAGTGGTTTAGATGAAATTAGCGGAGAAAGAAACACATTTGACGACCTTTTGGATGAAAAACTAGGGTGCTTGCATTAACTCTGTATTTGGAGTCCCAGGTTTGATTCCCGACAGGGAAATGAAATTTTCAAAGTTGGCACTGGTTTGAATCTGGAGAGTAGTGACACGGCATACTGCGTTTCGTAGTTAGTTTCAAAAGTCCATTTCCCTCTCACCCCAATCCCTCATCCTCAATCCCACTATGGTCGGCAGCGCACTTGCAGCACCTGTGGCGTTGCTTGTGTTATGGGCGACAGCAGCCACCTACCATTAAGTGGACCGTCAGTCTGTCTGTCGACCTTAATATAAAAATAATGATGAGGACAGCGACCTTATTTTCTTTAATAAATATGTATGGGTAGATATAAATATAGAAGATATAGCTAGAGTTATAGCTATATGTCATACATATATGTTATACATATATGTCGAATAAACCCGAATTTTATTTAGTTTTTGCTAAAAAAGGCCTAAGTACACCTGAAGACTAGGCAACAATTTAAGAGTTAAAAAGAGGATTAAACAAAGTGACGACTATTTATGTAGCGAAATATCTCGTCGACAGTATAAATTGAGCTGTTTTTCCAGCGAGATACACATCAGACGCATGTTGAATGAGATATTTCCTATACAAAGCATTTTTTGTACGCTTAAACTGAAAAGGTTTGTACTCAGTCATAAACTATCTACCAGTAGAATACCAAAGAAAAATAAGAGTACCTAGGTGTGCTGTGTTGTATTACAGTGTGCTAAAAGAAATTCTAGAGCTCACATTTTATAGATACTAGATTAAAACTTATTCTCTATTATCCGTTACACACATAAATATAAAAAAAAGGTTTAAAATATTATTTATATATGAAAGTAATGTAACTTTATGTTCACATATAATTATTTAATTACAATGTTTAATAAGCATTTAGTTATCATTAAAAGTTTTGGCTCGCATTTCGCATTTAAGTATTGACGCATGCGCGATGTTTCTAACCCTTACCGTACCTCATAAAACAGTGTGTCCCGAGATCTGTATGAAAGTGGACATTCGTAGAGTCCCTTATAAAATATATGGCCGGATGAACCGAAAATAAACAGTTCAATACGAGGCTTATAATGTAATAGTCTTTAGAAGTTACGTTGTGAACGCTTGTTTTCGTTTACATTTCAATAAAACAATATTAGGCAACTTTTTGTAATATTAGAAAAACTTTTTTCAACTAATTAAAAGTTGTGTGTGGTATGTGTTATTAATAAGGACATTTTTATTGATAATAAGGAAACTTGTGAGTTTGTGTGAAATTTTTGGAAGTGTTTATCTATTTTATCGGTAAGTCTTCGTTTGTTATAACTTATAGAACTTTATTATTTTTTACTTAATTATTTAGAAAGCAATCAAAGATTAAAAAATATTACAAATGTTTGTTAGTAGGTATATAACTATTTTATTATCAATTGTAGCTGTTTTTTTTTATGAATTGAATTTTATTTTGGGTCATGGAATAGGGGCCAAATTCGTCTGATGTTTATATTTTAAAAATATATAAATATATAGTACCTATGAATTGCGAAGTTCAAATACATTAATAATTATCTGTATCTAGATAAATTCATAAAATATTGTCAGTCTGTTTCTTCGCTGACTTCTTCTAAACCACTCAACGGATTTTGTTACACTTATCAATAATGGAAAGAGCGATAAACGAGGAACGTTTGTGATGCCAAATCCGGGTTGCTAGTTAAATCCTATTAATATTAAACATCCATAACAACTTTTTCATTTATTATTTAAATTAAATGAAAAAGTCAGCTAGTAACTCATATACGAGTATTTTCATTTTTTTACGCGTACGAAGTCGCGGGCACAGCTTAAGTTTATACAATAAATAATTTAAACAAAGAGAGAACGTCAAAAGTTATTAATAATATATTTAGATTTCACATCAAAAAGAATATTTTAAAACACTGCAAGTCACTTTAAATGAATTATGTATATATGTACTGAGAACAAAATGTCCGAATTAAATTTCAGTTGAAAAGCGCTGACGATACAACGTCCCGTATTAAATTAACGGCGGATGAATGGTCTTCGCTGTTGATTAAATTTTAAGTAGGATTAAATATTCGAGCGTGTATGTATAAATCTACACACGATATCTTTTTCAAATTCAGAAATGATCATATTTTATACTTACTTTTATTTGAAAAAAAAAAGTCGATTTTTTTATAAAAAAGGTGGATTTTAAGGCACAATCGTATAAAACAAGATTTTATAGTTAAATCTCTTTTTGAAATCCAAAATTGTCATATTTTATTCATTTTTTATTTAAAAAAATAAGATTAAATAGGTAGTCAAGTTTATTTATTTATTAATTAATTAATTAAATCAAATCCATTTATTTCAGACATTTTAACTCCATAATTCAAGATTACCATCAATACTTATACCAGCTTACGAATACATATACCTACCTACAAAACGAAATATAAATAATTTTTAATGTATTAAAAAAACATATAAAAATAATATAATGGAACACTACAAATTATAAATTACAAATTATAACTATTCTTATTATATTTCACATATTTTATTTCATTATCTTTGTTCTATTTTTACTATACTATTTATCTTTATTATTATAATATATATCTTATTTCTTACCTTTATTTCCTATTTTTATTTTAATATTAAAAAAAATAAATAAACACATCAAAAGTCAAGTTATTTAAAAAAAAAATCGCACATTTTTTCTCCTTGCATGCTTCTCATTATATCAGAAATATATACTAAAATAAAATAACTACTTAACAAGATTTTTCATTCTATCAAATATCGTAATATACAAGTATGTACAAACAACTAATGATATCTTTTTTATGTCTTATGTATAGAAAATGTCTTTGTCTAAAAAATTATAATTATTATCTGATGACAATTTTTTGTCTCACATGCAGAGGCATAAAACCTCACACGCATTTTGAGACTTTATTCTCTATAGGAATTTATTATTGATATAAGCCCATATAATAAATATTACTAAACATGTTTTCGTAGATTCCTAGCTAATATATAAACGTACTAGCTGGTGCCTGCGACTTCGCCCGCGTTGAACGATGAAAGGCGCGTTAAACGATGAATGTCCTTTCTGGTGTCCCAGACAATATGTATGCAAAATTTCATGGTGATCGGTTCAGTAGTTTTTGCGTGAAAGAGTTACAAACATCCATACAATACTTTCGCATTTATAATATTAGTACGGACGTTTTCGCACGATGTTTTCCTTCACCGTTAAAATAGTGTTCAAAATTTATAGTCCATACATGAAAAAGGAAACGTCTGGTTACACAGCTGGTCTTGTTTGTTCGGTTATGTTCTCTCTATATATAATATCGTATTGTGTTTTTGTATTATATTTTAGATGTTTGATGAAAATATTTATCAAATGTTAAAATTACAAAACATGAAAGTTATCTTAAGAACTTGGCCTACGTGTTTATAAAACCAGCTTCACTATGTCGAAATTCTGTCTTTAGTTTTTATTCGATCTGAGTACAAAATTGTATAAAATTTAGTAGTTAAATTTAAATTAAACATATAACGTAAGCACTTTATTAAACTTAAAAACTAATAAATATTGTATAATGGGTACATTCAGTCTAATAATTGGAATGGGTGGTGTTAATTATAGAGGGGTTCGGAGGTAAAATTAGATAAGTTTTAATTGAACCCTCTGCGTTAAACATGCTGAATTTCAATAATCACATTAACGAAGTAGAGGCAAACGAAAGTGCGTTTAATTAGATTAGATTCATGTTAATTTTTTGAGGTACAAATTAAAGTTTTTATGGTATGTGACAGTCCATTGATGATGATGTATCTATCCATTTTAATTATTTTATTTATTTACATATCTATATCATGTCTAAGTAATTTATTAAATATTAAAAAAAGAAACGGCGAAAGAAACTCTCCAGCAATCGCGCTTTTTAATGGACGAGAACCTGTAAATTACTTAATTAATTCAATCATTCATCGAATTTTCAAAAGATAATTTAATTACGTTTCGTAATTGAATTATGCTTGGTAAGTTTAAGTTTGTAGACTTCGCACTTCTATTGTGATGAGAGTGCTAATGCTAACAATTTCCCTAAAAATTATTTGATGCCGTTTGGTTTCAACGACATTTCGAGTGGACGAAATTAATCAGGAAAATTCTGTACGCGTCGCTGCGGCGAAAAGTTTTTGCTGGAGTGTACTTTATTTTTTGTCTCGTGCCTCCAAAAACATACAAACGATTATATATAGTACCGACCACTAATGTACATTTCGTTTTGCCTCATAAGTAAAGCGCTGGTTATGCAATAAAAAAAGGTTCTTCTTGTATAAAACATTGAATATCTCTGGGTTCATCAACCATTGTGTTTTCTAATAGTCTAGAGTCTAGGGATGTTGACTTTTGTAGAGAATAGGGATGTTGGCTCTTGTACGAGAATAAGGATGTTGACTATATTTTGGAAAATGTCTAAAATCATGTACAATTACTTATATATATATACAACTAATACTTTAAAAATCATGTATTTTAAATTACTTTTAAAATTTCGCTCCGAAACGCCAACACTTATTATGAGACCGTTGTGATATAAATGCTAATCGAACGACGTAGTCTTTGACAGCGGCAACAGCGGTGATGTTTGCGAACAAGTGAGGTCATGCACTTTGATTGGTGTTCGTTGTCACGTGACTCGAGAGTGATTTAATTGCATTTTGATTTATTAAATAAAAATTAAATTCCTTAAAAATAATAAAAATATATTGTGTTTTCTGGGTATTCTATTATGAAAACTACCGTTTTGCGGCGAAATTATATTTTTATTTGATTACAGCCAACATCCCTAATACGTCTACATTTGTCTATGAAAAGCGCTAAGAATAGCTCAAAAGAAAAGTGGTTTCGTATCGCGACATTTTCAGACACTGGGGAGTAATTTCTTTAAATTTTACGAAGCAGACAAAGCCAGACAGAGAGTCGTTATGGAAAGGGTCTGATGCCGACCACAGCCGCGGGACAGATAAATTTAATTGGCAAGTCAGACCTTAGGGTGGAGTAAACGTTTTTTCTTGGGCCGTTTGCGGTAGCGCGTGATCAGAATTTTTATCAATGATTACAGATAACTTTTTGACAAAAAAGTCCATTGCTTCCACGAAAGCGTGTTTAATTTTCATATATCTATACATAGATACCTTATAGCCTTACAAAATCGAAAAAAAATCACATAGCGGATCACACATATACCCGACAAAGACAAGATATTTATATGTGTCATATTTATATGCCTTACATAGTATAAATTGAAGTCGCTTTTCGCGTTTGTCGCGTTCGTATATCAGCTAACACGCAACGGATATTGATACGGTTTTCATTAATAGGAAGAGGGATAATAGAGAATTGCATCCCGGGCGAAGCAGGGAGCGGATCGCTAGTATATATTATTAATTAAAGTTTCTTCGCGTATTTCTTCTAAACCACCCGACTGATTTTGATACTGTTTTCACTAATGGAAAGAGCGATAAGCGAGAAAGATTTAGTTTAGTATTAACGGGTCGCTATTATTTCTATATTTAGAATAATCTGAGCACACTGCACCGGGTCCCGCAGTCATAAACTCTACAGACCACTGTGAAGTAACACCACGAAACGAGTGATACCAGAATCCATAACCATTAACATTATTCCCTATCCTTTATCCTGTTAAAGTTTATAGCACTCTAGCTACGCCATGATGTTACTTGTGTTATTAAGAGACTGTAAGCCACAAACCTTCAATAGAAGTCAGCCTGTCAGGCGAGTTTTACACACAAAAAATCCTTTCCATTTCCCGTTTTAAGACCAGACACTACATTTGCCTTCTTTGCTTTCTTTTCGAATACAAAATGTACTTAGGATTTCAATGTATTCAGGATTAGGCAATTTGAATCGGTAGAAATTTGAATATAAACATAAAACCTTTTATGTTTATGTCTAAAGTGTAAATAAGTGAATAGGTCAAATCATGGTCCAATCCCATCAATCCAAATATGCAGATGTAAATGTGTATTTTTATACAGATTGTAATTCTAAACAATTTATTATGTTCCACAACAATAAATACGTTTCGCTAATCGCCCGCTCCGCCCTGATGTGTTTTTTATTTAACAATTTATACACTGTACAAAGCCCGTTTTAACCAAACAGAATATTTATGGCACACTTTAATACGCCATTATTTGTTTGCGATATCCAGATATTTATTACCGTAATAAATGTTCAAGGAAGATTTAGGCCAATCAATGTACTTACTTAAAAAAATATCATTAAACTAATTATAAAGAAGATCAGTATGGAGATAATCAGTTTATTTTCGTTTTAACTGTTGAAACCTGTGTAATTACTGGGAAAATGTGTAATTTGGTAATGAGGTTTCATAGATATTTGAGTTTGAAAGTATTAAAATACTAAGCGTTTTCGAAATACAACTCATCACTTTCATATTTATTTATTAACGAAATCTGTATAATTTATAATCAGAACTTGTGAAAAAAAAAAAAAAAATGGCCTCCTTTGATAAAAAAAAATATGTCAGAACTTATCCAGTTTATTATTCTTTTACAAAGAAAACGGCAATATGTAATAGGAAAACTTTTTATTTTAGGCCCTTAAAAACTAAACAAAAAAATCTGGATTCCGTCATTTTCCCTTAAAAACATGTAATTGCACTGGACTATAAGGTGAAAAGGAAAAAATAAAAATAATTATCATTTACCAAAAGACTTATTAGTCGACAACGGTTGGAACTATATATACAAAACATAAATGCCCTATAAATAATATATGTACTTATATGAAAATTTTATATGAACTTACTTCATTTTATGTTAAAAAGTATGCCTAATAAATTATTTTTGTACAACTTGTCATGTAAGAGTTTTTTTTTGTTTTTACAAGCACATTTTGTTAATATTTAACAAAATATCTTTTTTTATATATTTAAAAATATTGTTCAAATGATTACAGCACAAAGCCAAATTTCCACTTTGATCCAGTGGTCAATTAGTTCATTAGAATGGATTAGAGTGGAATAAAAAGCGGAAAGTAATCAATTGATGGATTAGCGTGGATTAGAATTTTTTTACGTTAAACTTCAATTTATGATATTTGTAGATATTAAATATTATTTTCTTAACAGTTCTCTTACACAAAATAAATATAAAATTGAAACATAGCTGTATTCTCAATTTCATTTTACTAACTCGTCGTTGGGTTAGTAACTATTGTTATATTTTTCATCGTTGGGTATAAACAATATAAATTGTATATAAATTTTGTTGTTAAAAGTTGATTAATTATTAACTATATCATATAAATATAATACTAATTAAATATATATATATATATATAGTATTAGCAGTAATAGAGTTATATTTAATATTTATCGGGCGGCTCCGCACGGAGTTGAAATTTTCTAAAATCTAAAAAAATAGAAACAGTAAAATGTAAAATATTAGAGACTTTACATAACATATTTATGAAATGAGATCCTAACAATTATTTAGTATAAAGAACAAATGCAAAATTATGCTTATGCCTTGTAATGTTACCTATTCTGTGCTCATGGTGCAAACAAGAGTGAGATGTCAAAAGTAATTTTTCATATAGTAGAAAGATATGTAAAATTTGACCCTAACCGAGTCTTGATTGTATTAGAAGTCTTTTATTGTTGCTATTTAAAATTAAAAATAACTTGTCACTAGTAAAATTATATATTCAAAGAAAAGAGTCATTTACTTCGTTAAACTGTACTTATTACATGCTTTAATGGACACAGCACAGAGTAATCTAAAGTTCCGTGTTATGTAGACGCAAAGTTTCCCGTAACTAGTAATCCTGCGATCCGATCTCACGAGGGTTAGGCATTAATCTCGACATGTCAGTAGTCAGAGCCAAAAACGCTCCAACTAAAGACGGTTGAAAAAGTACACGCTTTGTTGCGTTTCTCATGAAAAATATTAGAAAATCAAGAAGGGCAGATTGAACCTATTTGTCACGAAAGCCTGAGGAATATAGAAATGAATTTTATCCTAAATGATTTTCATTGAAGTAGGAGTTTATTGGTAACTTTTATTTATTGGATTAGTTGGATTTCGAGACAGACAGCAGAGTTTATAATAGTGCGTTTAAATGTTACACCGATTTTAACATGATGTGTGCAGCACGTATGCATACCTATGTATACGTATATGTAAGCGCCACTGAAAGGTTGAAGTTAATTAATCATTCTCAACTTTAATGTAGCCGTTGAAGTGACGTCACAAATGAGTCGACTATTAATTTAGCAACCCTATCATTTCAGTTAACGACAAAAGCGTTGCGATCCAATGAATAATTTGAAATGCGCTAGTTGTTCAACTAGTCTTTAGAATTAATCCCATTATCTTCGCAGTTCGTCGAGAAGCTCTGTGAATTCACAATAAGATGTACTTCAGTTGCTTCTCGCTTAAAGACTCCGGCGGCGGTCCAAAGGAATTGCATTTGCGCAAGAAATGAGTATGCTCCGGCCGTTGAATAAGAATCTTGAATTAGATATGTCAATGGGCTTTCAATATGAGGGAGTTAAAGAAATTGAAATGCAAGTGCCGACCATTGCAACCGTTCAATGCGAAAACGATTTGTGCTATTGTGCACAATCTTCGCGGAACAACCACGCAAAGCAATTGTAGAAAGTGCGAGGGAAAAGCTGTCGGTGCTTTGTGGCAAATTGAAAACGGTGTTAAAGAATTATCATTATGATTTTTTGTTTGAATATAAGCCGATGAATTTTCATCTATTGAACACACGTTATTATCTTGTTATGACAATTTTCATTGCGGTTATTTTGAAAATCACAATTATTTGTGATGCACGTGTTTACATGATTCGGTTTAAAAAATTATTTCAGATGCATAAATTAAGTGTATTTTTTTAAAGGGTTTTCGAATGAAAATTGTTTTACATTTTATACATTATGATCTTGTTCTTTTTATGTTAAGGTCGACAGACAGGTTGACGGTCCACTTGATGGTAATGGCTACTGTCGCCTATAACACAAGCAACGTCATAGGTGCTGCAAATGCGCTGGCGACCATAGAAGACCATTAAGGATAACGGATAAGAAAGGGATGGGGTAGGCACTGTCATCCCTTTATTCACTCACCGAAACACTACAGCACATATGCTGTTACTTTACGGTGGTATTATGTAAGGGGGTGGTTACTGCCTGCCACTGTTTTCGAAAACCAGACCAAAGCCAATTTTGAAAAAGTTCCAAAGTTGACCCTGCCGGGAATCGAATCTAGGACCCCCTGAGACGTTAGGCAAGCACCCTTACCACTCACCCAACGGACTCGTCAAACATAATTCAGGCCAAAGTTATTATGCGCCAACCTGAATAAAAATTCAGGTGTATTGGATTGATGTTGGTTTTATAATTTGGATACAATTTATAAATGTTATGAATTGTAAAAAAATTCCAAAGATATTTGAGCAGAAAATAATTCAGGTGTATTGGAGTGTTGGTTCATTTTAAACTTTGAATAACATTTATATATAGCATGATATATAAATGTTCGGAATTGTCAAAAAATTCCAGATATTTGGAATTTCACCTACAAAATGTAAATATTTTTGTTAAAGTTATTTACAAATTTTGTTATGACCTTTTTAATACAGACATAATTGTCTGTATTTCGTTTTATTAATCACGTGGACACATATGAAATGTCTATAATTTTCAAGTCGCTCAACGAACTATTGAAAAGCAATACAGGCATTTTTCTCAAGAATATGATTCGAAATACGGATACTAGTTAGAATATAGACATAGCCCAAGCTATTATTTAATCTGAGGCTGAATTAGGAATAGGCGGGACATCTGTCGTCGAAAGCCCATTGGATGAGTTTTAAGGGTGCTTGCCTTACCGCTCTGTTTCACTGTTCTCGGGTTGGATTACCGACAGGGTCAATTTCGGAAATGAATTTTTCAATGTTAACTCATTTCGAAGTAATTTTGGTAGCCCGTCTGGCGGCAGTAACCATACCCTTACAGAGACCACCGAAACATCGGCGAGTAAAGAATGCTAGAGCCCATTTCCCTATCACTTCCCAATCTCTTTCAATCAATCAACCAAGGATCAATCCTTGATCCTACTATAGTGGACAACGCACTTGCGGCACCTAAACTATGGCGTTGCTTGTGTTTATAGGCGACGGTAGCCACCTACCATCAAGTGGACCGTCAGTCTATCTGCCGGCCTTGACTTTGACCGAGGACCTCAGTAGAGGACCAGTGAATGTATGCGGAGGGCAGAAGAACGAGTATTGTAACGTCCAATTGAAGGTCTATGTCAATTAGGTGATACTTTTGGGTTGATATTTGATATATCAACTTTTATAATTTTATAATAAAGTTTTATAATAAAGTTGATTTTTAGTAGAAAAAATTTAAAGATAACTCAGTAGTACAAATTAATGTACTAGAGATTATTGAACTTCGCATAATTCCGGAAATTGCTGTAATTTTAAGCGTTCCCATTGCCTTTGAAATTATATACACGAGTGAAGAGGGTTTATTTTGAAAAACGTGTTTAATTAAACAGTGAAGATTATGTGAATTAAGCAAATAAAGTTTTATTAGACCTTAAAGGGTGTCTGTAATGAGAGAGGATTCAGTGAGATGGTAATGGTTTCTATCGTTTAATGCTTGGGTCGTACTGGTATGTGTCTCGAGAACGTCGGATATTAGCAAGTTAGTGAAATGTCTTCAGTAAATAATCTGTGGTAGAGAGAGCTCCTCTAGAGAGCAGCTAGCATTATTACACTGCTTTCTAGAACAAAAATATTCTATGAGATTTTCTTAATTAAGAGAATATGTTAATTTTGTATGTTGCCTCAAGGTGCTTCTAAATAAATTTTAAGGAGAAAGATGATTGTTAAATTTTTCTCGACAAGTTAATTTTACAAAGTTAAATTTTCTAAAAACAGTTTGTTTTATTTCCGTAATTAGAAAATGTAAGAAATAAATCTCATAATATTCAATTGGTACTTATACCTACTATCTAAATAAATTTTTAACGGTTTCTGCTAATATTTGTTAGTTTAGAAATAAATTGAGATTTAAGGGCTGTGGGTGTTAAGGGTGGTTGCCTTACCGCTCTGTTCCATGGTTCCCGGGTTCGATTCCCGATAGGGTCAACTTTGGAAATGAACTTTTCAAAGTTAGCTCTGGTCTGGTTTTAAAAGTAGTGGCAGGGTACACTGCGTTTCGCAGTGATTTGGGCAGCCCGTCTGGCGGCAGTAATCCCTTCCTAATCCCTATCCTACTATTGTCGGTAGAGAACTTGGAGCATCAGTGGGACTGTTTATGCTATAGGCGACGGTAGCCACCTCTGCCTGTATGACGAGTTTAACATAAAAAATATATTTCAAATGATTTTAAGAAGCAATTACTGTGTATATTCTTTTATTTTATTTTGTCAACATTTTCAGTCGATTGCTATCAGAACGTAAGCAACGTAAATCGAATATCGGAAGAGGCATTCTTTTACCCATGACGGAACAGAGAGAAGAGATATCCTTCAGTCTTGTGAGGGTGTTGTGTGTTTGTTCACATTTTTCATTTTACGATTCAATGAATTTTGATGTAATTGATTAAATGTACAGTAGATAAGGTGACGAAGATATTGCCTTTTTATTTTAGGTGCCTATCGTTGTGCAAGAGTTTATAAAATAGACGGAGTTTATAATTATTAAAAACAAAAATAAGACAAAATATTTTACATTCAATTAAATTAGTTAATAAAATAAATTACTTTGAATTCAATAACATACCTACATTAAATTTGACATAATTAACTACATAATTGGAGTACTAGCATTTCTATACAATTTTGTTTTAAAAATTAACATTCTTATAACAAAAGAGGAAATGTCGCTCGAACAAAATGTCTGTTTGTGAAACTTCATTAATCGCAAATGATAAAGATATAAAGCGGAACCTAGACGGAAATGGTAGATCACGAGAGCACTCCTTTGTCTACGAATTAATTAAACTAGCCTATTTGCAAAGTAAATTTGAATTATATTTATAAGTGGTTACACGACTATGAAGTTAAATACATTGAAATATTTTAAAATAAATTTAAAAATATTAAGACATTTTTATTAAGGCAATTTCCATAATTGGTTTTAGCGTTATTTGCGATTACCAATCTAATTTAGCATGTTGGCACTGAATTTTTGAGATATTTGCTTTGAAGATCTGCATGTTCTCGTGATTTTAAAACAAATTAAACTAATTATGAATTAGAACTCTTATTAAAGAAACATTAAGAGACATTATATTTTACTAGCTTTGCCTGTGACTTCGTACGCGATGTAGTACGTTTTTTGAAAATCCCACAGGAACTTACATTTTTTCAGACTATATGTAATCTAGGTAATGAACCACCTGTTTGCCAAATTTCAACCAAGTACGTTCAGCCGTTTTTGCGTTATTCAGGAACAAACATCCAAACTATCATATTTATAAATATTAATAGGAATAGGACAATTATTACACACATTTATACACAGACTACACAATTAAGTCATTTTCAAATGAATAAATGATTATTGACGACAAATGTGTTTTTAGAGTGCTAATTTACTATTAATAAAATAGCGACCCGCCTCCGGCTTCGCATTGGTGCATTTTTTTTATAAAACATTCCTCGGTTTTCACAATGGAAAGAGTTAACGCTCTCGAGTGTCAGTGCCGTCGTGTATCCTAAGCATTACTCCTACAAAACCACATAATCGATCTTGATGCGGTTTTCACAATGGAAAGAGTTAAGGATTATGTGGTTTTGTAGGAGTAATGCTTAGGATACACGACGACACTGACACTCGACACAAATGTCGACATTAGTGTCTATTGCGTCCACATGGTAAGCAATTTTTTGTGTCGACATTGGTGTATACATCTAGTGTTCCGGTTCAAGTGTATTAGCTGTCTACCCGACACTTGTGTCTCCACGGCTGCAACACGGACACTGAGCGACACCGACACTACATCTGCAACTAAGTGTCGCGGCAGTGGACACACACAGACAGTCGATGTATACACTGAGTGTTTAGTGTAATGTGGGCCATTAGAGAACATACATGTATACATAGATAGAGACAGCTAGTTTTGTAATTAAACTGGATAAATGTTAAAAGTGTATTATTACCTACATAAAACTTCAGTCTAATATCCTCAACAGAGTAAAGAGCGCTTAAAACGGTTCTCGTTTGTTCTTAAGAAGCTTTAATTTAATGAAAACGCAATTTGGTTTGCTCTCAAATACATCGAATACAAGAGTATGTCAAAATCCGTTTACCTCACAAACGGATTATAACATGAGAGTTGTAAGTTGTAAATAGTCTATCTTACAGTTCAACAGAGTTCAACAATCATAATTGAGAATTACCTGATATCCAGTTTAGTATGGCAAGATTTTTTTATTGCTGACAATATATCCAGTTTTCTCGCGTCGCAGTTGTAAAAAAATTCGCTCGTTTCCTTTTTGTTTTACTTTTCAAATCACGTACCAGACACCAAATGTGTTCGTCTTCCGCAGTCGAATCTTCTCTGCAATGGCTGCCATACTTACGTGCTAATGCTAAGCACGTGTTCCATACTAACTAATGGCGAACCGTATTTTATGCACAGTTATTCACCATATTTTCGATTTAATTCTTTTATATGTTTCGTATATTTTTCGTATATAATAATACTAGCGGAAAGCCCTCGGCTTCGCACGGATTTTTTGCTGCAACCTTCCCCCTTTAAAGCTCTTACCATTAGCAGCGATACAGACAGACGCGACATAAAATTAAGATGATGACGGAAAGGATGATCTAATTCAGTTTATTTATAATTAATCTGTTTGTATTATAATTATACATATAATTGTTAATATTTTATATTCATTGTAAGTTGTACGAGTAACTTCATTAGTCGCCTCTGCCATAGCAGAGCTGTGAGGCTAACGTTACATATGGAGGGGTATTGAATGTAGTATGTATATTTTTTTTACGGAATTTTCACAAAACTTTTTTATCGAGCGCGAACACATCAATGATTTTTACTGTTTCGTTTTTCAGATTTCAGATAAAAGCTTTCGTCCTTTTTCGGTTGGTTTTAGCAACGACTCTGTTCCAGTCGTCGGTTTTAGGAATCGTATGTTAGGGCGCTTGTGTCAATAAAATAGATTTCGCGCTACAGTGGTCAGCTTGTACTCACTCTAAAATGTTTCTAAAATTTCACTAATCGGATTCTGATACACTTTATCTATCACGTTTAATATTATATTTAAACATCCAATTTGAAAAATGAGAAAATATAATAACAGTATAACTAACACCTGACATCTTTATCGATGTGACGACTATGGCGGCGCCACCCGATTTTTAATATTTTTAGAGAACCCCTCGGGAAATTAACATTTTTCCACGATAATAAGTATCCTATATGTTAATCTAGTTAATAAGCTATATGTGTAGCAAATTTCATCCAAATCCGTTCAGCAGTTTTTGCCAGATTAAGTAACAAAGATCCAAACATATGTACAAACTTTCGTATTTATAATATTAGTATGGATTATGGACTTTTAACTAACTTGAAATTAGCAAAAGAGAGAATCGGAGGAAATTGCCATTCATGATAAGAGAATCGCATAAATGTTGCGTATTGTCGTATACACAGATAAGCCGTTGTTTCGCGAAATACGTTACAATAGGGGAAATGCTAGTCGCAAACAAAAGACGAATACTTTTGATGTCGGAGAAGATATGCAAATATGGAGAGACGGCTTAAAAGAGATTTAAAGATATTATTGCCATTTGTTCTCTTATATGAGATTTAACCCCGCTTAGTAATAAACTTTAAGCGTACACGAGACTTAGAGAGGGATTTACTAAAGCGAAATTATTTTATCAGATACTAGCTGGTGCCCGCGACTTAGTCTGCGTTGAAAAATAAAATATATAATGCTGACAAAATACATGAGTAATATAATTTTTCAAATAACATACTAAATCATGTTTCTTAATTTTATACTAGTATTTAAAATTCAAACGTCTAATATATAATCATCTTTATTGCTGGTATAGCTTTGCGAGGCGTTGAATTTTTGTTTTTAGATGATCTCTCGGGAACAGTAGTTTTTTCTGCATGAAAGGCACCCCTTGTCCTTATCTGTATCAAAATTTTAAGAGTTGACCTCTTGTTGCTATAACACTTTGGCCAGGCGTTAGTTTTGAATTTTATTTTAGATGATCCCTCGGGAGCAGTACTTTTCTTCTGGATGAATGTCCTTTCTCTATGTCCTTTCCGGGTATCCCTGACAACATGTTATGCGATATTTCATGATGATCGGTTGAGTAGTTAAAGCGTAAAAAGTTAACAAACAGACATTTACTTTCACATTTATAATATTAGTATGGAATAGTATGAATTATGTCCATTAGTCTGCGCTTTCCAGCTAAGTCTTAAGGCGAGGACTTAATAAGTTAAAATGTAATACGACAGACAGACAGAGTTACTTTCACATTTATAGTATTATTATGGTTTCTGCTAGTTCTGGCTCCCTTTCATAATTAATTATTTGGACTTTGGTTCACTAAAGCGAAGGCGTTACAAGAACAGGCTAACAAGGAATGAGTGTGAATAAGCCCACTAATAAGGGTTCCATTAGCTTTGATTAAGGTGAGTAAATAGAATTACATTCGCTTCCGACGGTCATTTGTTGGGATTTAGGACGAAATCTTTCATCTGTCTTAGCACATTTTTTTAATTATAAGCATACATAATACATAAGTTGATATTTTGAGACCTTATTATAGACTGCATAGGCATTCCTGATAACAAGTCTCGAAGATATGTAGGTATAATTAGACATATAGGCTACTTTTATCCCAAAAAAATGTCAAGTTACTCTGGGATATTCAGAAAATAAAAACAAACTACAGCGCGTAAGAAGTCGTGGGCACAGCTAGTTATTAATTTTTATTATATATGTCTTTCAAATTCAAAGAATTTTAAGGAATGAAATTAATTACAAAATTTTTATTTATTTTATGAAATTATAAAGCGCTAGAAATAAATGTCTCAAAATCAATTCCATTTCATGGAAATAAGTTAGAAGTATGTACTTGTGAGATCGTTTTAACCCGAATATTTGGGAGCACTTAAGGATTTTTCTTCACCGAGGTCGTATTATGGATACGTCAAAGGAAGGCTTTATCGTCCGGATACTGCTTTCGATATTCGCGAGGCTCAAGATCATTTTCCTGATTTCTAACGCTACTCAGATTTGTCGAAATATTCGAGCATATCAGCTTTTTTCTGATCCACTCAGATTTGAATTTCCATCAATGAAAACACTTGATGTAAAATAAGTTTCTGAAAAGAAACACTTGAAACGAAAATCTAAGAACAGATCTCTGTCGTAGACTAGATTTTATTATGAACATAGCGAAATAAACTTTCATGGTACAAATTAAGCAATTTAAAATTTGCATTATTCTCTAAAACAGAAAAGAATATTCCTTATCTCGCTGTAAATGAAAAATGAAATAAAATTGGCGATGATGAATGAGTTCAGTAAAATTCAATTTCGTACCAAACAAGATATCCAGCAAAAGATTCGTTTTCGCCTCCCGTTTATATAATCCGCGTAAATGAGGTAAAGATATGTAACGCGTTCATTGTACAAATAAATATTCAGATATCTAAAACGGCATTGAACAAACAGAGCGATGTATATCATATTACGCTCGCATTTTAAAGGTTGAAAATGTTTCTAAAATTTCCTTTGATTCGTAACAATGTACCTGTAAGTTTATTTCATTTTTATTTTATATATAGTATCTTTTATATAAAAATGAATTACCTATGAGTTTTGTATGTGTACAACATTCATTTCATAAATTAATGTTGTGACATAAAACTCATAACATAAACACAGCAGCACATATCCTGTTATTTCACGATGTTCTTTTGTAAGGGGATGGATGATTTTTTTTCTGCAAGTTATATTCACAATCCTACCTCGTTTATCTCTCTTTCCATTAGTGAAAACCTTATCATAACCCGTTGGGTGCTTTAGAAGAAGTTGGAACAGCGACTTTATTTCATTATATTATAGATTCACTAAATTTCAATAGTAACTGTTCACCAATTTATATTCGGTTGTATTATGTATAGGTCTAGGTATTATACAACAAATGATTATATAAGAATAGGTATACAAGTAAATAGTTCAACATATGGTTCCTCATTTGTAAACAATTTTTACAAAGGAGATCTTGTGGCCATTGTCTTTCTCATTTTTGTCTTTGAAGAAACTAGTAATAAAATGTGCAGTTTTATTTCTTTTTTTAATTTCACGCGCAGTTCGGTCGGAGACGGGTTAGCATTTAATTCTGCACAAGTGCAAGTAGAACTGGCTCCTATCGTAATGCAATTTCACTTTGAAATAGTCTTGAATTCTCTGTTGTAACAATATCTAGTTTTAGTAAAATAAAATTAGTGTAACATGGTGACTAGTCAACACTACAATTATGATTTGAAGTAAAAATTAATTTATATTAAGGGACGTCATATTATAGGATTATTAAATATCAACAACTTTTCTCTCATAACTTTTATGTTAAGCTTGGCAGACAGGTTGACGGTCCCCTTGATGGTAGGTGGCTACCGTCGCCTATAACACAAGCAAGGTCCACAGGCTGCCAGTGTTCTGCCAACTACAGTAGGATTAAGGATAAGAGATTGGAAAAGGGATAGGAAAATGGGATCTGGCATCCTTTACTCCCTCCACTCACCGAAACACAAAAGCACACGCGGTGGTATTTTACGGTGGTATCTTGTCACGGGGTGGTTTCTGGCACCAGACGGGCTGCACAAATGACTGCGACATGCAAGAACCCTAACAACTCATCAAACAGGCTCGTCAAAGAATTTTCTTTACAATAAAAATATAAATTATATCTACATTTTTAACACTATGTCTATAAGTCCGTTGTTGCGTCTAAACATTAGTTCGATTGATTTAATGACATTTTTGTTATACTCAAATATACTCGTACTGGTATGAAGAATGCTTAAACAATAGGGTAGGATAGAACTTTTCACTTTTCACTTTTCATACAACAGTTGCGAGTTAAATCTAGTGTTATATATTAACAAAGAAAATTATACATACAGAAATCTAGAATCCCTTCGTCATTACTTAAAGAATTTAATGAATTAGAAATACTGAAATCTTTATAGCTCTTGTGAAACGTTTCGTTTAGTTCAAGCTTGTCTGTTGAAAGCGACCGTAAAATGTAACAGCACGCTTGCAGTGAATGCAAAGTGAATGCCGCTTGCCACTACACGTCACTAGAATAGAATGATATTGCGAAATATTCAAAGAGTGGTGCATTGTATTGTGTTTTCCTTGTCTGCATTTCGTAATGCTCTTTTAAAAACATTTTAATCCATTAAAATTGAAAGAAAGAAGAAAGAAAAAAAAGAAAGAATATTATTCACGCAACACAGACACCAACATAATACAAAAACCACAAAACAGAAATTAATTACGAGTAACAGCTAAAAGATGTGTATTTCCTCGCGGCAGTGAATTCGCCCGGCCCAATGGGGCCTAAACCGAATCTGATACTGGCTCACCATTGTGCTGAGATGCTAGACAAGCACCTGCAACATATTAAAACATATTCTATTATACAAATATATTTAATAAATTACTTAGATATGGAAATAAATTACATAAATACATAGATAAATAATATAAAAACTTAAACAAAGTACTTATATATGAACTGCCAAAGAAATTGGTAAAATTTAAATTGTTTTCATACTAGTTATGTGACCACCAACATTTTCGAGTGATTCGATGGACGTGTAAGTGCCCAGTGCCTGTTATATCTAGTCATTCATTTATTTAATTAGTGACAGGGCACACTGTGTTTCACAGTTATTTGGGCAGCCCGTCTGGCGGCAGTAACCACCCCTTTAAATAAGACCAACGTGAAACACTGTATGTGCTGCTGTAAATTAGGGATCGTGTATTATCGTAAAACAGGCTACCGATTTAATTGATTTTTATATAATAGAAAAAGATACTATTTCATTCTAAAATCTTTATTATGTGATCTACGGTCTAGTATCTATTACTCTATTTTGTGACTTATGTAGTAGGCCGTCTGCTGTTCTTCACAATATCACAATTCTTTTAAAGGTAACAACTGCAGTTATAAAATGTCTTGCCATTTGATACATCTAAGTACGCAACACCTTTGAACTTCATGAGAATATGTATAAGGGTTGAACCATAAATAACAGCTGTACGCATCTTTTGCATACAAAAGTGTGAACTAAGCGGTGGTACGGGAATATTCAAAGTACAATACCTATACGAAAGTATTTAGGGTTCAGCAAATCTGAAGAAATAAAATAGATAGACATAATTTTTTTTGGTCTCCCTGTGTCCTTCCGTTTGAGAGACTGGTCGACATTCTTTGTTCGGCAACGAATTTTTTTTTAATAAGGGCAATGACAAGCAGTATGGGCGATAAAAAAAGGGTTTCGTTCACTACCCAAGCCCATACCTCTTAACAGCAGCCTTGAGAATATTTTTAAGTTGCTCTTAGACTTATACCGATTAAGGATAGTAGAATAAAGGATAAGGAATTTTAGGAAGAGATATGTCAATGATGTCTAGAATCCCTTAATCACTCATCGAAACACAACAGCGCACATGCTGTTATTTCACGGTACTCTTATGTAAGGCGGCAGTTACAGATGGCAGATGACTGCACTGAATACGTAGTATGCCCTATCACTAATTGCTAGATCCAGACTAGAGCTAACTTTGAAAAGTTCATTGCCAAAGTTGCCCCTGCCGGGAATCGAACCTCTACTTAGACAGAGCACTATATGGCATGCACCTCAACCACTCGACTCGGCTTGTCAAATTATAAGATGTTACATTGTATCCATCCACTACCTATAGCAGTAGTACAGCCAGTTACAGTATATTGTATTATATTTTTATCAGCAGAGATTGAAAATGATTTTGTTGTTGACGTTTTTGGATGAGAAAGAATTGTAGAAGGACGCATATTTTTTGGCACTTGGTATAATGAAGTTTTATCGGAAAATGTAGGGAACTAACTAATCAATTATTATAGACATATTTCAATTAAAAATAAATATTCCTGGAAAGCTTTCTCAGATATTTGATTTTCCTCTTCGGATAAATGCCTCTAACTTGCTACAATTTCACTATAACAAATTGAAGAAAGATCGATCCCCTGAGATATGAATCAAAGCGTGACACAAATATGTTTTCATAACTTTCCAATAGTTTTATAGGTTATATGCTGTTATCAGAATATTAATAGGAATTTTTTTCAGAGAAAGAGTAACAGGGGATGTTTCTATCGAAATGTTTGAGTACTATAAATTGTGTATAGAGATTTTTCTCCGTTTTCTAGACATATTATTTATTTTCGTGTAATTCCCTCCCGGTGTGATTCCCGGCGGGGTCATCTTTGGAAATGTACTTTTCAAAGGTCTGGATTTGGAAAGTAGTCGTTTCGCTGTCATTTGGGCAGCCCGCCTGGCGGCAGTAACCACCACCCCCTTACAGAAGACCACCGTAAAATAACAGCACGTGTGCTATTGTGTTTCGGTGAAGGCGAGTGATGTCAGAGCCCATTTCCCTATCCCTTCCCAATCCCTTATCCTTAATTCTAATATATTTGACAGCGCACTTGCAACACCTAATACCAGTGGCGTTGCTTGTTTTATAACTACCTACCATCAACTGGACCGTCAGCCAGCAAAATTATATGAAAAAATGGCAGTGAAAAATGATGGAATATGTAGTATACCTACGGTGTATATTGGAAATACACGTCCGTATTGCTTACTGGTAACATGTTTCCTTATGCGTTACTAAGCCAGCGCTAGTATGAAAGGGGATGTGGTGAAGGCAATTGGGGTTAGTGATCCAGCGAGGGGTGCAAGTACAATGTATTGTGTTTCTATAGACAACGTAAGTACTAGATGCTTGTGGTTATGATACGATATGGAAATGTATCGAACTTATGTATCGAACGTCTTTGTGTTATAATAAATATTGTTTTGTATGGAAAGAATTTATTAAGTGAAAAAATTATAAAAAAATAGGCATGTTGCGCACTTTTGATATGGGGAAAAAACAATGAACCGCTGGACCGATATGTGTGTGTGTGTGTGTGTGTGTGTGTGTGTTTAGCCGATAGGCTAGATTATACTAGTTCTGGACAAACTAAAAAAAAATAAAATCCAGATCACTTGGTTAAGAAATGGGGAAAATTGGAAAGGAAAATGGGGAAAATCAACACTTTGGACGACATTTTTTGTATTGTGATCACAAATTATCCGATGACTATATGCTCTTGATTGCAGTCATAAATTCAATAATTGATTCTGTAAGTTTTGTATAAAATTTGCACTTGAAGTACCATCCAGTGAATCGTCAGCCCGTTTGCCTAACTTGACACAAAAAAAATTACGACCGCAGAATGCACATCGAGTGACTTTAATTATTATATAACTTTGAAATTACGTCAAAAGATAAAATAAGTAATTTTAAAATGACGTCGAAAGATACATAATTAATATGCCTCAGGCTCCCGAAATCCCATTTATTTGTTAATCAAAAATAATTATTCGCCTCAAAAACCGATCAAGATAAATTAAACCATCTTGTTTGAACAAATTCTTGAAATTCATTATAAAGAATTATTTATATAAATTTTTTGTCTGTTAGCTTCTAACGTATAATTTTTTTTTTACTCGTGGGATAATCCAATGGTGGATATTGCAATGACGTTAGAACATTGAGATTGTTAGATTGTTTTAGAACACTATCCGTTTGATGGCGATTTTCGACCGAATTTAAGTTAAAATATGTATGTTGTAATGACATTTAAAATTTGGTAAAAAATTTAGATTAAATTTGGTATTTAATGAGGAAAAAATTTAAATGGCACAAACGCACAGAAAAACAAACTGTACTTATGTACAACGTGTCTAAATTGTTTGTTTTAAAAATAATATTTAATATACAGATACGGCTCGTATACGATTTTATTATATGTAGAGATATAGATAGATATATTTTTATAGATATAGAAGATATAGATATAGTGTGATATAGTGTGATATAGTGCTAATACAACTGTATTTTCCTCTTACCGGTCAGTTTTCGATTATGTTTCTTATTCTTGAGAGAAAATCCATTTAAAATATTTCAAAATTAATTGAAATATGCACAGATATTTTATTTCAATATTTTATCTTAAAATTTTTAATAAATTCAATATTTTCAATATTTTTTAATAAATATAATTATTAGTATAAACACAAGTTTATACTAATAATTTTATTTATTGTTTCAGTTGCAAGTATATTAAGAATCTAAAATACAATATTCAGAGTAGGTATTGTCAAGCAGCCACACATCGTAATCTCATTGGCTGGGTGATAGAACTTTTAATCTTTTAATCTCAGTCTCGTGGGACAACAGCGAAATCCTTAATTGAGTCTACGAAGCCTTCTCTCTACGCTCCCCTGTCTAAGTTGTGATGTAATCTGGTGCTTCCGAATGATCTTTTGCAAAAATTCTTTATTGGCTATTTATTATTGGGTTCTATTCTTATTAGCTGACAATAATTTATATCCGCAATAAATAGAAATCAATAATTAGCATTGCAAATCGTCGTGTTTATATCACATTATACGTTTAATAAAACTAGCTTTTCCTTTTCCCTTAGGTGTTAAAAGATTTATTCAAACTTTATTTGCACATATATTATTTGTCAGGCGTTGAATTTTTAATTTATATGATCCCTTGGGAATAGTACTTTTTATATTAGATGAGAATACCCTAAGTGTTTTTCTGTATTCCTCACGTATATGAATAATTTAATTCTTCTCTATATTAGTATTATATTTAGTACTAGGTATTACCGTGGTATCTCGTTATTTGTAGAAGTTTTACTTTAGTTTTAGTTGGACTTTTTAACTGACTCAATAAGGCCACTGTATGTTAGTCTCGAGGAATTAAGTAATTAATTAAGTAATAAGGTTGCTTTCTTAAAAGCTTTCGGAAGAAGTAATAGCAATAGGTAAACGCCTCATTGTTTGTAATCTCTAATATGTTGAGATAAATTCTTAATAGATTTGATTCTTCCACACGTGTAAATTTTCAGATACTCGTATGGATACTTAATTCAGATACTTAATTTATAATTAGCATAATACGAATTTCGTGAAGAGGGTTAAGTTAAAAACACAAGATACAAGGCATTCTAAACTCATGGACTTTGAAGCGCTAAAAGTTGCTTTTTAAAGCAGTAAAAACCACTCATTCAAAAATTGTATTGTTTATATGAATTTTTTTGGAAACTGTTCTAATGGTAAAAACAAAAAGCCATAATTTCTAGGCCTTCTAGCGCTAGCGAGCTGTGGGCGCCCGCCAACGCTTGTATGAAACATTTCATATAAACGTTGAAGGTCAATGTCATTAGCCCAAGTGAATCGCTTAATACTGAAACTTCGAATTCAGCCTTCGTTTAGCCTTAAGGGATGTCAGAAGCCTATGCTTTATCATCCAGTTACTTATTGTACTATCTATAAGTATTCCTCTTGATGCAACTTTTGTTCATAGACTTCCAAGTTATCGATTATTTAGTTGACTACGAGTAGTAGCCGCTTCATCCATTTTATAATATAATAATAATGGTTATTTACAAAATAAAAGAACAAGAATATAAGAAGGGATTCTTTATTCCACTTTGTAAGGGGATCATTAGGCTTTTCAATGAAAGGATCCAATTAGTCTCATCTAAGGGTAAGTATACACAGAATAAACGTAACGAACTCTCTGTTTTAGGGCGAAAACAAACCCACATAACCTGCGATTTGTTAATAAACAAACATCTTCTCACCCTTTTGTTGTACAACAGAGGAACGTGTTCTCAATTCTAAAAGCATTTCCTTTATTTGCGAACGGTATCATTAGCCGCAATATGTGGGACCACGACGGAGATATATGGCGGGCCCGTTTATTGCTTCAGTGATAAATGAAGAGATGAGGGGAAAAAACAGTGAAGCAAAGATAGTGGAAATCTCGTACCGACACTTAACATACAGTTTTCATGAATAATGCCATATTTGTTCGCGACAGTCGTATTTATGACTCGACAGTGCCTGGGGACTAATGTACTCCCATCTTTATTTTTAAGAGCCTTAAGGCAAGGTCTTTTCGCAACATTTACGATCTAGAGTAATAAATATGGTAGACTTTAGGAGACACTTGGTGATGTCTCCTAAAGTCAACTAATATACAAGAAAAAAGTAAATGAATGATATTTCCGAGTTTGCATTCAAACAATTGTGATCTTCTCGCCACTTTTTTCAATTTTGTGAGTGATGTCTGGCACACGTATCTAAATCTGATATTTTTTCATTGTTATTTTCCCAAAAATGCTCTTATTATTTTCTCTTTATAATAATACTAGTATTTGCCCGCGACTTCGTCCGCATCCGATCGCTACCAAATTTCACAGGAACACCCGCTGCACTAATCTGAAGATTGTCTGAAAGTTTCATCAAAATCGGTTCAGCGGTTTTGGAGTCTACAGGGGACATACACACACACATCGCCTTTTATAAATATATTATATTAAGATTAGTATCTAAGATGGTATGGCGAAGTCATTTTCTAATATGCTACAATATCACGAGAGATTTTATTGTATCGACAAAATAAGGATAAAGCCAATATTCGCAAATAAAGCCTCGCTTTAAATCTCTGTGTAGATAGTAACAAATTTAACGATATACGGCAAACGTAACATAAGCCATCTTATATTGGTAACCACGTTATAAATAATTGAAGTAATTATTCTTACATTACTAATTTCAACTAACTTTAGTTAAAGGGGTTAAATATTTATTCATTATTTCGTATTCGACGTACAAATCTTGTATCTACTCGTATTAAGGAGTTTAGTAATTTAGAGTCACTTCAGCAATATTTATATTATATAGGCACTTAATAAGGAAATCTAATGTCATTTGATGAAAAATAGCGTTGATACTAAATTTAATCCATTTCAAAAGAAAGCTATATTATTCACATTTGCAATAAACGTTTAAAAAACGATAATTAAAAAAAAAAACTAAAACATTTGTTTTTTTTTTTACTTTTCCAAAGACCCCAAAACTTTAGTTGGAAACAAAGGGGAAATCTTAAAATATAGGTACATTTTATAATAAAGAATTTACAAGAATTATTAAGTAATCGTATAAGTAACCTTTACATCTCATGTTCAGAAAGAAAGTAAAAGTAAAGTAACTTACATTGTAAACTATCTCGAAAACAGCTCATGGCGCTCATATCAATTGTTTTTCAAATAATAGCAGGCACAATGAACTTCAAATGTATTTCTATTTTTTTTATTAAGTGTTTTTTTTTGCATTTAGTAGGTAACATAGAGAAAATAAACAAAACAAATGAAAAGTTTATATGCATACACAATTATATACAAAAATTTAAATTTGAAAACTAAAAAGCAAAATTAATTCAATTTCTAATGCTTTAGTTACCTACTGTATATGTATACTGCGACATTACTTCCTCCAATTGGTTTGAATCCGGTGACTGTTTTATAAATGATCTATTTGTTTTACTTTTTCCTAGTAAAACAAATTTGTTATAGTGAGAATTGTTGTTTTGAAGTTCCCTGTTTGAAAATAAAATAATTTATTTGGTGAATAGAAATGTTAAAAAAATTACAATTTTTGTATGTAGATAAATATTCAATTTGAAAATTGTTTTTTTTTTTCCTGGAAATGTTTTTATAAGTTTCGGGAATAACTGCGTATTGTTTTTGTGTAAGAAAACCAGAAAGAGTAGGTACAGCGATGAGTCAATTTATTGGTTCTGCTTTGTACCAAATGATGTTTGATCAAATGTTTGGTTCAAATTGCAATTTACGGGATATGCACAATTGATTATGTTATGTCCTAACCACTTAACCATTGAGTATGAGAACAAAATAATAAATACAATTTCAATGGATCGGGCTTGCCTTGCTTGGAAGAAATAGCAATGATTATTGAAAGGCCTTGTTTTTATGGCCGTACATGGTTTAACGTAGTGATGTATCAAGACAAGCTAATATCAGCGAGTTCTTCATAAGAAAAACCGGCTAAATAACTAATAATAAACCTACCTGTTTGTGTTTTTGAATGATTTATTATAGAGGTGGTATATTCATATTGTTATATTAAATAAATTATTTCAAAAACAACGAATTGTGGACGCTGGATCCAGACTCTTTCTGCTAAGATTTGTAAAGTTATCTAAGGGGCCTATGGCCACCAGTGGACGTCCTATGGCTGATGATAATAATAAGTTAATAATAAACAGTATGTTATTTATGATAAACACATTTTTATTCAATACAATTCAATAAACAATACAACTGACTGAATAGTTACGAAATTAATAAAATTCGTCTTATTGTGAAATGAATTGAGGCAGGAATGTTTTTTGAAGTGAAAACTTCTTTAGGCGCGTTGGGTACCTTTAATATGGGAAAAACAGTGAACTCGCGCCGACACCCTCAGTGACGTTTAATTGTATGAAATAAGCACCATCTACCCGAATGAGTACGTACTTATTGGTTAATAAGATTAATTTCGTCAATACTTTGTTCAGTCAATAGTCAACAGAAATTAAAGCCACTTCTGACGTGCAGACTTTTTTAATATTCAATTTAATATTAATATTTTTAATTTAATATTCTTGTTACAAATTACATTATCATTCATACAGTACTGAAAAAATTAAATTGAATTTTGCAACAGACTGTAAAATAACCTGAACTCACTCACAACAATGTTGCCTTGTTCATTTATTTAACAGTTTACCTTTTGCGTTCTCAGCTACGTGCTTTATAAAGGTGGAGAAAAACTGTCCCGGAAAGGTCGTTTAATTAACCGAGTACTGGTGGTCAGGGAAAATATTCACGGTTAATTTTTCAAAGCCGGGGACCGATATTGTAAAGTGGATTCACGAGGGTTTTAGAGATCCTCCTCATCTATAAATCTTAAGGATATCAAATGTAGTAGACAAATTAATGTAGTTTAGAAATTAAATGCGTTTTATTATTTATTATATTTGATTATATCGACATGGTCGTCTATACTAAGAATATAAATTGGTAAAGTTTGTATGACATTGTCCTTGATGAAGGTCCTCATCAGGAATAGCCTCGATTTTGTTGTTAGTTTGACTTTAAACGATTACTTTAATAACGAAAAATAATATAATACAAAAAAACGCAGCAATTTATATTTTATTTAGCAGTCTATCTAGCAAGAGAATCCTAAAAGGGCAGTAAAAGAAAAATAAAGTGGTACTTGATTTGGACGTTAAAATTTCATTCAAACTCGTGTTCAGCTTCCTTTCCAGCGTTCCCATTTTAAAAAACTTTCGTTGCACGAAACATTTACAAAAGCTGTGATTTTTTCAACGACTCTCTAAATCTCTGTAAGCTTTGCTCTGAAGTGTTTCACTCGAAATGAAAATGAAAATAAATACGTATATTAAATTTTATAAATCAACAATAGACGAAGAGATTCTTGGGTTACATATATATAAATAAAACTCACTTGCAAATGAGTAACTAATGTCCAAACATCCACATTTATGATAATATTATTAGGATTTTTGAAATAAAATTGTATAAAAATTATTGTTACCATTCAAAAAAATAAAAATCTATGTTTGAGTTAATTATCAACTGTAATTTATGTTTGGTTATTTAGACACTTTTTTCTTAAATTTAAAAGTTGTCAGACAAGACAGTCCATTTCAAGGCAGAGCTACCGTCGCTTTTAGCAAAAGCAACGCTACAGGTTATGCTAGTGCGTTGCCAACAATAGCAGGATTAAGTTTAGGTAATAGGGCACTGGCCCTTATTTACTCATCGAAAAAACACAATAGCACACATGCTGTTATTCTGTTATGTGTCTTCTGTAAGAGGATCGCCACGAGCGAAACGCAGTATATGCCCTGCCACTACTTGCCAGAGCAAACCAAAGCCAATTATAAAAAGTTCATGGCCAAAGTTCGCCCTGCCGGGAATCGAAACCGGGACACCTAAGACAGAGCTTTAAAACATTAAATTTTAACCACTCGACCAAAGGCTCGCCAATTAGACATATAGTAGTAATAATTACACTAACTAACAAGCACGGTAACAGTTACTGAAACATGTTTTAATGTAAGATGACGCCATAAGAGAAACTCGAGGGCCAGGGGCGAGATTTGTTATGTTTGTAATGGACAAAATTTAATTTTCTCGCGGCTCTCCTAAAACAAAGCAAAATTGGGGACCGAACTTAATTTAATATTCAAAACGCATGGAAAGTAAAACAAGTTTTCATAATAGCGACCAACATACCGTTACACGTTAATCACCAACAGAAAAAGTCGACGCTTTCTTTACCCGCATAATAATTTCGTATAATTTCGCCTCCGTGTCACGTATTTTAATTAGTGCTTACAGCGAATATTTTATTATTCTATCTAGTTAGTTGGAAAATATTAATTCAATAAGTTTCGTTTACAATACTGTAGGATATTGGAGAGGCGCGATTTTATTTTAAATAGTGGCAGGGCACATGGGTCAGATTCAGAATGTCCAAAGTGTCAGAATGTCCATTGTTATAAAATGATCTATCAAAATGTCTAGTATTAAAATTGTCTATAAAGACAATGGAAAAAATACTTTTAGTTGAATGTGAACACATTCACTTCCATCTAAAAGTAAAGAAAAGTATGCCTAAAGAATCGCTGTTGGATTTTTGGTATGGGGAAAATGCACTGAACACGTCGTGAAGTTGTTTTCACTTCTGACGTGCAATATTACTACTGACAGTTTTTTATTCCACACACGTAAATCGGTTGTATTCAAATATACTGAGGTTTTGTATCGTCTTAAATATTTTTATCAGGAATTATATGTTTTGGCAACTAAATATTTATATGAAAAGTGTCCATATCTTTCTCTTTATCCTTGAAACCACGAGAAATTCCCTAAACACGTAACCGATCCGCTCAGGCAAATGTGTCTCTAGGTTGGTGGCTATAATGTTACGTACGTTAATAACGAATTAACGAACCAGCTGGTGTTGCAAGCTTGCTGTATAATTTACGTGAGCCGCACGGACGGGCTCATGTAAAATATTTACTAAAATCTGTTCCCGTACATCGTTATTTTAATATTGAATCCTACATAACTCACGGATATTTTATGAAACTAACCTTTATTAAAAACAGCATCTATACATTTTATATAATAAAGTCACTGTCTGTTTCTTTGATAACTTTTTCTAAATCATCTAATGGATTTTGATACGGAGGAATACTCATAGGCAGATATAAAATTAGCATTAAAAAATTGCATCCGTGCGAAGCGGAGAGCGGGTTGCTAGTTAACACATGGGCTGAAAAGTCCAGGGCCTAAAAAAGATAAACACGGTTATTTTTGTTCAAAATTAGCTTTATTCATCAACGTAATCTCCATCAAGAGCAACGCAATCATTCCTGCGCCGCTCTAACATTTCAATACCACTTTTGTAGAACAATTTATCTTTTGCCTCAAAATAGGCCTCAGTCTCAGCGATAACCTTTTCATTCGTGCGAAATTTCTTACCGGCGAGCATTTTTTTGAGGTCTGCGAACAGCCAGTAGTCGCTGGGAGCCAAATCTGGCGAATACGGTGGATGGAGCAATTCGAAGTTCAATTCATGTAGTTTTGACATTGTTTTGATTGACTTGTGATACGGTGCGTTGTCTTAATGAAACAAAAATTTTTCTTTGCTATATGCGGTCGATTCTTTCCAATTTCGGCCTTCAAACGCTCCAATAACGCTATATAATATTCACTGTTGATGGTGTTTCCCTTCTGAAGATATTTGATGAATATTACACCACGCACATCCCAAAATAGGTCACAACCTTTCCAGGCGATTGTTGTGCATTCGGGCGCTTTGGACGAGGTTCACTAGTTGCTGTCCACTCAGATGACGATCGTTTTGATTCCGGAGTGAAGTGGTGGATCCATGTTTCATCCATTGTCACATATCGACGCAAAAATTCCGGTTAGTTACGTTTAGACATGGCCAAACACTGCTCAGAATAACAACAGAAGCAATGGCTTGAAAAGTCCCCATAACACTTTTTAAACCATTGCTTCACTTGAACGGTATTTTTTCCTATCAAAAAGCAGTGTAAAATTAAAACACGAAATTACTTTTGATCCATTGTTTTGAAAATAACAAAAGTAGCCTCACTCTTAGCACAATAACTCACAAACTAATGAATAGAATATCATGAAATTTTAACAGCTGTCTTTTGAAGGTTAGTACGAACTGAAAAAGAGGTGAATGCAATAAAACTAGCGCCATCTATGTATTAGGCCCGTGACTTTTCAGCCCATGTAATATACATATATATATTTTACAGGTGTATAGAAAAATATATACATTTTTACAAAACCTATTAAAAGTTTTGACAAATCTTAACTTCGAAACATGAACATATAACAAAAAAAAAATCTATCCGAACAGTAAACAATAAAAAAATAGGTACGGACATACGAAAGGAGTTCTCATACTCAAATGAAATATTAAATATTAAATGTCATATTAAATGTGTATACTGATATGAATTTCTTATGTATTGTTTTTCCAAGTATTAACTTTGTGGAAATATTTTCATAATTTGTGTTAACTTTATGGAGTTAATATTAGGTTATTTCTGTAGACATTTCTGTTTTATTATAGAAATAAAGCGTTTATAGAAATAATGCATTGAAAACATTCAAAAGTTTGAATTAGTGGGTATTATCAAAAGAAATAGGCCAAAGAAACTGTGTAGGAAATAAAGAAGAAAATTTTATATAATCATTTCGAAGGATGTGTACCTACTTACTTGAGTCTGTAATCCTATCTCCTCCGGGATCCTCGGGAGATTGCTTTGGTCTGGCTCATGAAAAAATATTGAAACTTTGTGTCTACATAGTTGCTGCGAGCTTTTATACTAAAAGCTCTCGGTACATCCATGGTCTATCAGCAATGCGAGCCATCAACGAACCTTGTCCCATATAAATCTAATCTATAAATAAAGTGATTATAATATACAGACTATAATAAAGTAAATTAGGCACTCGTCTTCTATAAATAACTTACTGGTATAATAATATTTGTTTCACAGGTTTTTCTTTTATTTTGGTATTTTTTATTATTATAAAAGATGGTAGACAGGCTTTAAAATGACGGTTCACTTGATGATAGTTACCTGGTAGTTTTAAGGGAGACTACTGGTCTCTCCTAAGCCCTTAATACACAAACTTTCCTATTTTATCCCTCTTTCTATTAGTGAAAACTGTATCAAAACCCGTTAGGTAGTTCAGAAACAGTTAGCGGAGAAACAGGGAGACGTTGACAGTTTAGGCGACTTGGTTGCAAAAAATATTGTTTACTTTTATTCTTACATAAAAATTTAATTAGGTTATATTATTTAATTTATAAGCCTTTAGTAAAAAAATATCTGACTGATGATGAAACCGCATCCGAAAAATATTAAAAGGGAGTATTTTTGTATTTTTGTAATTTTCTATTTTACTTTTAAAAAGATTTATCAACTTAAAAACTATTGGTACGATTTTAGAAATTCTTTCACCTATAGAAAGCTATATTATCAGCGAGTGACGTAGGCTATATTTTATAAAGTTACGCGGGCGAAGTCGAATGCAACAGCTAGTTGTATCTGACCAAAGTTGTTACTTAACTTACTTGATCTCAGTTGACCTGGGCTTAACGTTTACGTCCCGAATAAAATAAAGCGATAAAATGTCAACTAAAATACTTAATTTAATGGAACGAACTGTTAAGGATATTTCATTTTGTTGCTATGAGGACATTTAAAATTAACTGAAAGGGAATAATAAGCTTAAAGCAATCAACTCAATTAACAATATAGACAGACGACTTCATTACACGAAAGTAATTAGTTAATAATATTCTGTTATTTAAATGTTATATTATGTGTTTGATTACATATATGAAAATGCTGGTTGTTTTTCGATTCACTTGTTTTTTTTAGTTTCATGGAAATTCAGTTTATTTTTAATGTATGAAATCGCTACAGCTTATGTCGTTTCAAAGGTACTGCGACACGCAAATCTGAAATTTATGTGTTGTTTTCCATGTTACTTCATTACCCTTTTAAACGGGAAAAATGTGCGTACACATTCTGGCGTGGTTTATTTTTAGTATGTTATATAAAAATAACATCATTTTTAAATACTTCAGTGTTTATAACTCGGTGGTTATTTTTTGCTGTTATGAAAATGAGCCATGTAATTATATGTTACTAGCGACCCGCCTCCGGCTTCGAACGGATGCAAGTTTTACTGCAAATCATTTACATAAACCTTCCTCGTTTATCACTCTTTTCTATTAGTGAAAACCGCATCAAAATCCGTTGGATGATTCAGAAGAAGTCAGCGGAGAAGCAGACATAAGCGGTCAATAACTATTTGCCAGTATAAAAAGCATACAATAATTTAATCCAGTTAATAAACTAATCACCCCCTTACAGAAGACCACTGTGAAATGACAGTACGTGTGCTGTTGTGTTTTGTTGAGCGAGTAAAGGATGCAAGAGCCCATTTCCTATCCGCTTCTACTTAATGCTACTGTAGTCGGCAGCGCACTTGCAGCACCAGTGGCGTTGTTGTGTTATAGGCGACGGTAGCCACCTACCATAAATGGACCATCAGCCTGTCTGCCGACCTGAACATTAAAAAAAAAGGTTTTTTTTGAGTTTTTGAAATCTAATCACTAAACTTCTGAATATGGATGGAGATGCGAACTGAAATTATAATTCGCAGTAAATACAAATTCAATATTTCTTTCTAAAAAACAATGAAAAAGTTTCCATGTAAATAATGAAAAAAAAATATACAACATTTTGAAGCTATTTTACCTAGAAGCAAGGAATAATAAAATCTTTAACTTTATCTAGTTTTCGGTACATTTATTTTTGGTCATAAAATAATATCTACTTTAGTGCAATATGATCTCGCTTCATGATAAATTGTCCTATAGATAATTTAGTCTTTGGGTCTCATGGATGCGAGGGTCTTAACGGTTTTAAGATGAATGGTGTTGGACGGGAATTACTGTGCTAATATTGAGTTTTTTTTCCCACCAGTGAATTTAGTTACTTTTTTATAATATTATTGTTAAGGGATTTGCTTATATTAATTGTTGTAGTGTGTGTCTTCATAGCCAATAAACTAAGTATATATGTTCCTGTAAGTAACTAAATAAATAAATAAAATAAAATAAAAATAAATAAATAAATATCTTTACAGCTGTTCTATGATTATGGTTGATGAACATGATAACATGATTATAAGTGTTACATTATAAAATTTATAAAATGGGAAGTTCTAGAATTTTTATTAGCTGCAGACATTATTGTTTTTAGAATTAAAAGATTCATGTTAATAATAAATTCCTTTTTTATTGAAAATAAATTTATATATTTTAGTTGCAGCTAGCTGTTGCACGCGACTTCGCCCGCGTAACTTTATAACATATAACCTATGTTACTCGCTGATAATGCAGCTTTCTATAGGTGAAAGAATTTTCAAAATCGGTCCAGTAGTTTTTTAGTTTATTCATTACCAAACATACAAAAATACAAACCTTCTCTCTTTATAATGTTAGTATAGATTTGGCAAGTTTTAAATATGTGATTTTCGTTACGATTAAGTTTTTATTTTCCTTTGTCTGCATTATATTATATTCGCAAATTATTATATTCTCAAAATATTATATTCGCAAAACATTACATTCGCAAAATATTACATTTTGGACAACCATGATTAAAAATGTTTAACTAAATTATGTTCTCAAAATATTATATTAGCTAAATATTACATACTCAAAATTTTATAAGTGGAATCAAATTAAAATTAAGTTGAACTTATTTGTTCTTAATTTAGCAAATGTTTTTAGGCATTGTTATTTTGTTTGTAATATAGTCTTCTCAAAACTATTTCTTGTTATTACAGTAGTACAGCATTTAAAATTATGAAAGAAGTACCAAAAAATGACTGTTTGATGTTCCTTTGAATACGGGTTTAGCTAGGAGTTATCTGTGCCGCTTCAATGAATAAAGATGTAAAACCAAGTAGTTCTTTTCATCTGTGTTTAACTACGTCTGTAACATGGAAAGGATATTTTTCGGTTGACGTGGCACAGCTGTGTCCAGTAGCTCATATTAATATGTCTGGATAGTCTTTAGATTATGTTATAGGTATAAGCTCATCTGAACTGCATGTCGCCATAAGATAAGGTACAATATTATACACATAAAGACCCAACGATCACCTCCCTCCTCCCAACCCAACGACCCCTATTTGAATAATATACAGAGTTTTTATTGAAAATATAACTTTATTATTAACAATAAATTAGATTGGAGACGATCGGCCACTCATTAAGGCGTAAGTGTAAACTACACAAAAGGGCAGTTATTGTGTGATCCAAATTGGACTGCGAGATATAGTGTTTGCTAATAAAGAAAGAATGTTTAGAAAGAATGTCCTTTAAAAAAAAGGACTATCAGCGACGCCTAGATTTCCTGAAATTTACATGAAAAATAATGCGAGTCCCGTGACCACCGTGAAGTTTTTTGGAAAATAATGACAAAGAGATCAGAATAAAGCTATTAATGTAATTTCTTTTATTGCCTCTCTATCTTTTGTCCGAGGTTTCGTCCGCGTCCTTCGGGAACTATACTTTTTATTTGGATGAAAGTTACCCTATTTTCTGTACCCTCGACAACGTGTATGAAAATTTTCACGATGATTGGTTGCGTAGTTAAGGCGTGAAAGCGTAACAAACAAATAAACGAAATCGCTATAGGATTTGTAATATTAGTTAGGATTCCTTTCACAAAATCAAGTCAATTCTCTTTTGTCATTTGTTCCAGCCATGTTTCAGCTATATTTATTCGTATGTAATTTCGAGAACTAGGTTAAAGAAGCGGTCACGATTGTCATACGCCTATCCAATAGGCGAAATAACTACGAACTGGAAAATTGGATACGACGACCCGTCTCGCAGTAAATGAAAGGACTCGTAGGGAGACACGTTGAAAGGAAATACTTAATAGAAACACGTACTGCTCGCATGTAAATAGCTTTACTACTTGTGAAATTGTTTCACTCTCCTTATTGATTAAAATATATTAATACGATTAAAGGGTCTATGAATATATTATAATTAGATTATAAACCTAATACATATTGTACAAATCCATAGACACATATTCTCGTGTACTATTAATACAGAAAATAAGAGCAAAATTTGTTTGTAATTCTGTGTTAGAGGTTATTTTTGAGGATTTAATTATATCAAGACATGAAGTATTATAAATCGTCTATCGAAAGCTGTCTTTTGTCAGATGATATCGCTATATATTTTTTTCATAACTACAAATAGTAGCTTTTCTTAGGAAAACATGATCTTGAATGACGAATTTTTGAGCCGCCTTAAAATGTACCGTGTGAATGAGCCTTAAATGCCTAAAGTGTATTAATTAATGAGGCAATTCAAAGGTTTAATTGTAAAAACTATGATGGATCGTAACATAGCGACCCTTTAAGTGCTTTTATTAAGGTGAGCTGAATCATGTAAACGTCACGTATTGCGTGACAAACGGCAATATAAATGTATTTGTTATTTTTATTTCCTCCCATTAAATCGTGGCGCAGGTGGAGCTTGATAACTGGAAATTGCTTGAAATGAATAATAACAAACCGCGACTGGAGGTAATGAAGAAAAATCACGGCTTTATGTATATTAACTAGAAAATTTGCTTTTATTATTTTCTGCAAAGGAAACTTAACACTAATTATAGGAATGCAACTTTGTTTTAAGGCTTTGTTGCTTTTAAACCATTTTAAAAAAAACTCATTAAGAGTAAAATAATAATTATTAATAACTAAAAATACGACCAATATAAAAATAAAATACTAGAGAAAATCACATGTTGATGTTAAAAAACTAATATGTAAAAAATTAAAGCTTTTTGAACTTTTTTTTTATTACTACCTCTTGCCTGCGACTTCGTTGGCACTTCTTTTTCTTGGATGTTAAAACTTTTACTCAATCTTTATTGCTCATCAATTATTTTTAGATGTTCCCGAGGGAACAGTACTTACTTCTGAATGAAGGATTGGAGGAGGATCGTCTGAGAGTGTCTCCTTAATCTGATGACTTCCTCCGACGTCAAAACCAAACCGCGCGACCGCGCGCGACGAGCCACTCTTTGCGACGACAGGGGCTTGCGCGCATAAGTGGTCTATTATAGGCGGTCAGGCGGTCCACTCTGATGGAAGCCCCGTACAAGGCCTTGGGTGACTACTCCCATGGGCCATATACAAAGCCATGGGGCTGTTGATGAGTAATCCATAGACAATGAGAGAATGAAATTTCCATAGACTGTCGAGGACGAGTGCGTGATTGTCGACCTAACGGCGATGGGAACGCCTGCAACTACATCAGGTTAGGGCGCATTCTGAGGCGCAACCGACAAGCCTAGCCGCTGCATTCTCGCGACTACGTGGGTTACGCTAGCCGTGGCGAGGATTGCTGCCATCTTAGGAGGCTGCTCTATCAATGATCAACGTATCGTCGGCGTGGCAGACCAGGAGACGCGCTCCTCAGGTTCTATTCCGGCAGAAGCGTAGTGTGCCCTGCTACTACTAAAAAGGTCTTAAGGTTCCTTAAGGTTACCTCTAAACCATTAGGGTCAATTTTACGAAAGAAAAGGTCCAAGTACGAATAGCGACCACAATGAAGTCACTAAGTGTTTCCCATTGAGAATTAGTATAATAGGATGATTTCCAATTGACTGGAAGGTTGCTTGTTAATTGGTTGTTTACGTATCATGCAGGATAAATCATTAGATGCATAGAGCAATCAAGATAAATCGATTGTGCACGAAATATAGGTATGGGTTCAGTTCCAATCAAATGCTCTAAAACAATCGTGCCTGCTGACAATTAAAACCTTTTGGGATATAGGATTTATATATGCAACAGCGATACAGTCAAAACAAACAAACTTCACCAACCTTCAGTTTATCTTATCAACAGCCTTATTGTATCGTCACAATAAATCCGTTACGAGTAGTGCGCGACATTGTGACGTCAACCTTGTTTATAAAGGCTTGTATTTTTAGTATAACAATGGCGGCCCGCCCTCGGCTTCATGGCACGGATGGAATTTTTTCTGCAAATTAGATACACAACTTTCTTAGTTTATCACTATTTTTAACCTCCGACGCCCGACGCAATAATGGGGTGTGTGGACTGTGTCTGTTTGACGTTATAATCTAACGATCTAAACTGATCTAACGATAAAACCTAACGATGGCAAACGAATTCAATTGTTTTATAGTATAATATCAAATCCGATCGGCACAAATAATGGAACAGTTTTTGAAGCTTTCACAAAGGCAGGGGTGGCGATAATTTTATATGGAAAATAACATTTTCACGATCTATTAACTTAAAAACACTTGATTTTTTTTTCCAAAATCGAACCCATATTACGAGAAAGTGGTTGCAAAGTTTGTGTGATGTATTTTTGTTTAGACACGACACGACAAAAACAAATTGAGGGCAAGCGTTGCCTCGGGAAACAGCTGGCATGATATTTAAAAAGTAAAAATAAGACTCAACAATTTTAAGCTCATTTTCCCATTCCTTCTCATTTTCCCCTATCTTTAATCCTACTGTAGACGGCAGCGCACTTGCAACGCCTATGACCTTAAATATATAAAAAAACTTAAATATTTCACAGCTATCTAAAAATAAAGATCCAACGCTTGACAAAAATATAATATCAGGCTTAAATTTATGTCAGGCGTTATATCTCTTATTTTTAAACGCGGACGAAGTCGCGGGCACCAGATAGTTAATTATAAAATATTTTAGATACATAATTATTAAAATTAGTTTTGTTTTATTATTAGTCTGCACGGAGGCTGAGTATAGGCTAGGTGTCTACCGTCACTTATAAGCATAAGCAACAGCCTATACTATAAGCCACAAAAAGAGACAGATTAGGAGATGAGGTAGGAGAAATAGGCTCTGGCATCATTCTCACTCACCGAAAGATAACATATTTTTTATATTTTTTATTTTATTCTCAATATTTAAAAATTAACATTGCGAACTATGCGAAAAGCATCAATCTATGCGAAAAGTTGATACATATACAAAATTGATTGAATGTTATAATAAATTAATACTCTTTCAGTAAATTGAAAAGGGTTATCTAATCTTATATTTCAAGCTAAATTTGTAAAATATATGAGAACACAAAGTGTTTCAACGGCAAAAACTTTTGACGATGATTTACCGCTATTCGGTGTTATTTAACTTTAAAACCTATTTTATAGAGGTATAAAATCCGACAAGCGGAAAAGAGGTAAAGTTCTACCTTGAATTCTTGAACTCAGCCATTCAAGTTACATCTACCTTGCCACAAAGTTGGACAACGAAGTTCATCAAATGAATGAGCAATGGCATTGTCTTCGCTGCGATCTTTCGTACCATTTTATATTAAGATAAAAAATTAAATATATTAATAACTAGCAGACCCGGCGAACTTCGTACCGTCTCAGAATTAAATTAAAATTAATTTTTTTTTTAATTTTTTAAAAATTCTTTCACCTATAGAAAGCTATATCAGTGAGTAACATAGGCTATATTTTAAAACGTTACATGTCAACAGCTAGTAATAAATATAAGTCTAAATAAAAATATCACAGCTTGCCACTAATAATGACGTAGAATATAACTAGGACTTCTTTTGAAACTTCTTTTGAAAATGAGTCAATTATGGTAATTATAACATTGCATACTTTTTACTAGTATAGTATAATGTCAAAAAAAAAAAAAAAACGCTACACATTGCCTGGTTGTGTTTGTTTTAAGGTTCATTTACTCGTACACAACGCAAGTAACTGGAATGAATTACGTGCACAATGTTACGTACACAACTCACTTTACATATAAATTTATTATATCAAATAAAATACCTATTGAATTTCGATAAAATGTTTTAAAAAGGCCAAAATAAAATTAGCTACGTCAGTTTAAGATTATAACAACAGCATTATAACAACAGTTCTCTAGGCAGATATTATAGTTTTTTTTAGCTTTTAGAATTTTCCTATGCGTTTGTGCACGCAAATCTCAGAAATGGCTTAACAGATTCGGATGAAATTTGACACACATATAGTTTATTAACCGTACATTACATTACATATCTAGGAAGGAAATTATGTTCCTATTTGATATTTAAAAAACGAACTACAGCGCGTACGAAGTCGCAGGCATCAGCTATAGTCACAAATATGTCTAAGTGATGTTCCCCACTTCTTGAAGTATATGTACCACAGCATAGCTCTACTTCAATTTAATTAGTTACAAACGTGTGATTGATATATGAATATAATAATATTGCAATAAGAATTTCTTTCAATATAATGTTAAATATCACTAAAGCTAAACTGACTATTCAAACACTAGTTGTAATTGAAACCCTACAATTCAACGTTTAATTGGGAATAATCTAGCCATGTGTTAATTCATCGGCGTATTTCCGACAGATATTGTACAACGGTGGCTGCATTGAAAACCGACAACAAAACATTGCATCTGAATTAATACAAGGTTCTACTTGTATAAGAACATGTTTGTTTTGCAATATTGATATATAGTGATGTACTCGTATGTAGGTAACATATTCTTATATATACATTTTAGCATTTTCATTTACTTATATACGTTTTAGCAGTGACAGGGCAGTGTGGCAGTCATTTGGGCAGTTCGTTTGACGGCAGTAACCATCCCCTTGGAAAACTGATTACTTCTGTAGAAATCTATCAGACTTAGGACTAACTTAATATCCGCGTCCGCAAAAGATTCGCATTGATTATTGCGGATGTGGATACGGTTTCGGATATCTAAATCGTTTCGGAAATAATTAAAAATATATTATTTTAATTAAAATATTTGGACTTCAAAGCGGTCGAGTCGATGTTTCAATGAACAAATATAATACTCGAGAGTATTGTACACTTTATAAAATACACACAAGATCACATAACAAAAAACCCTTATCAGAGACCAGTTAAATGTTGTTCTAAATTTTAACTCGAGCGCTAATGGATTCTCATTAAATTGAGAGCGCGGTACAAAGTCTAGTCGTTTTCAAAGTGTAGTCGTTTTTGTAATAAGGGGTCAATTCTACTGTATTAACGTCTTCTCCATTGTTTATTTCAAGAGAGGTCAGTATGTACCTAGCGTGTAGGCGGGAAAGGGACGGAAAAATATTGTCCAGATAATTACTTTTAAACACATTAAGCTTGTGGAATCAGACAATCCTCTTTTTTGTTGAACATTAACTATTATAAAGCAGTTTGATTCGTTGAGCAATGGATAACCAAACTGATAGGTAGTAGTACTTTTTAATTACGTTAACGCTGCTGACATCCTTATTAATATTATAAAGAGGCAATTATTTTTTTGTTAGTTTTTTGTATGTAGGAATAATCAGATTAAAAAAATCTTTCTCCAATAGTTAGAATAAAATTTCAGAATGGATACACGCTAAATAATACACGTTACAATAGGACATCAGCTATCTAAAAATAAGCATTTAAATAAAAATAAATAAATAATAACTAGAATGTAAAATAAAAATTCAACCGCGATACAAGTCTATTGATAGACTTATTTCTACTCTCATATTGTATCAGATTAAATCCAATTAGTCGCGATGAATAGAATAAACTTCTGAAGAACTGAAAATTGGAACTTTCTCGATGCACGTAGGGTACAATGAAAATTTAATTTACATTGTTACTGAGAGACAATACTACACAATTACAAACCTAAGAAAGCTTCAAGTTTACAAGAAAGCTTAAGGAAGCATGTCCCTCTCTTAACTGATTGCGGTGGACACTTCGTAGACCCGACGCAATAACTTACTTGCTCGTGGTGGAGGCTACTATAAAAGGGATGTTGACTGTATTCAAATAAAAATATAATTTTACCGCGTAACGTTAGTTTCCAGAATAGTATACCTTAATATTTTTCTTTATTTTTAAGGAATTTAATTTTTACTAAATAATCTATATGTAATTAAATCGTTCTCAAGTCGTAACAACGAACACCAATCAAAGTGTATGATGTCACTTTTTCGCAAACATCATCACCGCTCAGTTGACAAGTGTTGGGAACAAGTGACGTCACAACCGGTCATGTGATAAGTGTTGGCGTTTTGGAGCGAAATTTGAAACGGAATTTAAAATAAACAATTTTATAATTTTTAAATGTTTCGAATATATTAGGTGCTTATACATGTTTTTAAACACTTTCCTAAAAATAGTAAACATCCCTATAGACACAATTGCACGAAATGTAAATATTTTGATCTCAATAGCCTACTCACGTCAACAGCTTGTTTGGGTCATACACGTGTCACGAATATGAAGTTATTTTTGTAAATGTTAACATGGTTATTGGTAATAATTCTTCAGCTGACGTACTACTCAGTACGTGACTGAATATTTTAATGCTGCGTGAAATATATTTTCTACAAGCTGAACCTAGCCACGACGACTGGACATTGCTTTTATATGTTATACTAGTGACCCGCTCCCAGTTTCGCCCGGGGTATTATATAGTGGGACTAGAAATACCTTCGTCAGTTTTCAAATTCATTCCTTTATTAACTAGTAGACTTTTAGTATCTTTTGAAACTAAAGCACTAAACAGACAACTGCATTTGAAAGTAAACTTACTAGATATGATAACAAGGATCAATATAGTATACACCGCTGACCAATAATCTAGTTTCATATCAACATCAAACCTTTTTAATGGTCTGTCATTACTAAGTTTTACCTAATTCGATAATGCCAAAGAATTTAAGTATCCATCAAAGAGCTGCAATTAGTGCAGATCAGAGAACAGTACCTTTACCATGAGTTTACAATGACCGCACTCGCTACCGAGAGCGTAAAACATTTATATGAAAAACTGTCAACTGTCAATGTCAAATTGACAATTTTCCATATAAATACTTTATGCTCTCGCTAGCGATTGTGGTCATTGTAAACTCATGGTAAAGGTACTGGCTAAAATATTAGCGAAATATTTTGAAATCAAGATACTTTAAGGTTCACTTTCGCCTTGTTGGTTCAATGCGAAAGCGACTACTACTACTGTCAGTCAACTAGTCTATTGCAAACGTTGGTATGACTGATAATTGCCCTGGTGCAAGCAAATGTCGACTTCAAGGTAACGAACCTTTTCATACCGTGACCTTACCTCGGGTGCATTGTATTGTTTATATATACAAAATTATTTAAATTATAAAAAAATAAGCCTGTCTGCTAAAATTTATTATAAAAAAGTAGACGTTAGTAAAGCACAGAGTTTTGTAGATCCTGAACTTACCCAAAGATATTTTGTATGTACGAGTAAAATGTAAATTATGTTCAACATTATAATACATACAAAATATTTTGTAGATACCGATAGTAATAAGTCTTCTTGTTATCTGAAGTAGCGTAACTTGTTTACGATTCGATATCTTGTCTTTATTGGTAAAGTTCAATGGAATAATAATTCACGATAATTCACCAACATTCTACGTACCTGGTACAAGACATAATCATATTTTGCAGAGTTTCATAACGAATGTAATGTCGACAAAATATGTGTGGCACTTGTTCATATGGAGGTTGAATTAAACTTTTCTTTTAACTTTATCGTGAACCGTGTCTTGCTGTAATAGGAATTATTATGTCTAAGAAATTATCTTGGCTTTGATGATATTACATACGAAATTTTCTTTATTACGTCCCTACTATATTAGTCCGTGTTTCGGAGAACCAATTTTACTGTAGATGGTTTCAATTTTATTTTTATTAAATACCGGCTTTGATAAATATGAAATTTATTACGCAGTTGATGCTAAATGGCCTCAACTATATTCGAATATTCGAATAAATATTGAGTTTAAAGGAATCACGGACCACGGTGAAATCCAAGTGACTTCCTATTTTAAAATGACAGTAGTTAGGAAAGTTTTGAAATTTTAATAATATAAACTTCTAATTGTGAGAATTGAAAGAAAGATAAGTGTTACTTTTTGTTACAGTTGAAACTCGCAAGTGAAATGTGGGACGAACATTTACTAATAAATCGAACAAACATATTCAATCGGATGTTTGACGAACACGCGCATAGATAGAAGACAGCACTGATGCGGCTTTTGAACCATGAGTGCTTGGTGCTGCGTCGCGATCATCATGACAACGATCAGTACTAGCGTGCTTTCACCGACACCACAGAAAACTGATGCCAAAGAACCTTATGGTTAGTATAATAGGATTCTATTGGCTTTGTATTTTATTTTAACAATAGAATGTAATTTTTTTTTTTAATTGAGTCAAGACTTGGCCGCGATTTAAATTGATGTAAGGTGCAAATGCGGCCGAAGGTGGACCACGCTTACCTAGTAAGCTCTCCTTACCCTTATGCTGCTCCTGCAAATGAGCAGGAGCAGCATAAGGGTAGATTTGAAGACCTCGAGGTTGTCATTTTGAGGAAACACAGGAGCAGGCAGTGAGTTCAACTCCCTAGCAGTTTGGACAAGGAAGGTGGAATTATACGGATTATTATAGTTATGTGTATTTATACGAATTAGTATAATACACATACTAGTTGAATTTGTTAGTATAATATGAGTATAATACATATATAAGTTGAAGAGGCAGTGGGCAGGACACATACTATGAACAGTCGTCGGTCGCTTCGCTGGGTCCGGAAGGTTCTCGAGTGGATTGCGCGCAGCGGTCGAGTGATCTCCTTTTTTAAAATTGGTAATTCCTTATGGATGCGGGATTATACCGAACTCCTGCCGGATAAACACCAACGAATTTCTAGGAGAGCTGTAGATAGGCGGGGTCGGGGAATCGTTATGACAAGACATTCACGACTGGCCATATCTGTTCAGCGCGGGACCGATAGAATGATTGTGCTCCTTAGTTCCTGCGTAGTAACGCCTATGTTCAGACAAGGAGCCATCTCGCCGGTCATCTCGGAGGACCTAATGACGGCGACCCAATAACGGTTAAGGGCGAAGGTGGCGGACTTAGGTCCGCCAAATGCCAAAATTTTTGTGTGCCAATCCACTACAAAAAAATATCCGACAAGAAATAAATAAATAAAACTGTAAACAACCCTTTAGTTCTCAAATTTACAACTTCCAGCATTGGAATACTTGGACCATTATTGTGGGTAGTACACATACGATTAAGCTAACTTTAACAATATTGTTAACATAGGAGTGCACCGCTTGCGGTTAGTCGGTATAACTAATTCAATACATAACACTTGTTTAATTACTTACGTATATGTATAACTAAATAGTACTTAGTTATACATAATTATTATAACTATTATTATAACTAATAGTATTTAGTTATACTTAGTTATACTTCCTACTTATTATAACTTAGTTATACTAAGTACTTAGTTTTTGAGTTTATCCCTTACAATTCTTACAAACAAGAATCATCGAAAAAATCTAATCTTTTCTCTTATAATATTATAGTGTGGATTGACTATTATTTACAATGTAGGCTATTCACACAGAAAACTTTGGCAGATAGTTTCCTGAGTCTTTCATAATAGATGAATCTCAGAGAATATTGCGAGTGCTCCCGTCTTTGTTGCACCCAACTACATAGTTTGAAGTGGCACCCAACACAGCAATATTTTTTGGCGTCCTTCCTAACGGTCGAGTTGATCTCTAGCCAAGCGGAAATTTTCAATATCCAAGCATTTCATGTTTACGTGCTTTACCACATTGCCGTGATGTTTATTTCGATGGCTGGCCGGTGACTCTGTTATACAAATTACAATTACAAATTACTATCGAAAATGACCACGGAAAATAGATTACTATACTAATTTGTACAGTCCTGGAGGAAAAGTTCCACAGATATTAAAATAAGCGAATTTATCTTTCACTCATACTGTAAATTAACTTTGAACCCATGTAAAATGTTATCCGGCGCTTTATATATTTATTTTGTCTCCTTTTTTAATATTCATTTGATCCTATATTTGAACACGAACTACTATATAAACTGTGTTATTATATTTCTACTTAATAAATTATAAAAGCTACTTTATGTAATTTTAATGATACTTTAAGTAAAATAACTTTTTTTTCAAGAAGGTCTTTACTAAATATTACGATGGACGTTAACTTGGACGAAAATAGATTGTAGCATACCTACAGCGCTCCAATACTAAATAATAGTAGATAATTTGCTTTAACCAACCTACCTTTACGTGGACCGTCAGTCTATCTGCTGAACTTTATCATAAAAAAGGACGCAATCCTTTTCAGCTTCTAGACATTCGCCATACTCTTCAATCATTGCGACTGCATATCAAACACAAAAGCTAACGGACGTCTAAAAAATATTTGATTTTAAGTTTCACAAATCTAATAATAAATGTCAACTAGCGGATGTCGACCCGTAGGATGCGGTGTTAGAAAAGTTCAAAGGTTTGATTTGTTGGAACATGGTTGGAACTGATTCGGACGTTGGCTTGTAAGCATTGTTAGAAAGTTAACTATATAATAATATGTTCGTCACCGTTAAATTGAGTATGAACGAACAACGTTGTTAATATGAATATTTTTAAGCTACAAGCAAAAGTAAATACACAAAAACGGATAGAATTTGAACATTTACAATATTATGTCTCTGTACATAAACTCTGAATGCATTTTAGTTAATACTAGCTGTCCCGCTCTACTAGTGACACATTGATTGCCCTTAAATTGTTTAAAAATGTTGTGCCTTTTACAGATCGCCAGTACTGGTATGCCCAGGCACAAGAAACACTGCAGAAACGACTTCAGTATGCTACAGACAAAAAACCAGTTGCAAAGTAAGTATTTTAAATGAAAATATTGGCAAAACAAGAAAAAAGCTTATATCTCTCGGCTGGTGATAACCATCTTGTGTAATCGGTCGCTATTACAGAATTTGTCTTTTATTTTAGGAGATATTGCGATGATTTAGTATTATGTCATAATGTTAGGAACACGAATGCTTATATATATGAATATATGAAACTGATTAAGTTCATATATAATAGTCCATTCGCATGTCATTTATTATCAATAATAATTGATTTATTCTTCTGACGACAAATCATTGTCGAAAATGCGGCACAGATCTAAGTTTGGGAATGAGTGAACGCTCATTCTGACTTATTTTTCATTCAGAACCGGAAACCTTTGGAAACCTAATTGAGTAATGTCAACACCTTTTGTAGACATTTTGTCTTATTGTTCAACGCTTTGTTAGTCCATTAGCATTGAGTTAAGCTTATCCTATTGTTTCTACTTTCATCTCCATCGTTGGTTCATTAAAAGAGATACCTCATAAAACAACATATTTTTTAAATTATAAGTTATAATTCTGGTGTTTAAGGGCCTCTTTCACCATGTGTCAAGTAGGCTAACCGCCATTTAAAGTTACCGCTAACCGGGAATGAAGGAGATGATATACCTTTGTTTGTACGGTAAAAGTTCAAAACATTAAAAATAAAATAATAAAAAAATCGCCTATCGAAGGATGCAGTAAACCGAGTGCATAATTTAATAAAACATAAAATTATTTCTAAAAGTAACTAATCAACACTTTACTTGTAATTGGTGAAAGAGGCCCTAATAATAATGGGCTGCAGACAGATTGACGGTCCTCTCTTGTCTCTGAAAGAGTGACGCAAGATCAAACAGTGTGTGGCATTATCCTTCGCTAACAAACTATTCCAAACGTTCTGTTTCGAAGAATTTTGTTCTATTTTCTTAAAAAAAAAAAAAAAAACATTTTTTTTATCACAGTTTTAATCAAACAGTGTGTGGCAGTGGCAGTGTTAATTAGGCCGTACTTATTTCCCTAGTTGCTTTATATAATCTCTTTGTTGTATTAATTTATAATAAAGCATTCAGCTTGGAGAGTCGTCTCAAATATTTATAATCTCAACGAGATCATGAGTAGTAAACGAGGCGGTCAAACACCATGAGATAGTGCTTTAACTCAGACTTGAAATGAGTAAAAGAGCTTAAATTCACTTGGCGTCGGAATGGAATATTATATTGTTTTTCCCTTTGCTTGTAAATCTCTGTAGCTGAGAGGTAAAGAAACGAGACTCATTTTTTGAAAGTTTTATATTTTTTTAAAATAATAAAAAAAAAACAAGGATAATAGTAAACAGAGTATTTAATAACAAAGCAATAAAGTTTACATTTTTTTATAATGACATTTTTAATCTCTATTTGTACACATTGACATTTTAGCCCTATTGTAAACTTTGGTGAATGGTGATTTAACACCAGCAACCTGATGCAATTTTTTTTTAAATCAGCCTATCTAACGAACCTCACATAAAAATATGTGTACAGTTTTTCCATTGACTAACAAAAATTAATTGATTTTTATCCAGGAACATCATATTAGTTGTTGGCGACGGCATGAGTTTAACAACTGCCACCGCAGCAAGGATCCTAAGAGGACAAAGGCAAGGTCAATCTGGGGAAGACACAGATTTGGTTTGGGACACCTTCCCGGCAGTTGCTCTTGCTAAGGTTTGTAAAAATATTTTATTATAAAAATGTGCGGTAGGTATTAGTAACAAAAAAAAAACAGTATTTAAGATAAAACCAATTGATATTTATTTCACTTGAACCAAAACCTTATAGCGTTAAATAAAATAAAAACATATTATACTAAGGGGTTTTAAATTTACAGGGATTTTAAAAATAAAAAAATTGAATTATTTCAAATTGATTTACTCCTATTATTAGTAGGAGAGGATCTGTGTAAGAACTAACTTCTTAGTACTAAATATTGATGTAATTATCGATTTTCTCTTAAAAAAGTATCTTAAAAATTTACTTTTTACTTCATATTAACTATCTAAGAGACTTCTCTGGATAACTATCACAAAAATGTCAAATTTCATTCATTGTCATTTGTATTGGCCATACAAATAAATAATAATATATTTTTTATGCAATTTTCTGTGAAAATTATATACGCAAGCCTGCATCGCTCTTTCCGTTGTTGAAAACCGTATCAAAATCCGTTAGGTTTAGAAGAAGTTACCGGAGAAACAGATAGAAGCAAACAGCGACATAATTTGGTAATGTGTACTCGTACCTTCACAAATGTTGAGCACAAATGTTCACAGTTTCAGCATTTATCAATACGCCTAATGGCGGGGCGTGTCAGTAATAGATAATTCTTGGCGCATTTGTATATACTTCATGAAAGCGTTACATGAAAAAAGTATATTCAGTGTATTTTTTTTTTAAATAGCTACAGAGAAAGACTGCTATTCGTGATTTTTCGATTCTTTCATTATACCAACATGAATCGAGTACATAAGCGTTATTAAGGCGAGTGCTCAATTTCGCTAATATATACTCACACATTTTCAATTTTTAAAAAAAAAATTTTTAAATCATATCATACACCCTCAGAATTCACTCACTTTTTCCATATCGATATTACTACCATTTTGTATTTTTTGATGGTATTATTACCATCATATATTAAGTACCATGGTTTATATTACCACGGTACCTAATATAATATACCTAACAGAATGTTTTACCCTCTCACTAGCGAGTGCGGTCATTGTAAAGGTCCAATTAACTTATTATAAACGTTAAAAATCCCTCTGAATTCCTATAAAAAAAAATTCTGACGGTTTTATTGGTAGAGAAATTTTTACCAAACACACTAATAGTGTAGGCTAACCCTAACACTACTACGCCGGAATTTTATATTCGTTAACAATATGAGTTTGAACTTTTTCATATTATGAAAATAAAAAAAGAAACAAATAAAACATGAAAGTATCTATTAAAATTCTCTATTAAAACAAAAAGGCCCTCATATTATTGTGGAATTTAATCATTTATTGTGGAATTACTTTTTCACCCTTCAGATTTCATAACCTAACACATGAGAAGTCACAGATTACTTTTGTCCTTCAACAAAAATTTCTTTAAGGCTGAGATTACGAAACGAGCGGAGCGGGCGCTCGCTCGCGGCACGCTGTATCCAGTCGCAGTTTCATTCATTTGTGCCCGCTCCGTTCCGTTCCGTCCCGCTCCGTGGAATTCATAATCGCAGCCTCAAGCTTTCTGTCTAAGATGTCCTGTCCTCTGCAGTGCGTGTCAATTCTGGACCCGCTATCTTTTTTATGTCATCTCCCAGTGTTTATTTTGTCTACTACTTTCATTTCTTTAACACCGGGTAACATTCCGTTATTAGTAACGTTCGCTTATGTTCCCTTCTCTTATAGGGAATAATTTAAATTTAAATCTATATTAATATAGTTGTGAATGTGTCATGAAACGAGCACGCTAGACAGGCGCTGCGTTGTTTCTCCTCTAACTGGATTACGGACATGAGAGGTTAAGCTATCTAATATCAAGTTACAAGCACAGACCATCACAACCCACATATATAATAATACTTATACTTATAGGTGAAAACAAGTACAAGTAGCATACGCATCCTTTGCCCTTGAATATATTGATGTGACCGTTCAATTCACACTGTAGAAACTACAGGTGAATCATAGTTAACTTCATTACTATTAATTCATTATTATTAAATTTTATATTGTAATTTTGATTATGAAAAATACTTAAGTATTTATTTCGTTAGTAAGTAAGTATCTATTAGTTAAAATTCCGTAAAAATATAGAATTTCATGCATAAACGGCACAGCTGTCGAAGACTCTATGCCGCTTATCACATATAAATCCCCTTTGTTTACCTTGTCAGGAATCGAATCCATGACTCTTCAGACAGATGTAATCACTAGACCAATTCCCATTACCCATTACCCTATCCCGATGCCCACTACCCACTAAAACCCCCCATGGTCCACCATTGGCGGCAAATATGAGACCCGGGATCACAGCGAGGCCTTATCCCCGGGCCCCACAAACACCGCCATGTCCTCCCAGACCCATCTCCTGCGGCTAAGTCGCGTTCCATTCCTGTGGCAACCCACTGGAACATCAATGGGCAACCACACCTTTCACTTGTTGAGTCCCAGACGCCTCATAACAATACTTATATCCTGTTATACCTTACAATTTTCCTTAACGATACGTAAGGTTGAGAAAAGTCTAGATTTCTTCCAACACGGTAGAAAAATTAACATAATATATTTTACTGGAAATATTCCGATACCAATTAAATAAACGGCGTGAGAACTTTAAATACTAGTGTATCTGCAAATTAATTCATTACAATAGGCTTGGTAAATGTTCACAAAACAATTACTGTATGTATATTAACCATCCTATTAGTAATGTAAATATTAATAGCTAAGTAATTTTGACTGTTACACGTGCCTTCCTTGAATATTTTATCCTGGTAATAGTGAAACTAATTAGTAAACAGTTGAACCGAATATAATAAAGTATACTTAGATATTATGTTTAAGATTATTATTACTTTTCTATGTTCTAAAGTCTAAAGAGTGAGGGTCGACGGACACTTATTGATATTGCTTCTGTCACCGGATGTATAGGCAAATGCGCTACCGACCCTGCATGAATGCTTGATCAACCCCCGTTTTCTCCCAGAGTTTGTTCCAAAGTTTGCCACTCTTCCTGTCTTCTTCAAACGTTTTGTATATTCTGGCTTCTTTGTTCACACACTTGCCCCGTACGAAATTACTCGAGGATCAGAGTTGATTAGGATCGATTAGAGTTACGAAGAAAATCATTATAGAGGAACAATTAACTCGTAACCCATTAAATGAATTTAAGTCCTCATACTGAAAGCCAAGGAATTTAATTTTGTAGTTGACGATAAGCGTAAGGTAGTTGATTAAATGTGTTTGAAAGAAAGAAAGAAAAAAGTTAATTTGGCACATTGTAAAGTATTGGAATAACAATAATAATTGTTTCAGAATAAGTCTCGAAGGCATATACATATATAATATATAAGTTTTTCATAATATGATAATAAGTACATTGCTTTATCCTTACGCAACGGGAAAAGACCAAGGCAACGGCAAGAATTGGACCTTAAGGTGGAAATAAATACTAAAAATATGAATTGTTTAATGAAGAATTTAAAGAAATGGACAACGCAATTATTAAAAAAAATATATTTACTTAAATATGCGAAAGACAAATTGTATTATTTAGAATATTTGTTGAAGTTGTAAAGATTTGTATTTCTACAACACAAGAAGAATTTGTATTTTTTTCAAAAATATTTCGAAAACGGCTAATTGCTCATCAATATGATAAGAATTGTATATTTATATACTTATACAGTTTTTATTATACTGAAAATTCAATTACACAGTTTTTATATATTGATGTATACAAAATTTATGTGCATATATCGAATAACTTATTAAGTTATTTAGACATGTATCAATCACTGTTACATAACTAGACGGTACATTAAATTACGTTAATCTGTCAGCAGTGAAAGATGGAATTCAAATTAATAAACTTAAACAATTAACAGTTAGATGTCGTTGGTTAGATATAACAGTTACGTTATTTTGGAAATACCACATTTATTACTTAGATTTGGGACATTTTGATTGGCATGCTGTAACTTTGCTTCATAATTAAGTATATGTATGGGGAATAATAAACAAGTTTATATCTTACTTATTTTCACTTCTAAAGTTACTTCAAATAATTTATGTAAGTTTATAAACTACATTATAGCTTTGAATAGAACGTTCTCTCTTTTGCAAACTTTACAGCCCGGTTGAGATAAACACACCACGGTTGCATATGTGCTGTTGTGTTTCGACGAGTGAGTAAGGGATGCCAGAGACCATTTCCCTATGCCTTTCTAATGTTAAGATAAGGTATTGACCTTATCCTTAATCCTACTGTAGTCGGCAGCACACTTGCAGAACCTGTAGTGTTACTTGTGTTATAGGCGACGGCAGCCACCTACCATCAAGTGGATAATCAGCCTGTCTGTAGAGTTTAACATAGAAAATATATATTGAAATTAAATAAAACATTTTGTTACAGACATACAATGTGGACGCACAAACCGGAGAATCTTCAGCGTGCGCTACGGCTCTATTGTGCGGAGTAAAGGCTCGCTACGAGACGTTGGGCTTAGATGCGGCAGGAAGATTCAATAATTGTGCTTCAGCGATCAGTTCTAAAGTATCTTCACTTATTGACTGGGCACACGATGCTGGTATTAGTCCTTATAAATATATATATAAACTATTGAACCGATTTTGATAAAATTTTGTAACTATGTGTAATTTGGTCCAACTTAAAAGATAGGATATATCTCAATTTATAGTATTTTTTAATTGCAAATTATTTGTTTATTATATGAGAAAGAGTATAAATTACCTTATACCGCCATCTGTGAGAATCTTATGGAACTCACAGTTGTTGTTATGGAACTTATTTAGAAGTTATCTGTGAGTTCCATAAGATTCTCACAGATGGCAGTGTAAGGTAATTTATCGGCTGGATTGAGTAAATATTTATTATAAAAATTGCACCCCGGGCGTAGCCGGGAGCGGCTCAGCTAGTATAATATATATACACATTTTATTTGCACGGAGGATAAATGAATAAGAATGCCATTATATGTGAACATATTTGTTTAACGTTGATCAAAGTATGTTTCGTATGTATTTGTGGTATTGTTCTAGTGTCAGCACGTGGTATGTTCAAAAGATCAATGAAGCTGAAACTAATCCTTACATGTTATAAAACAAATAATCCTGCCGCGTCACTAATGGAAAGAGCGTTAAACGAGGAAGGTTTTTATATATCACCCGTGCGAAGCCGGGAGACGGTTGCTAGTTGCATTGCAACCATTTTTGTCAACTTTTTGTAGAGATTTTTCATAAAATAAACCCAGTTGAATACTTTATAATATGTCATTAGAAAGATTATTTAAATAGTAATGGAATAAATTAGCCACATTTTTGGTTTATTCCTGTAATTTCGATTTTATAAAATTTGGAGTTCGGGGACTCAAATCCTTTACTGTTTTCAGTCGACCGTAGTTTTGAATGTAAAAACAGACAATCAAATTTAAAACTGGAAAGCAAATAAACGAAGTCATTTTTCAAATGTGATCAATCGAGTCTTTTAAAATGAATTTTTAAATTTAATTTTCTTTTATTATTACGTCAGGTAAGTCGAGTGGAATAGTGACTACGGCACGGATAACACATGCTACCCCCGCCGCGTTGTACGCTCACGCTCCATCCAGATATTGGGAAGACGATAGCAGAGTTCCGCCAACTGTTAGAAAAGATTGTAAAGACATCGCCCTACAGTTAGTTGAAAACGAACCTGGGCGAAGCATAAATGTAAGTAAATCCTTATTAGAGTTTAATCTATAGCAGAAGTAATTAAAATTTTCGAATGATATTCTATTCTTTTCGTGAATATTTAAATGTCTAGACTCAAAATTAAATTTCTCTTTACTTGTTTATCTTTAATCTTAAATTTATCTTTAATCTGCTATAATTTACAAACTTAAACAATTAGCAGCTCTTGCCTCATTTAGTTAATTAAAAAATTTAAGGCCACGACACAACAATCGTGTATCACTAATTAATGAATATGTAACTAATAGCTGACCTAGCGAATTCGTACCGGCTCCGAATGAAAAACGTCCAATACAAAAGCCGTACAAAGGCACATTAATTTGGACTCTCTGTATAGTGACAAGACCATTTTTCTTCATAAAACTATGTAGGACGTAAGAAATTCCGTAATTGTATTTAATTTATCATCATAATCTACGCCACAGCATGGCCCACTGCTGCTTTTCCAATAGGACCGGTCAGAAGTAGCTTGGATCCACCATTGACCCGCGACCCAGATCTCTGTCCAGCTTGTAGGTGGATGTCTTACGCTATGCTTGCTGGTCTGTGGTCTCCACTCGAGTACCTTCCGGCCCCAGCCGCCGTTGGCTCTCCGTACTAAGTGTTTTGCCCACAGGCACTTCAACTTACTTATCCGCCGGCTTATATTGTGTAACTTTCGTACGTACACCTTATTTCTGATTCGATCTTGCATTGTAACCCCGAGCATAGCCCTAGCCAAAGCTCGTTTAGCGACGTTGAGTTTCCTCACTATGCCTAATTATGGCATAGAATGTATGAACCACTGGAGGCTTTTTTATAAAAAATAATTAATATTTCTCTGAGATTCCGGATAAAAATTGTGAAATTTTATAAGGCGTCCGTAAAGAGTATTGTAAAATCTCAAAATAATCTCGGAGCTTTTCGTTTAAAAAAAAGGTTTTTAATATCGAAAAACTAATACAAAATGAAAAAAGTTGGTTCGATTGTTCGCGTTACAACAATGGCTCTTGTGAGAGCGGATATTATTTCCCTTGATTTTTCTGACTACAAGTGACCTGGTTCGATTGTCTACAAAACATTTATTTGCATAACCGCTTTTACTCCTTTTAATTTATAACATATATCGCTACCGTTTCATTGTAATACACTATTGTAGTGTAATAAAATGGTATGACCGACAAATTTAAGACACTGCAGTTGGGCACTAATTTATTAAGGCGACCTTTTAAAATTTCATTAATACTCGTACTAATATTACAAGTAATACAAATACATTTTCCTACGTCTTTTATGAAGACGTGCGATGGTACTTAGTGAAGCCCCTTTAAATAGTATTTGGAGTGAACCTAGATTATATGATGTAGCATCAATAGGATGTATCACTCATGAGGGATATATGAGGATTAGAGGAATGGCTTAGCCATCTATTACTCGTACATCAAAACATGACATCAAAACATGACAGTATGGTAGCAGTCACTGCCACTCATCTGTCATTAGGCGGAATGTCCACTTTATTGGACTGCTAGACACAGTTTGTCCCGCCATTCATATTATTCATATTACATTCATTCATTCAATTCATATTCGCTCATTAAATGGTTTAAGACTAATAACAATAATATTTTACCCTTAAATTTCAACATTGCGTGCGGGGAATTCTATGTGAGACTTAAAACCGATAACGCCATTAGATAAATTATGGGAGATACATTTTTGAAAAGTAGTTATCTAAATACCTAAGTTTTTGTAAATAAATATTATCAAAAATTACTGGAACTCTTCATTTAGTTTTCAATCCCAATTTTCTAACGTCTTATCGGAATCAACGACTTATTTAAAAATTTAAAATATTTTAAAAATAACAAGATATCGTACAGTTTCATAAGTATTTTGTTTTGTTGTAAAGGTAATTATGGGTGGAGGAAGAAGGCATTTTCTACCTACAGTTACACAAGACCCCGAGCATCCCAATCGAGAAGGTAGAAGATTAGACGGAAGAAATCTAGCCGAGGACTGGGCAAGAGAGAAAAAAAGGCGACGGTTACGAGCTCAATACATTCATTCAAAAGAGCAATTAGCTAAGCTGGATCCAAGATCGGTTGACTACTTATTAGGTAAGTAGCGCTTGTAATACCTTTTAAGTCTTATTGATACTTTGAAGCCAGTCATCATAGTAAAGCTACAATCGAGATACAATTATAAATTTTTAAATCAAATGTGGCTGTTATGGTGTAAAATAGAATTTAAAAAAATATGTTGCATTTACTAACATTATAAAAAATTAAAACTTTAAACGCATTTTATTTATTATCTTTGTTAAAACAATAATAAAATATTACTGTTTCAAAATAATCTTATCTATGACTTATCTATGACAATGAGTACTTATCTATGACAATGAAGTCACTGTCCGCCCACCTTTGTATGTTTCTGTGCTAACTTCTTTTAAGCTACCATACGGATATAAACAGCCCGTTATATTTATATTTATTATATTTATTAACTTATTATACAAAGTTTAATGGGACAAACACTAATAACTCAATTTTAATATGATTTCTTTATTCCACTGCAGTTATAAAATGCAGATATTTTCTTAGAAATGTAATGTGCAAATATATTTTATGCAATCCATTCTTTAAAAATGTTCTGGCGATACTGTTTCCTAATGATATCCAGTTAATAAATAACTTGACCTTTTCCAACAGACACTTGAATCCGTTGAGATTGAAACTATTGTGCTATGCATTATCCTTTCCTTTACAAACGAGACATCGGAGTGTAATCCTTTTTCGGAGGTTACATTGTTCTAAAATTAGGCAACTATGAATAATATTAACAGAACCCTTCGCCACCCGCGTCACAAACCTGAAAGCGTAAGGTATAAAATCCAGTAATTTCCACTTACGCTCGTTAAAAAGCTGTATTTACTTTTAATTATGCTAGGTCTATATTTCAAAAAGGTTTTACTCGGCGGAATATTAAAGAAATCGGGCCCCTTTGTTGGGTTTTGTTTGAGGGTTAAAGCTTACGCAGCAGTTTAAGTACAAAACCTCTCTAGGCTTTTACAGCTCTTGTTTAAACTGGCTATTCAATACGGAACGTTATGGCTTTTCGGCTTACGTTCACTAAACAATTGACGACACAGTGCGACCTTAATGCGCTTGAAAGCGGTGCTTGCTTTCAAAGTTTTAATGCAACCACTTAATATGCTTTACGTCGACAGGTCGTACACTGTAAATTGGAACAAGCCATATTTGAATTTTCTTGTAAGATTATATTATTAAAAAAATTGTTAGTTTCAATGGAAAATCTAATCTAATATTCTTAAAAATGATGGTATTTTTAATAAATTAAAAACGAAATTGACTGTATCTATAATTAACCCATCAAAGGCTTACTATTTAATTTATTTAGGTAATGTAAATTAACAAAAGTTAATTTTATTTAGAGTCATCTAATTTTAGAATGTCACGTCATCTAATGGAAAATGTCATGTCTCAGAAACATCAGAGGGACCGGTATTAAAACATTTGAACGACTCTTCTCATTGGCAATTAACAAGGAAATGTTGAAGAGTTTGACTGACAAACTTCAAATCAAATCACATAAAATCAAAATATACCATTCCTTTTGTCATCTTTAAAATAATAACAATTACTACAATTAAATATACACAAATCACAGTAAATCTATACTTACTACGAGTAATATTATAAAGAGGAAAGATTTGATTGTTTGTTTGTTTGCTTGCTTTGAATAGGCTCCGAAACTACTGGACCGATTTGAAAAATTCTTTCACTGTTGGGGGAAGCTATACTTATTATCAGCGAGTAACATAAGCTATATTTTATAAAGTTACGTGGACGAAGTCGCGCGCAACAGCTAGTCTTCAATAATAGAGAGGCACTAAAAGAGTTTTACAGTGATTAAATTTTAAACAATGAATGTAAATTAAAATTTCAATGAAACCTGTGAGAACCAAGAGCAGTGTGCTAGTATTATATAAAGTGTTTTATATACCAAACATAATATATGTACAATTACTATGAACCCTTTTTATTTTTGCTTTTTGTAGGTTTATTTGAATATTCTCATATGGAGTTCAATGCTGAGCGTGGTGTGGCTGTAGACGCTGAAGAAGGGCTTGCTTCAAGTCCAAACATTAAAGCCGATGATCCTTCCCTTGCGGACATGACTCGAGCAGCATTGTCTATATTGCTGAAAAATGACAAAGGCTTCTTTCTGTTGCTAGAAGGTTTGTAGAAAAGTTTTCCTTTTAAACCTTATGCATATCTTCAGTTCAATGATATAAGTCTGAAAAAATAGGAATTAGTCCCAATTTTTGATTATTAGTGGCAGACTACACTGCGTATCACAGTCATAAATAGGACAGCCCGTCTGACGCAATAACAATCCTCTTAAGGAAAACCACCGTGAAATAATAGCATGTTTGCTGTGGTGTTTCGGGAAGTGGAGTAAAGAATGCCAGAGCCTTTTTCCTTATCCCTGCCTAATCTCTTATCATAAAGGTTGCCAGCGCACTTGCAGCACCTGTGGCTTTTCTTGTGTTAACATACATCTAGTAGACCGTTAGCCTGTCTGACGACCTTTACATAAAACAATGTAGATATATTTTTGCATTCTTCAACAATTCAATAACCCACAAGCGTTATTGTTGGACGTTTTTGTCCATTATGAAGCTTTTATAATGTAGCCACCATACTCAGTCTTTCTACACACATTGCTGGCCGCTCTCTTGACGTCTTCGGTGCAGCCCATGACTACTACAAAGTTTGGTGGTCGGTGGTCTCCACTTCCTAGATTCGTCTATCCTAATGTCCATTCACTGCAAGATAGATAATTTCTATCCTATTACCAATTCAGCTGTTTAATTTATGAACTATGTCGACCACTTTTGTTTGCGGTAGAATCAAAGTGAACTTCTTGAATTATTTTTATATACAATTTATATTTATTAGCTTGTAAGTTTTAAAATGTTTATCCCCATGAAATAAGTTAACTAATGGAAATTTATTGACATTGTTTGCAATGCTAAAAGCTTTGTAGAAAAGAACCCTCGTCAAATATTTATAAAACAATACACTGTTACACTCGTAAAAAATCTGTGAACCTCATTTGTCCTCAATTTTTATTTTATGAATACACCTTTTGAACCTTTATGAAGTTATTTAATGTTCTATCATATTAATACATAATCAAAATTCTACTCACTAAAACAGGTTGCACGATTAAATTTGTGATTTTGTTTAGGAGGCAGAATCGACCATGCACATCACTACAATAATCCGTACAGAGCACTAGATGAAACTTTAGAATTGGAGACAGCTTTATTAGCGGCACTGGAAAAAGTGAATCCGGCGGAAACTTTGATAGTCGTCACAGCTGATCATGGGCATGTGATGACCTTTGGTGGACAAGCTACGCCGAGAGGACATCCTATTTTAGGTGAGAATCTACTTTACATACCTATCGTCAAATCTATATGTTTGACTAGCTGGTGCTCGCGACTTCACGCGCTGTAGTTCGTTTTTGAAAATGCCACAAGAACCTAAAATTTTTCCAGTTTAAAAAGTATTCTATATGTTAATCTAGGTAATCATCAATACATCAGTGAAAACCGTATTCAAATCGGTTACTGAGATGAGCGTGCACAAACGCACAGACAAACAGACAAAAATTCTAAAAACTTTTTTTGACCTCGGTAGCATAAGTAAAATGTGTACAAATTGTTTTAATGAAAAAAAAAAAAAAAAAAAAATAACGTATAGAGATACGGCTTGTTTAGGATTTTATTAAATGTATAGATTTTTTGCTTTTAAACTACAAGTTTTCAAATTACAAAGGTTACCTACAAGCATTTCTAAAATCACGTAAAGTGAATATATAAGTAACTAAAAATTGTCCCGTGAACTGGCAAAGTAAGGTTCTTGCGTATAGGGTACATAAAATATACACATCGGGTTTTGAACGCGTTCAACCAAGAGTAAAAATTATCAGTGCAGCCAAGTTGGAAAATTCCAACGTCTTGGTTATGGTTGATATCATATATTACTAGAAGCTAGAAGTTAACATTATAAAAAAAAACTACAAAGTATTTTCAAGATTAACTTCAACATTGATTTAATTCTAATAATAAATAAGAAATAAAATAATAAACACAAAGATTTACAGATTAAATAAAATTGAATGTTTTTTTAAACAATAGTTAAGTAGAATTAGAAAAAATAAAATAACTGTTCGAATTGTGAATGAATTAAATATAAGCAATATTGAAACATATTGAACAATAAGATACATTAATAGCAGTAGAAAGTACAGTCGGGGTAAGAAAAAGTTCTTCACATTAAAGTCGAAATTTGCATGCACCAGGCCAATTATCTGTCATACCAAAATTTTTATTTCAAATGTCTGTGAGTTGTTTGCTTAGTGCTTTAGTTCCAAAAGGTACTACGACTCTATGACTTGATAAAGGAATGAATTTGAAAACTGACGATACCCAGACTGGTATCGTACCAAGACTGTACCTAACTTAGGTTTGTTAAAAATTAAGATTCGTTCTCCAAGAAAGACCACAATGATAAGGACAAATTCAAATTTACCTTAAACGCGAGACCGATAGACACTTATTTCGAATTCATATATTCATTAATACAAAGTAGCTATCTGTTCAAACGAGTTGGAGCATCGCCAATTTTCTCAACTTTGCAAACTCCCAGGTGCGGACACTGTGGTCTCTGATATCGACGGTCTTCGGTACACCACATTGTTGTACGGAACGGGACCAGGTCACGCGGAGCCTAGAGCTCTCCCCTCAAATACAACCTCCTCTACTCTACTGGTCGATGCGGTGCATGCAGCAGCTGTGCCAAGGCAATGGGCAACTCATGGAGGCGAGGATGTACCGATTTATGCTTTGGGTAAGTAATATATACTTAACTAAATTTTACTTTGATTTATTTTCATTAGGTTAACGAAATATCTTGGCAAGCATATCTACTCGTACATATCAAACCCGAAATCAAACTATATTTGTCACATTTATTATGATAGAAAAACTTATAATAGTAACCTATTAAATTTAAAAAAAAACAAGAAAAAAGTAGCTATTCACAAAGCGTGATATTTTTTATGTTAGATTGTGTGCTGTTTTTGTAAACCGAATAAATAATAATAATAATAATAACAAAAAAAAAAGCTTCAATAACGTACGTAATTCCATTTTTTTACAATTATAAAAAAACATATTGTTAATCTTCTTCTTTAATATATAAAAGAAAAAAGAATATAAAAGAAAGTCGTGTTAGTGACACCATTTATAACTCGAGAACGGTTGAACCGATTTTTATAATCTTGGTTATATTGAATTTGTCTCCATCTCGAATAGCAGAATAACTATTAAAACTTCGGAAAAATATTTTATTCATTAACCAAGTATTCATTAACAGTATTAATTTAATATTATTAACATTAAAGTTTTGCTTGAATAGTAAACACAAATTACAATCGTAACACAAAATTTAAACAAAGAGTCATCTGACCAACAGTCGCTTGCTTTTGTGTATCGACCACCAACCGACCACTTCATACCGACCGTATCGGTTTTCGATTCAACACATATTCAAGATATTATATTATGTTTAGGTATACTTTGGTATGGGGGAGGCCTATGTCCAGCAGTGGACGTCCTGCAGCTGAGATAATAATGATGATGATGATGATGATCCTTTACTATGTGATTTTACAGATCGACTATCCTATACAGTAGAAACGGTGTTTTTTGACTACTCAAAAAGCTCAATTAGTTTAGCTTTTTTGTATGGGAAGTTCCAATAAGTTTACATACAAACTATTAACATTGTATGTAAAAGATTACACTAGGAGCACTGGGTAATGGTTTTGGACTGGGTCGGTTATTATTCGGGCGTGTGCGGTGGTTATTTTACGTTGGTATTTTGAAAGGGGTTGATTAATGCTACCAGACGGGCTTATCATTATCACCGCGCAACGACATTCCTTCAAGCTTCAATGATAATTAGAATTCAATTCGAAAATTGTTATTTACAGTAATACTTATTATAAAGAAGATATTGCAATAGCTGAATTGTGAAGTATATGTGGCACAATAACTTTTAATTATGTAAGAAAATTGGGCTTTTCATCATAAAAGCAAACAAGATAAAGTTTATTCATTTAAATTGGAAATAAGTAACAATTATATTAAAATTTTGAAAATGTCTGGTTTAGGCCTTCTTAAATAATAACAGTGTACTAGAGATTTAAAACTTTTATTTGATTTTAAACTTTTACAGTTTTATCAATTTCTCAATTTTCTTTAAAAAATTGAAATGAAACTGGACAAATTTAACATAACATAAATTAAAGCAATTAGCAGTTTTAATTAAGTTTGAAATTGTAATCTAAACAAAAAAGAAAATTTAAGTTTAAGTTTCTTTAGTTAGTCTGGTACATTCTTCATGATACCAAATTTGTTATCGATTAGTCTCCGCTTGTATGAAATATGAGCTTCTATGAATACATGCAAATATAGTTTCAAATTGTAGATCTATTCGTTTTACACGCGATTATGAAATTATTTCTGTCGTTTATTGTTCCCCTTTGTGACAGATTTTTCTATAGGTTTCTTAATTTTTGTTATTCTTTGTCCGTTTTAATTAATTAGCCAGGATATAATAACTGAATCGAACAATGAAGTCTTTCCTCAGAAGGATTTCAAAAGATTTTCTTTAGAAGGATATAATTATTATGTTTAGGTATATAAAGTTTTTGACTATAAACTGTAAATTACTGTGCGATACTGGTCAAATACGAGACTGTTACTACAGTTTCCTTACCTTCTTTAGAATTTGTAATTGATGATAACTGTCTAAACAAACCGTAACTGAACAGTAATAGCAGAAATGCGTTGACACTTTTATTATCATTTCCATCGAAATAGGAGATTGAATAATTACCATTAAATGTATTACCAATATCAACTTCCTTACTAAAAATATTTATTATCAGAATTATATTATAAGATACAAATTCTTTGCAAGCATTTCTTGCGACCCACAGGCTATTGGATTATAAGTTCATTGTGCAATGTTATCTAGTATTTTTATTGACAAAGGAGACAGCAAAGTAGCTTTCCCTTAGTTAATTAAAACTCTTAATAATGTGGATGACATATATTTTTCATACACGATTTAAGATTATTGAATCATTAATAAAAGACTTACTTATAAAATACTTGTAAAATCGTTTGTCCTGACTGACTATCAACGCACAGCCAAAACTAAGTCTAGAAAACTGAAATTAGGAACATGGATTTATTTTATAACTATAGCTGGCCCAGCCAACTTCGTAGAGCCACGTTCTATAAAAAAATGTATGAGATAATGAATATTTTATACACAATTTTTTTTTGTGAAATTCAATATAAATGGCGTATTTAACACGACTTTCTTTTATCTATACTAATATATATATTTTTATTTCTAAATTCAAAAACTAATTCTAATTCAAAAACTACTGGATCGATTTCAAAAATTCTTTCACCTATAGAAAGCTACATTATCAGCGAGTAACATGCATTTAAGCTCTTGGAATAGTAATGACTTGGCATTAATGTTAACGGCGAGTATACATATTGTATGCCTTCGGTTTACCGACGATATTGTGATCTTGGCGAGGTCGATGAGAGACCTCGGCACGATGCTCGAAGACCTCAACTGAGTTTCTCAAACGGTGGGCCTTAAGATGAATATGGACAAGACGAAAGTTATGTCTGATGTCCATGTTGTGCCTACCCCAGTAACAGTTGGGAACTCAACTCTCGAAGTTGTTGACGAGTACATATACTTGGGACAAATAATCCAGTTAGGTAGAGCCAACTTCGAGAGGGAGGTCAATCGTCGATCCCATCTTGGATGGGCAGCGTTCGGGAAGCTCCGAGACATCTTCTCGTCCAAAATTCCTCAGTGTCAACAAAAGTTTTCGACCAATGTGTGTTGCCAGTGATGACATATGGTCCACCCACAAGGTGGACAGACGACCTAATAAAAAGGCCGCGGGTCAACAGTGGATCCAGTCTTCTTCTGACCGGTCCTATTGGAAAATTATGGGGGAGGCCTATGTCCAGCAGTGGACGGCTGAGATGATGATCATCATCATCATCATCTCAGCCGCGTGCAACAGCTAGTATATTACATTTAGATAGATACAAGAATCCGATAAGGAAGGGTTTTTGAAAATTTTAACTCCTTGCGAAACCGAGGCTGGATCATACCTTACTGCTCAAAAATATAAACACTACATACAGGTACACTTAAAATTATTCTCTAATGTATTATTCCATAATCTAGACTTGAATGACGTGTGACCTTTACGTACATGTCTTATTGTTGTTTCATTAATCGAGAAAGGGCCGACCTGCTTACCCTCATTAAGGGCACGATCCCAAGTAAACTGCGAACACTTGATTACGTTCCCTTTTGCTAGAGTCTTGAGTATATTGCAATAAATTGTGGGCGTATTATATTAGTTAAGCCGACATGAAGCTCAAATTTGAACATATCCATTACATATGTTTTAAATTTATTCTATGAGATATAACTTTAAATTAAAAAATAATAATTTTGTCATAGATTCTGTTGACAATTAAAGGTTCCAGTAATTTGTGTAAGAAAGTAAGCTATCCATATTTAATTCAAAATACTAAAACCTATTTTAGAAAAAAACCACACATTTTTATGTTAAAAATGTTATTAAGTGGATAATATTGTCTATTAACACAAGCTATGTTAGGGTTGCTATACATATAGTCGGACCGGCATAGCCGGGCGGTAGAATCGAAAATGTGTAGATGAATGTTCGAAAAATGGTTATACTTCAAGCCGGGTCGGCAAAGCCGGGCGGTAGACACGAATATATGTAGATGAAAGTTCGGCAGAAAAGCCTCTATTAGTATCGTTTAGAGGCCTGTCTGAAATATGATTGCGAAACGCAGTATTACAAATACTAAAAATAAAAAAGGTTAGGTTTTGTCCATCCCGCTTTGTGACATCCACACCATTCGTGTTTCAGACGAAAGTGTGTGAACACAAAGACAACTGCTAATAAAATACAATAAAAATCCATAGGGCTATTTTCGCCAGCAACTTTTGTATTTTGCCTATTGGGATCATCGTACTATATGCACTGATCTAACTTATAAATATACTTATATAGTTTTTGACTATATGTATTTATAGTGTAATCACATCGTTAATTCATTTTTGTGTACATACATATGACACAACAATAACTCCCATAGAATCACTCGCATCCTAATTATCTTTACAAAAAATAAAGTATAAAATAAAGTCGCTTCCCGCCGTCTGTCTCAAACGCAACATCCCGTGATTTAATAACGATTATCTTCAGAGTAAAAATAAAAATGCCACAAAATAAAGTTAGACCAATTTTTTCTAGGTTAATGATTTCTAGTTATTTAATTATTATTTTGTATTCCTAGGTCCAATGGCGACTATTCTGTTTGCGGGTGTGGTTGAACAAAGCTACATACCGCATGCAATAGCTTATGCAGCATGTTTAGCGCACCAGTCACGGCGATGCCAAGAGAAAACTAATTTCACTTTGCCTCCGGTAAGTATTGTTTTATGGCTAACCATTAAATATGAAAAATATTATTTAATATAGCAAATTTAATAGCAATATTTAATTTAATATATAATTCATAGACCAAATAAGAATTATAGACAGATTTTTGCGGAACAGTTACTTAATATTCTTTTTTTAATTATTCCTATTAAACAAAAGTGAAATCCTTCATTGGCTGTTAGCAGTGGGTGGATTTTGAGTGAATATGTAAATAAATAAATATTATAATCAAATACATAAAAAGCGATTGCAAAAGATAATAGCGATATTTCGTCGTAGGTTCAAATACCAAAATGCGTGCCGCCGGAAGTGAGCGGCGTGTCTTCGCCGGAAGAAACAAGAAGCGAAGGAACAACCGGTCGACGAATTGTTGTCGCTTCGAGCGTTATGTCGGACGAGAGAGTTCCTCGTTCGTCCGCTCCATTTATCGCTCCGCTCATCACTCTCTCATCTCATTACAGTTATATATCAAATTTCACAAAACTTTTTACATATTTCATTGTACTTTTGTTTACGATTAAGTGATATTGTAGACACACATAGAGTTTCAGTAAATAAATTTGTACAGGGAACGTTTGTATTAGATAAAACAGCACAGTTTATTTATTGTACATAAATATCTTTGTAAATGTAAATAAAATGTTAATTCATTTTGTCCCTTGTTTTCTTGGCGGCACTGTATAACCTTACATATGTGTATATTTTTTACAAAGAATTTTCCTCTTACATACGGGAAAAGGCTTTACAATATTATGTTGCATAAAGGATTTCCAACAAGGGTAGTAAAATAAGTAATTATTTTTATATGAAAATAATATACTTAATACTAGCGACCCTCTCCCGGCTTCGCCCGGGATGCATTTTTTTATAAACACAAACCTTCTTTACTTGTCCCTCTTTCCAAAAATAAAAACAGTATCAAAATTTATTTGTTGAGTTGTTTAGAGTTGTTTGCAGAAACAGACAGACGGGGACAGGTAGATTTCGACGGTTTGTTTCCAAATTTTTTTTTCTACTTACATAAAAACTTAATTAGGTTTTATCAACCTTCCGTGAAAAATTACCCTCCCTCCACTTGGCTCGCACGTCTAGGATCCCATGGGATCCTAGGATATTTTTTTATTTTTTTGGCTCATAAGGTAGGATCCACTTATCTACCTGATGGTGAAAACCGCATCAAAATCCGTTACATTTAGGAGGAGTTAGTGAATATACAGAGAGAGTGCAGATTTCAAATTATACCATTATGGATATTATGATGTTTCCTGTGTAAACAATAATAAATAATTTGTAAGTGCATTCTATCCATTACTTTAAACAGGTTTATAATATAGGATTATGGGCCTCTTTCACCATCTCTGAGTAAAGTGACAAGTAGGCTAACCGCCATTTAAACCGCCACCGGTCACCGGGAATGATGGAGCTGATACCTTTGCTTGTACGGTAAAAGTCCCAATCATTAAAAAGAAAATAATAAAAAAATTCGCCTATTCAAGGATGCAGTAAACCGAGTGCATAATTTAATAAAACATGTTTTATGTAAAGGTCTGTAGGTTGGTAAGTGACTACCATCACCTGTGTAACATAGGCAGTGCCAGAATAAAGGTGAGATCCGACATTGACAGGATAAAGGACTTTATTAATTAAATTATATTCTAATTATGACGCGTCAGATCTTATGTTTAATTATATTTTAACGAAGATTCATTCGCCGTCAGGTTATTCCTGACAGCATATTAATCTGCCAGATTCGATAGATATAATACCGAGCACATTCCTTAAAACTTCCTTGAAAATTTTATAGCTAAGTTCTTCTCAATAATAAAAAACAATTTAATATTAAAAGTATAATTAAGCACACTAACCACTACTTAATACCTAAGCATTACGTTTAGTCTATACTAATACAAACTACTGAACCGATTTTAAAAATTCTTTTACCTATAGAAAGCTACATTATCAGCTAGTAACATAGGCTATATTTTATAAAGTTACTCGAGCGAAGTCGCGTGCAACAGATAATAAACAATAAAGACATTAATTGGGTTCTAGTGTATTCGTACAAAACTTAGGCACGTTGTTCGTTGAGCTTCAAGGCAACTTTGAGCTATAGTGCTAAAGTATTTAAATAAATAATAAGGAAAATCCATACACATATTATAAAATCGTAAACTAGCCATGTCGTAACATTAAATAATAATTTAAAAAAAAAATTGTACACGTTATACACTTAATTGTTACCGAGGTCAAAAAAATAGTTTTTAGAACTTTTGTCTGTGCGTTTTGTGCACGGTGTTGTCTAATATCAGAAACGGTTTGTTGTTGTTGAATGCGGTTTTCACTGACGTATTAATGATTGCCTGGATTAAACTATAGCACACTTTTTTACATAAAAAAGTTAGGTTCCTTTTTTAAAAAACGCACTGCAACGCGTATGAAGTTGCGAGCACCAGCTAGTATTTCAATAAGGAAACGGAAGGTAGAAAACTGAGTGTAGTGAAACTTACATAAAAAATAATGAATTTTTTCCTGAAATTACGTAATAGTAATTAAAACACAATTGATAAAAATCAAAAATTGAAACGTGTTCAACACTTAATTCTACATAATATAAGACTTTGAGTTAACGTTAATGTCAATATCAGCTATTTTTGCATTAATTCCATCATGGATGCAATATGCTCTAAATTTAGGACTACGTTCGGTCTTTAGGTAAGTTTACAGTTAACGCAGGCGTCAAAAGAAATTAAAGGAAATTGATCATACGTCAATTTCCTTCCATTTAGCAACTATTTCCGTTACATTAAGGTACGTTTCGATTCTATTCTCTATAAATTAAGAGCGATTTTGGTGACAGTCTGATCTTTTCACTAAAGTAATGCATGAAAATCGAGGTAAGAGGATTTTTAGGAGCTAGTAGGCTCTTATCACAGGTGAGCGCCATGTTAAGAGTCTAAAGCTGTAAAGCATTTTGACTGCATTGTATTATACATTCTTCACCACTTCCCTTACATATCTTGCTTGCTTTGTATACATATACAAACGACTTGTGTTGAATTGCTCCGAGCGATACAAAGAAACGGACGAAAGTCATCCTTTGGGGATTTTTTTCTTCGCGCACAGCTTAGTTTCTTCGCACTACTCTGGCGGTTATGTAAGCTTAGAACAGTTTTGAAAATGCGCCTCATAAGGAATACTACGACAGGCGGACGTTCATTATGTCATTACTAAAATGTTAAACATTATAAAGGTAATCAATATTTAAATTTAATTACTCAACAATTTAAGATTCTATCAGCTTAAATATATACCCATAATATATCCTCTGTCGTTTTCTCCGCTAACTTATAAACGTTTTGATACGGTTTTCACTAATGTAAATAGAGATAAGCTAGAAAGGTTTGTACTTATATACAAATTGCAGAAAAAAGTGCATCCACGTGAAGCTAGACATTTGCTAGTTAAAACATAAAGGAGATCAATCAGTTTATTTTCGTTTTAACGGTTTGAACTTGTACTACTAGATAAGAAAAAGAAGTATAGTTTTTACTGGGAAAATATAGTGTAATTTGGTAATGGGTTTTCATAGATATTTAAGTTTGAAAGCATTAAAATGCCGTGCATTTCCCAAAAAAGTCATCATTTTTATATTTATTTATGAAATCGGTAAAATTTATAAGTAATCTTAATTTTATAAATCTGAAATATTCACAAGAAATTACTGAAATTAAGAAAGACTTAATTCTCCAAAGTGTGATTTAAAAAAAAGAACAATGGCCTACCAAGTTTAAACGATGTCCTTTACGTTTTGAAAATTTCCTGATTTCTACCTTAATAAGAAGAATAAAGAAAATATGAAACTTCCTAAATCAGTAGTTACAACATAAAGGTGGGAGTCACGTGCAGTGTATAACGATAAAACGTCCATAACAATAAGCCGAGATACCAAAGTTCTAAATAACGTGTTTAGTAACGTAACGTAACGAAATTATTAAACTAAAGATAACTTCAGACATAATTTGTTTCAGGAAATTTTACTTGGTACTCTTTTATATGTTTTTGTAAATTATCTTGCTTTAAAATAAATGCCTCTGTGTTGTTAATTACTTAATTTCAATTCGTACCTGTTAAATTAGATTTTAAATTATACACCCGCAGCTATTTAAAGTAATTCTAAATGCCCACCAGAAGGGCCTAAGAAGCTGTTTCAAGCTTCAATATAGGGTCTATATTTTTATGGTTATTTATATTTTAATATAGTTACATTTAACAAAATAAAGTCGCTGGTCACCTCTCAGTTTCTAAGCTAACTTTTTCTAAACCAAATCGGAATTTTAATAGGGTTTTCACCAATTGAAACATCTGTGCAATGTCGGGGGCTGGTCGGTAGTTTATTTATATTTGTAACTAACTGGTACCCGCTACTTAACACATGAGAAAATATCTCACAATTTTCTAGACGTTCCCTCGGGAACCTAACATTTTTTCAGGATGAAAAGTATCCTATATTTTAACGCAGGTATCTGTGTACCAAATACCCAAATCCGTTCAGCATCTACCCATAGATCAATCCTCGCAAACTTTCACATTTATAATATTAGTAAAGAAATAAAATTTTATTAATAAGGAAAATATAAGTTGATATTGACTTGTTCTTCTACCAGAACGGCTTATTGTATATTTCGAGTTCATTTCTGTGAAAATCGTATACATTTCATCATAAAAACAGGGTCAACGGTTATCGCACATGTTTTTGGTATGACGTCATCGGTGACGTCGGCAAAACGAGCATGATCCCTTTTAGGGATTCACGTCCCCTCGCCCTTAATAAAAAAGGCTGTATCTCTTTATAAAGGTGGCAGTTTTTTTGACGAAGATTTATTACGTAAGCACGATGACCCATGAGTCGGCCTCAGGTAAGGAAATCCTGACTAAATTATGATTTTATTTACAATGCAGTCACTTCAGGAAAAGTGGACCCGTGTTGGAAATATTGAGGAAAATATATCTTCATTTTCATTTTTCATTTAGATGTTACATCGTTTGCAATCTATCATATTTTTTCATTTATTTTCTAGATACGTTATCTTGTTGTTTGCTACGAGTACACATAACTTAGGAAAAGATTGATGTCGGTATATAGCAGTGAAATTCAGTAAGTATGGAAATAAAAGTTGACGATGTTCGTCGTAAACTCGCGTAATTCACGACCATTCCGCCTTAACTGCTGTACAGACTGTTTATCAACCATATTTATCGTCGTGAGTTGGATTTCAGCGTCTACTACATTAAGAGACAACTTAAGGGCGATTGTGCACTACAAGGAATTTTTCTGTCCGGCGATCCGATTTTTTACGGTCCGATATGGCACGCCATAAATTTATATACTAGTTTGTGCACTATACGTAATTTTATCGTCCGAAATTTTACTTTTCCCCATTCCGGACCGTTTTTTTCCGGTCCGAGATGACAGCAATGAAAAATGTGTTTATGCTTGTGCACTACGTCCGCGATCCGTATTATTCATGAGCGGTAAGTATGAGTAAAAATCGTAAGTAGCTGTAGACATTCAGGCGATGTGTGTGTGTATGTTCCCTATGGACTCCAAAACCACTTAACCGATTTTGATGAAACTTTCAGACAATCTTCAGATTAGTCCAGCGGGTAACCCTGTGAAGTTTGGTAGTGATCGGATTAACAGAATTTTTTTAGTAGTTAAAAATAACATTCATCCTGCCCTAATTTATTATGGTTTATGTAAAATAACCCTGTCAGGTACCTTTCACTTATAAGGGGATGGACCCAAAATTCTTTTTGTCTTCTATGTCTTCACACGTAGAGTAATAAAACAAGCAACTGCCGGCATTACAAGAAACTCATCGTTCCTAGCGTAATTACACGTGGGTGGCGTATAGTTTCAAAGAGAGCTAACCCTAAACTGCGCCGCACATCCGAGAAAAAACGGACAAGTGCACAAGCCAATTCATGCCGCAGCGGACCGTAAAAAATCGGATCTCCGGACAGTAAAATTCCTTGTAGTGCCTAATCGCCCTAAGAGTAATATTTGTTCTTACAGGCTTTTTTCGCAGAGTTCCTCTTTGAAAGCACCATTCTTGTCAAAGCAAAATCTGTTATGTTATGTGGAAAATACTTTTTCACCTCTCCAGCACAAAAAGGGTGCTGTTGGTGCCCCGCGATTTTAGGAATAAAATTTTGATTTTATTAGTGTGTCCAGCCATAGCCGACGAAATTCAGCCGACCATAGCCGACTCGAGTTGGCCCAGCTGTGAAGATAGTTTTACAGCCGTTCAAAAACTGGTTCAGTATTAGATATTGGTGTTATTGTACTGTTTTGGTAAATATAAAAAAAAGAGTGGTGATGGTTTAACTGCAGAAGAATTAAGAGAACAAGTTTCAAATGCCGAACCTAGCTTTCTTCCAGAAAAGTCCCCTGAAAAATATCTTCATCCGTACGAATTTTTTCATTCGTACAAACCTTAGAATATAGAACAAACCAGAAGTAGTCTACAGCCGATAACGTATGCCGCTCACTGTGTCCAAAAACAATTCGCAACCCCCGCATTCCTCATACTTCCCACCCGCACAGTGTGGCAGCTTAGAGAGAGTTCGCTTCTTTTAGGGTAAATCAAAAATCATGTTTCAAAATAATGCAAACCGAACTTAATGTTTTATGTCAATGTATCACTATTACAGTTATACTGTTAGATAAATATTCATATACCGTTTTGCATAAAAAAAAAGTGAAATAAAACACGTAATTTCCACAAAATTTGCTTTTATTTACGTACCTTTTTGGTGTACTAATTTTTTATAATATTGACGTTTTGATTCTGAGGAAATCAATACATTTTTGCGTTTTGACAAATGATTTTTATAAAAACATTACTATTGTTATTATCATAATTATTTTATTTATTTAAGTCACTGTATTTATACTAAAATGTCTCAATTCAAACAGAAGTTCACATCATACTTTGACACTAAATAAAATGAATATGTATTTATCTATTATATAATAAAATCAAACGTTAAATTATTTTCCATGCATTTATTTATTTTTATCAATCCTCTAGAAAATAAACAAGTGAAAGTAGGGAAAAAGTTTCAGCAAAACTGGCAACATTAACAAAATGGACTCGCCCAAATTGTTTACATTTTGAACGAGTAAAAATACTTCATTATTGAAATAAAATGAGATGTATTTGCGCTACTTACACATGAAATGTGATCCCATCTTGTTTTTTTATTTTTCGAACTGCATTCTTGCAGGTGGGAACCGCACAAGACGACATAATTAAATAAAAACTGAGAGAATTTTTCCCGCGTACGTCACACGGTGCCCACAGATAGACTAGTCATCCAAATGTCAAACTACTCTATTTTGGAGTAGTTTATGTAGCTTCGGCTCAGGGCGCGTTCGCGGTTTCTGGTTTGTTCTATATTCTAAGGTACAAACACAGAGACAGAACCCTTACCTAACACGAAAGTAAATAATACGACCATCACAGTTCCGAACAAAACTGTTACCTTTAATCTTACAAATTGCAGTAATTTTACTTTCAACTTTTAATATTTTTGTTAATTTAGTTATTTATATTACTTTGGCTATGTGAGCTATAATAATTAAAATTGTCTGAATTGATTTTCTTACCTAAAGATGACCTATATAGTAACGCTTTTCTTGCTGTTGAGGTGAAAAGTTGGATATTTAACACGAGAGCAAATTGTTTTTATGTCTCGTGCCTTTAAATCACTCACTTCGCTAAGTAGTCCATATTAGAATCACTCGTTACGCTCGTGATTCAATTCTAGACTACTTCGCTAGTTCGTGATTTAAAGTCGGCACTCGCAGCAAAAAATAATTTTGCTCTCTAGTTGAACAAATAACTTGTGAATTAAAACTTGTGAAAAAAATATCCTGAAAAATTTTGCATTATGGTTTATTAAAAAAAAAAAGAATTTTGTTTGAAACTTAGGCTTGTTATACGCAAACTTATTTGTCTTGTAGACATGAAAGTTTTATATTTTATTTATTATTTTGATAATAGAATAAATTTTAGTTACTGCATATAGCATATTTTACTAATATGTCATAGTTCAACCAACAAGTAGTGCTCATAAGTACCTACTTAGCAGTTTTTTTTTTATACGATAGAACTTTAAGGTCAAAATGTTGGAATCTCAAAAAAGTGCACATAGCAGATTTTGGTTTGACAACGACAATATATTATAGAATATAGTTTAAATCCTTTTTGTAAAAACTAGTTAAACAGGTTGATGGTCTCCACTTGGTGGTTCGTGGCCCAGTTTCACTTAAAACAAAGCCCTGATGATGATAAGTTTGAATAAAACTCGCATCGAAACATAAGAGCAACACACAAGAGAACAATTTGTGTCTGTTTGTTTATGCACGCTAATCTTAAAAACGCCTTAACCTATTTGAATACAGTTTTCACTGATGATTTGTAGCAAGCTTCCCATAACATTTCATTCCAATCGGTTTACAAACAAGAAAGTTATAACGAATACTGGATTACCAAGCGTACGAAAATCGCACGTACTAAGTTGCGGTCACCGCTAGTAAATATAAATTCATAATACACAGAATACTAAAATATTATCTGAGTAATAAAATTTTGGCATTTTCAGGTCAAGAATGTGCATGAAATTGCCTTTGATAAATTCTGGGACAAAATGTGTACCCAACAAAAGTAAATGTTTACTAAAATTTTAACCCTCCCTCCTGAGTGAGTATCATGCCGTTGTATTTATACAACTTAAGCATTTACCGGTAATTTTCTTGCGCAAATTAATTAAAATGCTAAACACCATCAACGCTACTGTACTGATGTATTTAGATAAATATTTTGCCTGGCACCAAGTTCTTGTTAGCGACAAACCGCCAGGGGTAAACAACGCGGATTACTATTGTGCCTATTATAAAGGCTATAATTCACAAGCCGAGTTTAAGCATTCATTGTGATCATTCGCGTAATCTTCAAAGAAAATCTGTTGGAGAAATTCTAAGGAAACACGAGGAAACTCAGTTAAGTAGTCTCATTTTTTCTTTTTAGCAATTCAACGTTAAATTGTGTTTTGTAATTAACATCAGGTTTATTAGGTATAAATTATGTTTCATGTTTATCGTAGTTTCTTTTACGTTTCATAAACGCTTTTTAATTTTTGTTATTATTTTTTATATATTTTTTATTTTACATTTAAAAAATATTTAAACGTTTAAAAAATTTTTATGTAAGAATTACTTTCACAATTGAGTACTTGTTGAAATTGAGAGACAAAATCAAGAGACGTCCTAATAAGGATCGCAGATCGACGCTGGGTCTAGGTTGCTTCTGACCAGTTAACTGGACATGGGAGCTCTATGTCCAGCTGTGGATATCTTACGCCTGACATGATGACAAGCCTGAGTGAAACAAATTTAATTTTTTAAAGTGAAAAATAAAACAACTTTGCCGATATGAGTATTTTATTTTATTTTTTGAAATAATAACCCTGTTCAATTTTTACAATTATTATATTGCATGAACAGATTTCTATACACTACTTCAGACTTTGAAGTGTTAAAATAGAAATAACATATCTACACGTAGTTAATGTAAAAAAAATATATATTATGAAACTTTAGATTAGAAAATTCACGTTTAAACGAACACTGAAAAGTTTAGGTGTCTTTTAGTAAACCCACGAAGTGTAGAGTGAGTTTTAAACTCTACAAACTTCAGTTCCCACGGCGGTACCAACTACAAGATAGTTTTACAAGAATGTGCTAACAGACGCTTTGATACTTGCTTTTGATATCCCATTTAAAATAAAAATAACGACAGCATGCAGCGACTCTCGTAAGCTGTTTTGGTCGTGTAGTTTTATATTAAAAATTATGTTATTTTTTTACTCGGTCGGATTTTGCTTGTCACCCCATATTCGAAAGAACTTCGTCATCTGCGTAGCATACAAATGAAAATATTTATTAAAATCGGCAGTAAGTACTTTATACGATAGACAGAAATGAGGACTTTATTTCCTAACTATATGCAACGGAGTATTAAAAAGAAATATTATGGGAAGCTTTAAATATTAAACTTTTAAGACTTTTTAATACAATTTTTCTCCGATATGTTAATATAATTTTAACTCTATCGATATATGTGGCGTGTTTATCTTGTCATTTTGTTTTAAACCAATAATAAATATATTTTTGTTCACAGCAATGTTTATCTATTTAGTTTTTATTTAGCATATAGATTTACTAATTAGATTAATCTAATGCTACGACGACACTTGACACTAGACACTCAGTGTATACATTGATTGCCTATGTGTGTCCACTGCCGCGACACTTAGTTGCAGATGTAGCGTCAGACGTGTCAGTGTCGCTCAGTGTCCGTGTTGCAGCCGTGGAGACAGGACGTGCGCGTAGACAGCCAATACACTTGAACCGGGACACTAGATGTATACACCAATGTCGACACAAAAAATTGCTTACTGTGTGGACGCAATCGACTATATGGCTGTAAAGAAATCGTACATCACTACTATACCTCTCAGAAGGCGCCTTGGGAATCTTCATCTTGACTTATAGTCTAAGTCAAGATACAGCCTCGAGTTACAATTGTCTGTACATTTAAAATAAAAAAAAAGTACATTTAAAATATTTTCTTTCAAGTTTACTAAAATATAGATTAATTTTTTATATTTTTCAGAGAGCATATTTACACAGCCTATAGAAATAAAAATAATAATAAAAAAAAATGCAAAGAAAGATTGAGAAGGTTCTAAAAATATACTTTGTAAGACACAAAACTAATATAAAATTAATAATAACAACAATTAAAACATTTTTGATAAAACAAAAAAGTGTTGTAACTGATTTTATGTAAAATGGAGCGTATACATATTATATAACCATATACATATTATACAATAACTTTATACCTGAACTTGTATAAAATAACTCATTCTCTAGACATTACTCGCTATTTTATTACTTTATATATAAATTTATAATTTAAAAAAAGGCAAAAACGTTTACAATTGTCTTAATTGATTTTCTTCAAGGTGTACAGGGAAGCTTAACTTTGATGTAGCTATATTATGGGAAAAGCATCAGAATGACCAAGAAAATTATCATTGCATAATTTAAATGTCTTAAATTTCTTATAAATTAAAAAAGATTACCAACACTTAAAACTAAAACAAATCTTTTTTTATAAAAAAAATACTAAAAATATATGGGCTAATTTAAGGCAGAAAATTAATTTCTAAGGTAAATTTCTTCTTGTTTGTTTGTTATACAGAATAACAATAGCAGTTCGCATAACATCAGCATAAAATGTAGGTTACATGTGGAACTTAACGAACAAAGAGTTACTACAACATAAGATAACGTCATTCCCCTGATATTTACATATCTACTAAGTAAATCTAGTTTGGTGCTTGAGGCATATGGCAAGGAAATTTGATTTAGATATCAGAGCCCTTATACAGGTTTATGGGCAACATTGTCAACGGGGATTAGGACGGATTAACCTTTTCAAAGGAGACGCCGTACGAACTCGAGTGAAGAGTTATTACCGAAATTGCATTGAAAACAAATTGTTTTTCGCTTTCTGGCCTTCTTGAGAAAATCTGATAAACGGGATGATACATATTTTTATGTAAATTATTAAATAAAAGTTTTGTTAGTTGGGAAACTGGATTTCTGAATCTATGCACGCGCCAACAAATGTAATAAGTAGGTGCGAAGGGGATCGGAGGAGGCGTCGCCGAGGTGCGGGCAATCGAAGCCGATAAACTCGAGCGCTGCGTACGGGTCGCGGGCGGCGTATCATGGTGAAATACGCCGTCAAATCTCGCGGCCTGGGACCGGACAACACCCCGAGTGGTTGGGGTGTTGCCGGGTGTTAAGGGATGCGACTAGCATCCCGTAAAATGGGGGGCATAGCGGGGGAGGGTCGTAGTGCGTTAATGCGAGTCCAGGATCCTCCTGACTCCACTTTTGCGCCGCGCGCAAAGGGCCATGGCGGTCAGGATTGTGAGGGGGTACCGCACCATCTCTTTGGAGGCGGCGTGTTACTGGCTGGCGGCACCCCTCCGTGGGAGCTGGATGCCGAATTGTTGGCGGCGGTGTACCGTGAAGTCGCGGACGCGCGATCACGCGGCTCAGTTTTGTCATCGGAGGAGGTCGTCAGGTTGAGGAGACACTCCCAGACGATCCTCCTCCAAAAGTAGAAGGAAAGGCTGGCGGAGTCCAATGCGGGCCCCCCGACGATTGAGGCCATTCGCCCCTCCCTAGAGGGATGGCTGGCGAAGCGGCGCGGGGCCCTCACGCTCCGCCTGGTGCAGTTGCTCTCGGGGCATGGTTGCTTGTGGCCATTGTGACCATTGTGGCGGCGCTCACGTCTTGTGAGCACGTTATGTCGCGCAAGAAAGCGGCGGAAAGGCAGCGGGAAGAGGATCCCCTCTCCCAGCCAATCCGCCGGAGAAGGCTAGGGCGCAGGCGGTTGGCCTATATCCGCCGCCTTCCACCCTGACCGGGACCCGAGCGGTGATCTTGGGGGAGATTGCCGCCCGTCGTATGGCCGGCGTACCTCCACTGTCGGGTACGCCGAGGTTCGGACAGGGAGCACGGGCCTCCCCGCGCTGGATAGCCGTGGAGGGGCACCGAAGTCGTGTCATAACGTGCGTAACGTATTTCCTGGCGTCAAAAAAAAAGTGCGAAGGGGATGGACTTAAATTGTCACCATTTTATAGTTGGTTACACTTTCCCTCTTTGTGTGCTTGGGGTGGTGTGCAATTTTTTTTGCTTAATATGACTACAATTTAATTATAGTTTTATTTTATGGCTCAAAACAGATCTTTAAACGGCCGCCACGGCTGCCTCTAAACAGAGTAGGTGCAGTAGTGATCAGAAAACTGACGAAGGTTTTCATACTCCGACTGTACATCACATTAAATAATAATTTATTTTAAATAAATTAAGCATTGTTTATTAAATATTATTTTACGAAATTCGGTTTTCATTGAAAACAGCATACCTACTTGTTTAAATAATAGCTTTATTAATTTTTTTCTCATCCCCGCCTTCGCATGGATGGTTTTTCTGGAAAATGTTTCCAATTATTCTTTTCATAAGAACCTTCCTCGGACTTAAAAGAATACTGACCGGCCAAATTGATGGTCCAACCGTTCTCGAGTTTCGCCCTTAGCATTTCATTTTTATTTACATAGATTTGTAAATTTCATCGTAAGATAATATGAAAATAATATAAAAATATATTTAGATATATAAGTAGATAAGTGTGATAATAAATCATAAAGAGATGAAAATATAAAAAATAAAGTATAATGTTATAAACTTTAAATGGCCTTATATAATTTCTAACTTTCAATTTACTTTGATGCCCGACCTTAGGTATCATATTATGAACACCGTCAGTGTATGCCTTCACTCTATTATATCTAAATTGTAAGTTCGAGTAAATTGATGACCTGTCAGCTAAGGCTCCTGTTCCAGGATTCATGTCACGTTGACAATCACTTATCGCCTCAACAATCTTTGGGTAACCTTTATTTCACGGATACTTGATTCGGCCGTATGGGTTATTCATAGAAGAGCCAACGGTTCAATATATCTAGGGTCCTTTATAATGCTATCAAACGCTTTCAGTAAAGTGATAGGATACTATTATAGGCTTTCTTTCTTGAGTGGTATATTAAAATTGTTTTGACCACAAAAAAAAAATCAAGTAAGTTAGTGATAGGAAACTTACTCAGTTTAATGGGCTTTTCTTAAAACAGTAAGAAATTATTTATATAAATAGATTAAGATATACGTTTATGTTATATGATAAAGTTAAGTGATTTTAAAGAGTTTTATACAAAATCATTAATTTTGATAGAGTCAAGTGCATAATATATGTATTCAAAAAATCGCTTCATAAATATGTTTTAGTAAAGTATTCAAGACTATATTTTTTACTAATTTTCTTTTATTCAATTCAATATTTTTATTCAATAAAATCTCAATAAGAATCTCTTGCTAACCTGAAACACGTAATATTTCGTCAATAGTTATTTCATTCTTCGTGGAAGAGCACAGTTATCAAAATCTTGGTGTGTTTATTTTATATTTAGTTATTTGCATTCAATACTTTCGTCATATTATTGTCATGGAGACATTTTTATTTAGTTACTGTTACTCCGTTTGTGAAATCTATTTATAAATTAAGCCGTCTGATGGCAAATGGTTACCAGAATAAATAAGGAAAAAATATATATAAGACAATACAAAAAAGGTTCGACAATCAAATTTGATGTCTTATTAGTTCACTATTTACTGGTGGAATTAATCACTGGTCACAGTCACACTTAATAGAAAACCTTTAATCAAAAATACATAAAGTCTGTTAAAGTCACACACTACTCTTTTATTTGAGAACATTTAGTACTTAACCAATACATCAACCAACATATGGCCAAAGAAGAAACATTGGAGATCATTATAAAACTACCCTCCGAGACAAAAATAATATAATACTACTAACCGGTGCCCGCAACTTCGTCTGCGTCGAAAAATATAACACCTGAGAAAATTTCTGGCATCTTTATCGCTTTGACGACGGTGGCGCCGTCACGGCGACAATGGCGCCAAACATTTTTCCAGGATAAAAAGTATGTTGGTAACAAACTATCTGTGCCAAATTTCACCCAAATCAGTACCTAATCCAAAAGTTCAGTAGTTTTTACGTGAAAGAGTAACAAACATACATCCATATCCATACATACATCCCATCCACCTCACAAACTTTCGCATTTATAATATTACTTAGTAGAATCTTTTCTACTAATCGATCTCTTTCTGAAAACAGTCCTTAATAAAATTGAAATTAAAGTATTGTAAATTCATAGCACCTTTAGATTGTTTTACGAAATCGACTTCACAAAATGTTAAATGTTGTGAATAAAGTCACACCTTTGCATCACAAAGGCAGCAAAATGCATGTATATTGTTATTCCATTGAACAAGAGTTCGCTAACTTGCGCTTGTCGTTGCCAGAGCGTGACATGTCATGTAAGATAAAGTTTAGACTGTGACTAAGAAGATGCGGGCACGGTTTTGTTTTACACATTGTAACATACTTTGAAGCAGCTGCTATCGTCAAGGATATAAAGAAGTACTTAGATAAGATGTTTTCTATGAAAATGTTTTGTTAAAATACTAGAATTGAGACGGTCTCTAAAGTCGCGGTAGAGAAAAATCTTTGACAAAAATTTTGATGGCAGATCTTACTGCATTCTGCAATTTTAAAACTGGGCAAACGGTCACGGTCTGTGAAATAATATCTAGTGTATTGTTGTTCGGTGCTCGAATAAAGGATGCCAGATCACATTCTCTATCTATTTCACGTGTAATGTTCAAAGATTCACGTATAAGTATATATTATTAGTATATAGTATATATTACAAATTACAAATGTGTATGAGCATAATATGCCTAGATAACTTTAATCCACTAAATCGCCTGATGTCAATTTTTTCTTAATCTGGTAATGCAGATCCTAACACGCTGTGCGTATTCTAAAGTTTTCACAAAGAATATTTCATTGAATATTTCAAATATTCAAAGCATTCTACGAATAGCTATCTTTGTTACTTGTACTAGTCATTCCACCCACGTTTCCTATCCACCTAGGTTGACGTTAACGTTAGACGTTTATAGACGACACGTTTCAATATGTGAAGTGTTTGCCTCTGTGTGAGTAGTAACGCGGTCGACAACAGTGTACGTGTAAAAATGCTCTCCAACAAAACAAGGGTTGCCAATGTGAAAAACCCGGAAAGTGAACTCAAGGGTGGTTACTATTGTTTCCGGCGCAACGCAAACAAAAAGGGACTAGCCATCCTTTCCGAGACAGATGCTGTCGTATTTTTCTAGTGTTTGTGCTTCCCCATTGTACTGCGTATGTCAGTCAGGGATGTGTTCTACGTTATTGTTCCAATTTCAAACATTGAAACTGATCAAATCGTTACTACTTTAGACTTGAAAATTTGTTTGAAGTATCGGAATGTATTCATTACTGATTTAGGTATTATCAAACAAGGGTACAAAGCGATTTTTTTACTGTTTTAGATAAAAAGTTTATTGTAATATCTGTAGAAATGCATATGTAGAAGCGTGGACTGATGAAGCGTAATTGGGCTCGTCTAATTGCGGATCTAGTAAATGATATAAACTTTTATTCTTGCAGCGATTTATTAGTGAAATTTACAATAATTGATAGTATTTTTAGATTTAATTTTGTACAGGGAGTTGATGCGTTGACAATATAATTTCGAGTGGGTAATGTATGTAGTGCGCCGGAGCCAATCAGATGGAAGCGTGGCGATGTCGTGTGCATCGTGATTGGCTCCTTATTACGTCATTTGACACGTAGTTAAAGTATATACATAGCTGGTGTCTGAATATATCTAAAGATACATTCACAAAACACCATCTTATTGGAACACTTAGATGACAATAGTTGTCAATATAAGGCACACTGAGTTTTCCAGTCACAAGTTCAGAAGTCTCTCTGGCGGCAGTAACCACGCCCTTACAGCATAACAATAATATCACGTTTGTTATTTTGTTTTTCAGTGAGTAAGTAGGGTATGCCACTGTCCGTTACCTATCCCCTACCTTTTTGCTTGTTTTTTATAGACCACCTACCATAAAGTGGACGAATAAAAATTTAAGTATATTTGATTCAAAGTTCAATTCAGTGCTGTTACAGATATTCTATTGGATATTGCACACAAAATATTTTCTGGGTTAAATAATAAAGCTTGCAGTCACAACATTTCTCTGAATATTTATTTGGCTTCAATATAAAAATATTATATAATAGTTTTATCTTTACCATGAAATTTTCACAGCGACTATAAATGCTTGCCAAACTGACAGTTGTAAATCACATATAATATATTTTGTGTATATTACGATTCGTAGAAATTGCTCGCACATAGAGCATTGTTTAAAGATTTTTTCGCCATGGATTTAATGCAGTTCCTTCTTTTACAAGCAACAAAATTTTATAGTGGCAGGCTTTGTCTGGTGGCAGTAACCACTCCCTTACGGAAGACCGCCGTGAAATAACAACTTGTGTGTTGTTCAGTGCGTGATTATAAAAGCCAAAGCTCTTCGATATCCCTTTTCTTCTAATTTATATGGGTCAATAGGCGGCGAGAGTCGCCGAGAAATCACCGCTGAGAAATTAAACCTCGAAATAAGATATAAAGCGTTTAGTTCATTATTATTTAGCATGAGTATATATAAAGAATAAACTTCTCAAATTAAGTTACAAATAAAAGTAATCAAATTATTATTAATTAGGCGAAACTTTTTCATAAAAACACTGAAATAAAAAAAATAAAAAAATTTAACAAATCCTATCAGCGGTTATCTTGTTATTCATTACTTTATCCAGCATGTAATAGGATTATTCCATTCACAATGTGAACCCACTTAGAGCGCCATCTACTCTGGTTTCCGTTAGATACTAGTATACATGTACAAATAGTATGGAAACTATTACTAAGTGTGTAAATGGGAATGGAAGCCGTGACTTTAACGCACATACTTGCGACTGAATCTTCTTCGTAAGTTAAGTTGAGAGTATAATATTATAACCTGCGACTTCGTCCGCGTTGAAAAAGAAAATATAAGTGTAATACGAGTATAACGCCTGACATCTTTATCACTGTGATGATGGTATCGCGCTACCACGGCGATAGTGGCGCTATTTTTTATATATTTAGACCTCGGGGACCTAACATTTTTTGGGATAAAAAGTATCCTATATGTTAATCCAATTTAAAAACTATCTGTGTGCCAAATTTTATCCAAATCCGTTCAGTAGCTTTTACACGAAAGAGTAACAAACATCCATACATCCATCCATGCTCACAAAATTTCGCATTTTTAATATTAGTAGGATAAAATCCTAAAAAGAGCTGAATAAAATACTAATACACGCCTTACAAAAAATACGATGCGTTTATCTCTTACACGTTTAAATGGATTCGCAAGTCCCTAATCCGATGTCACAAGCTATATTGATTTTGACAGGTTAGAAGGTAATAGCACACTGTTTTGTTACATTACTATGACGAAATTCATACGTCGCGACTTGCGCCCGTTTGCCGCGTCACAAACAAAAGGGAATTTAATACCATTGTTTGTGGCCAATTGTGGATTCTCTAATTAATTCCCTAAGCTTACTTATCTGACGAGAAGCTTGCGGATCTATAATCTTGTATTTGTCAATGGTAGATTTTTAGAGAAACCGACAAATCGAAGAGTTAAGTATAGGTATGACCAACAAAGACGGGTAGGTACACAAAAGCCCTCAAGTCATTATAGTTATAATATTATAGTCAAATTAAGCCGAATATCGGCAGTCAGTGGAAATAATTCGGGTAGTTTTGAAAATTGGTAGAATTATACCTTACGGTAGTGTGTGTGTGTCGTTTTTTTTTTCGGCGTTATTCATCGCCATTTTTAGTTTAGAATAAGCAAGCTTAGTCATCTGCCGACCTAACATAAAAAACCCCATGTCGATCCATTGAGAATTCTAAACAAAAAAGATGATAATGTAAACAAGGGCCGAGAGTTTGAGATACCGTGTTCCCTTAAGCAACGACGGGCGTCAGCGCGGAGCGGACGGTGAGGTTGAGGTCCATGCATACCACTAAGGTTGAATCATGGTCTTTTCTACTGCACATACAAATAGTCCAAGATTTTTAGCTCAAAAATGAGTTCGATCCGCAAAAAATTCTGCTATTTCATTTTTCGATTGGTTTATATCAGAGACTGTCTCCCAAGTATAAGTCCAAGTTTGTGTCGTCCGTAACAGCGAGCGTTAGCCGCCATCTTGAAAAACGAGTTTTTGCAAATATCTCGGCAACGGTGAGTTTTGCGTTAGAAATTGTAAGAATTTTTTTGTGGAGGATAAGATTTCCCATCATTTTTTTTGAAACGTTTTTCTCTATTGTTAATATTTGCCGAGATATAGTCGATTAAAAGAACAAATTTTGGTTTTTGAATAGATTCTGTGATACACGAATTGGGCATTTAATAAACATATCAATTCCAAACAGGTTTGATTCGACATTATTATCTGATTTTAACGGATTTATCGATTCATGTTCTAATGAAATTTATTTGGAAATAAAATTCTTCGAGCGACAAAGAATGAATATTAGTAAATTATCTACAGTGTGGGAGTTCGCTAGAAATGAGCTAGTGTTGCTGATAAAATATTATTATAGAGAATAGCCCATAATTGCGTACCTATTACTTATTATTTTATCATTCCTATATACGTAATTAAATAACACAAACTTTGCACAATGGACGAAGTTTGCAGACATATCTAGTTTCGATTTAGTCCCATTAGAATTGCTGGTGTATTTTTCTTATTTGTAAATACGAGGTAAGTTTATTTCTCAATTTATCCTTAATGTATTTTTATAATAAGGGCTTTTAAGGGTGTTCAGTAACCATGATATTGCATTGAATTTTTCATGAAGATTTGAACGAAATTGAGTTTTTTAACGGTGTATTTGAGTATTACATTTTATGTTTATGTTCCACTCCAAGTTCTCTAGACCAAGCGATCTCTATCAAAATTAAACGTAATCAATATCGATCGTTCGGTTTAGAAGTTGAAATATATTCAACTTTTAAACCGTTCAACCGATTTTGATGAGTTGACGGCTTTGTCCCACCCGCTCCACGATTTCATTCCCAGCAGCTCCCAGAATAAAACTAAATATTATTTTAAATTATAAAATTGTTCACACAGGCTCCAAAAACATATCTGCTACAAATTTGAAAACTTTCAACATTTCATACATTTGTTCCCTTGCGTATTTTATAATTTTTAAATTAAACAACACACTGAATATTAAGCATATTTTTGTTTGGAGGCGGGTGGGATCTAAATTTTAGATACCTAGGAAATCCTTTGAAGCTCCTGGGAAAGAAATCGGCATTGGCTTAATTCATTATTTATTTTTCGCGGAGCTCTTTGGATAAAAGTATAAAAATATTAGTTTTGGAGAACAATAGCGGTAGGAGCGGGTGGGAATAAGCCGAGTTGACAACTAACTGAGTTCTACCATAGAATAAATTTACTTTTAATATTTGTAATTTTGAAATTGTGCGCAAGGTATGCTGGAACTCATTCACTTACCATTGTGTACCCCCTTTTGTATAATTTCCCTTTGTATAAGTCTATCTTTTTAAATACGCTTGAAACAAAGACATTTTTTTATTTAAAGTACCTAATAATTTTTTTTTAGTCCTAATAGGTGCACCAAAATATAGTTTTAATTAATATAAAAATGAACGACTACTCCCATTGCTAGTAAAGTATTTAATAACAGATAAAATATACCTACTTTTATTATTTTATTTTATATTTCACATTTTTTAAAAATTCTCTTTTAATTTCTTATACAAATTGCTCTCATGGTTGTTTTAAGTCTAATCAAAATCATGATCAAATTCACTAACCCGGCTGAAAAATCACGACCCTAAAAACGGTCCATTAAACACTAGAATCTGGTATTACTAATTAGTTTACAAGATCTTTAGAGCTTTAAATCGTTTTCATCAAATTAAAAAAATATACCTAAAAGTATTTGTTTATACTTCCTATAACACAACCACTTTTAGAATCAATCAACCGAAAGTGAAAACAAATAAAAACTGCAATATATTCCAGTATAGGGTTCGATTGGAGCTTTTATTAAATTCGGCAGCAGTAAGTGATATACGGATGCAGTTACCGACATTGGCGGCGGTTTTGTTAACTGCAGTCGGGTGCCATGTGCACCAAACAGCTCTGTGTCAGATGGCCTATCTGCCATTGAAATACGAATATTTGCAAACACTACTTTCAGCAAACAGCCGCTTCGATCTTTTCGGTACTTAAGAAAGCCAACTTTTATGGCTAGAAGAAAAAGCTTGAAATACATCATTATCAAAGTTTAAACAACATTTGGTACAATATTTAAAAAATTGTTTAACAAACAGTGTTTTGGATTGGATTCCCTACTGCACCAAAAGGGGTATGGCGTTTGGAAATATTTACACGCTACAAAATTAAGAATCTATTTGTACTTTAAAAACCATATAGTAAAATGTTTAAGTCAATCGACATTTTTATTCAAAATATCAAGATATACTCATTTCACGTCATTGGCGACTCCAAACGCTTTAAAAATACCTTTAGTATGTATGTAATAAAACTGAAATGCGTTTCAATCGTATTTCTCAATAAATCTTGCTTTTATTTAGCTTTACACTAAATAAAAAAAATAAAAAAAAGAATTAAATTCTATTTCTAATAGAAAAATTTTGAATGTATTGAATGTATATTTGAATGTCTCATGTTTCTAGATAAATTAACTGTGCTAGCTCTGAACTTTTTCAACCTGTAGAATCAAAAGCGAATAAAGCAAGGCAAATAAAATAGCTAAACAAATAACTAAATAGCTCAAACAGATATACCTATTGAAGTTTTATTATTTCCTGGTTCCGTAAAAAGTTTAAAAATGTTCTGTATTACTCTATACAACCTTGTGGTCTCTATTGTCTACTCAGTCTATTGACTTTATATAATCTGAATTAATCGAAATTCCAATCTTAATCGGGACCGAGGTTTGTTGTTGAAATTGTAATTTGTTATGGTAAATATCGTAAGTATAACCTTTTACGCCGCCTTCCGCTGGGTTATCCTTGAAAAAACATATTTTGGGCGCTTGTTAAAATAAAAATAGTTCAGCGCACACAAAATATGAAAAGACTTTTTTCCATATGCTCATGTGACCGTGAACACAGATAGACCTCTCAGGTTTTATACTAATTTTAACACCATTGGAGATCGAGACGATAAATAAATATTTCTTTAACTTTACGTTGCTCGTAAATCTATATTTGTTTATACAAAAGCAATTTGTGAAATTGATATTGTATTGTTATAAACAATGTTTGTTGTATGTTTGTACACAATGAACAACGGTGCATTGTAATAAAATATAAAAAAACATATTACATTTTTGATGTTTTAAATACAATTAAATGAAGTTCGAATAAATAATTCCTAAAAGTGAAACATAAAAGTGAACTTAAAAATTAAGCTCTCTGTGCCGAGGTGCCTGAGGGTAACATGCGCAAAATGTTCATTCGATATTTCCTTCAGGCGAATTCGTGTCGCGGCTGCGCTTTTTACCAAATGTTGAATACTTTAGCACTACGATAAGGAAGTCTTCCGCTACATTAATTTTGTCATAAAACTATTCATCACACTAAATCCATTCATTGACAAATATAAAATTTTATTAAAAACTAGCGACCCGCTCCTGGCTTCTATTTCGCGTTTATCTCTCTTTCCATATGTGAAATCAAACAAACCAATGTAACATTTTTTTATATCTAAATATTAAAATAGAAAATTAATTTATTTAATCTACCAATAACAATAGCTGCATTGTGTTTTTGAACCATCACACTGGTGTGATGGTCAGGAAATGTTTTTACTAACTGTTCACACACTGGTTAGTTAGTAAACTAACTGTTACTAACTAAACAGTGTGAGAAAGGGTCTGTCGTACCGAATCATCGTTTCTTTAAAGATACTATTGCCACTGCCCCGAAAACTGTAAAGATGGGACGCGATTTTCTCTCGCATTATAATGCTTGAAGCTTACGCTTATCAAATTTCAGGCTGAAAAAAAGAATTCACAGCCATGGGCATTAGATAAAAACGACCTCACGCCCCGGGCTAGTCACTGAGAAATGATAAATCTTCTGAATGTTACCTTTTGCCACCCATTTTTGTTTTATGTGCGATAAAGAATTTCACCGTGTTATGATTTCTTTTAAAGTAACCATTCTCTTAGAACTTTTAAAGTAATCCATGCTCCCGGATTTGTCTGCGTTGATAGTAGATTTTTATTTTTAAATGATCCCTCAGGGACTTTTTTTCTGGGTGAAAGATACCCTATGCCCTTTCCTTGGATGAATGCCATATTTGAGAGTATAGTGGCCTATTTGAGAGTATTGCTGCAATTAAAGTTTATTAAAAAAGGTATATTAAAATAACTAACTTACTTACTAACTTTACTTGTAATAGGCCTCTTTCACATATTACAAGTAAAGTTAGTTACTTTTAGAAATAATCCTTCGATAGGCGATTTTTTTTTATTATTTTCTTTTTAATGTTTAGGACTTTTACCGTACAAACAAAGGTATATCATCTCCATCATTCCCGGTTACTGGTGAGTTTAAATGGCGGTTAGCCTACTTGACAAATGGCAAAAGAGGCCCTTAGTGTCATTACTTTGGTGAGTAACTGTTACCATAAATGTAACTCAAAATAAATGAACGCGAAAATACTTATCGAGTGGAAGACAACAAGACTTCTACAATGGTTTTAAATTTGCAATGCTTAGGTTCTAGTTGAAGCTTAAGTAATTAAGTAAAGATCCCGAAGGACGAAACGTTGCGACCATTCCACTGCATTAATGATGAAGTAGGCACTATAAAACATCGCCGAGTAAAAGTTAACCACTGGATTTTGAGCTCTACTCCATTGCTTAAAAAGTGGATTTTAGCTTATTTGTTAGTGGTTTAACATGCAAGGAATATATTGATAGCGATAGACATAAAGTCGACCTTTGAAATGACAACTGCGTAAACAGTGGCGATAGAATTCTTTTGTGTTCGTCGGGGTGTTTTAAATTACCTAAGAGATCTTATACATTGCAATGTTTATGTAACAAAGTTTCCACTTTTTATATGCAAGTGGAAAAGTAATAGGAATTAAGAAAAAACCTGTGACACGGAAAATGGAACGGGCGTTTCATGTTTCAAATATTGTCACAAGACATTATATTTCCACTCGAGATGCACTAAGATAACAAATTTATTTTTTGACGTATCAAAAATTAACAAACCGTGTTGAGTAAAGTGCGGATGATAAAATTATTGAGAGAATATTAAAAAGGTTTCTGCATCGTCAATATTGTTTCTTTCTAAATAACGTTATTTTTAAAATATTGCTTTTAAGTAGAAGACACATTTTTGAACAAAAAGTTACTGCAGGCTTGGCCTTAATCTTATTTGAACGCTGCAGTCCAATCAAGATTATAATAAAATTTCATTGATGTATTTTTATTACATTGTAAGGTATCACGAAAATACGTTGTGGAAACTATGCTACTTCGACAGCAAAAATATCTCATTAGAAATTATCATAAATATCCCAATTTTTATAGATTACGAACGCACGCACGCACGCATGCATACATTGAAAGTTTTAACACAACTATCATACATAATCTTTTGTAAAATATTTTGGTTTTTTTTTTGTGTTTTTTTTTTTTAAGTAACAAGGAACGTGGGAGAAAAGATTGGTGTTACCAAAGATGAGACATTATTTTTTGTATACAAGTAAACGGGGATTGAGTAGTCAGTGAGCAGAAACGTCGTGATATTCAACGAGTCGAATGGTTCGAGTGAATCCATTCAGTTCAAAACATTTGTGTGTTTTATATATTTTCTCACGATTGACTGCCATACAATGAACAAGTATTACATTAATGTTTTAATGTTTTCAACTAAATGTTTAGTCTAAACTTGGTTAGTATAAGAAAGCCACTGTTGCAATATTTTTTATATTAAAATACTAGCTGAACCCGGCCACGATTCTGTGGTTCAGTCAGCAACCTTTCACGGTTGCTATGACAACGGTCAACGTATGAAAATTATGTTTCTTTTTTTATAAAAAAATCGGTTTCCGTTGGAATTTTAGGAAAAAGTATATAAAGATTATTAATTACTCTCTTTATGCAATGTAGTGTAAAAATTTCAAGTCAATCCGTCTTCTCGAGTTTTTGAAGCATGCACAAACCAACATAACATTTTTATATAGATTATATAGATTATAAGTATATAGATTATTTATCATCATCGCAACATCAAATGCAGCTGTGATGCAGCAACAACTTCTACCAAACAGAAGCAACTACTCTATCACAGAGTGGACAGTCAGATGATAAATGTAGATTTAAAAGTTTGCAACCGGAAATAGGTTTGAAATTCGAACGAGATTAAGCTACCATTGTGAAACATATCGAAAGTAGTGAAGAATGGTATTGAAAAATGTTCTCATAAATAAAAATTCATTTCATTTGTTCCTAAAAGGAGATGTAGAGTGCATAGACTAACAAGAAGCTTAATTTGACAGTTTAGGTTGGATTACCTAAACCGAAATTTATGTTATTTATTTATTATATTAATGGGACTACTGAGACTGATTTTTCTTCTGAGCAATACAGGTATAAAAGAAAAATATATTTAAATACTTAATTAGTCTTATTCATAAAAAGTTATAGGAGGCTTATAAACTTGTTATAATTCCTATTCATAAAAGTTCAATAGCAGTAAAACGCTCTATAAATGTTTAATAACGCCTTCATAAGTTATTGAAGCCTGAATCCTATTATAAACCTCTAATAAGGAAACAATTCAAGATGGCCGACTGATACAGCTGATTTCTAAATGACGTTTGTTGTAGAGTTTGATATTTGTAAAGGAGTTAGTCATATCTAAGATATTTATTTATACAAATTATAGTTTAAATTACTTAAGTAAGATATAACATAACCATTATTCACTTTAATTGGAAAAAAAAATATAATTTTGGCACATACTTTGATTAAATAAATATATTATATTTTAAAAAATCGACTTTATGTTCCTCCCTTACAAAACGCCACTTTCATATGTAAGTACCTAATAATTACCTTAAATCTTACCTTAATACTTTATTAAAATACAACATGAAATCATACTTATTTCATTTAAGTCTGAATATTTACAATCATTAGCTCAAGGTTCTTCGCAATTATCTAGGAGGAAACGTTATTAATCCTAGCTTATATGTGATAATGACGGAGGTCATTAGTTACAGGTCATTTTGCAAGCCTTCGGGTGAACCTTGTTTATTAGGGGTCGCGTATAATGTACAAGTAAAGCCTTCTCTGTGAGAACGAAACTACCATTTTGTTTGAAAAAAGCTTATGAAATTATTATGGACAACATCAATGTAATTACCTACCTTATTATTTTGATACAACATGTAGAAAATTCCCTAATAGGCTTTATAATAGAAAATAGAATAGAATAGAAAAAGTTTTATTTGCGACAAAAGACATACAATACAAACTTAAAAGACACACACAAGCCGACTCCAACATAAGCTTTAATTTTTTTTAGTAAAAAAAAAAACATAACTCGGGGTTTATGATGGGCATCATTATATTTTATTTTCTTAAGATGTAGTCTGTCGAAGAAAACGCGGCTATCGGATATTTTATATTTTATACATTTAGTCAAACTTAAAATAACAAATATAATTAAATGAATAATGAATAAATATTAATGGTAAATAAAAATATATAAATGAAAATAATGATTGTACCTATCTTTTTAAATATATTGTCGTTTTGTAATATCTATTAAAATCGCTTTTAGTTTAGTTTTAGTCATGTGACGCTGAAAACAGTACAGGAGTTTTGAAAATTGGTAATTTTCTAGATTTCGATATTTTTCTATCTCCAAATTTCTACTTTGCCACCTCTTATCTACGCCGCTGAACAAATATTGATACAAAAATATAAATTGTCATGCTTGTACACCTGGTTAATATGAAAAAAAAAATAATAATAATAATTTTCACAAGTGGCTTTCAGTATAATTTTTCAGAGAAAAAGAAGGAAATTCCTGGGGGCCTAGCCAAGATGCAAACGCTACGTTGCGTACTTCGGAAACGAAGAGAGAACGCTAAGAGAAAGCTTGGTGATTGGTTGTTGTAACGTTAAAGTAAAATTTTGACCAATCACAAAGTTTTTTCTCTTAGCGTAGGGTAGCGTAGCGTAAACGACTGTAGAAAACACACATAGTTAGCGGACTGTGGCTTAGAAAAATATTATTATTTTAAGATCCCCTCAATGGTAGAGATAAAGTTATCCGCGGATCCACATGTAGAGCCGATCTGTGGATCCAAGTGGACAGAGGTGAAAAGTATAAAAATATTCCAGGTAGGTATTTAATGAGCCGTAATGTAAGGATAAAGTTGGAAAAATTTTTTCCCGAGAAAGTTAAATTCGAACAAGTATAGAGTAAATTCACCGTACCGGTTATTTGAAATGGTGATGAAGCCTTCGTTCAGAAATCTCGACGTTTAATACTTTCATACCTATATTATATTCTGTTTTCACTACTATAAAATTTTAAAAATGTCATTAAAAACTTCACAGTTCGTAGTTAGGATTTGGCAATTCATTCTACCCAGTCTGCCAAGCTTTCGAAGAGTGTCATTTTTTGTCAGTTAAATTAATTATTCTTTTGCAGCTTGACCTATTAAATAACAGTTTTTGTAGTTTTCCTACTTTTTCTATATAAAAATGTTAAGTTGGTTTGTGTACGCTTCAAAAACTCGAGAATGTGTATAATTTTAATACATATAGAATGTATTTGTATAATTTTAATTTAATATTTATACACAGCGTCCCACGACTTTGCCACATGAAGGGAATTACTGTAAATACTGTAGATAGAAAAATTTACTAAAAGAAGACTTCACTTTTTAAATAATCGTCTTTCTGGACCGGGAATCGAACCCACTAAATATGAAAAAATCAGAATCGTCATCATTTTGACTATTTTTTCCGAATCCCTGGTAAAAATAAAAGTGTTTATTTGAAACTTATTTAATGAATAAATAACTATCACGCTGTTTATTACATTTATAATGTCTAAGTGTTGTGTCATGACAAGAAAATGTTTGTGCCCACTGGTTTGCCCGTGGAGCTCTAGAACATAACATCTTAACAGCACATAATATGTACTTTAAACAATTACACTATATTCTCTTTTTGTAAAATAATAAATACGTAAATAAACAAAACTAGCAAGAATATAACATAATACGAAAATAATTTCTCTAGTCTCAATTGGCAAAACAAAGCAGAATACAAATCCAAGTTTTGATTACAAAAGAGTACAGATCCTTCGGTCTGAAAAGTTGCAGTAAAATATTCAGATTGGCGTGTTTACGAAACGAGCGCCATTTGGAGGTTTCGGCAAACACGTTTGCCGGTTCAAAACAAAGTCACAACTGCTGCGGCCACTCCGCCTTAATTAAAGCGCTTTCCCGATGCACTTGTGTTAAACTTCGTTTTGATTCCTACATTATTCTGTTTCACTGCTATTCCGTTGAATACACTATATTCAACGGAGCAGCAGCTGCTAGTGACTAGCTAATCAATAATTGATATGTTTTCAACAGAGCCTTATGCCAACATTTATTTAACTTAATATTATGTAACATTTTCTTTTTTTTTAATTTATTTAGATTTAGATTACATACATCTAAAAGATTAGATGTATGTAATCATAATCATCATTAGATTAAATTTAAAAAATATATATTATAGATTATATACAAATAGGCCTAAAGAATCATAAAAATTATATGTTTACATTTATTTATTAATTAAAAAAAAAAAATAATAATAAGAAAAAGAAAAAGAAGAGAATATTCTATAAGTATAAAATTAATTTTTCAAAAGTAATTCGCCAATTTTCTTTTTATAAGAATTCAAATTGTTGGAAAATATGTCGTCAATATTATTCAGAATCTTATTGTAGTGATACTTTTCTTTTTACAAGAGTTAAATATCTTATATAAGAGTTAGTGAAAGGTTATCAGGTTGACGGTCCATTTGATGCTAGCACAACAAGCAACGCCACAGGTACTCCAAGTGTGCTGCCGACTGCAGAGATAGGGGAATGGCCTTGGAACCCCTTACAATTGATCTTACATCTCTTACATAATTACATCTTATAAATAACTTTCACTTAATTATAGCTGTTTTATATACTATAAATTCTTAGCAAATTCGCTATTCTACTAATTAATACTTGCTAGATAATTATCGGGCAATATGCTAAAATGATAATATGCTAGATAGACGTGGATTCAGGCCGCTTCTTGCCGGTCTTATTGGAAAATGATGGAGGAGGCTCATGTTCAGCAGTGGACGTTATAAAGCCGAGATGAAGAGATAATTATTACCAAGTAGTAAAGTGATTACTGGAATGGTTATTACGTAGGCCTCTTAAGTGTAAAACCTTTGTTATTATAATGTAATGCATTACTATTTAAAAAATCAGTTGCTATTTGCGCCATCTGATGGGATGAAAATAAGACTTTGTCACAGCAGTCTGCCAGTATTATATTTAATGTCACTATTCACTGACAGATGGCGCTAGAGTTGACGCAAATCGAAATCATTCTAAAATTATAGATTTAATATAATTTATAAGCGTGATGTTATATAGCCTAAAGCCTTCCTCGATAAATGGGCTATCCAATCCAATGCAAAAATAATTTTTCTTTACTTTTTGTGTGGTTCTTTTTGGAGTTTCTGAGATTATATATTAGCTCTTCAGATTTATATATTAGTAAGTATAGATTTGTAATGGTTGCTACTTTGAAAGTGCTCGAAATTTAGAGGCGAGGACAGTGTTTAACTTGGCTTTTGATATTTGTAGTTATATTGGAGACTGACCGATCGTTGGCTCAATACGTTGCCACTTGACGTCTTATTGTATGTGAGAAACTCTAACGTAAGTCTACCTGGTTAATGAATATTGGTGCATAGTTCACCGGTCAAAGTTGAGTTTGAAACCCTAGGGGCTAACAATTACAAACACCAACAGCGATGTGTTATTATTAAGCCTACACAAAACATTTTCATATGTGTATTGTGTATTGAGTGACAGTAATCATTCTGCAAACTACAAGGGCTGTACTGTTTACAAAGAACTGCAGAAAACTGCGTATCCGCCTCTGAGACCAAAAAGAGTTCCACCCGACAACAAAGAGAAGGATCCCACTAAAACAAAAACCGATAGGTCATACGCGCAAGCAGCTAAGTCTCAATTTAAAAGCAATATTCCCAGAGAAGTCCGTAATAATAATCCAACTAGAGAAGTCCACAATATAAATGCGTCTTATACGAATGACCTACACTACAGTATCAGTACAAAGATATTAAAAACCTTCTACAGGTCTCTCGTCAGTCGTACACTCCTTACGGAGCGGTGGTGTTTATGAAAAGTCTAAATCTGACAAATTCGTTTTTAGACCTTTCCATAACTCTCATGGGAAAACTAGTGTCAGTGGTTTACTGTTGCCTTGTGCTTCAGTTCTTTTAGAGATTATTTGAATCTCAAGGCTGCTGTAACCTCGTCTACTCTAGGTAGTTGAGTGGTTATACCGCCACTTACTCTGTCGCCAGAGCCTCGTTGATTAACAAGTAGGGAGTACCACGGAAGTCGATTGTCTTCCGCCGCCATCCGGCGCATGCAGGTGAGGTTGACATTTGGGATGGTAGAAATGTTGATTACCTTATCTCCTTACCAAGTGCCTTCTACAATTGGCTTCTACATGTAGTCATGCAATAAATGACAAGCATGTCAAGTCTTTGGTCATATTTCTCAATACAATATTAATTTTTGGTTACAACGTGAAATTATTATGTTAACAGGAAATTAAAAACTTATTATGTCATAATGTCACAACGCTCTATTGACGACGGCATCTGCTTTGATTGGTTTCAAAAGACACCCACACTCATTGCGAATTCGGCAGTATTAAAATGACATAAATTAATTTTTTAATTATACTTCCTAAAAATATTTTTACTCTTGAGTTTACTCCGCATATTTTATCGTGCGCCTACATTTTACTTTTAACTAGCTACATGAACTAGAGCCATGGCTTTTTACGGTAGAGGACAAGACGTTCTCTGCAGAGAACTTATGCACTTATTTTTTTTTCCACTGCAGTGGAAAAAAAAAATAAGTGAAATACAACCCTAGAGACTATATTCTTTGTGGATTTATAAATGTCAATGTAGTTTCATCAAAATACTTGTCTATATATGTATGTAAATCCCGGTACTTACTAAATGCAACTTCCTTAAGCAACAAAGTCTTTTAATACGAAACTTTTAGCAAATTGAATTTTTCGTTAGAATAAAAAATTCATTTATATGATCAAAGATACGTCAAAAATACTCTGAAAAATTCACAGCTACGTTTCTGTATTTTTTTTAAATTGAATCAAGGCAGCGCTTGGCCGCGGTCTCACTGATGTAAGGTGCAGATGCGGCCGAAGGTGGACCACGCTTACCTAGTAAGTGCCCATTTACACTAGATTTGAAGACCCCGAGGTTGTAATTTTGAGGAAACACAGAGGTTGTAATTTTGAGTTCCACTCCCTAGCAGTTAATTATAAATTTATAAATAGCTTTGATTTAGAAGCTTTCTAAGGTTCATGTTTAAATCTAATCCAAACTTCACTGAAAACCCTTCTATCCACAATTCTTTGTTATCGTGACAATGGAATAGCATCACTGGGATTATTTGGGTCACAACTATTTCTAACAGACTTGTAATCCGTGAAACGCAACTGCCTGAAATTTTATTTATGAGTTAGTAGGGACTCCTTAATAGAATAGATTTTGTGAAAGCAAAATCAGATATAACTGTCATAGAAATTCTACATGTTTTTAAGCAATTTATTAATATAAAACTTCGTACAGTGTTCGCATCTATTTATTACAATCAATTCAGTTCAGATGTTCAGATATTCATATTCGTCAATTTTGAATGTATGCGAAAGCAAATTGAAATCGATTTTCAGCATTTACCTATTCCAATCATGTCCCTTTTCATTTATCCTCTCAGGGTAGGCAGCGAAATTCACCCCTCCTGGTGTAGCCTTTCTATATTATGGTCGACGGGAGTCATTTTCAATCTAGTGGGCCATAAGTCTGCTTGCCACTCTTTAATATAAATAGCGCTAGATAGTACGCGTTTGACATCTATATATAAATCTGTAGCAGAACGCTTGAAAGAACCTCTATATGTACTCGTATGTGTCATTCATGCCTATTCGTACCTTAGTACCAAGTTTTGATTTTAACAGTCAGTCTGAAGATTTACCGGAGCAATGAATGCACCTGTAAACAAGAAGAATATTCAAACGTTCAACTCTCAGTTATTTTTATATTATAATTGAATTGTCTGGTAAACCTTACGGGCTTATTCAACGGGTATTGCATCCTCCGTGCACATATGTTTGCAGAGATTTAGTAAACATAACGTTCCCAATACATACTGTAGGTTATTCAATATTAATATTCAAAAATATGGACTGATTCTATCTATATCTATATTGGTGTAATAAAGAGCCTGTCAACTCCTCGTTTGTGAAATTCAAACATTTCTTCGCCGCAGGCTTGAAAACCGATGTAATGAGTTTGAAACTTTTTGTGGTTAAAATACTTTGATGGTAGTCAGTCATCGCTGGATTTACATTGAAGATTGTGAGTTACATTCTTTGTCTTGCAAAAACAGATTCATAGAGGGTAATTTATATATTATGTGTTTTATTAGGCAATCAGATCCAATCATTATTCATCTTATATTTTATATTATAAATAAAAATAAATCTCTAAATGTGTTACTAAGCAGAAAACGGCTGGACCGATTCAGCTATTTTTTATATTTAAACTAGCTACACGCTTCCGGCTTCGCACGGGTGCAAAATAAAAACTACCCCATAAGTTGGATCAAACTGCACACGGTGTGCAAAATTTTATTAAAATCTTTTTAGTAGTTTAGGAGTTCATCGGCGACAAACAACGTGACACTTAATTTTCTAATATATATAAGTTATATAAAATATATAATATATTATATTATATAAATTTATATATATTAGAAGATATTCGATGAAGTCCGAAGAAGCTTCTTATGAAAAGAAAAATTGCCCGGAAAATTACAACCATGCCCTTATATCAAATTCACATTTGCTTTGTACTACTCTTATTACCATTTTTTTTTAATTTTTTCCCCCGGGGGTTAGACCACCCCCGTGGGCCGTATATTTACATCACATAAGAAATTACATATTTGGTTAAGAATTAAATTACTAACATTATAATTGGGGGAAATATACATTTACCCCTTGCATAGGCAAGGGACCTTATTTAGCTAATTAATATTCATATTTTTATTCTTTATATTCATATTATTTATAACATATTCATATTTAACATTAATATTATATAAATTCACAATATTACACATTATTTATTCTTATTAATTATCCAGTAATTTTTTTATTCAGCCCGATCGACACCGTTGCCACTTTATGGCAGAAGTCTAAAAATTTTTTAACAGCATATTTGTTTTTTAGAATTTTGTGCAGACTATCTGCACTCAGATTTATATCAATGTCATTCTCCAGCACGAACCTTGCTCGCGCGAACCTGGGGCAGTCCACTAATAGATGCGGAACGGTTTCCGCTACCACATGCTTATTACGCTTATTACCATTGAAGTATAATTAAAGTGCAAATCACAAGTCAGGATCATAACAGGATCCATTTATGTTCGGAATATTTTCCTCTAAGCACGGGTGACTTTGCCGAGAATTAATTTCCGTACAACTTAGGATCTCCGAGACAAAGTAAAATATCGATATTCAGCAGTTTAAAATTGCACAGGATATTGGATAAAAACAACTACGAGATTATATAAGTTAACATGAATGTAAATATAAATATAAGATTTACCATACGTTAAACTTGTCAAGTATCTTTATGTCGTCAGACAACCTAAAAACGGTCAACTTGGTGGTAGGTAGGTGGTCACCGTCGCAGTAACACATGCTACGTTAGGGCCTTTTCCTTAGTGAAACTCCATAGAAAATCTAAAATTAAACGAATAATATATCTAAATTACTTTTTTAAAGTTGATCATTATTCGCTACTTTAACTCTGAACGGAATAACGAGAAACCAGAGTTTAATTTGACTGTTTTAATAGCAACAATTTCAATTAAAAGTGCACCCAAAGTTTGACTTTCTGCAACTGGAAACTCAAAATTTACTCAAAAATTAACGTTAGGGAACTAAACTTAAATACAAAATTGGCAATGTTGAAAGGAATCCCTTGAAGATCTACAGGAATTTAGAATATATAAATTAATTAAAAATTGTCTTTTATATTGAGTTTTCTTAAGTTTTTTTATTAAGACATAATATACGTTATTGTTATTTCTACTTGTAACTAATTGTATGAATTATGGCTTAGTAACTATTATCTAATCTGTGCTATTCTATTGTACATACTACAGCAGTCGTGATCACTGCTTGAAGCAGATGTTGCATTTGTGATATTATTATATGTCTTGTATATAATCTACGTGACTACAGAGCTTATAGCAATATTGAATTTGTTTTGTACAGAATCAGTATAAGCGTGCAATAAGGTGATATAACTTTTTTTTCCGTCCGAGAATCCACCGTCTTCGTCTTCGTCATCGGTATTCGTGCGCAGAACCGAGATCCATACTTCGGTCCGAAGCACACAGACCGGGGTTGCTTCTTATGCCCTTAGCATTATTCTAATGCCCTCGTGGGCCGAGTACTGATCCTCGGCCCAGGGAGCGGTGATTCTTTTTTTCATTTTGCTTGACTCTACTGGTTATAGCGTGATAATAAATGGCCTATATTGTTCCTCAAGAATTAGGCTATCAAAAATACTGTTATGTTCTGGCGGTTATAAATTCAGCGTCTGCTTACTTGCCGGTCTTAATATAGTTCAGGAAAAATTACTAACAAACTAACAAATCAAAATTTGGGCCTTCTACGGGGTGGAATCGAAAAATTTCTTTCACCCATCGATATTACATAATCTTCTAGAAGCTTTAAATATGCCCCTGAGGGACTCAAATTTTGTTTTATTATTAAATTTGCCTGGCATAGTATAGAAAAAGCCGAATCCCACTTTGCCCAAACCATAAACATTGTTAATAGATTACAATACTAAAGGATTAAATAATCAAACGTGTTGCAGTAATAGTTTAAGATGGAGCAACCGTTAATTCCGATGTGGCCGTGCGTAACGTTTTAATTGTCAGACCTACGAAGCCTGAATTCATGAATAATATTAAAACTTCTCGCTTCGCTGATGTCAATTCTAATTTGTTCAAAGGGTTTTACAAAAAAGTAGGGACAGATTCATTTTGTGCTAAAAGTCTTATAACTTTTATCTTATTGCATTTTTACAGATTCTAAGCTGTAAACCTGATTGATTTGGATGGATAACCTATTGATTGATTAGTAACTGAAAAATGTGACTATGAATCCATGTAAAGTGAATGTTTGAACCAAATTCTATAAACTTAAATTGAATATAATATGGCAAATGATGCCTTTCTATATGAAGGCATTGAATTAATGTGTACAGATTAAAATAATTGTCATAGTGATCATCATCGTCATGTCAGCCGCAGCCGTCCACTGCAGGATATAGCCTTCTCTCATAATATTCCAGTAGAACCGGTAAGAACCAATCTACTTCCATGCTGAAACAGATAACTATTGGGTCTAAAGACATATGTATAGGTAGTCTTATGTTGTAACAAATTTAGTCTACTTGTTAAACGTTCTGAGTAGATATTATTGAAAAACTAGTAATTAAGGGTTAAAATCGTCGTAAAGTCGAAAAATTTGCAGATTTTTCGATTTATGACAAGGTTGCATTCGGCGCTCGAGATCTCATAAGTCAGCAAGTCTCAAGTCAGCAAGTCTCAAGTCAGCAAAAATCTAGTACTATATTACGTTGACGTAAGATGTTACGTTCTATTTAGATAGTTCTATTACAAAATAAAAATAAAAAATTAAATATCACAATTAATAAAGGCACTGAGAGTTTGAAGCGACAGACACAGATGTGTAAGTACATACTCAGTTACGAATCCCGGTGAGAAATATACCTACATATGTTCCGGAATATCCGGAATAATCCCGGACCAACGCAAGCAATTTGTCGGACAAACCACCCCTTGACGGCTACGTGTCTGTACACTCAAGAGGCATGTCGGATATAGGCCCACCCGACTGTAAACGTAACCGTAGCTGGCTCTTTCAGCACGAAACACCTTGGAGATGACCAGGTGTTATATTTTTATAATCTATAATTACTGTGTTATAAAAAACTCATGTTAATAACTTTATTAGTTGTGAGAGTTGTATTATAAATCGTGTATCGAAAGCTATGTTTTTAGAAATGATATACTCAACATTCACATATACTTTTCCACTTAGTAAAAATATTAGCGTGTCTTAGAAAAATATGATCTTGTATGACGAATTTTAGAGTTAGCAGTTTGCGCATTAGTATTCTGTCATATATAGTCATATATGTCATATATGTCATTATCAACTTGTATTATAAATCTTAAAAGTATTTATTTTATCAATCAGTTATCAATCAATATCAATGTTTAGTATCTTTATCATTATTGCGTTACTCAATAAACTACTGAACTGATTTGGATAAAACTTATTGCATAAAATTTTATTATGTAAAATTTATAACTAGTTGGAACGAGAGGATCGACAAGAGATAAAAGGTATGTTTCTAATGTGAAGTTAGATGAAAGAATCGTCCGATCTAAAGATTAAACAAGGAATTTATGAAACAAGTTCCTTGAATACCGAAGGATTGTGCAAATAGTTGTGACGGGCCTTATGAGAGAGAAATCCTAATAAAATAAGGAAATTAGTATAAAATTTGTAATTTTCAACAAAATTTATTATGTTGATTAAGTGTCTTAATGTTGATTGCATTGTTAATAAACTATATAGAATGCCTTCTCTGTGAAAAAATATAAAAGAAACAATGATAGACAATGTTCAATTTGTAAGATATAAAAAATTCGGCAAGTAAATTTTAAAAAATTGACGTTACAAGATTACAATTGTCTTTAAAATTGATTCCCCTAAGACTATACAGTTTAAGAGATAGTATACCCGCGTACCTATAGATAGTCCATAATCGAAATTAAAAACGTTCAACCTTTTATTGAAACGTTCTGACCTATATATCGGGTAAACGGAAGAATTTTCCACACTCGGTGTTCTGATAACTACTCGTTGATCGTTATAGTTCATAGCAGTTTGTACCAATATTTTATTTAATGTCATACGGGCATATTACTATATACCCTTCGTTTAACGCAATAAGGTCCCCCATTGACTTTCAGTCAATATGAAAAGTTTGAAAATGAACGACAACATTGAATTCTACATGACCTATTCGGATGACATTTTTCTTATATATACAGATTATTAATACGAAATATTTTTAAAGAAATTGCCTAAATGTAACATAATGAGAAATGAGACAATTTTTATTTTTTACTAGTGACTCGCCCCCGGTCTCGCACGGTTGCAATTTTCCGGACAATGTTTCCAATTTCTCTCTTCATTTAAAAACTTACCTTGGACTTCAACGAATTATTGAAAAAAAAAATACAGAAAATAATTTCTTATGGAAGTCCATTAGAGACTTGTTGAATTAATCATTACAACACTTTTAAACTCAAATAAAACCGAACATCAAAAGGAGCGATGTTTAAATAAAATGACGGAAAAATGAGTTTTTCCGTTTGTTACTTTAATTTAGAGAAGTTACAAAACAATGTTAAACAATAAGGAAAACTGAATTCAAAGAAAAAGATAAGAATAATGTTAACCCAAAAATATGATTGTTTCAGAAACGATATTTATTTTGCTGTTGTGTATATACTCGTAAATAATTTTATGAGTTTGTAAATAGTATTTGGGCAGGCTGTCTGGCGGCAGTAACGACCTCCTTACAAAAGTCCACCGCGAAATAATCACCGTACTTGTGCTTTTGTGTTTCGCTGAGTGAGAAGGGATGCCAGAGCTCGTTCCCCTATTCGTTCCTAATACCTCATTCTTAATCCCACTATGATCGGCAGCGCACTTGCTGCGCCTGTGGCAATACTTGTTTTATAGGTGACGGTATCCACCTACCATCAAATGGACCGTCAGCCTGTCTGACGACATCCACATGAAAAAAAGAAACAGTAAAATTTCTGTATAACTTATTAAAATTTCTGTTTTATTCCATAAATGGTTTCATTTAAAGGATGAGCTTTCATTAATATGGTGGGTTTAAAATTGTTAAAGAATAGATTATAAAGTGCTATCATGATTTTATACTCGTATGACCTATTTAGGTTAACGAAATATATGTTTAGTGGTCCCATTCAAAATGATATTAGAGAAGAAGCTTTTGAACTTTTTATGTGCAAAATATATGTACGTTCAAGTCTGCTTGCTAGTATACTTCATCAAAGCACATCATAGTCAAAGTAGTCGAAGAAAAAAACCAAGAAGATCGCTAGTTCTTCTCACGAGTGGTTCGCGAAAGGAACTATAAAAACAATCTTTTAAGTCATGCGTATGAGTCAAAGACGGATCACATTTTAGTGCTGTAAGAGAAAACGTTCATAATTAGATTAACGACCTGGAAACCTAGATATTCTTAAGAGCGAGTTTGTAAACTTATTTAACTTATTTGTGAAATAATCTCAAAAAAAAAAATAATAAGATTTTGTTATTACTACGACCGTATTTAAGATTACAAAGAAAAATACAGTAAATACCTTGCCTGTTTAATTATTTAACGAGATCAAATTATTTCGAGTCAATTACTTAAAGATTTTAAAGATCATAATTTACTTTTTAATAAGCAGTTTGGTTTCACGAAGGGGCGCTCTACTGCGGGCGCAGGTGTTGAACTATTGAAAAATATATTTGAGGCATGGGAGAACTCGCAGGACGCTTTTGATATTTTTTGCGATTTGTCCAAAGCCTTTGACTGTGTCCAACATGATACTTTAATAAGGAAATTGTGCCACTATGGAATTAGGAATAAGGCTCTCGATCTTCTGACTTCTATCTGAGCCACAGAATTCAGAAGGTCGATATTAATGGTAAGAAATCTCTAGGTTCTCTAGTTAAAATGGGCGTCTCTCAAGGCTCGATTCTCGGTCCTTTTTTGTTTCTAGTTTATATTAATGGTTTACCTCATTCTGTGAGTAAACACGATATTGTATTGTTTGCTGATGACAGATCATTAATATTTAAGATTAAAAGACAACTTAGGTGCTATAATATTTATGCACTTTGTAACGTAGTGCACTTTGTAACGTAGTGTAAATAATCTCCTTTTAAATGCCACTAAAACTAAATTTGTTAAATTTAGTACCCCTAATGTTAAAAATATTGGAACGAATTGATTTTGGATAGTGAAAAATTGGAGCCCGTGGACCTTAGATTCTAAATTACAATGGGGTCCACATATTGAGAAACTAAGTAAAAGGCTTAGCTCTGCGGCTTATGCAGTTAAGCAGATTAGATGCCTAACAGATGTCGATACCGCTTGGATTGTCTATTTTAGTTACTTCCACAGTATAATGTGTGATTCTTGGGTGATATTATGGGATTCTTCTTTTGGGGTAGCGCTGCGGACATAAATACTACTTTTATTTTGCAAAAAAGGGCCATTAGAGCCATCTATCAACTAGAAACTTTTCTTCCCTCAGAGAAAAGTTCAAAGAAATAAAGATTTTAACTTTTAAATATCAGTATATTTAACAATTTAATAAAAAAAATGTGATGTACACAATATCAATACTAGGTTTAAAAACAAAATAAGTAATCTTTTATGGGTCAATGTATACAGTTTTATAATAAACTACCTGAAATAATCAGAGCCTTATCTATAAATAAATTTAAAAGTGTCATTAAAACCAAACTCCTCTCGAAAGGCTATTATAAAATCACTGATTATTTAAGCGACAATGAAGCCTGGATTTAAGCGATTCCGAACTCATACTATGTTTAGTATTGTATATATACTTTGATATGTTTAAAAAATATATATGTATAATTGTTGTTATTTTGTATTTTAAAGATGACAAAAGAATAGTATCCTGAGTTTCTTTCGGGATTTCTTCTCAAGATCGTCATCTTGGCTTTTTTTTTTCTGAAACCTTGGTAAATTTAAATTTATAATTACGATTATAAGAGTTTCTTGTAGAAACTAATTGATAAATAAATATTTTGAACACTCCTTAGCAATGTCTATTATCAGAGAATATGTTATTTTTACTAACTAACTGCAGTGAGGAATTCAGACTGGGATAAGAATAAATGGAGATATATGAAGAGTTGTACCCTGTGGTATAAAATAAAAAGAAATATACTCGTAATATTTAAACAATATAGTGTTTAAGTGAAATAATTTTAGTGGATGGAATTCCATTGTAATGTTACAAACAATTTCTTTGAAGGACACAAAAAACGGCTAGATTTTTGGGTCAGAAGGAAAATACCTGGCCGCCCTTACTGAATATTAATACCGTGACGTCCCTTCTCAACACCAATCTTCAATAAAAATACCATAAAAGGAATCTCTGAATCCGTAATGTGCACAAATTCCCCTACACACCGGCCACTGTGTGAATTTTACTTTGTTAACTTTGCTGAGTCTTTTTTTTAAGATCAATTGTTTTATCAACACGAAATATTTTATTATATTTTAATAATTTATCATTATTTGTGTGCTATTTGTCTTCTTAATAATTCTATTTTTAAATTATGTAACTACCTTTGGTTGACAAACTTCATCATAATTTTTAAATTAAGTATATTAAAAACGAACAAAGAGAAACACCGTCACCGTGCGCCTGTACACATTTGAAAATGGTGACATTGACATTTGCGTTTTTTATACAAATTTGTGAACAAAACGTGAAACCACTCGCTCAGTTCATTCATTTTTTATTTGAACATGCTTAATGTCATCCTTAATTGAACTTTAGCTAAGGAACCTTTAAATGGACCGTCAATCGTTTTGTGCAACGTCTTTAAAGTTAATGTACCCATTTAAGGTCTCATTAGTTAATGCCAATTTTAAAGAAGCTTTCTGCAACTGACTGATGGCGTGTTTAATTAATTTTTAATATAGCTTGATCAGATCTCTGGAATAAGTCCAAAAAATGGCGACTTCATGCGTAAAAATCTACATTTATAACATCAGAAAGTATTTATTTTTACTTGTAATAAGTGAGCACGATTAAAAGCGTTTCAAATATTTTTTTAAATAATAATTTTATTATTTTCAATAAGTTTTCTTTAAAGATATGCTACCGAATTCAGCAGACTCAATTGATAGAGAAAATTGATGTCACTAGCACACGCAAAATATCGCCCAGCTCAGCCAGTTATATGCATGCAATAGCTAAGTTATTATATAGCTCTGCCATTTGCAACTCCAGCGCCTTGTTAAAGGACGTGTGACTTGAATTTAGGAGTAAAATGATACATGAATCTTAGAAAGCTTTGTATCTATGATTCATGTAACAGGGATATGCAAGAGTATAGATATTTTCTCCATTGTCATAGTTGGCATCGTGGTTATTTTAAAACTAGCTGTTGTATCAAAAACTATTGGACTGTGACAGTTGATGTGTATTCGTCAACTAGAAAATTTCGAAAGGAAAAGAAAAAGGGCCTTTTAAGTCTTTTAACTGAAATAGATAATCAAACCCAGCACATATTTTCTCCATTTCAACTAATGATGATCTCTGTAAACTGTCTCAATTTCAGCACAGGTCGTAATCCACATAAAGGTTAAGTCCACGTCGCGTGTTTGAATTTAATATTCATAAAAAGGCATTTTTGTTCGCGAACCATGGCACATTCACCCTCATTCTTATATTCGTATATATCCTACATACAGACGTTTTTTTTATTAAAATAACAACAATATTTTTTATAGTTTGCGTTTTTATTTATTTTTTATTGCAAGTACTTATTGAAAAATTTCAATAAAAAAAAAAAATCGGGATAACATCGTAAAATAAAAGCATTCGTGCTTTTCTGTGTTAATGCTCTCTAGTAAAAGTAGTACTTTTAATGTTCTAGGTCACGTACATAAGTTTTTTCCTGATATTTCCATTTCTCGTTAAAGCAAGTGATCATCAAGTCAGACCTTAGACCTTTTGTCGGTCAAGCAACCCCATAGGTGCCGCAAGACGTATGCATAGTGTACATAAACGCATATAAAACTCTATGCATTTGCGTTTATTATTTGAAAGTTTAACGAGAAGAAACCCTATAAAATAAATTGGTTTATTTCACCCAATTGGGTAAGAATAAATATTCTACCATTCGGTTAAAAAGTCTTTCTCCATAGTCTTTTGTATTCAAATATTTTTAATTTAATTTCAATTTCATCACGAAATAATTAATTTCAATCATTTATAAGAGCGATGAGTTCCTTGTGAGAGAAAATTAACCAATTAATATACAAAACGCCCGGAACAATGCCCACAGCAATAAATACACGCAACTCTATTGAGCATTTGTTGAAACCATTTATATAAGCAATTGAAAATAATTTGTTAGAAATTTATATCTATACTAGCTACCCGCTCCGGGCAAGCCCGGGGTGATATCCTACCTTTTAAGTTAGACCAAATTAAATACTTTTTCTCAAAAACCAAACGATAGCGCTATTTAAGCTCACTGGCTGTCGCCATCTAACAGCGAAAAGCTAAACTTATTGCAAACTGCGTTTATTTTAGCCGGTCTCAAGTTTGTAATGCAATGCGATGTCGCTACGCGATATAACTATTGGCCAGATCCCGACTTCGCACGGATTCAAAATAAAAACCACACATAGTTACGAAATTTTATCAAAATCGGTTCAGTAGTTTCGGAGTTCATCGTGAATAAACACGTGACACATAATTTTTATATATATAGAGATACTATGTGCGTTAAAGTCGTTACTATACAATAAAGTTATTGTCTACATCTGTCTGTTTCTCCGCTAACTTCTTCTAAACCACCTTACAGATTTATTGTTTGCACTAATGGATTTATGGTTTTCACTAATGAATTTATGGTTTTCACTAGGAAAGAGGACGGAGGAACGAGGAAGCCGGAGTATATTGTGTGAAATGTGAAAATTGTCGTAGAAGATTTGAATTTGTAGTGATTTATAGTTTCAAAAAATTGAAAAGATTTTAGAGATCGACACCTAAAAACTAAACTCAATACGAGTATAATATCTTATCTCAATATGAGAGCAGATATAATGGTAAGTATATAAATAAAAATAATAATAGTACAATTATCTCAATGATGAGACACACTGTTATAACGCAGACATAATCTAGACACGCCAATTTGGCCTGTCTATACCATTCATGTAACTCCAACAAACAGTCATACAGAATAACCTAACACTTATGTTACTCTGACTAGGCACAATGTTCTATACACAGGTGACATTTTCTCGCGCTCTAATCAATTTATTATTTTCTTTAACTGGAATGAGACAACCAAAATTCTTCATTTATACATTCATTATTTTTTTACAATTCAACTTCCGGTTCTAATGCTGATTATAAATTGACAACATTTCATTTTTATAAGTAATGTTCTTTTCAAATTTATTATTAATTAATTTATAATGTTATTTCATCATTTATAAATATTTTCATAATTCCAGTCATCAGTTTTATACTTCAGACCCACGAGTATAATTACATTAAGTTATTTCAATGTGCTCTTGGGGTAAGATACTAGAAACCACGTATTAATGGATTACTTGGAAAGAAGTTTATGATAACGTATGAATTGAATTTATTAATATTTAATGAAGCTCTATTTTTCCACAAGAATATCTTTTGATTTATCCCTAAGTTAAATCAATTCCCTAAGAATATTTACTTGGAAAATAGTTAGGTGCATTATGTTCCGAAGTTCATTAACTCGTCATTAACTATCGAAGTTAAGCTTATTATGAACCAAACAGGTAGATGGCGCTCATTTTATACAATTAAACGTCACTAAGGGTGTCGCTCACAAAGTGGACGGCGCGAGTTCACTGCTTTTTTCTCATACTAAAAGTGCCCACGCGTCTAGAGATGTTTTCACAAAAAAAAAATCAAAAAAGGTTTAAGAAGAACATAAAAAATATAAAAGCCTTGTAAACAACAGTAAAATCTTAGTTTTACATGCGCTTTAAATTATTGCGTTATTTTTATAAACTATAGAATCTAGAAACTTTTAGTATATAGGACGAAAAATTCCGCTTATGCAACAGCACTCTCACTAAACGGAGTCGTTATGGCGAGATTAACTGTTCCTGGAAATTGGGTTGTGCTCTTAATGGATGAATCTTGAAAATGCTGCGTCGGCATCTTGCAAGTAAAGATGTGAGCATGAAGCTCCTTTAAGGAATTAGATGATGCTGAGGCTCACCCTTAATTGCTTTTGTTCGTAATGACGTGATACGTGGCGCGGTAATTGAGTGGATGCCTTTTATGATACTTGCCCTAATTTAAGAGTAGGTACTTGTATAAATTTAACCACCCTTTTCCTCTCCTAATGATCTAGCCATCCCTTGAATTGATATAATATCAGTTATGATATTGAACTGAAGTTGAATAATGAAAGTGTTATTAAAAAAGGTTTTCAATGTATATTATAGGGAAAATAGTTATCGGGTTGAGACTGAATATAAATATCATACTAACTGGGACGTTTTGCAATCAATTTTGCAAATAATTGGGAGTTTGTGAAAAAACTACCTAATTTATTATTTCCGAGTTCCTTTTTCTTATTATGCGTTGCAAAATAAATGAGCTATTATATTTTATTCAATTTTTATTGCTCATATATATTTCTGTCAGGCGTTGATTTTTTATTTCTATACTTATAAAAATTATGTGTCACGTGTTCGTTCTCGATGAATTTTGATAAAATTTCGTAACTATGTGTAATTTGGTCCAACTTAAAAGATAGGATAGTTTTTATTTTGAATTAAGCTTTTCACTGTTAGATGGCGACAGCCAGTGAGCTTAAATCGCGCTATCGTTTGGTTTTTGTTAAAAAGTATTTAATTTGGTCCAACTTAAAAGATATGATATTAACCCCGGGCGAAGCCGGGAGCGGGTAGCTATTATAATATAATATTTAAACATAATCATAAATAATTTGTGTGAAGAAACGTTCTGTCACACACACACACCATACATGTACGTACAAACAAACTCATTTTCGTATTTATAATATTAGTTAGGTCCTATATTTTAGGAATCCTGATTTTTAGAATCTAATTCGAATAAACAATTAACTATTATAAGCCTTACTCACTTGTAGTTTTGTGTACAAGGACCATAGAGCATAGCATAGCATAGGTGATCTGAACGTTTTGTTATTCAAATCACGTCTCGCAACGCGATGAATAAAAGAAAAAATGTCAATGTTAACATGTAAGGAAGAGCAGACAAATGGCATAGAGGTGCTTGTAAATGAGATCCGTTTTATTTTCTCATTTTTAAGATGTACAATGTTTCCGTGTAGGCGCTTACGGGAATAGCTTCATGAAAGTTTTATTATGAGATTGTTACGAACATTTTAAGTATACAGTTATTTCTTTTCTTTCATATACCTATAATAACGGGTTGGACGCTTTTTTATAATTCCACTTTAATGTGTCTTAGATAAATAATAGAAAATGATGTTTTTTTTTTTTTAATTTTTATTCTAGCACAATTAGCACTCTTTATACTGTAACATATTTCTAACAAATTCGATTCTCAAAATTATTGTTATTATATTATCCATACAGTTTAAAATTCATTTTAAGACCGCAACAACTCATACAAAATCTTTATTTTCCGTCACTCGCAATAATTGTGTATTGAGTTAGTAATAGTTAAGTATAAGAAGGTTACTGAAGAAGAAATAACACCCTGAAATATTATTGGGAATGTTACTAGGTGGAGAACAGTTATCTCCGATCATGAATGACTAAAATACTGCAAATAAAAAAAGACTGGTTCAAAATCTATACTAATATTATAAAAATAGCAGATTTGTATTTTTGTTTGTAATGAATAAATTCAAAAAACTACTGACCGATTTTTAAAATTCTTCACTTATAGAAAGCTACATTATCAGCGAGTAACATTAATATTTTATAATGTTGCGCGGACGAAGTCGCGTGCAACAGCTAGTTATGTATAAAGTGTTCTTTTTATAAAACGAGAATGGTCTTATAATTTCTGCCACAATAACAAAATTAATCGTTAGTACTAAAGGAATATAAAGGCATCATTGTATAGGTAAATAGCAAACTTGTTATTGCACTGCTATCTGAGATTGAATGGAAAGGCTTTATCGAATGCTGTGTCAGTATAGAACTACTAATGCTTGCAGATAGAGTACGATATTTTGCGTCTAACAATCCTTGAAGAAAGTAGCTTGCTTTGTCTAGCAGAAATCCTCGGAAATTGAAATTGTAAGCCAACCTTAGAGGACTTGGAACGTATTTTTTTCACACAAGTGGTGTTATTTAACGTTTTTGAAGAGACTTTTATGAACATTCCATTTTTTTGTAAAAACTATTGATTTTCTCTGTAGATAATAAATAACAATATTATATTCATTATGTTCTGTAAAAATAGGAATAAATCTCTACTCTATTAAGTACTATTTTAAATCCTACTTATAAGACAACGAACTATCTACTTGAAATTTTTGTTTCTGTTTTTTAATTGTCCAAATATTTATATAAATGTTGTTTTTATTTTTACTTAAATTTGTACTAATTGAGCTAAACGGAAAATTTTCAAAAAATAACTAACTTTGCATTTTATAGTTACTCAATATAATTACTAACTTTTAAATAAAGCTTGTCACTGCTCATCTAGGAAACAGTATTCATCCTTCATTCAGTGGCTTTTAAAACCGGAACAATTAGATTAAATTTAAAAATTTAAAATGGAATATTAACGAGAACTGTACCATTTTTTAAAAATACTACACTGAGCACTTAAAATAATCACGGCATAATCTCTAAGGACTTGAAACAAACGAAAACGTTTAGTTTATTAGATCCTATTTCGATAAAATAAGGAGGGTCGCGATTTATAGATCATCTGATTTCACTATTGCCCGGAGCCAACCTTACATTTACAGCCCTCTGAATCCTATATCCTGTGATTTAACACCACCGCTTTGTTCTTTGTTTGATTTCACGAACAACTATTAAGAGAATGAAAATATCATTAAATTATTCTAACGGTTGTACAAAGGTGAGCGCTCTCATGAGCTGTTCCAAGTTATGCCTTGCTAGAGTTTTTACCATCGCACTGCAGTATTCTTGAACATGCTGAATTGAATCTTAGTAGTGGCAGGAATGTTACATTGTTACATCAATAAAAACTGCATTCAAATCAATTAAGCCTTTTCTGAGATTAGCGTACACAAACCCACTGACTAATCTTAATATATAAAAATTACGTGTCACATGTTCCTCCGCGATGAACTCCTAAACTACTGAACCGATTTTGATAAAACTTCAAAACTATGTGTAATTTGGTCCAACTTAAAGGATAGGATAGTTTTTATTTTGAACCCGGGCGAAGCCGGGAACGTGTAGTTAGTTATATTATGTATTGAAATCCTTCTTAAAAATTATCTATCTGATGGTAAAACGGCACCAAAATCCGTTGCGTGGTTTAAGAGGAGTTAGCTGAAATGCAGACAGACAGATGCTAAAAGCGACTTCAATTTACACTGTGTAAGGATCGATAAAGTAATAAAATATTTGTTTATCTAGCCGTTAATATTTGATACCTTCCTCGATATATAAGTTTTGGTAAGGAAAAAAAATTATACAAAAAAATTCACGACGTCTGAACTGGAAAACGAACGAGGTGGAGGATATCCAAACAAGTCTAAAATACTTACTAAGACTCCTAGTAAATTTTCCTGAAAAAAAAAAAAATTTCCATATGCGAACATTCCCATAGGACTGCAGTCAGGCCCTGAATAAATACATTTGTTTATTATTGTTTCATGACTGTTATATTTTTACTCTTGCGATTCAAGCAAGAAAAGAAAATGATAAGCAAGTACTTCCTTGTAAATTTTCTTCCATCAACATCCAAAGTTGACAGGTTAATTTTGTAATGTAACGTTTATGGCGAACGTTTTCTTTTGTTTTCCTTAGCAAGCAATTTCCTTTTACTTTGTTCTATTAAACCATTGCAACCATATAAAATATAGAAATTTTATTAAGAATGTTTATGTAATTATTTTTTAATAGTTATATAATTATTTTCTTTTCCTCAGTAGATGTCCACTTTTCTAAGTCGATACCTATCTTTTTAGTAATATTCCGTACAATGTTAGAGAATTCAGAATCAATAATAAGATTAAATACGTGCTTGAGTTAATTTTGATTCGCTTTTGTCCTCTACAAACAGGACTGTGTTTAATATTGGCCCTTTCGTTAAGCAATATTTACAGACCGAGTTCCAGGAAATTGGAAATAGTGTAGGAGCGTACAAAATTACAAAGATTGGACTCGTGCGTAATAAATAGTGATAGCAAGTCAGCGGAGTTGGCTGGCGGCGACCCAACATCCTGACATGGGGCTCCGCCTTTCAGTATGCTCCAAGTTCTATACTTGAATCTTCGTAATTACTTATACCGTTTGAACAGAAGCTTCTCATCTTTGGCAATGGAATACAAATTTGGAACACGGGATCAGTAGGTGACATTAAAATATACCTTCACAGCATTTGGGAAATTGTAACAATAATTACACTGTAACATTAGTCGCCAAATAAAATTGAAATATAATTTATTATTATATTTATACCTAATTAAAACACATATTTTTCACCAACACTATGGGCTATTTGTCTGAAATAAAATTATTTGAATTTGAATTGAATTTTGTTTTTCTTAATTTTTCGTTATTTCGTTATTTTTATTACGCTCGCACTCACTAGTTTTATTTTTATTTTTATTCGGTGTTAACAACCTACCATTATGTAGACTGTCAGCCCACCTCAGCCCTTTATGAATAAATTTTAAAAGCGTTTGGTTAAATTAATTTCTTTAATGTTATGCTTATCTGAAAGGATATGCAATTAATTAAGCGAGCAGAAGAGATGGTTGGCACTTCGCCCACAATAGCATCGCAGTTAGTGCCGGTTTTGCTAGGCTGTGGTTATTTTTCAACATATTTTCAATCATAATCGTATGTATATGAATTTCATGTTTCCAAAATATTGTTTTTATAGCAATGTGCATTATTTTACACGTTAATATAAACAATTATTTAATGATTTCATTTCTAAAAATAAAGTTCGTTCGTAAAAATATCTACATTGTACCTAATCGAAAGAGACTTAGCCTTTTTTTCAGGAAATAATCATTGTTATTCTACACTTATGGAATGTTTTAGGGATTATCAACCGAATTGAGAACTTTGTAGAGTTTATTGTTAAAATAGACTATGCCAAGAATTGAATCAGTCTGATATCATTACCTGACAACCAAAAGAATGTATCAAAAATACACAGTATCTCTCAAACATGCATATATAAATATTATATTCCGTCAGAACGCAATGCTTAATAATTAGGTATTAGGCATATAATTACAAATGTACAAAGAAACTGTAATGAGATCGGTGCTGCTATCCAAATGCAAATTGGATCTGGTCGCAACTACTAAAATCTTGTGCATCTACATTGTTATGAGTTGGGAATTGCGGTTTAATAAATTTCACCTGGAACTCCCACTTCCTGCAACTTTAACACAGTACTGTAGTAATACTTTTAACTTCATTAAAAGTTTAATTTTTTGAGGTCGTATCTTGAAGACTGAAATTTAAGTGCGATGCAAAAGAAATACACTCGTTACAACTAAGTTTCTTAATTAACATCACAGACCGCAGAAGAGGATGTTATTTAGTTCGGATTTTGTATTATAATTTTGTTAGATTATCTTAATCTGCACCAGTCTATATATAAGTACTTAACATATTATATTCATCGTCGAAATAATATATCGTTGCAAATTATATTACCTACGTTTTATACTGGAAATAGACAACATTTTTTTAATGTAACGTTCGGCAATCAGGCTGACGGTCCACTTGATAATGGCTACCGTCACCTATTACCGTCACTTACAAGCAACAGCATGAGTGCTAAAAATTCGCTATCGCCCATATGGGGATTAAGGATAAAATATTAAGAGAAATAGAGATATGCCCTAGTAAAGTTGGGGTACGAAAACTTTCGTCAATTTTCAAATTCATTTTTTTAGTACCTTTTGAAACTAAAATACTAAGCAGACAATTGACAGACGTTTAAAATGAAACATTGACATGACTGTTAAATTATTGCCCTGATGCAAGTAAAATATGTCGACTTTAAGGTGACGAACCTTTTCTTACCCCGACTGTACGTGTACACTTATTGTATAAAGACATACCGATTTCACGTGTCTACGAAGATTGCTAATCTTCCACACACGCAGTTTTTCTCAAGATGTTCTCATTCAACGTAAGGCGTTTATTTCACATGTCCATATAATATCGAATAGAATCGGTAGATCTGTCGTGAGCATGATTTTTATGTTGCCATTTAAGCGATCGTGTCACTGTATTATCACAAATAATTCACAGTTACTTTTAATCATCCAAATAAAATATCTTCTTTTAATCGATTTGTAGAGTGGAGAAGGAAAAATTAAAATGTACCACAAGCATGTGCAAACATATCCTAGAAAACAAGGTAGGTAGCAAAAGCGAAACAGTGTATGCGGTTGTAATACAACCTGTCCAATCCTTTCTGTACCGGAAGAAATATGAGAACGCCGTGCATCTGACCGCTGTTTCGTGTCTCGTTTGAAATACGAAAAATTCCAGTATTGTTTATAAAAATAATTCTGACCTAACATATATTTACTTGTCACCTTTGTTATTTAATGGTCATCAATTTCATCGAAGTCCACAAAAGCCTCTTGGCGACTTTGATGATCTTACACTAATGCCTTTCTAATATGTATTTTATTTTACTAAATTTTAAAAACAGATGGTGTAAAAATGGAAACCATATAAAAATATATTGTCATTAGTGATGTAGGACATGTTCTTCGCGACAGTTTTGTGACTTTCATGGACTGGCTGTTTGCGCTAAAACAAGTTATGTGTGGAACTAAATTGATATTTTTATCAATTCCTAGGGACTGGTGTGTTTCTATGTGCTGGGATCTTGGTCTCAGATTTTTTTGGCACTTAAATGACGCTATCCTTGCAGTAATGGACTACTAAACATGAACCTAATTGATTACTTGTGTGATCAAGAAAAGCGATTTATAGCTTATCAATAAACTCCATAAACTTGGCTGAAGTTAAAATAATAAATTAAGCTATATTGGACGGGTGGGAGAGAACACAGTATGTTATATTAGCACTTATTAATTCTATGCAAAACCGCATGCAGTGCTGGCCAGTCAAAAATTTTCTTAGGAGTAACACATAATACTAAAATTTAGAGTTTTCTTTAGTTCATATAGGCAGCAAAATAAATTTTACTGCCCTTATTGTTATTCTGAATGGCCTCCAAATATATAGCAAATATTTTCCCTTGTTCCCCGCACATAACCAACTTACATAACCAGCATTGGGAGAGGACAAAAAATTCCTACTCCAAAACCGGATTTTTGAGTAGGACTTTTTCTTTCCTTGTACAAAACCAGAGTCATGGTGCGGTAATGTACGAGGAAAGATAGTTCCTATTACAATACCCGGTTTTGGAGTAGGAATTATTGATGCCTTGTACAGAACCAACGTTGGCGTCCGGTAATGTACGAGGAAAGAGATTTCCCGCTGCAAAACCTGGTTATGTAGCAGAATTTTATCATTCTCGTTACAAAACGAAAAAGCCTCAATTAATACAATTCATCTGATACAACTCATCATTAATTAAAAGAGGACGGTTTTTTTTATCAAATAAGTTGTATTAATTGAGGCTTTTTCGTATAGGTTTTAATAAAGGACGGTTTTTTTATCAGATGAGTTGTATTAATTGAGGCTTTTTCGTTTTGTAACGAGAATGATAAAATTCTGCTACATAACCAGGTTTTGCAGCGGGAAATCTTTTTCCTTGTATATTACCGGCACCGACATTGGTTCTGTACAAGGCATCAATAATCCCTACTCCAAAACCGGGTATTTTAATAGGAATTATCTTTCCTCGTACATTACCGCACCATGACGCTGGTTTTGTACAAGGAAAGAAAAAATCCTACTCCAAAACCCGGTTATTTGTCCTCTCCCAATGCTGGTTATGTAAGTTGGTTATGTACGGGGAACAAGGAAATATTTTACGTGAAATTTTTAACTATCTATGATTATACACGTAACAATGCATGAATTTCATAGAAGCGTTCATTAGCAAACTGTGTGTGAAACATTGGAAATGCTGTAAACATTTTGGTCGAAACTCGACGATGTAGGTATCTGTTGTATGTTCCATTCAAACCCAGACTTCAGCAACATCTGTGGTGATTCACATTTTGTATTTCAAATAAAAACGGGTACATCGTCGTTCGATACATTACAATGTTTCATTGCACTTACTTAGATAGAGCTTTACCTTTTTGAGTTCCCTCGAGTGAAAATTAAAAAGGTTAGGGCCTCTTTCACCAAATACAAGTAAAGTGTTGATTAGATGAGTGTTGATTAAATAATTTTATGTTTTATCAAATTATGCACTCGGTTTACTGCATCCTTCGATAGGCGATTTTTTTTATTATTTTCTTTTTAATGTTTGGCACTTACAGTATAATACAGTACACTACAGTACAAACAAAGGTATATCATGTCCATCATTCCCGGTTACCGGTGACTTTAAATGGCAGTTAGCCTACTTGACACATGGTGAAAGAGGCCCTTAGAGTAACATATATGCTTCTACAGGATGAAGTTGTCAGCGAACTTGAACCCCCTTAGTTTATTTTTGGTTTATAGGTGATGGTGGCCACCTACCATCAAGTGCAATTTTTGCTTGTTTACCAATATTAATCATAAAAAAAATCATAAATAAGCTCACGATATTCTGATGTTAATATTATACGACATTTTGCTGGAACCATCTGCAAGCTATCTCATTCTGAGTAGAGTTTATAAGCGTTGTTTGCTTCAACGACACGTGTGCTTCTTCAGTATGAAATAGTGTCTTATTCAGACGACGTTCTTTGAGGCTTACATAGTGGTAAGTAGAAAGCTGGAGGCTAAACGAGAACATTGACTATAAAATCTTGCCTCGAATAGTTGAAAATCGTGGTAGCACCCTAGAGCGAGCAGTCAGAAGCATTTACTGTGTACACATGCGAACTAAAATGAACTCGTAAAGAGTAAATGTTTCGCAAATGTCAGGCAAAGTAGGAGGGAAAAAAAATACGCAAACAGTTTTGCAGTAATTCAGAATGTGAAAATTTTACGCTGATCTCGCAAACTGCTTTTAAAATTCTAAAGTGATTAAAAAACTGGTTCAGAAACTGTCTCTTCACATAAATTGAAGTGGAACTCTGATTCGGAGCCAATTTAAGTTGGTTGCGGAATTGCACTTTCCAATAGCACCAGCATCACAAACGTTCTCTCGTAGGTAAATTGAAACGAAGAAGCTTCTAATTCGGAACCGATTTTAATAGATGACACAGAGCACGGCACGAGCTTACGGGATCTCGAGAGACGACATTAGTGGTTAGATAGATTGAATTGAATTGAACTGAACCGAATATATTTTAACACAATTTTCGGTTCAGTTATTCAAAATGAAATTTAGAAGAAACAATGTTTCGGTCATTTGGATAATTGCTTCTTCGTTTTCTTGTGATGCTTTATAGTCAACTAGCCTAACTTTATAAAATATAGCCTATGTCACTTGATGATGTAGCTATCTATAGGTGAAAGATTTTTTAAAATCGGTCCAGTAGTTTTTGGGTTTAACCATTACAAACTAAAATACAAATCTTCCCTTTTAATAAAGTAAAATAAATATTATCTTTAATAGTATAGATAATTGATTGCAATTACAAAAGGGGTTGCAATTGGTTAAAGCATTCAATAAAAAAAATAAAAAATCGAGAGCTTTTCTAAACCTTGATAATTTAATGTAAGTTAATATTCCCTTTTAGTTCCTGCTGGTTAGTATTATGTGAACAGTCAGAATTTACAAATCAAAGAAAAGGCACAAATATTGAGAAAAATATCCAACCAAATGAATGTCAGTATTAATCTATTAACTCACTGCAAAATTATTATATGCAGACACGTCTAAAAAGTTTATGTTGAAATTGTTTTAAGGATCCTAAAAAGTGAATGAAAGAAGTCTGGTTACAAAGTAATATATAAACAATAGATAGAAACATTGTAATTTTATGCTTCGTTGGGCACCAGCCAAGAACGGAGAAGTTACGTCGCACGTTCGTCCTCGCCCCACCCCCTGCATCTAGTTCCACAATTTATCTTCCTTTTTCGATACGTTACCATGTCCCGACACAGTAACTACCTACTTCACTTTATTTAGTATTTACCGAGTAACTTTGTTGAGTCACGCAATCCACTATAGAATTCGTTAGAACCAACCATTAGACCACAAATTTGATTGTTATCAAAACTCACATGTTTTTAAATTATTTTTAGGATCTGTAGTTTAAATTATGTATGAAAAAGGGACGATAAACATCATAAGCTTCGTGGTACGCGTGCAAACTGCTAAACTTTTTAACAACGTATGAGAAATAGCGCAATTTAGGTAACACTATTAGATAAATGCTCATCTAGAATAAGAGAATGTTAAATGTGTATTGTTGCACAAATAACCGTGTTCATTACATAAATAAAAAATAATATTACTTTGGCAATGGCGAGGTCAACTTTGAAAACGCAGTCTGCGTTTCGCAGTCATTTGTCTGGCGTCTGGCGCAGTAACCACCGCCTTACAGAAGACCACCGTGAAATAACAGTATATTATGTGCTGTTGTGTTTCGGTGAGAGAGCAAGGGATGCCAGAGCCCATTACCCTATTCCTGCCTTATCCCTTATCCTTAATACTTCCATGGTCGGCATGGCACTTGCAACACCTATGGCGTTGCTTGTGTTATAGACGACGGTAGCCTCCTACCATCAAGTAGTCTGTCGACTTTAACATGAAGAAACAGTTATGCAAAAATTGGAATAAAAAATAAAGATCAAATAATATTTCTAATCGATAATTATTTTAAACTTTTTTTTTGGAAATAATATATTTTTAATTTTTAGAAAATAAGTAACAATCAGGTTACATCAGTATTATGCGATTTATTATATTTTATATTTTCTGTTTAATATAGGAATGTGATAATTTTCTGAAACATAAAGTAGAATTTCTGAAATGACTGCCTATACTTACCTAATTGTTTTTAAAATGAAAACGTTATTACAATATTTCGTATCATAGCTTTCGAAAAATATCATAGCTTCTTTCTCTAAAGGTAGAAGGACAAACTTAAACTTGTTTTATTGGGAGTTTATTCTACAGTAAACTCATTATAACAATTTAACTTCCTTGAAAACATTCCATACCATAAAGAAATCTCAATTAAATACTCTTTTCCAAAGAAAGCTTTTTGATAAAGCTTCTTCTTTAAAGGGTTCCAGTGGAGCTACCACTCGTTTAATGTTTGTTCACGGTACAAAAATTTCAATTACCGTCTCTACTGTACATGCAAATTTTTTGCTGACTCTCTGTGTACTTACTTAATAGTATTCAAAGAAGAGACGAGCTTCAGTTCAATTATACCATCTCGATACCCTTATCCATTTTTAGGGAAACATTTTGGTTTCCCTTTGTTATTATCTAAAGTTATATGTATACCCAGAATGAAGAATAAACCAGAAACTTTTTTAAATTAAAATCGCGTGCAGTCGATGTCCTGTTATTTATTATATTAGTGCTATTTCAAGTGCCCGCTTTTAATAACTATGTTGAGTTTTGAACGTACAACCAAGATACTTAATCTAACCTATAATTAATTAATAAATAAAGATTTTGAAAATATCCTACTTCTGAATAATTATAATATTGTAAAATCCATACTAATATTATAAATGTGAAAGTAACTTTGTCTGTCATAACTGCTCAACCAATCATCATTATTGTTTTATTTATATACGCGGACGAAGTCGTGGGCACCAGCTTGTAGATATATAACTGCATTTCTTTCATTGTCGAAATTATCTAAAATTTAAAGTATTCTCCAAACAATTGTGCGTTAGATACGAATCTTGATGAATTTGTGACATTTGAGGGGACTTTATATAGGTACGTGGTAAATTGTGAATATATGGGTAAGAAGGAACGGAAATTAAATCCATCCACGGGAATTTCCATTGTGTGCGATCCTACCACTGATGTGCCCATTGTTCTTACAAGTGCGAGAACAAAGCAATGATATTTCACATGACAAGTAAAATTTGAGATTATTTGTAAAAATATTTGTTCAAAAAATCATTTTACTTTAAAGTTGAGTTTAATCAAAAATCGAGTGTGTAGAGAGACTTGTATATAAGATCAAAGTATTCCTAAATTACTGGACGGTGGCCTAGAATGTTGGTGTTCAAATTCAAAACTTCACACAAACTTTCCGAACATTTGGTTAATAAACCCATCTATCAATATTGGAGACGCCACAGCAATTGATTGCACTGAAAATGACCGTACAGCAAGATAACACTGATATACGAGTATGTCAAGGGAATACAATATCTATCAAGTCTACACGTTAAGTAGTTGCAGGGCACACTGCGTTTCGCAGACATTACAGTTCGTTTGAAAGAGTCCAATGTAGCTAGGCGGAAAAATCTCAGAAGGGTATGTGAGTTTGTTAAGAATTCAATATTTCCGATTAGAATGAAATTTATAATATATTATAATATATTAACGGAAAGCAGACTTTGTTCTGCCCGACACTTTATTTTTACAAGAGGAATCATCATGGATACCCACCGGCCTGGGGACAGACGGGAGGGTTATATCGGACTCTCCCGCCCCGAGATGCCTGAAAAAAAAAAAAAAAATTTAACCCGACTGCAGTGCCACCTATTGAGTTCAATTGTGAATATAACTCATGCAGAGCCCACACAAATACTGGCTAAAATCAGTCAGCGATTAAGTAGTTCAGTAACATTGAGTCGACAGTTGTAATCCTGTTAATTTCATATAAAAATACCACCCAAATCTCCGACTTTTCCCATGCATTTTCCAAAAATTATATTTTATACAAACATTTTCCCTGCATTTACAAACACAACAAAAAAATTAAATGCAAAATAGGTTGTTCCGTTTCCAGGTTCTAAGTTCGCACATCCACGAGATAAAGTTAATTCCCATCTGGACTGTGCTAACTTTATATTATTGCTAGCTGGTCAACGTGGTGACTTCATCCACGTTTGAAATATGAAAAATATAACACCTAAAGAACGCTTGACAACTTTGTCGCTGCGATTACAGAAAAAGCTTTCACGATTTTATTGTAAATTTTTTTTGTAAACATCCAGTTTCTTGAATATTTTAATTCAAGAAACTTGACATTTGTGCTTTACAATTTCAAAGAACCTCAGCGAATGTACATGTACGTTGAAGTGTTTATTCAAATTTCAGTCTGAAATATTAATAGAAGTGATATAAATATACTTAAAAGTCCTCGCCGAGTTTGTAATATTTGGTGAGGCGTTCGGTCGCTTTGCGTGGCTCAAACGCGCGGTGTGGGCGTGAAATTGTAACATCATTATTCTAAAGATGGGGGGGTCATATAAATATTGAAGATATTTTTGACGTGTATTGAAAACAGACGAGAATTTACACGGGAAGCTACACACCTGTCATGTTCACAAATAAATAAATCCGTAAACAAAACCTACATTTTAGAAAATATATTGTACCTACGAGTATTAATTTATTTCGTCGTTCTCTTAATGTAATTTGATATATTGTAAATTTTATTTGCATTTTATGTAATTTTATTGTTTTATTTTATTTTATTTTAAGAATAGATCTTATGCAAAATTAATTTTATGATTTTTTTTTCTAAATCTTAAAATAAATTGATTTCTTTAATTCTTTCAAAACTAAAATAACATATTTATTTATCATTAGGTTTCTACAAGAAACTCTTATGTTCGTCATTACATATCTAAATTTACCAGGGTTTTGGAAAAAAAAGCCAATATGACGACCCTAAGAAGAAACCCCGAAAGAAACTCAGGTTACTATTCTTTTTGTAACTTCATCTTTAAAATATAAAATAACAACAATTACACTTAATTTTACAAAAAAAATATCAAAGTATATATTATACAATAGTAAACAGTATGAGCTCCGAATCGCTTAAATCCAGGCTTCATTCAAATCGCTTCTATTAGAAAATCAGTGATTTTGTAATAACCTTTCGAGCCTTTGAGTCGCGTTTTATGTAAATCTAGATCATTTTAAACCTAGTATTAATATTGTGTACGTCACATTTTTTATTAAATTGACTAATATTTTTATGCGAATAAATTAAAGTTTCATAAATATACTGACATGTAACAGTTAAAATCTTTATTTCTTTGAACTTTTCTCTGAGGGAAGACTGCGGATCTAGTTGATAGATGGCTCTAATGGCCATTTTTTGCAAAATGAAAAAAGTATTTATGTCCGCAGCGCTACCCCAATGAAGAATCCAATATCACATTATACTGTGGAAGTAACTAAAATAGACAATCCTAGCTGTATCGACATCTGTTAGGCATCTAATCTGGTTAACTGCATAAGCCGCAGAGATAAGCCTTTTACTTGGTTTCTCAATATGTGGAAACTCTAACTGTTTCTGCCTTTCCCTTTGAAAACGATTTAATTAAGTATATAAAAACTATATAATATAATAGCTATGTGCTAATTTTATTATGTATAATCTTTTGAGTCCTTATGTTGGTCTGTTTTTTATTCTAATGTATAAACTATTATATTTAGCCTATTTAAATCCTGATTTTTTTTATTTTAGATGAGTAGTTTCTTATATTACCTCCTACATACAAACTTTACCTCTTTATAATATTAGTAGACAGTAGTATAGATTCCTAGTGATGTAATAATAGGAATTAATAAAACAATAGAAAGGTTTACAATAGAAGCAATGAGGTCAGTCTTTATGTGTGAAAATTGGAAACTGTTTGAAATATCTAGGGTCACATACATTGAAATTTTAATATCCGTAGATCCCAATCAATATGTAGGAAAACTTGACGACTACGAATTCCTTTGTTGGTATTGTTTTCGAGTATGTTTTGGAGAAAGGGTAAACAACGTCAAGGACCGTTGATTCCTGGAAGGGACCAATAACTGGTATTCAACACGACAAATATTGAAAACATATGAATACAAATTGGTTTGGTGTAGGTACTCTTATATCTAACTAAAGGTTCATATAAGTATAATATAAAATTATGTTTCCCTGTTATGTATTGTTAAACGAACATAATAGAACAGTTGAAAGTTTTCTGCAAGTTGAGGATAACTACTTAAATAGTATAAAAAGAGAGATTCTTTTCACAGTTTTTTTGTAAATAATAGACAAAAATATAAATAATTATATAATATAAATAATTATATAGTATTTAGTTATTTAAAAGCGGTGACAAAAACTCAAACATGAAATCTTGTCAAAATAACAATTACGATTCAGCTTCGAACGCCTCGTCTAATTTGAAGCGACGAATTGAATTTCAAATAGATTACTTGATGTTGTACCTGTGCTAAATTAATATCCTGACCGAGTGTCACATTCTGGATGACTTATGTTATAATCCTGCTAAATTGCTACAAGTTAGGGGCTCAAATTGTTGGTGATTTTTTTTACATGAACTGCGTTAATAAATAAAAAAGCTACTTTTTATATCTTTTAATATCGTATCATAATTGATATTAAATTATAACACAAACCACAGGCAGTGTCACAGGTAAGTGGTACGTTATTTAGCTCTTACATAGCGGTTTTACACATATTAGTATTATAGCTGAACCCAAGCGCGTTTCGTTGTGGCTGGGTCAAATTATGTTTTCTTTTTTTTCATGAAAGAGTGCCTAAATTTTTATATCCATTATAAAAAGAATCTTAAAAAAAAATATAAGGATTCTCTTGAAATAGAAACAGAAGATATAGGAATAAGAAAAAAATCTTATCAATTTTAAGATATTTTGATGATGAAAGACCAGAATGGATTTAAAAAAATATGTTATTAGTTAATGATAAAAAAAATTGCTTAGTAGGTAATTTCTATAACTTCATGAAATGTTAAAATTGTCGTTTAAATTAACAATTTAATAAATATTAACAAAGCTACTACTTACCGATAGATAGCACGCGCTAAAATGATGTCACTGTTGTCAGAACGTTTTCATGATGAGCTCACGAAAACATTCTGACTTTTCTCTCTATTCACAAAATTATTATGATCCTGTAAACATATAATAACAGCATTTAAATTATTGTGACCTGAACAATAATTCTGCATCTGATATCTGCATTTCGACACAGTTTACGCACATTCAACACAGATCTTGTGTTAAAACATGATATTTAGAGCAACTACATACTCATATTAATATTATTTTATTATTTTCTGTTTGAATTGAATAGAGCGGCGATAAGTCACTCGTCCAAAAATCGTCCAACATAAATACGAGTAAACTCAATTCATTTTTAGGTACAAATATCATAAAATAATAATTATATATTTTCTTTTTTCATATTCATTTTTTCCACAACCACGTTGAATTTAGTCTTACTTTTAATATAAAGACATGAAACAATAAATTGAAAGTTTTAATTAAACTTTCCCATTAGATAGAAAAAGCCATTCAGTACAATAAAACAGCTGTAATTAAGAATATTATTTATTTACCCAAGGATAAGCTTAAGCTAAATAAAAAGTAGGTTGTTTATGGCCGCATTGTGCTCTAATAAATTATTTTCTTCGCTGCAAGCTCTTTTTCTCATTTTAAAATGTTATTTCTAATATTAAACTGGAGTAAGTAAGATACAAATTTACTTATAATATTTCACATTATGTAATATTCAACAAAAATTTAAATGTCGCATCTCCTAAAAGCGGAAAATTTTAAATGGAATAATTCTCGAGAGAGCGCCATGTCCCCTGCCCTGAACCGGCATTCAGTTTTAAAAAGGAATTATAAATAAAAAAGAGTTTTTGTCTTTCATTGTTTCTTATGTACAACTTTTAACAATCACTTAACAAATTTGTATTGTAATTTTTTTACTATGGAAACAGTCTTAGTATACAATATACTAAGATGTAACGTTGGTAATAATAATGTAAACTTATAATTTACTAACAACTATGGCCCTTGATATAATTACGTAATTTATTAAATAACTGTTTTTATCACCAAATAAGTGGGAAAGACGATATTGTTAAAAACTGTTTTTAGTCTCCATTTTTTCAATACGCGGAGCCAGCGGCAAAGATACAAGGTGGCAAAGTAGAAATTCAAAAAGGGTACATTGAAACCTGTATAATCACCAATTTTCAAAAGTCCCGGAAAACTTTCCAGGTAACTTCGTTTTTCAGCACCAAATGAGACTTATATACCTATACCTATATGTGGAACCGCAGTTATTAATATATGGAGTTTTATAAAATTAGATATACTCAATATTAAAAAATAATGTAGAGTTTCGTACCTTTATCATGAGCTATAATGACCGTACTCGCTAGCGAGTAAAGATACTGTACTTTTACCATGAGTTTACAATGACCGCAATCGCTAGCGAGAGCATAAAATATTTATATGGAAAATTGTTAATTTGGATTTAGGATTAGGAAATAGGAATAGGATTAGGAATAGGATTTAGCTAAAGTTACACATGTAAGTAACTTTAGCTAAAGTTATCTGCTTATTAGAGGATTATCTAGAATACAATATAATATGGTATGATGTCTAATGACTAAACTGCTCCCATAGCGCTGATATTGCGTTCCATCTTGTGGGTTGTTATATTATTATTGCCATAGAATCGATAAGATAGAGGTCTGTACAGACAGTGCTTTGCATAATATTCATATGCAATAGCTAAAGTTATTATGTAAAACTTAATGTTTCAATCCTTTTAGATATACCCGGCTTCGCACGGGTGCAATTCTTCTGCAAATTATATATGAAAACCTTCCTCGCTTAACTCTCTTTCCATGAGTAAAAACTGCATTTAAATGCGATGCGTAGTTTAAATGATCTAAGCGTACGTATATACAGGGAAATGACTTCATTTTATACTATGTAAAGATAGCAAATAGTACTTTGATAGATTGACATTACAAATATTAAGAAAACTGTCATTCAATGGCCGCCAAATGCCTTATTGATACCAATTTTGTAATAATAATTTAATTTAAATTATTATGCTGTAAAAAATACAAATTGGTTTTTAAATGTAGGTTCATTACTTTTTGAATCTTGACTTGAAATCTTGTATACCTACCATAGAGCATAGTAACATGACGACGTGACGCTTTACGATACCTACTCGTATAAAAATGTAAGTATGTATAAGCAAAATCGCTAAACTCAAACATCGTTTGACCGATTACCATGGAAATTGACGCCTGTACGAGTATGTAGTGCTTCATGGCGAAAGTTTTACGCTGTCACAGTAATGATGTATGGGCATGTAAAGATGTGACAGTATCTGTATAACTTTCTCTAAATGAAAAAGTTCCTTAATGCACTTCACTCTAATGGATCTTAGGTTACTAATTCATTACTAGTTAATATCAGATAAAATAAAATTAAGCTCTGTGGACGGCAGTGAAGCCAGTAAAATTACGCCTTTGCGCAATACATACATACACGGTTTCACGCATACAATGCTATCAAAGTATGTACCTACGCCTCGCCTTATTAAAATATTTACTGGTGAAAATGCCAAATTGCGTAGCAAAAGGCTGTAAAAAGCAGTTTGTATAAAATAAAAAGCAGGATGGAAACACATTTCGCGCGCAAGTAAACTTGGAAACCAATATTTTAAAAAAAGAGGTTATAGCTTTTAACACAGAATCTCAATACAGGACACATGTTTATAAAACCGGCTTCATTATGTTGTCCGCAAAATTCTATCTAATAATAGTACCATTAAACAAAAGACACATTACTGTAATGAACAGTTAATACCTGATACCATGCTACTCTATAGTATCTATGTATCTCAGTTATTCACAACTATTTCATAGCCACAATATAACAATGTATGTATTTACGCATTATTTACGAAACAAACTCCTGTTTCGTAAATAATGCATTATTTTACTGAATTAATATATGTTGGTGAGTTGCAATTGCCTGTGGCTGCATTGTGTGCAGTTGATGTTTTAATTAATTAAATTAACAGTTTAAATTAATACGTATAATATATACCTATTAGGAGAAAAAGTTTAATAAATTTCATAAAAAGCATTTTATGCAGTGACAATTTGTTGATATTTATTTTTCATTGGTTTTAATTTTTTATTTAACACCTTTTAATAAGATTTTATTAAATTTTAAGTTAATAAGTACATGTAATCAGTGTTTTAGTACACAAACTAATTTCAGTTATGAAATGGTAAGGTGCTTTTGCGTTTTGGTCCATGAGTAAGAAATGTCAAAGCTATAGAGCTATTACCCTATCCACTTTTTATCCCTTAGCTAATTATGATTGGCAGAGCACTTGTCAATCCCTTTTGCTGTTCGTGTTCCCATATATTGGTTTAATCAAGGGGACAGTTATCCTGAAGGGTTAGTCCAACTAATTCTACTATTTGTTCTAAGATAAAACATATTGGACAAAAAAGTCCAAATATTTCTACTGCGGAGTATTAGATTCGAATAATTTTAATGGAACATGTCCAAATTGATCCACTGCTATTTTTACAATAGAAAAAAAATAAACAAAAACGTCTTAAAAGTTATACGATATAACAGAATGGACCCAAAAAACAGTTATACTCTCAGTTATACCTTGAACTTTTATTTAAATAATAGTTATTAAAATTTATTTGAATAGTTATTTCAATTTTATTAATACTTGAAAATAAAAGTTCAAAATATAACAAGTTTCTTTATATTAATATTTAATGTTTTTTTTTATTAAATTTTATTAACAAAATTTAATAATAAATTAACAAAACATTATTAACAAATGTTATATTTTGAACTTTTATTTTCTGAGCTTGCTTTTAATTTACTTTATTACCTATATTTTTTGTTAGGTTGAGTTGTCTTTGTGTTGTTCATTAGTTAACTATTTCGAAATAAATAAAATTACGAAATAAAATTGTGCGAGACGACTACTAAACCGAATAATAATATTAACACATGAATCTATTAAACTTTTAGTCAATGTTTTGTAAAACTTGATTATATTTGAATTACAGACCACACCTCACTGTAACCAAATAAGGCCTGAAAGTTAACAAATTCAATTATTCAATTTATCGTATATCTATTATTTAAACGGTACAGTGAATTCACAAAATGTAGTACAGAATTGAGGCTAGCTCTAACGTCATTTAAATTTTAAATCACATATCACACCGCCTCTCTTTGTGTGCTAATTGCAGTTTTATTTACATACAAAACATACATTATTATAGCTGGTCGCATATTTTGTGGGAAACCCAAAGCGAGATTTGGCGCTAGTTCGGTTTATGTGGGTTGTACTCGTAGTTTTGTGGTTTTGTAATTAGTTTCGTTTGGGGCATGTAGCGGTACTACGGCCGAGAATTGTACAAGATTTAATTCCGCTCCTTTGTTACACGTAGTTTTATGAAGTTATCATTTAGAAACTTTTAGTGTCACAGGTTTGGATACATTCTATTCATCTACTAAATGCAACTGTAAAATTAAAATTAAATCCTAATGTGCACATATTACGGAGCTTATTTACATATTGACATAGACAAAAGACTTTCACATGTTAGCATTGTCCTTTAGGAAGCAATAAGTACATAAAAAAAAACGAAACATTTAATAAAATATTTAATCATATCATCATTTCAGTCGCAAGACTTCCATTGCTTCCGGCCCCAGCGGCCGTCGGCTCTCCATACTATTCTGCCCCACTAAGTGCATAAGACGTATCTCAAAAAAAAAAAGAAACAAAAAACGTAAATTTGATTTTTATGCCTTAAAAAATAGGGATCTAATGAACTAAGCCTTTTAGCGCTATCTTGTTCAAAACATATGAAAAAACCTTAAGAAAGAATTCCCTATCTCAATTTTACCTTAAATCACTAGGGGTATTTTTTTTTTGTTTCCCCCAGGGGTTACGTCACCCCCATTGGACGTATATTTTCAATTAATAAAGATTACATTAAATTATGAATTAATTAATTACAATTACAACAATTAAACAATAACAATAAACAATGACTTTTTTACATATATTAAAACAACAATAATAATAATTAATTATATTTTTGGGGGTATGGGGGGACTCTAAGCATCCTCCGACGTAATCGGAGACCTTTTGCGTGTATTTTGTGTCACATGTAGCATAATTTATTAGGGTGAGAGGACCATTCCCTCTACCCTGGTCTCCTCTCATCTTTTTGTGTTCTGGACTTCCCAGGGTCACCTCAGGCCGTCGTGTACCTCTAATACTTGGTATTAGAGGTATATCTATTGTAATAATATTGTAAACTTTTAACTATTGTAATAACAAATAGACCCAATATAATGTATAAATTATATTTAATAAACAAAAAATTCAATATACAAAGTAAAAAAAAACTACTTTTACATAACTTCAAATATCTGGAAAACTGCTGTCATTTTAGATACTGCTATTGCGCTTAGTGCGCGAACAATGCTAAATATACCGCAATATATAAGTAATAAGTTGATACAAAAGGACCTGAATAAAGCAGGAGGTGGCAGCTTTTAGCAGAAAATATCAACAAAGATTATCTAGACACGTAAACATTCTGGCAAAAAGCCTATGGGGTACTGGGGCAGTGCAACACACCAGACTGAGGAGACACAGTGTCCCCAACTTACGAAATAGATTCAACACTAGCCAATAAAAGATGATAGTGTCACTGGACACTAAACTCTGATCAATACTTTAATCAGAAAGAATTCAGCCAAAGAAATAGCTCATTGTAGGAAAATACAGATCGCTATGGTGCAGTTATATCATAAGAGAAAAAAAAAAAAAAAAAAAATTGCGCTTAGTTGGGCAGTATTTGTTCTGCACACTGCCACTTCAACTTACTAATCCGCCGGGTTATGTCGGTAACTTTCGTACGTCTACAGATTTCCTCGTTACTGATTTTGCAGTAGCATCTAGTCCTTAATTAGTCCTTAATTAATAGTGGTCTGATCTAAATTAGCTTTAGATGTCTTGGCAGTCAACTAGGTAACTACAAACAGCCTACATGTATCATCCAATATAAATGTGCCATACGAGTACTGTATTGGATACGGTCCAACGGTCCAACACTTAAAGAAGTTCCTCACCCATTCTATTCATCTCACGTGTCTAGCATCAAGTATAAAATTTATAAATACAATTATTATAATTGTATTGATATTTATGTTTATTATATACTATTATATAACACGAATATCTCTTAGATAAGTATAGATATGGATAAATATTTATGAATCATCTGTATTTTTTAATATAACAGATAACGTCACTAGCTTGACGCTTAAAAATAACAAATATATATATTTCATAAATAGGTACTCTGTTTTACGGAAGTAATGGTACACGAGTTGATATGCAAAAGCGATACATAAATGTAAGCCTCTTCGGTTTCTTAGATGAAGTATCAAAGCGCGATAGTTTGAATAATACCACGCTAATGACTTTTAGTTGAGCACCGCGTACATAACACTGATTTTGATTAAGTGGTCTTCGGGTAAATGAGAGAGAAACAAGGGAACTATTGGTCAACTCGCGCCCAATTAACTTGCGACTGGGTGCTATTTGCTCTATTTGTTCGTATGTCAACTCGCACGCAATAAACGATTCTATAAAGTCGAATATAAGTAAAAATTAAAACACATTATAGATTACAGACATTACAGACTGTAAATAATGCATTTTTCAGTAATTTTTAATGAAAGTTATAAGACTACTTTGTTTTGCAACTGTCTGTATTAGGGTATCGATTTGCGCTGAAGATATAATAATGAACAGTATTACTGAGACAAATGTTTCGTTTCTCTTGAGGCAATACAGGGCACACTGCATTTCTCAGTCATTTGAGCCACCCGTCTGTCGGCAGTAACCACCCCCTTACAGAAGATCACCTTGAAATAACATGATATGTGTTGTTTTATTTCGGTGACTGAATAAAGGTTGCCAGAGCCCATTTTCCTCTTACCCCAATCCCTCATCCTCAATCCCACTATGGTCAGCAGCGCACTTGTAGCACCTGTGATGTTGCTTGTGTTATACTTAGGCATCCGTATAGCCTGTTTGTCGACCTTAACATAAAAAAATACGAACCAGTATAATAAAATGTGAATCTGATTCTGTTTGACTTTTAGATTTTTACAAATTTCAGAACCAATTTTATTACTGATTTCGATTAAGTTGGGTAAGTTGAATAAAAATAAATTAGCAGCTTGAGAACTCTAGATACTTGAAGTTCTTTTTTGCTACTCAAAAAAGACTGTGACGCACGAAGTATAAATCTTTTTTTAATACCGCAGCTGTACAAAGTGCAACGGAATAATTTATTAATAAGATTGTGTGTTATTTTTTTTAAGGAAAACCTGATTTTTTATAAAGAACCTCACCTCATATTCTACGTCAGTTGAGATGAAGGTTTTTTATAAATTTTTTTTAGATTGTTGAGGTTCTTGAACATATATTTACATACTTGTTCCCATAGCTGAGATTGAAAGCGTGTATACACCAAATATGTTTGTTTAAATTTTGTATTCCACATCCGTATTAAATTAAAAAATAAAAATTACGATTGACCTTGCTCTTGGTTTGGTAAATATTAGATAACATATTTACTTCTATAATCAAGAAATTTTTAAGAATCACCTCTAGGTGGAAGCAAAAATGATCCGATTGTTATGAACATAAAAAATTTCTAACTCAAAATCGACAAAAATTAACAACATATCAAAGACATAAGCTTCGCATTGGTACTTACGTATTTCAAAAATGTTTTATCGGTTTTTGTAATTAACAAAGCGATTTATAATGTTTCGATGGCACATTTCGATCAAACATATTTAAAAAAATAACATATTTTTTAAAGAATAAATATTTGGTATAGATTTAGATAGTATCAATTTAGATAGTAGAGTAGACCTCCTTTTTTTAAATGAAACTTGAGAATTCATACAACCTAACCAAAGTTAACTACATATCAAATTAAAATTAAATTATTTAAATTATGATATTAAATTAGAATTCACGGGTAAAATCAATTATACTCGTATTTTACTAAGTTCATTTAAGTGTCGACTGGAAGAAAATCATTTTAGAAAGAAGTACACATTTCTGCATGATGTTGTATTTTGTATTTTTGTATATTTGTTTGTAATGAATAAACTCAAAAACTACTGGACCGATTTTAAATCGATTTTTTCACATATAAAAAGCTATATTATCAGCGAGTTACGCGGACGAAATCGCGTGTCATGTCTAGTATAAATAGTAACATAATCATTTTGTTCAATAAAGTTTTTACATTTAAACTTAATAACAAAAATCTAATGACATTTCGCCTCCGAATCTTGGCTTCCCAGTGATCTGCATAAAGTCGTAATATTCTCAGCTAACATCACTTGCTAAACGCAATAATAATTTTCTTTTATGTCAATGTTCAATCTTAGCAAGCCGTTTGGTGTTGGCTTTTCAAAATAAAGCTTAAAGAACAATTCAAACGATATAACAGGCTCTTTAGTCAGGGTTTATCAAGGAAGGGCGCGTCTGCGCGGTTTAGATAATGACGAACCATTTTTTTGCTAATACAGGATTAATGACGAAGCACTTTTCGGATGTATTTCGCTCCTTGCTGGTTTTTTATCGCCTTGTAAACGGGCTTTGTAATATCTGATAATGACCATCCTACTTATTTTTCATGTTTCACATCAATTGAATATATTTCATGTAAAGATTGGCAAACAGGCTGAGGGTCCACTTGACCCGTGTGGCTACCGTCGCCTATAACACAAGCAACGCTACAGATGCTGCAAGAGCTCTGCCGACCATAGTGGGATTGGGGATGAGGGATTAGGGTGAGAGGGAAATGGGCTCTGGCATCTCTTACTCACTCACCGAAACACAACAGCACACCTGTTGTTATTTCAGGGTGGGGTTGTCTGTAGGAGGGTTGTCATTCTTGAGGAAATTTCTTAATTTGCATTTATTCTCTTCGTGATCTTCTATTTCATGGGCCTCTGTGGGTATAATTTAAATAAAATATTTCTATTGTTGTGCGCACATTATCCTTATTTATTTCAACTTTCCATATTAACATAAAAATAGCTTTTAAAATCAAAACAATATTTCTCTGTAAAAACAATCAAAAATCTTCCACTGACATGGAAGATTCTTTTTATATTTTCCTAATTTAAAAAATTATTTCTAATATACCTTTAAATATCAGCCAGTGCTATTTAAAATTCAATATCTCAACAGTCATGACCTAGTACAGGATACATGTAAGTTATTTCCGTAATATATACCCCGTAAAACATAACCGTCTACGTAAACCCATCAGTTATTAATTAATGATTTTAATGATAAAAAATATTAATTAATGGCTGATCAATCGTTGAAAATTATTGGAAATAATATTCTAACTAAAAATAAGTACCATAGAAACAAGTGTTAGGAAAATGTTAATAGTAAAGAAAGTTTGTTTTTTGTAAAGATTCATTGTGCTTTGGAATTAAATGGTTATACTCTGCTGAATAACTGGTTTTGTGTTTATATTACTTTTATATCAACATTAAAAATGATGACGAAAAATACACCTAATAGTGAAAGCCTTGTTTTCGAAAAATTAAGTAATCTAGAATTCCGAGAAGACAGGTTTATATGTTGCCAAACTAATTTAATGTGATTTTAAAAACAGTGAATAATGCGACGGAATTTCCGATAGATTTTGTACGCTTAGGGTAAACCCAATAATCCAGTTACGTTATACTTATTATAATAAATAGGAATTTTTAACAAAGTTGTGGCTAATCGTAAATAAATTTAGCTATATATATCTATTATTTCTATAACTGAATATTAACTGGTTTGTATAGAATGTAATAAATCTATCACTTAGCAAATATTCCGTTTGGGTGTACGTGTATATTTTTCCGAGTAAGACACAAGACTTTTTTACTTCTATAGATGTTAATTTTATTATTTTTGATAATAATTTTGACACGATTCTTGAGGTGTTATTGTATTCTAATCTTGGAGTTCATTGTGAAGTTAATTGGGAAACGATACTTTCAGATGTGACCTTTATCAGATACATCTTATGATGACATGGTCATATTGTCAAGTTTATTTATAGAATAGATGGCCTGAAAACCATAATGTAGCCTTATATACACAGTATATACATATACAAAGGATATAATGTGGCTTTATATACACAGTATGTGTACATACATATGTGTATATAAGGCCAGATTAGGGCACGGCACATTTCATACTGTCCGGTCATGAACTAGCGATATACTAGGTACATTACTTACTTATTTTAATACACAAATACAATACTTACCGTGGTCCAATCCACTGCCTCTCTATATGGCAGCCTTTTTTTAAAAAATTTTGGTCTTACTGGGATAAATATAGGGATAATATAGGTTTACATTACGAAACAGTGGGTTGACATTTTTATAACTTTAAAATCTACAGAGATAGAGAATGCCACTCATACTGACAGCGAATATAATTATACATATACGTAAAGAAAATTACAATACGGCAAAGAAAAAATTAAATATTAGCTTTAAATTCACCGATTATATTGTACCTAATTAAGGCCAATGTAACCGGTCTGTTCGCCATCGGACGGTTGACAATGGTTGGGGACCAGTGAATGGAATGGCCAATGCTTTACAAGTAGTTTTTTCTGTGAAGCCTTCGTCGACGCACGCGACGCTAAGGTTCAAAGGAAACGCACTGGCAACACAGTTTGTTAATTTGAAATACGAATTGCAATTTGTGTAAGTGCGACTTTGAATTAGGAACACGGTGGTTGAATGCGGAGATAAATTTCTTCACAATGTGAGTTTATCTAGAAATATACATTTAAAAAATATCAAATTCGTTGTCTTTGACTTTTGTATAGACATGAATATTCAACAAGATTATTTTATAGAGTATTGTTAGTTTATAGTTTAGTACCATACCAACTAAAGGACATCGTACAAAACCAGGCCAACCAGGTCATTGTTTTTCTTAATTTCAGTGATTTTCTGTGAATATTTCAGATTTTGTAAATGGGGATAACAATCGTAAATTAAAATGACTTTTTTATAATTTCAAACTTAAATATCTATGGAACTCAATCACCAAATTACACGATATTTTCCAAGTAAAATCATTAATTTTTTCTTACTTAATGGTACTAGTTTCAACTGTTAAAATGACAATAATAAAAGAAGTGATGGCCTAACTATATACTTTTTATATATTTATTTTTAGCATAAAATAGCAGACTTCCTGATGGCTATGTTTTTTTATGGAATGTTACTTGATGTCGAACCCTTTGTCGTTGCTCTAAACAATAAACTGATTACTTATTCAGTACAAGTACCGATTCAATTCCTAAGCGAGGCGTGATACAAGTAATTATGTTTGATTACTTTTGTAATAATATTAATATTCATTTTTTTTTGTTTTTTTTTTTTTTTTATCTGCTCGCGGGATCTATGAACTTTGTTAATCGATGGGATGGATGGAATGGTAATGGATGGTAATGGTTGACGAATGGGATAGATAGCGTTAATTAAAAAAGTTTGGCGTCCAAAAGTAGATGATCTTGGGATAATAAAAAAAATATAAAATAGATAAATAAATATTTAAATTAAATTTCGAGTGTATTTGTTTTTGCAATGGATTCCCTAAATAAATTTTAGATGAAACTGATTGTTTAAAAAAGCTAATTAGAAATGACACTTTTTCAAGGTCAATAAAATATTTAAAAATACATCGAGTATAGGTTGTTTTATGAAAAACTTTGCTACATTTATGGTAGATCGAATTTCACGCACCAACAACATCAGTATCAGTAAGTATAAATATCAGCAGGTAATAATTATGTATAGAGTACATATTCACTAATTATAAACGAAATTTTTATGTTATTAGAAATAACCGGCTCCTAAAGAGAATATCTAAAATATCTTCTTATTTGCGTTGCCACTAAAGGTTGTAATATCTTTCAAGCATCTTACCATAATAAGTATAAAATGACGTAAGGTGTCGAGTGAAAGTATAACTTGAGATGTGACGAAATTACATTGACGCAACTCTAACTAAAAGGAAGATTTATAATTCTTAGAACGCAGTGTGCAATGGACACCTGAATAAAAAAAAATACACATATTACGCACTCATTATTATAAAAGTAATAACACAACGTATGAAAAAAAAAAATAAGTTCTTGTTTAAGAAAAATAAGAACTTGTTATTCACCGCATAATTAACGTACAATATATTTTATTTTCAGACAAAATGAGTCGATACACCACACTATTGCTGCTGGCGGTTTTAGTTGCGCATGGGAGCACGGTAAGTGTTTTCAAGTGTAGGGATGTAACACACTTTAATATTTATCAATACCAATTACAACGCGGTCAGGATATTAAGGTAGTTTAATATATTACATATAATTTTTTTGTCTTTAACAACATTTTGTAAAAAACATTTTGTTTAGAGAAGATAATTACTAAAACTTCTGTTTAGAGAAGAATATGTTATGAGAAGAAGACATACACATTCAGATTCGATCGATCAATATCGAGCACAGCAGCAGAAAACAAAATGTCCAAGTTTATTTTCCGCTCCTATTGTAGTGTTTTTATGTAAATGTTATACATTATATTTGATAAAAAAAATATCTCATTTTAGTAATAATTAAGAAGCAATGAGACAAAATTTTACAAAAGTTTTCTAATTAACTAGTTCAAATAATAGGGGTTATTAAAAAAAAATTAAAATTACTGTGATTTTGTATTCACATACGGAAGTCGAAATTATTTGAAAGCTATAGTCAAGAAACTCCTGTATTTTATGTAACGTATTTATGTATTGTGGCAAAAAATGATAAGAAATACCCTATACTCTATATACTTATATATACTAATATAATATTTAATCAACGTTATCGACACTTATTAAAATAAAATTTACCGTCAAACATCCCTAACTTGTAGAAGTCTAACGCAAAGTAGAATATTAAGTAGTGGGTGTAACATAATTATAAACTAAAATTAATTTTAGTTATACCTACTAAGAATATATATTTCATATCATTAAAAAATAAAATTGCTATCTGCCTATCAGTTTCTCCACTACCTTCTTCTAAATCACTTACGTTATAACGAAAGGGCGATAAACTAAGAAGGAATAATTATATTATTTCACCTTAAGAATAGCTGCGGTCACTAGTGTGTACAACAGATGATGGCTTTATAGAAGATGTCTAATTGAAAGTTTATGTAAGATAATGCGGTCACTAGTGTAAATATAGATCATGTCTTTAGAGAAGATGTCTTATTGAAAGTTTATAGCATAACGTAAAGATCAGAGAATTTCATAACCGTGTTCGATTCCATAAAATGATTTTATTATTCATTTCACCCCTCCATGATGTATCCATACATTTAATTTTATGATGTAAATTTCCAAAATCTCTTTCAAATCAGACCTAAACATTGCACATCTGTAATCAACTTATCTCAAAACTAGCTGTTACACGCGACTTCGCCCGCGTAACTTTATAAAATATAGCCTATGTTACTCGCTGATAATGTAGCTTTCTATAGGTGAAAGAATTTTCAAAATCGGTCTAGTAGTTTTTGAGTTTATTCATTACAAACATGCAAATCTTCGCTCTTTATATTAGTATAGATAAATTTGCTGTTGGCTATTTAATAGTGATGTGCCGGATCGTTAAAAATGTAGATCCGCGGATACGAATACGGATACGGATACGGATACGGATACGGATCCGGATACGGATCTAAACTTTCTTACTCAATTGGTGTCGGTGCGCGTGACCTTGAAACGATAGTTGACGCCCGCTACAATGACGCTTGCATTATAACGGTGCCAAATGTTTGATTTTAAGAAATAAAAAATAATCCGAATGGAATTTAATAGTTTTTCATTGCTACCTAATCACCTATATGTAGAATTTTAGTTATGAATTAAAAATTAATAAAAGAAAAGATCCGTCAAATGATCCGCTAAAAAGTAACGGATACGGATGCGGATCTTTCTTAGCCCTCGGATGTCCGCGGATACGGATACTGATACAGATATCCGGCAGATCCCTACTATGTTGTAGTGAAGATGACTACATTGTTTTTTTTAATGCAAAGGTTAGCAATCAAGTTGAAACTCCCCTTGATATTACAACTTTTTTAATGTCAAGCATTTTTTAATGTTACACTTTAAAAAAGCAACACCAAAAGGGATGCAAGTACTCTTTCGACATTTATAGGATAAAGGATGGTGAATAAAGAAGGGATAAGGTTCTGGCATGGAAACACATTGTTGTTATATTACGGGTGAATATGTTTTATTTAGAGGACTTTAAAAAGTGTCCAGAAGGCCCTCAAAACCTTCACCAGAAGATCTGTCTAGTTTATAAGTTTAATCAATGTGTACTGCCATTGTATCAAATGTAATTTAAACTTTTATTCGTTTACTTATTTATTTTCAATAATTTTTATTATACATATTGACCTGATTTTTTTCAAAGACTCGTTTTTATGGTTTAGTAGCGGTTTCGCACAATTTTGTATACATAGATATTTTAAGTATTTAAACTAGTTTTTTTTTAGTGTGAATGTAGTGTAAACATTACTAAAGTATTGCAAACGGATTGTTTGTGTCTATTATAAGTATAAATTTATTTCAAATTCAATTATGTTGAAATCGAGAACTTCTCTGCAAGAAATGAAGTTTTCAATAAAACAAACATTCAATAAGTTGGAGTATCAATTTGCAAAGTAAATTGCATCTTTCTGATTCTTATTGGAAATTTTAGTATTTAGTTTATATCAAATTAATGTTGTGCGAACCACCCTTAAATTCTCATTAAATTTGCGCTTGGGTTTGTAATATGATTTGCTGTTAACTCTATAAGGGGCTCTAATATAATAACTGAAAATTTTCGAAGGCATATGGATGGAGTCACTGCTAATGTTGCAGTGAATTAGCGTGGCTTTTGCACATTTTTCAGAACAGGCTTTAGTACAGCAGTGGGGCGCATGTTGATACATAAAAAGATCTAGTTTTTCATCATTAATTGTTATCTTGGATTTACAACATACATGCTGTATTTTAAGATCATTTTAGAAGTTTTGTATTTTTGTATGTTTGTAATAAACTCAAAAACTACTGGACCGATTTTGAAAATTCTTTGACATATAGAAAGCTACATATATAAGATATAGAAGATTTTGAAAATTCTTTGACATATTATCAGCAAGTAACATAGGCTATATTTTATAAAGTTACGCGGGCTAAGTCGCAATTCGGACTCCACTTTTTGCCTTTTTAATGATTCCTTTTTTTATTTGAGGATTTTTTGCTTGAGGATTTTTTATTTGAAGATTGAGGATACAATAGGTATACTTTTATTTTGATTTATTTTTATATTATTTTCATTAATTTTAAGCTTATTTTCTATATTTATGAGCTTTTGTATTGTGAATGAAAAAATTAGTGTGTTTCCCACCATAGAGAATCTTTAGACCAGTGATTGAACATTAAGTAGTGAACTAGTAATAATTATTCTCTCTGGCATTGGACAGATATGCTGAATTTTTTTTAATAACCCCTCCATAAAAACTTTTTAAATTGACATAAATTTCCCAACAATGACAAATATATTGGTTCTGTGAAATACATTTTAATCGACTCTCCGGAACAATTTTAATCCTATGACGAATGCTACCGAAATCACCAATTAATACAATTTAATTGGATTTGACAAGGCAGCTTGCGTAATATTTGATTAAAATAGAAATATCCAAATAAAACTTTTTACTTCCCTCACACGACGAGATTTGGTTAATATCAAGTGTGATTTTATATTTTGTTGACTACCTGATATGAATAATTATAATAATTTTCTCTATAAGTACATAATATATAAATATACTTAAAAATAATAATAAATATATAATGATAGTACTTAATATCATTTGCGGTAATTTAGAAGAATTTAGACAAATAGACTAATTTTGTTATAATTGAAATATTTTGGGCTTATAGAGTCTGGTATTATCTGGCGGCATTTACCAGCCCCTGATAGAAGACCATCGTGAAATAACAGCACGTGTGCGGTTGTGTTTCGGTGACTAAGTGAGATGCCAGAGCCCATTTCAATATCTCTTTCCAATCCCTTTTCCTTAATCCTAATATAATCGGAGTTTTGCTTGTGTTATAGCCTGAAGAGTGCATCTCAGTCACGCTTATCTTGAATTAATTTTATAAATTTCGCAAGTATATTAATGGCGGACATTAATTTAAGTTGGAAGTGACGCACGCAATGAACAATGTTGATGTAGTGGTCAAAGAATAATTAAGTGACCGTAATTAAGTGCATGCCTGTGCCAGCATGGAAATGTTCAGTCTTGAATAATGGATTTATTTACTCATAACTATACTAATAAAACAATTTTGTGACGCACAATAAAAATAAACTGGTCAACGGAGTAATTAGATGCGGTTAATTTATCGTTAACGATTGACAAATTAACTTTTGTTCAATCAAATGATAAATTTTAAATGTAATTATAACGGGACCTGCCGTCAACCTTCTGTGATTCATAAATGGTGGTGGAGATTGTCGGAAAAATTAAGATCGGTTCAACAGTTTCAGAGATTACTCGTTTACATTTGAACAACAAAGTAAAGAAACATTATCGTAGTAGTATATTTAGAAGCTTATGGTTTTGAATATTATAACATTATAATGATATAATTAGCATTTTTCCGATAATTCCTATAATAATAATAATATTTATTACGGATAATTTACAATCCATATGAAAAAAGAAACTTAATTTAAAAATATTAACAAAAACAAATATTTACAATCTTAATTTAGTAACATTTAGCAAAATTATCATCTATAGCTCCCAAATACGGAATATCATGCGGTAGCAGCCAATTCTTGATATTTGAGCAACTACTCATACTAATAATAATAGGATTATTTTTCCTATTATTTAAACATTATTAATTTAAATTTAATATATTATTATTTCAATAACAATAAACGGAACGGAGAGCTGTTTCTAGAGGATTAAACCAGCAATAAACCTCATCAGTTGTCTTTTCAAATAAATCTTCCATTTACAAAAAAAAATAATAATAAAAAATAAAATAGATATACATTGAATATATATGACTTCGTCTCAAAGATATATTATTTCGATGCTACGACTGCATTCATATTATACATACTATGATTGACATGATGATAATGATGAAGATACATTAAATGTCATGATGTGATATTGTTAACAAAAACAAATTATTTCTAAGCATTTTTGTGTGAAAGATAGTTTGCTACACTATTGTGCAGGTCTTAGTGCACAAATTTATAGATAGTTGCATCGTTTGATAAATTATTGTAGTAAGTTACTAGATGATCCATAATAGTCAGTTAATCCTCAAGTACTAAGTTATCCCTGTATACTGACTGACCCTTAAAATAATTACTTACTTATTTTTGAAGCCTAGAGCCTGGAACAACGAGTTTATCTTTATTTCTTAAGTTAAAACCATGAAAGTTACAAAAGTCACTATTTGTGTTAATTTTATCTATATTGTTATTAACGTATAAATATGTTGGGAAAATACAGTTAGTTTATTGATTTCTTTAAATTTATGTCAGTGCTAACTATTCATTATGTTGAATGTTATATTTTTTAACTAACTCTGATTAACTACTTTCCGGTGTAATATGTATATTGCTACCGAATACAGAATTCGAAATTAGGCAGTAAATTATAGAGGATTATGATTTGTGTCCGCTTTCGGATGTCCGATTGCGTAAATGATAGCGTAACAGTTTGAATACACAAAATAATTACTAGTATACATTATATATATATGCATAGAATAGTGAAATATGCAATACAAAAGTGTTTTTGCGCAACTGTTATTTTGCCTTGGCCATTCGGGCGTTCACACGGTTGATGTTGGATATGGTAAATGTTGATGTTAAATTGTAGTTTTAGACATGTGTGCAATACTTGTGAATGGTTTTGTAATGAAGTCTCCTTTGTTTTCTGTACAGCACAACCGAAATCGTTAACGAACAATAGACACAGCAATTAGTACGAATCATTGTTTATAGGGTAGTCAGTAGAAGTCTGATGGGAACTTAAAATACTCATTAGCCTAATCTAATGATGGTTATGCAATAGTAAGTTGAATCAGTATTTGTAATATTGTTCTCTTTGCACATAAATTTTGGGATTATAATGTTAGGATACCTATCAATATGTTTTATATTGAAGATGAAAAATATGCTTTTAAAATGTTACATTGACTAAAGGAATCAATATTTTAAATTGATATAAGTACGAGTTCCGTGTCGACCGTTCCTGTATGTGCTCCACTCAATATTTCAGATTAACTTTTCCTGCTCTTAATTTCTCTTGCGTCAATTGCACGATAATTAAAGCATCACTGTATTACAGTTTTTACTACGTAACTAGTAAGGTTTAGTACCTTTCAGGGTAAGTAAGGGTACCTACCTAAATTTAGAGTGTTTTAAGTATTCACATTCTTTATACTTCACTTTCTTTCGCTGATAATTTCTTTTACGTTTTCGTATATAAACACATTGCTTAAAAATACGGAAATTAAACACTTTTTTAAGTATCTATTTTCCAAATAACTAAAAACAAAAAATAAAATACACGTGTATTTATTGCATTGTATAAGGTAATAGAAAACACACAATTAGAAATTATTTATTTTTATTTTATAATGATTCTTTGTAAGTGAGAAACAGGTACATACATGAACAAATGAGCCTTAATTGGAAACGATTATTTGTGTGTAAAAATATATCAATCACAAGTAGGTACATATGATATCACGATTAGATTTTAAAAAGTAGAATAAAAAAATTTAAAATATTTACCTACAATTGGTTTAAGCTATAAATTTTGTCTCATCATTACCTAGAATATTATGACATCTATCAAAGCTATCGGCGTTATTGCTTCGAAATTTGGGGAGGTTATCTTGCCAATAACAATAAACGAAAAATAAATAAGAAAACATAAAAGCTCATGAGGGCTCACATAAATAGAGATAGAGGTAGGTAAGTCGTAAAGTCAAGAAATAGTCTAGGTATAAAAATGCTACAAAACGTGTTGCTATGATATTTTTTTAAACCTATAATAATTTTGAAGTTACATCTTAATCAATCATATGTAATGTATGTAAACTCAGTGTTACTTGGTCTTAACCACGACAACCAAGCATATATATGACTCAGCTGTGAGACATATACAAAACTCGATTACTTGGCATCTTTATAAATGGGGCTATTTCGTAAAGTGGCTAGACGCTTTGTAATATAGCGGTTTATGAAGTTTGCAGCGACATATTATACAAACTGTTTGCGGAAGGATTACGTGCAGAATTGGGGACGGTGGATGCTGTATTGCAATTTTATAGTTAACTATCGACCCGCCCCCTGCTTCGCACGGCTGCAATTTTTTTTCTGCAAATTATATATATAAATTATTGGTGAAAACTGCTACAGATTTCTGATCTAAACGCACAACATACTGATGAACAGACGACGGAAAATACTTTATTTTATACTATGTAAAGAAGTTAATAATCAATGTTACTATGTACTATGTTGCTCGTATAATACTATGTAAGTAGCAGATTTTCATTATCCCATAACTCAATAGCACTAATATTTTTTTAAAGAAAATTTACACCAGTTTATCAAATGCCTTTATTTGAAAACTAAGTTCAAATATAGCTAGTATACCTTCAGTCAAACATCTTTGAGATGAACCAGGTCACGCTTCGCTGCGGCACGCCCGCGGTACTGGACACTGCTTACATTATTATTTAAATTTATATTTTTTATTTTTCTAAAAAAATAATAGCTGATATTTTAAGTTGCTCCTTATAACACTAGCTATCTGCCACTGAAAGTCCTGTCAAAATCGGTCTAGCCGTTTCGGAGATTAGCCGGAACAAACTGTTTTTTTTTTTTTTTTGTTATAAGTACCGTTTATACTTTGACACACATTTAGTAAAAAGCTATTTTGACATTAAAACACTTCAATACACTTCATTTTAATTTTTTAGTATTTATAGATACCTAAATATTGTAAACATTGTAGACCTCGATTTTATGGTGTCGGACACTTTTGACCCGCTTATGCACTTATAATTCTTACTTTGTACATTATATTTCGTAATAATATAATTATAATATATTACACTTAAAACATAAATAAGAATTTATAATAATCTAACTAAATGGATTAAAAATTAAAAAGTAAGTTTCTGTGTGAAAAAAGAAATCTTTAGCCCTTTAATTCTTTAATAAAAATGTGAGGATTAGATTTTATAGACTTATGTAGTGGCGTAATCGAGGGCAAAGGCTGGTCGGTTATTTATAAGAACATTGAGCAACGTCGATCATACTACGTTTTAATGCAACACTTAGTAATCAGAGAATTATTTCCTTATTGCAAAGACGTAGCTTCTATAGCATAAATACTCGTATCTGAATCATTTTATTTGAATACGCAGTTAAATATAATCACTTTATTTTATTTTTATTATTCAAAAACTACATTTTCTTGATAAATGCTACCTTCCTAACTTCATTCTTTACTTTTGCATTAAAATATAGTTTGTCGAAGGTAAAATTTTTTAATACATAAATAAATAAATATCATAACTTTATTAATGATTACAATATTTTAATTGACGTTATTTTTATTGGTGTATGTATTCCACCGTTTAGTCACACGATTTGAAAGTAATCTGATTTAGCTGGAGTTGGCTGATTTAGACTGGTTCGTAGGACCACGCATTGCAGTAACAAAATAATTTTGTTAAATATGTTATACCAGGCCTTGGACTATTATGTATGTCAAGTTTAATGAAAATCCTATAAACGGGTTTTACACGTGATTTAGTAACAAAATATCGAAATGTGTTCACAAATTTTAACTTTTGTAATATTCATAGATAAATTGGTGGCAGCGAACCATTGACGGTATCAAATGAATATGTCTTCTAGTATGTATAATATCAATGTAGAACAGACAATAAACTTCATGAAAATGTCGTATCTCTATCTACCAAGTAGTGGACAGTAAGTAATGGAGTTAATGGGATGTGAGACAAAGAACCGGTCGTGTTCGCCTCATTTACGACTACGTTTTTTGTTCACTTTGTAACTTATGTACCTACACATCACAACTTTTTTACAAAATACGAGCATAAAATTATACGAGCATTTCAAAATTGACTCCAGTCTGGATTCGACCTATCGACCTTTACATAAAAAAATTATTATAACGACCCTTTATTTACATTTATCAAATATTCTTAGTCCGTCTAGAACTATAGGTTCTTCAGTCAATACTATAGAAATATTGATATTTTACCAATATTTCTATATTACGTATTGTCGGAACAATTTTTCTATTGCCTGCAGTAGGATTAAGGATTAGGAATTGGGAAGGGATAGGGAAATTGGCTCTGGCATCCCTTACTTACTTTACTACTTACATCTTGATGTTGACTCAATTTAGAGCAAAATTTGTATACTAAAGATAGTTCTTCTTGAACGCTAGTACATTCTACCTTAATGTTTGTATACGGATAAGTATATACAAATATACTAGTTCTATACTTAGTTCTAGATAAGTTTCTACGATGGCTTGCATATTTATAATATTTTATTAGTATTCCACCCAGGTCCTTTTTCGAATTATAATGACTATATATTAATTAATCTGACTTTAATCTGTTTCTATGATAGCTTGATATATAAGTATGAATAGGTTTTGATAAGTGGACGATATTTTTATTAGTATTTCACACATTTCAACTTACGACTAATCTTTAATTAATCTGTGCGTAAGTTATGTGTGTATTTTTGCTGAGTTATCTTTTAGTATACAAATTTCACTGTATCTATTCAGGTAAAATGTTTTATGAATTTAGCTACGGAAGCGTAACAGACAGACAAGCAAGGTATTTTCTCATTGTAATACTAATTTTACCCGTGACATCGTTCGTGTAAATTGTGTGCGTTTATATTTATTTTGTAATAAAGGATATGAGGGTCAGCAAATTACGCTTCAAAGCTCAGTGTAGAGCTTCCCGCGTCCATTTTTGTACAAAGACTCGCCCCCAGTTTTGGTTATGTATTTTTTATTCTTACATATATAGCACTGTTCATAATTACTCTACGAATAAATTATCCCTATTAATTTTCCTAAATTACGGAATAGTTTCAAGATAATCTATTGAAATATTTAAATAGTTTCAGTAGTGTATTAATATTAAAATCATTTGGGGCAACAAAACTTTCAATTTTGTAGTACATTTTTTGATTTGATTTTTAATATCTTACGCAGACCACATATTTAGCACGTCTATTTTTGTCGCCTGGCTATAAAATGTAAAGAATTTAAATTATAATTAACAAACTAATAAATTAGACGAAACCTTAAAGTTGCTTTACATGAATACTAACTCATTAACCTTACTATAATTATTGTCTATTCTTATAAAATGTCTACTCAAAACACTCATAAATTGAGTCGCGTAACTACTTAAGGCCATTATTAAATGCAGGTCTTACTCGTATTCGATTTTCACAAACTTGTTCTATAAAATGAATTATCTATAGAAATAAATAAATGAAGGCAGGCAGGAATTGGAATAAATAATTGTATTGGCGTCATATTTGTAATCTGCCAATTATAAAAGATAATTGGACAATATTCCAAATTTAACTTCCATTAAACAACAGGAAATTTACTGCGTCTGTGACGTTTGTAAACCAGTCTCTACAACTAATAAATGAACAAGTTTAACATGAAATGGTTACTGACCTTTTAGATTACAACTTTTCCTTGTATATAAATAAATATAATTATGATATGCATAGGTAGGTACCTATTTTTCTCTTTTGTAACAGAATAATTTTTAGATTAGCTGCTGCCCGCGACTTCGTACGCATTAAAAATGAGAACTATTAACATGAGCAAATATCTGATACCTTTGCGAAAATATCCGAAAATATCTGTGACGACGACGGTGGCGCCGCCATGGCATCAGAGGCGTCCTATTTTTTAAATTTCTAGAATATCCCTCAGGTACCTATCATTTTGTTCAGGTTAAAAGTATCATATTATTAATTCAGTTAATAAACTATCTGTGTGCCAAATTTCATCCAAGTTCGTTTGGCTGTTTTTGCGTGAAACATCCATACATCCATATCCATTCCCGTAAACTTTCGCATTTTTTATATTAGTAGGATTACACTTAACTAATATTATAGTTTATTATGTTGCGAAGTCCATAATTTAATTAAAGCAGTTTCCAAACTACTTGTTATTCCGCTTAAATTATATTCGAATATAATGCTAATCAGAATGATTTGGCATTTTCTAAATATTAATTTGGGCAACCCATCTTGCTGCATCGGTGGTTTCTGGTCATCCCCAAGATCTCGTTAAGTCCTGTTGCGTGGGCGACAATTAGCAGAGTCAAATCGTAGATCTACATATTATCTTTTATTTATAAATCTCCTCAAATTGGCAGCTCATTTGTATCCTCCTTGTGTTATTTGTGTGTATTTGTAACGGTAGCTATCCAACATCAAGTGGGACATCGGATTACTTATGCGTTGTCACGTTACAAAATAAACTTATGTTCAAACAGCTTTCTAGACTTGGTAGTTTAGCACAAACGAATTTATAAGTTTTTTTTTATGTTAAGGTCGTTAGACAGGCTGACGATCCACTTCATGTTGCTACCGTCGCTTAAAACACAAGGAACGTCAAAGGTGCTGGAAATGTGCTGCCAACCATAGTTGAAGAAAAAGGGTTAGAAGTGATAGGAAAATGGACTCTGGCAACCCTTCCCCACTCATCAAAACACATGTTATTTCACGGTTGTTTTCTGTAAGAGGGTGGTCCAGCCATCAGACGGGCGGTCCAAATAACAGCGAAACGCAGTATGACCCGTCTCTACTTGCCAAATCCAGATCAGAGGCAATTTTGAAAAGTTTATGTTTTGTTGAAAAGCATGCAGCCCATCACTATTATGCGATATTGGTAATTAGAATACATGTCCTTCTTAGATGCAGTCATTCTATCGCTTTTACCATGCAGATGTGATGCAGAACAAATTACAGAGTATTCGCATAGCATAATTTAGAGTAAATTTATTATAACTTTGACGAGTAAAAATAATGAATAAATCATTCAATACATAATTCATGAGACAAACTTAAACAAATTACGCTATACCAAAACACCTACCAGTACGGCTATATGCCTAGTCGTAAAACGGCCACTATGGGCTAACCTTTAAACCTTCTAATAGACAGATTATACTTTTCCATTTTACATCGATTGTAATTAAAAACAAAGGAATAAGAATAATAGCCTTTATTTTCAACCAAATTACACACGATTTCATAATCAATATCCATTATTTATTATTAAATTATAACTACATGTTTTGGACCTGGCTGTAGTTATGTGGGGAAGTTCGCGTGTGGAGATTTTTTTTTTTGGGAGGGCTTAGTAGGAGTCGTAGTAAGTACTTTAGAGTTGGGTGGATAACCGCCACCTGGTAGGTACATTTTCCAGTTTCAGATGAAAATGGAAATAATTTTAAAATTATTTAAGAAGTGTTAAAATGAAAACCATTGTAAACCATCAAATCATACTTTTGATTGATTGGCGTCGGTTTTCCCTACGGCAAAGACATCCTCCATAACCTATCTTTCATATTTTCCTGTCACGGCTCAATCTCGTCCGGAACTTGCCTTCAATGAGGGCTATATCACCTGTCAACTCTGATACGTCTGTTTTTTTTTTATAATTTTGAGGTACCATACTGACACTTTTATGTTCAGCTTGATTTGTTATTCTTCTGGTTCTTTTTTCCGTTGTTTTTGTTCGAAAAACAAAGGCGTAATTACGAATAAATTAAGCATTTTAATAATAAAATAATTTAAAATGCATTTTTTACTGATGTGGAAAATATCGTTTGCCCCGTCATATTTTCCACGTCATTAAAGCATTCGTCAGAGCATGAATGATCGCTTTTTAATCGTTAATAAGTTTTTTTGGCCGATAAATTAGCTGAATCAAGAGTGTGAGCACTCGATAACAATAAAAAGTAACAAATGCAGTCAATAGAGACTAATATAGAAACAGTATTGTATTATAGGAAATAACTAGAATTATACAGTTATATTTCATATATATTTGGTCCACTGATGGGCACATAATTCGCCTGTACCTAAGGAGATATGGAGGTATGGACCATTTGTTTAGAAGATTAGACCAGTGTTGTAAGACAGGTCCCTTCGATGTTCGATTGCTTGATAAAAATATTTTTTATAGACAATCAATGCTACCGTAATAATTATATGATGTGATAACTATAGAAGTGCAAATATGAATCTTATCTTGAGGATCCAGAACATAATATACCTGATGATTTATCTGTCAATTGTGTAGGTACTTAGGGCTCAACCTCCCTAAATCGCCATCAACAAATTCTAAAATCTTTCCCGGAAAGACAAACTTTGCTATTATAAAAAATTTCTCCCAGTCTATAGTAGGTACTCTGTAGCATCGTCAAAGTTTCCATTGTAAATTTAAAGGACGTCGTTCAAAACCAGGCTATTGTTTTTTTTTACTTACACTTTGAAGGATTGGTAATATAAATCTTTCATAATTTCAGTAATTTCCTGGGAATATTTCAGATTTTGTAAATGGGGATAACATTCGAAAATTAAAAATATTTTTTTATACTTTCAAACTTTCTGTACTTTTAAACTTTTTTAATACTTTCAAACTTAAATATCTATGAAATCCAAATAACACGATATTTTCGGATGATACAAGTTTCAACCGTTAAAAAGAAAATAATAAAAAAAAAACTGATGACCTCATCTCCATACAAAACTGAATGATCTCCTTTCTAATCGCAAAAGATAATTATAATCATCTATTTCCAGATTGTTTTCTTTACTTGTGCTCCGGGACTTTGCATTTTACCTTATCTTGCCTTTCATTATTGTAAGTAAACGGGAAGTAGGTAGCTACTATATCTATATCTTGACCCGTGAGTTTGCAGGTACCAAAACGCTCAAGGACATTTTAAATAAATAAATACAACTTTTTATAATTGAACTTAAATATTTATCGAGATGAGTTTGAGGCGTAAGTTGTTTACACATTTAATGGATCTTTTTAATTTATAATACCAATTCAATTATTTTAATTCCATACCTAATATCTATGTACATTTTAATTAAGATATATTTCGTCTCTGAAACGTACAAAAAAGAGATCAAAACCTTTTAAGTTACTGTTTGTATAATCGAGAAGCGTAGAGTTAAAAATAAAGCAAAATAAAATAAAAACTCGTTGGCACTGAAAATTTTCGAATCTTATACGTTACGTCGTTCATTATGTCATGCGATTTAATACGAACCAATGAGCTGGTAAAATTAACGAGTAAAGTTACATACGTAGTTCTACAAATAAATATTTCTATATTAATAACAATTAAAACAAAGTTGTTACAGTCATAACATAAGTTACTTAATAACATAACATAAGGATAAGATACCAAGGAAGTTCTTTACTTAGTCATAGTTGGCAATAACAAAAAATGCAATTTTTGATTGACATGTTTGTTTACTGCTTAACTCGATTGTAAATCGACAACAAAAAACATTTTAAAAATATGAAACATTACCTTTAACGAATATATGGTAAGTATTTAGGCAATTTAATGGATGACGGTGTTCCGACAAGTGGAACATACATTAACGTTATTAATGTTTAAAGCTTGATCCCATTTTTAATTTCACGCTAAAAGGTTCGGTAAACACGAAATTGCAAACATTAGTACGTTTTCTTTATAAAATAACTTAAATTTTAACGAACTACTGAAATAAATAAATTTTGGAATATTCATTATTTACTAGCTGGTGCCCGCGACTTAGTCCGCTTTGGTCAAGACGCCACAGGTGCTGCAAGTTCAGTGCCGAAAAGGACTAGGAAGAGATAGGGTATCGAGGATCTGACATTCCTTACATACTCACTAACTGAAACATAAATGCACACATGCATTTATGCATTTATTTTACGGTTGGGGTGGTTACTACCGCCAGACGGGCTGCCCAAATTACTGTTAAATACTGTGTACCTGCCACTACTTCCCAAATCTAGACCAGAGCCAGCTTTGAAAAGTTCATATCCAAATTTGACCCCGCCGGGAATTGAACCCGTCACCCTTAAGACAGAGTGTTAAGGCTGCTTGGCTACCACTCGAACCACTTTCGTCTCGTCAAAATTCAACTTAATTTATTCTTACAGGCTCCACAGCTAATATCCTTCAAAGATGGACAGTTGGGCGTGAACTTCGGCGGTTACCATGCAGGAGTTGGGCTGGGAGGACTACTGGGTAAGACATTTAAGAAATTTTGAATACAATACTTATTTATTTAATACTAGCTGTTACACGCGACTTCGTCCGTGTAAATGTAGGTTGATCAACGGACCGTTGCACATACAAAAATAGTTGTACTGTGGAGCATGCTTTGGTCCGTGAGATAATCATACCATGGTTGACATATTCCTAAAATTGACATTTAAACAGTTGCTCTTATTATCCTCAGTTTTTTATCCTTAGTCTTACGAAATATACTTTCAAGTATTCACTGATCCCAATCTAAGCTATTATTTATTAATAAAGTAAAATCATTAACGAGTAAAGGACCAATTTGATGATATGAACTATGTCATTCTAAATAGTTCTTGAAAAATAATAGAAATACAATTTTTTTTAAAAAAAAGTAAAATCTCTGTTAAGAAATGAAATATCTCTGTTTCAAACTAAAGTGAACGAACTGTTGAGTTGAATCATTTTATTAAGCAAACATCGTCAATGAGATTCGACTTCCAAATTGTACTGTTGCGAAATTAGATTTTGGAACATTGCTATAAGAAAAATGGAATATAAGATAAAAAAAAAAACTTTCAATGAATCGTATTTCTACGTAACTAAACTTGTTTGCCCAAAGAATATTCTCAGGCATATACCTATACATTATATCTAATCAATAATCACACATTTAATTTAAAAAGATAAATTTGTTTAGATGATGATGTTTAGATTTTAAAATAAATAAAAAACTACTGTTTTATCAAAACAAATTGTATTATTTTTGAAAAAATAGCTAATTATTTCCAAAATAAAAATTAAATGAAATTAATGATTTTAGAATTTTGTTAGCAGTGCCACAGAGGTTAAATTGGGGTACTGTTATCTCATTTTTGAAAGCGGATCATTGCTACTAAAACAAAAGGGTAAATTGATTATTAAAAATAATAATCAACTACATTGAATTGAACTCATAATATTGTTTCTGACACCACAGGATAATATAATTTTATGGTACAGGTGGTGGAACTGCTGGTGGCCTATATGCTGAAGCTGGAACTCCTCATGGACAGGCAGCTAGGGCTGGCTTAGGAGGTGTTGTCGATGCAAATGGACAAACTGCTGGTATACAAGTGTTGTATAAATATTAATTACCGAATAAAAATAATACCAATAAGTGTCAATGCAGTACGAATGCGTTATGTGATCATTATTAGTGCTAAATTGCTTGAAAATATTTTATGCATGTGATTATTGATCTTGTATTACCCATGTACTTTTCGATTATAACTATCATAAAATAAAAACAAAGAAAGAAGGAAAAAAAAAGGAAACTTTTTCAATGTTAAGGTCGACAGGCAGGCAGACAGACGGTTCACTTGAATACAAACATTTTGTTTATATTTATTCGTTAAAGTTAGTCGTATAAGGGGTTTATTAGAAATCCTGGTGGTTCTTAACATGTGATCATATTAAAACACATTATTTATCCGATACGAGTAAAATGCTTAAAAATCGATAAACAAAGTAAAACATTCAATTAATATTGAACATTAGACTTTTCATGAAAAAGAATATTCTTGGTCAGAATTATCAGCTGGGTTATTATTAGATGTTACATATTCTACACTTATTAATTTCTTATTCCCTAGGTTCTTAATAAATGTATAAAATTCCAAATTAGATGCATATTGATTTTCTAAAGTAGATATTAAATTCGTATCATCGTGGTAGAGTGTTTAAACTAAATGTTGACTACAGTAATTACTGTTTAACAGTTGGCACTAACTTAAGATAAAGCTTGGGACAATAAATAAACACCTTAACTGGAAAAGTTTCTGAAACTGTTCAGTAATTATTCGCTAAAGTTATATACCTACCAATGCTAAATATAAACGGATGCTCGTTTTGACTACCCTTAATTTAGATTTGGATACTTTAATTGTATTAATATTAAGAAAGCACGAAATTTTAAAAGTAATTGCAAAAGGAAAATGTTTAATAACCGTTATACAATCGGGCAGCAAAGCGATTCTATGAGATTCTAATTTTCTCTTTTGATACTTAATATATTGTGATATTCTTATTAACATGTTTAAACATCCATAAATTTTACGTCAAATATTTTACCAAATATTTTTAAATCCATAGGAGGTCTATATGCTGGAGCAACAGCTGGTGGGAATGTTGGAGCATCCGCTGGGCTAGCTGGAGGTGTAGCAGCAGATAAAGCGGCAGGAGGAGGCTATGCAGCAGCACAGGCTGGAAATCATTATGCTTCAAGTGGTCTGGTAGGTGACACTCGAAAAGAAATAGCAAGAAGGAGAAAAGAAGAAAGACGTTTAAGAAAAGAGTTGCAGAAGGCTTTGCGAGCTCAACAAAAGAACACACATGTGGTGGCAGAATCAAAAGTTTCCGTTTATACTTAAGTTCTCTTTTTGTACATAATATAAATATTATGAATATTAGGTGCTTAAAAGACCAGTAAAAGTATTTTTAAGGTTAACTACAATATAAATACTTAAACATTTTAAGATTTTTGTTAACTTGTGGGCTAATTGGTTATTTAAATTTAATATTCATGATTTAAGGTTTCTTAGTAACTTTTGGTATTTTCAATTTGGGTTTATATGTTTTTGTACATATGTGACTTTACTTAATAAATGGTTTGGTATTGTAATTTGTAAATATTTTTCTAAATACCTTTATTACTAATTTTTCTAATACTTGTACCATAGGTCCATAACAATGAAAGTACTCTGGAGGTAAGGCTGATTTCGATTAACGCATGCTTAACAAAATCACAAACAAGCACATAACTCATTAACGTTAGATATTAAATATGTTTCTAATATTTACATTTTTATTTGCTTTTCGCTTCTTGTCCTCATTTGCTCTATGGCGTATTTATAAAAATAATATCACCATGTGTATAAAATGTTGTATTCATCGTTATCATCATGATCATGCCAATGCTACCTTGTTGTTCACTTAATTTTGATTTGACCGGAAGGCATAATATTATGATAACAAATCTGTCAGGGTGGCGAATCTTCAGGCGGAGGTGACGCCGGATTTTCATTCTCCGGAAGCAAGTCATTTGGTGTATCCAAAGGAGTTATCAAAGAAACAGAAATACACCCAGTCCAACATGTTGAAGAGAAACCAATAAAAGCTGAAGCTCATAAGGAAGTCAACATTGATAGTTACAATGAAATAAACGCCGTGCCACTAGCTGATGACAAAAAAACCGAAACTAAAATCGCTTCAAATGTTGATTCAGACGTCACCATCACGTCTAAAGTACAACCTGCTGTTATCGTTAAAGAAGTGAGTAAAATTAGAAGACGAATTAAGCGGCATAGAAAATATATTTCTATAGACAAGTTGCAAGAATTAATTAATTCTTTGTTTAGAATTCCAAAGCAACGAAGATTACATGAAAATGTTTATGGCATTGATAAGGTTTGTCTTAAAGTAATTCTAAGTGGGAACCAGTGGTTTAGGTATGCACCTTAATCATTATAATTCAAGTTTTATGATGATGAAGACCACTTTATGTGAATCTTGGATTTATACATTCCGAGAGCGTGCACTTAATTTATTAATATGTCACAGTATTTTCTTCACACTAAATACCAGACAGAAAACTAGTTAATATTGTGCTCACCTTATTCAACTTTTGTTACCTGTTTTTTATTTATTAGTTTTCTTAGGCCAGTAAACAGAGAAAACTTGTAGAAAGCCCAAACCTGGAATGTCAGTAATCTTCCAAAATATGTCAAGTGCTACCAAACCGCAGTAAATTAGCAGTAATCTGTAGCTGATACATTATTAGAGGCATGAGATTAAGCCTATGCCTAGTAATCTCACGTAAATGATTTAATACTACACCAACGCGCTCCGGCTCTCAAGGAGCAATTGGGCAAATTTATATACATAACATAATAAAGCCTATGTCCATAGGCTATTGAATCACAAATACCTTTTAAAAAGTTATTTTTCTTTTAAAATTGGTGGTACCACCAAAAATAACTCTTTACTATTTACATAAAAACATAGTCTCAAAATATGCTTTCCCGCTTTTTATAATATTAGTATAGATATGTAAAGGTATAGATCGGAGCGTATCTTTTAAACCATGCAATGGATTTTAATACGATTTTCACTAATGGAAAGATTGTTAGACGAGGAATGTTTTATTATATGATTTGCAGAAAAATTGCACCCCTGAGAAGCCGGTAGCGGGTCGCTAGTATTATGATAATACGAAATTAAATTCAAAATTATCTATTGATTATTAATATTAAAACCTAGATAAAAAAGAACTTAAAAAAAATTTATTTACTATTTTACAGATATATGCAGAACCACCTCCAGCTATCATAGAGAAACATATTGTTAGGTACAAACCCCGTCATCATTTCCGTAAAACAGCATATATTGGAGGATATATTGGTGGCGATGTACCTCCACCGCCTCCTCCACATCCAGTGGTCGTTTATAAACATGTCCAACCTGTTATTGAGAAACGCATAGATGTTGGCTCAGAGAGTGCTGTGAACGCTGAAGCTGCTGGTGGCGTACATAGTGGTGGGGCTGGAAACGTAGCTGTTACTAAACAAGTCACTTTCCAAAGAAACCCCTCTTTCTTCGCAGATATATTCAATGTAAGTTTGTAATTAAATTAATACACATAAACATAGTACAGCAGTAATTTATCTGAAGTGAAGTCAACGAGATAACGCAAAGAATGTAAACAAACTTTCAATGGTTGTCAAGATTGTTTCCTATACCATGAAACAGAGAGCGCCAGCCGCTTCGTGTGGGGGAAAAGGGTAGGGGGCCTGGGTTTGTTTGCATTGTTTGCGTTGTATTCTTGGCTTTACTATACAATCATGAAATAATGAATGACACTGTGAGATGTCCCTGCGCCGGCGACTGTGTTTCCGAGCTCAAACAAACCAAATATCTTTAAAGTTCGAGTGTATAGGCACTCTGCTCCATCGTCGGTCTCGTCTTTGCTGCACGGCTAGATGCTGGCCAAGAGGAAACCTATCTTTAATAATAATAAAAAAAAAAAGATTTATTATATTTCATATGCATGAAATTACAAATTATTTAAGTGAAATTATAAGTTTTTTTTTATTATTTATTCGTAGGTTATATAATATTTACTTTCAGATTCCAATTCAAACTCTGCGAGCTGTAGGTAATTTCCTCGGCAATACTGCTGGCAGCACGAGCGTATCAGTTCAGAAATCCGCTTCAGTACATGCTGGTGCAGGTGCCTACTATTAAATATTTTGAGGATTTTTTATAAGTCTAATTGTATGATGTATGATGTTTTAAATTTCGGAGATTAAATATTTTAAATTGTGGATGAAAGTTATTATCTTAATATATATACCTAATGACTTTTTGATAAAGTACCTTTTTTATGGTACCTACTTGTATCAAAGTAATAATTATTTTGATACCAATAACACCTATTTAGTAAATACCATAACTATTTATATTATATATGTTTTATTATTATTCATAATTCCAAAATAAATCAAAAATTACTAATCTATTAGAAAAAAGACACGAGAAATTCAGGTACTTTCAAAAGATTTCATACTCGTAAAAAAAATATGTCCATCGTTTTATTACAACGATAAGACATGACCTGTAAGGAACTGCTTTGGATAATCCAAACGCCTCCTTTGCCCTCGTAATTCCGACGATATTTTTATCTTCTACATTTTATTACATTTATATTTTTACGAGCACCCCCTTAAGATGAAAGTGGATGCCTTCGGACTTTGGCACGGTAAATCATTTTACACCCAAATAATATAACAGCTGTATAAAGTCGTAAAGGAGGTATATTAACGCACTTACTACAGAAAATCAAAATTTAATTAAGTTGTAAAATTAAATGGAACGATCATGTTCATAATATCGTTTTTTAACAATTTTGTTTTCAAAATAAGTTCAAATTCACAAATAATTCAAAACCATGCATTTTCTTCCTTTTATTTTTCTAGATCTGTGCTTTTCTTTTCATTAACCTCTTAGACCAAATAAGGACTACAGACAGAATTCTGTGGACAACATAGTGAAGCCAGTTTTATAAACATGTTTGCGTAAGCCGTATAATCTAATATTTGTTTATTTTTATTGGAAATATTGTTTTTCAAGTTTACTTTATTTGTAAAATGTGATTCCATCTTGCTTTTTATTTTTACAAAACTGTTTTTACACCCTTTCATACGCAATTCGCCATTTTCACTAATAAATATTTTAAGAAGGCGAGGCTTAGTTTGATTGCATTTGTGTACGTGTGCGTGTAAGTACACTGTGAAAGCGTAGATTAGCCGGCTTCTCTCTGCGGTTCACAGGGCTCTATCTTTAGTTCCTATTTTGTCTGAGATCAACCTAAATCTCTTGTGTAAAATCTGTCACAGAATCAGACTCGATACACCCGAAGCATGCTGCATCATCAACTTCATCATCAGAAGGCCACGTATCTATACAAACGCCGGCCGCTTCCCAAATCATTGACGACATTTTTTCTGTGAGTTCATTATCATCTCATTAACGAGTGTGTCCGCTTTATTTAGTTTCGTACTGAAAACAAACTTGCAACCACTTTTATCGTCAGCAAAATATCAGCTGAAACAGGTAAGTCAAGCGGACCTATACCTATAAAATACACTGGGTTGGAATTTTAGGCAAAAGCAAAAAAAAAAAAACACAAAACTAATAATTAAATCAAAAGGAATTAATAAAACATTTTATTAATTCCTTTTGAATTAATAAATAAAGTTCAAACCGAAATAGATTAATTTTAGTTACACAATGATTATATGGATTAAACTGGATGACAGAGTCGAAAATATGAAATAAAAATATAATAAGTGTTGGTTATAAGCCACAATATAATTTATTGTATTATTTTTTGTCCGAAAGTACTTTTAGGATTTGAATAATCTTTTCTGCAATAAGAATGTTATATGCGATTTAATGTTAAGCTAAGTTAATAATATTTTAATTAATTAACTTAATTGACGAGTCCGTTGGATGATTGCTGGGCCGGCTAGTCTAGGCTTCCCGGCAGGTTCCCGGGTTAGTTCCCGAGTTCGATTCCCGGCAGGGTCAATTTTGAAAATGAAATTTTCAAAGTTAACTCTGATCTAGATTTGGAAAGTAGTTCAGAGGGGCTGCCTAAAGGACTGCGAAATACAGCGTTTCCTGGCCACTACTTTCCAAACAAGTACCCCGAACACTCATTCAATGGGCTGTCAAAAATACGACACGCGATAATAAGAATAAGAACACATATCATTGAAGGTTTCCTAAACAATCTTTAAGTTATTTTCATCAATTTCAACTATACTGTTAGTCTGCCATCCAGTTTTACATACAAAATCATCAAGCGCATCTAACAGCTTATCTAACACATATGCTTTGAAACCATCATTGATGTATGACCTCTTTCAATCAATTTATCTCAGAGTATTCAAAAGAATTTTTATTAAATAACACTGTCATGCACGTCATGCTCGTTGATGGTACAAATACAGTCATGCAATACAAATTTATCACATTTACATTAAAATCAGTAGTCCTTACTGTATGTGTGTATTATATTTTAATATTTTATTCATTAACGCGCTCTTACATATATAATTTACTTATAATATTAGAGTTAATATCACCATTTTTTAGCACTTCGAATTTTGCGAACCCGCACAATTTATCAACAATTTTATTTTGAGTGTATTTTTTTTTAAAAAGCAGAGGAAATATTGTGGTATTTCGTGCAAGTATTGAGGTTCCAGATGGTAAAAGGTACCAAAAGGTAAGTGAATGCATTTATTCTTACCACAATTTGAGTAAAATAAAATTAGGTCAAGGTTTTTATACTTATCTAGTTATAGTGGTATGCTAATTTTTGGGTAATATATTTGCTCATAAATAAATTTAAATTAAGTATAAGTATAGAAATTCAATTAATATTTGCATTAGGTATATATGATTTAAAAAATATCTAACTGCTACTGTTTAAGTATCATCATATAAAAGACTATTTATTGTATCTCACTACAACATAAGTTAGATATTTTGTGAAAAAAATAAAAAAATAAACTTAATTATTGTGGATAATTTATCCAGGATAATAATAATTATTTAATTGGTTGTTAACTCTTAATTATTTTATATTATCGGTAAAAGAATTAAGAGTAATATAATTTTAACTACATTAAAATACATAAGCAGTTACATAAAATTAGGTATGTTTTCATTTTTTTTTTATTTTGTGACTAATTCAGCATTTAAAAAATATAAAGTTTGATCAAAATCGTTTCACGGGATGTGTATTTTGGTCCAACTTAAAAGATAGAATATATTTTATAAAGTTACGCGGACGAAGTCGCGTGCGTCAGCTAGTATAATATATAATAATGACGTGAAAAGCATACTTTGTAATGGTTTTTATACATTTTTTAATTGGTAATACAGTACGAATGTAATTAAGTAGAAAATATGTTTCACTTATACTTATTTTATTCCAGATTCCAATTAACACACTCGGTGCAGTGAACAAATTTTTGGAAAACAACGTTCCCGCAAGAAAAACAGTTCAGGTAAGAGTAAACGAGTTCATTTGCTCGTGAAAACAAGTACTTCATTTTACAAGTAAGGCACTCGATAAGCAACCAGTGCCGAAAATACTTCGCTTACACAAAATTCAATGCAATTTGTTTGGAGGACTATTAACAAAAAAACATGTTTTTTTTATCTCCATCCCTGCATACCATAATTGGAGTATTTCTTACAAACGATTTGCAATAGTACTCAAAATTTATGATTGAACAGGTTGTCAATTGTAAGTTGATAGAAATCATACCCGTAAATGAATGGTCGAAAAAAATATTAAAAAGGGTACCCTTTGTTATTATTAATTAAAATATATAAAGCAATTCTTTAAGTATCCATTGTTACAATTAATCTTATCATTATTATAATTAATCTCCCTATTAAAGAAAGGGTCTTTCGCTATGAAATTTCTCCTAAAGAACCTAACATACTGATTGGACTTGTAGTCATACGAAGTCATTAATAAAAAAGAGGCACAAATTGCTGTTATTTTTATCTATACTAATATTATAAAGAGGAATGATTTGTTTTTTGTTTGTTTGTTTGCATTGAATAGGCTCCGAAACTACGGGACCGATTTGAAAAATTCTTTCACTGTTGGGAAGCTATATTATCAGCGAGTAACATAGGCTATATTCTATAAAGTTACGCGGACGAAGTCGCGTGCAACAGCTAGTAAACTCAAAAATTACTAGGCCGATTTAAAAAAAAAATCACCTATAGAAAGCTACTATTATCAGCGAGTAACAGTTATAAGAGAGTTACGCGGGCGAAGTCGCGTGCAACAGCTAGTTGATAAATAATATTGTTTTGAAACAGGTTTCTGAGGATGGCGAGCCTACCAGAGTACGACTGGGACCTCACGCCAGAAGAAGAGCCAACAAACGAGTGGTGGTTGTTAACGAAACCCCAATTGAAGCAGAAACAGAATAATAGGTTAATGTTATTTTAATGGAGCTATTTCTTAAATACGGAACAACATTGTCACTTATCTCATATAATATCAATTTAACCCATTCAAAGAAAACATGCGTTGCTTTATGATATTTTTGTTCTATAAAAATGTCAACTTTATAATCAAGAATTCACTAATCGCTATTGAAGGTATATTCTTGAATTTATGATAAGGCAATTTCGTTGACACACCTCTTTAGTTAAAAAAAAATTAGAAAATGATAATAAAATGATTGATAAACAACATGATAATAATATCATTAAAAGCCTACAATCGTCTATTGTTGGGCATATGACTTCTTAATTTAGTGTCACCATATTCGGTCCTTATCTATCCACGACCGTGGTTTCGACTTCGAGACTCCTATATCACAATGATCCTAACATATATCACCCAATACTACTTCATTGACTACAACTTTAAATCTCTGATGGATCTAAGTAATCCTCGTAAAAATATATATAATTATTTGGTTCGTTTCAAAACACAATCACCGAACCAGCGTGCCGGTGTTGAATGGATTTGATGGATTCAAATCAACGCATAGTTTTAGATAGGGCTTTTCATTTTTAACTATTTCATAGTGTTTATGGTTTTGTTAAATTTACAGAATTTTTCTAAATAGTGCAACATTTTAGAGCAAATAACTAAGGAGAAGTATCTTCATGAATGCACTTACTTGGTGCGTGTATTTTGGAAAGCTCTTACGGAGCTTCCGCATTTCATACACTCTGATAACACCCTTTAAACTAGTTAGTCTGTTGTTTCAGACAGCCTGTGTAGCTCTCTGTATCTTGCTCATAAATATACATACATTACAATTCACATAAGAAATCAATAAATACAATATTTTGTGAATTTACTCGTATTGTGTACATTTTACTACGTTTACATTTTATTAGAGGGGTTATGCCTGATTATGTATGAGTTCTGACGAGTAATAAAAATAATTTTATAAATTGAATACACAACAGTAACTTAGTATTTAAATGTCGTAATGTGATATTTTGTGTCTTTAAAAGTCGTAATACTTTAAGATATCCATTAAATATAATTATTACTATTTTAGTTTTAATTATTCAAAATTTTTAATTTATAGATTAAATTAAATATTGAGAATTGTATCTGATCAAAGCGTCATGTACGTTTTATGTTAGTTGCTGTATTTTTACCAATAATGTTTGTAGTTAACAAACAGTAGAATGTTTCTAAATGGATATTACGAGTAGTAACGCTATACAAAACTGATACAAAATATTTTATGAGAATATGTAGTTAGTTATATTATTATTATAAAAATAAATGATTTCTTAAATTGTTGAAATGTTTATTAAAGACTATATCAATGTTCTTGAAAAATTTGCAAATACATATATTGGTTATAAAATGGGAATCTATAAAAATATCACAAAAAATCTTTTATTTTTCGAAATTCATGCACTCACTCATGCAACGTTATGTTAAAATATTTTATCCTATTCTATCGTATACATACCAGCATTAGTACCTACGCTATAAGTCGTCAAACTTTAAGTAATGTTGGTATGTACTGTACGAGTATACACTGTGGAACTACATCAATAAACGCTCTAACCAAACTATAATTACACATAATATTCAAGTAATAGTGTTTTTTTTATTATGAGAACGAATTAAAGGTTTCATCTATACTAATATTATAAAGAGAAAAGATTTGTATTTTTTTATTGTTGTTTGTAATGAATAAGCTCAAAAACTACTAGACCTATTTAGAAAATTCTTTGACCTATAGAAAGCTACATTATGAGCGAGTAACCTAGACTATATTTTATAAAGTTACGCGGGCGAAGTTACGTGCAACATCTTGTTATTAGTAAATATATTGATCAGATTTTTCCTACAAGAGATTCCGTAACCATATTGATCTTTTGTTCAATCAGTGCTACACAGTCCTAAGCAAACACATTTCTTCCGATTCACAAACCCTCAAATTTACTGCTAACTGCGATACCTACTCAACGAGATTGGTGGCGTAAATTCGTTTTTCTAAAGTGAAAATCATTTCTGACCATAGAAATAATAGAAATAGGCAAAAAAAAAAATAGAAGTCGAGATTAGTTGTTCTTTTAAAAGTAGATCAGGATTTCAGATAAGAAAGAATAATTAATAATTAATTAAAGCGATAGGGATTTAATTAATTAAATAATCATTAAATAAATCCCTATCTCTTCCCAATCCCTTATCGTTAATCCTACTATAGTAGGCAGCGTACTTGCAGCACCTGTGGCGTTGCTTGTGTTATAGGCGACGGTAACCACCTACCATAAATTGGACCGTCGGCCTGTTGGCGACCATACCACAATAAATATTTTAAAACTGTAAGCTTGAAACTAAAGCTTGAACATACGTTCAGCTTTATTTCTTTCAAGAGTATGTTGTTTTTTTTTATACAGAAAGAAAGAAAATAAATGTTTAATTGGTAGTCACATCATCATCAAAAGAAACATGAAATTCATTCTAAACATTTGTTGTTAGAGTTTGTTGTCGTAGCGCGAGCCACGACGCTGATCTTCCCCAGATGCTACACATTAAATTTAATACGAAATACACAATACGTTATACACTATACTTGAAAAACAAGATAAGAAAGAAATCAAAAATTTAAAATTAGATTGGATCCTAATAATATCCTATTAATATTATAAATGCTAAAGTGTTGTGAAGATGGATGTAGGATGTTTACGCAGAAAAATATAAACATACTTAATAACTTTATGTTTATAGCATAGAATTAAAATGTTATGTTACCTAATATTTAGTGTAACATATTTATACTAATTTTAAAAGTAATAAAGAACATAAAAAAGGGCAATAAATTCGCGATAACGCAAAATGTGGATTCATAAAGCCGGCAAATTACTTTGTTTACAGCTTTAGACAAAATGAAGGCCTCGGTAAGGTATGAGCAATTTTATGGTTGAGATCTCAAGGAATTTCCTTACCAGATATAGACATACGTTGTTCTTGAGAAAGAATAAGTGCTCGACTTTCGGAAAGTATTGAAACGGTATCATCTGTTATAGATATTATGTTATGGATGAGCGTTACAGGTGCAGGCAATTTTATTTTAATTTATATATCTATTTATTTATAGTGTTTATGTTACACTTAATAACCACCTTTTTAAAGTTTCAGTACATAAGTGAAGGATGCCACAAATCTTTTCCCTATAGTTCCCCATTTAATATCAGGATCGTCAACTTACATAGTACAAATTGTATGTAACCCTAATTTGATTGTATAACGAATATTCAATCAATAGTTGTGAAGAGTTAGCTCAATCGATATAACTTAAACTCGCTCTACAACATGTAGAAGCCCTAATTGAAGTTAATCTACTAGAAACATGCAGTGTTTAGAAATGTTAGCCGAAAACGCTGCAGTCGCAATCAAAAGAATCAATAGCTGTTATCGCTAGGCAGATATCGAGTATTAAAAAAATTAAAAACTTTTGAAACTTGAATATGTAATACGCTTTTTACATTGTAAAATTCTGATTCTACTGAAATTTTCACATTTTCTATTTTTTTTTATTTTTTATTAAAAATAAACTTCTACAGTGTCTAATGACGAATGCCTAAGTAATGCCTTCTGGCTACAGTGCCTGATGGACGTTGAACGACAGGTGCGATTGAAATATTCAAATGGTTTTAACACTTTCAATGCGCCGAAGAAATGTGATTTTTTTAAAATGTTTCATTGACTGTTGAGAGTGAAAATTGTATTATACTAAAATAAGCTTAAGCACATATGTGCCTAAGCTGATAATTGACAATCTCGTTCAATTTTTAAAAAAGGTATACGTATGAATAATGAAACAAAATTCAACCTGGAAAATATATCATCATACAAAGTGAAAATTAAGAATCAACAAGCTAATTCGCTTATTCCTATTGGTTCCAAGGATTATCTTAGATGATAATTTTATCAGCATGCAATCTGAGATGGCGTGCTAGTGATAATAATTTTACGTGATTGATTCGAAAAGGAGGTTTTCAATTCGCACTAATAATAATTAATTTTTCACCTCTCCAGCACGAAAAGGGTGCTGTTGGTGCCTAAAACTCGCAGAAAAATCGATTCTTGATGCGAGCGTGATTCGAAATTCGAAGACGCGATTTAACTCACAGGAATAAAATTTTGATTTTATTAGTGTGTCCCTATCCAGCCATAGCCTATTAGAGTCGGCCGGCCAAAGATCTGTGCGGCCGGCCATAGCCGACTAGAGTTGACCCAGCTGTGAAGATAGTTTCACAGCCGTTCAGAAACTGCTCTTGGTGAGTTTGTACTGTTTTGGTAAATATAAAAAAAAATGAGTACGTCCAGTGGTGATGGTCTAACTCCAGAAGAATTAAGCAAACAAGTTTTAAATGCCGAACTTAGCTTTCTTCCAGAAAAGTCCCGTGAAAATATCTTCATTTGTACAAATGTAGAGTATGTTGTACCCTTACCTAACACGCAAGTAAATAATACGACCATCACAGTTCCGAACAAAACTGTTACCTTTAATCTTACAAATTGCAGTAATTTTACTTTCAACTTTATTATTTTTCTTAATTTAGTCATAATTTATATGACTTTGGCTATCTGAATGTTAGCTATATAATAAACGTAATATTTAAAAATATCTTAATCGATTTTCTTACCTAAAGATAACGCTTTTCTCGCTGTTGAGGTGAAAAGTTGTATGTTTAACACGAGAGCAAATTTTTTTTAATGTCTTGTGCCTTTAAATCACTCATTTCGCTCATTAGTCGTGATTCAACTTTAGACTACTTCACTAGTTTTGTGATTTAAAGTCGGCACTCGCAGCAAAAAACAATTTTTCTCTCTAGTTGAACAAATAACTATTATATTCACTCTCTTAAAATATGTATAATAGACAGAAGTCTATTATATTATAACTGTTAATAATTAAATAAAAAGTTTAAATTAAAATTGCCTCAAAAGAACACTCACCGCACATACATAACAGAAAATGATAATACACAAACACATATCATTTAAGACTTTTTTGGATTATGTTTACAATTTAATTAAGTAATATAACAGTAAACATTTTATATAAAAATTTATTTTATATAAAAATATCCAATTAATAGGGATGATGGTCACTTGTATATGAAAATAGATAATCTTCCGTCAAAAATTATCTAAATGATGGTAAATAATATTACATCAAAATCCATTGCTTGGTTTTGGAGGAGGAGACACAGACTGAGACACGGAAAGCTACTTTAAATAAGGAAAATACTTAAATAAGGTACTCAATTATTTATAACAGCGCAAATAGCAGATTTCAATCAGTATTATATAACTTTAAAGTATTCCTTCAATCAGTAGAATAAGAACACATCCTGAAGACAGACAGATCAGGGACCCTAGAGAGTACGCTTACTATGTAATATTAAAGCGGGTGTCAGGATCTATTGTTGTCTTAGCGTAGCAACACGTCAGAACCTACATCATTAATCTTTGGGTAACCATTTGAATATTAAAATAGTTACAAAGATCTACCGATACGGGCACTAAATTTAGAGTTAACTTAATCAAGTTCAGGATAACATTGATAAATGTTATCAAATTTAAAAAAATACACAAGTAAAAAATACCGGTTTATTTTTCAAAAAGGTTTTAGAGAACTTTGCTACTAGAAGACATGGGAAAATTTGTTTACTCCAACCTTGGCATTAAGAAAGACTGAATCTTAATAAATACAAAATTTTTGATATTTTAACATTTATTATCTTCATTATATAATTTTAAAAATATATAGGTATGTTTGTCCTTTATGGACTCCAAAACCGCTCAACCAATTTTAATTATGTTTTTATGTATGGAAAGAGGGATACACTGGGAAGGTTTGTGTATATAAAAAAAATTGCACTCCGGGCAAAGCCGGGAGCGAGTCGTAAGGATTTTTATATTTCTAGACGGAACCTAACATTTTTTCAGGAGTAGGACTATCCTAGTTGTACTAGTACCTACTTTAATAAATATTAGTGCATCTACATCTCTAATTGTATATATTGTACCCTACCTTATAAATTGGTATATTTGACTAACATAAAAAAATCTTTGTATCCTGGTCAAAATTTCCATTTTGGTTTACATTATTAAAGTGTTCCTTTAGTTTATTTTTTTCTCGTTTCTTATTTTTGATTTTAAATTTGAACGATGGCTACAAAAATAAACATCTATTAAAATAAAATCTATGCTCACCATAAGAATTGATGCTACAAGTAAATTCCTATAGGACCAGGCTATTTTTAAGAGGATAAGATAACCCTTGTAGCGTAAACATTAAGTGCTTTTCCCTTTTCAAATGCGGATCTGCACACACTCAATCCGCGTTAAGAGTGCTAATTAGTAGGGTATTACATGGCTTACTACTTACTTATCAATGACCGGATTTCCATTAACAGAATGATATACAGAGACATTAATTTAATTTTTATTGATATTCTTTTTATTTATGTATTTATAGAGGTAAGAAATACATTTGCAATTTTTAGATAGCATTTAAAGAATTATTAAAAATGTTAACTTCTTGTGTCTTATAATATACAAATTACTCCGGAGAGACTGCATCTCAGCGAACTAGTGCAAAATCATAATTAAACGCGGAGTAGGTAACTAAGTTTACTGACGACCCTTTCTACTCTCATCATAGTTACATAAAATTAGAACTTGCGTGAGATATTTGAATTTTAAATGAAACATCAGACGGTGTTGCTTAATTAATTTTAAAATACAATATGAGATTTATGACTACATGCATCCATTGTTATACACAAATTACACATGACATAGAATAAGTGTAGTGAAATAGAATGAGCTTTTTTGTGATACTGTGAAGCATTATTGACTTTTGTTTAACACCGTGTCTTCCGTTTCGAGAACAAAAGTAGAAGTGTTAACGGATCTCCTCATTCCTAATTCGATCTCACAGAGTAACCCCGAGCAGTGTCCTCTCCATAGTTTGCTGAACGACGTTGAGCTTTCTTACGAGGCCCATTGTTAGAGACCACGTTTCAGCAGCAAATCGTTTGGAAACCTTTGTCTTAAGGAACAGAGGAATTTTGTATCACGGTGTTGCCCCTCCAACTGGTTTTTGAGCTGGATTGAACGTTTTTGAATGACGTGTGTCTATTTGACGTTGAATTTTAGCCAAAAAATCTAATCCATATAATAAATGCAATGATGGCATCCAAACTAAAAGTTTACGCTTATATGTTAATTTCGTCGATTTAAAAAAAGGTCTATATATTATTAAAATTCTTGTTGAAGTACGAATTGTATGAATTGAAGAATGAATGAATTAATATGTCGTATTGTAAGTTATCCAAATCGATTGAAATAAAGATAATCTGTTCATGATTATATAATAAAAGCTAGCGATTTTATGAAAACTATCATACTAAAAATTATGGAACAAAAACATTTAAGTGTACAGAATTATTACTGGGATTTCAATTAATTTATTAAAAGCAATGTGTGAGCCAAACTTGGTTTATGAATTTTTTAAACGTTTTAACAAATCTTTCTAGTTTTGATTTTAACGCCACAGTATAGTCAAGAAAGGGAATAGACATTAGCATAACTTACTCACTCCTTTGCTGAAATACTTCAAGTCTGTCCGGTACTATCTGTACTGTTCGGTTTATGATTGCGGAACGCAGTGTGTTCGGTCCCTAAGTAAATCTTAGTAACTTTATTTCAATTTCTTAGAATTACTTCTAAGATTACTCTCAGCAATTATTTCATGAATAATAATATTAACTGATGCCCAAATAATATTTGATTTGATAGAATTTGTCTATTACGTTCTAAGGGTCTGAGGTAAACCGTATTTGAATAAGGAACTTCGGGTCTAAAAACCACAAAATACACCCAAATACGTATTAACAAACTAGCAAGCTATTAAATTATCATTTTATACCAGCGTCAAGTACATTTACCCAAACATTTCCGAGCCACTTGATAACTATTCGCGGAATTGGATCACGGCGGTGGCGGTCCTGAGGGGGAATTAATTTTGGACCCTAATCAAAGTTGTCGTAAGTTCCTTGAAGTCGGTTAGAGGCATAACGCACGAGATTGTAATAGACCACACACCTATACGAAGGCATATTTAGGTGTATACTTACGCTTGAAACAGCTGTAGTACCAACTTCCATTTAAATTTAATTTGCCAATTTGTTTCTTGATTGAGTAGGTGGAGTGGAATCAGACTGTAACATTATTTTGTTAGTGTATGTATCCAACATTGTATGAATGTATTTGTATATTTTTAATATATACAAGGCTCCTGCACATAACACTATAAACTTTAGTACCTCTTTCTGGTGAAAAATGAAAAATATTAAACCTGATGTAACACCTGACATCTGAGTCACTGTGATGCCGGTGGCGCCCAAATTTATATATATTTTACATAAAAAAAAACATACCTGTTTTATATCCTTAATATAGTTTTCCATTTATAATCGTCAATTTTCGTTCATTGGGGTGCCATTTTCATTCAAACTTACAAGCCGTCTAGACTTTGGAACCTGTTTTTATAGACTTGAATGTTTAAAAATACGACAGCTTACCTGAACCTGGTTCAATTAAGGTAATGTTAATTTAATCTATGGTTGAAATAAATCTATTTTACAAGTTCATTTTTAAAACATGATTCTTTTACTCGAAATGTTATAAAGTCCAAATATACTTAATTATGATATACTATGATGCTTAATTAAACGGATGAAATATATAAAAACACATAATTATAAATATTATATCCAATTAGCAAATCGTTTAATAGCTTCAGTAATTTAGGTAAAATTAAATCATATTTAATTGGTTTAGCCTGAAGGTTTAATAAATCATCAGATCCCAAATAACTGAAACGTTATTAATAACACTCAACGAATAAACTTGAACGTAACGAGGTTGCTAGATTCGGAAATAGCCGTTTTTAATTTCGATTTTAATACTTGCTAGCTCCTTGCTTCGGATTCACGCCTATGCAATTCACTGAATAAAAATTCTAATTAACAGGCTGTCTAATTAATTAATCAGTCTAGTTAAACAAGAATTAATTTAACAATAGTCTAACTAATCTGTCACAAAGTTCTCCCTCACTGAGTTGTTCTTTGCCAGTGATATAGAGACATGGAAAAGATTTGCGGAGGCTGAGACAAATAAACTCAAGAAAACTGTATTTGGTTTGAGATAGAATTGGTACTTCATCACTAATCCCAATTCTAAATACGAAAATAGATACACTATTCGTAACTTATCTAAGTTTGGACAGCTTCGACAAGTATGGGAGAATAGAATGGGCTCTGGAAACTTATTTCATGTTGGTATTTACAATAGTAAGGGTGTGGATACTGCCACCAGGCTGACAGTCTGAATTATAACTGCAGAACGCATTGTGCCACTAATTTATTTTACACAAATGTTTAAAATATTATTACACACATATTCGTTGAATGAAATTATTTAATCATAGCTGAAATCCGTTATAAAAATTGTTGCAAAATTTAGAAAAAGTAAACTGATAGACAAATATACATTACTACGTTTTTTACATAATATATTGTAGTAAATTTTAGGTATGAATATTTCAAGAGATTTTGTTTGGTGTTTCGGTGCGTGAATACGAGCAGTGCACTTACACCTACTCTTTTGTTGCTGGTATAATAGGTGTAGATCATCAAATAGACCGTCAGTCTGCCTGCACAAATTTGCATAAAATAAATATGGGGTAAATAGGATTTTTTAAATTTTACTATACTGCATTATAATTGCTTTTCGCTTTTTTAAGCGTATTAATTCAAATTGAAGATATAAATTTCATTAAATTTCATTTTGTGGTCTAAAATTTTCCTTTCCTAAACATATCTGAATGTCTATTATGACAGATTGCAACTTTCAGTAAAGTAAAAAAAAAAAACATTCTGCTATTTCACGGTGGTCTCTTGCTGCCAAAGAGGCTGCCGAGCCGAGCGTATGCTGAGTAGTTCGGTAGGTACTGGTTTCTTATTCTTAAAAAAATAATTAACTACATCTGTGTTCAGGGTTTTAATTAGTTTAAAAAAAATCGAAGAAAAATATTGCATATCTAATTTCATATTTTTGTTAATAATGATAAATTTTAGTTTTAATAATTTTGAGCAAAATTGATGTTTCCATAAGTCAAAAATAATATACAACCATCTACGAGTATTACAAGAGATAAGTTACAAATATTGTTTTTTAATCAAGAGGAGAAACAACATAAATTTTGCAGTTAGTAAACAAAATAACAATTTATACACTTTTTAAACATTATCCTTGAGTACTTGGATATTTATAAAGTCCCTTTTCTTCCAGTTTTCGTTTTATTAAGAAGAATGCATCCCTCTGCACCCACAAATGCAATAAACTTTCCCCATTCATTATCTTTCCCCTCCGCTGAGTTCTCGAAGAAAAACTCCTTTCCGATTCAAACAATGGCACACTCACTCATCATTATGAAATAGCGAAAGAATTGCACAGTACATTGTTAAAATATTAAACTTTGCGAAAATATAGGCGATAAAATATTTATGCAATCAAATAACTTATTTATTTATATGTACACATATAATGTACACACGTTTACTTGTTTACGAGTAACTCTGAGGATCGTCAAGTAGGCAAGGTAAGCGCGTAAGGTCCCGGTTCGAATCCTAGTACGGTAAACTTAAAATAAATTTCAAAATTTTAAATTAATATAAAATTTTAAGTACTTATCCAGAAATTGGTTTAAGGCAATACGATCAGTAATTACCACTATAGTTATTAATGTTATTACTCGTATTATATTTGTTATTAAACAATTATGCACAAAATATTTAAACATGCATAAATGCATTAATTATGAACAAATGCATAAAAATACATTAATGCAGCTATATTTTTTTGTTTAGTATTATATATGGTTATTATAAAAGAAACAATATTTTTAAAACAAGTATTTTGTTATGTAATTTATAATAACTATACAAACATGGTGAATACGATTTCTAAGTAAATATGACTACACCGCCCAATAAAATATATAGTATGTAGATAAGATACTTACTCGTATTAAAATGTAACTTTTGCAAACCAGTTTTCCAAAGGATTATTATTTATGAAAATATTTATAACAAAATTATTATAATCATGAATTAAATTGCAACAAATTTTATTAAATTTCTTCTAGAAATAATTGCAAATGGCACTAAAGCCACATTTTAAGATCAAATATTAAAAAAAGAAAACAATAATGAATGTAAAAGAAAGACGTTCTTTTTCACCTGAATGTCGAAAAACGCCATTCTCGCTTTTAGTACAAGCCATGAAAAGGTCGTTACATTAGCCCAGTACCTTTTCTAATAACTTCTTTGTTGCGTTGCAGTATTAAACACAAAACGAGGCGCAGTAAAAAACCTTTCAAGGTGCTTATTCAAAACTACTTAAATTCCTATTTACTCATCATTATTTCTGTCGGCAAATTTAAACCTTATAAAATTTATCAATTTATTGTTCTATATTCGACTTTTAAATGTACATACAAAAGGTAATGTAACATTTACTTTGACAGCTTGAAACATATTTAGTAACAGAGAAAGTTTTCATACTAGAGTTCAAATAATCATTTTAATTAGGGCCTCTTTCACCAACTACAAGTAAAGTGTTGATTAGTTACTTTTAGAAGTAATTTTATGTTTTATTAAATTATGCACTCGGTTTACTGGATCCTTCGATAGGCGATTTTTTTTATTATGTTCCATTTAATGTTTGGGACTTTTACAGTATAAACAAAGGTGATATATCTCCATCATTCCCGGTTACCGGTGACTTTAAATGGCAGTTAGCCTCCTTGATACATGGTGAAAGAGGTATTACATTGTACTTTCTAAGTAAGCACAATTATAATACATATTTTTTAGTGTAGCTGGGAAGAGTAACATTTAACGGAGAAGCTGCGAAATTAATAATTATATATCTGGTACTAAGTAAAATCCAATCTATCAGGATGTGCTCGACTATGCTGTCAGTACATCGTAGGGGAATTAAACTTGTGGGTTATCCGTGACGCCTGGTTCAAGCGTGGTTTGAAGAGGTAAACGGAAGTGTGAGTGAAATAAAGTATAAAAAAAATCTATGGAAGATTTTTACATGTTTAATATTAATACGCATGATGTTATGCGAAACGTGTTCGCGCTTAACGCTGGATAATTTAATGTTAATACTAAGCCAAACTGCAGTTTATATGCTTAAGAGCCAGTTAGAGCTTCTAATTAAAAGGAAGTGCACGTAGCCTGTGATTATTCCTCGAACGTATTGATAAAATAAGAAAAGATATTCAGCTAATATTAAATAATGTCTAAATAATATAAATAAATATCACTTTCGATAAGAAGTCTTTTTAAACTCCTTAAGAATCACCTTTATAAGAATATTTGTAACCCTAAATAAATTCTAATTTAATTACTGAAACTCTAATTTGTATGAGTTGTGTATTCTAAGCTCCAAGTATAACTTAACCTAAGGTATTCTTTAGCCGCCTTACATAAAGTACATAATAATTTTACATAGAACAGAATAATTAATTTAATATCTACTTTAATACTTTAAATTAATTAATTATTTGTTTGCTAACATTGTAACCTTTTGTTTTATGCTATTCACGTACAGCCGGCTCTTACATAAATTTACTCAATATTGCTAACTCAGTAAAACTTTGCCAGTTTTCGTTGTACTTATACAAAAGTTTGTGTAATATGTTATTTTAAGAAGGTAAAATATAGCCAATAATTGTTTAAAAAAACGTGACTCATTACTTGTAACCAATTGTCCAGATTTCAATTCCGAAATTCCCTTTAATTAGAAATTTAGCAAAGCTGAATCTAGACCCCTTAGTACTTTCTAATGTGACTGTATACAGTCTAGCGGGAAAAACTTTAGAATTACTCAGAAACTCTTAATAAAATTAAGATAAAGAATTTTCTCTTATTTGGAGTAATTTTCTCACTAGCAAATAGTCACTCTCTAGACAAAACACACGTATGTAATATTAATTTATTAAACCTTCTAGTGTCATTCCGATAGAAATACTTCAAACATGCTAAGAAATCGGATGGGATATTATTTTTGTATAAGTAGTTCATTCACAGTTCTATTTATTTATGAAATGACTTTTTTCAGCTATCACGAACTATTGTCTCCATAAATGTGACATCAACTGTGTTTTGGAGACAGCGTACCGCATGAAATTTTGATTTATAGCTACTTCTAGTCTTATCTTTATTATTAGATCTAAAATTAAGAAGGCTTTACGCGTTCGGTCGCTAGAAAACAATTCTACTTGTACATTTATACAGAGATAGATGGTCAAAAATATATAATTATGCCTTCGTACTAGTAAAAAGTAAAAAAATAATAATAATACATCCGTACTGTAAGAGGGATATTCAATTCAATTTTGATTTCTTATAAGTGAAACAGGCGATCATATTCCTACTATGACACATTTTCTTATTTATTTTGCATATTAACTCTGTTTAACAGAATTAAATGTATTATCTCTGCAACATAGCTTAAATAGAATTTTAATAAATGGCGTGTGGCTGTGTCGTGAACACGTCCTATATTTATTGAACAAAGTACGTTACAAGTAATATTTTTCAACGAATTGAAATAACGAATTTAATACATGAAATGTGTAAATTAAAACAAATCCATCATTAATTTGTAATTATGTAATTATGTATAAAAAGCTATGTAAATTTTCTCATAATTCATTAAACTCTTTATGTCCATAGTAATTATAACTAAATGCTAATAACAATAGGGTGATACAGTTTCTAACGATTTGTTGTGCGCAATCAATCATCCGCGTAAATTACTTAGGTAGCATGACCCGGCTAATGGAGTAACGAAGTTCAGATGACGGACTAATTTATGTTGACTATTGAACGTTTTATTTATATTAATAATATTAACTATTTATTTATAATAATTTATATTATTAACAATATTCGATAGTTTGCAAAATGCACAGAAATTACAATAAAAGTTATGCATTATAATCCGTAACTCACCCTAAACGGGTATCGGGTTAGAACCCTGATAAAAAAACTATCACGATTTAACCTTTTGTTTATAAGATAAACAAATTTTTTTGATTGATTAAACAACGCTTAAATCATGGCTCAGGCTCGGAGGACCGACCAGGCGGCAGGTTCAGGAGGCGCCAAAATTATAAAATCTCAATCACTTAATGTGTTTTTATAAGCGCATAACTTTATAATAAAATTGACAACAGTTCTGACAACTATGCTGTCATTCCCGTCGTGGCCCAACCGAACCGCCAGCTCAGAATATACTCGTATAGCTATAGATCCGGGAGTTCGGAGGTTTTTATCGGGAATTTTCCCCTCTTTAAGAATCTTTTTTCCGATTTTCGTTATCGCTTATAGTTTTTGGGTAACTAACGAAAAACTAAATGTCTTTTTCTTCTTATCTTAATTTGTTTAGAACTTACTTATGCAATTTTTATGTACATTTTAATACATTTTTCTAGACATAATTCGGAATTCAGTGATCTCTTGTACACACAAATGAAACAAATATTAGCTAATAGGTAAAAAAAGTGCAAAAAGTTCACCCATTACTTATTTGTGATTTTTTTACACAATTTATCAAGTAAGAGGGGGGCACCATTATCATGTTTCTGCCCCGATTAGAAATATTTGTAAATCTGGGGCTGATATGGCTCCAACGTAGATGGAAGCAAAAAGAAAGATACGAAACGTCTTACATAATATAATCGATAAATAGGCTACATAAAGCAAAATTCCTAAATAATTATCCTCACAATTACAATTTTAATATCCAACACGTGAAAGAGAATACATTATACTCTTAGAGAGTCGATAAATGTATTTAATTTTTTCCACAAAAAGTGTGTCCATATTTTTAACGTGTATGCACGATAGTGTTCTTTGAGCGACTTAATGACTTAAGGTTAAGGTCCATGCGCAGATAAGGAGTCACTAATCTTTCTTTTCGCTTCGATCTACGGGTTCCAATGTAATTGAATAGCCTATCAGACTTCCCTTCGAACTCTTTAATTTATTATTCATTTAAATCCTATTGTTCTCTTTTCCCCCGTCAGTGTTTGACTTTGATTTATCAATCTTCGGGCAGTAATAAATAAACGAATGAAATTAATTCGTAATAAAAGGAAGTACTTTTGAAAACTGTTTCGTAACAATCAATATACTCGTACGAGACGCAACACCAGCCGTGGTGTTCAAAAATAAATTTACTTATTTATGAGTTTCTATCGGTGACTTCTGAGTTTTGAGTGTTTAATAGTAAACCTGTGTGCATTATTGCATGAGAGAGAAAATTACACGATATGTACGAGAAAAATACGATATTAAAAAAAAAATTTCTTGCATACATTAAAGTAGGTATAATTACATATCTAGGTACATTAATAATTAAGTACTTTTTAAAGTAGTGTCAGAGCATACCGTGCTTCGCAGACAACCCGTCTGGCGGCAGTAACCACCTCCCTTTAGAAGACCACCATTTTTTTTTTTTTTTTTTTTTTTTTTTTTTAACGTGAGGAAATCTGCGAATCAGATCCCAACCGACCATGGGGAGATCGGTGGGGTATGTGGGACTTCTACCCACTAAAACCCCACGGTGTTTCTTCGCGCCGTCTATGGGCAGGGGTTAGGGAACGTTGAGACACGCTACCTTGTCCCCCCGCCAGACGAGGCCCGCACACTTGCGGGCTCCACCTCGATTAAGCGCGGAGTGTGACCTCCGCGCCATGAAGAGACGTGCCGGAAACACACAACACGTCTCCCCTCGTTGCCCGGTGTTGTGATGACGGCGGACAACCCCATGTCCGCCGCCCCCGGGCGAAGCGGCACAGGCCGCCTATTCTCACCTCTCGCAGCGAGCAGTCAGCGAGGGGCTTCACTCATGAAGCACCCCATAACCTCTACTTTGCGGCACAACCTACCGCAGAGTCGGAGGCCGCTTCCACCTGACACTCTAGGATAACCCCTGCTCGTGTGGCCGCTCATCTCCACGGCATTAAGGGTGGACGGCCCAAAGGGGGTTTCCGCCTGACATTTCCACATCAATCGCGGCAGCCCGAGAGACAGGCTCCACCTCGTGTTATCGTCGGAAGAGTTACTAGGCCGGGTGGCGAGGCCGGGTGTTCACTCTTCCGGACGATTGCAGAGGGCGGTTACTAGCCCGGCTAGGTACTACCGGGTCTTCACCACCCTCTACAAAGCCGCTATTGCAGTACTCTGCCAGACGGTCCTTCCCTGCCGTAGAGCTCCGTCTTCGCGTGCGTTGCCCAACTACCACTGAGCGATAGAGCTATCCTAGAGAATCCGCCCACTGCGACCCGCGCCGGTCTTTGTGCGCAGAACCGAGACCCATACCTCGGTTCAACACACAAGGACCGGGGGTGCCCTCTCTCACCGGCCAACACCCACGTGGGCCAAGTACGGATCCTCGGCCCAGCGAGCGATGACCGGTGAAGCTCCAACAGACAGTTGGAGCCTCCAAACTGTTACTCCGCCACGAGCTCCGATGGTCGGAGCCCGCTCGGAGCACACGCACGTGGGTCTTCTTTGTTCCCCAGCGACAATCCGATCAGCCAAGCAAAGGCCGGTGACCCCACCGGCCCCTGCAACCGCCCGGATTGCCGAGGGTTAAGCCCCCCCACCACTGCACGGTCATGACCCACCTAGGGGGGGTTTAGAAGACCACCATGAAATAACGGTGAGTGAGTAATGGATGCCAGAGCCCACATTTTCAATAATCCTTATCCCTTATCCTACTATGATGGGCAACACACATTGTGGAGTTTCTTGTGTTTAGGCGACGATAGCCACCTATTATAAAATGGATCGTCAGCCTATCTGTCGACAGGACTGTCAGGCAGGATATTGTATCGGGATAAATTTCTTAAATTTCATTCCGTAATAATAGAGTTACAGCTGTTATACTAGAGGATGACCATATATTCACAGACTATATGGTGGTTATACAGTATTTATTATAATTTCCAACGCATTATTTATCAATTTTTCTTCTGTCGACCAGATGAACAACTATACGTCTTCATAATATTTAGTTGACAAACACATCTTCCTAAATTAGAAATAAGAGTATGGTCCTGTGTAAGAATCTCATCAAAGCCACAATGTAATATCATAGAGCAGTTCCACATTTCAAACAAGATTACCGTTCCGCAAAACAATAAAATAACAGTTCTCGTAAACCAAATAAGTGGGGTTAATCCAATATCCGCTGAGGAAAAGCTGCCAAATTGAGTAAAGGCTCCCAACTCATACTCCGAGGGGACGTTGTATCACTTCATTATTATATTACACTACAAGACAATAGAAGTCTTGGGTTGGTATTTGTTGTATTGTTTACAGTAGTATATTCTTTAGATACTTTTGAATAGCTATTGAAGGGGTTATAATTTCTATTAGTACTTTATACATCTGATAGACTGAGTCGTGTTTAAAATATGGCAGTGAGTTTACCCATCTCATTGCATACTTTTGGCATTGTTTAGATGTTGGGTTCGGAATTAAACATTAAAGCTATGTTGTAGACAACTGGTTAAGTAAGGAAACAGATAAAGATTAATTTTTTGGGAAGATGATTAGAATTTGATATGAAAAGTGGGAGAGAGAGGTAAAAGAATCTGGCAACCAAAGTTGGCATACCTTAAAAAATAAAATCGCGTAGGATCGTTTTAATGTTCTGATTTGCATACATAACTACATCGATGGTAAAATAGGAAAACAATAAATGGATGTATTTTTTCATAATTGAGCTCAAAATGGTCGAACAATATAGATTAAAGACTAAGCTGGTACAATCCGGCTTAGAAAAGTTTGTAAAATTTTCGTAAAATTGGAAGTAAGTATGAATTTATTGGTAGATTTAATCTGAACCATATCTTCAGTGCAAATACATCGTAATTGGATTCTTTGTGTGAGTCGAACATAAATTATTGGTACATTTCGCAAGTGATACCAGTCCATGCTACGCTCTTCGACAATAGAAAGACCGGCATTATGCCAGCCACATAGTGTATACGGCAAAATTGGATGTGTCACTGCGAAATGCACCTACCAAAACATAAAAGGAACTTGAATTAAAGGTTGAGATACGTTGTTGGATACGTATCAGTGTAGTGCAGCTCTGCATCATACTAAACGCATTATTATGTACAAATCTGCATATAAACGTTGCTTTAGATAATAGGTGTAACTTTAATACAGACAGCTTGTTAGAGCAACCAATTCAATATTTCATATTGAGAGACAAAATTATCTTTAACTATAACTTTCTTAAAAAGGTTAAATTCATTTATTACTAATTCAAAGGATTCAGCACGAGTTTCAGGTCGCTTAGACTCTAAAAACATTTCATAAAAGGTACTCAAAACATACTTTTATATATTTTACCATATTATATACTGGGTAGGGCCATAGTTAAATATTAAACTTTTATTAAAACTATTATATTTAAGTAATAAAAAAATTCATAAAATTCAGCAAGAAGAAAGCAGCTCTTTCTCGCATACCAAAACATAACTTAAGTTAATGGTTTTAAAGAGGTTAATCATTTGTATAATATGCTTACAATCCCGAACAAGCAGCCTAATGTGAATGCCATATTTGAAATAAATTCAAATATATAGGTTTAAAGAGTCTCATCGTTATATGAATCGTAAAGAGCTGATATTGATCGTAATATTAAAATAGCTCATATTGATTTTGTGTTTTTCACTTTTTTTTATTAAATAAGGGTTAGCTCTGGGCCAGCATCTAGCCGTGTAGCGAAGATGAGGCCTATGACCCAGAAGATGCCTATTCACTCCAACTTTCATAAGATAAGTGTTTTGCTTAATCCCTAATTACGTCACAAAGCAGCTTAAAATGTTCTAACAAAATATCAAATATTTGAAAATCGAAGGAGGACATTATTAACATAAAGTAATGAAATTAAGGTTTGTATATTGAGAAGCATAAAATATTTGATAGAAATAAGTGAATAAATGAAAGGTTTTAATATTATTTAATTCAATGTAACTATATGATTATCAATATAACAGAAAAAAGTATACAATTTTTGATCGAATTTTCCTAATTCACATTTGATGCGAAGCAACACAATTTCGTTCAAACATCAATTGAAATTCTTCCCAGAAACTCGAAAGTAAGCATAAATTAATGAATGATGTTTATGGTGAAATGATTAAAATCTGTTGACATGAATTTCTCAGACTTCAATTATCGACACAAGAAGCTAATTTTCAAAAGCACAAGAACATGAGAAATTATATTGCAACCCTGAAAACTTCAGTCTTCAAGATATACGTGATGATATTAAACGAGACATATGTTATGCTAACCGCAGTTTGCTATTCGCATATGTTCCTAGACAGTTACAAATTGACCTGTCTGGTAAAGTATCTTATGTATAATTTTGTTGCCTTGAAATTTGAAGTTTTAGTTTCAGGAATTCCTGATTTCATTTTAATGGCTGGGTCTCGTTAGATGGCTGGGTCAAGGGACAGATACAGAAGGCGGTACTTCTTGACACGGCACGAATTGTCAGGAGGTTCCTCACTAGCCCTAACCACCGATAGTTTAGGCCTTGCCCCGCTACCTGCGGATTACTAGTTTTTTTTTATAATATTTGTTTGTTTGTTTGTTTTTTTTAATATATATTTTAAAAATTTTAGAATTAAGGACGAAAATAAATATATGTGAATAATAATATCTTTAATTCAAACATGTATCCATAGCTTTTAAAAAATTATAAACTATACTAATATTTAAATATTACACAAAAAAAAAAAAAAAAAAGAAAATGTAAAATAAATAAAGAATCATAAACTGACATAAAGCATAAGGATGATATGCGACTTCACCCAAGTTTTATTATTGGGCACAATCCATATTCCCAGCAATTACATTCAACAGCGTGTCGGTGCTGCCCTACTCTAGTCATCAGAGATATGCTATTCTCATTCGTAGCATAGCATAATAATCTGCAAATCTTGCATTGGCAAAAACCCCCATACATTAATGTTAACTTAATTAAATGTTAATTTAACACTTAAATTAGAAGACCGCTTAGTTTGGAAAATAGAAAATGTACATCCGCTAGGAGTATTTCCCTCGTGTTTCTTTTTTTTTCAATTTCTTTATTAATAACTTTGCATTAAACACTTTGAAATAACCTTTGTATTAAAAAGCATAATAATAAAATTATTATTGAATCTCCAAACATATAAAAACGCCCACATCCAATGAAGCATATCGTGGTTACTACAGCGTCAAACCTGTATTCTTAGATTAATTGTCTAAAGATAACGGTAGGTGGTTACCATCTCTTAGCATCACTTAAAAAAGGACGGTTAATGAGATGCAAACTACAAACACTGACATTTGGGTGGGTGCACAATTGTATTTTAAAAAGAAATAACGTCGTCCCCAGGATATTGATGTAATAACACGGGAAGGAAGGGACTGGGAATGTGCAGCCATTTTCCAGGGATAGGGCCTCCCATATATCCCAACAATATGTTCGAAAGGTTTAGGTACGTCAAATAATTGAAAATGAATCCTACGTTATCTCTCAATCACATATATTCTTGTGATTTTTTTTTGGTGTTTTGTGACAGTTTACTATTTTACGAGTTATGGTATACGAAACTGTTATTGCTGTATTTCGATGGATATGTTAAGCACAGTAAAAAATTTTTTTCAAATGTTTAATAGTAACAAAAGAAATATTGTAATTTAATAATGAAGAAAGAAAACAAAGACAGTTTAAATATTTATGTATGATCACTTTATTTATAATATGGACTATCTAATACCCAAACACAGTGACAATTTTTTTTTTCATATATTAAAATACTTATATGAAAGAACTTTAATACAATTTTTTCATTGAGAACCCTAATATTATTATCCTAATATAAATTCGGAAATATCTATGTTTAATCATTTTTAATTACATTAGCATAATTAAAGATAATGTTGGTATAGTAATTTAAAATTCTCACTGTAAAGCAAAAACAAGTTGTAACTGGTTACCAAGTAAAAGGAGATGCAATGTTTTTTTAAGAGACGTTCGATTTGTGCACACGAAATTCTCCGGGCGGAGATTGTGTACTCAAACACAAAAGATTTTACGCCTTGGTGTACGTAGTTTGTTGATATTGTTCCTTGGCAACAGTTTCAAATCCGTCCCTTGTGAGTTGTGGAATTTATTCCTTTTAGTTTAGACGTGTTTAGTTGAAGAAATCAACACGGAAGTGAAATTGTACCAACATTTGTATTCGGCACGGTCGTCTGTGAAGGCACGTTCGCGTCCATCACAGATAAAATATTCTGAAATTTACCCCTTTTCAGTTCACTGACTTCTATTAGAACGACTTCTATCATGTCAGTAATGTTTTCGTATACATAATATTTATAACATACTAGCTGGTGCCCGCGACTTCGTCCGCGTTCAAAGATAAAAAATATATAAGCAATAAATAACGCGTGACATTTGCATTTCTATTGCACTTTTGCCAGGCGTTAGTTCTTTATTTTATCTTAGATGATCCAACGGGAAAAGTACTTTTTTTCTGAATGAAAGGTAACCTATGTCCTTTCCGGTATCCTTAACAACGTGTATGCAAAATTTCATGAATATCGGTTGAATAGTTAAGGAGTGAAAAAGATACAGAAATACAGACATTATAATTATGTAGAGTTACTTGCGTATGGATGATATGGATTAGATATAATCCTAATATATATTTTTTTCATAAATATATTAGTATTTATTATACTGGATAGATTTAGAAATTTCAACACTAAAATTCGTGGATCCATTTACCTACCCCATTTATTAAGAAAACGACCCAACTAGCAATTTACAAAAGGGTTACTTTTATGTAAATATAGACCAAAAATCTCATCGTTCCATATGTTGGAGCACCCTTTAGCTGTACGTTAGTGTATGGTTATTGTTACATTACCCATTCAATATCGATAAGGACCCTCATGTTCCGAAATTAAATTCTCCGTCGAAAATTACGTTCTCAATGAGGAAAAGATGTATAAAATCCATGCAAAATAGGCATAATTCCAGAATAATTTCAGAAGACAGTTTGATTATCATTTTAAGGGGATCATCTCATAAAAGTTATAAGTACATAACTTGACTTTATGTATCTTATATAACTTCCAAGTCCTAAAATTCGACTTAGTTATAAAACTTTTAGAAAATTATGCTCGGGAATAATATTAAAAGATTATTTGAGGAGTTATTACTGGTTAAACCTGATAAGAAATTTCACTGTATGTGAAGAGGATTAGGTGATTTTAAAATTCATTTTAAATATTATAAGCCTACTAATATTATAAATACGAAAGTTTGTAATGATCTTCATTACCCTTTCACACAAAACAGGAGCAAGTAGCAAACATTTCCCTAATAAAATTGATAATTTCAGTGACTTCATTGAAGTTACGATTTAATAAAACAAGAAGTAAACTTCCTATTAAGTCAGATAAAAGTAAGGTTTACATTACATACGTCAAATAGTTGTATTAGAGCATTACCTAAATGATTGCATAATATTAACTTTATGCCTTTCATGTAGATAGAGTATGCAAAGTTCTTAAGCCAAAAAGAAAATAAATTTAAAGGAAAAAGGAACGAACAAATCTGCTGGCGCCTGCAAATGAGATTCCATTCTTTACAGAGCGGAAAATTTCTTTACTACTACGCTACGCGTATTTTGTTTAGAGTAAATCTGATTTTATTAATACATGAACAAAAACAACTCATTCCAACTCCGGAGCTAAAGCAAATGTGGTATTTTTAACATCCGTAATATGTGATACAGTTGCTTTTCAAAAGCCCTATACAAATACTCATATAATGCGACTTTCATTAATATTTCGGAAGCTCGATAGAGTTTAAACGCATTTCACAGATTAAATATTAAACAAAATAATTAAATTGGCAAATTATGTAATACCATACACGATATTACAGTATTTGCCAATTATTAAATTTATATGTAAATGCATTAATTATAATAAACAAAACAAAACTTATAAACAATTATGATACAAACAAATAGTATAAAACAAAGTCGTAAGTTATCCTAGATAGGAAAATAGTATGTATTATTTAAACTAGTATTAACATCTGCATTGTGCAAAATAAATAAATAAACCGAGTTTATATCCCAAATTGCTCTTCATTCACAGTAACTTCGAGTGCATAATATCCCCAAAAGACTACAATCTTCAACAACTAATAGAAATCCATTTCATATAACCCTTGAGATGCTAGCTGTATCAACTTTGAATAGATAAATTTATCTCTCCTTTGATTCTAACGGCATAGTTATATATTTTACTAGCGGCCCGCCCCGGCTTCGCACGGGTATTTAACAAATTATTCGTTTCCGCATACGACCGCTGCGTAGGGAGTCGACCGGGCGAGTATGTAAAGAGACCCCCTTACATAAGACCACCGTGAAATAACAGCACGTGTGTTTCGATGAATGAGTAAGGGATTCCAGAGCCTATTTTCCTATCCCTTTCCAATCCCTTATCCTTAATCTTAATCTTAAGTCGCCAGCGCACTTGCAGCACCTTTGATGATGCTTGTATTATCGGCGACGGTAGTCACCTACCATCAAGTGGATCGTCGACCTGTCTGCCGACTTTAACATCAACAAAATGTAATAAATATTTAATAATATTTTTACAGTGAATAGAATTATTTTTCCCTATTTTCATAGTGCTAACTGCCTCTATAGACTTGTTTCGCTTGAGCGTTTCAGAGAATCCAATTTTGTTTATCTCTAGCAAACATGTTTAAAGGAATCCCTACAATGTAAATAAACAATGGAACCTGACCACTGCAAAACATACTGGTATGAAATATAGCCAGACCATCGTTTAGAAAACAGTAAGCTTTTAAATCCTACAAACCTTTTAACATAATTTAACATTAAATACCCACTGAATTATTCACTAAGGAGAGTGTGGGGTTTATGGCACTTGAACCAACCGTTGCATGGAATGCAAGGAGATCTGAATTTCAGAAGCGATGAAAATGCTATGGGTATTTAAATGGCTTCAGCAATCTGAATTTGAATATCTGCATCCGACTCAGGTGGAATGTTTAAGACAAGTTATTTGTTATTGGGAATATTTGCATCCCACTCCCTTACATTACCTACCTTGATTCATTACATTATTACATTGTCTTAATTCAAAAAAACACATTTGAAATCAGTCTTATTATAAACATAAATTAGAATTAAAACCAAATATTTTCTAAATACTTTTAGCAGATTCTGGTTACGGTGGATTCGTTTTATGGCAGATTCACTTCTAGAGTGAAGTGCAATCGAAGACCATAAATCCGTATTATCCATTTTGCGCTTGTGTTCCAAACTACTGTTCCAAATTAATGATAATTAATATTAGTTAATAGTGAATAGTCTCCGTTGACAATTTATAAATTGATATTTATGAATTGTGTTATCTGGCCTCATCTGTTAATATTTTTTTAGTGCTTTTTTTTAAAGCTCAAAAACGCATGCTTTCTTAAATAGGATAGTTTCATTTAAAAACGCTAAAGATTGTTATTAACTAAAATTATTTATGGGAAGCTGCCATACCTCTTAGCGGCATGTGTTTGCAACCATTCAAATATTCTATTAGTGGATCGTCACGGAATAAAGAAAAGTTTATCTAAAAACCATAATATGCAGCTTCATACTTTTTCCATAATTGATAAATTACCTAGAACTAGACATTTATCTACACATTTAGTTAGATTGTAGTAGGTATACGAGTTAGATGTTTGACCTAACTTGTGAATTCCTTTCAACCTACCCTGTAGACAGCAAATGTTTGCTGTGAAAGCACCTTGACTTATACTAGGTAAGTTTCTGGAACATTCAACTAAGCTGTTTTGTATCTAAACAATTCGTTACAGTGCATAATTAATTTCAGAAAACAAGCTAGAGCAATTGATTGGGATATGGTGACGAACATTATCCCAATAATTTAAAAAAAAATTTAAAATAATTATACCCTCAACTACATGAATGTCAAAAGAAGGATCCAAACAATAATACATTCGGAATCAATAAGTCTAGGAATGCATATATTGAGAGTATATTTGAAAATAAACATTTCACCGATGACCCAAATCTGCTGCCATCTATTGAATTATCCAAGAACAATATCTAATCCCCGGGTCATTTATATAGTTCTATCCGTTCTATCCAGTAAACACTGCACACAATGCATGTAGTTAATGTTTCTATACTACGACACTTATGTTGTCTGCTGGGTTATTGTAGCTGTTTCAAACTAAGATTAGATGGTAACTACTAGCGCTTATTAGCGACCATATTATTATACAATTTCACGTAACATTTACCGACCTTACTCCAACAAACTTGTAGTAAGTTTTCAATTACTAAGTTAAACTAAGTTTAAGGTTTTATCCCCTCGCCTGCCGATTAAACAACTATATTAATTACAAAACCTCTAATAAAAAAGGTGATTTCGTTGATAAATGAAATACATAAATAGAAGAAAACACTAAATATCTCTATTGTAGTTTTTTTAATAAAATATATAGCAATTAAATATTTTATTTTTTATTTCTCCTAATTGTTTTTGCGGGTAAGGGGTAAATTGTAAAACGTTGTTTTTAACACTAAACCTTATTCAAGACAAGCAAAACCAAACTGTAGGAATTAATGCGTTCAAAATTTTACTTTTCACCTACTAATATTGATAGAAGCACAGATCAAATTAATCCGGCGACGTGTTCCGTGACCCAGAAGCAATACAAACACGATACCCCTTCCGTGTTGAAAGGGTAAAAGGAGAACTTAGTGTAGTGAGAGCGTTATAACGAGATTTAGTAGTGTGAGTGGTCAACTGTTGATATTTCAAAGCATTCTTATCCCTTGAATTTCGAGTACTTTTTAATACAATGTATAACCAAAATTCAGATTAATTTGTTCGCTACAAAAAAACCAGAAACTCTTTTAAATTATACTCTCAGTATAATTTGAAGCCGTTTAAAATTATACTATGTAAGTTTTGAAATCTCATATAACTTGATTCTAAGGCGTTAAAAAATTGTGTTTTAAAATATCACTACATGTTTAAGTAATAGACATGTCGACACTATCTATGTCAGAAGTATTTATAAAAATATCTAAACAAAAATAGTAACAATAACAAAAACAAAAACAGAAGTATTTATAAAAATATAAAAATATCTAAATGTATACAAAAGTATTTATAAAATATTTATATAATACGGAGACCTTGTTGGCTTTAAAGAACAAACATCCACCATCATCAAAACAAAATAAATTGTTTTCTACCTTGCCCCCAGGCATCAATGAGGAATTTGTAACGGCAACTCCTCAAGATGTGAGAGCAGCCATAACATCTTTCCCAAGTGGCTCTGCAGGTGGCCTTGACTCCCTAACGCCACAGCATTTGAAAGATCTAATAAGTGCGGGTTGTGGTGAAGTCGGGGAAGCTCTGCTTAAGGAGTTTACATCACTCATAAATTTGATGCTTGAAGGCAAGGTTAATGAACAGATTGTTGACATCCTGTATGGAGCAAACTTGTGCGCCTTACTTAAAAAAGACGGAGGTATACGACCTATTGCCGTTGGAACTGTATACCGCCGTCTCGCAGCCAAAATTTGTTGTAAAAGCATCAAAGAAACCCTGTGTAAGGAATTCCAACCCTTACAGTTGGGTTTCGGTTCACGTGGTGGATGCGAGGCAGCAGTACACGCTTTAAGAACTTTCCTAACTCAACAAGGAGGTGAAGTTTTGGTGAAAGTAGATGTGAAGAACGCTTTTAACTCTGTGGACAGAAACTTTCTTCTTCATCAAGTTAAACTCAAAATTCCCCATTTATATAACTTTATTTGGCAATGCTATGGAAAACCTACAAAATTAACCTACAAAAACAACCTTATTTGGTCTGAAGTTGGATGCCAGCAAGGGGATCCCCTCGGACCGGCTCTTTTTAGTTTAGCAATTCACCCAACCATCCAAAAGTTGAAGTCAAAATTTAATGTGTGGTACCTAGATGACGGAACACTGGGAGGTGATATTAACACCACATACAGCGACTTACAGCTTATCATTTCAGAATTCGATAAGATAGGACTCACACTAAATTTTTCAAAATGTGAAATTTTTGTACCCAATATTTCACAACAGAATATCGTACAAAATATTTTTGAACAAATTGCTCCTAATATTAAATTAATAGACAAAAGATCACTTCGCCTCCTGGGATCCCCAATTCTAGATGATTCAATACAAGATTTTGTAGACGAGAAAATTCTAAATTTCCTTTCTGTTTCTGAGCGATTAGAAAAAATAAACATACATGTAGCCTATACTATAATAAAACATTGCCTTTTTGTCCCAAAATTTATGTATACTCTTAGATGTTGTCAGCTTTGGAATCATCCCTTTCTTACACAAAAACTGGACAACATTATAAGAGATACACTCATCTCCATACTAAACACACCTTTTGATGACCGTACTTGGCGCCAGGCCTCTTTGCCTATAAAATTAGGTGGCCTCGGCATTCGCAAAATTTCTAGTGTTTCATTACCAGCTTTCTGTTCTTCTGTATACAGCACTTCTAAATTGGTACACTCTATTTTAGCTCAATCATTTCCTAATTGCCAAATATGCCATTTTACAGAAGCTACAGAAAGTTGGAAAAGAGTCTGTTCGACAAATTCTCTGCCCAAATCCCCTATTCGTCAAAGGCAATGGGACGATCCTCTCTGTATTTTGGAATTTAACAACTTAATAAATTCATCAAGTTCCAATACAGAGCGTGCTCGTCTACTTGCCGTAGCGCGATGGGAATCAGGCCTCTGGCTACATGCTTTACCGTCACGTAACATTGGCAATCTTTTAGACAATAATACTTTTAGATTGGCAGCATCCCTACGAGTTGGCGCTCCTTGTACAGTTTCTCACCACTGTAATTGTGGAGAATCAGTAGATCGGTTCGGCCACCACGGATTATCCTGTATCAAGAGCGCAGGACGCATACCGCGACACGCCAGTCTGAACGATATCATCCGTCGGGCGTTTGTTAGTGCCGCCGTCCCATCAGTTTTAGAACCCAACGGACTAATGAGAGACGACGGCAAGAGACCCGACGGCATGACCCTTATTCCCTGGAAGCTGGGAAGACCCCTGGTATGGGATGCCACATGTGTAGACACCCTGGCCCCTTCTCATCTTCCAGGAACCACGTCACAGGCTGGTGCTGCCGCTTATAAAGCCGAAAATCTCAAGCGGCGCAAATATGTAAACTTAGATAATGGTTACATGTTTGTGCCGCTTGCGGTAGAAACCATGGGTCCGTGGGGGCCAGCCGCTCATGAACTCTACAAGGACCTGGCTAAACGGTTGGTAGAGGCGTCAGGTGACCAGAATGCTGGCTCTTACTTTGCCCAAAAGATAAGCATATGCATCCAACGGGGCAATGCCGCCAGCATTCTGGCCACTTTTCCGTCTACCAAAGGCTTAATAGATCTAAATTATTTATAAGTATTTTTTGAAAATAATTAGTTAGTTTTTAAGTTTTGTATATATTAATTTGTATATAATTTATATTTATAACTTATGAGTACATGTAATTTATATTTTTTGATAATAATTAGTTAGTTTTTAAGTTTTGTATAAATCATTTCTGTATTACTTAATAAAAAATCCTAAATTATGTAGACGAATTACAGATATCGGTCATGTAACAGACCCGCCCCCGACTTCACTCGGATGTTTTTTTTTTTAATAAAAATATCTAAACAGAAAATTCAAAAATCCAGATATGATTAGTCCGCTTATATACCAATATATTGTCTAATTCCAGTTCTCTTTCCAAATTATTTCAAACTGGACAGGTACTCTGTCTATTTCCAATCTACACAATAAGCAAACCTGTTCAGGTAACAAATGTTACGAGTAAATATAGGAATCATGTTTCCAAAGGAGTCCACGACCAAATGTAGTAACATATAAATATTCGAGCTAAGACCGACCATTGTTCTCAATATACTCGTAAATCCGGCGGCGGCTATTTTTCCCGTCTCCGGCTTTCAAAGAAGATATTTGTTGGAAACTTAAAAATTGTTGTGCTCCAGATTCGAGCTCTTTGTCCCAGTCACGATCATGTCCTCGGGGAGCACTCGAAAGACGCTTACGGTCACTGTATGTTTTAGGTAAATGTCCCTGTCCTTAAAATATTTCATGTGGCGCTAAGGGAACACTCGTGCGGCTGTGCACGCTTGAATATTGATTAAGTTTCAACCTTTATTCTAGATGTTTTCCCACTGAAAGTTTTACTAAATATTCAGTTTGTAATACTTATTACACATAATCGCGCTAAAGCGCGATTAATAATTATGTGAAAAATATAATAATCCTTCATTTATATTATGTGACTATCTGGTGCCAGCGACTTCGCCCGCGTTAAAAAATAAAAATATATAACGTCTGACAAAATATCTTAGGAATTCTCTGTTCCGTTTGTTTTTAAGAGAATATGATTTTTTATTTTCGCTGTTTTAAAAAACTAACCACAAAATTTTAATAATTAATATACATGTTTTCAGAAATTGAGATGGTTCTTTAGTGGCGTTTAAAATTTAACTATCAAAAAATAAAAACAAGTCGTTGCCATATTTATTTATTTACAATTAATTAATTGATGCCTTGATCAATTTTATCGCCTTTTGTGTAAGCAGTACCTACATACAATAGTGAAACGTTAACGGTCATTAACGGACCTTTTTCTTCTTGAAGAAAAGTGATTAAATACCTGACTATGACTTGCGAATACTCGCTAACAGATAGCAGTTTCATTATATGTGTATTATAAATTATTTTCTTAACTAAAAACTTTTCTATTTTACTTAAACACCTGCAGGTATTATTTTGGTTTTCTTTTCCTTTGGTCGAGTGTTCGCACTCAAGTGTAAAAGGTTCGATTCCTGTCAAAGTTAATTATGGGAAAGATATTTTAAAGTTGGTTTTAACTAAGGTAATACAAACAATTTATTTTTATTTTATTTTATTTTATGGACAGTTTTAATGTCACACTTAAAATCCTACCCAACTAAATAGGACATTTACAAATGTAATGCTAGTCTGCTAAGGGCCTCTTTCACCATCTCTGAGTAAAGTGTCAAGTAGGCTAACTGCCATTTAAAGTTACCGGTCACCGGTAATGATGGAGCTTATATACCTTTGTTTGTACGAGAAAAGTTCCAAACATTAAAAAGAAAATAAAAAAAAAATCACATTGATGATCACTCACTCGGTAAACCGAGTGCATAATATAATAATACATAAAATTATTTCTAAAAGTAACCAATAAGTGTTTATGAAAATAGCAAACAAATTTGCGATATCAGATGGTATTAAAATCAATATCTACTTAACAAACAACAATTCATTTTATACATAAAAAGATCTATAGTAAAATTTTTATAAGATTTATAGATTACATAATTCTAGATTTTTACATTTATTTTGATTTATTTCACATTAATTCATGGAAAAAATAAGAAACTATTTTTAACTTTATTTGTTTATAGTTTTGAAAAAGAAATCATTTATACACACACTACTTTGGATAATTTTTATTACAAATATATTAAATAAATGACTTTTCTTGTTCCGTTTCTCAACGTGAAGTGATTCGATTTTGTTAATAAAATATAAATTGATATCTCTTAAAAGGCATACCTACCTACCCATGATTCAGCAAGATTTATCATTGAATGTTTTCTTAAGGCGAGCTAAAGTAAATAACTACGAATAAAGTAAATAATGGTTCAAATTTTATTTACAAAGATTTACGTAACGAAAGTACGATAAATATATTGTCACCTAAATCTGTTTAACAGACCCTAACTTAAGCTGGGATAATACGTTCTTCGATACACTTAAGAAATTTATTTAACAATGTGGGTAAAAGTAGGTCTATCAGAAACATGTTAACTAAGTATATTTGGGTTTGGCAGCGTTTAGACCTTCTGTTATTTTTTTATATATTTTTCTGATGGCCTACTTGATAATAGGTAAAATTACCACTTTTTTAGGAGGGGAAATGACGTTTACGTACTAACCCCCCCGGATTCCACCATCAGCGGTGATGTGTGGGTCCGAGATCACAGCGAGGCCTTATCCTCGGATCCCTACACACCGCTATGTTCTCTTCGAACCCAGCTCAGGGTGATGGCTTCGCCTCTTTTTAAACTCACTTTGGCGGCCCAGTGAGCCTACACCTAAATCGTGTACCACCCGTTGTTTTTTTTTGTATGTAAATAAATAAAATATATAAAAAATAAAAGATAGCTAGTGCCCGTGGCTTCGCCCGCGTGGCATATGTAAAGGATAATATTATATCCATCCTAAAATTGTAATCTAACTATTGGTGAAAGAATTTTTAAAATCGGATGAGTCGTTTCGAAGATTATACCCTACATACAAAAAAAATGTATTCGAAAGATGCGAATTATATTCTTTACAAAGTTACAGACACTGGCAAAGGTGTTGACTGCTAAAATAAGCATAATTTTTATAATTTGTATGTTTGCTAATGTATTATCAGCTTCAATATCTTAAAAGAATCATTAATCGCTACTAAATATTCAAAGAATAATTTTATTACCATCCTTACATATTATAAAACAAAGTCCTCCGCCGCGTCTGTCTATCTGTCTGTCTGTCTGTTCGCGATAAACTCAAAAACTACTGCACCGATTTTCATGCTGTTTTCACCAATGGATAGAGTGATTCTCGAGGAAGGTTTTAGTATATAATTTTCACGCGGGCGAAGTCGCGGGCACCAGCTAGTATTCTATGAAGCAATCGATTTTTCAGTAATAACACAAAAACTGCATTTGTATACATTACGTTGTAACCGCTAGTTTTATTTTAATATTAATTATTTTCAAATGCTCGTTACTCGTTTCGAAACTACAGCCAGTTAACACCTTTGTCCACTTAACCCATTATTCTCCTTTTGACACGAGGATAAATATGCAATCCCTGTTTTCACGAAACTTATCGTTCATTCCCCTTGACACCACCGACTATAAGTACTGGCCTGCTATAAATATCGTGTGATAATGCTGTGCTATATGAAGTATGCTGCTATAATACTTTTTATATTGTCAAACAGATTCAAGTAGGTGGTTAATAAGTATAAAAGTATAGATATATCCTAAAATCGAAAGTCCACATGAACCACAAAATTGTAATAACAGTAAGCTTTGAGCGTAAACAATGGACAACATCTGTTGTAAACGAGCTGTTCAATTATTCATTAACAAAAACCGGTGTTGATGGAGAAATTATCATTCGCAATGTTTAGGTACTATGGAAAAAAAGAACGGTGAGTAATTCTCAATATTCGATTATAATACGAAACATTGGGAGTGATAAAAATAATCTTTCCGAGAAATGCCTGCTTTGTTTACCTTACAGGTACATTAAGGTTTGTTTACATCTAAGTATATTATTTAACGTTTGTTTTCTGATATAAAGCGGTCCCTAGACGATCATGCAGCATGACATGCGTTACGTGCTGTCATGCATTCATGACCGTTTTATTGTATTAATTGATGTGAATGACATGCAACTGCGTGCTGGCAGTTGATTGATAGTTCCTTTTATTTTTCATCCTCCAAGTTATGACTGACATTCGATCATGCGATCATGCGATCATGCGGCATGACATGCAGTGTTCGGGTTATTACCGAACACTTTGATATTTAGGTGTTTCGACATACCTACTTATACTGACGTAGCATTGCGCGTGACCCCATTCTAGGTCAACCGCACGACTTGTAATTATTTAGTTAACAATTAATTTTAGTGCATAAGTGATCGCCTTATCGATCGGATGTACTCATCAACATTTAACATAACATTTAACAGTCATATATTTTAACATTAACAATTTAGCGGAAACATCTTAATAGTTTCTTGTGAAATCGTGTATTAAAGTAACTTTATATTTGAGTATCTGCTTTCTCTGAACATTCCTTGATTCACCACACTCATCCCCGAACATTGGTCCTTCGAGCGACCACCTCGCGCGCGTTTTTCGTGATTTGTGGTGGTGAACAGCGAACAGTGGTGAACAGTGTGTGGGTGTGAGTGAGTTCAAAGGACTTAACAATCTGGATTTGTCAGCACGCTGACTCAGGTAACCCAGTCAGTTGCTAAACAGGCAAGCTGACATCCAGCAACATTACAACAGAGATCAAGTAAGGTCTTTCCTTTTAAACATTTCTTTCCTTTTTTCCTGCAATAAACATGGAAGGAATCATGGAAACCCAAATCGAGCTGATGAAGGCAATGGATGCCTTGTTAATCAACTTTAAAAAGGATTCTCTTACGCGTAAGAATCCTTCTTACATCAATCGGCGCCTACAAACTCTAGATACCTATTGGAATGATTTTCAGGAGAATCATTTTAGGCTAGAGGACGAAGTTAAGGATAAAGCGTCGTACGAGTATTTTACGGCAAACCGCTACAAAGAAACTGAAGATTTTTATAAGCAAACACGGAGCTATATTGAAATTTTTTTAACATTGTTCAATACGGCTGGGCAAGACCCAGGGCAAACAAGTAAAGTATTGGAACCTTTGGAAACGGTTCCCGACGTCGAACAGAACAGAAAACAGAGGGCGAAACATGTAGAATCTGAAGAACACAGAGAGAGTAAAGAATCTCAAAACATTATCTGTAGATTATTGCGCAAGCAGGAAGCGAATTTCAAAGCTTTTAAGCGAACGCTGAGTATTATTGACATTGAAGCAACATTAGCAAAATGGGAGTTAGAAGATTCATTGAAAACGTTAGAGATGCGCTGGGTGGAAGTTGATAAGTTACATTGGGAAATCGTATGTGAAAATGATGAAGAAAACAGCGAGTATGAGGGAAAGTTTAATTTTTATGAAAGAAAATATATAGAAATGAAAAAAGCGATAAATTCAAAAATATGGTCGGTGACGTATCGGGAAAAAGCAACCCCACAATTGGACATTCCTATTTTTAGTGGCAGCTATAATCAATGGGTATCTTTCAAAGATTTGTTCCGGGAAGCAATCCATGACAATTCTTCTATGTCTAACGCCCAAAAAATGCAATTTCTCCGCAGCAAAGTACGCGGTGATGCTGAGCGTTTGATTCAACACCTACAAATAAGCTCTGAGAATTACAAAGCTAGCTGGGATATCTTGAATAATCGCTACAACAACAAGAAGCTTATTTTTACATCTCACATGAATACTCTTCTTGCCTTACCGAACATGCAGTATCAGTCAGCTGGACAAATTAAAAAACTACACGATGTCACTATAGAAACATTGAACGCTGTAAAAAACCTCGACATTAACATTTCGACCTGGGACCCCCTCCTGAGTCATCTCTTATGCCAGAAGCTGGATGGTGAAACTCATTCGAATTATATTGAATCCTTAAAAAATCCGAGAGAGCTACCAGTGTTGTCAGAATTTTTAGATTTTTTGGAGGCTAAGTTTACAGCCTTAGAATCGTCTCGTAAAAAACAGGAAACAAACAACCAATATACTAAGTCGAATAACAACTTCAATCGAAATTACTCAGTAGCGAACAGAGTTTTAGAACAAAACCAAGAACGTAATAACAACAACATTCAACGTAAGAACATTAAACCGTATTCCAAATCATATCATATTTCAAGTTACCTTAGATGCCCGCTTTGCTCTCAAAATCATGGCATTTATAAGTGTAAAAACTTCCTTGAGATGTCGAATGATCAAAAACTAAAAACGGTAAATAAACTCAAGATTTGCAGTAATTGCTTATTTAGTCATAACGGCAGTTCATGCACCTCTATAAAAACATGTCGAAAATGTCCAATGCAACATAATACAATATTGCATGATGCATATAATCAAATAACGCCGACTCAAGCGTGTACATCGCGGTCATCGAACGCAAGTTGTCGCAATGAAAACATTTCTACGAATTCACACATGTCGCAAAATAATTGTTCTGAGGTATTGCTGACAACAGCCCTTTTAAAAATAAAGGCCAGAGATGGTACTTACCACAACTTCAGAGCTTTAGTCGACCAAGGCTCACAGATTTCAATCATAACAGAAAAAGCAGCTCAACAATTAGGAATTAAGAGGCAAAATTGTCAAGGTACTATCTTTGGTGTTGGAGAAAGAGAAAACACCTGTAAGGGCATGTCTGAAATAGAATGTTGTTCATTGTACGACGACTTTACATTTAACACCGAAGTTTTAATAATGAATAATTTAGTTAAGAACTTGCCGAATAAAACATTTGAAAAGCCATCCTGGGACCTCATATCTAACATTAATTTGGCAGACCCAGAGTTTAACAAGAGCCGGCCAGTGGATTTATTACTAGGAGCCTCGATTTATTCCGTCATTATGTTGAGCGGAATGATTAAGGGTGAAAATGAGTCACAACCCATTGCACAACAGTCTAGATTAGGTTGGTTACTTTGCGGTGGAAACGCGAAGACCTACCACTGCAATGTAGTTTTAAATAACATAGAGGACATCCAGCGTTTTTGGCAGATAGAAGAAATTAACGAACAATCTAACCTTTCCCTAGAAGATCAAAAATGCTTGGATTTCTTTACAAAAACAACACTTAGAAAGGAAGATGGACGATACGAAGTACGGCTGCCCATGAAAGATAACTTCGAACAAAAAGTAGGGTCATCAAAAAATACAGCTATTGCTCAGTTTCGTAATTTAGAAAAGAAATTTAACTGCCAACCTCAATTAGCAAACGAGTATAAGTATTTTATGAGTGAATATTTAGCACTGGGTCACATGAAAATTGACACCACCAACAACTCTACAGTAGAGTGCTATTTACCACACCATGGAGTTCAACGTAATGAATCAACAACAACAAAGTATAGGGTAGTATTTAATGCTTCTGCCAAAACGTCTTCAGGCAACAGGCTGAATAAGTTGATGTACGCAGGCCCTAATCTTCAACATGATCTGCAAACATTACTCTTAAAGTGGAGACAATTTAAATACGCGTTCACTGCCGACATTGAAAAAATGTTTAGGCAGATACTACTTTCGGAAAAAGATCAATACCTTCAAAAAATCATTTGGAGAGAAACACAGTCACAGCCTCTGGAAACATACAAACTAACAACAGTGACATATGGCACAAAAGCAGCCCCTTTCTTAGCGATGATGACTTTGCGAAGCCTTGCTTCAGATGAGCGTGACACATACCCAGAAGCATGCAAGGTACTAGAGTCAGCATTTTATATGGACGACCTGCTTTTTGGCTCATACTCAATAGAAAACGGGAGAAAGTTAATCGCTGACCTAATTGCATTGTTAAAGTCAGGAGGAATGAACCTTAGAAAGTGGTCCTCCAACAATAATGAGCTTCTCTCAAACATAAAACAGGAATGTGATAACAACAACAACAGTATATTCACTTTCAAAACAGATAACAACACGAAAACTTTAGGATTAACATGAAACTCTGCAACAGACAATTTCACGTTTCAGTTCAACATTTCAAACAATGATAGTGAGCTAACTAAGCGCTCTCTGTTGTCACAAATTTCAAAATTATTTGACCCCCTTGGTTGGTTAGCTCCATTATCAACGAAACTGAAATTACTCTTTCAAAAAATTTGGAAAACAAATACACGCTGGGACGACAGAGTCCCCGAAAATATATCGAAAGAATGGTTAAAAATTAAATCGGATGTTCAACTAATTAACTCGTTTGAAATACCAAGGTGGTTATTATGTAACGCGGACGACGTTATTATATTACATGGGTTCTGTGACGCATCCGAAGAAGCCTATGCATGTGTTGTTTATGCTCAGATTAAAGGCCGGCCGGACACAACCCTAGTTGCCGCGAAAAGTAAGCTTGTACCATTTAAAAAGGCTTATTCCTTACCGAAACTAGAGTTAAGTGGCGCATTACTGCTGACAAAGCTAACAGCTAAAATTAAGCAATCTTTCGATCAACATGTAATAGAAGTCCGGGGCTGGACCGACTCCATGGTCACATTAGGCTGGATTCAAGGAGAACCAGACCGCTGGAAGCCGTTCGTTGCAAACAGAGTTCAAAAGATCAACGAAATATTACCTAACAATCGGTGGCGCTATGTAAAGTCTAGTGACAACCCTGCAGACGCAGCTAGTAGGGGACAATACGTTTCACAGTTGAAAGAAAACTCCTTGTGGTGGAATGGACCCTCGTGGCTATCAACATTCGATATTGAAGAAACAGAGCCGCCGAAATATGTCACAGACTTAGAGCTAAAAACAAAACATCAAAAACAAACCAACGTTCTTCAAACCAGCGATGGCAATACCTATGACTTATACAAAATTATTTCCGTACCACAACAAATTGGCAAATATATGAGAAAAGTAACAGCTATTTCTGATTTACTAGCAATTAATCTACAGAAAGATTCTTACATAACAGTATCCCAAGCAGACTATCAAAATTGTATAAGGAAGGATTATTCCGCCTTACTCTGTAATTTCGACAGCCCTATTTATAAGTTCAAAAGTGACCAAGACTTGTGCATCAAAGGTGACGAAACAATGAATCACCACTGCAAAACAAACATTGAAGCGTGCCAGAGTGAATGGCACACACTAACAAAATTAAATACTTACTTGTTCACGTGCTGCGGTAGGTGTCAAGTACGAACAATATGCAGGAACCGAGTTACCGCGCATCAGGTAATGAGCTCGAGTCTTATCAGAATTGCAGGCGGCTGTATTATTAAAACAGATAATTTTTCCGTAATTGCTCATAAAAACTTAACGAATTCATTAACGGTAAGAGAAAGTTTAGATATTAATTACATAGCTCCGATCAACCACATAATAAATATAACTATGGAACATTACAATGACAGTATTAACAACAGCTACGAAAACGAATCAGCAAAACTATCAAAAGAAATAGAAAGAAAAATCCAGGTGCTTAAGAATGCAGAAGTATCCCTGGAACCTAACTCCTTAACAGCTCATGATATTCACCAATATACGCTGTCATATGGTCTCATAGTGGGAGTAATATTGGTAGGAGCTATTTTGTTATGTCGTCGAGTCCGTCGCAGCCGCGGTGGTCGCCGTACGTCGTCGGAAGCGGATGCGGAAGCGCCTCCTTTGCCGAGCGCTACGCACGGGCAGGTGGCGGCGCGGCCGGAGGTGCCAGCGCCGCCGCCCGCCCGCTCCATCAGCATGGGTCACCTGAGTGACGTCAGTGTTAGTGAGTGTGATAGTGCGTGAGTGCGTAAATTTAACAGTGAACCATAATTAAAAGTTTTAAAGCCTAAATCGAAAATGTTAGTGTTTAGAGAGTGAAAGAACCAAAAACATATTAAACGATTGACTTTATCATATATTTAGCTAAAAATACTTCCATCAAAACATTATTTAACGATTCCACTAGTTATAAGCAAAAATTGATAATCATTTTGTCACATCGACATTACTAACATTCATCTTTACTGTATTGTTTATTTTTTCTTTCTTTTCCCGCCCGGGAATATGTTCGGGTTATTACCGAACACTTTGATATTTAGGTGTTTCGACATACCTACTTATACTGACGTAGCATTGCGCGTGACCCCATTCTAGGTCAACCGCACGACTTGTAATTATTTAGTTAACAATTAATTTTAGTGCATAAGTGATCGCCTTATCGATCGGATGTACTCATCAACATTTAACATAACATTTAACAGTCATATATTTTAACATTAACAATTTAGCGGAAACATCTTAATAGTTTCTTGTGAAATCGTGTATTAAAGTAACTTTATATTTGAGTATCTGCTTTCTCTGAACATTCCTTGATTCACCACACTCATCCCCGAACATGCAGCATGATAATTCACGTAAACGCATGTCATGCCGCATGACCGTTTAGGGACCGCTTAACAACAATAAATTTGTAGAAATGAAATACTTATTTTTTGTTAGTAGAGTTTGTATTTCGAAATAACTCTAACCTCATCCACTTCGCTCTCGTTTCAATTTATGTTTTTCCACCGTTTACCACGCCGGAACTGACGAACCGCTCTTGAAAATTAAATCAAGGAGTTCTGGCCACAGGTAGACAAATACAGGGGGTTGAAGCAATTTATTATTTACAAGTTGATATTCACTTTCACGAACCAAAAAGTCGGCCTGGGGTTTGTTTACCACGTTTTAATCTTTTAGATTGTTTACCGATAAGTGATTAAACGGATACCTCGCTGAGGCCCAAAATAAATAGATTACGTTTTGGCTCAATGTTTCTTAATAATAAATTGCTGGAGCTAAAAATAATATTAGTCTTGATAATTTTCCCGTGGATATAAGTCGGTGCTTTAAAACCAAAATACTATTTTGATTAAATGGTCACATTTATCTCGCTTATTGATAGACGTACTTGAATGTACAATATATAATAATGAAAGAAGAGCAATAATGATAAGTTTCATTTTAACAACTTTTTAAAAATATAATAGTTTAATAATATAAATATTAAAATCAAAACTAATTTAATATTAAGTAACATAAAATTAATGGAAATTAAATTTTTACCTACCAATATTACGGTGACATTTTAATACTTTTTTATTACTATGATTTTTTAGGGAGTTAGCATGAACCCTTTTTTTTTTACTTGACATCAATGCGATAAAGGTAGCATATAGTTCTTGGTTAGGATATTCTAAAATTGTTGATGATAAAAATTCTCTAGCTAGAGAAGGTATACTTAACTTGAAGTTTGTAAAGATGTTCGTATGACTGTTACTCAATCAAACTTAGCCGTTGCATGGATTTGGCCGCAAAGGTAATGTGCTTCCCTGGCTTACTACAACAATTTATTTATTTTCAATTAACGAACAGTTCTAATGATGAAAAATATTAATTCGTAGTTAAGGAAAACCTTCCATCATATTATAATTTATCTTTGCAAAAACTTACTTACATAAACAGAAGTTTTCCTAGAATTAAATTATGTGAACAACCTGGTACTTAATTCATTCTCGGAAAACATTATAAGAGCATTATTAGAATAAGTTCTTGTTATTATGATTTGTTATCTATTAAAATCACAAGATGTAAAAGTAAAAGAAAAGATGTTGTAAGTTTTGAATGTAATGAAAAAAAAAAAAAAAAGTTTTCTACAAAAACATCATTAATTTTAACATATTTTTAAAATTATAATCGTTTAGTTTAGGATTGGGTTTTATAATAATGATGACTAAGTACATTCTCATTCTACAATTGATCATAGTAATTTAATTCTCGTTGTCGTTAATATCGTTCAATAATTAATTTTAATCAGATAACTTAAACGAGAATTGTTTAATTATCTGAAATAAAACGTTTTCAAATAGAGGGCGAACTTTTATAGAGATTTAGAAACGCCGTAGGTAATATAAACATTACAGAATGTCTGTGAAACTGTTAAGGAAAGTCTCGTCCGTCAAAAGTTCTGACGGGGCGCGGAACTGAAACTTGAGTCGTTAATCATATGTTTTCAGGAAATGAGACTTTAGCTACCCTAACATTTAAGTTTAAATTAATACAGCTAACGATTCAGGAGTAATTTGTCCAATAAAAAAAAAACTGTTAAGTCGAGGACTCCACGTTGGAAGTGAAAACTTAATACTTATGTTTTAATTAATTATTATTAAAGATTAATAATAAGTTAGTCTCATTTCCTGAACTCTATTATATTATATCTCTATTGTTTTTTAAACAAGTAACCAGAATTATTTTCTTATTTCTTCCAGAGCCAGTATAACCTAGCCTAACGCCTAAACACACACACACACACACACACACACACACACACACACACACTCACATATATATCCATATATTTACGAGTATATCGAAGCGCCACGGTCATGCGAGTTCAGCGCTTTTTCCCAATACAAATAGTGCCCAACGCACCTAAAGAAGTTTTCACTTCAAAAATAGAAATAGGTAAAGAAAATATTTCCTGTGTATACCTTTAAGGCAAAAAATGAATGAATAATAAAAGTAGGTTGACACAGCACCGTAGATAATCTTAACCTCCCTCAACCGATTTAAATAATTCGTGCACCCTTGGGAGGATTCATTCGCAAGCTATATTTATTGCTCCGTGGACATAGGCTTTGGACATATTTTATGGCATGTTCGCGGAATCCGTTGAGACGAGCAACCTCTGTAATAAATAAGAGGAATATACAATAAGTGTGTATTTTCGCTACTTATAAGTCATTCAGTGTAATTTGTGATGAAAGCAAAATATTAAAAGAATCTTATTAGATGTAAAACTTTGCATCTTTATAGAGGAAGCGATATCACAACTTCTTAACCAAAACTGCGATCCATGTAACCAACATTCTCTTTCCATTATCATTTTTTTTGTACGCTGTTGAGATAACTGCAGAGTTAAAACGCATATTGGAGAGGACTTTGTACGTTGAAACTATGAAAATTACATAAATTATAGGAATTTTTCTCTAGTTTATCTATAAAATCACAAAATTTCAATACTCCAGGAAAAACTACCAAATGACTCTGACAGCTGATACCACCACCATAGAGAGGACCACTGTTAAATAACAGCGTGACTGAGTTCTATTGTCTTTCGGTGAGTAAGGGAAGTCAGTGCCCATTTCCCTAACCCTTCCCCCCCCCCGCACTTGCGTCACATGGGGCGTATTTTGTAAACATACATAATTTCTATGTCCATCCGAAATGTTATACCTCCGAAGTGTTTCCGGAGATTATCTGCCACATATAAATAAACTACTTTTTTTAAGTAGTATAAACTACTCTACTTTTTATAACATTTGTATGGATTACATTTTGTATTAAATTCTAATCTGTAATTCTGTGGCGTTCATCTGTGAGTCTCATGTCATTGAAGTAAACATTTTACCGTAAGAAGCAAACATCATTACTCTCAAACCTGGATTAAATTTTGTTTACGTGAACTCCATTAATCAAAATAATATGGTGATGTCGCAGCCATCAATCTATATGAGATGATCCATCTCGAATGAAATTCTCCATTCATTTCTTAGAATAATGTGGGACTGTTTTTTATTTTTTGTAATGCTACGAATATTTTTGATATGTATGACGAAAACATTAATATAACAACAGTAAAATTTACTTCATTTGGTTATTGATTTTTGTAATTATTTAAACGTAATAGATAATTATCATTGTAATCTCAGCCATAGAACGACCACTGCTGGACATAGACCTCCTCCATAATTTTACAATAGGATCTGTTAGAAGCGGCCTTTATCTGTCTGTCTAGCTACTTATTTTTTATTATTATTAATAACACTGGTTTACACAGTTTATATACTTTTGTTATAATATGTTATTTCTTATGGATTTAGGGGATACTGAGTACGGAAAAAATAATGAAAAAATTCTGTCACTTCTAATTAAGAAAATATTTACTAAATAAAAAAATCAAATTAATAGCTTAAAAAACAAAAATATATTAAAAATGGTTAAGTTTACTTTTCTTTTTATAATTTTAACAACAATTAGATCGACAATAATCTCCTAACTTACTTTTGTCCCAAAAAACCTTTTTAAGGTCTTGATGAAAATGCTCACCTTGCTCGTCACTCACAGCGCCTAATTTTCGGGAAATAAGTCTAGGTGGGAAGCAACAAGGAAATGTAACTTAAGATACATGTTCACACCCATTGCATGATAGTTTTTTAATAAGTTAGCAATAATTTCTTTATAATTCTTATCTATGATTCCCTAAGAATCCCTGGACGACCGTTTTAAAGGATTTCCAAGCATTTTTTTTTTCTTTTTTAGATAAAAGCTTTTCAAGATTATTATTTTGCATCCATTTACGTATCTGCGGACCCACAAAAATTCCCTCTTTTAGTTTTGCGCCCGACATACATGTGACTCACTGAAAGTCCAAAATAATTCAAATATGCTGTTTTCAGAGATTCTGATATAGGTCTTCCTTTATTTGCAAATATGAATTACCCACAAACGTAACAAAAACGATCAGGACTTAATTTACACACTCTATTATTTTATTAAAAATAAAACCACTATCTTTCACAAAACGTTTAAAAAATTGAATTTCAAATCAAGGTAAACAGCGCGGATAGATAAATAAAAGTAATTATCGTACTAGCAATATGAGGTGATAAAAAATTAAATACTACCTCTTATTAGTAAAAAGTACCAGAATAAGAAAATAAGGGTTTCATCTGAGGTATATAAAAAATGTTAAAATTTGTAAACCAGTGTAATGGGTATGCTCTTGGCCATTTGGCTATCATCTAGCCGTGCAGGAAAGACGACGCCGACAATGGAGCGAGCTAACCTAGAAAATGCCTATTCACAAGAACTTTAAAAAGATTTGGGTTATATGAGCTTGGAAACACAGACGATAGAAGGGAGTTCCAATCTTAGGCAGAGCGTATTATGAAAGAGTTTTTAAAACGTTTTTTTCCTAATAACTTGTTATTATCGAAATAATATATCTTTGCAAGCAAGTTCTCTGCTTGTTATAACTTATTAGGACCTCCTGCTGCGCTTGCCAATTCGTGCTCATCATGCAAGAAGGTCATCCGTTGCACCTTCCGGCCGCAGCGGAATAGATTGTGTACATACAAGTAATACGAGTAATACGAGTACGAGTAATAGATTGTATGATATATAGTAGGTTTGATCACACAGCTCAATCACGAACGAAACACAACCGTTTAAATTTCCGAGCAGTTACTCAATTTTTTAAGATAAGGTCTTAGAAAATTTAATGAAGCTGACACTTCCTCATATTATGTTTTATTTCACTTATAACTTATATAAATTTACAAACATAATGAAAGCTTTTATTTCATTTTATCACTAGTATAATACATATATTTGCCGCAATATTGACTGCAAGGAATTTTATCGTCATGACAGACGCCATCGAGGTTCATTCAATTCAATCTGCTACGGCATTGCTGAGTGCCTGCATTTCATTTGTATTATCACTAGGAATTATATTGTTCCATTAGTATGCTCAAAGGTTTTATTTTTTAAAAAGGAATAAAGTATAGTTATTAAAATTTACCTACTCTTTAAAATATTTTAAAATCTAAATTTCTTTAATATATTCGACACACACAAGTATTCCAACAAGTTAGTCACATGAAACAAGATATCCGTGAATGAATTCACCGTTTGAAAGGTATATTCCAGCATTATAAATGTGAAAGTAACTCTATTATGTCTATCTGTCTTAACAGATACCTTGTTACCTTTTCCGCCTTAACTACTCAACCGATCATCATGAAATTTGGCATACATGTTGTCAGGGATACAAGAAAGAACATAGGGTTCCTTTCATTCAGAAAAAAAGTAGTGTTCCTAAGGGATCATCTAAAGTGTTATATTAACAAGACGTCAAGCATTATATTGCTTTATATTTTTTATTATTTAACGCAGACGAAGTCGCCGGGACCAGGTAGTGTACTATGAAACTAACTCCTTCAATTGCATCTTGTCGCAATAAGGAAAGGGGCGCGGCGATCTATTTCATAATATTATGGCATAATTGTTATGAACATTTTAACTTGCATTAAAATCGTCATTGTTCATTGTTGTCAACTATCAAAACTGTAACAAACACCTAACGAACACAGGTGTAAGTGTCGTTAACTGAAATTGCATAATTTAATTCAAACTCTGATGTCGTTCAACGAAGCTTCGATTAATTAATTTTACGCTGATTATCACTGTGCGCATTGAACTATACGCGTTCCAATATAACAGCTTATTACGTTTTTAATCGACGAATCGACGCCATTGAAGTAACTAGCCAATAATTTTGCTTCGCCTGATTAACCGATTAAGTTTAAAATGTATTGTAGTTGTAAGTATACTCTAGTTTGGAATTCTACTAATGAAAAAATAAGATTAAACATGTATATTAAAGAAAATAGTTTTATAGATCTTACTAAACATTTTAATTTATTACGTCGAACACTTGATTTATTTGTGATCCATTACTGTTTATCGAAATAGAAGATTTTCAACGCTATCTTTTGCGCTAAATTCCAACTAAAAGGTCACTTTTTATCACATCACATTTTGTCACGTGACATCGTGGGTTTCCTAGGCTCGAGTTCACCAACAGACGGTTAAAAATAACCGTCTGTTGGTGAACTCGAGCCTTAGTATTTATAGCACTAGAATTGCTACCTAAAAACTAAGTACGCTACTGGGTTCACCCTGTACTGACAAAAATAACGTTCTACATATTTTTCAGCAAGTTGCATAATAATTCAGAATATGTATAATAATTAATTACGATGAGCTTTTAAATTTATTAGCTCCTTCGATTATGTTGTAAAATACCGATTTATTTGTGTCAAGTATTTACTCTTGTATCGCTATAATATACTTACCAATTAAGAGAAAATCACGTCACCGTGGTGTCGCAGGGTTAGCGCAAAAGTTACGTAACTGTTACATCATCTAATGAGCGCATTTTCATGTATTGTTAGAGAAAATGGCGGGGTTACATTTTTTCATAGTGATCAGTCACTAATGAGAGAAAACTCTAAGCATTCAAATCCTTTAAGTTGATAAAATATCTATATCTTTAATATAATAAGTTGATAAATATGACTGTGTCGACGAATTTCTATGGAATTATTTCTATGGGTGAAAAAGAAACATGTTCTTAAGTTTGACGCAGAAATGTTTGTATGAGGACATATACTTACTAATGTTTTCCATTAATATAGTTTTTTCTTATAGTTTCGGAATGTATGTTTTGTATATATAACTATTTAATCCAAAGTGTCATAACCAGGTCATTACTCATTTGTCACCATCAATTTCTCAAACTACTGTATGGCTTACACAATGATATATTCAGGGTTTTTTTTTCTTGGCTTAAGAAAAAAATAACTCAGAGAAATCTTGTAACTACAAAAAATTCAGAAAACTGATTCACTTTCACGTTCATTACCAGCGGAGTTCAGCGGAGTTCAAGAAAGGGTTACATTGAATGTGAAGCCCAACTTTTTACAAAGAAAGCGTGAAGGGTTTTGTTTCCCTTATCAACGGAATTTAAATAAACAAGCAAGGGCGCGTCGCTTTTATACAAACTCTTGACACTTTATTGTATATAGTTATTGTTGTGCTAGTGACATACTACGAGTCCGAAGAAATCTTTTTTGGACTGAATAAATATTTAAACATTTAATCTAGCATATTTTAAATTACAATTACTTTCTATCTATGTCACAAATAATGAGTAAAACTAAATTATGTGACTCATTAAGTATTTGTGACTTTGAGAAAATGACAAATATTACAAGTATTTCCTACTTACTATTAAAAATTCACTTACTAATTTGATAGCGGCTAAACCAGTTGCGATAATTTAAATAATATTTTTTTCTAGAAACCTAGACGTTGTATCTAGGATCAGAATGACATTTTTCGAATATTGGTTTATTATGATTGAAAAACAAGCGAACACGAATGGCCACATGAAATTCCATTATTACCTATTAATGTTAGTCATTAAATATAAACTATATGTAATTAATTATATTGATTAACATTGATTTACTCTCTAAATTGAAAATTTGATTAAAAATTCGCACTCTTTCTATCGAAAGAGAAGTGATCGCAACTCACTATTTAAAGCTTTCAAGTGTGCCCATATTACAACATTCTAAGCCCCGACATAATACATATATCACAGTAACTTGTAATTTCGCATTGTGCACGCTCCCGTTGTGTCCACAACTTTATGAACGTAGAACAGCGCTATGAAACGACATTGCGCCGAAATTCACGGCACGTTCTCATATCGGCGAGTGCGAGTGGCTTTAAGTTTCTTGACCTGTGACCGTGCTCAACAAAATTAAACGTTTAATATCGAAGGGGATACTGAGAGTTAAGCTTAATAACTTAAATGAAATTTACTTGTGTTTAATAGAGATTTTGGCTTAGAAATTTTAATTCATAAAAAAATATTTATTCATAAAATAAATAAAAGTTCTCAATAACCGTTTAAAGCTATCTTAAACATTCAATATTTAATATTTTTCCGACTATCCGGCTTAAGATATCTCTTAATTTCCATCTTAATGCTTTTATTATATTTATATGAAATATTAAGATATAAATCAATAACACGACAAATATATACTTTCAGTAATAAATTGTTGTAATAATAAAATTTTTAAAAAAGGATGGCTCTGCGTTTGTTTTAAAATATTTGTATTTTTCGTAGTATTAACTATTAAATATAATACATTTTTTTTTTTGCTATCATCAATTGCTTTATTAAAAGTAAATGAGTGTTTTTTATTTAAGTTTTATTTAATGTACTTAATTTCAGGTATGTTCTCGCCTTAACAGCTGGCATAAAAATTAAATGGGCCCCATTATAATAGTTAAAATGTTTGTGTGGGCAGTAAAACTGTCGTGGGGCCGGCGCAACTCATATAAATTACAAGTGCCAGTGCGAATTGCATACGAACCACGTTTATCTTGGATTTTCACAAACAGACTGGCTGAAAACGAATAGCTCGCGGCCGGAAGTCGAAGGTATTTTGCAGAAGTGGGTTTATTATTTCTGGCTTCTTGTTCCTTTATTTCAGTAATTCTAAAATAAAAGGAAATTTAAAATAATTGTAATGAAACACCAACAACCCTTAGAGTTAATTCATTAATTCCGAAAACGTTACAAAAGAATTTACGAAAAAAAAAACCTCTCTTATTTTAAATTGTTTTGTGTGATCCGTTCTATTTTCAGTTTATTTTATTTGGAATATAATCAGGGACATATTAGTGACTTAAGGCTTCTTTGACCATCTCTGAGTAAAGTGTCAAGTAGGCTAACCGCCATTTCGGCGGAGTTGCGGAAGAGTGTTCGTCCGAACCTCGCAACTTCGCCTATAGCGGACGCGGAGGACACCAAGAGGTTTAGTCGGTAGGTCTACCCCACTACCATCTCGGGGCTGGAGTCCGACATAATCCACAGGTCTGTCCCCAGGCCGGTGGGTATCTAAGATGATTCCTCTTGCCAAACATTAAAAAGAAAATAATAAAAAAAAAGCCTATCAAAAGATGCAATAAACCGAGTGCATAATTTAATAAAACATAAAATTATTTCTAAAATAACTAATCAACACTTTACTTGTAGTTGGTGAAAGTGGCCCTTATTCTTTTTTTATTGCATTGGAATAAGTATCCATTTTTGGTTATTGACGGCCTAATTGATGGTAGGTGGTAATTGCCTATATCACAAGCAACGCCAGATGTGCAGAAAGTGCGCTGCAGACCATAATAGGATCAAGGAAAAGGGATTAGGAAAAGTAGGACTTTGACATCCCTTACTCACTCACCGAAACAAAACAGGACATACTTTTATTTCACGGTGGTCTTCTGTAAAGGGGTAAACTCTTGCTAAACCTTTAAAATATCGGCGGGACGAAAGACTAGAAGAACAGCACATTCGTCTCAACAACGCTAATGAGAAATAGATCAACGGCTTAAGACGGCAGTGGCCGCATAATATACAACATCTGAATAATTGAGCTTCATATGGATTGCTTTTTCATACAAACCGGATATTGAATACAGAACCTACCTTATGTTAATTTATACAAATAGGAAAAATTTATAAGTAATGTTTGTCTGCACTGCAAAGCAATGATCAAAAATACAGCCGGGAATGTGCTGTGCGAATGGAAAAGTAAAGCTACCTGAACTTGAGCAGCCACAAGCACCACTGAAAAATTTGTTAAATGGAATTACTGACGATTCAGTAACTAAAATAAAAAATATATTCAAGGTTAGTTCAAGATTAAGATTTCTGTTCCACTCCTTTAATGATAGAGTGGTATTATAAACCTCTTTTTAATAAACGGGTTATCCAACACAAAAGCTTTCTTTGAATTGGAAGCAATTATTTTTACAGAGAGATTTTATTCGACTTTAAAAAAACCTTCAGTAGATGTCGTCGGTACTTTGGAGAATAATTTTCAGTAAGCACAATATCTTTTATAACCAAAAGGCTTGAACACGTTTCAACGCCGCGGCCGGTAGCCCAAATGTCAGGAAGGTGCAGTGCCTCTACAAATAGAATTTACATTGAGCTACGAACATCGCAGGCGATTAAATTTGGATGTGTTTTTTTCGAATATTAATGCATTAAACAAAATTTTATTATGTCACCAGAAAAGTGAAGTCACTCTACGCTATTTTTAAGGTGCTATGAATAAATATCCTTTTTTAGTTTGTTTCTTTTTTTTTTATCTCACAAATAAGTTCACTTTTAAGTTAACAAATTAATTTAAGACATGAAGACGTAGTAATTAATGGATATTAAATACTATTCAGTCAATAATTTTTCTTCAATTTAGACTTGACGCAGTTTTGACACATGGTATAATCCGAAATTCTAAATGATATATATTTTTTCTGTTCATAGTACCTACTGAAAACCACTAAAAGACAACTAGGATTAGTTCCTTACATTTGAATGTACAGATATTATATCGCACAATTCCGAAAAGGAAGGTTTAATCCATCATTCAAAGAACGCATAAACATCGCCATAATTGCCAGCAATGAATCTTGCGGACGAATATTTCTGTTGTATTGTCTCGTTGATATCTTATAAATCATGTCTCGTATCCGTTTGACGGAGCATCATATTTCCACGTTACGCCCGTTGGCTCTCAGCCAGTGTTCGCTCGTGACCAGAGGGGCACATTACTACGCTCCTTCCCGCCATACAAATCTGGAGTTTAATTTGTGTGATAAATTGATTTAAAAAATGTCATACCAAGTGTTTTGATGCTGTGCCAATTGAATTATGACCATAATTTTTAAGAAAATACAAATAGATTTGTCTATCTGGAGATTTTAATTCACTTAGAAAGGTCACTGACATTTTTGTAAAATGAAGGAATTTGGTGAATGGTGAAGGAAGCTTTTTTCCAGGGGTCCAGGATTTGATTCCCGACAGGGTCAAATTTGGAAATGAACTTTTCTGGATCTGGATCTGGACCCTCCTTAGAGCACAATACTTCATTTCGCAGTAACCACCCCCTTTGACTTTGACCACCGTTAAATAACAGTATGTGTATTGTTGTGTTTCAGTGAGTGAGTAAGGGACGGTAGAATTGTAAAAAGAATTGTAACGTGTCCATGGAATAACATTTAAAACCCCGGTGGGGTGTGTAGGACAGTAATACAGATTATATTCAGTGCGTAGCTGCCCCATATCCAATTAATGGAAATGAAATGCTCTATGCTTTCGAAGTGGCACTCACTAGAGATTGTGGTGGTGTAATTGTATTACCACAGGAAGTGTATTTTCCTATCTCTGAAATCTAATACTAGCAATATTCTATTGTTGAATTTTTCAAGAGTTATTGTTTTCTGTAGCTAGATATCTGCTGAACACAGTGTACTTTGCCGCTACTGATTCATTAATTACATTGGGTTGTTAGACCCGACGTAATACAATTTTTATATACATTTGCACTGACGTAGATTTAATAATAAAAAATTAAATTATACAATCTTTTTTTAAAAATTATGTATGCGATAGCTAATTCATCTATCCACTACCCAGTCATGCTTGGCAATCCTTTCAATAACATGTCACCGTAAGCTTCAACAATTTCATTTAAAATACAGGAAGTATCCTTTTCAGGTAAAACATGAAACGGATCGTAATGAAACATCTGCTGTTCTTTACGATACTGCTCACAAAAATACTTGCACTAGAAAACAATGGAGCATAATATGAAATTTAAGTAAGATATTTGAATAAACACCTTTTATCTGTAGGATGAATACGTGGAAAACATATTTAATATTACATCTTGTTCAGTTTGTAACTAGTTTATAACTAGATATATCAAGCTTAAGGTTTTTATTGTTGTCTATACTATTTATACACGTAATAATAATAACTTTTTATTATTTTACAAGTCGACATATTTTAAACTGTATTTATGTATTAAAAATAGTTGTAATTTATGTACATACCTAGAATATCGCTAGTTCACGTATATTATTATGTCTTACTAAATTTAACGGCTAGAAAAACCATGTAAAACAGGTAGTATAATATAAAGCGAGACGAATACCAAATAACTTTGGCACATTCTAACTGAATGCGTTGGAAAGAAAATTCGGTGAAAATTCGCATGTTCTCCAAAGAATGTCTGAGATTCTTGTACAAGACTTTATAGAAAGTACAAGTAAAGGAGAATACGTGTTACTGTGTGATTTTATGTTCTTTAAAAGTATTGGAAGATATTTTTCTTTTAAATTTTTTGCATGAATGTGGCAAAGATGAAAATTCAAACGAAACACTTGAATTGTTTATGTCTGAACATTTGTATCGAAATCTTTTTATAAGACTCTCTTTTCTTTTAACTGACCAAAATGCTACTACATAAGGATTACCATGACTACACGAGCCAAGTGTATACCAAGAATCCCCTGTTTTACTTAATTATCCTAATTAAAATTTAGCCTCATTAGCAATGGCCACGAGCAGAAATTACATGTTTCATTTCGTTTCGTTTCTCTTTTTTTATTTACTTATTCACTAACTTAAATGGAACGGAACTACATTTTAGCAAAGTTAATTTTATACGTTTTGCTTGCAATGGCAATTGAGTTGTGTTTACATTTTTTTTTTATATTAGCGTCCCGCTATCGGCTTGCACGGAGTTTAAATTTTCAAAAATGCTTTCTCAGCGGATGATGCTTACCGAACCCCATAATGATGGGATCTAGATAATAATCACTAAGATTCTAAGATATACAAAAAAGGCAAGTACACGGAGATCATAATTTTATCACATAAATGAAGATATTAAAACATATCGTTGTTCAATGTTCATATATAGCACGAAGCGAAGAAATAGGCAAAAAATTTGGAGCATCGTCGCGTAGTCGGGACAAAAACTATACCGTCCCGGTCCTGATAGCTTCATATTTCATCACACACGTAGGTCGAAAAGCCGCTTTATTTATGTGCATACCCACGGAAATGTTGAATATAGGTCGGGTCTTTTTGTAACGAGGGCAAAAAGCATGACTTCATTGAAAATCTTTCATGGCTGGCAACTCTGTGGGACATATTTGCGTTAAAACAAGTCGAATACACTGCTTAATTTAAAATTGGAAATATTTTGCTTCTATTTTAGTTTGCGTAACTTAGACGAATATTGACAAAACTGGAATTCAAAATGGAATCGGAATCCATACACGTAAGATTGATGAGCAATGATAATAATGTCAATTAAATGTTCAGCAGCCATAATCGCGGTCTAGTCTAAACGACTAAGTCAATTAAATCAATTAAATCTTTTGTGTGTCAGAAATGCTCAATTTGTATATAAAGTATTTGTATATAAGTGGAATATCTTGATGTTAAACAATGAATACACTATTAGAGTGTTTAATATCTTAATCCTATGTATAAAAAAGTTTAGATGATTTGTGTACGCTTCAAAAACTTGAGAATGGGTAGACCGATTTTGATTCGGTTTTTAAGTTATGTATATGGAAAGAGGGATAAACGAGGAAGATTTATATATATATATATATATATTAGGGTGTCCCAAAAAAATAAAAGTATTTTTTTTCCAACGCATACCCTCTTATTTTGTTTCAATGATGTCAAAGGTATTATAAATAAAGTTTCACGTATTTAGAACCACGGCAACCCGTGCCGACTTGCATCGAAACATGTCGGTACTTGTTTACTAAGGCGCGCGGGAGCCAACGTATTGATGTGCTTGATGTTGCTTGTTTGTTGATTAGTAAACGCATTGTTTTCATTCTGTCAACATGTCAATGGAGTTACGCAGTTCTAAAAAGGGGATATTTTTAATAGGGGACGTAAAACATCAAATTACTGGTTCAAAACTTCCCTCTAATGGACAGGTACTGGCAGTTCTGTTCTATAATATTCGAGAAGTTAATTTAAGTGTCAATGAAAGCGCCAATCTTACTATTCGTGAGTGCATTATTTACTGGGAAAAGGCACGTATACCAACTAAGTCTTTACCAAACTGTGTTAAAAAACTAGTTAACTTGTACCAAGTTTGGAGAGATTTGCAAAAAAATGCAAATAAAACTCAAGGCGTGTTTGTGCAGCGTCGGCGAGAATTTATTTCAAACTTAAATGATTTGTTTGATCTTGCACACGCCGATGCCCTTAATTTAATGAGGATTAATGAAGATAAGATCTTCCTGCAGCGCCAGAGGGAGCCAGGTCGGCCTGGTCACTTAGCTGGAGTGGATAAAAAACTGGCCGAAAAGGAGGAAAAAGCCTACGTTAGAAACATTGACGAGCAAAAGCGACGTGATAAATATCTGTCATCCTTAACTCCTTCATCACCTTCTTATGAACCACTACAAGAAAATTCGTCTTTTGAATCTGAAATAATGGATTTGCAAGAAAACTTGCCCACCTTTACCGAGAGCACACAGTCTAACACTTCTATGAGGAAAAATTTCATAACTCCGAAATTAGTGGCAGCTTTAGATAGGTGTCAGTTAAGTATGCGAAATTCTGTATTTATTATTGAAGCAACTATTGAAGCGCTTGGACATAACACTGACGAATATCCTATAAGTAAGTCCTCAATTCAAAGAATTCGTACAGAAAAGCGAAAAGAGCGCGCAGAAGCTATAAAAGTTGATTTTCAAAACGAGGTACCGGATACTGTAACTGTCCACTGGGATGGCAAACTCTTACCAGCTTTAGATAGACGAAAATCTAAAGAAGAACGTTTACCGATAGTTATTTCGTACGATCATATAGAACAACTCATCGCTGTGCCAAAATTAGAGAACTCTTCAGGAAACGAACAGGCACAGGCAGTTTGGAACGCTATGATTGATTGGAATCTTGAAGATAAAGTGCAGATTCTCTGTTGTGATACCACTACTTCCAATACAGGTCGTATTAATGGTGCCTGTGTGCTTCTCGAACAGAAAATGAATAGAGAAATGCTCGTTTTTGCTTGCCGCCATCACGTCTGCGAGTTGGTATTAAAAGGTGTGTTTGAAGCCAAAATTAGCCAAGTCACTACGAGCCCTGACATTCCACTGTTTAAAAAGTTCCGAGAAAACTGGAAAAATGTTGATCCCGAAAGGATACAGAGTTATTCAGAAAAGCTAGCATGCCTAAATGTTTCAGAAATTAACGAACTGCTAGACTTTTACCAATCTGAATTAAGTAAAAAAATTGCTAGAGATGACTATCGTGAATTAATAGAGCTATCAATAATATTTCTCGGCGGAGATAGAGAGAAGAGATTTAAGATCCGGCCTCCAGGTGCCATGCACCAAGCTCGATGGATGACGAGAGCGATTTATTCACTGAAAATAACTTTACTTAGCTCTCAATTTAAAATTTCGAACAAGGACAAGGTAGCTCTATTAGACGTGTGCCTGTTCATCGTGACATCCTACGTGAAGCCTTGGTTGCAATGCACTTTAGCGGTACAGGCACCATACCAGGATTTATGCTTTTTGAAGACCATGAAGGCTTACGAAAGTATCGACAAAAGCATCTCAAAAGCAGCTTTACAGAAGTTCTGCCAGCATTTATGGTATTTAGTAGATGAAGTATCTGTCTTGTCTATATTTGATGATAATGTAGACCAGGAAACAAAAGTAAAAATTGTTGCTAACTTAGCCAAAGAAAACTCATCAGCCTACGGTAAACGCTACATCCCATCGAAGGAAGAACTATGTGGCCCACTTTTCGGTTAGTAGAACTAGTAAAAATATTTGTTTTCTTTTATCACTTTGCTTAGATAACTTATTTCTATCTTTTTCAATTTCAGAGAAAAGCATTGATGATTTTGTGTCAATCAAAAGTAAGGCTGTATTCAATCGACTCAAAATTGATGACAGTTTCCTCAACGAGTGTCCTGCTTCATGGTCAAATAATACCTCGTTTCAACATGCTAAGAAAAAGGTGCTGGCACTGAGAGCAGTTAACGATACGGCTGAAAGAGCGGTTAAGTTAATGCAAGACTTCCATGGCTTAATTACTGTGGAAGAGGAACAAAAGCAATTTTTATTACGTTGCGTACAAGAACACAGACAGGTATATCCGGATTGCAAAAAGCAAACCTTAAAAAGAAAATTTAGTAAATAATGTTCTTTTAACGATTAATACTTAATAAATATTATATACGGGTAAAACAGTGTTTCATTTACTGAAATACGTATTAAGTTCTACAACCTCTCTATGGCTTCCATACTAACTTTTCATTTAAAGTTTGACATCAAGTCGGCACGGGTTATCATTATCCGATCGCCATAATATTTATTATTTAAGTCATTAGGGTCAAATGGAAAAAAAATAAGGGGTATGCGTAACTCCATTCGCAAAAAAAAAAATTGCCCTTATAGCCTGGGACACACTAATATATATATATAAATTTCACCCCGGGCGAAACCAGGAGCGGGTTACTAGTTGAAAACAACTTTGTAGTATATTTAAAAACTTATCATAGCAATGAAAATATTACTTAAGTACATCATTATCTTGCTAACATTATTATTTAATTAACCACAATACGATTATAAGCTTGAACAGTTTCATAGTAAATATTTTTGTTGTTTCAAAAGTTGATTAATGATTACTTTACGTAACAGTTGAGTTAGAAAATGTTCATTAACAACGAATACAAATTCATTTTCCGCGAATAAGTTAACAGAAAATATTTGTTTCGTCGTAGTGAAAAAAAAAAAAAAAAGTATCTAGTTAAAGTTTTAATTTAAATTAAAGAAGTGATTTAAAGAATTTCACAGTTGTTTTTCTATGAAAATATTGTATATACCGTGATGAAATAAAATATTTTTATGTAATTACAACTTGGCGAGTTCACGCCTGGCTGGGCTTTAGTAGTGGTGAAGAGACTTGATCGCTCAGGTCATTACGGTCACGACTCTACACTGAGGAAAGTACAGATTTTATTTTAATTCTTACTTACATATAAAAGTGTTATGAAAACGTTCTCGAGTTACATACGTCTTGTAAATTTATACTTTCATATACCTACTTACCTTTCATGGCTTGCTTTTATTTTCTCGCAGTGTTTTATTCGTAGTCAGCACTTCGACCTTCGACCCGACAAAAGAATTGACATCATTGAAATATCTTTGACTAGCTGATGCCAGCGACTTCGTCCGCATTGAAATATGAAAATATAACACTTGAGAAAATATCTGAAATCTTTATCGCTGTGACCAATGGTATTTTTAGACGACCCCTCGGGAACCTAACATTTCTCAGAATAATCCAGGTAATAAACTATATGTGTACTAAATTCCGTCTAAATCCGTTGAGCCGTTTTTTTTTTCGTGAAAGTGTAACAAACATCCATCCATACATTCATTCTCACAAACTTTCGTATTTATAATATTAATAGGATTTTACGGCCTGTCGATACGACAGACATATTAGTGGAGAAAAAACGATGCTTTGTACAAAACATTTTCATTAACTTGAGTATAATCTTAATATATAAAAATTAAGTGTCATATAAAAAATAAGTCTAAACTACTGAACCGATTTTGATCAAACTTTGTAACTATATGTAATTTGGTCCAACTTAAATGATAGGATAGTATTAATTTTGAACCCGGGCGAAGCCGAGAGCGTGTAGCTAGTAATATAATAAAATCGTAAACGAATCGTGTCTGTACATTCAATATTTAAAATATTTAAAAACTATTTTTGCATATGTTACCGAGGTCAAGAAATAGTTTTTAGATTTTTTTTTTTTTTTTTTTAATCTGTGCGTTTGTGCACGCAAATCTCAGAAACTACTTGCCGATTTGAATGCGGTTTTCACTGATGTATTGATAATTACCTGGATTAAACTGTAGGATACTTTTTTATCATGAAAAAATTTTAGATTACCGAAGGATCGTTTAAAAACGAACTACAGTGCGTACGAAGTTACGGGCACAGCTAGTGTAAATTAAAATTGGGCTCAACTACAAATAAAATCTGAAAAGTGAAAAAGATACGTATCAAGCATGAAGTATATTATGATTAAGCAGATATTTCATGCAAGTTTAATAACTGAACATTTCTTTTCTTAAATATTTCTTAACAAATTTTCTAAAAATTCAGTCGAAAAAATTTCAGTCACGTCCTAAAGAATTACACGCTAATCTTTTATGACAACGTGCCTGAATATTAAAGCCAAAATAATTTCCACAGTCCCATTCGTATCTCCATTACTTTTGTAATCTCAAATCGTGTGTGATTTTTACTAATATTTTCAAATCACATATAAATGTTCTTGTGAAGAATGAAATAAATTATATAAACCCTAGAAAGGATTTTATATGTCTTTAACAGATATGTCTTGATGCAGCGGATATTGCCCTCGATATAATCATGAGATAAACTCATTTCTTACCGCACACACGAGGTAGGGGTTCTTAGTAATAGATGATGTCATTATTATCTCTCCTTTCAGCATTTGTCATTCAGAAGATATGTGACGTGCCTGCTGCCTTAGAAGGCCGATGAATTCATTGCACTGTTAATATTCAGTCACTTTATTATATTCAATTAACTTTGTTTTTATATTTAAAAAATGTTTTGGTTTGTGTACGCTTCAAAAACTCGAGAATGGGTAGACTGATTTTAATTCGGTTTACACATGTGGAAAGTGGGAGAATTGTGGAAGATTTTTGTATATACAGGTGAAGCCGGGATCGGGTCGCTAGTATTTATATAATATTAATGTAATTTTTATGAATGCCGCTGCTTTTATAATTATGTTTTATATGAGTTATCTAGAATTGACACAATAACTTGCCTATTAGATACATTTCAAATAATGATAGACAAATTAAGAGGATGCATGATACAGGAAAATCGTGAAATCAAATTTCACTATTGCGTCATCTATTGAGTATTAAAAAAACAAACTCGTAAAAAAAGTGTTAGAAAAAAATATGTTATTTTTAAACTCAGGACATACTAATTATATATCAAGTTTCATTCAAATTAGTTAAAAGATTTACGCATTATTAGGTAATAAATATAAGATCTACGAGTATAAGTATCGTTACAAACTTTCACATTTCAAAATATGTTAAATAGACATTAAGTCCTTCATTAACATTAAACAGCTACAATCTAATTTTACAAGCTACTTACTTAAAGTCAAATCAAGTCTATTCGTCTTTGTCGCTTGTCTTCTAAGTCTATGTGTCTTAAACGTGGCGGTGGTAATACACAAGAAGATTTTAACATAGAAGAAAATCTTAAGGGACTAAACCGGCAGTCTAGACTAACACAAACGTATCTCTTCCTTTAAAACAATTAATATTTTAACAGAGAAATAGAAATTATATACCTCCTCAGGGTATACTATACTGTGCTATCGACACGCAGAGCAGCGCTTACTAGAAAATGGAAATTTTTAATTTCATTGAGATTCTTTCTGCGAAAAATGCTTAGGTATAGTGGCAACTATGCTTCAGGCGTATAAATATATCAATTATTAAATAAAATTCTGAGCATATTCCTTCCGATTTTCTGTGAATCATTAAATTAAATCAAAGTTAAGTCAAAGATATCAGTGTGTAAAGCAAAATTAATGATAGCGTAACAGGCTAGATATCACATCTAAAGATTATAGAGAAGACCAACATAAAATAATATGTATAATATAGAAATAATATAAAAATATTATATATATTTGAAACACAGCTTATATTATTATACGTGAATTTATTTCACGGTGATTTCTCTAAAGAGGGGATTATTTCTTTCATGATAAGCAGGCTGACGGTCTATTTGAAGGTAAGTACAAGGTTGTTGGAAATCACAGTTGCACAGCCACATCACAAGCAATGCAGCTGAGGCCTGTGAAGATAAATTGTAAGACTGGGTGAGGGTAGGGAATGGATTTTGACTTCACAACAGCACATACTATAGTATTTAATGAGCATTAAATACTAACAGTGTTCATGTTCCAAATATTGCAAGTTTTTGATACCTTTTTCTCCCTATAATACCTTTGAAAGTCATCTTTCATCCCCTATCAAAACTCCGTGAAAATTACAAGTTCCTAAGTCGTTGAGAATATCGGAAATTCGGTGGCAACTGATATGCATGATAGATTTATCATATCAGCCGCCAGCGTTTCGGACGGATATTGGTACTAAATTTGCATTTTTATCGAAATGCCCAATGTAAACCAATTTCAAGGGCAACGGGCGGCCGCTTTAATATCGGACTAATATCTTGGCTGTCACTAACTATATACTAAGATGTTTGCGATGGTCCTTCAAAAGCAAAGATCTTACTTCAGTAGAAAGTGTTTGAAGTGTTACGACGATCCTTTTTTCCCCTTTTCAATATCATAGACATCATATTTCATTTCAGTTCTTCGAACAACTTGTACAAGTAAAACAATGAAGGAATAATAAAGGGTCACGACTAAGACTTTAGTCGTGGCCAAATTAGGAACCAGTATTGTAATATACAGCCTTAGGTTAGATCCTCGTCTGCACATTCGTCCGCTAGAAGCTCTTCTAAACTATACGACGAATTTTTAATTATTCCGATAATTCTGTATGTGAAATAAATTTTCTAATTTATTTTCATATGGTTTCCAAATACTTCGAGGAAAGTCAAAGCTTTGGAATTACATTGCAACAACAAACTATTTTCGGGCGCCTAGATACTACGTTAGACAATCCTTAATTTTTTTAGAAATGTAATATAGATTGAGATTTTATTATTAGAATACGGGCTAACTAGATTAAGGTCGCTACTCATCTATAACGAGATTATTCAAATTACGACTTTATTCTATTTACGTATAAGTAATCTATTCCAATTATTTATACTCGTATAATAGTGTTATATATTTACGAGTTTCTCGTATACAAACTTTAAACAGTCATCAAAATTTAATAATATTCGATATGTATTTCTAAAATTATACATATTGTATAATTTTGAGAAATTATCGGTTTCTCATAACGACTTTTGAGTATAAAGCCGAGCAAACGTACCACAGGCAACAATCTAATCATGTTTGCTTAGACTGACCGCATTCTGAAAACTTTGAGCTTGTCTGGAGGACAAGAAAATTCTCAGCAACTAAATTGCCTCTTCGCTATACTATAAAATTACAAATTAATTACTGTATTAAAATTAAATCCTCATTTTAACACTTCTTTAATTAATCATTGTGGTTGCTTGAAATCTTTTTAAAACAGACGCCTGGCAGACTAGTGATAAAACTAATTATAAATTGTAACAAAATAAACAGAGCCCGTGAAACCACTGCTAAGTAATAAAGTTCTCAAGAATAAATCGCTTTTGGAGAAATGTTTCTCTCTTTCATGTTGACTATAAATGACAGAACCGAACGATTTTTCTAAATCAACTAAATCTGATATTAATCTAAACCTACAAACTAACAAAATTTAAGTGTCTGTTTGTAATGTCAAAATTTAAATGAATGTAAATGAAAGTCTTATCTGTAATGAAGTAAAAAATCTGTCTGTTCGTTCCAGCTAATCAGCTAACTCAGTATTTACCTATAGGCATAAATAATTTGTCTTTAAACAAGCTTGCTTGAAATAATAATTACAAGAAAGTCATAAATACCTACATTAAAAAAAAATAACAATGTACTAATAAACTTTAAAATTAAGATGCTACGCCGTAGTCGACGTGAACGAGACAAAGATATTTTGATGAATTAGATTTGCACCGACAACGAAGTTTGCCAGTCAGTCCACAGATGGCACTGGTTGCACAATCAATGCAATAAATCTATTAATCCACGATTATGAACTGAATTAGCCTCGAATAGATTTTATAACAATGTGTTGCTATTATATACTATTATGTTGTGTGCAACATAATAATATGTAAAAAAACTATAAAAGGGTTATAAAATTTTCTCCAAAAGAATTACTGATTTTAGAAAAGTATTTCATTTGAGTAAATATTAGGTAAAAATAGATAGATAAAAGAACCTTTGTACTGCTTTTAAACTCAGAACAGACACAGATTGTGGCGGAAATGGGAGCAGAGCTTTTCACGATTTATCCACTCTGATGTATTGTTTTTAAAGCGCTTGCCTGAGATTTAGAAAGAAGAACAAAATTCAATAGAAATTGCTCGCCGCAGGTACATTGTGTCCAAAATAAAATCGCTAAATAATAATTCTTATATAAAGTATGGTTTTGAAAAGCTTAGCTACACAAAGTTTTCACTTTTCATTTCAAAAATTCGAAAGATTAGTAGAATGTGTTGTACTATTTTGAAATATTTTTAAATGTTGGCTAAAAAAGATTTTAATATGACTTAATTAAATTTTCGTTTTTTTATACAAAACTTACAGAACCAATTTCAGAGTTGGTATAACTATCGCTTAAACACACACACGCATCTATACATTTTCCTCATACAAAAAGTTCAAAACGCGCCTAAAGAAGTTATCACTTCAAAAAATTAGCTTTAACGTTAAGCTTAAGAGAAAAGTAATGGCTACTAAATTAACGAAAATTAGCAGTGACTTTTTTTACAAGAGCCATTTGAAATATAGCCATTTTTACAAAAGCTTATCTATTGTACTCTAAAAACACAGCGAAACCCAAGTACTAGTTGAGATGAAACTAATAAGCAAGTGTTTATCTATTTATTGTCTCCGTAACATTTAGCAGAAAGTTGCTGTCAGAAACAACAATAGTTGCTTGTTATTGAGCCTTTATCTTTGTTGTTTGTTTCGAGTTCTTATCTTAACATGAAGTATCATTTGTGCATTTGAAATATAAACAAACATGATGACAAATATGCGAATGAGATAATAATAATCCTACTAATATTATAAATGTGAAAGTTTGTGAAGATGGATGGATGTTTGTTACACTTTCATGGAAAACAGGTTTTTTTTTTCAGTTGTTTAATTTTTCAACGCGGACTTAGTTGCGGGCACCAGCTAATATAGGTACAATTACAATGTAAACATAAATATTGTTATGGAAGAACAGTTTTTCCGAAATAAAATATAAATACGCTATTTTCATTGCAAAATTCGTACATTATTCGTATATTTATTGGTTTAATTGCAACAATTAATTTCAACAAATAAAATGAAATTCGACCAGTACTACCAGTATTTGCAACAAAATATTTAATTGCGCTAGTCATAAACAAAAATATATAATATTAATTTGTTAAATGCTTGTAAATATTTGAAAAAATAAAGCTGAATTTAAGCTCTACATTTGATGTCGAATTCAAATTCATGATAAATATGCACGAGTTGACGGTTTTATACCATTTAGGTTGTCTAAATGTAATTACCATTATGTCTATCTGTTAGTCTTTAGTTCTTCTGAATTACGAGACGGTTTTGAAGTGAATGTCTCTTGTACGTGCATATACAATTTCGTCAAATTTTTGTAATCCACCCAATATAAAATTAATTACTAAATGTGGACACTATTGGCTTTCGTTAAATAAATCCGTCTCTAAAAACTTGTTACATATTATATCTATTATATCTCACACTGGACACTCTTTTCCTCCTTTGCTATACCTATACGTTGCCTTACCTGCTGAGAATTGACATGACAGGACTTTATGTGCCCTTTTTTTCTTATTATTATTGTTAAGTATAAATACATGATACAGTAAAGTGAAGGTACGTTTAAAATTTGGTCAGTAAAACTCATGTAAATAATTTAAATGCATTATATTATAAATGTATTAAATATTGTAATGTTCTACAGAATTCTACTCCAACCTTAAAGACTACAATAAATTTTAGAACGAAGCCTATTTATACTATGGAGATACGTTTCAAAAAACGCGGCTATTTCTTTCATTTTGACTGACCAGATCGGCCAGTAGAATCTGAAATTTTTGATTACTATACGCACCGAATTTTAGATCATTTCTAATTTTGAGAGAAACTGTGCCGTCTGAGTCGGTTATCTTGGAACATTATCTCATGTAAAACTCCAGTTGGGGCCCACTTGAAACTTTATACAAAAACTTGTAAGTACTTGACGGAGCCTTGTTCTTAAGAATAAATTTGATTTCCTTATCAGTCCTTAACCTGTTTTAGAAGGACGTGCCCTGCATATTAAAGGAAGCTCCGCGTAGCTTTGTTTAAGTTGATGTATTTTCACGAAAGGTGTGAATGAGGTCTTTTTACGAGAACAGGGTTATAAGCTTACTTACTTATACAACAAATTTACATAAGTATCGGCAGGGTCAATGTTTCGATGTCTTTAGATATTTTGGCAAAGGTGTTAACACTTTATATTCATTTTTACAAGATATTATAATAACCACCCCATTACATAAGACCACCGTGAAATAACAGCATATGCGCTTTGTGCTAAGTGAGTAAGGGATGCCAGAGCCTATTACCCCATCCCTTCCTTATCCCTTATCCTTAATCGACAGCACACTTGCAGCACCTATGATGGCGTTGCTTGTGTTATAGGCGACCTAATATGAAGTGGACGGTCACGGCGACAGTGGCGACCAATTTTTATATTTTTAGATGATCCCTCGGGAACCTAACATTTTTCCAGGATAAAAGGTATTTTAAAACCAGATAATGAACTATCTGTGTGCCAAATTTCATCGAAATCCGTTAAGCCGTTTTTGCGTGCACTGATAATATCTACAACTGAACAAATCTTTGCACCGTGGATAGATGGCCCAAACGCATTAAACAGTCTGTAATTTATAAATTACTAGCTAGACGCTCCCGGCTTCGCCCGGGTTCAAAATAAAAACTATCCTATCTTTTAAGTTGGACTAAATTACACATAGTTACGAAGTTTTATCAAAATCGGTTCAGTAGTTTAGGTGTTCAACTGTGACAAACAACGTGACACGAAATTTTTATATATATAGAAATATGCAAAATCTGTAAATAACGCTGTATATAGATATTATTCTAAATTTAAAAACAAGTGGGCTCGTAATATTTTTAGGCAAAATCTTGTAGGTACAGGATTAAACGCATGCAGCGGTTTGACGTTCTACATCGGTCTAACATGACAATTATATTCAGGTGGTGTTCACAAAATTATTCATGGCAAGCTTTTATCAAAGCGTAATTTCACTGTTGGCTAGGTTGAAGCTGAATTGTGTATGCAACTTGTAATAATAAATTAAACCGTATGGTGCACAAAAAGTCTAACAAATCTTAGTCAGTGTTAATATCGTTAACTGTATCTCGGGTCAGAGATTGTCTAGAAAATTTTTGTTAAGTTATAGGCCCATTGTACATTTACGTCCACGCTTAGTGGAATTTTATAGGGGAGACTGCTATCTGCTGTCTCCAGCTAGTCCACTGCTATGTCCAGCAGTGGACGTCCTTTGGCTGAAATGATCATGATACATCTACATAATATAGAGACAACTGAATGAAGCAATGTAGTGTGAGCTTTTTCTGGATCTACCCACATGCTGAGGGTAGATACGGAAAGAGAGGCCAATGTGTGTTGGCTGGTTGTCTATTTCGAGCCGACAGTCTTTATGAAATCAGCGACGAGTGTAGTCGCGATTAGAAGTAGCTTATGATAATAAGAGTCACTGAGTGTGTAGTGTGATGTAAATGTATAATTAGGGTTATTATTGGTAATGTAAATATTATGTGAATATTATAATGCGAACGTGTAAACAAATAATATAATTGAAATGTGTCCATCTAATATTGAGTTTTATTCAAGGCAACGACCCTTCTGAACTCTTATAGTTCAGAAGTGGGATTGTACCAAGAATATTTCTTAATGTTCTAAACGTCCACTAAATCGACTCAAGTTTTATATGCATTGAGTGCGGATTCAAGTAAAAAGGATACACTTTAAACATGAATCACGTCGTCATGACTACGCTACTGCGGGTTGATATTTTACAGGTCAACTACGTCGGCCAAAAGTTGTGAGTGCAGGTTGGATATGCCAACAGAGTAGCGCCGTAGGCATACGTCTGCTGAGCCACGCATTCTAGTCTGGGCATAGATGTTAGTCCGGACAAGGAAGGAAAGTTTTTATGAAAGGCTTACATTGGTTTTTATACAATATTTTGTTGTTTAATTAAATGTTAGCATGTGAATGGATTGGTATTTAATTTTGCCAAAATTACGTTTCAATATATTTTTTTTCTAATGTCGTCTGAATTTTAAATTTAAAATGAGATTAAATACTACTCGGGTGACTTTTTTTTTATTGAGGGACATATCTTAATAAATATTAGAAATGATTTATTCTTAAAGAATGTGACAAAAAGGGCCAAAAAGAAAAAAAAAAGTGATTTTTTTTAGTATATTTATACAATATTAAAGGTAGATCTTATAGATCAAATGTTAATACTTATGTTATGAAATACTTATATGTACATATGATCAACAAATAAATTATTCTATTCCAATAAACGAAATACAAAACTATTAGAAAACACTAAAAATCTCTACTGTAGAAATTGATGTCCAAAAATTTATTTTTCCCGATTATTTGTCGCCGAGTTTGCCGAGAGGAGCGCGTGTCTGCACGCGCCTGTTGTGTGTCACGCCTGTTGATCCTGACTGTGGCACCCCGGTGGTGCCTGCTAAATGGTGTGGCTGCGGGCTTAGTGGGAGTGCTGCTGAAGGGAGACTCGGGCTCTCGCTTTCACTGGTGCGGTGCAATGGGCTGCCGGCGGCGTTCCGGCGTCAATTCTCGGTGGAGCACGTGGCCGGGTTCAAGTGCGTGTGTGTGCCGGGCACGACTGGCACGCGCTGCGAGGTGAACGTGGATGAGTGCGTGTCGTGGCCGTGCAGCCACGGCAAATGCGTGGACGGCCACTCGTGCGAATGCTTGACGGAGGTTCGACGTAAAACATCCAGGTATTCGGCGCAGTCACTTGCGTCATTTAAATAGTAATTATTTGAAACGTTACGATGTTGATCAAACATGACGTAGTAGATCGAAGTAGGTCACTCGAACGAAGGGTCGAGTGACGGCACCGCACAACTGACAGTAGATCTTCATCCAATAGTTCTCTTATTGATAACGATAATTTAAAAGGTAATAGTAGGTTGACAATAAAAGACGTAATGGAATTAACAAAAACACTACCTTCATCAACACCCCATACCCAAAATCATTTTGCAACAAACACAAACGTTGTGCCAGAGTTCGATCTTGCTAATAAAAAACAAACCATTTACTCTTGGATTACGAAATTAAAATAATGTTTTTCTCTTTACATATGGACTGAAACATAATAAATTCATTATGCTTTGCTTAAATTATCAGGCGTAGTAAAAAAAATATGGTATCAGGACTTGACTTGAGAATGGAAAGAAAAGTTGTGTACGATCTTTCGTACATTATATTAATAGAGAAAAGCCTGAACAAAAAGTATGTTTAGAAATTTAGATTTTCTAGCGGATTTAAGACGGTGATCAAAGGAGTATGGGTGCGTATGGATGATTCGCTGAATAATGGGAAAATGTTATTATAATAAAGTTCACATTGGTACGTGGTAACGTGATGATAAGGAAATTAAGAACATTTATAATGAAATCTATGTAGAGATTATCTAGTGTTTAGTATTCTAGCTGTGTTTAACGTTAATTTTAACCTGACATTCTAGCGGACCATATCTAGCAAACACAGCTCTTACATGAAATGTTGGAAAAGTAAAGTATGTCTAATTATATTATATTAGAGCGTATTAGCGTATCATAAAATCATAAAAAGTGCAGTCGAATGCATTATGTAATTATGGGAGAATAAAGGTGGGTTGGGAGCCCAAGCTTATTCTCAATTTGAAGATTTGGTAACTAATTTCAAATCAATTAAGGAAGGGGGTGTAAGGAATTAGCGTACACATTTTGTTAGGAGTAGTCCGGACAAACTTGCAATGGTATTAACAAATCAATTGTAATGAAATTGGCTACCCTAAACCTATGCTTAACCTATGTTTTTAATGCACTAAATTAAACCGTTGTTGACTTGCCAAGTTCGAAAGCGACTAGAGCATATTAGTATAAATTGTAAGCGATTTCAATGAGCTAGGATTCAGACACCGCACCGATAAATTACCCAAGTTGAAAGATTTTCTAGATAGACTTAGTTATAAAACCGCTAGGGAGAGGTCGACTGTGGAGTTACAAGTGAAAACTATTATAGTAACAATAGAATTTCTGACAGTACTAGACCACTTACTTAAACTCGCGGTGTTACTGGACACTACATTTACTGAATGGGATGGTATGGTTATCATTAATACTGATAAACATTTTTTTTGTTACAAAAGCAGCCTAATTTAAAACAGATGGAACGTATATTAAAATAACAGTGAGGAGAGGATACTGAATTTAGCTTAATAAATGCCGTACCAGTTGAGGTTGATGACGATGCTACTTGTGAAATTTATATTTATTTATTTATTTAGATTTAGATTACATACAGCCATAAATTTAAAAAAATATATATTATAGATTATATACAAATAGGCCTAAAGAATCATAAAAATTGTATTTTTACATTTATTTATTAATTAAAAAATAAATAAATAATAATAATAAGAAAAAGAAAAAGAAGAGAATATTCTATAAGTATAAAATTAATTTTTCAAAAGTAATTCGCCAATTTTCTTTTTATAAGAATTCAAATTGTTGGACAATATGTCGATATCATTCAGAATCTTATTGTAGTGATACTTGGAACGATGAAAGAAGGAATTTTTGCAATGATTAGTTCTACAATAGGGAATATGAAATGTATCACTTGATCTTGTTTTGGATTTTGGTACATTGAAGTGAATACATCCTAAAAGTGAAGAAGAATCGAAGTGATTATTTATTATTTTATATAAGAAGATTGCGTCAATTTAAGATCGCCTATTATATGCAATTTTATGTACATTTAGGGAGTCAGACATTTAGGGAAGCTAATTTGTCAAGAGTTGGCGAAGCTGGGTAAAAGTCAACTATTTACTAGAGCTCAAATTATTTAATGAAAAGGAGGATATAGAAAGAAACAAAATAGATAATCTGATCTTGAAGTAAATATAGGAAAAAAAAAATATGAAAATGAATTAAACGTAGAAAATAGAGAGCGCAGCTAGTGGCCTTGCTTAACATACAAGAATTGTTTACTTTTTGACTTAGTAGATACACATTTAATTGACATGACTATTACACTCAAGGATGCTATACCTGTTGTATACCGACCATATAGATTAGCCTATACCAAGAAGGGATAAAATTAATGGGATGATACAAGAAATGTTAAGACTTTAGTATATTAGTATAGTCAAATACATCTTACGCTAGAGCTATTATATTAGTGTAGAAGAAAACGGAGGTAGTAGAAAAGTTTATATGCCCTACTAGGATTGGCTAGTGTTTTTAGACGGTTTAAAAAAAAATATATCGTGATTTTAGGTAATCCTCTTACTAATAAGATACTCTTGAAATAAGATTGGAAGTGGGAGTAGGGTGATGAAAAGGAGAATGAATTTAGAACAGCAAAGGTAAAAAAAGGAAGGTTGCTAAAAATAGGGAGGTAGCTAATAAGTATAATGTTGATGATTTAGTGAGAATAGATGAGAGATATAAACAATAGTGAAAAAAGAAGGTTATCCCTAAGTTGCAAGGTCCCTGTAGAAGTTAAAAAGGTATTAGATAAAGATCGGTACGTGGTAGAGGATGCCCCATTGACGCACAAATCAAATCGGAAATACGAGGGTGTGATTTCTATAGATAAGAATACATCCGTGGTTAACATTTACTCGGATGTTTAATTGATTCGGATAAAGTGAACTTTGATGGGTCAGAGGATGTTGATGAAGGAAGTGACAAAATATGATTTGAATTTATTTGGTCAACAGGTGAATTTACAATTCAAATTAACTTTTGAATTGATTTGGTTTATAAAATTAATGATGTACATTTACGATTTTTATTAATGCGATTGATATGTTTTAATGATTACAAAATAGGTAAAATATCATCACGCATTGGAGTCGTAAGACAATTTGGGAGTGTGGTAGATATTTTAATGGAATGTATTTTGGACTGCGCAATGAGGCCCTTGAGCCAAGGAAAGGAGCGCTTAGGATAAGTTTTGTATATATTTTTGTTTGCGCAATGAGGCCCTTGAGCCAAGGAAAGGAGCGCTTAGGATAAGTTTTGTATATATTTTTGATTGCGCAATGAGGCCCTTGAGCCAAGGAAAGGAGCGCTTAGGATAAGTTTTGTATATATTTTTGTTTGCGCAATGAGGCCCTTGAGCCAAGGAAAGGAGCGCTTAGGATAAGTTTTGTATATATTTTTGATTGCGCAATGAGGCCCTTGAGCCAAGGAAAGGAGCGCTTAGGATAAGTTTTGTATATATTTTTGTTTGCGCAATGAGGCCCTTGAGCCAAGGAAAGGAGCGCTTAGGATAAGTTTTGTATATATTTTTGTTTGCGCAATGAGGCCCTTGAGCCAAGGAAAGGAGCGCTTAGGATAAGTTTTGTATATATTTTTGATTGCGCAATGAGGCCCTTGAGCCAAGGAAAGGAGCGCTTAGGATAAGTTTTGTATATATTTTTGTTTGCGCAATGAGGCCCTTGAGCCAAGGAAAGGAGCGCTTAGGATAAGTTTTGTATATATTTTTGTTTGCGCAATGAGGCCCTTGAGCCAAGGAAAGGAGCGCTTAGGATAAGTTTTGTATATATTTTTGATTGCGCAATGAGGCCCTTGAGCCAAGGAAAGGAGCGCTTAGGATAAGTTTTGTATATATTTTTGATTGCGCAATGAGGCTCTTGAGCTAAAGAATGGAACGTTTATGATAAGTTTAATACCTAGTTTAAGCACTTTTATATTTGTTATTATATATACGTTTTTAATTATTGGTCTAATGTGATTAACGTGTTTATGATTATGAAATGAATAAAATATCACCATAATATTCATAAGACGACTTGGAAGTGTGGTAGATATTTTAATAAAATGTATTTTCGATTGCGCAATGAGGTTTTTAAGCCAAAGAAAGGAGCGCTTATGATTAAGTTTTTTTATGTATATTTTTGATTGTGCAATGAGTCTTTTCAGCCAAGTAAACGTTATGATAAGTTTAACACTTAAATTAAGTACTTTTTGTATTTGATTTAATTTATATTTGATGATATTGATTTAAGTTGTTAGTATCGATTTATGATTATTATTATGATATAGATAAAATATCACCACACATTGGAGTCAGACAATTTGAGAGTGTAGTGATATTTTAATATTAAGCCAAGGAGAGAAGAGATTGCAATATTTTACACAATTTTCTAAATATTTAATATGTATCGGACTTCCTTTATTTTGTTATTCTGAATATTATTCCATAGTGTAAAGACGTATGGTATTTTACTTTGGTATACGAGTAACGCTGCGGATATATATACTAGCTAGTCCTAGAGTCTCGCTAATAGATCAGTTTAGGTAAATAAATGTACTTATTGTAGCAATACATTTTCGAAAATCTTATGTTTGCTCACAAAAATAATAGAACTTTTAGAATAAATAGTGAGGTTAAGAGAATAAATAATATTTGAGAACAAGCATAAGCTACAATTGGATAAAACTCGTCTCCACAAGGTTGGTAACTCTTTTGTGGAACAATGTGTACTTACGCTTTTACAACAGGCTCCTTATTAATATACAGCAGCTATCTATAAATAAAAAACTTAAACTTTAAATTCATTTATAGATAAATTTAAATAAAAACCTTTGCAAAAAGGGACATTATAAAATATTGGAGTAGGTATATAAATGATACTAAACATCCTTAACATCTTATTGTTAATTAGACCCTGCCTAGGCTTTATATCTATTATATAATAATAATATGTAAATATATATAACTAAGAATTAAATGAAATAAATGTATAATAACTTTAATATTAAAATAGTGCGCGTACTTAATGACTATTTTGTGACATAAAAATTGTTAAACTTTGTTACAAATTATGTAATTGATTATTCGTGAAAAGAGCAACTAGGGGGTTTCTTGCCGAGTTCTTCCTCCTAGAATATAAAATTGGTGGAACAATTAATATGTAGATGGCCGAACGATCGAATTAATAATAGAGTTCTTTCTTGATGTTTGATAACAATAACAGTAATAAGGTATATATACTCGTATTATCGAGATTAAATTGTTATTCAGGTTGTCGATTTGACTCGCACTTTGCATACATGACGAGAGGACTCGTGTTTTTCAGAATGGCCGACTGTGAGCTTTTTCTGGATCTACCCACATGCTGAGGGTAGATACGGAAAGAGAGGCCAATGTGTGTTGGCTGGTTGTCTATTTCGAGCCGACAGTCTTTATGAAATCAGCGACGAGTGTAGTCGCGATTAGAAGTAGCTTATGATAATAAGAGTCACTGAGTGTGTAGTGTGATGTAAATGTATAATTAGGGTTATTATTGGTAATGTAAATATTATGTGAATATTATAATGCGAACGTGTAAACAAATAATATAATTGAAATGTGTCCATCTAATATTGAGTTTTATTCAAGGCAACGACCCTTCTGAACTCTTATAGTAGAGACAATGCTTAAAATGACACAAAATATTATTTTAAATGAAAGAATCTTAATATCTAGAATAATAAGAAATGTACGAGGGGTAAATCATAAAGTTTTTATTATAACCTTTTTTTGTCACAGTAGTGTCACAGTTCACGACTGACAATATAATATATTTTTTTAATATAATCTGTCACTATGTGACTTTTATACACTGAATTTCAATTGTTTTAATCTTTTCGTTTTGATATTATTAATTCCTGTGTAAAATGATTTGATAAAAAAGTTTCATTATCGAAAAAATGAGATACGTGCTTTATCTAATTTTCTCATTTTTTTCAGGCAAATGTAATGTAATAAATCTTCCAGAAAAAATGTCTATGTGGACTGTACTGAAGCTCTGCCTTATTCCATGGTTGCTTATTGGGTAGCTGAATTTAAGTAATTTTTAACGACCTTCTACCACCATCGTAGGGTAAAATGTGTACAGAGACAATTATGTTTTTACATTTTATGACATTTTGTTTATCTGTTGCTAGGGAACACATGACTAACGGCCTGGTTTGCGTAGCGGTTTAGAGACGTGTCTATTAAATAGTGTTCCAGGCTTTCGGAACGCGGTTCGTATTACTTACTTACTTTTCCCCGAGATGGCCGGCGTAGGTACCTCCACTTTCAGGTACGATGAGGATCCATCAGGAGCCCGAGGTTCCGATAGCCGTGGCAGGGTACTGTGATGTGATGAAAACCCCCCCCCCCCATCACTGCCGGGTATCCATGAGGATTTCCCAATGTTACAAAAAAAGTAACACATGACTGTTGACACTGTTGAAGTTTAATTATAATAGTTTTGTTTCATGTAATCAAGGTGACAGCCTGAATAATAAATATTCTGAATTAATCAAATCACATTTCTTCCCTTTAAAATATTGCTCATATATTTTTGTCGGGTGTTGAACTTATTTAATTTTCAACGCTTAAGAAAAACGGCCGCGTACATAATTCCGGGCAAAAGCTAGTATTTAAGTATATAAAATAAATTGTGACACAATTTTTAATTACATTATCTGTATTTGCTTTGGGAATGCTAGAAAGAAAATTATAAAAACAATTTTTCATTTCTGCTCTGTTTGCGTAAATGGTATTTTGTATTGAAAACATTGCGGACAAGTTTCAACAGCGGTAGTTAAATTGCCCTGTAATAAAAACACGCAAAATATCGCCTCAGTTAGGCAGTTCGGTAATAAATTTTCTGTACCATTAAACTTCTATTGTTCCAGAGTTGTAACATATTCTCTCATACATATGGTACAGACACAGAATAAAATTTCTACAAGGCTATGTCAGCAATCAATCAAATGAATAAATGTTACTAGAAATATTCCGGAATTGATGGTCGTTTATTATATAGCTATGATACAATAAACGTGGAGAGTAAGTCTTTCAACAATCTTTCGCGTTAAGTGAGCGATGTCATATATATTTATTACTTTCAGCTCATCCTTATCCTAATCCTAATCTTTACATTACGTAGTATAATTTGAACTAAGTATCGCTTTACGCGTTGTCTATCTGTATAATCGCTAACTCCTCTTAAACCACGCAAGGGATTTTGATGCGGTTTTCATCATCATTTAGATATTTTTTCACAGAAGGTATTTTGTATATATGATAAAAGTTAATTAAACTTTTATGTAAATTAATAAAAAATAATATTTTACATACAAATCGCTGATTTACATGTCTTATGTATTCCCAGCCTTAAGATATACCTACATAAAATGACTTAAAATTGACATAAAATGTAGTTCTTCAAAGATCCAAAAGAAAACAATTTTTTTTATTACAACTTTGATCTCTACATACCTATATAAATTCATCATGTCTGTTTCTCCGCTAACTACATACTTCTAAACCATCCAAATTGAGACAAATGAACTCTCTGAAACGAAAGAGCAAAGGGATACCTATAACAGACTATTACATATTTTTTATCTTTAAGAGAGGGAGACAGCAGGACGGCGCTATAGGTGGCTATCGTCACCTATGTACACTAGCAATAGAGTTAGTAGTAAATTTATAGAAAATGTAACTATGAAATAATACTTATGCAGAGTAAATCTTCAACAAAATTATGTTCACAACATAATGAATAATGATATGAATTAAAATCTTGATTTTCATATAAAAATATCACCCACATACCCTTTCCGTCTTGACTTTACGCTGGTTCACCCTTGAAAAAAGATATTTTAGGCACTTGTTAAAATAAAAATAGTCCACTGCACACCAAATATGAAAGGACCTTTTCCTAAATGCTACGTGACCGTGAAGACAGATAAAGCTCTTTTTTTATACAAATTTTAAGACCATTGGATCTGTTTGAGTCGAGGCTCTTATATTTTTCAAATTCAGTCTGATCGTATATCTTTACGGTAGTATAGGTACTTATATGGCAAGTTTATTAGTGGCAAGGCACACTGTGTCAATTTGGGGGTCAAATAGAATGGACCTACACAAATGGGCAGCCCGTCTGCGGCAGTAACCACATCCATACAACAGACCACAGTGAATAACAGCATATGTGCTGAATTGTGTTTGGTGAGTGAGTAACCTACATATACTTATAATAAACCTGTCTAACTTTATATATGTAGATTCAACATATATCGATTCTATGAGAAAGTCGACTAACTCCCGGACACTTCATCTTGCTTATTCTGAAGACAACATCGGTGACGCCAGTTAACTGTGATTGATTTCGGATATTCTGGCCTTTTTATAGCTAGCTTGGCGAATTTTAATAATGTTTTAGCCACCGTCGATAAATACGGGCAGGATGATTGTCCTTTGAAAAATTAAAAATATCTCATTACTATTTCTATTTAAGAATTTGTTTTCCATAATGAGTCTTGTTAAAAATACCGGTAAATTTTCTTAAGAATTTTCTTTTTAAATTTTATTATTTACAATCAATTACAATGAACAGTGGATAAAAATAGATGTTATTTTCAACATTATTTTATCAGTACCTTTTCCTCGTTTGTAGAAGAATCAGTTTTTCGTACACGAGCCTTCTTAGTGGGTGGCCGTTAAGGGATTTTATATAGAAAAAAACAAACGTGCAAAGAGAAATAGTAGCCAACGGCGATATATTATTTACACTCGAAAACACAGACGGCATCGAGCCATTTCATTAGATCCCTTCTCTGACTTTGGCAAAGTAATTGTACAAAGAAAATAATATATTTATTCTACATTGTTTACAAACATGTGTAAAAAAACAAAATATAATTATGTATCTAACATAATTAACAACTCTTTATGAAAATTATGGCGTTAATTTTTCATGGACTATCTCTTCGTGATTTAGTTTAAGAATTATTTATATTAAAAAAAAAAATTAATAGTTAAAGACCATGTTTTACTTTAACAATGTTTCGAGTGATGTTGATAAAAAAAACTATTATTTCTTTTTGATACTGGTTTTGGTTTCTGTCTAAAAATATTATGAATGGCAACTATAAATTAATTTCCCTATATTTTGGATAATGCCCACATTGTGGAAGTCAATAGATATATCGAGAACCCTTTTGAAATTATAATAATTATGAAAATTATAATAATAACTTAAAATTATTATAATATCTTCAGAAATTACAGAAAGTTCTGTTTACTTAAGTTTTTTAGGTTTTCATATTCTTGAGGTTTTCTTGGGTTTTTCAAAGGTTCAAAGCCTTGAAAATGTAAGAAACATGGAACAGGATGATTTTCGCATTAATAATTTAAAAATGTTATGTTATTAGAAATATGTTTCTATTGCTTTATTGTAATCATACTGTAGTGGAACGTATTATAAATTGAAGTCACTGCCTGCATCTATTTTTGTGTATTGGATGTACAAGTTTTAAAGAAATTCATATCTCTTTTTTGTCGATTCCACTTAGTTACACATTTCTAGGAGCACTCATATACAAGTTCTACAAGACTAATCTGAATATTATAAGGAATGTTCTCTCTAATAGCAGACGTTTCTTGCATAAGAATAAACTTGAGAAATTTATAAAGTTATAAATCGACGGGCACCGATAAATTTTACTGCACTCGAGTTAGGTCGACTTGGTTTGAAGATAAAATTTTACAACTGTCTCGGCGATTACTTAACTTTGAGGAATATAAAATTTTTATTCACTTGTACGTAGAAAATGAAATACAAGAATATTTCTTGGTTATTCTTTAAATTACTTTTGTTTGTGATTGTTTCTTTTAATGAGTTAGACATAGACTTTTCGTCACTTGATTTCTACAGTTCTAAAACCAATAGCCGATATTGTTTTGTTATACTGTGCTACGTCATATTTTTTTAATGTTAATGTCGACAGACAGGCTCAAGGTCCACTTAATGGTAGGTTCGACCAGGTGTTGGATTTTTATTTTTAGATGATCCCTCAAGAAGAGTACTTTTTTTCTAAATGAAAGTTAATCTATGTCCTTTTCTGTATCTCTGACAATATATATGCAAAATTTCATGATGATAGGTTGAGTAGTTAAGGCTTGAATAGACAGAGTTACTTTCACATTTATAATACACTGGACCGCAACGAAAAAAGGGTCGTTTAGAAAATCTTCAATATCAATATCAATACCTAACCGACCCTTTTTCTTTGCGGTCAGTGTATTAGTTATATTACTTTATTAGATATGTTTGGTCAAATGGCTAGTAACTCTAGCTGTTAACCAAACGGTCGCGGGTTCGAATCCCGCTAGGGGCAAATGTTTATGTGTTAACATTTACCTTTGTACCTGAGTCATGAATGTTTGTATTTATAATATCTATGTATTTACAAAAAAAAAGTAATCTATGTAGTATATCAACTGTCTGGTATCCATAATACAAACATTAGTTGCTTACTGTGGAACTAGATGGTGCTGTGTGGAATGTGTGAAGATATTTATATTTTATATGTATATTTATGTTATAATTATTATACAATAGAACTACATTTTTCATATTATAAGCTGATTAACTAGCAGTTCTTAGCTATTAATACTATCTCTGAATTCATATACATACAATCAAACTCATGCAAGTAAATAAAAGGCAATAGAAGTCGTGACCGAATGTCCCTAAACCGCTTTCACCATTTTATTTCGCTATTTATTCGTAATAGGTGCGGTTTAATATGTCCGCTAACGGTAAAAGTTCTAGCTGTACTATTTGAAGTTTTAAATTAAATACGATTCGTTTATTTTATTTCTTTCCAAATTCAACTTTTGCAATACTATCTATAAGTCAATCTACATATATGCCATCACGTGGACGTACTTTGTAGTTTTTTTAGTAACTCAGGAAAATCCAATTTAAAGATTGATAACATTAGTCTATTGCAAACATATAAGTTCAGAAAATTGTTATAATTATTATAACTGTCCTCTTAATGTTAGGTAGATACTGTCAGCTGTGTACACAAACAGAGCATGGATATTGGCATCATTACATACTCATTGAATCACAACAACAAACATTCTGTTGATTTTATCCTCTGAGAAAACACACGAAACCAAGTCGGGTAATTTTTAAAAAATAATTTTTAAAGAGCGTGTTCGTGGTACGTCATCGATCAACGACTCTTTTTCATTTTCATGCTTCTCTTGCATTTTTAATTTAAATTATGTCAAATGTATGCTAATCAAACGGTTTCAACGAATTATGGTCGAAATCGGTCATACTTACAAAGACCAGATGTCCACTAACTCGCCTGTAACCTTTTACTTGACCAACGAGTTCGTCGTTATTAAAAGGAAGAGTTTTTAATTGTTTTTAATTGTTGTTACTATTGGAGTACTTATTATAGAAATAGCTGCAATAAAAGTACGTGAATGTAAGCAGATGCTAACTTTTTAAAATTCCTTTAACGATGTCATAATAATGCAATGAAAAAGTTTGGTGCTAGGCGAGAAGCAAATGGTTGGTCCGCCAGGGGTGTCCAACTATAAATGTCAACGTTGGAACCCTTACAGCTTGTTGAAACGTTTTATGGGCGATAAATCTGAACGGAACGCCTGTTAAATCCTTTGCTTGGTCAGAAGTAGAGACGGTTTTATTTGCCGTGGACCTTGAAACGGAGCGGAAACTTTGAAACAATTTGGTTGTCGTAAATTATTGTTTTTTGAATTATTTGTCTTCCTTATACTACTTTATGTTATTGTACAGAAGTATATTATTGCAAAGAAAACAAAGGACAAAAAACTTCCCCAATTGTACTCTGGCGAAAAATACAACCTATGGATACATCATACAACCTATGATTCAGGCTGGTCCTATTGAAAAATTATGGGGTAGGTCTATGACCAGCAGTGGATGTCCTATTGCTAAGATGATACTGATGTTATTTAAATGTTCACAATATCTATACAATCACTGTCTTCGGAGATAATAAAAGCATGTGCTAGTAAACCTACTTTTTATGTAATGGCCATCAGACAGGCTGATGGTCCTTATAGTGGATACAATCAATACTTAATTGGTTAAGTCCTTCTGGTCTATGGTATATCAATTTCATATAACAATTTTATTGTCGTAATTGTAAAAACCGTATAAAATTTCATAGGTATCTAAAGATACTATAATTTTGTAGAGTTATTAGACCATAAGAAACGAATGTCTAATATATAGTTAAGTCGTCGAAATGCTATTTAACGTATTATAGTGAAAAATACATACACAATATAGACACTAAACATATAAATATCCATTGATCAGTTTTAAGTTTATACATAAATCGCGTACGAATAAGTACGTTTCAAATACTTTTCGATATCACTCACTGTGACTGTACTCTTTGGAATCCAAAGCTCTTTTTATTGGCCGGAAACTAACCACGAATAACAAAGTGCTGAAACTGTATATATACGTGAGAAAATATGTTTTTGTATTGAGGTTTATCCAGATCTATAGTAAAATGAGTAAAATAATCAATACACGTGGATTCTGGTTTAACCGCGATTTGTGATCTTTGTGATGACTTTCCAGTGTCATTAAAAGCTAAATTCCACTTAATATTTAATTTAGTTCTGTTTTATTGCATATAAGTATACTGTTAAACTTCCGTCTAAGTGTCTATCTATACTAATATAAGAAGCTGAACAGATTGTTTGTTTGGTAGAATGCGTTAAATGCTGTCGGATAAAAAAATCTTATTTTATTTGATAGTATCAGGAGGAGTATCTTAGCATCTAAGATCTTAGGAATTCTAAGGTCTCGCTACGACCCTTAGAAGCCGAAAAAAAGGAAGAAATCGTGTGTGGCTGTGTGTTTTACTTGAATATGTGTACCTACGTTACCCGTAATATACCAAAAAATCTTTGATATTTTAGGGGGTGTAATTTATCGAAGGGTGTAATTAAATTTTGAAATTAGATGATAGATATGCAGATGTAAATACATTTGTATTTTACTTACCATATAATTTAATAAATTTTACGAGTAAAATAGAGAACAATAAGTAAGTAGTTCGAGTAGTACAATATTTCATCTCCACACAGCTTTAAATACCCCATTTAACTAGGTGACAAGAAGACATTAGTGTTCATTAGCACTTGAGCTACATGCGGGTTTTGCTGACAGCAAGACGTAATTGATGCTATTAGTGCATTTATTAACGACATTATTCAGTTCATGTAGGTACAACAGTAAAGTTTATAATAAAAACAACTCCTTAAATGTTTGTCTAAATAGATTAAATTAAAAATTAGAAAAAAAGACAATATAACCAATTCTCGACTGGAGAGAGCGGACCAGCAAAAGCAGCGTGTGACGTCTAACCACAAGATAGACAGACGATCTAGACCTACTATCGTAACAAGGGCCGCGGGTCAACCTATTAAAAAATTAATATGGGGATGGCCTATGTCCAGCAGTGGACGTCTTATGCAAGGGGATAACCGTTGGAGGGTTTCAGCTGGCTTCTAAGCAAAATTCTGTAGCATTTTTATACATCCTTGGACGTAGAGAATAAAATTTTAAATGGCGTACAGTCGTATAAAGGAGAACGGAATAATTAAAGTTTACAGTGTGACAATTGTAAAAAACCAAACTATTTTATGCCGGACGAAAAAAGGTCAAGATCTGACAGCCTCCGGAAAGCAGGAAGAGATACTTGAAGAAACGTTCGGACGTCAAATAATAGCCAGGTTTGTTTTCAGTGCACAATGCATGCATTCTCAAGAAGTCGTCTTACGTAGATTGACACACAAGAGTAAACTAAAATTCATTTCTCTTTCAACAATGAACAAAAACGCGTTTGTATTGTCTATACTAATATATATCTATACTAGTCTATGTCTGTACTAGTCTATATCTATACTAATCTATATCTATACTAATATTATAAAGAGAGAAGATTTGTATGTTTGTAATGAATACCTAAACTCAAAAACTACTGGACAATTTGGAAAATTCTTTCACCTATAGAAAGCTACATTTTCAGTGAGTAACAGTGAGTATAGCCTATATTTTGTAAAATTACGCGGGCGAAGCCGCATGCAACAGCTAGTTCTAAGCTAGATAAAAGAAATATCTATTTTAGGATTATCTAGGAACTGAATGCAACTAAATATTAAATGAAAAAAAAAAAAGTAGTTTTTTTTCTCTCTGAATAGTTCTTGATTCATGTCAATTCACTTCGGAATCAGTTGGGCAGCCTGTTTGGCAGCAGTGACCACCCTCCTACAGAAGACCACCGTGAATTAACAGCACATGCGTAGTTGTGTTTCCGTGAGTGAGTAAAGGATACCAGAGCAAATATCCCTATCCCTGTCCAATTCCTATTCTTAATCCTATTGTAGGTGTCAGCGCACTTGCAGCACCTGTGGCGTTGCTTGTGTTATAGGCAATGGTAGCCGCCTACCATCAAGTGGACCGTCAGCCTGTCTGCCGACCTTCACAAAAAAAAAGAATGTTTGGAATATTGTCACAGGCATCAACTTTTACCGACATTGAAATGTCAGCCCACTAAAAAACAAGTAAGTAAATAAAAATATAATTTTTATTTCATTAATTTTGATCGTCGATAAAATGACTAGAGGACTTTTCACTGATTGATTCATTCCCTTCTGGGAATTCAGCTGGTTTGTGTCGAATTTCGCGTATACGAGTATTCAAAATATCAAAAGGTGGTATCAATTGGTAGGAAATAAGAAAATATTTGTCAATTCCGTTTCCTTTGGGAGTGTCGGCAGTCGAAGATATTTGAATTCGTTTATGAGACGTTGTAGGTACATGGACGTTTACGAAAATGCCACATTGAAATATTAATATCACTAGAAATTCCATTAAATTTAAATTCCCTATTGATTTATTTATAGCGATCGTTTGCATACAGGACATACGCATTCCTATTTGTGAGATAAAATTATTTTTTATTGTCAGACAAAATATTTGGACAAACATGCTTCATACAAAATGCGTGATTTACAAAAGCGTATAATATAAGTCCGCTTTTTTCGTTCACTCACTATGTAAAGTTAAACAATTTTCAAGCTTGGTGGTTCAATTCATTTAGTATAGGTATTTTCAATTTTAAAGTTTGAATAGATAATGTAAAGTTTAAATTGTTTGTGGCGAATAGAAGATTAAAATTGTGTCAGCTTAATAGTTTGCAGGTGTTTACTCGTATGTGACTTATGTATATACTATAATGTACGTCATAATATATACATTTTATAATGGAATCTTACTTAATATTATAAATACGAAAGTATGTTTGGATGTATGGATGTATTGATGTTTGTGATTCTTTCATGCAAAAACTACTGAACCGATCACCATGAAATTCTGCATACACGTTGTCTGGGACACCAGAAAGGACATAGGGTACCTTTTATCCAGATAAAAAGGACTATTTCCGAAGGATCAATAAAAAATAAAAAACTAACGCCTGGCCAAAGTGTTATAGCTACACGAGGTCACGCGTTATATTGCTATTTTTTTTTCAACGCGGACGAAGTCGCGACCAATAGCTAGTACTATATAAGAACGTCATAAAAGAGCTATTATGTGATAATATTTGTGCTTTTATTAATGTATGTCAATTTGGAGTAATTCATTAGATACCCTAATTTTTTTTTTCTTATTATAAATAAGTTTCAAGGCTTATAAAGTAAAGTATATAAAAAAGGGGAGAAATACAATTTTGTGAAAGGCAAAACTCTCGGACCAGAGCCAACTCACAAAATCCCACTTGGATCTTATAATTTCATTATTTCATTTGTTATAATGCCTCTTGATTTTTTTCCTTGACACAAGTAAAAATTGATAGGTATCTAATATAAATTATGAAGAAAAAATGATAATGCTTCCGAAGTTAAATCAATATTTTCTTAATAATTGTCTAATTCTAGAATGAATAATAAAGTGCACATTTTCTTGAATGAAATTGTCGATTTGAAATTTTACGCGATTGACATGCAAATAATTTTATATTGGCCAGCCAATACACTTTCAATAACAGTAATATGTGGATTTGTCCAATACATGAGACGATAAATTTCCGATGAATTTTACTTAAACTAAACGTTTACTGAAAAATACACTTATATGCAAAGTTTTCTCTATAATTATTACATAAATAACAAACAAATAATTGTAAATGTCAATTTCTATTTTAATTATTACCTATAACCTATCAAACAAATTAAATAATACCTATGACGCGTAAATAATATATACGCGTCGACTTGAGAACCTCCTTTTTGATGTCTGTTAATAAAATAACTAGAAACAGAGGTATTTTAACTTGGACTTATAGTAAAACTAGTTGTTGCCCCAGCTGACGCGTTGTAAAATAAAAATTATATAAATTATGTAACGCTTTACCGCATGTTACTCTAACACTTTGGCCAGGCATTATAGTTATTTATTTTATTTTAGATGATCCCCTCGGAAACAGTACCTTTTTTCGGAAAAGGTACCCTATGTCCTTTCCTGTATCTTTAACAACGTGTATGCAATATTTCATGATGATCGGTTGAGTAGTTAAGTTGTGAAAAGGTAACAGACAGACAGACAGACAGAGTTACTTTAACATTAATTATTATATTAGTATAGATAATCAATCATAACAGATCGGATGTTAATTCGTTTTTCATTTTGCAGTTTACATTACGAAAAAACGTGGGTAGGTACGACATAAAATTACGTGGACAGACCGCGTTTAAACGACGCATAATGCGGTGTAATGCGACACACTCGTGCTGATTTATTGTGCACAAGCTTGACAAGATAAATTGTCGACGAAGCCACGCCGATGCAGATAAACTTTTTGTTTGCACAAACACTTTATTATCCGAACACGTTTTTCGGTTTTGAGTGGTCCCAAATGCAATCACACTGATACCGGGACTATTTATCATTCGCATTCAACTGAGAGTAAGTTGTTCTCGAATTACTTTACGTTGTGACTTACTGTGGAAATTTCTAAATTTAGTGGTACGATGACTTATTGCGTTCAAAATTTAAAAAAAGTTTTTTTTTTATTATGCTTACGCGTTTGCAATGGCTGATAATTCTTAACAATTGGTTAAACTGATATTATAAATGCGAAAGTGAGTTTATTTGTTAAGCTTCAAAGTCTTAAATAATAAACCGATCATCATGAATTTCTGCATACAAGTTGTCAGGGATAGGATAGGTTCCAAAAAGGTACCTACTGTTCCCGAGAGATCGTCTAAAAATAAAATATAATTTTTGATGATCCCTTGCTGGATAGAATATAATAAAATTCAAAATTACAGTTTAGCCTGACTAATCGACATAATAAAAATTAAAAAATGTATGCATGACACAATCTACGCATGAGCAATAAAGATTGATTACTTATGTGTTTACACCTAAGAAAATGGGACGTGAACGGAGTCGCTGGCAAAAGCTAGTAAAGAAAAAGGAAATATATTATTATTTTTTATTACCTGAAGTAACTTTGAATATAAATATATACAGGTGATTTAACTCAAACAAAATTCATATTACAATAGTGTACAAAGGCAACTAGTAGTGACAGCGTTCATTGTTTGGTTCATTTATTAATTGCTGTTCATTAAGTCCCTTAGTCGAACCATTTGGGACACGTGGTTGCTACATTGAGTATTCAGTACTCGTGGGGGTAAATGGGACGAATTGTGACTCGACTCGGGGGCATTAGGCTTAGTGAGGAAACAATCAATAACTGATTTGCAATTAGGCGGAGTCGGACTCGTGTTCAAACGAAACTTTACCTATAAACAGTAGCTCTATAACAGACTCTTTTGGATTTACAAACATTACGATACAAATAAATTCAAATCAATTCAAATATCTTCTCTATGAAAAAAAAAATCATTGAATGTAATTATATTTTTGCATATTTTTTTATGTAGGTCTATAAATATAGTCTGTAATAAAAACAACACTATATAAATTCGCTTCAATAGTATTAAGGATAAAAAAATGTAAGAGTATTAAAAAAACTTTTTAAAGGTTTTTAATATTGTTTCTTCTCAGGGGTTCGTAGATTTAAACCGACAATTCTTTTGGCTTAGTCATGTCACGTACCTAATGGCGGCTTTAATGAGTGTCGCTCGTTTCCGAGTAGAGCGACAAACCAGAGAGTGTTCATTTCAACTGTAAATGAGTATGGTTACAATGATATTCGTTTTACTATTTAACTCGCTTTGATTAATTTTATTTTTTTCAAACGTGTACTTATAATTAAATTAACGCAATTTAATGTAAACGTACTTAATATACTGTTAACTAAATATAATTATGCCTGTCGATTGAATATGAAATAAGTTGAAAATATAATATTTATGTTTCAATAATTCACAATAATTATACATTGTTTGTTCTGAATGTTGTTCCATATTTAATTACACGTGCTGACCACAAATAAAATTCATATTCCAATTTTTAATTTATAAATTTAAAACTGAAAAAAATTGGAATAAGAGAAAAAATTGAAAAAAAAAAATTAATGCTGCAATTGCGCTGCGGATCATAGAAGGATTAAAGATAAGGGATAAGGAAGAGATGGGGTAATGGGATCAATTTTTCAATAAAAATTTACAAATTTTGACGTTATAGCTGGAAACAGAAAATCTCAATACAGTAAAGGGCTTGCGCACACATCTTTACTATGTTGGGCGCTGAGTATAAAATATAGTTCATATAAATGTTATATGAACAAGAAATTTAACACGAATTAAATAAATTAAGTATAACATACCACAGATTTCCACTGAAAACAGTTAAATTGTTAATATTTCAAGCAACTAAGTGGGAAAAGCTAACCAATTCTACTAAATATTAACCGCTAGGCAATTAACCCGCGTTGTTTTTCATTACTCTTCCACGGAATTAGGTTTCTGAACCCGCTTTTAGTAGGTTAATTGAAATCTCACTGTACTAATCCCGGCTGGATGCAGTCATAATGATTCAATTAAAACGAATTCAAGCTTTATGGCATTAAGTTTACGGATCATAATATTGTAAGAAGCTTTCTATGACATAAAAGCTAACTGAATAACGCAAAAAGAAATTAGAAAGGAACAGTTTTTATGTCATTTTAGTACACAGAGATAGTAGTACAGTTTCAAATTAAAAAAAAATCAAAATTACTTATTCATCAAATAGGTTTTTCCAAGAAACTCTTATCAGTCATTATAAATTTAAATTTAATAGGGTTTCGGAGAAAAAGCAAAGATGATGATGATCCTGAGAAGAAACTCCGAAAAAAAAAAACTCAGGACGTAGACTCAGTGGCGTAGACCCAAGAGCTAATGGATATTTCGTAGCATTTTATTGCGTAGCCGATGAAATTATAGTCGTACATACAGGGAGCGCTCTGTAGGTAATAAGCGTGTGTCAGTTGAACTTACTACGACTCCTATGTTATAATAAAAAAAAGATTTATTCGGCAAAGAGTTAACTGGATGAGACGAGATTAGGAGACTACTTCGCTTGCCGACGCTAAGTATTTGCTTAGTCAGTTACATCAACCCCATCATCAATCCCCTATCTAAAGGATACTCGTACATTTACAATTACAACAGTTAAAAAACATTTTAATAACTAAAATTATTAAAAAAATTTGGGTGTTCTGTTCTCGTACAACTATTATTTTTTCCTAACTCAGCCTTTTTGTATTCCTTACTCATCCTGTATATGCCTCATGCCTGTATTTTGCCTCATGTTTAAACGCAATATCAGCAAGCCGCAATATGCCTTTGAGCCGTGATATGTAACTCAATCGGCCGAGTGTCGTTTGCCTAACTTGTTATTTAGTACATTATTTTAACAATAACAGTATGTTGCAGTCCGAATTAAATGAAATACGTTACAAAATGCATGAAGCAATAAGTAAGAACAATTATATGGAATACGTAACACAAAATTTTAAATATTTACATAATTATACAATACATTATTTTTATGTTGTGGGGCTTTTTATCTCTTCCGTCGCGTGCGAGCTCAAAAGGATTCGAATTTATTAAGATTTGAACGTTACATATTAGCAAAAAGAGCATACTGTGAACTTGAAGCACCTGCATATCTAACCAATTACTCGTAGTTTATATCCTACCTAATGTGTTACAATCACTATTACTAACAAAACTCAACAGAGAATGATTGATTAAGCCGTCGCTGCCTAATTGAGGTGACAATACCAAATGTTCCTTCTGATTTCGGGGAACTTTATAAACACTCTCAAGAGAAAAAAATAATTTGTCAAAAGCTTCGAACGCAATTTGCGCGGATGCTTAAAAGATTCAGAAAATTGAAAGAACTTTGTAAGGAGTTGGACATTTAAGGAAATAATTACTCTTTCTTTTTGTTTAAATCTAATTTATTAAGCCAACTGCGAAATAAATGTTTTTCAGTACAAATTATTCTTTCCTTAACAGAGAGAGCCAAGTGAAAAAAATATCTGACGATGTTGAATTATAATTTTCATTTACATATAAAACTTCAGGGATTTATTTTAAAATCTGTGAACAGACACAAATTGATTGACACAAATGTCGATTTAATCATATATACTAATGAATAAAATTGAACTGTGTGTTTGTACTGTAAAAATAACTGCTTTTTTTTATAAAAAAAACTCCGAAATAAATTATAATACAAGACACTTTTCATTATGTGATCACAAAAAGCTTAACGATGGTCACGTGATTTATGATCATAACCAAAAGTAATATAAATGTGAAATCTAATCCAGGTTTGGATTTACCTGCAAATACTATATGGTATTCTTTATGTTTAAATCATCCATTATTTTATAAACAACCTAAAATAAAATAATTGAAGCTCTTTATTTAATAAACTAATAAAAATCATTTATTTATAGTAAAATATTTTTTTAACTAGGGGAGACATCTCCAAAAGATACCCTATCACAAGTACCGCATGTGGTTGCTTTTCCATGTGCTAAATTTTACAGTATTTTGGGAAATAATATTATATTTTTTAAATTGTTCGGTAAAATAATATTTTAGAAGCATAACATATTACGTTACCTACGCTATTTCAACAACATTCTGTTCCTCTTCGTAGAATTTTATTTAAAACAGAGATACGAAAATTACATAAAAGATTTATTTATATTTATTACATAAAGTATACTATTAAATGAACAGTGATTTAATCCTGCTATTACATTAATTAGCAATCCGTTTTGGAAAATAATTTCATATTATCCCTAAAAGCTGTAATTTCATTGTGCTATTTTATTTTGCAATTAATATTTTGTATAACTTCATAATATAAAACAGATTATGCTAATTGTAACTTCTATGTATAAATTAAAAATCGGTAAACATATAAAAAATTTATTTATTTATTTATCCCGTACACTTTGTTTTGAATTTATATAATATTACCCACCTTTTTTATTTGAAAATTCAAAATAAATTACTTTTGTCACGGAAAATACCGAACAAAGATTGAAAATTAAAGAGGTTTTTTTATGTAAAAATTTATAAAGCTGCTCTCGCATGTCACGAAAAATTCACAACCATTAAGTTTAAAGCCTTTAAATTTGGGTCAGACATATCCGAGGCAACGAATGCATGACATCTTTAAATAAATGAACAGTTTGCTGCCTCTATTTCTTTTATAACTCCATTTCAGGCAAATGGCATATAAAGGCAGTAAGTATCATGAAATCGTGCGAATTTTTTGCCTCGCTGTTACTGTTACATAATAATAATGTTATAGGCACGCATATTTGACGCAAATTTTAATTTGAAAATAGAAAAGATTTTTTATTTTATTTTTTGTGTCCATTTGCCTAGATTGTTGCTGGTTCAAATATTAAAATTCAAATATTAAAACATTAAAATCTGACTAATTGATAGTAAGACAAGAAAACTTATGCGGGAATAAATTAATCATCTCGAATTCTAAAGATGTCTTTATTTTCTATGAATCTGTTTGAATATTTGTTACAAACATATATATTATGTTATTTTGATATCATAAAAAAATGTTAAATAAGTAATGCCATAAATGATAATATCTTATTACTTATCTTTGTTGAAAGTACGCGGTCGGCCTTGATTTGATAAAAGCTAAAGTTTAAGGAAGGACAAAGGGAATGAGTAGACCCGTTCCCTTCGTCCCTCCTTATCCTTTAGCTTATGTTATGCTATGTTATGAATATGTTATGCTCTAGCATAACATACTAGCATACAATACTCACAACATAGTATAATACTCGCCAAAACACAACAGAACACATGCTGTTATTTCGCGGTGGTCTTGTGTAAGGTTCTGGTTACCGCCGCCAGAGTTTTGTGCTAAGCAACACATTTAACGATTCATTTTTATTTATATAGATTATTGCCATTTATTTATAGACTAACTAAATGTTGGTTACATAATATTGGTTTCACGAATCACTGCAGTTTATCAGTGCACTTCTATGTTATATTAATGTAACCAGTGTTCACGTCATTGCCTATGCCTCGTTGAAAATTTATTGGAACACACGATACCTGATAGAACTGTTAATTGAATCGTATGTTCCCATGTACTATCCAGAAACAGCGTCAAGCAGCGAACAAGGCGGTTTACGTTTAATTGGCCTGCCTTTGAGATGAATGTGCAAGCAAATATTATGCAATGAGCCACAGAGTAACTCATCTCTATGTGTGTATAAGGAGATTAGAACAGCCTTGAAGCGATCTCTACTTACCTTGAAAGTTGTTATCTCTCGTTTTAGGCTGGTTTTATGTATCTACATTTTATAATAATCTGTGAAAAAGATCAACCTCGAAAATAAATGCTCTTGAAACGTAGTAAGGTGATCATAGAGGTATATAGTCTTACTTGGAGACTATATATGCATAGAATAAATTTAGCGATAGGTGCAAAGTAGCTCCTATAAAATTATCTTTCACTTGTTGAACCCGCTCGGTGAGGCAGCGTGCGCATGGGGCGCGCGCGGAACTGATGGACACTGTTTTAAATATAATACTAATGTTTCTCTGGTTTGGGGTAAATTTCGAAATACGTATTTATTTATTGCTAACCATATGAAATTTCATGCTTCTAACTTTGAAAATGATGGGTTGCCATAAAACCGTTCATCCTTTATTTTACCTCTTTAGGGATTGAATTAGCAAAATTCTCCCCTAATGGATATTTTTACATCGTACAATGCATCAACAATATATACTTGAGGTTAAGCATAAATATTTTAACAATATCGAATACTTATTAAATTGTGTTGTTTTTTAAAGCACTGGGAAGTATTCAGAATACTTAATTTAGTATTCAGGATACAAGTCCGAATTGAAATTTTTTAATGTTCATATTCTGGCGTGATCGGAGGCTTCCACATGTTGTTGGTCAGGCCTATATGCGACATCCCATCTAATACATAAGCAGTCTGCCTGTCCATCATTCATTTATATAAGGAAGATTTCTATTAATATCGTCCATTATCAAAAGCTTCTAAGTAAGTTGCGAAATTCGAGAATGTACATTAACTAACCGGTTGTAAACATTGAGGCATCCAAATTTCTAAATCAACTTGTAAACACTGTCGAATAAACAGTTTTCGAAATTATAATAACACGAATATTGTGGATAATTAATTAGAAATATTAATGAATCCATCTAACTAAATGTACGATTCAGTGGATCCAATGGAATTGTATATGGTTGTGTTTGATCACTGCACTGAATATTGATATAGGTAATGTTAGTCTAAATTTATTCATTACCTATTAACATTAATCATTGTAACCTATTCAAAGTCATTTATCACATAGATAGGCAACGAGCAAAAATTCAATTAGCAGTAAATTCGATGGTCGTTTACAAAGTTTCATCAAAATTTCTTCTAGTTCTTGATTTTCGGCAATAAAATTAAGCTAAAAATCCGAAGTTTATTGGAGTGAACGACGAATGAGAGTAATAAATCTTGAACTGTTTAGTTGATAATGAGTGTTTGTAATGAACTGCCGCTGTCCGTCTTCAATAATAACCTAATACTCTCATTATTGTAAATGCATTTGGTGCTCGTAATGGAGTCGAAAACTCTCGTATTGCATACTCGTATTATAATAACAATATCACTACAATAAAACTTACGTTTTCGTGTCGTATAATAATAACAATATGTCAATGCCAAGACTTTAGACTTTATCTAAACATGAGAACATGAGAACTAGACGAGAGCGCGGTAGCTCCAGCGGATTAGAGCGCTGCGAGATGCAGTGAACCCTATCACTACTCATTTTAACGATGAAAATTACCCTCATGAATCTATCACTAACTCAAAAATATCAACAAAACTCTAATGGATATACCGATAGAAAATAAATAATGAAATGATGGAACGATAGAAAAACTATGCTCGATGTAATGCACACCTATACTTATACTTTAAAACGTTACGAGGGCAAAATTTTGTATCAAATCCGATATGCGTAACGCGAGCACACGTCTTTAGGTGGAATTAGATGTCGGCTAAGATTGACGACGTTGCACATAAAAGGTCTTTCCTTACCCGGCACCGGTGATAGATTATGCCCTGATTTATCCGCCATCTGACTATACTGATGATATTATATACTGACTAAAACATGAGGTGCCTTAGCAACTGTTTAATATATTGTTTTTTTTTTTTTTAATAAACTAATACCCTATTAATTAGTAATAATTAATAAATAATAATATAGATTAATTAATTATTTTAAAATTAATAGACGGGTATAAGTAGGTTCTCCGTGGACAATCTGAGGAAAATATGCAGGAACAGAGATGTAATAAAAACCACAAAAACATCTCGTAAAGGTATTAGTTTTTCCCATTTTTCTTTATGCTGTAGAGTCATGGACGCTGCGGTATAGTAAAAGGAAGAAGATTGGTGCCTTGCATATATGCTGCTGGAAGCGATTGCTGGGGGTGACTTAGAGGAAGTTAAATATTCCACATTACAAGACCTCGGCAGTCGTGTGGACTCTCATTCGTCGATCAGGCTGATATTTTTCGATGGCCGCCAGGGCGCGTTGAACCGTCAGAGAATGAACCCTTTAGGCTTCATTACATATCCTTGTGATGAACATAAATAGATGATCTGATGAGATGATGAACGCACACAATTTAAACATACAAATTTACTTGAAGTTAGTTAATTAAAATTGTACCCCTGGCGAAGCCGGAAGCAGGTCACTAGTATAAAAAAATCGAAATTGAAAATAACATTATAACACAGTAAACATCCAATTACATCACATCACTTGATGTAGAAACTAAAGCAATCTATGTAGTTTCAAACCTAATAAATTCTAAAGCGAATATGGCGTTAAACATTAATTAGATGCATTAATTACTAATGCGCGCATTAACCATTCGGGATGACATTTTGAAAAGCGGCAGTTTGAACCGATAAGTTTACCACTTAACTCTAAACTAAGTTGAATTGAGCTTTCGGTAAATCAAATGGAGATTTTTTGAATCCTTGACCCACTGAGGGTATGGTGACATAGTTATTTAGAATACTTAAACAATTAAATGGACTAGTTTTACGTGGAGTTCAATCAAAGAAAAACTGTTCGAGTTTTAAACTTTTGATATTTTAACAGAATAACTTCTGTAGGTTTAAATAAAACAATGTAGTATAAAATAATTATTTTAAATTTAATCCTAACAATTTCTTGTGTGTCATGTTTTATTGTATTCATTGTATGTTAGGTACGGAAATTACCTCCGTAGTTTCCGTACCCAACATACCAACCTTCCTCCCACGTTTGCCCATTATGAGATCTCTCATAAGGTCCCCATATGATAATTAAGTGTTAAATGGTGTCGGTGCAAATCCTCGTGATGTTACTAGGTATGCTGCTAGTAACTTCATGAGGAACAAGTGAACTGTAAAAAACTTCATCTCAGCCATAGGACGTCTACTAAGATGTCCAGCCTCTTCGGTAATTTTCCAATAGGGCGGTCAACTTAATAAATCCGGTTACCATCGATCCGCGGCCCCAATCAGGAAGTTTTTCTACGATGTGGTACTGTTTAAGGAAAAGCGAAACACGAAGGTATTTTTGAAATTTAAATAAATTCAAATAAATTGAATAAAAATGAAAATACATTTTTTAACATAAATATGAATATAAGTTTGATACATAAAATAAAACATTCATTTTAAATAAAACTAATTACACAAAGTGTGAGATCCTTTTCAGTTGAAACTTAGAAAATCAAAGTTTAATAAGCGAGAAGCTATAAGCTTCTTGAAAATAAAAGAGGGCTTGCGTAAAAGGAAATGTCAGACAGAAGCCAGCCAAGTGAAAAAATTAAGTATAATTACCATGACGTGATTCTCTGTACCTCTTTAGCGCTCTTAAAGGACAATGGACTAGACGTGAAATTAACTTGCGTTTTTCCTTTTTTTTTCAAATTTTACAACTCAAATTCCATGACAAGATACTTTTGTTTCGTGAAGCGATTACTTTTCCTTTTAAAAAGTGGTTTTGTTAATGATAATACGGAGCATTTTAGTGTTATATAATTTCTTTTTCTAATAATTTTTGTTCTCCATTGCCAAAAAATACAAGCAAAACCAGTGGAGGGGGTGCTTGTGCGCTCCTTGTCCTAATAGGATAAAGAACAAAGAACTAAGAACAAGAATATTTTAATATAATATAGTAATAGGATTTACATATATTTTAATAGTTTTTTTTTTTAAATGTAAATGTAGAATTCACGAGCCCAATGGACAAGTGTAATTTATTTCTTTAAAATAAGAACCTCTAATTTATTGGACTATAGTGTAAATTCGATTATTCGATTATATAAGTGAGATAAACTTGGCAGGCCGTTTGCGGAATCCCCTTCATGCTTTATCCTTTCTTATCATTTAACCTTTCGGGTCTATTAGAGTAGCTTAAAACCACGTTGGTTTATGTGATTTATAGGCGAATTTGTGTTTATACTTAAAAAATTTAAAATAAAGTACACATCAACATCGTCAACATCATAAAGTTAAACAAATCCCACAGACTTTCGTTGACAGAAGCGGTCAGTTTTTAACTTCAAAACACACTGTGTGGTAGTACAGTTAAAATTAACTTAAACTCGTTTTTAATATTGTAAACATAGAGTTCATTTTTGCCCGTACATTTAGTTGCAATTCATTTAATATTTTGCACGTTATGTTACAGAATGGTGATTATCATCGAGTGTTATTTACAATCAGTCTACTGTTAACTGCCGGTTCAACTGATCCATAAACACCGAACGTGTCGCTGTAATAAAGCAAACCGCAGTTGAGATAACTAGTTATAACCGATCCGTAGTATTGTTTGGAATATAACCTCATTGTCATCTCTCCAATTTTACTATAGGTATTAACCGTATGGAAACTCTGACAGTTGTCATTCTTATTAACCCATAAGCGTCTACTATTCGACATGGGCTTTTCTTATTAAACGCCAAAACCAACGATATTCTATAACTATTGTGGATTCATCATCATCGTCATCATAGTCTCAGTCGTATGTCGTCCACTGCTGGACATAGGCCCCCCCATAATTTTCCATAAGGACCGATCAGAAGCAGCCTGAATCCAGCGGCCATTATCTGGTAATTATTGATTAGTCCTACTAATATTATAAAAGCGAAACTTTGTGAGGATAGGTGGACGTATGAGTGTATGTTTGTTACTCTGTCACGTAAAAATTGCTGAACGTATTTGGATGACATTTAGTACACAGATAATTTATTACATGGATTAACATCTAGGATACCTCTTATCTTAAAAAATGTTAGGTTCGATGCTTTAATATTACTGTGAATGGGTGTTATATTTACAAGCGATATATCAATGAAACAACCCGTAGAGTGTTGGCTCAGAACATTGTGGGTGTGCAAACGGAAGTGGTCGCAGTGGCAGCCAAGGGGATTTATGGCTTAAATTTAAACAGCTGGTTTTTTTATAAAACATTTTGAACTCCATTTGAACTTCGATTTTTATGAAAAAAAATGTAAGCGCAATACGAAAAGTTTAGAAATGGCCTATGTATAAAAAACATTCAAACATAAAATGTTACTGCTACTCTATATAAAAAACACAACAAAACATGGATGTTTCAATTTGGTACTCAGTTTCGCATTGATAGAATTCAACCCACGCGTTGAAAAAGTGATCACTTTTTCCCATTCGTTTTTTTGTACCTTTTTTTTGTGTAATTGATTGATAATCCTGGATCGAAATGTTTCTGACGAGAGCATGTTCGTTCATATTCATACTTATTGTTTCTGGTCAGCGGGAATCGTCGTCTATATTCCGCAGTTGATGCAATCTGTTTATTATTCAAAGGAAACAAGCGTAGGTATTTGCTTTCTGTGCGAGTAACATGGTGAACATTGGAACATTCACTAGAGATTGGAGACTAGCTACTAACCTCAGTTTCACACTAGGTCTGTTCTTCTGTACATGTAATATGCATAGTTCAACTTATCTTAACGCTATGTGTGCGCAAAACTTGTATGAAATACAATGACTTCGTGATAATTATACAGTACTGTGTAAATGTTTTTTTTATGTTGGCCTACAGGCCGGCCATCATTAATTTGCATACATGTTGTCAGGGATACAAAAAACGACCTTTTATCCAGAAAATAACACTTTTCCCGAGGGCTCATCTACAAATAAAAGTAAAAAGTTCAACTCCCGACAAAAATATACGAATAATAAAGATTGAATAAATGTTTGAAAATTGCACACCGATAAAGATGGCAGGTGTTTCATAGGTGCTATTTTTTTCAATTTTCAACGTGGACGAAGTCGCTGGCACCAGCTAGTGATAGATATTTTAACGATTTAGAACAAAAGATAGAGTCGTAAAACTTCGCTAATTCGTATCGTTGCGTGAAATTCTCGACGGTACCGAACTAAAACCATTAAATTGAACAACACACAAACTAAGCCTATTATAGTGGTACGAAATTATGATATTATTTACTTAGAGATTTAAGTAGTTCAATGGCCCATTATATAAACTTGTTTAACTTATATAATTTGACAAATATTCAAAGTCGGTTACATTCATTTTCCTAATCGATTCTGATTCTTGTATCGTAATTCGATTTCCAATCGAATTACGATTTGTCTTAGTTGTATAGTGTTGAGGCGACTACATAACATTTAACTAAACCTAAATCAGTTAATCTGTGCGCTTAACAAAACTTTCGCTGACTTTAACTTTGTGTTAAATAAGTTATCTATGAGTTAAGCATATGTAAAGTGTTGTTGAGAATGCTACTTAAGAAATTGTCTATGAATATGCAATTGAAGACAAAGTTATGCAGGTGTATTAATTAATCCAACTCAGACAAGTAGTGTTAGGTAACTACTTTTTGTCAGCTATAAATAATGAATAGAACAAGAAAGAAAATTATAAAATAATGAGTAAATTCGAAGTAATAGCGCTTACAAGCTATAATTAAAAATTATAAACTATCCCCCGACTTTCTACTTGGCCTCAAACACGCTATATCTGCTGTAACTTGCTAAGGTAACACGCTATATCCCGCAGACTGCTTGATGCTTCAGCATAAGATCAATGTTACCGTGTCATGGGAATACCACTGAAGTAACAGTATATCAAATCGAACAAGTGGAAATCCCTTTGTCGTATGGATGTGAAGTATGTTTTATACAGAAGCCGATGATGCGATGTTTTATGATGCGGCACCCGGTTTAATGTGAACATATCTCTACGTCTGGGCACCAGTTTCCGGTAAATTCGCCGGTCTAACGTAGTGGGAACCTAGCCTTACTCACACAAACTTATGCTGTTAATTCACGGTGCTGTAAGGGGATGGTTACTGCCGCCAGACGGGCTGCCGAAATAACATTTTTGTTGCAATGTATCACATGTAAGTTAATACATTACATGTAAGTATACTAAATTTTAACATAACCTACATATTAATGTACTACATATGAACATGGAACAAGGGAAAAAAGCAGAACCAACCAATTGTTCAACAAAAGCCTGTGTAATGTACTTAGTTATATTATAAATCCAGGTTATATTACTCTATCGCCATTCCGATGTACCTTTGGTGGTGCTTGGAGCCCGCCTGATTTAATTACCTCGATAACGTTGATATTACCCAAGCCTTTTAGTGCAAAGAGATGGTGTTGAAGTAATTTGTTGTAACGCTCAACTATTCAGGATATCTTTCTCTTTGGAATGAAAAGCCTGTAGAAGCAAATAAACCCACAGATCATCCTACTAATATTATAAATGCGAAAGTTTGTGAGGATGTATGGATATTTGTTACTCTTTCATGAAAAAAATACTGAACGAATTTGGATGAAATTTGAGACACATATAGTCAGAAAACTTGAAAAGAGGTCCGCTCCAGGCTTCGCCCGGGATGCAGTTTTTTATATACACTTTCTTCGTATCCCTCTTTTCATTAGGAGAATCCGTTGGAAGGTTTAGAAGTAGTTAGCTAAGAAACTGACAGACGCGTACAGTTTCGGCGAATTGATTACAAAGTATTGATTTTTCTACTTACATGAAAACTTAATTAGGTTGTATTATATATGAAAACCTTCCGTTGAACGTTATCTAACTGATGATGAAAACCACATCAAATTCTGTTGTGTGGTTTAGGAGGAGTTAACGGATGTACCTACAGACAGAGAGACGTGGGAAACGACTTAAATTTATACTATACAAGGATTTAATATCTAATTATATACATATAAATATTTGATATAAATAAGGCTGCCATCCTGCCTGTGACACTTTATTAAATATATATATATTACAATTTGTATTAAAATATTCAAACGCACATGAACTGTTTTTGTAGTTTTGCATAACAAGCTGAATTAATGAGGTATAATACGGCATAATACAGCCCCGGTCCGTATTAAATAAGTGTTTAATTACATTGCTAAGCTTTTCAAACGTTTATGGTAGATTTATCCTTGTGTTCGTTCCAGATTAGAACCAAAGAGGAAACTGAAGCGGGTGGCTTAATCTCGTGAAATACGCAATCGCTTCCTATTGTTTAGACGTTTAAGAAAACATGAATGTTTTGCAAGAAAAAACAATGAGAAAATATTACTTATAAAATATTCCGTTAGTTTACATATCTATATACATAAAAAGTACGAGTTATCTATAAGTATTACCACCCCCCTCACAGAAAAGTGTGTTGTATTTCGGTGAGTGAGTAAAGGATGCCAGTGCCCGATTCCCTATCCTCAAAGCCCTTATCCTCAATCCCACTATGGTCGGCAGCACACTTGTGTTATAGGCGACGGTAGCCACCATCAAGTCGATCGTCAGCCTGTCTGTCAACCTTAACATAAAAATCATCTATAAGTATGAGTTACATATATAATTTATTTCTTTGAAATGTCTAACATAAATTAGATAAAATAAATCGGCCGTATTCTCATTTTTTCGACGGCCGCAGGTCGACGGTGGATCAAGGCTCCTTTTGACCGGTCCTTTTGAGTATATGTCTAAAAATGTGAAAAAAAATCGGGTGGCGTCACCACCGTTGTTATTCATATTACTCATAAGTATATTATTATTTTCTTTTTCAACGCGGACAAAGTCGCGGGCACCAACTAGTATTAGTATAGAGTAGTAACTACTTTAGTCGTGTCAAGGTTACCAGACGCACGTCGTCATTTCATCTTTATCGAATTGTCCAGTTACAAAGACATAACGCCGTAGAGGGTAACATAATAATATTGCATAAGTAGCTACTAGAGAACTGTGAGATTTCCGACGGACCATTAACTGCGCATGGGGTGAGACGACCAAGCTATTCGTAACAAGATTTATATACTCTCTGGCCCCGAACTATCTGTTATCAGCAGCTGTTGGAAGCTTCAGATAGACTAAATTATTGCATAAACCAAATTTCATCTTAAGCCACTACTATTATAAGGATTGTTATAATGGCAAGATTTCTAAATTCACAATTGCATTTTCGGGACATGTGTGAAAGGAATTCCTTTTATTCTATAACATTTTATTAAATACTCTATAAAATAAGAAAACTATAGAATTTTATTTCAAGGTGATTTCAATGTGATGGACGGATGACCAGAAGGCTTCGCAGGAAATGGTTGGATGCAAAAAACAGAAGACCATGCGAGGTCGCGAGCCTTGGGAGAGGCTTACATCAAGCAGTAGAGACACAGGCTAATGATGATTGAGGAAGTTGATAGTTATAGACGACTGTAGCCACCTACCATCGAATGATCCATCAGTCTGTCTGCCTACGTTAACATTTAAAAAAAACTGTGTCATTCATATGCCTGAACTGCTTTCATTTGATGTCACTACAATTTTTGTCAAAAAAAATCAAAACTCGAATTTTGTAAATGTTCCTCCCGCTATATGAAGCTCTTCCCTCGTATCGCTTTTGTAGTTCTCTTTGACGAGACACAAATAACAAGGCAAACTAAAAGCGCTTTTTATGCCTTCAATTTCTGTCTGACAAAACCTTTTCTGCTTTTAAGTTATAAATAAAAAATCAAACTCTATTCTCATTTCGCTGAACACACCCTGTTTAAATGTCATTTGTCAGATGACGAACTATATAGGTGGCTGCCTAGTTTACGACCTCTAATAAAAGGGCTCGAAAATACTTTAGAATGAACGAGTAAATGAGTAGGCAACATTCACTCTGGCGTGACAGGCCCTTTAATAATCAGTGAACACGCAAACTGAATAATCACGCTGTAACGTTTAATCGATTGCTTATTAGCAACTCTGAGGCAGTTAAGGCCGTGTGTACGTACAGTCGACATAAACCTTAATATTTTTATAAAATAATTTTCCTTGAATGTACTTCTAACTAATTATTAGTGTACTTACTTTTATAATACAATTGGCTGGTGTTAGCGACTTAAAAAATATAACACCTAAGGAAACTTCTGACATATAGAAATTAAAGCTATAGTGTAATTTTTTTAATGCGTTCATGCTGATAAAAACACGTTTATTTACAAGTATTTACCCTTTTACATCCCTAATACAAGGATCAAGGATTAAACGTTAGTATTTTTATAAAATAATTTTCCTTGAATGTACTTCTAACTAACTATTATTGTACTTGAATTTATAATACAACTGGCTGGTGCTTGCGACTTGCGACTGCATTGAAAAATATAACACCTTGGAAAGTATCTGACTATTGACAGAAATTAAAGCTATAGTGAACCTTTTAATGCATTCATGCTGAAGAGCATAGAAACACGTTTATTTACAAGTATTTTCCCTTATACATGCCTAATACATGCCTTAATCTTGTATTTATATACGTGATAATACATTTCAATAGGTAAAGTTTAAATGCAAAAATACAAGCTAAAGCTAGAATACACCAAAAGAATACTCTGCAAGTTGATAACAGTCGGACATGATGTTGCGATTAACAGTAGGAATGCAGAATTGGAGTTTAGAATTAAACAATTAATTTGGACCAACTAGTTGGTCTGAGAGTTGGTCTGTAGGTCATAAGTCAAATTAACCTTTCACATTAGAATGGCCTTCCTCAATTCGTAATTCACAACTTACAATTGTTATTTTGTAATTACAATTTATTAGGCGTTGTTTTTTTATTTCCATAATACTTTTTTGTACCTTTAATAATCGCTTCCAATTTGTGCCGGCCTCATACCAAATCAAAGTCTAGTCTAGATAATTTGATTTAAGGTAACGGTGAAGTTAAGAAATAAACTGTTTAACTTCTATTGTTAACTTTCCAAGACATTAATAAGGTCAATTTGATATTACACTTACTGACATGTTTCTAAGCCGATTACTTAATAAGTAGAAACGTTAATAATTTTAACTGCTATTTACACGTCGTCGGATGTCTCGTGAATTATCTGTAGGTCAATGTTTGCTACGATAATTTCTGACCTATGATTCGGAACACTTTGTTTTCATCAATATTTGCATTGATTTGAGGTATGTATATAAATTACGAATACAATAATCTCGTCCTAGACTTCATTGTTATAGTTGAACTTAAACAAAATGGTGGCCGCTAAAGTGTTTTTGCTGATTGCTTTTTCTGGATGCGTCTTATCTGAAGAAGGTAAGAATTTAAAAAATCATAATATTACTGTTTATTACTCGTGAAACATACTTTAGCTGTACAGTGTATTAAAAAAAAAACATAATATTATTGATATTCTTTTGATTAAAAGTTATTATAGGTATTGTTTGACTTATTTCGATCCTATACAATTAAAATAAAGGTCCACACTGTCTCCACCAGCTGTCTCCACCAGCTATCGAGTGATGTGGTTCGGCTCTTTTAGTTTTTTGTTATGTTTACAATTCTTTTGAATTTCGGGTGAAATTACGAAATAATAAAATTAATTGTTAGAATTTAATGTAGGTATTTAAATGAACACTTAAAAACATTAATTAAAATTTATTTTAACATTAATTAAATGATCGCTATTAACAATTAAACAAGTACTACCTGACCCGACCGACGTGGTTCTGGAAAAATAAATAAATAAATAAATAAATAACAACTTTCCTCGGACTTAAAAATAGTTTTCGTGTTTTGTGCACACATTTAGTGATTCATTTTAATTTTTATATGCGTGGCCAATAATTTAGAGTTTTCTGTTTTACTCCGTAATTGTTACAGCCAGTCTTTTCAAGCCATGCGATGTTCACGACATGGAGTGCCTCAGCCAATCCGCTGAGAAGTTCTTGGAGCAAACAAGTCAAGGGATCGCCCAGTATGACGTCAAGCCGTTAGACCCTTTACTCATACCTTCATTGGACTTTGTACTCGACGAAGAACGTGGCATAATAATGCATTTCAAAAATGTAAATATCGTTGGATTCAAGAAACAGAAGATTTCCAATTTCGTGTAAGCATAAAGTTTTGTTTATCATAACTGTTTTAATAGTTAATGGGAATAAGATGTTATTTTTAATTAGCTGGAGCCCGCGAGTTCGTCCGCGTTGAAAAATCTGACATCTTTTCCGCTGTGATGAAGGCAATTTATTATATTTTTAGACGATCCCTCGGGAACCTTACATTTTTTCAAGATTATTCTTATATTAATCCAGGTAATAAACGCGTACAAATTTTTAATATTATTCCCCCGATACCCCGGATCTAGTCACGTGGCAACGAGTCGCTTTACACCCGGATCTGATATTATTAATAATTTTTTAAAATTATTAGCTATCTTTGTACCAAATTTCATACATCCATCCTCACAAATTTTCGCATTTATAATATTAGTAAGATTAAGTAAAACTAAGCAATGTGACAATGAAAATATACTGTTAATAATAATAATTATCAAATTAGAGGACAGCACGGCAAATACCTACGCTACGTTTTTTTATGCGGTTGCCACCTACCATCAAATGGACCGTCAGCCTGTCTGTCGACCTTAGCATAAACATTTGTAATCTAATATAATAAAATCGTAAACCGGTCGTGTTGTTTTTTCAGAAAAACAATTTGTATGTGTCTGTGCGTTTGTGCACTAATCTTAGAAACGGCTTAACCAATTTGAATGCGGTTTTCACTTATGTATCAATTTTTTTTTATTAGAGATGGGTTTACTCTTGGCCAACAACCAGCTGTGTAGCAAGGATGAGGCCTATGATGGAGCGAGCTCACCCAGAAGATGCCTATTCACTCAAACTTTGAAAAGATTTGGGTTCGGAAATACAGACGCCGGCAGGGAGTTCTAAATTTGGCAGTGCGCATTATAAGGGATAATTATAGGTTCTTGGAGGATTTTTAAAAAAACAAATTACAACGCATACGAAGTTGCGGGCATCAAGCTAGTCATTAAACGTAAAGGCCATTAAGTATAATTCGAAAATGGGGTCTAAAGCTACCTTTAGACCCCATTGTGACTTATTGTGTCTTTTATTCTTGCTTCTATATTTTTATTCTATATTCTAACGTTTGTTGTTAACAAAAAGTATAATGGGTAATGAAGACAGTGATATTTTTGAGCATAAAGTATATTTTTGAGCATATTTTTAAGGCAACAATTAAATTTTATTACGTATTTTGACCTTTATTGCGGACGAGTTAAGTAGCTCTTACTTGTATGAGCTCAACGTTAAAATTCCACTAAAATATGCATACAGTCCATTATAACACTTTAGGAATATTGCAGTTTGCTTCGGTTATATTTTACTAAGGAGTTGTAATTTTATGGCGTGACAGGTCTTGGAAACGTGCCGTCTCACTGCTCTGAAATGTTGATATACGAACATTATATATTATACAGTTTATATTTTGTGTATTGCGAAATACTCAGTTTACTATATATTCTTTTCAGAATGAACCTGGATAAGAAATCTGTAATATTAACGACAAAAGTGAATTTAAATATAACTGCAGAATTGACTGTGGACACAAAGGATAAGACAAAAGCGTATGAAGGGCTTTATTCAGCTGAAACATGTAAGACGTTTTAAGAACTTGGTGTTATTTTTAACTAGCGACCCGCTACGATCAAGATGCAATTTTTTTATATAATTATACAAACCTTCCACGTTTATAAACAAGTTTTTCAGTAAGTGAAAACCGTATTAAAATACGTTGGGTGGTTTACAAGTAAGTAGTTAGCGAGAGAAACAGACATGACAGATTTATAATATGTAGATATTAAAGTTTTAATTTGTGAGTCAACTGTAACAGATAGATGTATGCCATCGCGTAGTTTTCTTTAAAATTTTAGAATAACTACAATTCTCCTTGATTCTTTTTATTTGACTTTTTGATTCATCCTGGTGCTATGTAATAAAGAAGACGTAAAGATGTCAAGGTCGACAAACAGGCGTCGGAGTTCATACTAGAATCACACCCACAAGTTTACCTCGAAATGGCTAAACTAATGTCGCTTGTCTTCATTGAAGTCATTACCGGTTTGGTTTATAGTATACAAACTATGAACGTTGATGTAAAATATTAAGCTCCACTTCCTTTATTGTGTTGATAGCTTTTTGAAGTTTTATTCAAAAAAACATATTTCCTTATTTTTACTCGTATTGTGGTTGTACTAAATTTTTTTATTTAGTGATATTTTTTATTGTTAAACTATACTTATTACTAATACTATAAGAAGTTCAAATAGTGTATTTGTATATTGGGTTTTCTCTGGAATTGATCCAGAGGTTTTTTGATCAAATTTTTTTGAGGTCGTAAAACAGGCTGACTTACCAATTGATGATAATTGACTATCACAGATAACAAACAAGTAATGCAAATGCGATTACATTAAAAATAGTTGTATTACCTAAAATACCTATGTATTATTTGGTTTTTCCTGCAGTTACAGCAGGCACGTCTCGTTACAACTATGAAATCAAAACGGATGACAAAGGCGTCGAACATTTCGACGTTGGTCCGGAATCCATCAGCTGTGAAATATCAGGAGAACCAAATGTTACGTTGTCTCCTGGATTACAAATAGGCACTGGAGGTGCGTACATACTCATAGTTCTATACTAGACATTAAAAGACGTAGATATCTCTCATCCTTTCCCACGCCTATGCCCTATCCCTTGACTTATCCCTTTTTCCTTAATCCTACTATGGTCGACAGCGTACTTGGAGCACATGTAGTGTTCTTTGTGTTAGAATTTTTTTTATATCGAAATTAGTCAATCCGTTCTCTAGATATAAAGAAAAAAGCCGTTTCTATACAAAATGTATGAGAAAATGAATATTCTTCATATATTTTTTTCGTTAATAATTTTGTGATGTTTAAAGAATTAATCTGCTATTCGGGACGGAGACAAATTCAATAAAACAAAGATCATAAAAATCGGTCCAGCCGTTCTTGAATTATAAATGGTGTAACTAACCTACTTATGTTACTTATGTATGAGTACCTACTTATGTTTATTTATTTTTCAGAAAACAAAGAAAAGCACAACTTCAATTTCGCCTACAGAAACAAAACTCTGTGTAAGCTAATCGAAGTTGGTTACGGCGTCGCAATACACAACCTCAGGGCAGCAGCAAAGATGTTACCTAAATCAGATTTCTTTATTGGGCTATAGAATTAAACAGAGTTATTTGTATATACAAGTTAATAAAATAAAAAATAACATTTTCGTCTTACTGTCGTTTTTGTTACCTAATCTCTCATTAACAGCCAATGATACTAGATAAAGAATGTGAACTATTTTTTTTTTCTTTATTTTATTATTTATTGGAAACTAACATTTCAATACTTAGATTGACAGGAACACAGCATAATTGTCACGTAAACCAGGCACACTGCCTTTTGAAGTCACTGCGTGCCTTGCCACTACGTCCCAAATCCACTACCTTTAAAAGTTTATTTCCAAAGTTAACCGCGCCGGGAATCGAACCCGGGCCCCTGAGACAGTAAATAAAATTGTTCATAAGTACCACTTAGAATAAGTCTACACCGAGTACTTTTGTTCTGCCGTAGAATCAGTTTAACAATGCATGAATAAAACCATACGAAGTCTAAACTTCAAAGGTTGAATTCTCAAAATAGTGATGAAATCATAAATTTGCTAGTTTACATTTTTTATCGAGTCCCGTTGACTTTTAAAGTATTTTGTATGCAAACAAAACTAAGTTTAAATTTATATGATAACTATATTTTTTGTATTACATTACAGCCTTCACATTGTACCGCTGTAAGTTATTTTGTAGTAAACTATTTTTTTTAGTCATAACTTCTTTAGGCGGGCTTGGGCAGTTTGCAAGGAGAACCAGAGGGTTTCAAGGGGAAAAATATTAATCTTGTATGAAAGGTGTAGTTCGTGTTGACGAATGTAACGTCGTGGAGAAAACAAACTATTTAAACTTTCTTTTTTTTGTTATACTAAGTTTTCATTTCTGAAGTTTAATCCTGCGACTGACATGTTATTACATATTACATCTTTTCTTAACTTTTTATTTTAATTCATTTCATTTATGATTAAATATAGGTGTTGGATAATGTCTTTAACCATAGTACTTACCATATTGTATAAATCACGTACAGATGGTAAAAAAAGGGATATTACGCCACAAGGCTTATTATTTTCTCTTCCTAGGAATCATAAAATCTATTTTTTTTTTTCAACGAATTTGATGTATTGTCGCTCGACTACCGGCGCTACTGCTGATCTTCCTTTTTTATGTAAGCCCTTGTAGTTGCTTGTGTTATAGGCCACGGTAGAAACCTTCCATTAAATAGACGGTTACCTAAAAAAATCAATTAAGAGTGACAATAAATAAAATCTAATAACAATAGATAAAAACACAATACGTCAAGATAGTAAAATATTTCACAAAATACGGTTGTAACACTAGTTTTAAAGATACATCTAAAGGCTTGTACTGACATTCAAATTAAATATATTTACCTCATAATGTACGATATCTATAGATATTTAAATAATCTGATGGTCATCAAACGCCTGCCAACTTCATAAATAATAGCTAAGAGAGATACCGATCAAATCAGTTTTCTAACAAAAAAAAATTCTAAATCGGGACCTACTATTTCACAGCAGACATAAAGATACACACGTACACCTTTAAACTTATAACACCCGTTTCTGCGTCGGGCATCAGTGTTTAAAAATACATCACGAACTGTGTCAGTCTTTCATCAGTATATTTCTGTTCTAATATTTTAAAAGTTGTTTAAAATAACCGAAGGTAAACAATAGAGATCGTTTCTGTCGATGATGACATGGACTTGTCCATAATTTGTTGAATGTCCTCTTATAATGTCCAAGGCCTAGAAAGGAATTGCAAAATAAACTTTAATATTACCTACACACGAGCTGTTGCGAACCGCGTCAATCAAATTAAACAGGTTAGTATTTTATAACGTTCAATTTTGAGAAATTGAAAGTTCTACAGTGACAGGTTACACTGAGTTCCGTATTCGAAAATTAGGCCTTCCGTCTTTTGTTGTTTTTAATGTTTTTTTTTTTAGGTCAGCAGACAGGCTGACGGTCCACTTGATGGTAGGTGGCTACTGTCGCCTATAACACAAGCACCGCCACAGGCTCTGCAAGAGTGGGCTCTGGCATCCCTCACACACTGACTGAAATACAGTACATGTGCTGTTATTTTACGGTGGTCTTCTGTAAAAGGGTGGTTACTGTCGCCAGACGGGCTGCTCAAATGACTGCATAACGCAGTATGTCCTGCCACTACTTTCCAGAACCAGACCAAAATACATTAGTTAGCGGCAGTCAGTGTTTTGCTATTTTTTGAAATCTTTTATGTGTAAAACACCTGTTTTAAAGGGTTGTTTAAACCTAATACAATTTAAGCCTTTTAACTGCGCAAACAATAAAATTCTTTTTGTGACAGCGGTGTGATAGGACTTATAATTTATTTTGTAACTGTTGTTAAATTCCTGTACTCGCTAAACAATAAATAGTAATATGTAAGTTAACTGATTGAGAGTTAATAAATTTATAAGTTAATAATTATGTAAATAGAAGTTAATGATTTAACCGTTATTCGAGATATTAAATTAGCTTTCCAACCTAAAGGAATGGTTTGTTTCGTGGTTAAGTCAAATGGGTAAGTTCAATGGATACGAATAGTATCACAATTGGCCCGGATGTTAATTTGTAGGTTTCGCCGTCAGTCCTTTGTGAATTTCATATTACATGTTACTTTTGGATACCCATTTGGATACTCTAACTTGATTATTAATTCGATACCTTCTATTGGTTTGATTGTCTGGTGATTAAATATTTTACAAGCCTTGATATTTTGGATATCATCAGCTTTTAGCTTCATATACAAAATATATGAAGCTAAAAGCTATTAGAACCTTAGTGGATTTTAATAAGAAATTTCCATGTTACATAATATGTGATCTTGCAACCGAATTCTTTGCGACACACATATATAGTTATAAAATAGCACATAATATAGTTATAAGAAAGATATTCAGTATATTTCAATGGCAATATCAATTTATGCGAAGAATTTTAATTACTTCAGGCGAGCATGTTATATGACCAGTAGGTATTTAATAATTTTTCTTCTCTGATTTTATGCTGCTTTTTATATGTATTACCTACGCTTCTTTCTTACTATCATTTATTGATTGAAATGTTAAGTTTGTGTAATTATGACGGGTTTTCATTTTTCTTTCTTTAAAAAAAGATAGATGATACTATCGTCTATGAAAAAAAAAATACGAGTACATGTCAGTCGTTGGAATGCACGTCAGAAGTGAAAACTGAGCTTCACAAAAAAAAAAACTAGATTATTAGTCAAAGGTGTATGTATACCACAATGATCCTTGTTATCCTATCTAGTAAGTAAACTTTCATATGAAGTTGTCTGCTTAGTACTTTTAGAATTAAGTAATTTTTAGAAAATCTTTGAATGCAGTATTACTAACTTTTAGAAATAACATAAAGTCTTCTTTCAGCAAAATATCCTATCTACGATATTTAAGATACTTTCCCTTCATGTCACATGGGCGTCCCAAGATTATGCGACATGAAGTTGTTTAATGTTAATATGTTTAATATATTTGAAATAGACCCAGAGATTATCCTTTTATTTATATACTATCTGTACCCGTGAGAAAGAACCTAAAATTTTTTCAGGATAAAAAGTAAGTACTTACAGTAATAAAATGTTTGTTCCGTTACCGTAACGGACTCTCATCCAATTTCAAATTTCGCGCTACCGATGAACGATGATTGACGGTTGGATTGGCGTAGTGACAATGACAGCTCAAAACAGTTGTCATGCACGTCGTTCCGGTGAAACGACTAGAGAAACACACACCTGAGTATCGGCAGCCCAACGGTGAAATATTGCCGCGCGCGCGAACTACCATTTTAACAACAAGAAATTCCTGTACCGGGTGGAAATCATCGAGTGCAAGTGACAAGGTACGTACGTGCATTGTATTGTCGCTGCCTATTTCGAATTGTGGATCATCGTCATCGATTGTAAAATTCCCAGTGTAGCACAGGCCACCAAGTTGCGGGTTGCTACATTTATTGGTGCCGAAACCCGGGACTTCCACCTATTTCACCGATCAATTTGTGTATGGTATTTCTGGTTAGTCGTATTGTCGTGGCTCGGGTCTTTCAACTCAACTATTTCCCGTTTTTTGTGATCTGAGTTACTCCATTCTAGCTTAATTACCCACCTATCGATAGCACCTACATAGATTGAATCATATCGAACAGGAATTTCATCGTATTAAACGTAAAAGTATTGAATTACTGTAGGAACAAATAAACAATCATCTCAACATATCGGTGTTTATTTTCTAGTCGGCTTGCAGTGATTCAATCTTTTAATTCATCATATCAATTGTCATATCGTAACAACGTATTATCAGCGCATATTTAACGTTAAATTATCTAAAAATAAAAATTTTACGTTGTAATTTTGCTTTGAAAAAAGTAGCGGGCAGGGTAGGTTGTACGTTTGAATCACTCGACATTCTTCGTCATTCAACGTTCGAATCGACTTACGTCCATCACACCGACCTAATTATTCAAGAAATAAAGTCTAGTTTTCTGTGGTCGTTGTTCTCGATATTATTGTGGGGTGTACAGTTCACCTCATAAGTTCAGGCGTATCACCGTACATTATCATACATTGTTGCAGAAGACTTGTGGGGAGTGCTGTACATGCTAGCTATTTTATTACTGTGCGTACAGTTCATCTAACAAGTTTATACGTAATTTGCATATTGTTTCATACAAATTGAAACAAAACTTGTGTGGTGCACGTATTTTGGCGACTGACTTTTTTGAATTGTTTGCGTTTACCTATTTTACAAATCGAGTGCTATTCTGTTATCGTTTAAGTTAATAAAGTATAATATCAAAGTAATACTTTGCAAAAATGTCTCATTTAAAACGGCATTCCGCTCGTAAATCGAGCCTTCTCAAAAAGTCGCGATCGAAGTCTCAGGACGTAGAATACACTGCACAGAACCTATCGTCATTGCGTAGGCAACGTACGATCGCTTATAAGAGAATGTGTAAGGCATTAGAGGTCAGTGTCTCAGCTGTCAAGGACCGCTCTCAACAGGACATGTTCTTCTCATATCATCAAGAAATTAAGAAAATTGCTTCTAATTTTGAAGACGCCCACCTTGCGATTCTGGAGATTTTAGATGACCCGGAAAACGACGATTCTGACTTGCAGGAACGTTTTGACGAAATGTATTACAAAGTTATAGCAACTTATCGCAGTTTAACCAAAAATGACTCTTGCTCGTCTCACTCGCAGTGTAGTTCATTGTCGAATGTTCGGTTACCGAAAATACAGCTCCCCACTTTCGATGGAGACCTTAAACGTTTTCCCGAATATATTGATACCTTTAACGCATTGATACACAACGCCACTTCGCTTAGCGATACCGAGAAGTTTCATTACCTGATTTCTTCTCTCAGCGGCGATGCATTGACGGTAATAAAACCATTCCCACTGAGCAGCAAGCATTACGGCGACGCATATGCTGCGCTTATCGGGCGCTATAAATGTAAGCGAGAATTAGCTTTCACGTGCTGGAGGGAAATTCTAAATATGAACTTCAACCTTAAGGATGCTTACGAGTTCCGACAATCACTTGACCTTTTTGAAGAAAATTTATGCATCTTAAAATCAGTTAGTCTGCCGGTTGATCATTGGGACTTCGTGTTGGTGTATCATATTTTATCAAAATTAGACACAACCATACGCCGTGATTTTGAAGAAAAGCATTCAACCACCGAACTACCCTCATATGCACAACTCAAAGAATTTCTACATTCTAAATGCGAGGCGCTAGTACGCGACACGCATTTTACCGAACAAGTTAAACAAAACAAGCCTTCACCAAAGATTTCTTTTCAATCAGTTCAATCCAAGCGCGCACCTACGTCGCATACTCTCATAGCATCAGATGAGCGTCCAGCCGAAGTGAGTAGATCAATAACCGCGAGACGTCCTGTCACTTGCTCCTTTTGTGACGAATCGCATACTATTTCGTTATGTCCAGAATTTCTGAAAAAATCAATTGACGAACGCATGAAAATTGCAAGTGATAGAAACTGGTGCTTTAACTGCTTAAAATCTTCACATCAGTTGAAGAACTGCAACAGTGTCTTCTCTTGCCGCACTTGTAGACGTAAGCACCACTCATTGCTCCACCGCCATACGTTAGCTGAACCTCGCGAAACCGTGTCAGCTCTAGTCTCAAGGTCACTATTGAACACAACAGTACTGCTAGCTACAGCGATTGTGCAGGTTAGAGACGCGTCAGGAAGCGTGCAATCTTTTCGTGCGTTGTTTGACACCGGTAGCCAAAGCAACTTTATTACCGAATCAGCAGTTAACCGTTTAAAACTCAAATGTACACAGACAGCTGCACGTGTCAGTGGACTTGGTGAGGCGGACGCTTCCATAGTGGGAGATGTTACTTGTAGTATCGTTACTAATGACGGAGCGTCTTTCGAGTTGGACTTGCACGTGTTGTCAAAAATATGTGGTGATCAACCTATCGCAATTCTGAACACATCAGGATGGTCACATATCGCAGAATTGCCATTAGCCGATCCCGGTTTCGATATTCCCGGACCGATTGACCTTTTGTTTGCCGCGGATATATTTGCCGAGTCTTTGCTGGGCGAACAAATAAAGGGACGCTTAAATCAACCCACTGCCTTTAAATCGATTTTCGGCTGGCTTCTTGTAGGCAAAACGCGATTAGCATCGACCACGTTGTTAAAAGCATCAGAAACAAACACGAATTTAAATTCACTAGTGCAACGTTTTTCGGATCTGGAGTCTTTATCTAAAGCTCGACTGTTAACTCCTGACGAATCATTATGTGAGCAGAAATTTATTTCTGACCACTCACGTGATACCAGTGGTCGATATATATTGCGTTTACCGTTTAGAGAGGATTCAGAGTCTGAGTTCGTTGGATCACGTGAAGTTGCCCTTCGGCGATTTCACGCAATAGAACGTAGACTATCGCGTGACCTAGTCTTGTCCACTCAATACGCCGATTTCATGGCTGATTACATCAAAACTGGACATATGTCGTTAGTCCCCAGCGATGAAATGGAAAGGGGAAAATACTCCATTCCTCACCACTGCGTTTTGCGTCCTGAATCTGCCACTACTCGCCTACGCGTTGTGTTCGACGCGTCTGCCAAAGATTTTAATTCGCGCTCGTTAAACGACACTCAACTGATCGGCCCGAAATTGCAACCCAACATCGTTGAAATCCTTCTGCGATTTCGGGAACATAACATCGTTTTCATGGCAGACGTCCGTCAAATGTACCGACAAATTTTAATTTCTCCAGATCATCGCGATTATCAAGGTATCTTTTGGAGAGCCTCACCGCACGAGGCTCTTCGGGAGTATCGCCTCAATACAGTGACGTATGGTGTGGCTTCATCCCCTTTTCTCGCTTGTCGGTCATTACAACAACTCGCTGAAGATGAAGGAGAGCCCTACCCAATCGCAAAACGAATTATATTATCGGATGTTTCTATCGACGACGTAGTCACAGGAAGTGATTCGTTAGAGAGCGCACAAATGGCGAATTTGAAATGGGACCCAGTGTCCGACGCATTTCTTTTCGAAATTGAAACGTTAAATCAAAGTTGCACAAAGCGATCGATCTTAAGTGAACTCGCGGGCATATTCGACCCTCTCGGTTTCTTGTCCCCGGTAACTGTTCAAGCAAAATCTCTCATTCAGAAACTTTGGTCACTCGGTGTCAGTTGGGACCAGACTCCGCCAGACGAGATCGTGCGCGCGTGGAGTACCCACCAAACTCAATTATCACAATTATCGCAACTACGAATCCCGCGGAAACTGACTCGTAAAAGTTTCCAATCATACGAATTGCATGGTTTTACCGACAGTTCCGAGATCGCAGATGGTGCTGTTGTTTACTTGCGCGTGACAGATGTGGACGGTCAGGTTCACATTTTTTTTGTGTGCTCAAAGGCAAGAGTAGCACCATTGAAACGTATATCACTACCTCGTTTAGAACTCTGCGCTGCTGTTCTGCTGTCGGATTTGTACCTGTTCGTTCGAGACACGTATCTCACTCGTATTTCGTTTAATGCGATCTACTTCTGGTCGGACTCGACAGTCGCTTTATCGTGGATACGCTCCCCTTCCACCCGATGGGCAACATTTGTCGCTTATCGCGTCAGTCACATACAAGATATCACTCCAACCGAATGCTGGCATCACATCTCATCGGGTGACAATCCGGCAGACATATGTTCACGAGCGCAATTTCCGGGTGAGCTCCTTCACAATCCACTATGGTGGGCGGGGCCTCGCTGGCTATCTGAAGATAAGGACACCTGGCCTGCTAATCGAGGAACAACATCTCCCAAAGACGAAAATCGTGCTCCACTACATTGGCCCATCGGTCGTGTGATAAAACTTATCCCTGGTGGTGATGGCGTAACTCGGATCTCAGTTCTAAAAACAGCAACCAGTGATCGAATGCAACGACCTTTAGTAAAGTTGTGCCCTCTACCAATAGAGGACTAAGTGGAATTAACTTCTTCTTTCTTTAATCGTATTCTAGTTTTAGGTTTAGGTTTGGGTTTTAGGTTTTAGTGAATGTAAGTTTCTTCTTACGTACTTACGACGTACTTCTTATCGTTATCATTTCGTTCTTTCTGTGTTATTTTCTTTGCCGTTTTTTTTTGTTTCTATCGCTTTCTTCCTTTATTTTTGCTAACCAGAAAATGCCGTGGGCATTTTGGTGGGCGGGATGTTCCGTTACCGTAACGGACTCTCATCCAATTTCAAATTTCGCGCTACCGATGAACGATGATTGACGGTTGGATTGGCGTAGTGACAATGACAGCTCAAAACAGTTGTCATGCACGTCGTTCCGGTGAAACGACTAGAGAAACACACACCTGAGTATCGGCAGCCCAACGGTGAAATATTGCCGCGCGCGCGAACTACCATTTTAACAACAAGAAATTCCTGTACCGGGTGGAAATCATCGAGTGCAAGTGACAAGGTACGTACGTGCATTGTATTGTCGCTGCCTATTTCGAATTGTGGATCATCGTCATCGATTGTAAAATTCCCAGTGTAGCACAGGCCACCAAGTTGCGGGTTGCTACAATGTTTCATCCAGGTAAAAAACTATCTGTGTGCCAAATTTAATTCAAATCCGTTTAGCCATTTATTACGTGATATAATAACAAAAATCCATAAAACTTTCGCATTTGCAATATTATTAAGATGCCATCTTATTAGTGAGTACAAATAAAAACAAATTGTATTAGTTTATCTATACAAACATTCAAAGGCAAATAATATAAATTTGTAAAAAAAAAAACAGAGGTAGGTACTGCATCGCCTTAATTGGAAATCTCAAATACTAATGAATACTATCTGTCCTCCCGCTATCTGATGACTAAAGTGTACAATTCCATAAGACGGTCGGCAAAGGCAACGTAATACAATAAAAGTTCATCGACTTTTCGCAAAATATCTTATGAAGAATCATGGGAACAGTGAAGCCGTTGTCTCATAAGTAAATATACCTCCTTTGTTTGCATAAAGATATGGATTTCATGTAAAAAATGCACAATGGCGTACGAAATATTTTAGCATTTATATAAAAATAAAGCGTGGAAGTGCATTGTTATTTGAAAACAATTAAAAAAAATATTTTTCGAAATAATGAACAAAGAAATAAAAAAACACATATAATTTATAGTTATTGTCATATAACTTATAGAATAAGTCTTTAAATTTTTAAATAGGGAGAGGTAACATATATATATATATATATAACATACATCCAGAATTTTTTCATTTTAATTGGTTCTATTAGCTTTTGATCCGAAGAGCTTAAAAGCTACTTTGTACACTAGAGCGAGCATGAAGTAGTCAGCCCCTACAAACAAAATCTTAATAACTAACTTACATCCTAACTTAGCCTAAGTAACTCTCAGTACTTATAACGGACCACCTGGGGGAGAAACACTCATCGAGTTAAAAGGTAATTTCGCAATGTGCTGAATTTACATTTATTCCTGTGTTAATTCCTACCTTAAAAACTGTATTCTTTAAAAATTATAATTAAACTTTAAGTATATTGATATATTATAATTATGTAATAACTGGCTGACCCGGCAATCGTTGTTTTGCCATATAAATTTTTTTTTGGGGTGGGCCACCCTTATCACTAAGGGGTATAAAAATTGTTTACAAGCTATCCTCAGACCTACCGAATATATACAAAAAAAATTCATAAGAATCGATTAAGCCGTTTCGGAGGAGTTTCATTACAAACACTGTGACACGAGAATTTTATATAGAAGACTAGCCGGTGCCCGAAACTTCATACTTCGTTTTTTGAAAATCCCACAGTAACTTAACATTTTTACATGATTAAAAGTATCATATAGTTTAATTCAGGTAATCATGAATACATCAGTGAAAACCGCATTCAAATCGTTTCAGCCGTTTCTGAAATTAGCGTGCACAAACCCTTAGATAAATACAAAATTTCTAAAAGTTGCTTTTTGACCTTGGTAACATAAAGTAATACGTGTACAAATTGTTAAAGTAGCTGTTGCACGCGACTATGTCCTCATAACTTTATAAAATATAACCATTGTTACTCGCTGATAATGTAACTTATTATTCTACAGGTGAAAGAATTTTTAAAATCGGTCTAGTAATTATTGAGTTTATTCATTACAAACAAAAATACAAATCTTTTCTCTTTATAATATTAGTATAGATGTATTGACAAGATTTTATTATATGTATAGATATTATTAGAAGTCTTTTACAAGAAAATTTTACAAGCTGCGTGAACAGTATTTAATAGAAGATATTTTAAAAGGATATCCAACACAGGTAAATAATACGTAGAAATTTAATTGAGCTTAATTAGTCGGCTACTAGCTGGATGCAAACCTTAAGGGTAAGAAAATATAGTTCATATTTATCTTCAAGGAAAATTAATTTTCTCCTACCCGTAGGTTTCTAACGTTATTTCTAAACCGCGCGACGTAAAATTAAAATTGAAATTCGAGCACCTGTCTGCAAATCGTGTTCTTGGCAAAAGCACTTTTCATCTTGCTTATCATTGAAAGCCACCATAACACGCGACTAGCCCCAGACTGTCTCAGTGGTCCCGGTTTCGATTCTAGGTAGGGTCAACTTTGGAAATGAGGTTTTCAAACATGGCTCTGGGCCCGTAGCCATGTGTGCTTTCTACAGTCGTAAACGCTACGCTACGCTAAGAGGAAACTTTGTGATTGGTCAAAATTTTATCTTGACGTTACAACAACCAATCACCAAGCTTTCTCTTAGTATTTTTTCTCTGTTTCCGAACGAACGAAGCGTTTGCATCCTGGTCTGGATTTGGAAAGAAGTGACAGAGCACACTGCGTTTCGCAATCATTTGAAAAGCCCGTCTGGCAGCAGTAACCTTACAAAAGAAAATCCCGAAATAATAACATATGTGCTATTGTGTTTCGGTGAGTGGGTAAGTAATGCCATAACCCTATCTCTTCTTTATCCCTTAGCCTACTATGATCGGCATCGCACTTGCAACACTTGTGGCGTTTCTTGCGTCATAGGTGAAGGTATAGCCGCCTACCGTCAGCCTGTCTGTCGACCTTAACTTAATAAAAGTAAAATTTTAACTGTATTTTCGCGACATAGATAATTATGTTTTGGAACCATCTAGTAGAGAACTGTCAAGTTTAGCGTGTCCGATACGTGAATCTTCTAGAGGATCTTTATTCCCAAACATTTCTACAAGCTACGTGGCCTTCCCAATGCTGTTTCTTTGACTTGCACTATTTTCACTTTGCTAATTCTTTGAACTATTCCTATTGAGAATGTGGTATTCACAACATGTTGTAAATTTTAATACATAAATATGTACACATATTCAACAGATAAGCGCGCGGTGTGCAAATAAAAAAAAGCAATTATTATTCGTAATATTATAAAAATATAGTATTTATATTAGAAAATAGTTTGCACGTTTGCATTATATAGTCTCATCATTTAGAAACTCATTGAGGGAATCTCGAGGTAAACTTGTAGGTGTGGTTCTATGATGAACTGCAACGACTCTAGCAACCAAATGTGGAATATGTTGTGTCGTAAAATCCATTCTCTTTTACCAAGCACAGGCTGTAATGTAATGAAATAAAACAAACAGTCGCTGAACAGACTTTCGCTTAATACTAACGTGTTAGTTTAAAAAGTGTTCTATATTAAACTCATATAAATTATGAGTTAGTATATTTCAAAAATAAAAAACTCGAAACCGCTAAAAATTTAATATTTTTAAAATACTGTCACCACAATGGCCAGCAATAATTAACTGACTCCGGTTCTGTTGTTTAAAAAAAAAAAAACAAATTCAGTATAAATGTCGAGGCTAACAACCGACCGTCTTTCTTACTTATTAGTTCACGCAAGATGCTATTGACTTACATACGGTACGTTCTTAGTGCGTTTCTCGTGCTAAATGTTGGATGTGGTACATTGTGTATTGGACAATTCATTCGCTTCAAACAATATGAGCAAAGTAAGTGCCTATCAATTATTACTTTTATTTATTTAATAATTAATAATTTTTTAAATAAATTTTACTAAGCTAAGTTAATTTTGCTTAAAAAAATAAATAAATATAACATTTATTTTATTTTTATTTTATTTATACATAATTTATACATATTTATACATAAAAAAAAAACAGAAATCAGCAAAGTTTCCACTAAATTACTACAACATAATTATTATAAATTACAAGTTATTATAAACTACAGAAAATTTGCGCAGGGAGGAAACGTACAAAATTAGATAAGAAGTAAACAAAAAACGAAAGAGAAAACAAATAAACTAATTAACAAATAACATACTCGTACATCTCATAAAATAAATAAATAAACAGGCCGCTACAAAAAGAAGACTACACAACTATATTTTCGAGAGCTTTTTAAGGCTTCGTTTAAATAATTATAACATTATGTACTTATTATTTCGGTTGGCACAAATATTTACATTTTTATTTAGCTATGAGGCATTTTTTTTTTTAATATAAAAGAACTCGACAAGAATTTGGTATTTTTTTTTTTTAATTAAAACTGTCGATATATAATATTTTTTCTAGAAAAATATAACTTCCTATTCTTAATAGAAGTAAAAAATAAATAAAATAACAACTTATAAATTTCCTAAAGAAATTTTGGATCTTAATTATTGTCACTATTAAATCAATAGCAAATATTATATCAACACATGTTACTTTTGTTATGATCAACGCTCAAGGTATCTTGCTAAAAAATAGTAAAAAAAATATCAATACTCCAACTATAAGCTATTTATGCTGAAAATAAAATATGTCAATTTCGATCGAGGAGTACGATTTATCATCATTTAACTGTATTTTAATTGCATTTTAATTAAAATTCTTAAGATAAAATATATATACGAAAGAAATAATATATAAGAAAGTTGTGAGGATGGATGTATGGATGTTTTTACTTTCACGCAAAAACGGCTCAACGGATTTGGATGAAATTTGGCACATAAATAGTATATTACCTGAATTAACATATAAATTATTTTTTATCCTGAAAAAAATGTTAGGTTCCCGTGGGATCGTCTAAAAATATAAAAATTGGGCGCCATCGATATTTTCTCAGGTGTTATATTTTTTATTTTTCATCGCAGATGAAGTCGCGGGCACCAGATAGTTTAATACGTAACTTACGTTTTTTTTTAAATTTCAAGGTCGACAAACAGGCTAACGGTCCACTTGATGGCCACTTGACACAAGCAACGCCGCAGGTGTTGCAAGTGCCCTGCCGACCATAGTTAGGATTCAGAATAAGGGATTAGGAATGGGATAGGGTAGTGGTCTCTGACATCCTCACTCATTTATCGAAACCACAGATTGGATAATAGTAACTACTTAACAGCACACATGCAGCGGAAACACAACAGCACACATGCTGTTTCACGGTGGTCTTCTGTAAGGGAGTGGTTACTTCCGCCAGATGAGTTTCCCAAATGACTGCGAAATGCAGTATGCCCTGCTACTATCTTTATATACATATATATAAATTACGAGTCACGTTGTGTGTCCTCGATGAACTCCTAAACTACTGAACCGATTTTGATAAAATTTCGTAACTATGTGTAATTTGGTCCAACTTAAAAGATATCTCAAATTATAGTATTTTTTATTGTAAATTATTTGTTTATTACTCTTTCTCATAAGAAAGAGTTATAAATTATCTATTATTACACCGCCATTTGTGAGAATTTTATGGAACTTACAGATGACTTTTAAAATAAGTTTTAAAACGACCGTGAGTTCCATGAGTTTCTCACAGATGGCGGTGTAAGGTAATTTATCGGCTGGATTAAGTAAATATTTATTATAAAAATTGCACCCCGGGCGAAGCCGGGAGCGGGACAGCTAGTTTATTATATATTAGAAATAGGTAAATATTTTTTGTATTTAGATAAGTGTAATAAATATTTTCTTACAATAAAATAAGAAAGAATTTTGTAAGTAGGTATAGGTAAATTTGAGTAAGGACCTTACGACAAAAGGCCTTCAAATTATTCCAATGCCTTTTATTTTTTAATCGCTTTGGCAATTTTTTTTTGTTTGTACATGACTTTAAGTACAGTCGTTTAATAATTGTTTTTAATAAGCCAGTTACCCCATGTAAAGCCGTGGCGGGTAACTTATACTAGGTAAATAAAAAAATCAATAAAACATTTTTTGGTGTGTCAATGGTCAGCCGTCGTGAGGCAATTAATTTTTTATTAGAGCTCATTACACATTTGCCAGTATCGGAAATTGATCAAAGTAAAGATAATGATATCGCACTTTGTTAATAACAGCCATTTCGTTTCCGTATTATTATAGATTTTACATATAGGTAAGTATAATTGTGACCGATACGTAGTATTAAACGTAGCCCATTTAAGTATAGGCAATTACCGACTAGGATAAAATTTGTGTATACTAGCGACACGGTCCCGGCTTCGTCCGGGATTAAATTTTTGACATACACAAACCTTCCTCGTTTATCCCCCTTTCGATTAGTGAAAGCAGTATCAACATCCGTTGCGTGGTTAAAAAGTAGTTAGCGGAGAAACAGACGGACGCGGACAGTTTCGGCGACTTGGTTGCTAAATATTGTTTTTTTTCTACTTAAATAATAAACTTAATTAGATTTTATTATATACTAGCTATACGCTCCCGACTTCGCCCGGGTTCAAAATAAAAACTATCCTATCTTTTAAGTTGGACCAAATTACACATAGTTACGAAGTTTTATCAAAATCGGTTCAGTGGTTTAGAAATTCATCGGCGACAAACATGTGACGAAATTTGTATATATATATATATATATAGATATAAACCTTCCGTAAAAAAAAAATATATAACTGATGATAAACCGCATCAAAATCCGATGTGTTGTTTAGGAGTTAGCGGATAACTCCTAAACAACAGACCAACAGACGCGAAAAGCGACTTCAAATTATATTATGTAAGGATGATTTTTTGTTATCTTATTATTTATTGCTTATAACATGTTATTATGCTAGTTACAAATACATGTTTTAATACATCGGTAGACTTTATTGAGGCTGTAAAATGCTTCAAAGGCCAAGGGCGGTCAAACTGAAATGTAACAGGTAATATTATATAAGTTATGAAACTCAATATTGGTGGTCATTGACTTCTTAGAACTCACCATACAACTATATTAAATTATGACATAGACCACATTTAAAGCGAGTAAATACTAAATTATTAGTTTTTTTTATATGTTAAGGTCGTTAAATAGACTGACGGTCCACTTGATGGTAGATGGCTGCCATAAGGCAAGTGCGCTGCCGAGGGTAGAAGGTTGAAGGGATAGGGAAGTGGGCTCTGTCATCCCTTACTCACGGTGGTCTATTGTAAGGAGTTGGTTACTGCCGCCAAATGGGCTGCCCAATTTATTAAGAAAAGCAGTGTGCAATGAAAATTAAAAAAGCTATTTGTTATATGGCGATGCAAAGCAGCAACGTATTTTTTTATGTTAAGGTCGACAGACAGGGGACAAAGTAATAATTTTTTCATCAAGGGAACTAAAAATACGAAATATTTAATAGAAAAATCTTTCTTATTGATTAGGCGTGTTCTACTGTCGAATTGAACAGTCTTAGGTAAATATTACTGTTTGTATATAAACTTTGTAAATAAATGGAACTAAGTTCGTTCATGAAAGTAACTAAGATAGAACATAATAATATTATTAGTACATGGATTTATAGTTATTAAATGTTTCCTCTAATTTACAAAAATACTTTTATAGTGCAAATATATTAATAAAATTTATTTTATATTATACTTCTAGCTAGTACGGCACTGCCCTTCCCAACATGCAGAGCGGACAACATAGACTGCCTTCGTCGTGGTTTCAGGACCTTCTTTTTTCTTATGGACTCCAAACATCTGGGTATGAAGCCCATTGATCCCGATTTAATAAATAGCGTGATAGTGTCGTTGCCGGAGCAACAGATATCGATTTTACTGAGAAATCTCAATGTCACTGGCGCAAGATGGACAAAATTGGCTGAAAGAAAGTAAGAATATGGATGTGTAACTTAAGTAATTTATTGGGATCATGCATTATTTTTTTAACCAGCGACCCACCCCGACCCGGAGGGTCTTTTTCTCTTTTACCATAAATAAAAACCTTATCAAAATCCTTATCCTAGTTTTGAATAAATAGGTAAGCGGAGAAGAGACAGAGAAGGCCGAAATAATGGTTGGTGATCAATAAGTAAGTATTTAGTGTTATCTTTACATAGTATTATTCCGCGTCTGTCTGTATGACCGCTAACTCTTTTTCAACCAAGCAACGGATTTTGATGCGGTTTTCACCATCAGTTAGATAATTTTTATATATATAATAAAACCTAAGTAAGTTATTTCCTGGGCGAAGCCGGGAGCAGGTGGCTAGATAATGCATATTATAGTGAATTCACTTATCTTATAGTTATATTAACATGGTTATTGTAAGTATATCTACTATTATTGTTTTACCGTTCATGTTAAATAATTATTATTACTATTGTCATGTTGACTGTAAGTAACACAAAAGTTGAGAAACCTAGATTGATGTTTCCGTGTAGCAACAACTTGTTTATAAACCGGCTTCACTATGTTGTCCGCAAAATTCTTTCTTTACTTTTTATTTGGCGTGAGCCTATAAGTATCAGTTTTTGTACTCTAAATATAAATAGTTTTAGATACCTATGTGTAATATTCGTTCAATCTGGGTAAATTTCAGCGTTTTACAAGGGTACGTAATTTAAAAGTTCCTTTAACTTTATTATATATTACCTATACTCGAGAAACTGCAATCAAAAATTTAATATAGGTACCTAATGTATAACGTATATATTAGATATAAATGTAGAAATCATGAACATTATTTTTTGTTTACAGATTCCATTTGGCCGAAAACAAAAGCAGTGTTAAGTTTCTTAGCGATCTTCACGTTACTGGAGAGATAACGATGACCGATTCGAGAAAAACTGAACCTAACTTCTCCTTCATTACTATGGATATACGTAAGATATTTTTTAAGTACCGTATATAAAATAGTTACCTCTCTTTAGTATAAATAGCAATAGTTTTACATTTCCACTATTTTACAAGTTCACATTGATATTTTTCTGTAAATTCAAGTAGGTATTATACCTACTTATTATTAAATTGAAAGTAAACTGAGTCCCAAAAAAATGTTTGTGTTGTGTTTCATTGGTATTGGTTGTCTTTATTTTGTATATTTAAGTAGGTAAGCGTTTAGTACACAATGAAACCATTTATTAAGTTTAAGTGTTTTTAGAGGAAGTTGAGAGTAACATTACGTATCCGTGGAGCGGCTTGAGAGGCATCGACCGAGAAGACTACATTCTTATAGGACAAGAAAGAATAACTGTTAGGAATTCAAGAACACCAACGTATTTTTTGCAACCATGTAAGTTTGTTAAATAAGGATTAATGTACTTACATAGGTATTTGTAAGATAAAAAGCAGGCGGGCGCTTAGGAGATTATTAGGTCGCAGGCAGATTTTTAATGTTTATGTTCTTATTAAACAAAAGTTTGTCTGTGTTATATAGGTATATAATTATATAAATTTAATAGATAGTCTATACTATATAGGTAGGTACTAACTATGTACTAACAGCATCAACAAAAACCACAATTTTCCTGTCTCACCAAACAGTCCGTGCCGAATTACGTTTATCATTTCGGATCTGTCGCTGATAGTAACTAATGGCACATTTCACTAAGCTTAATTACCTACAGCAGACGCGGCGCGGCGTGGCGGGAGCTTTCAGGTGTTTTGTTAGCCGCTTGTTTATTCCTTTATCTCTAATGGATTTCAATTTATATTTTAAACGACACAATTCAATCTATTAAGGGCACCCTGTACGAGCGAGTGAAGTCAGTAATAGCATGTAATAGGTATTTGGGAGAATTTGTTGTCTCAACTTACTATGCGAATAAGCGAAAGGCCGCCCGTTGAAGATGCCGCCCCGAGTGTCCGTGAGTGGCGGCCTGAAGACAGAATGCGACACTAAACATTCTCGGCACTAATTGAACTTGCGAAAACAATAAAACACACGCCAGCAACAAGCAATTCCAATATTTTAGAAAAACCTATATTTAAGAAAATAGGTGGTAGGCTATTATTGGCAACCCAATTTCAAGTGTAAGTATATATTATAGCGAGGAAAAATATTTTTGGCTTTTAGTCAGTAATTACATGAATTCAACCCGCGAAAATTTCATGAATTTTGCACATTTTAGAAAAGAATTATTGTAGATATGAAATTAATTTCAGTTTTTGGTTTCCATTCAAAATTTCATATATGTATTTTACTTAAGTATGTAATTCTTTGCATAGGATATAGACACCTACGATTATATGGTTATTTGGCACATAGATAATGGAAACGCCAGAAGGTACCTGGTCATTGTTAATAGCTAATTTAAACACGGAGGAATATACCCGGATTCAAGCACGCTAGTACGCCAGAACCACGCAGGTTCCAATCTGCAAAGACTGGTCTGAACGAGTATGAAGACGCTATATCTTTGGTCTAAGTTACTGCCGTGTCTGTTCTAGCACTAGAGTAATGAGATTTTTTTATTCTGTTTCAGATAATAAAGATGCTCAAACAATAGACGAAACTCTACAGTTGAAGACCTCCATCTTAGACAATTTATCAAATGAAATTGTAGCGGCACTTATGAGCTCAGTCGTAGATAACTTTAGATTGTTTGCAAGTAGAGTACCAGTAAAACACTACTATCAATATTATTAATATATTGTTTTCTTTAAAAAATATTTAGTTATTTTAATGTCTATATAGATTTATGTCTTTATACTCAAGTAAAGTAGAGAAAATATTATGTAACTTTTTAAATAGCGGCACACAACTCTCCACATCTTAATCATTTAAATTTTGTTAAATATGGCATCTCGGTTTGATATTGCGTTCTAAGATGCACACATATACTTAGTAAGCAGTATTCAGTCAATCACATAATTTGTGGACGCCTTTACATACGCCGCTATATCCGAAATGGCTTCACACTCCAATAGACGTACACGAGCTGGGGGTAACAGCAAAATATTATTTCCTGTTTACTGTTTACAGCCAGCAAATAGTCCTGCAAAATCACACTGGACATTACCTACCGAGTTACATTATAACACGGAAGTATTTCCTGTATTGAAACTATTTTTACTTTTTTATTCATGAATAACCTTGATCTGTACTCGTACTTTTTGTTGGAAAGTAAAAGGATCTTGCTAATAAATTGAATATATATATAATTACTTAGTATGTAGAAATGCAAGATAATATATGGCTATCAGAAAGGCAACAAAATACAACAAATTTTTAATAACGGAACTTAATTCTATACTTATAGATACTATATACTTATACTAGCTATAGCCTACTAGCTGGTGCCCGCGATTTCGTCCACGTTGTCCCTATGTCCTTTCTGGTGTCCCAGACAACGAGTATGCACAATTTAATCGTGATCGGTTCAGTAGTTTTTGCGTGAAAGAGTTACAAACACCCATACATCCATACATCCAAACATACTTTCGTATTTATAATTTTATTTTATTTATATTAGGTAAACATACAATATCTCGCTATACATAATACATATACATACAATAAAAACATAAATCAGCAAAGTTTCCACTAAATTACTAAAACATATTGTAAATTACAAGTCACTACAGAGTATTGGAGCTGGGAGAAAACATACAAAAAGGTAAGAATTACACCAAAAAAAAGAAAGAGAAAAACAAATAAATAAACCAGTTAACAAATAACATATAACATACAAAATAAACAAATAAACTGCCGGTAACAAAAAGGAGACTACACAACTATATTTTCGGGAAATTGTTTAAGGCTTCGTTTATAGACTCCTGTAGGACAACTGAAAATATTCAGATCTAGCAAGTGTTCATTATAAAATTTACAGGAGCGATGCAAAAAGGTATTGCTTGTGTAATTTTTTTTGCAGAACGGTATGTATAACGAACACTTATACAGCGTGAATTTATTCGAGGGCAACTCAATTCAATATTGCTTAATAAGAATGGTGAATCAATATAATTATTCATAATCTTGTATAAAAACAGTTAATCTTTCTGAACTCGTCTATGACCAAGGGATGCGAACGTAGGTACATTGTTAAATCTGTATTGAAGATGTTTCAAATACAAGTTAAACACATAATGTCAGTATTAGTACGGATGTTACTTGCTGATAATTTAGCTTTCCATAGGTGAAATAATTTTCAAAATCGGTAGGTGGCTACCGTCGCCTATAAAACAAGCAACGCTGCAGGTGTTTTTTTAATGTTAAGGTTGTCGGACAGTATGACGGTCCACTTTGATGGTAGGTGGCTACCGTCGTCTATAACACAAGCGACGCTATAGGTGCTGCAAGTGCGCTGCAGAGTTTTTGAGTTTATTCATTATAAACAAACATAGAAAAACACAAATCTTTCTTTATAATATTAGAATAAATCGAAAGAAACAGTGCGGGATTAGCTACATAGCAAAGTAGCAATTGCTATGGGCCCCGCGCATTGGTGACCCTGGTACCAGATCTCAACATCTCAATTTTCAATATTTTGAAATGAACAATTCAGAAAATATTGTTCAAATGTTATTCTTTTATGTATGTACTTGAAAGATTAAATTAATAAAATTATCTTTATATTATACTATCTGGTGCCCCGGTACAATTTATATACCTCGAGAACCACTCTATCCATTGGTGAAAACAGCATGAAAATCGGTGCAGTAGTTTTTGAGTTTATCGCGAATAGACGCGGGGAAGGACTTTGTTTTATAATATGTAAGGATTAAAAAAAATTAGAGCAAATATGCTTTATTTTAACATTTAAAATCCACATAATCCCTTAAACCGAGATCCTAATATAAACCAAGGGCCTCTTGATAGAATTTGCTATGGGCCCTGCGCATCTTAATCCGGCACTGCAGGCCGCTAGAATATGCATAAAGGTTTAATTATGTTACTTTTAAAAATAATAAATATAGTACTAGAGCTGTTTCAGCATGTCTTATGAAGTTCATTTTTTATATTAAAGAAATAAAAATAAAAAACATGAATATAAAAACAAACTTATATTTAGGTAATAGTTGTTATAAAACATGTAAATTACTTAATAGGAAAATTCAAAACAAGACAAAACTGTTGTCCTTAAAAAGCATCAAACATTGTTTCTTCTAAGAACTTCTTATAGATGGCCATAAATTTAGCAATGAAGGCTTCCAAATGAAATATTGGCTTATTACCAAGTCTCATTCTATATTCATACTTAGCCGCTTGATTTACTATTTGACATTTCATTGACATGTCACAGTTTCCTACAATTTCTTGTAATAGACCAGAAAAGATTATATCAGCTGGAATACCGTGTATGAGCAATTCGCGCAATTTTTCTCGTACTTCGCCAAGAGTTTGAGGCGACTGATTTGCCATAGCCGTTGACGCTATCTGGGCAATGAATTTCTGCCAATCAGGTTCGGGCACCTTCTGGTCAACAGTGAAAGGGTACTGTTGGGCTTTGCACGATTCACACATAAGTAATGCACGGCGCAAATTCCGCCCTGAAGTTTTTGCAATTCGCATAGCCAATTCGGACGGAAGAGTCAAACCTTCTTTTTTACAAACTAAATTTAACACTGCAATTATCTCAATTTCTGTGGGTGCTGGCACTCTAATTGTCAGACAACGCGACCTGATAGCAGGTATGACGCGAGAAATAGAGTTCGCAATTAGAATTAGACGACATGTGGCAACGTACTTCTCCATTGTACGACGTAAAGCGTGCTGTGCATCTTTAGTGAGGTCGTCTACTTCGTTTAAAATTACAACTTTGAACTCACGCTGGCCAGAGGCGTCTATTTGGTGCATTTGAGCAACATTTTTAACTAAGTCCATAATGACAATACGATCATGAATACCAACATCCGTCGGATTAACTTCTATGTGGTAATTACTGCTTACTGTCCTTATTTCTATTTTCTTGTTAGATGGAGTTGTGAAGTTCAGTGTCTCCTGTCTTAATCGTTCAACACCTGAACCATATAGTTCTCTCAGTAAACACATAATTCGAGTTTTCTTACCGGCTCCGGAGGGCCCGTAAACAAGGAGATGAGGAAAATCCGGCTGTTGAACGAGATTCTTCAAATGAAGTGATTGTTCTTTGTGGTAATCTAACTTGCTCAGATCTCTTGGACGGTACTTATCTACCCAAAAGCTCATTTTAGAAGGTTTATTTTTTTCTAAAAACAAAGTAAATATAAGTTTGAAGAAATAATCGCTATTCCATCGGTTAAATTGACAGCTAAACTGACAAACTGAAATTGACATTAAAAATCGCGCCAAAACCACAGAAAATGCTTGAAACATGGTTACCTCAGACCAATTATCATGTCCGAGTTGGTTACACTATTATTAGCTAGGTTGCTAAAATCGAACATTGCATTTCAGTTGTATTTACTTAATAATGAATAATTATTCTCTGAAAAGAGTAAGTATGCAAAGGATTTTTATAGTTTTCTTAGTTGTAACTATTGTCAATCATTAAGTGTGACTGTATCACAAATAAAGACACATTATTCTTTCGTCTCCTTTCATATAAATCTAGTCTAGCTAGTCTAGTACATAGGTCATAATATGTACCGAATCTCGCTTGTATATTACAACAAATATTCTATGGTTCGTAAACTATGAATACAGTGTCAAATGTCAATGTCATCAATATTGTCAATGCCGATGCCGTGCATAACGTGCATTGCAATTTGCATACAACAACAAATTGCTTATTGTTTAAATGATATTTATTTTAAATTTTAATTTTTTTAGTCAATCATACTAGAATTTAATAACAATACAATTAAAGCTCGCTATTGCTCAATAACATCTGCGTTTAAGTGAAATGGGAATATTATTGCGAGTTTTATGTAAAACTTATTATTTTCTGATTTTCTTGAATAAATTTGTTTTATGTGATGAATTTAATTTATTTGGTAATTCCGGTCAAGCTTACGCTATTGAAATTGACATAGGACACCACCATCAAAGGGTAATTATTATTTTATGTGCAACTATATTATGAGATATGTCAGTACATACCTTCTAAAATATCCCAGGGTATTTATTACTTACTTAACAGTGCTACTAACTATATTCGAACTTCGTACACGTTGTAGTTCGTCACTTGAAAATATTACATGATTTTTGTTCTGGTTAAAAAGTGTCCTCATTAATGAAGGTAATAAACTATCTGTGTGTCCAAACTTCACGCAAATCCCATCAGCCGTTTTTGCGTGATTGAGTAACAAACTTTTGTATTTATAATATTATTAGGATTAGGATGCAAAATAGTACATTAAGTGTTCACTATCTCATTCCTTATCTTCGTCTATTTCAGTTTAAGGTTTTAGTAGACACCGGGAGTACAACTTTGGCAATTGCTTCTTATGCTCAAGAGAACTCTAAATATTTTCATCCAGAGAACTCAAGCACTATATTTAAAAGTGGAAAACAAGTAAGAGAATATTAATTATTATTTTTAAACTTAAGTTGGCCAGTATAAAGTATCTTATGAATTCACACAGAACAAACCAGCCAGTGGATGAGCTCATCGGATGAGTTAATTAGGGTGCTTGCCTTGACGCTCTGTTCTAGATTTCCTGGGTTTGATTCCTGGCAGGATCAACTTTGGTAATGAACTTTTCAAATTTGGCTCTGATCTGGACGTGAAAGTATTGGCAGGGCATACTATGTTTAACAGTTATTGGGGTGGTCTGTTTGGCGGCAGTAACTGCCCCCTTACAGAAGACCAACATGAAATTATATCACATTTGCTGTTGTATTTCGGTGAGTGTGTAAGGGATGCCTGAGCCCATTTCCCTCTCCCTTATCTTCCCAATACCTTATCATTAACCCTACTGTAGCCGGCAGTAGGGTTATAGCGTTGCTTGTGTTATAGGCGATGGTAGCTACCTACAATCAAATGGACCATCAGCCTATCTGGCGACCTAAACATAAAAAAAATGAGGATAAGCTTCCTAAACTATTGTACACCTATTAATATATCAAATGTTTTGTTTTTGGATTCATGCTGTGCAGCAAGCAATCATAATTTAGTGCAGCTTCTGTATTCTGTGACAGTGTCTTTAATAACCCTATGAGTGCTTGGCTTAAAGGTCTAGTTACGAGACGATTTCCTTTTTCGTGTGTATACGCACTCACTCGGCTTGCTCCTTGTGCTTTTGTGTTGAGTAGTCATTGTATGCGCAAAACGAAATCATCATCGCACGATGGGCATCGCACGACGAGGCCAATTAGGACACCACCTAGGAGTGTAGATGTCCGAAATGTTTAACTACCTCATTTAAAATTTATATTAAATTTTAAAGTTAATAGTCAAAGTATAACTATAAAAGTCTGTGTGGATATGTTTTCATAAAGATTTATGTTTTCATACAATTATGATGTTTTTCTCATATAAATATATGATGTTTAATTAATGCTCTGTTGTTATTTAGGTTCAAGCAAAATATTCTCAAGGCAGGTGGACAGGGCAGTTAGTGTCCGACTTAGTGCAGTTTCCTTCTTTGTCTTTACCTGAAGTGCGTTCAGAAATTGCATTAATCACCGAAAGCAACAATTTCTTTGTAAATGGATCTGATTGGCAGGTAACTTTAAAATATTTTTACATATAACTTAATATTATGCTGTATAATTGGTCATCTATATTTGTATAATTGATATTGGATAACTTTTATTATTTCGTCCTCATCAATCAATGCATAATTTAGTTGCATAACTACATTTAGCATTATTAAATTATTGGCAGCAGTTACCTTGTCTATAGTGCTACCTCTCTTATCTTTAGTCTTGTTTTGTGGTTGCCTGGAAAGGGATGATGATACGACAACACTACCCTATTGCAACAATTTCTATGTTTTTAAGTAAGTGGTTTGTTAGGTAATTACTTTCTACCTACAATTTTGACATGTTTTTTGTTGGATATTTTTCAATTAAATATTTTTTACAAGTAAACAGCTTCACTCAAAAATATGGTTTTTGTTTTTTTTTAAATTTCAGGGTCTTTTAGGATTAGCATATTTGCCAGTTGGTGCGTGGGGAGAGAATGTGGTGGTTGAATCGTGGTTGGATTCTGTGGAACGAACTCTCAACAAACCAATCTCCTTCCTGTTGAAGTTATGTGGTGTTCAGAGCTCTATTAATGCAACACATTACGGAAGCTTCCTTCTTTTAGGTAAACATTACAAAAGTTGAATAAATTTCAAATATAACAACACTAAAAAATAATAATAATAATAAAAAAAAACCTGTAACACGATCTCCAGAATGCGAAGCGCACACGCAAGTATAAATTAAATTCATACAAACTTTGTACAATGAAGTTTCTTTGAAAAAGAGTATATAACATGAAACATGTATGATCTTAGCTGATAAAAAATATTTCTTAATGTGTTTACCTACTTTGCTACGTCTAATATTATAAACTAGCTGGTGCCCGCGACTTCGCCCGCGTTCATACCTTGTATATATAGCCTAAAGCCTTCCTCGATAAATGGACTATCCAACACAAAAAGAATTTTTCAATTTTAACCAGTAGTTCCTGAGATTAACGAGTTCAACCAAACAAACTCTTCAGCTGTATAATATTAGTAAGTATAGAATAGATTATATTATACTATACAACTCAAGTAACAGTATACCGATTTTCACATCAATCGAACATTTGGAAGTTAGTGAAATTCCGCCGTCAACTGGGAAACGGGTTGAAGATTCAAACATAACAGATTAATCATAAATTATAGCTAAGAATGATCCCAATGATTACGTCAGCTTTCAAACAAAAAAAAAAAAACTGATCAAAATCGGTCCATCCCATTCTACAGCCAGACACAGTCACACAGACAGAACGTCGGATGTTAAAAACAACATTAAGCTATAGCTTTATACATAGATTACATAGATTCATAAACACACAACTAGATGTCTTATAGGTAATGAAAACGTAATATCCTTTTTATTTCTGATTTCAGATAAAATTACAGCAAACAAAAATTCTAAACAAATGTTTCAAACACCAATACTGAGAAAGCGTTGGTATGAAATTGGTGTGTTATCTGTACAAGTCATGTTGCCACAAAATGATACACAAAATATAACCTACGATATCAATAGAAATACTTGTTTGAAGTTAAACAAGGAAAAAAGCATATTAGATAGTGGAACAACTAATATTAAACTGCCAGACGTTTTGTTTAGGGAGGTAAGATACTTAATTAAATTACCTACAAATTATTAGGAATTTATTTAATAATAGCTGGTGCCAGCGACTTCGTCCGCGTTGAAAAAGAAAATATATGAGTAATAACGCCTGACATCCTTATCGCTGTACGACGGTGGCGCCGCCACGCGACAGTGGCACTCAATTCTATATTTTTAGACGATCACTCAGGAACAGTAGGTACTTTATTTCTGGATGAAAGGTACCCTATGTCCTTTCTTGTATCTCTGACAACGTGTATGCGAAATTTCATGATGATCGGTTGAGTAGTTAAGGCTTGAAAAGGTAACAGACAGACAGACAGACAGAGTTACTTTCGCATTTATAATATTAGTATGGATATGGATGGATTAAAAATAATAAAAGAGTCTTTAAACTTAATTATGTTCACAATTAAACTTATTATTAACAAAAGTCTTGACCCATGTTTTTTTAATCTAATAGTCGTTCGACAGATAGACAGGATTAAGGGATAGGAAAATGGGATATCTGAGAACCTTATCCGAGACCAGTTTTTTCCTTTTTCATCCATAGCTTGTAGCAACGGTCAAGCTTTATATTTTAAAAAAAAGTGAAGCAATAAAGAAACAGCATTTTCACAAAATTGTTTTTGAAATTTACAGGTGATAGATAAAATAAGAAATACAGCTCAATCGTCCAATATAATAATATCAGATGGATATTGGTACCAAGGGGAGGTATGTCATTAATTTCATTTAAAGTTATTTTTACTTTTTTTACCTGTTTATAAACCTAACTGATTGTTGTTGGTAAGATCTAACGGTAGTGTACTTTTTGATGACTTTGTTATAATATAAAATTATTATTTTATGCCAATATTACCAACAGATGTTAAGTCTTCAATATTATTGGCAATTTCATTTTACATTCGTATGCCACCTATTAACACGTTCGCAATCCAGTGTACACTATGCTATACACGCAGAACGGTTCCAGATTGAGGACAAATCTATACCAGAACCAACTTTGAAAAGTTCATTTCCAAAGTTGACCCTGCCGGAAATCGAACCCGGGGCCTCTTGAGTGGTTGCCCTGGTTAGGCCAGCACCCTAACCACTTATCCAATAGGCTCGTCTTGTGCAACATTATCCAAAATTGTCTCTGTGTTGAGTCTGGTTTTGCTGTGGAGTAGGAGTACATGACATTTTGCGAAAGTGACATTTTGCGAGTGACATTTTTGCGAATGTGACATTTTGCAAAAGTGTCATTTTGCCAGTGACATTTTTGCAAAAGTGACATTTTGCGAAAGTAACATTGTGCGTCGGTAAGACAAGTTATATATTAATGTGGCGTATATTATTATTACAGGTAGCGTGTTGGCCGGAGCCACAAAGTTGGTCGTTGCCTGCACTTGCTGTAGATTTACTCAGTGCTGAATTTGATAACCAATATTTCAGATTGGAAATACCTGCGCAGGTAAACATTTTTACTACTTTAATTTATTCCACATTACAGATTCTATTAAAAAAAAATTAACTAAGTTATCTAAAAATAAAAATTCAAATTAGCAGAAGTATACAGTATCAGGCGTTATATCTTTTATTTTTCAACGCGGAAAAAGTCGCGGGCACCAGCTTGTGTATGCTACAATTTCAAGGCGCGGGCAAAAGCTAATATCTAAATATTACTACTAATACCATGTGTTTTGTGAAGTTGGTCGTCCTTTAAATAAAATTATAGAATGAGTTGTAAAATTTCAGAATTACATGCGACTAATGTCTGCTCACAGTCGTAACAGCAGTAGCGATGGTGAGATGCCTCAGTTTTGTTATAAGTTAGGACTGGAAACAGGCGGGGAAGAGACTGTTCTAGGATATACAGCTATGGAGGGATTGCAGGTGTGTTATATTTATTTTCATTCACTTTTAGTTGTATTGTGAATTGTGAAAGAAACAATCATTGTAAGATTTCTACATAAAATCTGTTAAAACAGCTGCAAGTATAAAGAATATATCCAAATATCAATACGGATTGTACAAGTTTTATTTAAAAATTATAAACTAAAGTTCAACTTTCTATTGATACCAAACACGCTATATCTGCTGTAAGTTGGATATCCTGCAGACTTCTTGATGATGTCATGGAAGTAACAGTATAGCAAATTCAAAATGAAATCCCTTTGAGAACTAGGTAATGGGCTTATAGTCTTCAAACTCCTGAACAGATCTTCATAAATTATAGCCAAGAACGGTCTCGATCATGTCAGTTTACAAAAAAAAAGGATCAAAATAACACACAGAAACACATGTCAAACTTATAACACATAAATTTAATATGAATCTCATCGAAGTACTACAACTATGGAATTTGCGTGACAAATGCTAAAGCGGCACATAAAAAGTACGCCTAAAACGGAATCACGGCGGAGTCTTGCCTTAGCGCGTCAATGGTAAAAGGTAATAACGAACAAGTTCTACTATTCATTTTAAACTCCAATGTGTTAAAGTAAAGTCACATTTTCTTTAAATGACAGACGTTTGGTTGGTTTTAAATGTCAGATGACAGAGTTCATGCTCTATACGTATATGTCACTTTTAAATCTATACTTACTAATATTATAAAGCTGAAGAGTTTGTTTGTTTGTTTGTTTGTTTGTTTGGTTGAACGCGTTAATCTCAGGAACTACTGGTTCGAATTGAAAAATTATTTTTGTGTTGGATAGTCCATTTATCGAGGAAGGCTTTAGGCTATATAAAATCACGCTGCGACCAATAGGAGCGCAACGTCGAAGGAAAATGTTGCAAAAACGGGAAAAAATGGGCGCCACTGTCGCGTGGCGGCGCCACCGTCGTCACAGCGAATAACATATATTTTCTTTTTCAACGCGGACATGAATGACATGCGAAAACCATAGTTGTAGTGCATTGATGATGAATCTATTCAATTAATAGAATATTAACAAGTATTTTTCTTTAGCTAGACAAGTTATACAAGTAATTATAATAAGTAATTATAATCTGCATGACTAAAAATGTAGTTTTTTTTTGTATCTCAAAAATATATGAATTCCAAATACCTAACGGAATATTTCCGATTTAATGGACAGCGTTTTTATTTTCTTTTGAAGTGAAACTGTTTAATTAAAATTTTCAGGTTCTATTCAACAGATCGGCGGGTTGGATTGGTTGGCAAGAATCCGATTGTGGTCCAAACTCTAGAATAACCGGTCCTTACAACACATCGTCCTCGCTTATATCACTGTGCAGCTTATCACGACCAGAAATACACGCAATTGTACCGACTAAGTACGCCGTTTGGATTCTTTGTGGATTGTCGCTGGTCGTGAGTGGTGTTTTGATATATTTGTTCGCGTCGCCATGTAAGAAAATGTTCACACGTTTGCCGAGAACACAACAAATATCATTGTCCCAAGCGGCGTTAGTGGAACAAGAGGCAGCTTAAGATTGTTGGGTTCATCTAAGCTCTTCAGTTTTTAAACAAAGAAACAGATTTAAGAACAATAATTATAAGATAAATATGTACATTTAGCGGTAAATGGTGGACTATAAGTGACATTACAATACGAATATCAAAATTAGGTAAAATCAGATAACTTTTTATGTGCTAATTTGTTTTGAATAAATAATAATAATAATATGATATCTGATAGCATTTGCAATGTATTTAGTGAAAAATTATTCGCCTGAAAAACTGTCACTTATAAATTTCTAAATAAGAATGCCATTGTTTTTTAAAAGCATTATAAGTATTAAATGTAAGTATTACTAAAATACTTAATTATTATTTTAGTAAGTAAAGTTAGTAGTGTTAAAGTTTGAACCAATTAGACTTGTGATTTAAGATAAATTAGTGAAATTATTATTTAGATTAAGTGAATAGAATAAATGTCGGAAAATTACTCTAGAAGAGTGAGATATAATTTTGATACAATTAAATACTAATGATATTTTATTATCGTCCTTAGAAAATTATCTATTAAGTACGACAATTTAATAGATTTCCATGAAAGATATGTGGTTAAGATATGGATAAATTTTTTACATCTATTAAGTCATGTCAAAGGAGATAACATATATGGTTCGTTCTTATTGGTTAAAATGGTTCTCTAACCTGATGTGTTAATGAAATTCATATCAATCTTTATCTATGTAAAAGCTTTACTGACGGGTAAGCTGACTGTCCACTTTATATGTATATTAATAGGTGAATTATATAAATACTATATGAACCTTTCTAATATTGCATGATCTAATTAAATATGTTTTATGCTTGATTTAAACGTATTTGGAATAAACGAACCAATAGTAGTCTCCGTCACGTTCATAAATCAGGGATTCTAAAAGTAAGACGTACAAAAAAAAAAATTGCGGTATTTTACGGTCATTTTAATATCTAGTGCATTGTAAGCTAAATATCAAAAATAAGTAAAGTATTAAGTAGTCATGGTTTTTTTTTTTTCGTAAATTTTTGATCTCATTGTAATTGATTTATTTGTGGCCTATTACTTAACATGGTTTAAATAGACTTAAAACAGTCATATTGTGCCGAAAAAAAAATAGTTTTAATTTTTCAGTAAATAGTCTTAATTGTGTTCCTATTACTTACTTGTAGGTCTTGTGACTTGCGACGCTTTATCTTATTTTCAGGTTGATTTCGAAGTGATTGTTTGACTTTTCTTTTATATACCGTTTGTAGTATATAAGTTTGATAAGTATGTATATAAAGCCGTTTGGTAATGCATGGTTTAAGAAATTAGGAAAAATATTGTTACACACAATTTACAAAAAGGGTAAAAAATAGTATTAATAAATAAGTACCTTGCGTTTATACTTAATTACTTAGTATATTTTACATTATTTAAATAACGTATGCGTTTGAAAATCATTTAATGACAACTATTATGTAGATGGTAGTGTTTGTTGCATTTTTCTCGTTTGTTTGATATTGTAAACAATATGTATTAATATTAATTACGTAGCCATGTAAATTGGACTGATATATATTGTATATTGTGTATTTTAATATTCCTGCGTGCAATTGTCCCAGTGTTAATTTTTGGCTATAAAATTAATGTAACTAAAAAGAATAAGAATTTTTTAAGTCAGGAATACATTTCCTTTGAGCGTAGGGTTTGCCAGATTTTTTAACATCAACCAAAAATGGTTGTTTATAAAAATTGCATGTAGAAGAATTTTTTTAGAACTCGCTCAACTTTACACAATATTGAATACCATTCGACAACTCTTAGTAAGAGTAATTTTATTGTGTAAATTTTGACAATCAGGTATTAGATAATGAAAATAATATTAGTTCAAAACAAAGTGTTATAATTGTGGATTTGTTGTATAAAAACACTTTACCAAGATCACATTATGTCAATAAAATATTTTTTTTTTTGAATTGGCCTTTTCTTTTAACGCGCCGTAATGTGCGCTGCCGTTAAAAAACAAGAAACGAAATATGAGTTTTTCTTTAGGGTCAAAAATGCTTTGTAGTTTTTTTTTTTAAATGTACCAGCTATCTAAAAAGGAAGACCCACGCTTGGGAAAAGTAAAATGTCAGGCGTTTTATCTTTTATTTTTCAATGCGGATGAACTCGCAAGCACCAGATTCGTACTGAGTACCCCTATGTTTTAAATATTAATTTTAACCATTCATTCTAAGTGAGTTGGTAAGTATAAAAGATGCAAAAGAAGCAGTAATAGAATAAAGTAATAGGTATGAAAAAGGAGGTTGACATTACTTATCGAAATTGAAAAGCACAGTCCCCTATATGGGCGTTACCTCACTGGGACGCCATGGCCACGTCGCCGGCGACGTAGGTGTGGCTATTTACGGTTGCCAAATTGAGTGGCCAGTGGCGACCTGGCAACCATCTGTCAGTCAGTTCTCGTATGGAGAATAGACGGTTCTTGCATAGAAGAATCACAGAGAGCCGACAGTCGTAGCTGCGCTTCCAAATCAGCGACGCTTCCAAACCGTCGCCAAGTGCGTTAACTGCCATACATTTCAATATTAATTGTTGGCCATGGCGTCCCGGTGAGGTAGGGCGCTACAGGTACATATTTGAAACAGATTTATGTAGACTATATTTGCTTAAGTTATTATTTTATGTGAAGGTCGTCATATAGGTTGTCCTACTTAATTGGTGTGGTAGGATAAGGGCCGCAGTGGCGTGCGACTTGTAGCGCTTAGACGTATTGCAGGTGTTTCAAACCTTGGAGTTAGTAATAATCCATCACGTGGAGCAAAAAATGTTCTTAAAAAATTTACAAACTATTCGTGGGAACAATATCAAAGATTGTAATTGAGGTATAATAATAAACTTACCATCACTTCCAGGAAATTTTTCTTTTATTTTGCTCCATAATTGTCTTATTTTTGTTCGATTACTGTAGTGTGGATATTTACTTTGCCATACTTTACTTTGCCAGCTGGTTTAGATTGAACCGCACTTATAAACATTTCACTATTTATCGTCATTTTACCAAAAAATTATTTGAAGACGCGCTTAGGCCGAGCGACAAGACAAGACAAGGGTGGCGGGGGTTTGATACCCCCGCCACCCACTCATTAGGTCTGGCCCATAGTGTGGCCAAAACGCACGGATAGGAACGTTTGAAAACTACGCGTGTTTTAGGTCCGTCGCGCTAGTCACTACCATATGAATGCAAACGGCGGTTTCATATTTTTGATATTTCGCGCCCGTCGTCGCAACCGCGCTAGGCTCGCAGTATGGCCCACGCCTTACCCACTCACCGAAACACAACATATTATGCAATTTTATGGTTTTTTCACGGTGGTTTTCTGTAAATTTTCTGTGGTTAGTTACTGCCGCCAGAAGGATTGCCCAAATGACGCAGTGTGACCTGCCACTACTTGCCAGCTCAATACCTAAGCCTACTTTGAAAAGTTCATTTCAATAGTTGGTCCTTTCGGGAATCCAACTCGGGACCCCTGAGACAGAGCGCTAATGTTAAAGCACTTAACACTCGATCCATTGGTTGTATACATGTTTTAATGATTTGTAGGTAGTTTTAGTATAGTAATATTGTAAAAAAATAAGAGACACGCAAAATTGCAACGTTGCCCTTAATAAAATAAAACGGTGATTTCCTATCTTATAGATTGCATTGGAATAGGAAATGACGAGAGACGGCTTCGACGATATCCGAACGGAAATGAAGAATTTCAATCAAGACAAAATTAATTTCAATAATATATTCAGTTTATTATGATTGTAGGAAATTTGTGTACCTTTTTAGTATATATTAACTGAATTTATTTTGCTATCATGTGGAAAAGATTAAAATACTGACCTTGCTTACAAAGATATATTATTTCGATGATCTACCTAGGTACTAAGTGTTTTGTTTCGTCTTTTTATAATATACTAGCTGTTGCACGCGGCTTCGGCCGCGTAACTGTATAAAATATAGCCTATTTTACTAGCTGATAATATAGCTTCCCAATAGTGAAAGAATTTTTCAAATCGGTCCAGTAGTTTCGGAGCCTATTCAATGCAAACAAACAATTAAATCTTACCTCTTTATAATATTAGTATATAGATACTTGAATATGAACGTTTCAGAGAATTCGTTCGGGTATTTAGGGTTCAAAGTTCGTTTCATTTTGTTCTCAGATGACAAAAAGATGACACAAAGGATTCTGCCCGAAGTCAGTTTAAAAAATTGCAAATTTTTTTTTGATTTTTTTTGTGTATTTTTCTAATAGTAACGACGAGAACAATGATTTCTTTATAACATGTGCTAATATTTCACGCGTGGGTTCACAGGCTTGACTGAGTTTCGAACCTTGTCTGCCGTTTCCGAAGCCGAGTTTTCCTCGGCTGTTACAGAATATAATACTTACTAACATAGCCTAGTTGCCGCATCATGCCTTTTTGACTTTCTATTTACTCTGTTGCATATGGCGTAATAAAGAGATTGAATTGAGAAAAAAGGGCAATGTCGTTACAATGGAATACCTACCTACTTATGTTCCTACATCAAAGCCTCAACGATCTATTAAAGAATTCAGCCGGCGGATCTCTGCTACAGATTTACATTGAAATGAGATGAAACAGAAGTCGCAAGTTGAAATGAATTTCCGATTCTTGGACAAATCTTGCCTTAGCTTACGAATAAAGCAATTTTCTACACAATAAAGCATTAGTATGTAAATAAATGTAGCAGTAATTTTCAAATTTTTAAATAAATAATCGAGAGAAAAACTACTTTATTATTCATTGATCGACTCAAAATCTTCTGGACTGACCAAAATCTTTCTAAAGGTGAAAATTCTTTCACCTTTAGAAAACTACATAATCAGCGAATAACATAGGCTATATTTTGTAATATTACGCGGACAAAGTCACGGGCAACAGCTAGTAGTAAAATAATTGTTGGACGGTGTTGTTTCGACTTTGAATAAACTAATAAAAAATACATTTGAAAAACTGCTTAAATCTGCATTGTTTAGTTTGTTATTCGTTGGTATTATTGTTTAGTTTGATGTTATGTAAGTACACATTTTTTTTTATTAAATTCAATTAATAATTTAACACAATAATGTTAATAAAAATAAAGGTGAGAAAAGGTATACGTTAATAAAAACAGATATATTATACTAGGTTTTGCCCGCGACTTCGTCCGCGCCCTTTTTCTTATCCAATCGCTACCAAACTTCACAGGATTAATCCTAGGCTAATCTGAAGGTTGTCGGAAAATTTTATCAAAATCGGTTCAGCGGTTTCGGAGTCCATAGGGAACATACATACACACATACATACACACATCGCCTTTTATATAATATATAAAAGGCGATGTGTGTATATATATTCTAGATATAGATTAACACAGACATTAGCTTAGTATGTATTCATTGTGAGTTAGGAAGTTTGCATTAGTGTTTTACTTCAAAATATTGTCATATTAGCCAAACGTGTTAAAACAAATTTATCATCTAGTCGAGTCATTGTTATTGTACAAGGTTTTTGCGGACCGAATATTTACCGAAACGCGAGTTCTATGCTGGGAACAGATATAACATAACGCATTTTAAAAGGTTTCTTTATAGATAGTGCACGCACTGAAATGTTTTTGTTTAAGTTAATTATAGTTTGTTCCACCATTGTAATTGGTTTACACGCAGCTGTATTATGTAAGTTTGATCATGTTACACATTTTTAACACCCGACACCCGACGCGAAAACGGGGTGTTATATGTTTGACGTGTGTGACTGTTATATGTCTATCTTGTATCTGTATGTGGTATCGTAGCTTCCAAAAGGATGGACCGATTTTGATCCGATTTTTCTGGTTGAAAGCTGACGTGCTCGGTTCTTAGCTATACTTAATTTATGAAGACTTCTTCATTCATTGGTATTTTCTATTTAAGAAACTATGAATGAATAGAACAATTATTGATTAATCATTGCCATGTATTACGGAATGGAATACTGAAGGTTTCTGAAACAAGCCTTTAAAAAAAACGAAAAACAACGACATTTGAATATAGCACTAACAACTAGAATAGGGAGTAGAATAGGATTGGCCGTCAGAATCACGCTGGAGTCAAAATTTATGATTTCTGACGGAAAATAAACCAATGATGTGTTTAATTTGGAGATAAAATATTGACGTTATATTATTTGTAGTTTTATAATATAGTACATGGCTGAAAAATATTTTAAAATATTGGGATAATTTTCTTATTAGATCTGTTTTTAAACAACCCTTTTTTTAAACTAGCGGACGACGGTCTACGCAGAAGCGAGATATTAGTAAAATTATATGCGACAAATTTATAGAAATATTGATTTTCTAAAATTTATATAATTTATTAGTACCTACGTACGATTCTGTACCAAAAAAAAACCATACGATTTCTGTAAATTTTCATTCAAGAAAAATATAATTAAAAGTATAACTTTTAGTAATTTTTCGTGATATTAAACGTGCTATTTGAGGATCAAATTTGATATATTTCTGTTTTTTCTTCAACCTAGTATGTGAAGTCATTTAGGTTCTAAAAACATTGTTTTATACTTTTTTTAATAACTTGTAAGTACCTATATTTATCTGCGTAGGCCGTCGACCGCTAGTTTTAAAAAAGGGCTGTTTAAAAACTGTTCTAATGAGAATTCATTTTAAAATATTTTTCAGTCATTTACTATATTATAAAACTACAAATAATATGACATCTTATCTCCAAACTAAACATCTGAAACTACTGAAATCATAAATATTGACTCCAGCGTGATTCTAATGTATGAATGCTCTTAGTCGTAATTTTCGCTCTATGAATCTTTATGTAAATATTATTGTGGCTAAGTCAACTTTAGATCTGATAGAAACTTCGTTGCTTATAGTATTCTTCAATCATCAATTCATCATCATCAGACTATTCATTGTTGAATATAGACCACCACACAAGGTCTTCTGTCCTTCTCACCCAGTCGCTTAGATTAGTATGGGTATTCTTAGTTTGTGTTGTGACAGCATATACTTCGGATAACACAAAAAAAATTCAGAATCCAGAAACTTTCATTATAAGCTTACTTACTTCAAATTATTACTTTATAAAATAAAGTGGATAGGCACACATGTAAACAAGGTAAGGGCAGATGGAGAGAGGAAATAAGGTGCCAATGACGTAGCCTATGTAAAGATTAATGGTTCGTATAGGCACAGTGTCTATTAAAATAAATATTAAAGCAATATATTTTTAGTAAATACATGAAATTATTATTATGAATTATTTCAGATGTTTCGTTGGGTTTCGTTGAATTTTTTGAGAAGAGACTTAAAAAAAGGTAATCTCATAAAAAATTGTACCAAAAATACCCTTTGTATAAGCTGTTGCTGCTTGGTAGGTAAGTACGAGTATATGTGTTTTAATATAAACTGATAAAAAAAATCTTGAATTTGTATATGAAATAGTACGAAAAAACTTTTCCCCGACCATTAGGAAATTTGAGACAAGGAACAAAATTATTTTTATCTATAATTGAGTGAGTATTCTACATCTACATGGTAGTCCTTAAGACGACTGATACCAATACGACATTGGCATTGAAATAATCTATACTAATATTATAAAGAGGAAAGATTTGTTTGTTTGTTTGCATTGAATAGGCTCCGAAACTACTGGACCAATTTGAAAAATTCTTTCACTATTGTGAAGCTATATTATCTTTGCAAGCATAGGTTAAACCTAATATTTTATGCCGCAATTACCTAGATAATTTGTGGCTATCGGTGTCACAGTTAGAATGCACATTAAAAACACATTAAAATAACTAATAAATAAATAGTTAAAAATATATGCAATCTACTTATTATTATATATTATTATCCTAAGTTACAATAATAAATGTAGTTAAAATATTTAAAAATTACGCGTTCATAGATAATTAATTATTATTATTAACCGGGTCAAGTTTATGGATAGATTACTATGCAAATACAAGGTGATCTATGATCAGTGAGGATCTTCATTTGCAGAAGATGATCAATCAACATTATAAACACCTGTTTCGAAGTAAAAATATACTATATCTGAATTCATACATATTCTATTTGCATACGCGATTAGCATAATGAATTGACATTTATGATTGCAAACGAAATCTTACCATATCGCAATGTATTTGAAACAAACGAATCATTACATTATAGATGTTCGAAATTCTTTAGTGTACTAGCTTTATATACTAGCGTTTGCTCGCAACCTCGCCCGCACTTTTTCTTTGGAGTTTAAACATTTACCTATTCAATTTTGGCTGATGCCCGCGACTTCGTCCACGTTGTAAGAAAGAAAAATAAAAAATATATCAAAATTATTATACTAAGTAATGATTGGAGTAAATTTGAAGTTAACATTGAAATGCAGTGAATGATAAATTTGGTAAACATCAAATTTGATTTGTTAAATGTTAAATTAACCAAATTTCTAGAGTCTGTTTCCAGAGATATGATTCTAATCTCAAAGGAAGTATACCTACAATAACTTAGGACGTATTGCGGACATATACATAATTATTGCGGATTATAGTATGACAGCTGATAATGATTAAGGGTCTTCTATGCCCTTGGAGTCGTGTTTAGCTATTTATAATTATTATGTATACAACAACGCGTACATATATATACGCGTTATACATTATACCGCGATTTCGTCTGAATTTTTAAAACGTATCGTATAAAACATTAAAGTTTTAATTTGAAAACTTGAAAATACTGAAAATATTGAAACATTACAGTTCCTTAAAAAAAAGCGAAAACAATCAGAGAAACAAAAACTTAAAACCATGTATTTTTATATTACTTATATTTTTTCTATCAAATCGTCTGACAAAATTCCAGTCTGAAATATTCGAATTATTACTTAATTTACTTAGTAATGAAGTAAGATTTTAATATTACAGTTGACCAACTTTGAAAAAAAAAATTAGGATTTTAGAATATGGATACCTCGGAAATAGGAAACATCTGCACACGTACAGCTTAGCTGCAATAGGAAACAGCTTACTAATTTGTCAGATGGAATTGCTGGGACTCTCGGATAAGACTGGCGAACCGACAGATGGAATGAATTGACAGCCTTTATCGACAATAGTTGAATATATACCAAGACTATTTTATTAAGATACTTCTTAATATAATCTATAACGACATTGCACGCTAGTAAAGTAAGTTTTAATAAACTTTCGGTCGTTACAAAGCAAAACAAAGAACTAACTTTGTCTTCACACTTCCACTATGCCTAATACGCGTTTCTTTCTTTTCTATATTCGTGTCGCAGTCAGTAATTTATTTGACTGTTATTGGAGGAGGAAAACTCAACTCTCTCAGTAGGTACCTCAATACCTCTTCAGTCCTGAAGGTTGTTCGTCAACTCTCTGTACCTGTGTCTCTGTTAAGGCGAGGACTTAACAGAAGAGTGTTATTTTAGTCGCCTAATTTGACTTCATAAAGTAAAATTTTAAGTATTAAGTATTAATACTTAGATAAAAATACAGTGTATATTAGACTATATTTAAAAAAGTTTGATTGGGGCAGATTTATACAAAAATTTATATTAAGTATCTGAGAAAAAAAAAAAAATAGTAAATTACTGCCAAAAAAAGCCGTCACAGTAGTTAATAATTTCCATCGACAACTACATTTGTTTGATAATTAATTAACTTAAGTTCTGTACTAAAGCTTTTTTTTTTAAATAAAATATTTAACGTGTTATTGACGTAATACTTATGCCCAAGAAATACTGCGAAGAGCTATGGAAAAACCGGACCTCCAGATTACGCCATGTACGCAACAGCCGCGGAAGCCACATATCAGAAATAATGTTTGTTCAAATATTAATGGCCTACAATTTAACTTTCAGATAAAACCAAATTTTATCGGAAAGTAAAATTGATTTTTTTTGTGGTTTATTTAATTTCAAAATACTATACCCCGAAATGAAACACCCTTCAGAAGTAGCTTAGAAATTATTCTAAACTAGCGACCCGCTGCCGGCTTCGCACGGGTACAAATCCTTATAAATATAAAAATTACTAGTCACATGTTTGTTCGCGATGAACTCCTAAACTACCGAACCTATTTTGATAAAATTTAGTAACTATGTGTAATTTGGTCCAACTTAAAAGATAGGATAGTTTTTATCTCAATTTATAGAATTTTTATTGCAAATTATTTTTTTATTATATGAGAAAGGGTTATAAAGTACCTTACACCGCCATCTGGGAAAATTTTATGGAACTCACAGAAAACTTTTAAAATAAGTTTTAAAGCAACTGTGAGTTCCATGAGTTTCTCACAGATGGCGGTGTAAGGTAATTTATCGGCTGGATTGAGTAAATATTTATTACGTTAAGGTCGACAGACAGGCTGATGGTCCAATTATAGAATTATTTACTGAACCGAAACAAAAAAAAAAACAAGTTAAATAAATAAGTCAATTAGAAATTTTGAAATTAGAGTCTTAAATACAATTATTTTTGATATATAAATATGTAGGTAGGTTAAAAAATAAATTGATTACAAGTTAGAGGGTAAACGACAAGTATCTGCTACTATCGAGACTATAATTGTTTGCTTCACATATTGCTCGCCAGAAAATCCTTGAGTTTTTAACGCAACCGTGGTATAATATTTCTACATGTATAAAACGAGTATGTTTACATTAATCCGTTATTAGCGAGGAAGCTTTTGTATAGAGTGGTTGTATAAGTTTTCAATAACAGCTTACTGAACAGTAAAACCTAAACATGCGTGCTATTAAAATCTTGATGTTGATTGGACAGATTGCAAGCGTTTTCTCTTGTAAGTACCTAATGATATCTAAAATTATTTGATGAAAATTATATTTCGAATTAGTTAACTTAGTTAGGGCCTCGTTCACCATCTCTGAGTAAAGTAAATAATAAAAAAATTCGCCTATCTAAGGATGCAGTAACTAATCAACACTTTACTTGTAGTTGGTGAAAGAGGCCCTTAAACTTGTAAGTTCTTAGGAAAGGAGATCACTCAGTTTTGTATGGAGATCAGGCCATCATTTTTTTAAATTATTTTCATTTTAACGGTTGAAACTTGATGGTTAGAATGAGAAGAAAATTATAGATTAAAGTTTGAAAGTATAAAAAAGTCTTTTCAAATTTCGAATGTTATCTCTGTTTACAAAATTTGAAATATTTACAGGAAATTGCTGAAATTAAGAAATACTTTTATAACCAAATTCTCCAAAGTGTAAGTTAAAAAAAAACAATGACCTGGTTTAAAACGATGTCCTTTTTATATATAAAACTCAAGACCAAATTTTTAAAAGCTATCGGTGGGTACTTAAACAAATTGCACTTCTTAATGAAAAGAAATATATTTTGTTGCCTATATAACAGATATTTAGACCAAATATTTCCAGTTACTTATTGTAAATAATATAATGTTAGCGTTTAACAGTTAAGCTAATCAAGTCAAGACAAAATCTGTTTGCACGCGACTTCGTCCGCGTAACTTTATATAGCCTATGTTACTCGCTGATAATGTAGCTTTCTATAGAAGAAATATTTTTAAAAACGTTCTATTAGTTTTTAGAGTCATTGCGTAAACGTTATTATACGTGAATCTAAAGGGGGTAGGCCACATAGCTTTGCGTACCTACTTACTATATGTATCTCTTCCGGTCCTTAGTACCCAGACACTACCTTATGACACGCACTTTAATACCTTTATAGTGTATACAATTAACATGCTGGAATGTTATGAGCTATGATAAACTATGCAATGTGCTGAGTATCGGACATAATTAAGCATTTAGAATCAAAGTATAATACACGCAACGAAATAAGAGACCTGTCACGCGGCAATTTTACTGATTCCGCGCAGGTACACTCGCTCACAAAATAGTTAAATAAATAATTAGTAGACCAGGTTTAAAAAATACTTTTAATCAAATTAAAAAAAAAAAATACCTCAAGTTATACCACGTGATGCTTCATGTCATGACTTATCCCTATTATGACATTTTATCCTTGCAACTAAATCTATAGAATAATTTATAGCCTCTTAAAATTGTAACCTAAATTTTTGCTAATTAATAAATAAATTAAATAAATGAAACAACACAAGAAACATTTCCGTTTTAACTCAAGGAATTGAGTCATTTCTTAATATTTTTAAATGCCCTAGCTGACCATGACCGAATACAAGTTTACAACATAATCTTTACACATTGAATATTTAATGTTGCAAAGTCCACTGTCCTTTAACAAAACAAGGACAAAAATAAACACAACGTGATTAATTATCTTTACAAAGTATGAATTGAAGTCGCTTTTTGCGTCTGTCTGTCTATCTGTATGTCCGCTAACGGATCTTAAACCACGCAGGATTTATTATGAGGTTCACTGGATGGAAAGAACGATAAACGCTTAGACCAAATAAGGACTATAGACAGAACTTTGCGGACAGGCCGGTTTTATAACAACTGAGTGACCGAGCTCCGCTCGGGCCAATGAAAGGTTTAAAGTTTTTTAAATGCAAGAAAGAAAGTCTATGAAACATTATAGAAAAAAATTCAAGAATACTTGAATTAATAATTCAAAATATCATAAAACGAGCAAGCGGTATTACTTTTGTAACCGTTCCATTAAAAAATAAAACTACCTAAAACGAATTTTCTCGAATATAAGACCTCGACAGATCGATTTCTAGACCTAAAAAACCTATAACCCTATATTTTCGTAAAAATCGTTAGAACCGTTTGCGAGATCGTCGTGGCATACAAGAATTCCTCGTTTAGTATTATAAGATGTGTGCGTAGGCTGTTTACAGTAGGTATTTGAGATTTTGTGTTCCACAACATATTTTTTTTATTGTTATAGAAAATATTGGTTTCCAATTTACTTAATTGTGAAATGTGATTCTATTCTGCTATTTATTATTTTAAGCCTGTTTTTTACACCCTTTCACTACGTAATTCGGCATTTCCACTAGTAAATATTTTAATAAGGCATTTGTGTGCGTGTAACCGAGAAGGTTACATGACGAAGGCATAGTTTTACCGGCTTCACTCGGCCATCTACAGGGCTCTATCTATAGTCATTATCTTATCTGAATTTTAACCTTTAGGGTTCTAATTTCAAAAATGTTAAAATATTTTTATGTAATTTTGATATTTTTGTACAAGCACTCTTAAATTAATTATTTTTTCCTTTTATTATTATCTTTTGTATATATTTTTTTATAGTTTGAAAACCTTCCCTAGGGTTCGATTTCATGAAAATAGGTTCCTGAGTTCTCTTTCATTATTTAAGTAGTTTAGGCATGAACACGTAATATTTTTTTTCGCACTATACTACTTAAATTCTAATTTCAACTACTAGTATTTTTTGACGTTTTTGAAAATAAGTGCAGATACTGCTTAGTGATGATTCTTTAATGTGTAGTTTATAAATAGAATATATTTAAATAACCTTGATGACGCATTTAGCGTCATCAAGGTCAACTGCTCAGTAAAATCGTTGAGAGACATTACAAAAAACATTCACTAGAGCGGCGCTTGAAGTGTGTCAGTTGAAAAAAAAAACTGGAAAATTTTGTGTCAATTTACACAAGGTAACACCTTAGACAAAATATATACAAAAATACCAAAATATTTACATTTATTAATACTACTTTTAAGTTAATGTTGTAAATGGTTTATATTTGTATGTATGTAGGTATAATTATATCTATACATGCAATAAAATCGTAAACTAGACAAGTACATTAAATATATTTTCAAAAATACAAATTATATAAAAAGCAGTTTATATAATTTTTGTCTGTTTGTCTGTGCTTTTGTGCACGCTAATCTCAGAAACGGCTTAACCGATTTGAATGCGGTTTTTCACTAATGTATTGATTATTGCCTAATTAACATATGGGATACTTTTTACCCTGGAAAAATGTTCTCAAAAAATGAACTACATTGCGTACGAAGGCACGAGCAACAGCTAGTCATGCTATATAAAGTTATATAAAGAATATATTATAGTTCGTAAATAGAAAAACAAACTTAGTTATATATTTGTTAATATTGATAAACATGGAGACATGTTTAATGTTTCCATGCTTAACAACCTTTTGTAACTTTACTTACATAGCTTAAAATATAACTTAGACCATAAGAACAAATATATGAGAGCGCTGTGCGAAAGTTTGAAGCAGTTTTTGAGATAAAAATGAAATATGTAGGTATAGGTAAATTTTAATTACATTTGGCTCAGTTGCTATCAGGTTTTTCATGCGTGAATTGTAATTCGACGCGAGCTACTGACTTTTATACCATTTTGGGCGCAACGCCAGCCGTCATAGTGAACTAAGTATATAAAAATCAAAAGCCCGCGAAAAGGGGTCATAACTACACACCGTATTTTATAATTAAGTATTCAAGAGATATATAATTTAAATATTTGTATAATATTTCCAATAGAACTCTCAGCGGAGGGTTATTTAAACAGAGTTGATACCATTATCGACTAGAAATCTGAATCACTTCAGATATTTTAACTGATATATATAACTAATGTTATGTTGGTTTGTGTATGCTTCAAAAACTCGAAAACTAGCAGACGTATTGACTTGAAATTTTTTCACAACATTGCATTTAAACAAAGGAATACTTTTTATCCCAAAATTCTAAAGTAAAGCGATTTTTTTATAAAATAACATAATTTTTATACGTTGGTCGTTGTTATGGCAACTATGGAACGTTGCTGACTCAGCCACAGCGAAGCGTGGCCGGATTCAGCTAGTTTATTTATATAAATCACATATAAATTAACATTTCCTTTAATTTAAATTTTACTCCTTGACAATTTACAGTGCCATCTATTCAAAAATGCAAACTGACAGACTCCGCCTGCATGAAGGCCTCGGCTCAAGCGTTTTTACCCACTTTAGCTGCAGGAATCCCTGAGCTAAACACTGAAGTGCTCGATGTAATGAATATTGACAATATTAAAATTGACATTGCGGGTCTCAATTTGGACATGAGGGATGTTAAAGTGGGAGGAGTAAGGAATGCAATTATAGATAAGATAGGGTAAGTATATTTATTTTTTAATAATCCCTTGTTTCAATAATGACTTTAATATAGTGTTTTTGTGTTGCATGCTTAATTGAGACTTAATTAATTATTTATTAATTTTATTAATACTTAATTAATATTTAATAATATGTCTTAATTTCAGCCATTTTCTCAAAAATTTCCTATTAACACAAGCAACTCATTGAGGTCTCAAATGCGTTGCCCGCCTTATTAGGATCGGGAATAAATCGTGATAAGGCAGAAATAGGAGAATGGATTCTCTGCCTGTTTATCAAGGCAGAAATAGGAGAATGGGCTCCCTAGTTTATCAGTGCGAAATGTTATGTGTTCTGCCAATAATGTGCCAGTAATGTGTATATGGTCATATAAAAGGGGAATCAATATTTTTCTCAAGCCAGAGGAATCACTTGAAAAATTCGGATTAAGGGAAACTTATTAGTCAATCTAGTAATAAATAAAATGTTTTGTGCAATTTCAGCATAAATAAAGAAAAAAAGAAGATCAACGTTGTATATCATAGCGACATAGTAATGAAAGGCCAATACAAAGCTTCTGGAAGATTGCTTATTTTACCAATAAGTGGCGATGGTGATTTTACTATCAAAATTAGTAAGTGTGCTTTTAAATACTAGCTGATTATGTCTGTACCAGAGTTGGGTGATCTTTAGATAGTTAAGTGTCTGAAAATAAGTTCAGAGATCTAAAATTTTCTTTGTCTGAGATACCGGAATATATCTAAAGCCGCTTTAGATTTTTAAGTTACGAATGGTGTTTGATAAATAATCACTTTAACGAACATACTCGTACGTTGGACACAGGTTCAAATTTAGATCTGTGTATCTTTTGAATAATATATTTAAGTAATATTCTAAAACATTTACAATCCTATGTTGTATATTTAATTCTTCTGTACGTATCTACATATGTCATTTGAACTCTCTCTAAACCGCTGGACCGATTTTGATGAAATTTTTTGTTTGTGTTTGAATTGGCCTCTGGATGGTTAAGATTCACAATTTCACCTGATTTTAATATATATATAGCCAAAGGTACTAACAATAATCTAATATTTATAACTTTCAAATGTCATTTTCAGAACGAATTGAGATCAGTATGACAATGCCGTTTGAGTTGAAAAAGAACGACGCCGGCCAGGATTTGTTGGATCTGAAGAGCTTCAAGTACAAGTACGACATCATTGACAATGCTCACTTTCACTTGTCCAATCTTTTCAATGGAAACAAACTGTTGAGTAAGTACAAAAGGATATTCGGATAGGATAAATTTATTTACAACCTGTTTTAAAAGTTTAATAAACACAATAGTTTAATAAAAATGTATGCAGATATTTACGAGTGCTCAGTAAAAAGATTCAACAATTATAATCTATAACATTTTTAAGAGAAAATATTTGTATTGTTGTTTAAATAATGAATAAACTCAAAAACTACTGGACCTATTTAAAAAATTCTTTCTCCTATAGAAAGCTACATTATCAGCGAATAACATTTAGGCTATATTGTATAGTTACGCAGAAGAAGTCGCGTGAAACAGCTAGTTAAAGATATAAATTATAGATAAAAAATATTTCTACTGGAGTAGCACTGACTAAAGTCGGACAGGAGAAACGAATTTATAAGTATAGATTACATAATTATACCTAAGCTTCTTCTAAGCTTGCATGTCATCCAATAAGTAATCTAAATGTAATCTAAGTAATCTAATTAAAACATCATCATCTAAGTAATATTTCATTATTGTAAGCAAGCACAATTTCTTTTTGAACACAGATTTCCTTCTCTCCTTGACAATGTCCTATAAGTATCTCCTTATATTTAACCCATGTCATGCTATTAAAGTCAATTGAGGTGAAGAGACAGTCCGAAGCATGCATAAGTTACGTCTAGCACGTTACACGAACGTCAATCGATTATCTATTTTAAGTGGGCATTATTGAATAAATAAATTTTAGTAGGGACTGATTTTATACCTACTTTTTTTTAATTCAACACTAAATATAAGTAAAAAGAAGACTCAAAAACTATGTTAGCGACAGCAATAAGTCTAATAATTAAATTTACAATTTAAAAACAATTATAATTTAAAAACACGACAATTTTGATAAACAAAAAAAAAGAAACAATTTTGACGAGCCCGTTGGATGAGTGGTAAGGATGCTTGCTAACGTCTCATGAGCCTCGGGTTCGATTCCCGGTGGGGTCAACTTTGGAAATGAATTTTTCTGGTTTCGATTTTGAAAGTAATGGTACACTACGTTTCGCTGTCACTTGGGCCGCCCGTCTGGCGGCAGTAGCCACCTCCTTACAGAAGACCACCGTGAAATAATAGCATATATGCTGTTGTGTTTTGGTGAATGAGTAAGGTATGCCAGAGCCCAATACCCCATCGCTTCCTTATCACTTAACCTTAACCTAAATCCTTCTATGGTCGACAGCGCACCTGCAGCACCGATGGCGTTGCTTGTTATAGGCGACGGTAGCCACCTACTATCAAGGGGCCCGTTAGCCTGTCTGTTGATTTAAACGTAAAAAACACAAATTTAAAATTGTGTTTTCATGTTTTTTACAAATATTTACAGTTTACAATGGGTCCATCTGGCAAGCGAATGCGTTAGCGATCTTAAGGTTAAGGTGGCATTGATAGAGAAATGGACCCTGGTTACCCATGTTCACGCACCGAAACACAACAGCACATGTGCTTCACGGTCGTTTTCTGAGTGATTAGCTTATAACTGTTGAACGAAGTGGCGCTGAATCATGTGCATAACATATTCTTATTTGATAGCAGATTCTTTTAAAAAGATGTAACGACGGTTGTGTTCATTTTTAGCGCAGAAATCCAACTATATTAGTTTCAATTAAAACGAATAACTATAAAAATTATAAATCTTTTTTATATCAGGTGACGCCATGCTGAAATTCATGAACGAAAACTGGAAATTAATCTCGCAAGAATTCGGATCACCCCTACTTGATAAATCTCAAGACATAATATTTAAAAGCGTAAAAACGTTTTTGAATTCACAAATTCTGGAGTCGATAACAGAAAATTAACTTTATGATTAGAAATTTATTTTCTGACTGAATTAAGACATTCATTATGACAATGTTCTTTTATTGCATAAATTAAAATTTTATTATAATAACAGTATTAATATATTAATAATCAAATATGTAAGCACATGAAAACAAGAATTTGATGAATGGTGAATCTCATTTAGTAATAATCATTTAGCATTAGGATAATTTAGCAATTATTTAAACATTACTTCGTAACTCATATATGATTTTTTTTTTGTTTAAAAATATTCATCTATACGTATTAAGATTAATTATAGAATTTAATTTAAGAATTTTATTATTTAGTTCATCATTTAATGTTGTTAATTAATATATGTCTCAACATGTTAAAAGTATTTTATAAATTTTTAAAAAAATCTGTATATTATTATTAACCTTAATAAAGCTCAACAATTTTAAATTTAATACTTTAAATAAGCTTGTGACTTTATGAAAATGATATAAATGTTATATTTAAACCTCACCTAGGTTTTGTATAGAGACGAAGGATCACGAAGTCCGAGAATATACTTACTAATTTTTTTTTTTACAATTTTTATTAATCAAATATTGTGATAAGAACAAAAATAATGTAGTGAATTTATGTGAAACTGGCTTTTCAAGTACCTGATATTGGATGTAATGACTGCAATATAATTTTTTAATTGTAATGTGGAATATAACAATGTAGACTAAACTGACCATGTAGTTTTTTTTATAACGGTATTAATGTAATAATGTAACTATATGTATTGACAATTCAAACTCTTTATTGAATAATCCTACTAATATGATAAATGCGAAAGTTTGTGACGTGTATGGATGTTAGTTTTTTACTCTTTCAAGTGAAAACGGTTGAACGGATTTGTATAAATTTGGCAAATAGATATTTTATTGCCTGGGTTAACGTATATTATAGGATACTTTTATCCTGGAAAACTATTAGGTTCCCGAGGGAACGTCTAAAAATATTAAAAAATTGGGCGCCTCTGTCGCCGTGGCGGCGGCGCCACCGTCGTCACAGCGATAAATCATACATATATTTTTTCAGGTGTTATATTTTAAACGCAGATGAAATCTCTGGCATCAGCTAGTTACGTATAAAATCACGAACCCAATAATTTTTAATATTAATCGTAAGAAAACAGAATATGTTTCTAAGAATATTTATTATAATATAATTAAGCCTTAATACATTTCATCCTACTGGCTGCAAATAAAAGTAAATAGATAAAGTGCGAGAATTTTCACCCATATCATAGTGCTCAGATGCCTCTTCACTGCAAGTAACCCCTATGCTCTAAGAAACAGGAAAGCGAGACTCTCAGTTGTCTAGGATTCTGACCCGAGACAGACTTGAGAAAGCACCCTTATCACTGGACCATCAACCTGCTGTCAAGTTAAACTTAAGAATAGGTTTTTGTTCGAAATAAAATAAATAAATAATAGAATCACATGAATAACCTACATTTCATCGTTCAATGTTACTTAGGTATACTATAAATATTTCCTTTTTAAACCTTCAAACGTAAATCGCATAATGGATGAATCCTAACATGCGCGTTATTCCGTAACCAATAGACATTCATTGAAAATGACATTACGAGCATTATATAAAAATAATACCCACTGTAAAAAATAAGGTTTCTTTACTTGTAAATGTATACGTTTTTAATACTGTTAAATTGCCTCAAATGGTTTAATTGCAGTGGCGTGTGTCATTTGCAGCAATTATTGTACAACTTTAACTACTATGTTTTTTCTAGTTAAATATACTGATTACTAAAATATACGTGTGTTTATGCAATGAAATATACGCATGTAATATCACTTAATAAAGTTTAAGATGATTATATAGAATCGCATACTTATTAGTTTTTTTTTTTTGCAAGAAAATTTTATATTGTCATACTAATTAGATGTGTATGATACATAGCCTAACTTTAATTAAGAAAAGATTAGGATTACCTTATTCTCGCAAAGTAAAACCCCCGCATAGAACTCCCATAGCCCATCCCGACGTTGAGCCTTCTTACGAGGCCCTTATGTCAACCGGAAACACACATTGGTCTAAAACCTTTGTTTTAAGGCACTAAAGAATTTTGGATAAGAAAATGTCTCCAAGCTTCTCCAATGCCGCACAAGAATAAATAAAAAAATATTTTTGTTATTATAATAAACAGTTTCGAATTTCAAAACATCGACTTTAATAGATATTGTATAATGGATTGCAATTTTAAGTTATTAAAAGAAAATCTTCATTCGTACTCGATTAGTAGGCAAATCTCTTTACAATAAAGCATATTGTCACATTAAATAATTACAATAAATTGTCGTCATTAAAAAAAATCTTATTGCATTGAAATAATGTAGCGGAGACAGAACATCGTCATCTCGTATTGTAAGCACTTAACTGCCACACTTAACTGGATACATATACACTCATACATAGTAATAAATATGATAATATATAAAATCTTGTTACGTATATTAGAAATCTCAAAGGATTTCCTTCGTCAGTATAAGATTTATCTCCGTACAACATCATATTTTTAACCTTAAGTTTTATCAAGTGGCTTCCGGAATGTTTTGTTATTTAATAATATTTTTGTTTGGTTGTGTTCAATGTTATGGTAAGTAGTTTAATAAGTTGCCATTTTTGTATAGAATTTAAAAAAATATATATGCTATCTTAGTACAGGGCTATCGAAGCTACGGTCTGCTATCCCTTAATATTTTAGAAAGTATTTTATTCTATTAACGTTCTTTCTGACTACTGTGGTGGTCCGGTACCTTTTGCATTATGGTATTCTGTGTTTAAGTGATTTTAGAAATCAAAAGAAAGAAAAAGATAATATTAGTAAAATTGTAAAAGAAACTCGAAATAAATTTATAATAATGTAACATATATTATAAAGATTGTTGAAATACGAGTAGTAACAAAACTAAACGAGCTGGTGTTAATAATTGCTATGTTTGGATACCTGGAATAAGCATGGGAAAAGTAATATTTCTTACTTACCAGCAAAATTCTAAATTCTGAATTTTGTTACAATACACGTTTCTATTTACAAGATTGTAAAGCATAATGATACTCTTTATGAAAATTATATCGATTGACAATTTTTAAAATATTATGTAAGTTCTACAAAATTATTGTAAGATTCTAAAGTTAAGCCAAGTTCATTTTGCAAATTTTGAAAATTTAATTAATTGTTTTTTTTTTCTTATTAAATTAACAATAAATTTTGCTAATTGACAATAACATCTTAACAATAATAAATTAACAATAAATCAGTAAATTTTGCTGTGCTTTTGGCATTTCCATTGAATAAAATAAAATAAACAATCACAGGTATTTAGTTAGGGTAATCGAATTTGAAACGGGTACATCTCGTTTCAATTTCAATTACAAATAAGTATTACCTACGTTTTTCACAATTTTTGTTCCCTCCACTTGACGTTATTGTTTTCTCCACTCCAATTAGACGCAGGTAACATATAAACCCACCGCAAATATTATTAAAACTGAACCTTTTCAGTTTTGCCGGTCGAGAAATGCAAGCTAGAAGATTCCAGATGCATGGTCAGTGGTTTTCAAAAAGCCGTACCAATATTCATGGCAGGTATCCCAGAGGCGAACGTCGATGTTTTGGACGTCATGGATATGGACGACATTAAATTTGATTTATCCGGCCTTCAGTTCAGTTTAACTGAAGGCAAACTGAAAGGACTGAAAAATGCCGTAGTAGATAACGTCAAGTGAGTTTAAAAGTTTGTATATTTTACTTACACTATACAACTTCTATTTTAATATTCCATATTTCCAAAAGTGTTAAGCTATTTCTATGCAAAGTTTCATCAACAATATCAAAATCTCAATCAAAACCGTATCGATTTTGATTGTAATTTTGATATTGTTACGATTTATATTTACTTTATAGAGTACTAGTAACTTATGGATAAGTCATCAGGCCTGTTAAGGTGATGTCAACAAGTCTTCTGTAAGGGGGTGGTCTGCGTTCATGTAGTTTGTGACTGCGGAACGCATTAAAACCTGCCGATGCTGCTTAGTCATTGTAAAGATATATATTTTGTTAATTTTATTTAAATGTCGTTAAAAACTATCAGCTCGTTTATTAATTAATCCCTCTCCGCTTCGTATAGTATACTCTATGAAGTAAATAAAAAATTACAGGAAGCTTGATACAATCGCATTCAGATCGTTTAAGTAATTTCTGAGATTAGTGTGCATTCTAAAAACTATTCTAAACCCAACGCATAGATAGACAAACAGACAAAAATTCTAAAAACTTTTTTTTGACATCAGTAATATAAGTACAAAGTGTATATATTTTTCAAATATCTTAATATGTGCAGACGCGGCTCGTTTACAATTTTATTATTATGTTTTTGATAACATTAAGGAAAACTCTGTTTTCTTTTTTATTAAAAATTAAAAATAACTTAATTTAAATATTCATTGGTATAATTTATTTAAAAATTCACGGTCAGATAAACTAGTGAAGTATTCGAGGTGAACAGGATTGTTTACAAAGAATATGTTGTTATAACCAGGTCGTAAAAAAATAATATAATAAGTAGGTATGTTCGTACAGAACTGTAACAATAATTAATTTTTGTATAATATTGTCGAGAATATATCATACCAGCAGTATGAGACAGCAACTTTTATTGTTTTTAATTTTGTGAAATACATACCTACTTTATAATGATTTTTTTTTATAAATTTTATAATTAAATTATCGTGGACAAAAAGCTTGTCAATTATTTTGTGTGGACTTCCGGTACGAGTTTCTACGAGTATAAGAAATTATAGAGAATTGATAGAGAAAATACAAATTTTGTAGGTATGTATGAAACATACAAAATCTGTATTTACAATTTAATGAATAACAATGAATTCTTGTTTCAAATTACGTATCATTACATAATAATAATAATTGTCACATTTGTCATCCTAATCATCATTATTACAAGACTACAAGTTATTTGTTGTTTCAATGAACAAAAGTTTCTTGAAGAATTCGCCAAGCCCGTTGGAATGAGTTAGGGTGCTTGTCTTAACGCTCTGTTCTAGTGTCTCGGGTTCGAGTCCTGGCATTAACTTTGGAAATTAACTTTTCAAAGTAGGCTCTGGTCTGGATCTGGAAATATTTCCTTTTATCATCAATTTTATTTTATCAGTACATTTTTATTATACTATTATATATTTTTTAATAGATGGGACACGAATAAAAAAACAGTAGATGTCCATTATCATGTCGACGCTCAAGTCCAAGGCCAATACACGGCCGGTGGCATGATTCTCGTGCTGCCCATAAGCGGGGATGGAGATTTGGATTTAAAATTAAGTATGTATGTTCCTTGTTGACTACAAAATATATGTATTATTCTTAGGTATATATATCAGGTAATATGGTCTTTTTCCTTTTATTGTACTTTCATATTTGTAAATTTGACTTTGTCAAGCCTCATAATAGTCAATATGAAAATGTACATATGTGTTATAATATAGTTGTATAATATATTATATCATGCTGTTAGGTTTGCTATTAAAAAAATTAATGATACTCGTATCCTCTTACAGTCGTCTTTCCAGATTTTTGGTACCTGTTTTGAAATTTTCATGTTTTTAATTTATTTTTTACAGAAAACCTTGAAATGAAATTGAGCCTGGAATATGAAGTAGAAAAAGATTCAAAAGGTAAAGACCACATTGTCCCCAAAAAGTACTCATTCCAGTTTGAAGTTAAAGATGGCGCTAATTTCGCATTGACCAATCTATTCAACGGTAATAAGGAACTCAGTGAGTATTCAGCAGCGTTTATTGTTACTGCAGTTAGTTTTCCTTTTTGTGATTGCGTATCAGACAAGCTTGCGTAACATTATGTAGTTGCAATATCGCCTATGACTAACTATGCAAGCCCAGTTACGCAGGAAGCCATAGGAATGCGCTAAAATTGTAATCTTTTTGAAATCATCTATAGTACATTGTTATTATTAATTCATCATTATTATTAGTTTGCGAACTCGTTAGTTCGCGGATTTAGCTCACACAGAAAATAGAATCAGGGACGAACGAGAAATTTTTTGAATGTGGGACAAAATATCGGGACGAACGAGGCATTAATAGAAAAATGTTCTCATCACAGATACAAAAAATAAGGGTGTATTTGGTGCAAATACAGCCTTTTGGTAGTAGACACTCGGTAGGAATCATAATCATATAGAAACACTAACATCTCGTCAGCATCTAAGCCATAGGTTGTTTGCTGCTGGAAATAGGCTTTCCCTATAATTTTCCAGTTGGACTGGTTAGAGCTTGGATCTGGCGTCGATCCATCTACGCTGCGCTTTAGGGTCCATGTTATAGAGACCCTTGTGGCCCAAGCGGGATCCCAATATTTGAACAATATTAATTCCCTAATTGACCAAAAACTGTTCATTAATGAATAAACAACTGTCTATTAATATGACGTGGTCGTCGTTCTAGGAACTACTTATTTCCTACAACTTCTTTAAATGGATAGCAGATGACTAGTGCGGCCAAAACTTTAAATGAATATATTAAAACTTCGTTAACTTAAATTGTTTTCCTTCTGCTACAGGTGACACAATGTTAACATTTCTAAACGACAATTGGAAACAGATATCTATTGAATTCGGAAAACCTCTTGTGGAAACAGCAGCCAAGAAGATATTCAAGAATATTGCTAAGTTCTTCAAGAAGTTTCCCATAGAAGATATAGCACTGGTATAATATGTGTAAGAAATGCCTGCTTATAGATAATAATATTAATACATATTTTTTTAATGTACATAATTCATAGGTTTTCTTTTTTTTAAGTTAAAAATAAAGTAAATAAGCAGAAAATTAAAATATAATTAGTCTGTGGTCAAAGGGTCAAACAAAGTAAAATATAAAATTTACGGAAGTTGTCCTGGCGACGAGTGAGCAGTGCCGCGCGTCCCCAACTAGATTCCGGCGCGCCTTTGCCTCGACGCCCGCCGCATGGAACGTCCATTAGTTTACATAGAAAATATAGAAAAGGCCGCCTCAACTCTTCTCCAGCGGAGTCCCTCAAGGTGAAAGATATCAAGGCAAAGAAGTTACTACAAATGGCTGCAACAGAGATATGTTCTACAAATCTTTCCTATCTGAGATAGAGTGAGTGATCTCTTCTAGAGATTGATCACTTTTGAATTTTATAAAATAAATTAAAAAAAAAATCTCATGAATATTTATTTATTAAACGATGTACGCTTCGATTCGTTAGTACTGGGAAATTATTTGAAACAAATTCACAAGTCAATCAGCAATTGGTTGTGACAACATTGCCAATTCGACGTTTCGAATGTTTCTTATTGAAATTGGCAAAATTAATTTGTTACTCGAACAGAAGTTCATTTTCATTTGAATCAGGATTATAGTTTCTTAACTTGCTTGAATAATTAAATCGCGACTATGAGGCTCGTTTATTTTCATTATAATGAGAGATATCAATAAAAACTAGCAAAATATATATGTATAACTTAAAGGCGCTACATAGTATGTGCAATGTGTATGTATTTTAAAACAGAAGTAAGTACGAGTATGTGTTTTCCGCTGTCGAGTTTCGCGACGGACAGTGTGTCAATGCATATTAACAAAACCTCTGTGGCCGGACACCTTGTTAGACTGCATATTTGAATTTTTGAATGAATGAATGAATGTTTGCAAGCTTTCCAGCGACTAGGGTTTTTTCGCAAGTGTGTAAAATTACTTGTACAATTTAAGTTGTATAACTTAAATTTTTAATGTTAATAATTAAAGTTATTAAAGTATTGAGTTAAGTTTAGTAAGTAATTAAAGTTACGAACTATTTCAAAACTTTAATATTTTGTTTGCGTAAGTTCGTCAAACAAGTTACGTCAAATTCACACGTAATAAGCTGAATATTGGTGATTACAAACACAAATTTCGCCTAAATTATTAACCGTTAATTATTCCACGTATGCAAGCCAATAAACATCGTTATTCAATGCTAATACTTGCGTAACATGAATGTGGTGTTTTCAATATAAAGATCCACAGTTAGCCAGACCGGACAAAGGATAATTAACATTAATGGGATAGGGATATGGACTATGACATCCAGAGCCCATTACCCCATCCCTTCCTTATCCCTTATCCTTAATCCTTCTATGATTAGCACCTATGGCATTGCTTAAGTTATAGGTGACGGTACCCACCTACCATCAAGTGGACCGTCAGCCTGTCTGTCGATTTTAAAATAAAAAAACATAAAAGATAGATTCTAAATATTTAAGTACCAAATAGATTGTCATTTATATGCTTAATGGTTTTTTAAGTGGTACTAATTATGACAAAAAAAAACATTAGGCAAAGCACTAAAAAATAATTTATTTCAAGGTATGATTAATGCGTTTTTCCAAGGTACGTGGTAAGTGCTACTTACCAATTCCATACTACGTAATTCTATAATTACTATTTAGATTGTAGCAATACATTATAAGAACATGTCATTTTTGAGATAGAATATGAAGGTTTGGATAGAAACAAAAACTGAAATTAATCTCATATTTAGTACAATAAATTTCTAAAAAGTGCAAAATTTTTGATATTTTCCCCGGTTGAATTCTTGTAATTACTGACTCAAAACTATAATGTTTTCCCATGAAGACATCCTAGCTATAATGTATAATATATTTAAAATTGTGTTGGCAATAGTTATAAAGGTTTTTCTAAAATTTTATGATTCTAGGCGTATTTTTTATCACATAACATTCAACACTGCATAAAGTGTAATAATATATTGCTTAAAGTCTATAATTTTAAGAGTGCCTAGTTTTACTTTTAAAGTAAATACAAAAGAATCACTGCTATTTTTCATTCATCATAAAAAAGCATTAACAATGTCAAAATACCAGAATATATTTCACTAAATCCATTTAATATTCGATGAATATTTTAACTTTCCTAGTTAAAAGAATAACATGTAAAAAAACTGATGCAATAAAGCGGATTAAGTTCAAAATAGTGATAATATTTATTTACAACGAGCAAAATATATTTTTTATTTTTTTTGGACAAAACATTATTATGGAATATATTTTTTTTAAAGTAAGGAAAACGCTTAAACGGGGTGCTATAAAGAAAGAAAACATTGGTTATTTGCTACATGAATGCCATTGTATTGTAGAATACCATACTTATCATAATCTTTGTTAGAAATAATATAGATAAATTATTGTTTACAATTTAAATTGACTTGCATTGTAATATTTGAAGTTAAAATTAAGAAGTGATAGAAGGAACTGGACTTCAGTTTTGTAAAAATTCTATTATAATATCTAATAAAATTATTCTAAATTAAGACTGAGCTAACGAGATGTAATAAAATGTAATTTCAAACACTAGAATTGTCCTTTAATAATGATTATAAAAGTTTAATTATGATGGTCACATAGCGTTAACCACAAGTTTCGAAAGCAGTTAGTGGAGGGCCTAAAGTTGGGAACAGCCAGTGTGAAAGGGTCCTGACTCCCGCCCGTATTCCATCGGTGTGATGGACATTGATTAATACAGTTACCCCAACGTTGAAGGCAGCTGTCGGTAATTAGTCGGAGATAGCTCTATAGATATTCATTGATCCAACCACGTGTAAAACTTTTACATAGGATTTATTTGGTTATATACTATACTAGCTGGTGCTCGCGACTTCGTCCGCGTTGAAAATTTAAAAAAAAAGCAATATAACGCTTGACCTCGTGTTGCTATAACACTTTGGCCAAGCGTTACTTTTTTATAGTTCTTTTTTTTCTGGATGAAAGTTACCCTATGTCCTTTCTGGTGTCCCAGAAAACGTGTTACAAACATTCATACATCCATACATTCAAACATACTTTCGCATTTATAATATTAGTAAGAAGATATATATCATTTCTAGAAAGCAGAGGCCGAGCAATGTCGTTTGATTCTGACGTTTGAGATTCTAACGCGCTAAAACTATCGATATTCTAGGTACATAAATTAAAACTATTTAAATATATAAATGCATTATATAGTGCAGTCTAATCTACTTTCCCTCTATGTGGCAGCCATTTTGATTATTTCTCTTGATATATTCTCTACGTGTGTACAAAAATAAATAGGCATCTCTCAAAGTTTTGGTCTTTACTGAGATAAAAATGGGCTTATTCGGAGGGCAACATAAATTAGTTCCGGATCTGGCTGTAGTCCAATGGAAAGTTCACGTATTGAGACTTTTTTCAGGAAGACTTAGCAGTCTTAGTAGGTAAGTATTTTAGTCTTGAGTGGATATCCGCCACCTGGTAAATTTTTCGGTTATGACGTCATCAACTTTTTGTATGAAAAAATATTTCTCCAGAAACTTATCGAATGGAGTACCAAATGAAAGAGCTCCATGATCTGATTCCAAAAATATACCACATCATTAAATATCAGCCAGTTGTGTCGTAAAAAATTAAAAGCATTTTCAAAACACACCAACTTTGGGCTCTTTCTGACAGGAATGTACTAAAATATACGCCGAATGTCTCATTATATCCTCATATCTAACGCTTATCATATCATATCATATCATATCAAGGAATTAGATAATGGGATACCGGGATAGGTACTTCATCGGGTAGTAGGTAAGTGTAAGACATCTGGTCCATGGAGTATCTAATTCCAGTTGGTTGTATTATTGAAGATAATTATGCCTTAAGTAATATTGCTCAACTGCAACTTAATTACACTTAAAAGTAATTTAACGTTAAGGTCACGTTTGATTCTCTCCTATGTACCACATGAGGGATGCTGATTTACATAAAACAATTATTAATTATAGGTTAGATAAGGGAAGCGATTATCATCTAATGTTCAAACAATATGATGCCTTATGGAAGCCTTATTATTATGCAAATCGAAATTGAAAATGTAGATAGTCCTCTTAGTTACACGTTGGAAAACTTGGGAATTAGAAAAATTTGCATTTGTGCAAAGCAATATACGTGGAAAGAATTACATTGTAATGGGAATGAAAAGTAGAAAAAAGTTTGCGGGTTTCTTTGAAAAAATAACAATTACATGAAAATTTTATAAATATTTTACGATATTAAATCTTAGAACAAATTTATTACCATCTACGTTTTAAACCTTATGAGACTATCCCATAAAAACTAGATAGGATTTTGCGGACAACATAGTGAAGTCATTATTTTTATTATTACCAAATACCCATCTAAATATTTTCTGTGTTTCTACTTTACTTTCACTTCACTTTGCCTAGCTGTTAGGTAAAGTCGAAACTAAGTAACGTATCGGTCACAGCACAGAAATTACTAATAATATTTAGTAAATGATTTATTAGAATGAATTTTTCTTATTCCTATATACTTAATGCAAAATAAGCTACTCTGTTAATGATAGGAGTCAAGGATACAAGCCAAATTAATATAAAAAATATTCACAATATTTTTTGTGTTGTGACAAAATTTGGTCGATTCATATTTTTCACGAGGCTCACTTGCTTCTTGTGCTAGAAACTAACATGAAATCTAAATAAACAGCTATTTAATAAGTATAACTTTATATGATTACTAGCTACTATGCTCTATCCCATAGGAACCTAAATTTTTTCAGGATAAAAAGTATTCTATAATTGACACACAGAGTGTGTCAATTTGCGTGATTGAGTAACATCCAAACTTTGGCATTTATAATATTATTAGGATAGCTATATTTGAACTTATCGTTATACATTAGTAAGCATTTTATAGTTAAGATGTTAAGATAAAGTTGAGGGATATCTCAAACAAGACCAGTAATCAGCTTAGAGTGAAGAATTTGCGAACTATCTTCGCACGGCAGTTTCTGTCTGCGGGGACGGAAAATATTTTCAGCCAGTTTCATTTCAGTCGTGTGGCGAACCCCGACGAGGCAGGACGTTTGTAGATCACTTCTGGTGTACTCCATACGAAATGTAATTAAAATTTTGTGGAACAATTTAAATTTAGAATGTGTTCTTTTGAGTGAACTCTGGGAAATTACATATGTATTTGGGAACCTGGAACTGTAGGAGGGTTTGTTGTGATGAATAGTGACTGCCGGCGACTTCTATAAATATTGGTATTGTTGACCGAATGGTAAGTGGTCTACTTCTAATTAGCTGTCGGTGTTTAGAGTAAATTCATGAAAAAAATTTGGTGTGGCTGTGTTGTGGACATGGCCGTGTGTTTTGCGTGAATATTGACGTTACGAATAAATATATTTTTTGAGTGTTGCTTATATGTACCTATATATTCAACGAATTACAATGTACCATATAAGGAATTATAAAAAAAATGTGATACCTTAGCTATTGAGTGGAGTAATTAAATTTTGGATGTAGTTATAAAGTTACACGGAAGAAGTAGCGTGCAACAGCTAGTGATAAATAAATAAAATATGATAATAAATAATAACAAGATAATAATGATGAAAAGAAAATATCACGACAAAAATTGCTCAATTTCTCTTCACGTGATGGAAGATAACGAAATAAAAGTTTCATTCAAAGTTACTCCAATTCGCTTTTGGGTTCGGCCGAGCAATTTGTCAGCGTAATATTAACAAACTTCAGAATAACCCGAGATTGACAGAGGTGTTCATGAAAAAAAAAAAAAATCTCGACTAAAAATATTCACAATGAAGGCGTTTGTTAGCGTTTTAATTTGCTTTTTTTTTATTCGTTGTGTTTTTAAATAAATTTTATGAATGGGAGAACCTGACCCTTCTGTCGGCCGTGTTTACTTTTAAATTAAAATAATTAATTTAACAATACTCGAAACAAGGTTGTTAGACCTTGATTTGCATAAAGAAATGATCAAAGCTTTTCGAGAAATTTAAAGGGTTGAAGTGAAGGTTGTGAAGTATACAAACTTAAATAAGGTTTTGCGTTAAGTTTACAATCGTATCTACTACGTGGTTGAAATAATTTAGGTGTTATAAATACATGGTCATTGCCACATACATAAGTCTAGTCTTATGTTGTTGTTTTGTATTGTAAATTTATTATTTTGTGAACGAATGAAGTAATTTTTGTTACATAAAGATCGTTAGACAGGCTGATGGTCCAATTGGTGGTTACCGTCGCCTATAACACGAGCCCGACCATAGTAGGAAAAGGGTACTTCCCTTTTCCTGATGAGTAAGTAAGGTCTCTGGCATCCCTTAAATACTCATAGAAACACAACAACACACATGCTTTTATTTCACGGTGGTATTGACTGCGACTGCAAAATGAAATGTGCCTCGCTACTACTTGCCAACTTCATTGCCAATTATTTTAGCATTAAATTATGAAATTGTATAAATAATGAATTATAGTATGGTCGATAACAAGAGAAATGCATGTATCCGTTTCATGTTGGAGCTTGTGTCCTTATTATTATATATTGCATTGCATATATTGCATATATTGCGATATATTGCAAAGTGACATGCAATATTTCAATAACCTTATTAAGAAAAAGTTAGCTCACGAAGCCTACGGAATTGCAGGATTAAATTTTAATGAAAAATCGCGCGAATCCCCAAAGAGACCCATTGTAATAATTTAGTAGATCCAAGGAAAAACGAATTCGTTTATAAACGAGCCAGGGATCCGTACTCTCAGCCACTCTTTTTTTTTGCTGCATATAAATGACCTGTTGGCAATGCCTGGAATATTTAGATATGCCGACGACAGCACAGTAGTTGAGAGGTATACGTCCGACGTACGAGCCAGTACTCATGAAATCCGCTCTCTGAGGGAAGACATGCTCTACAGATTGAACCAGGCCCTGAAAATTGTCTTCAACTGGGGTGACGCCAACTTGGTCAGATGCAATGAATTGAAGACTCAAGCGTGTCTTTTTTCGGCGAAACGGGGTCCTTTTGACCTGAACCCGTCATTCCGGGGAGTGACCGTTCCAATCACAGACCACCTGAAACTCCTCGCTGTAGACCTTACTGCCGATCTGAACTTTGGTAGGCATATCGAGTCCATTGCCTAAACGACTGCCAGAAAATTGGGCATCCTTTCCAAGGTTAGGCGGTACTTCACCGCCAGACAGCTCCTTGACCTATACAGAGCACAAGTGCGATCTTGAATGGAGTACTGCTGCCACCTCTGGGATGGGTCTGCCCGTTATCAATTGGCTGCACTGGACTCGGTTGAAAGGCGAGCTAAGAAACTTATTGGCAACGACACCCTTGTGGAGTCTTAACTTCAAAGCCTGCAGCATCGCCGAAAAGTAACATGCCTATCGTATTTCTATCGTCTACACTATGGAGAGTGTGCGTCCATTCTATACGATCTAACCCAACTGGAACCGTTCCGCTTGCGTGGTCGTGGTTGATGTTCCTCGGTCACGCACGAAGCGTTACAGTTCCACCTTCCTTGTCCGAACTGCTAGGGAGTGGAACTCACTGCCTGCGTCTGTGCTTCCTCAAAATTACAACCTCGGGGTCTTCAAATCTAGGGTTAATGGGCACTTACTAGGTAAGCGTGGTCCACCTTCGGCCGCATCGGCACCTTACATTAATGAGATCGCGGCCAAGCGCTGCCTTAACTCAATTAAAAAAAAAACCTATATACAATCCAAAGCAGCTATTAGTAAATTTTCATACGTTTTATCCTAATAATAATGCGAATGTTTGTATGTTTGGATGTTATGAGTAGTTCCTCAATCACGAAAAAACGACTGAACGGATTTGGATATATATTTTTTTATCTTAGACTATATACTCGTATTATAGATTTTTATAGACTTTTTATCCTAAAAAAATGATCCTGAGGTTCCTGAGGGATTGTCAAAAATTAAAAAAAAATCGGCGCCAACCGTAATCATACCGATAAAGACGTCAAACCTTATAACTCGTAAATTTTCATTTTTAAGGCGTAGAAGTCGCGGGCATTGGCTAGTGTTTAATAAAATAAAGTATTTGTCAATAATATTGTCAACTCGAATTAGACTCGAACACATATTATCTCTGTCTTCATTCCTTTGTTTGTCAATGTGTTTTAAACTATATTTGTTTCGTCATAAGATTCATATTGCCAAAAATAATTTAGGTTGTGTACAGTTACATCGATTTTCTTGACCTAGGCTCATTAGTTAGTATTTGCAGCAAAGACCTAGAATTTATCTGTCCATTCTAAATCACACTTAGTAAGATACAAGGCAAGATTGAATTGGCTTTATTTGTTCTTTATACCTCCTGGTTTCGTATGAGCATAGTAAGTAGGTACCTACTTATATATTCAGTAAAATAGTTCTATTAATATTATAAATGCGTAAGTTTGTATGTTTGAATGTTTGTTCCTCAATAACGCAAAAACGGCTAAACGGATTTGAATAAAATTTGACACACATACAGTTTATTACATGGATTAACATATAGGATGGTTTTTATCCTGAAAAAATGTTAGGTTCCCGAGGGATCGTCTAAAAATATAAAAAAATCGGCGCTACTGCCGTCAACAGTGTCGGTGCCTGCGACGTCACAGCGATAAAGATGTCAGGAGTTATATTTTTAATTTTTTAGCGCGGACTAAGTCTCGGGCATCATTTTCTACTAGTAAACGCAATATTTGAAGTTTAATAACATTTTTGTTTATCGATTGGTTCATGGATTAGCAAAAAATAGCGCACATTGTAGCCTAAGGCAGGGGTGAGCGCAAGCTAAGCCTCATTAAAACAATAATGGGATTCATCTTCAGTGAGTCGAAGTGAACAAGCTTTGTTTTACTGGATTAGACAATATTTGGGGCATAAACAATGAGACTCTCCTCTTAACTAGCGGAACCGGTATACATACGGATAAATAATATCTCTCCTTGGCTAATGGTATTTTTTAATATAACAAGCTATTGCACGCAACTTTGTCCGCGTAAAATTACTCGCTGATAATGTAGCTTTCTATAGGTGAAAGAATATTTAAAATCGGCCCAGTAGTTTTTGATTTCATTCATTGCAAACTAAAATATAATTTCTCTTTATAATATCAGTATAGATAACATAAGGTAGGTTACGTTTTTAGAGTTTTCGTAGGCATCACTAAGCTAACTCGATTAACAATATAGCCTATGTTACTCAGTGATAATGTAGCTTTTTATAGGTGAAAGAATTTTTAAAATTGGTTCAGCAGTTTTTGAAATATTATTTCAAACAAAAATATAACAATACAAATCTTTTGTCTTTATAATATTATTATATCATTACTAAATTCGTAAAAAAATACAAATTATATTATTAATTAATTGTGGAATAACATAACTATAGAGTGTAAATAACGACAATTTCCCCTTCTGTCTTCACGAGAATAAACAAATAAAAGAAAAACAAAAGAAAATTGAAACAATGAACATATTTAATTAAATTTCCGGAATCCTGGAATAACGCGAAAAAAAGAAACTCATAATTTCGAAATTGTACCTACTAAATTGTGAGGAGATTGAAAAAGATATAATTACTATGTCGAAATTAACAGTAGAAAGTCGTAAACATCCCTGCGTGAGACTTTATAGAACAAAGCTAGCCAGTTTCACTATTATGGGAATTAAACTGGCGACTAAATCGCTGCCGACTGGTCCATTACTTTGAAAACTTGTATTCATATCTATCGCTGTGGAAATTATTTTCACTATTAAAGCATAAAATAGTGAAACATTATTTTTACAAAAGTGCACCACTCTTTCATAATGTCAAACACATTTAATTGAACTTTCAGTTTAACAATTTTATATATACAACTAGCTGGTACAAGCGACTTCGTCCGCTTTGAAAAATGAAATAACACCTGAGAAACACCTGACTGTGGTGACTGTGGCGCCGCTACTGTTGACTGTTGTTGTGTATATATTTTTTATATTTTTAGACAATCTCTTAGGGAACCTAACAATTTTTCAGGATAAAAAGTATACTATATGTTAATCCAGTTAATAAACTATCTGTATGCCTGACAACGTTTATGCAAATTTCATGATGATCGGTTGAGTAATTAAGGCGTGAAAAGGTAACAGACAGACATTGTTACTTTCACATTTACAATATTAGTAAGGATAGTAACGATGTACAGTAAATATATATATTGTATTTTTCTATTTGTTGTAACTAGACTAGACATTTCACTAATAAAAATTTATTGTTTTTCCAACCACCTTTTGTAGTTGTAATCTCTGTTTAAGAAGTACCTTCCAATTTTACAAAATAATTCTAAATTCATTTGAATAAAGCCTATGTTCCATACCTTTTATAAGAGTAATGTTACATATTATATGCACTGATATATTTAGTGCAACTGAAATACGAAAATCGAAAACAACTTTAATTGAAATGCCTGATCTCAAGGAATATTAAAAAAATTTAAAGAATCTTGGCACGCATTGTAGTATTTTCAGCAAATTTTACTCTTATAGAATATATACGAGGTCAGCATCGACGTTATTAACCGTGAATGCAGTTTAATACATTTATTCTGTTTTATAAATCAAAATGGCTGTCAGGGATACCTTTCATCCTGAAAAATACACAGTTCACGAGGGATTATCTAAAATAAAATAAAATACTAACGCCTGACCAGTGTTAAAGCAACAAGAGGTCAAGCGTTATGTTTATAATATATATATTGCTTATATATTTTTTTATTTTTCAAAGCGGACGAAGTCTCAGGCACCAGTGGGGATCAGGTAGTTTACAATAAAATGAAACTTACTATTTATAAATTATTACTGTAATGAAGTTCAGATGGCAAGGTACCCAAAATGCTGGCTGCATTATTACCTCTCTGTATTGCTAAACTTAATCTCTGAGAGAGAGGTAATGCCTGTCATCGCCAGTTTTGTCTATCATATGCTTGGAGATATTATGTCACATAAATACAATTTATAAATTTTACCAATGTGACATTTAGTCCAATAAAACCAAGGTCCTCTTCAAAGGTTGGCCTCACGTCTTAACACTCTAGACACTTCACTACACACTATTGCCCCTCAATAGCACTTGAGTCAAATTGGTTTCTATTTTTTAATATTTAACTTTTTTTTTGTTTTCTTTCTTATATTTTTCGTTCTTTTTACTTAGAATATGTATAAGTATTTATTTAGGTTCAACCCTTGTAGTATTCAATTCAGCAATTAATCGTTAATTGCTTCATTGGTAGACACGCGTGCCAATTATCACCCTGTGTACAATGCTTGCGTATTTGAACTCACTAAAACGTAAACCTTTGTGTTAATTGGTGATCAATGAATATTTCACACTGTGTATCCTCTTCGTTAGTTAGGTACCTTTATTATTATTTTTTAATGTATTTTTTATACATTGAAGAAAATATATCTACTGTAATTTTTTAGTTAATATGTAACATGTATAAATAACAAAAGTAATAATAATTAATTTGCTGGTTTCTGTTGATTTCTGTTGATAAATATAGTTTTTAATGTGTACGTACATGCTTATCTGTTTGATTTTTTATATACCAATAATTATTTATATTTAGTTTGGTTAAATATAAGTATAACAGCATGTTTATTTTCTTATAATAAATAATCTTTTTAATCCATTATCTACCAGAGCAAAAAGTTTTGATACTTTTTCGTATTATAGTTTTTATATAATTTGTATGTTTATTTATCTATATCTATATCTATACTTCTATATCTATACTATACTATATACTTACTATAATATTATAAATGCGAAAGTATGTTTGGTTGTATGGATATATGGATGTTTGTAACTCTTTCACGCAAAAACTACTGACCGATCACCATGAAATTTTGCATACACGTTGTCTGGGACACCAGAAAGGACATAGGGTACCTTTCATCCAGAAAAAAAGGACTATTCCCGAGGGATAAATAAAAAATAAAAAACTAACGCCTGGCCAAAGTGTTATAGCAACACGAGGTCTAGCGTTATATTGCTTTTTTTTTAATTTTCATCGCGGACGAAGTGGCGAGCACCAGCTTGTATACTATAGTAGTTTAAGAATAGTTCAAAAACATTAATAAGAGATATTTTTTCGAAGTCAAAAATTAAAATTATAAAATACTTTTAATAGTAATGCGAATTTACCGCAAGTTTCCAGCTGGAAAGACTGCGGGATTGCAAACCTGTACATAAACCAACTTAACAATATGTATAAAAAAAGACAAATGTTACGTCCCACTTTTGAACAAAGCTTCCTCCTCAATGTTATGAAGCTATGAAGTCATAGTTAACAACTTAACACTGCGGATTGGTAGGACTTCATATCACATTGTTAAAAATTACTACTTAGTTCATATATAAATTTTATCACAACCATTTTCATCAGCGTTACAACTGTTCAAGTGATAATTGTTTTTTTAATCTACACAAGTAAGTGATAGCAAATAATTATTGGAGTTTACTCCTTAAGAATCGATTTTCATTGTCACATGTCACGCGTTACGCGTTAGTTTTAATCTTAGTGCCATCTATACAATATCTCTGAAACTAGAATATGTTACGTAATAATACATCCTTACGTAAACTAGATGGCACCGGTAATCATGTATTATAATTCGAACAGAGATGGCGCTGATATTTTTTCGTTATGATAAATGTTTTTATCATTTTTATTATGTATTTTATAATTGTTCGTAAGGAGTAAACTCCAGTCGTGCGTCAGAGCTAACACACACACACTTTTTTTATTTGAATTGTTTGTGATTTTTTTGTTTTTCCATTATCCATCTTTTCAGAGTCGTTTAGACATACATATATCGAAAATATAAAATGAGTAACGGTTATCAGTCGAATCCAAATTGAATGGGCAGCGCTCGGGAAACTCAAAAATTATAATCTCTTTATGAATAATTTCGGCACAAACTATTCTAATATAATGTAATAGGTCCATTAAAGAGTCGTGGTGAAAGTGAAATATTTACACAGCGAGGTTTCTGCGGCTCCAAGCGGATTTTGGCCATTAGTACTCGTACTAGCATCCTTTTTATTTAATGGGCCGAAAAGGCACGCATGTCGTAAAGAATCTGGAACAAAAGGTCATCGCAAAATAATTATCTAGATCTAAATGCGACTGCGGCACTAAATTGTTCTCTTTATTTGTAAAAAAAGCTCAGAAATTATTCTTAGGGCTTCATTAGTTTTTACAGTGGTTTTTCGCTATTTAGCGCTTATGACAATTTTATCCTTTTTGAACCTCCGACGCCCGTTAACAGTTATAAGTTTGAACTGTGTGTCTATCGGTAGCATCGTAACTCTCAAACGGATGGACAGAATTTTTTATATACATTTAGTAAAGAGCATTACAAATAGACAGATATACTAGATAGAGTATAGATATGTTCCCACCCACTTGCCTTTAGGCATTATATTGTCATAATTATTACTGTAATCTAGTCATGGCATGAAATAACATGTCTAGACAAACCTAATAACGGTTTACAGACATTGTTATCGTCTTGTGTAGAAATACGTGTTAGATAATAAATAAATAAATAGTTTTCAGTTTTGCTCTTAGAAATAGTTTCTGCCACTTCTCAAAACTTGAACTCATTAGGAGTTTCGTAATGTTACTCGCAAAATTATTTAATTACTTACACGCATTTCCTTTATAATTTTAAAGGTGTCTCAAAATTAAATTCTCATCTGAAAAGACAGACGGACGCAAGTAGATTTTAATAATGACGAAGATTTAAATGCGGACCCTTTTGAATATCTCCAACAACATTGGAATGCCAATTACTTCTTCGAGCCCACCTGAATATCTACATACCTCAACGGTTTTCCTATTAGACTACACAATTAAAAAATCTCATTTTTGTATTGAAATTGTACTGCATTAAAATATTTTTGCTCCCGGTACCTGTTCTGCTCTAAAAGAAAGAAAAAAATGTATTGACACAGACAAGAGTAAATTAGTGTAAGAGAGGATTAATCGTTTCTTCCGAATTAATATTAGAAGGTTCTGAATGTGACTGAACACAATAATTCTTATCCACAAAATGAAACAATAAATGGCTCAAGCGAAATTCTACCAAACGAGCCTTAAGTGGATTTAGCAAAATTCTTTTACTAAGATTTAAATTTTACATTTTTTTTTATCTCCAATTTCTTTTTTACATGTCGCTGCCTTAGTCATTTCTATTCTAATCAACTAGTTTGAAAAATAAACTAAGTGAAATTTATAGCAACTTATGCCATACCAATTTCATACAACTTTAAAGTAATTTCTTGCTGCATACTTTCGCTCTGTTCTCGTTTTAGGTAAATCACATATTTTTATTAAAATTCGCCTTTAATTAACAGAGTAATTAATGTTAGAAATATAGAAAGAGAATATAATTTTCTTCAAAATTTTTGCTTTTAAAATTACAGTACATTCTGGTATTCATTGTTAGTATTATACAGAAAATACAGTTTTCTTTATAAAAACGAAAATATTTCAAAGTTTTACATTTTTGATTTATTTTATGTCTCATTAATTTCATGCTGCTTTCGCTATAATTTAATTAATGCCAGCGACTGTTTTTAAAAAAAACCATCAAACACTGTCTGTACCTATCTCATTAAATGATTTCGTCTAAAAACAGATAAAAGATTCGTCCAAGAAGAAACACGCTAATTGAGTACAATAATTTATTCAGGAGTGGGCTTAATTTACAACGCCCAAGGGTTTATAATTAAAATTCTACAAAGAAATTCATAACATTTTTACGTTGTCTTTTAGTTTCTCTATCTATATTACACCACCTTGTGGTCGTATTACTACTAAACGTTATAATATTTCTGTTTTTTTTTTTCTAAAAATATGTATTATTTATTCTTATGTTATAATATTAATATTTATTATTACTTTTTTTTTCATCATAAAGTCGCCTGTTAGGCTGACGGTTTACTTAACGGTAGTAAGTAGGTGGATATCGTCCCTATGTCCTCTTCACTTATATATCAAAAGCAACACCACAGGTTCTGCAAGTACGCTAAAGTAAGTAACCATAGTAGGATTAAAGGAATTAGTAAGGGAAATGGTCTATTTATAGCATCCCTTACTTACTCACCAAAACACAAGAGTATGGCCGTGCAAAACACACGGGGGTGGTTACAGCCGCCAGACGGCTCAGTTGGTTTCAAATGAGAATATTTTCGTGTTTCATACTTTTTAGTGGGTGATTTTCCAGTAATCAGGTTTTAGTTATTGGATTTATTTTTTATATAACATAATATTAAGCATCCGCTAAGGCACAATTTTTGAAAATATTAACTGCGTACGAAGCCGGAGGCGGATCGCTAGTCATTTATATAAATATTTGTTTCAAGGCCAACATTTCTTTTTGATCTAAATGAAAAAAATGTATATTTAGAACTCGTCATTTTTACCCGTTTGCTAGTTACGTAAGAAGGAAAGCGTATATTTTCTTTTGGCTGAGAAATGAGACCTCTTTTTGCGATAGGGACACTTTTTCTCCGTCTATGAATACAAATAAACTTCAAGTATAACTTTTATGTCTGAAACACATGCGGCTAGATATGTAGTCATTTCTCTTTATAGCGCCGTATTCCAGCCAAGGGCCTTTTTCACTGATCATCATAGGAATAATAGCCTCGTAAGGTTCACTTGGTGGCGCTTTGCCCTGTTTAATATATGTTGGGCTTACATAATAAAACAAATCACATATTTTTCCGCCTTTCAAGTGACAATATACGTAAAATTTTACTATTAATAAATTTATATGCCTCACTGTCTACGGCTGCGCACAGCTAAATTTTTTTTTTTTTTTTTTTTTTTCTGAAAATTATGTACACAAACCTTCCTCATTGATCTCTCTTTCCATTATTCAAAACCGTATTAAAATCAGTTGGGTGGTTTATAAGAAGAAGAGAAACAGACAGACGCGGACACTAGATTTAATGAAAGAAATGGTTACTGTGAGTCAACCGTAACAGATAGAAATATACATATACTCGTATGCCATTGAGGAGTTTTTTTTAGGATTTTAGAGGAACTAACAATTCTCTAGTATATCATTTTTATTAAGTAAACCATTTACTTCCGGCGAATATACAGACGCCTAAATCGACGTTGTTTTATACTATGTAATAAGGAAAAGAAAGAAATTAATAATATATAAATCAAGCCGTAATTTATTTGTTAACAGTAACCTACCATAATAATTGAAACTATGGCGAATGCAGTATTGGCATCAATTAGAAGTTTATGGGTCCAAATTATGTTTTATGAAAACCATAAACCTTACCACATAGTAACGTAATGTAGTAGAAATAGTTGAAACTATTATTTGATGTGAAATAAGCCACAAATGCATCGCAGCAGCACGTTTTCTAGATAATAGCCAATAACGAGTGGCAAAGAAACACCGAAGCTAGATGCGCAAATACTCATTCGCCTCGGACTTAGATCGCTCGTACGTAGGTTTGAAGCTTATTATAATATTCTGTTTACCTTAACTTGTTGTTAACCTTAACTTGTTGTTATACATATATTTTTTAGTTAAATAAAAAAAGTCGCTGTCAGCAAGTAACTGTCTTACTTACCACTTCTATTTGATACAAGCTTTTGTCCGCCACTTCTTTTTTCATTTTTGGTCAGGCGCTGAATTTTTTTCTTTTATTTTTAGATGATCCCTCGAGAACAGTAGGAACTTTTTTTCTCTATTTCTGGATCCCTGTGTCACTTTCTGTATCCCTGTACGCAAAGTGTACGCAAAATTTCATGATGATCGTTTTAGTAGTTAAGTCGTGAAAATATAACAAACAAACAAACTCACTTTCATATTTATAATATTAAGTTAGAAAATAATATATGTTAGTGTCACAATTCATTATGATTTGGTTATCACTGTAAATTCATGTAATTATTTAATCAAGTAGTTAATGTAGTAAGCATAGCTGTTTTTTTTACGTCTTGGATTATATTATTGGAGTTTTCGTATGGATTCCTAATTTAACACGATTAAAAATATATCCTACTAGGTTTTGCCCGCGACTTCGTCCGCGTCCATTTTTCTTATCCGATCGCTAACAAACGTCACAGGATCACCCGCTGGACTAATCTGAAGATTGTCTAAATTGTGTATGAGCAGTTTCAGCCACTAGATGCCATCTCATCTCATGAAACGTTTTTCTGTCTATCATTCAACTACATAATAAAATACCAAAATGAAAATTATTAATGACAAATCCGTTTCTCCCATAATATATGTTTTCATGTGACCATGACAAGCGTCACATAATGAAACCCTTGTTAAAGTTTAGAACGCAACATGTCTCGCTCTGAATTTGCAATTAGGACCCTCGTAATAATTGCTGGGGGTGAACCTAAAGGGAATTTATTGAAATTCATGGTTCAGACATGGTGTGTATGTAAATGAATGTGTGATAGCATTATAATCAGACATTCATTTATAATCATCTTAATATTATTATAATAATAAGATTTATTGCTGAGAGAGTCCATTGTTTCATTGATTAAGGTTTTACACCTCTTTTGCCTCAGCGACTTAGTTCGCTTATCTTTGTAAATCATAGCTTCTGTGTGTTATAGTGAAGTAATAACCACATAAATATTACTTTTTATCAAAATTCGGTCAAGTTTTTTTTTGTTAACAAATTTTTCTATTATGACACCTATACATACTCACAAAGTCGCGTTTACGATATAAATATAGAATTAATAGGACATAATCATGTATGTACATACATAATTTGAAATCGCTATCCGCGCCTGATTTTTGATTTTGATTTTGGCAATGGATTCTGATGTGGTTTTGGAAACAAGTATGCTTATGTGCGAAGTCGGGGGCGCGTCGCTAGTACCTGTATAAAAAAGAATGTTTTTTTAAGAGCTAAGCTCTACAACGGCTGGACCAAATTGGATTTTGTTTGTGATATTTATGCCATCCTATTTAGTACTTTAAGCGACTTACTAATAGAAAACACTCATTCAAACGGGTTAGACAAAAGGGCCTTTTAGTTTTGTTAGTCCAGTTGGCACATTTATATAAGCACAAGGTTAAACAGTGTCGATAACTACTCAGCCGAACGCCCAGTTGACAAGATCCAAGATAGTGCACGTGTCAGTCGCAGACAAAACAGACTATATCTTAAGTATTATATTATCTGTTACAATAGACAGCCGGGTGTAGATGGATAATTTAGGGTTAGTTTAGACGAACTCTTTATTTGGCCATGGTTTTTATGTTAAGGTCGACAGACAGGCTGACGGTCCACTTGATGGTAGGTGGCTACCGTAGCTATAACATAAGCAACCTCATAGGTGCTGCAAGTGTGCTGCCGACTATAGTTGGATGGAGGATAAGGTATTGGAAAGGGATAGGGAAATGGGCTCTGGCATCCATTACTAACTTACCGAAACACAACAGCACATATGCTGTTATTTCACGGTGGTCTTCTGTAAAGGTGTCCAGACAGACTGCCGCCAGACGGGCTGCCCATAATGACTGCGAAACGCAGTGTGCCTTGCCACTACTAAATCTATGTAATCTGTGGAAGTTAGGGAAATCCCTCACTTCAACTTTCAAACAAAAAAAAACAGATCAAAACGGTCTATCCGTTTGGGAGTTACGATTTCATAGGCATACACACAGATACACCAATACACACATGAAGAGACATAAACGTCAAACATATAACACCTCGTTTTTGCGCCAGGAGTCGGTTATTAATAAAGAGTTAACAAGACACAAGATTAATAATAAGAGTTAATAATAAGAGTTATTAACTCGGTTATTAATAACATCAGTTATTAATAAGAGTTAACAGTATGAAGTGCCAACTATAGGTAGTTCTTATGCATTTAACCGTCATTTATCATATTTTTGTCATAGAGATCGCTATTGTGTCAAAACAAGATAAATTCGTCGTACACATAGCCCATTCAATCAATTGAAGTAGTGAACAGCAATGACAGGCGAAAACCCCGTTGGAACTCCATTGACGCCCCCATTGTTTGATGCTCACGTATTTGGGTCACGCCCTGCTTGAAGACACTTCCACTACAGTCGATATAAACTGTCAAACTTTCAAATCGTACCTGCTGAATGGTTTGTGAGGACATGTTTTATTGGCAAGCAAACAGAACAAATAGCTTTTACGCCTTTCCTCAGTGTCAAAGTAGTGCAACAAAAGTGCATTTCGCAACCAATTATTATCATACCACGTGAAGATATTTGTAAAATAATCTATGTATGTCTTAATCTAGAACATCAGCTATTTATGTGCCTATATAGTTATTATGTTTCTTTTTACATTTTTTTATAAATTGTAATAACATAAGAACAGAAAGTTTATATTGGTAGTTTTAACCACGTTGAAATGTATTTGGATGATATCATAATTACCATAAAATGTTCATGATTTAGCTCGCATTTTTCCCATGTTATTAAGTTTAATATAAACTTATCCTTATACATATTATAAAATAAAGTCCTCCGCCGCGCCTGTCTGTCTGTCTGTTCGCGATAAACTCAAAAACTACTGCACCGATTTATATGCGGTTTTCATCAATGGATAGAGGGATAATCAGGGAAGGTTTTTACGAAAAAAAAAATGCACCCCGGCGAAGCCGGGAACGGGACAGCTGGTTTTATATATAAAAATTGCTCCCCCGGAAGCGGGTCGCTTATAATATAAAATATCGTTAAATAATTGTGAATTTGATCAGCTGTAGATTCACTAAGATGTTGATGGACTTTGACTTAATTGATACGTGGAAAGGTTAAAAAAATTAGTCTTTACACGTTATATTTGATCTAGATTTACTGTATTTTAGTCACTTGTACGGCTTTCATACCAGTTTACATTCACTTGTATGGTTTTTATGACAGTATAATTCCAAAGCATTTAATTATTTAGAGCTATATAAGCCGTAAACACATTACAAATTTGTAAAGTTTACAGATCCCCACGATATACAGTAATAAAATTTATTTTAATGTTTGTCAATTTTCACAAATCAAGAAGTTTCAAATATTACAGGAATTTGAAGCGTAAAGTTCACTTCTTTCATATTAAAATGTCTTTCGCTAAAAACATTCCCACTTTGCGATTTGAATTTGTGTAGAGATCGAGTGGTCCCCGAAAGTTGGGGAAATTTTTCGGGCCGTGACGAAGGGACGAAATAAGCGATACTGTCGCCATTATTTGCAATGACAACCGTTGAATACGAAAACGTAAGGAAATATATGCAGAACTTCACGAAAGAAATATTTGAAAGTTTTCCGACTTGATGTTATTTATATGTCTTCTCTAGCAAAATTTATATATAGATTGAGACTCTATTGCTATTGCTATATAAAACGATATTGATTCTCTACTTATAGACGTAGTAAGTATACAATAATTTTTGTGATACAATGCTCTGAGACTGCACTTTCTTCTGGAAGAAAGGTACCTTATGTCCTTTTCTGTATACCTGATAACGTATATATTATGCAAAATTTCACGATGATCGGTTGAGTAGTTAATGTGTGGAAGCGTAACAAACAAATAAACAAACTCACTCTGGCGTCAGTTATATTAGGATTAAATTATCAACCATGTTATCAAAGTTCTAAATTTAAAAATGAAACAAACGAATGTATCAGTTGTAGTTACGCTACAACAGTTAAAAATAGTAAGAGGTATATTAAATTCCCTCCATTATGAGCAGAGTGTATAAAGCAAGTATTGTCGATTTAAGGGAGTATATGCCATTAGTCGTGTGTCCGGTCGCTTGACTGCTTCCTTTGAGACTTTTAGGGGACAAACGATGCGATTACCACTCGGAAATGGACACAAATTTCGGATAGTCACATGAGCTAATAGTTGTTCTGGGCCAAATATCGGTTTTTGTTAGATAGAAAACAAGCGTTAAAACAATTGATATTTTCTTTGTGAAAATGTTATCCTTTCGCTAAGCGCAAAACTTAGCAGCACGATTTTTTTTCCAATATTTGTTGAAATAAAGAAAAATTTTGAAAAAATGTACGAAGCCGGGGCCAGTTCGCTAGTTTATTAATAGAATATAAAAAAACATTATATTATTTTCGGCAAAAGGAGACATCATAGGTTTTATGTTTAATGTTGAACACTTACTCGTCGTATCACGACGTTTAACAAGCGTATTATCATAAAATATTAATTTTAATATTATGTAACTATGTTTTACTATATAAACATTTTAAATTATTTTTATATTATTAAACGTTATATAAGATATTTTCTCCTTAATCTGTTATGGAGATATGTTAGTGAGAAATGCAAATGTCTTTATTGATTTCCCATCAAGTATTGGTATGTCGTCTGCATTCGGATAACGTGCCTTTGTTCAGACATCAACAATTATTAAGTATTCTGGAATATTAATGCATAAGTTTTATTGCTGGTCATATACCTGCCCACGAAATGGATTTAAATTATTCATTCATTAAAATTCATTGAAATTTACCATAACTGCATGTGCATTTACCTACATAATACCTTAATTACATAATACCTTTATATTATGTCGTAAAACTTTTCATGTTTTCTTAAACAGATTCTTATTTCATCTTATTCCACTCACACTCTTGACACATTTTCTTGATCAGCCCTTTAGATGAGCGGTTAAGGTTAACTTAATACTCTGTCTCAGGGATCCCGGAATCGATTTTCGGCAGTGCCAACTTTGGAAATGAACTATTTAGTTGGCAAGATAAGGCAAGTAGTGGCAAGACACACTGCCTTTCGCATTTATTTGGGCAGCACGTCTGGCCGCAGTAACCACCCCCTTACAGAAGACCTCTGTTAAACAGAATGTGTTTTTTTTTCGGTTAGTAAGTAAGGATCGCTTATTCTTAACTTTACTATGTTGGCTGCACGAACTTACAGCACTTGTGGCGTTGCATATATTATAGGAGACGGTAGCCATCTGTCATCAATTGGACCGTCAGATTGTCTGTCTACCTTAACATAAAAATAAAACACTCACAAAATAGCATAAGTAATATAATAAATTTAACAAGAATATGTTCATACTTCATAACCAGGCGGTCTAATTGAATTATCAATTTGTTTCTTCACCCACACCATAAATAGACAACTTAATTATGTTTAAGTTTAAACAAGTACAGTGAACATAAATTCGCTTGGCTCGCTTCATGAAGACTTAATAATAAATTAAAACGTATTGTCTACAAAATTTGAAATTAAACCACGAAAACGTACAATATCATGAGTCAGTTAATTATGTGTAATTTTACTTAACATTGCGAAGACGGGGCCCTTACCTACGTTACGAGTTTTGTAAACATCAAATAAATATTCAAAGGAGATATTATACTAACTGTCTATTCTCTGCGTAAAAAACAGTTGTATTACTAATGTATCAGCTCTTTTTTCCGAAGAGCCATCATAAAATCACAAAAGAGGGCTTTACGAGGTAATTTAGCCTCAGAGGGGCATAGTCTATTTTCCTGTTTCATGGTTTGTTTTTCTTTACAATTCAATTCTATTCAATTGCCTGTGAAATTCGACAGTTTGTCTATATAATTTAGAAATTTCTACCTTTTGTTATCGATATTTCTAAATTGTCTAAATTCTAAAATAATTTTGAACTGTTATGATAAAATAATTTGTGATAAAAATAAAAAAATAAATTGTGGTAATATTTTGCCAGGGGTTGAGCAGAATTCAATTGGAATTCCGCAAATAGTTACAATTTTATAAAGCCCTTCATTTTCTTTAATGATTAAATAAACCCATGTATTTCTTAATTTTTTATAAATAAACATTCTGTATCAATAAAACAGTTCCACACACAATCAGCGCGGTAGAATTTAATAGTGAATTTTTAAGTGAATGAATTGAATGAATGAATTTAATAGTGAATGAATTTTTTCATATGGTGGTATCACTATCATCATCACCATCATTATACACAATCACACTCATAAGCTTTATGTATATATGTGCTAAAAGAATTCATTCGTATATAAACTCTCTTTTATTTATTAACGTACACATCTCCAACGAGTAGACGTCCAAACAGACTAACAGTATATAATTTAAAGAAATCAAGTCTTGCTCACTACTTATGTGAATTAATCTTGAAAGTCAAAGTGTACGTCGAATAAATGGCCATGAAAAATGTTAGCTCCCCTACACAAGTTAACCAGACCATGTCAAATGTTGTTTTCGCCTTCACAACTTACTATTCGCTCAAGAACTGCCTAATTTATTCGTGTATACAACACGAAATCGGAAAACTAACTGTGTACTAAGTTCGGCAAGTTGTGGATTCGTTTCCTTTTATTGCCTTGTTATTTAGATAAACGTGACCAGAAAAACGTGTGGTACCTACAGTTGAGAATGAGATATCTCTTTCTTCTTTGATTTTACTACATATGTAGCTACTAGGCTTGTGTAAAACCCTAAGTGAAGTCACGAGCAAAAGCTAGTCTATCAATGTGTCTATAATTTTTTTTCTGTATAATTTTGAATTGTTTTATATTTATCTTGCAAAAAATGGAAAAGTGGTTTTATCTGTCTAAAAAGTTTCTAACTTAGACTAGGCCTATATATTTTAAGTCATCACTTCAACATTAAAACAATATTTTTCTTAAATGCATTATTGTTATACAGAATAATAAAAATAATTGTTTTATTTTAATAATATGATTGTTTTTTGTTACATTAAAATTAAAATTTAATATTTCTGTCAAATGTTTATGTATATTATGGAAATTAATGTATATCATTCGTTACGTTTTACGTTACGTATTTTATCATTTTTTTTAATAGTTAAGACATTTTCCGAAGCTTAGTACTTAGCGATAACAATAAATTTTATTAAAAATAAATCAAAATAAGTTTGTGTGAAAATCTGTTTTGCTCATGCATAAAATGCTAATATTACATTAATATCAATATGCTACATATTAAAAAAAATTTAACATATTAATATTTATAGCTATACAAAAAAGTAATAATATATAATAACATACATATAATTAACGTAAATGTTTCATAGAATTGAACTAGAGATTCGTATCTAATTTTTCCATCGAAATAAAAGTACCAGCGAATTAAAATCTAAAGAGAGAAAAACACGGAACGAGAGACATAACTTTGTTTGCTACAACAATACCAAGAACCAGCCTCCACTTGAGTTGGCGGCACGGCCAAGTACACGTTACAAGCAACAAGAAAAATGTTGTACTAGCGACCTATTAAATCTGTTACATATTTCAAAGACTCATTTTAATGAAAATTTTATGCGTACTTAGCCGCATTGCGTTGTCGTAAGAAATCGAAATTGTGTCTAGTAAGTATGTGAGAGATAAGACATTAAAGATTTTTTTTTAATTTGTGGCTAAGCTCTGTTACATGTGTATGTAATTTAAGACAGGGACTAATCTCAGACCGAGCACAATTTTTACGCACAAACTAACAAAATGATTAGTATCTAATAACCTGTGAATTAAGGTGCAAAATATTGCACAGAAAATTTTTGTAGCTTCTCGGAAATTTGAAGGTTTTTCTTAAAATTTGTGTAAAATATGAAAAAAAAAAGTAGCCAATTGAAACTTTAGTACACTTTAGTAACTTAAGTTAATTAATAAGCTTAAAATAAATGTAGTTTTAGCAGGACATTTTTAAAAAGGTTTTTTTGGGCAGTAATAAATTAATATTTTCTCAGAAACTGGAGTTTTTTGTATAAACCTGTCTGATTAAATCTGTTTTAAATGTAGTCTGTCATTCACTATATTTTTATCCAAGTTTTGATTTTACTCTATGCAGTCAAATTAGGCGACGAAAATAACGCTTTTCTGCTAAGTCTCCGCCTTAAAGACAGTTTATTTACAGTTAGAACTTAATACAATAAACGGTTAAGGCGTAATTGAGTTACAAACACCCAAATATCACAAGTTTCTCAAAGTTTTACAAGTATACTAATTTATAATTGCTAAAGTAGATGTCTGTATATTTTACATTTTCACAGATAAACCACTGAACCGATTTTGATTAAATTTGATATTGATTGTTTGAAACATTGGGATATTATGAGATGAGCCAAGATTGGAACATTTTATTTAGTTTTTTAAATAATTTTGAAATAACAACTTAAAAAAAAAATACGTTAAAAAATTGAGTTTATAACACTTTATAACATATAATTTATCAGAGATAGACTCATATTTGGACAGACTATTACTGTTTAAGATAATGTTCCATTATTGTTTATTTATATGTCACAAACACTATTTTTACTGCACGAAGAGAGGTTGGAATGTACGTATAACACAATTTTTCTAGCGCTAACATTAAAACCGAGTTATCTTTAAAAATATCTCCCATTGTCGAGGAAATGGTTAAATGAATCGTGACTTGTGTGGTCATAACTTTCTCAGTGGGCGGTTTGGCTACAGCTAGAACAAGACATCCGGAGCTACGGCGCCCAATCGACGCATTGAAAGAACTTCATAATTGTCTTGACCTACATTCTCTTATATGCCATTATATCTTCACTCTGTCAAAATTTTCGTTTTGTTTGCCAACACCTTCAAGATTAATTATTTGATTTCTTAACATTAGGCCAACATTTTACAAGTACTCGTAGTTACGAATTACGTTCGAATCATAAATAAATATACTATGAATCTTTTAATTTTCACGAATGGAATAGAAATTATCATGTATCCAAAAAAAATCCAACGCCTGGCAAAACTATAACAGCAGTAAAGATCGAGGAAATTATTTAATTTAAGAATAATTTTTTTAAGAATAAATTGTTTTTCATATATTTTGTTAGGCATTATATTTTTTTCAACGCAGACGAAGTCGCGTGCACCAGCTAGTAATATTTATATGCGTATATTATAAATTTATATTATAAATATATATTATGTAGGCTGACACAGAGTCAAAAAATATTAAATGCAACTAAGCTAGGAAACGAGAGATGAAATAAAGGGATTCAATAAACTTTTGAAGGGACCCTCTGATTCGATTTATTTCGTGAAATTTTTGGTGAGTCTCCAAGTAGGCTTTTGTGAAGGCGACGAGAAGTTAAATAATAATTTTACGATTGTGACAACGCAAGTGAGTGACTTGGTGAAAATAATTTTCTAGATGGCTATTTGCTACTTTGAATTCATACATTTAAAAGTTCTATATTCAGAAGTTCGCAGCTTTATTGTAGTTTGAAGTTTCAAATTAATTTTGAAACTAATTATTAAATGAGATCGCTATTTGAGAAATTTCTTAGTTATGTACTTAAAAAGACACATTAACTTCAATATATTTTACACAAAGAAATGAGATTTATTAACTTAAACTAGTTATTTGTAGAGATATATTTCAGTTTATTTAAACTAAACTTACTTCGATCAACCTTCTACAACAAGTAAGTCCAACTCGTGTCGTGTTTTTCATATTGAAGACTCACGAGGGTATTGTGGGCCTCAATTGATTTTGCCAAGTGATCAAATAAGAGTGTCAATTCAATGATTTAATTTAAGAAGCTTGAATTACTTTGAAAATTGATAGAATATTTCTAAAATGAAATATTTTAACAAAATAGATACTGAGCAACAGTTTTATCTACTCAAAAGAAGTTGAAACTGGAAGCAATAAAACAGAAGGAAACCTCAAACGAATTCTTTTTGTCTACACGTCATTTTATTACTTGTGATTACTGGGCCGAAACGAGTCAAGTCACATAAAAAATCCAAAGAAATATATCCCTCGGGGAAGCGACTTTAGTGAGTTTTATGAGATTTTTAGCCCTATTTAAGACAATTTTGCTGAAAAATATCACGAATAATTTTTCACATTTTTATGTTTTGATCTACTTTAGTTACTTTAACTGTATCTTTGAACTAGATTTGTTAATCTCTGTTTAAATTAAAATGAATATGGGTGCTATTTCATTAATACGAAATATGTGTAAACTTACATAATATAAATTGTAGATAGTTTAGCTTATACACAGAAAAGTCAAGGTGTAGCCCTACCTATACCTAATCTTAATAGTAAATTCAAAACAAAGGTCGAACCTCCAGGCCAGACACGTCGACGCCAAATGTGACATTAACTTTGGGTCGGAAATTTTACGGAGGGCGAGACATTATGGACCCTATATTTATAGACGTTTTATTGTTTATCGGCGCAAGCAAACATTTTACTTATGACATTTTTCACAAAATAGTAAATAGTTTCTTTACTTGGAATAAATCTGTTCATTTCTAATTTAGAAATATGTGTTGTAGATTTAGAATACTAATGTTTTCATTCATATATTATTATACATAGATTGGTGCATAGGTATTATTTTATTAAAACAAATTTTTGTAAGGATTACTAACTTTCATGCAATGAACATTTATTTATTTTTAATTTTTTTCCTTATTTCTACTCGAATACACACAATTCCTACTAAAAATAAATTTATATGAATGTGAAAGAAAACAGAATTATTATTTATGTGCAAATACATGCCGAACAAGAAGATAGAGTAACACATAAAATATTATGTGTAAACTAAATGAATCAAAAGTAATCTAAATTTAACTTCCAACACTATAATATCGATTTGCATTGCGAAATTGCTATTTTCAAAGAAGATCGCTGAAATTTATGCAAAATCAATTATTACATTCATTAGATGATCCTGTAAGCTGATCTACAAAGTGCTTGAGTTGCGTGGGTCGAGACGTTAAAACTTTTGATTAATATTCCATCATCATTTTCTGGAGTTTGCCCTACAGTTTCCGTATTACCTTCATTTTATGTTTTCTTCGTAAAACGACTTTCTTCACTAAGAACGCGCATCTTATATAATTTACCTGATATACGAGTATCAAGTTTATGTATTTTTAAAAAATATTATGCTACTCTTTGTTCTTCTTTACTTTATTAAATTCTTGAATTACTACATAGTCTTACTACACAGCATTATACGCTGTGACGCTGTATAGTGACGTGAACACATTGGCAGTTAGATTTCCAGTATCTTTTTAAAATATGAAACCTACGATGTATCGATCAGTAGATAGCTGTCAGATAATACAATAGGTAGTAAAATAATTTGTAAATAAATAGACATTTGATTACTAACAAAACAAAGTATAATAAGATCTAATGTTAGTATTTTAACCATACGGTAAATACAAATATATTATTAAAAAGATCAGGAATTTTGTAGATATCGTTTGAGCTGCGTTTTACTAAAACTTGATATATAAAGACTCGAGTGATAACATTAATCTCAGTCGTAAATCGATTCGATCTTAACCTAATAATCTCAATGAAAAATGTTAAGAGGCCACATAAGCCGTTGGCAAGAACGCCATTTCCTCTAGGAAATTGACAGCGCTTTCTCCACCAATCGAAGTGAAGTTCCAAACAAGAAATTTATCTACAGAAAGGATTTCCAGGATATGTCACGCACGCGATCGTGTTTGATTCCTTTTCTTTCTACAGAAGTCGTAGAAAATCACGTACTAGAAAATCTATCTTCTAATTTATCTAGCTGCTAATTCTCAAGGCCTTCTGACTAAATCTGTTTCTTCGAGTGTTTTCCTGCAATTTGGTTGTAGACCCACGACACTTATCTGTGTGGAATTCTGGAGAAGTAAAATATTTCTGGAGTTCGTTGACTCTGCTCAGTATTGTATGAAATTACTATTTAACCTCGGCTCTTCACAGACGAGACAATTTATTGCGCTAATCCTTACAACGAATAAAATGAAATTGGTCCAGAAGTATTTTTGTACTGCCAAGCTAGCTTTCGTATTACGCCAGCCTTGTTCTCGTAAAATTTTCTTATTCTCAAAGAATACAATAATTTAAGAGCAGTAGAACGTATTGCTGATTCTTATTATAAATACTCTTATAATATTTTTAAAAAAATCTATTTTACCTACCTATTCTTTTCTATTCGTTTACCTATCTTGTAAAACAAATTAGCTTTGGCCATGTCGAATATCGACTACGTGTTTGTGATGTTAATCAAATAATACTTGGGTTGCTTTATTATTTATTTCTTTATTAGTAATAACAACAGTATCTATGGCGTGGAGCTGATATAAAAATTTGGGTTAGATACTTACTGGGTCTATTTGTCTTCCATTAAAAGAAAGAATGGTTGTTATACTTGTTTATGATTTAGGTTTTAATTTTAAAAGATACATGCATAATATAATGCGTTATTTCCTTCATTCACGTTATAATCGGTCAAGCTGCGAGCAAAAACTTTATTATACATAATTGTCACGAAATTCTTCTTTAGAGGGATGGTTTTAATGATGTTCTATGATGATGTTTCTTTATAGAAACTACTAGCTCGCGCCCGCGACTTGGTCCGCGTTAAAAAAGAAAAAAAATATACTACTTGAGTAAATATTACATCTTTATTGGCGCGGCCAGATTTTTTAAATTTTTTTAGATTATCCATCGGGAACAGTAGGTACTTTTTATGGATGAAAGGTACCCTATGTCTTATCGGTTAAGTAGTTAAGGCGTAAAAGGTAACAGACAGACAGACCGAGTTACTTTCACATTTATAATATAAAGTATGGATTAATGAATTGTATCCTTTTTGTTACAGGCTTAAACTAATTAAAGAAACCAAAAAGGTTTTAATGAGCAACACGTTAAATAACCTGTGATAATGCCACAGTCTGAAAAATGCACCTAATCAAAGAGAAATTGGAACACAATGAAATCGTAAAGTAATAAATATAGTGCTCTAAGCATATGACCTAAATGCCTTATTCAAGAGAAAGGTGCGCTGCTGTGTGCATGCGCCGACTATGTTTGACTCGACCAAAGGCGCATTGCTCGTAGCGCCATCTTTGTCCAACAGTTCCTGTTGGATTAATAACAAAGGCTGGCCATCATCATTCCCAGCACCAGGTGACATTCTGAAGGCGTTCTTCATTTTTGCCTTGTCTATGGCAATCGTTTTGGGAAACCTAATACTTATCTGCGTACTGAACAATAGGAGATACATCAAATATATCGACAATCAGGTATGTTAAACTTTGTAAATAGATTTAAAAAGAAATTCATTCACATCACTTTCATTTGATAATTTACTCGACACATTAATTACTTGACATTTTACGTGATAGTAAAGGCCTCTTTCACCATCCCTGAGTAAAGTATCAAGTAGGCTAACCGCCATTTAAAGTCATCGGTCACCGGGAATGATAGAGCTGATATACCTTTGTTTGTATGGTAAAAGTCCCAAACATTGAAAAGAAAATAATTAAAAAAAAATCGCCTATCGAAGGATGCAGTAAACCGAGTGCATAATTTAATAAAACATAAAATTATTTCTAAAAGTAACTAATCAACACTTTTGTAGTTGGTGAAAGAGGCCCTAAGTGGCTTAAAGTTCATTGAAAATACAATCAACACTAGAGAAGAAGTGCCGACCACGATAGACTGAGAAAGGGTTGAGCATATGGGAATTTGATCTGGCATTTCTTATTAATAACTCCTTATAGAAGTTAATTATTAAATAACAGCACAAGCGTTGTTGTGGTTCGATGCGTAAGAAAGGGAAAAGTTATCAAAGAACGAAAGACGTTAGATCGCTTTCTCATATTTTTATTCTTCGCCTTTCCTTTGTCCTTACATGTGTCTATCATTGTCGGCAGCATTGAGCCCTCTAGGTTTTTCACATATATACAAAACACACCTATCTCATCTAATAGTCTGTACGTCTGTTCATCAAAATATCTCATAATAGACACGTAAATGTTAAATTTAATATTAATTTACGATGATATTGAAAATTTCAGCCCAGGTACTTGTTAACATCGCTCGCACTGAACGACTTATTTACTGGCATATTGATAGCGCCCGTCGCTCTCTTACCGGCCCTATACAAGTGTTGGCCGTACGGAGAAATATTCTGTCAAATACAGGTAAACTCATTTATTACGATTCTAACTTAAACAGAAGAAACAAATCGTTTTCAACAAAAGCTTAATAAAATATTTAGGTTAGGTTAACTGTAGCACATTACGAAACTTTACAGTCAAAGGACGATAACCGTGAAAACAGCAAAATTAATTTTCCATCAAAATTTCAAGAGTTGTTTAATCCTGTTAGAGCTAGGCGAAGCTACCGAGTCTCTATAAAACTTTATTTAAACAAGAGACGAGGAGAAAATGAGTAAAGTTGTTATACTTGAAAAAAGTTCTCAATTGAAGAGGCAAAGTTTAACTGTAATCAGATATTAAGAATGTTTTGGGTAGCGACAGTCACTTCTAAAATTTTTACTGAACATTTTCCTATTAGATATAAAAGGAACAAAGCACATTTTATACATATACATATATATATATATATATATTTACATAATTTTGCAATTGAAAAATCAATCGATGATGATTTTGATCACTCATGCGATTTACTAAAATACAATAAAAACAAATCCAATACAGCTTTCAGTGTGATTAATATCTTAATTTTATTTATAACTAGCTACGTTGCCCCGGCTTTGCACGGATGCATATTATTCTGCAAATTATATACACAAACATTCCTCGTTTGGCGCTGTTTCCGTTAGTGAAACCCGAAACAAAATCTCTTAGGTTATTCAGAAGAAGTGTGCAGAAAAACAGACAGAAGCGGACTTATATTATTTATTTTAGCGACTTTAATTTATAATATAATATGTATAGATATGGAAGTAAAAGCTGTACAGCTTAATCGCAAGCTTACTACAGATGCTCAAATCGTTCAAAATCGCAGCAACTGGTGTGAAATATAGTGTCCAATCAGTGTAACAAGCTTCTCTAAGATATAACCATAATAAATAATAAACCTTTTGGAAGATATATTAGGAAGAAAATTTCAAAATTATAATAAAGTACATATTTGGTCAACAAAATTTGGCTCAAAATAAATAAGTAGAACTCAAAAAGGGTTTAAATTGAAGACCAGATAAAAAGTTTCAATCTCACTGAAACATTTCATATTGTACGTCAGCTTTTCGAAGATACGAGAACAATTCGCCATTCAAAAGAGTAATTGTTAGGTTTCGCTAAGCGTTGATCCGCAAACAATAAAATGCTAAAACTTCTAATGGTTGTGGCGCATAATGCCTTATCGGCTAATGGTTTACAGTGACCGAGCAAAAGCCTGAGAAACCGTTAAAGTTTCAGCTTTGTAACTTATGCCATCCCGTTTACTTGCCGACTCGCGTTTCCAGTCTTTAAACAGTTCCGTCTTGTTATTAAATCGAGGCCACTTACAAATTTATGTAGGAACAACAATGACTTTACTTTCAAGGTTTTTCCTTGGAATTATATTATAACGTTGATGTTGTTTTCACAGGCACTTTTAAGAGGCGCAGTTAGTCAACAAAGTGCTGTCATATTGGTTTGCATGGCGATCGACAGATACCTATACCTCTTACATCCAAACACTTACCATAAACACTCTAGTAAAAAGGTAATATTAATTTTAGTAATATAAATTTCAATAATTCTCTTAAAGTAAAAATAAATAAATAATTGTTTAATTATTTATTTTATTGAATTCAGCTTTATGATACATAAATTCTTCGCTATATTCTTTAGGCGTGCAAATATACTGCAAATATAATTGAATTTAAAAAACAAAAAATGAACATAGAAGATTATAATACTTACATAATACAGTCTATTTATGAGGACACAATAAATACATATCATTTAATATTTAATTAGTTATTGGTATTGTCATTAAAGTGTTCATTGAGATGTAAATACATTTTTCTATTAACCATTGGGGCAGCTTTCTCTTCATTAAATTTATAATGACACTTTTGAAAATATGGGGAAATTTCGTGTGAACAAACGACATGTCATGTTGTAATTAAAAAGGATTTAAAGTTTTATTTATTCTTTGAGAAATTTACAATTCAGTAAATCCGAGGATGCGCCCAAAAGAAGGCTTTACTCGATAACACCTTTCTCTCTGTGAAAATCTCTTTTGAGCTTAAGAAGTTCTGGGTTTGAAATCTGGCTTGAGAGACATCAAAGTTATCTTTGTGCTTGAACATTTCAAATTAACTGTTAACTGTTTTATAAATCGTACGAGTGCTTCATACATGGCTTTACAAAGGCGTTTATGAGTATTATTTGTTTTTTTGAAAGCTTGATGGCTACCGTCGCCTATTATTACCAAGCCAGGAAGGATGCTACTATGCTGCCGTTCTTTATAGGATACGTGGTAATGGCCCGTGGAATAAGCTGCGGAATCACTCGCTCATAATCTTCTGTATGATAGCTATAAATGGTTTACCAGGTTTATGACTGTGGAATGTAGTTTACCCCGCTACTACTAAAGCTATATTTGTTTGAGTTCATTGTTATTTTGGTTTGATTGCAGGGTTGCGTCTTAGTCATTAGTATAACTTGGATATTATCAGTATCACTGTTCGCGATAATGGTGCTACCACGGTCAGGATACTACTTCAACGCAACAGGTCTTATGGCCTGCGATGTGTTTCATAGCCGTGTGGCTTTTAGGTACAGTAAGAATTACATTTTTTTTTAATTTCGGTATGATGACCACTTTTTTTTCCTTATTTCAAATAGTTGATTATTTTTTCATGTACCTATAATGCTTAAAATATTGAAGTTTTGGGGTAGCCGCGGATCAGTGATTATTATGTAAAGAAACCAATAACAAAAGTTTTCAAGTAACTGATAGACTAAATCTGGAATATAATTCATATAGCAGAGAATATAATATAAAATCGGTCAGATTACTATGACCGCGGCTTAAATGTGAATGAATACACAAAGAATATTATGTTGTTGGTCTTGTAAAACGGTCCTATAAAATCTATTCCGATAGGAATCTTACTTTGAAAGAGAAAATTAGCTATACGATCTGCTCTTGACTCTCCTGCCCACAACATCATAAGCTTGCTAACTAAGCAAAGATGTGGCAAGGTACATGATCTTAATTAAATCTTAATTTTAAAGCGATAGTTTAATTTTAATTTTTAGTTCAAAAATTTTAATTATTACAAAGATATTAGAATTTGAAAACGTAGTGATAAACCTAGTTGATCGCGACTGATTCTCTTTTACCTTAAGTCTACTACAAACAAACTCTTCTCGAACTTTCCTTCACGTGAGAAAGTAAGCTTGTATTCAAAGTTTTACAAAAGCTTTTCCATTTCAGAATTCTTTCATGTTGTGCTTATTACTTTCCAACAACTATGGCGTTAATGTACTGCTATGGATCAGGATTTCACGTTAGTAAAAATCGAAGCAAATGTGACCAAGAACCGACGAGACCAAATGGAATACTTCCACCTTGTGCTAAAACATCACACAGTGAACACGAACTTATGGTAAATACTTTGGGATAATACTTAATATAGTTAAGACCTTTTTTACTCTTCATAACCTTATTAGACCTCATGCCAGAGCAGTGTCTCTATTAATTGGTTATTTGTATTTTTAGTTTATTTATAGATAATTTCATTTATACTAAAAATAAACAGACACAATAGAAACGAAGAAAAATATTTCCATTCCAGCATATTCAACCACCAGTAAGACCACACAGTGTCAGCACGTCCCGTACCATGGCTGCTATGTCATTGGGATTTATTGTTATGGTTACACCTGCAACTATACTAGAGGTAGTCGCGGCGTGTACTGGATGTAAGGTAACATCTGAAAATAGTGTGTAATACAATGATTTAACATGACTAAACATATCTTTAGACTAAAGGAAATATTTGTCCAGGTCCCTGCCTCGTTGGATTTCATTGTCACATGGTTAGCACTGAGCGACAGTTTTTGGAATCCATTTCTATATTGGCTTTTAAATAGCCATTTTAGAAGGATTAGTAACGAACTAATTCAATATTACGTAAGTACATGTATTATTAAATTTTTTGGAGATACTTTTACGAACTACTTACGATTTCATTCTTTTTACAGCTATGCTGTCGCAGAACTAAATCATTTCCGAGTTACGAAAAGCCTACAGGCTGTTGTGGATCACCAGAAACATCCGATGGACGACATTCAAAAGGAGAGTTTGAGGGTCTAGGTGAAAAGTATTGGGGAGAAATCTTAGAGAGAACTGTCTCATCTACATCTTTACATGCGATACAAAAAGCATGTCACAGAGATCCCCTCAGATGTTCAGGGTCCTTCAAAGGTTGCCCGAGCAGTTCCTGCAAGAACGACCCAAGATTTTTTGATGGTTATGGACCTGCAGATTATAGACAGTTTGACCGATCGCCTTTTCAAATTGAGTCATGTTCAAGACAATGTAGGCTGAAGAATTCTGACATGTGTTTATTCAAATCCAATTCTGGACTGGAATGCAGTCGCTCAAGATCCAATTTAAGTTTGGATGAAGGTAATTTCCAGAAGGCTTGTAATGGTAGGCATCCGGAGTTGTGAGAATTCTGGAATTGCCCGGTCTTCGGGCATAGGAGCAATAGCATAGGTATTTATCCAGGTATGGAACATTTCGGCTCTAATATAAAATGGAGATTTGATGATTCTCCAGGTACGGACGACGATATGCAAACATTAGAACACAATCTTGATAGAATAAGAAGTTTGAGTAATGAAAGAAATTTCAATACATGTGGTGTGAAAGACAACGATAATTTATTGGAAGTTGAAGTGAATGACACAGGTGATGATGATTCCGATGAAATTAAGGACTGTAATGGAAGTGCACGCAAAAATTTAGACGACAAAAGTGAATATAGTGTTACTCATAAGTTTTCCCGGCATTCTTCTTTGTCGAACAGAGAACTCGATGTTATTAAAGAAAGTTCCAGAAGCTCAAGTGACACAGAAGTGACATTAACACGATGACTTCCGAGGGTAACGTTTGATAAGGCGGTGAATGTTGTTCATTTGCATGTACCCTCGGAACAAAGACACAAGTGTAAACAGAAGTGTACTTTTTCAAATAAAAGACAGCAATAGTTGTTTGTCGGATAGTTAGACATAAAATAGGTGTAAAATTTATGTGGACCAGTAGATGTGGGTCAAATTTTTGTAAATTATTATCTCTTAACTTGTCAATAAATAACTAAAATACATTTATGTGGTGGAGTTATCAAAGTGTAAAGTTTTGTAATTTTTGTAATAGTCAATATTAACACTAAGCCAATCAGAATGGTGCCAAATATTTTTCTGTTATTATAATATATAAAATGTGAAATGCATGTAATTTCAGGAAAAATAAATCTCAGAAAATTAAAAACCTAACAATCTTCTCGATCAGTGAATAACTAAGAACTAATTGAGTTTATAAACAAGCTTTCATTAGTTCTTCACTGATTCAATATTATAATATTGAAATTACTAAAAAGTTAATGTGCTCATGTGGTACGGAAAAAAATAGCGTTTATATACATGCATATTACCCATTGTTGATTTGAAATATATTAGTTTTTAATTTTCTTCAAATTTTAACATTGTTAGATAAAATTCTATAAAACAAACTATGTATACAATATTCGTTCGTTCTCTATTTAAATGTAAATAAGACTGTTTGATGGAAGATTAATGATAAACAGAATCGCACAATACGATACTTTCCTTCTATATTTAAAAGTAAAATACTTACAAATTGTTGATGTCTACCTAAATATTAAACAGGATTTGGAGGAAAATAAATTGTTTGTATACTTCTGCAGTTTTATTTATTATTCTGAAATAATTATCAATAGTAAGCATACTTCTAAAATTGAAAATTAAATAATATACAAATATTTTATACTTTCAAGTGTCTTTCAAATGGATAACCGCTAATAGAAGAATCTCATCTGAACTTTGTAAGTTAATGTGGCCAGACTATTCTATTTTCTGATAAACTCTACTTCTAAAGAAGATCTAATTTAACACCATCATCATAAATATCATCTCAGGCAGAAGACTTGAACTGTTGAACTGCCTCCAATATAATGTTCCAGTAGGACCAGTCAGAAGCGTTCTCTCGTAGCCTTTATTACATTCCTACGCGGTGTTAGCTGGTCTGTAGTCTCTCTAAAAATTTCCGGGCTCAGCGGCCTTCAGCTCTGAATACTACTTATCCTATACACATCAATTTACAAATCCTCTGGATTATTTTGGCGACTTTGGTTTGTCTACGGATCTTCACATTTCTGATTCGATTTTGTTGAGTAACCCTGAGAGTATAGCCTTCATACCTCATTGAGAGACGTTGAGCCTTTTTATAAAGCCTATAGTTAGAGATCACTTAATCGTAGTTTCTAATTTACATAACAAAATCAAAATAATATTTTCAGATGAGTACGTGCGCAAGGTAAGTATAGAGTTAATAATTCGCACGAATATACACAATATCCGCAAATAATATACACAAACCATCCTCGTTGATCGCTCTTTCCATTAGTGAAAACCGTAACAAAATCCGTTGAGTGGTTTAGAATAAGTTAGCGGAGATACAGACAGACACAGACAGACAATTTCAATTTATTATACTATGTAGAGATTACTAACTAAATAAAAGAGTATCTAAATACACATATAAAAAAATCGTAAACGAGCCGTGTCTGTCTGTGCATTAAATATTAAAAAAAAAAAAATTTGTACACATTGTATACCTACTTAATTTATGTTACCGTGGCAAAAAATAATTTTAGATTTGTCTTTTGTTTGTTTTTCTGTGTGCTAACTGGCTTAACTGATTTGTATGCGGTTTTCACTGATGTATGGATGATTACCTGAATTAAACTCTAAGATACTTTTTACCCTAGAAAAATGTTAGGTTTCTGTGAGATATTTAAAAAACGAACTACAGCGCTTACGAAGCTGCGAGCACCAGCAGTATTAAATAAGAAATGATTTAATATGTGTTGCTGTAAACAAAGTCTTATTATTGAGGCTTTGTGCAGTATAAAATGCAAGGGAATAAGCTAGGAACAAGGTATTGGGAGACGTATCTGCAATATATCCACTATATGGGAAAGTTTTACGAACAGCTCGCAAGGCTTTATGACTTTAAGCGCAGTACCCGTAACGTATAATAAACTATTTACACTTGGCTTTCCATCGTATGAAATTGTTATCTCTTTCATTACAATAACAATATGGGTCTATCTATAACATTTTATGTAGTAGGTACTAGTTGTAGCCCGCAGCCTCGCTTGTAAATTTCGTTTCTAATTATAATATCACTTTGTGATGTGCCTGAAAACAACGCCAAGGTTTTGGCCAATAACCCATAAACCCAGGCGCATTATTGGAAATTAAAACTGTATCATTTTTATGTTAAGCTCGACAGACAGGCTGATGGTCCACTTGATAGTAACTGGCTACCGTCGCCTCAAGCGACTTGGATGAGTGGTCGACAGCACACTTGCAACACCTGTGGCGTTGCATGTTTTATAGGCGACAATAGCCACCTACCATCAAGTAGACCGTCAGCCTGTCTGTCAAACTTGATATAAAAAAAGTTTTCTTGTTGAATCCGACGGCTATTTACAACACTTATAAAAATACATCTTTTTTTTTATTAGAGATGGGTTTGATCTTGGCCAACAACCAGCTGTGTAGCAAAGATGAGGCCTATGATGGAGCGAGCTCATCTAAAAGATGCCTATTCACTCGAACTTTAAAAAGATTTGGGTTATATGGGTTATAATTATCTACTAAAAATTACTACAGAAATAAGACGGTTAATACTTACATTATTTCAATTTTCATCGTGCCTATTCTGTGAAAAAAATATGAATATGACCAAACAATAAATGACGAGAGTCAAATCCTTTGGGCTCCTCTTTCAATAGAACATAAGGAATTATATCCGTTTAAAATATTATTTTGATCATTCACATATGAAACCTTTCCAAAACCTTTCACGTTCCCTTTTCTCGTGAATTTGAAGGGTGGAAAGGCATTCGATTTGAACATAAAAGATAAAGAATACCGATTTAAATACATTAGGGAGAGTAAAAGTGGCTGGAAGTCAGGACGAAATAAAGAGATAAAATTTAAGATACGATTTTTTTTTTTCGATAAAATTTAAGTAACGAATATATACTGCAAAAGGTAATGGGATTGTTTATACTAACATTCAATCTAGTGATTGACTTGATGATAGGTGAGACCATTGGTCTAATGGTTTAGGTGCTTCAGAGGTCACGGTTTCGATTCCCGACAGAGCCAACTTTTCAAATGAACTTTTCAACGTTGGCTGGGTCTGGTCTGGGTGTGCTGGGTTTCGGACAAGGTCCGTTGTATGGGGCAGGAGGCTAAATATTTGGTGTGTTTAGTCTTTCCGATTTATTTATATATTTATTATTTATACACAAGCTAAACCACAGGGAATGCAAAATCCTAACCATGACACGATACAAGGTTTCTATGGCACCCTTACTGACCGGGGGGGCTCCGATTTATGACTATAGAATGCAGTGTACCCTATGTCACTTCTGAAATATAATATCGCCTCGGATGTGTCACGACTGTGTACTACTATATTTTAATTTGATGTTTATTTTTTTAATTTCATGATTATCATGATTTTGATAATTTTGATGTCTTTGAGTCTCTTCCAAGGCTCGTCACCACATGGTCTTCTGTGCTTCGCATTCAGCCGCTTCCCGCGAAGCCTTTCAGGTCTTCTGTTAAACTGGCAGGAAGGTGATATTTGTATATGGATTAGAATTTTATTCTTAAAACTAGCAAACAGTCTTGAATTCATCATTGTTTACATATATCCATTCACACGTATATTAAATACTTATGTATTTTACTCCTCACCACTGAGAGCTGAGCGAGGTCTCTTTTTTGTGTGGGTTACATACAGCCTATAGCGCTAGTTCCAATCGGGAGATAACTCCTTAGAGAGTTGTTATTGTTGCCACACAGGTTTCTAAGTTCCTTAACATGTTTACTATCGCATGAAATCGAAAAGACATATCATTCACAAAGCAATTCATAGACAGAACCTTATGTCGTTCGCATATGGTTGAGAGAAGCGAATAGTAAATTCAAAACCTTAAATTTTTATTTTAAAACAACCATTTGCAAGAAGATAGTTCTCTTTGTTCAGTAAACGGATGTAATAAGGAAAGATGACTGTAATTAGTACAAAAATAAGCAAAATAAGTATTTAAGCTACGTTGCGCGGTGTTCTAAAGTTATAGAATAAAACGAGTTTGTATTTCAGTAAAATGTTTTTAGTTGCTTGTGCATTTAATGTAGGAAGCTCTTACTTTTTGCTCTTTGCGTTTCTTTTGTTAATTCTTTTTATAATTTTGGTTTTTGAAGTGGTGGGATCAATGGGGATTTTTCACATTTCATATAAAATTAAATAATGGTATTCCCAACGTTCGTACCGATTTCCTGCTGTGTGCGAATTATAGTAACCTTACTCGTATTTTTTTATCTAACTTGAACAGACTTTACTTGTGTATAACTTTTTATTTCTGGAACACATGATTTTGTATAAGGTTTTTTTTTATCCATTTATATTCCTAAAATTCATTTTAAAAATCAAATATCAATAAAAAGGATTGCCTCAAGAACATAGGAGGTTCATCGTAGCGTTTCATCTAAAGCCCAAGTATTATAAACCGTTTAGATTCAGCTCGAGTTACCGAGGGAACGTGATAATGGCCTGCTTAGAACGGCGAAGAGGAAAACCTCCTCAAATTATGTTATTTTTATTGCGTTTGTTATGGTAATATACAATAAATAATAGAAGATACGTAAAATGGTCTAGTAGAATTAACGCCCGTAGTATGATTACTAAATGTACGTAACGTAACGTAACGTTACTCCCGTAACGTAAATGTTATGATTACTAAAAAAATTATAAAAATCAAACAATGAGCGGCATGGAGAGGCTCATTTAATGAGTCTCGATCTCTGTTGCGGTAGTAACTATCCCCTTATAGAACAATTAGTTATTTATTTATTTAATTGATGATAGGTTTTCTCATGTGAAGATTGGCAGGCAGGCTAACGGTCATGTTGATGTTAATAGGCTCTATCGCTTTCAAGGAGAAATAAAACCAAAAGGAGATGCAAGTACCTAACAGATCCTTTATTTTTAACGCCCTTCGAAAAACCGGGGTGTTATAAGTTTGACGTGTCTGTCTATATGTATCTGTCTATCTTTCTGTGGAATCGTAGCTACAAAGCGGATGGACCGTTTTTGATCCGTTTTTTTTTTATTGAAAGCTGACATGATAACTTAACTTAGTTAACATTATCTTAGTTGGAGGCGCCATACAGCACATACAGCCAACCTCACTTGCATGGGTGCCCGTACAAGAACAGTAAGTTATAATAAAGTAGTTCATTATTTTTATGAAACAAGTAATAATAATTCTTGCATAAAAACTGCAGTAACGTGCAGCTAAAAAATGTTAAAACCTAATAAAAAATTTAATATGACCTTTACATGTCGAATAACAAACGAATAAGAACCCATATAATCTTGGCGCTGCCTATATACGTGGGGGTGCTGTTTTTAAACTACTATAAAACTGTTGATGAGTCTGGCTGGAAACGTAACAATGTAATAAAAATGTGGCTGTAACTCAATCACGCTTCGAAAACAGAAGAATCATCTGAAAAAGAAAGTAATACTCGTAGTACTTGTATTAACTATTTATAGTTTTTATTGTTACTCAACTTGTAAAAATAAATACCTTTTCAAAACACTTTTTTTTTTATTTGCACACAAAAAAAAATACAATTATTGGTACACAGTTTAGGTGTAATATAAATTTCATTAAGTTTGTACCGTACATCTGAGGCTGTAAAAAATAATAATATGACAAAAATATTTTAGTCTATGAAAGAAGGGCGCGGAAGAAGATGCGGGCAAAAACTGTTTGTAATAAAAACAAAAACAAAGTCATCGTAAACTAAAAACCTAAAACGAACTATTTTAGTTTTATTTTGTGTTTTTTTTTTGTTGTAATTTAAATTAATTTCTAATTTGAAATTGTAAGATAAAACATATTTTTACTAATCAAGATAAGAATTAAAAAGAGGCACAAGTTAATAAGGACGCTCTAAATTATGAAGTGTTTTATGTAAATTTCTTTAAATTATTTTTATTTATTTTCTTTTCAAGACTGTGCTTAATTTTTCAAAGAAATTCTGTTTTTTGTCTGCAATTTTCAGTATTATGAAGAATCACATTTATACATTAAAATAAGCGGCACTCGATCGCGTAATACACAAGAAACTCTTTTGCTTCAACTTCAAGATAAATTAGTCAATTTTCTACAATATTCGCATACTTTAGAAAAGTTAAAACAGCAGAATAAACTTAATAGGACATAAAAATTCGCTATTTCAACAGACTTTGCAAATTACGCAGCAATTTGCAACAACTCTGTGTTTATGTAAATGACATTATTTTAATTTATTTTCATCTCAAAACGGCGTTACATTTGAAAAGAAAACGCGCGCCGTAATAGCGTTGTCGCTCCACGTCAGATTTTCAAAAGGACATAATAATTTGTCACACTTTAACATGATTTTTATGTTTTTGCACAGGCCTATTTAGCGAGAAAATTATTATTAATGGTTCTTCGGCGATACGTAGAAAGAGACAGTATAAATTATGGCGACGGTTATTATTTATCATTGTTTATATGATGTGTTATGCTTTTATGTAGATTTGTAATGTTTAAATTAGGGCATGGGTACACAGTGTTTAGTATATTCATCAGTTAGTATGAAGTTTTTCTATTTTTTACATAACGATGTAGTAGAGGTAGGACACATTGGTGGACAGAATAAGATAAGACAATGAAATACGAGAACATGAATCTGTTTCAGTCCTTGTTAAAGAGATGCCAACGCAAAAATAAAAGTTTTGAATAAGTGCTACGAGCTCTTCTGTAACCTATTTTCTGATAAAAATGGTAATATAAAAATGGGTTCAGTTGTGAAGACTTCAGTAAAAATTGATTCTTTGTCTGTACGCTAGAGAGTGAACATCAAATTAAATCAGCATTTAAAAAAAAATGCTTAAAAATTATCAACTATTCGGCTGAGCATGTTATAACTGCGAAATGCACTCAGTGTATCGTGTCACAACAAAAACTAATTCTAATAAGTAATTTTTTAATATTTATGTATTATTATTTGATTATTTATTTGTTTATCTACTATCCGAAATTAAATTAAAACTAGCAATTTAGTAAATAGTAATTTAAATAAATAGTAATTTGCAACAACGTACTAAAAAGTGACGAAATTATATTCAAGAAATTGTTAAAACACTTCGGATTATAAAATAAAATGTTGTAAAAGAAACAAAACAATTCTTAACTATTGGTAGTATTACCTATTATTTTTTAACAAATATTCTGTACTTTCTTTTAACTATATTGGCATGAAACCAAGCCAAATTTTTCAGCTTTTATCGTCAAAGGTTATACTTGACATGGGTCGTGACAGAGTGGTGGATACAGCACGCTTTAAATCAATGCCGAAAAACCGTATCGATTGTATGCTGATCACGTAGACGAAGCTCGGAAATTGAATTGTCGTAATAAAAATAATTATAACTTTTATAATCTGTGAAATTGAGCTATTTAATAACGCTTTCATTTAGACTCACTACACAAATATTGTAAAGAGAGAAGCTTCGTATTTTTGTTTGTAATGAATAAACTCAAAAACTACTGAACCGATTTTAAAAATTCTTTCACTTATAAAAAGCTACATTATCAGCGAATAACATATCCTATATTTTATAAAGTAACGCGGACGAAGTCGCCAGTAAGAAATAAAACGATAAATTGAGAAAACTAAATAAAAATCTCAAGTTCAATTACGGCGAATATGCGAGTAAGTAGAAACTTCGTTACACTCCGCATAGTGCCACTTGTAGTCATTTTTCATTTTTAATACTCTGATTCCGTATTTTCTGCATTTAATTAATTAACTGAATTTTAAACCAATATTATATTTCTATTTCCGTGAATAGTCAAGAATATGTTAGGTATATGTGGGTTTGTTAAACATTATAGAAAACTAGCGACCCGCCCCAGACTTCGCAGGGAGATGATAGATTCAAAAATTTAAAATATTTTCTTAGCGGATTAGATTTTTCTAAATTTTAAGCTTTATAGAGTAGTTTATATAGTCAGTCATAGTCAGTCAGGACAAATAAAATGTAATCCTAAACATTGTTAATATTTATAAATGTAGCGTTTCTGTTTATTATTATTACTTATTATAACTATTATTACTTATAGCTTTTTTTTAATGTAAAATTGTTCAAAAAATATTTTAAACTTCCAATTTAAATTTACAATGCATAATTAATAGCAACAAATCGCTTGTTTGCGAGAAGCTTGACATAACTCAAAAATATCAACTTTTGAGTATAAGCGTTTTGGGTATTACATGACAGTGTCGCGAGTTCAATAGTTTTTTCCATCTCAAAAATGCCCAACGCACCTAAAGAAGTTTTCACTTCGAAAATCGCTGAGTTCGCCTCCATTTTTGAGTTATGTCACGCATCTCGCAAACAAGCGAAATTTAGCTTATTTTTGTAAGTAGGAATTTGGCTAATTGCTTTTTATTAATATCCTTAATATTTCACCAACGATATTAAAACATACCTACGGCACAAGAAAATGAGGAACTTTTTAATATCACTACATTAGCGTCAGGTAATCTATTTCATTTTTTTTCTTAAAATATCCCTTGAAAGCTGATTTTCGTTATAAATGTGATTTTTTTCATGACCAAATTAGGTCATGAAAAAAGATCAAATTAAATGTAGCCTAGACGTTCTCAAAGGTAGTCAAAATATGAGTCTATGATTTTATTATAGGTATAAATTATTTTAAATTTGATTATAAAATAAATACCCTTTATCTAAAAGTGTAGTGTCAAATGAGAACATTTTTTTAGGTCGATCCAAGTTTTACAGATTAAGAATATTACTGGCCGTTAAGTTCCACCCAAACACCATTGGGCCAAGTCACTCAATATGGCGGCTAGCCAAAGCAATAACATTTCAGCCCACATAACAACACTTGGCAAACTATAGACTCGTGTATTATGCTAAACTGAATAGATAATATACATGCATATACCTCAATTAAATTTAGAACTTATATTTTGAAAGGAAGAAAAGCTTACCAATCCAAAGCGGACAAACTCGCCATTTAGTAACTGGCAAGTTTTCTTATTAAGAAAGTTTTTGATTCATGTTAAGGTCGACAGTAACGCTATTTTGATGGTAGATGGCTACCGTCACCTATTAACAGAAGAAATTTCATAGGCCGCAAACATGCCGCTGAGATTATTAGAATAAAATATAAATGATATTGAAGGGATAGGAAAATTGACTATAGAACATCTTACTCACTCACCGAAACACACACTCAACAGCAGAAGTGCTGTTATTTCACGGTTGTCTTCTGTAAGGGGACACTTACAGAAGACGGGGGCTGTAAGGGACTGTTTAAAGGCATAAAGATTCTTAAGACTGTCTTAAGACTTTTGAGACTACTAGCCAGTTTACGATTACGGAATGCAGTGTACATTGCCACTACCTAGGTACTAAATGTATAGTTGTAATATTCTTTAATAAATTCTTCGTGACTAAGTTCCCATTTAAAGGCGAACAGAATGTTTATAAATTTTTTATTTATAAAGAATCACCCTTCCTTCCTTACTATTCATTGTTTTTAAAAACACTGTTGAAAAATTACAACACTATCTGGGTAAAAAAAACAAGCCTTTTTAATTTAAACGTTGGCAATGCTGAAAAAAAGTTTTAACTTTTAAATTCAAGTGAAACAACTTCTATTTCAACTCCAAGTACACGATGTATTTAAGTAATTTAAACTAAGTAAAATATTTTATTTTATACTTTACTGAAAACATCAAAATTAATTAATCAAAAGTAAAACAAAGTAATTATGTCCACTTAATAACTTTTTGATTCATTTTGTTGCTTAAATAAATTAGTAATTAACATAACTAATTAATCAATTCCTTAACTTCCTCTTTAGCTCCTACTTAAATTATTCAAAGATTATTTAAATAACTAACATTAAATAAATAAATGCATTAACTTTTTGGACATTTCCACAAAATACAAAAAAAAAAGTTAAACTTAGACCATTTAACGCATCTGACGTCTTTGTCTTTCAATGAGTTTTACTTTGAGCTTCTTCAAACATGCCTTCATGCGGACTGAACTTTTGAGATTAAATTGCAAGCAGTACTGCTAAAGCGGTTATTACACTATTCAATTTGGAGGAAACCAATTTATGAAATCGGAAGGTGTAGTCGCAGTTAGAACAGATTGGATCCAATTTAGATTTTAGATTCTATTATTTATTTTCAATTCTATATCTTCGATTTAGAAATAAATTTAGTGTAGTGTGATCACTAGTTCACTACTTAGGTTCCAAAGTTGGTTTCCTACAAATTGTAAAGTGTAATAACTGCTTTATGCGATCATTTTCTGATATACGTGGTGAAAAGACAGGCAGATGGGATGTTGCGATTAACATATTATACTTAATCACTAGAAATCTGCCTACTGTTCCATACAAGCCTTTCACGTTTATCGCTCTTTCCATTAGTGAATCAGAATCCGTTGGATGGTTTAGAAAACGTTAGCGGAAAACAGAATTTAATTTTATTTATTTACTAGAAACACGCTCTCGGCCTATCCCGGGATCCCATTTTTTGTATAGGTGCACAAATATTCCTCGTTTATCCATCATTCCAGACATGAAAACCGAATTAAAATCTGTTAAGCGGTTTTAAGTCCATACCCCGTGTCATAGATATAAGTCAGCACCTAGCAACCGTTGTTGATAGAATTTTCACTGTCATTAGAAAATACAAATCTATGTACATATTATCTTGAATTTTAATTTAATATATAACAAATTACAAACAAACTTTTAAATTGATTTTTATTGTTTTTATTGTTGCAAATTGTTTGTAAGTTTTGAAAAAAAAAAAAAATATCTTAACTTAACAAATGTTTGTGCACACTTTTAAAGTCAAAGAGCAATTGAAAAATCTGTTTCAAGCGAACTCAAAATGTTCAAAGACGAAAGGGTAGGAAATTGCAAAAAAAAATCATATGAGTATGCTTCCACTCGGTGTGTGGGCAAACGAAGCATTTCAAGCACGCCTCCCTTTTCGTGGTATACAGTAAAATAATCACGCACCCCTAAACCGTTCATAATCTCGGCTCAGTGAAATGTTAAAGTGCGGTCTGGAGGACGTTTCACACGAGGCGATACGGCGTTGCTACAATTCTTAGATATTGTTTGAGATTTTCTTCTCAATCCAACTTCAATGTGTGTATTCGTTTTATGATGAAGAGTGGTAAACCTTAACTACCGACTGACCATACTAATATTATAAATGTGAAAGTAATAAATGTGTCAGTACTAAGAATAGCTGATTATTATTAAGAAATCTAGTTAGAATTTGCAGTCTTAACTATTGAAGACGTGAGTGGATGAAGGTGATATGTCGCATTTTTGGGTCTTTTCGTTTTTTTACGCTGATGAAGGTAATATGTCCATATAAATGATTAGAGACTTTAAGATCGTCGATTTAAGACATATTTTGAAAAATAGAAAATTGAAAAAGGTGTCATGTACAGTTAATTTTGAAAAGCAAAAAGTGCAGAAAAGTTTACTTTTGTTAATGGAAGAATGAGCTGTGTTTACTTTTTATTTAAAAAAATAATACAAGTGTTTAATTGCTATCATACCATTAATATTTTAGGTTGTTTACACAACTTTGCAACATAGTTTAGTACAAAAATCAGTTCCGTGGAGACTTATCTCAAAAATTAAAAGTAAAACTTTAACCTCGATTTACTCAAAATTGGAATTAAGACCTTCAACTGCTCACGTTTTCTATTGCATTTAAACATTTATACATGTGTTGAATCCACACTAATATTATAAATGTGAGTAATTGTCTGTCTGTTATTTTTTTAAGCCATAACTAAACAACCGATCATCATGAAATTAAGTCGTTGTCTGCCTCTGTCTGCTTCTTCTAAACCAAACAACCGATTTTGATACGGTTTTCGCTAATGGAAAGAGCGATAAACGAGGAAGGTTGCTGAATTAAACTACATCCGTATGAAGTTAGACGTAGGACAGTACTTTTTAATAAATAATTTAATAAACCTACAAGATATCGATAACAATTGTAATGACAAGAAATGAATAAAATACAAGCCACAATAATAAATCTTAGTGAAAACGAAGTCCCCTTGTGTGTAAAGTTGTTAGGGTTACACGATTGTTTATGCGGCTGTTTCCAAACCGCACCATAATGAGTGTCAAGTGGCTGCGACACCGTAGCTCTGTAAAATCTAATACGATGTTCCGCGCTCACTTTATTTATATGACTTTTAATGTAGAGCACTTTGAAGTGAAAATTATGTGTACTCATGTGCATTAATTGTCAAATGGCTGATGGCAATTAAGGCTTTCATGTGTTACATTAACCCGAATGTCATCGTACCGTATTATGTTTTATAAGTGACTGTAAGTGTTATAAGGCGATATATTTATTTAAACAAGCAGTGATGACACGGCATTTTTTTTTTAAAGTTGGAAAATCCTCATGGATGCCCGGCAGCGTAGGGAACAATTAACTCCTACAGGCTAAAACCCAACTACTTTCTAACGCGGCCATAGACAAAAGTTAATTATAGATTACTTATATGTATTGAGAACTGATAGGTAAGTAATATTTACCTTTGTATTTTGTTAATGATACCATCCAATTAAAATTAAAGGTGATGAATATAAATATATCAAACGAAAACCTGCATTTAAATATTTCCAGGTTCACCGTTAGACTTTTAAGTGTTCTTTTCTTCACTAAGAACTACCGACCAAAAAATAAAGTTGGATTTTATGCAGCAGCATCGTCCCATTCGGCTAAAGTGTCCCCGTTTTGTGTACACAACGCTCGGTCTTTTTAATCTATGCCAGCAAAAGAGATCATAAAATGGGAATGTTTATGTGGCACGACCTTCCTCGGTCCACATAATCGTCAAGTGTAGATCGTGTGTCACCATTAACAGGCGTTCGTGGCTCGATAAAATCTATTAGGCAAGTATACTACATTTCAGATTATGAGAGATCATGTCATGTGTAATTTTTCTTGTTAATGGAGTTATTGTGTGCGGTTGTTTTTTTCTTTTAATTAGGAATAACTATATATATGACTTGGCTCATATATATAGTTATTTATAATGTGTTAGTAATTCTACTCGGGTTTAAGGATAATCTACAGTCTTTACAATTAGCCATAGAGCAAAGAAAGAATCGCCGCACCGCCGGCTAAAGCAAGCGTCAATGACGCGGCCTCAATAGCGTCATTGTCGCTGCGCCAGTGACGTGGCGTTAGTGACGCCTTATTGTGACTTGGATGGCCACAACAGACGCTAATCAGCCACAACTATGTTGATAGATTTTGTTAAAGATAAGTCACACCAGTACATGCACGGCTTATGCATTATTTAGGTTTTGTGTTTCAAGACAAACTTGACTCGCATTTTTCCGAATGCTAAAAATTGCATTTAATTATTTACTCGTCATATGATACACAAGAATTTTGCTTATACTCACGTTTTTATTTCGATTAATTCTATCAGTTTTTATCACTTTTTTGGATAATGTTTACTCCACGCGTGCAAATAGCAACTGGCGGCCAAAATGCGCCCTAAGTTGCGATCTGTGCACTAATATTATTTTATATCCTTGCCGTCTCTATTAGCGTGTGCAATTAACTGTTGCCTAATATATATCTGATCAAATTAAAAAAAGAATAAAAAAAAAAAAACAGAAGAGTTTGGTTTTTTGATAGCTTGTGCTAATTCCTGGATGAACAGTCGTATTTGAAAAAATATATATTTGTATTTAATAGCTCAATTCATGAGGAAAGTTGTAGGCTATTTAACAACAATAACAGTCAGTTGCAAGAAGCTATCATTTAATTTTAAAGTCCTATTAAATATGTAATGTTCCATTAATTCACGTTTTCTATTGCAGCATTTCTGATCTATGCTGAGATTTAATATTCAACATGCATACAACGTATGCAATACAAACATACATAAAATAGTGCTTACCTGAAACATCTATCTAAATAAATAGCATAATTGATATTTTTGCTAGCAAATTTCGTATTGATATTATCTTTAACGGAAGCATAACAAATGTCGGAGTTGGAAAGTTGTTTAATTGAAATACTAGAAACTGTTGATACAAAGTTTCCAACACCATTTGTAACTTGCTGCACTTTTGATGTAGGGTTGATACATGAAATATTTTTACATAAATATTTCTTGTTTATAATTACTTTTTACAGACTACTGTCGAGGCTACGTTAAATTGTAACACGGAAAAACTCATTGACGAACTCATGGTTAAGATGCTTGCTTTTGCGCAGGGCTTTCACCTTAACGCAGGAAAGCACCTTAACCTTAAGAGCGGGCCTCTGTTTTGATTCTTTGTAGAGCTACCTTTGCAAATGAACTTCTAAAACATTAATTTAGCAAATTAATTACTAATTGTCTTATTAATTAATGTAAAAATGAAGAAATAGTGACAACCTTTCAAGAATACCTTTTGCCTGTTTTAATAAAAATAGTCCTTCAACACCCCACATTATCCTGAGTGCCCATAGAGTGATCAATTTTATTATAAACTATATTAAATATTTATTGACTTAACAAGATAGTGAAAATTAAATATACTATCATTGTTAGATAACAGAAAGACTTTTTGTCAAAAATGTTTCATTAGTAAAAATTGGAAGGTTTAACTCTTTTGAAATAAATATTGTTAATCCAATAAAACTTACCTACATCACTTATTATGTTAACTATGTGGCAGCCCTACGCGAGACCGGTTAGTTAATGGAATACTAATAAGGAAGAATATACGAGATGACACAGTTTAGAAGTAAGATTAACTTCCAGCAAGACGTGTGGAGAAATTTTGCATTTGTTATAACTGTATAAATACGAGTATAATACCTACATAGCATACCAAAGATGCCTAAATAATTTACACTAAAGTTCTCAAAAGAATGTAGATACTGTTTTTTTTTAACAGAGAAAAGACAAATCTATACTTCTATATTACTATTATATAAATCTGAAGAGTTTGTTTGTTTGTTTTGTTGAACGCGTTAATCTCAGGAACTACTGGTTCGAATCATTTTTGTGTTGGATAGTCCATTTATCGAGAAAGGCTTTAGGCTATATAACATCATGCTTATATATATTTATAATTTTGGTATAATTTCGATTTGCATCAACTAGCGCCAACTGTCAGTGAAAAGTGACATTAAATATTATAATACTGGCAGACTGCAGACAAAAATCAGATGGCGCCAATTGCAAGTGACTTTTTAAAATTTATTTTTTCAATATCTCATCATATAATAATTACTCATATATTTTCTTTTTCAACGCGGACGAAGTCGCGGGCACCAGCTCGTTATGTATATATAGATACAAATAGAAAACAACATGTGTCCTGTTGTTTCGGTGAGTGAGTAAGGGACTCCAGAGTTCGTTTCCCTTATCTCTTCCTAATCCCTTATGGTATTATGGTCGGTAGCACACATGCAGCATGCTTGGGTTATAGGCAACGGTAGCCACCAACCACAAGTTGACTGTCTGTCTGTCTTAACACATAATAAACTCATACCATTCAAAGGAAATCGTAAATGATTGCTATTTTTAACCAATATTTACATATCCCTTTTTAGAATTTCATTTGGCCATAAGTTCTAATCGCAATTTAAATTAACACCTAAGAGCTCCCGTCTAGATGTTAGTCAACAATTTTGATTGTTCCGTCGAGTACTTTGATTCGTTTGATCCATTATACAAAGTTACTTCGTATTGCATCAGAACAATTCACTGAAGCGCGTACTATTTATTAGGTATGTTGTGTAAATGCTGAAACTCTAACTGTTTGTTGAATCGCTCGCTATTCTGGTTAAATATTTGGTTTACCACATGTGTTATTCAGTCATGTGCCATGAATTTACCAATTATTTCATATGTTTTTATGTTTTTCACTTGATGGTGTATTGGCAACCGTCGGCTATTCGATTCGATATACAAAACGATTTTATTATATTATATTACTAGCTGTGCCCTCACCTTTATGTGTACGCTTTATATTTAAGTATTCGGCATAACTTTTTTGTTTGTAAACCGATTTTTGAAACAAACACTGAATGTTATGGGATACGAATATTGTTACGGGATGTTATTAAATGTCTGTGAACAACTGACAAAAATTCTAAAATTTATTTTGAGTAAAATGCTTATAAATGTTTTTTTTTTTTAATATTTAATGTACAGACATTTACGACTTTATTATATGTAAATTTTTGACCTCAAGTACAATGTCTATAATTTTTTTTATTTTTTATTATATAAAGTACAGATACGGCTTATTTACGATTTTATTATATATAGGTATATGTAGAATAGATGACCGTTCAACAAGTCAAAATTATTTTGTGTAGAAAAATCTATGCTAAAAGGGAATCCATTTCTATTTCTTTTTTCAGCTACAAGCTTTCAAATTTCAACTTCAACTTTCTACTTTCAAATTTCAAATTGTAACTACTACGTATGTTAGAAAATACCAAGATGATAAAAGAAATTACGAATACATATGAACTTTTAAAATCTATCTAGAAGCTGTTTTGAAATATAGTTATAAATACTACTACATTTGCATGGGTTAATGTAGGGTATATTAATGTAGATGTATAATAGATGATATTTATCTATTAATTAGCCTTTTAACTAGATGATAGAAGTTATTACGCAGACTATAAAGATGTATCTTGTCAAAAAGCTGTGTTAAAAATTGGCACCATATTTCAATTCGTCTTTCAATTCTAGTAACTCCTAATAATTTATTATGATCATTATAATCGTTAATGCAGTGGTTATGATGGGTACTCTTAACCAAAATGTGAAGACGGATCCATTAACGATGTATATTTAGGACATGAGTAAATATATGCCTAAACCGATAAACCGATAAGATATTGTCCAAAATTTATAACAAAACACATTGTGAACCAAGATTCTATTGAGAAGTTGGTAATTGTTTCCAGTAGAATATATTATGAAGTTGTAGGATCTATCAGAGAACCGACAACTCCTACATTTCTTTAGAAATCTGTTATATTTTTTCACCTTTACCTTCTTGGAAAAGAAGAAACGAAAACAAACAATTTGAGTAGACAAACTGTCATTAAATATTTAACCGAATTAGTTTTTTATTAACGTCCAGGTAGTACAGACTAATTTATGTCAAATAACCTTGCTCGTAATTAGGTGTCCGCACAAATTCGCGATGCGGTCGTCGGATTGAAGCGTTTACCGGTGCGGAAAATTAACCAGGGACGATATCGGAGCACCCAGGCAACGTGTTATTAGGAAAAAATTTTGAAACCCGTCTCACGATATTAGTTAAAACTTAAACTAGTAATAACGGTGCAGAACCTTTGGTATGCTTTGACTTTGTCGGCGCATTTTTTTTGCTATTTTCCGGTGCACGTAAGCCTTAGCGATATTTACTCTGTTTTAATCTGTACGTGCATTCATGAAAATATAAAAATCTGCATCCAGTTTGAGTCCACTGTGTTAGTAGTGGCAGGGCACGCTGCGTTTCGCATTCATTAAAATTTGGGCAGCCCGTCTGTCGACAGTAACCAAACCCTTTTCAAATCAAATTCAATCACGGTGTGAAATAACAGCACGTGTGTTGTTGTGTTTCGGTGGTGAGTAAGAGATGCCAGAGTCCATTTCCCTATCCCTTACTTTTAATTCTACTATATTTTTTTGCAGCACCTGTGGTGTTGCTTGTGTTATAGGCGTTGATAGCTACTATAGCGTGTGTCATATAACAATATCTAAATTTTTTTTTAATTCAGCCTAATTCTGCTTTGTGAAACGCACTTGTCTATGTGATCTGATGAGTTGTAGAAAGGCAAATAAATTTCTGAGCTTTTTCGTGCATAGATTTTTCACGATTCTATTAATCTCTATAGTAAAGCCAAGGAAACAACGCAAACAATGTTAAAACAAGCGGTCCTCTGTCCCTTTCCCTCACACGAAGCAGCCGGCGCTATCTTTTTAGTGGTATACAAAGCCATCTTGACAACCCTTGAAAGTTTGTATACATTCTTTGCGTTATCTCGTTGGCATTTCTTTACATTTTACTACATGTTGGCGAAGTCATAGGTGCAACCAGTAAGGTAATAAAATTGCCAGTTAAACAAAATCCAATTTAATCTGTCCAATAAAGTTTAATAATAGAAGGGACATACAAATTTCATTTCAGCAATGTGGTAACATTTTTTAAAAAAAGTTACCAGAAAAGTTAGCCGAATATTCGGGGCGTAAAATGAGTTGCGTTATTGCGTTTACCGACGTTGAAATTTAAAACTTTGTTCCATACGCGAATTGCATTCATTTCAAAATTACTTAAAGCTCAGCGTGTACAGTAAGATATGATATATGACATAGTTTTATTAAAGCAGATTTATTAAAGCTTTTACTGTTTCATATAAACCTATTACTTTCATTTATCAACAAAATTAGAAATTTGTTTGGCAATAGTCTTTAATGTTTTTAAATTTTAATAATATACAACATCCCACATTTCTATATATGTATCTGTACATGATCTACACTAATATAATGAAGAGAGAGGGAGGATTTTGTATCTTAGTTTATATGTGGAGGGTAATCTCCGGAGCCAGAAATTTGAGAAAATAGGAAATGGTCGCTAGTGATCTTAAAACACTATCTAATGCACCTCCATTACAGATTAAGGAGTACCTTCCTATATACATACGTCAAAACTTCAAAACTTCTCTACGTTTAACCACCTAGATTTCCAATGTATTGAATTTCTCTGCACATTTCGAACAGAAAGTTCCACCTATTTCGCTAAACAACCTCAATGTTGGATCGTGCACGAACTTCGTGTATACTCATATGTCGCTAGAAATGTAACCTCGAGGGTTGACATCTCACGACTATAGCATTTAATAAAAGTGTTCTCTACAGCGAAAGTTTGGTTCAAAAATAAAACATTCAATATTTACTAAAGTAAAGAGTATAAGAGAAAATAATTAAAACGTCAACTAAGACCATTGTGACTATAAACTACGGAAAATAGAAATAACTTTGAATTTGTAGCACTTTGTATAAAACTTTAAGAGCTTTACATAAAACAAACATTACCAAGCTAATGAATAAAAAAATTCCTGATTTAATATTTTATAATTTACTATTATACTATAATATGTATTAAAAATCTTTCTATTATTTTTTGTGTAACACTAGACTCTAAACTAGAAATAGATTTTGCAGATTATTCAAAATCCTACCAAAACTTAATTGCAAATTCACGTAGAACCAATAGTATAATATTGTGACCAAAATTTAAGTAGTCGATAAGTATAACATAAAACATATCTGTTATAATTTTGATACTGATATCAAGTCAAATTTATATAAAATATTTCAATGGTAGGTACAAAATTTCCTTACTATATCATCTCTATGCCTCATAGATTCTTAAGTGAGGTTCTAATTAATTCAAGGACCGGCCCGACATTTAGTGATAGGAAATGTTCAGCCCTTCTGATAGACAAGAAAGCGTACACTAAATTAATTTAAGATCCCTCAACACTAAAGTAACTAACTAAGAGTGGATGATGTAATATGGATTTTAATAACGATTTCAATGAAGCAATTACTTTTGATCTATTAAATTGCTAACCATCGGAGTTTATAACTTCAAAGTTATATCCAATTCATGGCCTAATGCGCTTCACTGTGTTACTGAAGGCTGATAGTGATTAAACCTTTCCATTAGACATATTACTACAAGAGGTCTTGTTTGAAGAAAATCAAGTTCACATTTAATTCAACATATGAAATAGAAGCTTTTATTAGACTGCAAACTCTAACCGGTTCTTTTAATAACCTATTCCCAGTACTGTTATGCTAAATTACTAAGTATTCTTCTGTGTAATTCTTTCTCTCAAGTCAGTTTTCTGATAAGAATTGTAATCTTCAAAATATTTTTCTGGAAATGAAGTAAAAATGCGCGCGAGAAATAAGTACAAGTTTTGTCATGCAGTCTCGCCGACACCCGTTGAATTGCTATAATATTTGAAACCCTCTTCCCTAAGGAGTAACCTCGAATAAGTTTCTGGGATTCTCTATATAACCAGTTACGCTCGAGATGATTCGGGTCCCAGGTGCGTCAACAGAAAAATCGGATCTACGTTTTGCAAATTATAGGTCTAATAAACTTTATCTGTATACTAAACCTTATAGAGCGCTTTCTCTTTCACTCAATTCCATACAAAAGACAATGACAACAAATCTTGAGTGGGCGTTTACAATAATAGGTGAACATTCACTTTACGCCTCTTTTAGCTTTGTAAACTATAATAAAATATTATAGTAATAACTACGTACTTACCCAAAACCCTACACTTTTTATATTCTATACACTATTCCAGTTATTAAGTTGTGAATTATTTATTAATTAAGTTAATAGACATTAATAAGTTAATAGATCAAAAATATTTTTACCGTAAAATATTATAACTCTTTCAGTAAAACCAGTATTGGTACAGCACTACGGAAAAAACGCTGGTAACATTATTCGAAAATTTAACATTAGGACATGTTAAATTCCTCCTTCGAATTAAAAAAACGCAGTATAATAACAGTGAGAGTTCTGACTAAAAAGTACATGTACTGTGTACATTGGCGGTTATCTCCACCAATCACAGCCGAACGCTTTTTCTCCCTATAAGCTCGTCTCCGTGAATAAGGTATAGATGGGTATAAGAGGTTTTATTATGAATTCAAATTTTATTCTTTAAACAAAGATTTTAAATGTAGTTTAAATTCTTTGTCTTTAAACAAATGACTCAATCTGTCTGGTGCCTTTTATTATAATACTAACTATGCCCGGGACTTCGTCCGCGTTGATAAAAGAAGAAAATATATGACATTTTGAATGTCTTTGAAAAATCTTTGAATCTATCACAAACAGAGGATGCTACAGTGCTTGTCAATGTCCCTATGTACAATACATAAACACAGCGCATTATAAGTCTTGATCCGTTGAGTCATTTTAATGTTACGAGAATTTTTAATAAATATTGGCACGAAAATGAGACAGCGCGATGAATATTCATTTTCAAATTCAAATACTGTTGTTACTATTAACGCAAGCAGTGCTATTCTTATCCTCATCATATCCCATATATTCCCTTATACACCCAGGATAAATAAGTTCGGTTTGGCCATTTACATAATATTGCCTTTCTTACTCTAAGACCTAGCAATTTTAATTGGCGTCTTCTTCATCATCAGAAAAATTATTACCATAGGATTCTATTCTGTGCTCACAAAATCCATTTGATACCATGCTCTCGTCACCTTTTCTTTAGGATACTCTAAGCAAGACGAAAAGTGTTGAAAGAAGTGTTGAATAACATTAAAAAAATAATTGAAAAATAAAAAAAATCCTCATAAAAATATCCTAGTATAAATTTTATTATTCCTAATAGATATAAATTTTGCACACTGGTAACATGGTCATTAGTTGCTAAAGGAGTTGGCACAAATGCAGTTTTAAAAGTTATCTCAGTTCAATAAATATTGATTCGGAAGCGGAGTTCCATGGGAAACGACAGTTTCCACGGATTTTATCACTATTACGCTTTATTGAACTTTAAAATCAAGTTTCGCGTTACGACTACATTTATTATGTACCATACTATAAATCTGTTTAATGGTGGTGCGGTGCGAAAGCGAAATCTCAGCAATTCATCGTGAGAACCAACAGTTGTAATAAATAAGAGTAATTTATGATCTGTCAATCATTTCCGATCGCATGCGAAAGTAGGATGGTAACGACATTAAATATTACTGTGTCAACAAACAATTTCCATCAATGTAAACAATGTATATCAAAATCTAAAATGGATTTTCTAAATAAAACTTTTCCAAACAATGTATTGAATTTGTGTCCGTGAACGAACTGTAGCTATCGAATGTATTCAGCGTATCTTTACTTAACTCTCAGAACGGGATTCAATATTCAAATACCTTTTATGGGTAAGAATGTTCTGAAAACCTTTCACGAAAATGCGTCCACTATCTATATATTATATTAATATAAAATATCTAAACTGAAAAAATACATAGAGATATCTATTTCAAAATGATAATTAGAAACATACATTATTAGATATATTTGTAAGTAAAACATGCGTACGAAGTCGCGGGCACAGCTAGTTATAAAATAAAATCGCTGTCACCTACGAATATCATAAAGAGAGAAGATTTGTATGTTTATAATGAATAAATTCAAAAACTACTAGACCGTTTTTGAAAATTACTCGCTGAAATTACTACTTGAAAATACCTATAGAAAGCTACATTATCAGCGAGTAACATAGGCTATATTTTATAAAGTTAATCCAAACTACCCAATGGTATTTGATACAGTTTCCACTGATGGAAAGAGTGATAAACGAGGAAGGTTTTTGTAAGTATAACTTGCATAAAAAAACTGAACCCGTGCGTAGTCGGGACGGGTCACTAGTGTTATAATATAATTAAATCAAAATTCATAAAGATTTCAGTTCAATTAAAATCAACAATAAAAAGTGGTGTAAATTTGGAAGCGTATTTTCTAAAACTTTTTTAGAAAAATGTTATATTCAGCAACTATCTGATAAAACAAACTACAATAATTCACACCATACTTGCCACTAAAAACTTCGTCGACACTTCTAAGAGGCATAAAATATCTCGGAAACTTGGCAAATAAATAACTCCATGTTTACATGATACCGCTTTGGGCTTTCCTCGCGTTTGTGTGTCCACAAACACTATCATTCAATGTCGTAACGTAGCCTCTCTGATTCACTTGATCAGAGTAAACATGCGTCAGGCCTATTTACTGGTTGGCTGTCCGTAGTGTACTGTGCAAAGCAACTATTGTTGACTACAAGTTTGAAAATCGTTAATTCAACAAAAGTTTAATTTAAGGCTGTATCAACTTAATAATAATTTTCACAGAATAAATAAAGAACAAATGTTATATTATTTAGTGTAACTTAAAGGTAATTAAAAATCCCTTCCGACCTTTGTGATATCGAGCTCATATATAACTAATCTTTTAAAAGTTCAAGTGATCTTCTGGGTGAGCTCACTTCATCGTCGGCCTCGTCTTTGTTGCTTAGCCAAATAAATAAATAAAGATTGATAATCTAACAATACACCAGAAAGTAAATACTTGCACTGGAAGTCAATAAATCTGTTTGTTTTGTTGACATCTTTTAAAAGAAATTCGACAGCAGTCTGATGTTTTAATGTTGAAGGGAGCATAAAGGATAGCATAAAGGAAGGTGTGGTTAGGGGAACATCTTTTACTTAGTAACCGAACCACAATACAAGTGCTTTAATGTCACGGTGATCTTTAAGGGTGGTTAAGCCTCCAGACAGCCGGCCTCAGTTGCGGACCTCAGTACACTCTGACACTACAGTCCTATTACTACTAAGTAGTAAAAATGAACGTAAAATTTTAATATTATGTGCTACAAGTCTTGCGTAATATTTGCAGCAGTTTGCCGAGACTCAAAAATAGCCATTTTGTGACACCTAAGCACTGTTTAAGCTCTCGAAACTTAGCAGTGTTAGCAGGATTATCTAATCAACAGTATTAATAAGTTAATAAGTGTTAAAAAATTTACTCAAAAACTAGCAAAAGTAATATTTCGAGGGGTTACAGTGATCAATGATCAATGAAACCCCGTTGGACTGATCAAGTTCAAAATGTATGTTTTTAAGGTTAATCCAATGAACAAAATTATAATGGATCATATATATCAAAAAACACGCGAAACAATGGATTTTATTAAAATAATATGTAGGTATGTAACATAAAGTTATACAGCCTTACAAAATGACGTGAAAAAAGTACCTACTTACATATTTCTTGGTTTTTTTTGTCACACCGACACGTTCTTCACCCTCGTTTGACTAAAGACAGAGAAATAAGTGTAGAAAAAGTAATATTTTTTTGATTTTAGAGTTATCATTTCAAAAAACTGAAAAACTTTATATTTATTATTTATTTATTTTATAATTAAATTTGACTTTATTGTCACAAAGGAATTACTGTCTAGATTTAAAGGAACGCAAACATATTTTTTTTGAAATTAACATTTACTGAAAACTACTTACTCTATCTACATGTTTTTTGAATGCCAACTTTATTTGTCTAACAGATATTATTATATTTAAAGCATTTCGCAACTACCTCTTTGAGTTAATACATCTTTAGTCTTTAAACTCACTAAAATAAATTGTTCCCGGAAATTCAATGAAACGAATTCCGTTTTTATGTGAAGTTAATGAGGCCGAGTTCTCTATAAAACCATTAATATTAGTGTGCAGATACCAGTACATAAAATATACAGTAGTATTTTATTACGTTGGCTAAAAAGTGCATATAAATTCAACAAATGACAATTTTATCGCACTGGCGCTCGGATTGCTCCGCGAGACATATTATTGTCCAAAATTCCTCAGTCCTTTAAAACAAAGGTTTCACAGATTTCTGTGTTGCTAGTGATGACATATTACGTGGTTCCTAACTGTGGACCTCGTAAGAAAGTCAACATTGTTCAACAAGCTATGGGTTCGGAATTACTCTGGAGATCGAATCAGGCATGAGAAGATCCATAGACAAACGAAACTCCCGACAGATTAGTAAGTTGAAGCGGCAGTGGGCAGAGCACATAACTACTCGTATAGTACAGAGAGCCATCTGCTTCTGACCGATCCTATTGGAAAACTATGGGGGCGGCCTATGTCCAGCAGTGGACGTCCTGCGGCTGAGATGATAATGATGATGAAGGGAAATGAACTTTGGCATCCCTTACTAACTCACCGAAACTGCATACGTGCTCTTATTTCACAATCTTTAAGGTATATATCACTATTCACTCCAGGCAGCCCAATTTATGACTTAGAAACATAAATTGTTCTATTTATGTGGCAATGCTGCCAGTTCTATTACTTAAAAAAAAAATAAGGAGAAATTTTGGTAATTTTAATTTGCAATATTTGAACGAAAAGTGAAAAACTACGTTGGAAATGTAACACAAATTTCCAATTTGAAATGGGCGTGAAGCTAATATAATATTATGTTACATTAACATTTATATGTACAAAACATTAATATACGAGTATGTATAAAACAAAACTAATGGATGTGAAATCAATAAGATATTATGTTACAATAAGATATTTGTATGTAACATCAAAATATTAATATTGTAATAACAAAACGAGTAATATTTGAAAGAGGGGATAATCCTTGCTGTAATTTGGTCGTGAGTGTGTTTACACCAAAGCAGTGCAAGGCTCTAATGGTTCGGCTGGGTAATGTCCACACCATCGGTCAACGTCACATCTCTCCGGCTTTTTGCCGCACTTATGAAACTGCCTTACACACTTTAATATCAAAGTGTTTTGACTCACAACTCATTTGTTACTGATATCGCAAAATAGGATATATTTTTTATATTATATTTCCAACATTGTGCCTTTAATAAAACAAAAAATGGACTGATATCATTCCGTAAAAGTTAATAATATAAGTCAGGGTGAATTATAACTTTTTGATATAGAGGTATGAGTTGTTATAGCCTTCTGGTTAGCCTATGTTTCCTTGAGATGAATACTATAATGCTAATTTTCGACAATAATTCAAACTTTCGTAACAACTTTCCTGATCACTTCTACGCGCCCCGGTGTCCGCGACAGAGTGATGCAACATTAAAACCATTATATCAAATTGTTTACAAATGAAGCCTTTTTCCCTCTAAGCTTTTGTTTAGTATTCGAATTAGTTAACCCAGTTTACAATTAAAAATTGTTTTCTTTTGATCATTTAGTTAGGTGTAGCTAACACATAATGATTTCGAGACTTGCCCCCGCCAAGTCGAGCACAGCAGTATGTAGTAGATAGCATTCGTGAGTCGCTCCGAGAAAAGAAGAATGAATTCCCATACTGTCCCATATTCCCATACTAGTAGTGGACAACAGTTTATCCATCGTTTTACTTCTGTTTCAATTTTAAGCTCGGCGAGTTAATTATTTTATTGGATAAATTAATATTTTAGCAACAACTGGTTGAGAATTTCAATTTTGCATATATAGAAAATTGGTGTGCCAACTTTTGGTGAACTTTTTTAATGCACAAACGAGTTTAAGCCAATTTTAATTACCACTCTACTAGGTATTACCGAAAGCCGATTGTTGTCAGCACTCATTCAACTCGAATAGCCGAAATTAATTAATTCGTACGGTTAAAATACCAGTTTCAACAGATAATTTAATCCAATTGATTGTTTTGTTTTAAAGCTTTTTAATTGAGAATGTAAAGGACAAACGCCCGAGGGCCTATTTGTAGTATCAAAATCAAAACAGTTGCTAATTACTATAAATAAATTAGATTTAATGAAGGTTCACAAATTGATTTCAATATAGTGTTTCTATTTCAGGATCAAATTTCGTTGAGAGGGTAGGTATAGCAAGCGACTATATACTAGTAAATACTTCGTGCGAATACAGAAAATATCTTCGCTTCTCAACCGACTTCAAAAAAAAAAGGAGATTATCAAATTCAAATTCATTTATTTGCAGGCAACTGGAGCCATATTTTACATTTTTATATATTAGTTATACTAGACAGTTTCTACTTTAATAATTATATAAAATAAAAGCAAATTGTTTATATATGTACTATATACTAACAGTAATAAGATATAATACAAGCTGAAAGAAAAGAAAATAATAATAATAATAAGTAAGTGCCTAAAAACTACCACCAACATGTCTATTACAACAATGTCGGATATATAAACAATCTAGCCTATCAGCAGTCATTGATAAACTTTGTTAGAGCTGTCCCGCACCCGCCTAACAAGTGATGCACATTTTGTACGCATGTTAGCATAGAAACAATCAGAGCTCATCATTGCAAACATCCACGAAGCACTACAGAAGCGGGGTAGCTCTAACATCGTCCTAAACTCGTTGTTAAATTGGACACGAAGGGAGCTGTAACATTTTTGTGTTTAATTTGCCCACAAGTATATAACTATGTGCAATATGCTTTAAATAATGTTAGCTTTACATTTTTTGAACTAGCATATTTGTCCTTATGGACAAAGCCCTTCGTCTATCAATATCGGCATTGTCTTTTAAGTCGGCCGTGACTATGTGCCCTAAATACTTAAAATGGTCCACCTTGTCAAGGGAAATGCCATTTAGACGCACAGGTGGCACCCTATTAGGGCTTTTAACACTTGCCGTCTCAAAGATCATGAACAAAGATATCAACTGTGAACCACTGTGAAGCTTTTTGTTGTTACGTGATTACTCCGCCAATTATGAATTTATTTTCATGATTCTTTTTTTTATTTGATAGTTTAAAGTGATCAATTTTTATTTATTTAGAAAAATTACTTTGATCTATATTTCTTTATATTCTATTAGTAGAATAGTTAGTGTAATTGTGCACACCACACTACAAGTTTTTTCTATATATATCCGTATTAATATTAATCTATTTACTAATATTATAAATGCGAAAGTATGTTTGGATGTAAAGATGTTTGTAACTCTTTCACGCAAAAACTACTGAACCGATCAACATGAAATTATGCTACACGGCTGGTTGTTGCCCAAGAGCAAACCCAACTCTAATAAAAAAAAAACAAACCTGTGTATACTCCTACGAGTACATTGAACTACCAGACGATAACGTCTGGTAGTTCAATGTACTCAAAAATAAATTCAGATTTACATTATTTTTTAAATATCGGCCAATGTAGTAGAGTACCTATCATCATTATTATTATATGAAAAATATATTAAAAAAACACCGGGCCTATCTATTTGTCATAACAAAAATTAATTTCTCAACTCTTTTCCAATATGGATGACAGAGGTCACCATCAGAATTGTGGCAACAAGATTGATTACTTTCCCTATCATGTTTAATGAAAAATATGAAAAGATTTTTTTTTTTATAATTCTACGTACCTCTTATTGGATATTAGATTTTTGTTTTCTAAGGAAAGATAAAAATTACATTTTATTATACACTAGTATTTGCCTGCGTCTTCGTCCGCGTCCGATCGCTACCAAACTTCACAGGATTACCCGCTGGACTAATCTGAAGGTTGTCTGAAAATTTTATCAAAATCTGTTCAGCGGTTTCGGAGTCCATAGGGAACATACATACATACATACATACACAAATCGCCTTTTATATGTATAGATAGATCTATTCAATATGTGTCAGGAGGATAATTTAACTAATATACTTTGTAAAGTTTTGCTTATTCTTTTATCAAGTAAAATCAACAGCCAAAAATTGCTATTAGAACTAAAAAAAGAATTAGAACTAGAAGAAGTCACTCACTTTATTAATAAAAATATTAGTAAAAATATTATGTGACTTGCTTATTTATCTTCTAAAATATGAAAAAATTACATAGGTAATTTTAGTCTGAGATCGTCCACTACTGGACCTTTAGACTTAGTTTTTCTCCATATTTTCAAATAGGATGGAGCTATTTGGGATGGAGCCAGGCTGCCTCCGACCGGTTCTAAGGACAGATTGGAATTTGGAAAATAACTATTTTACTTGTAGGTTTTCTAATATTCATTCTTGGCATAGGCTAGATATGGGCTAGACAATATTTATGTTATTAAATACTGCAATTAAATACGAGCGAAGCAGGGGTGCGTCGATGTAGTATATTGTATAAAGATCCGCACAATTTTATTTCATTTTCTGCTAGTCAGCGTTCAGAAACTCCAGTCACTTCCTTTAGTATGAAATCTGGTAGTAATGTTGCCTTTTCAGCCTATTATGTGAGCTGACAGCGCGGGGCCTTCTGTCTACTTAACTTGCTTTTAACAAAGTCAAGGAAGGAATAGGCTTTTAGTCGGTCAGTAATTACATCTTTATTAACCAAATGCACTATTTTTTTTTAAACAAATAATTGTTTAAATAATATTTAAAAATGAACACTGAATCGTAATTTAACTGAATTGCATAAAAAGCGATTTGTGCATATGAATTTAAGTTTTACAATAGATTAATAATAATATATTTATTATATATAAAAAATACATTAATCTATAAATAACTGTAATAACGCAAACAAAACGTCACTATAAAGAACAGACAGAAGGTATTTTCTCTGTAGAAAATCTGACTTTATATTTATTCCTACCCTCATCCAAACATGTAGGTACATAACAGATATGTTCGATCTTGAAGACATTGTATAACGGATCCTAGGAGGTTCCGCCCGTTTAATGTTTTATTTAACTTGTAACCATCATTATAGTTGATTGTAACCATCATTATATTATAGCGAGGGAAGAAAATACAAAGTAGGCATAGGAAACCACGATATATTAGTGATCACGACTTTTTTTCGCTTTTTAGTTGTTAAGTTATATGTAGCTAAGAAACAATATGAATAATTTCAATAATTGAACAATATCAATAATTTGTTTGTAGTTTGTAGTTCTAACTTGTAACCTATGATATATAATAGCCTATTCTTTTCTGTTTTATATTTTCTCTTATACCGGCGCTAAGTAACAATATGGCACGGCACGGATTTCTTCATGAACATAACCTTTTTCCAATTATGTTAGCAGTCACACTCTTATTTCAATACCAAATGGCCGTAGCGCTGTGCATCGTGCCGAAGCATGCCGTGGCATCCCTTCAGCAACAAGTGTCTTATCACTAAATCCCAATTAATCATTTTAACAAAATTATAAAACCACAACCAATTTCGAAATACAGCAATGCTAACCTAAATAGTTTTCTATTCTACAAAAGATAACCTGATAATCTTTTGTAACATAATTATGCCAGGCATTCAATAAAGATTCCTTATCCGTAGTTGTTGCATTGAAAGGTGTATATTTGGTTCTCATTGTTAAACTTAATCATTATTTTTAGAGATTCTATATATTTTTTTTTAATCCATTCCTAAAATAATAGGTCTTAACCCAACATAATAATCAGCGTGGGTCGTTGTAAGATATATTTAGTTGTAAATTTTAATGAATATTTAAATTGTGTATAATTAATACATTTTAATGAATATAATAAATTGTTTGCAAATCTATTAGGAAGCACATCTACCAATTGTACACAAATTCTGCCAGATCACAGCATGGTTTTCGCCTCATTACCCCTTTTGGCGGTTGTTCAATGAATTAACGCCCTGTGCCTAATTATTTGAACGGCCCCTTTAAGTTAAGGCGCCATGATATTATTCGTAATTAAAAGGTTCAGAGTAAATTGTCTGTAACCGTGACGTCATTAGCCTACACATAATTTATTATGAAGTTATTATTTATGTATACATAAATAACTGCCCGGCGAACTTCGTTTTAAAAGATCTAAGCGTACATACAAAGGGACAGACGGCGGGAAGCGACTTTATTTCATATTATGTAAAGAAATATGAGCGGCAATATATTAAAGAAATGTTATTATTCACATTTATATAGGGGAGGTCAAATATTTCGCAGAATGAAACATGAAAATATTTTTCCTATTCAATATATTCTCCCTTAACCCTAATATACTTTTCAGATCTATCGTATAACTTTGTTATGTTGTCTAAAAAATGTTTTGTCTTTAGTGTAGGACGAAATTACAGACTTGACTTCTTCATCATTGTAATTTTTTTCCAAGCAGCTCTTTTTTCAATTTTGGTCATAAATAATAATCAATGGGGGCTAGGTTTGTACTGAAAGGTGGATTGTTCAAAATCACATCGGTGAATGACAGTGGTCACGTCATGGTTGTCGTGCAACCAGTACGCCCTATGTAAATTTTCTTCTTCTATTTTCTTGATAGTTTCCATTAATTTTTCTTGTAAGGAACCGTAGTAATTTCCCGTTAAAGTGACACCACGTTATTTGTAATCGATAGCAGGATCTGTATCCTAAAAGATACAGTACCCCTCCATTTCGCGAACTTTTTGGCGTCCCCTAGTAGGATTTACTAGTTATTAACCTAGTGAGAATATAATCTTTCAATTTTCTCGCGATGTCCTAGAATAAGTGATTCAAAAGTATCGGAAGCCGACTATCCTCTGTATCTGTCTTTTTTTTCTTTATATAAGGCAATTCGTAGTGTAAATAATTTAAAACAAAATCTTTTCATACACATTTTTTTGACTTTATTTAGACACTTTATATACAAATTCCTTTAGTATTTTACACCTCATTAATACAGGCTAAAATGTGCACAATAGAAGGATTGAGTCCACAATTCTTTCTTTGCTCGCCTCAGGTACGACTTTGTGATGGAAATAGACTTTTAAAAGTACAAGAGAGAAATTCTTTGGCGAGTCCCTACCGTTATAGAACAGGGCTTGGTACAGTAAATTGTTTTTATGCCCGCAGGCGATCCTGTCTACCAACAAGCAGGGCCGGAATATTAAACGGTCTATACAACCGTCTGCGGCGTTCGGAAGTTGACAACTTGTCACACATACAAAACAATAAAGTCTTATATATGTCTCTTTGATATGCACATGTATTTAATAATAAATTAATTATGACTACAGGTTAATTTTCCAACTTTATAATTAACTAGCGACTTCGTCCGCGTTGAAAAATAAGAGATATTAAACCTGACAACAGTAATTCAACTATTGTAAGCTAGGGGTCGCCACATGACAAGCGACTATGGTCACCAAGTCACAAGGTCGCAGTCGCGCGTCGCTGTCGCCGATCTGAAGTGCACCTTTATGCTTAGAACTCACGTAGCGATTTTCACCCGTGAATTCTAAGCTTTACTGACCACGACAGGTCGCCATGGTCGCTAAGATCTGAATCCTGCCTACACTTCCAGGGCGATGGTAGCCTACCATTCAATGAATGAATCTAACAACAAAAAATATAAAATTCAGTTACAAATTCAATTTACTTAAAAATAAGTTTAGTGTATTTGAAATATCCAACAAAATCGACGTCTCTCTTAGTAGTTCTATTATCTGAATTGCAACTGAATTGCATTATGGTTGAAACTATTCTAGGCAAATTCACCCAATGCATTAAGTCTACATGGGTAATATCAAGTCCAATAGTTCTCCTCGTTCGAATGAATAGAAGGAAATAGAATAAAAATTGTGTTAAAAAGTATAATAGTGGAGTTGCCGATCTGTTCTATTGAAATTCGTTGAATTGAAAATGCGATAAAAAGATTTTCCTTTGGAATACTGAAACTGAGGACATTAGCGTTTATTCTTTAAGGCATTTTAATAAATCAAATTTTTAATTCTTTAAAGTATAATAACATAAGTGCATAACATAACATAAGATAACATAACATATTGGAGGGTGCTGTATGTATTTGGTGTACACAACTAATCATATTTAAAAAAAATTTTCAAGGGAACTATTTCAAGGGAAGAAACCGCGCGTCGTGAGGTCCTCTAAGATGGCCGTCGTACCTCCACTTTCGGGTACGCCGAGATTATGACAGGAAGCGCGGTCCTCTCCGCATTGGATAGCCGTGGGGTCACGGATCTCGTGTCTAAACGTTTCCGCGCCCCTGTCCATCTACGGCTGCGCTAGAAGGTCGTTGGGCTTCGCAGTTATTCCTTTATGCTTGATCATTCCAGCATCACATAAGCTCGTGTTTTCTCTGTTACTTACTTGCCGCCTCTATGCAAGAAAATGTTCTTCGTGTTTCCTGGCGAGAGGCAATGTCCTTTTAACAATAGAATACGGAACGTTAAGTGTTAAAATAAAAGCATTAATTTTTGGGTCAATTGACTTTATTATCAATCAAATACTTGAGATATATGAACAAGTAAATCACGTTAAATTAAAATCAAAAGATAAAACACACGTCGTGTTATATATACAGTTAACTCCTATGTAACAAAAAATTACATTTTTGTAGAAATTAAAAATTTTGCATATTACACTTTACGAACGAGCGCACACAGTTCTGCCAGTAAAAAATGCAAAAGGGCAAGAAATTCTCGCGATCAGCACTCGACAGAACGATTCCGCTTTTCAATTATCCTCTCCTGCCTATTCAACTATTGTTAGACTTTCTATTCATTTATTAACTGATATTTTATTTTTAGTTTTATTATAATAAATGTTGAAATGTTGAAAGTCGGACGTCACACTTAATGTAAGATGGCTGACGTCGACTTTAAAATGATGCTATACCTTGGCTACACCAGGGAGATTATGTGCTATTGTAGCGATTATGGATCCTAATAGTATGTAAATATGTGACAAGGTCGAGTTAGGGCAACAGACTCTGGCATTTCTAACGCAACGAAATACAATAACTACTTATATAATAACACTTAACTTCTTATATTCGACACAGGCCTATACTATTGAGTATAGGCCTTTCATTGGAAAGGGGAAGTGTCCACAACGCTGGCCCAGTGTGAAATGACAGGACTTCAAATATTTTCGAAGATTACTAGTCTTTTAGGACAAAGAGATTTCCTTAAAATGTTTTAAATTTAATTTTTACAATTCTTCTAAATAAAAAAGATTTAGAGGTTCCACCACTTTTTCCACCAGGATTGAAATCTGTCGATAGCTTTTTTTTTTGTATGTATCAGTCGGCAGGTAGACTAATGGTTACTTGATGTTAGGTTAGGTTGGCTACCGTCGCATTTTAACACAAAAAAAGCAATAGGGCTTCTGGCATTCCTACTCATACATCGAAATACGAAAACAAACTTGTAGTTATATAACGGATCTCTAAGAGGATAATATGCCAACTTTACTTACCACTAAAATTACAAAAAGACATTTATTTTTACAACGTGACATGGAATTACCAAAACAAAGTGTTTGTTTTCATCGAAAATCAATTACCAAACACATTTTCTCACAAAATTTACAAGAGTCTCTTCATTATTGTATGGTACAACACTGCCTTCCATTATTGGATTAGCATCCACGAAGACGTCTCCATTAGTTGTCTTGCAACTTAGAGGTACAATAAATTGGCTTTGCAGAGGTGAAAACTTCATTCCTCAAAACGGATTGCTACAAACGAAATTCAACTTAAAATATAACAACTTTAAGATAGTATTTGACGTAACATTAGATTGAAATGGATGGGAAAGTGTGGGTGCTAACCCAATTAGGTCAATTAATTCAGGCGGAAATGTACCCACGGCAATTCCGACAATGAAAGGGGTTTTGTCAAAAAGGTGACCAAAAAAGCTTATACGATAGTATTATATAATACAATGGAATCTACACCTAAATCGTAATTTCTTTTCATAATTTCGCATCGAAATTAAAAAATAAAATACAATTTAGTTTGCTACAGAAACATTTTTTTTTTTAATTATTCATCCTTATACCCAATCAAATCAAATCAATGTTCATTTAAACACTTCTGACCCAATAACATATTTTTTTGTATTTAAATAATACAAAAAACTTTCATACTTCATACTTTTTTGCCATTGGGATTCATAATATTAGGACAATATATTATGTAGTTCTACATGCATACTTCTCATATTGAAATTCTTACTACTATCTTTTGCTAACAACTATTTCTGTGACATACTATCTTTTGCATGCTACTTCTTCAGCGTCTCTTTGTTAGTTTTTGCCTGTGTCTTGTTTTGTTTTGTAAACTATATTTTTGTAGAGTTGCATCAAAACTACGTTCACTTAAAACAAAATTCGAGTGAAAGAGTAACAAATATTTAATATTGAAAAAGCATTAGATAAGCGCAGGTGCAGTGTAATAGAGAAGGACGCAGCATAGCAACAGTTTTTTTTTTTTAAATTAAGGACATTCATGAGCATATTTTAATTGGCAACACAATCGCGATTTATTTTCTCTTGATAACAATTGATAAAATATACTTTCGTGTGGTAAACTCATGGGTGAAGGACGACCTCTCTTCGGATCCTGTACTATTTAGTTCTATAGTTATAAAATGCAATACGCGAGCGTAAGCACGTACAACAGTACAAAAAATATGATAGACGTAACGTTGAAATATGATTTCATATAAAATATATATATGAACAGGCTTATTAAAGCTTTAAGTAGGCTCTTATGTTGATTATAAAAGTTGAAATTACTCGCGTGATATTTCAAGTATGTGTGTTCTAGAACTTTTTTTTTTATTTCTGCGCCCGTAAATGATATGTGAAAAATAGAAGAAAAATATAATTATAATAATATAATATAAGGATGACTTCGTTCATGAAACCATCGTCGTGTAGGATGTTAAGTTGACGATCATTGTTTTTTACCAACATTTGGTTATTTCGCTAGAGAGCTGGATCTCTTATTCAGCTCTAATTGCTAAAACTACTGTTTTACCTGTAAATTTAACATCCAAATTTAAAAAAAGCTACACTTTACATTATATACAATAATTATAGATGAAAACTTGCGCTACAATTTCAACCTAGCACCGTGTCATTGAATAGAAAATGGTGAGACCAGTAATTAAAAACGAGAAACATTTAAAAATTTTCTTTCACTTAAATGCTGCGAGATTGTAAATGGGTCACGCATTATTCATTACATTGCTCTTTTCATTGCAGCGTCAGTCCAGTTCTGGCGGAAAATAAGCGACGATGTCATAATATTACACATATCTTCCCACTGAAATATTGCAATAAAATTTCCTTTGAATAGGGGAAACACTGTTACTCTCTCGTAGGTATTCTTTAGGGGAAATGTAAGTAAATATCTTAGAATAGTAACACAGAGAAATGAAAATCACACAAACCTCTAAGCTAAGTATAGGTACATTATAAGACTTCTAATACATATACTTAGAATAATATAGTAACTATTATTTCAGGCACACCCGGAATAGGGAGAAAACTATAAAAACATAAGCAATTTGTTTTGTGGGTTTCATTTATTTCAGGTGAGCATCACTTTATGCATATCTTCTTTCTTCTTTTATATAACACTAGCTGTTTCACGTGACTTTGCTTGGGTAACTTTATAAAATATAACCTATGTTACTACTGTCAAACTCGGTCCCTACATATCTTCTCTCTTTATAATATTAATATAAATAAAATGTTAAGTTGGTTTGTGTACTCTCCAAAAACTCACCCATTCTCGAGTTTTTCTCGAGAGACCGATTTTTATTCGGTTTTCACATATGTAAAGAGGGATGATAAACGGGGAAGAATCTTATTTATAAAATTTGCGCCCCGGGCGAAGCCAGGAGTGGGGCGCTAGTTATATATAGTTTTATATTTATCTTTTAATATTAGTATAGACTGAATTTGTGTAAGAACTCAAAGTTTTAAGAATTATCATTTAACTATACTTTACATCGTTGAACTTCAGCCACATTGCTGTTAATATTTCTTACGCTTTTACTATATATGGCATTACGTAAATAACTTAACAGGAAATATTTACAAAGAAAATTTAATCTCTCAATAAAAGGAAACCCTTTGGAAATCGTTATATTCGTGTCCTTTCGAGCGTCACTAATTGACGAGGGTCTAAATAAGCAGTTTAATTAACAAACTTGTGTTTAAATGACAACCTATATTGTTATATTTTGTTACTCAGTTTTATTTAACTTATTTGTTTTATAAAACAATAAATGAATGAATTAAAATTAACATTTGTTATTCAATAAAACGTGTTTTATCTGTGCAAAGATAAAACCTAGAACATTATTTGTAGTTGTACCTATTACCTACTCTTTTTTCGTGATTTATCATTAACTTATTATTAGAGGACATACCTAATATTGTTACGAGTATAACGTTATTTGAATCAATAGAAAATTTTGTTGATAAATTGTATCTATATTATCATTTTCAAGTTTTAAAATTAGTTTTTGGATTTTTATATCGTTGCTAATGAGACCCTGGCTTCACACGTGTTCAATTTTTCTCGGATTTCAACGAATATTAATAAAAGCAGCCGAATTACTCTTTCTCGAGTTTTGTTTTTATTATTTGTATTGCTTTTATTATAGAATATATCACTTTCCTGAACTTACTTATTAGAAATTATTGAAATATTTTAATCATCCAACGGATTTGATTAATGGAATGAACGATAAATGAGGCAGGATTCGTGTATATAATTTTCAGAAAAAAAAAATACACCCTGAAAATCATTTACCTCTTTAGAATTATTGTATAGTTTAAAATTACAATATGTTTTGTGTGTTATTTAACTTCATGTTCACACCGGAATTCAGAGCGGTACCTTTAATGATCGTAAGTTTTCGGTTTACTATACGTTCGGTGTGAGTTGAAATTCTGAGGTAAAGGCTCGAAAATTATATTGTGTTATTAATATCATCAGTCTAAGAAAAAATATAGTTAAGGGATTTTCGGGAACGCCCTATACTCTATATACTTATACAATATTTTTCTGTCTGATGTCATAACATAAAATGATATTTTACGCAGATTTAAAAGCGAGATAGCATCTTCCTAGAAGCCATTAGTGAACAAATGTGACGGACGGTCATTTGTCGTACAGACTAATGGATGTGGATTGTGAATCAGACCGACTACTGTTGGAATTCTCAAGGCATACATGACGTTATCTGGAACAGGAAGTAACTTAAAAACATTCCAAAAGAGGCTATAATAAATTGAACGATTGAAAATATAAATATGGGTAAGGCCGTCAAATTGGCCTCATATAACATAAAAGTAACTTAAAAATAACATAAAAAGTTTCTAAGGGCATGTCTACCACGGGGAAACATTCATTAGTTTTGCTATGCTATGCTATGCTATGCTACATGAAAAGAAATTAATTCATTTTTTCATATCATTAATCATATTTAGGTTTCATATAAGAAATAATCTGTTTATGCACTGCAATTTAATTAACGCTTTATTTTACATTTCCCAATGTAATTAGGCTTTACATCAATTTTATGTTACGAAATTTAAAAATGGTAACATAAGTAATATAAAACCTAACCTCTTTTCAAAAGAACTTCAATTTACTTGCGTGTTAGGTAAGAGTCCTGTCTCTATGTTTGTACGAATGAAGATATTTTTCACGGGACTTTTCTGGAAGAAAGCTAAGTTTGGCATTTGAAACTTGTTCTCTTAATTCTTCTGGAGTTAGAATCGATTTTTTTTTTTATATATTCGCCAAACCAGTACAAAAACACCAAGACTAATGCTGAACCAGTTTCTGAACGACTATGAAACTATCTTCACAGCTGGGCCGACTCTAGTAGGCTATGGCTGGACACACTAATAAAATCAAAATTTTATTCCTGTGAGTTAAAATGGCATATTCGAATTTCGAATCACGTTGCATCAAGAATCGATTTTTCTGCGAGTTTTAAGGCACCAACAGCACCCTTTTCATGCTGGAGAGGTGTTTTTTTTTTTTTTTTTTTTTTTTTTATGTTGTCAAGGTAGCGCTTGGCCGCGATCTCACTTGATGTAAGGTGCAGATGCGGCCGAAGGTGGACCACGCTTACCTAGTAAGTGCCCATTTACTTGAAGACCCAGAGGTTGTGAAAAAGTAATTGTTTTATTCTTTAGGTATTCACATCCCTAAAGAATAAAATAGCATAATATTATAAGTATTTTTTAAAATATTTGTCTATTAATAAAGAGTATGTCTTGTTCGGTAAAAAATAAGAGATTTCTTATAAGTATTTATAATTAGTTCATATTTTATGTTCCGCATTATCACGATTTCACCTTTTTTAGTTATGACAATATAGGATTTTATTTTAACATGTCAGTAAACATATGTATAGTATGTCATCTTCTTATACATTTGTTTTGTTTCCTGAAAATGATAGATTCAAACGAGACGTGTATATCTTAAAAGATACGTGAGCCTACATTAATGTAAAATATGAAAACCCGCAGGCGGTAAGAAATGTCGATTGCCTTTCTTGTCTCGGATATTACTATCTCACTTTAAGAATATAGTTTCAAAGTTGGCCCCAAGGGAAGATTTCAAACTAAAATTTGATACTATTCATTTATTAAAGTCAAAACTAGAATTGATTTAGTATTTATGTGAAAGAGAAAAATTGTGTTTTACAACTTTGAATCACTCAGACTCTGAACTGAGAAAACTTTTTGCAATTCAGAAGTAGAATTTTAGTCTTTAAAGCAACCAGTCAAAACTTACATGAAACGAATTGTTGTATTTGCTAACCGCTGTTCTTCAAAAGTCTCACAGCTCTTGCCTTTGTTCTTGAAAAGTTGCTTTGTTTGTGGTAGCGCGCAGAGTGACTAGATTTGCGGTCGTGTTGTTTTGATATTTTATACGTATCTTGTTTTTACAAGACAAGAAAACAATAAATGTTGAACTTTATTTTGGTATTTGCTTTGAAAAAGAATAACGTTTACGTGTTATTAATAATAGGGAAGTGAACTATTAGATGTAGGATGCTTATTGCATTTTTGAATGAGAGAAGAATTACTTCAATTTCAATTTAATGGCCCCTTTACAATTGTTTCTATTGGCTTAAAAATAACTAATTGATTACCAAGGAAATTTCGTTCTAAAGTTAATTTATATCTACAAGCAAGTATTTGTACAGCTTTTACTCCTGCTTACAAGTTACAAAACATTATTTAAAAATTATTTTTTAGAATAAACGGTGAAATAATAAATAATGCAAAAGCTAAAGCTGTTTCAGTAAATATTTTTATTTTCTGACGTTTCATAACATATGCTTTGGCAACATATATGTTTTTCTTTTTTTTAATGCTGCTAACTGAGTTGCATCTTGTATGCGATTCAGTTAGTTAGGCATGGCATGTTGATGAATTGTAATGTTTATGTATGTTGTCATGTTGTCATGTTGGCGTGAAATAAAATGTCTAGACAAACCAATAATGGTTTATAGATATTGTTACCATCTTGTGTGTAAATACATGTTAGATAATAAATAAAAAAATAAATAAAAATAAGATGTCAGGCAAACTGTCTGACTATTTGATATTAGTTGGCTGCAGACATCTAGGTAAAAAAAATATAAACCTAGTGAGGATGCCAGTGTGTTACCGACTCTGACAAGATTAAGGGTAGGTACTAAGGGAGATAGTGAAGTGAAGACATCCCTTACTTAATAACTGAAGAAGTCACCCCAAACGGACGATACTTTCCAAGTGCATTAACAATTTAGAACAAATTTTAGCCAAAGTACGAAGCCGAAGAACAAAAAAAATCTTTAAGAAGGGCACCTTCTTAAAGATTTTTTCTTAAGATTTACGTTACGGTTTGAAGAGATCGTACGTCCCCTATATCGCGGGAGATAGCTAGTGGCAATAGTAATAATGAAACCTACATTTTCCCTCTAGGCCGCATTTTTCTCTCACTTACTTTACTCGGTTAATTGCAATTTTGTTCAGAACATCTGCTATCCTTTAATTAATGATCATGTCGTTCGAAGATGTCACGATATCATTTAGTCGCCTCCGGCTCCGTTGACTTTCTTTTCGTTGGACTTTTTGGTTCTATACTAAGCATATAGTTATCAAGCTTGTACTATTTTGTTTCTTTGTCTGATTAACTTTGACAAGCGTATTTCCTAATATCATAGATAATATGGTACAAAAAATACCACATAACCATAAACCATAATGCATACTAAACTTTAAGGTAGAATTAGCTAACTCTAGCAATGGAAGGGTCTGCGTTTCGCAGTCATAAATTGACGGCAGTAAACATCCTCTCACAGAAAACTACAGTAAAATAAGAAAATGTTTGCTGTTGTGTTTCAGAGTGATCTTAATCTTTAATGTTATTGTAGTGGGCAGCGCACTGGCAGCAATTATGGCGTTGCTTGTGTTATAGGCGACAGTAGCCACCTGCCATCAAGTGGACTGTCAGCCTGTTAACAAAAACCCCAACAAAAAAAAATACAATCAATCAGTTCTCATCTCTTTATCATTTTGTTACAAGTTACTAAGTAGCTCGTATTTTCTGCTGCAAGTCTTGAGTCTCTTATAAACGTTCGATCTTCATTAGCAAGGACGTCCCGTTCCTAATTGCCAATACTCTTAGCAAGTGGCCGTGTCCGTATAGGGTGTATTTTCATTAACATGTCTAATAATGGTACATAATAAATGTAAAATGAACTCGGTCTTGTAGCAAACCGCTAGGCTGATTTTGATAAAATAAGGTTTAGTAGTGGCAGGGTATCTACACTGCGTTTCTCAGTCCTAAACTGGGCAGCCAGTCTAGCGACACTAACAGAGGAACAACTTGTTGTAAGTAAGTAATCGGTGTGTAAGTAAATAATGCCAGTGCCCATTATCCTGAAGTGCCCTATTGGCCTGAAGCGTACTTGGATCCCTGGTGGTGAGTTTTCCTATGGAAGTCGAAATTCAACGCCCATGGAGTCCTTCGAGACTCCACGGTTGTCTGTAAGGTAACATTATTTTTTCTGGATGAAAGGTACCCTATGTCCTTTACTATACCCCTAACGTGTAGGTATGAAAAATTTCATGTTGATCGGTTGAGTTAGGCGTGCAATCGTAATAAACAAACAAACTCACTTACAAATGTACAAAGTATACCTACATATAATAAATACGTAAACGAACCGTCTGCACATCAAATATTATTTAAAAAAAAACAATTCGTACAAGTTATGTTACGTTATTTATGTTATGTTACCAAAGCTAAAAAAATAGTTTTTACAATTTTTATCTGTCTGTGCGTTTGTGGACACTAATCTCAGAAACGGATTAGAATGTAATTTGCCATACAGATAATTCATTATCTGGATTAACATATAGTATACTTTTTATCATGGAAAAATGTTAGGTTCCTGTGCGATTTTCAAAAAACGAACAACAGCCCGTGCAAAGTGTAATGCCCTTAAATATATAATGCGATGTACATAAATTATATTCGATTGCATCTTCAATCAGAGTCAACCCTAGGAAACATCAATACTATCTTTAGATCTTCGCAAAGTTGCGATTTCTATATTCGCTGACGTAATCTTCGTCTTTTACATTTTATAAACATTTTCACATCTTGAACACGAATTCGAATAAATTTTTTTTTTTTTTTTTATGTGTCTAAAACTTGTTCAATTTACATAGTATCATGTTACAACATGTAAAAACATCTATTATAGTATTATTAAAATTCATTAATTACATATTGCAAACATTGCAACGTGTCGGCTAGACACTGACTTAAGTGGACTATATATTTGATACTTATTTATTTATCTTATTAAAATTGTACAAAGGTACAATACTTATAAATATTGTTGCCAGAGCCCTCTTCTTCCCCAATTTTAGCCTATCGTAGTACTAAGAAGGAATAATACGAAATGTAACTATAATGATTTTCAATAAATATTATTATTATTAGATATGCCTAAAATATTATATTGTAATAAACTACGGGTCTATAAAATAAAACATGTGGTTAAATAAAGTCAAAGTAATTGAAGACGGCTAAATAAAATTGTAGAGGCGTTATATTTTAAAAGCTGCTCCCAAACAGCATTATGGGGCCCATTTCTCGTAATGGCATCTACTCCGCTGCCCGTGAGGCGAACATTGTTCCACCTTTATCTCAAGTAAATTACATTTCAGGTCCGCAATTCGAAACACAGTATAGCTACTACAGTGACTGTAAGAATTGTTGCTTTTTATTTACACTTTCGTCACTCAATTTATTATTATTTTTTCGATCCATTAGCTATACTTATCATCCTATTTGTAAACGTCGAGGTCAGGATTTTTTAATGCTATTATCGTGATTTATTTGGGATTTTATTATTAATGGTGATCCAAACAAATTTGGAAACTGCTCTACTTTCTTTAAAGCATAATAACATTCTACAAAGAGCAATCTATCAAGGCTCATCAGATATGCTGCAAATTGTAGAGTACCTGTAATACTTGAGAATAAGACGTTTGTGCGAAGCAGATTTTTATGAATACCAAAACGATAAAAATAAAACATAAATAAATGAAAACCCCTAAAAATAACGAAGAAACACAATAAAGGATCTCTATTAAAATTAAGTACAATTAAGTTGCCAGTTAGTCTCAGTCAATAAGGTTATCTATCAGTTTTACATTGTACCTTTAAACAAGTTCATGTGCAACACACTATTCCAACACACTATGTTTATTTACTAATAAATTATAAATTCCCAGCAATAATGATAGGCGCAGGAATTTGGGTCCTATATAGGTCTAACAAAGGAATGGCGGACCAAAATTAGATCCTTATCTTTTGATGTATGTTTCTCATCTAATCCTAGCATTAATCATTTGAAACGAAACTAAAATATTTAATTTTAAATTTTTTAAAAATTAAATATTTAGTACCTAAAGGCAGGACACACTGCGATTCGCAGTCATTTTGGCAGCCCGTCTTGCGCCAATAACCACCCCCTTACAGAATAACACCCTGAAATACAAGCACATGTGCTGTTGTGTTTCGGTGAGTGAGTAAGGGATGCCGGAGCCCATTTTCACTATCACTTCCCAATCCCTTATCCTTAATTCTACTGTAGTTGGCAGCGCACTTGCAGTAGGTACCTGTGGCGTTGCTTATGTTATAGACGACAGTAGCCACCTACCATCACGTGGCATGTCAGCCTGTCTTCCAACCTTGACATTAAAAAAAATGAAAACATAATTAAAATTAAATAAAGTTAATATCTAAAACAAATTGAAGCCAAAAACACCTACACCAGCGCACCTTAGTTTTAATTCTCCTTTTAGGAATCAATTAGAGAAGCTCAGAGCGCCCGTGGTTTTCACTTGGTTGGTCTTAATATTTAATAACATTATGAAATGCGTTTAGATCTCATAATATAACACTACAAATTACTGAGAAGTACTGAGCACTACAATATTCTACCAACTGTAATGCAAACTATGAATATTTTTGAAATAATTTCACTAGAGTTTATTGTACTCAACTTTTGTTTTTCTTGTAGAGAATAGTTATCTCAATTATTTCTTACAATTTCATATAAGGAGTAGTTTTGTATATACATTTGAATTTCTGTTTTTTATGTTGATATCGGAAGGCAGGAAGGATCATTTGATCGGAAGGGGGCTGCCATCATCTATTAGTACACTGCCGACCTTAAGGATGGCTAAGGAATTAAGAAGGGATAAGAGGGCTCTGGCATCCCTTACTCACTCACCTAAACTCAATCGCATATGTGCTGTTAATTACGGTGATCTCAACTATTTATAACTGCGGAACGCCTTGTGCCCTGCCACTACTAATAATTAATATAAATCCATACTAATATTATAAATATGAAAGTAACTCTGTCTTTCTGTATGTCTGATTACCATTTCACACCTTAACTACTCAACCGATGGTCATGAAATTTTGCATACACGTTGTCAGGGATACAGAAATGAAAATAGGGTACCTAAGTAATTATTAGGGATTATCGAAAAATGTAAAAAATGTGGCGGCACCACCGTCGTCATAGCAATAAAGATGTCATATATTTTCTTACATTTTTTATTTTTCAACTCAGATAAAGTCACGGACAACAGCTTATACTAAAATACAATATAGGCACTGAAATTAGGTTTCATATTATATGTATACTAGCTGGTGCCCACGACTTCGTCCGCGTTCAAAATGTTATATAGCCTAAAGCCTTCCTCGATAAATCGCTTATCCAACACAAAAAGAATTTTTCAATTCGTACCAGTAGTTCCTGAGATTAACGCGTTCAACCAAACAAACAAACTCTTCAGCTTTATAATATTAGTAATATAGATTAATATCTGTTCATAATTATATTGTTCTTCTATTATATGTTTTCGTTGATGTGTGTTCAGCTCTAGGTCTTCAGTAACTGAGCCTCTGATGAAACATGTATGATGCGATTGAAACTTACATATACATACTATATTATATGTTAATACATACACATAAAATATTATTCATTTAGTTTTAATAAACACTGATTGTAGTCTCTTTTTAGATTTTATATTAATTGAACCCGCGAGACCTTTGTACTGTCGGAGTACGAAAACCTTCATCAGTTTTCAAATTCATTCCTTTATCAAGTCGTCTCTTAGTACCTTTTGAAACTAAAGCACTAAGCAGACAACTGACAGATATTTGGAATGAAATTTTGGCATGACTGAAATCTCGACATTAAAGTTACGAATCTTTTCTTACCCCGACTGTACTTGAAATTATTAAAAGGTTAAGATACAAAGCTTTTAAATAAATGTTACAAATTAAAATTACACATTAACAAATTAAAATTGAAAAAAAAATACATTTATTTTATTCATTTTATACCAGTTTTTACTTAAATAACTTATTTATTTTATATATTAATAGCTATCTATATTAAAAAAAAGTATACACAATTAAATAACTAACTATAAAAATACAGAGAAATATGTATAATACAAATATACATATTTTTAAGCAAAGATAATCCAACACTTATGAATATATATATTTTTTTATTTCATTCAATTACTTATACTTTACTGGTGAAATTTCCTATACATCTTATCAATAATATTTTATAATCCTTCGTATTTAACAGTGCTCTTAATGGGTAATGCGATATTAGTGGGTGTACAATTAGAGAATGGTAAACAAAGTCTGCGGTAGAGGCTTTCCCTTCTGACCTCACAGACTTAATTGAGAAAATTCCTCTGAAAATCGAATTCAACTCCACGTGTTAATTGTCTAGGTTTAATTGTGACTTCATTTTTGCGTGCTTATAGTTATTGGAATTTATTTGTGATATATCCAAAATAATTAATTGATATCTATGTTTACTTAACTAAAATTTACTTATTTATTTATTTTTTAGTTCGAGATCAATAAAACCATAATTTTAAATATTTAGTTTTGTACAAAAATCATTCCGGCATTAATTCGTCGTAGGGAACTTGCTCCAGAAGTGTATCCAAGTTCTTGACAACGGCAGCACTAAGTGACTGGCATATTGATGGTCCCACGTCAGCTACTATCTCTCGCCACAATTCATTGAGCATTTTGTTGATTTGGTCTCCTGAATGGGAAGATATATGATTTTAAAAGTATTAATGCCAAGAAAAGTGATTATCCCAATTATATTTTATATAAATTTCTGATTTCCTTTTAATGCACAAATCATTTAAGGCTATTTTTTTACAACACTCACCTATTGTTTTCTCGTTAAGTAAATTTTCTAATCTAAAAGTAGCTCTCTCAACTTCGTACTTAATATCGTGTTTTATGATTTTCCAATGGATTTTGCCATCATCTTGTTCTATATGTTCATACCAGAAACGAACATGTAATAAAGCGTTTTCTGCAAAAGATATTTTTTTTATATTTAGGTACTAATAATAATAAATCTGAAGAGTGTGTTTTTTTAATCTCTGGCACTGGCATCGGATATGAAAAACTATTTTTGCGTTTGGTATCCTATCCTTAAGAAAATACATAAATGTTACATCACGTCTTAGGAGCCGAGCAATTTCAGAAAGAACGCTATGCGTAAACGAAGTAATAGCAATTGAATCTCTATTTCAATTTGTTATATCATGTAAACGCTACAGGTGACATTTTATCGTGTCGATATTTTAATTTCTTAGTTCATCCTAAATTTAATTGATATCAACAAAGTAAATGGGTTACGCACTCAACACAATTGACGAATCGCCACTTGATGTCACAGGTATCACCAAAATCCTCCCACTAAGATCGTACTTATTTGCAACATCTAGATTCACTAGTGCATCAGCACTTATCAGCTTTTTCTTTAAGTCGAATCTGATTTCAAAAAAAAAGTATTTAAAAAATAAGGTACAGACAGGGTTGAACATATCTCGAGCAATTCACAGGGGTAATGATGAGGAGTACCTCTGCAATTTCTCTTATATTTATAATTAACTAGCGATACGTTCCCGACTTTGCCCGGAAGACATTTTTATATACACAAATTTTTCTCGTTTATCCCTCTTGCTATTAGTGAAAAGGGTATTAAAATCCGTTAGCTTGTTTAGGAGGAGTTAGCGGAAATATACAGACGCGGAAAACGACTTCCATTTATGTATATAGTACTAGCCGTTGCACGCGACTTCGCCCGCGTAATTTTATAAAATATAGCGTATGTTACTCACTGATAATGTAGCTTTTTATAATCAGTCCAGTACTTTTTGAGTTTATTCATTAAAAACATACAAATTTTCTCTCTTTATAATATTAAGTATAGATAAATGATATAGTAGATGAGTTTGTCATTATACAAGAGGCATGAATATGGTAACTAAATTATAATCTGTTATAAAATAACGAAAATAATGTATAGTGGAATACACATCTAAATAAATATATTCTAATACTCACTTTAAATCTTTAAGATCCATCGCTGATAAACCTTTAAAGTAATTATCCTTGAATATGAGTTTTATACCGTTTTCGTTGGGAACATAAACAATCATTTGTTCCACATATAAAGGATCCAATGGTGCAAGATTCCTACTGGGATCACCCATTGAAAACTGCTGCAGTGAATCTCTTGCCGACTTAATAGCACATTCGTTTAAATTCGGATCATTCCTTGAGCACGATTTAAGATAATCCGCTGAAATTTAAATTATAATAGACATTAGAAACATTAAATCAATGGGCTACTGATTTAACCAACTAGAATATTTCAGACATAGATTTTTTTTATTCATAATAGATATACTTATACTTACCTAGATTATTTTTAAGATGTTAATTTTATTAATTAGTATAGATAGAATTAAGCATATTGTAAACTACTTAGCTGTCTGTGCCCGCAACTTTGTACGTGCGGATTTCGTGTGGTTTGTATTTCTGTATTCAGTATAACGGTTTTGTTTGTAAATCGATTGGAAAGAAACAAACACTAAATCTTACGAGAAGCTTGCTACAATAATACATCATTGAAAACCGTAAAGCGACAAAAAATTAAATCTATTTTTTTGACCTAGGTAAAATGAGCACAAAGTGTTTTCTAGAAAAAATATTTAATGTACAGACAGGGCTATTTACGATTTTATTATATGCATAGATTTAAAAATTACTTACGCAGCCCAATTGAAATTACACTAGAAATTAATTGTAAAATAAATAAAAACAAACGCAACATTTTTCACAAACCAACTTGAATTGCGATTCAAAATGCATTGTATTGTATTAGCTTGTTCCGTACTATATAAACATACGAAAAATTATATGTTACGAACTACTAGTTAGTGAGTTCAAACGCCCACTTTAATATCATACAAGTGAAGATAAACAGTCATTCGGGCTCATGACTAATGAAAATCCTAAAAAACATTGTCTGTAACCTTTGCTATGTTTTTAACCTTACAAAAATACTTTCAAATTAGTAATTTAAAAAAAGAATCTATGAACCCATTGATGTAAATTATTAAACAGACAGACAACATTTCAAATTATTATCAGACAAACATAAGCTTTACGTACTTATGACGTAAATTGAATTAGAGAAAATTATGTTGCAGTGAACATACATGTTATTATAACATGCAATTTATCATAGTATGACGTCATATGATATTTATTGTAAGTACTTAGTTACGTGTGAGTTGTACGTATTAATTATGTCTAAAAATAAATTAAATAAATTTGTTTCTTAAATTGTTTTAAAGTTTGTATAAAAATGCTAAAAGTAAAAAGTAAAATTGAGTGAAAAAATAAATAACGACGGGTTGTGGTTTCTTTTAAAAGGCCACATAGCGAAATTCGTGTCGTGGCTTTCATAATTTCCAACCACAACGCATTGTGATGTGATAATAAAGAAAAGCCACAACGCGTTCTGAGCTGTCTAATGCAACCACATCGTCACGGATGGAAAACCAAAACTGTTGAAGAAGTAGCATATCAACTCGTTGATATAGTTTGTTTGTTTGGTGCCCAAAAAATATTTTTTTTTTATTAAATGTGGTTCGTAATGAATCTAGTTCATAGAAAACCTCGACATTTTCAAACTCAAGGTTCAGTTGAGTGGTCAAATAAAGATGGCTGACAATATTTCACAGAAGTAATTCAATGGAAGATCAGCGCAGGTTCTTACAACCTGCATTATGCTGAATTGGAGCCGGTTCGTGACAAGGGACGTTTGTGTGTGTCTTCCGTACTAATATTATAAATGCGAAAGTATGTTTGGATGTATGAATGTATGGATGCATGTATGGATGTTTGTAACTCTTTCACGCAAAAACTACTGAACCGATCACCATGAAATGCATACACGTTATCTGGGACACCAAAAAGGATATAGGGTACCTTTCATCCAGAAAAAAAGTACTATTCTCGAGGAATCAATTAAAAATAAAAAACTAACGCCTGGTCAAAGTGTTATATCAACACGAGGTCAAGCGTTATATTGATTTTTCTTTTAATTTTCAACGCGGACGTAGTCGCGAGCACCAGCTAGTCTTCATTATCTTCAAAAGTACCTGACCTAGCTTTATACAAATTTCTTTGCGGTCCAGTGTATTTGGTAAGAAATGGTAGGTACTTAAAAATACAAATCTGCTTCCAAGCTCGCTTGACAAGCGCAGGAAAAGCGGAGCAAATGAAAAATGGAGCCAACAATATATCACTTGGAAATGTAAATAAAACCGTTTATGTAATCATAACAAGTCGTTGCGTTTTTGACGCGACAGACAGATTACTGCACTACATTTATTATCAACCTTAAATTTTACTACCTAAAGCGCTTTTTACTTTAACGAAACGTCTATTACAGCAACTGATAAGTTTAAACTATACGCATATCGAAATAGTGTACAGTTTAGAATGAAAGTTGAGTGCTTCAGCGAAAATACAAATGAGAATGTTTTGTTAGCAAATGGTTGGCCGCGGCATTTATTTTAGTGTTTTGAAATTTTTAGATTTCCGAATTGTTGTGTTTATCGTCCAGAATTGCTTTTACGTTATTCTAAAAGAAAATGAGACTAAAGTTTATTTTGTAACACAATAATATATTAAGAACTCTAGCTATTGCCAGTAATTTCGAAAATCTCAATTTTTTTTTCAGGATAAAAAGTGTCCTATAGGTTTAATCCAGGTAATCATCAATACATCCGTGAAAACCGAATTCAAATCGGTTAAGCCATATCTTATATTAGCGTGCACAAACGCACAGACAAGCAGACAAAAATTCTTATTTTTTGACCTCGGTAACATAAGTAGATATAATGTGTACAAATTGGTTTTTGAAAAAAAATATTTATTGTACAGACAGGGCTCGCTTACGATCTTATTATATGTAGGTATAGATTTAATTTTATTATTATGATAAGATCGTAAAGTTAAAAATGGATCGCTAAGCGAAAAATTTCATTATTTTTGTTCGCACCCAAAGTTCCTAGCTACGACTTTTCAAACTTTAAACGAAACGACGTCTGCCGTGTCAGCTAGCTAGCTTTAATAAAAACTCGAGATTTTTTTTTATTGTAAGTATTTTTTAAACTTTAAAAATTAAAAAAAAAACTGGAAGCGATCGGTCACCGTAGTTAGACGGAGAGCCTAATTTATGAATGCGGAACGCGGTGTGCCTTCAATAGTTAGTATTGAAACTATAAATCACTTAATTATTCACTCAGTATGTAAAACATCGAAAATTCTGATAAGCGAAAATGTATACAACCTAGCTGGCACGTTATTCTTTAAAGCGCTGATATGATTATCTCTGAATACTGTGTAATTACAAACGATTTACTCACTTATTATCTGTTATTACAGCTTGGGATTAGTCGTATCCGCGTCTATTAGCTTACTCTTCAATAATAATTAGGTGATTGTTGACAATGTTACATTTCAAAATTAATTGGATCAAATTATTTCTATGTAAACATCCCCTCTTGTCTAATCAGTGTTTCGTATTGACACGGGGCATCTTATGCGCCTACCCTCTTTTGCTTACTTGGAGATATCTTATGTTTATAAACATACTAACTGGTGCCGGTGACTTCGTTTTCGTTTAAAAATAAAAATATTATGAGTAAATATGACATGTTTTTCCTCTGACGAAATGGCGCCGCCACATTTTGTTTATAATTTTAAATGATCCTTCGCGAACAGTAAGTTCTTTTTCTGGGTGAAAGGTACCATGTCCTTTCCTGTACTTATATACAAAATTTCATGATAATCGGTTGAGTAGTTAAGGTGTGAAAAGTTAAAAGACAGACAGAGTTTTTTTCACATTTATAATATATATTAGTAGAGTACATTACATTTATAATAATAATATTAACTAGTGTAAAATTAAACAAATAAGTAACAGAATTTCTTTAATTAAGGAGACCTCAAAAACGGTGTCATATCATCAATTAAATAATGTTTCGTTGGTACATTATCAAAAAATTTGTTTGTATACTCATACACATACTTCATAGTTAAGTCCATTACACTTGATCCAGCCATATGGAAAATCGTTCTCCAGTTATTATTCAGTAGATCCTTTATTGAGTCACCTAAAGAGACAAAAATGAATCATAATAATTATGAAAATGTATCAACAAAGATCACGTGATTACGCTACAGGCTACAGGGCTTTTAAAAGCCATATTTTGAGACTAAAATTACTACACTGGCGCTAAAATATTATAGAATTAGCTCATTTAAATCTAATAAAGAAATTGGGAAACCAACATATAGTGTACGAGCTAATATAATAAGGCAACCGTCCAAAAGTGTGTAAACGTATCGGGTACATAGTATGTATCGGGTGCTAGGGAACTAAGACTGTTAATTATATTATTTTAATAAATTTTATACATATGCATAGTTAATGTTAAATAATATGTAATAAATATAATTAAAATTAAATATCATAATGTTACTAAAATACCGCGGAATATTTCATTAATTTTGGAATAACTAATTATATATGGTTTTATTGAAAGAAAATAATACAATATTTATACTTACTGGAATCTTCATTGTCTATGTAAAATCCATCGATATCAAATGATACCTTGTCTAATACTTTATATTTGTAGAGTGTGTTTGTTCTGTCAAATGTGACATATATTTCACCATCATCTTTCTTGTTTATTGTAAGATAGAATTCAAGTTTAATATTGATTTTGCCTGAAATAAAAATATTTAGTTATGAATTGTAATCAGAATCTTACACACATGTGTAATGTTAATATATACTAATATTACAATGAGGTGAAGTTTGTATTTTTGTATGTATATAGATGGTTATCTACGAAACTACTCATCCAATTTAAAAAAATCCTTCATTAATAGTTAAAAAATAGAATCTCAGGATGGACATAGTGTAAATTCTAAGCCCGCGTCTTCAGGCACCAGTTATCTAAAAATAAGGATTCAAAGTTTGGCAGAAGTAATATTGTAGGTATGTCAGGCGTTATAATATCTTTTATTTTTCAACACAGATGAAGTTGCAACGAGCTAGTTACACAATATGTCAAAAAACATTAACGACTTCTAGTTTTCTTTATCTAATATGCAGTGCCCTATTTCACACTGCTTTTCAAATAAAATAATTTCTAAACGTCGATTTAAATATTAAAAACTGGCGTCTGAAAAGTAAATGTAACTTACTGATTTTCACTTTTGCTTTGCCATCACCCTTGACTGATCCGCCTAAGAAGGTCACAAGGAAGGGATTTAAAGGTGTTGCCAGATAATGGCCTTGAAGTGTAATATCACACGTTATATTGGCTTTTGCACGATTCATTTCTAAGTTGATTCTGAAAAACAAAATAAATCATCTATACTAAAGAACAAAACTTAAGTGTTGTTTGTAAATTTGTAATGTCAAAATGACTACTTTTTACTAAATGATTACTAAAATTTATAGGTACATAGGTACCTACACTTATGTGTTTGTTCCGGCTAATTTCTAAAACGGCTGGACCGATTTTTTACGGGACGTTCACTGGCAGATAGCGGATATTATAAGGAGCAACTTAAGCTAGTATTTTATAACTAATAGAAACATAAATAGTTTTCTTTTTTTATCATTTAAGATAAAATGTAAAAGCTTAACGAGGTCCCTCGTCATGCGATGGGACCGGCAAATATTCCCCAGTTGTATAATGATAAAAGAAAATAAATGGAAATGTAAATAATGTATAAGACTATAGAGGTAAGTAAGGCATTATTATGAGATAGAAATATACGGCCCACGGGGGTTGTGTAACCTCTGGGGGAAACTGCAAAAAAGTCTCGAAATAAAATCTTCTGTGTGATAATATTATAATGGAAAAAATCAATCCCTGATTTAAATCTTAAAAGGTGATATTTTAGTACTTACAATTTATTACAAAGTAAATCCTAGATTGCATTTTCTAAAATATATGTGATTCTTATTTGAAATTTTCAAAGCTGGATAATACGATATTACAACACCCGACTACATCAGCCTATAAAATGCAAGATCCTCCTTATTGCGAGGTTTGAAGCCAATAATCCCCATATGCACCCGTTACATTGCCGACTCCAAGAATATTACTCGTTCAGAGACTTATTTATTTCTTACTTATAAAATTTTACGTTGGATGATATTTCAGATTTACTAGTTAAATAATACATTCAATGTGAACATTAGACTTCTGTGAAACTTATTTTGTTAAGTATTTATTTACATATGTGCAAGTGGCTATATCGTCGCCTATTGACCCAAAAGCCCACCGCTATAGAGGGTTACAAATTGCACTGCCAAGGATATGGGATACAACAGCACACGTGCTGATATTACTCTATGGTCACCTGGTTCCGTAGGGGGTGGTTCCCGCCGCTATATGGGCTGCCACTTTATGTCGGTGAAACGCAGTGTGCCTAAATTAACTTATCGGCTACAAAATGGGCTACAGTTAATACTCGCATGAAGATAAAATCGTGATGGAACTATAATCACCTAGTTAATATTTAATCTAAAATTCTTTTTTTACTGCATATAACATACTAAACCTCCGCCATGATTTCGTTTACGTTCAAACCACGTACGCGTGGTGAGCGCGCAATATTAGACACTGCTTATTTATCATTATTATTATTTTTTTTAAATAAAAGTAGCCTAAAGTTATTCCTTATAACATCAGCTATTTTCCAGTGAAAGCTTCGTCAAAATCGGTTGAGCCGTATCTGAGATTAGCCGGTACAAACATACAAATAAAATAAAACTAAAATCTAAATCTATTAAAAATTAGTTATTTTGACATTACACACAGACATTTCAATTTTCTATAGACAGTTATCTTAACTATGTATACTGTACTCACGAAAACGAATTAAATTCACAATCCTTAACGCCTGTAACTACGCTGTCGACCAAAGTAATATTGGCGAACCCAAAGGGCGATATAGATACACTCTTCAAGATGAAAGGGTCAATAGGCGGCATGTCTAATTCCGGAATACCATTTGTGCCGACATTTAGTAACGCTGTTTTGTATAATCCTTTCAAGCATTCTTGGTCCTTGGAATCACACTTAACTAAATTGTCCACTGTAAACAAATGTAATTTATAAAACAATAAAATAATATTGAAATAATCCGATCGTCTTTACAAAAATATTCGGATGTGAACAAAAAATATTATACTTTTGATTGGAATTTGTTATTGTTAGGGTTAACATTTCTAGAACCTAACCTAACTAATTTTTTTTTTCATATATTATTTAAAATTATATTGACGAAAGTATAAAAAAATTGAAATAAATAAATAAATAAAATGATCGAAGGGATAATCCCAAAGTACCTTAAGAATCATAATACTTAACTTTAAATTAAAAGAAAACCGATAATATAAATAAAACTATTACTTTAAATATTTTAACTTACCCAATGCTGCATCGCTGAAAACAAATACAGAACTTAATAGTACTAACATTTGTTTTAGTACAAACATAATACTTTACGACTTAACACAGTTTATTAACAAAGTTAAAAACGAGTAGTTTTTATAGTAATATGAAACAACAAAGTTGCATTCGGTTTTCGTATCACATCATTCAGTCATAATTATTATGATAAAACGTTGCTACCTTCTATAACTTATCAATGACGTTTGAATACGGTAGGCACATAAATATGTAAACACCTTTTATCAATATTGAAAATGCGCAATACCTACTCAAATTTTATAGCAAATAGTTATTTTTATGTTTCATGAACAAAAGCATAGAGTTTATTTGTTTACACAATTCAAATAAATAAATTTACACACACAAATTTAATATTTAAATTCAAATTCAAAATAATTTATAATGTTCACATATTCACCAGACTGTAATATATGTAAGGTAGTTAGGAATTATCCATTAGCATGTATATAATTCTAAAACTATGTGCCCCATTCTGAAATTAAACGTATCACAAGTAAGACGATGTTTAATTGTTATCTTTAACCAAGTCAGAGACATTTCAGTGGCGACGAGAAAACGTGAATTTTACATAAGACATTATTTTACTGTGTAAAGCGTAAAGCTGTGTAAAAATCCGTAAAGCTTCGTAATAACATAATAATTTCCTTCATTATGTTATGTGAGATTCCACTTCAAAATCAAGCAAACAAAATAATATAAAATAATTGTGTTAGTATTCATATTCTTAATTTTAACCCCAAACGGATTCGTAACTCCCAAACGGATGGATCGATTTGTATGATTATTTTTTTGTTGTTGTTAGAGAGCTGACGTTATGGAGATGTTCATAGCTATGATTTATGAAGATCTGTTCAGGCGTTTGAAGACTATCAGCCCATTTCCTAGTTGACGAAGGGATTTCACTAACTTCGACAGGTTAAATTGATGTGAAATTTGGTATAGGTATACTGTTACTTCTGTGTGCGGTTGGTATTTCGATGGTAGTCTTAACTTGATGCTGCAGCATCTAGTAGTCGACGGTATAACCAACTCCTCAGTAACTTACAGCAGATATAGCGTGTTCGGGCTCATTAGAAAGTGTGGGGTTGGTTTATAATTTTAATTATAGTTTCAACTTTGTTGTATTTATACTTATACTTCATTTTTTTATTAAATAAATATTATTTTTACTTTTACTTCGAGACTCTTTATCGTTGTGGTTTTTATAAAATATCAGGTCTTGCATATAAATTTGGTTTCATATAAATTTAGCCATTGTTTCGGAATTTAATAAATAAAATCAATTAAGACAGAAATAATCAAAATTTTATACTCTTTTCATCTCCTACATAAAAACAATTCACGTCTGAGGACGTTATTGCTAACAATTTATTTCCATAAAGTAAAGAGAGCGACTTCATCTTTTGGGAATCTCTTGTTTGGGAAATTACTACCACAAAATTCTATAACGTCACGCAATTTTGTTCAACCAATTTTTAAAGAAAACGAATAATAATGAAAGAAAAACTGTTAAAAGAGATTATATCTGTTTCGGTTATAAAGTAAGAAATAACTTTTTATTTTTTTATTTTAACCACTTGCAACTCAGAGGTGAGAATCCAGAGGTGAGAAAAAGTTAAGAATTAGTAGTAACTAGCTACACGCTCCCGGCTTCGCACGGGTGCAAAATAAAATCCTATCTTTTAAGTTGGACCAAATTACACAATTTATATTAGATTAGATTTAGAGAGAACCTCATAAAGTCTATTTGACGAGCCCATCGGATGAGTAGGGTGCTTGACTTAGCGCTCTGTCTCAGGGGTCCCGGGATTGATTTCCGGCAAAGTCAAATTTGGAAATAAATTGTTTAAAGTTGACTTTGGTCTGTATCTGGAAAGTGGCGTCAGAGAATACTGCGTTTCGCAGTCATTTGGGTAACCCAACTGACAGCAGTAGCTAACCAGCAGTTACATAAGGCCACAGTGAAATAGCAGCATGTATGCTATGACTGCCGTATTATGTTTCCTACTCCCTTATTCTTACTTTGGTTGGCAGCGCCCTTGTAGCACCTGTGGCGTTGCTTGTTTTATAGACGTCGGTAGCCATCTACCATTAAATGAACGGCCTGTCTGTCGACCTTAACATAGAAAAAAAATCCAAGTTATTACAAATACACAGGATTAGAAGTACGAGTGAAATCTACTTAAGTATTAAAATCGCGAGGCTTTAGTATTAAATATTTCGCAATTATTTAATCGCATTAATATTTTATCTCACAAATATTAATGCGATTAAATTTATTTCACAAAGTTTATAAGTAATAACTATTAAATAAATTTTCATTATAGCAAAATTTTGTTAAAAGTAAACTATGTAAAATTCAACAGGCGTTGGCTTTAAAGTTACTATACTTGTATATAATATACTTGTATATATATATATACTTTTTATACAATTGCTATAGGAAAAGTCAACTCTATATTTATGGCTTAGGTACCGTTCAAAAACAGATTTATATTTTATATTTGGAAGTTTTGTGACATTTTAAGAATTATACATAAAATAACTATAGCGTCTTTAGTTATTTAGACTATAATACGAGTAGGTCTTAAACATATCAGAAGATTGAAAGTCTAGAAATTGCTCTTAGAATAGAAAGTCTTTAGTTTCCGTTGGTCATATAACTAATTTTTGTGAGTAAACAAACATGTAAAAAAATCTGTCTATAATGAAAATTCCTGGAAATAAATGACCAAATAGAAACAATCGATTTGATGCAGTCTTCAGTAGTTTTATATTTGGATTTAAACCAAATACAAAACTTATCTACTACAGTCTAGAGTCGAACAACCAGCCGAAACTGGACAAAAAAATTTCACTACAAGAGAAGAGAGCTGATCCCTCTTCTCACTAGATTTAGAACAAAGCTGATCCGCTGCACAACTGATACCTTATGTACAGACCGTTCCTCAGCTAAATGATTCTTTGGCTATATCGATCCGATGGTTCTCTAACGGAACTCCATATTTCGGAACATATCCTTCAGAGAAATGCCGAGCATGGCTCTTTCTATTGACTTGCAATTTGCCTCACGTAGGTAATTTGGTCAAATATATTTATAAACTAGCTGAACCCGGCCACGCTTTGCTGCGTCGTGCGCATGGGGCGCGTGCGGTACTGGACTCTGCTTAATATTTTTTTCTAAAATAAAATTAGGCTAAGTAATAAAAGTAGGCCTCTTTATAACATCTGCTGTCCGCCAGACGAACAAACTGGCAAAATTAAAAAAAAATGTTATAAGTTTTCTTATTATACTTTGATATACATTTATAAATTATTTTGACATTAAAAACAGATATTTCATTTATAGGTTGTTTGATGAAATATAATGTTGAATTACAATTATAATACCTAAATTGGATATTGGATAATGTATAATAATATTTGTGCCTTTTGTTTCTTTAGCAATATATTGTGAAATATATTGCTAGAGAATCGTAATAAAGATGAACTTCACTTTGCAATGAAAGTACAATTTTTTCCATTCATCGGTTTACTGTTACAAAGGGGAAATGTAAGAGCTTAATAGCAATAAAAATATTACTTAAGTGTAATAATATGATTTCGATTACTTTTGCCGGAAACCTTTTTGCCAATTTATTTTCCTCTAGGCCAACGGGAAGTAAAGTAACCCTATAGGGTTTGACAAGGTGAAATATCATTGCAAACGGCCTCATCTTTTGATCGCATCGAATTATATATAAACTTGACATTTTGTAAACCGACCATTTTAAACCATATAATTGTTATGTTAAGGAAATATTGATTTTGCACCCAATATTTAAATTGAAAAAATATTCTTTTCTTCAATATTTTTAACCAAACGAGAAAGAACAAATCTGCAATTAAATTTAAGAAAATATATGCCATTTTATAGCATTTATGATTCAAAATGAAATATATTTTTAGTAAGTATACCTTTAAAATTTATCTTTTAAAATTGTCTAAAATACCTATTTGTACCGCTGCTGCTGCCTTTACATATGTCTTTCGGAACCCTGTGTAATCATTAACGAAGCTTTTGAGTTTTTTTTTTAAATTGTCAGCTAAAGCTTAAATAAAGTTTTATATATTTAAATAGCTTCGCAATGTTATTCGCACCACCTCGTGTTAGCTTGAAAGCCGCTAATTTTCCATGCAACAACATAAATATTGTCATATAGGCTGACGGTCTTCTTGATGGTAGGGGGATACCGTTGCTTATTAACAAGCAACGCCACAGTATTTGACCTTAGGTGCAATTGTGTGCTATCGACCTTAGTAATATTAAGGATAAGGGTAGGTAAGTACATACAGGCAAATTTGCTCTGGCAAAATAGGGAAGGCACCAAAACCCAATAGCCCACATGCCGTTATTTCACGGTGGTCTTCTCTGAGATCCTATGAGGGGGTAGACCGGGCTGCCCAATTTATAACTGAAAACAGTGTGCCCTGTCACTACTACCACCGCAGAGTGAATTCAGAAGTGGAACTGAAATTACTTTGGTCCATGCTACATCTTTTCTTTCCGTAAATGCCAGCAGCTAGGTGTCTAAATTAATCTTTTTTTTTTTACAAGAAGAATCCATCATAGATAACCACCGGCCTTGGACAGACCGGTGGGTTATGTGGGACTCCTGCCCCGAGATTGTAGTGGGGTAGACCTACCGACTAAACCTCTTGGCGTCCGATTAGTAGATAAAACTGAATGGAAATTTTAGTTCTATTCATGATAAACCGTTGATGATTTTTAGTATAGGTTAAAAACGAACTATTGACGAAACGTAAAATAAAAAGTTAATCGGTAAAAAATAAATAGAAACATTTTACGAAAACGAACGATCTGTGTAAAAAATCGTTGACCGAGCGACTTTAACAATCGCATTGTGTTGTCAGATTACGCAACATTGTTGCTTCTGGCATACACCATAATTCACAAGAAATCGTACCACTTTAATTGACGTACTAACCTGCTTACTAGAGCGACTAGTTTTGTTTAAGCTGTTTAAAGAGTAAAATAAAACAAATTTACTCTCAAATTTTACGAAGCAACTTCATCTAAGTTTTAGTCAAATGTAATAAATATTAAGCCAGTGTAGTTAACATTAAGTAATATCTACGTATCCTTATTTAGTATAAATTGAAGTTGCTTTTTATGTCTGTATATCCGCAAACTTCTCCTAATATACTTAGGATTACTTCTCCTAGTATTGCGTAGTATACGCAACGGATTTTGATGCGGTTTTCACCTTCAGTTAGACAATTTTTATTCCGATAACCTTCCGGATTAGATTTAATCATAAAACCTAATTAAGTTTTTATTTAAGTAGAAAAAAATCAATAATTTGCAACCAAGTCGCCGAAACTGTCCGCATTTGTCTGTTTCTTCGCTAACTACTTCTAATCTAAACACACAACGGATTTTGATTCGGTTTTTACTTATGGAAAGAAGGAACGTTTGTGTAAATAAAAAACTAGCTGTTGCACGCAACTTCGCCGGCGTAACTTTAAAATATAGCCTTTTTTACTCGCTGATAACGTAACTTTCTATAGTTAAAAGAATTTTTAAAATCAGTCCAGTAGTTTTTGAGTTTATTCATTACAAACATTCTCTCTTTGTAATATTAGTATAGACTGCATCCCGGGTGCACTGAAATCACGGTACCTTATATGTTTTTACAGATCTCTTATAAACATACACTTCGGAGCACTGAATAATATTTATTAAGTGGTAAATTTTCTTAAAATCAAACATTGTCATTTTTTGACAACTGTCAGAATTTTGCACCAAACGTGAACGTCGTGTGTTATTTGTTATTTATTTACTTAAAAGGAACAATGCAAGGTGAAGTGCAGACATTAAGACTTTTAACTGTCACTCAACCTTGTCTACTTGGCTACATCATACTTATTAAAATGTTTGAATAATACATGATGATTCACTGGTTTGTCCAGTGAAATTTTAACATATTAAAGTAAACAAGGTTACGGTCTACACGCAACCGCGATGTTATCAATATTTGCATGTAAAAAAGATTTATAAGTATTAACAACGTTGTGAAATAATATTTTAAAGGCATTGAACATAAAATATAGGAAAAATTTAATGCTGTCACATCTCTTACAAGAGGCTATAAACAGATCTTTTCAAGGTCTACATGACAAATTTTAGTGGAGTATTTTCGAAGAATAGTGAAAAACATTTATTAATCTAAGTAGCTGTGGCTGCGACCTCGTACGCTAATCCAGCTAATCATCAATACATCAGTGAAAACCGCATTCAGATCAGTTAAGTCGTTTCTGAGATTAGCGTGTATAATCGCATAGACAAACTTGTCTAAAAAAAACAAAATTAAAAATAAAATTAACATAATTCTAAAAACTATTTTGTTGACCTGGGTAAAATAGAACTACAACTGTTTTTTTTTTTTTTTAATTTAACGTACAAACACGGCTCGTTTACAATTTTATCATATAGGTATATTCTAACAGAATATATATTATACTTTTTTTTTTTCATATATTTACACAGCCATTTAAGCCCCATCACGCCCTTAGTTAAGTTATCTATAGGTACTAATATTATAAAGCTGAAGAGTTTGTTTGTTCGGTTGAACGCGTCAATCTCAGGAACCAATAGATCGAATTGAAGAATTCTTTTTGTGTTTGATAGTCCATTGTCCATTTATCGTGAAAGGCTTTAACATATAACATTTTGAAATAACATTTTGAACGCGGACGAAGTCGCGGGCAACAACTAGTAAGAGATAAATGACAATGATAAACACATCATTATTATTATTTCCCGCATCACAATGCAGCTCCGCTATCACTAGGCCTATTCTATTTAAAATATTTTATAAAATCATTTATCCTGACTGACTATCAACTCACAGCCAACTATGTATATAGAAAGCTGAAATTTGGAATATAGATACATTTTATAACGTAAACATCCGTTAAAAAAGGATTTTTAAACATTTCAAATCCTTAAGAAGTCGGGGCGGGTGGTTAGTATTTTAAATGTATGCATCAATGAAGCTTTTTTCTTTAAGTACCTGGCACAATAAGCAAGTGATGGACATCTTCTATGCTCCCACAAATTTCGCAATTGGGAAAATAAAAATAATGTAATGACAAAATTATACAAAAACAAACATATAATTTAGTAACTTAAGTATACAAACAAGTAACTTAAGCAGGTATAAAAATAAATAATTGTAACATACACTAAGCAATGTTAGAGAATAATTTGTAAGCAATCACGTTTGATTGTACCTACACATAGTTATTTGACCCACAGAGAACGTTAATGATGCAAAAAAGGCTAATAGCAACCGCAAACGACTGGGACTTGAAGTAAAGGGCATGCCTAAACCACCAGTTGAGACGTTTGGTTTTATAGTGCGTGCTAGACTCTCGAGAGTGGAGCGAAACACGCTCGCCGAACAAAATTTATAGAACGTATTAGCGCTCGGCGTTGCGTGAAAATCGGGCTTCACATTGGCAAAGAGCAGGCCCAATTTGTGCAACCAAAAATGAGAAAGAACTCGTTTAAATTTACATAAGAAGTAACCGCGAGGAGCGAGGGTCAACCGCCAGTGTATCAGCGTGGTTCGTTTCGACCACATTGTTGTGTTGTCATTCTGTTGGGTTTGTCAAAAGTTTAGTAAGGGTATATTTTGGACTGTGCGTGCGTGCGGTAGTCGCGATGTGCTACAGACTTTTAGTTCTTTTCGCTATAGTGGCGATTGCGGCTAGTTTCGTCCCAATATGTTCAGCTAAGTTGGCTCGTAAGTTTTTATTTAATTCATTTTTTATTTTAAAATAATTATTAAGATTAAATAAGAGAACAAATACTAATAAAACCACGTCTTATTCCTTTAAAGAAGGATTTTTGTAAAACAATTCATTTCTTTACTATAATTGCTTATGAAATAATTTTAATTTGTGTGTTATCTTTTTTCTAAATTATTTTTTTGCTTAAAATAGTATTTATATTAAACCATAGTAGTCCATAAATATTAAAATAGATACTCTTTATCATATCTTAATTTAATTGGTAAGTAGATAAATTTGGCAAGCGCATTTGTATAATCCATCCTTAGGAATTTTTAGTGAATAACGTAACTATTTTAGTTTTGAAACCTCTCTAGCCTGATTTCTAAATATTTTTAACATGTTATGCTATTGTATTTTTAAAAGGTTTAATAAGTTTTGACCGAATCCTACTCGATTGAAGAATTTATAATTCTGTAGGTATACTTGTATTTCTATGGGTTATCGAATTGATATACGATAAATATGACTTTCCATTTCAAATATTCGAATGGAGATTCACAATAACAAATCAAACAAATGCTAAGGATTACTTAACTTTTCATTCTTTAGTATTCAACGATTCTCTTTTGATAAGTCCAAAGGATAATATCTTGTTAGTTAATACCTTATTCTATTCGGGACATGTGTAGCTAACAGTATCACACATACGCACCTACATCGTCGTCGGAATATTGTGTAAATAGAATCATTATGAAACGTAGTGAATGCGAAATTACAACACGCCACATTTGCAAATCTTATCTAGTTAACGCCGCGGAGTATGTTCTACTCCGTGTTTAAGCTGATTTAATGTTATTTCTTAATATTTTATCTTAGGTACTACTAATATATACTAATATAATAAAGATAAAAGATTTGTATGTTTGTAATGAATGAAAATTCTTTCACCTATTAGAAAGTTACATTATCAGCGAGTGACAAAGGTTATATTATTTTATAAAGTTACTCGGACGAAGTCGCGTGCAACAGCTAATTTAAAATATACGGATTAATTCGTTATTTCTGCGTGACGAATGATGTCATATCTACATATGATAGCTTAGTTACAGCGCCTTAGCTTGTAGCTTCTAAGAGATTGACATTCTTATTAACCTGTTGGTCGAGTTGATCTGAACTCTGATCGAACTTATCCTCATCTCTGGTTCAAAGTTTTGAAAGTTAATTTCGGCCTAACAGAGTTTTGTCCTCAGACAGTTCTATAGTCACCATTAGCTTTAGCCACAAGTGATGTGTCTGTGGGAAAATATGATTATGAAAAAATAACTTTGCGATGCGACTTCAGTAGTTCAAATGTATTTTTTGTATTTGTATTTTTCGATTTGTATTTTTTTTTGCAAAATACAGTCAGAATGGTTAAGGTTAACAATTAATGTCTACAATGTTTAAACAAACAAAATTTACTGATATTTTCTAAATGCAATTTAAACTGCTAGATTTTAAGGTCAATTGATCACAATAGAAAACATTCTTAGCATTACATAAAAAATTGTGCCTTCGTCCAAAACTAACCATTCAAATTCCAATCACCTAGAATTTTCGTATTTCGCCATTCCTAAGCTGGCCAGTGCTTTTGGCGGCAGTAACCAATTTTACAGAGAAAATGAAATATTCTTTACTTCATATTAATTGTAAAAGGAATTTGTCTAAAAAATGACCAAACAGAAGTGAAATTTCTTTGCCGATCAAATATAGGTATAGTATATGTCAGTACAAAAACGATACAAGAATCGTCACACGATCGTTACACTGAAGCGTCTCACAAAATTCAACCTTGAAATTTTACTTCCAAAGAAGCTTCACTTCAAAATATATCCAAATTCATTTTAGTTTAATTTTGAATGAATAAAATTATTAACACAACTAAATTGTTCTATATAGTCTAATAGGTCTTTGTTGTTTTCTACGAGTATGACACGAACTGTGTTATATAAGATTTTTATTTTAAATAGGTAAAATCTAAGAAAATATACAAAAAACACATAAAACTTTCATACTTATAATGCTTTTATCTGTGAATTATTTTGTTGGAATATTTTACAAAAGGTCACATAAGCAGTCCATGAAAATACGTAAAAACCAGAAGTCGTTTTACTTTTAACTACCTATGAATACAGAGGACACGCCTAAGGGCATTATAAAAAAAAACATTGTATGGTTGTGACCAAAAGAATGAAAAATATTATATAATCCTACACTTGTCATGTTGGTTGACATTTAGGTAGTACTCTTGGAGTTGCTGGAAATGAAATCGCGAAGCAAAATCATAACATATCAATCGAATATATTTTCATTATTCATTTTTTTAACAGCAATAACTTATTTGCTGAATATAGGTAATTACAATGATTTTATAATGAGTAGAGCTCGCTTCTCATGTGGGCTGGGGTGTGCAAATATTTTGAGAACACTATATAACAAAATAAGTAATTAATCACCACTAAGTTATCAGACATATAATCTTATCTTCTTTAATTTTCTTTTTAAATATATTAATATTGAGCTGCTTAATATTGTTCGCGATCTTGTTATAAATGCTGTGTGCTTTATATATATTATAATTACTCGTAAGAGCTGTGTGCTTTACGAATACACAACCTATTTGGATCTCTTTGAGCTCTTTTACTGTGCTCTGAAACTCGTCTAAATAAGATAGGGTTCGCTTTTACATAATATTATAACCTCATATATAAAAAATGAAGGCAGTGTTAGTATTTTATGTTTTTTAAAATAAGGCATACAACTATCTGTTACTTTTAATTTGGCCATTGTATTGGCCATTGATTTTCTGTTTTTTAATCAAGTGGTTTAAAGTTAAAAATTAAGTTGTTAAAACATATACGTCTATTTATTCCCCCAGAACTTAGATTCATCTAACTTACAAACTATCTCCGTATAATTTATCTAATGGTAGGTTAAGTAGAAATAAAAATATTCCTAACAAATTTGAATCATGCAAGACTGACATATGAAAATGGGAGTATTTTACTTCTAATGTCTCCCAAACTCTTGGTGTAGAAGATAATAAGTATGTACATAGTACATTATTGAATCTTTTGCATTTTTAGTATTTTTAGAGAGTGGTTTGGTAGCAAGCTGCTGATCCAAGGTCAAGATAGCCATGATTCGCCAATCTTCGTAAAGAAGCGGCACGTTAAGAAGAAGTAATTCTATTTTTTAGATGTCTATTTTTAGGTGTATTTTTAGTCAGACTAGTTTTTCTCTATTTTTAATCAAACTAGTTCTGATTTCAAATGTCACAGAGACAATATTTAATGTATTATTTAATATTACTCTTAACTGCTAAAAGTAAAACATTATACAACTCATCTTTTACAATATTTTTTTTAATCTAACAAACAGGTTGTTAACATATTATTGTATATATTAACAAATAAACAGGTTAACAGATGAAATCAAACTAATTAAATTATCTCATGAATGTTAAGAATAAAATTACAATATAAAGTATCAAGTTATTTAAGAACTTTGGTCAACTAAATAGTTAACCAGAAAAGACCGTGAAAACATTTTTAACGCTGGATATAACTAGAGAGCAGAAGACAGTTTCTACTTAACGCTAGGTGTTTTAATTTGTTTCGTTCCTCAGCCAGTGGAAACTTTTTTATTATCCTCATATTTATAAATATTACGATGAGTTGTATAAAATGGTTTTGTCTTTGGGCGCGGTCAAAGGACAAAGATTGTCCGCCGATGTATTCACGTTTTCTGACGCAAATAAGGAAACGCATTGAATCCAAGATTTTATTTGGTAAATTGGTATCCATTATTATTTACTTGCTTCCTGTTTTTGACGTTGGTAATAAAAAACAACTTTCATATTGAATTTTAATATTAACATATACTTGGAAAATGGAAGGCACCAAGAAGTGGTTACCAAGGTGGCAAATTTTCTGGGTTTACCGTCCACAATAACGTGGTCGTGGCCTTCGTATTAATAAACAAAAGTTACGATACTATTGCAATAACTTGTTTCTCTATCCGTTTCCAGCAAGGAAACCCGTAAGGTTAGTTGGCCCACCTAATCGGAACGCGTTCTGTGCCGGTTACGAGTACTTGTCTATCATACCACCTCTTAAATAAAATATCACTCTAAAGTGAAACACTTATGCAAAATTAATCCAGTTAATTTATTATTTTAAACAAAACTTTTTAGAATTAATAATAAATTGTTATTTTATAATAAGCCTTGTAATTTTATTAATAAGCGATTATATATGTGTATAATATATATTATACACATATATATATATATATATATATATGTGTATAATATATTGTCTACTATATTGTCTACAATAATTACATTAAATAAATAAAATAATATAATATACTAGCTGTTGCAAACGGCTACGCCCGCGTAACTTTATAAAAAATAGCCTATGTTACTCGCTGATAATATAGCTTCCCAAAAGTGAAAGAATTTTTTAAATCGGTCCAGTAGTTTCGGAGCCTATTCAATGCAAACAAACAAACAATCAAATATTTCCTCTTTATAATATTAGTATAGATAATAATGGACAACCGGACAGAAACTCAAGTGGACGGATTCTCAAATGAACTGTCACCTGTATAAATATGTTTACCTGTATACCAACCCTATAACATAAATATAACATAACTATTTTAGACTCAAAGTTAAAATCTCTAAGTTCTCTTTTATTACAATAATCAAACATTTTCTGAATGAATGTAGGTCACGATTGTTTCGCTTGAGTCTACTTTCAGAGGAGTGCAAATTTTGGTTTAGTTCAACTAATTCTGCTATATTTTGTTATACGATAGAATAAATTGGCCAAAAAGTGCAAGTGATTCCACTGCAGAGTATAACAGATTTAACTGAAATAATTTAACAGAGCATGTCCAAATTGTTCTACTTTTAAGAAAGTTACATAACACTAATTATAAAAATGCTGTTTTAGATTGCGTTTCTGTGAAAACGAAAGATTTATTTACAATATGTGTTTACAATTTGATTAATTACATTATCATTGTTGGTTTATAAGATTCACTAACCTGTGAAAACGAAAGAAACAACATTCGAAGCACGTCATTTATGTCTTTTTATAATTTTCGTAGAAGTTTACAGTTAAATTAAATTTACAGCAGCGTAGCAAATACAAAATTAAAGAACGAAGAACGAACGAAAATAATTCAATATAAATAAATGTCAAAGTTTTTTACTAAATAAGATAAAAACAAATCTACAAACGGTCGTAATATTCCAATACCACAAACATGTCCACATAATTTTGACACGAACACAAGTTTGTGTCAAAATTATGTGGAGATTCAATAGAATAAAATTCCCGTAAAACTACATTGTTGATTCCGTACGTATATGTTTATTCAAAGGCTATAAATTTTTAGAGAACCGCAGATCTGTGCAAGTTTGTGAAATAAGTATAAGTTCCTAAACGAAACAGTAAAACAAATTGTTCTTGAAATACACTGCCTTTTTAAAGTTGCTTAGTTTTACTGCAATTGTTGACGTACTGTTTTTAACGTCCAACGCAAAAACGGGGTGTTATAAGTTTGACGTGTGTGTCTGAGTATCTGAATCGTAGCTAGCAAATGGATAAACTGATTTTGATCCGGTTTTTTTTTTTGTTTGCTATCTCTTAGCTATAATTTATGAAAATCTGTTCAGGTTGACGAAGGGATTTCGCTAAATTCCATAGTTTCGATTGGTGTGAATCTGAAATTTGGTATACTGTTACTTCGGTGGTATTTCCGTGACATGATAACCTTGACCTGATACTGCAGCGTCAAGTAGTCTGCGAGATACGTAACTCCTCTCAGCAACTTACAGACATGTTGATGTTTTATTTATAATTTATGAGCATTCTTTCAGTTTCCTAAAGCAGTTTTATATAGCATACAACATTTTTATGTAAATGGCCGACTTACTTTTCTATAGCGTTTAGATTCATAAATTAAAGCCAGATCAAAGAAATTAACCAGATCAATATCGGTCTATCCGTTCGGTAGCCTCAAATCCACAGACAGATACAGATACACACATGACAAAATTATAACACCCCGTTTTTGCTTCGGGTGTTATAATAAACAACTTAAATTTGTTATGATTAAAATTTATATTAAAACAAAATATATTTCGACAGTGGAATCGAATTCAAGGCCTTTTTATGTAAATGATATAATTAATCGATATCGAACTTGTTTCGCGTATAAAAAGCCCAACAAATTTCCTTATGAAAAACAGAATAGCAAAAATAATTTATTCTGCTCTTAAGATGTTCCTACTAAAGTTGGTGATCTAGTTAGGTCATCAATATTAGCAGCGATCCAATATTTCCATAATGTCGTCAGTTTTTTTTTTTTTTTTTTTTTTTTTCATTTAACATAGGTTGTTTTAATGCGTATATACTATGCGTTTCACAGTCATTAGGGTAATAAATATGGGTCATAAATCATCATAATAAACACTGTCATTCTCAGTCACAATAGGGCAGCCAGTCTGGCGGCAGTCACCATCCTCTTACAGAAAACCACGGTGAAAGAACAGCTTGTGTGCGGTTGTGTTTCGACGAGTGAATAAGGGATGCCACAGCCCTTTTCCTTATCCCTGCCTACAAAGATCACCAGCGCACTATGGCTTTGCTTGTGTTATAGGCCACGGTAGAGACCTACCACCAAGTGGATCGTCAGCCTGTCTGATAAAAAATAACTACATATCTTAGTTAGTTGTCTTAGTGTGGTAATGAAAAATATTTATAATTAGCTGAGCCTGACCACATTTCGCTGTGGTTTTCTTTAACGTTCAACGGCCAAAGGCTGCAATAAAAACGGCTAACTTCCACTTTAAATGTGACAGCGGTTCTTGTTGGCGAGTGAGTCTCCTCGCTTTCGGCAGATGGCGCCGTAAAAAATTCGAGTTTTCTCGCGATCGCGATTATATAATTATACGCGAAAAATAGATAATCCTTGAAGCGGATTGCATATTGTGTAAAACTTTCAAGTCAATCCGTCGACTAGTTTTTGAGTTATACACAAACCAACACAATATTTTTATATATATAGATTAGGCAATCATTTTTATATATATATTTTTATATATATGGGGTGTGGTGGTGAGCCTTGGGATTGACCAACATTCAGCAGTGGAGAGATACCGACTGATGATGATGGTTCTGATGAGGCACGAGACATAAAAAAATTTGCTCTCGTGTTATACATACAACTTTTCACGTCAACATCGAGAAAAGCGTTACTAGGTCATCTGTAGGTAAGAAAATAAATTAAGACAATTTTAAATATTATTTTATTATAGCCATATTCACATAAATTATAACTAAATTAAATAAAAACTCTTCAGCGTACTTGGTAGCCTTGTTTTTGATAATTCCATGAAATATGACAAAAACACCGTCTCAGAATAAGTTTTAGCACCTTTTGACAGTCGACAATTATTGAATAATTCGTACGCCTGAAGATACGTATCTCCAGAAAAGTCGCGACTTTTCTGGAATAAGTTCGGCATTTGAAATTTGTTCTCTTAATTCTTTTGGAGTTAGAGAATCTTCGCCGCTGGACGTATTCATTTTTTTTATATTTACCAAAACAGTACAAAAACACCAAGACCTAATGCTGAAGAAAGGTTGATTTCATTTTGTTTTACAATATTGTTTTTTAGATGATGCGTTCGGATATTGCATTGACATTTTCATGAAAACCAAACATGATATTTTTAAGTAATTGATATAATGTTTACTATTATTTATTTTAAATATTACGATTAAAAAATAGATAATACAATTTACAAATTTAAATTTCAATAAATAAAAATAAAATTTTATTCCTGTGATTTAAATCGCTAGGCCAAAATGAGTTTCTGAACGGACCATTCCTTTTTTAGTTGCGTTCCGTAATTAAATTTGACTTTTTTATGAAAACCAAACATGATATTTTTAAATATATGATATTTAAATATTACGATTTAAAAATAGCAATAATACAATTTACAAACTTAAATTTCAATAAATAAAAACAATATTTATGTTTTTATTTATTGAATTTATTTATTTATTGAGTTTCTGAACGCACTTTTTCTTTTTCTGCGTCGAATAATTGCAAAATGTACTGTTCGAATTTCGAATCACGCTCGCAAAAGAAATCGATTTTTAAGCTATTAATAATTTTAACGTCTTTGTATAATTTTAACGTATTTTTCGGTGTACAGTAAATAATTTATTTGATTAAAAATCAACTTCTTTTACCCTTATTCATTTATTTATTCTGTACATAGAATAACTTTATACCTTCTTTTTTATATTACTTGTGTGTAAATATTGTAAAATTATTTTTGTCATCTTTATAATAATAAATTATTCGTTACTTAAAAAATTAAAAAACAACTTAAACTAATGAAATATGTGTAAAATTAAAATTAATAATATTAAACAGTTCTAAACAATTTATGATTCTTATGTCTGTGTTGTACAAAACAATCACAATAAAGAACGGATTTAAAAATCTCGCTCTAGGAAACCTGTATGACTTTCGTATGCAGGCTTCATTGCTTGCAGTGTTAAAACCTCCCTGCACGTTTTGCTCGGTCGGTCCTCACAAATTGAGTTTACTGTCGTAGAATATTTTGCTGTTTTGCTACAGCAATTTCAGGTACAAATGTGAGAAAAGAAATACAGATAACGTTTAAAAACGTATTCTCACAAATACCAAACACACTTTTAAAATCGATACCCTATCATAAACCTGAAATAAAATAAAATGTTACCATTATTTTCGGTTATGTAAAGGCAAAATATTTTATCAATTGAGCATTATTAAGTGGTGTTTTATTTGCGTGAAAATAAATATAATAAAGATCTTCTTCTTCATACGCTATCTCGTGTTCTTTATTTCTTTATATATTTGATTGATTTGATTCCATAAAATATATTTTCTACTGTGCCAGAAATGACCAGTTTATTACTGCGGAATGTAGTGTACCTTACTGACCGTAGTGTACTGTCTGACTATATTGTGGCAACTTACTCTTTTATTCTTATTTCATACTCCTTTAATATACAAAGGTCGTCAGACATGCCAACGGTCAACTTGATGGTAGGTGGCTACCGTCGCCTATAATACAAGCATCCCCACGGGTGCTGAAAATGCGCTGCCAACCATAGTAGAATTAAAAGTAATTCTGGCATCTCTTTCTCACTCACCGAAACACAACCGCACACATGCTGTTATTTCACCGTGATTTTCTGTAAGAGGATGGTTACTGCCTCCAGAAGGGCTGCCCTATTTGTGACTAAGAATGATAGCTAAATAAATATCTAAATATCTAAATATCTACTGCCATTACTAAAAAAAATTACATATTTAATTTGGGATATGTTTATTTGTTTAAAAAGTTAAACTTTACAAGCGGATCTTTAGTTCTAATTAAAAACAACAATAGTTAGAACATATCGTGATAACAACTGTATTAAGGTTAAAAGATAATTTGTGGAACGTACTACTTTTCAAGGTACGCAGTCATGTGAAGTGAACTAAGAAATGTGGGCGTGTGTAATAATGCACACACACATGTACACTTACTAACTATGTGTTATTCATTAAAGTTTTCAAGAATCGAAACTCACTATTTCCAATTGCGTGAGTCAATTATAGTAAAAGTGACATGTCTTGCCTAACACTATGAACTGGTTTCAAAATAATTGTGGCCGCATTTGCGTGTGATTCACCAAACTAGATTATTTAGATAGTAAATTCAACAATTCATCTAAAATAAGTAAATAAAATATGACAATTTAATTTTTATTTATTTTATTTTATTTATTCATTTATAATTTTAACAGCTAATCCATACTATATAATATACTATATCCGTACTTCCGTATTAATATTGTAAATGCGAAAGAATGTTTGTATGTATGGATGTTTATAACTCTTTCACGCGAAAACTACTGAACCGATCACCATGAAATTTTGCATACACGTTGTCTGGGACACCAGAAAGGATATAGGGACAACGCGGACGAAACGAAATTCATTCAGAAAAAACGTACTGTTCCCAAGAGATCAGCTAAAATAAAAATAAAAAAAAACTAACGCCTTTCTAAAGTGTTATAGCAACAAGGAGTCAAGCGTTATATTGCTTACATTTTTTTTTTCAACGCTGGAGAAGTCGCGGGCACCAGCTAGTAATATTTATAAATTACTAGCTAGTTTAATCTTGTGCTATCATTTTAAATTATTACTAAAACCAAATGTTATTATTCATTTCACAGCTGATTTCATCAAACCCTGCAATGACACGTCACGAGAGTGCCTTATTCAATCCACTAAAGCAGCTATACCTGATTTCGCGAAAGGCATACCAAATATTGGAGTGCCGGCTTTGGACCCGTTCACGATTGTGGAACTCCCCATACAGTTACCTGGTGTCAAGGTCACATTTCTTGATGGAAGAGTCACAGGATTGAGGAATTGCGAAGTATTGAATGTTGAGTAAGTATTTCAATAATTTTATTCAGCAAAAGTTGATAGAAATGTCTATCTATATTCATTGCTGACACTTAAAAAAACATAAATATTAGGATATTAAAAATTAGCCCGCTCCAATAAGGAAAGAAGGAATTGAAAGATAAGAAAAATTAAAAACACTTGTATTGGGTTTTTATAACCATAAAACATTAATACGATTATAGAAAAACTTTGTTTCAGAACTATAATTACAGACATTAAAATTTAATTTATTTGTTGCGATTTCAACACAATAAATAGTATGCAATTCTAAATAGAATTCGGTCTTAAAATTAGTTCACAGGTAGCGCAATTATAAAGACGCATTGCTGTTAACAGATTTATCAAAACTAATTTTTAAACTTAGATGGTTCGAGCCAAGCTGCGAGCAATTCTGGTTACCAACCTCATCTTGTAGAAATCGCTGTTTTTCGGGTCAAGCGTTTTAGAACATCCTTTATGCCAAAGATTTGAACTCCCTGCCGGCTTCTGTGTTTCCGAGCTCATATAACCCAAATATTTTCAAAGTTCCAGTGAATAGGCATCTTCTGGGTGAACTCGCTTCATCATCGGCCTCATCTTCACTATACGGCTAGATGCTAGCCAAGAGCCAATATCTTTAATAAAATAATAAATTCTAGTAATTAAATAAGTTATTATGAGATATCGTGACATTAAAAAATCCTTTATTTGTTTACTGCATCCAAAGACACTTTGACATTGTAAGTAATTACGTTAATACAAATAAATGAGAGAGTACTTAAATAAATATGTGCCAATTTTAAGGAGCATAAAAAAGAAGTAACCTTACTTCAAGGTTGCAGCATACAAAAATGGGCATAGACATAATAGGACAAAATATAATATGTAAATGTGCTACCTAATTAACGAAAATGAACAGAAGGTTATTGTCATTGAATAACTCTCAGTACAAAAGGTTTCATCAGACCGCAATTGGACATGTGAACAGAGTTGACATAATTTTTCTCAGAGTATACTCTGTCCTTCTACATTTCGACACACTTTATTAATTATATCTCTATGAGTAACCGTTGCTTGTATATTTGCATGCAACGCTCAAAATGTGTTATTAGAAATCCTCATGCAATCTTGTTTACTATTACCACACAAAGCTTAGACATTGGTTGCTAGTGAGACGTCCAAATTGAAAACCAATTGAAAACAAAATATTGACATAGATTTAGTTGATTATATTATAATAAGTTGAACTACATTTTAAACTAAATAAACCGTCTCTAGTCATTAATACGCTCTAATGTTCTCCATTATGTTAAGGTCGTCAGACTGGCTGACGGTCCGAAATGGGCTGTGGCATCTCTTACTCACTCACCGAAAAACAACAGCACGCATGCTGTTATTTCATGGTGGTTAATGCTACGGTGGGCTGCCTAAATGACTGCAAAATACAGCGTGCCCTGCCACTACTATATCCCTATTTTTCCGAAAATTCATGATCACCATCATTACTTGGATGAATCATCATCTTGCTTCTACTAAATTCTTACTATTCTTTGAATTGCAAAATATAGAACAGAATTGATAGTTTCAACATAAATTATTATAATAAACTAGCTGATCCAGCAAACGTTGTTTTGCCAAAAAATTTTTTTTTATTTTTTTAGGTATAAAAATAGTTTACAACCTATTCTCAGACCTACCGAATATACACAAAAAAATTCATAAAAATCGATTAAGCCGTTTCAGAGGAGTTTTGTTACTAACATTGTGACACGAGAATTTCATATAATATAAGAATTAGTCTACATTAAGTATTCTTTTTCTTAAGTAACTTCTACGTTACTTAAGTATAAGTATGTTATGGTCACTTGGTACGCGGTGATAAAGTGTAGGTACACTTACATATATATCTGCTGATCCATAACGGTGTATTCCTGAGTAGATGTCGACTGTTTTACTAATATACCTACTAATTTCGTTTTTCCTCGAATTTCAGAGCATACCTGGAAAAGAACATCTTCAAGCTGGATACACGCTGCAATATCACAATTAAAGGAAAATACACGGCTGTTGGGCGATTATTATTATTCCCTATAAATGGAGATGGAGACGCAAAGATCAAAATTAGTAATATATTTTTCATTGTATTTTATTTTAATTACATATTCAGCTCATTTGTAGAGATATTAAAAAATCCTTTAAAGGAATTATGAGGAAATCATCTGTTCTTTAATTTTCTGATTTCTTTTTTATATGAAGATCGTCAGAAATGCTAAAGGTCCATTTGATGGTAGGTGGCTCTATTAACACCAGCAACGCCTTAGGTTCTGCAAGTGCGTTAGTAGTATTAAGCATATACTCGTAGGTTATTAGGAAGGAATAGGAAAATTGGCTCTAGCATGCCGAAACACAATAGCTAACAACATGCTGTTATTTCACGGTGGTCTTGTGTAAGGTGGTGGTTTCTGTCGCTAGACTGGCTGCCCAAAGTAGTGTCAGTGTGCCCTGGCAACTTGCAAGGGCTCAGACCCTAAAGCAAAGTTCTTAGGCATGCATCTTAACCACTCGACCAGTGATTATCATAATTATGATTGTTTTTCAAATGATAAACATTATAACCTATACATTAAAACCAACACTTTAAGGTCTCGTTCATATAATTATGTTAATCAAAAAATGGTAAAAATGTATTTATAGTTACGATGTCATTTTTGCACTAACGCAAAATTATAACCCTTTGAAAAATACAATAAATATAACATTTTTTTTCTAGATGATAGGCACTATCGTTGTATGTAGATACAAGAATCCGTTGTGCTCCAAATATATTTTGTTTTATTCTATGTCTTATATAACAGAATTCTAATTGACTGAAAAAATTATAAATTTTTGACAAAACTAAAATAGTTGTTTAATGTTTCAGTAAACTCCATTATAAAAATGAATATAAAGACGAAATATTACAAAGACGCCGAGGGCAGAGACCATTTCGGAATAAAGAGTTACCGGTACACCTTTGACTACGGCGAAAGGATTTTTTACGTCATAACAAATCTTTTCAAAGGAAATCCAGAACTCAGTAAGTATTTTAATATAAAAACTATAACATTAACTGTACTTATTATTCAAATAAATGTTAGTATTTAAACACCATAATATATAATGTCGTATACTAGGTATTGCGTTTAGTTAGACAGATACCTGTCTAAATTTTTTATTTTTCTGTTTTCCTCTGTGTTGTGGTTTTTTTATAAAATACACTAAGTATACTATCTGTAAATGTATAAGCTAATTGTTTTTTTAATACCAATACTAGCTCCCCTCCCCCCTGGTTTCATTGGGATTTTTTTTTTTTTTAATTTTTTCTTCCTAAGAATCTTCTTCGTGCTTCGACGAATATTTAAAGGAAAAAAAATTGCCAAATTAGTCCAGAGGTTCTCGAGTTTTGCGCTTAGCAATACATTTAGCGATTCATTTATTTTTTTTTTATTTAAAGAGATAGATACTGTACCGTAATTAACTAATCATTATTTTTATTGTACATAAATTTGACAACACATAAAAAATTAATTATCAAAACTGTATTTAATCACACACACACACACATTTGATGACACATTTCGTAAAAAAGTAATTTGACATAAAAATTTCCACTTCACCTTACAACCTTCATTGTAAAAACATAAATATTAATGATATTAATCGCTTTGCGATACTTACTGTCTTGTCTTAGTAGAGGTCGGAAAGTTATTAACCTTTGCTGTCCAGATCGTTCATGGTCAACCGAGAATATAGTAACTATGTATTATTAAATTAATCGATTAATTCTCGTCGTAATATCACTCTGACAATTTTCTTGTTCAATACGATTAGGTATATAGCAGAGTAGATACCTACCTAGATTATAAAAATCTTCAAAAACCCAAACCTAAAACTAACGAAAAAAATCTTAAGGTGAATACTTACCGGAAAAGCGTATTTTCATCGCCTAATTTAACTTTTTAGAGTAAAATTAAACTTAAATAAAAATATAGTGCATAATGGACTCTGTTTGAAAACTTTGAATCGGGTAGATTTACACAAAAAATTCTACACTGCGCTTGTCAGTCCATGGCCTCCACTCGAAAACCTTCCGGCCCCAACGACCGTCGGCTCTCCATACTATATGTCCTGCCCACCGCCACCTTAACTAACTGATCCGCCGGCTTATGCCGGTAACTTTTGTACGTCTACGGATCGCCTTATTTCTGATTCGATCTCGCAGTTTCCCCGAACATAGCTCTCTCTATGGCTTGTTGGGGGACGTTGCACAAGCTGTTTCTGAGATTAGCGTGCACAAACGATTTTAATATTTGTATAGGATAGGGAAACCTGACTCATTAGCGCTATAATAACTAATTATTATCAAGTAGACTGTGGATCTACCTGAATCATGGTTTAGAAATCTTATATAAAGTTTATCCTTTTTTTTTTTCAGGTAACACTGTGCTGCAATTCTTGAATGAAAACTGGAGGACTGTAACCGAGGAGTTTGGAAAACCAGTAGTCGATTACGCAATGAATGTGACCATCAACACTGCTAAGAAATTCTTCGATGCTGTACCCTACGACGAATTACTGAACGTGCCAATACCAAAATACTGATACGCAAATGTTTTGTAGGATAAGAAAAATATAAGTACCTCAAGCGTTTTGCATCAATAGTAGGATAACCACAAAGTACCTGTCAAATAAGATCTGCTGGAATTAATAGTGATTGTATTTGGGGACGTTATTGCAACGAAGGAATATCAGTACGTTGTTGCAAAGCATAAGACCATAATTTATTGAGTATCAATAGAGACTATTATGGAGTTAAATAAATTATTCTACCATCTAATGCAATCTACTTTTTGGTTTATAAATATAAAGTTTTTTTTATCGAATCCACAAAGTATTACAAGTAATTCACCAGTGAAAGAGGACACTGTAGCAAGTTGTAACTATACTTTATCATAATATATTAAAATCACTAAATCGGAACAAAATAATAATGTGAATATAGCATTCTTTATACCTTTATAAATTTTGAAATCCTGGGAACATCAATAAAACACTTAACTTATATAGCAATGCACCATTCCTCAAGAATATTTCTAAGAATTTTAATATATATGAGTAAACATACATAGGTACTTAATATTTGTAAAGCGATAGAATTATTGCAATTAATTTTTGCAATGGAAAATTGCACACATGGACGACTCATCCACTTTAAATTTTGTACATGGTAGTAGTCAGTTTTCAAAGTACATAATATAACATCAGCAATCATTTTCACCTTCACAATGTTACATCAGCAATACCTGATTCATCTACAATGAAAATTTCGATCATGACACAATACGAATTAATTCTTCATTCATCTCAAGCTTCTGTTACATAGGGATTGCCTACAAAGTGGTCGTATTGGGAATGAAATTGTGAGGAACAGAGATGGAGTGGACTAATCAGAAATTGACTATTTAAGAAAAGATGAAAATTAATGGTTTCAAAATAGACGAAATTATAAAATGACAAAAACCTTGAACAAATAATATCAACTAACCTTTGAATTGATACGTCATAAAAGTTAACAGTCCAATTATGTCCAATTTCACTTACAAATACAACCTAACGCTTGTTTTACACCGAATTAATTTAATAAAATATATTGGGTTATATTAAGTGTATAGAAATGTTTTCAATTTCATCCAGAAAGTTTACATATTGAAAACAGAATGGTGTTTTAAGTATAGTGGGATATGATAAGAGTTATTATTATTATCATAACATACTTACTATTATATAAATTGAAATTGCTGCCACGTCTGTCTGTCTGTTTGTATATTATATTCGCGATTATCTCAAAAACTACTAAACGGATTTTCATTCGGTTTTTAATAATGGAAAGAGCGTTAAACGAGGAAGCTTTTTCTGTATAACTTGCAGAAAAAAATCTGTGCGAAGCCGGAGCTAGGCCGCTAGTGGCCACCTTCATATCGAGTCCATATCGATTTTATATAAGTCATATAGAGTTAGTTATAATAATCTTTTGATTTTTATTAATTTACTTTTTGTTTTAATGACACAATAAAATATATTATAATTACTGAAAATATAAGATTTCTTTAAAATTACATTTGCAAAAATTTTAAGTTAAATAAACTTTTTAAATTCCAATTAATTGAGTTTAAGTTGTCAAATTAACAAAGTCTGAGAAAATAACTGAGGTTGAGACATTTGTTTAGTTTAATTTTTTTTTTTAAATACTTATAAATCCCGTATTAAATAAATTGTGTATGTTTATATTATATTAGATAATTATAATCTACACTCAGCATATTTATGCTAAAACATAATATTTTCATAACCATATATCAATGTATAGAGTTGGTTTTATTGTTATACAATGTATGTAAGTTACTAAATAGAAGATTCGCACATCAAATTTAATATTCCTACTGTTTATATAAATGATCACATGAATATGATAATTGTGATTAATACTCGTACAGTTCAATAAAATTTGTAAATAAATTGCCAAGGAAGATATAAATCTAAAATACATAATAAATATTGATCAAATCAACATTAAATTCATTTACAGCTACACATTTATGTACAGTATCTTATTTGTTTTTATTTTTTATGTAGCAAATACGACAAAAAATGGTGTCGAAAATGTTTTATAATTCTTTCTCGCCAATGTTTTTTGCTACGCTAACATGATATGAAATATGGAATCATAAAAACTACAAATAGGTATATTCTGCGAAAAGTAAATAGTTTTAAAAGTGTGTTGTTTTAATGGTTTTAAATTCATAAATAATTAACAATATCTGCGCTCAGTAATATATTATAATATTTTTTTAATGTGAAAATACTTATAAAAATATTATAGTATATATTTTATTCAATGAAAGAGACAAATTAAGGCCTTGTAAGTACTAATTTTACGTAAGATTTAATGTATGTAAGATAAAGGCAGCAAGTGTGAAATAAATAATTTTCAATAAAACGTGGTTAAGTATTTTATCCAAATCTAAAAACCCAAATATTGTGGCAAAAGACCTACGAAAAAGACATATATAAAGTTAGTCGCAATATATATATATGTATATAATATAGGTAAGTCCTGCGGCTGATTTTTCTGTTGTGTCTGTGAGCGAGGAAGTGAGTCTACTCGCACCTGTGTAGCGTTCGCTTGTGTTAATAGGTGATGGTAGCCATTTACCATCAAGTTTAGAGTCAGCCTGTCTGACGAACTTTTCATAAATGATTTTTATTTTACTGATACTTGCCAAAAAGTTAATATTTGCTATAGACAGCTATTATTACCGTGGGAAGTGATTAGTACAAAGTTGCAACGAGGAATCCTTTGGGACCAGCGTGGTGACGTGTATTTTTTTATGTTAAACTCGACAGACAGGCTGACGGTTTACAGCTGACAGGCTGCAGGCTGACAGGCTGACAGGCTGACAGGCTGACAGACTGCAGGCTGACAGGCTGCAGATTTACGGTTTACAGATGGCTACCGTTGCTTATAACACAAGCAACGCCACAGGTGCCGCAAGTGCGCTGCTGACCATAGTAGGATTAAGGATAGGGATTAGGAAGGGATATGGAAATAGGCTTTGGCATCCCTTACTCAGTCACCGAAACACAACAGTACACATGCTATTACTTCACAGTGGTATTCTGTAAAGGGGTGGTTACTGCCGCCAGACGGGCTGCCCAAATTACTGTGAAATGCAGCGTGCCCTGCCACTACTGAAATAGCGCGAAATTGTTTTCATCTACATGTATCCAGAGGACACGATTTATTATCATCGCGTCTAGTGGCTTTAAAATGGTATTATAATACAATCATATTGTGATTTATAGTGGATTTGTAAACGATAAATTTAAATCTAATGTCAGACAACGCTGCTTGTACGAGTTCGGCAATATTTGGATATCAAGTGATCATCTGTGGGACAATTTAAAATACCTGTTTATGCGAAAATCCAGTCCTCGCGAAAATCGCTGAGCTAAGAATATCAATTTCCAAAGAATGGGACAATCTTTTAAGATCTTTTATCAGATATATGAGGACTCGATTAGAATCAGTAATAAGAGATGTACTTATTCGTCTTACTCGGATTCTCTTAATTATATTTAGGTAATACTAAATAGACATAAAACTATTTACAGGAAATAATATAAAAATAATACACTTTATGAAAAGAAATTGAAGATGATGATGATGAGATGATGATTGATGATGGCTACCGTCGCCTATAACACAAGCAACGGTGCAAGTGCGCTGCCGTCCATAGTAGGATTAATAAAAAAGGGATTAAGAAAGAATAGAGAAATAGATCCTATACATTCCCTGAAACCATCCTGAAACATAACAACACACTGCATGTGTGTTGTTATGTTTCAGGATGGTTGCTCAAATGACTCGAAACGCAGTGCGGAATGCCACTATTAATAAAGCAGATATTATAAGTTTCGATATTCTGTTTTGTTTTGATAATTGCCCTTGTGTAAGCAAATGTCGACTTTAAGGTGACGAACCTATTATTACAGTGACATCGCGTGTAAAAATAAACATTATGTCATGCAATAAGTACGTGCTTTCGGTAGCTGAGTCGAATGTGCACTGCCACGTTTCCGTGTTTCTTTATTTAATAGAATTACAACGAAAACGAAAAAAAAACCATAAAGTTTGCTAAAATGAGGTCGCCACAGACATATTAAATTTAGATATTATAACAAAGTATAAGAAAACATGAATTCGTAGATATGTTTTGTTTTAAACATACTTATTAAAGTAATCAAAAACGAGCGGAGTCCAATGTCAAAAGACCTAAACTTGTGGCAAATGTATCACAGTTAAAAAAACCAGTATAGTACAAGATTCTTTTTTAAACCAGCCACCTAATTTAGGTTTTTAGGCAAGCAAATATTTAGGCAAATAGGCTTCATGACTTCTTGTTTTTAACTAAAAAAGCATAGCCCATAATGCCACCTCACCTCATGAATAGACTAATGGAACTCTGTCTGTATACATGAGTAGATATGTAACGTGTTTTTAGTGATCATATATACATTAAGTTAGTTCTATAGTACACAAGCGTCTACAGCATGATGGTTGGTTTCGACCTAACTTCGATAACCCTTGCATTATAATAAAATAATATTGAACTTTATATCTTTTACATAAAGTCGCGTAACTCCATCTAAATCTATCATATACGCTTCGATACACAATATAGGCTTGTTAGCATGTTAACAAGTACGAAAAAGACAGCCAAAATGTCAATAAATATGTCAATAATTTAAGTTTCTACACAAATTAAACGCGAACCAACCGAACAGGTGACCTTAACAATAATGTTGAAATACATACATTGAAAAGCAAGTTATTTTTATATATATATATATATATATATATATATATATTTTGTCACAAAACATAAAAAGAGATTCTTTAAAAAATAAGCCATAGAGTTAAATATTTTTACAAGTTACTTAGTAGTTATTTTTTAAGTAGTATTAAAAAATAGTATTATTTTCGATAATAACTAGTTAAACTAAACACTATTTGGTACACAGTATCGTGAGCTTATTAAATGAGCCAGCGTGGAATAATTAAATTAAATATAACTTTGTGTTAATAATTACTTTTATAGCCATTTTTAGTAAAAAAGTTTAAAGCCTATATAATTATGTAGTTTGTAATGTAGCTAGGTTTTTTTAAATAGGTTAAGCAGATTTAGAGTATCCATTACAAAAATCATACAATAAATCAAATCTCACCACTTTATAATACGAGTATTAGTGTAGATGTAGTTATGTATAAGTAGAATATATATTAAGGAGAGGACTTAGCAGAAAAGCGTTCTTTTCGTCCCCAAATTTGACTTCTTAGAGTAAAATTAAAACTTAGATAAAAATAATAAGCATAATAATAGACTATATTTAAAAAAGTTAAAATGGGGTAGATTTCTGCAAATAATTATATTTTCTAGGAAAAAAAATATAATAAATTAATGCCCAAGAAACCTTTCTCGTCACAGTAATAACAATTTTCAGCGACAACTACATTTGTTTTAAGATTATTAATTAACTTATGTTTGATGTTAAAGTTTTAATCGCCTAGTTTAAAACTTACCAATTTTAAATCTGTTAGGTTTTCTTATGAATCATTATATTGTAATATTGACATTTTCAAATACATAACACTAATATAATTCAATTTCTTAATACGTAATTCAATTATAATGCAATAATTATAATTCAATAATTCAATTATATATTTAATACGTTTGTTAAGTAGAAAAAGAAACACAAACAGGTGAAATAAATGGTGCCGGACACAACTTGTCTAGACGAATTTTTATATGCATTTTACTACCTAATTGTATTAGGAAAAACCTGTTGTTATAAAAGCAAAAAAGACTTAAACGCTTGCCTTCGAGTTATTCTATTCACGGGCATTGTAGAATAAAGTCACTTCTGAAACTAGAAATAATAAAATGATCTCGAACTGTATATTGCTGGTTTTATGTTTATTATTTTGTAATGGATATTCAAAAATTGCACGTAAGTAAATTCAATATTTTATAACTTAAACCGTTCAAATATGTGAATGAAAAATTTCTTCTCTATTTCACTTCAATAATTAGAAAATATTAGAAAATTTCACTGTTTTTTGTAGAGTGAATATTGATTTATATTATCTTTATTTTATTTTTATAGTGAATGTAAATATATGAGTATAAAGAAGTTAAATATAAATTTACTAATGGAAAATTTATTCAAATAAATTAAATTCAGGTAAAAATAATCCAAAGTTTTCATGAAAAAAAAAATAGGTATTTTTATTTTAAGTTACTATTTCTGTTAAAGTTTCGATGGCCTTGCTTCTAATGTCACAGAATTGGTGAATCACCAACAAGAATTATGTACCTACTACGTAATACTTAATCAGTTCTCCGATTTTGTTTTATAGTTTTAAAAATATTTTATCAAAAACTGATAAGTATAACATGAGGCGTTTCTAAGTACATCCACAAACCAGAATAATTTTAAAGGATAATACACTTAAAGCATAAACTATCAATTCTCAAAAAATTTAAACGTCAATGTTCAAGTTCTTAGTTTTTTGTAAATACCGAAACGCATGGGCCCCCCTTCCCTATTAGGTATAGCTTACCTTATCATATAAGGTAAGGATATGGAATTAAGTTATCATATAAAAATTAAAGAATTATATATAAATTAGCCTATTTACGAGTACCTACATTATTATAAATCTACATCAGATGATGATGAATTTGCTTACAACCATTGTTTGTGTATGTAACAATTAGGTTAACATTGTCATATTGTGTGGTTTTGTGATTGTGTGATGCTAATAAATGCATTATTATTATTATTAATAATGGGTGCGTTTAGAAACAAGTGGTATGAAACACTTGTGATTGAGTAAGGGATGCCAGAGCCCTTTTTTATCCTTAATCCTTATATGGTCGGCGCGCACCTGCAGTACATATGCTTGTGTTATAGGCGACAGTAGCCACCTACCAACAAGTGGATCGTCAGCCTGTATGTCGACCTTAACATAAAAAATAAAAAAGTGACAATTGTTTATTATAATTAATCACGAAATCCTTGTTGTAATTAATTTATTGACGCCCTTCAAAATTATTATAACTGACTATTATTTTACATCTGAATGAGTAATTACTGTATGAATATTTATTCATAAGTCGCATAATAACCTTTAATGATAGGAAATAGATATATAGGTACATACAATAAATAGTTGATCATCACCTTGACACTATCCTAATTACATCTGTGCGGCTGATTAACTCTATTGAGATGAAGTCACTCAGATAAAATGAGGAAACTGGTATTAAATTTTCTACAATGAAGATAATTTTTATTTTTTTATACTGAATTTTCTTTATTGTAATAATAAGTCTTAGATTTTTCAAATAGCAATAACTAATTTAAAAAAAAACTGTTATTATAAATACTATTCAAATATATTATAATATTTACTTATAACGATCTGCTCACGCCTTCGAACGGATGAATTTTTTTTACAAATTATACACAACTTTTCTTCCGCTCTTCCAATTAGTGAAAGTCGTATCAAAATTCATTGGCTGCTTTAGAAGAAATTAGCGGAGAAACATACAGAGGCGGATAGGGACCTTTTTTGTAAGAAAGAACAATAAGAAAAATCCTTTTTTTTATGTTAATGACGACAGACAGGCTGACGGTCTACTTGATGGTAGGTGGCTAACGTCGCCAATAACATAAGCAAAGAAACACAACAGCACATGATATGCTGTTATTTCACGGTGGTCTTCTATAAGGCCACCCTCTTACTGCGCCAGACGTGCTGCCCAAATGGCTGCGAAACGCAGTGTGCTTAGTCACTACTAGATTTTAGATTTTAGAGCATTCAAACACTCGCTCAAAAACAATAGCACTCAAATATTAAACACTCGGAAATACATATATTAATGTTTTGAGTAAACAGTTAGTTTTAGAGGCCTTGATTTTTGTAAACAAATTAATCTTGTTTATTTAGTGCAAAGAGGTTCCACTCAATATTTGCCGGATTTTGGTAATAGACAATAGTTAAGATAAAGACCCACAATGCTATTTCGCTTTGGTTTTTAAAATCTAAAATACTGAGATTAAATTTAACTAATCACTTTTTGCATAGTTTTATCTAACCTGATCTATCATCATTATACGATTTTATGGAACATATAATCTTAGCATATTTAGTCTTCAAAATTATATAATCTTCAATGACCTCGTTCATGAGAGCGCTCTCTTGGTTTTCCAGGGCTATGTTGTCTAAATATAATAAAAAAAAAACCTTTTGTTTTCAGCTGACTTTATCCATCCCTGTAACAGCACATCGAGGGAATGTTTAATCAAAGCAACGCAAGATGCAATTCCAGAGTTCGTTAAAGGCTTGCCTCAATTCAATATTGAACATCTGGATCCGTTTACTGTCGATGACCTGCCTATTCCTTTGGCAGGTTTAAAAGCTAGATTTTATAATGGACGGGTTTCCGGATTTCGAAACTGTGTTGTGGACGACGTTATGTAAGCGATTTACATTTTTTTTTAAGATTTCGCAAGGAAATCTCTTAGGATGATATACCGTTGATTTTATTTCCCAATTTTATTGATATCATCCTACTAATACTCGTATTATAAATGCGAAAGTATGTGAAGATGAATTGATGCATATATGGATGGATGTTTGTTACTCTTTTACGCAAAAACGGCTGAACGGATTTGGATAAAATTTGGCACACAGATAGTTTGTTACATAGAATGTTATTTTAGATAATACGCAAAAAATATAGTAATTTTGGACGCAAATATTAGGAAGTGTGTTTTATTTTGTTTCTAAATTTGTTAAGAGGTGTCGAACAATGCCATTCACCTTGCCATAAACAGGACGCTAATATCTAAGATTTTGATTGACTTGTATCTAGAGAAAAATATATAAAAAACTTGTATAATACCAATTTTCCCTATTTTTAAACTTCATGATATTTTATTATTACTTTAATTATTTTTAATAAATATACTTATACACAACACATTACTTGGTCCATAAAGTCGCTTAATTGAAGAGTTAAGAATCACTTTAAAGCTCAAAAATAGCTAAAACGGATACTAAAACGGCTTTTAAAAATTGACTCTCGTTGAATTTTTGGCGCTGCTCATAACATTTTTTTCTAATTAAATAAAAGAATATCTACAAATATATTAACGGCAAAGAAGACATAATATGTAGTATAATTAACAATTAAATATTTTTTAAACATTCATTTTTGTGGTTTTTATTAAATAAATGTAGAGTTAAATATAGCTCTCTCATGCCCTGCAGCATTTTGAGTTGTGTTCATGCACTCAACACCTCACAATTAATAACAAATTACAAAATTTATATAGTCGTCTTGAAAACGTGTTGTTTATTTATTTATTTTCAAAAAGTTTTCCAATTTTTTTAATTAAAACCTCACAATATTGTCAATAATCTGTTTTTCCTCGCATAGTCATTTTTTTTTTTTAATATCTAGGCAACAAATATTGGTAATTAACATTTATCTTCTGCAAGACCACCGTGAAATAATAGCATGTGTGCTGTTGTGTTTCGGGGAGTGATGAGGGATGGCAGAGCCCATTCCCTATCTATTCATAATCCCTCATTCTTAATCTTACTATGGTCGGCAGCGCACTTGCAGCACCTGTGCACATACCATCAAAGTGGACTGTCAGCCTGTATGTCGAGCGTAACATAAAAAAAGCAATATTTTTCAGATCCCAAATAGATAAACGGTTCTTCGTTATGGAATTTCACTGTAACTTGACAATTAAAGGACTATATGAAGCTAATGGGCAATTGCTTTTGTTTCCTATAAATGGAGGTGGCGAAGCTAAAGTTAAATTATGTAAGTAAAGACATTGAAATATGTGAAAACTTTATAAGAATAAACACAGAAAGAATATATGACAATTTTCTTGTACGGAGTTTTCATTTCATTTTTAATTTTTTTTTTAATTTTTATTTACAAGTGAGATTTTTAAGAAATCCAGAATATTTAGTTCCCTATTTCTAAAATAAATAATTTTATTTTCAGCTAACCTTAGAATGAAAGTTACAATAAACACTAAATACATAACGGATAAAAATGGCGTTCATTATTTCGGATTGAAAAGTTATAAATACACATTCGATTACGGCGATAAAATAACATTTGACCTACAAAATATTATCAGAGAAAGTAAAGAGTTAAGTAAGTATTTTATTTTTGTCACAAAAAATTATTACAGCAAATGTGGTATAACTAATTAATTTATTTCTATACATATAATAAAATCGTAAACGAGCCGTGTCTGTACACGGAATATTTTTAACTTAAAAATGATAACTTAAAAAAAATAAGTATGTAACTTGAATCAATAAATAATGGTCACATGTTTCCAGGCAATACAGTATTAACTTTCATCAACGAAAACTGGCGAACAGTTGCAGATGAATTTGGAAAACCAATAGTGGATTATTCAGTTGATCTGGTGATTAGAACTATAGAAAAATTCTTCCGAGCTGTGCCATTTGAAGAATTAATTCACGTGCCATTCCCTGGCAATTAATCTAGTTTTTAATAGATTGTGTTATAGTCTTAATTAATTAACAAGCACATTATTAAAGTTTTAAGTGTTGTCTTTTTCAAATAAAACTTGATTTTTTTTATTAACGTTTGAATGACATTCTCTAATGAAACAATCTAAAAAAATTATGTGTCATGTGTTTGTTCTCGATAAACTCCGAAAATACTGAACCAATTTTGATAAAACTTCGCAACTATGTGTAATTTAGTCCAACTTAAAAGATAGGATAGTTTTTATCTCAATTTATAGTATTTTATTATTGCAAAATATTTGTTTATTATATGAGAAAGAGTTATAAATTTCCTATTATTACACCGCCATCTGTGAGAAATTTATGGAACTCACAGATAACTTTTAAAATAATTTTTAAAACAACTGTGAGTTCCATAAATTTCTCACAGATGGCGGTGTAAGGCAATTAATCGGCTGGTTTAGGTAAATATTTATTATAAAAATTGTACCCCGGGCGAAGCCGGAAGCAGGACAGCTAGTAATTTAATATTTATATGTTTTTTATAGGATCAAAAATCAAAATATTATGTAGATATTAATAATTTTCCCTCGAATATCAATTAAAAATAATGAACTATGTTCTTCAGGAGGATGGTCATAATCGCAACCCTGGAACTAAAAAATGTTGTAAAACTTCTATAGTATCACTGAAGTAACAGTATACCAAATTTCACACAAATCGATCATGTGGACGTTAGTGAAATCCCTTCATTAATTAGGAAATGGGCTGATGGTCTTCAAATGCTTGAACAGATCTTCATAAATTGTAGTTATGAACAATCCCGATCACGTCAGCTTTCAAACAAAAAAAAATCGTATCAAAATCGGTCCATCCCTTTGGTACAATTCAACAGACAGACACACAAATATATACAGGAAAAACGCCGTTTTTGCGGGGGTTAAAAATCTATATATATAAAAGGCAATGCGTGTATATATGTATGTTCCCTATGAACTCCAAAACCGCTGAACCGATTTTGATGAAATTTTCAGACAATCTTCAGCTTAGTCCAGCGGGTAATCCTGTGAGTTTGGAAGTGTGATGCGGACGAAGTCACGGGCAAAACTTTGTAGATAAATAAAATTGGTTGCCCCATTCTACTTAATTATGTCATTTGTTTATGCTTTACTTACCGCTATAAAGGAATTATAATGATATAAACACAATCATTTCCTTTGATGTAGCTATGGATAAATATACATAAGACCGAAATTAAATGATAAAAGGAAACATCAAATACGGAATAATACGCAATGACGAGAAAAACATTGCAATAAAAATTATTTATCTGAAGTAAGTATATAATATGTTATATATTCTGTGAGACATCTATTACACATACTTTTAAATATAGTCTCTGTTCGTCGTCGTCTTTTTCTCCGCTAACTTCATCTATACCACCTTACAGATTTTGGCTGTTGCGCCATAGTTCGACCGCATAGTTCGATCCATCGGACTTTCGTCTCTAATCTTGTTACTTGTGTCAATATAGGCAAAAGTGACATTCTGGCTGCCAGTGGCTTTTCACCTTTAAAAAAATCTTTAAAGGATTGTAACTATTTAATATTTATATATCGGTGATTTATATATTCAATAAGTTTACAACAAATTGGTGTGATATCACAGCAGACAGTTTGGACCTAATCACACCAGCAAATAAGATATAAATAAATAAGACAAAAATAAAATTAAATTAGATAAAATAAGGACACGCGAATAAGACTAAAATTTATTTGAATAATTACCAAATAAGAAGAAGAAGGCCCGAAGAAGTAGTCTATTTAAAGCTTTTTTGTTTTTGTGAGCCATTTCTGTTTGTATAAAAATGGTAATTTTAAAATTTGTTATAATTTTTAACTGATTTTTTTAAAAGAAATTATTTAAGATAATAGTTTAGTATAATATTTAACAATTATGTTAATTTTAATATCAATGTTAAAAAAAATAAGACAACGATTAGAAAAAGCGCCTGACCACGTTTTATAGGCAAAAAAGTCTTAAGACGTCTAAAGTCTAAAGTAAAGGTCTATTTAAAGTATAGGCTCTGCATAAAAATATATGCGTTACTGAGACATGACTGTGCTAAAACACAATAGATACAAACTTTGGAAGTACCTATTTGGACTTTTTCACTCGCCAGAAATAAGCCTTCCAGTAACAGCCTCCAGTTATTGAGGCTGCATGAAAACCTATACCTTTTAAGGTTAGGTAAATAACACTATAATAACCCTTTTCGCATTTATATTAACTTTAAATATCTATATTATCGTAGATATGCATAAAAGGAAAAGCCAACACCCTCAAAACATGCTGATATTCTTCTAATATGACTCATGCTTCCGAACGCCAATGTCTGCGTCATTATCTCGCAAACATGTTCCGCACAAAATATTCGAAGACGGAAATTTCAACATTTCCCTCACACACTAGAAATGTTCCGGGAAATATTTTATAGAGAAAATCTCTACGAAAATTAAAATGACATTTTAACATGCAATAACTTTAGCAATGAAGAATACTTAGTGTGAGTACAATTTATTTTAAAATGTAAAATTTAAATATATTTACATTTGATTAAAAATTCTTAATAGTTTGTACAATTTTGGGTACCGTAAATTACTTTTTTTTATTAGTTTTTCCTATCCTCTCAAAATAAAAATCCAAGGACTTGCAATATATGCTATAAACATCGATGCTATAACAGCAATAAAGATAACAAGCGTTATTATTTTTCATTTTTCAACGAGGGCGAAGTCGCGGGCACGAGCTAGTAATGCATAAAATACTTATCGTTATTTCATCTAGGTAACATTAAAACTTCGGACCTACTTTATCAAATCCATGCATTATGGTATTTTCAATGACATCGCAGTAGAAACGCTTCCAAGAACAAGTCACAACTTGTTTCAAAGTTAACGACTCGTTGTAACAAGTTACTAGTGAAGTTCATGTGAAGTTGTCTCAACTGGCCAAACGTTGGTTTATTGTCCTGCAACTTGTAGCTGAAGTTTAATCACGAATAGTAATAGCTGTACTGTTTACTGGTTCATTCTTTCAACATTAGACATAAATTCTTTAAAGATTATGTCATTTATACATAAATAGGAGTACCTACACGCGCGCTCATAAATACACAGGCAGACTGACGGAATACTTGATGGTAGGTGGCAATTCTTACTCCTAGGTAAAAGCCTTTTATGTCCTAACATAAAAGCACTAAAGGGAATATAAATTAGTTGTACATACGAAGCATTTTGACGACCAGTAAACAACAGGCATATTACTGTTTCACGTTTGTATTCTGTATGGTGGCTACTGACGCCAAACCGGCCACGAGTTATTATAATTAAAAATTATAAACTAACTCACGACATTCTGACATTGACGAGCCCAAACACGCTTTATCTGCTGTAAATTGCTAACATTGGGTATCCCGCAGACTACTTGATGCTGCAGCTTCAGGTCAAGGTTACCATGTCATAGAAACATCACACAAGTAACAGTATACAAAATTTCATCTCAATCGAAATTCTTTCGTCAACACTTTACATTATTATCTATGATTTCTTACAGTAACTGACAACTTAATTACCTAGTCTGTGGTTTAACGCACCGGTGGCTTATATTTTAGAATGACCTAATTTTTATTTATTTTTTTTTTTTAAACAATTATAACACGAGTGTATAGAATCGGCGTTTCCACCCGTCATTGCGACTGTGGAGAAAATTGAATTAACCCCTCGACCAAAATGTCCGACAGCTAAAGTAGTAACTCGATTAGCCTCAACACTCGTATTAGTCAACACAACTTGTGGAAACTCCGGCACTAATGGTCTTTTATGAACGATGGCATTAGGTACATATTGGTCGGAAACATTACATTGTTCAGTGCTGAAGTAAAGCGCATTAATGCTAAAATTCTAACGACTAAAGTATCAAATTTTTAAATATTGTCGTAATTTGCTTAAAAATAATCGACATCAACTTTTTAACCAAAAGAAAGGCTTAAAAAATCAATCTTGTTTGATTTTCAGCAATTGTGCGTTTCATGTCTTTGCATGTCTGTCTTATCTGTCTGAACCAGTCTCACGACGATTATTATCAACTCTGTTTATATCTGAGTGATATAGTTACTGAGTGAATTTCGAGTCAGTGAGTGTATAATTAAACGTTTTATAGTGATTCGATCTCCTATAATAATTTAAAAACAAGGTTACTTTAAATAATCAAAAAAATCAAAAATTTATTATAATACTAAAAAAACCAACATTGACGCGGCCTGTAGCTCGCCAGGAACAAAAGCAAAAGGGATAGCCCTTTCTTAATAAACATCGAATATTATGACTGTATAAAATTATATGCCTCTTAACAAGAGTAAGCTGTAGAGTTAATAGACACTTGACAAGAATTAGCCATAACAAGCTGTTTGAGCTGAAACACTAAGTAATGCTGTCCTTAGTTTAGTAATTTATTTCCATAATGCTCTGCGCTATAAGAAAATTTATTACGAGTAAAACGCTGAACTCTGTTAAAGAATCTCTGCTTTCCTAACGATAAATGATTTTTTTGTACTTCTATTAACTTTTAACGAGTAATTCTTGTATATATATTATTATTTATTTATTTCGCTCATTTCGAAAAAGGCTCTAACAATTTGAATGAAATTTTGTATATAAGGTTTTGCTTTTTAAGTCTAATCCAACACTTTTTAAACTTCAGCTTGTGTATGTAACAATTAAGTTAACATTGTCTGTATATTCTGTGGTTTTGTGATTGTGTGGAGCTAATAAATGCATTATTATTATATGGTAATCCAGGTAATGAATTTTCTGTTTGCTAAATTTCACCCAAATCCGTTCAGCCGTTTTTGCGCAATTGAGTAACAAACATCCAAACATACAAACTCTCGCATTTATAATATTATATTATTTTAGGATAAATACTTATATTATTTGTCCGTAAAAATCTGGGAGCTGGTAATTCGGTAATTGTTGGATTTTTAAAATACAAACACTTATTTGTTGATTTAAAATCCTGAGTATATCTTGAATACGTAAGTATATGCCATCGATTTTCCAGACATAACAAAGTTGTTTCGATTCATGAAAAGCGTTCATATATGTATGGGTCCACCCTGACTTATGATATCGCTTCATCTACGTCTCCCTATAAATAGATGGGACTCAAACGTGACCAATCTTAAAGGTTTCATTCGATAGCGAGTTTACTTACATTGTACGTTCACTTACAACAATTTTTTCGAAGAATCACTCTAAATTTGAAATTTTCATCTTTCATTCTTCACTAGCAACCCGCTCCCGGTTTTTTTTTTGCAATTTTTTTTTATATACAAACCTTCCTCGTTTATCTCTGTCTCCATTAGTAAAAATTGTATCAAAATCCGTTGGTTGGATTAGAATTGGTTAGCGGAGAAAAAGACAGACGCCAATAATTTCGGCGACTTAGTTGCAAGATATTGCTTTTTTCTACTTAGAATCAAAGACTATAATATAAGTATATTGGTATCTTAGAATAGGTTATTTAATTAGGTTTTATTATATATAAAACCTAGTTTTATATAAGTTATAGGTTAATAATAATTATAATTATGTATTATGATAATAATAAATTTGGAAGTTAAAAAGTCTCAAAGGAACTGGCCCTACCAGGATTCAGACCAGTGTTTGCATTCTGTCTGCCAAGTAGTTCGCCCTACTCAGTAACATTCCTTTTTTTTACGAAATTAAATAATAAAGTAATAAAAACAAACAAAGGTTAGAAAAACATTACAGCATCATTAGGGGAAAGAATGACAACAGTGCGTGTGTCACATGTAGTTGCATGAGGACATAAATCAGGAGGTCGTTAGTGTCGCCCATTGCGTCGTTAGTCCTCAATAAAAGGATAAATTCCGAAAACGACACAAAGCCTTATTAGGGCGGGCTAATGACCGCTTTTACAACTTAAGCAATTCATACTATCCGCTCTCAACCTGAAAAGGTGGTCGATCAAAAGTTTTCTATTGCTAGTTACTATTGAGAGAAAACTTTTATTAGCGAAGCTAATTATTGTACCTCCCTATGTATTTATTTACACATTTACTCAAAATTCACAGCTTTCAATATTCAGTTTAGAGACCAATTAAACATTTGTATAATAGGTTTATTAAATAGTCCATACGGTATTAAAAATTATCTTAATACTTACCTCAGTTTAAAAAATTCTATAAATTTTTAATCGTTTATTTATTGACTACGATGATTTAAATTCTCAATTAAGTTTATTTTTTCATGTGGATTGTAAATTATCCGAAATAAATATTATTATAATAATATATTATTAAATAATCTTTTGAAATATTTCGAATAATTTTTAAAATTCACATACACAGCAGCTTTTGTTAAAATACAATTTTAATTTTTACTTTCACGAAACAATAAAGTTTTAACGTTTTAACTTTTAAAATCAGTCAAGAAGTTTTTGAGTTTGTCCATTAAAAATAATAAAAAATGATCCAGGTTCCTAATACCTTATCAGCTATCACAAAATCCAAAAAGTTTATGTAACTACGAAATCCAACTACGAGTAACACCCGGGATCACCTTTCAGTTTGTTTGCTCCTTCTAATCCAATTATTTCTAAGCGGGAAGTGCAGAACTTTAATTCACCCAACGCTCCCTTCTGTTTACGTTTTCAGTAAAACAATCTACGAGTTTGATTTCAGACGTTAATACGATGATCAAATTACATCAATAATCTAACCATTTTTTGTAGATGTTTCTTGTAGGAGTTTCTCTATTAGATATCAAGCAAACAATTTTAATAAAGAGTGTGTAAAACAGAAATAAGATTGCCCTTTGCAGACATCTACGCCACGTGTACTGTGGATTCAGAAACCAAATAAAGGAAGGGGAATGAATGGCCTCTGACTCGAAGAGACACAGCAAAATACGTTGTTTGATTTCAAAGTTGGCTTCTATCTGATATGCCCGTTTATATGGTCCAGTTTGCAATAGTTTTGTGGTGTTTTATTAACTAATATTCTGCCTAAAATTAAACTCTGCTGTTCTATAATAAATAATCAAAGTGACAATAATACATTTAATATATTTTGCTTATGTCTGACAATTATAGTGTTTTATCTAGGCTTGTATTTCTTATTTTAGTAATCTATCTGAATATGATGATAACATCATCATCAACAACTCACAAGAGAACTCTGTCCTTGGCATCCTCCGCATCCATGCACTGATTGCTCTTTTTTAAATTGTTGAATCTTAAATCTTAATCATGTCTCAGTTACACAATTTTTCACGGAATATATGCACGGTATATATGTATATAATATATAATAAAATGTATATGTATAATCATGGAAGCATTATATATATAAATGTATATAGTGAAGTTTTTATGTAAGTAGAAAAAAATATATATACCAATCAAGTCGCCGAAACTGTCCGAGTCCGTCTGTTTCTCCGTTAAGTACATCTAAACCATCCGACGGATTTTAATTCGGTTTACACTTATTGAAAGAGGGATAAACGAGGAAGTATTGGGAGAAACCGGGAGCGGGTCGCTAGTTATTTATAATTTAGGCTTGTTTCAATTATTTGTCATTTTGTCAATTTTCATTGCTGTCACAATTCATGTTATTAAATTTATTCATTTTCATAAACATTGAAGGTGGATCAAATTGAGATGATTGATAAGAATCAAACACGATCTCTTTGATAAACCACTAATAAAAGTAAATAATGGGTGATATCATTGACTGGATCCGCAAACAGGAAAACATTAAACGAAAGTATGTACCTACTACATGCGTATAGATCATAAAATGCAAACAAACAAACATCCTGAAATTAAATTATCGGTATTCTCTCTTTATACGACACATTTTTGCACAAACAAATTCACCAAGGAACTGGTGAAATGCCAAGGAAAAATCAAGCATCTTTTACGTTTTCAAAACTCGTATAACATTCGTACCTGTTTCCACAGTAATATAAGTACAGTAGGTATACAAAGAAACATAGGTATTTAAAAATCGAGTTATAGCTAATAGGAAAAAATGTTGATATATTTTTACAAAAAAAAAAAAAAAAAACAATAATTTTGAACCGTATATAATCCAAAAAGTCTATAATGGGATCTTACCACAAAATTCATATCTATTTTTGGTCTCCTTACAAGACGTCACCCCTTGAAGATAAATATTAAGGTTACAGTCACCATTATAAACCTAAGAAACCTCAGTGGCTATGCAATGTCACTGCCTACGTCAATAGAATAATGGATATGGTATAATGAAGGGAATGAATTCTACAATATACAAATAAATAAATGATATTAAAAATATGTCAGATAAGCTGTCATGGTTGCTGTCGCTTTTTTGTTCTCGGGAATTCATTATTAGTGTGAGTTTCCAATAGTTTTAAATAATTTACATTCAAAATAATTAATATTTATGCAAAATTATTTGCTATAGAACAATGTTCTCCGATTATAATTATATTAACGGCTTACTAGTACTACATATAATGTTAACTTAAGCAGAAAGTAGAGATTCCTGTATTATTTCTCGTCACCTACTGTTTATTACCTTTCATTGTGCTATTACACTCGACACCTACTATGGTGTCGCTAGTTGCTATAAAGTCTAGCGAACTCTAATTAATTCTGGTACTTGGGGTCGAGACCTTTGTATTTGACTTTCTAATTAGGCTTTCAAGCCTACAAACTTCGTTAACAGTCTCGTATTAAGTTAAAAAAAAAGAAAAGACTCAATTGATATTTTTACTGTATAATGTCTATTATATCACGAACAATATATTACCCCAAAAGGGTAGGAGGTAGAAAGGTGCATTATCAGCGAGTAACATAAATTAATTTTTTTAAAGTTACGCGGACGAAGTCGCATGCAACAGTTTGTTAATACTAATATTTTCTCTTTATAATATTATATTACTTAGATTATCATAGAAATTTGTAAATTTTAATATCAACTGGTAGTTTATTTTAGCTAGATTGATAACTACACTATACCTAAACGGAACGTAGAGCTAGGAGACTCATTGGCGGCAGTACGTCTTTAAAAACTAAGGCACATAGACGTAAAATTACCAGTCTATGTGTCTTTTATAAGATGTACTTCGGAGAGTGTGCTCAGGACTTCCCCTTTCTTCCATCGGACATACACGTGTACGGCTGGTTACCATCCTCATCTTGTTGATATCCCTCTATTGCGGACCAAGCGCTTTAAAACATTCCTTTATAATGCGCACTGCCAAGGTTTGGAACTCCCTGCCGGCGTCTGTATTTCCGAGCTCATATAACCCAAATCTTTTCAAAGTTCGAGTGAATAGGCATCTTCTGGGTGCTCTCGCTCCATCTTAGGCCTCATCTTTACTACACAGTTGGTTGTTGGAGAAGAGCAAACCCATCTTTAATATATATATTGTTACATATATTTTTTACATAGTCCATTGTTTTCTTTTGCACCGGTAGCACAGCCGATAGTCGAATTTAATTATAGTCACATAAACTGATCTGTGCGCTTGCGCGTGACATTCATTCATAGTGCTCTGCCGTAGATTCAATTGTTTAGAGAGAATGTTCTGGAATGTCGTTACGTCGTTGTTCTGTGACTGTGTTAATTTTGACAAGTAGCGATAGCGCGGTTTCTTTTGGAAATTTCTCGAAGACCGAGGTCATAAAAGGGCCTGCGGAAAGGCGGGAAGCCCTTTTCCGTCGGCAACCCACCTGAAGAGTGCACATTAGAAGTTAGCTGTTGTTGTTGAGCCACCTTCGAAATTTCATATTATTTCAAAATTAATCGAGTCATTTTATCGATAACAGTACTACTGTTTATTGTTTTATTGTGTGAACCTCCAATTGTGATAATTGGTAAGTGTTTTGTTCGTCATAATTGCTTTCCCAATTTTTTTATTTTTTTTTAATGTTATAACTTGGTAGACGCGTGCCGTCTCAATAGTACTTTGTTTGCTTGTCTGGCATAGATTTTTGTGTTTCTTATTAGAACTACAAGCGATGGTTTATTTTGATAAGGATATTTTATATTTTAATTTTATTTTTCCCATTTTAATTTTTTTTATTGACGATGGCGTCCGCCGTATTTAGCTTATTAATTTTGTTTTCGACGCCATCGATTCAATTATGCATTCAAGTATAATTTACCTAACTATCCGCTTATATTAGTTCTGTGTATATATTCTAGTCTTTGCCCGATACCCACATTTAATTATTAATTATTCCTTACACCTGAAATAAAATCGAATTAGATTCCTGGAAGGATTGCATAATAATGTACTTTATTCTAAGGCGTTCCTTCGATCATTTCAGGAGGTTTTTTTTTATACCCACCAATTTTTTCAATCAACTACTTGCTGCGCGTTGAGAGCGAGCGAAACCGTGCGTCCCGCTAGTCATACGTCGCGCCGAGCTTCGAGTCCCGGCGAGCAAACCCGCCGCGCCTCACTAGTTCGTCGACGTCGACAGCGTGATTCCGGAGGCTGCTTAGTCGCCCGACCGCGCCATGTTTGGCTATTTTTTTTTCTTTTACTCTTTTATTATTATTTTATTTTGAAATCGTTCGGCTCGGATATACCTACGACTTAAATATACAGCTACTTTTCGGTATCGGCCCTTTTTCGGTGGTAAGTCTCGATCCAAATCTCCACAAACCCCTGGTCCCCTTTTTTTGTATTTTTTTATTATATTCCTGTGTATTTTTTTTCTCTCTCGGTTGCGGTACAATCCGCATCCGAAATTGTTAATCTTTTCTAGCAATATATTTGTATAGAATCGAATTAGTAAAATAAAACTATCATTTTGAAACTGACTTTTATTTTTGTTTTCTTTATTGTTGTTGTCTGCCTGTCCGCCACACTACCGCGGAAAAGGTGTAACAATATATATAGTTATTTGTTTTTATGTAAAGTTTGGCAGGCAGGCTAACGGTCCATTGTTGGTTGATCGCCGTTGCAAGTTCGCTGCCGCTACCTTAATATCTCCTATTCAATATGGAAATAATATATATTATCAATATGGAAATAATATATTACTCCATATTTATAGGATTTTCAATCTATCTCGCATCATACTCTAACGATCCTGAACTATTTTTAGGGTTTCATAAGAAAAAAATACAATATATAGCTACCCATATATTATATAGCTTGCGTAGGTAAATGAATAAGAAATCGATCAAGGCAAAGGCTTAAGGGCAGAGTAAGATTAAGGAGAAATTTATTATGCAAGCGCTGATCAGACGATCGCTAAGAAGCGGAACTAATGATCCACTCATTAGTTAAGAAGAAAGTTGCGACTGAATTAATTTATTTCTTAAAGTTTTATTCAAGTTGTACGAAAACTTTATAAATTCAACATAATAATATTACATAACATATAAATAATTTAAGATAGTGACATAAACACGGGAAGAATTAAAACCAATTCCACAAATAACGGTTTTATTGTGTCATTTTAGATCATAGTTCCTCAACTTGAGGGTCGCAATACCTAGGAGGTCATGTTCAGGATTATGGGGGGTCGAATGTGTTAATAAATGAGATTCTTATACGAAATAGGGAGAACGGAACGTACCATAGCAAATTAATTATCAGATAGTTTATATTAGAATAATTTGGCGTTACCAGATGATTAGATACTTTATCCAAAGGAGGTATTTATCGGAACAAACTCTCTTCTGAGGTGTTCCTCCCTAGCTACAATATGTGCTTCTTCAAGGGTGCATTAGGTACTATGTACAGTACAGTATAAAGGCTATATGGTCCTGGTCCGCAGCACACTCACTTTTGTTACATATAAACAAAGAAATATCTTTTCAAATATAAATTTACGTCAGTACATAAGCGTCCACTGTTTGATACAGCCCTTTTGAATTGATTTCAGTCGAGGTTGTTGTCCAGCAAGCACGTGATCGGCCCTTGGGGCCCTTCGAACCTGGTCTCTACTTCAAGTATGTAAATTAAATTAAAAAAAAAAGAAACAAGTAAATTCGAACTTATTTTAATACTATATTATGTAACCGTACCGTAGCAGTTATGAACAGTCTTTGACGTGACATTATTAAACGTTCATTAGTTGCTCAGCACGACAACCCATCTAATTAACTATCTTGTACACACATATTAGCTTGTCAGACTTGAGAATTAATTTATGAAAACTCCATTCAATATAAAACCTACATAATAAGTATTACATTTCTACTTACGGCTGAAGTGAAAATCTGTTATTTCAAATCCAGACCAAAATAACTCTGAGAAAATCAGACAAGTGATAACTCTAGACAAAAATTGTCTAAGTAGGCGCTGAAGTCGAAATTTATACTACTAAAAATTATGTAACGTCAACTTCAAATAAATTGTAATATTTAACATTGGAATATTTTTAAATGCATTTTTGGAATTTATACACTTTTGTCTACTACTCTTTATCATAAAAAAAGATGAAATTTGAACAGATGAGTATACTGGATATTGATACCGTAGATATTCCTCGACACAGAGTACCTACCTGTGTCGAGGATTCTACCTTTAACCCAGAAACAAGAGTATTGTTTGGGAGGGGATCATGTAAAAATAAAAAATCTAACGCCTAGCAAAACTATAACAAAAGATTAAATAAATTAATAATATTAAGTGAGCCCTTATATTATTTTTTTAAAAAAGACGCGGATGAAGTCTCTGACGGCAGCTAGTTTACTACAATTTATACCTTAATTTAACATAGACAGTCATACGTAACTGAGTTGGTACCAGTAATATTACTAGTTCTTGATTAAATCGAATGTTACAAAATTTAATTAAAGGATTTGTTAGATCTCCTTTGAAGGCAATAACAGTAATATTACCAAAATTATTCGGGTAATTCGAGTTAGACCAAATTTGAAGACGAACAGGAAATTGCCCATAAATCTGCTCATTTACTAAAGTGCACAAGACCTTTAACTACCGCCATTTAACGTGTCTCCCAGAAACTAATAGTTCTAACCCAGTAACTAGAGATTGTTACATAGTCAGATAGTGATTTAAAACCTTTTGAAACTTAGAACTAATTACTCGTTACATACAGTATAAGCAGTAGTAGCCAGATGGGTCAAATACACTACTATATAAACAGCAGACACATGTTCGAATCCTGAATGAGCGTTGTCAACAATATATATAGCAATTTGTCCACAATTTTCACAAGCATGAAAAACGTCATACTACTATTTTGCAATAGTTATGGTAGTTTTTGTCGTAATACACTTGGACAAAAAATATTGTATTTAATATAGTAGTGGCATGAGCAGGGCAGACCGTCTGGCGGCAGCTACCACCGTGACAGAAGACCACCGTGAAATAAGTCGCCTGTCCTTTATTCTAACAATGTCCTAACCACATATTATTAAATAGACCGTCTGATTGTCTGGCGACCTACATCAAATAAATGAAGTTTTTAAATCCAAAATATTTTTAAGAGTTACAAATGTAAAAAAATTATTGTATTTCCTTCGCTTTTCTCTATTGTTAACAAAATGTGTCCACATAGTTTTATGTCGTTCCCGTAAAATAGAGAGACACACTTTAATTTATTTCACCGACGGAATCCGTCCCTAGTGACACATGAACACGGGACGCCACCGAGACCTGCTGACCCGTTTCCCCACAGACACCTGCGACTAGTCAATTTGCCTTTAAAAAATTCTAGTAAAACCACAGCCCGAAAGAAAACTGTCTGTTGACTTAACACACATACAGATATTAACGGGTGCGCGCCCTCGTTTCAAACTTGAAGCGAAAAATTATGCAAACCCTTTCTTTCAACGGTTTTTAAGGTATATATCACTGTGAACTTTGATCCGACGCTTGTGACATTGTGGGTTACAGTTTATATGGAATGCAAAGGAATGGTTAAGACCTGAAGCGCGATGTTTACGGTATTCAAATTGCTGTCACATGCCACAAACGGTTGTGTGCGCTTATTTTTATTAATATTAATAAAATATTTTCCTCATATCTTCCAACAGTACTCGTAATTGTATCTTTATCATATCAACCCATTCTTTCTTCTATATTTTCAATTTTTATACAATTTCAAAGCATAAGTATAAGAGTTATAAGTATTAAGCTTTTCATTTCTTTTTTTTATATTTTATTAAATTTACATCTATATTGTCTTATTTCATAATACCTTTTGATGTTTAATTACTTAAGGGTTTCGCATGAGAAACAAGAAGAAGTGCTCTTTGTATGAAACTATTTACATTTTACAGGCATTACAGGCTACTGAATGCTTATGTTATACTCACCTACTAACTGTGCCCACGACTTCATACGCACTGTAGTTCCTTTTTAGAAAGTTATACAGGAACTCGAAATTTTTCTAAAATAAAAGGTATTCTATATATTAATCCAGGTAATATCTAAACTATCTGTGTGCCAAATTTCACCTAAATCCGTTCCCGTTTTGGCTTTATCGAGTAATAAACATCCAAACATACAAACTATCGCATTTTTAACATTATTTAGGATCAATAAATAATTATTATGTTCACGGTGCTCTTCTATAAAAGTATACAACACTATACAAGTTTAACGCACCGTTGTCTCTCCAACACCAAAGCAAGATTTATTCCGTTTATTAGTTGAAACTAAGCAAAAAGTGCAAAATTTTACATACAAAAAGAATGCATCGCAAACACAATTTGTCAGGTCTGTGTTGGTCGGTAAGTAGAATGAATTATTCAAGAATATCCCAGCTCTCAGGAGCGTATGGGTCCAAAAGGAATTCAATCGTTACTTTATATGACGGGAATCGGGACGGGAATGTCACTTCAAAGAGATTTCATGATAGATTCGGTGCACTGTGCAATGAAGAACACTGACTGGCTAAAGTGGATAAAAAAGAAATGAATAACAGCAAGATAAATTTCTACTGTTATTCTTTTTAAATTTCGATCATTAGATTTTTATAAGTCAAATAAATATCAATAAAAAAAATTATTAATATTGTATAAAATTATACAGAATTCGTAACTCGTTAATACAAATAAAAATGATTATTCTAAATAAAGAAAACTTAAAAAATACAATTACCCCTTTATGTACAGTCTTAGTACGAAAACCTTCGTCAATTTTAATGTTCATTCTTTATCAAGTCGTAGACTCTTAGTACCTTTTGAAATTAAAGCACTAAGCAGACAACTGGCAGACGTTTGTAATGAAAATTTGGTGACTGATAATTGCCATGGTTCAAGCAAATGTCGACTTTAAGGTGACAAACCTTAAAGCCTTAAGTAAATTGAAAATTAGTAATTTTATAAGAACCCAAATTTTTTAAGTTATATTAACATTGAAACCCTTAGTTTTCGGCACAGAATACCATATCTAATAGTAAAATAATTATTCCGCGCGAATATATTGAGGTTCAATAACTTACTCTAATAAGTTTTTATTTCATAATAGTTATTATAATGCCGTGCCTGTGTTTAACGATATCATGTAGAGAACTTAAAAACGGAACAGATAAAAGTAACTGTACCTACTGTAAAATATTATTCTTCAACTAACAAGCCTAAGGATAACTAAGGCCTAAGATTTCAATTAGGGGATAAAATGTAGGTACATACAAATTTTGGACTAGTCTATTAAAAGTTTCAATCTATACATGTTATAAAATAAAGTCGCTGTTCACTTTTGTCTGTTTCTTCGCTAACTTAACTGAAACAGTTTACACCAATGGAAATAGCGATAAACGAGGTGAAAAAAGGTAGATGTGTAATTTGTAGAAAAAAAATTGCATCCAGCGAAGCCGGGGGCAAGTCGCTGGTTCTTTAATATAAGTACCCTTACCATATTTTTATTAAGCATCTTTTTAATGGGATCCCATGAATGATAATATAATTAGTATGCAAAATCTTTTAATGATAATTTATTAAATATACAAAATTATACAATATGGAAATTAATCAAATACTGGACAAAAATATTAAATTAATTAGCCGCTTTTCTATGTTTTATGACTCTATAGTATAATCCAGTAAAGAGCCGAGCTACCTTGATACGATTGTGTAACGTCGTCGGGCAGACTTCTAAGTGCTATAAATCCGCTGTTCAATGTCCCCACAACCCCTAGGCTCAGTAGTCTTCCGACCTGGCCGGGTAGTAACACCTCCTGTTCTAATTATGTAGAGAAGTCAAAATGATACAATTTAATTTTGTTGTAAATTTATTATTTATTGCAATATTTTTCACAAATCGAATTGTACCTGCGCAGACAGCCTTAAGTAAGACGGGCAAGATAACAGCGTTACCAGAAGACGATAGAGAGAATATTTTTGCATCGCAAATTCTACAAATCCGGACGACATCGGAAGCGACGCCCGCAGCCTCTGCCGGAAATAATCTAAATGCCGTTCGCAACAAGGTTCCCAGCAGCTCGTTGAATCCGCAAAAGAATTTCCAAGAAATTTCTACAAATTATGAAATGGAAAACAGAAAACTGACAAGTAAAGAAACAGTTGAAAGAGGCGAAAGGAACCTTGATTTCCTAATACAATTTGATGAACTAGTTGAGACTTCTAAAGCGACAAATACTCTTCCATTAGTTTCTGATAATTGTATGGAAATGAATATCAAAAATAGCGAAATGAGTTTTAAAGACAACGATAGAAATTTAGTTAAAATATCAAACGCCGCCGAATTTATTTCTGATGAGTTACAGTTTTCCGATGACAAAGGCCATTTTGATATCGAGGATGAAAATAATAAATTGAGAAATGCAATTAATACACATGATGAATTCACTGTAGAAAACGAGGCAAATACAAATATAAATACTTACTCATATCAGAACCAAGGTCACAATAATAACACTGAGAAAGATAGCACTAATACAGTAATTACAGTTGACAAACTTTTGAAAGACCCGACACTTTCAACCAATACGGATCCAGTGGATTTAGTTCCTATGCAACCGTTAACGACTTTACTTTATAGATATGTACCTGAAACCTTAAACGTAACTCTATTTGATATAGTTACTGAGAAAAATGCAAGGACAGGATATGGAGAAGACTGGTTTGAAGTCAAAAATAGGAACAAGATAAGATTTGGTGGTCTACCTCAGTCTGAAAACTATTTGATACCTACACTAAAGTTAGAAGAAGGATTTTATCCCTTTAAATTTATGTCAGACTTTTTCTCTTTGATATATCCGTTTGATTTTCCAGTAGGTAAGTGAAAATATTCATCAAAATAAAGGCGAATATGCCAAAAGACAACAGACAATAAACCATTCATTACTTTCAGGTCTGATAAAGGATATATTGTGGGGGAAATTCAATTTCCCATACTCTTTTTTGCAGGTAACTTTTCTAAATAATACATTTAGTTTCTCTTCCATATATTGTATTTCATCAGTTTTTATCAGAGTACTAATAATAATTGTAATACGTTATATTAATGTGTATGCTACGAAACGAAATAACTTTCAATTTAAATCAGAATTAACCTTTCTATTGAAATTATTTAAAAGCGAATAATTTTGATATTATCTGTAGTTTGAACCGCCACCTTATTGTATAACTCCTGCTTGTGGTGCTATAAGTATTACATTTCCATAAGCTATTTCTGTTGACCTTATTATTGTTGACCCTTTTGTATTTATTACAACTTAAATTGAAATAAAAAAAAATGCTACAAATTTTAACGCATAAAAATAATACTTGTAGTATAGTCCTTTTTTTTTTTTTTCAAAATAATTCATCTTTAGGTATTTCGTGGAAGAATTTTTTTACAACATCAAGTGACTGTTTCACGACTCTCTCTACTATAGGATTACCAAATTCATCAGCAACTTGTTTCCAATTATCATTTAAGAATGTGAGCACTGCTTGACCTGAAAATGATGGCAATATTTATAATTAGTGCATTACAAGATTAGTGTATATTTACTGCAACAGAAAGTAAAAAAAATATTATAGAACAAGGTTCTTTAGTATTTTTGTTTCAGTGCTGCACTGAAACAATTTATGCACTGCAGCAGTGCATAAATTGTAAACCCTTAAATACGCAATTTATTGTGTCTTTTTTAATCATAATTAATCCCCATTGGTCACCTCATGGCATCATTTAATCAATTTTTGTTGAACGCTATATTTCTAAAGTAATTACATAAAATGCTATATTTTAGGATATTAAATAACCCTTTAATGCATTTTAATGCATTTTTGGAGTTTTCTTGTAATTATTTTTTTGAATAACTAATTATTACTTAACCCACACATTTATTTGAACACAGAGGTACAGCTCTAGCCAGGATTCGAACCTGAGTCCGCCTTGGCGACGACTAAACATTTTATCCAATGTGCTATCAATACTTTTAATGATCACATCTATGAATTATATTTAAATGGGTTATTAAAAATAATACACGGATCTTACTTATTTGGGGATTTCCTTTGAATAGATTGGTCAAGCCGAAGGTAATTCTATCACCAAAGCGGTGTTTAACACTGTAATCCTTGACTTCGCTGTACACTACTCCATTTCTTGTTTTATCATGGAGCTTTATTTGGGCATGCAATATAACGTTGTCTGAAAAAAATAATAGTACTTATATTTAGCTTGAATTTTTTTTTATAATGTTGATTCGACAGACAAGCTGACGGTCCACTAGGTATATGATGGTAGGTGGCTACCGTCGCCTACATCACAAGTAACGCCACTGCTGCTGCAAGTGCGCTGCCAGAAAGGGTGGGGAAATAGGCTCTGGCATACCTTACTCAATCACCAAAACATTACAGCACATATGTTATTATTTTCACAGTGGTCTTCTGTAAGAAGGTGCTGACGCCAGATAAGGTTTGCTCAAATGACTGCGAAATGCAGCGTGCCCTGCCACTACTTTCTAAATCTAGATCAGAGCCAATTTTGAAAAGTTCATTTCTGTCCGTTTCCTGAATAAAGAAAAAAAATTGACCTGCCGAGAATCGAACCCTGAGACAGAGTGTTTCAGAGTTAGATTCACCTTAATCGTCAAAATTAATATGATTTACAGTGGTCAAACTTAAAACACCCTTCAATTGCGTCGGGCGTCGGGCGTTAAAATAAAATGGCTGTCAGTCTCTGTCTGTTTCTCCGCTAAGTTCTTCGCAAACCACTCAACCGTATGGTTGAAAAAACGATGAATGTGAATGGCTATACAATTTACATTGAAAAAATGCATCTATGCATTATTGTTGCATTATTTTAATCAGAGCGTGCGTACTGAACCTCTTTTTTGTTAAAAAAAATGTTTGATTTACTCACTTATTTTGATCTTCGCATCTCCATCGCCTTTCAATGTTACAATAAGAATTCTTCCGTTCGCCTTATACTTTCCTTTGACGGTTAAATTGCAGTGAAAATCAACATCTGCTACATCGTTTTCAATTCTGTGAATTGTTAAAGGTATAAAGGGATCAAGTCGTTTACAGTGGGAACGTTACAACAATATTAAAAATAGAAGTGATTGAATGCATATTTGATATAGTTCGACTATACATCAGAATATATCAAAAACAGAATATAATATACTAGTTTGTCTTTTTGAAAGTAGTTTTGTTTATTATTTTTATATCTATTAAATATTTGTATATGTCACTGAACTCCTAATTGGACCAATTCTCAAAGTGGGAGGAAATTCATAAATCTGATAACAAAACAAAATCGGGGGATAAACTTACATCAAAATCCGTAAGTAGTTTTTTGCGTGAAAGAGTAACAAACATACATACGGAACGGAATACATCTTCGCTAACTTTCTCGTTAATACAAGTAGGACTAACTATGCCTTTCTCCATGAAAAAAAAAGACAGTGGCACTCCGGGAGTGCCGACTAAAGTGAAAACTTGAAATTTTTTTGAATCGTCAGGAAAGTACATACTTATATACAGAGGTGTTGGTTACGGTAACAGTGTCGCGAGTTCAATGGTTTTTTCCCATCTCAAAAATACCATGAAAACTTTTTCCATGAAAATCTACTAATATTAATGGTGATCGGCGAAAACGTGTTGATATTAAATTACCACATACATACCTACATAAAATCGTAATTAACCGTTTCTGTACATTTTAATATTTTTCCCAAAAAAAAAAACCATTTTTACACGTTATGTATACTTATTTTACCGAGATAAAAAAAACGGTTTATAGAATTTGTGTTTGTTTGGTCTGTTCGTTTGTGCAACCTAATTTCAGGAACGGCTCAACCGATTTGAATGCGGTTTTCATTTATGTATTGAGTACCTGGATTGACATATAACTTTTGATCTTGGAAAAATGATAAGTTCATAAAACGAACTACAGCGCGAAGTTGCGACCACCAGTTACTTGTATATATGTATCGGTCTTTAAAGTCAATTTTGAAAGAAGTAATTTCACATAAATTGCATTAAATTGCACGACATTTTTCCAAATAAGCTAAATTTCATTCGCAACTGAGAACCTTAAAATTATTTGCTAAAGCAGTAGGTAAATTATTCCTTTGATATGCAAAGTGACGCCGGGTCAACGAGGCCACCTACACACTCGTCTTACTTTTACACTTAAGTATTACATTTACTAAAGAAAATTTTGATTCTTGATATAATTTCAATATTCCGTTCTGCAATCTAAACTTGCGGCTCGTGATAGTAGATAAGCAGCACAAGCTCTTTGTAGCTAACTAATCGCAGATCAATCAATCGTTAACGAAGATTTAATGTTTAATAATAAGCTAGTTAACATCATGTTGATAATGTATGACTGTTTACATTTTGAATTATGTATATACCAGCTGGAGGCCGCAACTTGTCCTCGTTGAAAAATTACTTGAGAAACGCCTGACATCTTTGTCGCTATGTTACGGTGGCGCCGACGCTGTTGATGATAGTGCGCCGCATTTTTAATTTTCAGACGATCCCTCGGGAACTTAACATTTTTCCAGATGAAAAGTATGCCACATGTTTATCCAGGTAATAAACTATCCATTGTCATCCAAACCCGTTCAGCTGTATTTGCGTGATTGAGTAACAAACATCCAAACAAACAAACAAACTTTCGCATTTATAGTATTTATGGAAAAATTTAAAAAAAAAAATCGAACCGTTACCTTTCGGTAAATTGACACCAGAAAACATAACATAATATAAACTGTATTATTATGTATATAACAAAAATAATAACAAAAAACATACTTCGCAAAATCCACGATACATTTTCTGAATCCAGTCACTTGACCATTCAGAAACGTTATTTTCAATCCGCCAGCTAGATTGTATTCTTCACTGTCCTGTCTCATCGGATCAATAGGAATAATACCAAGATTAGGTATCCCCTTTGAAAATTCAGGAATGATATCCTGCATTGTTTTCTTCAAGCATTCTGGTGTCAGATTTTGACATTTTTTAATATAATCAGCTATAAAAAAAAAATCAATAATAATTACATTTAAGTAAACCTTAAACAAAAACTCACTAGTTTTATTGTTGCACTTTCATTCAAAGAGAACTTACGAGATACTTTTGCTATAGCCTGACAACAAGATAATAATAATATTGTAAACAAGGTAATTGCAATTTTAAACATTTTCTGTTAAATAAATACTTTAAAGTCGCTCAGTTACCGAGGAACCTTATGCGTTACTGAATGATATTGAATACACTGGGGTTTCAAGGAAATTTAACCTTTGCAATGGTCGTCTGAAATGTTCACTATATATATTTAAGACAGATTTTCGAAGTAATTATAGTCTAGGAGACTGGGTCAGTGTTATTTATAAATGTTTATTTTAAAAATTTCCAATTACGTTATATTTACTTTTATATATATTTTTATCACAATACAATTTGTAAACTAAGAGATACGACTATATAGATTTGTAGAAATTGCAAGAAAACCTGCTAATGCGTCCCCAACCAGCTACCACGTGGGGTCAACAGTAAATATTTTTACTCCCACTTGCTTGGAAATAACTCATTATTAAAAAAAAACATTTGACGACATTGTTCAGATTATTGTCCATAATAGAAAAGGCTGAATAATTTTAAATAGTGACATTTTAATAATTAAAAGAAAAACATCTCAAAAACCGTTTATATTTGGGTAGGGCATTCTATTGTTGAATCTGTTCTTAATGACTTTCTACTATAAGCTGTTAACGGATATAAGTCTACTATGATCATGACTTCTACTTTAACCTTATTGGAAGAAATGGATTTTCTACTTATTATTTCCCCGCAAGTTAAAAAAAATACTATTCGTGTATGTCTCAGCCCAAATAATTATATTTGACGACCTCATTTTTTTTAAAAAAAGCTAAATTTACTTAGAAAGTTCTCGGCTTCGCCTTGCACTTCCAATACCTACTATGCGGACTGGCTTTAATTCCGGCCTGGCCAGTAATGCAGGTACTATTGCAGGCTTGCATCGTTTTTAAATCAGCTAAGAGAACGATTTCTCGATTCCGAGTTTATTTCAGATACTTAATAATAAAAATAACAAAATATGTGAGTCCTGCTCTTAAACTAGAATAAGTACAATAAATGAACATGACAATGTCCAGTGAATGTACGGCATTGACATTTTAAAAGGATCGCTTCCTGTTATTCGGTAATGCATTGATCGAGCTACAATCTGGTGTCAAGAGTGTCTGTATTTAGTCTTTATCACCTTTTTCTCACATAAGACAATCTTGTTTATTTTGGGTTGACCAAAACCGTATGCGATGTGAAATAAGATACTTCCTTCGCTTCTAGCTTTCAGCAGGATGACACAATGATCTCTGATGTATGTTAGATAAAAGTACAAATTCGTAGTTTTAAAATATAGGTAGAGGTACATTTTTTTGAACATTACATTCAACAGATTTTAATGATTTTGTTTATGTATATTGTATATGGTAGGTTACGGTTTGTAATATAGGATATAATTTATAAAGACACGTAGACGAAATTGATTTACGATTATAAATTACAAAGCAGGTTTTCGTATATAAGTGGTTATATATAAAGTAGGTAAGGTACGTAAAGTAGGTTAGGTTATACATTAGTATGTTCAATCATTTTTTGATCTTCTACAGATGAACTCAGAAATTATTTGTACATAATAACATCTTTACGTAAGCTAAATATCACGGGAAGCTTTACAACAAACTCCCTGGATTTAATATCTCAGCTATTACAGCGTGATTACATCAGAGATCCCTCCTCATTTACTGAAGAGCACATTTATCTCCAAGGCAAGACGTATCGGTCATTTCCTAATTATATTGCTTTTTTTTTCCTAAATAATGTGCTTATTTTGGTTGTGATTTATTGAGTGCTTCTAAATCTTCGCAGCAATCATAATTATTGTGTAATTCTGTGGAGGAAAATAAGAAAGTTTTATATATATTTTCCTGGCGATGACGGGCCTCGTTTATTTTTAGTAGACATTTGTTATTGTAACTTTTCCTAATTAAGTAGAGATCATTCCTTCTTCACACGCATTTAATTGAATACAGATAAAAATTGACCTAGAATCAGAAGGGTTATAAATTAGCCAGTAAATACATGTTTTGACACGTGAGCACACAGTAATTGATGTTTTTTTTTTTCAAGCATTTCGAATCCTAACTGTTCATTATCATTTTTCCTTTTAGTCTTTATTTCTTGGTCTTGCATGTGTTTACGAGTATAGACAATGGTAACCAACTACCATCTCCTTGTTTCCTTGTTAGTATAAAATCTTTTGGATGTTTTAGAATTTATTTTATACTATGTATGTATATTACGTATTTAGTGTAGATGTACATATCTATACTCTATATACTAATATTAATTATAAATGCGAAAGTTTGTTTGGATGTATGGATGTTTATAACTCTTTCACGCAAAAACTACTGAACCGATCACCATGAAATTTTGCATACACGTACTCTAGGACACCGGAAAGGACATAGGATACCTTTCATCCAGAAAAAAGGACTATTCCCGAGGGATAAATAAAAAATAAAAATCTAACGCCTGGCTAAAGTATTATAGCAAAACGAGGTCAAGCGTTATATTGCTTTTTTTTTTCAACGCGTACGAAGTCGCGAGCACCAGCTAGTGGATTTAATATTTTTGTTAATAAAAAAATTTTAAAATATAAAAGGCGATGTTTGTATGTATGTCCCCTATAGACTTGAAAACCACTGAACCGATTTTGATGAAACTTTCAGACAATCTTCAGATTCGTCCAGCGGGTGTTCCTGTGAAGTTTGGTAGCGATCGGACTCGGACGAAGTCGCGGGCATATACTAGTATATAATAAAAAATCAACTTTCTATGGAGGTTTATTGTCAGTATCTTTCAAGTAGGAATAGCTTTCCAAAGCGGCTGTATATTAATTTACTTATTTTAATGTATTTGACTATGTGTAAATTCTTGTAAAATATATATAGATAAATAAATAATTAAAAATCCACTTAACAATGTTATGTTTGTATTAATATTTAGTATGAATGAACTAACATTTTTTTTTTCTTTTCAGTCAATCAAAGTGGAGTCCACATTTTTAGGCTTCATCGTGTTCTTTGCTTGTATCGCTCTTGTGATACCTTCGTACCTTTGTATTTTGGGCGTAATGGCTTTGTGTTCGGGATCAAGAAATGAAAGCGACGCGGAAACGGGAGCATTATTCCCAGAATCTCGTGAAACAGATTGTAGCGATAGAGTGTTAATATTTATGACGCTTTTAATTGTTTTGATGTGTTGGTGAGTATTTTCTTGTTCTATTTTTTATTTATTTACATAATCTTACTAAATGCGAAAGTTGGTGAGAATGGATGTAATATGGAAGGATATTTGTATACTTTTTCATGCAACAGCTTAACGGTTTTGAATGAAATTTAGCACACAAATAGTTTATTACCTGGATTAACATATAGAATACTTTTTATCTTGGATGTACTATCTAAAAATATGAATAATTAGGCGCTCCTGTGATCAACAGTGGCTTTGCCACCGTCGTCAAAGCGATAAAGATGTCAGGCGTTGTTCAGGTGTTATATTTTTATTCAACGCAGACGAAGTCGGACGAAGGACGAATATATTTTAAAACACATTACACACATCTCTACACTTATTTCATCATAATATAGGTACTCATAATCTTGAGAGATGTAAAAGTTGAATCTAATGAACAAACTTATTAGTCTGCAATTAGTTTCGTCTTTGAAAACTTTACGGCTTTTAAATTAAGTAAAACTTTTTAATTAACAGTACTTTTACAACTATAAAAACACATAAATATTCATTAAATTAAAATTATTAAATTAAAACCAAGAAAGTAATATCAACATTGCGTTCCGCAGTCATAAAACGAGTAGTCCGTCTGGCTGCAGTAACCACCCCTTACACCACCATCAAGGTATTGAGTAAGGGATTATAGAGATTATTTCTCATCTTCTCATTTTTCCTTTATCCTACAATGAAAGGCAACGGGGTTGCATCCCTCTTGATTTTTGGGCACCACTAAGTTGACCGTCAGCAACCCTTCAACATAAAAAAAAAAATTAATGAACCGTAACGTAAAATTCCTAATTACAATAAAACTCTCATTTTCTTAAATTCCAATTTATCATTTTAATAATTAAAAAGCAGAAAATCCATTACGTCCCTTTAAGTTTATACACTCATTAATGATGTAAACAAGAATTTCATTACAATTTAGATAACAGAAAAAATGTTTACAATCTGAGATCAGAAAGTAAACAAATCCGAAAATTGTTTTGTGAGATTTTTAAGGGATAAGTTCTTTTAAGAGAGGTTCTTCAGTACCTGTTCAAATTTGTTCAAGGAACACTCGCATAAATTTATTGGGAGTATTTTCACATGTTTGGGAAATTATGTTGGAGGACTTGGAGGCCTATGTCCAACAGTGACGTACTACTGCTGAGATGTTACATGTTTACATGGTAATTTAGGATTAATTTGATCAGTGGCTCTAGTGTGAGTGAATTTATGATAGATAGATAATGAATTTATCTGGATATTAATCCAGATAATAAACACTTTTTTAATTATCTTTCAATAAATTCCAGATCGTTTCAATATAAATCATATCAATATCGTTCCTTATTACTTAATTAAATGTCAAAAGTAATTTAATAACGTATACGAAATTAGATAATATTAAAATAACTAATTGATTAATTGAAACTTTGTTAGGATTCACGGGGATATTGACATGAGAGATTTAGGAACATCGATGAAGTATTTATCGTTATATAGTTTGTAAATAATTAATGTGTAATTATATGAGGTTGACGCCAACTTTGATATGAGGCTAACTTATTTTCATTATCAGGTTAACGCCAGTTAGGAGGAGTCAACTTCGAAAAGGAGGTAAATCAGGAGGAGACATATTCTCGTCCGAAATTCCTCAATGTCTCCGGAAAAGTATTAACTAAGTTTAATTGAGAGCGTTGATAAATTTATTTAAAAATTCATTGATTTTCAGTACTCTAATATCGGGAATGACTATAAGCAATGAACAAGCACAGACAGCTGTCACAGAAAGTCGTAGAGTTATACAATGCGCTTGCTCAGATATCTATACCTGGTTGGCAGCAGCTGCAAGGGAAATACATCATAGTATAGTACCTCCAGCAGAAGTGGTAGTACATGCGTTTAATGAAGACTTAATGGGTAAGGAACGTATACTATAAATCTTTTTATATAATTAAAAACTTGACGATGTGACTATCGTTGCATTAAACAACAGGCTTAAAATCTTCATAATAGAATAAAAACTTCATACCATTTTTCTTATATTAAACCCATTGATACCATGTAGAATGTGGCTACCGTCACCTAACATCAAGATTCTGTAGATAAATGCTGCAAGAGCTCTGCCGCCATTAGTGGGATAAAGGATAATGGATTAGGAGAGGATATAGAATTCGGTTCTGGCATCCATTTTTCTTCCACCGAAAGACAACCGTTAATATTTATTATTGCAAGGTGTAAAGGGGTGGTTACTACCGCCATATAGAAGCCATTAGTGTATAATGGCAAAAATTAATGGCCATGATATAGTATTTTTTGACATTCTTAATGGAATCACTAACACATTCTGTATTGTGTACACACAAGATTTCATTCTTATTCTAGATGTAGAACGATTACTCGGTGAGCCAATCAAACAAGCCATATCTTCAGAGAGTGGCGTAGATTTAGTACTGGATTCTCTAGCTGATATAGTGGCAGGTGTGTTCACTAGACTTAATTATTTCATTGAATTTAAGCATCGGGTAGGTAAAGCTAATGAACTACATAATTTAACTATAATAACTCGTGTTTTGACATAACGAATTGTTACAGTACCTATCTACCGATGTAAATTCTTAGGTACAGCTATATCTTTAGGCTTTTAAGTATAATATGATTGTATAAACAGAGATGAAGGATTTACTTCTTTTCTTAAAACAATTTTAATTAATCTGTCATGCTTTTTTTTAAGTTAAGGTCGGCAGACAGGCTGACGGTCCACTTGATGATACCGTGGCCTATAGCACAAGCAACGCCATAGGCGCTGGAGTGCGCTGCTGACTATAGAAGGATTAAGGTTAAGGGATAAGGAAGGGTTGGGGTAATGAGCTATGACATCCCTTACTCACTCACAGAAACACAACACACAGGTGCTGCAAGTGCGTTACCGACTACAGTAGGATTAAATATTACTTGAATAATTGAGTATATACGAGTCATGTAAACTTTTTTTTTTGTAGATATTAAACAGTGATGTCTTATAAAGAATTTATTATTATAATATTAGTAGAAGAAAAAAAAATTGTGATAATTAAAAAAACAGTTTAAAAAGTCATTTATTAGAAGTCTAAAATCTAAAACTAGAGGATAAGTAAAAGAAATTAAAGTAATTAAAAGAGTGACTCGACATTTCAGAAAGTGAAGACTTGTCAACAAAAATTTCGTCATTGCGTGACGTTAGCGCACAAGCTAGTGCTTTGGCTTCTGTGGCCACGGAAAAAATAAAGGATTTGACTAGACAATTGGACAATTTAAAAAGGCATTGTGTTAAAGCCGACGAGCAACTGTGTGATACGATAAATTCTCATTATTTGGAGTTAAAAATGAAATTCACTCTGGTAATATTTGATGATAATTGCTAGTTTAATCGAAATTTATTGTTTTATTTTTAATGTTCGTTGTTGCAAATTTCTGCTATTGAATTCTGTAATTATTATCTTTTTTTCAATAATAAATGTATTTATTTGCTATTTCTTAGCTTTTACAAAAACCAGTGACAACAGATCAAGACTGTAATAAATATCAATAACTTACAATCCTTTAAAATTTCAAAATATTTAGCTTCTAAATCTATATAATCGAAATGTATACTCTTAGAAGTAAATTTTGTTTATCATACAAATTTTTTGTTATTAAAAAAATTCATAATTGATTTCGCATTTAATTTAATAAATACATTGCAATTATTTTTCTTAACAGAAGACTGCTACTTTGTCTATTGTAATTTTACTAATTTAATACAATCCAATTAATTCCAAAATGCCTTACAGATATTACAGGAGAAACAATTGCTTCGGCTGCGAACGTTGGGCGTCGTGAATTTAACCCAAGCTATTGAATCCGCCCGAAAACAATTTCGTACATTGCCTTTCGGTATATATAATCAAACGGCACACATTAGAAAAGGTAATATTACTTTATTAGTTACATATTACATTATCAAGTATTATACAGGCTTATCATTTGTGTCTTTTTATATGAAAAGTATTTTAATGTTAAGGTCGACATATAGGCTGACGATCCACTTGATGTACCATCGCCTATAACACAACAATGCCGACCATTGTAGAATGAAGTATTCAATTCAATCTGTAGTGATAAGGTGCTCTGCTTTTAGCAGTCATAAACTGTAGAGTTGACTAGCTCGAAAAAAAACCGTTGCGAAACATAGCAGGCGTGTATTAGAGTATGGAAAACTAACTGTTAACCCTTAACCCATACAAAGTCCTTAATACTGCACCTCCATTTTTCTGTTCCCTCGTCTCATGTAGAAATATTTGTTAAGTCACTTATGTTGGCATTATAAGTTTTTCATTACAGGTTTTCAGACGGCAAAATATTTGTAATATCACATACTTAAGAGTAATGTCCGATAGTTAAAAAACAATTTAGACTAAATATGGCTAAAGTTAGTTTATGTTTTAGATATACTTGAACATATAAAACAACGTTGCAAGATCGTTCATACTTCGTCACAAATTTTACGTGACATAGCGCGACATCTAACGGCCGGTTTGCAAACAACAATAAAACGACTCGAGTCTGGAGTAAATAGAGTACAAAAAGTTGATTTTTGGAGATGGATTCTAATGTTAGGTAAGAAAATAACTAGTTCATGTTACTTCATATAACAATTACTCGTACTTCATATATCTATTATGTTAACAATTACTCGTACGTACATCATATTAATTTTCTTACAACAATTTTATTATTTTACTTCCAGTGTGCTCTTTCCTGTTCTCCTTAGTGATGTTGCTAATAGTATGTGCGACTGTCTGCGGATGTGGGAATGCCAAAATTCATGCTGAAAGAACTTTGCAAGCGTAAGTAATTTTTATATTTGCCAATATTAAACTGTGAATGTGAAACTTTTTTGGCGTATTTGCATAATATTGTTGTTCAATCATGAAATACAACACAAAAACATTGATTGCCCTTTATTAACTCCCACAGGATACTTAACAATACTTAATTTATAGAAAATTTAAAAATAATTTGTATACCTAGTATTTATTTTTTAAAACAAGTCACCATAGTGATAGTGTTTCACTATGGTGACCGCCTTTTGAATTTAAGTACATCCTACATATTCTTACAAGTTGATTTTTATTACCTAACAAAATATATAATATTTCAGATCTTCACTTTGCTTGTGTATGACGTCTCTTATCTTGTGGACTATTATATCAGCTATATTCCTTTTCGCAGGACACATTGAGGTAAGATTTCTCTTTTCTCTCTATTCAAGTTTATTCCATCTTAATAATGTAATTATTATAATTTTAAACAAGCACTCCAAACGTTTTAAATATTCTATTATTTTAAAGCTAAACTAATTTCGAAACGAATTCTGAGTAAAAGTTGCAATAGCAATTCGGACAGGCGTTAATTTATATTGAAAAATACTTTTACATTTTATTCAAAATTCAACTTAATTTTTTTTTGTATAGGGCGGGAGGCATACCCCACTGGACCTTCATCACCTAGTGAGGTTTAACTAACCCTAATAAAAGAACCTATTAACACTACAACATGGTCTGTCATAAATGTGGTCTAGGTTAAGAGAAATGTCGTGTTACTTAATAAATCTTATGATTATTTAACATAATGGACCATATCAATACATATTAATATGTATAATATAATGTGCTTTTTTATGCTGTTATTTGACTTATTGCTTCTATGGGGTATTCCGTAACTGCCACTATTAAATATAAGATAAATTATTAAACACATATAAGTAAAAACTACTTGTAGAAGACATGTTTTAGAATGTTCAAAAATGTTTTAGGTATACATTTGTCATGCCTTATGGGACAAGCCACATTATTTAGCACTATCGTCTTTACTGGATCGTCCTTCCCCACTTTTTACCATGAATGAAGGTATTTTCGACGCAATTTTCAGGGACCTGAACAATACTATAGATGTGTCTGTACGTGACGTTCTAAGGTATTTTTTTTTTGTTCAAACTTACTGTTTAATCGTGAAAAGGTAACTGACTGACTTACTTTGACATTTATATTAGTATGGATTCTATACTTATTGTTTTTTTTTTTTATCATAGGATCTAAATTATTTTTATCAAAATTACATGTATTTACTTTTTTATAGAGATTGTGAAATGAATCGACCGGCTTACATTGTTTTCCAATTGGACAAAATATTGGATGTCAACAAAGAAACATCATATTTCGAATGGGACGATCTTCAAACAGATTTCGGCAGATTGTCAACAACGATTGATGTTAGTTTTCTCAAAACTACATCAGTTAATTTCAGCAAACTACTTAATGATGTTCTCGTGATATCTGATGTGAATTTAGCAAAGTATAGGTGAGCCTTTTTCTTTAATTTACATAATGCGCTTATATTTTAACTAGCTTCTTTTTAATGGTACTGGCGATACCAAGTAGTATCACTAGTGCTATTAATGATACAGTCCCATTGTACTAGAGCAACTACACCTTACTTACACAGGTACTTTGTACATTCGGTAAATTGAAGTAACATAGCTCAAGTTATATAACTACATAGCCTAATGTTGTCGTTCAACCATTTACAAGCTTCATTAATCTTTTCCTTGGCTTTCTTCCCAACAGTTTGACAGATATAGCTTTGCCATAAAACAAATGATACAATTCCTCACGCTATTCATATCAAAACATTTCAAAGCACTTTTGTGATATGTCTCAAGTTTGGCTTAGAATATTAATGGTGAGTATCAAAATACGAGCTTCCGAAGTAAAGTAAATTATTCCGGATAGTAGAGTCAAGTGCATAAATATGTATCCAAATAATCGTTTCATAAATATTTTTCTAAAAACAATTATAATATAATATATACTGTACGTACAATATATAAACTATCATTAATATGTCCATGATTTGTTTTTTCAATAACATTAATACGTTTAAATATGTTTAAGAAAGGTAACAATAATAATTTTCACTATTGAATTTTAATATATTTTATACTCATTCAATTAAAAGGAAAATTCGACAATTCAAAACTTATAACACATACAAAGTCAATATGTACACAGCTCCCCAAACTTCTTTAATTTTTTTTAAGAAATATGAAAAATTTAATTCCCGGTTGGCAGATTTAAAAATGGGCGATGTCCTGCCAAGCAATTGTTTAAAACGTCATAATAATATTTCATTTTTGATAGTACAAGCATATGATAGAATATATCAAGCATATAAACACTCTTGTCATTTATTGTTTCATCTTTTATCAATTTTAGAATAGACTACAGCGGTCCTCTTCTTGGAAAAGATCTGCCGTCATTAGTAGATCAACTAGAAAATATTGCAGCTAAAGTGAGTGATTTGAACACAGCGGGGAGATTAGAAACATTAGGTAAGAAAATGTGTTAAAAAACCTATCCAGGTGCCAGGTGTAAGAAATGGAAACCACCTACCTTTAAGTGAACCGTGAGCCGTAACGTATACTAAAAATAATAACCTAAAATATGAAAAGGGGAGGTTTTGACGCAGTTTTAGTATATACAAAGCATTATAGTTAAATTATTCGTTTTCAGCAACAAGAACTCAAAGGCTGCTCATATCCAGTATAAGACCAATGGAGCAGTTAAGAACAGATTTAGTTTATAAACTGACTGAATTAGAATTGCAGCTATTACCGTTTAGAAAAAAACTAAACATATCTTTGAGCCATATACACACTGCTCAATATTATATTGATAATCAAGGTGATGTTATTGCTCAAAAGGTAAGTAAAAAAACTTTCCTAATATATTTGCAATCTAGGATCTCTGTATATGTTAAGATCGGTTTTGCTTAACGTGTTAGCTGTAAAATAAGAAGAATCCATAGGAGATCAAAGTCACCGATGTAGGCAATAGAATTTGGGGGCGGATCGCTTTGTTGATTTAAACAAAGAAAAAAAAAATAGCTTAAACCGACAGCGTCGTGGTAGAAAATTCTTAAGCGAAGGAGAACTTATAAGTGTTTATGCCACCAGTGAAGGATGCGTTAGTTGCGTTAAATGAGCTGTTAGAGGAGCCTTAAGAAGGCATCGACTATGCCAACAGGCTTACAATAATGTAAATTTTATTCACTTGCCATAAGGTCTGAATAACCCGAATAACCATGAATTTCGTTCAGAACACGAAAAATCCACGACTATCCCTTATTTAATAAAATAAGCTTTTAAAAAATGCGGACAAGTAACAGAGTGTGAAAGCTAATAATTTATTTATGTGCTTTTATGTACAGTCGACTCCTCGGTAGCGTAGGGGACGCTGACGTTAAGACACGCCATCCCCACGAGGAGACGTCCATCGCGGGGAGGAATACGTTACATTTTTCGGAACTTCGACGTACCCGCAAGTGGAGGCACGTCGGCCATCTCGAGGAATGTCATGATGGGCGGCAGTCTCAACTAAAACTAACGCTTAGGTCCCGGGCAAGGGGGACAGGTGGAAAGACTCTGGACCCAACACAAAAAAATGCAAAAAATCTCGAGACACGAGATATTCCAGAACCCAAACCCTTGGTTTAAAACCTTGTTTTGTCTTGCAGAAAGTATCCACGTACATATCCAGACTTATATCACATGCGGCTAGTTGGCGAACCCACGTGCTGACGTCGGTTGGCCAGCGTGCAGCACGATGTCGTCCTCTCTACGACGTGTACGAAGCAGCCAGAAGTTTGCTATGCACCAGATATGTTGCTTCACTTGTACGCCTTTATTCCTTTTTTAATCTATCCAAAAATCACCAGATATAATAATTATTATGTAGTTTTAAATTCTTCTATTTAAATTTTCAGCACGGATGGTGGTTTTGTGGTTTTCTGCTAGGACTTCTATGGTGTTCAATCTTAACACCATTGTGCGTGAGATTATGGCGAATTTATAGACATAAAATAAGCGTTCATGATTCAATGGCTCTCTCCAACATAAATTCTGCGTAAGTTTTCATATATTTATGTCAATTTTTGAATTAAATAACAAGAGAATACGAAACTTACAGAAGACCACTGTGAAACCGTGTATGTACTTATGTTTGTTGTTGTGGTTGGTTAAGTAAGCAAGGGATGGCAAAGGCTGTTATTTCACGATCGTCTTCTTATGAGTGTGATTATAAACGGGCAATCATTTTTATGACCGCGGAATTCAGTATGTCCTGCCAAGTTGCTTGTCTACTTTTAACCCCTGACCCCACTCAAAAACGGATTTTTTTTGTTTGAAATATGACGTGATCGGGATTGTTCTTAGGTATAATTTATGAAAATCTGTTTAGGCGTCTGAAGACCATCAGCCCATTTCATAGTTAACGAAGGGATTTCACTAACTTCCACATGTTCGATTTACATATTGGAAATTTGGTTCACATACTGTTTCTTCGGTGGTAATTCCAAGACATAATAACTTTGACCTGATGCTGCAGCATCAAATAGTCTGCGGGACACCCAACTCCTCAGCAACTTTTAATTCTAGCTTGTGTTATTGTACAGTTAAACTTCGGACATTAGACATATTGTCCCATTAATTACTACTGCATTTAGAAGCCGAGAAGTGGGTAACTAATTTAAGGGACTGCAATTTAAGGACTCACTGCAAGAGTCGAGGCGGAGGTGTGTAGAAGGCGACCAAAAAGCGTGCCTCTTCTATGTTATCATATGTAATCATAGGATTCTCGGAATATTTCAAAAATTGCCAATAAGTACTCTGTATAAACCATTTCTAATAAAAGTCATATTAAACAGTTAATAATCTTAACGTATGGGATGCTAGGATTCGAAATTGCATATTTTTGAGTTGCGTTTAAAGAAGTCAAAAGTTATTAATGTTTTAGACAACAAGGAACGCCTACTACAGCTGTATGCGATGATAACTGGAATTCTCCAGAGTAAGTAAAGCAGTTAGAATGCTCAGAAACTAGAAAAAGATTATGAAAAGTAAGCTATATTTAAGAGGAGTATCCTGAAGTCGTTGTAGCATAAAGAGTCCCTTATTCAGAAATTTAGTGCGGTGATTTGACCATTTTGTATTTTATTTTCCCTCAAACTAAATGTGTTGTAGATTTCATCAAATTCTTTCTTAGTTTTTAGTTATGAAATAGACATGCTAGTATCTAAGTATGTCATGTGATGTGATTTTTTATGTTAGAGAATGGGAATATCGGATTAACTCTTCATCAAATGTTCTAAGGACTACTGTTTAAGTATCTACGAGTATGTGTATGCTATTTTATTTTTTGGTTACAATAATTATTTTATATGCATATTACAGACCACCACCTCCGCCCAATGAAGAAAACTGGTGAAATAGGAAAAGGTACACTGTTCCACATAATTGGCTTGTAATTTTTTTAATACAAACTGTTAAATAATAAGTACATATTATATTATCTATTCAATATTAACAAACTATTACAGAGTATTAGACAAAATACACATTCGCTATTTTGGTGCTGATAGTAAAACATAAAGTACTTAAACAATTTGAATTGAATATTTTTTTATATACTACATAAATTAATCTTCTTTTTCTTTCTTCTTTCTTCTTTCTTCTTTTTCTTATATATAAAAGTATGTATGTTCCCTATGGTCTCCAAAACCGCAGAACCGATTTTGATTAAATTTTCAGACAATTTTCAGATTAGTCCAGCGGGTGATCTTGTGAAGTTTGGGAGCGATCGGATAAGAAAAATGGACGCGGACGAAGTCGCGGGCAAAACCTAGTATCAACCTAAATAATCAAATTATAAAAGTTTATAACGATGGATTTTATTAATTGGCATGATATTAATTTTACGAAATTTGTTCATATTTTTACATATTTTTACCAATATTCAATATTTGAGTAACGATTTAATATAGAAATATTATAGATAATGTTTAACACAATATATTATGTTTAGACATAATAAATTGTATATTTTATTATTTTTAACTAGACAGTATAAAATACAAGAAATGATTTATACAAAACTTAAAAACTAACTAATTATTTTCAAAAAATATAAATTACATGTACTCATAAGTTATAAATATAAATTATATACAAATTAATAATAGTATTAATATATTAATTTAATATAGATTAATATAAAAATACAATTTAAAAAATAATATTTATTGTCTTATTTAGGAGTTAAATTTTTTTTGTAACACATTATTTACTTGAAAATAACAACCTATTGAAACTCTATAATTATAACTACTCGTATATATCTATTCGGAAGTAACAATTTGTTAAATACGAATAGGTAGCTAATGTGTGGTGCTGTTCATTTTTTCAGTCTTACTTTTATATAAATGTTTTATTAATTTTTGGAAGTATACGTACGAGTATGTTAATAAATATTATATAATATTTAATTTTAAATTTTAGTGTTGTTTTATTTATAATGTCTTCTTTAAAGGCTAATTCCCAATTAATAAGCCAATCGGGAATCAATATTCATATTTGATTATTTTTGCAATGACACAATTTAAAACGATTTTGTTACTAATAAGCACACACTCGTGTTATTATTTCAGGGATAGTCTTCTGCAAATCTGCTGTCTGCAAACTGCTGTCAGAAGGGCCGCCCAAATGACTGCAAAACCTAGTGTAGCCTGCCACTACTTTCCATAACCAGACCAGAGGCAACTTTGAAAAGTTCATTTACAAAAATGACTCTGCCGGGAATCGAACACCGAACCTCTAACAAGGCAATATAAGACAATGCGTTTAGGCAAGCAACCGTCCACTGGAAAAATATATAAAAATATATACAAGTAATTTTTTTTTAATATACCTATGGGCTTTTTAAAGTCTAGCTACAATCTGGCCATACAATATGGTTCTTCAATAACAGTAGGTAAACAAATAATTCCTGCAGGGCCTGTATGGTGTTGCTTGTGTCCTTAAGCGACGGTAGCCACCTATCATCAAGTGGACGTCAGTCTGCTTGCGAAACTTAATCATTATAATTAAAAATGACATATTTTTTTTCCTCAGGCCCCTTATTTTTTCCCTAGGCCATAATGTATGTGAGATAGAGAACTATGTACTGACAAAACAAGTGTGTTTGGAACGGAAGCGGAAGGTGTAAAAACGTCTGATCATATTTAAGGGCCTTGGCATTGAGCCCAAATTTTAATGATATCCATTTAAATAAATGCACAAGGTTTTGTTAACTCTTCTATAGATATTTTTTTCATTTGTAAATGAAATCGGCCCGCCTCGGATTCGTTTATCTAGCACGTGTGCTAAACTTTATTTCAGTGCATAAAGAAAACTTCAGCCTAGTTCCGTATCTTCACCCTGTCAGCCACTATATGAGCAGCTGAATTTGTAAATGCAGACCGCAAACATATTTGAAATCAACCACAATTTCATAGATAACGATAGACTCTAAAACCTAAGTATACGGTAAGTGAAGATGAGGTCGACGATGGAGTTCGCTTGCCCGTCAATAGGGAACACTGAAGAAGGGAGAGAATTCTGCTGTGCGCATAATAAAAGAAGACGCTTATAACAACGTAAGGGTAGACCTTAGACCTCAACTTAGTAGATTCCTATTTTCTTTGTTTCCGTAAAGGCTACATTATATATATAACTGGTACGTCTATTTATCTGTTAGAATTAGCGAATATTCTTTTAAAAACATTAATTAACAAGACACCTCTCTTTTTAAACGGGCACTAAACAATAACATAAACAAGTTCAAAACCGATTTGACCATCGCAAGATGCAAATAGCTACAATTAGCTAGTTGCGCAAGTTCGGATGTAATGATCCATCGGGCCGCTTGAACCGGTTAACATTTCGCGTGGCCTTACGGACCACAAAAATAGTATTACGACATGTTACCTGACTAGATGTAGATCTCTCGACACATTGTTAATACAGATTTACACATAGCCGATGCAATCAAACCGACAGTTGATGATAAGTCTGCCATTTCACAATATGGGCGAGTCCAACTTACCTACTTACACCCTAAGACATCAATACCTATGGAGAAAAATACGCAAAATACACGTAGTAGCTACCTACCATAGCGTCCGTGGCTTTTTATTTTTTCGGCAGCTGACAGAATACGAGCTTTGGTAACTACCTCGTACAAGTAGGTCACAACTTCTCATAGGTCACATCAAGCTGCGTCAGGTGACTGTTTTCTTTTGCAACAAAATTTAAAGGATTTTTTTAAATAATACAATTTGTTTTTAGAGAAATAAAAGGATTTTCGTAGTACTCGAATTTGTTCGTAGTACCAGTAATACTATATATTAATTAATGAAACCTGTACATTTCCGCAGCAATTTACTTGTTTGAATAATCTCTGCTACATAAAGAGCCAGATACTGTTCAGATAGTGGCTCTGCGTATTTTTTGGACAAATTTAAACTAAACAGATTCTTACTTCGGTGATTCACATAAAAAAAAACTGTCAGTCGCCTACGACATTTCACTTCTAACGTGCAGCCTACTGCACATCACAAAGTTTTAAGTGAAACTTAACTTCACAAAGAATTCACTTTTCACATCAAAAATTCGAGATATTAGTAGAGTGTGTTACCATTTTGAAATCTATATTAGGTGGACCATTTTTTTAAATTACTTGCCAAGGGCAGTATTGTTGGCTGAAAAAAGATTTTTAATTATAACTCAATTTGACTTTATTTTTTTATATAAAATATATGACTGCAATCAAGAGCGTACAACAAAAAATAAATAACTTTAAAAATTAATTCATAAGATATTTAAAAAAATATTAAAATTAATGTAATAAAAATGTAATAAAAAGGGCTATTTATGTAATACAATTGAAATTCTTCACATAAGGTTAGTGTGTGAATAATAAAGTTAAAGTTCAAAATAATTTCGAAATGTATTCGTACTGAATATTAACTTGCCTTGGCACAGAATTTTTACAATAGCTAATTAGCAAGTCTAGAGGCGAGAGCCTAGGAACATTGTTATTATGATAATTCTTTCATAACTAGATCTACAGGCGTATGTACATAAAAATACGTAAGTACCTAATCGATGTTAGCCATGGGTTAGAGTAGGTATGCACTATATTATGTATATGTAAACGTATATTATATATTCATATATACGTTATATGTGTATGTCTATGTCACCAATTTGGCAGTAAGTTAGTGCGACTTCATCAAAGATTACTAATCATCTCCAATATAATCTCTTTTTTATACTTATGTTTTCTTACTTAAAACTAGTTGAGAAATTGAGGAGAGAAAATAGTACTGAACTGTTTTGTATTTATCTATACTACAAGTTTTACTTTAATATAGGTATTGCTAACTTATTAAGTAAAACAGCTTTCTATCTTTTGCAGCACTTTTTAAAGTTAGATATTTTCAATTATTAGATATAAACAAGAACGAATTGCCTATAAGAAGAAAAAATTGATTTTGTATGTATATTATTGAAATATAATAAAAAATTTGCCTATTGCCAATAAGATGAATAGATTTAATTGTATATATATCATTAAAATATCGAAATAATATATTATTCTTCAGATAAAAGACATTGCATTCTCACGTGCATGTTGATTCGCAAAAAACGCGCGGACGATGAACTTTGAAAAATTTACACACAAACATTTCAAGATCAAGATAAAGTAATAAACGCCTTGAACTCAGTTGTGAACTATTGCCTTAATGACATACTAACAACAAATAATAATAGACTAGACTCGTCTGCTAAACATGGATGTATAAAATTATCCATGTGATATCACAGTTGGATGAGGCAGTTTGTTTACAGCAGAGTGGGTATAATGTTTTTTTTTTTTTTAATATTTATCTCTATAATTACATCTTCGGACGTTTTATAGACATTTATTTTATTAATATTCTAAATTATAAATAAAAAACATTTACCAACTATGCATTATATCTATATTGGGTTACTTACGGGGTTTCAAGCATGCTGGCTGCTTTATCTCATTGTATAGCATAGATTAGGTCGCTTTATTTGTTGTAAGATATCTTTATCAACAGTTCAATCAATTTTTGAAACTATTTATTTAAATAGTCCTAAATATCCTTATGTACAAGTCAATATTAATTTCGCCGTATTTTAAAGCGAATTTAAAATAATAACTTATACAATCGCTTGATAATTAACTTCGAGGCAGTAAATTTTACAATTTTTTTTAGAAACCAGAAAATATATATTCATAATTTTGGACTTTAAAACGTTTATCAAATAAGTAGTAATAATAATATTAATTAAATACTTTTTAAAATCGGTTTTGAAGTTTCGCGGATTACCCGAAACTTCAAAACCTAACGAAGAAATTTCACCACTTCTAATGAATTTTAGAAGAAGAAAATAGTATAGCATTTTCTACCAATAATAACAATTATAACACAACATTTAATTATAATTAAAACAATCATTGCGGCATTCTAAACCTATTTAAGGATAAAATCTCTTTTTGTGACCAATACCCCACGCCATCTCAGGAAACGGACCAGTTCCCAACATTCTTTGTCACTTGCATTTCAAGGGAATAAGTACCTATTCAAATCTTAGCCTCCGCAAAGGTTTAGGAATGTTTTATTATATGATTTTTAGTAATGATATCAGATACCTTATCCATATTTTGACATGATGTACTTCACGTGTATTTTAATGAATATACTGAATGAAAGAAGATGAGTCAGTTGCTTGAACCTCGTAGTAAGGTTAACGACCTTTGCCTACCACTAGAGGTTAGCTCCCGCGCATCTTCGATTGTATTATAACTATGACTTTTGCTTTGTGAGTTCATAGTGTAGTTGGCTATGACTTAAGGCTTAGAAGGTAAAGAAAGGTCTCTCTTTTGTCTTATCCTCTGATGAACTCTGTAGGTACGTAAGCTCTATAACATTACGAATAAAAACGATGCTTTCAAAGTCAAAAAAATGTGCATTATAGCTATTTGTATAGACTTTTATTACTAAATTCTTTAACGAATAAGTTAAAAAAAACAAAGGGCTGGTTTTGAACGATGTCCTTTATATCCTCAAAACAATTTATCCGATATACTCTTATAGAGCTATAATGGTCTAAGAGGTCTAGTAGTGTAATAATATCACAAATTTTATTTCTAACCATTAAATTTGTCTTCAAGACATTTACACATTAAAATTATTGCAATATCTAAATTATCTGTTAAAGATATTCAGAGGCAAACTTCATCATTATCATCCGTTATCAAGTTTCAATGTGGAGTTGTAGTATTACAACAGAGTCGGACGGGTTTGTCTGACCTTTCGCTACAAAAGTCTTAGTAACGCCGATCTAGATTCGCGTTCAGATATACGCATGTGCCAGAGCCGCCCGTAACTTGCGTAATCTAAGTGCAGGACATATAGTCGCTGGAGCAAAATTAATGGAATGTACTAAAGAAGTTGCAGAATTACACTGACATTATATCTACTAGTAACACAAAATACTGTTTCATCATACTCACTTTTATCAATCACAAAACTGACGTGGTACTCAAATTCTTTTTCTGAAGAGAAATGGCCTAAGTGCATTTATGTGACCCCATATATTTTAAGCCATTTATTTTCTCTTAAGAGGCTCTTCATGGCTAGATATAGAATAAAGGATAAAGGGCCAGATATAGAAGGTAGTACTTCTTGATACGGCACGTCAGGAGGTACCTCAATTGCAGCCTTCAGCCTGCAGTTTGTTTAAGTTTTTATATATTTATATTATAGAAAATATTTACTTAAAAATAATATTTGGATATACAACAATAAAAGTATGTTAGCAAATGAAACTAAGATATAATTATACTAATAATAAGTATAAAGTACTAAAGTGGTTAGACTTATCTATTGTGAAGAACCACATAAAGGATTAGGGACATTCTGCATTTGAACTTGCCCGATCGTATGCGCTCATAATATACGACGCTTTTCATACAGGTGGCCAGCCAATTCGTATTCAGAAAATAATCAAATGTTAATTACAAAATAACCAATCTCATTTGATTATTTTGTAAATAATGACTTAATAATTGATATTTTCCTAGCTGAAAAGAGGTTAATGCTTTGATATCTAAATTGTAACATAAATTAGTGCCTACAAAGGCCAGTGTTAATAAATGCACACGCAAGATTTAAACTCTTTTTAAAGGTCGTCAGACAGGGTAACGGACAACGGTTTACTTGGTGGTAGGTGACTGCCGTCGCTTGCAAGTTTGCTTGCTTCAAAGATAATATACTATTTCGATGTTGCTTGACTTATCATTGCACATGTTTTATGTAGGTATTGGACAAAAAGCAGGTTCACCAGATGGTGAATGGTTATCATCTCCTATAAACGCAAGCATCCTAAAGAACATGCACTAGTTCTGTCGACCATGACCTTAAACTAGATAAAGTGCGAGGTGGGGATAGCGAAAAGTGTTATCCCCACTTTTTAGCATTCCTCACTCACGGAGAGAAACACATCAGCACATATTGTGTTGTTAATAGATGGTTGTATTCTGTGATGCTACTAGACAGCCTGCCCAATTTATGGTGGTTATCCTATAAATATTAATTTTAAATCAGATCCCATCTTATTGAGTAATTAAATATTGAGTGCGAATGTTTGAAAGTCTTTAAGGAGAAGCCTTACAGCTTATTAATGAAATTTCCAATAAAACAATCAATTTTACTTGTAATGCAAATGCTTTGTTATGATAACTTGATAAACCAATATAGGTAGAATATTGATGAGGCAATCAATAGACTCCTATTGATAATTATACTTACTCTGTTATGAGTAAATGGTTTCTGTTCTGATTTAATATTATCATCTCTTTGGTTTTGCTTGTGACATTTTTAACTTCAATAGAATCGTAGACGAAGCTTAATTAGAAATAAGTGTAATTATCTATACTTAATTAATTAGTAATAAATGTTCTTGATTTTAATTCGGATCAAAAAGGAAGAGAGAGAAAGTATCTTCGTAACAACTACGCCTACTTGAAAAATCGTCTGAATATTTAAAAGCGGGTGGATATAGCCCATATATATCTAAGTGTAGAAAGTTGAAATTTGGAACATAGGATTATTTTTTGTAATGTAAGCGTCTGCTAAGAAAGATTTTTTAAAAATGCCGCCGGCCGGGGGTGGCTGGATTAAATCTAAAAATATTATAAATGCAAAAGTTTTTATTTTTGTTTGTTACTCAATCACGCTAAAACTGCTCAACGGATTTAGATGAAATATGGCAAATAGATAGTTTATAACCTGGAAAATTTTAGGTCCCTGTGGGATTAAAAAAAAACGAATCACAGCTCGTATGATGTCGCGTCACATTTAAATATTAAATAAAAACTTAAATGTACAAGAAACTGTAAAACTCCTCGTCTATTTTTGTAACAGTAATTTTTGTTTCTATATTTGGAGTTATTAGGTTTAAAAAAATAACATAAAAGTGGTAGACAAGACACGGCTAAACTAAATATAGCAATTAGCCGTTACACAAAATTATGACTAATACAGGCAATTTAGTTTGCACAATCTACTTTGTACGCACAAAAAGAGCGGGCCGCGCAATTTGTTACTCCAAAAATGGATCTTGTTTATTAACATTTCGCGCGTTACGAAATAGAGTCCTTCTTTTGTAAGACATTTAGAAATATGCGAGTACCACAATAGGTGTGTGTAATGTAGTTCATATAATATTAGATCTCTATGTAAATATTCGAATGTATACAATTCAAATAGGTATACGGAAACACATATCAAAACAGTTATAAAAATTACAGAATATTTATTGTTATAGTAGAGTATATATACTACCTAAGACTAGACAGACTAGCTAGACTCTCACAACCGGACCGGAAGTGGATGTACAAATTATATGAAGCTGTTCACACTATGCCCTATCCATCAAAAACGCTATGTTCGGCAGTCTTACCGGGCATTTTGTCACTGCGGAGCTGAGGAAGAATGTCCGGATCGGGGAAATGTGAACGAACTTGCACAGGTATCCCAGTTCCCTGCTCGCCTGCCGCTTTAAATTTAAAATTAACAGCATGGCCTGAATTATATTTTATACAGAAACCAAACTTCGATTATGTATCCGGCTCAATGTGAACACTTATGTCCAGACTCAGGTTGAACCTAGCCTAAATGTTCCCACCGGCAATGCTAGTTCCCGTTATAACTTTATACCGGAGCCGGCGGCGTGTATGTGGCTTCTGCCTTTCCTGGTATTGTTCAGGTCCAATAACCATCCATCCATCAATAATAATATTATAAATGTGAAAGTTACTTTATCTGTTACCTTTTCACGACTTAACTACTTAGAAAAGTAACTCCGAAAGGACATAGAGTACATTTGCTCCAGATAAAGTAATACTGAATAAATTATATCGCTCATATACCTATTTTGTCAGACTTTTATATATTTTTATTTTTAAATGCAGAATAAGTCGCCGGTAAAGTTTGTAAGGATGGATGTGTTACATTACATAAAATGTTTGTAAAAGAGTTTCATCCATGTTCAGTCATTCAGTTCCAATAATTATTTGTCTTTTTATGACACATATAACTAAGTTTTCAGAATTTTTCACATTTATAATAGTTATACTTTATTAGCAAATTTCTTTAGTCTCTTCACGAATTATAGTGGTCGAATTATAATGGTGTTACTTACTACCAAATGACAGAAAAAGAATGAAACGGTAATTTAAGAAAGAAGAAAGAAAGAAAGAAAGAAATTTATTCAGGCACCACAAAGACACAAAAATAATACAATAACCATAAATAATATAAATAAATAAATAAATATCATCACACATTCCACATAGCACCATCTAGTTCCACAGTAAGCAACTAATGCTTGTATTATGGATACCAGACAGTTAATATACTACACAGATTACTTTTTTTTTTTTGTAAATATATACATATTATAAATACAAAACATCCATGACTCAGGTACAAAATGTAAATGTTAACACATAAACATTTGCCCCTAGCGGGATTCGAACCCGCGACCGTTTGGTTAATAGCTAGGGTTACTAGCCACTAGACCAAACGTGTCGTCAAAAATTAATAAAACAGAAATTAATAAACAGGTAAAAGATGTGTGTGTCCTCGCGGCAGTGAAACGGATACAGGTTCAGCATCCAAGGTAATTTATCACCTTTGACGATAATTTTTTTAATAATAATATTTTTATTTTTTTTATAATAATTTATTTGCTGAATATAGGTAATTACAATGTTTTTATAATGAATAAGGCTCGCTACATTCTACCCTTTGGGGTCTGCAAATATATTGAAAATATTACATAACAGTTATAAGTATAATTAATCACTACTATCCACTAAGTTATCGGACATAAATAATATTTTAAATTATAGTAACATTTATCAACTAGTAATTTTTAATTCTCTTCTTAAATATATGAATATTGAGCTGCTTAATGACTAGTGCTGATATATCAATATGTCAATGTATTAAAGGCAATACGAGTATATTAATATATCAATGTATTTCAGATATTTTCAAAAAATAAAATATAACTTGGCAACATGGCTGAGATTTCAAAACTACTAGCTCAATGAATCATTTTAATTGAGGTTATTTTTCTTAGTAATTAGCAAGGATGTTTTGTAATTTGTATACTTACTTAACATAAGTAAGTGAAGCGAGGACACAAAGGACGACCTCATAACAAGCTTCGTAGGTACACAGTCATTTATCTTTAAATCAACTTCGTCGGACCGTGTTTATTATTTTTACGCAATATTCATAACCAGAAAGTGCCTAATATTTGTCACCATCTATCACCATTGAAATATAGATTTTATAAATAGACTAGCGATCCGCTCCCGGCTTCGCGCGGGATGTATTTTTTTATAAACATAAACCTTCCTCGTTTATCCCTCTTTCCTTAAGTGAAAACCGAATCAAAATCCGTTAGGTGGTTTAGAAGTAGTTAGCGGAGATTTATAATAATGTATAAATTAAAATTTTAATGAAATAAATGGTTACTGTAAGAAAACTGTAACAGATAGATTACTAAAATTTTCTTTAGGATTTTAGAAGGACTTCAATTCGCTAGTACATCATTTTTATTTATCTCTTAAGGTTTAGCGATGTAAATTTATTTTTCGGTCCACTTGATAGTAGGTGGCTACCGTCGCCTACAACATAAGCGGCGCTACAGTGAAACCAGATTAATGATAAGGAATTAAGAAGCGATAGGGAAATGGCTTTGGCATCCCTTACTCACTCACCGAAACACAAGCACACATGCTGCTATTGCTGCTGATGGTTGCTGCCGCCAGACGATCTGCCAAAATGATTGCGAAACGCAGTGTGCCACTAAGTGTTAACTAACCTAAATGCTATTTATATTTTATAAAGTTATTTTATTTATTATTTATACTCAGTCTTAACAGTAGTTAACGAAAATTATTTAATCAAAAATACTTTTAAATGCGTTAGTTACGATAACCATGCAGTGGTGTCTACTAATAAAATCTAATTCTGTCCTATTTAAACCTTTGCAAATTGAATACTGAAACGAGTAAACTGTTAAAAGGATATTCAAATCCACTCGACGCAACTCTATTTGTCTACAACTAAGATGAATTTCTAAGTATTAATTCAAGCGGAAAAATTCGCAAATTCGGAACTGTTCTGCTAAAGTTTTAACGAACTGGGGCCGAATTAGTCCAAATCCGAAATTATAGAAGTTTTCCGTTTCCGCTTAGAAACAACTCCATAGAGAGAGTTCTTCTGAAATTAATTACAAAATTTATTTATTAATGCAAATCTGACTAAATTTCTTTATTTCTCTATGTTACTAAGAATCAGTTTATTTCTTTTAAATAATAGGTAGATATTGTAAAATGTTATACTAAGTGAGATCTCACAGTTGGATATTTCGCGGTGGTTATTCAAAGTGTGACCTTCTAGAAAAGTTGGGATTAGAAGACTTTCATTAGTAAGAACTACAAACATCTACCAGAGTCTACCAAGTAATCATTGTGAGATGAATATATTTATAACTTGTAAGAACATAAACATAATAATCCTACTAATATTCAAATGCGAAAGTTTTAGATTATGGATAGATGAACAGTATTGAACAGATTTAGGGATGGATGTTTGTTACTCTTCACGCAAAAACGGCTGAACGGATTTGGATAAAATTTGGCAAACAAATAGTTTATTGCCTGGATTATCATATAAAATACTTTTTATTCTGAAAAAATGTTAGGTTCCCGAGGAATCGTTTAAACATATAAAAATTGAGCCTCACTGTCGCCGTGGCGGCGCCACCGCTGTCATAGCGATAAAGATGTTAGGTATTATAATATTACTCAAATATTATTTTCCTTTTTCAACGCGGACGAAGTCGCGGGCACCAGCTAATCTATATAGTATCTAGCATACTCATACTTATTTGCTCTCTTAGTTGCTTCAAATAGCGTTAATTGCAGCGGTATCAACCAAAAAGCTATTAATAAAATTCGCCCACCATGACAGTTCATGTACATGACCTACTATTGATAATAGCATCTGGTTTTTTTTTTTTTTTACTAAAATTGTTCAAGGTGGCATTCTCAAAACCGTATGTGAAGTTCAACACAGCTTTATTTATCATATCGATACAACGTATACTATGAGAAAAACCGGCGGATGGGTAAACTACAATATCCTCAAAAAATATATTTTATGTAATATTTTTTTGTAGAATTTAAAAAAAGGAGTGTTGTTGAATACTCTGTACAATACACAAGCAATAAAAAAAATCCAAAGTTAGTTGTTGCAACTCAAATGAGGATTTCTTTATTTAATTTCAAAAGATAGTCTTAAAAAAGATATCATTTGTTGAAATTTAACGCGATTTAAGAAAACTTCATTGACTATTTATTACGCGTCGCTTTTTTTGTATATTTATACTTAATACAGATATTGATAACATTATCCAATAATTTTCAACTGAAATATTACAAAAGTATCATTTCTCTTAATAGCAGTGATCATATTCAGCACAGTATCTTCTAAGATCTTAGCTATCATCTAAGATCTGCCACTAATTGGCGAGCTGACGACCGGACCGACGATTTTGTCGATTATTTCAACATAATCGTCTTGACATTATTCTATATTCGTCCTAATCCTGTTTTTTTGATATTATAAATGCGAAAGTTTGTATGTTTGTCACTTAATCACGCAAAAACGGCTGAACGAATTTGGGTGAAATATAGCACACATATAGTATATTATCTGGATTAACATATAGAATATAAAAAAATAACATATAAAAATATAACATATAAATCAGGAATTTCATGAGAATTTGTTGTGAAATATTTCACCTATTCAAAGGTTTATTAGGTTGCGCTCATTTTGGTTAAAATTGTGTTCAGTCTGAGGTTAGTCCTTGTCTTAATATTATAAAATATATATATATAATTTTAAAATTTTTATTTGTAAAGATAATTTAAAAACTTTTTAAAGATACACTTCACATAGTGGCATTAGAAATGTTCACTACAAAGAATACAGTTACGTAGTAAAGTGCTTACGGAATTCAAACAATAGACAATATTAATATTAAGTAAATGAAGTGTTAATTCACCAGTTTATGACAAAATATTTGTAAGTTTAAAATAAAATAACATTCGTAATATTTTGAAACACAATGACCAGTGGGAAGTGACAATGAGTCTCAATAGTTCGCACGTATGGAAATATTCTCTCTTCTATATTAGCTACTTTTAAAGTAAGTAAATTTACTCACCGATATTCTGTCATTGTGTTTTTCTATGTTAAGGTCGACAGACAGGCTGACGGTCCACTTGGTGGTAGGTGACTACCGTCACCTATAGCACGAGCAACGCCACAGGTGGTGCGCTGTCTACCATAGTAGGATTAAGGATTATAAAACACAACAGCACACATGCAAATATTCACGGTGGCCTTCTATAAGGGGGTGGTTACTGCCGCCAGACGGGCTACCTCAATGACTGCGAAACACAGCGTCGTCAAATATAATTGATGGTTTCAAAATAATATATAGTTTTTAGTGGATCCAATCAATACGAGTATCAACATATATCTGGTATATAAGTTTATGTCGGCATGAAGATTTTATTTATTACTAATCTTTTGTATATATAACTAACTCTGTTTTGATAGAATTTGATTTAGTAATAATAACAGAAAATATGGGTTAAAAATTTCTTCCAATTATTATAAAATCGATTTAATAATATTATGGAAATCCTTTCATAAATATTAATTATTCGATACTATAAAAATCATAAAAATTATTTTGCCGTCGAGTGTACTTCTTGTCTTTAAGTAGCTAACAAAAGATAAATTGAGTTAAAATTTTGTAACATGAATGAACTTTAAATATCAACAACAACTTTAAGATTAGGCTTAGTTCATTCAATCTTTATCATAATGATAATACCACAATGATCATACAATTATTACAAAGAATATACAGCTTCAAAATTGTATTGGTTCTTTTCTTAAATGTATTCTAAATGGAGTTTTTTTTTTGTAAAACTTGAATTATTTTTTTCTATACTTCAAACCATCTTCTGTTTGGTATCATTTTGGCCCTTATTTAATCTTCCTACTTTATATTAGATCAAGGATACTTTCTTTATTTCATTATACGTATATAATTTATATTTTTAATTTCTGTTCAAACATTTGATCAGGGTCAGAACGCATTTGCACCCGGTGCGATGATTAGTGTACGATGATGAATTAGTCAAACTAAATAATTTTTCACGAAACCATGGAACGCTTTTTCCCGAAGTGTTGTAATTTTTTTTTAAATAAAGTAATAAAAAAATTATTATAACAAGAAAAATTACATTTCCGTCCTTATTTATCATCGTGTCCTTGTCTTGGACAGTGATCGAAGTGAACCTTTAATATCATAGTGTTTTAAATTCCCGCCTTTTGGTTTCTTGAACAAAAATTTACAGTAAAATTTTATTACCCGTGATTGTTTTAACTATACCGAATGCCATAGCAACATTATACACGTAAGTATAGCAATTAAAAGTGAAACATCACGGTCATCTACAATCTGAACATTCACGTCCGAAAAAAAGAAGTTTTGACGCCTCGTAACGTCGTTTTATAATCCCATTGCATTGATATCGTTATTAAAATGATTATCTGAAGTGCTTTTATTATAAGTTCACGGAATTTTAAATATGTAATTATTGTTCCCTAATTTAGGATGTAGGTGAAATAGTGTGCACATTGGGATGAGGTAATCTTCAATCAGCATTGAAGGTCAAGAATAAATAAAAATGTTTCATATAGTTTTTGAGATTAATTCTTCTTTTTAAGGCTTTGCGTTTCCAGGTGTAAGTTTTATAATAAAACTTCAATCAAACTTCAATTAGGGGAAAGCACAATTTAACTCTATTTTGTTTTATTTAATTCCTAGTGTCTATTTAATTATTTATTATAAATATATTGAAGAGATAAAGTAAGTGTCAGAATAATATTGATTCTTGATAATCTTGAATCTTAAACAGTTTGGTAGAACCATGTATTTACATAGTCGGCCTATTTATTACAAAATTCACGCAACACATGAAAACGAAACGTGCAATGCCACCTCCAAAAGTGTATTAACTGCGAGTAACACAAAAATTAGTCTGCTTCACATTGACCCACATATGGGTTGAAGGCCATACAAAATGTCAACAGGACCTTTGCGATGAGAACGAGAGCACCTGTTCGTCGTATAATAAAATCGACACATACATGTTAATGAAATGCAGTCAAGTAATTTCAGATTATTGTGTAATAGCTAATCATATTTGCATGTTACTTTGATATGATAAGTCTCTACTTCTTACATATTAGCCAACTCGTACCTATTGTCATACTAGAGCGATAATTTCATAAATATTAGGTAATTCCCAAACTCGGGGAAAAAGATTTTGTATATTTGAAATGAAAGTATCTTTTTTTAATATTAAAAAAGTTTTTATAAACCCTAAATAATAAATAATCTATATTAATATTATAAAGAGAGAAGGTTTGTATGTTTGTAATAAATAAAGTCAAAAACTACTAGACCGATTTTGAAAATTCTTTTATCTATGGAAAGCTACATTATCAGCGAGTAACATAGGTTATATTTTATATAGTTACGCGGGCGAAGTCGCGTGCAGCAGTTAGTATATTATGAATGCGAAAGTTTGTCGGGATAGATGCCATACATCTATGTATGTTACTGTTTCACGCAAAAACGGCTTAACGGATTTGGATGAAATTGCACACAGATAGTTTATTACCTGCTTTAACATATAGAATACTTATCCTTAAAAAATGCTAGGGATCGCCTAAAAATGTAAAAAATGGGGCGCCACTATTGCCATGGCGGCGCCGCCTTCGTAACGACGATAAATTATTGAAATCTTAAATTTCAATTTCTTGAAGAATGTCTTATATTTTATTGGCAACAACTTTTTATGTGATTTAGTACTTTAATATAATTTTCGAAGGCTTTAAAAGATTTTTTTTAATCCCTTAACAAATCATTTCAACATTAATTTTCATGCAAAGAGGATATTGCAAATACAAAAATGTAATCCTTAATTTAAACTCGTAAGTTCAAAATATTTTAACCGATCAATTTATATGTGCCTTAGTTTATTGCAAAAACATCTAAATAACATAATTCTCAAAGCAGAGTTAAATACTAAATATAGTTAATAAGTACTAAATAAAGCACATAACAAATATAATAAACCGCAATATAGCCTTTGGCCAGTTAGTTCATATAATCTAGATTTTTTATATTAACAGCTTCTCAGAATCGCTGCATTTTTTCCTTGTCATATAATTACCATGAAGGTGAATGGAATTATTCGTATTAATGGTAAATGCACTTTTGAAATGCAATATTTAATATTGCATCAAATGCGTTCATTGTTCTTCAATTTATATACAATTTTACCTCATTGCATAATCAGTTATTTTAATAATAAAGTGATTATAAAGGATTACTGTAAGGTAGTTACAGTAATCCTTTATAATCACTCATAGTTAACCTATGAGAGAATGATAACGTCGTTATAATAAAAACTGCTTGTAGAATATAGTTATCAATTAAATTCTTACTAGCGTTATGACATGTCAATAAAGTCAAGGTAAATAAAAGTTCTATTACGATAAGTAGGTAAGATAAAGTCGCCGTCCGCTACTCTCTATTTTTCCGTAATCTTTTTCTAAACTACCCAACGGATTTTGATACAGTTTTCACTAATAGCAAGACCGATAAACGAGGAATACTTGTGTATAAAATTTTCAGAAAAAAAAAGCCGGGGGTGGGTCGCTAATTGTACAATTTTAAAAAAAACCCATGTATTGAGTTCAATTCAATTATATAAATTCATCTTTAGTTGTAACACACTTTTAATGATTATAGTCTCGAAACGCTTGTTATCCATTAAGTTTCATTGTTTTCATTATTTCAGAAAATTATCCATTATTGTCACTAGAAAAACATATAATAATAATTAATAATAACAATAATAATATTCAATTTCGTATTTTTTTGTATTAACAACACACTTTGTCACTATTTTTAATATACTAACTTAATTTACTATTTTACTACAGAAAACCATAAGTTAAGAACGCCAGATTACCATGTCAACTACGGCCTTTTTTTTAACGTTAGGAAATCCTCTTGGATAACCGTCAGTGTAGGGGACACTGCCGGGTTATCTTGCTCCGACATATCTTATTATGATATTTGACAAATATTTTACACAAACGTAGACACGAAGTCCTAAAACCCATCGGAGTAACGTTTAAAATGGTGTAGATTAAACTAGTTAAGCACTTTATTTAAATCGATTTAAACCTAACAAAAGGCTCGATGATGACTTCTTTATGTGCGTCGATTATGATTTTAGCACTGATTGATGTTGGTGATTAATGAAAGGAACCATTTAGTTAGTTCTTCATAAATTACTGCTTTGAAATGTTAACAGTAGTTTGTAATGATTTATCAAACATTTAATATAAGAGCAAATTAATAGGTAGAAGCAATTTATTTAAGACGACATAAAATAAGTTTTTATAATACTAACAAATCTGAACCCATTTTTTTAGTGTAAGGGTCGATAGAAAGGCTGAGGACCCACTTGCAAAGTGCACATAACACAAGCAAAGTTATAGGTGCTGCAAGTGCGCTGCCGATAGAACAATTAAGGATAAGGGATAAGGAAGGGATGGGGTAATAGGCTCTTACATCCCTTACTCACGCACCGAAACACAACATCACACCCCAAATGACTGCAAAACGCAATTTCGAAAGTTCATTTCCAAAGTTGACCTCGCCGGGAATCGAACCCGGGGCCTCTAAGACGTTAGGCAAGTACCCTTACCACTCATCTAACGGGCATGTCAAAATTAGATTTGCTCAAAATTAGATCCAAGCAGTTGCAAACAACACTTCATCAGAGTATAAGAATCATATTCATCAGAAAGTAAACCAGGTGCCGCAAGTAAACAAATTTAAAAAGAATAATCAAACCTCAGATACGGCTTAAACTAGTGATGTTAAACTAAACTAATAAGCTTTGTGCTCCACCTAAAGTTTAACATAACATGTCTTATTATCCAAATCATATATATACAATAATCGTATACTTACCTCAAGCTTTAGTCGGTGCTTAATTATTGACATTATTATTTACTAGCTATCATCGCATGCGACTTCGTCCGCGTTAATAAAGTGCTTAACGACTAATATTATAAAGAGAAAAGATATGTATTTTTGCATTTATTACACTATGTATGTAATGAATACACGCAAAAACTACTGGACCGATTTTAATATTGTTTCACCTATAGAAAGCTACATTATAGAAGTTGCGTGCAACATTTATTTACTTATAAATTTCTTCAAGTAAATATTTGACAAAATATTTTACAACGGGGCCTTATTAACCACACTTATTAACGTTGGCCGGCGTCCAGGGTAATTTGCGGTACAAACTGCAATTAATGTGGTCTCTCTTTCTAACAATCCGGCTCAATATTGGCAGGGAACGACACAGGTTAGGCGTAGAGCCAACCTGCTGTGAACAATTATTACTTTGTGTTCTACCACCACCTTACGAATGGAGCACAGGATTACATAATATCTGACCAAGACTTCCTTGCAATCAGATTAAAATGAAATAACTGACTGCCTTATATGTATTTTGCTTATTGAGATTCTAATTTAGTGTTTTTCAAATGTTTCAACATTGCTTACCATAAATAATACTAATACAAGTTAGAACTAATATTATAATAAGAACCTAATTTTGTCTGTACATCTCACTAAATTAAATAAATAATACGTAGAGTGTGTGTACGTTGAGATAAGAGCATTATTGAAAAGAATAAACAGTGTATATAGAGAAAAACTATTTTCTCTCTAAAGAAAATACTTTCATTTCAACGCCAGATGATGATAAAGGAAAGGCGAACAACTACCACAAAATTCCATACGCAGAAATTGAATATTCGAATGAACTAGGTATATTGTAAATGGTATGAAATTTCGTCATTATTTTATACATTGAATTTAAAAGAACATGTTAATGTTGTTGTTATTTTAACAGTAGCAGTGCTCAATGTATTCAGCAGTCATAAACTGAGCAACCCTTCTGATGAAAGGTACCATGAAGAAAGTAACCATCTCGTTACAAAAAACATAGATCACAACCAATGGTCGCAGTCATAATATATGTTTCATAATATTCTGACCGGTCCGGGTGGAAAATTATGGGGGAACCCTATACCCAGCAGTAAGCGTACTACAGCTGAGATGAATCCTGAAGGTAGATCCAAGGTGCTTCTAACCGGTCTTTTTAGAAAATTATGTTATTCAGCAGCGGACGTCCTATGGCTGAAATGATGAATATACCAGCAAGTTTTAAATTTAATGCCTTACAATATATTACCTGTGTTAATACAATGTACAGTAGAAACAATTACCATCTGACAATGAGAATGCAACTTGCTTACAAACAATATGTCACGGAATATCAGCAGTCACCGCAGGCGACGTGGGTCAGCTATACTTTCCGTTGTTTGTGTTAAATGACAAATAAACGCGGTCAGATCAACACTTGCGTCAGTCACGAAATATAATGGCGTAATGTTCGATATGTATTTCCACCTAACATACAAGGCTTTAGTTAATGCTGACCCCACCCACAGCTGCCTGATTTCAACTGTATCTACTGGTTTTATAGCATAATGTACTCGTAATGTTAATTTTTCAACTGGCGGTTCTTGGTAATTCGATCTAAGCTTGATTTAAATGCTTATTTTAAGTCTTTGTAAATTTAACTTCAAACTTACTGTGATGTCTAGAATTGTGAAGATGTTGCTGTAGATTATTGCTAATATGTCCTTCATGTAAGACAAAATGGCTTAATAAAAGTAAGGTTAATTTGAAAAAAAATAGTCCTATCTACTACGACTAATAGCCAATAAATGAACTACTTGTAACTAACCTAGCCTTCGCAAGTCACTTAAAATAAGTTTCAGTCATATATTATCATAATAAAAACTAACCAATTTATTAAGATACAGTATCAAACTTGGTTGTCATAACAAAATATTTACCTAAGAGTCTTATCACCATCTTCATCTCAGCTGTATAAAGGACATCCATTACTGGACATAGGCCTCCTGCACAATTTTCCATAGGACCGGTCAGAAGCAGCCTCGATTCTTTCGTCGACTTGCAGCCGTTATTAGATCTTCTGTCCACCTTATGGATGGACGTCCTACGCTGCACTTGCCGTCCGCGGCCTCCACTCAAGAACCTTCCGGCCTCAGCAGCCGTCGGCTCTCCTTACTATGTGTCCTGCCCACTGCCACTCAACTTACTGATCCACCGGGTTAAATCGGTAACCTTCCTTCGTCTACTGATATTCTTATTCTTGATTCGATCTCTCAGTGAAACCCCCGAGCATAGCTCGTTGAGCGACGTTGAGCTTTCTTACGAGGTCTTATGTCATCACTTGCAACACACATATGAGTAAATATAAGGGTATATATATTTATAAATAGTTCGAATAGTCTTCTTTTGCAGTAAAATTTGTATATTACGAGTATCACCCAATAAAAACCTTTATAAATGAAATTATTTTTTATGTTGTAAAAATGATTTCAAAGTAGAAACATTAAAACAATGTTTAAATATTTAGACAATGTTCTATTTATTTACAGAAGTAAGACAACTATTACTTTTCCGCCTGTTCCGTTTACCCAGCTGGGTACTTTATGACCTGAGCTACATGCATGTTATACTGCCAAATGGGTTTGGTTGCAATTTTCTCGAGTAATTTAACACTTGGACCTTAAATTGATATAAATTATCTGCTTTACGCTAGACATATAAGATGTATTTATGGTTCACAGTTTAAAATTATTAGTTAATTATTAAATAACTATCTGGAAAGGACTTTAATATATAACATTTTTTATTTTTATTTTTCTAAAATAAAAGTAACCTAAGTTACTGCTTATAACATCAGCTATCTGCCAGTGAAAGTCCCTTTAAAGTTGATACAGCCGTTTCGGAGATTAGCCGGAACAAACAAACAGACAATAAGTCAATAATCATAATAAGTCAACAAATAATAGAAGATAAGTCAACAATGATACGCAGCAAAATGAGAAATAAGAACGCATGTGAACTAACTGTGTTTTGTAGCGAGCTTCCATTCTAATCAGCCAAAGATCTCGCGGGCGTGACGTCACGTAGCACTAGTAATTAAGAGTTAGGGGAGTCTGGTGTCGTGGAAGAGGACAGCTATGACCCTTACCCCCACTTTGTTGTTCCACAAATAAAACTGCACTAGACCGCGTGGAGAGACCGTCAAAGTAATTGCCTGGCGCCCCTTGAGAAAATATTAATAGACCACTTAGCCGTGCACGGCTTGAAATTTTTATGACAGTTTACTGGAAAACTGGGAAAAACTGTAGCAATTGTGGCGTATTTTGTAGAATTAAAGAAGATAAACGGAGGGAATTAAACGAATAAGTGTAAATATACATAACCAATAACTCTCTTTCTGTCTGTTACGTTTTTATGACTGATTCTGAATTATGAAATTATGTAAGAAAGGTCAAAAGGTCAGCCGCAGGACGTCCACGGCTGAACATAAGCCTCCCATAATTTTCTAATATGTCCGGACAGAAGCAGCCTGGATTCACCGTCGACCCGCTGCCCTTATCAGGTCGTCTATCCGCATGTCTGTCCGCCTTGTGCCTCCAGTAGAGAACTTTCCGGCCCCAGCGTGCCTATTTATTATAGGATACATAAAGGCAGATCTTAGTATTTTATGTATTTTTACTGTAAATTTTCAAAAAAATTACAATAATTACAAATTGTCAACTAGGAGAAGCAAAAAAAAAATCCAATCATTGAGTATGTACATTAAAGGTACAAAAAAATATATTTTTTTTAAATACTTGTATCAAATTGACAAATACTTGCGAGACAAATATCAATGTAATCTAATATCAATGTACTCTTTCAACATAGGATTGAGAATTGTTCGAAGGTCATCTCTGGTATCAATTTACAGAATGATTCACATCACTATACACTATTGCATTTAGAAATGCAATCTCGATGGAACTGGATTCAACTTTCGCTTAAATTATTATTAAGTCTGGCAGTAGGTACTTAGATTACCTACTGTATTACAATATATACTTAAGTAAGCGAAAATAAAAACACGAGAAAACAAAAATATATACGAAATAGATATTTCACCTTTTCACCAAGTACAAGTGTATAATTATTATAAATGCGCAAGTAAGTTTGATTGTTTGTTGGTTACGCTTTCACGCCTTAACTACTCAACCCATTATGGTGAAATTTTATATACACGTTTTCAGGGGTACAGAAAAGAACATTGGGGTACTTTTCAACCAAAAAAAAAGAACTGTTGTTGAAGGACGGCAATACTAATTGAGTAGGTATACAAACAAAATCAGATATCATTGGAGCGTTGTGAAGGCGCAGACAGTGAACCAGCGAACTTGAAAAGATATATTATTTCGATGAGACATCCCCATTCGAATGTCATGCAATTAAGTTCGTAATAAGCACATTTGGCAAGACAACGAATGTGACAGTGACAATCTAATTATCTATCGTCATGAAAGTTATCGCGTAATGTATTTTTTCGTGAAGAAGGTTATTATCCTGTCAAATTTCAATTGTCAAAATGTCAAGGTGAGTAAAACCGCTGGCCACTAGTGTATAAAATAACCACAAATTGTTTTGCGCCAAATTGGACTAATGTTATCTACTGCAAAAAGATGCCAGGACATGCCAGACATGTGCTGTTTAGTACAAGACAGCTTGTACGATATTATAACTTACAAGCTATAATTAAAAATTATAAACGTTTTCCCCGTCTTTTTCTTCAGTCCAAACATACTATATCTGCTGTAAGTTGCTGAGGATTTGGGTGTCCCGCAGACTACTTGATTCTGGAGCGTCAGATCAAGGTTACAGTGTTATACGGTCCATCCGTTTTTAAGCTCCGATTTCAGACAGACAGACAGATACACATTTAAACACATGCGTCAAAATTATAATACCTCGTTTTTGCGTTGGGCATCGGGGGTTAAAAAAAGTAATAAAATTGATTTACTTAAAACAAATACTTTTTGTAATGTTTGCAGAAACAATACAAAGTTTTTCGGACATGATTTACCACTCACAACCTCATGCATTATGGGCGGACAACGTCCCCTTCGCATTAAACTTTCATTGACTCATAATACAACAACCTTTTAAACACACTATACTAGTACCTAGCTACCCCCATAATAGTTTTATAGAATAGAATAGAATAAAATTTTATTTGCAACAAAGGGCAGATACATATACAAACTTAAAAGACACACACAAACTTAAACGTCCCCTGCCACAAACCGGCTCCAACTCAGCATAAAGCAGGTTGTAGAAACCTGCGCTGGTCTTCCGTAGAACGATATATAGTCATCATGTATTTGTTATATTCACTTTATTTTATGTTAATATCGGCAGACTTGATGATAGATGACTGCAGTCACCTATATGTAACACAAGCAACGCCTCAGATGATTAACTGCAGTATGATTAAGAATGATGGATTGTGAAGGGATACAGCTGCTTAATAAATTTGCTTGTTTTAATTTGATTGTAATACTTGTGTTTATAAAACAAATTGTGTCTATGGTGAAATAACAGCATGTGTGCTGTTGTGTTTTGGTAAGTGAGTAAAGGATGCCAAATACCATTATCTTTGTTCGTATTCTTAACCTTACTAAAGTTGACAACACACTTGGAGCACCCTTGGCGTTGCTTGTCTTAATAGACCGCCTACCATCAGTGTACCATCAGCCTATCTGACGACCGATTCATAAAAAAATATATAAATAAAATGCCATTTTACTTGCTGATCGAAATATAAGCAATTCTAATCTTGTTACATAGGTAACAATTATTATTATGTTGTGGCGATGTAGGTTACTATTACGGCCCACGTTCATGTTAGATCCGTTCTATAAGATCAGTAGTTACATATCTTATACAACATATTATGTATGCAAAGAACAAACTAAGTAGGTATATTTTGATATAGTAATATTCAGTTTAAAATTAATACTAAACTCTAAATAATTAAATAATAATCCTTAAATAGTATAAATTGAAGTCGCGTCTGTCTGTCTGTATATCCACTAACTCCTAAACCATGCAACGGATTTTGATCCGGATTTCACCGTCAGTTAGATAATTTTTCACGAAAAGTTTATGTGTGTAAATATATAAATAAATAAATAAATAAATAAATAAATAAATAAATAAATAAATAAATAAATAAATAAATAAATAAATAAATAAATAAATAAATAAATAAATAAATAAATAAATAATAGCCTTTATTTACCGACATGATTATACACTTTTTGAATTATTTTAACTACCGACATCGGCAATCTGCAAATCAGGCTATCCCTTGACATAGGCCTCCTCCAGGCTCTTCCATTTCTCTCTATCCAGAACTGCTCATCTCCAATCTTTGGGTAGATCTATGTGTATAATAAAATCAAGTCGCTGAAACTGTCCGTGTCTGCCTGTTTCTTTGCTAACTTCTTCTAATCCACCCAACGGATTTTGATACGGTTTTCATTAATAGAAAGAGACATAAACGAGGAAGATTATTGTGTATAAAAAATTGCATCCCAGGCAAAACTAGGTGCGGGTCGCTAGTTGATAATATAATAATAAAACATGAAGTCGAAATATGTGGTAATCGGTGTTTAATTCAGTAATCAAAAATATCGGATAATCGTCTACGAGATCGCCAAGACCTCCCACTAGCTTTTCATAACAGTCATGTCGAGTGTCGACCTTAACTCATCAATTGAATATATTTTTAAAAAAATTATCATGAATAAAACATATCCATTGTTTCTGATCTGTGATTGTGTTGATAAAAATCCTTGGACCATTCGAAATTACCTCTGCTAGATTATTGAAAGTCAATACCATTACAAAAGCTTTTGATACATAATTTATAATAAGTATTGTTTTAAATTGAAGCGCTAATGGACTGCATTGAAGTTTTATCATTAAATTTAACTTAAGCTGGAAACGTACAATTCATGTATCCAAAGATTTTCAGTACCGCCGATTTTATTATTAATATAATATGTGTTGTTAAAAATATCACGTAGAGGAAGACCAACAAATAAGTCTTCTAAAATCCATAAAGTTAAATAAGCTTTAACAAATATTTCACTTTCTTCTTCTTCTTAGAAACTTCTAACACTACACTGCTTTCTACTCGGCAGCATAAAATCTTTATATATAAAAATGTTAAGTTAGTTGTGTACGCTTCAAAAACTCGAGAATGGGTAGACGGATTTTAATTAGATTTTCACATATGGAAAGAGGGATAAACGGGGAAGGTTTACATGTGTAAACATTGCATCCCGGGTGAAGCCGAAAGCGGGTCCCTAGTATATTATATAATTTAACAATCCATTTATATTCCATACAGATGTCAAACCTTAAAGCCTAATTGGACAAAACAAATTTAAAGTAACTGAACATTTTTTTGACAAAAATTAATCTGATGATTACGTATTTCATTTAAATGTAGTTTAAGTAGAAAATTATATTAATAAATGTACAGTGTTATATATAATAATATGTAAGTATGTCTACGATAAGGTCATGACCTGGTATAATAACACTGCAAATTTTTTACCAACAAGAACGCAATGCATAATTTCAATAATATAATGATTTAATGATTTAAGGCGGGGTATTTAAGGGTATCCAATAAATCCTATAGATACCTACTCCGTTAATATAAAAAGCTCAGACTTAAAACAAAATTGTCACTTGAACTTTTGATAGCAGTAACAGGTGAAATGACTCGCGAGGTAAAATAAATGTCAATTATTTTTAAATAAAGAACTTGTTCTTTAACTTTGCTAATTTTGTTATAACTGTTTTCAGATTTTAGCTTTCTTATGTGCATTAGCATTGGCTAAAACTGAGTTTCACTATTCAAATGCTGACGTGTCTGTGTATTCGTCGTTCGAACCTGTATCTCAAGATATGTTTTTACCAAGAATAAAAGCTTATGACAATGAACCAGCACCTATCTACGAAACAGAAGAAGAATATGGAAATGCCCAACATAATACCTATGCAAGCTACTCAAAACTATTTAACACTGCTTCAGCAAACTTTAACAAATTCGAATTTCTTAGTTACCAAGACGCTAGAAGAATGACTCCAATGATAACCTACGAAACTTCTTCACCAATAATGTCCTCTTACACAAGAGCAACTGCTGATAACGAAAATTTATCTGCTACTTCTTTAACTGCTAATCCGTCTAGTTATACGAAATCTATTCTAAAAACTCCTGGATTGTCTACATTTGCAACTGATTCTCAATCATATCCGTCAATTAGTTATTCCTAAACCTACTGTCATTCAAAAGGACCATTACAAAAATCTTAGAAAACATCGTCATAATCCACACATATTTAAAATTTAATATTGGTTAATTAGTTTCCGCTTTCATGTATTTATTTTAAGGCTTTGGCATGCGCGACTGATTTTAATGTTAATGTAAATGTATTTTATATTCAATTAATTTATATTTAAATCATTTAATAAATGTAATAATGAATTTCATTCAAAACCTTGATCTGGAAACCTTTTAACACATTTGATATTTAAATAGAATGCCGCATCTAAATGGGAATAAAGTAATTTATATAATAACACAATAATTATAGAAATATGCTCATTATTCCGTTTTATAGCAGAATAAGGTAATACAGAAATATTGTTCAAATTCTTGTAACATGTTAAACTCTTAAATTGTCTAAGTGATCACGTTAATTGTCGTATAATTATTAGAAACGACCATTTGTTTTAACTTTAGTACAAAACTGAGTTACATCTAGGATTTTTTTCGCTTCTAGTTAGGTATGTCAGGGCTCAAATGAACTTCGTAATTATAAAATAGTAATCCAATCTAGCAGCAGTAAGTATTTCCTTGCAAAAGACCATTGTGATATAATTGTGCACGAGTAAGTATTTTACGTACCTCGAGATAGCTGTCGTACCTCCTTTTTCGGGTACGCCGAGGGGGATCATTCCCCTATATTCAAAATGGTAAAGCGACGCGGTCGTCGCATGACAACAGGTCGTCACGTGATCTTCAAAATAGACCTCAAATATAGAGATGATTAACTGAATCCATTAATTTCTATACACATAAAATAAATATGATACACTCGTAAGTTATTGTATAAAGCATAACCTTTTTTGTTATTTGTGATAAAATAGTTAAAGTTAAATAATACTTAATAGTTAAGGTTAATAAACTTTAATTAAATAGTTAAGGTTTTATTAGACCCGCAAGTGGTCCGTTACAATAAAACTCGAAGAATAGAAGTGCATAAATTGATGGTGTCGGGTTTGGTCGCACGATTGACCTGTCCGTCGGCCACGTGACTTACGAAACACGCATGAGACCCTCTGAAAAGCGACACAATATGGCTTTTAACACAGTATACAAAGTATCCAGTAACCACGTATCAACGTTTTTTAAAAATGTGTATAACTATAATATACCTAATACTTCTGAAGTATATTTTGTTAGAAATTAATGTTGTTGGGAATTTGGGACAGCCGGACAGACATTCGGTCAGTCGGAAATTTGAAGCATTATTAAGTCAAATATTTAAGTAAATATATAAAGTAATTAAGGTCTACATGTGAATATTAATACAAAATGTCGACGCTTTCTTTTAAAAATTGAAGAAGAACCTATATATGTATATACCTATTATAAATGCGAAAGTTTGTGAGCATGGACGGGTGTATGTATGTATGTATGTTTGTTACTCTTTCACATAAAAACTACTGTATGGATTTGGATTAGATTTGGCACAAAGATAGTTTATTTGGATTAACATATAGGATACTTTTTATTGTGGAAAATTTTAGGTTACCGAGTGATCGTCTAAAATTATAAAAATTGGGCGCTATTGTCGGCGTGATCTCGCCACCGTCGTCACAACGATAAAGATGTCAAACGTTATTTAGGATTTGTTTTAATTCTTCAACGCAGACAAAGTCGAGGGAACCGCATAAAAGAAAATATATGTATATAGAAATTGTTGTACACTCTTACCAAAATGATACATAAATTCGAGTTGTCTATCTGTTTCTTTTGTATACTTAGAGTTAACTTACTCAACTTGTCAGCTTGTCAGCGATTTAGAAGTGGAACGAGTTATGTTGTGTGTAATGATGAATGTTCTCAACTAAGTTTGCAGTGCTGCTGCATACAAAAATTAATCTATTCGGTTGTACCTATATGTAAATAATAAATAAATTATTCAATAAGCAATTTGATATGGAACTGACTAGAACACAGTAATTTAACAAAACTAACCTAGTTTTTATTTAATGTTTTTTTTTATGCGAATATTTAATATATGACTTTAAATACCGTCATTTATTTCTATCACACAGACTTATAATATATATATATATTAGGGTGTCCCAAAAAAATAAAAGTATTTTTTTTCCAACGCATACCCTCTTATTTTGTTTCAATGATGTCAAAGGTATTATAAATAAAGTTTCACGTATTTAGAACCACGGCAACCCGTGCCGACTTGCATCGAAACATGTCGGTACTTGTTTACTAAGGCGCGCGGGAGCCAACGTATTGATGTGCTTGTTGTTGCTTGTTTGTTGATTAGTAAACGCATTGTTTTCATTCTGTCAACATGTCAATGGAGTTACGCAGTTCTAAAAAGGGGATATTTTTAATAGGGGACGTAAAACATCAAATTGCCGGTTCAAAACTTCCCTCTAATGGACAGGTACTGGCAGTTCTGTTCTATAATATTCGAGAAGTTAATTTAAGTGTCAATGAAAGCGCCAATCTTACTATTCGTGAGTGCATTATTTACTGGGAAAAGGCACGTATACCAACTAAGTCTTTACCAAACTGTGTTAAAAAACTAGTTAACTTGTACCAAGTTTTGAGAGATTTGCAAAAAAATGCAAATAAAACTCAAGGCGTGTTTGTGCAGCGTCGGCGAGAATTTATTTCAAACTTAAATGATTTGTTTGATCTTGCACACGCCGATGCCCTTAATTTAATGAGGATTAATGAAGATAAGATCTTCCTGCAGCGCCAGAGGGAGCCAGGTCGGCCTGGTCACTTAGCTGGAGTGGATAAAAAACTGGCTGAAAAGGAGGAAAAAGCCTACGTTAGAAACATTGACGAGCAAAAGCGACGTGATAAATATCTGTCATCCTTAACTCCTTCATCACCTTCTTATGAACCACTACAAGAAAATTCGTCTTTTGAATCTGAAATAATGGATTTGCAAGAAAACTTGCCCACCTTTACCGAGAGCACACAGTCTAACACTTCTATGAGGAAAAATTTCATAACTCCGAAATTAGTGGCAGCTTTAGATAGGTGTCAGTTAAGTATGCGAAATTCTGTATTTATTATTGAAGCAACTATTGAAGCGCTTGGACATAACACTGACGAATATCCTATAAGTAAGTCCTCAATTCAAAGAATTCGTACAGAAAAGCGAAAAGAGCGCGCAGAAGCTATAAAAGTTGATTTTCAAAACGAGGTACCGGATACTGTAACTGTCCACTGGGATGGCAAACTCTTACCAGCTTTAGATGCACGAAAATCTAAAGAAGAACGTTTACCGATAGTTATTTCGTACGACCATAAAGAACAACTCATCGCTGTGCCAAAATTAGAGAACTCTTCAGGAAGCGAACAGGCACAGGCAGTTTGGAACGCTATGATTGATTGGAATCTTGAAGATAAAGTGCAGATTCTCTGTTGTGATACCACTGCTTCCAATACAGGTCGTATTAATGGTGCCTGTGTGCTTCTCGAACAGAAAATGAATAGAGAAATGCTCGTTTTTGCTTGCCGCCATCACGTCTACGAGTTGGTATTAAAAGGTGTGTTTGAAGCCAAAATTAGCCAAGTCACTACGAGCCCTGACATTCCACTGTTTAAAAAGTTCCGAGAAAACTGGAAAAATGTTGATCCCGAAAGGATACAGAATTATTTAGAAAAGCTAGCATGCCTAAATGTTTCAGAAATTAACGAACTGCTAGACTTTTACCAATCTGAATTAACTAAAAAAATTGCTAGAGATGACTATCGTGAATTAATAGAGCTATCAATAATATTTCTCGGCGGAGATAGAGAGAAGAGATTTAAGATTCGGCCTCCAGGTGCCATGCACCAAGCTCGATGGATGGCGAGAGCGATTTATTCACTGAAAATAACTTTACTTAGCTCTCAATTTAAAATTTCGAACAAGGACAAGGTAGCTCTATTAGACGTGTGCCTGTTCATCGTGACATCCTACGTGAAGCCTTGGTTGCAATGCACTTTAGCGGTACAGGCACCATACCAGGATTTATGCTTTTTGAAGACCATGAAGGCTTACGAAAGAGTCGACAAAAGCATCTCAAAAGCAGCTTTACAGAAGTTCTGGTATGCATTTATGGTATTTAGTAGATGAAGTATCTGTCTTGTCTATATTTGATGATAATGTAGACCAGGAAACAAAAGTAAAAATTGTTGCTAACTTAGCCAAAGAAAACTCATCAGCCTACGGTAAACGCTACATCCCATCGAAGGAAGAACTATGTGGCCCACTTTTCGGTTAGTAGAACTAGTAAAAATATTTGTTTTCTTTTATCACTTTGCTTAGATAACTTATTTCTATCTTTTTCAATTTCAGAGAAAAGCATTGATGATTTTGTGTCAATCAAAAGTAAGGCTGTATTCAATCGACTCAAAATTGATGACAGTTTCCTCAACGAGTGTCCTGCTTCATGGTCGAATAATACCTCGTTTCAACATGCTAAGAAAAAGGTGCTGGCACTGAGAGCAGTTAACGATACGGCTGAAAGAGCGGTTAAGTTAATGCAAGACTTCCATGGCTTAATTACTGTGGAAGAGGAACAAAAGCAATTTTTATTACGTTGCGTACAAGAACACAGACAGGTATATCCGGATTGCAAAAAGCAAACCTTAAAAAGAAAATTTAGTAAATAATGTTCTTTTAACGATTAATACTTAATAAATATTATATACGGGTAAAACAGTGTTTCATTTACTGAAATACGTATTAAGTTCTACAACCTCTCTATGGCTTCCATACTAACTTTTCATTCAAAGTTTGACATCAAGTCGGCACGGGTTATCATTATCCGATCGCCATAATATTTATTATTTAAGTCATTAGGGTCAAATGGAAAAAAAATAAGGGGTATGCGTAACTCCATTCGCAAAAAAAAAATTTGCCCTTATAGCCTGGGACACACTAATATATATATATATATATATATATATATATATATATATATATATATATATATATAAACAATAATACAGCCTTAACAGGATAAAGGATAAAAGATTCAGAGGGGATAAGAAAATTTAATCTGGCTTCCTTACTCACTTATCGAGACACAACAGCACACATGGAACATAATTTTGAAAAACTTTTTTAAAGAAATAATTAATTATTAATGTAGTGTATTCGAAACAGTTGAATTCTGGTTGGAATTATAATAAAACTTTATTTTTCTCTGCCATTTGCATTAAGTAAGAAAACAATCGTCTTCTCTTAGAAGAGCCAACCTAAAGACTAAATATATTTGTTTATTAACTTAAGGACCTAAATTTATTTCTCGCGTGCAATAAATGGACTCAAAAGTGTACTGGTACTTATAAATTGATCAGTCCCCGTGCACGTGGGATTAAATTGGTCCTTAATTTCACGGTTGTAGGGCCATTTTTAGAAGGGCACTGACCAAAATCAACTAAATGCTCGCGCAGCTAAGAACATAAGTTGTTGTTTAAAGTATGTACTGAACCTATTTAACACAGAACACTAGACAACGTGTCGCTACTAAACAACTTTCAAAGCTTTAAATAAAATTTGAGTCCTATATGAATCAACACATGAACACGTAGTTACAGTAGAAAGCCGTAACCGACAAAAAATAAAACTTTAGTTTTAAGATTTTTGAAATAAATAAACCATGTCTGTTTAAATATTATGAATAAACGTTAATGATTTATTGTTATGAATAAACAAAACCATCTACCTATTCTGTATCAATTCTGAAGAATTGAACTATTGAATTATCAAAATTGATCTAAACAATCAAACTATCAAATTTGATAGCCCTAACAGCATTGATTTTGATTTCGTTGTCCATTTTCGATTACCTTTTGTAATTTTCAACAGATAATGTTGCTAAGAAATTAATCATCTGATCTGAAATTTGGTCAACTCAAAAAGTTTTTGTATACCATTTTGAATATATTTTATATAAATTTATATAAATTTATATATTTTATATAAATTATTTTATATTTATAACATAACAGGAAAACATAACAGAAACATTCAAGTGACTCGAGTTTTCCATTAGTTTTAAGGTTAAATTATTATCAGTCGACATTACTGCAGTAGGTATAATATTTTTCATTTTATGAAATAGTGAATGCATGAATAACAATAAAAATAATATAATATATAATTATATTTAATAATTTTTTGACGTGATTCGTCTTTAAATTTAGTTCCATAGTTGTAGCCATTCAGAAAAGTGATGATAACAAAATCTGGGGATACAATTTTATGCTGTATCTACATAACTATCATCTACATCCAAAATTTAATTTAATTACTCAATAGATAAAGGATTAAAGATTCTTATGGTATATTTGAATTCGTTGGATATATACATATAATACGCTCAAAGAAAATATCACTTGTAACATATACGTATTCACATGTAACACACGGCTATGTCCACAGACACAGGCACATCCCATTTTTTCTAACGATCTAACGATTTTTGTCACTTACCACGTTCTTCAGTAATAATATCGATATATGTTGTGTATATGTCACAGACTTTATTACACTAGCTTTGTGTGTACTAGATCTCTAATCACAGCTTTTTACGTTGACACACAATGTAGTACCTGCTTTATGTGTGCGTCTGTGTCCGTCAGATATACGGGGGTAACTCGGGCAGTATATAAGGTTAAGCGAACTCTAACTTGGTATCACTTGTCGTTGTGGATTTAATATACAATAATGGCAGCTAAGGTAGGGATAACACTGTGTAAACATCGTAAATTTGTGCTAAAAATAACATAATTGGATTTAAAACTTCACTGAAACTTTTGTGTTGCTACTTTCGATTAAAAATAATATTTATATGTTATTAACATTTTTCTAACACCGCTATGGACAGTTTTGAAATAAAATTATTTAAAATTAAATTTTATTAGATCATATTGCTTACTAGTTATGTTAAATATGCAAGTGTATGTTAAATATTTTCTCATCTTCTTCATCTATCCATTTTTTGTTACTTAGATTTTAACAATCATTCATCAAATAAGATCTAGTAAACCATTTGCTCTGCCCGCAACTTCGTACGCAAACGTTGCGTTTTTTGAATTCCCACTGAAACCTAACATTTTTCCAGGATAAAAAGTATCTTATATAACTATCTGTGTGCCAAAGTTCATATAAATTAATTTAGCCATTCTAAGATTAGTGTGCACAGACACAAACAAACAGACAATAATTCTATTAACTATTTTTTTACCTCGATAACATAAGTACAATATAAACAAATTGTTTTTTTTTTTTTCTTATTTTTGAAAAAAAATTAAGGTACAATGACGGCTCATATACGATTTTATTATACAGGGCGTCCCAAGACTATGCGACATGAAGGGAAAGTATCTACCTTAAATATCGTAGATAGGATAATTTGCTGAAAGAAGACTTTATGTTATTTTTAAAAGTTAGTAATACTCATTCAAAGATTTTCTAAAAATTACTTGCTTCGTCTGGGTATCGAAAACCGACTTAAATATGAAAAAAAAGTCACCCGTATTTTTATGATGCCAATCGAAAGAATGGACAAAAAATAATAATTCTTCTTAAGTAATATAGTATCTTAAAGGAAAGGAATATAGTAAATATAGTAAAATAACGCATAGTCTTGGGACGCCCTGTATATACCTACAGATAACATTATCCTATAACAAGTTAATATATTTTAATTTGTTACTATTATACATATTTAATATCAAGCGCTATAAGTGTTTATAATAATATTTTTTTTACTTCAACAGTTCGTAGTATTCATGTGCGCCGTGGCGGCCGCTCGCGCTGGTCTGTTGGGTGCATCATACGCCGCTGCACCGGTTGCTTCGTACGCAGCAGCTCCGATAGCCACATATGCGGCTGCTCCAGTAGCAACATACGCTGCTGCCCCCGTAGTCAAAAGCTACGCAGCACCCGTAGCCTACTCGGCTCCAGTCGTGAAAGCTGTTGCACCGGCCGTGTCATCTGTTTCATCATACTCTACACACACAGCCCACGCTGCACCTTTATACGCTAAGTCTTACGCGGCTCCCGTAGCAGCATATGCGCATGCCCCAGTAGCAACATACGCCCATGCTCCCGTCGCGACATATGCAGCTCACGCACCCGTCGCATACTCAGCTCCGTTCACATATGCATCTCACGCAGCTCCCGTTGCAACATATGCAGCTCACGCAGCTCCCGTAGCTACATATGCAGCTCACGCAGCACCAGTAGCTGCTTACGCAACAGCTCCAGTACTGAAGTCCGCATACGCATACTCTGCAGCCCCCGCCGTCTCTCACGTTTCATACAGCGGTCTGGCTGGCAGTTACGGCTGGTGATTTATTTGTCGACTGTGAAAATCTAGTTATTTATTTTTACAACTTTTGTATATTATGAATTTCTGAATACAACATTAAAAACTACAATTTTCTTTATTTTTTATTCTAATCCTAATACTTTATTAGATCATTACTTAAAACACTGTCTGAATCTGGGCAGAGATCAATTAGTTAACTTAGAAAGGGCACTACATTAAATTATCATAAACCATTTTTCTATAAAATTGCGTCATTACTTAGTCTACTTTGCAAAGTCAATTTTATTCTTTTGGGGCTTTATGAACATGCAGTTTTTCTGGAGATTTTGATTATTACTCGTAAAGCTTATAATTATTATGTTCGTAATTTCAAAGACGATAAGTTTGTCATATAATACGATCTCAATATAAAAGAAATATATTGTGAAGTAATGGATACTTCAATTATAATGTTACTTGTTGTTCCTACAGTTAACATAACATTGCTTAACGATTTCCTATTGCCAACGCTCATCTTTTAATTAACAACACGAATGTCTTTATTCTTAATGATTTATTAAACCAATATTTAATAGCACAAATATTATAATAGACTAGCGACCCGCCCACACCGGAAAAAATGTGAAAGAAGTCAAAGATCTAGTTTTAGCTAGATAACTTTCTTAAAAAAAGATAATAAAAGACGAAATATAGCTTTCTTTTGTTCAATCTGCGAATAAATATTGAATTCCTAGAGCAAGTAACGTTTGTAAATAATATCCTAAACAAATTTTAATACCAAGACATGAAAGGTTTCGATATATTGAATACACTCTATCAATGGTGGACTCTGTTGACTTTATACACTACAGTAAACAAAGTTAATAATATACAATATGTGTTTTATTAGGCAAAATATAAACTTTGAAATAAATTGGCTTAAGTATATAAAAATAAATATTTTACACTTGACATCAAGTGTTAAAATAAATTGAGAGAAATGATATGCACTATTTATTATGTCAAAGTTTACGTTTAAAAGAATTTATAATTATAGGTAGGTTTTACAAAGAACATCAGAAAATATTTCATAGCTTAATTACAAAGATTTTATCTCTAGTGTTGAAATCAAAAACAATTAACAGTATATGTAACTTAATTACTACCTGTCCATTGTTATGTATATCTGAAATTAAAAAAAAAAACTAAATCTTTAGAATGATAATCAGTCATTTAATAATGATGTGTTAATATGACGATATACATATATTATTATTACGTTCGTACTAAGATCACTGCCATAAGTAAGGTCAACAATCTATGCCAAGGCCACGCAGAGTTATTGCTGCCTTTCTTTTGTTTGAAAAGAATATTTTCATTAGATACATAGCATTCATTCGTCAGCTAAGTCCGCTTTATTCTCTTGATAAAAATTTGATAAAAAAGAAACAAATTTATTTTCGTTTTAATAAAAAGGGCCTTCAATATAGGTATACAAATAAATAAAATTGAAGTGTCTATTTGTAATGTCAAAATAACTGCTTTTTTGTATATGTAGCAGATGTCAGGCGTTATATTGCTTTATATTTTATACAAGATATTAATATATTATTTATTTTTTAATGTGTACAAAGTCGTGGGCATCAGCTAGTATAAAATAAATATAATCATCGAAAACTGTTTGACATTGTCCATTTAAAACATATATAACCGTTTCATTTGAATAATAACAATTAATTAAAATGGTGTCGCCAAACTTGCGCTTACGCGTATTATGCAATGCGTAAATGCATTATGATCGATTACTGATACTCGTGTCGACTACTCGTAAGGTGTCTCGCTTTATCAACACTTTTTACAAGCTTTTCGGTCAACGAACTTTTCATCTAGCACTAATTAACGTCTGACCTCAACTCAGTATGCCATTCTGTGAACTATGAATCAATGTTTATAAACATTCGTTCCAACGCATTGATTATTTATTGGTGTTTATCCATTTATTCTTAAACTGTATTGGCGTAACATCTTCATCAATCAATTCATTCAACAGCAAATTATACTGATATGAAGTGATTGTGTATGAAACACGTGATATATTAATGGCACGTCAGAAATTCGCATTATAGTGAGATGTTTCTTTGAATTATTCTTACTTAAGTCCTGCAAGCTTTTAAAGTGTTCTGCAAGCTCTGATAAATAACTCAATGTAATTAGCAAAAAGTACAATCTCGATAATATTCGAAAATGTAGAATGATTGCAATTTTTTATACAGTAGATATTATATAATGCAACTAAGTACCCGCTCACGGCTTCACTGGGGCTCAAAATAAAAACTATCCTATCTTTTAAGTTGGACCAAATTACATATACCTAGTTACTAAGTTTAATCAAAATCGGTTCAGTAGTTTAGGAGTTCATCGCGGAGGAACAATTGACACGTAATTTTTAATACATACATTTTATACGTATATGTATAAAACAGAAATATATTATCTACTTCATCTAGCCAAACTGCTATAATGTGCCTAATAGATATTTTATATGCATATGAATGACATAAACTAAATTCGCAATTATTTCTTCACCTTCCTATTTAAATTCTCACGCAATATAAATTAAATATCAATTTCATAGCAGCTCTTTTGCAAACTTCAGTTTTAATGATCCAATTTACTCAAAACTAGATCCTTGGCAATGGCGAGGCCATCCTTATTTCCGAAATGTATACCTATAAAAGCTTACGTTTTTGCAATAAAAATCATTCCAAGCACACTATTCACACAAACAGGATGATTGCTAAGGTATGAACTACTATTTTAAGATCTTTTTAACTTTTACATTTCTATTATGTATTATTTTAAATAAGTCAAGTGAAAATAGAATATAGAAATAGATGGAGATCTGATTTAAGTCATTAGAAATTTAAGTTATTTTCCCAAAACTGCTGCACCAGTACAGTGTTACATATGACACTGGAATTATATTTCGTAACCAAGGCTCTGTCCCAGAGATTCCCATTTCACCACAATTTTTGTTAAATTTTTGTTGGCTCGAATTAAGATCTAAATTTTACAATGTTCAATGTCACTAATGTTTTGGTAAGCTTTGATACTACGTTTGATAATAAAATTATAGTTTTGATTTTATAGCACCATTTCGTGAGTTAAATGTAATTGCAGATTATAAGTTTTCTGCTTTCGCAATTTAAAATAAATAAATGGTTTTGTCGTTAGTTATGTAAATAATACCTAATTTTTCTTACAGTTCGCTGCTATCCTTTGCCTCGTTGGCCTGACCAGCGCCGGTCACCTTTATGGAGGCTCACTCGGCTATTCATCAGACTTTGGATACGGATCTTCTCTTGACTACTCCGGCTATTCTGCACCTGTCTACTCAGCTCCTATTGTGAAGACTGTGGCTGCTGCTCCTGCTGTCTCCTACTCTACTCCTGCAATCTCTTACTCTGCTCCGCTAGTGACTAAAACAATTGCTCCAGCAGTTTCTTATTCAGCTCCCATCTCTTACTCTGCTGGCCCTGCTGTCTCTTCCATCTCTCAATACAGTCTACATTCATCCCCAATTGTTAAGACCTATGTAAATCCTATTGACTCCTACGCTCATTCCACACCATTAGTGAGTCACGCTGAATACTCACCGGCCTTGTCTTATGGTAACAAATACGATTGGTAATGTATTAGTTATTTTTTGTACGCCGCAATTCTAATGTAAATAAAATTTCTACTTGTACTACATATTTGATGTTTTTATTGTAGCTTTGATGAGTCCGGTCATTAAATCCGAAAGAAATAAAGACTTTAAATGTTCTATTCAAATATTGTGCAATAAATGAATATCAACAGAGAGTGAGACTCGTTGCTGATACAGTATTCTGGAAGATTATGGTATCCCTTATTTGACTCACACAAGACAGTGTAATGCTGTTATTTCTCGGTGGTTACTACAGCTAGTTTATGGCTGCAGAAAGGCCAGAAAGCATTGTGCTCTATCCTTGTATAAATAAAAAAAATCATTTTCCAGACATTAAAATTTAAAATGGTAGGTTGTAGCAAATTAAGAAAATACGAAATATTTTGTAAATGTACCTACTTACTTACATTAGATCCTCAAATGTAATACGCCTGAGTCATAGAATTGCTATTTAAAAGGCAAATGTTATTTGACACCGGACTTCGCAAGGAATATTATTAAGTTATTAGCACTAGCATTAGATTTTTAATTATCATGCATTATTAATATGGGAAGTTCCTCTGGATTGGGGTCAATAATTAACATACATGCCATGTCAAATAAAATGTTGGTTTGCCTTTGCAGGATAATATCGTTTAAATGAAATAAAAATGCAGTGGCATTCAATGTGAAGACGACTTCTAAGTTGTAAATGTCAAGTATTGGAATTATTACTATATGGGCTGCAACAATGGCTATCAGAGATTTAAAATTCTCTAGTTTTTCCTGAAAACTTGGTGGTTTAAAAGAATAAAGTACCTAATCATAGAAATTCCTATTTATTATTATGTTAGTCAACTTTAAAGCGCAAACGATAAACATTATCTAGACTCCCGCGTTTTAGTGGAAATGCTATTTTCACGGTCGGTTGCCCCATGAAAATTCCTCTTTCAAGCATAGAAACACACATTATTTGTTTCACCGTATTCCATTGCATTAATCTAATATTACGAATAAAGACTATAAATTTTTAAATTTCGCATAATGATTGATAGGTAGGTACTTAAAACAATGTGAAATGGCTTACCTAAATGAGCGCGGAAAACGTAAACAAAAACAGACAGGTTAAGAGCTAGCGAATTAGCAATTTACAAGGTTTAACTGTTATTGTTGATTTTATCAAGACTACGAGTTTAAGAGCACCTGTATGGGAGTTTTCTTTGGCTCCTTGAAATACATAATCAAATTCAAATTCATATTATTGTGAATAAATTTATATTTGAATGTTGTAATAACAACTGTTTTCGTTATGCAAGAAAAACTTCTTGTTATAATACAATCAAAATAGACATTAAAAGATGAAATAGTTATTTTAGATGGATGCTAACGAGACTACCAGTTTAAATAAGACATCATTTATTAGTACGAATAACTGCTCAGTTTGAAATTATTTTTGAAAACAATATATAGGTAAGTATGTATTTGTTTTCAAAAATAATAATTATTAATTGATTTAGACGAAATTATTTAAACAGAAAGATTTAGTAACAAATATTTTATTCACTACAACTAAAGATAAATAAAATATTCTGCCACTTAAATAATATTTAGGATCTGAGTTACGAATATGACGATGTGATTCGGTATAAATTTACCTATTCATAATATTTCATCAATTCTGAACGTACAATGAAATTCTAGGATATTATATGTTTAAACGGTATCTACTTAAATACTGAAATAGCACTCACACTTATGAATAACGAAATCACTAAAATTACTGAAGCTAAAATTATAAAATTTGGTGAAATAATAGTTTATGTAATGCACTCTTATATGTATATGAGAGAGATGTTAGAATTTTATTTAAAACACTTTATCAGCGCCCAGAAGAAAGAATGGCTTTGAAATCGACACAAATAAAATCAAGAGCAGGCGGACAATACCGCGGGAACAACTAGTGAACGAATGAACTTGTTAAAAGTCTTCTATAAAATTTCAATTTATAGAAGATTTTTAATTAAATGTAGATAAAGATAAAGTTTTCTTATTAATCTTTATTTATGTTTTTTGTATTTATTTAGGGACTAGCTGTTGCGCGCGACTTCGCCCGAGTAACTTTCATCCGTATTTTTTAATAAACAAATCATCCGTATTTTTTAAATGATGCCAATCGAAAGAATGGACAAAAAATAATAATTCTTCTTAAGTAACATAGTATCTTAAAAGAAAGGAATAACGTAAAGTGTTTGATTAAAATTTCAAGAATATTATTAATTGCCGACGAAGCAAATAATTTTTAGAAAATCTTTGAATGCAGTATTACTAATTTTTTATAAATAACATAAAGTCCTATCTACGATATTTAAGATACTTTCCCTTCATGTCGCATAGTCTTGGGACGCCCTGTAAATTACAAATGTCATACAAAGATTTCAAGAATATTGATTGTGTTCAAGAAGTTGAACAAGATGGTGGTATACATTTATATAAAAATATTTCTTTGAAAGTACTTTCGAAGTAAGAAACAATTTTTTTATAAAAATTCTTGAGGACATCACTTACCTTGCCTGATAGCAATACTTGTGGAGAAATATTGCTCAGCAATGTTATTGGGGATGATAAAAAAGTTGGCTTGGATAGTTGCTCGGTCTTATAAACCGCAGATAATTAATAGGCATTTTAAGTTATCAAACTGAGTTTTAAGAAATTGAGTTACTTTTTTTTCTATTGGTTTTTTTTAGTACAAATAAATATATTAATGCTTATTAAATTGATTATACTCCAATTAATTTATAAATATTAAAATTTATGCAACTACTACACCAAAGCCGTCACGCTCCGTTTTCTATAACGAGTGTTAAAAAGCAGAGCCTTGACAACAAAGAATGTTAAATTGTTTTTCGCTTCCTTCAATTTTAATATAAAAACATGTAACAATAGCTGTATGAACATTCAACACATCAAACTCAAAGAAACATCAGCAAAATGTTCGCTAAGGTAACAGTCATTCCAATTTTTGTATTATACACATTTATTTATTAAAAAGTCATAAAATTCTTAAAATATTTTCTCCCTCTTTTAGTTAACCGTCATCGCCTGCTTCCTCAGCCTGGCTTCTGCAGGAGCCCTTTATAATTCTGGTTGGAGTTCGGGATCGGGCTTAAGTTATGGCGGCTATGCCCCAGCTCTAAGCTACTCAAATTACAACAATTATGGCTCAGGACGTTTGGCTGAATATGGATCTGGATATGGATCTGGATATGGATCCGGTTGGGCCCCTCAATCCAGCTTGTCGTCGGGATACAACAGCTATGTTTCTCCACAGTACACCGGTGCTGGATACCCAGCAACGGCTGTCTCATCTGTGTCGCAATACCAAGTCCACTCATCTCCTGCTATTAAAACTGGACATTCTTTGAGCTACGGCTCTCTTGGCTCCAGCGGGTACAGTCCCTATGCTGCCACTGGCCTCGGCTATGGTAGTCACGGATATGGTGGATATGGCTATGGTAGCCAAGCACATGGTGGATATGGTTATGGTGCTAACAAATACAGCTGGTAAGCTTCTGTTTCTTTAGAAATTTCTGTTTCTTAAAGAAATGTCTACCGAATTTTCTGTATTCTTCAATTTCTGTTTTTATGTTTTCATTTATGTAATTAAATAAACAAATTTGGAACTGTATTATATGTTTTTATTATTTATCTCCGGTACCTAATTAATTTAAATTTACATAAAAACAACTTCCGAAAAGGATTTCCTTATGGTCGTACAAGAAGATTTATTTCTGGCGCATCGGTTACAAAAGTTTATACATGAACATGGGTGGAAACACCTTGACATTGTAACAGTTACGCCTCCGGGTGATCCGCAACCACATATTCGATGCCAATACCAGTTTGTACAGTCGATATAAAAGCGAACGCAGTTGCTATTGAAATTATTCCATCAACGACATCACACCTTACAAACATGTACGCTAAGGTATGATTTTTTAATCATATTTATTTTCTTAAAAATAATTTCATAAATAAAAACTAAATTAATATATATTTTTTCAGTTGATAGTTGCTCTTTGCGCGGTTGGCTTCGCCTCCGCTGGCAATCTCCTTCATGCGGCAGCACCGGCCGTTGCATACCACGCACCAGCTGTCTCTTCAATCTCATATGGAGCACACACTCACGCCGCATACGCTGCCGGTCCAGTCGCCACATACGCCGCTGCCCCAGTCGCTACATACGCCGCTGCCCCAGTCGTGACTAAGTCTATTGCCCCAGCAGTCTCCTACCAGACTGTGTCTACTCACTCCGCTCCGTTGACTTATGCAGCGGCTCCTGCTGTTACTTCATACGCAGCACCCGTTGTAGCTAAGACTTACGCCGCTGCCCCAGTTGCCACATACGCTGCTGCCCCAGTTGCCACATACGCTGCTGGCCCTGTAGCAACATACTCCGCTGGTCCCGTTGTTGCTAAGGCCGTTGCTCCAGCCGTCTCTTACTCTTCCTATGCAACTCACGCCGCACCCGTTGCTACCTATGCTGCCAGCCCTCTGTATGCCAAGACTCTTGCTGCTCCGGTCGCCACTTACACTGCTGCTGCCCCAGCCATCTCCACCTACGCTGCCGCGCCTGTGCTTAAATCCGCCGTCACCTACTCTGCCGCTCCCGCTGTATCTCACGTCAGTTACTCTGGTCTCGGCGCTAGCTACGGCTGGTAAACTACCAAATTGATTGTTAATATAATTTATATACATATCATAAATTTATTTAAACAGTTGTAAATATGCAAAAGACGATATCAAAATATTTATGAAATAAAATCACTCTAAATAAATTTAATGTTTTTTACATTGCCTTTGTACTTGTCCACATTATCAACTTCCATGTGGCTCCACTTATAGTAATAAAGATAATAGTAGGAAGTACATTACTATACTTTCCTACTACTACCGTACTAGAAGACTCAATCCTGGAAAGATCACCGTGGTTTATGCCCTGTATTTCCACCGGTTCAGACATCGCCTCTGAAACGACGTGGTGGGGGGAAAATGAGTCAAAATAAAATCTTGCATTGTATTGCATCTTCTCCTCGTTCATTTAAACTATTTGTCTCAAAAACCAAATTTTTAAGTTGTGCCTTTGTTCCGCCTTCTACTAATAGTGCAATAGATTGATATTTTGCGGTACACAAAGTACCAAATAAATATCAAATGTAAATAAAAAAAATCATATATAATTCACCTTGAAAAAATTTTAGTACCTAAATAATTTTACAAACTTATGTATTGCATACTTGTAAGTATGCAATATGTATATTAAAGCTATAATTATTAAATGTCAAAAAATACAATTTTGAAGTGTTTCAACTTTGAGCTTACAACCACACACTATTTTTTAGCCTTATACATATTATTGAAGTGTTTTGTTACATTATGAGCAATAACAATAATTGTTTGCCTACTATTTCACAGTAATGGTCTACAAAATTTGCTTTCCGTGACTACGCACCTAGATTCGATTGCAGAAAAATGTTGGCAAAAATTCTAAAGATCCGCAAGTTCTCAATACAATTTTATGGTTTGACCACTCCCAATATCAATTTATGCAAATTCCAATATCTCTGGAATTTTAAACGGAAAAATAACCCTACTTTGGAAACTCAAAAAGTTCGAAACGGTTGAAAGCTTGATCTTATATGACAAAATATGTATAAAGGAAAAGGTGGTGATAGAGGAATGGCTGCTGGCATCGCTAACTCATTCGCCGAAACATAACAGCATACGTGTTGTTATTTTACGGAGAACTTCTAAGAATAAGGAGGAGTTTAGTGTCGCCAGTACTACTAGTCAGTACCACTGGTAATCTTGTAGCAGTTATGTATCTTGTAACATAGACATTCACTACGTATGTTATAATATTTAGGTAAGGGGAATATTTTAGTTAAATTCTCAATATGTATCTACAAATATTGAATACTAGCTGGTGCCCGCAACTTCGTACGCGCTGTAGTTCGTTTTTTGAAAATCCTACAAGAACCTAAAATAAAAAGCATCCTATATAATAATCAAGGTATTCGTCAATGCATAAATGAAAGCGTTCAAATCGGTTAATCCATTTCTGAGATTAGCGTGCACAAACGCATAGACAAACAGACAACAAAAAATGTGTGTGTGTCATCTCCGACGCACGACTGAAGTTTACTTCTTACTAACAATTATAAAATTTAAATTTTCACAATTCGAACACGCCGAAAGAACAATATTGTTCTTTTTTTAAATTATTTAATATATTTCTAATATATATATATATATATATACTCTTATCCAGAAACATTAAGCAGCTTCGCATTCAATTCGTATTTTTAGCGTCGCGTGATCAGTCACTGATATTAGAAGATTCAATTTTACAATTTACAACATTATACAAATTGTAGTATTAATAGCTATGCCCTGCGATTTCATCCGCCGTTTAATTCAAAATTGACATCGGCATGCACTCGGCTAATACTCGTTTACAGACCCACCGCATCGTATCACCCGCACAGGCTATTATGTTTGTTTATGATTTTTGGGGTAGCAGACCGTAACCTTTCTTATATTGCAATAAGCAACAAAAAAAACCAAATGTTTATTATATTGTAAGATTCATTACTGTGAACACAGTTCATTATATGTGACATATGTAATTACATTTTCATAATATAAGATGGACAGACAACCCGATTAAAACCGCAGGTCGACGTCCAGACTGCTCCTAACCACAGACCTATTAGAATGTTATGGTGGACGCGAATGTATATGAGATGATGATGACAATAAAGAATTAGATGTCAGTTTTTCGGATTAAATGAAACTTTGAACACAAATAGATCACGTCCTTGTTACACAGATTTCACAAATATGTTCTCAACTTATTTAGATGAAATTTAATAAATATCATGATAATATGTAAGAAAATTTGTTTAAGGTTACTTAATATAGATAAAAAAACATAAAAATAATTTTGTTTTCGTTTATTTACATAGTTTGGTAATAACAAATGTACACAGGTAGATAAATAAGGTACAGGACTAGTCAGTTTTATAGTTTACTATTAGTTTTCTAATTTACCAGCCGTAGCTGGCGCCGAGACCAGAGTAACTGACGTGAGATACAGCGGGAGCGGCGGAGTAGGAGACGGCGGATTTGAGGACAGGCGCGGCTGCGTAGGTGGAGATGGCTGGGGTAGCAGCGCTGTAAGTGGCGAGTGGAGCGGCATAAGTCTTGGCATACAGAGGGCTGGCAGCATAGGTAGCAACGGGTGCTGCGTGAGTTGCGTAGGAAGAGTAAGACACGGCAGGAGCGACGGCCTTGGCAACAACGGGAGCAGCGGAGTATGTTGCTACAGGGGCAGCAGCGTATGTGGCAACTGGGGCAGCGGCGTAAGTCTTAGCTACAACGGGTGCTGAGTATGAAGCAATAGCAGGACCCGCTGCGTAAGCGTAAGGAGCCGAATGAGTAGAGATTGTCTGGTAAGACACTGCTGGCGAGATAGACTTAGTCACAACTGGAGCAGCGGCATAAGTAGCAACAGCCGGAGCTGAAGCATAACTTAAAGGAGCAGAATGAGTTGATATGGACTGGTAGGATACAGCCGGAGAAATGGACTTGGCTACAATAGGGGCGGACGCGTATGTAGCGACTGGAGAGGCGGCGTATGTGGCGACGGGAGAGGCGGAGTATGTGGCGACTGGAGAGGCGGAGTATGTGGCGACTGGAGAGGCGGCGTATGCGGCGACTGGGCCTGCATGAGCTGTGTGTGTTGAGTATGAGACAGAAGACACAGCAGGTGCACTGTAAGCTACAGCGGGAGCAGCATGAAGGAGATTGCCGGCTGAGGCAATGCCAACAGCGCAGAAGAGAACAGCCAACTGAAAAATTAATTAAAAATATATAATTTAGGACATCAATGTTCACGAACTTTATATGATCCAATTTTTTTCTATCTATATTTTTTTTAACTAAACAGACAGTTATTTCACATATACCTTGTGAATTCAAGATCTAAAAACTTTTTGGTGTAATGGGAAAAATCGCAGTAAAATGAATGTAATCTATATTTAATAAATAAAATGAATTGCCACAAATGTATGACGGAGCATCATTTGAGAACGGTACGACCGATGTTACTGTTTTTTTTTTCTTATTTTCGTTTTCTTGTCAGGACAAGGTTATGATTGAAAATTGTTGAAATATCCACTGATAAAGTCAGAAATTAGGATGGTATTTATATGAAGTTCCTATACGACTGTTGGGTTAGCTGGTATTTAATAAAAAGATTTTTCAAAACAGTTGAAAAAATATTATTATAAATAACAATAGTATTGTTCTTGTTCTATAAAATAAAAAATTTCATTAAAAATTTATTCAGAAAATTCATTAATTTTCCCAGTAACAGGGCCATTTTTTACTCAATAATTTTCACTGCACTTTGATATTAATTTAATTTTTTTTTATTACCTTGGTGAACATGTTGCTTGTATGTATTTTGAACACAGAGTAATTTCAAGAACATTCGCATTCACTTTTATAGTAGCGTTGTTAAACCTGTATCGGATCCTCAGCGCTCTTTCGCCTACATACATTTTGTACCTGTGTTATTGCAATACCATTCTTATGGGTCCGACTTAAAGCAGTAAACGGTGACTGTATACAAGTTTGTACAAGATACAACCCTGTCACTCATGGAAGTGTAACAATGTCAGGGTGAAGCTCCACCCAGGGCGACCAATAAAAGTAATTAATTTCGAATATTTTAAACCTCGGTAGCAATGATATATGAATTTCACAAACATACTTAATAAGTACAAGTTTTTTAATAAGGTAATTTTATTTTACCGTAGTAATGATTTTTGATTTGGGATTTGGCTTGCATAGATTCATAGAGATCAAACAAAGTTCGGCATATAAAAAACTAATCCATAATTTTTCTGGAACAGAAGCTACCCAGACATTTTCTTATTATACTGCCGATAAAATGTGAGGCTTTTTTTATCCCAGTCATTTTACAGTACGTCTGGTGACAGTAACCACCCATTTACAAAAAAAATACCATTAAATTAGCATGAATGCTGTTGTGTTTCGGTAAGTGAGTAAAGGATGAGTTATGTGTTGACTCTTTTATTTCGACTCCAGTGTACAGTGAGTGCACTAGTTCAGGAGCACATCATCCGCACAAGAGAAAACCAAAATTTACCTTTGATGGACGAATCCAGGAGCTGTATAGCTTGTTTCATACAAACAAGTCGAGATTCAGTCAGACGACTCGCTTGCTCATAGCGGTTATGTTTTAATAGATACAGTTCCTCTCTAAGATTTCCTTAGGTGAGCCTTTACGCTGACATATTTGCTGCCTCGCGGTGATATAGGAAATATCATAAGACAGTGTATGGTAAAATATCATCTGTTATTTTAAACTAAACACCTACTTAGTTAACACTTATTAAATAAATAGCGTGTTAAAAGGTACACACATAAGCAAAAATAAGCAAATAAAAATAATACGTCACTTTTGGTTTATAATCACTTTTATTCACAATTTTATTTACTAACTAGCACCATGTCCACTATAAACTGATACCGCAGGGCCTGCAGAGTAAGAAACAGCTGATTTTAATATGGGCGCAGAATCTGAGTACGAAACAGCGGGCGCAGCAGCATAACTGGCAACCGCGGGTGGGATAATAGATTTGGTGACGTAACTCTCAGCTATACCGGGAACAGTTGAGTCAGCTGCTACGGGTTCGGTATAAGTTGCGTATGATGAGACTAAAGATACCGCAGGAGCGGTGATTGTCTTGGCTTTGGTAGGAGTGGTAGAGGACGGTACTGGATCACTGACAAAATCGATAGTATCTGCCTTAGCAACAATAGAACCCAAAGTATACATTGTACTGGGGTTGGATTGGGCAGCAGCAGTAGAATGAAAGAAAGAAGATGTTACAGGAGCATTATATGAGTATGCAGTTGCATATGCAGCTACAGCAGGTGTGATAGCAGACTTGACCGCTATGGAAGCAACGTTATATGAAGCTATCGGCGTACCACTTAAATTATGAGTATAAGATGAATAAGACGAAATTGGCGGCGAAGATGTTTTTGCAACAGCAACAGCAGATCCACTGTGAAATATGGAAGCGGCTTCCAGATGACTACCAGCACGGATGATGCCAACAGCAAAGAAACCTATGACAAACTGTAACAAAAATACTTATTTAACGTAAATGTTTAGAAATTATTACACGTTCAATATAAAAATTTCAACATACCTTGGCGTACATGTTGGTGTTACTATTTGCAAGTGAATAATTTCGACAAGAATAACTTCGGTTTTTATACGTTTAGAATGGCGTTCAGTGTTTAACTGAGACAGAGACACTTTCATTGTTAAGACCTCAATCGTATCAATATAAAATTACAACTTTTTTCTTTTGTCCTTTTATCAAATTACAAATCTAGTTTTTTTTAACACATTTTTCAGTATTTATTTTATTTTTGTTCTAGCAACATCAGAAGGTTAATATTGTGTAGGTGTTATTAAAAAAAAAGTCTCATATTAAGATACTATTATATGTATAATACAACAGTATGTTTTAGTTTATATATAAACAAATTTTCTACGAACTATTTTCAGTTTACTATATTAAAAGTGGGTTAATGATCTCAAAAAGCCTTGAAATATTCAGATACGAAAACGGCCAAGTGAGTTAATTGTTGTTTTCAAGTGAACTCTTAAAATGACCATCGCATACAAACAAAGACATTGCCCTGCGTGTTTTTATATATTACTTATAAAAGTGTAACTTAGCTTACTTTAGATATAAAAGGCATATTATTAATAAATACAATAATTATATTATATTGTCGTCGATTTTCTTGCCATGAGTAAGGGTAAGGAATTTTTAAGTCAGAATCACATACAATTGTGTACAATTATTAACCTTTTTAGGAGATATCGATTTAAATATTTTTTTATTTAATAGAATTAATTACTTCGCAATGTTTTCCTTCACCGCTGGAGTCAGTAATCATTAAAGTTAGTTTCGGTAATGCTGAAATATGTGATTTATTAATTGATACCTAATTAAAATTGTAAAAATGAGAAGCACAAATTTTAAGCTAGAATTATAGCTGAAATACACATCCTAATTCGATGTATCAGTTCCCAATTGAAAAGTACATTATTTAAATTATATACATTACACAAATTATAAAAATTAGCTAATTTACAAAAACACAAGAAAGTATAACAATACTTAATAATAAACCAAAATTACCTACTATAAGACATCACAAATAGTCCCACCATAGAGTAAATAGAACTTACTGGTTAAGTACTATTTACTCTATGGTCTATGGTCCCACCTTTTTTTTTTTTAATTTTTTTTTTAACGTTGGGTAATCCTCTTGGATACCCGGCAGTGCAGGGGACCCTGCCGGGTAATGCTAAAACCCAACGACTTTCTATCAGCGCGGCCGTTCATTGGCGGGGTCGCGGGGACGTTGTAACACGACTTCGGTGCCCCGCCACGGCTATCCAGCGCGGGGAGCCTGTGCTCCCTGTCAGAACCTCAGCGTGCCCGAAAGCGAAGGTACGCCGGCCATCTCGGGCGGCAGTCTCCCCCTCTATGGTCCCACCCTACTGAATTCGTTCAGTGTGCAATGGAACAGGTCAATCAATTGTGCCATTTTATTAAGCTTGCGCAAGGCTCGAATTATATTAATTTTTATTATATTAAATATAATGTAATATAATAAAAATCAAACCTCTGTTCTCAACGATTTGAGCCAGTCTATATTTTAGTATTTTTTTCTATAAAAATGTGTTAAATTATTTTAATAAGATCATAAAAGTGTCTTTATACAAAAAGTGCACTATTGACACTTTCATTGCGTATCAGTCAACAGGGCTATTGGCTTTACAGTACAATTACAATACATTTCTTACTTATATTTATCATAATACGGTATAATGTGTTCTAGATCAGTGTCATGATCGTATTTTGAAAACTCATATAGAAATTTCATTGAACATTTGTGGTATCTGTTGTTCGTTGTAAGTTAAGTATAAAAACGACAAACTAGTAGATTTCATCTTAATAAAAGAAAAAAAGTGTGTGTGTCAGCTCTGACGCACGACTGGAGTTTACTCCTTACAAACGAACGAATAAATACGATTATTATTGAACGCAAGAAATAAAGAGAAAATATAGACACTGACACTCACTGACAATTAAATAAAACATATTTATTTAACATGAACTTCATAACGACAGACTATTAATAAATCAATACTCCTTACGAACGATTATAAAACGTTATTTCTTATACATATTAACATTGAATAAACATTATATTACATTAAAATTAAGCAAAATTAATTAATTAATTAACTAACCAAATGATAAATATAAATTATGTACAAATTAATATATATCAAACTTAAAAACTAACTAATTATTTTCAAAAAATACTTATAAATAATTTAAACCTATTAAGCCTTTGGTAGACGGAAAAGAGGCCAGAATGCTGGCGACATTGCCCCGTTGGATGCATATGCTTATCTACTGTGCAAAGTAAGAGCCAGCATTCTGGTCACCCGACGCCTCTAACAACCGTTTAGCCAGCTCCTTGTAAAGTTCATTCTATATATAAATATTTATATATATAGAACTATAAAATTATAAAATACATTCTAAAATAAGATATTCTAAAATATTCAAAAATAGAATGTAACGCATAAACATAACGCATTCGTGTAACAATTTTGATTTTACTCTCATAAATTTTCATACCACGGCTTTATATGCAAATCGATTCTTAAGGAGTAAACTCTAAATAGAACTCCAAAAGTCTAAAAGTATTCATGATTGCATAAATGTAGGTAAACCGCATCTGGCTTAAGTACGATATGCCAATAACTTTGCAATCCAAAAAATGGTCGCAATCTCTTTTGCTGTAAAGCCAGAGCACTTCTTTTGTTATATTTTGCTGCTAGAACAAGTGAAGCTTTGAGTATTGTGTTTCCGGTTACTGTATATTTTATACAATATTTTAAAAATATAGCTAACCTACATATAGGGAGTCCTTCTGCTCTGACTGGTCCTACTAAAATTATGGGTAGGACTATGTCCAACAGTGATGTACTAAGGCTTAGATGATCATGATGAAGTTGTTATTGATGATGAAGATAATTATGAAATGCTTCCATACCTTCAATTTAATTCATAAAAGTAGAATGTGTTTTACAAAACTAAGAGCGAATACAAGACTATTAGAATAATTGCGTTTTCAAAATATTTTGTCGTAGATGATTTACCTGTTTGTAAAAATTTATAAAATATTGATAGCAGTTGCGTGCACAAATAAAATCACTCGGTTTCTTTCGTATTAGACGTCGTTTAATTTTTTCATTGATCTATTTACAATTAATTTCATAGATTCAGTTCACCAACCATAGCTGGCACCGTGTCCACTGTAGACTGCTGGAGTAGCGGAGTACGCGACTGCTGATTTCAGGACAGGACCAGCGGCGTATGTAGCGACTGCGGGAGCAGCGTACGCCTTAGCCACAACTGGAGCAGCGGCGTAAGTTGCGACTGGGGCACCGTGAGAAGTGTGAGTCGAATAAGAGGACACTGAAGATACAGCAGGGGCGGCAGCGATAGTCTTAGCTACGACTGGAGCGGCATAGGCAGAGACGGCAGGTGCGGCGGCGTAAGTAGCAACTGGGGCGGCGGCGTAGGTGGCAACTGGAGCAGAGGCGTAGGTCGCAACGGGGGCAGCTGCGTAAGTCGCTACTGGGGAACCATGAGCGGTGTGGGTGGAGTAAGAGGAGTAGGAAGTAACTGCGGGAGCAATGGTCTTGGTAACCACGGGGGCAGTGGCGTAGGTAGCAACTGCTGGGGCAGCAGCGTATGCAGCTACAGCAGGAGCGGCGAAAGCATGAGCGTTGTAGGCCAAAGGAGCAGCACCCAGGAGTCCACCAGCACGGGCAACACCCACAATGCACAGAGCGACGATCAGCTGAAAAATAAAATTATCTTAGTGTTCGATTGTAATGTTGAACAGTGTAATAAGTCAATAGACAAATCGTCATTTTAGATCGCACCTTGGCGTACATGTTGATGTTTCTAAAGTTGGCTACTGAATAATTTCGCTAAGTAATGCTTCGGTTTTTATACGATTAGACTACGACCACTGTTCAATTTACTTTCATTGTCAAGGTAAGTAAGTAAGCGTAGGTATTATGTGTGCACTCATAACCAACGCTTCTGACTTAGAGATTTTGACGTTTTTTAGGTATGGAGAGTTTTCATAATAGAATACAAAAAAAAAAACACAATATCTTTCTTTATTTTTAAGGAATTTAATGTTTATTTAATAAATCAAAATGTAATTAAATCATTCTCAAGTCACATGACAACGAACACCCATCAAAGTGGATGACGTCGCTTATTGACAAGCATCCCGCTATCAGACTTGACAGTTTGCAAGTGTTGGGAACAAGTGACGTCACAACGGTCATATGATAAGTGTATGAAATAAAATTTAAGAAAACAATTTTTAAAATATTATTGAATTAAGTATTAAAGTATTATTTATTGAAATAATAATATTAAATATTTTGGGCTCCACTAGGTACAATAACATGGTTCTAAACATTTTCCCAGAAACAGTCAACATCCCTTATTCGATGTGCACTTTTTAGATGTATACCTCTGAGTGTTTTTTTTTTTTATTATATACAGACTATCGTATAAATGTGAATGAGTGCCATCTAATAATTAGAAAATATTGTAAAATCAACTTCATTTAATAATTTTTGTAAGTTTTTCTACTTCATCAAACGACCATCTCATCAATGTAAGAGTCTTGAAATTGAATCGAACGCTTTTGCGGGGTCTAAAAAAATTCCAATGAATTTAGAGTCCTTGTCTAAATGTGAAACTATAGTATTTACAAGAAGAGTAACAGCATCTTCTGTGGATTTGCCTAGTCGAAATCCAAATTGATTGTAGTCAGAGATTTTGAAGCCTATCATGGTAATATTATGATCAGTGAGATCAGTGGGACAAACTATAGATTCAGCATGTATTGTCACCGGTGCAAAAATGTGATCTATACAAGATTGGTAATGAGTTGGTGAACTGATGCAAGGTGCTAAACCGTGTTCGGCTAGGAGAGTAAGATAAGTCGATGTACTTTCTTCAAAAAGTGAATAACCTATGATATTAATATTTATGTCACCTACTAAAACAAGGCACGAAGCATTTTTGAGTTTAATGAGGTTACTTCCTAATAATGACAGAAATCTTGAAGTATTTTTGAATGACGGGGATCGATATAAACTGAGTATAGTAAAATTATTTTTAAGTAACAACCCATTAGCATCATCAATATCTAATTCAACATAGTTAGCCGACCATGTTATTTAAGTACACGATAACACCACCTGACTTATTAATATGTTTGGTTGTGTTAATTAACATATATATCCATCAATTGATCTGATGGCAGTAAAGTAGTTAAACCAACATTCACTGAGGGCTATTACATCAAATGTCGTTTGCAAACGCGCAAGGACCAATAAAAAAGTATCCTTAGTCGAGAGAATGGCAACAGAACTTTACTTTTGAAAGCTCTAAGTGCGGAAAAGAAATTAATTATTTTATCAGTAGGTTTTATAGAATTTACTAGGTGATGTATGTGTATATATGTATATCTATATTTGTATGAGATAATGTATAAAATAAATCGATATTAAAATGTATCTTGATATTAAAAAAAGAGTATTTTTAAAAGAGAAAGTGAAAATAATTAATATAGAGTAAAAGGAGTAAAAGTTTTTAGAAAATAGTTTGATTAGATTACTTGACAGTTTATAGCTGGATACTGTAGTAGCCCTCAATTGTTCTACTGCTATTTTTATCCACCTGAGAGTTGTTGGAGATCTTCCAAAGAACGGATTGGAATTGGTGGGCTCCTTGTGCGCTTTTGACACTTTCATTGCGTACCAGTCGACATGGCGGCTATTGGCTTTACAGCACAATACATTGCTTACTTTACATTTATCATAATACAATAAAATATGTTTTAGGTCAGTGACATGATCGTATTTATAAATGCTACGTAAATATGCTGAACACTGGTTAGCGTCGCTAACAAGTGTCTAAATCAGAAGTCTTAAAGTCCTCGTGGCCGTTTATCGCATCTGCCTGTATCGCATGTGTATTACAAATCATATGTCAATAAGGTTGTAAGGTCCAAAAAAATTGTCTCCACAGAGCACTTATTGATTTTTACCATTTTTAAAGATACAATAACAAATCAAATATTGTTAGAATTCCATCAGGATTAATGTCTATTCAACTATATAATATGCTGTTAGGTATGTTTTTGTTTTTGTCTGTAAATTGTGTTTTGAGAGCTGTATATTTTGAGTAAATGTATAAATAAATAAACCTTCACAGCGATTTATTATTTATAAAAATTCTAATGCATAATTGGTGGCCATAGGGCAGGGAGCCAGGCTGCTTCTGACCGGCCTACTGCAAATTATGATGAGACCTATGTTCAACAGTGGTGTAGGCTACGGCTGAGATGATAATGAAATGCTTCCATATCTTCAGTTTAATTCATAAACGTAGAATATGTTTTAATAATAATTTGACTGTTAGTTTTCATCGTTTTCAAAATATTTTGTCGTAAATGATTTAGCTGTTCATAAAAATATATTTAATAGCTGTACCTACTTAGGGTGCACAAATAAAGTCACTAATAATCTTTCGTATTAGACGTCGTTTAATTTTTTCATTGATCTATTTACAATTAATTTAGGGTAGATTCAGTTCACCAACCATAGCTGGCACCATGTCCACTGTAGACTGCTGGGGCAGCGGAGTACGCGACGGCTGATTTCAGGACGGGACCAGCTGCGTATGTAGCGACTGCGGGAGCAGCGTAAGTCTTAGCCACGACGGGGGCAGCAGCGTAAGTTGCTACGGGAGCAGCGGAGTAAGTGGCGATGGCTGGAGCGGCATAAGTCTTAGCCACAACTGGGGCAGCAGCGTAAGTCGCGACTGGGGCACCGTGAGAGGTGTGAGTTGAGTAAGAGGACACTGAAGACACAGCTGGGGCAGCAGCGATGGTCTTAGCTACGACTGGAGCGGCGTAGGCAGAGACAGCAGGTGCGGCGGCGTAGGTGGCAACTGGGGCAGCGGCGTAGGTAGCAACGGGGGCAGCTGCATATGTCGCTACTGGGGAACCGTGAGCGGTGTGGGTGGAGTAAGAGGAATAGGAAGTAACGGCGGGAGCAATGGTCTTGGTAACCACGGGGGCAGCAGCGTAGGTAGCGACTGCTGGGGCAGCAGCGTAGGTAGCGACCGCTGGGGCGGCAGCGTATGTCGCTACAGCGGGAGCAGCGGCATAGGTAGCGATGGGAGAGCCATGGGATGTGTGTGTTGAGTACGATGATACAGAAGACACTGCCGGGCTAATGGTCTTGGTGACCACTGCAGGGGCGGCGATAGCATGAGCGCTGTAGGCTAAAGGAGCAGCACCCAGGAGGCCTCCAGCACGGGCAACGCCCACAATGCACAGAGCGACGATCAGCTGAAAAACAAAAAATATATTAGTATGCGATCGTAATTTGTAAAAGTGTAACAAATCCAAAGAGACAAAGCTTTGTTTTAGAACACACCTTGGCGTACATGTTGATGCTTCTAAAGTTGGCAACTGAATAATTTCGCTAAGTAATGCTTCGGTTTTTATACGACTAGACTACGACCACTGTCCAATTCACTTTCATTGTCAAGGTAAGTAAGCAATAAGCATATTGTGCGGCGCACTCATATCCTACGCTTCTGACTCAGAGATAGCCTTTCGATTTCGTTTGTTCCGTTTACGTCAAGCTTTAAGCATAGGGCACACAAACCTTGAAAAGCTTAGTGGACCTTCCCATTGTTGTAAAAGATCAAGCAACAATTTTATATTCATACCTATACATTTCCTATACGTAAGTTACGTAAGTATTTAAACAGATTTCAATACTATTATATTTTAATTAATAAATTAGTATTTATTTCAATTACTTAGTATTAATTAGTAATTAATATTAAGTAGATTTGGGCAGTTCATCTGGCAACAGTAACCACCCTCTTCCAGAAGACCACCGTGAAATAACAGAACGTGTGCTGTTATGTTTCGGCGTGTGAGTAAGGGATGCCATTACCCCTTCCTTATCCATTATAATTAAACCTTCTATAGTCAGCAGTGTACCTACTTGCAACACCTGTGGAGTTGCTTGTGTTATAGGCGACGGTAGCCACCTACCATCAAGTGGACCGTCAGCCTGTCTGTCGACCTTAATATAAAGAAAAATACAAAAATGTGATATTTTATTTGCTTACTTCCATGATAAACTATTTTTATTAGCGGATTCAGGGGCAAAATAAGTAGAGCGGAATTTAATTATGCGACACAAAATAATAATGTAGACGTATCAAGGACGCAATTTGTTGGATTACTATTTCCTTCTTACATTGATCAAACATATAATTAATTTTAACGTCTTGTCATACTGGCTTGCTTACCTAAGTATATATATGTAGGTACATAAAAAAACTAAACATAAAAAAGAATATCAAAATAACCGTACATCAAAAAATTTTTTATGGTCAGCAGACGAGATGTCTATTTAATGATATGTAATGATAACACAAGCAACACCACGTGCTGCAAGTGGAATTGGATTAGGGAAATGGACTTTGACCTCCCTTACTCACTCACCGAAAAACCGGTGGTCTTCTGTAAGGGGGTGGTTAATGACAGCGAAACTTAGTGAGCCCTGTCACTACTTTCCAGATCCAGATCAGAGCAAACTTTGAAAAGAGTATTTTCAAAATTGAACCTGCCGGGAATCGAACCCGGAAACACTAGAACTGTGCGTTAAGGCAAGCTCCCTAACCACTCATCCAACGGGCTTTTGATAAAGCATACCTATTTGTTTGCTATTTGTTTGTACTAGCAATCAATTCTCCACTTATATTGATTTGTAATTACAAAAGCTTCCATTCAGTTACCAAATAATTGCGAAATTACCTATACGTATATAATGGAGTAGGTACTTAGTATTTTAGATTACAATTTGACTCATTAGTTTCAGTTTCCACGAGTGGGTTGGATTTTAGGCTTAAAACTTAAAGAATACTCGTATCTCAGATTACAAACAATTCGTATAGTTTAGTAAAAGAGAAGTTGAACTTTTCTAACGAAATTGTTACTTTAATAATTTATAATATCAAGCATTCAATATTGGGAATTATAATTTCTCTAGCTGGTGCCCACGACTTCGGCAGCTTTGAAAAAAAATATATATGAGTAATATAACGTCTGACATGATGACGGTGGCGCCGCCACGGCTACAGTGGCACCCAAATTTTAATATTTTTAGAATATCCCTCGAGAACCTAACATTTTTCCAGGATAAAAAGAATTATATACTTATATTGTGTTAATTCGGATAACAAACTATCTGTGTCTCAAATTTAATTTAAATCCGTTCATTCGTTTTTGCGTAAAATACTAACAAACTTCAATCCATACAAACTTTCACATTAATAATATTAGTAGGACTATTCATATCTCTATGGGTTTTCTTAGGTTGTCTGAGCCTTCTTTAGGTTTTCTTTCAACTACTTCCTCTCTAAGCTCTTAATCAGCGTTTGTCTGTCATTTAGATCTTTTTTTGATTATTATTATGATGTAGAAATGTATGTTTAAATACAAGTATAAAATTGTTTTTATAATAAAAATAAAAGTTATAAAACTATTTAAGTTAAATAATATTTTTTTAGAAATATATAAGAGTAAGTTATAAAAGTTATAAAGTTAAAATAAGGATGTTAATAAAAGGCATAAATGAAATAGTATAGACTATAGAACAAACAAAGCGCCGCACCAAATAAACCAGTTTAAAAGAAAATATAACACTCCTTTTGCGATAAACAAATCACGATCATTACTTACTTACATTGCGAAAGAAATTCGCGAGCTTTAACAAATTGCAATAAAAATTGTACATTATCCGATTAGGGATAACTTTATCATAAAAATTTAACTCCTTATTTCTACAAGTAGGTATCCTTACATAGTGTATATATATATGCCCACGTCTGTAATCAGTTAAATATTTTTTCACGGAAGGTTTATATACAATGTGTTCGGTCGTGGACTAGCGATATTCTAGTTTCTTTTTTTATATTAAGGTCGACAGACAGGCTGACGGTCTACTTGATGGTAAGTGCCTACCATCGTCTATAACACAAGCAACGCCATAGGTGTGAGCTGCTGACAAAATCTTCTGTAAGAGGACGATCTGCCCAAAATGACTGCAAAAACGCAGTATGCTCTACTAAATTACAACTATTTTAATACATTACATACTGAGGTCCAATACACTAACCCTTTTATGTGGCAGTAATTTTTTTCCGTGTGATGTTATCTACGTGTATACATAAAGAATCATATCTCTCAAAGTTTAGTTGAAATAAAAATGGGCTGATTTGGAGGGCGGCAATATTGTCTATAAATAGGTTCACATTTTCGTGACTAAAAAAAGTGTGTGTGTCAGCTCCGACGCACGACTGGAGCTTACTCATTACGAACGATAAATAAATACAAGAGAAAATATATGACACTGACACACAATGAAAATTAAATAGACATTTGTTCAACTAGAGAGCAAAATTGTTTTTTGCTGCGAGTGCCGACTTTAAATCACGAACTAGCGAAGTAGTCTAGAATTGAATCACGAGCGTAGCGAGTGATTCTAATATACACTACTGAGCGAAATGAGTGATTTTAAGGCACGAGACATAAAAAAATTTGCTCTCGTGTTAAACATACAACTTTTCACCTCAACAGCGAGAAAAGCGTTACTAGGTCATCTTTAGGTAAGAAAATCAATTAAGACAATTTTAAATATTATGTTTATTATAGCTAACATTCACATAGCCAAAGTCACATAAATTATAACTAAATTAACAAAAATATTAAATGTTGAAAGTAAAATTACTGCAATTTGTAAGATTAAGGGCCTCTTTCACCATGTGTCAAGTAGACTAACCGCCATTTAAAGTCACCGGTCACCGGGAATGATGGAGCTGATATACCTTTGTTTGTACGGTAAAAGTCCCAAACATTAAAAAAATCGCCTATATCGAAGGATGCAGTAAACCGAGTGCATAATTTAAAACATAAAGTTGTAGTTGGTGAAAGAGGCCCTAAAGGTAACAGTTTTGTTCGGAACTGTAATGGTCGTATTATTTACTTGCGTGTTAGGTAAGGACCCTGTCTATCTTAACAGATGAGCCAACTCTAGTCGGCTATGGCTGGACTGGACTGGACACACTAATAAAATCAAAAATTTATTCCTGTGAGTTAAACCGCGTGTTCGAATTTCGAATCACGCTCGCATCAAAAATCGATTTTACTGCGAGTTTTTAGGCACCAACAGCACCCTTTTCGTGCAAGAGAGGTGAAAAATGATTAATGACAGACCATTAATAATACCATTATAAAATACATAATTATGAAACTTCAGAGATCGGTATTCTAAAATATTAGAAAATAGAACGTAACGCATAATATAACGCATTTGTGTAACAATATTGATTTTTCTCCCATAAATTTTCATACCATAATGCTACACATATCTCCTTCTAAACTAATTTGTAAAGTTTCTTATAGTTTTCTCGCTATGTTTACCTTTACCGTTTAAGCGGGATTCATTAAATCTAATCCACATGTGATTCAGGATCAAAGGTACAACCGTGATTTGAATCCGACTCTACCAAATCGGCAGTTAATCTTTCCCGCTGCCTTCGCGGAGCTTTTCATGCAAAAGCTGAGTAGGCATATTAGTCTACAAGGGATATGGGTCGATAGATTTATCAATGTGAATTTCTTAGCTAAGGAATTTTCATCTTTTAAAGATACCACAAGCGGATGAATTATTTAACCGAAATTGTGTCCAATTTATAATAATCTAGGATAGTTTTAAAATAATAATAAACAAAAAATGTAATTTGTAAATTATTCATTAACAATTGTAATATGTTTTCACCCCATAATGCACCCCATAATGCATTCATTTTACACATATAAGTAGCCGTTCAGAGTAACAAACATCCATATATACATAATTTGCAACAACCAATTTGAAACAACCAATATGTTACTTACATATGAGATTTAAAGGTGTTTAAAACCTGTGTGTATACTGAATCTTTTTACAGATAAGATCATAAAATGAAATGGGCGTTGGCAGCCTTTTCTGTTTTGATCATGTACCTACTGTAGACGAGGCAAACCGGATTGAGATCACTTACAGAGCACCAATACGAGCAATCTTGAAGGCCGCTCATTTTAATGTCGAATGTAATTATTACGTAAATTTATTCCACTTTCAAACTCAATCGCTACCGGGTGTATACATTTCTTCTTAAACTAATCATTTAAAGTAACAAGTGAAAAGGCAGATTCTTATATTTTCACTATAACTTTTTTAAACCTTTTTGCTAAACTTAAAGTGATACAAGTTGTAATAAGTTTAGATATTAGAAGTTTAGACACTAATCTCCTGAACTACTTATCCGATTTAAATAATTTTTAGGTCAATATTTAGACTGAATCTTCAGGAGTATCCAGATTAAACATACGTTTTACAATATACTTGTACATTTTAAAAGTACTCAGTGAGTAATTGGACGTTCAGTCATGTGTGCAGCCATATCCCGGAACGATAAGAAAGGTCAGGAAATATTAAGACAAGAACTTTTTTCTCGATAAGTTTTGCTATTTTGTTCACAGTTCCCTGACCACATTTGTTTTTATTTTTTCATATTTTACACAATGTTAAAGAAAAACCTTCCAATTTATATCTGCTCAGTTATCTCCGAGAAGTTATCAAATTAATTTACTTGTTAACGGGTTAACATCTTGTTTAGTTTGTGCGTAAAAATTGCGTTCGTTCTAGTCTTAAGTTATAAATGGTCCATTTAATAATCTCACATCGTTGACTATATACACTCGGCGTCAAAAATATCGCCTCTCCGGGAAAATCTGATTCAAGCTAATATAAACTTTATAAAAATCACTTTACATGATTAATACTGACATCAAATGAAAGCACGTTTAATAACCTTACAATTAACGTTGGTTAATTTAAATAAAAAGCCACGAGGTTTCAAAACTCAAAAAAGAGGTGTCAAAACTTGAAGGGTCGCTAGCCGCCGAGTATTCCAGCGGTTCCAAGAGACATCTGGGGCTTACTTTAGAAGACATGAAGCTGGTCGGCGACGCTGCACTAGGTTTTAAGTTAATTTGAAGCATATTTTGTAAATTTTTGTTAAGAATTTATTGTTGTAGAGTTAAGTTTGAATAAACATTTTTCAACTGACCCAATGAGAAAGTCTTTTTTTTTATATTTTCCTAAAAAAATAGATTTTATTACCTTTTAATTAATAACTTACAATCATACCCTTACCCTTTAAAGACGGTTGAAACTATTTTTCGCGGAGGGGCGATATTTTTGACGTCGAGAATACTTACATTTCATTCGAAAAAAGGAGTTGCCGATAGAACTTCCAATTCGTGACATTCTCTAAACATGCCTCATGTGACATTCTGTGGTCATTGACTTGTGTGAGAATTAGGTACATACACAGTACATATACAAATGAAAGTAATAAATCACGTTTTATAGTTGTGGTTAAGTCGTAATGTGCAATTAAATAAGAATTACCGAACCAGTTAGCATTTAAGACGTCAGGTTTACCTCAATCCAATTTAAGTCCTTCATTAGATTTGACTAGGAGCGTAAATATTTAATTATAGTTGGTAAATTTGCGGTGGAATTTATTCGCTGTGTGAATTCATCTGTGGCTAATTATTTTTATTGTTTTAATTTCGTAATAACAGGATATTAATATTTATTTATTTGAGTATTCATATATCTACGCCAAATTATTAGGTAAGTTTTTGAAACATAGGTACGAGATTAATTTATGATATACTTAGGCGACTTGAGTTTGAGGATACAATATATAAACATAAGCTAAATTAGGATGGTTACAAGTAGGCTACTTGTAATTGTAATTGTAACCATGTAAGCCCTACTTTCTATTGAGCCTAAACACGCTATATCTGCTATATGTAAGTTGCTAAGGGCTTGGGTATCCCACAGACTACTTGATGTTGTAGCATCAGGTCAAGGTCATGGAAATATCACCGAAGTATCAGTATACCAAATTTCACATGAATCGAACAAGTGGAAGTTAGTGAAATACCTTCGTCAACTAAGAAATGAGCCGATGGCCTGAAGAAATCTTCATAAATTATGGCTAACAACGATCCCGATCACATCAGCTTTTAAACAAAAAAAACGGATACAAGTCGGTTCATCAGTTTGGGAGCTACGATTCCACAGGCATACACACATGCACAGTCACTCACGTCAAATTTATAACACCCCGTATTTGCATCGGGCGTCGGGGTTACTAAATAAGCAAGGAATGAGAGATAAAGGGAAACACAATACAACAATTGCTGGGTGATATTCTATAAAGGCTATAACTGCCTTTAAACGGGCTAAGCCGCATATTGACATATTGCCTAATCATTAGTAAAAAATTCTCATTGCACTATAAGGACTTAACTGTTTAGTAAGCTTAGCCTTAATGTAACTCATAGTGTAAATTAAGTATTGAGAAATAAGTAGTTTGATAAATGTTAATAACGACTTAGCTTAGACAGTAGGTAACAATTGTTTCAAAAGCTTATTTGAAAGGGAACAAATACACTTAAATTTAATCTAATTTGAAAACAGAAAATTATTCTCGGGCGCTTATGTAGCTTACGCTTGCTAATCTTAATTTTGTGTGTGTAATGTTGTTCTATAGTTAAAAGTTCGAGCAAACTGACAGAGTTTTTATATATACATGTGCACTATGAAAATATTTGCATTAAACTTGAATGTTTACATGTGCGGGTGTGGATGCCACCATACGCAAAAAGAGTGTTGGTATTCATTAAAGTTTGGATTGGAAAGTCTCGACATTTTTAACTAGCTAACTAGCACTCATAGGTAACGAGAAAAAACTGTGTAAGTAGAGCCCTCTGTTGAGCAAAGTAAGCAAGCCAACACACACATAATATAGAGTATAGATGAGAGAACGAATGATAACGCGAATATGTTTTTGCATAAAAAGTATAATTTTCTTTTTTTTTTTTCAAATTTTTGATAAATAAGCAGGTACGCAACTGAAAGAATAAGATAAAGATAAATCATGAATTATAAAAAGTAATTATAGAAAAATACCGTGAATTTGTTCTCTTAGCGAATTTAGTCTTGTGGTTGGTTTGTGCTGTACGTGATTGTATAAATTAAAGATACGGATTACGACGGATTAAGAATTATATTTTACAAAGAAAGTTATTATATGAACATGACAAATTGGTGACAGACAAATATAAGTGACAACATACATATGACATAAAAATATATTAAAAAGTATTAAAAGTAAAACCAAAAAGTATGTATAACGCAAAAGAGTATTTACAACAAGTCCCTACATCAGCCCCCCCGGAGACCTTTAGGTCGATAAACGTTTGGGAAAACAAACACGACGACCCGATCTTGTTCTGCGTTCCGGAGCGGGCTGTTGAGGTATAACAACAGCATGTTCGCTAGAAGTTGTAGGTGCCAGACTGGGCTCCTCTAGTATATATGCTGGTTTCAAACGGTCAATGGAAACATTATTCGATTTTCCTTTGATATCGAGCTTAAAAAATTTATCTGCACGGTTTATTACACGATAGGGTCCGGAAAATGTCGGTTGTAACGGTTTTCGAACAGAATCATCCCTTAAGAAAACGTGAGAAGCTGTTTTCAAGTCTTTGTGAACGAAAACTTTTGGCATTCCGTGACGAACCGTTATCGTAGGTTGCAGTTTTCGCATTTGCAATTGCAGTCGGGACAAGAAATCCGTATAATCGATTACATTTTTATTTGAGCTCTCGAAGAAATCTCCAGGTAAACGCAATTGTTCGTCATACACTAGATCTGCGGTGGAAGCTGAAATGTCCTCTTTATAGGCCGTTCTTATACCTAAAAGTACAAAAGGCAAGGCTTCCAACCAATCTTCACTTTCATGACACTTGATCGCTGCTTTCATTTGCCTGTGGAATCGTTCCACTAAGCCATTGGCTGCAGGATGGTAAGCCGTTGTCATGAAATGTTCAGCTCCTATCATCTTCGCCAAACGTCGAAATGTGTCAGAAATAAATTGTCTTCCTCTGTCCGTCGTGATACGTTTTGGGCAACCAAATCTGGAAATCCATCCGAAAACAAATGCTTGAGTGATGGTCTCCGCTTTGATATCGGCGATTGGCATCACTTCAGGCCATCTCGTAAAACGATCCACTGCAGTCAAGCAATATCGATAACCACGACACAGCGGCAGGGGACCAACTATATCTATATGTACATGAGAAAAACGTTCGGATGGTGGAACAAATGTTTTTATCGGCGAATGTACATGCCTAGAAACTTTACTACGTTGGCATTGTAGACATGCTCTTGCCCATTCACGACCGTCTTTATTTATTCCCGGCCAGACATAACGTTGAGTAAGTAGCTTCACTGTCGTCTTACCACCAGGATGACTCAGTCTATGAAGCGAGTCAAAAGCTTCACGACGAAACTCAGGCGTAAGATACGGACGAGCAGTTGAGCCGGACATGTCGCAGAATATTGCTGCCTCTTTGGGTAGACCAGGAATCACTACCTTTTTAAGTTGCAGCGACGACCCTGTCTTCAGCAATTGCTGTAGATCAGGATCGGTGTCCTGTGAATTAGCTAATGCGGCGAAATCTATAATACTAATTGTATCAACTGGTCGAGATAACGCATCAGCAACAACATTGTCCTCTCCAGATATGTGCTTTATGTCTGTTGAAAATTGACCTATGAAATCTAGATATCGGAATTGACGAGGCGAGCATTTGTCTAATGGCTTTTGAAATGCAAAAATAATTGGCTTATGATCTGTATGAATTTCGAAAGGTTTAAGTTCTAACATGTGACGAAAATATTTAACACCTTCGTATATTGCCAACAACTCTCTATCATAAGGGCTGTATTTACACTGAGTTACTGTTTTTTTTTTCTTGAAAAGAATCCTAACGGTTCCCATACATCGTCTACACGCTGTTGGATAACTGCACCAATTGCTAAGTCTGACGCATCCGTAACCAGCGCGACTTTCGAGTTAGGATGAGGATGGGCAAGAAGTGTGGCTTCTGCTAGACTTGTTTTACAGATCAAAAATGCTCTATCTAAATTTTCGTTCCAATCTATTTTCGTCGAGTTTTTTAAATTTGGACCTGCTAACAAAGCATTCAGTGGTTTTTGCTTAAGCGCTGCTTGTGGCAGAAAACGTCGATAAAAGTTAATCATGCCCAAAAAACGACGAAGTTCTTTAATTGTCTTGGGGCGTGCAAAATTCTGTATGGCAGTTATCTTCTCTGGTAAAGGTTTTGTGCCATTGCTAGAAATGTTGTGTCCGAGAAAAGCTACCTCTGTCTTTCCAAAATTACATTTTGCTGTGTTGATTAAAACACCATGTTTCCGTAGTCGTTCAAAAACTTGTCTCAGATGACTTTCGTGCTCTGTCACGTTCACTGACGCTATCAAAATGTCATCTAAATATGGAAAACAGAATTCTAGTTCGCAAAGAATTTCATCAATGAAACGTTGAAACGTCTGTGCAGCATTTTTAAAACCGAAACCCATAAAGTTAAATTCAAAAAGACCAAAAGGCGTCGTTATTGCTGTTTTCGGAATATCATCCGCAAATACTGGAATTTGGTTATAAGCACGTACCAAATCCAAAGTGCTAAATACTGTACAGCCATAGAGATTGTAGGAAAAATCTGCTAAGTGTCTGACTGGATATCGGTCTGGTATAGTACGAGCATTAAGAGCACGGTAATCACCACACGGCCTCCAACCTTGGTTCTTTTTGGGGACCAAATGTAAAGGTGAGGACCATGAGCTGTCAGATCGATGTGCGATACCTGTATGTACAAGTTGTTCAAACTCACGCTTAGCAATCTTGAGTCGTTCTGCATCTAATCTTGGGCGGCAATACACCGGTGGACCAGGAGTAGTGCGAATATAGTGAACCGTATTATGTTTCACCTTTGGTGCCGAAATATCACCGGCTGGACGGGTAATCTCTGGGTACTCTTGTAGAATTTGATGAAAAATAGATGTACCTGTAACTGTTTTAACATGGCACACAGAACAAGATTTTGCGGAAATACCACTAATAGAAAGTGTTGTAATATTGTCAACCAAACGTTTATGCCTAATGTCTACCAATAACCCATAAAATTTTAAAAAATCTGCGCCTAGGATAGGTTTTGTTACATCTGCTACAACAAATCGCCATGAAAAATCACGACGTAAGCCTAGGTCGAGCTTTAAAGAAATTGTACCATCAGTAAAAATTGTCGATCCGTTTGCGGCGCATAATACATATTTGTCCTTTTTAGGGCGTGAACTACGTATAAAACTAACAGGATAAACACATAAGTCTGAACCACTATCCACTAAAAACTTCACCTGTGTCTTTTTGTCGGTCACGAATAAACGGGCTGAAACATTTTGACAATCGCTGGCCGTCATCAACGACTGCCGTCGGCATTTCCCTCATTGAAACTGCAAGGCGCGTGACACTTACTTGCGCGCGGGCCAAACTTGCTGTGATACCAGCACATACCACCACGTTGTCTTCGGTTGCTGCTCCGAGAACGTGAACGGCGCCGGTCTGGGTAGCGCCCACTACTTGAAACATGTGGCCGCGCTGTCATCTTTAATTCCGCAATCTCGCGACTAAGACCGTCGACACACCGTCGGAGTTCGATCATCTCGCTTGACGTCGACGGCGTGGACACTTGGTGTATCTGCAGTTGAACTATATCTATAACTGTATCAGCGAGCTTAGCTAGGTCTTCTAAACAGCTTTTAGACTGCGAGGCAATTATTAACTGGACGTGCGATGGCAGACGATTTGACCACAAAGTTTTTATAAAGTCATCAGGAACGTCTGGTCCAGCAAGGTTTAACAAATGACGCAGGAATTGCGAAGGCTTGCGATCGCCAATGTCCTCTTTGCTAATGAGCTGCCGAACTCGCTGCTCATTGGACGACGATAAACGCGAAATTAGCTCATCTCTTACCTTATCGTATTTTCCTGTATGGGGTGGGTTTTTTACAATGTCTTTGATTTCAGCGATAATTCTACAATCCAAATTTGCTATTACATAGTTGTATTTTGTCGAATCCGTAGTTATACCAGCTAAGGCGAATTGGCCTTCTAATTGGGCAAACCACAATGCCGGATCTTCTGGCCAAAACGGTGGTACTTTAACACTCACACTATTTAAAATGTTCGGACGGCTATTTTGTTCCATCGTTATATTTATTCGTATGTAGTGTGCAAATTATATTAAAATCACGTCAGATTATCACGTCGGGGTCACCAAATTTGTGGTTGGTTTGTTTTGTACGTGATTGTATAAATTAAAGATACGGATTACGACGGATTAAGAATTATATTTTACAAAGAAAGTTATTATATGAACATGACAAATTGGTGACAGACAAATATAAGTGACAACATACATATGACATAAAAATATATTAAAAAGTATTAAAAGTAAAACCAAAAAGTATGTATAACGCAAAAGAGTATTTACAACAAGTCCCTACAGTCTCTTTGATATTATTCATCCAAATAGAATAAACTTCTAACGATTGCTCAGACCACATACTTACCTAGACTACATAGACAGATGCGGACAACGGAAAATATTTGGATTAAATTTGGCACACAACCTATTGTTTATTACCTGTATTAATATGTATGATATTTTTTATTTAGGAAAAATGTTAGGTTCCTGTACCTAAGATTTTTAAAAAAAACTAACGATATCGCGGGCACAGGTAATCCATACTAATATCATAAATGTCAAAGTTACTGTCTGTCTGTTGCCTTTTCACGCCTTAACTACACAACCGATCATCATAAGACTTTTCATACACGTTGTCAGGGATACAGGAAAGGACATAGGATACCTTTCATCCCAAAAAAGTACTGTTCCCGAGGGATCATCTAAACTTTTGCCAGACGTTAGTTTTTTTATTTTAATTGATCCCTCGGAAACAATACTTTTTTTCTGGATGAAAAGTATCCTATGTCCTTTCCTGTATCCCTGACAACGTGTATGCAAAATTACATGATGATTGGTTGAGTAGTTAAGGCGTGAAAAGGTAACAGACAGACAGACAGAGTTACTTTCACATTTATAATACCTATTAGTATGGATTTTTCAAAGTAGCGGGCACCAGCTAGTCGTAAATAAATGTGTTACTTCTCGTAACATCTGTTCATTCTTCTTGTGAACACATAAATAAGTTGGTTTTGCTCAAATTCTCTGTGCAAAAGGCCGTCCGTACCAATTATGATCAGAAACATATCCGGGGTGCCGGATACAAGTATCGCAATAAAGTTAATTATAAAATTTCTCAATAGTTCCTAAAACTGCATACATACACTGTCGAGCGGAAACTAACAAGGTCATTGGCGAACTTACATACACATACGCGCGACTAATAAAAATTGTCTACCCGTGCAATAAATTATAAGGTTCGCTTCATGTACGAATTATTCGACCTTGTTAATATCGTTTAGAACATTTTGCATTTGATATTTATTTTAGACATGTAGCAAAGTATTTTACGAAGAAACATTACGACTCAGATTGTCATCGAGTCCAATGAGAATTTTTGAGTCCAAAAACTAGTCAGTTTATATTAGGTAAATCCTAAAAATTTTATAAAATAAACTATCTGTGTGCCATAATGTTATACTAGCTATACCCGCAACTTCGTACGCGTTGTAATCCATTACAGCCCTGTATTAATCCAGGTAATAAACAAATATACAAACTTTCGCATTCGTTTGTAATATTATTAGGATTTAATTAGAAATACTGAAGTCAATTATAATGTATAGATAAAGATTATAGTGACTACTATACTGTGGTTGGTTAATGTTGTACGTGATTGTATAAATTAAAGATACGGATTACGACGGATTAAGAATTATATTTTACAAAGAAAGTTATTATATGAACATGACAAATTGGTGACAAAATTAATATAAGTGACAACATACATATGACATAAAAATATATTAAAAAGTATTAAAAGTAAAACCAAAAAGTATGTATAACGCAAAAGAGTATTTACAACAAGTCCCTACATCAGCCCCCCCGGAGACCTTTAGGTCGATAAACGTTTGGGAAAACAAACACGACGACCCGATCTTGTTCTGCGTTCCGGAGCGGACTGTTGAGGTGAAACAACAGCACGTTCGCTAGAAGTTGTAGGTGCCAGACTAGGCTCCTCTAGTATATATGCTGGTTTCAAACGGTCAATGGAAACATTATTCGATTTCCCTTTGATATCGAGCTTAAAAAATTTATCTGCACGGTTTATTACACGATAGGGTCCGGAAAATGTCGGTTGCAACGGTTTTCGAACAGAATCATCCCTTACGAAAACGTGAGAAGCTGTTTTCAAGTCTTTATGAACGAAAACTTTTGGCGTTCCGTGACGAACCGTTATCGTAGGTTGCAGTTTTCGCATTTGCAATTGCAGTCGGGACAAGAAATCCGTATAATCGATTACATTTTTACTTGAGCTCTCGAAGAAATCTCCAGGTAAACGCAATTGTTCACCATACACCAGATCTGCGGTGGAAGCTGAAATGTCCTCTTTATAAGCCGTTCTTATACCTAAAAGTACAAAAGGCAAAGCTTCCAACCAATCTTCACTTTCATGACACTTGATCGCTGCTTTCATTTGCCTGTGGAATCGTTCCACTAAGCCATTGGCTGCAGGATGGTAAGCCGTTGTCATGAAATGTTCAGCTCCGATCATCTTCGCCAAACGTCGAAATGTGTCAGAAATAAATTGTCGTCCTCTGTCCGTCGTGATACGTTTTGGGCAACCAAATCTGGAAATCCATCCGAAAACAAATGCTTGAGTGATGGTCTCCGCTTTGATATCGGCGATTGGCATCACTTCAGGCCATCTTGTAAAACGATCCACTGCAGTCAAGCAATATCGATAACCACGACACAGCGGCAGGGGACCAACTATATCTATATGTACATGAGAAAAACGTTCGGATGGTGGAACAAATGTTTTTATCGGCGAATGTACATGCCTAGAAACTTTACTACGTTGGCATTGTAGACATGCTCTTGCCCATTCACGACCGTCTTTATTTATTCCCGGCCAGACATAACGTTGAGTAAGTAGCTTCACTGTCGTCTTACCACCAGGATGACTCAGTCTATGAAGCGAGTCAAAAGCTTCACGACGAAACTCAGGCGTAAGATACGGACGAGCAGTTGAGCCGGACATGTCGCAAAATATTGCTGCCTCTTTGGGTAGACCAGGAATCACTACCTTTTTAAGTTGCAGCGACGACCCTGTCTTCAGCAATTGCTGTAGATCAGGATCGGTGTCCTGTGAATTAGCTAATGCGGCGAAATCTATAATACTAATTGTATCAACTGGTCGAGATAACGCATCAGCAACAACATTGTCCTCTCCAGATATGTGCTTTATGTCTGTTGAAAATTGACCTATGAAATCTAGATATCGGAATTGACGAGGCGAGCATTTGTCTAATGGCTTTTGAAATGCAAAAATAATTGGCTTATGATCTGTATGAATTTCGAAAGGTTTAAGTTCTAACATGTGACGAAAATATTTAACACCTTCGTATATTGCCAACAACTCTCTATCATAAGGGCTGTATTTACACTGAGTTGCTGTTAGTTTTCTTGAAAAGAATCCTAACGGTTCCCATACATCGTCTACACGCTGTTGGATAACTGCACCAATTGCTAAGTCTGACGCATCCGTAACCAGCGCGACTTTCGAGTTAGGATGAGGATGGGCAAGAAGTGTGGCTTCTGCTAGACTTGTTTTACAGATCAAAAATGCTCTATCTAAATTTTCGTTCCAATCTATTTTCGTCGAGTTTTTTAAATTTGGACCTGCTAACAAAGCATTCAGTGGTTTTTGCTTAAGCGCTGCTTGTGGCAGAAAACGTCGATAAAAGTTAATCATGCCCAAAAAACGACGAAGTTCTTTAATTGTCTTGGGGCGTGCAAAATTCTGTATGGCAGTTACCTTCTCTGGTAAAGGTTTTGTGCCATTGCTAGAAATGTTGTGTCCGAGAAAAGCTACCTCTGCCTTTCCAAAATTACATTTTGCTGTGTTGATTAAAACACCATGTTGCCGTAGTCGTTCAAAAACTTGTCTCAGATGACTTTCGTGCTCTGTCACATTTACTGACGCTATCAAAATGTCATCTAAATATGGAAAACAGAATTCTAGTTCGCAAAGAATTTCATCAATGAAACGTTGAAACGTCTGTGCAGCATTTTTAAAACCGAAACCCATAAAGTTAAATTCAAAAAGACCAAAAGGCGTCGTTATTGCTGTTTTTGGAATATCATCCGCAAATACTGGAATTTGGTTATAAGCACGTACCAAATCCAGAGTGCTAAATACTGTACAGCCATAGAGATTGTAGGAAAAATCTGCTAAGTGTCTGACTGGATATCGGTCTGGTATAGTACGAGCATTAAGAGCACGGTAATCACCACACGGCCTCCAACCTTGGTTCTTTTTGGGAACCAAATGTAAAGGTGAGGACCATGAGCTGTCAGATCGATGCGCGATACCTGTATTTACAAGTTGTTCAAACTCACGCTTAGCAATCTTGAGTCGTTCTGCATCTAATCTTCTTGGGCGGGAGTATACCGGTGGACCAGGAGTAGTGCGAATATAGTGAACCGTATTATGTTTCACCTTTGGTGCAGAAGTATCACCGGCTGGACGGGTAATCTCTGGGTACTCTTGTAGAATGTGATGAAAAATAGATGTACCTGTAACTGTTTTAACATGGCACACAGAACAAGATTTTGCGGATATACCACTAATAGAAAGCGTTGTAATATTGTCAACCAAACGTTTATGCCTAATGTCTACCAATAACCCAAAAAATTTTAAAAAATCTGCGCCTAAGATAGGTTTTGTTACATCTGCTACAACAAATCGCCATGAAAAATCACGACGTAAGCCTAGGTCAAGCTTTAAAGAAATTGTACCATAAGTAAAAATTGTCGATCCGTTTGCGGCGCATAATACGTATTTGTCCTTTTTAGGGCGTAAACTACGTATAAAACTAACAGGATAAACACATAAATCTGAACCACTATCTACTAAAAACTTCACCTGTGTCTTTTTGTCGGTCACGAATAAACGGGCTGAAACATTTTGACAATCGCTGGCCGTCATCAACGACTGTCGTCGGCATTTCCCTCATTGAAACTGCAAGGCGCGTGACACTTACTCGCGCGTGGGCCAAACTTGCTGTGATACCAGCACATACCACCACGTTGTCTTCGATTGCTGCTCCGAGAACGTGAACGGCGCCGGCCTGGGTAGCGCCCTCTACTTGAAACATGTGGCCGCTCTGTCATCTTTAATTCCGCAATCTCGCGGCTAAGACCGTCGACACACCGTCGGAGTTCGATCATCTCGCTTGACGTCGACGGCGTGGACACTTGGTGTATCTGCGGTTGCACTATATCTATCACTGTATCAGCGAGCTTAGCTAAGTCTTCTAAACAGCTTTTAGACTGCGAGGCAATTATTAACTGGACGTGCGATGGCAGCCGATTTGACCACAAAGATTTTATAAAGTCATCAGGAACGTCTGGTCCAGCAAGGTTCAACAAATGACGCAGGAATTGCGAAGGCTTGCGATCGCCAATGTCCTCATTGCTAATGAGCTGCCGAACTCGCTGCTCATTGGACGACGATAAACGCGAAATTAGCTCATCTCTTACCTTATCGTATTTTCCTGTATGGTGTGGGCTTTTTACAATGTCTTTGATTTCAGCGATAATTCTACAATCCAAATTTGCTATTACATGGTTGTATTTTGTCGAATCCGCAGTTATACCAGCTAAGGCGAATTGACCTTCTAATTGGGCAAACCACAATGCCGGATCTTCTGGCCAAAACGGTGGTACTTTAACACTCACACTATTTAAAATGTTCGGACGGCTATTTTGTTCCATCGTTATATTTATTCGTATGTAGTGTGCAAATTATATTAAAATCACGTCAGATTATCACGTCGGAGTTACCAAATTTGTGGTTGGTTAATGTTGTACGTGATTGTATAAATTAAAGATACGGATTACGACGGATTAAGAATTATATTTTACAAAGAAAGTTATTATATGAACATGACAAATTGGTGACAAAATTAATATAAGTGACAACATACATATGACATAAAAATATATTAAAAAGTATTTGTGGCGACCTCCTTTAAGTTACCTATTTGGAACTTACGTTTTAGTTTCCGTGTCATTCTTTCAAATGAAGAAGCACGGAAACGAGAGACAGTCGGCCTTTAACTCTGCTACAGAAAGCACGCGCTTTCTCGCCACTCATCACCACAAACGCCCATCGTGCGTAATGTAAAAACGCCCATTCGTGCGTTTCTCCAAATGTATAAATGTATATAATAAATGTGTGTAAATATGTAAATAATTAATGTGGAGTCCTTTCCATCCCACATTAAAATTGGTGACCCGCGACTATAAATGAACATTTTAAGAAAAATTTGGACAGTTTTCCATAGTTACCGTGTTGTTGACAAAGTGACATTCGAAACAAACGAAAATTTTTTTTCTACGAAATTGCATTTTTCGTCGAAGACTACATCGTCAAACGAAAACGAACTACGACGTCATTGAAGATTTCGGACAGAAGTTAGCTGGCCTGAGAAAGTCGACGCGACCGCGCGCTCCTAATAGCGTTATCCAGGCTAGCGCACATGGATACGTTCCAGCAGCCGGTTCATCGATCCAGATAATGGACACTGCTAGCGCCATCACCCAGCAACGTGCCACCAAGTGCTGTCCACTCCTTCCAGTCTACTCTTCGTTACGACCTACGGTCTCCGGGGGGGCTGATGTGGCGACCTCCTTTAAGTTACCTATTTGGAACTTACGTTTTAGTTTCCGTGTCATTCTTTCAAATGAAGAAGCACGGAAACGAGAGACAGTCGGCCTTTAACTCTGCTACAGAAAGCACGCGCTTTCTCGCCACTCATCACCACAAACGCCCATCGTGCGTAATGTAAAAACGCCCATTCGTGCGTTTCTCCAAATGTATAAATGTATATAATAAATGTGTGTAAATATGTAAATAATTAATGTGGAGTCATTTACAATCCCACATATTAAAAGTAAAACCAAAAAGTATGTATAACGCAAAAGAGTATTTACAACAAGTCCCTACAATACTATTACATTACATAGTTCTCATTTAAAAAGTTAGATACTAATAGAATTGAATAGACTATAATAGTTTAATTATTAAAATCTAACCACTATAATGTTTTGGCAATCTGGTGGTAATAGATGTAATTATATTTGCAACACAGTAATAATTTGCAAGTGATAAGCATCAACACCTTCCCTTATATTTAAGTATTTTCACGTAAAATCCCCTTGTATATTATATCAAAAACTGTAATTAGACTTACAATTTTTATAAAACTGTTCGCATACACACGAGATTAAAATCAAGTACAAAAGAGTGGGAAAATTAAATAAAAACTATTATTTTGTACATTAATTTTTATTTGTCTTTTAATTGACATTGACACAACACTTACAAGTTTATCTTATGATTTACCCATTAATACAATAAATTTGATACATACAAACATATTAAGGGAATATGTGCAATTAAACATGGCAAATGGGAAACTCAACTATGGTACATATTTATTATGTTGTCAATTTTAATGTAAAAGTATTTTACATCTGGTTTGAAAATATTTTATTATTAATTATTTGGCAGCTGTCAAATGGGTAATTACTTATAACATAAATACTGATTTTATGTTTTTTCAAGAAACTTAAACAGTTTAAAAGTTACTATATAAGAATATAGTATATAGAAAAGTTACACAAAGAGAATGACATTTCTCTTTTGTAACAGGACAAATAATTTCAACAAATATATACTATTAGGTATACATGTCATATCACTCTTTCACCAACTAAAAGTAAAGTGTTGACTAGTTACTTTTAGAAATAATTTTATGTTTTATTAAATTTGCTCTCGGTTTACTGCATCCTTCGATAGGCGATTATTTTTTATTATTATTATTATTATTTTAATCTTTGGGACTTTTACCGTACAAACAAAGGTATATCGCCATTTATAACCGCCATTTAGTCACCGGTCAACGGAAATGATGGAGCTGATATACCTTTGTGTGTACGGTAAAAGTCAAAACATTAAAAAGAAAATAATAAAAAAATTAGCCTATCGTAGGATACAGTAAACCGAATGCATAATTTAATAAAACATAAAATTATTTCTAAAAGTAACTAATCAACACTTTACTTGTAGTTGGTGAAAGAGGCCCTTAAACATTTAAATCAAAAACAGTTTCTCATTGGCACATAAAATTAACAATACAAATATTGGACACTTAAAAACTAAGACTTATTCAAATAATTAAAATAAAGGCTGTAACAATGCCAATTTTGTTCAAAATTTTGTGTATTTTATTTTATGCATTTTATGTAAATTAAGAGCATTTTATGTAAATTAAGAGGCAAGTTACATATGATTATAGACAGCAAATTCTAATTTTCAATACATACATTTAACATCAATTCTTAATTAAACATAATTGATTAAACGTCAATTTCTTAATTAACTATTGATCACATTTCGAGTTATGATCTGCTAAACTACAGTTACACTTTTGGCTACATATTGCAAAACAAGTCTACTTATAAAAAAAAAATTTTTTCTTCCGCATGTCCACAAAACTCGAAAACTAAGTTGACTTAACTTGAAATTTTTAAACAGCATTGGAATTTAACAAAACAGTAAGTGTTTTTATAATACTTTATATTCCGAAAAAAAAAACGAATTACAGCGAAATGTCCAGTTTATTATAAAAATTTTATTAGGACCAGGGCACAATGCAATTCGCAGTCATTTGGGCAGCCCCTCTGGCGGCAGTAACCACCCCTTTACAGAAGACCACCGTGAAATAACAGCATATGTGCTGCTGTGTTTCGGCGAGTGAGTAAGGGATGCTAGAGCCGATTTTCAATATCCCCTCTCAATCTCTTAACCGTAATCTTACTATAGTCGGCAGCGCACTTGTAGCACCTTGTTTTATTGGCGACGGTAGCCATCTACTATCAAGTGGACCGTCAGCCTGTCTGTCGACCTCAACATGAAAAAAATCCCCTAAGTGGGAATAGTTTATTTAGGTATGTTTTTACAATCACTTAAAAACAATATCGCACAAGCGATATTCGAAGTACAAAATAAGCTCGTAGATTTATACAATCTTTTTGGTATAATATATTGTTAAGAATAAGTATTTAATTAATATCACTTAAAAGTAATAAAGTTAATAATAATAAAGTTATAATAAATTTCTAGTATCAAATCGAATTTGACAGTAATATAATTATGTAAATCAATCACCCAAAATCGATATATTTGAGCAGAGCAACACCCACCGAATTTTTTTTTTCAAGTTTAAAAAAAAACTTGCCAAATTCTATCTATCACACGTCGAGTTTCCAAAAGCACCAACTTCTTTTATTATCACGTCTCGTTTTTAAATTATATAAAATCACATATTTAAAATACTGAGTTTATAATAATGATTATAAAGAGTGTAATTTAGTTTTGAGTTTTAAACTAATATTAAATAAAGTAATTAGGCAAGACACGTTGCTATAGCACCCCGTTTGTCGAAACCTTTTTTTTTATATAATTCGTAACCCTTACCCTTAACTTTTCCAAATATCTTTGTACTAAACAAAATTAGGAAGGGTGAAAAAGCCTTATCCTAACTTTTAAACATTGTCTGGCAGAAGATGCCATAAAAGAAAACCTTAAATTGTAACACTCAAACACCTCATAAAAAGGTGGAACATTAATTTTTGGTGACCTCACATCTGCTTTTAGTTTTTGTCCTTATTGGCGATCTCGATAAGGTCACTATTAGTATGACCAAAAAACAAACTATACACAAGGTATAAGAATTTATTTATATTGTATGTTTCTTTTCGTTAACTTGATTGATATAATTAGCAACAACAATATTGCGGCTTCAATATCAGATTTCAGTTGTGGTTCAAAAATATTGTTTGATTGCAAGGCGGATGCAAAGCGATGATAGCTTAGAGATCATTTAAAAAAAAAACTATGTATGTCTTAAATTATAAATTACAATTTAAAGTAATGTAATTTCATTTTAAGTTATGTATAAATGTGTACCCCAAAATTAGACAATTCATTACTAATAAAAACCAGATAACGTTGATATTTCTAAAATTTTGTATTTTTTACATTAAAATGTAGCCTCGCTTGGTTAACAAGACAATTTATGTTTAAAAAATTAAATATAATAAAAAATTATAATACAAGTATTTAAACTTCTTAAATAAATAAATTAAACAGTATTAACTCTTTGCATCCATTTTATTTATCCTGCCTGGACGCAGTCACCACTACACTAAATGCAAAGTGTGAAGTCACCTTTTTTTTTTAATTAAACATTTATTCACTACCATGAACCAATTAATTACTAATTTATACTACTTTTTTTTTTTCATGTAAACACCTAATATTAATAATTACAATTATTGTAGCTTTAGGCGGAGAAGACTAATGAAGTTGAAAAATACAAACAAAAAATCAAATAATAAGATCGTTGATTTATGAACTCGTTTTAACTCGCGGTAATCTTTAACTTATTGGTATGAGTTCTTTTTTTATTGGCAATTATAGACATAACTGTATGATAGAAATCAACAAAACGTTGAAACGTCGTAGGACCTCTCTATGAATTTTAATTTTTGAACAAAATGCCACTCAATGAGTTTTACCTTTAAGGGGACGATTTGTTTTAAAATTAGTTTCTGGTCATTCCATGACTTAGTTGCTCTTGCAAGTCAACAATTGACTGCCTACCGACCCAGTAACTCAAATAAATTTTATCGATTGTCATCGAGTCTATCATACAGTTCGCCAAAATGTAGCATACCGACAGAGCTTGAAAATAAAGTTTAATATGTATAAATAATTATAAATATCGATGGTTTTTCTGTACTATTGGAATGTGAAATTCTATTTTAAAACGAATATACACCACTCATCAACGATAAAGAGCTACTTATTAATAACTGTGCAGTTACAGTATGGTAACCACTCATTCTTATCACAAAAATTACGACAATTCCTACTTCACGACATAAATTCTTAATCCTACAACATTTATTTTAAACGTTCTAATTTTAACACGAAAAAAAAATTGTTCTCCATTTTTTTTTGTCCAATACAAAACCGTCTAATATCTAAACGTCGAGACGATAAATTCGTAACGATAAAAAAGTTTGTTCCAAAGAAGTGCAGACATTTTTAGACGGACATTTGTAATTGACACTACCACCGAACACTTCAAATATCCTTAAAATTGGTAGAATACCAAAATTATTTACATATGGGATCTTTAGAACTTCCAAATCTAATTTGGACGTTTCTTTGATTATGTTAATATTTGTTTTCAGGGGAAATTTTTAGTATATTCTAAATAATAAATCTAATTTTGTGCGATATGAGAGTACAACTATAGAAAAATATGTCTGATCAACTTAATACTAACCAAATATTTAATATAAAATTTTATTTTAAATTTTTCGCATTGAACTTGATGTACAGTTGGCGACAATCAATTGCTTTACGTATATTATGTACCTAAATGAATGTCGTTTTGTAAAATATTTATAAAATAGAGTTGGTCTTTCTTTTTGGTAGATACTTAGTTAGTATAAAAATAAGTGTACTTTAGATTTTAAATTTAAAAATACTCTGTGGTCAGTTATAAAAACATATTTATAGAAGAGAGTAATAATACTCTAGACTAGAAGGAGTGTGTTTCATAAGCACAGTAGGTAGTGCTATCACACACGTTGATATATCCTTTCAGCACTAAATTTTCAAAAATTCAAAAAACTCTAAATTCAAAAACTATACTATCCGAGTGTTCTGTGGATGAAATAACCAAATTTTGTACAAGCTTCAAATACTTTGGGGCCATTCATTAATTTTATGTAAGATTTCCTCAAAATGTCTTCAAGACCTCAAGTAAAATCTTACGTAATAGTTAAAAGTCGAAATTCTAACACCTAAATAAAATCTATTGCAATGATCATATTATATTATTGCAATATTAGAGTGATGGATATTTGAGAGCTAAGCGTCGGGAAAAATGACTACTTATATGACTTATATTTTTTCCTTATTCTAATGTATAAATTTTAATTATAAACATTTTTATTTTGAAAATTTTAATTTTCAAAATCTTTGATTCAAAACCTTCTTGATAAACTAAATCTGAAAATCTATAAGGTGGGGTCAAAAATTTATTAATGTACGTAATAATTAATGATGGCCCTTTATTGGACATAGCTGTTTGATTTTATATTTTATAATTTTAAGGGCGGAATGTTGTTATAAATAATTGTTCATTAGGTTATAAATTTTACAAGTATTATGTCGAAATGTAAAATAATAATAAATGTAAATATTTATAATTTACAAATATATTTTTGTCATCTGGATGTCTTTTTTTTAGAAACTTTGTATGGTATGCGCATTAAATAGTCAATTTAAGAGACCATATTTCTACAATATATTTTCGATACAAAAGAATATATAATCCAAAACTTATTTAAAGTTAAGGAAACGATGAAATAAAAACTGAAAAACATCATTTGTAATCTAAGTCCTATAAAATAGAGGCGGTATTTAAATTAATACCCAAAAAGTTATAAGTAAGAAAACACTAAACACTTCGGATAATTAAGTGTTTAGTATAAGGGATCTAGGAATCAAATGATTCCTATGTTTTATGCTATGTTTTCCCCTATACCTTCCCAATGAACTACTTTATAAATGATCGGTAACTAAAATGAAATATAAAGATAAATTTAACAATAACCTAGAAAATACAAAAAAAAATTGCTAGAAAGCCATTTCAAAAAACTACCAACATAAAAATTATAATACTCATTAAGTATAATATAAAAAATTATACTTTTTATTTTTTATTCATTATAATAATCCAACAATTCACTTTTAGGAAATTTGTATTACAATATTAATTCCCAAAAATATATAATACAAATAGTTATCTTTGTATTATATATTTTTTTATTAGTATTTGAAAGGCTTTCCGCATAAAATTGACACAAACACAATTTCATTGACATTCTTTAGAAGTATAAAAAGAAAAAGTAATTAGAGATATAGTTGTACAAACAAAACTTAAAACTAATAGTAAAATTACATAAACCCTGTTTTTGTTTACTTACAAAAAAAATAACTACCGTGAAATATTTCAATCTGTTAAACTAAATATTTGGCAGTGGCGCAACGGTGGGTAAACATATAAATATACCTTGTTGCCCTTGCGGCATATAATTTATCTGGCGCGAAGGATCAATTGCCGAGCTCACAGGATAACTTATCCAGCACCATGTGCGATTAAAGTTATCCCGAAAAAATGAATTGAAATGAACAAAACCAAAATAATGACCAGAGTTTTGATTGTACCATGGATACTGAACTGGCATTGGACTAATGTTCGATTGGAGATGAGCTTCCGGCAAATGTGGTCTTATGTTATCGAAAAATGGCTGAGGAAATTGAGGATACAGAGTTTGGTTGAAAATATTGTTACTTAGATGTTGGGGCAATGTTGCGGGATTGGATGTGGGAGGTGGAACAAAGTTACCAGAATCCGCAGAAAACATTGCCGCGTGCGCTTTTAAATTTGAAGAATTTTCTTGGGATGCAAATGACACGACTTCTTCTTTATCTACGCAACAGTCGGAACTGTCGCTGTTTTGAGCCAATGTTGGCTCGTTCAAGTCCTATGGCAGTTCGTGTGTCAATTTGTCCGACTCGCAGACTGTCGTAGCCAGTAGTCCGGGATTGCGTTCAATGTGGCTGAAAGTAAAATATTCACCGTTATTCCCATACGTCAATGTTCCTATACGATGCAATTTTTTTATACACGCAAACCTGCCTCGTGTTTGTCTATAGATATTATAATTACCAACATCCATGACTCAGGTTCAAAGGTAAATGTTAACACATAAACACTTGCCACTAGCGGGTTTCGAACCCGCGACCGTTTGGTTAACAGCTAGGGTTACTAGCCACTAGACCAAACATGTCATCGAAGACAGTTTATATAATACATAGATTACTTTTTTATACATGTTATAAATACAAAACATCCATGATTCAGGTACAAAGGTAAAATGTTAACAAATAAACACTTGCCACTAGCGGGCTTCGAACCCGCGACCGTTTGGTTAACAGCTACGGTTACTAGCCACTAAAGCACGGTCGCTAAGCAGGAAGAACCTGTCTCTGTCGCTCCCGCGTAAATATATTACTGTCCCGTTCGGTCATTACACCTGTGCGAGCGCGACGGCAATATATTTACGCGGGAGCGACAGAGACAGGTAGTAACAGTGCAATGTACGAAATTCTTCCTGCTCAGTGACCGTGCTATGGACAAAAGGTTTAATTGAAGGAAGACACTTACCCGAGAGAGCGTTGGCGAAGGCGCTTGATGACGGCCGGCTTGAGTCGCGGTCCGGCCGGACTGTGAATGCCGCGGCCCGTGATCATGTAGAGCGTCACCTCGCGACGAATCGCCGGCGCAGTGTTCTCTGCCTCCTCTCGCAGCTTGCTTATGTGTTTGTCGAGAAATATGTCTAAGAACGCCTTCGCCTCCTTCACCCGAAACTGGTGCATCTCGAGTGTGACGCTGTCACAGCTCTGAGAGTTCAGCTGGAAAATTAAAAAAAAAGGACATGTAATAGAATGTAAGAGAATGTGAGAGTATTTTTATGTTTTATTATTTCTCATGTAATTAGAGCTATAAGCTTTAATGTGAACAAATAAATATACTCACTTTCATCTGGATGCTGGCAGCATAATAAGTATTCAACTCGTAATTCTGACTATGATAGTTGGCCGTCTGTCTGTAGTGATCAGCTCCGTCGAAGTAGCCTCTGCGTTGCATATCTTCCGCCTTTTGTATACACCTGAGTAAGTAATAAGTAAGTTTTAGTAGTGGCAAGGCACAGTGCCTCTCGCTGTCATTTGGGCAGCCCGTCTGGCGGCAGTAACCACCCCTTTACAGTAGACCACCGTGAAATAACAGCATATTCTGTGTGCTATTGTGTTTCGGTGAGAGTGAGTGAGAGATGTCAGAAACCATTTCCGTATCCCTACTAAATCATTTATCCTCAATCTTACAACGGTGGAACTCATCTGAGATCTTAAGAATCCATTTTTGCATATTTGAAACCCAATTCTAATTAAAAAATTTATTCTGGAAATAAAAACTTGTGTTTTTTCTGCTTTGGGTTTTGACCAAAAAGAAAACAATACTTAAAACAATAGGCTAAGTGACATATTTAAGTGTCATTAAAACTAAACTCCTCTCGAAAGGCTATTATAAAATCACTGATTATTTAAGCGACAAAGAAGCCTGGATTTAAGCGATTCAGAGCTCATACTATGTTTAGTATTGTATATATATACTTTATATGATTAGATATACTCACTTATTTCTCAACTCCATGTGCTTATACGCCCTATCACGATACATCTGCGCATCGGGTGGCTCCACTTGATAATAGTCTCCTGCGAAGTTCGCCTCCTTCTGAAAGGATGGACAAAATTGAAATATTTGTAGAATCGAAAACCTCAAAGGGCATAATATTTGTGTCCTTTCCTTCCCTTTCAAACTTTGTTGGACGTAATCTCACTAAATATGACATTTTTTATTTAACACTGTTTTGCTATTCAACCATGACAAACAAAACTTTTATTTATTTTCCTACAGATATGGGAAATCTGTCTACAAACATTACAATTATTATGTTTTTTTTTTTTTTTACCAAAATAGGCGACAATGTAAATTGACATTAAACATCATTCATTCAAACAATAAACGAATTACAAGCTATAATTAAAATTTATAAACAACTATAATTATAATTTTCTAAGTAGTTGGGTATCCCAAAGACTACTTGATGATGCAGCATCAGATCAAGGTTACCATGTCATATAAATACCACCGAAGTAACAATTTGATCTCCTTTATTTTTCGATGACTTAGTTGCAAAATATTGTGTTTTCTTCTTCTTCTTCTATTTACATAAAAACTTACTTAAGTTTTATTATATAAACCTTCTGTGAAAAATTATCTAACTGATAGTGAAGACTGCATCAAAATCCGTTGAGTACGAGGAGTGAACTGTTACACAGATGTCTAAAGAAGATAAAAAAAAGCTTACAGCTTTCCCTTTGTTCTTTTTTGCCTTGCGTTGTTCATTTTCCAATTCTTTCTCCCGCTGCCTCACATATTGATCAACACTTTTTTTATTCAAAATCCAGTCGTTTCCAGTGGACACCAGCAAAGACTGTAATAATAAAAATATTATTTTCATTATGCACTAATAATAAAAAAGAAAGAATAGACTTTGTGGTACCTTCTGAAGCCATAACATTAATAGTTTTGATATGTAGCAATTCTTTCCACTAAAAATTCATTTACAATACAATATTATAATTATTTCATTATAAAACTACTACAGCTAAAACTATTATACTAAATCTACAAAGTAACAGGTTTATTTTATAACATAAGCAAGCATCCACTAAGGATTTTGAAAATTTTAACTCTGAGACAAGCCGAGGGCAGGTTGCTAGTGTGCAAATGCATTTATATAGTTTATATTTCACAAATTTGTAAACTGCGTTTCATAATTCGATGGAGTAATTTGACAGGTTCTAATGTCAAATTTTAAAATAATGTTACCAGCGTTTATTCCATAGTGCTGTACTAATATCGCTTTTACTTAAATGGTTATAATATTTTACGGTAAAAATATTTTTTATCTTGTTTTATTAATTTAACATTCGTATTATTCTTATTTTAAGGTTCGAATTTCGTTTAAAGCAGGATTGCCAATGTCTAGGTTGATTTGGATGAATAAAAAAACAATTCAAAGTTTATATGTGAAGTCAAATGAATAAAAAATAGTATAATGCATTACATTAGCTATTAATTTTGTGATAATTTTATGTCACCTATGAAAATATTCTCATCATAAAAATTATAATAATCGAAAAAAATTGCGACTTATAGAACGGACTTTGCAAAAAAATTAATTCTAAACCAATTAATAAGTTTTTTAGATTAGGTGACATCACTATTTTTGTATGGTCAAAAACCTGCAACCCAGGAAATGTCAAATTACTCCATCGAATTAAGAAACAGATTATAGTATAAACTCACCTCAACGGTTGCTTTAAAATCATTGCCGGAAGCAATGAGCACTTCTGACAATGCTTCTTTAGACACATCGGGAAATAATTTGTAGAGCTTATCGCGACTGAATTTTGCGGCATAGTTTGTGGGCTCCTTGTTCTTAAGCGATTCATTCACCTCCTTCTGATATAACGACACTGCGAGGTCTTCGTCCATTATTTGCTTGAAATCCATAACTGGTTCCGAATTGTTTTCAACTTGTAATTTTTTCTTGTCTTCTTCGAGCAACTTCCTGTAACAATATTTTAGTAAAACAATAAACGAACGCTCAGTGATTCAAAGGTGACAGAAAGAGATCAAAATGTTTATGTGGTGGATGCATTGTGGAAGGAATTTGTCTCTGAGAAGCCGGACAACTGTCTACCTATTCCTAACAGTCTTGTAGTCCTGTCAATGAAATGTAGCAATATTTCGCTAAGATTATTTTGTTGGGGTATCAACAAAATCGCTTGGTGTGTCTATTTCTTCAGGGATGCCAGTAAAGCACAGCATTACTAACATCCCTACATTTTATCGGCTTTCAATTTATGGAGCACTAGTTATTATTGGCTACTATACTAATAAATAATAAGCAAAGTGATTACTATGCTACTTTAGATGTCTAACTATACTAGCTACTCCAAACAGTTGCAGTAGGTCCATAAGGATGAGTATTTTCTTGTATATATTCTAAGCAATAGTATGACTATAAAATGAATTATAAATACTCTTGTTTGGTCTATCAATCGATACTACTGTCTAAATAGATGGATAATATTAATGGCTGTTGCAGTTAATATTAAATTTGAGCCTTTCATTCGAGAAACATTTATGAATGTTCCAATAGTAACTCTTTTATCCTATATTTTTCTACAGCTAAATCATTTTGATAAAATTTCATAAAAAGATAGATGGAAAAGGATAGACTTTTTCACAGCAAATGCTTACATATTTTTTCTAATACATAATATCCAAGTTAATACATTTGGAGATATTTTTTAAGACAACAGTTAAAAGGAAAATTCTGACGGTCAACTTTGTGACAACCGAGACAAATGTCTCTTTAAATGTTTAGAAAACAATCATTAATAATGCAGTGAATTCATGAGAATGTATAATAAGGATTATAAATATATAACTTACCGTGCAAAATCTTCATCTCTCTTTATCATATCCATTTGCTTCGCTTGTTCATCTAGTTGATGCATTAGCGACTCTATCCAGTGAGCATTTATAGCGTTCAACATGGACATTGGGAGGCTAACTTTAGTCAATACGCCTTCTGGATATTTCATATCCGTCCTTCCAAATAGGTTATCTAATTGTGATATAAACTCTCTACCCAAATCAATATTTACAGTTTGTTCAGCCGGTTGAAGGCCATAATCATTGTCACTCTCATCTTCACTAGAGGTCTGATTTGAACTAGAACTTTGATGACCTCTATCTTCAACAATATTTGACCCAGATTGAATGCCCCCTGAATATTCTCCTACTTCCAAATAATTACCATGACGGTAATTTTTTATTTTAAAAAGTTGAGGCGAGTAATGCTCATTGGCAATGTTAATATTTTTTTCGATTTCTTGCTTCAATTGAAAATTGGTATCTGACACTGTTTTATCCTTCTTTATTTTCCTTTTAGCTTCCACTGAGCTTTGTATTTTTGGTTTTTTCGTATCTGTTGCTTCTGTAGTTTGAATTTTCGAATTTTGTACATTAGGTATTATATCATATGCCGCCAAACAATTACACAAATTATCACATTGATCGTCATCGTCATCTGGTTCATCTGGTACTTCATTATTGTCATTTTCTTCAAATTGTTTATTGTCTATACCATCGAGAACAATCTGAACAGCCCAATTTACATCACACCCACATTTTTCAAAAATATCACGTAAATCAGTTACATTCAAGTTAATAAACATCTTTCGAAATTTTTTAAAGTGGTGTTCGGCCATTTCACATACTTTAGAATTGTACAAATTGTCTGACTCACTAGTTTCTGTGCTTTTATCTAACATTCGATTTTCAGGTATTTTCTCCGGTACTGGATATATACGCAAAAAGTTAATATCTCTGGGAGTAGCAGTTAATATTTTTAAATGCGTATTGTAAATAGCGGTATCACCTTGACTAATGCAAGTAGAAACTGTATTTTTCTCCACTTCCATTTTTTCTTCAGTTTTTAGCAATACAGATGAATCATCCGATGCACGCATAATTATCGGTATTTGCCTCCAGTCTTCACAAATTTCTATTGAAGGACTCTTACATGAAATCTTATCATTTTTTTCACTTTGTGTTCTCTTTCCTTGAAGCTCTAGAGGTAATTTTTGTGTATCACAACTTTGTGCACCATTATCATCACTCCAACTTTCATTTTGATCCCATTGCAACTCAACCATTTTCATTTCATCAAAATGTTTCTGAATATATAAAAGTTGACTCTTATTGCTGTCTTTGTTTATTTGACTTATTTCCGCATTTGAGTTTTTGTTTTCTGTTGTACCAGAATCCACATTATAACTTTTGTTTATTGTGTCTGAAGGGTCGTTATTTAAAATTATATTATTAATTTTCGTATTTGAAGTAAGCTCAGTATTGTGTGCTGTGTTATCAATTGAAACAGTAGAATCTGAGGTCACATTTGACTTAAATGGAGGTATTAACCTCATGACAGGTGGTATCATCCCAGGCTTATATGTTTTTTTAAAATACTTTATGAGCCCTTCATTTGTTATGTTTAGACGCTGATATCTACTTAACATACGCTGTATTTGTTCTTGTGGTACATTGTGAATATTTCGTTTTGTAAGTTCTCTCACATTATATGCCCAAATAGTGTTGGGTTCCATCACTTCTATAATATAGCCATTGTTTACACCAAACTTTACATACGGATTCATTTCCCACAACTCGGTGTTAGTATTATCTACAATTATGGGACTTAATCCGCTATATGCTGCATTAATAACTCTCGTCTGATTCCAGTGATGTGCATCACCAAGCTTAAACCTATCATATTGATAACGTCCACCAAGTTTAAAATAATCATCAGTACTGAAAATGTGATTTTTATAATCATCGACATTTCTACCAATCATCTTTTCAACTAAACGTTGAGCCAAGTAAGTTTTTCCACATCCGGGAAGTCCTCTCAAAATGATCATAACACGGAAACCCATATCATGGTAATTAATTATTTTTCTCTGCTGCTCAGAATTTGAGATAGTCGTCTGCACCATCTGCCTTCGCTTGTTAGAAATTCGTGCAGCATAATACATTTCTGGTTGTTGATTAGCGGTATTTGGTTGTGAATTTAATTTTGGTTCATCAACACTGACAGGAATATCTTGATTAAAACTAGAAACAGAAGCAATAGCCTCATTCGCAGACTCTTCTTTTGGTGTGTCTGAACTTTTCTTCGTGACGTCTATAATTGTTTCCACAGAAGCCTCAACTGAAAATAGAAAATAAAAAATCTATAATAATATATTTTATTATAAATTTTGGAAGGTTATTGCAAAAGGTATTTGTTTCCAATTTGGCATTGAATGGCTATTGCTAATTAGATATTCAGAATTTATACTTATAAGCATAATGAGGCTTTAATAGTAAATATGGACTTGACCTGACTGCTTTAGACTTGACGGACCTGTTTTGGAAAACTAAGAAAAATTATAGACTTGACTTGACTTGACTAGTGTCTGGATCTGCTACTTTTGATTTTAATTTCAATTTTGCCTTTTTTTTTTTAAAAAAAACAGCTATTACAAATTGATATTTTTACAAATGACACTGGCAAAATCATAACGCGACAATCGACATTAACTTGACACTGGCAGACAATGGCCATTTTAAAATGAGCCGCATTGCCATTTAAACCTAAGAAGAAGAAGAAGAAGAATAGTAAATATACCAAAAAATTTGGATTATAAAAACATACGACAGGAAGTTAGAATACAATATCCAAAAGGTTAATGAAAAGAAATTACGTTTTAGTCCACTTTTTAAAAGTGAGAGTTGAGTTGCACCTTGTGTATTGTGTTATTTATTAATTTCAAAGAATCTAAATTAGGTAATTTAAGTATTTCATGAAATTTATTATTAGCCTTTCATTTGCCAACTTAATTTTATAATAAACATATAATACATAATATAGGCAATAATTAGTGGAAATAAGTTATTAAGTTCAGTGTTGGTGGGTCTTTATAACACAAATTCACATCTCGCAGTAAAGTGTAGCTCGATTTCATAAAATTCATACATTTAATAATACATTAATAATTCTTAATATAATTTATTAAAACAATTCTTGTAGATATAAGTATTTTTCTGTAAGTTCTGTGATTGGCAAGCAGGCTGACATGCCATTCAAAGAGAGCCTATATATAAGATAAGCCTATCAGTAAGATAGCCGATGTTGAAAATGATCTGGCAAGTAGTGGTAGGGCACACTATGTTACACAGTCATTTAGACAGCCAATCTTCTGTAAGGGCAGTAAACACCCCCTTACATAAGACTGCTGTAAAATAACAGCATGTGTGCTGTTGTGTTTCGGTGAGTGAGTAATAGATGTCAGAGACCATTCACCTATCCCTTCAGAATCCCTCATCCTTACGCCGGTTTTCAATAAACTATCTCTGGTTACGGATAGATCTTCAAATTGGGTTTCACAAGCTCCAGTAACACCTATCTATCTTTTGCTAAGAGGCGATAGGCGATATATCTCTGACCCTCTCGTACGTTCCTTTGCATGCATATTTACCATGAAGCAATAAAAAAAACTTACTAAAATGGACTTAAATAAAATTGTTACTGTTACAAATATATTAAGCACTACATAATTTACAACATGATATATTAAATAAATGTTATTTTGTTAAAAAAGTACCATTATTTATCAAAAAGTGCTTGATTGGAAATGTCGGAACGGAACGTCTCTGTAATGTTTTAATTAACAGCTGTGGCCTGTGACTTAACTGTGACATTTTCACAAACACAAAATAAAATCTCCGAAAGAATATTTTTGTATTTATACATATTATAGTAACATAAAATATAATTTAAATTGCTTTTTGCAGATGTTAAAAACTTAAACTTTTTTACTTTGACTTTTTATTAATGTTTAAAGTAGTTTAAATATAGGTAAATACTACAAAAATAAGAAGATATGAGTACTGTAAGTATTGTGATGTTATAAGTTGTATCCCGTATATTGCATGTAGAATTTGTTGATTATTTACAACTTGGTACCTTAATAATTATATTTGTTTATTTTTAGGGAAAGAGTGTGCCTCTAACAAAGGAGTTCGTTAGTTCAACTAGTGGAAGCCAACAAAATTGTGACAAGCAAGGCTACTAACACCAATAATAATAAATTAAAAGACGAAGCCTGATCCAGCGTAAAAGACCAGTTCAACGCATCCGTTTCTAGTTGTCCATGTACTCAAGTCACACGGGTCAATTAAGATTAAATTGGAGAAAACATGAAAAAAGATGTTTTATTTTATAACTAGTTGGTGACCCGACTTCGTCCGCGTTGAACGATGAAAAGTTACCCTGTCCTTTCTGGTGTTCCAGACACCGTGTATGCAAAATTTCATGGTGATCGGTTTAGTATTTTTTGCGTGAAAGAGTTACAAAGATCCAAACATACTGCCGCATTTATAATATTAGTACGGAAGTATGGATTTTGTTTGAATTAATTATGGATATTCAATATCCCTACCCTATCACTTTCATCACTGCTCGTCATTGTTTTGAAATTAAAAATTAAATCAAAATTTTATTAGTAATGCAATATTTTTGCATAATTTAATAAGTTTTTTGTATGATCCATAGGTATAATTGCTAAAAATCCACGGATAGAGCAAATCCTTAACTACAGTAACTTGACCTATCCGAGGTTAGCTGTCAAAACATTATAGAAATGCACAAAGCAGATATCTCATACAAAATTCTATCCACAGTAAACAGTAAGCACCCCGATGGATAGATAACTACTGAAGATAGAGTTTGCTATCTGTCTGTAGTTTATTGAAATGGAAAAACGTGACAGTAGATAGAAGTTGTTACTGTAGTAAGGCAAAACGATGGATAGATAGGTTATTGAAAATGGGTGTTATGGTCACCAGTGAACTTGCAGCACCTGTGGCATTGCTTGTGTTATAGGTCTATTGAGCTTTAGATAGAAAAGGGCAAGAGATAAGACTGCAGTGGATATGTTCTGCCATCCCTAGGTACACCTATCTGTGTATTTTGTTAATTATAGTTTGTTATTAAATACCAAGTTAATATCTATAGAACTTGATATTTAAAAAGTGAATTACAGTATTTAAAAAGTGAAATGATTAAATATTGTTAATTGATATACAATAATCAATTAACAATATTTAATCATTTCATATTCTTACACTCAGACTTTTATTGTGTACAGATATAAAAATGTCAAGTTGGTTTGTGAATGCTTTAAAAATTTAAGAATGGGTAGACCAATTTAAATTTGGTTTTCACATATGTAAAGAGTGATAAACTGGGAAGATTTTTATATATAAAAATTGCACCCCGGGCGAATCCAGGAGTGGGTTACTAGTCTGAAGATAACATATATTTGTGTATGAACATTACAAAATAATATGTATGTAATTTACAACTTGTAAATGAATACAATACAAATCATTGATGATTTGACAATTTGATAAGTAGGTAATAAAGTGTATTTATAATTTTTGAAATGGTTAACTGCTTAACTGACTTGATAGATTTTTAAGGACCACAGCTGTTTAATATAAGATGAAATTTCCTAATGACTTAATAAAATGACTTTTGTGAAATTAAACAAGTAAGCACATTTTTACATATCTACCATATGGCCTTAGGCATTTGGCCTTAATACATATTTTTCAATTTTTTTTTTTTTTGTAATGTAGTTACTCCTTATAAAGCAGGCTATCTGCCAGTGAGTCCCGTTAAAATCGGCCCAGTCGTTTCGGAGATTAGCCGCAACAGACACAGACAAATTTTAAAACTTGGTCTTTTGTTGTAAGTAGATTATGTACTTTGATACGCATTGAATAAAAATCAGTTATTTCGACGTTTCAAACAGACATCAAGTTTTTTTTATTATAGTCAAATTATAGCATAGATAAATAAGAGCTCAGAAATATATTCAAATGAGTAATTTATGGATAAGTAATCAAGTGCGCAGTTAGTGATAACAAAAGGTTGTATTCAAAAAATCAATAATCAACAAATGGTTGTTACTTACGATTTCCGTCACAGCTTATGATTATTGCTGATATTGCCTCTAGTGATAAAACGTCGCCAAACATGTTAAATAATATTTCGGCTTTCTGAGCATAATCGTTTTCATTTTGTTCCCCGTGGTCCTCCATAATTTTATCACAAAGATGCACCGATTTCGATTAACGTGAAAAAGTACTTTACTTTATAATGTAAATGCGTTATTCATTTAGGAACTATCTATTTCAAAACACGAGAAAATCTAAAGTGTTCGGAATAGATATTATTGTTTTCATCATTTATTATCCTCTGATATTCCATTATTTGTTTTTTTTAAACTTTTGTTATCCACGGCACTACACTGTCACTGCACACTGCTGGTATTTTTGTATTTTGTAAATTTGTATGTAATGTAATGTAGAATGGCAATGAATATTGAATGTTGATTGTAGTGTTGTAGTTGTAAAATATCTCAGAGTAAATAATCTATGGAGGCGCCCTATTCTACTATATGAACCGTGGCTATATAGATAACTGTTATATCGATACGTTAATGTCAAAAAGCATTTTGTCTCATTTTAACTAGGTTACAGTTGAATAAGAAAAAAGAGATAGAAATAGTATCTTGGTAAGCGCAAATTTTGGTAATACTCTTTGCTGACTTTATCAAAGCGTGACCGGTGACGCCATTTTATGTGCAGAATTTCGTGGAAGTATAGGAAATATTTTGTGGTTTTTGTGACAGAACGATTAAGAAAACTACTTTTTGTTGTGTGAAGGGCATTCTCCTAAATTGAAAAATTATGCCTTCGTGCTGCATCAAGCAGTGTAGGTAGTAATAGAAAAAACGAAAATCTCTTTGAAAGGTAGCCATTTTATGTGCCAAATTGTTTGAAGTGAAATTGGAATTTAGTAACGAGGGTTGAGGGGTATGCCCGGTCCATTTTGTTCTTGGGTCAGAGTATTATATATATATATATAGCAAAGAAAATGGATAGAATAGCCAGCGAGACACAGAGTATATTACTATCGATGGACAACCGATTGAAACTACAAATTATATCAGTGTTGCCAACTCCATCCAATGCCAGATAGAATGCACAACTCTTAAAAATATCTAAAAATAAAAATAACACTATTTTTCGGATTATTTCTAATCTTTCCTGCTCCGCCAATGGTAAGGTAACATCAACAGCTTATTATTTGTTATTTGTAAATGATTATTAGGCAATTGTAACGTACCTAGGTACCTTAAAATTTTAATTAGATATACTTATCGATATTTTTGGCCAATATATTTTGGTCCGATATATCGATATATCGATACAAAATATCCAATATCGAAAATTGTATCAAAAACGATATATTTTTTATTTATTTATGTAACTAAGTAATCGCTAGAATCCAAAACCGTAAAAGATAATCGAAATGAACGAAAAAAAAAGTCAACCAAACAAAGGCGGTCCTCCTTTATTACCTCTAAAGCCTCTACCCTCCATGGCATGGACGTATAGAATAATATAAACAGAAAACCATTAAGTATCTTCAAAAAAAAACCAATTTCAATTTACTTTCTATGTGGGTAATTTATTATACGTAACAATATAATATATTGTTACGTCATCTACTTTTTGTTTGGTATAGGTACTGTCCTCTGTCACCAATCTATATAGCACAGTATTAAAATAATGTATATTTTGTTTAAAATTGACTATTGATATTATTGAGTTAGACTGATTTAAATACATTTTTATTTTAAAACCGCAAAAATTTTTTGAAAATTTGACCGATATATCGATATATCGATATTTTTTTTCACTTCCGACAACCCTTTATGTTCTTTTCCTACTTAAAGCCCAGCACAGACTAATACGCGATTCCAGTATGAACAACTTGAAATTAAATATCCTGCCTATATAGCCTAGCCTAGGCTAAAAAACTGCTAAATAGTGCCAAACCCTACTATTAGGTAGTGGCCGCAACTTCATCTGCGTTGAAAAATGAATAATATAACACCTAAAAAATATCTTAGTGGCGCCCAATTTCTTATCTTTTTAGAAGACCCCTCGGGAACCTAACATTTTTCCAGGATCAAAAGTATCCTATAATTATGTAATCCAGGTAATAAACTACCTATCTGTGTGCCAAATATCATCCAAATTTGTTAAGCTTTTTGGGTGAAAGTGTAACAAACATCCATATCCGCAAAAACTTTCGCATTAATAATATTGGTAGGATAATATTATGGTACTGTCACTAACACATATGGCTACACTGCGCGAGGCCAAAGCGTGTGAGTAGGTATTGATTTACTACCTAAGGCCCGGACTCCACCAAAGCGTTGACAAGACGAGCGAAGCGAAGATGTGTAGAAACAACCATTAGAATTCCGTTATTTATTCATCTCCGCTCCGCTCAGCTAGCGGAGAGGAGATTTGTCATATTTGTATGGTAATCTTTGATTCATAAGCCGACAACGGCTCACAGCGGAGATGTGTTTGGAGGCGTCCGTATGCATCTCCGCTTTGGTGGAGTACGGTCCTAAGACTCGGCCGATATCAAGTAAGAGTACTTGATCTTATTAGCGCGTGACTACAATTTGAATAAAACGAGGGCTTTCCCGGAGTATAGTTTGTGCCTCGTATGTCGTATGCAACTATCTATAGACGAAACAACGCGCACGTACCTAACCTACCCATAATCTATGTACCTACAAAAAAGGTAATGTAAGGGAATAACTACACTTCACTCTCTTATTCAGCTCCATTCGCGTTTCGCTGGGCGATTTTGGTTACACTTACAGTTCCGCTCATGTTTATATACAAAATTTCTGTTCATATTACAATCTATATTTATACTTCTATATCTACTAATATTATAAAGAGAAAAGATTTGTATTTTTGTATGTTTGTAATAAATAAACTCAAAAATTACTAGACCGATTTTAAAAATTCTTTTACCTATACAAAACTACAATATCAGCGAGTAACATAGGCTATTACCTATTTTTAAAGTTACGAGGATGAAGTCGTGTGCAAGACCTAGTGTAATATTTAATAAACAGAAATTTAGTATGGATATGGAGATGCGTACCTACGCGTCCAGTCAACTATAAGGTTGACTAGCTGACTATTGACAATGTCCGTTAAATAAACTTTATAATAAACAACGTCTTACTGGGAATTACTATTAACAAATGTTCAATGTAAGTACTAAGTGATTACATTTCCAATGTTCAGCATAATGTTAAACCGTTTTAACATTATGCTACCCAAAACCTACCGCGATAATTAAAACGCTGACCGTTACAACAATCTTGCAATTAATACAAACTGCAATACCTTTGTTTAATAATTCAACGTAATTTCAAATGACAGCTGATTAACCGCCATTTAAAGTCACTGGTCACCGGGAATGATGGAGCTGATATATCTTTGTTTGTACGGTAAAAGTCCCAAAGATTAAAAAGAAAATAATTAAAAAAATCGCCTATAGAAGGATACAGTAGGTAAACCGAGTGCATAATTTAATAAAACATAAAAATATTTCTAAAAGTAACTAATCGACACTTTACTTGTAGTTGGTGAATGCATTTTTCACCAACTACAAGTAAAGTGTCATAGTTGGTAAATTCTTTTTTGCAAAATTATATATACTTATGCTCAGGTCATGATTGTTATTAATACACAAACCTTCCTAGTATAACTATCGCGTATTTAAAAGTAAACGCGTCTCTAGGAAATCTTGTTAATATTTTACATCAATAGAATTACTTACAGTGATTTAGGTATCTACTAGGTATCTTTAAAATTTAATCTTCAATTAAATACTCATGATGAATGAATGATAAATACATATAGTAGCTTAAAATCTGATGATTAGGTATATTTTTTTCAATATTATTTAAGGTATAGCTAATTTTTCCACAGTATTAAGAATGGACTGATTAACTATCAATGCGAGCGAAAACGCGGGAATCAACTAGTATAAAATAATGAAGCCAGTAAAAGATAATGCCTACTAGAAATTAGTTTTATTAGTTATTGTTTTCTTTAATAATTAGGTATCTAAGTGCTTATTCGTTCAAAAGAAAAAAATGTACTTACAAATTTAATTATTGTTATTTTTTACCATTATTAATGCCAATTTGTCATAACATTAGAGCCTATTAAAAGTTATTTTTATTTGAAAATTTCTCTCAAACAAAGAATAAGAAATTTTATGACTTACTTTTTATTTCAACTTTTTTTATTTCTAAGTCTGTCTATATTATAAATACTTTTTTTTTACTTAAACAAGTTAGTAACTATTTGAGAGCCTATATTCAATCAAAGTTATTTTTCTTATGAAATGTCTCTCAAAGAATAAAATTTTGAGTTTTTTTTCTGGCCGTTTTATGATGCCGCATTTGGTTTTATCTATACTTTTTATTTGTTGCCAAGTCTTTCTATATTATAAATAGATTTTTTTTAACTTTTGCAAGTTTAGTCATCGCTTTAAAACCAAACTTATATTTAGGTAGGTATTTAGAAATTAGATGGCAAACAATAGATCTAGTTTTTCGATGGAGTGAGTATTTAGAATGTAGATACCTAAGTATACAAATAATGACGAAGTTAATTAAGAGATGAGAATTGCTATATACCTATTACTTATATACTTATTTCAATTATTTAGATAATTAAATAATTTGGTATTCATTCAAAAGATAAATGTTTAATAACAAATTTTGAATAGATAAATATTAGATATATTTTTTGTTTGTTGCTAAGGGCCTCTTTCACGAGTAGTGTCAAGTAGGCTAACCGCCATTTAAAGTCACCAGTCACTGGGAATGATGGAGCTGATATACCTTTGTTTGTACGGTAAAAGTCCCAAACATTAAAAAGAAAATACTTACTTAATAATAAAAAATCTCCTATGCAGTAAACCCAGTGCATAATTTAATAAAACATAAAATTATTTCTAGAAGTAACTAATCAACACTTTACTTGTAGTTGGTGAAAGAGGTAGTAATTGTAAGGACAAAGTTTGTATGAAAGTATATACCTAACACAGGAAAAGTCGAAAATTTCGATGGTAAGCAGGTATTTTTTTTTTATGAAATCACAGGGCAACGACTATCGGGTCACTTATAGGTATACTCTAATTCATTTGCGCAAGAGATTTTATTTTATGTAAACAAATTTAGGTATATCCTTAAAAAGTGGATTTTCAAACATAAAGTTTATGTCTATATCACAGTGTTAAATTAAAAAATCTTGTAAATGTAAACTGTTTATTTGTTAGAAAAATATGCTTTTGAGTATAACGGTTATTATACTAAGTAAGTTACAATACGTACTATGACTATAGTAAGTTTAATGTGCATTTATTGTTAACTTTTTACGTATCTTTGTTTACATAAAATCTCTTTCTCAAATGAATAGAGAGTATAACTCATATTATAATATTTTCACATTATAATATACATTTTGTATGCCGAATATTAACATAATAAGTATCTAGTAATAATTTTTATCAAGGTATGCAACAGAATTAAGAACTCCTAAGTGTTTGATCGCCTTAATAGGCGTTAATAGTAGCTCTACTCACCATGACGTCGAGCTTAAATTTTATTACAATAATAAAAAAAAATACTTAATTGAAATTTAAAATTGAATAAAAAAAGAAAAAAGTCATCATTAATAAGTATAAAATCCTAAAAATGCTAAACCTGGAAAAACAGAAAAATAATAAATATACAATAAACTCACAGAACAATTTTCCTCGACCGAACTGGGTAGAGTAGGCAAACCAACTTAACACTAATACTGCACTGGATTGAGAAGGTGTTCGCGCACGAGTGCTTCTCGTCGAAAACGAACTTTTACTGATCGAGCATAAGCATGCTTTGCGCTCTACAATTGGCCTAGAAGGGGCCGAACAGGAGGGGATGATACCTCTCCTGTTCATTCATCTTTTGACTCAACATGACTCAACCAATCAGAGCATGCCATTTTAATTCTATTGTAAGAAAAATAGTTGGATGTTCTTTCTTATTTCACCAATTTAATTATTAAGTTAATTATTAGTAATTAACTAATACATCAGTACAAGTGACTTTAAAGATATATTTTAATTTAAAATATTTTCCATCACAAAATATATTGAAAAATAATTTATTTTAAAGATTCATTGTAGTCCATCAGTAAGCTAGGTTTAGGCCCCATTGGCCCGGCCGAATTCATTAATTTTAATAACACCCAGAAAAATTTCCCCATTCGCCCGCGTCATATACCTTTTTTTACATAAAAGGGAATATTTTATTGAACATGTACCTCCATATATGCTATAAAATAACTATAGACCCGCAGACCCGCTTCCGGCATCGCACGGATGGAATTTTTCATCTGAGAATTATATATTCACACAAACCTTCTTTGTTTCTCACACTCATTCCATTTGTAGAAAACCGTATCAAAATCCGTTAGAAAAAATCCGTTAGGTACTCGTAGTTTAGTTAGAGGAGAAACAGACAGCGACTTTATTTTATAGACACCTACTTATCTGCTCTGTCTGTTTGACCACCGTTTAACTTTGCCATCGGAAAGGCAAGAAGATTTTCCCCTTCACCATTTAATTAGCTGGTGCTTGCGACTTTGTCCGCGTTGAATATAAAAAAAAATAACACCTCAACAACGCCTGACAAAGTTATCATATTGACGGCGGTGGCACCGCGCCGCCACTGTTGACGCAGTGGTGCTGAATTTTTATACTTCTAGAAGATCCTTCGACAACCTAATATTTTTCAGGATTAAAATTAATCTAGGTATATGTTAATCCAGGTAATGTTATCTGTGCGCCAAATTTCATCCAAGTCCGTTCAGCCGTTTTTGCGTTATTATTACCAAACAATACATACTTTCGCATTTATAATATTGATGGAATACAGCTTCGGAAGCAACAATGGGTTTCTAAATCATCTAGAGGTTTCTAGGTTTCTAAAGAAAAGACATTAAGTAATTACTTACCTACCTAACATTTTCGATACATTAAGTAATGACCATATCTGAACAAAAACAAATATTAATTACAAAAATATATAATGATAATGAATCATCTTAACAGGTACAATTTTGAAACCAATTAAGTAGTTCCACTCATTATTATTGAGTACTTATAGCTATTGTCACTTAACCTTTTTTGAATATATGTAGATATATATACTTAAAGATGTTAATTTGGCTTGTATACGCTTCAAAAACTCGAGAATGGGTAGACTAATTTAAATTCGGTCTTCACATATCGAAAGAGATTTAAACAGGGAATTGTATTATATATAAAATTGCACCAGGGCGAAGCCGGGAGCGGATCGCTAGTAAGTTATAATTAACTTATAACTTTTTTTATCATCGTCAGGTATAATTATATCGTTAGATCAGGCTTAGATACATTAATAGTACTAGGTAGTTATTTTAAACGAACCTAATAAATATAAACAATATAGTGTTTGTTATACGAGACAAATACTTACCATTATCCGACGGCTACTAAAGAAATAAATTATAATAAAAAAAGGAATTCCGAAATATGTAATTACAAATAAATAGCTACACAACAAAAGGCACAAAATAAATTTAAAACAGTACCTATTTCTCAAATATGTATTTACAAATAAATAGCCAAGCTGCAACAAAAGGCACAAAAGATATTTAAAAAAGTAATTCTCAAATATGTAATATGTATATTTACAAATTAATAGCCATGCAACAAACAATAGAACTCGTAGAACAGGTAACAATAGGATCATTTTATTATCGATGGCTTTGCAGTAATTATTAGATATTTTTAACCCCTGACATTTTGTATATTTTTAAAGCAATTATACAACATTATAATTGCTTTAAAATCTACATATAATGGGCTTTTTAGAAATGTATAACACTATATAACTATTCCCAAAAATTTTTGAATGAAATTAATTTTGAATAGACTTTCTTAAGAATGACACTTTGTTGTATGAGTATTAAAAAAATATATTCCAAATGTAATTCATGCAAAATTACTACATTATAATTATTAAAGTTCCACTCTTATACTATTGAATAAGCTTTTAAAAGTGCGTCAGTAACGACATTAGAAAAACGATTTTTGATATGGCGTTGTTCTACCATTTTCCATAGTACGGCATGCGGGAGACGATCAATCAAGTATCAATCAAGTAGTCTGCGGAAGACCCAACTCCTCAACAACTTCATCAGATATAGGCTTGTTTGGGTTCAAAAGAAAGTCGAGTTAGTTTATAATTTTAATTACAGCTTGTTATTAGGATTACACATAAGAAATTCAAAAAATTTTTAACAATGATTCACACAACAACATAATATCTAATAGAATAAGAACTAAAGACACAGAGATCCCTGTGGACGGCAAAGTGATGCCGGTAAAACTACATACACGGTTAAATACACACATATGCAATCAAACTACGTCTCGCCTTATTAAAATATTTACTAATGAAAATGCCGAATTGCGTAATAAAAGGCTGTAAAAACTAGGTTAAAAAAATAAAAAGTAGGATGGAATCACATTTCACACGTAAGTAAATTTTAAAATCAAATTTTTCCAAAAAAAAATATCAACAAAATTTGAGGTTATAGTTTGGTACGCAAAATCTCAATACAGTAAACTCATCATTATGTTATAAAACCGGCTTCACAAATTTTTTTTCGGGAAATTCCTTCTATAGTTCTTATTTGGTCTTAACAAATGAATATCAAAAAAAAAATGAAAGAAATGAATGCGGCTTAATAGACGACAGTAAAAAAATCCCTTCATTGGTGACAGGCATATCTATTGGAAAGTGTATCCTTAACGCCTTAAGAGACTCCTATTCCTCCGACATAAAGGAATTCTTCGGCTTCATATCCTCGATCCACGAAATCTGTTGCCGCAAATACAGTATTCTGTACACAGAGAAGCAATTCTTGAATGTTTGGAATCCATAGATAATAAATGAACCGTGAAATAATGTCAGACAAAAAATGGATGTTCTCATTAAATACTAGCTGTTGCACTCGACTTCGCACAAAATATAGCCTATGTTACTCGCTGATAATATAGCTTCCCAAAAGTGAAAGAATTTTTCAAATCTGTCCAGTAGTTTCGAAGCCTATTCAATGCAAACAAACAATCAAATCATTACTCTTTATAATATTAGTAAGTATAGACTAGCTGGTGCCCGCGACTTCGTTCGCGTTGAAAAATATATAAGCAACTAATTGAACCCGGCCACGCTTCGCTGTACTTAAGTCAGCAACGTTCCATGGTTGCCATAGCAACGGTCAACGTATGAAAATTATGTTTTTTTTTATAAAAAAAACGGTATCCGTTGAAATTTTAGGGAAAAAGTATATAAGATCATTCCTCTGTTTAAATGCAAAGTTGTGTAAAGATTTCAAGTCAATCCGTCGGTTAGTTTTTGAGTAATACATAAACGAACACAACATTTTTATATATATATATAATACTGATATAACGCTTGACCTTTTTGGACAGGTGTTAGTTTTTCATTTTATTTTATATGATCCCACGGGAACAGTACTTTTTCTGTTTTAAAAGTAACTACCCCATTCTTTCAAGTCTCCCTGACAAGGTTTATGCAAAATTTCATTACGATCAGTTGAGTATAGCTAAAGCGTGAAACGGTAACAGACAGAGAGACAGAATTACTTTCACATTTATAATATTGGTATGGCTTGTACGAATGTTGCAACTAAAGTCGTCGAAAGAAATAAGGGTAAATAAAGCGAAAATTAATGGAACAATATTCAATCGGTTAAGTAGTTTTTGAGTTTATCTATCTATTACAAGCAAACATGCAAAAAATCAAACCTTTCCTCTTTATAATATTATCTAATCTATTGTAGATAATAATCAATTTGGACTGATAATTATACCATCTTCTAAAATCTTATCTTATCATATTTATTTCTCCTCTTTTACCATTATAAACGCCTTTAGTGAGAATTAACATACTCACTTTTGTTCCTGTAAAGTTGCCTGTATCACATTGTGGCGAACTATTGCGCGGGAGCATTTGAGATCGGAAGACACACGCGTACATTGCAAATAACCTAACTGGTACGCCTTCTCTTTCAATTTTTTAGCCTGTAAATTAAATACCTTTAAATATTTATGTTCTTGCAAATAAAGATTTTCATGTATTAATCATCTTTATTCACCCAAAAATAAATAAATAATAAATAAATATCTTCACACATTCCACACAGCACCATCTAGTTCCACATCAAGCAACTATAGGCTTGTATTATGGATGCCAGACAGTTGATATACGGTCAAACCGGCCAACTTTGCCCATGGCGGGTAACTTTTCTCAAGACATGCTCAAGAACAAAAAATAAACTATGGATTGAAAGTCTCTCTAAAGAAATAGCAACATTTTCTTAATTTCTGGTCAAATTTAAATATATTATGTCTGTTCACATTGACCGATCGATGTTTTTCTGACTGCACCCATTTATCAGTAACACGCGTTCAAAATTGGATGTATGTGAAGTGGGCCAAAATTAGTGATTACTTTTTCACTTATCGTGACCAGTAGCTTTACCATGTAAAGGTATTATGTCTTTACCATGAGTTTACAATGACCGCACTCGCTAGCGAGAGTATAAAATATTTATATTGAAAATTGTCAATTGTCAATATTGTCATAGAAAGAAGGTGATAGGCAACCCTAACCCAGTGTTTCAGTGTGTATGAAAATTTAGTTGGCGTGGAGTGTAACATTGCCCACCTCAATAACATTAAAAAAAAATGATATAGACATAGTAACATTACGAATAGCAGCTTTTCATCATTCGCTAAAACATACCTCATTACTAAAGCTTCAGGCCTGATATTCGTGGAGAAATCAAGGTTGAGCAATGTTGTACACTTCTGTAGGTAACTTTGCCCAGCTCTTTGACTGCAATTTTGGGTGCATGACTGAATTCTCTTGGGTGCAGAGACGCTATTTGGCGTAATATATAGTAGTAAACATAATGGTTATGTTTGCTTTGTATTATAGAGCATATTGTTCCTAATATCTTAATATTAAGCAAAAATGCGGGCAAAGTTGGCCGGTTTGACGGTACTACATAGATTTCTTTTATTTTTGGAAATACATACATATTATAGATACAAACGTCTATGACTCAGGTACAAAGGTAAAATGTTAAACATATAAACATATTTTGCCCCTAGCGGGATTCGAACCCGCGAACGTTTGGTTAACAGCTAGGGTTACTAACCACTAGACCACAAGTGTCGTCAAATAATAAAAATGTTTAACTTATATTATAACAAGCAACGTCACATGTGCTCCAAATGCGGTGCTGACCATAGTTAAGGATAAGGGATTGGGACAGGAAATGGGTTCCGGCATCCCTTACTCACTTACAACAGCACACATTACTGTTATTTCACGGCAGTCTTCTGTAATGGGGTGGTTACTGCCGCCAGACGGGCTGCCCAAATGACAGCGATACGCAGTGTGCACTATCCTATAATACTATGGTCGGCAGCGCGTTTGGAGCACATGTGGCTTTGCTTGTGTTATAGGCGACGGACGGTATATAGCTACCTGTCATCAAGTCGACAGCCTGTCTGTCGATCTTAACATCAAAAAACAACTTGTTATAGACATCTCACCCGTTTCTCCAAGATGTCCGCAGGCCAGCCTTTGACATGGGAGGTGAGTTCGGAACGCACGTAGTTCACAAGAGAAGGCGTCATCATAGGACAAGGCGAACGCTGCATCCCACCACCGACCACCGATGAATAGCTTCCCAAACATTCCACTGAAAAAAGTATAAATTTAAAAAAATCCGTCGCCAATCCGAACGCTTGATTGTGAACTTGCCTTTATCCATGCTAATATTAAAAATGTGAAAGTAATTCTGTCTGGTTGTTACATATTCACGCTTTTACTGCTCAAACGATCATCATGATTTGCATACACATTTTCAGGAATACAGAAAAGGACATGAAAGGTATTTCATCCAGGTAAAGTTTTGTCGCCGAGAGATGATCCATATTAATATTATAATTATAAATGCGAAAGTAACTCTGTCTGTCTGTCTGCTACCTTTTTACGCCTTAACTACTCACCCGAATATCATGAAATTTTGCATACACGTTGTCAGAATTACAGGAAAAGACATAGAGGCCTTTCATCCAGAAAAAAAGTACTGTTCCCGAGTGATCGTCTAAAAATATAAAGAATTGGGCGCCACCGTCGTCACAGCGATAACGATGTCAGGCGTTATTACTCATAAATATTTTGTTTTTCAACGCGGACGAAGTCGCGGGCACCAGCTAGTAGGTATTAATATAAAAATGTGGAAGTAATTCTGTCTGTCTATCCATCTATCTGTTTGTTACCTTTTCACGCTTTTACTGCCCAAACGATCATCATGAAAATTTGCATACACATTTTCAGGAATACAGAAAAGGAGAACCATTTATCCAGGTAAAAAGTTCTGTTTCTGAAAGATAATATATGAAAATAAAATTCTAACGCCTTGCAAAATTATAACAGCAATATAATTGGTCATATATTTTATCAGGCATTAATTTTTTTTTTACTGCGGACGAAATCGCGGGTACTTAGTAAAAAATATAGTACTAACTCTTTTTTTGCACGGGCTTTTCAAGGTGTAATGGTGGCGCGTATGGGTCCATATTCTCAGAGAGCAAGGGAGTTGGCGGTCCAGGGCCGCGCTGCGGTGATTCCACGCCGGTGGGCCCAGTGGTGGGACCGCTGGGCGGCTCAGAACCTGATGACGTCCCACTCGCTCCATTGTTCGTCGGTAAAGTTTCGCTCTGAGAAAACCACATTTCATTGTTCAATTCGTTCCTGCCCAGCTTTTTTTTATGTTAAACTCGACAGACAGGCTGACTTTCCATTTGATGGTAGATAGGTGGCTACCGTCGCCTATAACACAATCAACAGCCCTGGTGCTGCAAATGCACTGCTGACAGCGGACATGTTTAGGAAATGACAGGCAAATGGGCTCTGAAATCTACTCACAGCAGCAGCAGCACATATGCTATTATTTTACGGTGGTCTTCTGTAAAGGGGTGGTTACTGCCGCCGGACGGGCTGCCTATTTGACAGCAAAATGCAGTGTCCGCCACAAGTACTTTCCAAATCCATACCAGAGCCAAGAAGTAGGCTGAAGTAGTATGAAGTAGACCGCCAACCTGCCTGCCACCCTTTATAGTACAAAAAAATGTTAAAAACAAATATACATATAACTTTGAGTAGTAACTTACCAGTTTATTGGAATTGTCGACGACCGAATGTAAATTATTCCTTGTAATGGAGTTTGATTTTCCGCCCCCATATGGAATTTTTGAGAGTGGCATTCTTCTTTTCGGCGATAAGTCCATATCTTGAAGAGCTGAGCTATCTGTAAAAAATAAATGTGTAAATTTTTATATAAGCTAGACAAAAGAGACAAATAGTCACATAATTTTCCCACCCATTCATGTATGGTCAGTATGTTTTAGCCTTGGTCGTTTATAAGCATTACCACGAGGACTAATATCTAAGATCCGTTTTCACTATTAATTCTCTTATAATACTATTTTTTATTTTTATAATTAAAAACAACATGTTAAAATCTATATTCACTGTGCTATACACATATTAAAATAATTATGTTCTAACAGAGTTCTAACAATGACAGCTGATATTGAAGTCTGCTTGGGTTTTGTTTTTTTTATGAGGTAATTTTTGACAAATGTGTACGCGTGCAATTATATTTATATGAGTATATTTCCGAAGTTGTTATTGATTTGACAATAATTTTTAAGCAGCAATAAAGGCGATTTTATATAACTAAATGTAGTTAGTACCTATAATAATAATAAAATTTCCCTTAAAATTTAACTACAACTACCTACCCTCTTTGTAAATTATTACAAATTTATCAATAAGTAGGTACCTGCTAATATTATAAAGAGAAAAGATTTGTGTTTTTGTTTGTAATGAATAAACTCAAAAACTTCTGAACCTATTTTAAAAACTATTTAACCTATTAGAAAGCTACATTATCAGATCAGCAAGTAATGTAGGCTATATTTTATAAAGTTACGTACGCGGACGAAGTCGCGTGCAAAAGTTAGTTTTTCAACTTTTCAATAAGATTATTGTATAAGCAAGCTAGTCTCTGTCTCTAACAATCCAAATTCCAATATAAAATATAACATTTCACTTACGATATATACTGAAAAGAGAACGTTACGTTGATTGAATATGAATACGTTGCCAAAAGATTAATTATTAATTTTTTATTTTTGGTTTTGTACATATTGGAAATTCATAAAACACAAGACACACTTTGATAGCGGAATATAAGCTCGTGGCACAGCGCCATCCGGTGATATTTTTAAGTACTAAAATAGTATGACGATATCATTGGTCGTATTTTTAATAATCTGTTAATAAGATGCGGCACTTTTCGTGACAAAGAAAAAGCTTAGTGAAGGGCAAATAACTCACCAATTGCATCACTTAAAATACCGGCTCTTATAATTTGAATATTACCTACCTACCTAAAATATTATGATGCACTTAAGATGTTACCATGCGAATTTATTTACAAACACACGAATTTTATAACTAAAAATATAGTGAAATACCTACAAACTGCACAAAAATTTATATTAATTTTCAGAAAATATTCAGAAAATAACGAAAAAACGCTATTTTTTTCTGATTCTATCTACTTACATTCGCTATCAAGCACTATGGCCAATTTTATGTTATAAATTTTTTATTCAGGATGCTATTTGTTTTGTAAATTGTTTTCCCAAATACCTATGTACCTACATGAACTTTTTGTTTATAAATTAGACATAGGTATATGGAAGCAGGATGGGGAGAAGGGACGTGATATCTTTTCTTGGGTCCGGCTCTCTCTCTCTGAATCTTGAAGGTTAGCCGTCAACTTCCTGAAGGGATCTCTGTCAAGACTAGTTGCTCGACCGAGGTGATTTCAGTAAACTCGAATATTTCTCAACCTCCGTCTTTCATCTTCGCCCAGCGCCTCTCATCCCTTCCACATTACCCATCATAAAGAACCGGAGCAGACATCTGTTATGTCTAAGCACGTGGATAATATATGCAATTTTGCTTTTTTGATGGTTCACACCATCGTCCGGAGCTTTGACTAGCCGATTTCTAAGTCGTTGCACTGTTAGGTAATTTCACATAACAATATCATTCAAATTTCTGACCTTTCCCGTGGAATTTCCAAAGAAATTCTTTCATACAAACCTTGTCCTGCTAATTTTAAAAAAATAACAAAAAAAAAAACAGTAAAATTGGTTGTGCCGTTCTCTAGTGTTTGATTGTATTATGTTCGCATAATCGTAATATTTAACCGTGAAGGTCTCCGTGTCAGATATGTGAAGTCATGTCAGTTTGCAGTGGGCTTTCGTGGTCGACTAATAGCTCAATCCTCTTCCTATTGACAAGCGATTCGAGAGTAATATGTAAGTATAGGTTGATAAGTCGCCATAATTTGATTCGGAGTGGCTGGAACAGTTTTGTAAATTAATAACAATTAATTCTTGCTTTACAGCTATGATATGAATTCCATTTTGCGGTTATTAATTGTCTGGCTTTTTTCTTTTGTCCTAATGGTATGGAGCGTTGTCCATAATGATGACATGCAACTTATTTAAATATTTGAGAAAGTTGGATAAACCACTAAAATTTTTGAAAATTTATTTCCTTGTTATTCAGATTTCTTTACGGACTTATTGCCACAAAAAATTACATCACTAACTAATATTATAAATATACTCTGTGGACTAAACACGTCAATTTGTTTTGGGTTTTGACAATTTTGACATTTGTTTGTGATTGAAAGTTTGAATGAAATGCAAATGACATGAAATAAGTTTTGTTTAATTTAAACGATGTAATTAAATATTTTGTATAAATTGAATCTTTGTATAGGCTGAAAGAATAGAAGACTACAAGAGACAAGATAAGACTTGAGCGCTACTGCTGTCGTCGTGGTGGACTTCTATTTGATTTCTTGGAATTAGTTCTTTTGATATTCTTACTATTGCTTATGAATATTGTCTGTAACTAATAATTTGATAAGTTTATTTACGTATTAAATTGGAGATATTCAGCAATAATGGGAGATAGTTTCAATCAAAGTAACAAGACGATGGCGCCAGTAATGATGGACTATGACTTTAAAGTGAAGACACAGAATGAACGCTCAAAAGTCGAGGACTTATTCGATTACGAAGGATGTAAGGTTGGCCGAGGCACTTACGGTCACGTGTACAAGGCCAGAAGAAAAGATGGTTCAGATTCAAAAGACTATGCCTTGAAACAAATAGAAGGCACAGGCCTTTCTATGTCAGCTTGTAGGGAAATAGCTGTAAGTATATTTGTAATTTTTTTACCTCATTGCGCTTGGTGGTACGTTAGAAAGAGTCACGGCATCCTAAATTTACAAGAACTTTGATAGAATGGTTATTAGTTGCTATTATGACATTCAAACTCAATAAGTTGCTATCATTATTAGAAAAATATGAAGTTATAATAAATTAAAACAATAAAATACAAATATTTGAATGCCTGTGTTTGGTAGAACATACTTTGTAATTTAATAACATTTTTGTAATAACATGAAATAAGATCCTGTATACACCATTGTGTTTGTGCAAATAAATATTTAATTATTATTTTTACTTTCAATTATTTCAGTTACTTAGAGAGTTGAAGCATCCAAATGTAATAAATTTAATAAGAGTATTTCTTTCACACACGGATCGTAAAGTATGGCTACTGTTTGACTATGCTGAACATGATTTGTGGCATATTATCAAATTCCATCGGGCTGCAAAAGCCAATAAGAAATCTGTTATGGTGCCAAAAGGAATGGTGAAAAGTTTACTTTACCAAATATTAGATGGAATACATTATTTACACTCCAACTGGGTTTTACATAGAGATCTGGTAAGATATATTTAAATTGTATTAATTTACAAAAGAGCTGTCGGGGAACCTTTACCTCCATGTAAATCTTGTGATCTGTCAGAGACTTGTAAACTTTAGAACAAACTTCTAGATGAGGTGTTTCCATCCTGCTATATGCCTCTTCAGAGAAGCTGTAAATAAAATCTTGCATGGAAGTCAGTCTACCTCTGCTTCTTTTGATCTTGCTTTTGATGTTTTTGATGCCATATAACATTTAGTGGAATATTTTCATAATAAATAATAAATTACTTAATCATATACTTCTAGATTTTAGCAAATAGAACCTGTATTACTCAAACATTTTCAGAAACCAGCAAATATTTTAGTGATGGGTGAAGGTCCTGAGAGAGGTCGCGTTAAAATAGCTGATATGGGGTTTGCGAGGTTGTTCAACGCCCCCTTGAAACCACTTGCGGATCTGGACCCAGTTGTGGTTACTTTTTGGTATAGAGCACCTGAACTTCTTTTAGGCGCCAGACATTACACTAAAGCAATTGGTAAGTAATTCATGTCAAAATAAATCTATACTTACCTATAATAAAATATTAAAGAAGCTGTGTCTGTCCATTGAATATTTTTTCAAAAAAACAATTTGTACATGTAGTACTTATGTTACCATACAGAGGTCTGAGTTTTCCGTTCTGATATCTTTCATTGGACACCCATTTATTTTCTAGACATTTGGGCCATAGGCTGTATCTTCGCGGAGTTGTTAACATCCGAACCAATATTCCATTGCCGTCAGGAGGACATTAAGACCAGTAATCCTTATCATCACGATCAGCTGGACAGAATTTTCAACGTCATGGGTTTCCCACAAGAGAAGGATTGGGAAGATATCAGGAAAATGCCAGAACACACTACCCTAGTTAAGGATTTCAAAAGATCTAAGTGAGTTTTTTGTGTTTGTTCTTATTATTATTTTTATCTCATATCCAGATACTCATTTTATTTATTCAAAAGCAACTACTATTTATCTGATATGTTTACAATGTAAAAAAAAAAAAATAGTTTTTAGAATTTTTGTGTGTTTGTGCACGCTAATCTCAGAAACGGCTGAATCGATTTGAATGCGGTTTTCACTGATGTATTGTGATTACCTGGAATAACATATAGGATACTCTTTTCCTGGAAAAATGTTAGGTCTCTGTGGGATTTGTAAAGACAGCACATACAAAGTTGCCGGCACCAGCTAGTCATATAATAAAACCGTTCGTTTGAGCGTTCATGAGTAAAGCTGTGTTATGATCCCAGATGATGACAGGTGTGGTCTATGTCATGTCTGAAGCGTACAGTGAATTGATTGACCAATATTGGCTTTGACAGTTACACAAATTGTTCCCTGAGCAAATATATGGATCGCCACAAGATAAAACCTGACAGCAAGGCGTTCAGCCTTCTGCAAAGACTTCTTCTGATGGACCCCAACAAGAGGATAACGTCCGAACAGGCCATGCAAGACGCTTACTTCGCGGAGGATCCATTGCCTACTCAGGTATATATTTACAGTTTTTCAATATCAAAAATCATATCAAAATGGTGAAAATTTTGACCTGTACATAACTGGGGTTAAATTACTCCAATATAGTCATAGTTATGTCCACCGAGAGAAATACGAACAATTTCATTTTTATCATTTGATTAAAATACTAATGTAGATGGTTTTGTAAAGATAATGAAACATGATTTTGTTGCAGGATGTTTTTGCTGGATGTCCAATACCTTATCCGAAGAGAGAATTCCTCACAGACGATGATCAGGAGGATAAGAATGATTCGAAAGCCAGACAGAATCAACAGCAACAACAACAGACGAATGTACGTTTCTCTTTATACATTGCATTTCTTTTTTGCATTATTTCTAGAGATACGTATAAGGAAAAAATTTCAAGACAATGCATAACAATGAATTTCTTGTACGGCTACTAAATCGCAATATATTTACGTTTCAGACTCAACAGAACCAAGGGCCTGCTAACAATCACGATCACGGTGCTACAAACGCCAAGAGAATGAGAATGCCAGGTATATATTTATATACTTTTTTAATAGTCTTAAAAGTGTTATTCAACGAAAACCCAAAAGCATTTAGTCAGAAAATTAGTAAAGACTCAAATCGCTGCCAAATCAATTATCGTCATTCGTTGTGGCGACACTATGGTAAAATAGCAACTACCGTTAATCGTGATAAGCAATCACGTAAAGATGTATTTATTCAATTTTGCACTTCATAATATTAATATGCATGATGATGGTCTAAGCTAAGATACGGTCATGATTTCAGACCCAAAAAAGTCTGAAATCATTTTTCGATAAGTCAACTCGGTCAAAAGTTATTCAAGGTCAAAGTCAAATTCACGATCATTTTAGTCGTTTTATTCGGCTAAATTTTGTGCCGTATCTCGCACTATGAAGTGATTTGAACTTTAATAGGCATAATTAGACCATAAAGGCCAAATATAAATAAATAATAAATAAATAAATAAATAATATCTTCACACATTCCACACAGCACCATCTAGTTCCACAGTAAGCAACTAATGCTTGTATTATGGATACCAGACAGTTGATATACTACATAGATTACTTTTTTTTTTTTGTAAATACATACATATTATAAATACAAAACACCCATGACTCAGGTACAAAGGTAAAATGTTAACACATAAACATTTGCCCCTAGCGGGATTCGAACCCGCGACCGTTTGGTTAACAGCTATGGTCACTAGCCACTAGACCAAACGTGTCTCTGAGTGATCTGCAACGATTGTACTGATCAGGTCCGAACCAAGGAAACAACGCCAGTGGCGGTGGTCAGCAAGATTTCCACCCGCAACAGCAGATGATGTTCGGTGGACAACAGCAACCGGCTGCTGCACAACAGCAACCCAACTTCCAGCAAAGATTTTGATTAACTATGCATTAATTAATTAATTAATTAATTTATATATATACGTGATAAGATTTAAGCCCGTGCCACACGTAGCTATAATATATATTTATATAAATTATAGCAAAGCAAGGCATATTGCAATATATTTTCTATACAAATATTGGAGTGACCACACACGCGGCTATATATATTATTATATATATTTCTATGACGTCACCATAATATATATTATAGCTACGTTTGTAACGGGCTTTAAGTGTCTGTGAATATAGAGAAATGATAAATTAATATGAACATGAATTTTGGAGTTGTAAAAAATTGAATGATGAATTAAAATAATATGAGCGTTTTTATTTTGTACTTGCTTTTGCCCGCTATTTAGTCAGAGCGAATTTTCTCAGGTGTTAAAACATTTATCCATACTTACTGAAATTTTTGTCAGACGTAATTTTTTTTTATTGAAGTGAGTACTTTTTAGAAGCGTTGGGCACTTTTAGGAAAAAAAGTAGTGTATGCGGGCGTCACTATCAGTGACTTTTAGTTGTATGAAACAAGCGCCATCTACTCGAATTAGCACGTACTTAATGGTTTCATGCTTTAATGAAACAAGTAATATTTATCCTAAATGTTTTATTATTTAGGTATAAGTATTGTATTATAAATTCACAAATATTTTTGTCAAAAAATATTAACATTCAGGTGTATTTATTTCAAATCAAAATCAAATAGCATTGATTTGCCTGTACATGGGTGTATAGTATAACCATTATTTTCTTATATAATTCAATAGGCGTTTCAACACAAATTCAATTATAATAGTTTTATTGTTTTAATACAAATATCGTCAAAATATAAAATATGCGTATAAACAATAATAATAAAGAACACCTAAAAAACGATGTTTTTATTTAATGAAAAAATAAAAAAAATGTCTAATAAAGGTATTTTTATATGTAAGTACATTTGTAATAAAGGTATTAACAGTGTAGGCGGATATCAGATCTTAAAGACTAACGCTAAGCACATTGAACAAGTATTTCGTATTAGGTAAACCGTAAATGGTTAATTTTTTAAGGTGGGGTTTTGGACGGACTTAGGTAAGTTTAATATAGTTAATCCAAGCCGGAGTTTAAAAGAAATTTATTGATTTATTTAATTTCATTAGACGTTCAATAAGTTTCAACATTATCTATCTAATAATTTGATATTCTCTTATCGCACTAGAGGTACTATAAAGACACAAAAGGTGTAAATTCAACGACCGTTTTGGGCCCATCCGTTTCTACGATAGTGTATTGAGCTTTGTTCAAATCGTCTTTCTTGAGTTTGTTCTTGGATCCAGTTGGCCTGATACGCGTACGGAATCTTCCACACCGACCGTCCAGTACCTTTTCATAAGCTGTAAATATCAATGGATTTTATATTATTCATCTAAAATCTAAATATTGAATTTCCATCCACTACTCAGTAAGACCAGGATGGCGGTCCATTTAATAGAAAGTGGTCACCGTCGTTCATAAACACGAGGAGCGCTTCAACATGATGATAAGGATAACTCACTCACTTAAATAAATACTTTTTTAAAGTAAAGATCTGAGTCATGCTGACGGTTCACTTGATCCGTCAGCCTGATAATCCCCATAGGTGCTGCAAGTGCAATGTCGACCATTGTAGGATTGTAGGTCAAGAGGAAATAGGGAATTCATTAGCACTCGTGCTGTTGTTTCACGGTGGTATTCTGTAGGGGGCTGGTTACCACAGCCAAACAGGCTGCTCTATTTATTACTGCGAAATGCAATATGTCCTGCAACTAACTAAACTGACTAAGGTTAGAGAAAAAGGAGTTATCGATGTATAAACAATACTTACGAGTTTTCCTAAATGAGTTATGACATGCCATGTGGCAGACTGATGGAAAGCCCCTCAAAGTATCTGGGTTTACAGGTGTAACACCTAATGGGGATGCACAGATAGGATCTCTGCCTCCTGTGCAGCCATTTACACACCCATCATAATTATTTCGCCTTCTGTTTCTTCTCGTTTTAGTCGTTGATGGTCTTAATGTAGTTGATGGTGCAACATTATTAGAGTTGATGTTAACATTTGTAATTGTTCCTCTGGGGGAAACTACGCGCACTCTCACGCTCTGGGCTGTCGGTACCTTTGTTGCTTGAGCTATTGGCACTTGACTTGAAAACAGAGGTCTTGTTGAAACGGGTATATTGCATGGAATGGCCGGAGTGTTTCTAGGAATCAAAGGTTGCACTGGTTGAACAACTGACGTAGGAACTTGTGAAGGGTTTGAAGGAAAAGTTTGGATCGATTGTGGTGCTTGTTGATAAATAAGTACATAATTAGGTTGAGATGTTGTAGGAGACGGAGGATCTACTGATAAAGGCAGCTGTATGCGTTGTGGTTGAGGTGGAGATTGTAGTTCAATTTGAGTTGGAATTGGAGGAACTAGAGGTTGCACAGACTGTTGCTGAGTTGTTTGTACGATTGGTGTAGTAGATTGGGATTGAGTTGACGTTATTGGGGCAAATGTAGTGGGTGGTACAGTTTGAACGATGGGTGAGATAGATTGTGGTCTCGCTGTCGTTTGGGCTGGTTGGAGAATTTGAACAGGTTGTAACTGAACGGGAGTGATTGTCGGTGGAGCAGGTTGAGTCTGGGATTGTAGGGGTTGGACAGGTTGAGGTGGAGATTGCGTTTGAAGTGGCTGCTGTGGAATCGGCTGGACCGCTTGAACTACTTGATTTAAAATCTTATCCTTTAATGGTATTACAGATTCATTGAAAGACCATGGATTGGAACCGAACAATTGAGGAAGAGTTGGGATTGTCGATGCAGGATATGTGCCTGTAGGTAACACTGAAGTTTGTAGTTCAACAATTGATGGGTTTTTTGTGGTGAACGTAGTGAATATTTCGGTGAGAGGCTTCGGCGAAGGGTTACCGTCGTTTATGACATTGGCTGAATACCATTCTGTGTTTGATATTTCCGTTTGACATAGTTGCAGTACTGAAAAGAGAGATATTTTGCATATTTAAACATTTTTATTCGGTACGACTCTTAATTACCTACATGAAAAAATTGACATCACAGAGTTTAATAAAATTAATTTTACTGTAGGTACTTAGCGATATAGCAGTAACGAACACTAAAAGTATGTAACTTAGGGAGTTGCAATAGTTCTTATTTTTCATCAACGAATATTTTAACAATTTGCAACTCATTTAAAAAAAAAATGTGCGGACGCTTTCACTAAAATTAAGAAATTGTAGCGGCGTAAGTTTATGTGAGAGTACAGAGCATTTGGTTATGTGAAGAAAAACGGAAGTCTGCCCATTTATTGTAAATATAGGTGCAGCTTCGTAACAATACCAAAGCTGATCAAAATATTCGCAGAATAAAATTTATGAGAACAATATAATTATTAATCTTAATTATTTGCAAATAGAGTACCATATTAAGCTTTGGTCCCTTATGCAGGGTCCCAAGTGTACTGGCTCTGGCTGCATTATCTATACTTAGGTATAAGCACATATGAATAATGTCAGTGTGGGCCGCTAAAATAAAAGCATTGATAGTTCACCGAGTAGAAGTGTGCCCAGAAACTTTATTTGCTTGTAATATTCTGTATCTGGTATTAGATACAAAATCTAACATAATATAAGCAATGTTCGAAGCAATTAAGCCGCGTACATAACGCTTATCCAACGCTGCAACTGTTTAATGGACTGTAGGATAAAGGTGTGGCGTAGTCCATTGCTCTTGCGCATCGTATAGTACCTACTTACTATCCTACTATTTACGAGTCTCCTTATTAAGATTATTTAGTTAGCACAACTTGTTATACTCGCTTACCTACTCGGTTTACGTTAAAGGGACCGTCACATCTTGTGGACAGTGAAACTGGTTTTCAAGGTCTGCTTTTTGCGAGCGCTCCCTGTGGTAAGGTCAAATACCTCTCCAGTTGACAGGAACAAAACATTTTGTCGCTCATTGATCAAATGGCACGCTCTACATTGTATGTACATACGAGTATAATATATTTTGTACAATGAATGTGTGTTTTGAAATTGGAATCTTTTTAGTTGTGGATCTAACTGGCATAAATGAGGTTTATTTTTACGTTACATAGCGCATCGAAGGATTTAATGGGTAATAACAAATATGCTATAAGCATACACTATGTTCGATGTGAATTCTTAGATGTTACGTAGATTACACTTATTAAAAGTAGTTAAGTTAGATATTATATCCATCCATGCCCTCTTGTCGTGCAGTCTCTCGAAATATGATGAGGCAGTGTAAAAACAGGTCAATAATATAGTCAGTAAGGGTTTACGTACACACTCCAAAACGACTCAAAAGGTTACTCCAAAGACGATGCGTGGCCCCTAGGCAGTTTCATACACTGCCTAATGGATAATCCGGCCCTGAGTATAGCTATTACTACTATCAGACAAACGCTATTGTCATCATATCTAAGATATTTTTCGAGAAAAATCCCATAACAAGTCCAATAAAACGACAATATTATACCTTTTATAATGTGTCAGTTCATGTCATGCCTAAGATATTGATTGCATTCAAGAACAGGTTTTGTTTAATTATAATTAGCGTTTTAATTATAGCTGTTTCGATATTCGATTATAGCTGATTCGATTAAAAGGAAGAACATTTGTGGGTATATCAAAACTATTCAAAACTTTTTGTTTATTAGTGTCTATTTTGGGACATATATTATATTATTGCTCGTATGATAAAATTAATAAAATATTGAACAATTCTCGATGAAAAAAATATTATACATATTATGACATGATTGCTTTAGTACATGTTATGTTACATACCTATATGTTATTGTAATGGTTTAATAGATTTTTACACTTGACTGTAGGTACCTACTATCTCTCTTCATTTAAATATTGTCACGTACAACTAATCATAGTCAACGGATCAATGAACGGTTAAATTCGCATCATTATTTATATATTTATTATTTTCGCCTAAGGGTTATTTATGTTGATCATAATAGGTATCTATAAATGTTAAGCATTGCAACGATTGCATAAATATACGTTACACAAGCGCAGCTCAAGTGTGAAGTCTCAATAAAACGATGTTAATACCTATACGCAGTAAAAAAATAGGTGTGTGTTCCTTGCAACACGAAACTACTTCTATTTTTTCGAAGAACCTGTGACTTGGATACAAGTACTATATCTTAATTATATTAAAATAAAACCTAACGAGTTAATAATACAAATGTGATAAACAAAAACACAGGAACGAATGCAGCGCCTCTACAAGCAACGTTTTCATTCGAAATGAGAAGCTTTAGTTGTTAATTGTAAGGAAATTTACTATCAACACACAATAAACAATAGCAAACTAAATAATATTTCATTTAATTCTAAATTTATATTTACATATTATACAATATAAAGTTCGGTCCCTAGGCAGGGTCCCAAGCATGCTGGCTGCATTACCTCGTTGTATGGCAATGCTAATCTGTTGCCCGTGGATTATAGCCAGCTCTATTATCGCCGGTTATGTTGACCAAATGTTTTAACAAAGCAATTATAATAAATGTTTAAAAATAAACACATTGCCTAGTGGCAGGGCATACTGCGTTTCGCAGTCATTTGGGCAGCCCGTTTGGCGGCAGTAACCGACCCGTTATAGAAGACCACCGTGAAATAACAGCATATGTGCTGTTGTGTTTCGGTGAGTGTGTATGGGATGCCAGAGCCCATTCCTTCCTTATTCCTTATCCTTAAATCTTTTATGGTCGGCAGCGCACTTGCAGCACCTATGGTGTTTTGCTTGTGTTTTAGGCGACGGTAGTCACCTACCATCAAGTGGACCGTCAGCCTGTCTGTCGTCAGCCTTAAGATTAAAAAAAAAAACTAAAACAGATATCTAATAACCTCTGTGCGCCGATAAAAAAATAATTTGCAGCTCAGCTGGCACTGTATCACTGATTTCAGCTACAGTCTATTAAGCAAATTCGCGAGCCGACCGATTTTTCAATTTATATATAGGATTTTTGCGTTTTAACTTTTATTTTGTATCTTTTTGTGTAATTGTTATCAAATATCTAATTGTTCAATAAATCAAAATGTGTGTTAGATATTCACATTAAAATATCTGATATAAATTTAAAACAAAGACATCCTATAGACGACTGCCCTTCATTAATCCTTCGTAAAGGTAAAAAAATGTTTGGGCTGCCGACTAAGATAACAATTAGTAAACACACACGATAAAATGTAATGAGTAATTAGAACCTACATAGTATGAGGATATCATATCATATCGTCATACCATTATGACCTTATAGGTACTTACTTAAGAAATATGTAGTTTCGTAGATTTTAAGTTCTCGAGTTATTTAAAGTAAAACGACATTAATAGGTACTGTAGCTCTAACTTCTAAAACAACACTATTCTATACTCTAACTTCTAAAGTTCTAACTTTTTTGACTTAGAAAGATTGATGCTTAGAAATAATTTACCGATATTGTAACGTAGAACGCATTGTGAATGAAATAAAACAAAGTTTTTAAATTCTTCTTAAATGAAATAAAACAAAGTTTTTATCCTTAAGTAAATGCAAAATCTTAATCTTAACGCTACAGTTCTATAATCAGTAAGTAAGTTTGTTGTAAATTTTGTACAACAATAGCACCGTATCAGCTAAAAAAAACTCTATTAGGTCGTAGTTCGTAAAGGGTCACGTCGTCACGTGACTAGGAGTATTAGTTAGAACAGTCCAATCAGGAGTCAATAAATTAAATTTTCCCAATTTATTTCCAAATCTTAAGTAATATTTTTTTCCATAGGTACCTAGGTATATCACCTACATTCTACTAATATTATAAATGTGAAAGTTGGTATTGGATGTTCGTTACGCTTTTGTTCAAAAACTAAGAAAAGGATTTTCATGAAAATATATACTATATTATAGTATTGTATTTTACATATATACAATACATGTCAGAATAACACACAGGCTATAATTTATGAAAATATGTCGGCAAAGTCGCGGACAAAAGCTTCTTATTTGTATGCAGATTTCACTACGCATCCAAGTGTACTTTTTTTTTTTAATTTTCATACATTTCTTTAAATATTTGAAAAAAAAAACACATCACGTGAAGCTATAACATAAAATAAAAGATTGTGTTTACTCAGTAATGCAAACTGAGTCATCGATTTCTATCATTTCTATGAATTAATATAAAATTGTCATTAATTCATTTGGTTTGATAATATTGTGCGTGACTTCTAACAAAACGTGCGTAGACTGAGAAGTACGAGTATACGCACATTACATAACAATTTTGTTTTTATTTTACTTTCACGAGTTATTTACTGTTCAGTCAAAATTAAAATCCTAACTAATATTATAAATGCGAAAGTAAGTTTGTTTATTTGTTTGTTAAGCTTTCACGCCTTAACTACTCAACCGATAAGTAACCGTGACATTTTGTATATACAGATACGTTAGGAAAGCACATAGGGTACTTTTTCCATCCAGAAAGTACTGTTCCCGAGGGATCATCTTTAAAATCCCTGTGAAAGAGGTTTCTATCAGACAGTTGGTGCTTGGAATATGAACAAAGGGTTCCTTTTCATCCTTTTTCGATGCGGATTTTTAATATATCTAAAATATGTCTAAAATACACAATTTTCTTTATAGTAATAATACGTATTTTTTTAATTGAAAAGTCATGGCGTGGCTGTACTTGAGTTAAATTAAAAAATAAAATCGTTTTTCAATAGGTATAGGTATTGTTGAAAAAGTAGGTATTCTAGTGACCATAATATACCTAAACAACATATATACCTACGCTATTAGTGGTCTCACAAAAATATTGGTTACGACAGAATTTTTTTTTGTTTCAAATGTAACCCGTTACGCCCTCGTAATCATTTTATTGGTAAGCTATTCTAGTAATCACTTCTAAGTTAGTTCTTATAAGATCATTACTTAATGATTCTTATAAGAATACGCAAATGTTATTCTTTCGCGACGTTTTTACACAGAGGTAAAAACAAACAGAGGTCACCTGACGCTACTAAGAAACTGCGCTTGAACGTATTCACACAATGTAGGTAAGTAAATCCGACATGGCACTAGTGCTTAAACTAAAGAAACAATCACAATTTCACTGTTCAATTAAATAGTTTTCCACTAATATTTACTGTTCCTAAACACTGAGTAAATAAGTAAGAGTACTCACGTGTTACGGCTATGAAGGCTGTTACTTGTACGTGTATCATGTCTGATAGTCGGTCGCTGTATGAGCATTGAGCAACAAGCCGTGGTGTGGCGTCGTCGACCGGCTAGAAAGTGTTGCCACAATACATGACATACAAAACAGTATATGAACGTGAGAAAACTGATTTCTTGACCATTTGCCATAAATTAGCTTTATACTCAGATAAAAGAAGAACTAAAGATAGAGATATGTTGATAGCAGAGTGAAGCCAGTAAAATTACGCATCGTTTCATTAAAATAATATTTACTAGAGAAAATGCCGTATTACGTAGTAAGAGAATAAAAACTAGTTTTCAAAAAATAGAACCATATTTCACACGTAAATAAACTTTGAAACCAATATTTTCAATAATAATCTTAATACAGTAAACGGTCTACCCACACATGTTTATAAAACTGCCTTCACTATATTGGCAAAATTCTATCTATAGTGACCTTTTGGCCAGCATACAGCCATGTAGCGAAGATGAGGTCTATGATGGAGCTAGCTCACCCAGAAGAAGCCTATTCACTCGAACTTTGAAAAAATTTGGGTTATATGAGCTCGGAAACACAGACAGGGAGTTTCAAACCAAATAGACATAATTGTTTTATAAAATATAAATATTTATATAAATATAAAATAGTTAACTTAGATAATAAGTGGGTTTTATTAAGTTTAACGTGTCCTATAACATACACGAGGTTAAGGTTCCTTACCACATTTTTATACCCTGACGGGATATAAAAACGGGATATAAAGCGTGTTGCCGAATCGTAATTAGGTTTGTCCACTTCCAATGTAAGTTTCATTTTCAACCTTTTGTCGAATCTTTTTTTGTTTTGTCCTATTTTACTCGTACTTTTATATTTTTCTTGTCCGGCTAGTATATATATCTATTTATTTCTATATGGATAAGCTTTAGCCATATAGGCCGTATATCAGAAGGTATTCCAACTGTTACGTGAAATCTGATAAATACACAGATTTACCGTTGAAATTTAAATTAAAATAAAACCATAAATCATTATTTTTCTATAAACATATAATCACGTAAGTATCTACATACATAACTACTTGTTTTAACACTCTCCTTGGCGAAGGAAAATTTCAATGTACATGATTATTAAGTTTTCCCTAAGTTTTCCTTAATAATAGGTAATTCGGTATCTATATACTAATAAAAAAACTTAAAAAGTCATTGATAAAATAAACGTCAAAAGCACACAATTTAATTATGTGCTTTTGACGTTTATTTTAGGATGAAAATTAGAGGAGCCAGATGCGAGCCTTGGGGCAAGCCAAATGTGACCGGGAGAAAGGAGGAGCAAAACCTTTTATTGTCATTGCTTGGCTTCGTTCACGAAGATATGTTATTCACCGTAAAATATCCTCGTGTATACCGGCTGCTTGTAGCTTACGCACCAGTACCGAGTGCCTTACTTTGTCGAATGTATACAGCATCCATTTGGAAACTATTTTCCATCGCAGACAACTTGATGTGCAAATTCACTAACATTATCTACTCTTAGTGGATTTTTATTTACAAATCCAAGCTCTTGTTTGATAATTGTAGGCCTTAATAGAAGAAAAACATGGTCCTATATATTTTTTCAAATAAATTGGTAATAGTGTTAAGTTTTGATATAGGTCTATAATTAGCAATATTCTCTTTGTCACCATTCTTGAATAATTAAATTCCATGGGATTGTTTACAGATTTTAGGCATTGTACCAGTTTTCAGCGATAGATTGAATAGAACGAATAAGGGTACAGTAAGATGTTCACGACCACTTCTAAGAAAAATTGTTGTCATGGCCAGATTCTTTTTTATTATATACTATTCAAGATGTTGCTTACATTTAAATTCGTTAATATATTAAATTGTGCTTTCAATACGTTGACATCGCAACAGACAACTTTACCGTTGTTCTCAAAACTTGCCTTATACCACCTAGTTTCTTTACAAATATCTTTGCAAACTTGTTCAATTGAGTTGGTTTTAACGAATGGATGATTAAACAGAACGAATCCTATGCACATGTTGCTCTGAGAACAAACGACTTTCCATATATATTTAGGCACAGGTACTGTGTTTCCATTTAAGTAGATAGGCACAACCGCATTGTTTACACCTTCAAGATGGAGAACTCCATAAATGCCAGTGTAGACTTTGAGGTCTCCGTTATAATCTTTTGCGTAGTTTCTGATTTTCACCTCTACAGCCTTCCAGCAACCATTGTTTAGATGTTGCCACTGGGGAACTACGTTTGCGAAGAAATATGTAGCTCTTTTAGATGGAGGTAAGACAAAGTCGGCTGCTGGTGTGAGATGACCTTTAGCGAGGTAGGACTTTTTTCGTATCTCATCAGCTTTCTGTTTCGATAGAAGTGGCACTAAAACTTCGTCATAAACGCGTTCCTGGTTGTAAATTTGGCCCCAGTTTAGACTGTTAATCCCGTTGGTTTTGAAATCTTGACTTACATCGAACCTTTCGTTGTATCCTAAAAATATATCATGATTGAGTTAAAAGGTAACATTTTATTTAGTATTTAGTAGTGGCAGGGCCTTTTTTTTTTTTAAAAAAAAAGAGAAGACAGAATCATAGATGGGAAAATGATATAAGGAAGGTAGCAGGAGCAACATGGGTGAGAAAAGTACAGAACAGAAAACAGTGGAAAAACTTAGAGGCCTATGTTGTTTGACAAGCGAAGACTGTCTCTGTCTCTGTCTCTGTCTCTATCTCTATCTCTATGTCTATCTCTATCTCTATCTATATCTCTATCTATATCTCTATCTCTATCTATATCTCTATCTCTATCTCTATCTCTATCTATATCTATATCTATATCTATATCTATATCTATATCTATATCTATATCTATATCTATATCTATATCTATATCTATATCTATATCTATATCTATATCTATATCTATATCTATATCTATATCTATATCTATATCTATATCTATATCTATATCTATATCTATATCTATATCTATATCTATATCTATATCTATATCTATATCTATATCTATATCTATATCTATATCTATATCTATATCTATATCTATATCTATATCTATATCTCTATCTCTATCTCTATCTATATCTATATCTATATCTCTATCTCTATCTTTAGTGGCAGGGCACACTACGTTTTGCGGCAGTAACCACCCCCTTACAGAGGACCATCGTGAAATAACACCTCGTGTGCTGTTTTGTTTCAACGAGTGAGTAAGGGATGCCAGAGCCCATTTTCCTCTATCCCATATCCTTAATCCTACTGTAGTCGGCAGCGAACTTGCAGCATAGCACCTGTGGCGTTGTGTTTTATAGGCGACGGTAGCGACTTACTATCAAGTGGACCGTCAGCATTGATACAATAATTTTAATATTGATACAATGATACAATAATTTTAATACAATTTTTCTTTGAGCCTATTCTCTAAATAATATCAACTGTTTTCTGTTTAAACAGCTCCACTAAGTTTTAACATATACTATATCCATAGCAATATATCTGACTTCGCAATATATGTATATTTTTTTTCTGTAATAACTCGATGGATTTTGATCCGTTTTTTTTTGTTTGAAAGCTGACCGATCATTGGCAACGACACTAGCTAGCAGCGGCACTAACAGTAGTTTCCGTGCCTTGCATAGGCTGATTTGGCTAGTTATTGTACAATTTTCATAGATATTGTATACAATTCTTCGGTTTCGTATATTGCAGGTAACATATTATTATGTATGTATGCTTTCTTTGTTCTTTGATTACCTACTTACCTCGAGGTATAAAGAATAGAACTGATCTTAATTCTTATCTTAACACTAATTTAATGTCTAGAAGGTCTAAGTAAATGTTTTCAAGTACATTACCTCCAAAAGAATATCCATGAATTGCATGTTCCGAATACAATGGCGAGTTGTGATAGAAATCGTATGACACTCGAATAATTTTTAAAAATATGTCATCAATATCAAATCTGTAATTCACAAAAAAATAATCTATACATTTTTTTTATTAAATAAGAAAACTTTTTTAAATCATTGCTTATTAAAAAAGTCCATTAAATTCCTGAAAATTAGGTTATAGCGATATCCAAAAAAGGCACATGGTCTTCCTGAATGCCACGATTAATCCAAATTATTTCTCTTTATTTACCCTCTAGTGTCAATATATTAAACAAATTAATGTTTGGTATTGGCACTTGTGATTGGCGTCTGCTATTTGTGTCGACTGAAGTTGATTGAAAGTATAGTAAAAAATTCTCTGTGACGTTGCAAAAAGAGTTGCTCATTCATTCAGATTCATTCGGTGAGATTGAAAGGTATATTGAATGATATTGAAAAGAGATCAGACAGTTGAACGAACGCGTTCGCGAAGAGAGGTCGATGTCGTATTTCCGCGTCGCGCACCTTATAGTTGGAATTGTAGTTCTGATCTACGAATAAAAGGTTCTGATGTATCGGTCGGTCAATAAAAGTATTGGGACTCAACATAAAGAGGTTTAATTAATGTACCCGAAGTAGATGGTGCTAAAATGGTAATAATTGAGATATCTGATATAGATTGAGAGATAAGATATATGATAAATATCTGTTAATATCTCTGTCTTATTCTGAATACGGTCGATCCTGTTCCCAGCACACAAATGGTATCACCATTATTCGCAATCAGCATAACAGAGAGGTGGGTTTTTTAAGAGAAATCTGCATCCTGTCATTTCAGCAGCCAATCGTTCAAGCCGCTGGTCTATCATTACTTACCCAATTTCCAGATGTTGATTATCACTAGAACGCCTCACATCGCCCTTGGGATTTGATTTACATTCTAAGTATTGAAGTTCAATTCTTTGATCATTATTAATTATTCTCACAAATTTGCCTGTGTCACACGTTACATTTAAAGAAGAGGCTCCTGCAAAACAAGAACATTAAAATAGATAATTGTTTTGTTTTATTTAAGCATAATTTGTAATATTTGATTTAGTTATGTACATCACGTTTACAATTAGTTTAGTTTAGATTAGTTAAATACACAAGTTAATAAAAACGCTGATTAGGGCCACGGACCAGCAAAAGAAGCGCAGGATGTCCTCCACCCACAAAGTGGACAGACTGAGATGATCATGATTATGAATCATCATTGATGACTAAGAACACTCACAAAATTGTGTATGGAAATCACACTTTTCATAATGAAAATTTTATAAGTAGTGTCGAAATAGTTTAACAAAAACATTTTTATAACAAACTAACTCTTGCACGCGACTTCGTCCGCGTAACTTTATAAAATATAGCCATATATATTGGAGTCCCTAGATGGCCATGTAGTCCCCCTAGATGGTCAAAATTGCTTGACAAGCTCGTAAAATTCGCGTACTTGTTAAGCAATTTTGACCGTTTAGAACAGAGCTTGATGTGCTTGACAAGCGAACTATGTGATTGGTGATGTTTAATGAAAAATTATATTTTTTGCAATGCTTGTCAAGCAACACATTCAGTTACACTCGGTCACTCTGTGGCGACAGATTAAAATCAAAGCGGATGCTTGACAAGTAGGTATGCTGCAAGCTAGCGTCTAGCGTGCTTGTCAAGCACGTAAATGTTTGTCAAGCAATTTTGACCGCCTAGCTAGGGAATCCATTAGCATTAAATAAAATTGTTACGAGACCATATAAGATCATAATGTCTAGTTTACCTACGGTTTACCGTGTATTTCATGAAATAAAGAAAAATTTTAATCTTAGGACTTTCAAACCGATTAGCATAGGTTCTTAGGCTTTCGTTCGTCTACGGATCATTTCATTTCTCATTCGATATTGCAGGGTAAAAGGGCCCACACACGTTCCTGCAATTGGTGGCAATATTGGGAGAGTGGTAGTGGGGGTAAAATCGGCCACTACTCCACACACGTCCCAGCCACATAGTGCGAAACCGACCGTGCAACAAAGCACTTATCTATCAAGATGCCGCTTGTTTATCAAACTACATTATCAGCGAGTAACATAAGCCATATTTTATGTTTATTAAGCGGACGAAGTAGCGAGCATCAGCTAGTAATAAATAAAGCATTCATTTAGTAGGGTATAAAACATATAAATTTATTTATTTGTATCACGTAAGGGTTTATAATATTATTATGTAGAAGTTAAAAGTGGCACTTCATATATGTACCTTATACTTACTTATTATTTAGGCTACGCTACGCTGTGGCTCAGTCAGCAACGTTCCATGGTTGCCATGACAATGGTCAACGTATGAAAATTTTGTTTTATTGGTGCCCGCGACTTCGCCCGCGTCCGATCGCTACCAAACTTCACAGGATTACCCGCTGGACTAATCTGAAGAATGTCTGAAAGTTTCATCAAAATCGGTTCAGCTGTTTTGGAATATATAGGGAACATACACACATACATCGTCTTTTATACTTATATTAAGATATTTGAATTTGATACCTCCTTGATTAAGAACATAATTGTTGTTTCCTGGACAAGAGACAGTAAACAAATCATTCCTATTTAACTCAATGTAACCAATTCTCGGCACTATGATCTTGTAATTCGGTCCAGGTCTTACATATACTGGTGTCTTATTGCTTGGCAAATCGTCCTTTATTTTCCATGAACAATTACCTGTAAAGAATTTTTTTTTTCATATACATAATTATCTTAATCTAAATTATCTGAAAAGAAATTAATTGATTCATATTCAAAATCATGTGATGAAATTGGGAACATAATTGTATTATAATTATTTTCAAATTAGTTTATTAGTTTAGTGATTCTATGATAGTACTAGCAGTACTAGCTAACCATGTAGGTAATAGTCAATTTCTTTCACTATAGTTTAAGCATGCTCATCAAAATACTTTTTTTGTTCAAATTAGTGAATCAAAACACGTTTATAATCGAAAGATATTCGTACCATGATATTAATCCTTATCCAACTAAATAGTTTCATAACCAAGGTTGATTTAGATGTAGGTACTCGTATTTACGTGTAAAGGACATTGTTAAAAATAAGACCATTATTTTTTTAAATTACACTTTTTAGAATTTGGTAATACTTTAAAGTACTTTGTAATGTCAATAATTTCCTTTGAATATTTCAGATTTTGTAAGTGGGAGGAGGATAAATGGGTTTACAGACAGAGCCTATAACACCAGCAACGCCACAAGTGTTGCAAGTGCAAGGTAAAGGGCTCTAGCATCCCTTACCAACTCACCTAAACACAACAGCACATATGCTGAGTTATTACCATTTTGACAATTTTGACAGATTTTTGTTTCGTCATGCTGTTATTTCGCGGGAAAAACTCGCGGGAATCTATAAAACGAACTTTTTTAATTGACTTTTTTGAATGTTAAAATGAAATAAAAGAAGTCTTAAATAAATTATTTATAATTATTAATCTTAAACTAATACTTACTTAATCCATTATTTGAACCAACATATAATAAAATGATATTTAGAAACAAATAAATAATACCATTCCACATTTTGTTTTTTAATTTAAAATAAATGTTCGTCTCGTCGTTGAGGATGTGCACTCTTGTTTAATCTGAGTCAATGACTAAACAACCTATTTATAACGCACATAACTGTTACTCATATCATCCACATATAAAATGTATTAAGTCATATTAATATTTATTATTTTAGATGTGCACGCCCATTATATGCTGTATATATGATTCATGCAGCGAGTAGTCTTAACTCATCCCAATCCCCCAGCGAGGACAAATATGAAACCTTAAGAAATACGAAAATTTGTATTTTTTTAATTACGTCCATACGCAATTCGGAATCAATTCCAGTCAAATCTTCGTAAAAAATCTCAATATCTAATTGATAATGTGGGTCATATAGAATATCTTTTGCCATAGAACTTTGTATTAATAATAAACAGAAATGTCTATCTACATTTTAAATATTAGGCAAATATCTTATCGGCTCATTAAGGTAAATGAATTATTTGAAAAGGTTACTTATAGTCAAGTGCAATTAGATCTATACCTCGGAATCCAGTTATAACTAAAGGATTTGAATGATTTTTTGATAGACTTCTAATGGCTTAAAATAAAAAATTACCCATTAAAAATTTCCACTTATTAAATATTTTTTTGGGGTGTTAATTTTTTTGAGCCGTATCCGGCTTTAATTGTATCTTCAATTTTTTTTATAAATATAGTTATAAAAAAATTGAAGCATAACAAGGGACCACGACCGGGTGAAAATGATCAGATTTTTAAAAATATAACGAATGTTAAAGAAACAAAAAGTTTATAATCCATTTTAAAATTTTAAAAGAACTGGTGCCAATCATGTCAATTATTTAAATTGTAAACATATTCTGTATATTATTTATATAAGTTTCCAAGTAAAACTAATTCCTTACTCTATCAAGTTGGTACGGCAGCACGGTATTAGTATTGACCGGATTCGATTCCTGGTAGCATATGAGTGTCATTTAAAAAGGCTGTTTATTCTTTTGTATTCCAAGAATAAAGATTTGCTTGGTCTATCATCTAAAGGAGATGCTATGAAAACTTACTCTCATAGCATTCTTCTATGTGTGCGTTCCATACAATACCAATATCTACTCTGTGAATTTAATGTTAGATATAGTATCTGTGAAAAAACATCTCTACGTCAAAATTTTAAATAAATAAAATTATTGATAAAACGCTATTAAAGTTTTTATACTTCTCGAAATGCATATAAAACGATATAAAAGACTTTATTAAATATTAACGGATGCTGAAAATTAATTCAACACTTTCCAATTTTTGTGTAATAATATTATGGTTCGTATATCTACTTGGAGTCGAAAGCTACAATATAGTGAAAACGGTAAGTATAATAATTATTATATTAAATGGCACTCTAACGTTTCACGGATTATAGTAAAACTAATTTACAAACACATCGTATATTTCTATATTATTTTTAGACTGCCTAATCAAACTTAGCTAACTAGCGACCCGCACCTTCTCATTGATGCAATTTTTTTTTGTTGTTATAATTAATATATATAGGTACACAAGCCTTCATCGTTTATCACTTTTTCATTAGTGAAAACAATGAATTTACAAGCGAATCAGGCGTCATTAGCATAGCGGTGCTAAAAAAGTAATTATTCTATGTTTCTTTCAGCGAGAGAATACTAAATTAGTACCAAATGTTGAACACTCCGCAGTCAAGCTTAGCGAACTAAGTCATCACGTGAGATATTCCATTTTGTCAAACATTTTAATTGTTACGAATAAAACAAAGTTCCTATGTAGGTACATTTTACTATCTAAATCAGTTATGAGTACCAGTATACTAATGGATACGTACTCATAACACTATTCTTTTATACTAGGTAAAATTATTTTAATACTTATGTACTAGCATATCATAGCATAGAGTAAATAGTACCTACTTAAAAATACTATTTACACTATGGTACTAGGTACATGTCAGCAGGAATGCTGACGGTCTACTTGAAGGTAGGCGGCTACCATCGCATATTATAATACAAGTATCGCCATGACAATGACAAGGATTAAGGCGGGGACAGGAGAATCTATACTATAATATACTATACGAGTATATTATATTATATTATATTATATTATATATTATATTATATTATATTATATTATATTATATTATATATTATATTATATTATATTATATTATATTATATTATATTATATTATATTATATTATATTATATTATATTATATTATATTATATTATATTATATTATATTATATTATATTATATTATATTATATTATATTATATTATATTATATTATATTATATTATATTATATTATATTATTATATATACCATACCATATATATTATTATTATACTAATTATACCATTATATACTATATTATTTTAATATATTAATATTATAAATGTAAAAGTAACTCTGTTTGTCTGTCTGTTACCTTTTCACGCCTTAACTACTCAACCGATCATCATGAAATTTTTCATACATGTTGTCAGCGATACAAGATAGGACATAGGATGTATACCTTTCTTCCAGAAAAAAAGTACTGTTCCCGAGTGATCATCTAAAAATATAAAAAAATGGGCGTCACTTTCGCGTGGAGGCGCCACCGTCGACACAGCGATCACGATGTCAGGCGTTATTACTCATATATTTTCTTTTTCAACGCGGTCGAAGTCGCGGGCACCAGCTAGTTTTAAATATAAAAATATTCTTTATTGCATAGTCAATTCTTTTGCATTGAAAAACATTTACCTGATAATACCAGGAATCTCATCTTATATGTAACTAGTATATGCCCGCGACTTCGTCCGCGTCCGATCGCTACCAAACTTCACAAGAACACCCGCTGGACTAATCTGAAGATTGTCTGAATCGGTTCAGCGGTTTTGGAGTCTATACATACACATACATACACACATCGCCTTTTATAATTATATTAATTAAGATACCTTTATACATAATCTCATTATTTGTGACCGAAGTAATTAGTAGCTTATTTTTTTGCAAACTGTAGAAATTAAACTTTTTTAAGACATATTCAAGTACTTATTTCTGTAGTAATAGTAAGGTACTTACAATAATTTTATTGTATATCTTAACAAATAAATAAAAAAAACATATCTTAACAATTTTTATCTAAAATGTTGACTACATTTGCTGTTCAAGTAAAAGTGTACCTAGAAGAGTAAAAAATAAATGATTTGTAATTGGTACGTTATTCTTGGCAGGTATTTATATACAAATTATTCAATAAAAAAATGGAAAGGTATCGATCATTTTGCGCTGGCAGCATAATAGGAGACAGAAGGGTCCTGACTTCGGCAAATTGCTTTCTCACTAACAGAAAAAGGTACCTACACAATTAAATACATGTATGCAATATGTGCATCAATTAATGTATGCAATACAACTTACTTGATGATTGCGCAAATTGTTCGCGTATGTTACTTGCTCCTTTACTTACTCTAGCTACTTGCATGGTCTACAAGCACCATATGCGACATATCACTAAAATTGTATATGAGTGTTGAACTCTGAATTACATCGACATTAGCGTGACAGAACCTTAACACCAATAACAACTCGTGTATGCGTAGTCAGCGACTTTTTAAAGAATGGGAGTAAAGAACTTTTTAAAGAACTTTTTAAAGAATACACGATAATGTGTATTGAAAATTCACTCACTGCTCTTTACGACTTGAAAGCCCAACAGACGTGTCATTATTGTAAACTTAACACACATTTCTTTAAGGTATAAACATCATTTAAAAGATATGCTACTCGGAGGTGGAATCCTGCATACCTTAACCGAAAAGCCACGGAACAATAAAGTTGAGCAGTGGCGTTCTATAACTAAATTATATTCTCAAAAGCTTCTCAAGTATCCTGCTCATAATATCGGACTTTTGGTAAGACATTTATATTTGTGTATTATGCGCCTTCGTTATTTTGCTTGAACATGGAATTGTAACACAAAAATAAATTTTCATGTGTTTATGTATAGTAAGTTAATGGTAAAATAATAATTTGATTTAATTTTACCACACAATTTTATGTGAAATATAATTATGTACTTATTTTATACTCCTCTCTAGGGCACAGTGACTTATAGCTTGAGCTTAACTATTAGCACAAGAGATCAATATTTCTAGTTCACACATGAAAAAGATAGGACTAAGTTATCAAAGGTGTATAATGTGTATTTATCAGAGGTTTAATTATGACAAAATATTTTATTAAAAGTTGATTGATAAATAACATCAGGTTTTGGTCACATGTAACAAGGATGTCACATATCATACATATGACACATGACAAGATGACAAGGGTTAGACATCTCTTACTCGCTCACCGAAACAAAACAGCACACATGCTACTATTTCACGGTTGCCCTGCCCATGTGACTGCGAAATGCAGCTTGTACTTCAAGCTTGAGTTTAAGCTTGCTTGAAGAATTTTAGGTCAAGTTAAAACTAACACGAAAATGTTCCTTATGTCTGTCTTCTTCTTTATCAGCAACCCTAATTTGTGGTTGTAATAAATAAGTACACTTGACATCCCGCAGAAATATTACTTCTATTTTAATGTCAGTGCACTTTTAAGGAAACAAATGAATCGTGGATATTCAACAAGTATGTGAACAAGATACCATATTCAAAATGGAATCAAGACTTTGATGGTATATGTTACGGTACAGCTGTAGAAGCAACTAAGGTATTAAAATAAAATTTATAACTTGTAAAATAATATTTATTAAAAAATTTTAACTAATAATTGTGAGTTTGTTTGTTTGATACGCTTTCACGCCTTAACCACTCAACCGAACCTCATAAAATTTTAAATACACGTTATCAGGGATTCAGGAAAATACTTTTTCTATCATCCAGAAAAAAGTTCTGTGGTAGAGGGATCATAAAAAAAATCAACGCCTGCCAAATATATTTGAGCAGTAAAGATTGAATACATTAGTGCTCATGTATTTTTGTCAGGCGTTATATTTTTATATTTTTCAACGTTTAAGGAAAAGCTCTAGCATTTTATAAATGTGACAAAAGTAAAATGTACGATTGTTATGTACAAAGGTATATAAATTAAGTCGCTTAGTAAAACAGAATAAAATAATGTCATGCATGAATCACAGTACCAACTCGCGATTTTATATCTCTAACAAATTTCTTAATGTCTATCTTTACCATATACTAGTATTTAACATTTTTAGAGTTGGGCCAATAACAAGGAATTGTTCATCCAGAAATATCAAATGATAGTCAGAAATAATTGCGAACGAATGCTGCTGAAGTCTTGTCGTATTTATTATTGTACAGCTTATAATAAAAGAACAGGAATTTACTCTTTGGTAAGACTTTCGTTGCAAATTCTGGGGACTAGCACAGAGGGAGCTTTTCTACTATCGACATAAAGAACAACTTATTAATCAACCCTTCAAGTGTCTGTAGTAAGAGCTTTAGCTAAAGAAGTGCCTCGCCTTATATATGTTCAGTGACTATCAATATCCATATTATCCATTTATCCAAATAAATTTATTCAATTATCCAAATGGCTATTTTATCCAAATACGTTTGCTTTGGAAAGTTTGAATTTGTTTGATTTATTTATAGTAATTTATTTATATGTTTATTGTTAGTGCTCTAGCACATCGCATTTCGCAATATAAACTGAACATGCCTTTTGATAGCATTCCCGAATCCTTGTCCTATAATATGTGTGCTACTATAGGACATATCGAGTTGAGTTTTCATGTGTGAGTGGGGGATTATGTACGAGTACAATCCCCATTCTCCCTGCCACATGTTTGTACCCCACATTCCTATGTAGGTATTCGTATTTTAATGAGTTGTGTTGCCTTTGTAACACTAATCCAAAGGCGACATCTTGCCAAATATGTAAATTTCTTGTTGATGATTTGTACATTAATTTGTTACTAGGAGACTCAAGGTGCTGGCCTTATTTGCTTCGGAACAGGTGATCCCAATGAGAAAGAAAATGGTGTTTTAGTTGGAGTCATGTCGTTCATGAACATCGGCCTTCCTTCGCTGCATAACAGGGTTGGCCTATTTTATAAATGGGTTACCGATAGGGGATGTATCAATGGTTGTAACCTACTTGATACAACAATAATGATCATTGTTTGTTTATTTTTTATTAATAAAATGTAATAAGATAATCTAAGATGCTGTTTTTAATTTATTTTGTCTTAATTGGGTAGAGACAAATATAAAATACCAGAGTTTACTTTCATCTAAGGAAAGTTAAAAAACACTTTTCTCTATATTTGTTTGAAATACATTATTGGCTCTCAGTAGCATAATGTACAAAAAGCAAAATGCATACAACGCGCAAAATGGCTTAAATGAGCTAAAAGCGTTACACCTTTGGAACTTCATTATGTAATTGAGCTTTTAAATGTTGAAAAGAAAACATTCGAAATAAGTAAAGCAACATATTTATTAAGCTGTTTAAATATAATACAAAGATTACTACTCTGTGGACGTCTGCTCGATTCCTTCTAATAAAATCATAATAGGATGAGACGCGAGTAAAGAACGATCCAGCATGGTAGCGGTGACCACTAACAACGCCAACTAATACGCCACTGTTGGACACTTCATTGGGATCTCCAGTACCAAAACATACAAGCGGTCCTCCGGAATCGCCCTGGAAGCAGAACACAATAAATATTTAATCACAAAAATACGTTGATAAATTATTCTAGTTTTCTACCAAAAATAATGATCGCACATTAAAACACACATTCATACCTAATGTGTGATGTATTCATAATTCAAGAACTTGAACCTTATGAGAGACGATCTTTTCTAAAAGGAAAATACATGGAATACTTCCGGTGTTCACAAAACTCCACTGTATTTTGACATGAGAATAAACACAACTAACCTTACCAACATCGGATTCTGACAAAGAAGATACAGTACAAACGAAATTATTCATATTTCGGCGATGAACTCTACTGCATCTTCTGTTTGGCATTATTTTTAATTGAGCTTTCAAAAGGGTGTCGGACTGGATCTGTAAAAAAATATACAAACATAAGGACAGTCACAGACATGCCGATTCTATTCCAATTTCGTTTGGCTAAGGCTCGAGTTCACCAACAGACGGTTATTTTAAAACAGTTGTTTAAAATTTAAACAGCCGTTTAATAATATTTTTTTGTTCAGAATCGCTAAAATGCGGGCTAAACGCCCTAAACACCTGATTAACTTAATGATTAATCTGATGTTTAGGGCGTTTAACCCGCAGTTTAGCGATGGTGATCAACAAAATATCATTAAACGGCTGTTTAAATTTTAATCAGCTGTTTTAAAATAACCGTCTGTTAGTGAACTCGAGCCTTAATATTCACACGCGTGCTAAATTCGGACAGGAACATGACATACACACAAATCTCAGCAAAGAAAACTTATCTAAAATTATAGCTAATAAATACCTAAGCCCAAAATTTTTAGACTTCCGCACAAAAGTAGAGAATTTTTAGAGATCAGGTTAGATAAAAATCAGTCATGTATTCAGTATAGACGAGTAGATGATTTTTTTATATTTTTTTAGAGATGGGTTTGCTTTTGGCCAACATCCAGTTGTGTAGCGAAGATGAGGCCTTTGATGGAGCGAGCTCACCCAGAAAATGCTGATAGTTAATATTTAATGTAACCGAAAAAAGGTCCCTTATCACTCAAGGGGAAATCATAAATATCCCCTACTCAAATAGAAAAAAATACAGCATCCCATAAGAATGCCAAAATATGACCGGTCGGCATAACTAGTCACATAGAAGCATAGTTTCGTTATTAACTTCATACGTGACGACGTGACGCTTTACACTCCATACCTATGTGGTCACATACTGTTGTTTCAGTATTATTATATGAACACTCGAACTCCTGTCGTAATTTTTCATAAAAAAAAAGGCCGAAGGGCAAATTAGAATCGGTAGGTCTGTAGAATTCCTAAGCTTCTTTGTGCGAATGGGTAACTATATAAATGCCAAGCCAATCGCCTGTACAACAACCAGGGTAATCACAGGCATGTTATGAAATATCGCCTATTTATTTACCTACGTACTTGGAAATATATCATTCTATTTATGCTTTTAAATGACCAAGCTAAGCTTTTAAATGTCAAAACTTATCTATTATACTTACTGTTCGTGATATTAAACCGTAACCGGATACTAAACATTTACCATGATAATCTTTGTATTTTCTTGCGTATTTGATTGGTCCAACATACGTATTGTATTGAAATGGTACAGTCGTAAACTAAAAATAGTTGAAAAAAATTAAAAATTGTATTTACTTATTAAAACTACAAAATTTTCACGTCTAACGCAAATGCTGTCTGTGGCTTGAATAAGACACTAATTTAAAAATTAAAAATAAAATTAAAAATTAATAATAAAATATGGGTAATTTAAGAAAAAAATAAAACTAATCTTTTTAAAACTAACCTTGGTTTGGGCGTAAAACGAACAAATTGGTTCGGGATACATTTTTATCTTATTTTATTTTTAGATAATCCCGAGGGACTAGTACCTAACCATTTCTGCATAAGATACCCTATGCCCTATTATGTATCCTTGACAACATTTGTGTCCAAAATTTCATAATGATCCTACTTTCGGAGATTTGCGGTTTTGAACGTTAAACAGATAAAAATTTGAGATGAAATTTGATGCGACTGAAGAGATAAGCACAAGACTTATACATATAACATAATAACGCTCCGATTTTCCAGTGAGGCTTTAGCAGTCGCTTGAACTTATAAAATTTCTACTGAGGTACTATATCCACTTAACGATGTATTTTACTTGTTATGAAAATTACACTAACCACTATGGCAATATCGTGATAGGGAAACCTATATTGTGCAGGGTACGTAACATTTTTCAAACGCCTCCATTGGCCATTTTCTGTGCTGTCTTTTGAACTATATCTTGATCTTGTTCTTAAATTACCTGCTACTGCGTACAGAGTTGCGACGCTCTTTTTATATGGTCTGGAATAATTTTAAATTGATAAGATGAAAGGTTTTATAGTCGAGTTTTCTATCGTAGCAAGGATTTATAAAAGGGACTGTTCCGTGATAAATTCAGCTTTTTGACATGATTAACAGAGGCCGAAACAATTTTTGAAACTCAAATTGTCTAGAAATTAATTCTGATTTACCCATTATGGAAATAAAATATAAAATGTGTTGAAGCAGGAGTGTTCAGGGCCTGAACACTCTTGAACTTCAGGCATTGAGGGTTTAGGTGTCGCGCTATCTCAGCTATTTGTCAAAAACTTTTTGACAACATGTGAAAATAGTTAAAAAAATACTTATTTTCGTCATTTCTCAGCTGGCCGTATAAAGCGACAACTTTTCCTGTGGCAAGTACTTTTTTAATATCAAATTAATAAATACATATAATTAGGGATTACCTAGGATTTAATAACTTAGCGCATCCCGTTCTGTCCACAGCAAAGCAATGGGCTGCAGACAAGATGACTCTGGGAGCAATAATGGAGCCACCACAGAATGTTGAGCTCATCTGCATACGATATAAACGCTTTCTGAATCCTACCTGTAAAAATATAACCATATTCTTCGACTGGCAGAGGCAGGAAAAAGACATGGCTTAAGAATAAACGAGAATGGTTTAATATGAACAACGTTAAGTTAGCCACTATATTAATACAAAAAAAAAAAAATGCAATAAGTATTTACCTGATAAGGAATGTCTCCCAATGATGCACGTGTTCCCCTCACAACTCGTGGTATTATATCAATGTACGTTTCATTGAACAGATGCATTTGTGACTTCGTTTCACATATTACCCCAAAAATTGAGTGAAAACAGTAAAATGCTGCTATTAATTTCCATTTAAGCATTATTGCCATCAGGAATCTGCCAATAGCTGCATGGTGTCTTAATTAAAATGACCTAATAATTAATTAAAAGATAAAATTTATTTAGTTTAAAAATAGACGTAAACAATTAAATATTTCAGCATTAAGAGAGCTAACACGGTGTATTTGTCATAATTATATTGTATGACTTCATTTAGAGTAAGTATAAGTATTTACGTACCGTATAAATTAATTCATAGTTTTAAAAAATCATTTACAATATTTGGTGGGCAATATTTGTCAATTGTCATTGATAATCATGTCAATTCTAAGTTACCTAGATTTTTTTAAAGAGGCTGCATTACGCTACGAGGGTTAAATAGGAATCATAGATAATATCTGAAATCTGATATGTATCTCAGATTATTCATTATGTGAGATGAGGTTTCAAAACGACGTCAAATCATATTTGGCATTATACTAAATATAGTGGCGTCAAGTGGCATAGTTCACCAGCATTTCTGTTGAGTACTCAATTAATGTTTGTAATAACATTTCTGAAAATATTCACTTGCATCATTGAATTATACAAATGCAGTACAAATGAGGCCGTGAAATTTGTTAGTGACGATTGGATTTCCTCAGAAGAAGTTACTTTGGATTTTAGTGTAATAATTTCTTAGATTATAACTGAATAACTTAAACTGCTAACATTTAAACAGAACACTTAGGATAATTACTGTTATACTAATATTATATTTATTCTATTTTAATATTAGTTTAATATTTTAACTCTAAAGTTTGTTATGGTAGGTAACATAAGTATAAGCAATTCATAGTACATCCTTCAATGGTTATCATTTCAGCTACTAATAGTTTTTTAAACGTTATGTAACTAGAGGCACTGCAGCTCTAGCTAAAGTTGTTATTTAGCTTATTTTTATATTTTTTATTTATTTTTTATTTTTTTATTTAAAACTGATAACGAAGTTAGAGAAGAATAAAATGTATGATATAGGCATAAATGCCGTCGCTATATCAGAATGTATAGTTGGTAGACAATGTTTCATTTTGATATGATAAATTTTATACTTTTCCATACTTTTGATAAACTGATAAGCCTTTAGAATCTTTATTTGCAGTCATGACCAAATATGATTTCACTAACAATCATTTAATATTTATACTATGTATTAATTTATTTTTAAGCAAGTCATAGCAGAGAATCGGAAATATCCAATGTATCATGGCCAATGCCCTAGTGGCCCTACTAAGAAAATTCACGACGGAACTGAAGCGAGTATTGCTGATGTTCCTTATCAGGTAACATTTGGTTGTGAATCTGTAATATTAAGTATATATAATTAAGTATTTTCGTCGAAATTGGCAGACAACACTACTTGATTCCGTGCAATAAGTTAGATGTGTAGTTAGATGCCTATAGGTGTAGTTAAGTTTTTGATATATATTAGGTAAACTAGTCAATAAAATTTTAACTTATTTTTAGACAATTTTCTAATAAATTTTATTAACATGTTATTACAGATAGCGTTAAGACATAAGTCCTTTCTGGATTGGCTTAACTTTTGTGGCGGATCACTCATTACTAAAAAACATGTTTTGACGGCAATGCATTGTTTTGTTGGGTAATTATTTCTAACATATAGATACTTGTATAATTCACCTCAGAATATAGAATAATCAAATATAGAATAAAAAAGCGTACAAAGGAAACATAAAACAACTTACATTCAAAAGTAATGCACGTAAAATTATTCTAATAGATACGAATAGATTAGACAGAAATAATTACATAATTTTTGCTTTATAATATAAAGTAAAGCTTCATTTGTTTTGTTGATATATAACTCCAAAAAAAAAAAAAGAAGAACTCAACTAAACCCTATTCCACGAGTTGAACTAGTCGAAGATCATTGGTTAATGCGCGCGCAAAACCTAAGAAACAATCGGACCATTGGGTTGACATGATGGGCGTTAATTAGTACGTATTATGTTAATTATTATGTATATTAGTTATAATAATTATGTGATTTTTCCAATACATAAACTATTTTTAATTAATTCCTTAATTCTAATTAAAAATTAAAAACATTACCATTATAATATTAATTATATATTTAAAATTATGTCTATGATTTTTCTTACAGTTTACCAACTTCGGAATCTAAAGTGGATCGAAATTAATTGTGAACTATTCCGAGTGAACAAAATCAGACATTTTAAATTATCTTTCACTAACCACACACGTTTGTCCTCTGTGAGAGTTATGAACGTAATGAGAAGCCAACGCCAAGTAAGGTTCAGCACGAGCTCGACTCGTGGAATAGAGTATAGAAGAGTAAGCCAATTTGTCGTCTCATAATTTGAATCAAATTTTTAATTTTTAGGTTTAAGTTCTCGTGTAAGTAGTTGTAACTTGTAACGTGTATTGAGAATAAGAAAATTACACATATTATATTTGTTAAGAAATTATTTAAATAATTGCTATTTTTTATTAGAAGATAAATTACTCAAAATATTTTAGTGAGAATGCCATGCAATGGCATAGAGTGAGGGTGGTAGCAGGAACTATCAGGACAGATAGTAATATCTTTAATTCGGGAAATGAACATTGGAGGCGTATTCATTACTTTTGGAAACATAAAAAATATGACGGAGACATGTTTTGGCATGACATTGCAGTCCTCGAGGTAATTTATATTTCTAAAATATTTAATCCAACGGTTTACGCAAGAGATTGTCTAGATGGCGTTGTGAGTGCCGTAGTTGTGAGCACGATTTAGTTTAAATAAAAAATTACCTATCATGTTAATAAAGTAATAAATTGGTTTTGTGAAAATATTATATACCAGCTGTTGCACGCGACTTCGTCCGCGTAACTTTATAAAATATAGCCTATTATACTCGCTGATAATATAGCTTCCCAAAAGTGAAAGAATTTTTCAAATCGGTCCAGTAGCTTCGGAGCCTATTCAATGCAAACAAACAAACAAACAATCAAATCTTTCCTCTTTATAATATTAGTATAGATTAGTATAGATAAAAAAGGTACGTGCAAGAGTTTAAAATATAAAATATATTTATTTTGTTTCTTTTTATCTATACATACCATTGCATAGCGTAGCCACTACGTACGTACTATGTGATAACTATTATCAAAGAGTAGATAGTATTAAGTACTATTTACTCTATGCTATTATTTAATCTGAGCCGCAGCGACAATAAGACGTCATTGGCGCGACATGCAAGTTAACTAGCGCGCGCATATTTAAAATTCATTTAATTTACAGTTTGATTTTTCCTTTCAGGTGGAACGTGAATTTGTTATATCGTCATCATTACAACCAATTCGAATGCATACAAGCGATTTAAATATAGAATTAGAGGAAAACATGAGATGTCTTATTTCGGGTTTTGGACTTACAGAATATGTACGTTAATTGAAAAAAAATGTTCTATCGAAATATGTTAATATATTGTTAGATATCGTAAGCCATAATAATAATATATTACTATATACATATATTTCAATTTAGGCCGTGGTGCACTAATAATATAACGTATGTGGTTAATCAAAAAATACTATATGTCCCTGAGACTGCGTGGTTCGGCTTCGTCCGATTGATCGGACGATGCGGAATTTTATTTCCCGTTGGTCCGATTGTATAGTAATGTGCGTTACTATAATTATAGCACAGACGTAGCTATTATGCTATACGTTTGTGCTGAGCTTTAGCTTTAGCGTTCTTGCACGTTGAGTAAGCAGATATTCTTAGTGTTATTGTACTCCTGTGCACCATTTTTTAAATGTAATGTTACGGTGATGATTATGTAATATTTTTTTTTGTAGAATAAGTATCCAAGAAAACTACGAATGATATGCATTCCAATTATATCTTACAAAGTTTGCAAAATGTTTTATTCTTTTGGTTATATACACGAACATATTTTTTGTGCGGGCACTTATGGCAAAGACAGTTGTCAAGTAAGTAATGAATCGTCCTATTACCTACTAATATTATAAATGCGAAACTTTTATGAGGATGTAGATATGGATGTTTGTTACTCTTTCACGCAAAAACGCCCGAACGGATTTGTATGAAATTTGCCACATGGATAGTTTATTACCTGGATTTACGTATAGGAAACTTTTTATCCTGGAAAAATGTTAGGTTTCTGTGGGATTTTAAAAAAACGAACTTTTGTACGAACTATGATCTTAATTATCTATATTAATTACTAGCCATTGCACGCGACTTCACCCGCGTAACTTTATAAAATATAGCCTATCTTATTCGCTCATAGCGTAGCTTTCTATAGGTGAAAGAATTTTCAAAATCGGTCCAGTAATTTTTTTGTTTATTCATTACAAACATACAAATCTTGTCTCTTTATAATATTACTAGCTGTTGCACGCGGCTTCGCCCACGTAACTTTATAAAATATAGCCTATGTTACTTGCTGATAGTATAGCTTCCCAACAGTGAAAGAATTTCTCTAATCGGTCCAGTAGTTGCGGAGCCTATTCAATGCAAACAAACAAATAAATTTTTCCTCTTTATAATATTAGTATGGATTTGACACCGGTATTGAAATTTTCTGGGGTTCCAGTAAAGGTCCTGTTTCGGTGCTTGCAATTCTTTTCGATTTTGAGTCAACCGCTTGCACATAAAACCCAGATTCTGTCCAAATAGACGAACGGACAAGCATATAAAATTACTAAAAACTATTTTTTTGACCCCAGTAACATAAGTACAGTCACGGTAATAATATGTTCATCACCTTAAAGTCTCCATCAGCTGAGATCAAACCCCAAATGTTGGCAGATCGCCCAGAATTAAAATTTCGCACAACGTGGTCCTCCGAATATTTCGTCCCGTCTATTATCCACAAGTGTAGCCTCTCATGTTGGGATGATTGGAAGCTCTTTTCATCGATAAAAATAGTGTGGCTACGATTTTATTTTATGTATGTATTAATATATAATAGAAGCTGTAAAAATCGACGTTTACGCTGACGGTACACTATTGATGGTAGGCGACTGTCAAAAAAAAAAAAAAAAACAACACCAATAGTCGATATTACTTACTAAAAGTTTACTTACTAGTCGATACTACTTACTTACCAACGAATTAGAGGAAATTAGTTTATTGTAACTCCGTCTTATTTTTTGTGTTTTAACAGGGCGATTCTGGTGGCCCAATCGTATGCCAAGGAGTATTAGCTGGTGTTGTATCCTTCGGTGGAACATGTGGAGCCAGTCCAGGCGTATATACGAAGATAGTGAAATATACAACTGACTCCCAGGATGCTTTTATAAGTTCAACTAATCATATTATACAATTGTATAGTATGTATTTATATATTATGTTCATACTGCATATAATAATGATTTTAAATAAATAAAAATATTTTTTTGTTGTTTATGTTTATTATGTTAGACCACTATCATAGGGGTATTTTTCGTAATCTAGTATTTTGAGGTCTAGCCTTTGAAACTACTTTATTTATTGAATATATATTATATTGTAACTTTCTAAAGTAAATAACACAATAATAAGAAATGTGATTGAGTGGGGGTGGTCCTGTGGTAAGTGACCGTAACAATGTGGTTACATTAAAATAGGAGGGAAGTGAAGCAATAGAAGGAGACTAGGCCACTAACACACTATTTTAGGTCAACGTCAACATGAAGAGTACCGGTTCCATCGACAGCAGGCAGATGGAGCTCGCCATCAAGCGTAAGTCTCATCTGATCAATGGGAATCACAGAGGTTGTCAGCCTTTTAGACTTGGTAGCTCATTAGATCCTTTCTCCAGATACAGGATGGATCTAGTGAGAATTTTTTTTTTTCATTAGGTTGAGTTTGGATTAGATGAGTTTGGATAACTCTAAGTAAGCATGTGGCAACCGCGTCGCCCTTTCATCAGCTTTTAACGCTTTTTTTATAAATTTCAACTGAATCCTCACAGTTACAAGAAATTTATAAAATGTATAGATACATAAAAATTAAGTCAACAAAAATTTGTATATGAGAATTTTTATGTTCTAAAACTTTTCTTCTGTCACATATAAAAGCGACAAATGCTGTCACAAAATGTGTCACACATGTGGATCTCTGGGCGAGAGAAAGCATGTTGTTTAAAGAAATTTAAGTAGTACTTTGAAATGAATGAGTTTTCTAATTTTCGCGTTATATTTTTTTATGATACTTGTTATTACTTGTATACTAAGACCGGTAGAAAGTAATCTGGAATCGCATGAGCTTGTTCAATTTGATAGTGAAAATGAGTACTATATAGGATCCGATTTAAATTTCACAGTAATTGTATTGTCATTATTCTTAATATACATATAGATCATATTGATAATATACCAATTTCGAAAATCTACGAGAGTGATCGAATAGTTAGTTAGTGTATTCTCTAATCAGAGATAAGTATTGAAGCATTGTTTTAATTGAAGTCGTAGAAAAGCTTAGGTAATAAAGAAAGATAAGTAGAAAACTTCTTACTGAATTGTTAATTTGTTTGGTATATAATATGTTTTCAAAGAGTAGGTATAGTTATGATGTAATTTTGATCTTTAATTTTGTTAAATTTATTTTGTTCTCATTGATACAAATATTTCTGTATCAAACCAAATATTCTGTTAAATAAAAAATGGTAAGATAAGAGTTATCAAAACCGTTTCTAGAATCTCCACAAACTAAATGATAAGTATGGCATTCAACAACTTAATGGCATTCAGGAAGGAAATCGCCAACATTGAAGTATTTTCGTTACTCTTAAATGTTACAAACTACATAACAGATACCTAATTGCTTACCGAAAGAAAAATGACTGTTCCAAATAATTATGTCAATTAATCTTTGCTAGTTTTTAAATATATATTTTTGTTATTTAGAAAGTACTAATGGACAACAAAAAATATAAATCGATAGTCGATTACTGTCCGCTCAGGATCTATGGTGGAACATATGCAGACATTACGACTGTACCTTATCAGGTATGCTTTTAATGTCATATAATTATAAATTAATGAAAGATTAATTGACTTCGTCAGTAAAATGAGCATAAATAGATGAATCTTCATCTTATAGCATTTAATATAAACCGCTTACGTCTTATGCACCGCTTACTCTAAACAACATGTTGATATTTTTTATCTGTTTTCGCGTTTAATGTTTGGCTTTGTGTATGGGACTTTTCTAACTGATACTAATTTTAACAGGTGACGATAAGAAGAAGAACATATGGAACATATTGGGTTCAGTTTTGTGGTGGAACCCTCGTAACAACAAGATTCGTATTGACAGCAGCTCATTGCTTTGTGGATAATAAGTTAGTTACAAATTTACAAAATAAATACACATTTATTCAGGCAGGCTGACTCGATGGTAGCTGGATGCCGTCGCCTATTACAAAATATAATAAATGCATGTACGAGTACATTGCCGATCATGCTAGGATAGAAGAAATAGAATATAGAGAAAGGAATAAGTGTATAGACCGTGGAAAATTAAAAAAAAAACGTGTACTGTAAGCCTGTCTGTCGACCTAAAAAACCTAAATGTGGGTTCTAGACTAGAATAGAATCTTACATTCTGGAATGTATTGGTGTTTCAGTGGTCGTACGACACCACTAAGCAATATAAGATTAATAGCTGGTTCGGTGAGAGCAGACGCTTCGGAGAATCACATGTCTAATGAGCATTGGAGAAGCATTAAAAACTTTTGGAGACACAAACATTATCATTTGAAATATTACCAAAATGATTTCGGTGTAATTGAGGTATTTTATATTTAATTACTATCTTAAACCGGCCCCGCTTCGGTGCGGCTTACGCGTAGGTTAATTTTATTGTTCTAAAATAAAAGTAGCCTAAGTTACTCCTTATGCCTTTACTCCCTTATAAATTACTCCCTTTAACTAGATAATTGTTAATTTAACAAGTAAGTCATTACAACTTAACATAAGGATATTTGATACTTTTGACTGACTATTTTATTTGTGACTAGCTGTGACCACGACTTCGTATGCGTTTTTAGATATAGTGCGTAACTTTTTTATTTTTAAACCGATTGGAATAATACAAACATTAGTGAAGCTTGCTACAATACATTAGTGAAAACCGCATTCAAACAGATTAAGCCGTTTCTGACATTATCGTGCACAAACGCTAAGACAAATAGACAAAAATTTACAAACTATTTTTTCGACCTCGGTAACACAAGTAGGTGTACCAAGTAGTTTTTTGAAAAAATATTTAATTTACAGAAAATATTATTTATTTAGACGGACACAGCTCGTCTATATCACATTTGCAATTTTATCCATATGTAGGTATTTATCGATATTATTATCTTCAGAGTGGCCGCGATTTTGTTACGTCGCAATCAATAAAACCTATTAAAATGCATACAGAGGACTCGGATGTGGAACTAGAAGAAAATCTTGAATGTATTACTTCAGGATACGGACTTATGGAGAATGTGAGTATAAAGTGACAGTGTGGCTGGGCTACAGTCACCACTGGCCTATGTCCTCCACCTTTCTTCTTGACTGGGACCTAATTAGTAGTCTTAAGGGAGACTACCGCCGTCGAGGTTTCCCGAGATGGTCGGCGTACCTTCACTTCGGGGTACGCCAAGGTTTCTACAGGGAGCGTAGTCCTCCCCGCGCTGGACAGCCGTAGCGGTTAAAAAATGGCTGCCGACCATAGTAGGTGTAACGGTGGTAAAGTTCATTTTTGAATGCTTATTTGATAATAAGACATTAATAAGATAAAAATGTGTTGACTCGAGTGCCTTCAACCGACCAGGACGATGACATCTACCACCACCACGTCAAAGTCCTAGCACACCTAGGGGGAAAAAAACACCCTAAACACTCAATTATTGGGTGCATCAAAATCTTTCAATGATAATACACCTTTTAAAGTAATAACATTTTTAATTTCAGGAGGAATTTCCAACTGCTTTACGGGCAGTATGCGTTCCAATCGTAGGTGTTAAAACATGCAAGTTATACTATGGTAGCGTTTATATTAACGACAGAACATTTTGTGCTGGAACTTTTGGCAAAGACACGTGTCAAGTAAGATCAAACTATAAGGGCCTCTTTCACCATCTCTGAGTAAAGTGACAAGTAGGCTAACCGCCATTTAAAGTCACCGATAAGAGAGCTTACGAGTTTCACCATCTTCGAGTAGCATTACTCAAGGGTAAGAAAGTGACACAAGAAAGTCGTAACATTTACTCGCCAATTAGCGTTACTTAAAAAGTAACTGCTCAACATTATACTTGTAGTTGGTGAATGAGGCCCTAATTATACTAGTTATAATTTAAAATTATAAACTAACCTCCGACTTTCTATTGATCCCAAACACTCTATAGGATATCTTCTATACCTAAGTTGCTAAGGAGTTGAGTATCCTACAGACTACTTTAGGACATTTGTCAATTCTTACTATTTCCGTAATATTTGTTTCAGGGCGATTCTGGGGGACCAATTGTTTGTAAGGGTGTCCTAACCGGAATTGTCTCGTTTGGTGGTTCTTGTGGAATGACTCCTGGAGTTTACACCAAATTATTAAGTTACACTTCCGCCGAATATGTACCTTTAGTACAAACCTGTTCTCAAAAGATATTGTGCTTTTCCTGTTTTCTCGTCATGCTTGTATATAATTTGGTAAATATATTAAGAAGTTTAGAAATAAATGTCGTTTAATTGTTAAATATGTGTTTATTTTTGACAACAAAAGAAAAAGTTTATAAGTAATCGTTTTTTCTCACGTATCTAGAAGCAGTCACGTTACTAGAAGGGGAAATGCATCCCTTTCGAAAATTCAAAGCCCTCGTGAGAGTTTTATAACGCACGTTTTATAAAACTAGTTCTCAGGCCGATTTCTCACAATAGCTTTAGGGCTATGTATCCAACTTATAACTACTCCACCTGTTGATCTAATAAGACATCAGTGAGGGTGCTGTCGTGGAGTGAATGTAAATTTTATTTTGTAACTTCACAACAATACGACAGATGGCGCCACGTTTATACTTTTAGTTAAAGTAAATCTCCCTTATAAATTAGTAGCTGTGCCCGCAACTTCGTACGCATTGAAAAATTAAAATATATGAGTTATAAGGCCTGACTTATTAATATAAGTCAGGTCGCTATGACAACGGTGGCGCCACCACTGACACTGCTGACTACAGTGGCGCCGAATTTTTAATATTTTTAGACGATCCCTCGGGAACCTAATATTTTTCTAGGATAGAAAGAAAGTATCTTAGTTAATCCAGGTAATAAACTATACTATGTCTGTCAAATTTCGCCCAAATCCGTTTAGCTGTTTTTGCGTTATACAACAACAACTTTCGTACTTATTAGCATTTATAGATTATTATTGAGTAGATACTCGTATAACAGTTTATTATTTGCAAGAATTACACATACCTATCATACTAAATCTTATCGCTCATTATCATGTTTTTTACGTATATACCTAATATTACATTTAACCGCCATTTAAAGTCACCGGTAACCGGGAATGATGGAGATGATACCTATATCTTTGTTTGTACGGTAAAAGTCCCAAACATTAAAAAGAAGATTATAAAAAAAAATTCGCCTATCGAAGGATGCAGTAAACCGAGTGCATAATTTAATAAAACCTAAAATTGTTTCTAAAAGTAACTAATCAATACTTTACTCGTAGTTGGTGACGAGTAAAGTCACTCGTTTAGGGACATTTATTTTTATGTAGAATTATAAATCATTGAAAGAACCATCAAAAGGTTGGATAGTTTGTGTCTTATGCAGCAATAATGAAGTTCATTTCCTTACTAAAATCTTAATCAAAGTTTTAAGGTGATCTCAGACGTTTGCCTTGAATAATATATCGGGTGTTTCATTACCGTCTCTCCGTCAATCCCTGACGGAGCGGTCGTGAAGGTAAAGGCCGGAACACACTTCATAAATTATAACTTCCGCTAGTTCAGACTAGGATGAATATGTTGCGCCAACACATTAGGTGAATATTGTTCATCAAAGCTATTTAATTTGTTCAAATAAGCTTGGGCGTTTGATAAATATTTAAAAAAATATTAAAGATGAAACCAATTTCTAACAAGATAGAAACAACAATGAAGAAATTTTTACATCATTTTCTGTTTTATATTAAAAATGGTAGAAGTCGGTAACACCAAAGGATTGCAAGTGCGTTGCTTAAAATGGTTGCAATCATATTCTTAATAATATTTATAATACCTGGATTAACATATAGTTAGTTTTTAAATTGAAAATATATTAGGTTTTTGTAAAAAACTAACTATAGCGCGTACGAAGTCGCGGACACAGCAAGTGCTAGAATAAGGAATAGGATGGTAGGTATGCAAAAATGGTATCTGGCGTTCCTAATTCTGGAACCCATACCTACACTGTCGTTGGAAAGGTTGCTAGACCATCAATGTGATATTGATAAGGTTGCACAAAACATTGTAGGTATATTAAGACAAAATAATAATTCTTATAAAATAAATTTCCATTCCGTGTGATTTCTGTTCCAACTAAAATCTCGACTGAGCGTATTGTCTTGAGATTCGTATTTAATTAGCACAAACAACCTCAACCGAACAGATACTGACTTAAAATAGACAACGGATATTAGCCTAAACTTAAATGTTAAAATCGCAAAATTTTCCTACAATTTGGAGAGGTTTAAGTCTTTTAAGAGCTGCTTATAAATGTACGATTTGGTACCTTTCAATAAAAGATTGATGTTCAATAAAAGGTATACTATTACCTACTTGGCAAATTGAGTATAGGCAAGTTAACGAGAGTTGGCATGTGCAACATATTGACACATTGCGCATATATGTACCTCTTGTTTACATTTTTTCAGATTTCAGATCTCCATCCTACAGATTTCATAAACACTGCGAAATTGGTTAAAATATAACCATTTTTTCAACATACTGTATATCAAAAATGCATTAGTGTGAGTACTGCGAACGTGCCAACTTTAGTTAACTCACCTATAGTTCTGCTTTTGCATATTGACATCCAAAATCACAAATCTTCGATTTATTATAAATAAATCGAAGATTATCTTTGATTAATTATCTTATTAATTATTATTATTATTAATTAATTATTTTATTAATCTTATTAATTATTAAATCTTTGATTAAATTTATTATCTTTGATTTATAAATCAATGTTTTCCGGTTTTCATTTGCCTAATTATCAAGTTTTAAACTCAAAGTCTTAAAAGATAAGTTAAATTCCGAGATGTCCAACATCACTGACTACAACAGAGCTCTTAACTTGAACAATACAACTTAGCAACAAGTTAACAGAACTTCGCTCGTATCACTTAATTAGTATTGCGGTACTAACTTGTTTAACTTAGTAGACCTAATTAGAACTGTCTTAAAGCGAATGTTAGACCTAGTAGTAGGTAAATGCAATACACAATTCCTACCGTGCTATTTAATTACTTATACTTATTTAAACAGTTTTTACTTCTTGCTGTCATCTACATAATGCATTCACGTTTCAGTAAAAGGTGAATCTTTTTTCGGTTATCAAGCTATATTATTTTTGCAAATATGTGAGAGTCGAGAAAATATATCAATATTTTATTACCAAAGAGTAAATGGCATATTTTCAAACAGCTAAATTAAGTAATTAGTAATTTGTGTATGTAGGTATTTAAAGAATTAAAAAAATACACAAATATATTTTTTAATAACATTATTAAATAAGTTCAACATAACATATTACACTGGGCGCTAATCACAATGCATTATAGTTAATGCGAAATTGTATAAAAAAAAACCACTTGAAAACGGAACAGATGCGGCACAATACTTCGTTAGAAGAGTCGAGTCTCAATAAAACATAATGCGGTGCATATGGGACTTTGGTTACTGCTATTTTGTGAACTAAGGAGAGAAACCCTTTTGTTAGAGTAGCTTTTTAGAGATTTTAAAGGTTAATTTGTTTATTTTTTATAACTACATAAAATTTAAGGTTGGCTATTGATTTTAAAAAGCATAAAACTTGTTCACTGAGGACTAAATCTATATAAGTATATACTAATATTATAAAGAGTGAAGATTTGTATTGAATTTGTAGTGAAGATTGTGAAATTCAAAAACTACTGGACCGATTTTGAAAATTCTTTCACCTTATAGAAAGCTACATTATCAACGAAAAACATAGGCTATATTTTATAAAGATACGCGGGTGAACTCGCGTGCAACAGCTAGTTTGAAATAAATCTGTGTCCACATATTTTGTGTATGATCAAATGCATGAATTATTTCATTACTTATTCATTTTAACCTATTCATTTTATTCTATTTTTTAGTTGTCGATCTATTTTTTAGGTGAGTTTGTATTTTCAATTGTCGATCTGTGTGTATATAATAAAATAACAAATATTATTAATAAAAACAAAAATAAATAATAAAAATTTGCGTGAATAAAAATTATTTATTTTTATAATAGAATGAAAAAATAGCCCAGAACTGGAATCAGTTCTTCTATGACTAAGTACTCGTATTAAATTCCATCTAAGGTAAAAAAAAAAACATTTTTTTTTATATGGTATCGACTATTGTACGTTTTAATATTGTTCTATTCTGATGCGTAATTTGTCAAAATAGCCCTAATTATTCGCAATGTTTTCTATAAAATAATTACACGTTTTTACTTTCCTAGATGTGTACTTTTTATGAGTCGATGTATATTCAATATTGTGATAAACAAAAAAAGACAACCAAACTGACCAGTAGTCCGCCCAAACATTTAAGTAGGGCTTACAACGGTAATAGGACAACAAAAAGCTATTAAAAAGTGGGCCCAATTGGTCCTTTATTGCGGGGCGCAAGTGTCAGTGCTTATTAAGAATGTGGCCCGAATATCAAATTGCCATCTTTCTATTGTAGTGGCCCCTACCACGCGCAACATGAACGACCCTCGGATTATAAAACAAATTTGTATAGAGTAGCGTGACATACAGAGTCTTCAAGTAGGTACTTGTTAGTACCTACTACTGGTTAGTAATAAAATGAAATTAACTAATTTACTTTATGTATCTAGTTCATTTATTTTATGTATCTAGTCCATTTTTTGTATAGTTGCTACATATGTATTTCACTTAAGAAAGTTCTCAGTTTGCGTATTATTTGTTTTTTTTTTTTCAATTTAACAGTGACTTCTTTTTATTCCATTCCTGGTTTTAGGTGGCGCATATTCAGGTTGGCTTTAATCTCCTCCTTCAGTCCTTTTCCTGTCAGCAAAAATGTAAAACCATCCGTCCCACACCGTTTGGTGTATATTTAAACAGGATATTATTAATTTATTTATAATAATAATTTGAATTTTCATTTACAATTAAAAACATAAGCGATAGGGCGCACTGAGTCTGGCGTCCGAAACCACTTCCTTACAGATAACCTATTTACCCATCTTTCCTTATTCCTTTTAGTGAGTGAGCAAGAGATGCCAGAGCCTATTTCCCTATCTCTTCCTATTATCCTATGAAGGTCAGTAGTACTAGCATTGCCTATGTTAATATATACCTATAGCGTAGTAGACCGTCAGACTGCCTGTCGACCATTGCTAAAAAATTAATTAATAGATCTTAAAAAAGGAGGTGTTTCTGAATATTGCACTACTCTGTTTTTGTGTACCAAAGTGCTGCTAGCAAAACTGTTATTCCGCGCACTCTCCAACCAGCCCTAAGCAAACTATTGTTTATTTTTTTTATAAATAAATTCAGTTGTCACATCTCCCGTGATAAATGGTGGCACTGACAAGATAGTCATATGGCGAGTGAGTCCACTTGTTCTGGTATACTGTTAGTTTCATGTTATAGATACTTTGAGGCTCAAATGCTTTGAAATAAGGGCGCGCTGTTCTGTTAATGGGTCTACTTTTTATGTGCATATTTTTTGTTTTTATTATTATATTTTTAAAAGCTTATACAATTTAGAATGTTTTATTAGGTAGGTATAAACATGGATATCAAAAATTTCATTTAGTAAGGGATAAGAAATAAAGTCGGGACTGGAGAAATGGGTTACAGCATCGAAAAATAGCACAAGTTCTTTCTATATCACTGTAGTCTTCTGTAAGGTGACAAATGTTGCAGTCAGACGAGCTGCTCGTATAAGACTACGGAATTGTAGGGAGTTACTAAAATTAGAATTAATTTGTGAAATAATTAAATTACAAGAAACTAGCCACCCACCCCCGGCTTCACACGGATTTGAAAATTTCAAAAATCCTTTCTTAGTGAATAAAATATACCCATAGGTAAAATATATACAAATTTCAACTTTCTAGACTTAGTAGTTTTGGCTGTGCGTTGATAGTCAGGGCAAACGATTTCATATATTATGTATAGATCGATTAATTTATTTTTACTCGTATGTTGAACTCGACAGACATGCTGACGGTCCACTTGATGGCTATCGTCGTCTATAACACAAGCAACGCTACTGATGCTGCAAGTGCGCTGCCGACCATAGCAGAATTAAGGATAGGGATTAGGAAGGGACTGTGCAGTGTAAGTTTTGAATGATATTTTAGAAAAATCTAAAAATTATAAAGACATAATTCTTGTGTAAATTCTTGAGAAATATATGAATAAGATATTTGTAAATTCTCATCTTTTAAAATTTATAAGTCTAACACATAAAATCTGTAACCCAAATTACCTCCGAGAGAGTTAAAAATAACCCCTTTCACTCTTCGTTTACTATTAAAAATACGGTTTCTACTTACTAACAAAATTTTTAATAATTTAAACGTCATAAAGTCCATTAAGAATGGAACCAGAAAAATATACTGAGTGCACCAGTTTTGAAGACTTATAACGTCGGTGTAAATAAATAAACAGCTCGCGAATCCATTTGCTTGGGTTTCAACATTTTTTTCTACCCGTTATACTGTTGCGAGGGCAATTTAAAAATATTGAATAAGTAATTTGGCCTCCTGAAATATAACTCCACAGAGTAGACAAAACAAAGAACAGGCACGCACCTCCTTTGATATAACATCACCTAAGTATGAAATTGAGTAAAGTTGTAAGTTAATATTAGCTCATGCTATTTTCTGTATATCAGTTTATAATATATTAATCTAGCGACCCGCCACGGCTTCGTACGGGGTGAAATTTCTATATGATACAAATCTTTCCCGTTTATCCCACTTTCCATACTTATTTGAAACCGAATAAAAACCGGTTTACCCATTCTCGAGTTTTTGAAGTGTGCACAAACCTACTTAACATTTTTATGTATAAAGATTATACTAGCGACCCGCTTCCGGCTTCGCACGGAGTTGAAATTTTCAAAAATACTTCCTTAGCGGATGCTTACGCAAAATCGCATGTCTGTATCTTATATAAGTTGTACTTCGGAAAGTGTGCTCTGGAGCTATATGAGCTCATACTATACCTTTCCCATTCTTCCATCGGACATTTCGACTTAGGTGCGGTTGGTTACCATCCTCATCTTGTCAAAATATCTCTTTTTCGGACCAAACGCACTACTAATGGGCACTTACTAGGTAAGCGTGGTCTACCTTCGGCCGCATCTGCACCTTACATCAAGTGAGATCGCGGCCAAGCGCTACCTTGACAACATAAAAAAAAAACGCTTTAAAAATTCTTTCATAATACCTACGCATTGCCAAGGATTGGAACTCCCTGCTCCGGCGTCTGTTTAAGGGCTCATATAACCCAATGCCTAATGTGAATATGACTGCGATCTCAGTGATGCTGATTCTATTTTTCCAAGGGACATTATCTAAGAAGGACCTTTGTATTTTTACGACCTTTCTTTTAATCTTTGCCCGAAAACAGAGCAACTGCTAAACGCGTTATGATGAGATATACCCATGTATTATCACACGCCGCGTACACAACCTCAAAATAAATATGAAAACACACGGAATGTGTGGGAAAACACCATGAAAATGTAACACTTACACCATTAACTTGATGCGAATTTCCCCCTCAAATTTTCATTTTTCCGGAGCGGAAATGAAACCACTTTTTGGCCTTTTAACGTTGTTGGTCCTCTCCGTTGCTTTTCACTGTTTTATAGTGCACGGACGTGTTATTAGATTTTTGTTGGTTCAACTGACATGCAAAACGTGCGCGCTGCACTTTAATATTGTGATGCCAGTCATTTTGCCGTAACGAGTTAAATACAGAAACTAAGTTTAGTTCATAATCCATCTAAAAATTTAATACCTAAGTGTACCTAATTTATATTAAGGTCGGCAGATAGGCTGACGGTCCACTTGATGGTAGGTGGCTACCGTCACCTATAAACAAGCAACGCTACAGATGCTGCAAGTGCGTTGCCAACTACAGTAGGATTAAGGATAATGGATTGGGGAGTGATAGGGAAATGGGCTCTGGCATCATTTACTCACACTCACCGAAACACAACAGCACACGTGCTGTTATTTCACGTGTTAAGGGGGGTGGTTACTGCAGAAATCTAATAGAAGGCCACGGTTTGAATTAATTTTGAATCAAGAAATCACATCAATTAAGTCGTTGCTTCTAATTAATTACAGTTATATTAAAATTAATATGATAAATCTACATCTGTTAGTTTAGTTATACTCGTAAGTAGCTACGTTATGCAGACATAGAAATACCCAATTTAAAAAATGCATGGAATCTATAAACAAACAAAATACTATACAAAAAAAAAAGCTTATCATCAGCCAGATGTAAATTAAACAAGCTGAAGACAAATTCATAAATCGTATGCCGGATATTTGCTTCCTCAAAAACCACTTAAGTGGATGACCCGTTTGAGTGAGTGTAAAATTAAGTAGTCCGACATGAAAATTCTCACATTTTGGCTAATAAGTGGACACCCGTTATTCGCATCTGCGTATTTTTTCGCGGACATTCCCTAGTCCCTTCATAGAAAAGCAATCGGGTAGTCGTAAACGTTAGGGGTCCAAAAGCACCCCCTGGGGTGCCGGTAAGGGCATCGCGATGTTTCTTGACACTGTTAGAAAAAGTACCCATTGGTCGCTCCAAGCCGGGACAGCCGTCGGGGGGATTATAAGGCCGGCAAAAAGTGTAATTTAAAGCTGACTTAAGGTTTCGAATTAAAATGAAGGAGGGAGGACGTTCCGGTTCCTGTTTATGGCACAGTTAGTAGCTACTTATATGTTAGTACTTATATACGAGAAGATAAATTACCTTGAAATCACGATATTTTTTGTACTGCTATTATTAATTAAAGCAAGAACAGTGAAGTGAAGAGCTCCTTTATAATTAAAGTAGTGACTCTTAAAACAAATTACTTTCAAGGGCGTTTATGACTAGTCAGTCTTGCGGCAGTAATCACACTCAACATGAGACAAGCATTAGGTTCATTATGAAGTCCTATTAAGGACTTCATCATCTCGGCCACAGGATGTCCACTGCTGGACATAAGCCACCCATAATTTTCCAATTGGACAGGTCAGAAGCAGACTGGAGCTACCGTCGAAACGCGGTACTTAGCAGCTCGTCTGCCCAACTTGTGAGTGGACGTCTTCCGCTGCGCTTGCCAGTCCGTGGCCTCCACTCGAGAACTCGGCTCCAGCGGCCGTCGGCTGCCACTTCAACGTATGCCTCAAAAGTAGACAGCTCTAGAACCACTGATTCTTTTTGATAAACTCTTTCAATATTTGAAAGATAAATAACTCCACATGTACATAAGACTTATTATTTTATTATTATATTTACCTATTTTATGTCTAACTTCCTTGCACCTGAGCATTGAATCGGGTGCGTCGGTCTACTCATAAATAAACTTATATATTATTATTAAAAAAATCAATCTTAATCTATTTCATACGTTTTCACAGTTTTGTATAACTTATCTAGACATGCCTATAAATTAATGAATACATTTAGCGTACCTGCATAAAAATAATTTCCCAACGGGAATATCACATAAGGTTAGCATAAAAGTAGATAAATTAATTAGTAATGCTTCCTATGGTTACCATTGTTTCATGTAAGGAAATGTCGACCAGGAAATCAATATCGGCACGCTTAGATACTCTTGCATTAGAAAATGCTTCCTGCATTATATTACTCATGTGAAACATTTATTTATCAGTTTAAATTCTTTGGGTACTTTGTAAATGGGTACGTAACATAATTATAGTAAAAAAAATACTGGTAATTTGTAATTAAAAAGCTACCGTTAATAATAAAAAAATAGTGTTTCTAAAATGAGCAGTGTTCTATAAGTAGTAGCTGAAGTCACACCTCCTTAGTGGTCTTCTGTGAGAGGGTGGTTACTGCTGCCATTTGGGCTGCCCATGTTTATAAAGGAAAAGTATCTTCCTACTTAGGTGTAAAAAGTAGCAGCAAGTATATTACTTACTTTTTGACATAATGATAATTTGTATGTTAATATTAGGTACATTTGTGTTGTACGAGTATAAGGTATTATTTAAACGATGTTTTAGGTCCAAGGTTATATAAACCGGTCATCATGTTTGTTTTCATTTCTTCATTTTAAAGTCTTTAAAACATAAGTCCTTGAAGGCTTAAGTTAAAAAATAATCCCTTCCTTATCGCTCTTAATCCTTCTATGGCCTGCAGCGCACTTGCAGCACCTATGGCGTTGCTTGTTTTATAGGCGACCGTAGCCACCTATCCTCAAGTGGACCGTCAATCTGTCTGTTGACCTTCTCTTTTTTTCGTAGTGCCATCTTCTATCGGAGGCGGCTATCGTCATGGCTATCCTAATCCTCGAGGCGGCGGCTCGAAACAGCGATCTGGTACTTTGCCCATACCATTCGCGGAGATTCTTGAGCCAAGAAATATACATCGTCTGCCCGGCTTTTTCATGATAAGGCATGATATGGCCAAATTATTCCAGTTTTCTTTTTCTGACTTTTATGGTTTTCAAAACCTCAACCTTCTTGTTCATTCTCAGAAAAACAGTCTCGTTCCTTATCCTTAACATCCGTAACCTTAACATTAATAAAAACCAATTTAAAGTTTTATGTGCTCGTTAGAAATTATAAAATTTATTTTTATAACAACTAATCTTTACTTCTTATTGCGTTAAAGACAATTTTAATTCAAGCACAGAGTAAGTAATAGAACCTACTACATATTTAAGTCAGTTAAAATAGAAACAAGAAGCCATGCAATTATTGTCGTCTTGTTTTATACCATTTTCTATATGAGAGTTAATAATAGTTGTAAATAATTTTGGCGTCAACCACAAAATTATCAATTGAATAGCGATGCTATAGCGACGATCGATAATGCTTTAGATTAAACTATATTAACTTATAGTGGTTTAATAGTAGGTACTGGAAAGTTGAAGCTGTTGTTGCTTTATGTACATAGTGTGAGTAGAAGCCGAGCGAGGAGCGAATCTATCATAAATATAAGTTAAAGTCAGCAATGTTTCACGTAACGCTATGGTCTCTAGGCAGTTTCCTGTGGGCGTGTTTTCGCCGGTGGGCGTGGCAGGGCGGGGCGGTCCCTGAGAGACCTCCCCGAACACTCAGTCGACTCTAGAGGCCCCAACTTGGTCGCTACTGTACAAACTCAGACTTTATACTTTAACACATAAATAAGTAGGTATATACTTGTCTTGTACGCAGTAAAATCCAAATTGTTTATATTTTAGGTAAATAGGTTTGCTTTTTTAATCTTGAAAATTGGTACTTACAAGTCTTTTTAAATGTCTTAAGAAATGACAAAAAAATTCCAGATCTGTAACTTTACATCGTATTTTTTTTGTACAAGCATTAAGTACTTAATGCTTGTACAAAAAAATTACGATTTAAAAGTAAAATCATATTATGTAAAGATCAGCTGCTTTTACATTCTTTATATATTAAAACATCAGGTCGTCGAAAAAGATTTACACTGTGTTAACATTTTTAATATTACAGTGTGTCCTCTTAAAAGATAATAGGTATATATCTTTCGCGTTCGATTTGATGGTCGTCACCAAACAACTCATTCCTGTTAGTCTGACTCGAAAGATTCGATATCGTAATGGGATTTTTCTACGTCGTTCGTCATCAGCCAAATTTTGTGGACATGAAATAAATTTTATGTACTTATTTATTTAAGACAATGTGGTGGTCGAAATATTTTGAAAATAGGCTTATTTTCGGCTTGAATTTATAAAGGACTTATCTTGGCTAAAGGATAAAGGACAAAGTTAGGTTAAAGAAATGGGCTTTTTAGTTATTTCATGACAATTACAATGATCTTAGGTTTTTACTTTTGTGCATATCTAGGTAGATCACGATCGAATTGCTTGTTTTTCAATGATAAATGTGTGACTGATAGGCAAAATTTAAGGAATACCATGAAGTTTATAAGATGAAAATAGAGATGGGAAATATTTTGTATTTCATGGCTTTTATTATAATTCAATTAAAAACAGAACGAATATTTATTACATAAGTTTTAACATTAGTTGACCTAACAAGTAACAACTAAGTATGTACACAAAACAAAATGTCGTCTGACTGTCACTTTGATGGTTGCTTGATTGTAGGTTTCTTACAATCAACTTACCTAGTCTTAAAATAAGGGACACGGTGGGCAATTGGGCATAGCTGAAGGCTTACGCACTCTCTGAACAACAGCACAATACATGTGTTCTTATTTCACTAAGTAGGTATGTTCTTCTCTTAAGAGTATGGCAATTTCCGCAGGCAGGCTGTCCTGTCCGCTTTAAGTGCAGCTATAGCTAGTTTTGTTATTGAAAATTTATGCATTACATACATTTTATTGAAATGTTAGCATAATTGATGATAATCGCTGAAATAAATTTATGCATAACAGTTAATTTGACATTTGACTTAATTATAATTATCTATTTAGTAGTTAGATATGAGTAATTTGACGTCAGAGTTAAGTCAAATAAATTTTTCATATACCTATTTAAAACCTTCCACCTATCCTCACTGTTAGAAAATTCAAAAAATATACAGTTATATTGATAAATGTTTTAAGAACTGTCCAAATATCCAAAAATTTGTGTTAAAAGTTGTATAGGAAGCAAGTAAATATATGTAATAATATTTGCTAACTTCCTATACAATTAAGTTTTTTCAATAAAAGTTTTGCAGTTGATATTAAACAACTTTTCTGCAATTTTATATGTAATTAGACATAACAATTGACTGCAATTTTATTATTTAGTTCTTGTTCAATTATGTCCAATTATTCATCTTGGTAATTTAAACTAATCGCAGCAGTCTGTATAATGATAATGCAAAAGTTGATTTTTTACTAACATAAAAATAGTAGTTTAACTAATATAGATAATACCTAGTTGAAACTAATATAAATAATCGCTAAATGTGTTGCTATACTTACGCAAAACTCGAGAACAGCTGGACCAATGCGGCTATTTTTTTATTTCAATTATTTGTTGACACCTAAGAAAAGTTCTTATGAAGAGAAAAATTGAAATAAATGAAATATTGGATGGAGGACAGCTGTGCGAAGCCAATGGTTGTTCGCTAGTAACTAAATTGGTATTTTGAACTTCCTAAATGCTATTAAACTTGTGAGAGATACGGTTTGAAAGCTTCATATTGCTACGTTAACTGGTTTATGTTAATTAATGATTGTGCACACTTTAATATTCCCAACCAATTCCCACTGAAATTCCATCATCGTCAATCTTTTAATAAATAACACCGCTGCTGTGGGCAGTCCCCGAGCTGCTTCGGTCGATCTGGCGAAATGTCGTGCCTCTCATCTCTGACTCTATCCTTCACACGCGCGCGCAACGAACGGTCTCTGAGGGAAACCGCTCACCAGACCCTCCATTATCATAAATCGAACCGCAAACTCAACACATATAGGAGCATGTTCGAATTTAAAAAAATATATAATGAAGTGACATTTGCATTGGACGAATTTTAAATGTAGTTTTACGGGTATTTTGTGTTTGGAAGTGTTATGGAATTTAAAACAAGTGGCGCCATCTTAGTAAGTTGCGCCGTCCCGCTCTTGAGGCGAGGGCGTGTCCCCAGGGCGCCTCCCACAGTCCGCGGGGACGGACGGGGGCACAGGCGATGCCGGGGACCGGGGACACTCGGCGGTACGCTCCCGCGACGCTTGTTAGTGTTCCGCAAATCCACAGCGGGATCGCCCGCTCAACCGGGACCACGATCCCTGAACGCACATACGATATCGTCAAATAGCTTTGACCCAAACTATACTTATCGGTTAACAAATTCTCACACAACACAGATAATATAATTTTACACAGCCTTTTCAACTGTAACTACTGAAAATTTGACAACTTTTAAAAGTGTATTTAAATTTGTGTTTTTTTGTTTTACAATAATTATGTATCGGACTTTAAAAAAATTAATTTAAGTTAGAAGGAAATTTTAAAAAATCTAATTTCGAATAAGACTCGTTAGGTTTGCGTGTGAGAAAATTAGTTATTTGAAATATCGAATGGTAAATTTTTCAAAAGTAACACGGTCTTGGGACTTCGTAATTCTCCGTGGGCGGTCGTGCGCCTTCGGGCGCTTAACTCCGGGGTGCGTGTCGTGATTCGCGATTCGGTCGGACGAGCTAAACGCTGCGGCGGGCGGGTACACCGGCTCGCCGTGGCCACCGCTAGAACTGGATCCTGTGGGATGGCGGCAGAAGCTTTATCCGCCAGGAGCTCCCAGATCATCAGGTTAGCATTACTATGTTTAAATTTTTAAATAGGAACAGTTTAATATTCCCACCGTTTAGAAATTAACATTTACAAAAGTATTAATCCTTACATAGTAAGTTTGAAGTCGCTTTCTGCGTCTGTGTGCCTGCATATTTTGATGCGGTTTTCACGATGGTAAAAACTGATGAGTTCGATATTTTTTCACGGTGATAAAACATAATTAACTTTTTATGTAGGTAAGTAAGTAGAAAAAAAAAACAATATTTTGCAACCAAGTTGCTGAAAAGGTCTGTATGTTCCAATGGATTTTGATACGGTTTTCACTTATGGAAAGAAAGATAAACGAGGAAGGTTTATATTTATAAAAAATGCATTCCGGAAAGAGGATCGCTAGTTATAATATAAATGAATTAAGTATATCTACTAAATGACAAATTTATTAGCCTAATTAAGCATTTTCAAATATGCCATAAATATTATTATACAAAAGGGTAACTGTTCAAAATTGTTTTTCTTTAGCCTGCTCTTTAAAATAACTGCAGCAATTAATTTATAGAATTATTATAGCTGTGGCATCTAAACTTAATACTAAGCTAACCTATTTTTTTGTACACCGTACACAAAATAAATCATAATTAGATGAGATATATAAAAGTGTAGGTAAAAAGTTAGATATGATATGGTCAAATGGTCCAAGCTAAAATTTTAAAACAAACGAAGGAATACAGAATTTTTAAGTTAGGTTTCACAATGATTTTTCGTTAGATTTTTAGATTTTTTAATATCTAATATTTTAAAAGTATTAATAATAGTAATAAGCTTGCGGATTACTAGTTTTAGGTTTTTTTATATAATTTATTGTTTTTATATAATTATATTGTAAAAAAATTAAAATTAAGAAAATAAAAATTCTTTTTCTTATTACCTGAGTATTCAATGTAGATATTTAGTATAAAGTCATAAAACCGTGAAAAATATTTAAATAGATTTTTTATTATATCGTGCTTTAATTTCCTAATCATAATTCATATTATAAGTAAATAACCGGCGGTGTAGTATCTACTTATCTATTACTAATTTTTAAACATCAATAGGTAAATTACCTAATATAAAATGTAGGAGTAGGTAGGTAGCTAAGTATCTACTTATTGCTTAGAAACAGGCAATACCTAGTGCTAAAGCAAATTGCCTGGTATGTGAATTATTATTTGGGGAAAAAATAAGACATATTTTTTGCAAACAAAATATTTAAAAAATAGTTATTTTTCGAATTCAAAGAGTACAAAAATTATTCACGCTATAGAACACCTTAGAATATTGTTTAAACCATAGAATTGGTTCCAAAAATTTGGTGATCAATAGGACTTATAGGACCGTATTAGTAATTACCTACATATAAAGAAATCTATAACTTTTATATTATTTTTTTTTTACTTTCAAATATTATATAAGTATTAATTATTTTGACAAATAAATACTTAAATATTATATTTTTTTTACAAACGTGAAATAAGTAGTTTTCTTATTTCAATTATATTTTCTATATTTAAGCCGGGTGGAATGTACGGATGCAATATTTCTTCTGCAAATTATATACTTATATAAAACTTCCTCGTTTATCGCTCTTTCGATTATTGAGACTTTCTTACAAAAGTTATAAAGTATCTAAGATCTTATTTTTTTTAAATAAAATACTGTTATAAAACCGCTGAACTGATTTGAACTATACTTGAGACACTTATGCTTATAGATCATTTCTTGGATTAAAACATTAGGATACTTTTATCCAATGAAGCAGGCTAATCGACGAATTTTTATTCCTAGTCTATTCCGATTTAGTAGCATTAAGCCTGACGATTAATTTCAATCGTCTCTCGGTTTTCACTGTGATGACTTTTGGTTTGAAACATTGATTTCTTTATCCTATTTAAATAAGTAATAAAGGTATAGCCCGTGTCGAATAATAATTTAAAAACGTTTTCAAATAACTTTTTTAATGTCATTTTTTAAACTAAACTCTTTTTAATATTTGAGAATTAAATATATCTTATATTGAATTATATCGAATAATCTTTTTATTTATGCGAATGCATACCTAAGTGAACCAAAATATAAGACACTTGGGTACTATCCTTTTTTGTTTTGTAATATAATAATAAGTTTCCTCTGGTTATATGTTAATCTTATTATAATTATACTAGACTACTAGTAATTATTTTTACAATTATATTATTAATTATATTATAGCAAACCTTCCTTGTTATTTGGTCTTTATATTAGTGAAAACATTATCAAAATTAGATGGGTGGTTTAAAAGAAGTTAGCGGAGAAATAGACAGAGGTGGATAGACACTTTATTTTATATCGTATTTCTGATGAAACTTTAACTTCCAGGTGGTCTGATGTTTGGTCTCCACCATCAGGAGGCGGCTGCAGGTCTTCACGCGCAGCCACGAGGTCCGGTCACATCACTCAAAGAAGAACCCCTCACCAGGGCGTGGATGACGCCTACTTCGTTAGTTGACAATACCAAGTGAGTTATTTTTATGCTAAAATGTGACAGTCAGGCAGACAGTCCAGCCATTTAGGCATACCGTCTGGAGCCAGTAACCACACCCCTACAGAAGACCACCGTAAAACAAAATCATGTGTGCTGTTGTGTTTCGGTGGTAAGGAAGAGAATCCAGAGCCAATTTCCCTATTCTTCCTAATTCTGTGTTCTTATTCTACTATGGTCGACAACACACTTGTAGCACGTATTTCGTTACTTGTGCAAGCTTGCACAAGCAACGATGCGTTGCACCGTAAGCGGTATCAGACTACCATCAAGTGGACAGTCCACCTGTCTGACGACCTTAAATTAAAAAAATATTTTTTAAATTTAAATTATTATTTATTTATTTATTTTATTTATTTATTATTTACATACAAAAAAAAAACAATTGGTGGTACACAGTTTAGATGCACTATAAACTCAATTAAGTTTGTACCGTACACCTGAGTTGTCAACAATAATATAAATTTACAGAATTACTAACAAAAGAAAAAAGCACATATTCGTAGGTAGATACAATTTCAACTCTTTAGCACAACGAACCTGCTTGTCCCACTCTAACATGCAGCTAACTCACATAAGCGCATCCTTGTTGACAACAAGAATGCACACTTTCTACAGGCTGTTTTTATTTATTTTTATAAAATTTATTTTAGCAATTTTAATATTTATACATTTAATAATGTATAAATTAGGTATAATATTTTGAAATTCTTATTATTAGTTATATTTATTATTATTAGTATATATATAGTTGCGTTAAAATACTACTTATTACGAATAAAATATTCTCTTAATTTATATTTAATATTTTTTATGTTTAAATTATTTTTTAAATCTGTTGGCAGATTATTAATAAGGTAAGGTACTAAAAAACCCAATCTACGTTTTCCATATAAGTTATTATATTTTGGCAGTTCTAGTTTTTGATATTTGCTGCTGCGTGTATTTATTTTGTTTGGATTAGTTATTTTAACGTTTTTCAGTTCGTTGTTGAAGTATTCTTCTAATAATAGTGTTAGCTGAACCTTTCTGTGAACAGAAATGATTTTACAAAATTCAAATATATTTTTGTCGTCGTCTTTAAGTTGTCTTATAATGTTGTGTGGTATAATTGTTTTTAAAATTCTTAGTTGCAGAGAATATATTTTGTCTAGATGCGTTTTGTAAGTTCTACCATAACTAGAGAGTCCATAACCAATCACCGACTCAGCCAGTGATTTATACAGCATCAATAAGGTATGATAGGGAATTTTCCATTTAATAATAGCAAATTTAGCAAGCATGGCTCTCAGTTTGTCACATACACCATTGATGTGGTCCTTCCAATTCAGCCGGTTATCAATAACAAGCCCCAGATAAACCTGTTTATTAACTTCCTCAATTGGTTCACAGTCACACGCAAATGGACTATCACGTATAAAATTTTTGTGGAGGCAGTCATGGTTGTGAGCTATTAGTTTTACTTGATGTTTAATTCTATTTTGACTAGTGCTGATGTAAATTAGTTTTGTTTTGTTTACATTGAGGACCAAACCAGCGTCATGTGACCATGCAATTAGTTTAGTAAAGTCCACCTGGAGCCTGTCAATGGCTTCTTTTGGATTATCACCGTAGGCCAGTAAACATGTATCATCGGCGAATTGATAAATGTCACATTCCGTCATTAAATTCGGTAGGCTATTAACATAAGTAAGGTAGTGTAAGGGTCCTAACACGGATCCCTGTGCCGTACCCTCTGTGACCTTTACCGGCTCACTACTTGAGTTATTGATCTTTATTACATATTTTCTGTCTTTTAGGTAGCTATTACACCAGTTTAGAATGTTCCCTCTGATTCCACTTTCATTGAGTCTGTCTAGGAGAATATTATGTTTTAAGGTATCAAATGCCTTACTATAGTCCACAAATACAACCATCACATGTTTTTTAGCATCTAATTGTTCATATATTTTATCTGTGAATTTAGTCAGCAACTGTGTGGTATTTTTGTGTTGTTGGAAGCCATACTGTTTATTAGTTAGTATGTCATTTGTTTTGTAAAAATTGTGTATTTCATTACATATATATTTCTCGGCTATTTTATCAATCACAGGCAGTATTGTAATTGGACGGTAATTGTCGTAATCTGTATGCTTTCCTTTTTTGTATATGGGCCTAACAATACCTGTTTTTAGAGAAGTAGGGTATATACCTTTTACAACACTTTTATTTATAAGTTTAGCTACAATATTACTAATTTTTGTACATAGTCTTTTAACGTCAACAGGTCTAACACCGTCTATACCAGGTGATTTGTTGGTTTTAATACTTTTGATTATATTTTGAATATTTTTTGCTGTAGCAGGTCTAAATCGCATTGAGACATTAGAATGATTAGAATATATTGCTTTGTTTAGTATAGGTGTTGCGCAGTTTGGTATTATAGCAGTCACATTATTTTTAAAAGTTTTAGCAAAATTATTAGCTATATCTAAGTCATTTAGGCCTTTATTGCCGAATGCGTTTGTTATGACGTTATCTACAGATGCTTTTATTCGGCCTGTTAATTCGTTCAATATGTTCCATAATTGTTTTGGATTTTGTTTGTTTTCTAATATATTAGCTTTTAGTGTTTTGTTTTTGTGTTTTTGGATTAATTTATTCGTATAATTTCTTACTGTATTGTATTCTCTTTTTAGTTGCATGTTAGTGGCATCATTGATCCATTTTAAAAATAATTTATCTCTATTTTCACATGATTTATTAATTTTATTAGTCACGTAATAATTATTATTTCGTGAGTAGTTACTTTTAATTTTTACTGTATGTTTCCCTTTTGAGTAGCATTCATTAAACTTGTTATGTAAAAAATCGCTGATACTTATTGGACACTCTTCATTTATACATGAGGTATCCCAGTCAATTTGGTCTAATAATTCAGAAACCACAATATTATTCAAACATGTTTTGTAATTTGGAGCAACCTGTATACGCGTGCCAAAGGCAGCAATGATTATTGCGCGATGATCTGCCAGTGTGGTTCCGATGGCGGCTGTGTATAGGTCTTGTGAGCGGGATCGAGCGTATATGTGATCGATACATGTTTTACTTAGTTTTCCATTAGATAATTCAATTCTAGTGTACTCAGAAATCCCGCATGCAAGACCCATACTGTGTAGCGTATTAGTGTACAAATGTTTTACAGGGTTATCTTGTTTTAGGTCCAGATTAATATCTCCTATTAGGTATAAATCTTTTTGCTTAGTTAAAGAGTTGAGTGATAGTGATAGCTCAGTAATAAATTGACGTTTGCTGCAGTTAGGTGGCCGATATATTACACATATATTGGCAGAGTAGTTAGATTGTGTGGTTAGTGAGCACATGATACCCTCAAAATATTCATTAGTGATATTATTTATGTGATGTTTATGTTTGTTATGTATATACACAATTTTACCTCCACCCCTACGATATTTCCGTAAAACAGCGAACATTTGGTAGCCATGTAGGTTGAACAAGCAGCTTACGCTGTCAGTAATATTCACCTCTGTTAGGATACAGACATCTATGCATTTATTGGAAGTATTTATACATTGTTCAAAAGCAGCAAAGTTTTTTATAATTGATCTTATGTTAACGTGTAGGCACGATAGATTAGGATTACATGTAGGTAATTGAGACAGAAAATCATTTATATTTAAACAATCGGTAAGTTCATTTATATCATCGAACCATAAGTTGCTACCATTCATTGAAAAAAGATGTGAGTGTTTTGGGGATATGACACAATTTACCTATTTTATTCATTTATGAATTACGAGCAGTTGATTGGTTGTTAACGATAGCTTGAAGATCGTTCATATTTCTTATAGTGTAGACCTTCTCGTTGTCATCCATACGAGCTCTAACCAAACCTTTCTTGAACCAGACGTATTTAAACTGCAACTTGATTTTCAATGCTTGTTTCACGTTCCAGAATAGTTGTTTGTTGGATTTGGTCATAGCTTCCCTTAAATACACTAGGTTATCGTTCGTTGTCTGAGCCTGGTTTACGTCAGATACCGAAATTTTTGTTTTTTTAGATAACGTTAACCAATTTGCTTGAGTCTCCTGATCTTTTAATTCAACTAGTATTATTGGTGGTTGACCATTTCTCTCTTGTAATCGTCTAGTGCTCTTTATTACCTGCTTTGGCTGTTTTAATTTGTTCGCAATGTTTTCTATCACTTTAAATGCTTCATCATTGTTTTCAGTCGCCACATTAGTTATTTCTATAAATTTGTTTAATTTTTCTTGTTCCAGTTCATGTAGGCGCTGCTCCATTGCTCCTACCCTGATTTCTAAGTGTGTGTTTCTATTAGCAAGCTCTAAATTTTTTTTCTCAAGAGATTTAATGGATTTTTTAAATGAATCAATGCATTCTACAAATTCATCCAATTTATTGCTTTGAAATTGTAGTGATTCATTCAGTTCTCTCATTTCCCTCTTGATAGCCTTCTCAACCTCTCTGGATATGTTGCTCAACAGTTTGTTTGCATTGATTTGTATGTTAGCATCTTCATTATCGGAGTCGTTGTCTTCCGGAACAATTATAGATGAACTGCGTTTAGGTGATTCATTTTGGCATTGTAAACATGTCCACTCTAAACTAGAGGCGGCCTTTAGAGCAGCTATCTGCTTGTTGCTCAATCCCGTACATTTGGTGTTTAGATGAAAAATACTTTCACATTTGCAGCATTCCACACCGGGACACGTTTTTGTAATTAATCTTTTACAGTTATCACATTTCGTTGGCATAGTGGGTAGTATTGATTTATTTGTGCAAGTACAGTATGTGTTATGCGTACGACGTTTAACTGACAACATTTAACATTCGATTCGCTTCGCATTTTCGCTATCGCCATCCTTACTTTAGCACGATTGTGATATATCTTTTTGAACGCAGGAAATATATCGGATGCAAACCGGAAGCGAAAGGCATTCGCTTAATATTTTGCTTCCGGTTTGCATTGATTTTCAAGTCTACTGTTGTGTTCCATGGAATCCTTCTAACGTTATTATGTCTGAAATGTAATAAAACCTGCAATTTTGACATATTCTGTACTTCTCAATGCTTGATATTTGCTTCTCTTCAATATCAGGAGGTACAGGCTGACAAGCCAGCTTAGTGGTAGCAATTGAGTGGCAGGAATGTGAAATATATATTTTAAGTCAGCGAGTCTTCTAGGACTCGCAGATTTTCTTGCCATATTTCTCCTTTGACAATTATTAATTAGCTTTATTAATAAATTGTCTTAGGTATTAATAACCAATGTAACATCTACTAATTACTAATTACACAGCAAAATTAATACTTTAAAAATCTTTTATATTATTTGGAGTAGAGGAATATTTTTTTAATGATAAAGACTTGCAGGTAGTTCGCTGTCCGTGTGCTTTTACATGGTTAATACCGCCGCCTATGAAAACAAACAATAGTAGGGTTCAAGTGAACCGCCGACCCAGATAAGTTAATAAGTAAGGCATAAGGAGTAAGGCTTAAGGCCACGGGGATGCCATCCCTAATTCTTTACATTTTTTTAAGTATTTAAGTAACGCTATTGATTTAATGCTTGCCGTGTGCTTACATCCCGTATGCTCTTTTGTTTTGATGAGTGTGTAAGGGATGCCAAGGCCCATCTCTGCTATCCTATCAAGGTCAATAGGACAAGCTCAATTGTGTTTGTTTTGTTTATAACGTTTATATAAGCGACGGTAACCACCTGTTATCGAGACCTACACTTAAAATAAAGTATGCGCATAAATAAATAAACAAATATTACAATATTCATACGTATGCTATGATAAAGCTGTTAGCGAACGAAAAGAGCAACTTAAACTTATTAGGTCGGTAGAAATTGGATTAGTTTGCCGCCAAATGTGCAACAAACAAAATGTATACACAGCGAAAGATTTTATAGGATTAGGTTTCGGTTCGATTGGGGGAATATATTTATTTGAGGTCCAGTTGTTGTCAGTGGGTTTAACAATATTTTATTTATATTCTAATAGACGTAGCTAGAGTAGGCCAACGCTTATTAGTTATGAGAATGTGAGTAGGAGATTGTATATAAATGTTGAGGGATTTCATATTTTTCTTAAAGAAGTAAATAGTTTTGTTATGTTGTTATGTGTTAATTTATTAAATGTTAGTTTTGAATTCTAATATACAGATATATATTATATAAATAATAGTTACGTTTATTCCTAAAATACTATAAATTTATGTAAGTTCGTAAGCTCGTGTCTTCGTAAGAAATGTATTGTATATATTCTTCATGCAAATGGGCGCATTTTGTTTTTTTTTTTTAATTCTGTGCACTGTAGTTGTTTTTAATTCTATGAAATTATAAAAATAACTAAAGTCGCCTGTTTCAAATAACTAATTACTAAAACTATGCATTTACATTAAATTTAATGTATTTTATATATTTATATTGTAATTTAGCTCAAGACTAAATTACATACATAATAAAAGTTAACATAATAACTAAAAATGCATGGTAAATCATATTAACGTCTACAATATTTCAAAATTAGTTTTTGATTATTCGTAAAGAAAGAATAAAATTTCGAGCATGAATTTCCACATTTACTCACTTATTAAACACTTGGAAGTGATTAAAGTGACAACGATTATCTAATGATAAAAAATACTGAAATTTCATAATGGATTTTCATCAGCCAGCCAGTTCAACCCGTCTTCATAACTTCAGACTTCTCGCCACCTTGAATGCGTTGTGTTGTATACTTTATGTTACTTAAATGATTCACATCACTATTGCAACATGCAGTAATAGAACATCACTACCGTGAAGCTACACCTCTCTCTCCCCACGCCGCGATATGATTTACGCGCCCTTTCTTGTTATGAATACACACTTGTTACAGCACGCTTCATTATCGGCCGTGCGAATTTGTCCGCCCCTGATTGGACACAATGTACCTACGGCGGCCGCCACGTTAATTGAACTCATTGTACCTAGGTTACTATACACTGCAGGTTTTGTGCAGGTTGCCTTATATATTATGACAATTTATGTTAATAAAATATATTATAACGTAAGAAATTATAAAAGATAGCTTTGCCGATAGCCATTATCAATTGGTCTGTCAGCCTGCCTGGTGTACTTTATATTATAATTAAACAAAAGAATACACATAATCTCAACTAAGACTTAATAGACTTATTTGCAATATTGTATTACTGATATACAAGTAGGTTGAAGTCTAATATTACTTTGTGTGTGTGTAATACGAAAGTGGCTTTAAAAAACATTTCATTGCTAAAACTAGATAATAGCATTTTATAACATAGTTTTTCTATTTTACTTGTACAAAAAAACGTCCATCTCCCTTCCGTATCCATATTTATATAGTTAAATGATGGAGTTGCGCAACAATATGAAACATTTGGTGCATCGTTTTGTATGAAGTATTGATACGGAGTAGAATTAGTGAGTATTGTGGCGGGACGACCCCTAGACATCTGTCGGATTTTACTTTAAATGTTTACTTTGTTCCTCAAATGTTTATTTGTACGGCCTTTTAGAAACACTTTTGTTGATCAATTACTATACCTATATGAAGATGGGTCTGCGAAAAAATCCTTTTGCAGACAAATACTGAAACTAGGCAATCGCTTATCTTTGGCCAAAGCTCATTTTATATTCTCATTTTGTTCCCTATCTTTTATTTAATTGGAGTTGTTGGTGTTGATTGTGTTAAAGTGTGACAGTAGAGTAGCCACAAATCATCAAGTGATAGGTATAATATCAACTGCATATTACTTTGTTATTTTAACGTGGTTTAGTAATTAATTTTCTATTAGTTATATTTATTTATAATCTAGCTAGACTATAAACTTAGAAAATTACAATTTAGAGTAGGGAGATGAAACTTACAGTTGATACCCCTTAAAGTTCGAGTGAATAGGTATGTTCTGGGTGAGCTCGCTCCATCGTCGGCATCGTCTTTGCTGCACGGCTAGAACAAATCCATCGATATTAAAAAAATATGAATATTCAAAGACTTGTAGAGTGTTTGTCTGCTAATATGCAGTTAGCTAGCGTGTCTGTGAGCCGCTGATTCAGATGAGAACAACAATTTTGACGAATTTACAAAATAACGTTAATAATACTTATTCAAATTCTAAATTTCCACCTAAGATAGTTGACGAGCCGTCCCTATAATACATGACCCTATTGAATATTTCAGCTGTAGTGAGTTGTTGGCGTACACCAGTCTAATTAAACTAATTGTTGAAAATCATCAGGACCCCGTTTGACAAATGTAGACAGATAACCAGCGGACGGCGATGACAGTCTCATTTGTATGGGCCGCCGACGAAATCATTAACACACCGCGCCCTAGAACCAAGCGATTAGATGATGAGTTAAATTAATACTTTACCCCATACCTATAATTTTGTTATTTTCTTTTATGATCACTTGCAATTCTTTAAAGTATTACAAAATATTACTAAAATTAAACGATATCTATATTAAAAAAAATTCTACTATGTGATATATTCTGGAAATTTTTGGAAGGATTTGCGTATAAACTATAATATGTTCAGTTCGAGTTTATGCAATTTTGATGACGAATCAAATCAAAGTCATCAAATGCATGTTAAGAAACTATTTTAAAATTGTTTTAAAATTTAATTGGATTAGATCAGACATTTACATTTAAAGTTTTTGATCGTCAACTTACTAAAACTAAATAAATAAATTAAAATCTAATGCCTAATGTAAATTACTTTTTAAAATTTCTTATAGAAAAATATTATAGTGATTGCTTTTTCGTATTTTTTTCTTTGACATTTTAAGAGATAAAGCGCATGGCATTATTTATTTGTTTACCTCAAAAATCAGTACAAAGATTGACAAAACACTCGCGATCTGTAAGCGAAAAAGCGCAGCGTAACCTAATCGCGAGCATCGTTGCCGAAACTGGTAGCGATAAATAAAACAATGGAGTGTCGCCGTACGAGAGTATAAAATGGCAATCGCGAAACCAATTTGTTTACGCAAATTCTGCAGCGGGGAGAGATGAATGGGCGACCATAGCGTAATACGGTCCTGGCGGGTAATGCTGTGTCGATAGTGGTGTGCCACGTTACGATGATCGATATAGATGTTTTATTAAATTAGTAAAAAAAAGTGAATATATTTTTAATATAATTTTTTAAACTATTACCCGCTAACTTAATTTAGTACTACCATTATTATTGACTTGGAGCATATTACTTTTTGCATTCTAAATAATTTTTTGCTTTGTGACTTTGTATACAAAGCAAAATTAAAATTAATTAAAGTTAATCTAGTAAAAAAAAAATACTATTAAACATGCGATAACCATGAGTCATTTGGGTAGCCCGTCTGGAGGCACTAACCGCCACCTTACAAAAGACCACTGACAAATAACAGCAGGTGTGCTGTTGTGTTTAGGTGAGTGAGTAAGGGTTGACAAAGCCTATGCTTGTGTTGTAAGCGACGTTACCCACTTACTATCAAATCGATCATTAGCTTGGCTGCAGCTAAAAAAGTTATACTTTTCTGAAAAAATCTCTAATTGACAGTGAAAACCACTTCAAAATTCGCACTCAATCATAATTAACAAAAAAAAAACTTCCTTATTCTTAATGAGACTTCAATAAGTTATTAATATTAACTACTATTAATATGTTTAAGTTTACGTTAACAAGATTGTTAACAAGATACGTTGTATTGGTCCTGTAAGATGAAGAATTAGAATGGGTGTAATCGAGGATTCGTCGTCTTGTCCCATCGATATAGAGAAATATTTTTTTTTTAAAAAAAAAACAAGGTCGAAGTCAAAATTTAAAAATAAAATAAAATCGATTTTAAATTGAAATTACCACAGAAATAGCTACATCACAAACGCAGCAGCAATGAGATATGTGACCGTGGATTTGATGAACTGCAATGCGTTTGAAATGTTCTATCGAAATATTTATTGCACAAATCTACAACCTCTAATCTCTTCCAAACAAAACTAACTCGTGTGCGATAACTAATAAGAGTGATGTTTGTATCAGTGTTGTTCGTTGTAACTTTTTTTTTAAGAACCACGTGTGTCGATATCGAAGTGTGTGGCCCCTTATATGTGTGTCGTCACATCATTTCTGTTATCGTGTTATGTAAATCTCATAAGTACTACCAATAGGATAATTTTATGCTTATACTTTTATTCCAACCCTTAACAAATATAATCGCATCGATGCTTTTTGGCAACATCAGAGCATACAGTAAACCTTTCACTTTCAAATAAATATAATTGTATGCCTTGCAAATATGTTGAGGTTTTTTTTTTAATATTTGAACTGATAAATCTTTCTTTAAATGTAAATATCGTCAGACAGACGTTCATGCAATCACCTATCTTTCATATAGTGATAAACAAAGTGTGGTTAATATCGCCATTAGTAGACTCTTCCTAATGTCTTAAAATTTATAACGTGTCTATCCCCAGTTAACCCTTTTCTACTGTTCTGTATTGTTATAGCACAGTCGTTTCATTGAAGAAAGGTTAGTAAATTCTAACATGGCACGTTTGTGTCAAAAATCAACAAAGTTATAAATTCAAACAAATCTTTCATCAAACCTTTTTACTGTTAGTCAAAAGAAGTTGACAGTTGCCACCAGAAAAATTAACGGCGCTATTATAACTAACCACATGCCGTCATTAACAAAGGGAACGTTCATTGCTCATTATATATTGCAAAATGCATTCATGATTTACCGTTAAACTCTTTTAGCAATAATTCTTTACTGTTTAGTCGATGATGACATGGCAATAAATTAATAAAAGTATTTACATCTTGAAAAGTTTGAAAAAGGAACCAAGGCCCTACAGATTTTTTTATATAAATTTAAACTTTTTTTATGTAAAGTTCAGATCATGGTAGATGCATAGTGTCCCTATGAACAAAAGTAACGCCATAGGTGTAGCGGACCTTTATAGAATAAAGGGTATGGACCGTCAGCCTGTCTGACAATATTTACATAAAAAAGGTGCCCACTTTCAAGTTTGACATTAATGACATGAAAGTAGGTATTATAAAGAATAAGAATAAAGAAATTTATTTCAGAATAACAACTATAGTTTTAGCATATTGCTGATAAGTATTTTTTTCCTAACATTAACGATTTTATATTTTATTAGCTGATGTGCCCTGTGGGTTCGCCTGATTGAAAATTTGAAAGCACTAAAACTTGAAAACACTAAAGAAAAAAATTATTATTGATCGGTCAAATAGTGTTGGTATATGCTTAGCAAACTCGAATAGTTTGACTATCAAATGAATTGAATGAAAATATTCAAAATAGACTATCAAAATGAACACTGTCGTCTTCATAGGTTTAGCCTTTTAATATTATATTAGGGCCACCTTGCATTTGCATTTTTTTTTTTTGCTATCTAAAACCAACTCTCTGGTTTTTATGGGTTTATTGTTTTATCATGTCAAAAAAACTGTTATAATGAAATTAGCTAATTTAAGCTACTTTTTTTAATTTATTCATAGAGAAAACTGTAAAAGGTTTTAAAATATAATCGTTGAAGGATATTCCTATTTACATTAAATTGTGGATGGCGATAGCTGGTTTTTTTATATGGATGACGTGTAACAGCAAATAGTTTCATCCGACGAATGAAGACCTTATCCTACAATAATGGAGTAGGACTCTGACATTAAAATTTGCTTACTGTGCTGTGCAAATATTGAATAAATATTTCCCTCGACAGTAGCGTGGGTGTCGGCCGCGCACACTTTGAGAAGCAACCGCCGAGCAACCTGCGCAAGAGCAATTTCTTCCACTTCGTAGTAGCGTTATACGACCGCGCCGGACAACCGGTGGAAATCGAGAGGACAGCTTTTATTGGATTCATTGAAAAAGATCAAGTAAGTAGAAGAAACCTGGTACAGTGTTTAAATTCCAAGACAATAGAAAATTTTATTTTCGTATAAACTTTTAAATGAAAAGATATCGTTCATGATCACGATAATCTTTATTTATAATCTCGAAGAAGTCTTGATGTATTTAAATCTGCATTTTAATTCGTTATGTATTATTATTATAATACATAACGAATTAAATTATGATTCTTATTGTATTATAATAAAGTTTCTCTAGATCTAAATTATTAAATCTAAAGTAGGTATTGAAAAAGGTATAATATATTTTATTTATTTTTAATGGAGTCGCACTCGGTGATACGTAAACTTCTTACAATGTGTGTTTAATAAATAATTCTTATAGTCGAGATGCATATCGTGAATCAGTGCATCCATCAATCAGGATCGTTCAGACAGTATGTCTATTGTGAGTACAAAGGGCATTTACATAATTGAGTTGCGCGTTGGTGGTACATGCGTTAAAATTCACTTTATAAATTCAAAACTTTTAAGTGTTAGGTTGTTTAAGAATATTCATTGTTACTACTTTAAGAGTGTGTTCATTTAAAAAAAAATAAAGGACTATATTTTTGAAATTATTTTTAAATTAGTATAAATACGACCCAATGACGATTTTGGTGCCAGGGACTTAGTTTTCACGAATAAACTGAATTGGTGAAAAACAATTTTTTTCTTAGGATTCGTCAAAGTCTTTGCTACTATATTTACCCATAATTAGTTGAATTTTTTTATGGCACAAAAAAGTGTAAAAATAAATAAAAAAAGTAATTTTACAAATAAAAAATCTTTTTTCTGTTGTTAATCTTACCACATTTTTTTATTTGAAGCAGACAATAAAACTGCAGGCAATGAGGAAGTAAAAGTCCAAGTGGTACATGAAATATAAATACTTTTATGTAGGTTACAAAGTGTGTCGCAGTGGAAGGCGCGTTCACACGTCTTGTTGTTTGTAGGTACTACGCGTTTAATTATTCACATAGTAAACATTGCCGTCCGCGTTTTTAACGTACATAACTACGAGTATACATATATAGGTACTAGTTTCGCGTGTTATACATACAATTCCAAGTATGTGTCGATGTACTTTTTTTTGGAAATGATTATAAAATATTATATTTCTCAAAAATATCTTGAATAAACGGAGAAGTACTATGTTGAAAGTTTGTGTACACATTCGGATGTTTACTAAATATTGCGTAATTTATTAAGCACATGTGAATGAGACTTTGGCACACAGATACATCATATCCTAGATTAATTCACAGTAGGTATATTTATTCATTATATTAATCGTGACGATTTGATGACTCTCATTTTATGATACTTTGAATCAGGTATTTACATTAGACAAAAGTCGAAAGTTGAAATAGTCCTGAAAACGAAAATCCTCTAATGATAAGTAATAGTATAATACTTGTAACACTTTTTTTGTTCACAGGAGGCTGAAGGTCAGAAAACTAACAATGGAATCCAATACAGGCTACAATTACTTTATGCAAATGGTAAGCAACATTTATTTACAACTTACTGACCCGATACTCGTTGCTCTGTCAAATTCATATAAAATGCCATCCGAATTTGCGACATTTTCCGTGAATTTTCTAATTTTTTTTTCGTACAATCAATAAAAAAAAACCCGCAAATCGGTCTTGCTGTTTTCAAATGATGCTCCATCATATATTATACTTATGTGGAATATGATTTTCTATTTATATAAATATAGTTCTAGCTCAGTTATTTATATAAATAAGTTATGTCTTCCATCCTGACATAAGTGTTTTCAAGTGTTTTCAAAGATATATTATGATCGTTGATAAAAAACATTCTATTCTGATACGGGATTAATAAAGAAAAAATTAAAGGATTTATTGGCAGGGAAAGCCTATTATGCTCTGGATGAATTTTTAAATGACAGACTCTAATAGTGTTCTGATGCATTTTAAATTTTAAATTTGACGTAATATAGATATTTTGCACACCAAATGTGGTAGTACATGCTGGGACGTTGCATTGAATGGTATTATCTGGTTTTGCACCCATGTACAGGCAAATAAATAAATAAATAAATAAATAAATAAATAAATATAATATTTCTTACTGAAATAATTACAGATATATTTTAAATATGAAATAAGACATTTTCATTAATAATTTTTCATATAGCCTATTGAAATTATCTTAAAAGCTGAATTAGTATGTGTACATACGCCGTTTTAAAATTAACAATAACCAAGTCATAGAGGTTTCAAATCAGTTGATGTGATATTGTTATCAATTCATACATCTTAAGACCATTACTAGGTAGGACCTGTGTACAAAACGGCATTGAACTTAAGTGCTATCTAAATGCAACCTTATCGGAATGGTTATAAGGTTGTAATCGAGTATTGGCTATAATTTTGCATTCAATAGATGTCGGATCCAATGCACACGACGATGGTCGCATTGTAAATATTTGCCATCTTGGCTGTTACGACGTGGATAATGGAAAATTGGCGTCGAATAGCCGAGCTCTTAGTCTATGAATGATGATTGCATAAGCTCTTAACAAACCTAAGTGGTGTCTAATGACTAGTTCAGATAAATAATATGATATTAGCGTAATAAAAAAATCTATTCTGCATCTATAGTATAATCATTCTACATAATGTACACACACAAGCCCACAATCATTTACACATAGAACGGATGTAGTAGCTACCAGGAATAAAATCATTATATGTAATTTGCAGAAAAAATTTCATCAAATTATATATTTGTAAAAAATTTGAATTATATATTTGTAAAAAAACCTTCCTCTTTTAACGCTCTTTCTATTAGTGAAAACCGTATTAAAATCCGTTGCCTAGTTTAAAACATCTAAGCGTACATACAAAGGGACAGACGACGGGAAGCGACTTCATTTTATGCTGTGTAAAGATGTGGAATGTAGATAACGTCGGGAAAACATTATTCTTTTGTTACTACGAACGAATGAATATTATCCAAATTTTATTTGTCCATAATCATATTTTTTGTTATTTTTATGATAACAAATCTATCTACATAAATAAAAATGAATTGCTAAATAAGTTGCTACGCGAAAAACTCGGTTTTTTTTTTTTTTCAAATATTCCTTTAAGTCCGAAGAAGGTTAAAGAGTTTATTTTTCTTTATCTGAAGTTCATAGCTAACAGATGCTACAGTCTTAATAATAATAATAGTTCTTGACAGAACGACATCTATCGGGTCAGCTAGTATATAACAAAAAAATTTAATAAATAGTAAGTTCCATAAGTTTCTAACAGATGGCGATATAATTCTAACAGGTGGTGAAATATATATGGTTGATTGATTGATTGAAAAAAATTTAAAATATTTTGTTATCTCGGTTGGGTAAGCATCCAATAGATGGCGCCGTATTTCGATTTCAAGCTTTATTATAATATTTTTGCATTGTTATGCATTATATACAGGGAAACTATATTTAATACGCGTTTTTTATGAATTTAAATACGATTATTTATTGTCTCTATTAAGGCGAAGTCACTTGGTTCGTATTCGTACAAGCAATAATAGTGGATTCGTACAACTTCACTGCATATTATTATATCTTATTCAAAAGGTATTATCCATTTCAAACTTTTAACTAAATTTGTGTTAAATTAGTATTAAAAATCAAGATAACCATGCTTTGTTGATGTGGAAAGAGATATATAGAGTTGTAGTGAGTTTATAGAGACGTGTATGTAGTGTAGATTACATAAATATTTTTAACATTTAGATATCTATATTTTATTTGAAGATGCAATTAGTTGGAGGACGTCATTTTATTATACTTAAACGTGTTCTAAATTGGTTTTCCTGCAATCAGAGCTAAAATCCAACTTTCATCTCTCACACAATCTCGTTCGAAAGCCTACAATGTAATTTGATTTTAATTAGTTGCGAGAGAAGGTCGATTTTAATTCTTGTACGGTTACGCCGAGTCGTGTCTATTATTTTAATTCTTGTCGCGAAAAAGAAACAGCGAAAGGTACGAGTGCGAAGCAATTTCAGACGGTTAACAAATTGTGCAAATGTCTGCCTCTACGGCGCGTAGATATAGATACAAGGGGCTACGACGTAGTTCGTAGCAAGCTACAATTCATATTCACTACTATTTTAGTCGTAAGAACAATGAAGGTCTTGGAGTTTACTGTAGCGATTTAAGATTTTTTATTTTATTTTTGCAGGTATCAGACAAGAACAGGACATATTTGTTCGTCTCATCGATTCTGTTACGAAACAGGTGAGTTTGTTTATTAAATCATGTTTTTTTTTTATTTATATTTTATTGCAATTTGAAATGACCTCATTGAATTTAAATTTTAAATTATTCAAAGTTAGGTTGTGAATACAATACAACAAAATAGAAACAAGGATAAATAACCTAAAAATATACATTTAATAAATTTCTTGATATAATTTCTTTAAAATTTATAAGAATCCCAGTTGGTCAGCGTGATAAATTTTAATTCACATTTATAATGTTAGTAAGGATGTTAAATAATGATACAGTGTACAAGCAAACCAAGTGACGGATGTAAGCATATTTAACTGTAGAAAGGTGGAGAAATGTAACATGCGCGCGCCCATACCGCACCGCTCGCTCGAAGCACGCGCCGCCACGTGGCTATCACGTGACCCGATTATCATCTTCGTCCGATTAGAGCCTAATCCCCCACGCCCACGGCCCCACAACTAAATTGCATTGCGTTTTAGCACACTCATTACCGTTATCTCGTGTTACAAAATTTCGAATTCGATACTAGTGTGAACGGGTGCGACATCTTTTCAAATTTGATTGACAAGTTTAAAAGGGTTTATTTGTGTACAATATTTAATGCACAATTCATTTCTAAAGAGCGTCCGCTATTAATAAATTTGGCCTGGTGCCGCAGAACTTTCGGCATGTGTAACCCCTTTCACATATGTAACCTACCTAAGTTAGTCACATATACTTACATAGGTAGGTACATACTTTATTATCTTTTACAATGATGTGTTTTACTGTGTGCCTACTTATCCGTTCTTCCTAGAGTCCTTTAATTTTTTTGAAGTAAAAACTTCTTTAGGCGCGTTGCACACTTTTGTATGGGAAAATGCACTGAACTCACGTGACCGTCACGTCTTGTAACCCGCGTCATCGACCAATCTACTATATTTGTATATTTTTGAAGCTATTTTTTTTATGAAGCTAAGTTTTGACAGTTGACAATTTCTTTCATCCATAAAAGGACTATTCCCGTGAGAAATAAATAATAAAATTCAAGGCCTGACAAAAATATATTATTATGAGCAATAAATATTGAATAAACGTTTTAACACCTAAGAAAAAGAGGCACGGACGAAGTCGCTGACGAAAACTAGTGTATCATAAGTAGACACCTAAAATATTACAGCATTACTGTTATACGGTCATTAAATACAGATATTTTATTTGCCATTATATCTTGAGTAAATATCTGTAGAAACATTTTTGTTTATCAAGCCAAGCGACTTCTTTTCCTATAGGAACTTTTAATATAAAATGTGGTTAAATTTCCTCGTGTGTCTAACATATATAATTTCAACACGTCCCAGGCTCTTAGTGTTGTGTAATAAGAGGCCAATTACAAAAGATTTATGCGGCAAGCATAATTAAGTTAGGCCGAACATTGTTAACTATGAATAGCGGAATTGTCTGTTTACACGTTAACTTATAATGTGCATATTTGGAATTCACAGAAACGGAATCGTAGACGTATTGTTCACAATTTTTATAACTCACTGCATTTCGGATAATTTTATAGTAATTTGTAGAACTCATAGTCACTGGTTAGAGCGAGTATTATGTTCTGCTTTGATTGACTACTTTAAGTAACATTAATAACTTAACATTAACTTTAACATTGCATCTGAACGAAGCCGGAGTTGGATCGCTAGTCCTAATACCTACTTAAAAATAAAAAATTGCAATAGACGTAACATTTTCTGCCTTAATATACTTAAATTTAGTTTTATTTTTATGCCTATATGAAACGTAGATTTAGTTCATTTCTTTCTATATTCTCCACAATTTTTTTTAATAAATTTATCTAAATAATTAAAATAAAATAACATATCCAAAAACATGTTCTTAGTGAAAGAAAACATTGAGCAATAGCAATTTGTGGTAGTTTAATAAGAGATAAGCTGTCCGGTCCGGGGAGAGTGACACGCAAAACAGTCGTTCAGTAAAATGGCGGTGTAAAAATGGCGCACAGATAATAGTGAGTTGCGGTCGATTTAATTGTATTAAAACGTTACACCGAGGGCACACGGCCAATCAGCTAATGTTGTGTCCGATGCATGCGAATAGAGCACGCAACTCTTGTTTTCGGAAACACACGTCGCTATTTCAACTCAGATCTGTTGAGGCCGCTAACTATAAAATTATAGATTACAGGGACGATAAGTGGCAGACAATGGTTTCAAGACAAAAAGAAATAACAAGCATAATAAATGTTTGCGTTTACTGTAACTTACCAATATTTTAACTAAATTAAAATATTGGCAACATCACGCATATATAACGGTATTTTATATGTGCGTGAAAAAAGCTTATTTTTATTTTATTTTTTAACTTCAATATATATTCATTACGATTAAATATTCAAAAAGGTTTTTATTTTTTCGACATTTTGGCCAAATTAATATGTATTTTATAAATTAAATATATTAATTTGAATTAAAAAAATATCGTGAATGTGAACTATAATATAAAACAAGTAGTCGGTTTTGTAACTCCTCATTTGGCCAATGAATTGTTCCAATTTTAAAACTTTCATACCTATGTTCATACCTATTTTAAACATTGACTATGTTACAAGAAAGTGGGTGCCAGCGGCTATATTATTTAAAATATCCGGATTATTTGTGTTCCCATACTAAATCACTATCATATCAATATCTAAAACATCAATCTGCACACCCTCTGTTTGGTTATAGTCTTAAGATACTGACTCGTGGCCCGTCGAATGAGATTCAGCCAAATCCCATAGAAGTAGCCCGTGCTTTTGAATAGCGTCGCGTGCGCTTTGCACGTGCCCATATGATTATGTTTACTTAATCATGTTCAAACAACGTATTAATTTGGTGTTCTTTGTTGGTTCAAATGACTTTTATTTAAAGTGCACACATGAAGTACACAATATTAAAACCTAAATAATTTTTTTGCGATTTCGAATTCTTCCTATTGCGGTGCCTCTCCAACTAGTAAAGATTGTCAATCTATCTGCAATCTGGCAATAGTTATTGCGAGAAAATAAGTATCAATTTTGCTTATTTAATCGATGAATTAATATATTTAATCATTCATGGAAAGATCAAAGTCAAATGTATAATGAAAAAATTAACTCTTGAGCATTGGTAATAAAAGCTTGTTACACAAACAAAGTTTGCTACTGGCGATGCAACGCTACGCGTCGAGTCGGCAATGTCGCTCATGTAAATCACTGTACATTTTCTCTTGCTTCCCATGTTTTATTTCTGTTGCATTATTTTCTTGTTCACATTTTTCATTGAAACTATATAATTTAGTAAGTATTATATTTTTTAAGTCTAGGTGTTTAGAATTAACAAATAATACAAACACGTCTGTCGGTATGAATATATTTATTTATTCTAATTTATGTGAAAGATTTGAAGCAGTTTCCTCTACTGTGAAGAAAAAAATCTCTTCATGTGATTTCGTATGCGAATTGAATATATTTTATTTAAGCATTTTTATATGGACCGAAAAATCAATGCCTTCTGAAAACGAGCCCCTTCTTATTTCTATTATCCTATCCTAAGCTGCCTGCGTGGGCAAAGCCGCAGCATGAACCTAGTAATGGAATAGGCCACTTAGTATTTTTGCTTATTAAATCACTACAATAATGTCTTAAATGACGCGTAACATCCAAATTAGAAGAATATTTACTTACAGAGAAGACAGGGGTAGTATCTAAACTCGACGAATCTTGACTGTACAAAAATTGGCTCATTATTTGTATATGTTATACGTTGAGATGAAACAAATGAAACGACTGTCTTAGAATATTGCTTACAATATTAAAATGTTCTTTTCATTCTTATAAGTATTGTACGCCAACACAGATTGCAGCACAATGCATCTTGACTTTGTTGTGCACTCAACTTATTTTTATTCCTTGCACCGCTATAAATTTAGTGAAACGACTTTATGGTTTCGTTCGAAGTAGTTTTTCGGGGAATTTTTTTAGCGTCCTAAACTATCGTTTATTCTGAAATATATGCTTTAGTTAAATTTTGTATTGTATCTGAATCATCTAATTCATATTACTATTCTTATATAAGTATATTATTAGGATATTGGTATTTAATTTTTATTATATTCTAAAAATGTGGCCCTAAAAAATAAAATAAACAAATAAAAGAACTCAATGTTAATGTAATAACTTCTATTAATACGTTATTATAAAAGAAATTCAAATTTCAGAAAATGTATTTTGATATCTACATCTTGATCTTGTAGATATCTACATATCTACAATCATGCAGATAGACATTGTCATGATTGAAATTGAAAAGGTTTCAGTGATTATATTATGCTTTTTACTTCTCACAAGAAATCAATAATATTTTTGAAAATAAATATTTTCAAAAAAACGTTACAAATAAATAAAGGAAGAGTTCCGTATCAAGCCTTCGGAAATTTAGAATCAGTGTGCATAAAATTAGAATATTGTTTATATATTATATTACATAAATTTAAAAATTTTTTTAAGAAACTGTTACTTATGATGTGAGTACTTATTATAAACAAACTAGAAATACTTGCAATATAGATAACATATCATAGTAAATATTTTAAGCATGAATTTCTTAGACAACATTACTTTCCGACGACGACGCATTCGCACCCAATCTGACTCAACGGTAAACAATGAAAATTTATCCAATGATGGGCCACTAGATGTCACTAGTTTTAGCATTCCAAATGAATCTATAGATGAAGATACGGAATATGTTTCTGGCCTTAAAATACAAATAGAAAAATTAAAGACAGAACTATGTAGTGCTAATAAAGAAATAGAAGTACTAAATGGGGAAATTACTTTTTTAAAAAAGAGCAATGAAAACCTTTTAAAAAAACAAGAACTATATAAAAAAGTAACGCAAACTCCTGTTACAATCAAGTCACCTATAGTAAAGAAGAAAATCAAACAGAACCGAAACAAACAAACACAAACAGATAAATATGAAAATGTTAAATCAACTAAAATGTGTGAAATAGGTACTCAGAGCATAAAGGATACAAATCTAGAAGTAATCAATAACACGTCAATTATTATGCCACCACTGAAGGAGAAACTTCAAACATGCTCACACAAAACCTATAGACGGAATGTCAAGAGAAACATGATAGTTCTGAGTTCTAGCACAAATAAAAATAATATCTTACATTCAACATTAAATTATTTTCAAGAAAGTTATGAAATATGTCATTACTCAACACCAAATGGGGGAATTAGACAAATCTTATCAGGTCTAGACAAAAAACTTAAATATTTTAATAAAGATGACTACTGTGTGATAATGATAGGAGAAAATGACTTCGAAATTACGCAGAATTACTTAGAATTAATATTAGAAATAAAACAAACATTACAAAATTACACACACACAAATATCATAATATGCTCACCTACTTATAAATATGGTAACAACACTCACATGTATAACTCGAGAGTTGAACATTTTAATAATTTACTATATTTAGATCTCTTAACAAATAAATATGCTTATTTTATAGATAGTAATAAGAATCTTAAATGTGATTTTGCAATGTTTAGATACAGTGGAATAATTAACCGTCTAGGAATGAAAACGATATTTAAAGATTTATATATTATAATTAAGGACATTAATAACGTTAAAGCTACAAGTATCAATTTAGAGAAACAAAAAGAAGACTTAAGTCAAACAAAAAGCAACACTATACAAGAATCTGAAAAATCCACATCACCGAAACAGGATTTTTAGTAAATAGGCTCCACATTCTACATCAGAACATAGCTGGACTTATTAATAAATCAGACTTACTTACTACTAACCTACAAGTACTTAAAGACAATGGAAAAAATATTGATGTGATATGTATCACGGAACATTTTATGCAAGTTGGATACGAAGAACTTTGTCACTTACCAAATTATACCATGGCTGCATATTACAGCCGTAACAATGTAAAAAGAGGAGGAACATGTATATTTGTAAAGAAAAACTACACATATAAAAATCTTAAAAATATAGAAAATTTGTCAATTGAAGGTATGTTTGAATGCTGTGCAATAGAGCTTATACATTATAAAATAATTGTTGTATGCATTTATAGAATCCCTAAATCAACAAATTTAGGCATTTTTTTTGATAGGTTTGAGCAATTATTGATCTGTTTACAAAAACTAAAAAAGAAAAATATCATTATTGCTGGAGACTTTAATGTAGATATTCTGAAAAACAATAACACTACATCTGAATTTCAATGTCTATTGCTAAGTTTTGGGCTTAAACTTGAAATTAAAGAACCAACAAGAGTAGGAAGCAATACTTGTATAGATAATTTTATCCATGACCTCAAAAAATGCAAGTCTGAAGTAATAGAACTTGCTCTGTCTGACCACTCTGCTCAAATATTGGAAACGCCTGCTGTAAATACTCACATATGTAATTATTGGCGCTTTAGGAAAAGGGATTATTGTAATGAAAATTTGGAAAAATTCAATAAATATATTAGCGACTTGAAATTTTCAGAAATATATACAACTGATAATCCTAATATTGCTTATAATATATTTATTGATAATTTTAAAATGCTCTATGAACTTTGTTTTCCTTATAAACTTATAACAATAAGAACAAAATATAAAATTAAATGGCTATCAAAAGGTTTGAAATTATGTAGTAAGAGGAAAAGAAAATTATTAGACGTTTATCGAAGAAGCCCGAACGAAATAAATAAAAATGAATATAAAAAATATTCATCGTTATTTAAGAAGATAATTAAATTAACTAAACAGTCCCAAAATAACTATGCTATTATAAATGCTCAAAATAAAAATAAAACAGCCTGGCAAATTATTAATAGAGCAAAAAAAGATCGAACGAGAGAAACTATTACGGAAATCAATCAGGACAACAAAATAGTATCTGACCCAGCAATGATGTGTAACATTTTTAATGATTACTTTGTGGATAAAATTAAGCCCTTGTCTAATACTAAACAAGCAAACTCCAACATAAATATAAGAAATAACTCAATGTTTTTAAGTCCTTGTACGCCAATGGACATAAATAATATAGTCAACACTTTAAAGAACACAAATAGTGTTGGTTGGGATGGAATTGTTACAAAGGTAGTAAAATACACAATAAAAAATATAGCTGGTCACCTCAGCTATATTATAAATCTTTGTATTTTTGAGGGGCTGTATCCTGAAAAATTGAAGAAAGCTATTATTACACCAATTTATAAAAATAAAGGGGACAAAGGGCATTTGGTAAATTATAGACCTATAGCACGGATTTCTGTTTTCTCAAAAATATTTGAAAAGTACATTTACAAAGAAATAAGTAACTACATGGAAAAGTTTAATATATTAACAAATGAACAACATGGATACAGGAAAAATAAAACAATAAATGAAGCACTTTTTAAATTCTTAGATATAATTATGACAAATGTAGATACTAAATCTCAAATATGTGCTGTATACATGGATATGACGCAAGCATTTGATCATGTAGACCATGTAATTCTTCTTGAAAAACTAGAAAGTTATGGAATAAGAGGTAATGTACTAAATCTAATAAAATCATACTTATACAATAGGAAACAAATTACTGAGATTAGTCGTATAAACAGGGACAATAAAACACATGAAACATTTCTATCTAATGAACGTACTCTGAAATACGGTGTCCCACAAGGTAGTGTTTTGGGACCATTATTATTTATAGCATACATTAATGATCTACCAAGAACTGTTGAACATCCTATGTGTCTTTTTGCCGATGATAGCACAATGATAATAAAATGCAGGGACAAAGATACCTATAATGATGACATTAACGCTGCTTTAAGAAAGATTATACTTTGGTTAAATAACAATAATTTAAAAATTAATTTGCTCAAAACAAATGTCATGCATTTTAGTCAAAGGGTATGCATTAAACCACATTTGAACATACATTATGAAGATCAAACTATAAAAGAAATTAACACAACAAGATTTTTAGGCTTAGAAATTGACAGTAAATTAAATTGGAAATCTCATATTGATGGTCTCAGAAAACGACTAAGTAAACAAGCGTATGCCCTTCATGAATTATCTAAAACTGTAAGGATTGAAGCTATCTTATTGGCCTATTACGGGCTTGTCGAATCTGTGCTCAGGTATGGACTTCTATTCTGGGGAAACTCGACTGATAAAAATTTTATTTTCAAAGCGCAAAAAAGATGTATTAGAGCAATGTTTAAATTAAAAGTAACAGATAGTTGTATGCCTTATTTTAAAAAACATAAAATACTAACACTGCCTTCACTTTTTATATATGAGGTTCTAGTATATGTAAGAGCGAACCCTACCTTATTTAGACGAGTTTCAGAGCACAGTAAAAGAGCTCAAAGAGATCCAAATAGGCTATGTATTCGCAAAGCACACACAGCTCTTATGCACAAAAGTGTTTTTTGTCTGGCACCAGTCATTTATAATAAAATCCCGAACAATATTAAGCAGCTCAATATTAATATATTTAAGAAGAAAATTAAAGAATTACTAGTTGATAAATGTTACTATGATTTAAAAGATTATATGTCTGATAATTTAGTGGACGGTGGTGATTAAAAAATTATTTTGTTATGTAGTGTTCACAAAATATTTGCACACCCCGAAGGGTAGAATGTAGCGAGCCTTATTTCATAGTAAAATCATTGTAATTACCTATATTCAGCAAATAAATTATTATTATTATTATTATTATTATTATTATTATCATATTAGCTGAGCTACTGTGAGTAGCTATGATGACCATTATTTTTTTTTGTGTCCCCACAAATTCCCAAGAGATTGAATCCCATGCGACGACCATAGTGTTCCGTCGACTCGCCCTTGCCTTCCTTAGGGACCGGGCCTGACTAAGTCCACAGACTGAACTTGAAAAAATGTTGGCCACTATAGTTTGTGATGACTCTGATTAAGAATGAGCGCTATTTATCAAGAAAAATATGCATTGCCTTGCCTAAGTAATAATTTTATATTACGATTTATTTAAAACGTCCGTTCATTTTTTTTATATCGAATTTAATTTATATTTAGAGTTTGACGGTTCAACGTTCTGATTTGTTACGGACTGGTTGGTTGTTAAAACAAATATTTAAAATAACTTTTTTTGGAATATTAAAATCTAACTAAACTGACGAAATGCGTACAATATCGAGGATTAAAAATTTTTCAATGAATGTTGAAAAACTGTTTCCCATGCAAGCCTCACATACTCATTAGTGTAGATTAGGCAGTTGATACTCGTATTAAAAAGTTAATGACATCAATGTCCCTACATTTCTCCCCAATGTCGATAGATGGCGTCTGCTTACATTGTCAATCTGCAAAAAGATATAGTTAATTTTTTTTAAAAAAAGGCAGTTTTCATTATAAATTTTTAAAAATATGGTATAACTCTGTTGACAAAAAATAATTCTTTTACATATTACGTAAAAAATCTCCATTCTATATATTCTGTTGTCATGAAATATTATTCAATTATTTTCGAAGTTAACACCTGATGCGTCTTTAATGTGAAGCAAAAATCCCCAAACTTATCTCAACCCCTAACCAATACGGTTGTTTTGGCTTAAACACTTTTGTATAACCCCTAAATACATTCTACAGTCACCCCACTAGCACAAAATCCTTCGAAACCCATTGCACAAAAGACGATAATACCCAGCTATTTCATATTCAATTAAATATTTTGTTACGGACAAAAATATCCTCAAAGATTAGCGGATACAAATTGTATGTATACTGGTAAGTAAAAAATATTAGGAAATAATATTACTATTTATAACGAAATTTAAAAACTTACACCGCATTCTTATAACTTATTCTTCATACCTACACACAATAGAATACATAGGTGGTATAGAATTATAAAAAATGAATAATAAAGTCCCAACTATACTTTATATAAATACCTAGCGACACGCTCCCGGTATCGCCCAGAAAAAAACTTAATTAGGTTTTATTAAATATAAAAATTTCCTGAAAAATATCCAACCGATGGTGAAAACCGCATCAAAATCCATTGCGTGGTTTAGGGGGACAGATGCGGAAAGCGACATCAAACTATACTATGTAAAGATTTACATGCATAAAGATAGGACGACGGTCTACTTGACGGTAGGCGGCTACCATCAAGTGAATGCAAATGAGCTGCCAACCCTGATAAAATAAAACTAACGAATTTAAAAAATAAAACAGTGGCACTCCTGGAATGCCGACAGAAGTGAAAACTTGAACAATTATGTGTGTATTTTTTGAATCGTCAGGAAAGTACATACTTGTTTACAGAGGTATCGATTACGGTAAAAGGTCGCGAGTTTAATGATTTTTTCCCATCTCAAAAATGCCAAACGCGCCTAAAGAAGTTTTCACTTAAAAAAAACTTTTTTTTTAAATTCTCCTGAATACGTTTGCGTATCTTTATAAATTACAGCAAATGTTTTATTTAAGAATAAACTAATTCATTAAAATTTGTTCAGTAGTTTTTGCGTGAAAGATAAAAAACATCTGTTTCCTCACAAACTTCATTTAATTTTATAATATCACTAGCATAAAGTTTAATTTCCATGGCTCAACTGTCAAAATGGGCCTCGCATATAGCTTATAAGTTTGATTAAAACACATTACATGTAAACAATGATGTCTCCAGAAAAGAAGAAACTTAAATGTGTCCGAATGAATGAAAAAAAGACCCCATATGGACCCTACTTTCTCTTGTAAAGCTACCAGTAATTAGATATTAATAGATAAGTGGAGCTCAAATGGGGTGAGGGTGAAATACGTAATGTTTCGAATTACATGGTGATTTTAATTTTATTTGTATAATTTAGTTTTGTTCTATGACTCTCCACGGGTGGAAGTTTAAATTTCTCGATTTCTCTTGTTTTCAGGATACAGATAAAAATCCAAAAAAAATTATTTAAAAAAAAATTCCAATTAAAAAATATTTTAATATTTTATTTTTGTAAAAGGCTGACGCTATACCGTCACCTTAACACAAGCAAAGCTATAGGTGCTGCAACTGCGCTGCCGAACTTATAGTGGGATTAAGGATAAGAGATTAGGGTCTTATCTCTTATCCTTAATTTTTTTACAACCTATTTTTTTAGTAAACTATTTTAACAGAAACTAAAATATAGTTTTTTTTTATTATTATAAAAACTTTATTACAAATTGGAATAAGAATAAGAAAACTGGGATACATTTAAAATGCATTTGGCTTTATAATCATTTCATATAGACACTTGGGGCATTAGCTCGCTGCATTTACGTTTGCTTGTTGGTAAAAAATATAGAATATTTATGGAATAATAATCCACAAGTATTATAAAAGTGAACTCTATGCTAATGTTTTGCGGTGCAGATAATAAAATTTTATTATGCACGGAAGGGTGCATTAATTAGCAAAGAAAGTAATACGTTTGATGAACATCGAAAATCTTATCTTATCTTCTCGACGATATTTAAGTAATTCATTAATATATAATATAAATTAACTGCTTTATTTATTAAATCTAATTTGTGTTTTATTTTGTTACAGCCTATTGTATACGAGGGTCAAGATAAGAATCCAGAAATGTGCAGAGTTCTGCTCACCCACGAAGTGATGTGCAGGTATTTTAAATATCAATATTAATGTAATAGGTATATCATAAAACCCTGGCAGCAAATTAAGAAGCACGTAGATAAATCATTAGATTTTACGTTTCATATTTCATTTTTATTCAAATCATTGTCAGTATCTGAATTACATTCATATAAAAATGAAGAAATATTTTCATACTGGTTGTCAGTCATATGTCAGGTTATATGGTAATGCTAGCTTGTTATGCTGATAGCTATTATGCTATCTAATTATGCTTAAAAATCACCAACTCAGATTCAAATGATATACTGTCATGAAGGGGCTAAGGGCAAGGTGGAGGAAAGGCTTTAGTAGCACGCTTTCTCAATTTGTAATTTGTCTAAATACCTACATTATATATCTAATATCTAGGTACCAGTAAATACACGATGATGCAATCATGCCAACAGTGAAATGAATAATATTTCTATTATAAAATCTATTTAAAAGAAGTAGGTACTGAGAAATATTTTATATTCTTACAAGGTGTCAAAGAGAATGAATGGCATTATTCTTTCAAATGCACATTCCACCCACCTTACACTAGGCGTCGACCAGCCCCTAAATATTCTTTAAAATCTTATACCAACACTTTGGTTCGAAGAATTGCCATAAGTAATGTTCATTTATCATAAATTTCGCTTGTCATCTTTAGTGAGAACGTCAAACATTCTAACTAAAGTCAACGTTAGTTTTTTCTGCTTTAATGTGGTTATATGACTGTATGCAAAGAATTACTTAATTTTTTCATATGTTCAAAATTTATATATATATAAGTACATATTTAATTTTCAATTGTTATAAATTGTGTTTTATTTAAAATAAAGATGATTTCAAAGAACTTGGTCACTTTTAAGTTAATTTCATAAAGGTAAATTTTAGATATGTATTTAATTTAATAATATAATTTTTAAGTTATTTTATTTCTTATAAACGTTTTTATGTTAGCATTGGTTGACTCCATTTGTATTCATTCTAGCTCATATTAGGTATGTACTAGCTGTGCCCGCGACTTTGTAGGCACTGTAGTTTGTTTTTTGAAATTCCCCCAAGTATCCTATATGTTATTTATCTGTGCGCCAAGTTTTATTGATATCCGTTCAACAAACATCCAAGCATACAAACTTTCTCATTTAAATAATATCTCAATTATCTCTCTAGTATTTTTTTATTTAGACCATCTTATCGGTTTTAACTAGTTTTAATACTAGTTTTTTTACTAACAAGTAGAAAATACTTTGGACATTTTCTTTGTATTTTCAAAATTGTGTTCAATATTGTTCCAATCTCCACGTTGTTTTAATGAATCTTAATATTATATTACAGCGTACAACAAGAAGCAACGTGTCCTCACTAATTTAACCTTTTGTTTGGGGTGGTTTTTCCGGTCGTAAATGCGGCGGTGCGTCTCGCCACTTCGCCGATGTAGTAGTTGTGTACAGACACGGGATGTTTCGATGTGGGCAATTAAAATTTTATTCCACCTTAGACGCAGTAGTGTTGTCACTGTTTATGCGATATGTGCGTCCCTATCGTGCGTCTTCTGGGGAGGGGCCCCGAGGGAGTCTGTCCTTTCAATGTCTTTGCCCTTCGCGTCAAGGAGCCCCGGTAGGGCGCGCGAAGTTTTGTATACTCTGTTTGTCCTTAATATAGATAGGACTTTATTTTAAAAACACAAATTTATATCAGATTCAAATTTTTCCCATAAGTGTTGTTATTGCATTATAAGCATAAATAATATAGTAAAAAGATATTTTGGATATTGTTTTTGTATGGAGATAATATATATTTTACATAAATATAATGATGTTGCGTTCTACAGTCGAGCATAATAGTCTGACCATTCTAGGCGACTGCGTATTGGTAAAAAAAAAAGGACTTTACATGTCTATATTCCTAGACATACATTGAATGTTGCTAGAAATTGCTAGAATCCAGATTTTCTTTACCGTTAAAGCTTATGTTTTAAAAATAAGCATTTGTAATCCACTCATTAAAATCGAAAAGAGAGTGAGGTGAGGACTCCATCGGGATTCGAATTTGTGTTATACGCAGTACTCGTTTTAGTTTAGTAACTGTTAATAATACCAGCCTTTTTAATTGAATAAGTAACATAAAAATCATCCATTATCGTGTGAAGGAATGGGTAGGTTTCCTAATGTAGTGCATTAGGATAGTAGACACAAAATACATCCAAATATATAGAAAGGCCAACCAGCTTTTACTCGCGACTTCGTCCGCGCGGAATATATGTTTATAAGTTCTTTTCTGAAATTCTGAAAACCTGTATGCAAATTTTTAGGGTGATTTGGAGTCCATAGGGGAACATAAAGACACATATAGACTTTTATAGAAGATTTACACAAACTATTACAATTATAATAAAACGACAAAATCAAACCTTTTTCTGTGAAAGTCACTTCGTTCGCGTATCTCTTAAATAGCTCCATAAATTCTTGGTATTATGAGTGACACACGTCCGCGGCACCCTTCGGTACTTTCACTAGGAATATATTGATTTCTTTTCCCTTCAAAGATATCCCTTTAACCAGTAGTTTATTTCCTACAGGTATATGTAAGCATAATGTAAACGGGAGAGCTTTCGGAGCTGATAAAAAGCCGATTTTTCCTGTCTCTTTTTCGTCCGTATAAGTACGTTGTATTTATTTCAGTCACATCTTTATTTATAATTTATATTAAGTAGATATAGATGTATTACTAAAGACAAGTTTTACAAATAACGCGACTCAGATAAAAAACAATTATGTGAGTCAATAGTTAAATTTATCCTATATTTGATTATACGCTCGGCATGATATTGACATTGATTTATTATAATTATATTTGGTTATATGACATACAATGTGTATGAACATTGGTATTATGTTCCACAGTGTCACAGCGGTTGCTTTAGTGGCAGCTGACAGTCCCACCCGTCTGGATCTGGCAAGTACTGGCAGTAACTAACCCTCTAACAGAATATCACCGTAGAACAACAGCAAGTGTGCTGTTGTGTTCCGGTGAGAGAGTAAGGGATGCCGGAGACCCTTTCCCTATCCATTCCTAATCCCTTATCCTTAACCCTACTAAGGTCTGCACTGCACTTGCAGCACCTGTGTCGTTGCTTAGGGTTGCTATACTAATAGTCGGGCCGGCACATTTCATTCGGCAATGTCTACCGCCCCGCTTTGCCGGCACGGCTATTGTACAGCAACGGTAGCCACCTACCATCAAATAAACTTTTGTCAACATATCTGACGACCTTCACAATAAGATTATATAAAAATCATAAATATAAACACGTTAAAAAGAAAGCTAACCCATTTTATTGCGATTACGACGATATATTGCGACGAGTCACAAATTAGAGGGAACCATTGAAGAGTCTCACTTTGTATGGAGTAAAAAGGTTTATTTAAGACTGCTGTGAATATTATAACACGGTAACTTCTTAAGGCGTCTCTTGTGTAATTTTGGGGTACTTTACCTTCAAGAAAAATATTACGCAATCACAATTATTCAGTACCTACTGGATATGAGATTCAGATATAGATTAATTTAGAACAATTTTTAACTGAGTTGCCAATAAAAGTATGAAAACTGTGGACTGTAGTAACGTGTGTATTCTTGGTTAAAACCTTTAAAGTAATATTAAGGTTTTCATGGTCACATTAAATATTATTAACCATATAACAAGTGTTTAATACGTACTTGTTTTTGTTGCAGCCGGTGTTGTGATAAGAAGAGTTGTGGAAATAGAAACGAAACTCCTTCGGATCCAGTTATCATAGATAGGTAAGTACGTTTTTTTATGTAAAGGTCGTCATGAAGACTGACCAATGACATCAATGACAAGTCAAGACATTTAAGGAAACACAATAGCATACGTTCTGTTAATTCACTACACAACAGCGTTATATACCTACTACTCTTATTCGTTTTAGCTTTATGTCACACAGAGAACAAACATTCAAACATTTTTTCCGATACCTATAAATAGATTGAATTTTTTCTTCAAACAATGATATATTAATAATTTTATATTAATAAGCTTTAATATTTCATATTTACTTTATTAAAACTTGTGAGACATCTTAAATCTTTCAATTATTTATATGAATAGTATAATTAATATAGGCACCTATAATTAAAATAACATTGAAGTTCAAATTTTAATGTTATTATCAATCTTCACAAAATATTGACTACAGAAACGTATAAATAGAGATGATTTTTATTATGCATAACTTCTAAAAAAAAATCCTCGCTTGACACTGTTTAGCTAAAAAGGCATTTGACAATATAATTACTTGTTTCGTTCATAAATTCACTTATTATTATAACTTGTATTATATTCAAGACTAGTTATGCCCACGACTTCGCACGCGTGAAGTTTCGGTATTCTGTACCTATATCTTTTTTGTTTGTAATGCGATTGGAATGAAACAAAAACTAAATGTTACGGGAAGCTTGCTACATTACCTACATAAGTTGTACATCAAGTGAAAACCGCATTCAGCGTGCAGACAAACAGACAATATTATTCTATTTTGTCCAAAAACAATTTTTTTTTCACCACAGTCATAAGTAAAATGTAAGATTGTTTTTTTTTTTTTTTTCAATATTTAATGTGCAAACACGGTTCGTTTACAATTTTATTAGAGCGCATAAGTAACCACCACAAAGCTTAAAATGGTCTGTTTATAATTTGAAATTCACATTTTAAGTTTGCATTGAAAAGAGAACGAAACAAAATAGCGCCGTTAGATTTCGTATTATTCCATTTGTGGCGATTCATCAGCCAGCAATGACGGCAATCTCAAAAGTTTCCAACGGCAAATGCATTTTCACGATAAAACTTCGGGAGTTCTCGCTTTGCATTGTGTATTTTTGTAGCGATACCTCTGCACCGCTAAGTTAGAAACTCCAACTTTTACGATTTGTGTTGCCTCTTTTGTACTGAATTTTTAATATCAGCAAAAATTTTCCACGCCAATGATATGGGTATGTCGACACTAACAATTTTGCGGGTACGAATTGCGTGTCTTTTGTATTTGAAATTATTGTTATTTAAAAGTATATATTTACTGTTGTTTAACTCGCTTTTGCTTCACATAATATGCAATAGCTTCCTGTAATTTCAAAGCACTTCAAAGGCATTAAAGTTTAGCCCGTGTAAAGCCCATTAAGAACGCCCGAATACTGTGTAGATTTTTGCGAAGTAGATAAGTAGCTGAAACATTGACAGTTGTTCTAGCTATTTTATAAAATATCTATATAACTCATATTCTATTGGGTAGTTTAGAAAAACAGACAACTAACTACAATAGAAACCGGATATTACGACTTTGGTTATTAAGACTATCCGTTTATTACGGCCAATTTTTGAGGTCCCTTTAAGGGCGCTATAATGTTATTGTTTCACAATATTTCACTCGTTGTAAGGTAAACTCTAGATTACCCAAAATAATTTTCATGTAAAATTAACGGAAAACACACTTTACAATAATGTGTGTGTGTTCGAATCAGTGACTGGTCAACTGTCACTGTTTCGAAAGGTACCAAAGAGATTACGTCAGTAAGAAAGATAGGAATGTTGTCGAAATGTAAACAACGAAATGCACCCGCAAAAGCACCTTTTTGATTACGCAGTAAACAAAAGCCGACGAGGATTGCCCGAATATTAGTCTCCCGCTGCGGTGTTCGAAATCGATAAGAAATAATAATTCGCAGAGGAGGAGCGGCGGCTAATCAGGCTGACAAATATCGAAATTTCAATGGAGCCATATACGAGCACTATATTGAAAGGTGAGGGGCACGCGGGCCGGCGTACTGTGGTGCCTTTATTTTCTACCCTTTTTCGGGAATTCAATAGAGATAGGCGTCTCCCGTTCGGAGCTTCGTTCGATCATTGTTCAGGGTTGCAACAGAGTTGAGGGTTTTTATTTCCACAAGTAAGTTATAGAAAGGAGTGTTTCACTATGGCGTATCTGATAAATTTATTAGCCTCTTCTCTCGCATTGTACGTTCGTGAGACAAAATTTCAAGAAATTATTTACTTACTATTTTCTTAGAGTTTATTTCTCAAACATTAAGTCTCTATTAATTTATTACATTAGCTAACATCATCATAACTATGTTAATAAATTTCAGAAACATTACTTCTATATTAATTCAAATATCCAATGATTAATATTATATTTAATTATTTAATTTATAGAATTTAATTTCAATAAAAGATTGACAGTGTAAGGAAATTATAGAATAATTGATTTTTTGGCTCAAAACTGGATATTTGTGTCGCTACCTAGAATGAAATTATGAAAACCTATTATTTACACTGTGCATATTAGACTGCCTCTAAATTAACCAATCACTCTATTTAATCTAAAATAACGCCTTTTTATTTGGAATTTTAAAATTTGATATAGTTAAAAATTATTTTCAAATAATTCGGTAGCGACAACCCTAGCACTAAAGGTCGGTTTTGTAATTCGGTTGATTCAAATTTTTCTACCTTGGAAACAAAAAAAATTCCACGTCGGCCTTTGTGTGCGAACTTTCCTTTGCTTTTCGACGGGGTACGAGTTGATCGTGGAAATTTCGTAACCGCGTATTACCTTGATTTTTCAGCGTTTGATGTAAATTAAAACTCGTCCAGATACATGGTTATGTGAAGCAATCAATGTTTTGATTATTTCCGATGAATATTTATGAAGAATATAAAATGAAAAAAAAAAAAAAAAAAAAAAAAAATGGAACAAGGAACTAATTATTTTAACGTAAAATATATTTATGAAGAATAGTCCATACATACATACATAGGTAGGTACTGTCGTTGTGACAAGTCACTAGTGTACGCTGTTATAATCCATCAGCAACACGAGCCTCACCCATGTACAGTCGCGAACTAATACGATAATTGAAATTGTGCAATTGCGTGCGAAACGCTCAGCGCCGAATTCATTAACAACGTGTTTTTGTGCAGTTTGTTTTGTCATTTTTTATACACTGCTACTATCCGTCCGTTTGTTCGCGTTGATGGTAAACTTATTAGTGTTATGCATGGCCCTGCATGTGTCACTCACATTATATTTCCTATGCAAATTAGGTATGAAATTGAGCAAAAACAGATTATAATTAACGTCTGACTATACACTCAATTGGTAGGTGGCTACTGTAGAATTAAACAAATGCAACACTAATGAATTCATACTAGTAAGTTCGCGATAGAGTAAATGATAAATTACAAAATTATTTAAAGTAAATTAACTCTCACATGTTATCTGTCTGTGGTATTCTGAAAGTTACGTAATTACTGCCTTTGGCCGCCCAGTTGATGACTGCAGAACGCAGAGTAGTATTCGTTTGTTAGTGACAGTTAAAGACTGCGTTCCGCAGTGCACTGAACAGTCTGTCTGGCGGCAGTAACCACGTTTTTACAGCAGGCAACCGTGAAATAATAACATTATTTATGTACTGTTGTGTTACGGTAAGCGAGTGAGTGATGTCAGAACTCAATCCCTTGTACCTCTTCCTTAACAAGCACTTGCTTATGGCGTTGCTTGTTTTAATAAGCGACGGCAGCTACCAACCTTGACCGTAAACCTGGCAGCAGTTTTTAAATAAAAAATATGTATGTAATTGTATATCTACTTTTGTACTTTGTGGTTCAGAATTCCTTGATTGTTTGTTAGATTGTTGAGTTTCAATGAGAATCGAACAAGTGTGTAAAACGAAACGAACGCGTTCGAGTATCGATAACACGACGAATAATTGACGTAACGGTAAAAGCGGGCAACAATCCAGAACCCTTCGAATCAGCAGCAATTTGTTAAGTGGATTTTTGCCCGAGACACGCTCGCGGCTCGTTGCGCTCCTGTACACAATTTCATTATCTCTGCCCGCCTGCCCGCGGCCGACTCTACTATTAACTTACGCGATGCTGTATTCAACTATGGAAATTTTCAGATATATTAAATTTTGTGACGATTACAAATTAATCAAAAGCACTAAGTTGACTAATTCTAAACAAATCAAAAATTTACCTACAAGTGCAACTTTTTTCAGAAAATTTTAAATCAATTAAGTATTTTTTTGAATATATTCACGTTTTTGAATCAATATAATTACTTAATAACCAAAAAATATATAAATTTGCAGATCAATTGTGATACCACATAAATAATATGAAAACAGAATAAATTTGGCAAATTAATTTAATTTTATATATACATCTTAACACTTAAAATTATGCTACTTAATTATTAAGTATTAATGTGTTGAACTTGACATGTACATTAAGGTCAATTGCTCATTGCTTGAATGAATTCTGGTCATTGAAGCGTACTAATCTAATTCATAAGTTCAAATAGGTGTTAATTCTTGAAATAGCCCCTAAAAATATGAGCCTATCATTAGATTCGGAAAAATGTAGCATACATTTCAAGGATCGATTACTCTATAAAACAGACGTTTTAAATGAATTTGATACCACGAAATCGGGTCCCCTTTAGGCAATCACTTAAGAATTTTATGAACCGTAATGATTAAGATGTGTTGTCGTGCTTGAACAAGTATAAAGCGATATACAGTTTGATTAGGGGCTGCGGGGTTACTCGCACTAAACTTGATTGTTGTGTTAAACATATTGTGACTGGAATAGCTATTAAAGGATTAAGAACTGGGGATTTTTAAAGTTGTTTATTTATTGAGGGGCGAGACAAATTAATTGACTTGAATAATGAAACTATTGATGATTAAATTTAAACTTGTTGTAAATATAAAGGTGATGACGTCATTTCTTTAGAACTATATGTTTTTGAGGATTGGCGAGCCCGTTGGATGAGTGGTTCAAGGATTTCTGGGTTCGATTCCCGGCAGGGTCAACTTTGGAAATAAAATTTTCAATGTTGGCTCTGGTCTGGAAAGTACTGGCAGAGCACACTGTGTTTCGCAGTGATTTTGGGCAACCCGTCTGGCAACAGAAACCACCCCCTTACAGACCACCGTGAAATAACAGCACATACGCTGTTGTGTTTCGGTAAGTGAGTAAGGGATGCCAGAGTTCAATTCCCTATTCCTTCCCAATCCCTTATCCTTAATTCTACTGGAGTCAGCAGCGCACTTGCGGCACCTGTGGCGTTGCTTGTATTATAGGCAACGGTAACCAACTACCATCAAGTGGACCGTCAAAAGCTATTTCAAAGGTGTATATTAAGGTTACATACATATTCTTATACAGAAAATATTAATTGTATTAATGACAATAATATGTATAATGACTGTTTGTTTCCTGAATAAAGAAAAATAATAATAATAATAATAAGCTACTGAGCTTTTATTAAAGTAAAGAAAGTCCACTCTCATGCGACATATGGCGTACATCTATATTACAACGAGATTTTTACACCCCATTTCGGGTGCGACAAAATCAATTTCCAATTCGATATGACCCTCCTGTGCTAACTACTTGATAGAGTCGGATTTTTAGAAAATAACACAAGCATTATCCAAAGTAATAACATTTTCGGGAGCATCTCACTCAACACTGTTCTTATGCAAAAATTTCACTAAGAAAACAAAAATGTTTTCCATTCGTATTTGAAAGTAAATATTATTACGTAATTTATCTTGTGAGAAAATCTTGTTTATCTGAGATCCTGTCAGCTGCAGTTTTCCGGTAATTTTCAGTCTCGTAAACGTAGCTGCGAGAGAATCACGACTATTATATTATCTCATTAGATACGCAGCACCGCCACGTGTCTCTTTTCCGTTTTCTTGAAACAAATTCCGCCCTAAGCAGCCCGATCTCTTGCTTAAATTCTTTGCGAGTTTTCTAAAGGAATTGGAACTTTTTGTGAAAACTTTTAAATGTTTTCAAACATACACGAGTAGAGAAGTGTGAAGTCATAAATTCATATTACAAATAGTTTGAAACTACAAGTTTGTTGGAGCGCGACCTCGGAACGCCTTGGTTTGCAGTTAAGGCAAAACTTTCTTTAACTTCACAAATCGTTTTATTAATAACTTTAGCACTGTAAGCTTATTTAAACGGAATAAATGGATAATGTTGTTTTGAATTTCTACCTTGAAACCCTATAAAACTTTTTCTTTAAACTCAATTTTGAAAGATTGATGTCAACTTTTGAAAGATCAACAGTACATATACAATTTTTTAACAAATTTGGCCATAATATTTGCATTATTTAAACGTAACACGAATCCGTGCATATAACAAAACCAACAAAAGAATTTGGCATACTTACAGTATAACATAAACCAAAAAAAGTGTACTGGTCCCAAAAGCGTGCCCTGGGGATCACCCGAGCGCTCCGCTCGGCCCGATACAGACACGACGACTGGTGATTAGGCTCCTTATCCACGAGATAGCGACAGAAACTGTGCAAGACTTAACAACTAGGACCGTTTTCTTATTCTCTCTGAGCAAGCATTTTCGTACCCATCTACTTATCTAATCCCACTGTTCAGTTTAAAATTCCTACATAATGTTGGTGGGCGAAGCAGCCAAGTTTCGGCGTTTATGAATTTTATTATTCGAATTTTGTATTAGAGAAGCTTGAATCTTGTGTTGATAAACAATATTACTAAAAATATTTTCGGATAAGGTAATAAAAAATTAATTGAATGTACAAATATACAGAGTAAATTGGAAAAATAAATAATAACCTGGAAACATATTGCTCTTTCTAAAATAAATAAATTATAAATGTAACCCTCTAATGAGATGTCTCATTTCTGATTTATATTGGAGTATGCTCAGGCCCCTTGATTTTTCCACTCGATAAGTCTGGGTGACGATCGTAAATTGAAATATGATAAAGTCGCAGTAATAAGCTCCGGTAATGCTATCGACTCCCGACTGATTTTCACGCTAGTTAGATACATGATACAAAAAACAGTATTTTTTTATATTCCCTATTGCTCTCTAAATTACGTTTAATCTTAATTCGAGTTTAAGTTTTATAGGCGGTATAGGTGGTTTATAATCAAACCATATAAAATATGTTTAATACATATAATACTAGCTACCCGCTCCCGGCTTCGCACGGGTTCAATTTTTTACACGATACTCAATCCAGCCGATAAGTTATCTTAAACCGCCATCTGTTAGAATCTTATGGAACTCACAGATAATTATCTTCATAAAACAAAAAATTTGCAATAAAAAAATATTGCGACTATAAACCGAAATAAAAACTATTCTATCTTTTAAGTTGGACCAAATTACACATAGTTACAAAGTTTTATCAAAATCGGTTCAGTAGTTTAGGAGTTTATTGGTGTCAAACAACATGACACGTAATTTTTATGTATGCCTATAAAGATATATATACCTACTTATAAAATCGTTTGTCTTAACTGACTATCAATGCACAGCTAAAACAACAAAGTCTATAGAAATCTGAAATTTGGAACAATAGGTTTATTTTATTACGTAAGCATCCGCTAAGAAAGGATTTTTGAAAATTTTAACTGTGCTAATTTTGCAACTAATTTGGCAATTTAGTTATAATAGCCGCTTTGCCATCAAACTTGTCTTGTGTCTTTTTGTGATGATGTGGCAATTATATTTTATATGATATTTTGTTTCTTTCGAATGTGTTCTTCTTAGGGCCTCTTTCACCATCTCTGAGTAAAGTGTCAAGTAGGCTAACCGCCATTTAAAGTCACCGGTCACCGGGAATGATATAGCTGATATACCTTTATTTGTACGGTAAAAGTCCCAAACATTAAAAAGAAAATTTAAAACAAAATCGTCTATCGAAGGATGCAGTAAACCGAGTACATAATTTAATAAAACATAAAATTATTTCTAAAAATAACTAATCAACACTTTACTTGTAATTGGTGAAAGAGGTCCTTAACCTATATATTAACATACATAAATAACAATTTTAGACTCATGATTTCTGACTTTATGAAACAAGCTTTTCTCAGCGACCTAAAAGTATAAATATTAACAGAATAAATTATCGCCTATGTTCAAACGCAAGTCAAAAATTAAAATTGTCCTTAAAATTTATTGAAAAATTTCTCTATAATATTTGTATATATATTTGTAAAATGAGTATTAGCTGATAATGATCTACATTTATTCCGTATACTTAGAGGGAGAATTCTCTCTCTTTATTACGATTGTCTTCTCTAAAGTTCCCTTTACGCTACATGTTCCGCTATTCTATCTCAATTCCGACCTCATTCACGATTCCAATACGTGATTCGTCGGTTCGCAAATTATTCGGTGAAAATTCACCATCTCGTTAGAATGTGCGATCCAGTCGAGCGAGGCGAGCCAACCGCTTGATAAATTGTCTGGAATAATAATGATGAATTGCAACTAGCCCGATCCCGATGCTGGTTCGAATCTGCGGCGCGCTATTTTATCTTACATACATTACTTTTCTGTAGAAAGAAAATCTTTGACCCAATGTACCGGTAATGTGGGGTGAATAACAACAGCGGGGTGTTAGGCAACATTTTAGTGAATAAAAAACATTAAAAAAATCATACAAATCTACCTTTTTTAATCGTTCAGTCAAATGTTAATCAAACAGTTCACTTAATCGTTAATCGCTAATCCGTTATTAAAAAAGTTAACTTCGTTAAACGTTAAAGCGTTTAATTATTCAAATCTTTTCAAAGTTTGAGTGAATAGGCATCTTCTGGGTGAGCACTGAGCTCGCTCCACCATAGGCTTAATTTTCGCTACACGGCTAGATACTGGCCAATAGCAAACCCATCACTAATAATAAAAATTGACATTTCTAAAGATTTGATGGAAGTTAAAGTTAATGTTTATCCGTTAACATCTGATAGAAATTGCATTTTATATGTCGTTGCGTTGGTAATTTACTTATAAAAACTGTGTTGGTTTAGGTTCGGGAAGTTAACAGGTTATGTAAATTTTTATTCCTCGAAAATAAAGTGTGTAGTTGTTGTTCGCCAGATTCGCCTACTCGTGGAAGTTTATCTAACGAGAATTTGACCAATTTACTTAGTTATGTGTTGAAGGAAGTATTTTTTCCAGAAATAAAATGAAATTAAATTCCAATTCGACGTTTGATATTACGCAGACCTCGGCGAAATTACTTCAAATTAGCGACAAATCTATTAAGAAGAGGACGTCTCGGGCCCATTTAATTAGTGACGGGGTTTTATCATCCGCCCTCTTCGCTTCTATTCGTTGAAAATTTCAACTGTAATGCGGCCATATTGGCGAGGCTTAAATTATATTATATTGGGAATAATAATGAAATTCGCCTTGCTATTTTAAACAAAAAATATTAAAGGAATGTTATTTCTTATATTAGATATTTTTGGTTGAATTTCTTCATCTTGAAGCATATCTAATTAATGTTTATAATTATCCTGTTAGATGTAAATCTGATAGATAAATTAATTTCGTTTCGAGACAGACAAGAAAATACAAATAGAAACATAAAGTTATGTTATTCTTAAAAATACTGTTAATTTTAAATAATTATGACCGTATCAAAACAACTCAAAAATTATTTTTTTATTATAAAAAAATTAATTGAAGAATAGAGAATATTTATTTTAAAAAATTAATGAAAACATTGCTGGAGGTTTATGGAACTTTGTCGATTAGTCGGAAATTCGATCATTAGTTGCAAGGTATTAATTTAAAAAATCAATATTGTATTTCATACCATGTAAAACCTGTAAAATACAAAATATTAAGACCCCGTTTAAAAAGATATTCACGCCATGCTTAAATTATTTAAATAAAGACATGCCTAAGCAAAAACAAACTAAGGTTAATTGTTGCTTTTATGATACTATTGCGTGAGCTTGGAAGGGTGTTAGAACTGAAATTGTTAATACTGAAATTGTTAATACTGAAATTGTTTAGACTCAACACTATAAGCATGTATAGGTAGGTATAGTTAAATTTTACATTATCTACTATTGAATAGTATGAAAATGAATTGTATAAATCGTTGCATATCGCAAAATACTTAATTAAACAAAAATTTAGTTTACCATTCATGGTTACTGAATCTATCTAACTGACTTAACATTATATGCGAAAGTGAGTTTGTTTGTATAATTTCTGTCCTTAACTACTTAACTGATCGTCCTGAAATTTTGCATTTTTCTACCAAGGGGTACATACAAATAAAAAAAATGGGGCATCTTTCATAGACGCGAACGAAGTCGCGGGCAAAAGTTAGTAGGATAACTAAATGTAATATAAGTATTACACTTTGTAATCTCTGCTATCTGTACTAATATTATAAACAGGTAAGGTTTGTATGTTTATTTGTATGTAGAAGGTAATCTACGAAACTACTCATCCGTTTAAAAAAAAATCTTTCACCATAGTTAGAATATATATTAATTACAGGACGGACATAGGCTAAATATTCCACGCGGGCGAAACCGAGTGCACCAGCTATGTTAAAATAAAGATCCAAAGCTCGGCCAAAGTATAATGTCAGGCGTCAATTTATGTAAAGGGTTATTTTCGTCATTCGTAATCTCTTTATTTTTCTATTCGCAAGCACCAGCTAATTTACCTACAAATAAAATGGGATTTTTTTTTAAAGTTTTTCTGTAATTAATGACTAAATCCGCATAAAAACTCATTAAGTACGCAGTTTCGAAGAACTGAGCAAACATATTATATAGACAGAAGCAGATAGCGACTCTGTTTGGAAGTACGGACTGGCTTAGTGTGGATTACTCAAGTTAATCCGTTGTACGCCAAACGTAATAGTCACAGATAATGTTTATCTAAACACGAAATCTAACTAGGCGAAAGCAAAACATCACTTATATTCAATTTGTATGAGTGGCCCATTCAATTAGTTATCAAGATTAGAATGTAATCATGCCCTTTTACTTGATTGATGGTCTCTTCAATCTCCTGCAATTTTATGTTTTTACTAATTGCGGTTCACGTATCAACTCACTTTTCACCCACACTGTTTTACTAAACCATTACCTTAATGAACCACTGTCTGGTGTTGGATTTTGTATATTTTGTAGATAAATAATTTCAAGGATTTATTTTAAGAAAACTTATTTATATTTGAATTTTATTTTTTATTGAGCTGTTTAAATACGCGCAGACAGCAGAGTGTATTTTAGATATTTTATTTTATAAAAAAAAAAAACATTGATAAACATACAAATTAACAATTAACTAAAATTTCAAACTAAGACAAAATCTAAAATAAAAAGAAGATAACTAAAAAACAAGTATTTTTTTTATAAAATAAATACTTAAAATTATATGTAATTTATATAAAGTTAGATAAGATTTTTCAAACAAGTCAATACTTAAGAGAATTATATTTCCTTTAAGTCACGTAAACGACTTCAGCGTGTAATTTATTCAAAATTTTCTAATTGAAAAAGTATATAAGAAGTTTCGTTGTTGCATTGCAAAAAAAAAATATATATATATATATAAAAAATATTGCAAAAAAAAAAACATGTATATTGTCAGTCATCTTGTATGGTTGAAGAGGTTGTTCTATCAGGATTCACTATTAGGTAATGCGCAAACGTAACCTCTTACGAAGCATATGCACAGGAACAGTTAGACCCCCTTGGGGGGCTCAAGACGTCAGCGCGTTTAAGCGCCAATTAATTATTAAGGGACACTGAGCTCCTTGCTTTGGCTCTTTGACGGCGACTGTACAACAATGTGGCTAGGCTACCTCTCGTGATTGCCTGCTTTGTAAATTGCATTAACTGGCTCCGCTTGTGTTTTGTTCCTAAGACCGTGTCTGTTTGGTTTCCGAGATCCGCATTGACACACTATAGATAATCAATAAACTCGCATTATATCACTCAATTGTATATTATCTGTAAATAGATTGTTATTATTACTGCAATCTAGAATTTTCAATGTCACTTATAAATATGATTTTTTATTTTTGTGGTACCAGCATACATAGTTTTGTTTTTAGAAAAATTACATTTAACAAACCTAATTTAATATTATAAAGGCGAAAGTTTATTTGACTCCATCACGGTTAAATCATTTAATGTATATGCCATGTTCTGGATTAAAACTTTGGTATCCCGGTACTAAGTTAAGATAAGATAAGATAAAGGGATTGGGAAGGAATAGAGAAAATGGGTTCTGCAATCCCTTATTCACTCACCGAAACACAGCAGCATACATGCTGTTATTTCACGGTGGTATTTTGTAAGGGGGTGGTTACTGCCGCCAGTCGGGCTGCCCAAGGCACCCGCCAGTGCTCTGCCACTACTAATAAATACTTTTATTAGTAGTGGCGTGTTAAACAAAACTATTGATAAAATTTATCAATATTTCGTATTGTCAATATTAATATTAATGTCGTATTAATCTTAAAATTTCAAGTAATATAATGAAATGTTAGTTAGTATTTCAATCTTATATAGTATTCAATTAAAGTTGAAAATGCAATGGACATCCCAGCAAACGATCAGCTGCATCGTTGAGAATGGTAAGTGCTTTTAAATGTATCTCAGCAAATATGTCGTGGGGTTCTTTGCAGTTACAAATTCAATTTTCACTTCACATTGCAGGTTTCAAGTACACCGTCTCTCAATAGAATATCTGTTGTCATAGACACTGATAGGGTGGAAATATTAAATCCAACTATCTAACATGAAACCTATTTGTTTGCAAATTCCATTTTATATGAACGTTTTTAGGTCTTTTTTTTTCTATTAACATTCTAAGTGCTCTACTTAGTTAAAGAATTGTTTATTTTATTTGCCTAATAGCAACATAAAAATAACTAAAAAGCACTGTTTTGATACGTAGCATTCCTGCACTAGATTTATTTTTACGTTTATTTTTTTCTATAACTGCCCACGGTCTAGGAACGTTAAAAACTGTCAGTAAAAATTTTGAAAATGTACGCAATTAATAAAGTTATTAACAGTCACACTGTTTCTGACCCTCGTTCATTCTTCTGCAAAAGAACCAGTCTGTTTGAATTTAGTATTTAATCCCATAAATATTTACATAGTAAGTAAGTAGTTAGTGAAATATCTAATATTATTATTCAATTCAATTTCAAGGTAACGTTTTTAATAAAGTAAACAAAGTTTCTTTATAAAATGTACCTACCTAAATACATGAAAGAAATTCGGTTACGCTCCAGTTGGGGTAGCTTAAATTGCATTGAGCCACCCATTAACGCCTTGTCAGATCGGATTACGATTTATATTATTGATAAATTGAATGGAGTGCAGTTCAGTGATAGATACTTGATGATCAATAAGTACACTGTGTATAACTATCTCTATACCTACCAGAGTTAAGTTTATATAGTTTTTTAAAAATAATATGCCTTCTCCTGCATTATATAGTTAAGCTTATGTTCTTCAAACGGTCTACAAATTTTTACCCATACCAAATTTCATTAAAATCGATACAGTAGTTTAGCCACAAAAACTTTACGGACTGACATACAGATATATCGGTTTACAAGAAAATCTTTTGTCATTACCTATTTATTAAAGGTGTACTTGTAAATTTATAAATAAATGTAAAAATAATTTTTAACTAATAAAATGGCATTATAAAGTACCTATATGAAGACGAAAATCAAATATCTACTGAGATTCTGCATAGTTACGTATTAAGTGGTATTAGTTTGACCATTTTTCCCGTTGCCACGAGCAGCTAATGAAAGAATTAGCTTTCATTACAACTGATACGATTCCTAAAAGGGATTCCCGAATGAAGACAAAGTACTTTCGTATAACCTTTACAATGGTTTATCTCTGATTAGTTTTTTTTTAGTATACCTTTTAAACTATTATTGTACGACTAGACGCTGTTACTACTAGGTCCCAGCTCTGGTTTTGCATAACCTTCCATATAATACTGGTTAATAAATCAATATGCAAAAATTTTATGTTAAAAAAATATTTATTTGTTATTGCATATTAGTGCTCTAGTAAAGAACATTTTAAGCACGATCCAAAATATTTTTTAGACTTGAATTTATTCAGAATTTCGTTTATGGTGTTCGCGAAACGTTCGGAAAAGGAAATTGCTGCGCAGAGCAAAGGCCGGTGATATCGCGGACAAGCCACTTACAACAAAAGTTGTCTAAATAATTTGTGTATAAAAAGTAACTAATCAAAAATAGCTAAGTATGCCCTAGTAAGCTGAAATTTGGAACATTATAGTAGTATCTAAGCATTCTAAAAAAAAAAAAAAATTTTTAAATAATTCAAATCCGTGCGAAGCCGGGGGCGCGTCTGTTAATATTATAAAAAAGCTATAAACATTTACTAGTTTATATATTTCATAGAAGAGTATACAAATAATATCGTAGATATACTCTTATTGTACCTAAGTGAAACTTTTAACGTAATGGGAGCGAGTGACTTTTCAACTTAAATGCATGATTAATTAAACCGTCTCGATTCCCTAAAATTGTCTAAAAACTCTCCCTGTTTAAATTGGTGGGGAATTCGTTTTCTTTTTTTAATTCGTCTCTCAAATTCAAATAAGATTTCTTTTTTATTACGCCGCATAAAAGGGTAGAGTAGGTCTCGTCGCTCTACCGTTCGCTACCAAACGCTAATTCCTCCTCGTTTCAGAGATACTGATTGGACGATATATTTAACAATGCTACCGACACGCTTCTCTGCGAGAAAATACATCTTATGTACCTTTTTTTTTCCTAGCGCCGGGATTCCTTTATTTTCTTATTTTCTGTTGTTGCTCGTGGACAAAAGTTGGAAGGCGAGTGGTGTGTTGCGTCCGTTAATGACACTAATAGCAATTAGTCGAAGGTCGCGTTTGGCTTGCACGATTTAGGGTGTTTAGCCATTCGGTTTTCTGACTATACAAGCATATTACGGAGCACCCAGCCCATGGAGGGTCTTAACGGGAGGTCGTTTGCTGCGCTGCCAGCCTCCTAAGATTAATGACATTACGCCAAGACAGTTTGTAAGCGACAAACGTGACAAAAAAACTGAATTGTAATTAAGTTAATCGATTTTGTGAATAGACATGAATACTATTTATTAGTTTTTTAGTAATATATTAAAACGGTTTACTTAGTATTAGGTGGTTTAGGAACACAGACATCGCCAGGGAACACAAGTGGGCTGCCGACTCCGATAGAATAGGGGAAGGGTAAGGTCGAGAAAAAGTCTCAGAAGTATCTTACTTCCGCAACTAAACATAACAAACAGTATACATGTTGTTATTTGCCAATGGTTTTTTTGTCCGGTTACTCCCGCCAATCACTAGTCATAAACTGGTCAATCGACCAGTATATGCAGACTGTCTACAGCCCAGTACTGCATCACATAATGTTGGCGACTAAAATACCTACTCGGTCTATCTAAGTCGATCTAGGTACCTACTTGTATGAGTAGGTACCTATATCAATGTAAGTACAGTTAATTATGTACATTATTTTTTTGTTGTAATATATATTATTAATTCCTTTCTTTATTTAATGTTTTAGCCATGAGGACCAAACCATTTTTTGGTCAAACAATTTTGGCACGTATATTGGGGTACGAAAATCTTCGCCAGTTTACAAATTCAATCCTTCATGAAGTCGTAGACTCTTAATACCTTTTGAAAGTAAAGCACTAAGCAGACAGGTTCATAATGATATACGTTTGAATTGAAATTTTGGCATGACTGATAACTGCCATGGTGCAATCAAATGTTAGACTTTAAGGTGACGAACCTTTTCTTACCCCGACTGTACTTAATATCTATTAATTATGCTGTATGTATGTAAATAAATTGATTTAATTTTTTGGCTCCAAAGTTATGATTAATTTTGGCTTGTTTTGTTAAATTTCCGAAGCTGACACGATGCGTCTTCCTAGAAACACACTTAGTACTGTGCTTCAACACTTTGGACATCATAAAATATTTAACACTCATATCTCTCCGAGAGCGGTCCGAATATTATCGACTCGCCCATAAAACTGAGCACAGTACGAACAAGAAAGCAATATTATATTTTACTTATGTAAGAGAGGGAGCCATGCACCGTTATTGTACGATCTTTGGAAATTCGTTCGAAACGTTTGCTTTCTTTTCCATCGTTTTTATCGCAGTCGTTATATTTTGATAGAGCAGTTTTGTAGGATCGCCGATATAACGTTTATGTTTTGGTTTTCGGATGTTCCTCGCCCGATCGACTTTCTCTTCAATACTTATTACCTACATTCAAGACTTTTGTTACTAAGATTAATGAAACCTAATAGGTAAATAAATATGTATACTATTTCTTTTTGGTTTTTCAAAATCAGGAGTTTCGAAATCGCGAGCAAAATAGTTGAGAGTATAAAACGTGACGAGGAACGCATTATACCTATCAGAAAACTTCGAAAAGAGCGTAAATATACTCGCCTTAAAGTTGCTAGTGATAAATATTGTGAAAGGCTCAAGAATATAAAGCATATTTTGAGTACAGCCGAACACACAAGTTTGTATAAAAAATTAGATATTTTAAAGATGAAAACAAAAAATGTTTGACTTTTTGTACTTGCGAGGCTTCGAAATTTGAAAATCGGAGAAAGCATAATATGCGACAGAGAAGCATTAAGCGTACTGTCCGTGTAAATAGAGAAGCTAGTTTTTTTTAATGTATATTTTAACGCTTAAATATTTGTACTTTTCGTCTGGTAAACAGATGGGTGAAGGACGACATCTTTTCGGATCTTAGACCAACAGTAGATTGACAACTATTACCTAATAAGTCTATTAGTAGTACCTAAGAAAATTGCAGGCTATTCCTATGATTCATATTTTTTAATGAAATAAAACCTCGTCTTGATAAGAACTCTAAACTTTTAAGTTTTACGTTTGAAATGTATGTAAGCATTAAATTATATAACCAATTTAATAAGTCCGAATTTGAGCTGGGATAATATAGAGTTTCTAATAAGTTTGTACAGTCATAATTAACTTTATATTTTAATTTTTATTTCGTATTTTTATTTCTAAGTGTACAACATTGAAATAACTTCGTGGCCTCTCAATATGATACAGTGTGTACTGCCTGGTGTATTTCTCTTTCGCTTCTCCGAACGTGTGGTCTATACTTTACGCGAACATACACAAAGTTACTGTAAAATTATTTATTTTTTACTAGCTGTTGCATGCGGCTTCGTCCGCGTAACTTTATAAAATATATCCTATCTCTTAAGTTGGATCAAACTGCACACAGTGTGAAAATTTTTATTAAAATCGGTTTAGTAGTTTAGGAGTTCATCGGCGACAAACAATGTGACACGAAATTTTTATATATATCTATAGAGATTAAACTGTCAATATTTCATAATTAAATATTAAGCCAGAAACGTTTTAATTCAATTGTTAAAATTGAACTTTAGGGTTATTATCAATCGATAGGTAATATTCGAGCGATAATGACAAAGGCTGACCAGGGAAACAATAAATAGGTAGACATCTCAAATGCCGCAGCTACTGTAGGTATTACATACGAGTATCACAGTATCGTGAAAACGCAATATCGTTGCACTATATTATTTCGCGTTAATATCGTGGTTGATGAGTGTAATAGTAAGCTTTATCGTACAAAATATATTAAGATCGCATTTTTCGGTTCGATAATATCGACCTATAAATTGCTGCTGTTATAAGTAAGTGTTAGTTATTTTTTTACAATTTATTTATAAAATAAGCAACGCCAGGTGCTGTAAGTATCAACATAAAGAACAAGGTTACCAGCATTTATGCTGTATATGTTCTTTAGAACAAAAATGGGATAGGGAAATGTTCCCTTCGGTACTCAAACTCCGTAACAAATATAGCGCGCCGTTATTCTTTCAAACTTATAGCTTCCTCTGATTAAGAGTTTCAACTATTACTTGTACTATTATCTATTCTGGGCTATAACATAGATTCCCAATATAAAATTGTATCATACATATTAGGTATATATGTATAAGTAAAACTATAAGTAGGTACGTTGTGGAATGAAATGATCCACAATAACGCGTATGAAAATGCACACCCGCGAATTTCCCAATAATAAATTATACTCCTTGTCCGCTTACCTCGGGTTAACCGGCTTTTATAAACTACCCGGGTAATTTATAACTATTACCCGCCCGAAAACGATCACGTGATATCACTTTATAGCGTATTCACTGGATAAATATGAGGGAAGCATGTAATTCGTAACAGGCATATTTGAATATTACACACACATACAGGCTCATGAAGATACCTAAAATACCTACCTAAACTTTTGTTGTTGTTGTTAGACATATGTCTAAGTCTGGCAAAATATCTCTTAGAAGTTAGGATACGTTACAGGATAATACTGAGATAATACCTAAATGGACAATCCCTTTTTAATTCTCTTAATACCTTAATGAACAAGAAAACTAGAAAAAACAAATGAACAAGAATCTTACACGGGAAAATCAATAGGTCCCTACTTTTTGGATATCTTTAATTTTTTTTTATCTCGATAATTTTAATACTGTAGGTACCTACTATTAATGATTTCTACTTTTTAGATGGGTTAAAAATTTAAATTTATTAAATTATTTTATTTTAATTTGAATTTATGAAGTGGTGATGGCGTCTCTTAAAAATAATCCAAAAGTTTATATTAAATGTGTACGGTACGCTTGTTCTTCTAAAGTAAGCAGCAGGTTTGATGCGGTTTTCATTGTATTTTGAGAATTTGTTCTAAAAAGTATATAATGTGTAGGTTAATTTTATTTTATTTTTCGTTTTTTGCGTATTTATTTTATACACAAGCGAAAAATTTTGAGTAATTAGAAAAAAAAATTCTTAGCCTTCTGATAAAGCCATCTCAAACTAATCTAGGTCTTAGATAGATAGCGTTCTGTCATTGCATCCGAGCATAACCGGAGCGAGTGGCTAGCTTTATAGCAATAGTAACAACAATTACTTCAGAGAAAACACACCTTGTCTCGTTCCAGAACTACGTACTTAATGTAATCGCGCTCAATATCCTTTGTTCACTTTCAGACTCATTAAAAAGGCGATGCAATTTAATGAGTTGATAGTGTGCGTTACCCTCGCTTCGTTTGCAAATACGTTACATTTCTCTCTTTCGAGTTTGAACCTTTCTGTACGGTTTTAAAGTTGATTTCTCTTTGTAGTTGTTCGGCAGAGTATCGGTATGTAGGGGTCGAAGATTAGTGGCACACGCCTACTCGCCGGAGCGCTGAGCGGCTGATAGCGCCCAAGAGTGTAGTTACAATTAGAGCGGTGCCCACAATGAAGTGATGCCCGCGTAATGTTGCCCCTTGTCTTTCTATGTTGATTGTGCACGAAAGAGGTCGAGCTGAATATGGTGTTTGTTCGCCAATGGCTGTGTAAGTGTAATTCTATACAATAATGTTTATAATTATCCATTGAGCGTTTCGAGGAAGGACCTTGGTTTACATTTATTTGTCCCATATACTTACGTCTAGGGCCTTTACTTCTCAGAATAAAGACCTTTTAACTAATGTCATATTTAGTGGTATAAGGCAAATGTATAGGCAGACAGGTGATCCAATGAAACAAGGCTATTTTCGTGTCATATACTTACACACATCAACATTTGAGGACCTAATCGAACTGTCTTTCAAGGATCAAGGATTATATACTACTAACTGGTATACCCTAAGTCAAAATTGCATGATTATTGGTTGAGTAGTTATAACAGACAGAAAAACAGAGCTATTTTCACTTTATAATATTAGTAATGGATTTTCTTATTTGTTATAACTTCTTTTATTTTTAATTCATCATTCAAAATAAGTGTCCTGAATTACATATTTGTTTTGTACCTATGTATAAAATTCGTTGGAATGATTAGTACGAACACTTTAATTATTTACAAAAATATGTCCCAAACAAGTTATACAATTACAGAGCATTGTAGGTATAGATATTAGTGATGTGCCGGATATCCGTATCCGTATCCGTTACTTTTTGGGCGATCTTTTTACAGATCTTTTGCCTTATTAATTTTTAATTCATAGCTGAAATTCTACATATAGGTGATTAGGTAACAATGAAAAACTATTAAATTCCATTCAGATTATTTTTTATTTCTTAAAATCAAACATTTGGCACCTTTATAATGCAAGCGTCAAGTGGCGGGCGTCAACTATCGTTTCAAGGTCACGCACATCGACACCGATGGAGTATAAAAGTTAAGATCCGTATCCGTATCCACGGATCTATATTTTTAACGATCCGGCACATCACTAATAGATATATGGTAATTATTGTCATTAAATGAAGACACATTCTTACATTGTACATTTTTATTTAATTCAAGTTTAACAAAATTCCGCGATAGGTTAAGTTCGAAGGCGCTTATAGAACTCAACTGAGTAGGTATCCACTGTAACTACACTACCAGTACGGATATTGTCAATAGGAAACTACTTCGAGCCGAGAGCAACCGCTTTTAGATTTGAAAGAGTGGGTACCAGGACACAGTATTCAGTTAAACTGCAGAGAAAACATATTATCTAGAACGCTGAGTTGAAATACGAAATAATGTTTAAACGGTTTCGAAATTCAAAATAACAATTGTTTAAACATGTATGAAAATTCCATTTTACAGGATAATTAAGTGACATCATAAAAGCTAACAAAAAAATAAAACAAAATATGTTCACAAAAAAATTAGAGTACTGTTTTGTTTTGTTTTTCTCTATATTAAATAGCTGTGACTCTATTTAAAAATAGAGATCGTTTTTATATTAAGTATATTTTTTACTGTTAACGAATCAGCGCTCTATGTCTTTACGGAAGTTAAGAACAGTGCGAAATGACACAATGATGAAACGTCGCTAACCCAAATAAAATAAAATAATTAAAAAATAAAAATAATCTCAAATCTTAAGGTGTACTGTGCAGAGGGCCATGAAAAGGCGAGGTTTTATCACGTTGCCATGGTGACGGCGGGATGCTGCGTCGCCCGCGATACCCTCCGCACTCGACACATCGGAAATAGTACTACTGCATACTACTTTTATATTTACAACTACCTTACAGGTACATACGACATGAATACGAGGGGAAAGGGATATATATATAAGTATACCTACCCAGCTAGATACACATACCTAAATAGTGATGCCGTTACGAAACCGTATGTGGTATAATATAATAAGGTACACTCCAAAAAAAAAAAAACATTTTTAAACCTTTTTTTTAATTATTCATTTAATTATCATTTTCTGTACATTTAATACAAATATTTAGATATCTATTTGCTTATCTAATACACGTAGGTAGGTACTAGATAAGCAGCGACAATGATTTCACCAGGTGTCTGGTGAAATTTCTTACATATTTACTATAATATACCGACTTATTTCACCTGGATTCAAAACTTGTGGGTACAAAGAGTCCGATACCGATTTCAAAAACTAATATTCCTTATACATTTTAACGTAACCATTTCTAATAAATTGCCTATTTTGTCCTATTTATTCCTATTTTGAATTGAACTAAAATATTAACACCAATTGTGTAGTTTTATAGTATTTTAATTTAAATGTAACGTGAAAAAATTACTAACAATTTCCAAATAGGATATATGAGGATAATACGACTGGAGAAAAAAATGTTTATCACTTTGTTTACCTATTTAGAAGTCAGCTTCTAAATTATTTCTCAAAATAATCGTTATACTATTACACTTCCATATGATTTGTACATTGAATGTTGAACTGTGAACTGTATGAAATTTATGATCCGACATAGTAGGTACTTTTTCCATTTTTTTTTAAATGAAAAATGTTTTAATTTTTTTTTGTATTTTAATAAACATGGTTGCATCTTTTCCATAAAGTTAGTGTTCGGAATCCGTAATTTATTGTAAAATATTATTTGAGTCTACAAGTATTAACGTGCTTACTCTTGGTTTTAGTTAAAATAAATAATAATCAATATTATATATAATAGATAATGCTTTAGAGCTAACATTATCTATCGACCTTTAGAGATCGTATTTAGCATTAAACTAAATTAGAAGTTTTAATCATATTTAGAGCTGTCAGTAGGAATGAAGGCCAGTTAACCCGTGAACACAGCACGTACTAAAATATTGACGCTTGCTGTAGATGTGGACGCAACATAGAAAAACAAAGTCGAAAACTGGAGCCCTGTTATGGGCCCGTCGCATTTGAGCAAAGATTATGTAGGCCGCACCGAGAAATTGCAGAAAGGACACTACTTTCATGTTTTACCTCTTTTGTAAAAATTAATGTTGATAAATTTAATATGCAATTATACAAAAATGAGACAACTATTACTTAAAAATTTTAAGAAAAATATTAAAAAAACTATTACATAGTTAACATACAGTGATTATGTTATGTAGAAGTAATCACAGAAAACAAGGGCATTTATTTTTACCCAAAATGTATTAGTTTTAAACTGTTTTAAGGGAATTTATAGTACCTATTACAAATTACATATTACTACTCGGTGAAATTAAATGAGCATCTCGTGACTCTTTCTTATGCTCCATTTTTTACGCTCCAAAAGCACAATTGAAATTTAAGATTCGAAAAGGATATGCATTGGAATTGCCGAGTTAACTCGATCAGGTAAGGAGTATGAACTGAAATTCGTTTACGTATTGCCATAAAAATGGCAGTTTATCATCTACCTAAGTGTTATTTACAAAAACATTAGGTCATACATCTGCAACTTTGCCCTTCACCCATCTACGATCCGAACTATTCTTTGCCCCGTCCGCATGGCGTGTCGGTATTGAGTGGTGGCGGGGAGGGGCGGCGTACAGGGAGTCAATGTTGGCCCAGGGGACCGCCTCCCGAGGGAGCTAGCGACCGGGAGCTCGCGGGGGTGAGAGACGAAAGGTTAAAAGGGAAAAGTTATAAGAGACCGTTTGTTGGTGGCCGCCTTTCGTAAACGTTCAAAAAGACTATCAAATACATCAATCGTACTTCCTCCAATTAAGTGGATACTATCAATACTCACGTACACTCGTGTGACTGAATTTCTAGTAACAAAAGAGAGTCAGCTACAAAAACTTAGAAAAGTTGATTAAGTCGTGAAAATAAATACCAAGTAAGTTACTAAACAGATATATTTGTATAGGTATAAAGTGAAGAAAAATATATATATTAAAGTTAGGAAGTGCCTTACGTATATAAATATATTTTAGCTAAAAGTAGTATGGGGTCGGATGTACCTTACCAACTTAAGTGTTCTGACTCAAAAAGAGGGCAACCTCCGCCTCGCGGCTCTATACGTATATATACTCAGAGGTAACTGTTCCTCCATAGTAAAATCCCATATTACATTCTTTGAATAGTGCGGTATGTAGTGCGGGCTAACTGTGTCATCTAATATTTTAAACGACCTTTTTCTTACCTACTTTCGGTTTTCTTTTTAAAGTGTTTAAACGACTTTTTATTGTAAGGAAGAGTTGCGACTTTCTTGATTTTTCATAATTTAGAGTTTTGTAATTATAAGTAGTAGAACGAACATTTACTTATTCAAACGATAAAGTTAAGATAAGACATCTTTATATAGATAAGTGTATAAGTAGGTTAATAAGATGTAAGTAAACTTACTCGTATTATTAATACATATAGTAACATTTCACAATTAAATTGTTGAAGTTTAACTACCATATTATAATAAGGTAATGAATAAAATAGATATATTATTTAAATGTATTTTTATATAATCTTCTCCATTTTCTTCTATATACCTATCAGTTTTAAGGCCAATCTTTAAAAATAGTATTAAATAAAACGAAATATCTCTTTCTTACTCTGTGATTTGCTAATAAAATAAAATTATGAAATCTCAAAAACAAATTTAAGTATTTATAATTTTAAATAGGTAGATGTGTGAAATTTGGTCAGATGTTACTTATAAGAAAATACATTTGGAAGTTTACATGTTAAAAGAGAAATGGAGAGGCGAATTTGAGCTTCTGTTGTGTTCACATGTTTGTCCCATCCTATTTAGTCAAAAGTAAAGGAGGTTTGTACCTCAAACTTATATACTCTATCTAAAATGATTCATAATGTTAATATTACCGTTTTGTATGACATATAACAATAAACCACTTTCTAGTACCTAGACAGTAGACAGTCACAGTTAATCACACAAGGGGTAGAGCCTTCTCAAGTAAGCCTGAAAGGGAGTAGTTTTTACGATGAAAACAGCGTTCCCTCTATTCACGAGGCTATAGGTAAATATTCCATCTATGCTTTTATTGGAGATGGTTTGATTTCGTCGTTCGAATATCCACTATGACGCCAGCGGGTATGAGGCTTTAGTTTTACGATCCTGATGTTATGGCCACACGAGTGAACAGAATCGAGACTGTAAATGTTTATGAAGTTTTTTTTACTAAATTTATTTAATATATTTATTTATTTATCACAAAATCCACAGCTCTCAACATAAAATTTACAGACAAAAATATGTTTTATACTTTACAGCCAAATACGGATTTTACATATATAATGTAATAATCGCTAGCCTGCAAGAATGCGTAAAATATTATTTTTATGATAAATAGATAAATAAAATATTGTTTGTTTCCTAAACTTATTTACCTACTTTAGTTTGTGTTAAATATGAACTTTAAGTTGAAAATAAATAAAACAATTTTTGTTTCGAATTTTTCAAATTTTTTTTTTAATTAATTATAACTAAACTTTGTGCATTCTGTTGAAATTAATATGTACCCTATGTAAATATAGAAAGGAAATATCGATAAGAAAAAACGCCTAGCTATAACACAAAAAGAATTTTCGGGGTAATATTTCGATTTTCTGATTTTTAATAGTTAAATTGAAATATAGGGTAAAAACAATGAGTTGCCGTATATGTCTAGGGAATAAAACTGTAACTGAAATAAAAAGGATGTTATTAATTTACGAGTTGTATACATTTTTTGAAAATATTCTGAGGTCTACTTCAGATTAGATACTGAGTCGCCTACTTGATTAGATACTATTATAAGTATAGTTTCTCAAGTTTGTTATTTGACAGGTATCAAAGCTTATAAAAATATTCTACTTAATTGGAATTCATAGAAAAAGAAAGAACCTTATATTTATTTTATGAATATAGAATTTTATACGTGCGTTTTTAAATTTCACATTAACCCATTTTATATTAAAAAAAAATTTAAACATGAAATATATTTTTACTAGAATTTTCCTAAAAAAATTTCAAAAACCAATAACTATTTTGAATTTAACAAATCTTGTCTATCTATCTAAGTATTATTTAACAAAATATTATAACAATAATTTAACAGTATTTTTATTAATTACAATATTATACTGTATATTAATACCATTCTATATGCAAGGTATCTTCTGTTGACTTTGTTCTTGGAAAAACATTTTTTTTAAAACAGAACGAAAGAATAAATAAAGATGTCCGAGTAAGGTATGCAATTGCTTTTACTTAGCGACCCATAGCCATAACGTCGACGTGGCTTTAGAAAACTTATGCTTGCGGATAGTGGCGTTGTCACGTGACCCCTGGGATGATATTAATGTTCTAAGCTTTAGATAGCTATAGGTGAGATTTTTATACATTCTACAATACATACTCGTATATATATCGGCTACAGGGACAAAGGAATAGCGTCACTTTTACAATACTTTATTTAAATAATAATAAAATATAGTGCATTCTTTAACTACAGCATACTTAGTACTTTCTAATTTAAAGCGGGTATAAGAAAAGGAAAATAAACTTAAAGTAAAGGACGATCAAAGTTATATTCATTTGACACAGGTAATTACTAGTTACATATCATTAAAATTATGAAACAATTTTTTTTTTAATGTTTTTCCGCAGTGTAGTGTTTAGAGGAGTAATTTATCATGCTCATCAGTTAACTTATCATGCTTATTTAAATAATATTTAAAATATAAATTTTCTAAAATATTTACAGATTTTTCACTTTTGTCAACTTTTTTGAAATAATATTTTTTTTTAAATATTTTTCGAACATTTCCATATTAATAAGAATAATTCACATGTAGGAACCTTAGGGTAGAAAAGTAATGATTTTCTATCGAGTTTGTTGCTAGAAATTATAGGTACAATTTGAAACATATTTCTTGGAACACTGAAGAAGGTAGAGAATTCCATTGATTGATTGAATGGACGAGAATTGTCTAAGCCATCGACGAAATTTGTTATTAAAACCTTGTCTGAGCTTTCCATTTCTGTTTGCTTATTTTCAACTTACACGTCATCACTAAATACTTACAAAGATAAGTAATCAAAATTCGGTTTCACTACTTACACTGTACATTGCTTAAATATCTCCTCCCTTTGCGCAAGCCACGTGTTACTCTAACATCAATCTGTTTTCTTAAAATAAAATGTTCATTCACGGGTAGAGTCTCTGTCATTTGACAGCCGCATAAACTCCTAACTCGCAATATTGTGACATAAGGTGTTTAACATAAATAATGCGGGAACAGATGTGCGACGCCGCGGGCTACACAAATACGTTCGCGCCGTACACCGCTCGTATTATCTAGCTGCTTTAAGCTCTATATATAGAGTTAGTCTATTGGATCCTTCAGCTAGAAAGTTTAAATAAAATATAAATAAAAAAATTACTTTGCAAACGAAAACAGTAGCAGTAAAAAGTATATAAAAACACTTATATTAAAATGCAATGTTGTATAAAAATTTTAAAACAATCAATCGGCAAATTTTCAAGTTTTGTGGACACTAACATACAGAAGCTAAATTTTTCTATATAAAGATATTATTTTTGGTCACATACAAACACAATTAAAGTTGGTGACATTCCTATGAATATCAATGATTTTTTGTAAATACAAATTTATATTTTTATTAGAAATATTGATGTGTTTTAATTTTTTTTTGTATTGTGTACAGTAAGTATGCAATAATTTAAAAAAGAATTAAATTTTTTAAATAATGTAAAATATTTATATTAATTATATACCTACTATTATTTATTTAAATTGTTCCTGTGTTCTTACGAAGATTATTCGTTGATCGTCAAAGCTGTATAGAAATTGTAAGATTTGCAATTTAACCAGCTCGTCTAATATGAGGTTGGTTGTGTCAGCTCTGTGTGAATACAGAAATGTTGGCACAACAATATTCGGCATGGCGGCATCGCCGACGCTCCAGGCTATGTAAAATATTTCTGCTAAAGCATCCATCGTGATCGCCCGACTGATCGTACCCTCAACGTTACGCAGCCATACACTTTACCTTTGCATCTAGCTTCAACCTTAAAACAAAGCCAAAGAGACTCTATTTCAACAACCAAACCTTGCAAATAAAATTGCAAAGTTCAGTTATTGTGTAATCCGATATGCGGATAGTTGGTACTATCGACTTTTTGCTGAAAATTGTTTGATTCCGTTTCTATACTTTCGTTTTGACATGTGTTGAAAATTTTTTATGTCCGCAGTTTAAATATACAGTTATCCTATGGGCGGTTATGACTAGTAGGCGTGAAGGATAATTTCATCTTCAAGCAAAGAAAAAGTAGTCCGTCTACATTTATATGGACATTAAAATGTACCCCCTTGAGCATTACAATATGTTTCTCGGAAATTCAATAGATTGCATTAACCAATTTTACAATTTTTTTAAATATTATATTCAATTTATACAGTTAATTTTGTAAATCAACAAACCTTTTTTTATAGAAATTTCTATAAAATATATTTAGACCTAATTAAAAGCTTAAAATTTTTAATCATCATTCTTATCTCGAATCTCCTAAAGTTCTTTATTTGCCTTGGTATGAAACCTTCTACAATATTAATCTGAACCTGCTAAGATTTCTAAGCCTTCACGCCTTTACTAACTTAAAGGATATTTATCATTTCTAATCTAAAGTAATAATATAAAAGTACCGGTAAACAGAATTCTAAAATAAAATTAACCTTTCTTCACATTAAACTGCGTTCATAATTTTTTTTAAAATTTATGAGTATTAACAAGATCGCGTTGTGATTATTTACGACAGTTTAAAAAAAATGTCATAAACACCGCCGCAAACAAAAACTCGACGATTCGACGGAAGAGCGGAAAATATCAAATTTGTGAACACGAGAAACAAATTAGTATAAATACGGCGGTTCGACAACATTTTTCAAGTGGAACCAGATGTACTTTTGAGCTTTTTTTGTTTGTATTCGGAATCATTTAAGTACAATTACGCATAAATAAATGCTATTAATAAAATTGAAATTGCCTTTGTTGCTACAGAAATGTTTGATGAAAATGTTGATTAATGAAGGAGGAACTAAGACCATTTTATCATTATTCAAGATATCATAGAGTTTGTAATTGAGTTAGTACATGTTGTATTTGGTTCGTACATCACTCTGTACCATGTACTGTCTAGTGACAGTGTATTTCTGTATCTGTTCCTTGACCAGCCATCTAGTGAGAGCCTCTTAAGGTACGAGTATGTTGGTCGAGGCTCTTCGCTATAAGACCGCTTTATATAATTAATATACGGGTATATATTACAGTAATAATATATTATTATTATTATTTATTTATTATTTATAATCACGTTTATTTAAACTTGTGAACTTGGTACAAAATAAAAAATTGATAGTTACATAAAATTTAATAGGAAACCGCTGGCGAAGATAACGTTTTTCATCATCGAGCCAAGCGCCGCCGTCAACTGATTTATGTGTCCGCATCATTTGCACCGAATTATCTGTTCACACGAAACGTTGTGTTTTTACGTCGGTGCTTTATATTTTGACTGCGATAAGCATCACAATTTATTTTAAAATTGAAAGCGAACTGATTATTAAAATTATAGCTATCTACTTGGACGATCGGTTATGAAATTTTGTATGTAATTATATATCTATGTATTATCTATATAAGGCTCCCAACGTATAGTTAAAGGTAAACCGTCGATAATTTCTTGGCAACTCGAAAGAATGCAGTAGGTACTGCACGCTATAAGGTCGGCAAATATTAGTAAATTATAAGAGTAACTAAAGCTTGATGTCTTGTTTCAGGTTTTTCCTTAAATTCTTTCTAAAATGTAACCAAAACTGCTTGAAGAATGCTGGCAACCCCCGAGATATGAGAAGATTTCAAGTAAGTAACATATTTGTGTAAATATTTTTTTAGACTAATTAATTTAGATGTTTACAAGCTTTGTTTTATCCTTAAATGTGAAGAGTCTTCTAAAATAAATAAATCTTAATTTATTTTCTAATGAAGATTCGTTTTACCAGTATCTTGTTCTTATTTATACTCTTTTTTTTTAAAACGGTAGAAGTAACAGGAAATTTGAAAAAGAATCGGATGTCGACAAGTAAATGTAGTACATTGTTTACTAGAAACGACGAAAAATTGCACTCTCACTATAGAAAAGTGTCTGTATCGTCCAAATGTTATGGTCCAAGTTATAAGCTGATTTAGATTGAAAATTTTTCTTTGATTTTCTTTGATCCCTTAATGTTCCACATCGTCTCACTCATATTTTTAAATCCATGCGCTAATCTTTTAATTATATGTAGGTACATAAATTCCCAAGTAAGATTACTCAATTATTTTATTGTTTTAATTAATTATTTAACTAATATAATTATTTAAAAAATATAAGATGTGGATAATATCTAATTTTATTTAATTTAAAATTAAAAATAATAACTAAACTTTGAATAACGTCAAAAAATCAAATTTGTAAAAAGTTTTTTTGTTATGTCGTATCCTGCTTTTCAATCTTCTTTTGAGACTTGTATTGCTATTTTTAACTTTCTCTTATTACTTGAACCATACACGCTTCTCTATCGCCCTTAACTGAAGGAAGGGTTGCGTTCACGACTCGTGAATATTTGAAGTGGCTCCAATTTAGGAGAGGGATGAAATTAAATTTATTTATACGAGTTTATTTATTTACCTTCCAACGATCTCTGGTTGTTCTTTACTTATTTTCTACTACAGTAATTTGTACACGCTTTGAAAGAAATAAAATTAATAGGGTTGTGAAAATGTTGGGAAGGGGAACGTTTCTAAGAGAACTTCGCCTTCTTTTTTTCTTGTTTTCTATATAAACGTTAAAAAAGTTAAAATATTTAGAAGTCTAAATTATTCTCTTAAATAAATAATATTTTTTTAACTATATTATGAACATAACGGAAATATAAGTATAACTAATAATATTTTATCTGATTGATTTAGGATCAATTTATTTTTATCAACTTGATTTCATTATACTTACCTACATTTTATTCTTTCTATATATATAATTTTTTCATAGTATGTACCTATTTCTTTCATAATTTAAATTAAAACCGGTACATAAAATTTATCTGTGCTCAAATTCCTATTAATAAAAAATAATAAAACTTTCAAATAATAAAAGTTTCATTTTAATAAATTTTATAAATTAGTTTATTAAAGTTTGCACAATAAGTTTTAATTTAAGTGAAAGTTATATACGCATAACTTGTGACTAATTAGTTGAACTTTGAAGCGAAGTCGCATATAAATTAATTAGCGGCAGCCCTAATACAAGTTAATGTAAAGATGCATTCACACAGTCTACTTATGAGTACAAATTTGCTCCTAGAGTTAGCTAAGGCATATTTGTCTTACGTGCCCTCTCGTTAACTTTAAACAAATATGGAACTTATGTGTCGTGAACAGTGTTCAATTTTATAAAGCGTGTATGTGTGTAGTTATGTCTATATTTGTGCTTTCTGTGTGTCATTGAATAATTCAGTGGTCGTTCCCCAATGTTTCAAGGGTAAGAGAGTGTAGACGGTGGTATGTTGTGTTAACTGTACACTGCTCATATGTGTCAGACTATATACATGTGTCAGACGCCATAGGTGTAGTGTATAAATTGAAATTCTACTGTACTGAGTAGTTGTATTGTAGGTACACATTAATTTAAATAACAGTAACGCCACAATCATAGCCCTAATTATAATTTCCCTAAATAATCCCTAATTATAATATCGTTGACTTTATATAAAATAGTCAATCAATATCAAATAGTTCTATTACTAGCTTTTTTCCGCGACTTCTTCCGCGTTGAAAATAAAAAAAAAATTAAATAAAAAAAGTTGAAGTTAATACTAGCTCATTCGGCGAACAACATATCGCCTCTGAATAAAAACCTGTTCCATACAAAAATGTATGAGAAAAGGAATTTTCTTCATAATTTTTATCGTGAATATTTTTTTGTAATATTGCCAGTCTTGTTTTTATTACACAGAGAAGACATATAAATAAGTCAATATTGCATTAGTGAATAAATAAAAATACATTAACGAATTATTAACCGGCACAGGTTTCATTTTTAATCCATATACGGAATGCCCACCCACATAACATCCGCACACAATGCACTTCCTTGCATATCTATCGGAACAGTTTCTTCCATTTTGAGTCCCGAGACGCTAGCCCCACCTCCCTAGGGACTCTCCCTTTCGATGCCGAACATGACTGTGTGAGTGTGTGGGAATGCGTGAGGCTTTATTTGTGTGAAATATCGCCCCAACCTCACTCTACATTGGTCGGTTTTATTTTTGGTTCCTCTACTAGTCTCTTTCTGAATGATCTTGAACTTGATAATGCTTTTAACAGGCCTTTATTTAGTAATCAAGCGAATGGTAATCCATGAATGAGGCTATTTGGTCATCTTGAAATGCTGTTAATAATATAATATGTGTTGTTGTGAATGTCTTTCTATTAATGGCTTGTTAATGTTAAATGATAAGGATCGGAATAGTGTTTCTTTTATGACATATAGTAGAAATAATGTGAAATTTTTATCAGGTGGTGATATCAACCCAAGTGATGGTGGACGGACCCCTTCTAGCCATATCGGATAACATGTTCGTTCACAATAACAGCAAACATGGCCGGCGCGCGAAACGGCTCGACCCCACTGAAGGTATTGATGGCGCCTCCGAACCACCTTGTACGTTTTTTGTTTTTGTTTTGCCTTTTATTTCATTTTTCGTTGTTGTAACCAATACCTCCAATTAGTTGTAAGATAGTATGTTAATCTATTTTTATAGTACTTTTCTTATATTATAATATTATTATTTTGTAACGAGCTGACCAGCCAGTCGTAGCCCTGGCAATTTCATATAAAAAAAACCATCTTAATTTTCCGTTTTTTCCCGTGGATTTTCCAAAAATATTACGTTACGAACGTTACGACCATTACGAAGATAACAAAAAATATTGTCAAAATCGGTCGGGCTGTTCTCAAATGATGTTCCGTCATACATGTTGTCAATTGATTTTTATTTATGTAGATATCATATTTAAACTAGTGATATAAATAATTTAATATATAAGTAAATGTTAAGTATGGTGAATACCTACTTAATACTCATCGGATACGGAAAAGTTTTCATATATACCTTCAAATAACCATATGGCATTATTTGGTAATGTAAATCTACAATAAGTCAATAATCTTGTAACATAACTACAAACAGATAAGTACGTAACCAATCGAGGACAAATGTGCAAAAGTCATAATATAGCGTTTGAAGACGTCGTTTGTATGCAAGGAATCACTGTAGACATTTCGCAAAGAACTTCAGGCGTCGTGGGGCGAGAGGGTGGGGAGTGTTGAAGCGAGCATGAACCGACTAGGGATAATTTAGTAAGGAATTATTACTTATATAAGCCATAACATTTGTTTTAGTATAATGTACATGACAATTTAATTTAGACTTTTTAATAGTCTGTTACGTAATTATGAAATAGGAAACTATTCTAAGTTATCCTTACTAATACAATTTTTTGGATAAAAACGAATCAGAAAACATACAGTCTAAACAACACAATTTATTTAGAATAAACAATAAAAAAAAAAACAAATGAAGTATTAAATTGCTATCTAATGAATGTGGTTTATATGAATATAACTATTTACTTTGCTTTAAATATTAATGCTAATTTGGAGATAAAATTAAATGAACCTTGTTTAAAAAAATGCCTAGCTAAATTTAAAATGTAATATGAAAGACATGTATAAATGAAAAAGAAACAATATAAATAAAGAATAAATAAAGGAAGCGTTCTCTTCCATATAATTGAAGCATTGAAACTTTAGAGGAGGCTAGACGGCGTGAAACCAACTCGAAGGGATTACACGGTGCGAATGAGGAAATTTGCACAAGTACATTTTGTTAGCTTTGCTAAAGAACCATCGGTATTTCTACTTGTTTTCTCCTTAAGTTATTCAATGAAGATTTCCAGTTAAATTAAAAATTCATTTATTATTTTATGTTTACCATTTTGTTTAATATTTTCTTTGATTTAATTACTTATTCTTTAACAATTCAAGAGTTACCTACATAAGTTTTGGATGGATTTTGGCGTAATGTCTAATTTCATTGGTTCATTTTTAATGTTCAATGTATAATACTTACAACGGAAGTATTAAAATTTAATATGCGCATGAAAGAAATTAGAAAGAACCTTGAACGTAATCTTCTTTCGTCCCCTTAAATTCACTTTCTCTTCGTCTTTATTACCGCTCCGTTTTGTTCGCAAGATTTCAGTTCCCCCTCTTGTCTTCCGACGCGTGTCCCCCTCACTACAACCTTGCATCTAAGATTTCTTGTAAAAACACAGTGCCATAATTACATTAGACTCCATTCCATCTTCGACTTTATTCACTATTCGAAAGAATTCATTTTAAATTAATATGTCTGATTTGTTGTTCCTCTTACAATGAATTCGTTTTAACTTTACGGTGTGCAATTGTCCCTTTTTTTTCGAAAACAGTTTCGGAAAGCCGAATGTAAACGTCCAAGCAGGACGGAATGAGTTTTATTATACTGGCGTTTATTTAACTTTCAAGTCGTTTGACATTAAGTTTGTCCTTTGCTTCTACATTTTCAGTTTGTGATGGCATTCTTTTGAAATATTGAAGACCATATTTACGGTTATCTCGTCTTTTGTAGCTATATTTGTTTCTAACTCTTGAAATTTCTTTCCGGTAGCAGGTTTATATCCACCGTTGCCAGTAGCAACGCCGTGCATCAAAGCGATATCACCAAGCGAAGGCTGGACATCTGGAGGTTCAACGGTTATCATAGTCGGGGATAACTTTTTTGACGGACTACAAGTTGTGTTTGGAACTATGCTAGTATGGAGTGAGGTAAGACTAAAGTTTTTATCAAAGTCTTCAATCTTATCATCTTTGTAACTATGTAAATTTAATTCTGAATATTTATTGTTATAGTTAATAACATCCCATGCAATAAGAGTGCAGACTCCACCGCGACACATACCAGGAGTTGTTGAAGTGACACTATCCTATAAAAGCAAACAGTTCTGTAAAGGAGCACCTGGCAGATTTGTTTATGTTTGTGAGTATTTTATTGTAAATGATTACAATACATACTGTGTACTTGAAAAGTATACATTTCTCTAGCTGATAAGCCAGCTTTGTATCAAATTTTATCAAAATTCTTTCAGTAGTTTAGCCTTGAAAACGAAACAGACAAACAGGATGTACTTAGTTATTAGTATTAATAATCCTTACAGACTAATATTAATAATATTAATGGTATTTGTAAGTAAGGATTTTGTTCTGAAACCCAACAAGAAATGTATCGATAAGTAGAGGGAAGTTTTCCATCTATTTATCAACATCTCGAAAAAAACTTTGATCAGTAATTCGGGATTTGGTCGATCTCTCGCGATCCATCAATTAGAGATTTCATTTGTTAGTGGGCCACTAATGATTGATTTTGTTTTTCTGTTGGTGCGCATAGCAGCTCTCAACGAGCCCACGATAGATTACGGCTTCCAGAGACTACAGAAACTTATACCTAGACATCCCGGTGACCCGGAGAAATTACCCAAAGTAAGTTACTAAATTAATCACCACCGTATAAAGGTTCTTATGTCACAGATTCTCTTTACAAATTTACGAAGTTATAAATAGATACAAACATTTCTTAAGAATTCTTTGCCTTGTATGAAGAAGAGGATTTTGATTGTTATTCCTATTTAATACCAAATCCTCGAGGTGTGATAATGGCAGTTGTAATTCTAACTTTGCTACTCACAATATTTCATTTATGCATGAAGCAAATTAATGTTTACATTCCGAAAGACTAAAGGCGTAAGCAAATTTATCTTACTGACTTAAAATTAAAAATCTTTGTGCTACTATTAGCTTAATTGATTCATCTACTTTTTAGTAAATTTGTGTTTTAGCAACTTTATTTTGATTTTTAAAAACTCTTCCTCGTAACCTTTTTAATCTGAGTACTTTCTTGTCAGGAAATAATCTTAAAGCGAGCAGCAGACTTGGCGGAAGCTTTGTATTCGATGCCTCGTAACAACCAACTGGGTCTAGGAGCGCCGAGATCGCCTCCCGCCAGTATGCCCTTCAACACTTACACTGGCCAATTGGCTGTCAGCGTTCAGGATACCGCTGCATCGCAGTGGACTGAAGGTTAGTTACAGCCAATTATTCTCTTTCTTAGATTTATAATTAATTTATTTTATCAGGTTTTTTTACCATTAATTGCTCTCATCTGAATAGAAAATATATAGTTATAAAAAACATAGAGAAATTATTAACTTAACTTGCCGTCACATAATCCTACTCACAAATGCGTAAGTTTGTAAACATGGGTAGATATTTACATCTCTTTCGCGAAAATTGTGGCTTGATGGATTTGAATGAAATTTGGCACACAGATAGATTATTACCTAGATTAACTATAGGATACATTTTATCCTGAAAAAATGTTAGTTTCTTTAGGGATTGTCTAAAAATATAAAAAATTCAGATGGCGGCGCCAATATCGTCACAGCTATGAGATGTCACTCATGTATTTTCTCATTTTTCAACGCGGATGAAGTCGCGGGCATCAGCTTGTTAATAATAAGAATAACTAGTAACATCAATAAAATGGAATACTTAATGGAACCAAATCTGATCAAAGAGCTGAGCTGAAAAAATAAATCGATACAAGTAAGCTTATAGATAAGACAGAGATCTCTAGCCTTTTAGGTACCTTTTAAGATTTTATGATTGAGAGTATTTTGGGTGTCTTAATGCAATATTACGATTATCTTTCTAAATTGTGTTTTCTTATAAGAAAATAAGCTTACGGGAACATTACACATCACTTAACCTAAACTAAATACAATCGTCACATCAACACAAGAATATTACCAGGAATACCAGTTTTTTTAGCCAAAAAACACTGGGGATTGTTTTTTTATGAATTTTTATTTTTTACTATACGTGACGTCGAATAATTATGTATAGGTATTATGCTTTCTGTTTTCTCTCTATTTTAGTGAATTTAATGAAATCTCATAATTTGAAGTCGCTTTTCGCGTTTGACTGTTTGACCATAATCAAACTGCACTATTTGTCACTGTTTGTAAGGGCGCTAACTCCTCCTATCCCATGTAACGGATTTTGAGACGACTTTCAACATCAGTTAGATAATTTTTTACTGAATTTTTATATACATGATAAAATCTAATTAAGGGTCCCTAGTATACTTGTAGAAATAACTGGAAATGATCATAATTAATTAAGAATTAACGATTCTGTATTAAAAATATTGAAAATGTGTTCGTGCGGTACTTGTATCCTAACATGGTGATTTGTTGTTGACCCAGGCTTTTTCTTTTAGAGGAGTACGCGCGCAGCGCTAGCGCAGGCGGCGTTGCGGGGGGAGGCGGCGGGGCGGGGTCCCCGCGCTATTGCTCCGCGGCCTCCACACCACATGCCACTCCTTACCATCACCAACACTATCCACCCACCACGCTCTTCAACACCAGCTCACGTGAGTATACTAAATTAAAAAAAAACGCTTTCTAAAACACGAGGTCATAATAATAAGAAGTAGGTAAGAATTAATATACAATAGTATACCTAAGTCTACTATAATCTTTTACTGAAGAAAGAAAATGTCGTGTTGCTTGCCCTTACAGGCCTCGTGTATCAAGTAAAATAAATAGAAATGATATAGCAAAAAGAGTTCATTTTGGTCATAGTTGAATGGGATACAATACAAAAGCTATGCTGCTTGTGTTGTGTCTGCTATTAATAATTATGAAGTGTGTGGGTGAATCAGGCTTTTAGAAATTCCAAGAGAAATTTTCAAAATATTAATATGTTTATTGGTTTGTACACTCGTGAAATACATAAAATTATATATAGCTACATGGTAAAGATATTATATTAAATACTTAAAATTTGATTATAGATGGAAATTGTCATTGTTAGCTAGATGAAATATGATATTTTTAAGTAAAATATAGAAGTAGATAATTACTTTTTGAACTTTTCAAAATTATTATTCAGAATTATCTTTAATAAATATTTTAAATTTTATTTCTTGAGATAAGCAATATTATTGTGCTCTTTATAAATATACGTTAAATTCTTAGCAAAGAAGATTCCCTGTTACAAAATACAGTCTATCCTTTGAACTATCCGAAGAAAGTAGCTGTTAATAAAAGAAATACCATCCGTACTTGGTCCCGTAAATAAATGTTGTAAATGTTGCTTATCTCGTACTAATTCAGCACATGCAAGATTTAAGTTCACATTCACGAAGCTTCTCGCATGCAGTATATGTTTATTTCTGTCGCTTTGTTTTTAACCCCCTTTTTTCTTTATCCGGCCAGTGTCTCTGGGCCCGTACCACCCGGCTAACCTGAATGGACCTTTATCATCCGACTATAACGCGTATAATACGAAAGATAGCGGACATTACATTCAAAGAAATGGGGATTCTAAAAACCCGGCCGACTGTCCGGCAAACAGTCATACAAAATGCAACGAAGCCATGAAAGGGCACGCTAGAGAGAGAAATCTAAGGAGCGCATTCGCAGTAGTGAGGCACAGTCCGCAACATCAACAAAACTGCCATCACCTCGCTGTACAATGTTAGTAGTTCTGTTTTCATCTCTCGTTTTATTCATTTGCTCTGTTGTTAGTTCAAAATATTTTCTATAATTTTCATTAAAGTTAAAATCACAGTTTACACCAAACATAAAAACTCACAAAGTAACTCGTTCCTGCTTTCTTTTAGATTTCAAATTTTCTCTGTTTATTTGGCTTTGCTTCTTGTTTAATAATATTTCGTTAAATATAGTAACTATTATGAGGATTATGCAAAACATTTAAAATATTGCAATTGAAAATCATTTTAAAAATGCTTAATGGAGATCATGTTAAAAACTTTATACTCGTAGACCTTTTTGCAATATAACTTTATTTAAGGTGTAAATATTACTTTAATTTTTAATGTTTTTATTTGGTTAGTTGAGTAAAGTATTTAACTACAGCCCAAAATTAAAAAAAAATACATTGGCTTGACATTTCATTGATCATTGGATCCAATGGTATCATAATTCTTTAAAATTATTTTGAAAAACAATCTCGCCTTACAAAATGGTTGTGTCCGTGAATCGCTTTAAAAGTTATGAAACACTATATTCAATGGTTTGAACATTAAATACAGCATTTAAATATTGATCGATTTTCAATTGCAGTACTTTACGCATTTCAAAACATGAAACTTCTCTCATTGTTGGTACCTATAATTTACAGCTTTACATATGTTTTTATTATTGAAGGCGATAAAATTGTTACTGTGTAAATACTTGAAGGTAATTTCAATAACGTCTTATTGTCAACAGGAATGGGAGGTCTTGTGTCATCTCCGTTCAGCATGAACCCATTCTCTCTGCCGACTTGTAACGCTCAACAGTACGCGCAAACAGCACCTCTAGCCTCGAAGTAACGAACATACAATATGGTACTTGGCACTGATTTTGAGCGCTGACCGCTTACAATGACAGCTTAAACAGAAAGCATTCAGACAAGTGGTTGTAGAGAAGGCTCTTGTGACAATGGAATTCTAAAATTACGTAAGAAAATGTGTATATATCTATACACTTTTATTTGACTAACCATACTTATAATATTTTTCATATAGCATGGGTACGGTGAAATTTGGTATTTGATGTTACTATGAAATCGAAAATTTAAATTTAGCAATTTGGATTCGGAATTCGGAAAATTTAAATTTTCCGTAAATGTTTCTTTTTTTGAAAAACAATATGCGTGAAATGGGTGAAATCAAATGAAACATGCTATATGAAAAATACTATACATGGAAGTTTCATTGCATAAAAGCGATTTCTGAATCCACCGTTTGCAGGAGTAAGAGAGCCCACAAATCGTTTAAAATTTGTGCCAGAACCATTTTTATCTAGTAGTTCTCGCATTTTATGACTACGCGTCAAATTTTATTATGATGTATTCAGTTGTAATTATACATGCATATTACACTAGTGTGCGTGTCTTTCGGAGAGTGGAGTGACGTCACCATTCATGTCACATTGTTACAGAAAATGGTCTACACAACTGGTGGTCACTAGTTCAAAAACATAACTAACCAAAGTCACATACATTCGTGAAATGAAAACACTATAATAACCTCTAAAAGTAATTTTATGTGGTTACATTATTTTAATAATACCAAAGATACTTAAGTCAATGTTTTTTATTGTAACATAATTTCAATTATTGTTACAACTTTATACATAAGAGTTGAAAGTTGAAACGTAACGACGTCAAAATTGAAAAAAAAAAATAAACAAGGCAAATATCTAACTTTAAATAAATCAAGTAGGTGCCTACTTAATGCTATTATTCATTTTCTTGACAGTAAATGAATTAATAAGCAAAATTACAATATTATTATCAGCTATTTTATACTTAAAAGTATATGTAGCTTTCTTGTAACCAAGGATTAAAAGCTGTATCAAAAATATTTTCTAATATCGCTTTCACTCTATTAGTATAGAAACACAGCGAGATTGGCTCTAAAATTTCAGTAAAATCATCCGTAGATGGAAGTAAAAAAGAAAGATACGGTACATCCTTACATTACGAAATCGATAAATGGGCTACATAAAACTACATAAATGACTAAATACAATGACTACATAAATGATTAAATTCCCTACAATTACAATTCAAATATTGAACACCTATAATAATAGAGTCGACAAAATTTATTCAAATTTTTAAATTATCACATGTATGCAGGACAATGTCCTTTGAGCGAATGAATGATAGTGAGTTCATTGGACTCAGTATATAATCCGCGGATAGTGAGTCTCTAATCTGTCTTTTTGCTTCTATCTATGGTAAAATCTCATTTTTTCCATCATTTCCAAATGAAATTGATACTTTTTTTAAAAGTTTTGTATCTGACGTTTACACTGGTGGGCTTCATGTAAATAACTATGTATTTTCTTGTAAATAATAGACAATAAAGCAACACTTAAATTCAAGTTGCTACATCGAAATAGCTGTGTAAATTTTTACAAAGAGGACGATTACCGTTTGCTCAAAGAAAGAGCAGGAAGTAAATGTAAAAAAAAATTTAATTAAATTCGTCTATGTGTCGATTTTATGTTTTTGTAAAATCTGTGATATATTTATTCTAAGAATGGTTGTAAATTTTCATGTACCACTAATCTTTCATGTAAAGTCTTTTTAAATTTAAATTATGAATATACTTAGTTGTAATTTGTAAATGAATTTTTCGACCGACTTCTTCAGTCAATATAAAAGGAAATTCTGACATCGAATGTAAACGTTTATAATAAATATAATACTTACATGTAAATATTTCAAATAAATCATATCTCGGAACAAAACATATCCCGTTTTAGTATCTAACATACTTACATTGAAATGTACTCGTAAGGTTACAACGAAAAACAAATCTCCCGCCGAAATATAGAACGATGTATACGAAAAATGAAAATGAATTTTCTTATCGAACACTTCCGATGGATATCCAAAGAAAGCGTGCTGTATTTTGAGGATTTCCATTCTGAATATGAAATAAGTAGTTATGTATTATGTTTAACGCAATTGTATATTGAATAACAGTTGTACATTGTAATCGTCATAAAACAAATCACGAAATACAAAAATATCTATACACGAATATGTTATTTTTTTATTTATATTTATGTAATCCTCATTTAAAAAATACTAGAAAAAATTCACTGTAAAAATATTGGAAAAATACAAATATTTCTACAGTAAATACAGATTTTTCTACATATAAGTTCTTGTTATATTTTTACTATTATGCTTCTTTAAAGTCTTGCTGTAACGCAGATATTAATACAGTTGGTAAGAGTTTAATAGTCTTAATATTTTATCTCCGAACTGATCTTCAACAAACAGTTAACTTGAAACTTTAGGTACAAATAACCTTTTAGAAAGTTATACTTTTAAATTAAACAAATTTTTGAAAATTCTATGAAATACCTACTAATATAAATTCACTAATTTCATAAAAATCAAGACTTCATATAAATTGATTATCTATATCTAATTTGATACCAGATCGAACAGATTATTATTAAATTCTGAGTACGTTAACATTCTTCTAATTATTGAATTCTTAATGATTTTTTTATATGTCAAAACACACTGCGTTTCGCAGTTATAAATTGAGCAGCTCGTCTGGCGGCAGTAACCACCTCCTTATATAAATCGAACGTTAAATAACAGCACATGTGCTGTTATGTTTCGGTGAGTAACGGATGCTACGGCCTAATCACTTATCCTTAATCAGATAAGACAGGTAATGTCTCATACAAGCGTCGGAGCTTGCTGAATGGGAGGCAGTTGTTACTTGCATTAAAGTACTCTTAAGGGGAAAAGTAGATTTATAGGAATATTGTTAAAATAAAAATTGAGTGCCAGAGTCCATCCGTCATAATCATAACACAAAACACCATACTTTAAACTATTGTGATTTCACACATGGTGCCTCATGCACCCCACTTGAAATATTATACTAACAATTTCTGTCCATCTCTAAGGGGTAATTTTGCTATTGTGTATGGTGACTAGATAATGCATGGGTTTATCGGTGCTCCTAATTGTACCAAAGAATGGGGATCGTATGACTGCATTTGCATTAAAATATAACATTTTGAAATACTTTTTTGTACACATAAATTAATTACGTTTAATAGCTTATAAAAGAGACAGTGTACTGGTTACTGAATTTATGTTTTATAAACGAAACAAAGATTGGAAAATAGAGTTTAGTGAGATATTAATTGATTTTAATATTCTTTTATTATATGTAAGTACATGTCGCGAGCTCTTTTACTTAAGCGAAACTTACTAGGAAGGACAGACTTTTTTTGCTTAGATAATTCCATTAAAAAAATCGTTATTATCTATATTAATATTGTAAGAGATAAAGTTTGTATGTAGGAGATAATCTTCGAAACTACTCATCCGATTTAAAAAAAAAATCTCTCTCCAATAGTTATAACAGAGTTTCAAGATGGACATAGGCTAAATATTCCATACGGGCGAAGCTGCGGGCACTAGCTATCCAAAAATAAAGATCCAACGTTTGGCAAAAGTATGCTCAATGTATTTTATATTTTGTCAAGCGTTATATCTTTTATTTTTTAACGTGGACCAAGTCACTTTATTATTTAAACTCACATTTACTTACTTAACAAAATAACTTTTAACAAATTGAAATTCAATCCCACAAGGCAGAAGATTCAAGCAAATTGTTGTAACTTGATTATGGATACAGTAATTCAAATGAGCGTTTAGTCGCGTCAGTTTGTCGTCGCGTGCGACGCACGTGCGAACAGGCAACGCTGCGGATGTCAAATTGACTTGCTTTTTATTGGAACTTACTTTTGTGTCTCACATTCACATTATTTTTATTACTTTACTTTATTAAGAATAAAATTATTTAAAAAAAATTAACCGCTATTTCCAAGCAAATTGATTATATTAATAATATCTACATTTTATTATTTCTCATTATCCTATTGATTTTCTGTAGATGTCATTTTTTAGGTTATATGTACCTAAATCTGCCTGACAGCAGCAAACCTAACCTAACAAAGGTTAGGTTGTGAATTCACATAATTATAATTATCACATAATTTGTTTAAAATAAACAAGTTCTGATGTAAAATAAATTGATAACCAAGTTTAAGTCTTATTTTAAAATAAAAATAAAAACTTTTTCATACCTAAATATATTTTGCATTTTAACAATGGTACACATAATAGAATATAATATGCACTTAATTAATGATTGAGACATACATAGTACCTGAGGAGTGATATAAATCACATTTCTATTGGGGTACAATTGTCATTTTCATTTCTCAACATTTATCTGCCCTTCTTGATAAACAAGTTAAGTGAACAAATCGCACAGACTTGTCAATCTGTCGCGTGGCGGTCGCGCGACACGTGTGCGTCGCGTGCCGATGTCGCAGCTTACCAAATTAGCGTCCGGCGTGCACCTAGCCTTAAATCGTATTAAAACTGGGCAATACTGGGCGTTTCATATTACTAATAACACTAAGTGTTTGTACATTGAAATAGGTACCTACGTAGACGATTGATATATATTGTTATATATCTGTATCAATATTATTTTATTAGTCAAGCTATGACATAAATTATTTATTTTAAACATGACATAATATCTGCTCCCTATTTCAGCAAGCCGTCATTTTATTTAGTAAGAAACACTGCTATAAAAAAAAACAGGTTTGATATTTTACTATTTATGGTTATATTTTAAAAACCAGGTTACCATTATTTTGAGGATTATGCCTCCAGGTGCTTACGGGTCTTAATCGCTTCTAGCCCTGAGACTACATCAGGTAGGTATTTAGTGTCTAATTTTCAACTAGGTATATAGAAAAAAAAAAAAAAGGGACCATTAAGAAATATCTTTGTGAACAACTTTAAACTTTTAATGTAAGGCAGATGAATAAATGTTATATGAGCTTTTCCAGTTTGCTCTGTGTAACATAATTATAATAATTATTAGAACAGTTAGGACACAATGCATTCATACAGTAATAGCATAGCAGTTACCTATAGCATCAAGTGACCCCGCAGCCTGCCTGGGTTTTGCCTGGGGGAAAAAAATCCGCTATTATACTATGAGTGTTTCGAAAATTTGCAAAGAATTAATAAAGACTCAATCAAAACGCTCAACAAGTGTTCAACAACAAATCAACATTGGAACATCAAACAACACTAAATTAAAACCGAGAACGTTCGCAAAAATAAAACAGAACGTAAAACGCGTAAGAAAGATCCTCGACGGGGTAAGGGGAGGGAAAATGGGTGGCAGGGTGGAGGGGTGGCCGACAATAGGTGTACAGATAACTTTCCTCCCATAGTAGAGTCAATACCGACCCTAGGGAGTTTCACCCTCGAGGTTCGGTCGCTTGGGAAAACTAGACCCAACAATATAGAAGAGGACAGCCTTATGCGACATCTGCAAGTGCAACGCGGACATACAAACGTACTTATGTATTAATAATATATAGAGGAAAAATGCCGAGGACGTGCGCCGAGTGATATGTTGCGACTGTTAGCAAGAGAGGGATGGATGGCATCAATTTGTCGTGTCGTGATGGGGTTTTATTTTGTTTCTCCATTTGCAATTTTTCTCGAATCTATTTCTGGTTTCGCTCTCTGACTTCACGGACTTTAAAGATACAATGCTTGATTGTATACTTAGCGACCATCAAATATTAGAAGTGTAACTTTATCTGCAGGTCTTAATACGTTCAGTTTAATGTAGACTACATGAAGGTCAGCAATGAGTATATGATTTTATTTACTAAATAGCTTAGTAATTAGCTCAATAAAAGTAAATGTAATAAGTAATTTAAGAGACTCGAATCAAACTAAAGTAGAAGGGCTAAGGCGTTTCTCAAGTGAAAGTGAAAGTTTAAAGTGTAAAACTTTAGGAAGCTTTACCGTTTTTAAATAAACTGCCTTATCTTATCGACAGGAAATAAATTGAATGTAGGTATAGTAGGTATATTATGACGGACTAAATTCATTTATTAAATCATTAAATTATTAAATCCTTTCGAAAGGACTTTTCTTTATCCTCTACAAACAACATAATTAAAAGAAATAATATTTTTTTTAAATAACTGTACTAGTTAACTTTACTTACAAATAATTAGTAAATTATTAGTTTTAAAGCAGTATTACTAAGACTGTTAATGTCTGTATTAATGTTAAAGCTAAATTAACAAACATCTGATTAAACTTAAAATAACTATTGTAAATGTAACAAGAGTATTAGTTAAAGAGAATAAAACAGTTGTAAAACGATATCGCAAAGGCATTGAAGCGTGTCAACGAGCGCAGGCGTTAAGCGAAATTGAGTGAAAGTCGAGTTAAAGTATTAAAAGTTTTCAGCTAGCGATCTTTGCGAGTGTACCGAGCCGACGACGATGTGCGGCTGCCGCCGCAAAGTGGTGTGACATGTCGATAAAATTCTATCGATAGATCCAAGACGATAGTTCTAAAAAATGTTATAAATATAATTTTATTTTTAATAAGGTGTTTAAATTTTCATTCTGGAATTAATGAAGACAGAAATTTTGTTTATTATTATATTATTTATACACTAGACAGACTTGATGAATTCCACAACCCGGTCTACTGAGGTACAGTCTGCTCGTGACGTTACTAACTCTTTAAAAGTGGAGAAGCATTGTAGGAGCGGCGGGGTCATCCTTCTGACAAGAATATGCGACTTTGATGATGATCTCTTCAGGAGCTTTTTAGTGTTACAAATAAAAAAATTGGAAATTTATTTACACACTAGCTGGTGCCGACGACTTCGTACGCGCTATAGTTCGTTTGTTGAAAATCCCACAGGAACCTTATTTTTTTTTTTCAAGGATAAAAAGTATCCGGGAAATAAACTATCTGTGTGATTTTTTTTTTCCAAATCCATTAAGCCGTTTCTGAGATTAGCGTGCTCAGACAAACAGACAAAATTTCTGAAAACTATTAATTTTTTTATGTATTGCACATTATACATTAACATAAGTATAATGTGCACAAATATATATATATTTTTTTTTTTCAATTTGTTTAGATTTTATTATGATTGTATAGATTATATTCATCAATTTAAATTAATTAGAGAAATTATAAAAAATCAACAAATAACTCCCTATTTAAAATGGAATCTAAATAAACACGTTATTGCAATACCGTACAAGTCAATCCCTATTTCCTTAACACGGTGTAAGTTAATAATGTAATAGAATTACGAGGGAAAAACTGTTGAACTCCGCTCGAGCGGGTCGTGTCTTAATTGTAGCACTTTGTTTTGCGCGTCTATCTGTCTGACAGAGAGTGTTCTTATTACACACATGTCTTGTTCGCGAGTGGATATCTATTTATAGTCACAACCATGTTATTAACTAATAATTTGTAATATAATTATGTACTAATTAACGCGTAAGTTCTGCTATGTCGTTGGATTATCAAAAACTATCTGTGGCGTGCGACTTTGTTGGCGTAACTTTATAAAAAACAGCCTGACATTGTACTCCCTGACAATGTAGCTTTCTATAGATGATTTTTTTTAAAATCGGTCCAGTAGTTTTAGAATTTATTCTTTACAAACAAAAATACAAATATTCCTTCATTATATTATTATTATTAGTATAAAATATGGAATGTGCTGCCGCACTCCTAGGTTTTTTATGTTTTAAACTACATAATTATAATCTTCAAATATCAAATATACCTACACATTAAAATGAATTACGCAAACCAATTTAATTTCATACTAATCTAGTGAAAGTAAGTTCTAATTTAATAGCGGGCTTGCATTGCGTTTCGCAATCATAAATGAAGCAATCTGTTTGGCGACAATAACACGGGCGGTAGAATCGAATATGTGTAGATGAACGTTTGACAATGCTATACTTATAGCCGTGTCCTAAAAGCCGGGCGGTACATTGCCGAATGAAATGTACCGGCCCGACTATATGTATGGCAACCCTTATAGACTACCGTCAGACAGCAGAAAGTGTGTTCTAAGGGATGCCAGAGCCCATTTTCCTATCCCCTTAACCCTGTTAAGGTTGGCAGCGCGTTTGAAGCACCTGTTTCGTTGTTTGAGTTAAAAGGCGACCGTAACAACCGATTATCATCAAATTTTTCATACACATTGCCAGAGATACAGACAATGACATAGGCCACCTACTTTTCATCCAAAAAAGTACTGTTCATCTAAAAGTATAAAAAAATCAATGCTGACAGAAATATTTATGTGCAATAAAGATTGAATAATTTTTATTTTTTATTTTTCAATGCTTAAGAAAAAGTCGTATGCAAAAGCTAGTATGAAACACTTCACGAACTAGAATCAGGCTTTAATTCTCACCGCGTGAAAAGGCAAGTGCCATGACATGTAGACTAAATATAAAACAGTGGCAGAAAATCATTCTGATATGCATGTACACGAATAAAACAGCTTTCAAATGTAACTGTATGGGCTTGAAAATTTCCTAACACCTCTGCGGTGTACTAAAACTAGCAGACAAAAGTTTGTTCCAAAAATCATACGGCGAATTTAGTGGCAGTTAACAAAAATTTACAATTCTGACGTCTACTGTCCAAATTTCAGTTAACATTTCCGCTGCTTTTTTATTTGTTTTCTATTTTTTTCTGTCTAGCTGATATTTATTTTGTAGCGTTACTGTTCATTCATAATGAATACCTTAAAAACCTGTAAGTAAATCCCAATTGTGACATTGTTTTGAAGTGTGACATTGTTTTAAACGATCTATTTTGTGTGTTTTGAAGGATATTCTTAATATGAATGTAATTAAAAAAAATCAAGGATTTTACAGAATTCATAGTTAATGTAAGGCGTATCAATTCCAGGACGAATATACGCGAACACATTTGTTAGCGATTTTCGCGCATCCCTTATCAAGATCACATCGAGTTTTATGGGTCTAATCGTGGTGACCGCAAATAGGACCCGGGTGGGCAATTTTCTAACCTGTCCGATTACGGTATTACAGCTAATTAGCTATTACCGATTTATCCGTTACCTATAACGCAATTTGGTGGTGTTATAAATCCTTCTATTGCTCTGAACGCTCCTAGAACTTTATTTTCTAAGGTTCGGATATCTAAATTTAGAACATTAGCATCTGTATAGAATGAACAAGTATAGTACATCTGTAATAAAACGAACTAGTTGCAAATCGTTTATGATTTTAAGGATTTTTTTTTATATTAAGGTCGACAGACGGACTGATGGTTCACGTGATGGTAAGTGGTACCCGTCGCCTATAACACAAGCAACGCCACGAGTGCTGCAAGTCGTGTGCTGTCGACCGCAGTATAGGATTAAGGATAAGGGATTGGGCTCTGGCATCCCTTACTCACTCACCGAGACCAACAAGCTGTTTTGACAAATCTATTATACGAAGTGGCTAATAGGATACTTTAAGATATAGACCTACAATCCAAGCAAAAACAATTTGGTATGTCATATCATATAGAAAGACGTAGAACATGTACCTACCTAGCTATATGTATAAAAGAACGTCGTAGTCACGCTAAGCCTCCCTTATAAAATTGATAAGCTACTTACAAGATCGATTCCAAGCGGTAATATTCTTTTATGGATGCTTTAGTACCTACCCGCTGTAAGAGATGATTTTATAACCGAGTGAATACTGAACTCAGCCAGTATTTTTAAATATTTCTGATTTTAATAAACTGGCAAATATTTTTGCAATATCGAGTCTAGCCTCATTAAACATAAAATAAGAGATTGTACTTTACATGAAACAAAATTTAATATTTGACGATCACTTTATAATTCTTCTTCTTAAAATGCCTCTCCATTACTGGAAGTTAGCTGTCAACTCTGAAAACTTGTACCTGCAGCCGAAAGCAGATTGACGAATTACTTATAGGTAGGTGTCTATCGTCGTCACCAATAAGTGACCCCACAGAGGTTGCATGATTGCTGTCAGTATCGAGGTAGGCTCATACTCGTAATAGGTAAATAAGGCACAGGCGGAAATAGGTTAAACGGGCCTGGTATCACTTACTCACGCACGCATACAGCATAAAGACGTTTAAAGTGCTTTCATTAAAAAAATAAAATAAAAAAAATAGTCTTTATTTGTCATAGGATAAGAATATTAGTTAATTCCTGAGGTATGTAAGTAGGTATATTTATTTAGAAAAAAGTTAGAACCTGGCTAGATAGACTACACTTTGATAAGTTTAGACACCTGCGGTGGTATAAGCAGAAATGTTTGCTGTAAATCAGCTAGTTCTGGTCTGATACCTATCTAATTTAGTAAGTATGTGTTTCTGTATTTAAATTAGAAGCGGATCCACATACGAATTTTAAGAAGGTATATCCAAGTTTACACGGGATACCTGCAAAAATCGCTCAGTATTTAAAACATCACAATCACCCCCTTTTGAAACATTTGTTGATTTGGTATGTGTGTATATACCTATAAATATAAGTAAAAATATATATGTCTATAAATTTATTGCAAACTTGATTCCTTTAGAACATTATTCTGTTACAATATATATTATTTTATATTAAGGACATGTAGTGCCAATGTTGTACTAACTTGTAATAAATTCTAAGTAAACTCATTATAGCTGAAAAATGTTTCAGGTGTCTTTCAGCGCCATCTTGCAAAAGCTGTCACAAAGAAGTTCAGTATTAAATCTATAGATGGCACCACTACGTTTTAGAAACATACCCAAATTCCCAAAGCACCGTCTTGAAACACGACGAAACGACTTGAGAAAGAGAGAGAGAAATTCTCAAGGCTCAACTGTTTGCGCCGTTTGGGACAACCCTTAAGCCACACGGAAACATACCATTTTGTTACACAAATGGGTGTGTCCGTTGCAGCCAATAGGAGTGGTTTCAGTGTTTCGACCACACCCACCCTGTTTTCGATGCCTACTGGGAGTTGGAAGGAAAAAAATGTTGGCAGTAGGTAATTTTGAAGTGGCATTTGTAGGTGACGTAATTGCTATTTTACGTCGGACCGTTAAAAATGCCTTATGGGAGTACCGAGACTGATTGAAAGCTGAATTGAATTTACTGTTGTGGATTTAAAATTTTCCAATTTTCCACTCCTATTTTTACGCTAAAATTATTCGTAGCTTTTTATAAATGGACGTGTTATGTAAACAATAGTACTTAATTTCAATAGGTAATTCAATAACAAATTTGACATAGTTTTGCGATAAACAAAAAATAAATTAATATGTGTCAATTATAATCTTCATTGTCAAATTAATTTATTTTAGATTACTTATCGAACCTTTACTAGAATCCCTATTTAGGTAGGTACAAAGAAAATTAAATGATGAAGCTCCCATTTTTCGCCTTTATTATTTTTGTGGCGTCTTCAAAATCGACACTAAAACTTATTTTATACATTTTTGTATATTGAATTTAGGCCTCAACAAGCCAGTGCATTGCCATTGCGACGTTGTTTATGTTAAAAGGCGATGCTAGGCATCAAAAATAAAGACGTGGGCCATCAATGTAATAGAATCCATTCCTATAGAAGTGTCACATAGTTAGTATTTCTGGAAATCGTTTCTTCGCGTTGAAAGCAATGTTTATATTAATAAATAATCTTATTAATATCAGAAAAGTAAAAAAAAATATTTAGAACATTTAGCGCAAACATTATATATATATATATATATATCGAGTTCGAGTTTCACCGCACACCATGTTCAGTTTACAGATACAGAATCATTAAAAATATATAGGCACAGGCAGATTATTTCGGATGATTATTCTTAAAAAGAATAATTAGATAGATAATTTTTAATGCTTACTTTAGCAATTCTTTCACATTAATTATTTGTTGTGACAACTTGTAACCTTAGGGCTCTTTCATTTCATCACATACCAAAAAGCTTAATTATTAAAAAGTAAAAAAGTGGTTACTTCCCTTACATTGTATTTTTCTGGATATTGCATACGTAGGTAAATATCAAATTATGAATTTTGTTGAGAATTTCCACGATTACCTTAGAATATATAAGCTATATTGAAAACTATTTTCGGGTAAACTGAGAGATTGCTTTTAAAACTTATGTAGAGTAAAACTATACATAAAATATATTCCAAGTAGTGGCTCGTATGCAAAGGTATTGATGGATACGCGGCTGTGGCCCTGGGAATACGGTGGTCTCGACACGACTTGCCACTTTTAAGGGTAACCGTAGTTTCGTACGAGTTTAAAATGGAAAATGTTCTTAATGGTTGCTTTTTAGTGGCCTCTAGAAACCTACTATAAATCTACATGTTTTTACTCATAAGTAAAAACAACAACGTTTAGTTTAGACTATTGTTTTAGAACATTCTCTAGTATTCATTAAGTAATTTTAATGACATATTCATCATAAAATTATCACTATCTATCAGCCTTTAGACATCCACAACGACCACAACTGGGGATAGCACTAACAGCATTTGAAAGTTTTTTGTGACCTTACTGCATTCTCGGTCCATCTCAGAGGCAATCCAGGATACCTAATTTGTTTGTTTTTATCATTTATAATAGTAGTTTTGCATCACTCTCACTCCTTATCTTAAAACAGTGTTATTTTTAAAAGAGATCATTCTTTAATAAAAATGATAATAAACGTTTTATACCTATACTAGAATCTAATAAACCTAAATATATTTAATCTAACAAGGATGTGGCTAAAGGCGACGGTCACAATTTGTACTGCTTCGCCCCACAAGTAAATAGTTACGCAAAAGTAGTTTTAAAATCACTGTGGAGTGACACGAACATTTACTGAAAATAGTTGGGTCACGTTTTATTGTCAATAAATGTCAATTATTTAAAAGTAATACTAAATTTTTATAGAGGGTGTTTGAATTAAATCTTCTTTTAAAGAAAATAAAAATGTGTTAAAGACTGTTAAGAGATTATTGAAATGTACGTATAATTTTGTACGTATAATATTAATATTACCAACTTTTACCCACGATGTGGTGGGTTCCCAACATGGTTGTCGACATTGTTCTAAGTGCTATACTCATTTTTTTCTTATGTTTATAAAAACTGCACTCATACTTTGACGAATATAGTTAGGATTAAAATATTTTCATTTTTTTGTTACAAAATCTTCGAACAACATCGAACAAGATTTTTTTCTATTCTTTCCTTCAATTTCCTTCTTTGATCACCTTTTTAGTATGAATATATGAAAGTGGTCATCTGAACTTTTTGTCACCAACAAAAGACGTTTCATTGTACCAACATTCAATTGGTACACTAATAATAAGAATATACAGTTCCCTAACATTTTATTTTATTAATATTCTTTCGGAATATCCATACATTAAACAGTGAATACATTCTAACGAGCGCCATTCATTATAATTATTATGACCATAGCTTCACCCTTTCGCCAGTTGACGTCATAATACCATGTGTTTCTGCAATTACCACCGCACTAACAATACTAGCTTCGTGAACAAGTGTAGAAATTTGACAAGCAATAAATTCGATTTCAATCGGACCTTTGTGTTTTTATTGGTGTTCAATGTACAGTGAAATAAAGATATTTAACCAGTTGTTAAGGGTTACGATTTTGGGTATAATGCTTTTATAAGTTTTCTCTAACGTTAATTAGATAGACGTAATCAAGTTTTTTTTTATTTGGAAGAATACGTAAAAATAATAAATATTCGTTGGTAAAAATTAATTTTAATGTAGATTTTGAAGTATAGAAATGAGTTCAGAAAAGCTAGTTATCTATTAACATTTAAGGACAAAACAGTTCAGTGTGAATATTACAAATACATGGGTATTTTAAATAATGAATAACGGATTGTATTCTTCAAAAGATGTAGCATTTAAAATAAAACGAGACACTGTTAAACACTACGAAAATTCCACTGCTGTTATTATGAAGTTAATTTTGTACCACAATACTGCTTCTGAAAGTCTCTAAATATTATAAATCTATGTCACTAAAAACTTATTTATTTGTATCTTGAAAATCGTTTAAATAATCCGGAAATTAAACCTGAAAAGGTATTCCAAAAGGCTTTAAAGACGAAACAAAATTATCTTATCTGAATGTGAAAAATCTACTTTGAAAAGGGGAACGCGCGGAAAATCCCGCAGAAATCATTAATATCCCGTAAGACGTAACGATTCGCGACAGGTGAACGCGTACGGCTCGCGTTTAAATTGAAATACTTTCACATAAACATACACTTATCAGATTTATTCTACCCTCTTAGACTTCTCCGCTTGTTATCAGCAAATTTCATTGCATTCGTAGGAAAATTAAATTTACACGCGCAGCTAAAGGAGGGTAGTAAACAAATAGATTTGTATAAGGTGTGTTTACCACCGTGAATTCAGTACCTTAATGCAAACCTTAGATATAAAATTGTTTAGTGTATTAATATGCATAATTCACCAATACGTATTTTTAAATAATAAGAGCGACAGGCCTGTTGATAATTCACCCGACATTGTGCTCCTAAGGTGCCGACGACAGTATTCGTCACTGTACTATAGAGAAAAATTCACATATTGCCCCCTTAAAGAGTCCCATATGGAAGCAGTTCAATAAGCAGTTTATTCCACAGATTTGTCTGTGGAATCATTGGCACTGTTGACGTCTACAATCTTACTATTAGCGGTAGAATATTATTTACTCCAAACTCCAAGTCTTCGTTGCGTAGGGCGTCAACAATAATTTTTTTGTAAATTTATACAATGAAATATTTTTTTTATTTGTAATATATTAAAATTTTTATCAAGTCGTCGTTATCCAGCGATACTTCGTCACCTCGACCAATGTATCACTGGATAAATAAATTTTATACAAGATTTACAATTTGTTACTTTTAGTATGAGACATAATTATATACATTTTAAGTAACTTTTTATATTAGACATCTCTAGTACATCTTAAATTTAAATTGTATACATAATTAGGTATCTCAGAACTTGGTATATTCCTAATACCTGAAATTGATAATCTCCAGAGATTATTTGATAGATCGCCACGAATGTTGATTAAACAATACGAAATTGGGAATATACGAGTATATGTAGGAATGGTATTATAATATATATTTTATTACCAATGTATACTATAATACTATGACCCAAATATACTATAATACATATTTGCAGTGAGGAACAACGAAGCCATAAATCTAAACTATGTCTAATCTTTTTTCCATCGGCTCATTAATTTCGTAATACATTTAAACGGCGCCTCTATAAACACAATAGGTATTACTATTGTAAATTGAAAACGCATTGGTTGTTGCACCATGCGTCATAGTGTCAAACAGGCCTATTGTACCAGATGTATTGCATTACGACTTCATTCTGTTTGTCGTAATCGGGATGCGAGTTGTAGAGATGTGTTACGTTATCTTAGTATAGATACGTTATTATTTATATGGTACTTCTTTATTTATTTTAAATAGTGTATTAGGGGAGGCTCTTTTTGAAAACTTACTTTTTATTAATCCAATCTTTTGATACACTTCCAAGACCTATCTGTCTGTGATAAGCTCTCACTCTACCAATTTGTGGGCACTTTTGAAGTCACGACAACGTATCTCACTTGATTTTTAATAGATAATTAAGCTGCGCTTAAGAATGTTTTCAATAAGTTCAAGAAAGCTAAATGAGAAACATAAGAAAAATACATATTTAAAAATTATCTTTTGCATAGCATTTCATATAAAAGTTTAAAAAAAAGCGTTTTTTTTATGTATTTTTATTTCTCTTATTTTTGGCTCAAGCAAGATTACTTTTTCCTGGTATCTAAGATAACGTTTACTTTGTATAAGTATAAAAGCAGCGTATTTTTGCATTTCTAGCGCAACTATAGCAACTAGCCAAAAGCTTTAGAAATAATACAAATTCCACCGCGATGTCCCATCCACATTAGGATGTCGCCCGCCCCTGTAGAGCAGGGCGCGTACGCAGGCCGCGGCCCCGCGCCCGTACTGTGTAAAGTACGAAATAATTTCACGCATCACGTGTCTCGTTCCCGGATAATGACCCGACGACCTCCGAGCTCCGGACCAAAACAAATACGGCTCCTAATAAACCGTTGAACAAGTATCCCCAAAGAATCGCTTGAATTAAAAAGAAATTGCTTTTCGAAGGAAATTGGTTTACTTCGAATTTTATATTAAACAAAGAATCTAAAGGATTCTTATTGAGGCCAAAAATATTTGTGATTTTCATTTAAACTTAAATTAAAAATGTCAATAGGAATTTATTCCAGATTATAGTAATGGAGTGATGTATTCATCCTACAAATAATCTTTATCTGAACTTATTCAATAACATTTTCACTAATCCTTTTAATATTTCGTCATATCAATATTTGATAACAATTAAATCTATATTCTCTTTTCTGTCAAATACAGGTTAAAATACAAGAGCAGATGCAGCTTTTGAGTCTATATGTTTTGTTGTACCATTTATGTCTTGTTAAACCCTCAAGTTTTTCAGTCATAAACTGGTCAGAACGTCTGGCGGCAGTAACCACTTCCGCACCACTATTAAAGTTGCAGTACGTGCTATTTCAATAGGGTATTAAGGTATGCTAGAGTAGAGCCCGTTCTCCTATATATCCTTATAAGTTCCTTATAAGATTAGAAACATACCTACTTGCTTCCCCCCCGGGGTTGTGTACAGGCACCGGTAGCCATCAACTTTCCTGCCGACTTTCATCATAAATGAATCAATAAATAAAAGAAAATAATAAAAACAATATAGGTACCAAAGCAAGCAAGCGAGAACACATCTAAAAGTGTGTAAATATTGGTACCCCAATCACACCGCATTGCTTCCACAGATTGTGTTGACAATACCAATGAACATTCTTAATTATTTGCCCGGTTTAAGTAAACAATGACCCCAATACGAAAAACCAATTTAAATTGACCTCTAAAATTGTGTTCAACGTGTACGCTGTCTCCGTTAAAGTATGAGCAAAGAGGGGGCAGGGTAGAGCAAACTTAATTGGAACCACAAAACTATTGTTTGGCGACATACGCGAGGCTGTCTCAATTAAAAATATTGCTAACAAGTCAAACAGTTGTCGCCACGTTTTGGATTTTAATTGGCTTTTACGAGTACGATATATTTTATCGTGATAGCTAAATTAAATAAGAGTTTACTAGTGGTAAGTATACCTAACATGTACACGAAATTTTAATTGGTATACGGTTTATCAAAAAGTGTCAAAATGATCACGCATGAATTTAAATTTTTTGTGACCGTAGCAGAATTGATTGGCGGAAGGAAAAACGGCTGAACTCATTTTTACGGGACTTTCAAGGGGAAATAGAATACTTGTGTAAAAATTATAGATAGAAGGTTGAGTAGTCTATACTATTCTCTTTTTATTCCTTTTTAAATACTGGTCACCACCGTACATTAAAAAAAAATACTTTCTCTTGATTCTAGATAACTACTAATACTATGTTGCTAGTCTGTTTTCTATACTTTCATGTCCATATAGACAAATGAAAATAATTCTCTCCCAAACAGGAATAAAATCATATTAAAATGAATCAGATTATCCATGCACCTTAATGAAATTTTAAGGGTTGGGGTAAGTCTCTTCGGAACATTTGGTGTTTACTGCTTTATCAGTACAGTCGCAGGGCAGTTACGGTTATCTGCGGTCGCCATCGGAGGGGCCGTAAATTGGTCAGTACAAGTCTTGCGGGGAAACCACGGTGTCAAGATGAAAAGCTTGTATCATGAGTTGGGTCATAGGCTTTTAGTGATATTTTGATTAGATATGAAATTTAATAGACCAAATGTTTGATATATTTAAATATGCTTAGTTTAGTCTAGACTATCAAGAATTGAAGTGATCTTAAAAACAGTCAAGTACTAATTTAATTGATTAAATAGATGTTTTAATTGACATTAGATGCATTTCTAAATATGAAAGCAAAATATTTGAAAACTTTTACTTAACTATGTATGCGTTAACCAGTGGATTTTCGAACAAGTTGTTTTCAAATGCTTTGCGATTTCTTTTCTATTTATTGTAATAAGCACTTTCAAAACTCTAATAGGTTCAGGATTCAAATTAATCAATACTTAGTTGAAGAGTGAATAATTTGAAAACTATAAAGTAGATGCATCATACTATAAGGATAATGCTAGTAAGTGTTTATATAATCAGTATTAAATTAAATCTAACACTGTTACGAACCAAAAAAAAAACTATACATTTTCGTATGCACATATGTTTCAACCCTGGGGCAAAATATAAGCTACTCAACTTTAACTAAACCGCATCTAAAAGTGCATAGTAAATTATTGGTAAAAAAAAATTTTAGCTCTTAAATTGCTTTTCACCATTAATAAATATTAATAACACTAATGACAATTAATAAAGAGGAAATTTTAAAAATACCCTTCGTTGTTTCCATCTCGTCGCATGTCAACCATGACGGGAATGCATAATCAATCAGTAATACAGAAGCGTCGCGTTCGCTTGTGACGTGCGAATCACTGGGGATTTGAATTTTCGAACGAAGATTCGAATCTTTATTTTTTTTTATTTCTTTATGGCTTTCGATGTGGCGGCATTTTTAAAAATCGCATTTGTGGTTTGTCAAAGAAATACTCGGAATGAATGGAGTTTAATTTTGAAAGCTTTCACGGCTGTTAGTCGGAATTTGCCTTTACCCCTTGGGGACACCTTCCCGGTGATTATTGATGTTTTGACAACGTGTTTTTATATTAATTATTATAATGGACTTCCAACTTTATACATACTGGAATTTAGTTTCTTTTATGATTTTTTATTATTATCTCAGTTAATGGAAGAAAGAGATTACACGTCCGCTACTATTTGGTCTCTGGAAAATTTGTAATAATTTTGTCCTTATAATAAATATTTTGAATTGATGTCATTAAAATTAACTATTTTTAAACAGGAAAATATCAGCGATTTTAAAGATTTCCTCTGAGTGTATTGTTTATCATCAATTATATTCCTTCCAAATACGATCTTTTTTATTTTATATTGTACTAGCTGACCCGACATTTCAGCTTTCCCGTGTAATTGTTTGTTCTTTTTTTGTGTGTATAAAAATTGTTTCATACACACAAAAATAAACAGCAAAATCGGTTGTGCCGTTCTCAAGTGATGCTCCATTATATATATGGCAATTGTTTTTTATTTAACAAGATTTGCGGAATTTTAATACTGTAAGTATACAATAAATTAATACTTACTTATAATGTTATTATGAATTATTCAAATCGATAATTTGATTGTTCTTTCTTTTCAGATTATTTAATAATTCAATATTCCTTAAGAAATTTATTTATATTATAAATAAACCAAAAGCTATCAAGTAAAGTAACCCTGTTAGGTCACGTCTCGACTGTACTATGAGAAATTCTACGCGCCGTGATTGGCCGAATTTCCCTTGAGAGCCTCGGGCGACACAACTCTTAATTTCTTATATCGACTGCGCCTTCTTTAACTTCCGTTACATTATTATTACAAATATTAAATAATTGTACCCTAAGGCATATGATTACTAGTCTAATCCAACTTTAGGACAAGTTTGCTTCTAGTTAAATATGACACATAGCAATAAATGTGCACTTCTTGACAGGTGAGCACCATTCGTATACGTGATTGAATTCTCTTCCGCGAGTATTATTTTAATACGGGCGTTTACTCGTACTTCGAATGATTATAGTGTGTAACAAACCTTTTCCTCGAACAACATTCAAATTCATTGTGGCACAGAGTTCAATAGCAAGGCTTTGGTCTTTTAGGCGGCGTCAGTCAATGCTCGATGCACAGCAACAACATGACTACAATACCATACAACAGAGTAAAGTCTACTGATATGATATGACGAAAAATCTTATATAAAATCATTTGAAATGATGCGATTCGCGTTAAAACAAAACCCCACTCAAATATATCGCGCCACCAGCGAAGCGGAAGAGTGAGCTCGTGCTCATTTTGAATCTGAATTAATGAATACTAAGTGCGCGTGCACCCATCATGGCGTATAACAAAACATTGCCATCTCGTGAGTGTGGAGACACTTAATTCACCTCAATCCTTTGGGATTGCGTTTAAAATTAACAGAGTGCATCTTGTTCGGAGCGAAGTGGTGTACATACATTTTTATATTTAATTTCGAATTATTTTAGGCTCCATTAATGAACTGACAAACTCTAGGAATGGACGCTGTAGGAATACTATAGGTTGTTGTATTTTCATAAGATATTGAAAATAATCACAAATGTAAACCAACCGACTTTAAAGCAAAACAAATTAAATGTAAGTATCTCATAAGTATCTATACGAAAAAAGTAATTATGAAAAAAACTCTGTTCAGGTCGCCAACTAGGGCTGGAGTTTCATTTTTTAATAATTGTTGTCAAAGGCCTAAAGTTCCAAATAAATAAATATTAAAATAAAAAAATAATAAATCTTTATTTGCCCAAAAATATGCCTTTATAGCATTTTTATTCATATAATTGTACATCAGTACGGCTACGGCTACGCGGGCAACAGCTAGTACTAAATAAACACACGAAATGACTTCTCATTGAAAATATTTTATAAGTGAATAACTTACTATTATTTTAGAAAATAAATATTCAAAATGTACAAGTTATTGAATTACATAAAGTACCTACCGTATTTGCTTACATGGTTTTTGTCTAAGGTTTCGGTTCGTTTCTTTTCCTCATTGTGAACCTTTTTCTATATTTGTTGTACCCAGAGACTGCATTATTACGGTAGCCGTCGTGGACGATGATGGATTGTAAGCATCAAGTCACATGAGATTTGAACGTAGGTACCATTATAACACGGTACGCGAATAGAATAGTCAGTATCGGACACATTTGGACTTTACATGTGACGACAATAAGTTACGGCTATTATATTATCAGAATGTGTAATACATCTTAATATTCCAAAAATATTATGTGCGCATGATTATAGAAATGGTTTTTCAGCACTCATTTATGTGCTAAAAAGTGTATGCATGCTAAAAAGTATGATAACAAAAAATTTATACTCATGATAATTTATTAATTACTTCTTCACTAACTACGATACACTCAAAGTTTTGTTAATTGTGCTTCGATCTTATTTTCTATGATTTTGCTTAGTTGCCAAATGATATAATTTAGATGAAATAAATATCAAAACTTAGGTATAATTTTCATATATTTGTAAACTTCATAAGTATTCAAATTTCGAAGTGGCGGGGAACATGATTGTTTTTAAACTTACAACTGTAGTATAGCGATTGTGTTGTAAGTGTTAGGTTTAATAGTAGATTACCAGAAGAAAATATTTATACAATTAGTACCTATAAATAACTGAAATATATTTTAAGTAAACATTATTCAACAAAAGCAATTTAAATTTTCAACATTTTAAAGAATCCCTTTTTAAGTTACAGAACATTGTCTTTTCTGCCATCGTCGTTTATTATTAGGTACCTATTGTGTTAACACTTAATATATTATCTTAAACATGTAATAAAGAGGTGTTCTCTATTCGTGTACCGTGTTATAAAGGTAGTTTACATTATCATTCGTTACATTCGCCGTACCGCGGTAACCCCCATGTAAATATTTGACAAGTTCACGACGAATCGCCGCCCGACTGTCTTATGGTTAATTTATTTTGACAAATCTTTTCATTGTGCGGTTTAACAAAGGTGTGTTTGTTTAGGGATCAAATATTCCAATTGTAGGTATTCTCTATTCATGTTTATTCTTTGCAAAATCTAAATACCGAGTGAAGTCTTCTGAAACAATAGAAAATAGAAAAAATGATTTGAAACAATAAATCCAGAATTCAAAATGTAAACAAAAAAGTGTGTAAACACATTTTTGTTTCTTACTCAGGTTTAAGAGAAAACTTGTTTATTGTTGTAGTTTACAGCCTGAAGATATTTAATTTACATAAACCTATAATTATAGTATCAATTCATAACTGTTATTGTCGAGAAATAGTAAACCCCTTACCATTTGGATGGGCTAATATTAGGATTTAAACAAAATGTTCGTGGTGTTAAACAAGCCACAAAATCTAGAATTACGTATTTAAATCGATATCCCTTTATAAACGGATGCTCGATGTATTACATTTGTATAAAGCACACATGCTAATATTGGACTGGAGATAGTTCAACTTTAAGTTAAATAAGTTAGCCACGAGCAAATCCCAAAAGGTCGCTACATACGACATTCAGCGAGCCTTTATTTTACCTCCCATCCATGTTCCATGTACAGGAAGATGTTGATTATCAGTATAACATAAAGTTGAATTAATTTAATTCGGACTTCAAATATTTCAAAAAGAAAAATAAACAGTGTTCATGTGACCATGCATATGAGATGGAATTGTTTTCATGTACCTATCCTTTAGGCCTATACGAATATGCATATTATAATATGCACATTATACTACCAATATTTTGTGACCAAACAATATTATAATATACCATATTATACTATACTAGTTGAACCCGACCACGTTTCGCTGTGGCTCAGTCTTATATTAATTTTATTTTATTATAAGTGTAAATAAAAGTACTTTACCAAAAGACACATTGTTCAATTTAATATCTTACTTAACTTAACTTAATACATTTTTTTTTCATTATAAATTATTTTTTATTGTACAGCCAGTGAAAGGATTACATTTTTTGTTTGTCCTTTATCCTTCTTCTTCTTCATCATGGCTATCCTAACCCTCGAGGCGGCGGCTCGAAACAGCGATCTGGTACATTGGCCATACCATTCGCGGAGATTCTTGAGCCAAGAAGTACGTCGTCTGCCCGGATTGCGTCTACCTTGTATTTTCCCCTGCATGATCATGTGCAGGAGATTATACTTCTCGCCGCGCATGATACGACCAAAGTATTCCAGTTTTCTAACTTTTATCGTTTTCAATTCTCTGAAAAACCGTCTTGTTCCTCTTCCTCATCCGATCTGTCCAGGACACCCGTAGCATTCGCTTGTATACCTATTGGTGAGTGTCTATGCCTCGACCCCGTACAACATCACAGAGAATACGAAACACCGGACCAAGCGCACACGGGTCACAATATCGAGGGAACGGTTGCAGAGAAGGTGGCTCAATTTCACGAAGGAGCTGCGTGCTTATTCTATACGACACCTTATCTCAATGCTGTGATCTTCTTGATCGTTAACAAATGCGTCCGTTATCCGCATAAGCGAAACTGGTGTTTGTTCAGCACGAATAACATTTCGATGGCATTTTTAAACATTTTCCGTCTTCTTTCTTCTTTGTCCTCACCTCTTCCCGTTACGCAGGGACGGCTTTCTTAATCTTTCGGCGCCATTCACTTCGCTGGTAAGCGAGCGAATGGATGGACATGCAAAAGTTTGGCCTTACAGAAAACGATTTTTCATGATATGGTCACCGCTTGGACTCACTTCACTTCACTAAGTAGGTAGTACTTAGTTAAGTGAAACTTATTATTGTTTTGCCCAAAGTTCATAGCCGTTCCTTTTTTTTTTAGAAACAAAAATTAGAAACAGTAATATAATATTTATCAAAATCTTTGTAAAAGTACAAAGTTTAAAGTTTAAATTTTCTGCTTTTGTAAATTTATTACTTTATTTGTAACATCAACCTGTATAAGTTTCGGTGAGATACATCTGACACAGCTACATAATATATGAGAAGAGTTAACAAGCATGTAGTAACTGGCTACCGTAGATGATGTCGAGACTCAAGAGACAACGGGGAGACGAAACTGTTGGTATGTTTAATAACAATTCAGTTTTTTTTAATATATATATATATAATATACATATATTTGTAGCTGTAGAGTTATGAGTCCATATCCCAATGAGTGGAATTCCCGTGTTACCTTGTACATAAATTTTGTAGTGTAACGTTATAAAATAAGATAAACGTTTTTGAAACATTTGTGTACGTGTGTATTTGACATAGAATTGGATTTTAACAGTACTAGTAATTTTAATTTATATTTGAATTTGTGGTTATGCGGTCAAAAAGGCAACTGCACACACACACATCGCTTTTTAAGAGCGGGTAGCGCAACTCCTTTAAAAAAAATATTATCTCGTAACTGAGAAGGAATAATAAATAACGGCTCTATTTATACCCTAGTAAGTGTGTCTAGAATTCTCTAATACCTTTTATAAAGTTTCATAATGAGACACGAAGCAACAAAATACATGAGGAATACAACAAAGAGGAATGTGGCCGCTTTTCTTTGTGGCTCTAGTGTACTTAATGCATTAGAGTTTTGAAATAAATAATAATTATGGCATCTGATTGGCCGATTGTCTAGCAATGACGTGATTCTAATAAGCCAATCAGAGATAATAAGCCTAGCGACGAGTGGCATTAACAGCAATTGGAAATTAACTAGAATCTAAAAGAAAATAAACAGAAATTTTGATTTTCAAAATACACCTAACTTTTAAAAGTCCTATGTTTAATGAAAAATACATTTCTCGTACCAATGGAAACCTCTGAAAATACTAGGCTTATTTATACTCTAACATATTACACCGAAGCAATCGGAAATGCAATTTTAAATCCAATAACTTGAATATAATATTCATGCGGTTATCCGATTTCACATTTTCTCCGCCGATGTCCTGCGACCGTCGTTAATGTTTGAGGAGGAACATTATACGGTACAGACAGACCTGTAATTGCAGGGGTTACCCACATTTAAATAGAACTCGAAATACACACAATACCCTTCCTTCATGTTAGAATATTTTCGCTTCAAAAAAAATGACACTACATTTTCAACCATTGCTCTTTTTGACATTTTCAAATCAGTATAATAAAAACGTAAACGAGCTGTGTGTACATTAAATATTCAAAAAATAACTCAATTTTTACACGGTGTTGTTGCCAGTAGTGGATCGCTAGTTTAAGTTTATAAAATAGCAAATAGGTATATATTATTAGTATTTTTTGTAACCCAAAATCTACCGATTAAAAAATTATCAGCGAGTAACATAGGCTGTATTTTATAAAGTTACGCAAACGAAGTCGCGTGCAACAACTAGTATTTGATAAAACTACGAATGAAAACATATCAAACCATTATCAGTAACCTACAACTAGCAAACATATTAAGATAACTAAAATTAGTTTAAACTTTAACATCCAATCATGAAACTCAATTAGAAAATTATATTTGGGTTGAATTTGCTAAAATTAATCGCAATTTACGAGAGCTTCAGGTAAAAGGAGCATCAAGCGCTCTGGCCGAAACTAATCTGTCTCCCTAACTGTGTTAGCGACAACTTTGATCCCTGTCCGGACGCGGCTTCCCACAGGATATGATCCGATGAGAAATCTGATTAGTTATACTTGTTGGCTTCGTTAATAAAGGCCAAAAAGTTTTATGAGATATATGATGAAGTTTATTACGTTGTTAGTGGTCATGGAAACGGAAAAACGAAATATTTGAAAACGGTTGTGGCATTGTCATCAAGTGAATGTCGTTATTGCATCTAAGTTTAATCAAAATAAACATTAAAAAGTGTTAAAATATTACTTCACATATATTTGGAAATTAATTATGCTTATAGGAAACCACTATATGAATTATTCTTATAAGAAATATATACATTATTCTTATAGGAAGGTTGTAAATGTTACTATAGCTAATAATCAAAGCTAGGCGGCTTTCTTAATTCCATTTTTACTTAAACATAAATTTATCTACTTTCCTACCTCTTCTTGTTGGACTTCTATACATTTTTCTAAGAAGAATACATAGATGCTTGTTTTCTTATTGGTAAATAACTTAATATACATAACTTATAGTCAATAACTTATATACAGGTATATCTTATTATTGACAAAATTAAATTGAAATCGGTTTGGCGGTTTCGAAGATCGTGAAAGAACATCGTGATATGTGATTTTTAACATATAGATAACTAGGCCAATTAACATATAAAATATATCAAATAAGATTAACTCAAATAAAGTTTTAGGCACTTATGTTAATCAAAAGTAAAAAAACGTTATCTATACATATCATAAAATAAAGACGCTGTTATTTCCTTTCTGTTTCTCTGCTAACTTCTACTAAACCACCTAACGTATTTTGATACGGTTTTCACCAATGGATAGAGCGATAAACGAGAAAGGTTTGTGTATATAATTTTCAAAAAAAAAAATTGCATCTATGCGAAGCTGGGAGCGATCGCTAGTAATTTATAAATAAGTATTTTATTATTTTATTTTATATTTTTTTATTACATACCTGTACGAGTATTATTAAGATATAATACAACTTAGACTGATTATGAGGCGGTACGAAGATCGTCGGGTCAGCTAGTTCATAATAAATCATAATGTTAAGATCAAAAGTCAATAAACAATTTTACCAATTTTTTTTTGGCATTTAGTTAAGTTTTACGGCTTGTTTCAGGAGAAGTTTATTGTGATTTTGTGTTTAAACAAAGGGCGGCATTTTTACACAGCCTCGTAATGAATTTCAGGCTGGCGAGACATCGCCCACTTTAAATATTCACGCAAGACGTAGGGAGATCGCGCGAATTTTGTACACCTCATTGAATTACATTGCTTCATGCATAATTTTTCCTTTTAAATTTTTTTTGTCGCTCTTGTTTATACGGTTTTCTTTGTGTATTCATTCAACGATATAGAGGTTTTAGTTTTTTTTGTTTTGTTTTTTTTTCACTCAAGTGATGGGAATCAGATATCGAGCCTTGTTATCGAGCAAATCAATTTTCTTTTTGTTTAAAAAAACGTGCCATCTTGAAATAAACGTGCCGTTATAAAATAAAGCCGCTAATCGCTTCTGTCTGTTTCTACACTAACTTTTTTTAAATTGATACGGTTTTCATGAATGGAAAGAGTTGGAAACGAGAAAGCCGTTGTTGATAGTTGTTAAATATATTCACTGGATTGGACCTTATTTGACAGAACTGGATTAAATGAGTGAACCTTATTTATTGCGAATTAGTAATTGTATCGTGAGCTTTATAAGGTTTTAAAATTGACTTTTCAATTTGTGATACGAGTAAGAATTGAAATCAGAGCACAGAAAATTATACCTCAATAACCGCTTAACTTATGGACTTTCCCTTTCATATATTTATATAGGATTCCAAATATAATAAAATTAAAACTTTAAAATTTTTTTTTATTTTAGTGGTTTCTCGGTTGAAATGGAAAAGGATTAATGCTATTGCAAATGCAAAACGGTTTATCCCACAGATAGAGAAATTCTGCGAACTAGCCTCCAACGCAATCTGTCTGGACAGTCCCCATAGACACCGCCTTCCCAATAATCTCACTGTCCCCTGTCCAACTTCGCTTAGATTTATAATAAATTCTGCAAACTCGAGAGAAAATCATACCAAATAATCCTACTAATATTATAAATGCGAGTTGGTATATATCAATGTTTTTACACTTTCATTCAAAAAAGTACTGAATGGATTTTACTGTAATAATCACAATAACAGATAGGCAATCATTTACAAATATTATCGGAAGCAAAAGCTTGTGTATTAATATTAGTTTTGGGTCGTTCACCAGTATTTTTTCTTATATGATCTAAATTAGGATTTTATAGAAAGTAGTTATGGAATTAGGAATTTGAAGAGTCTAGTCTGAAAAAATATCAACCCTCTATGATTAAAAAAACGATTAAAATTGGTTCTACTTTAAAAAAGATAAGGAAACAGAGAAATAGACATATCTAGATTTTAGTAAAGTGTAAATAACCATACCAGCACAAGGAAAGACAAAATTAATAAATTATTAATAATGATGTAACTATTTTATTTTAATACTAGCTGAATCGGGCTTTTTTCGCTGTGTTTTATTTTCATTATTTTTTTGTCGTCATAAAACACACTTCTGTTAATATGCATAGTAGTGTAAAAATTTCAAGTCAATCAACAAACATACGAAAGCTGGATTTTTTATAAATATATTGTAACATGTGAAATTTGCACAGACCACTCAATATGATCTGTGCAACGAATCTTGTTCTAGATAGGCGCATTGACAGCTTTAACAGCGTGTCAATGCCAAAGTCACGTCACTGTGTCACCTGGCTGTCGGGAAGTAGGAGGCGCGGTGGTGGAGGGAGAACCGAGGTAATAAAAGTAGGAGCGCAGGCCTGCGAGGCCGGACGCCCATACGCTCATACGATCAGATATACCATCATTATGTAAAGACAGACCTGGCCATTATTTAAACATTGGAACTACCCACCGTTACCCACCGTTACCAAAGTACTTCACCATCACGGATTATACCGTGATTGCTTCGTCACGATTCCTGAAGTCGCTTGTGTGAGGAAGGGAGTTGCCGAGGTCCGTGCAAGACTCTTGCGCAGGCATTTTGGACTTCACGTCGGGAGGATCTAGTCCGTGTTACCTACTCAACACGTACTGTCATCGGTTTCCGGTATCCCCTCCACACCGACGCGCGTCTGCACGCTCTACGCGCATCTCAAGGGGTCTGCACCACGTCTACACGGGCTGCTGCTGCTGCTTCGACATACTAAACTAGTCCCGTGGAGTACTCAATCAGCTGAGTAGTTTTACCTTATCAGCTACCCTCGGGGCACTCTCAACGTCTACGTCCGAACCATCAATACTCACGTCTTCTACGTGTAGCATAATTATTAAAATAGCACAAACGCTTATTGTGTTTTATATTAACTTATTTAGCTTATTTGCATATCATAAGGTGGGAGACCTAGTGTATCTTACCCACATATTTAAATGTATAAAAAGTAGTTTAGCATACTTGCTTATTTTTCGTACTTTCTACTTCTCATATTTTATATAAAAAACTTGAATTGTGGTAAGTCTCGCTTTTTATTTGTTAGGCTGACCTCCTTATTTCTCTCTAGCAAAGATGCCCTAGTCTCGTGCTCATATCGGCTGAACTCTAGTCGGTGGTTAGCGACCTGGGACTGCTGCAAAGCGAAAAACAAGCACAGTACACAAGAGCAGTTACAATATACAACTAAAGGCTTATTTTAAACAATCATAAATAAATAATCTATCAATATTAAAACACTATAAATTAATATATAATCTTCGATTAAGTTTATTCTATTCTTATGTTGCTTAGTTAGGAACTTAACTAGCAGTATAAACTATTGACTAGTCACTAGGTACATTATTTGATTACTACCATGAAGTTTAGCATATAATAATGACATCAAATATAAAAGGGATATAGTTAATGAAGCTTTAAACTATTTCAATTTGGCGCCTCTATTGGCAAATCAAGCGGGACTAGGCAATTTTGTGCTATTACCGCTCAAATTTTCAATATAACCGTTTCTACCGGTCATTTACCGATATGCCCTGGGGAAAATTACCAGTTACATCCTCGCATCAATGATACAAAGCAATAATAATATAGTATAATAGCAATAATAATATAGTATAATGTAATAGTATTCTATTAAAAAAAAAACTATTAAAAAGTATCAAATGAAAAATTAACACTTTTTCTTTAAAAAAAAAATGTATATAAAATACCTTTACCTTCGTAATAGTGTCAAAAGTTATCATCATGAAATAAGGTATTAAAATAATTATTTTAATATTATAATAAAAACAATTATTAGAATACTATTTTGATAATAGATTTAAACATTTGAGACTTTCAATTAAAAGGTCAAGTAAACATTTTATGAATATTTATTACACATTGTTTCGCCTTCTTTGAAAATCTCGATTGCAGATTATTTATCTATAATGTTTTGTACATATTATAAAATACGGTTTTCACTAATGAAAATAGCGATAAACGAGGAAGGTTTGCTTATTTAATTTGCAGAAAAAAATTGCATTCGTGCGAAACCGGAGGTGTGTTATAAAAATGGCTATAAGTAACTGTTTATTACAATGTCACTGTTTGGTGATATTATTGTTTAAAATTTTGCATTAAAGTTTTCCGATTATCTTCTATTGAAATATTTAGTGAGTACATGATTTTTATTGTTGTGAATAGAAAATATAATGATAAAACAAATTACAGTGTCATAATGAGTCAATAAATAATCGTGATAAAGTTAAATACGCCTTTAATATTATTTACGGCTACAATTCGCGACAAATGGGACATCCATTGTCGCGATTGGCGGGAATTTGTCGCCGATATTTATGACCGTTATTGACGTTCATTCACGAAACGAAAGGGTAGTTATTATTTTTAAATTGATACATCCAAATGCATCGTGTACTAAATTTTATTTTTGAAAAAGGTGCTGATAGAACTCATAAAAATTAAATTTTTAAAATACTAGCTGAGCCTGCGACTTCGTCCGCGTTGTAAAATAAATAATTGATATAAGGCCTGACATAAGCAATATAACGCCTGACATTATATTTTTGCCAAACGTATTCAACGTTTACCTAGTCACGTGACAACTTTTGTTATTTTAAGATAGCTGCTGCCCGCAACTTCGTCCGCGTGGAATATTTAGCCTATGTCCATCCTGAAATTGTGTTCTAACTATTAGCGAAAGAATATTTTATATCGGATGAGTAGTTTTGAAGATTACCTCCTACATTAAAACTAACAAACAAACAAACATAGATAAGTAGGTATTGAAAATAGCAAAAAAATCCTCTTCCGCATACATTTACAAACTTTGGACTACTAGTAACCCGCCGGGGGCTTCGGTCGGATGCGTTTTTTTTCCTGCAATTTATACACAAACGTTGCTGTTTCCATTAGTGAAAACTCATTTCAGAATGGGTTGGTGTGTTTTTTTGTTTTTAAAATATGAAAAATGTATTTAAATTGAAGATAATAATTTTAGTACAAAATCTTCGTAGTTCCGCGTTAACTTTCCTCGTAAACAGTCAATATTGCATACAATTTATACGCGGGTAATTAAACGTATCATGTTAATTGCTGCCAATACGCCAACGGTTTGTAACTGCAGCAGCGAACATTAATGAGTACAAGTTTCATTTTTAGAAGCAAATACATTTATTATAATACTAGCTGGTGAAAAAAAATGAAAATGTTTATGCAAAATTTCATGGTGATCGGTTTAGTAGTTAAGGCGTGAAAAGGTAACAGACAGACAGAGTTACTTTGCCATTTTTAGTGTGGATAGATGGTTCCACCACTAAAATTAACCAAAAATTTTCGCTGTAGTGGGAGGGCACACTGCGTTTAGTACTCATTTAGGCAGCCCGTCTGGCGGCAGTAACCACCCGTTTACAGAACACCAACGTGAAATGTGTTGTTGCGTTTCGGTGAGTGAGGTAGGGATGCTAGAGTCCATTTCCATATCACTTCCTAACCCTTTATCTTTAATTCTACTATGGTACCGCAGCTCTCTTGCAGCACTAGTGCTTTCGTTATAGGCGACGGTAGACACCTTTCATCAAGTGAACTGTCAGCCTGTCGAGTGCAATATCATTGATTACACTTTGATAAGAAATAAGTATATAAAATTAATTTTTTTTAACATACGTATCGCCAAGTGGATATTATAACAATACCATAATTGGGGCGGTATAAAACTGCAAGCAAAAAGTTGGTTAGGTATTTAAGCAAAAATACTTTGTGTTACATTACAAAGAGCCAACTGGATAATGGAAAGGGAAAGTTGCCCTTAAAAGTTGAGACAGGTGCCGTAAATCGTATTCTAAACGTTTTTTGGTCAAACAAATGCGGTTATAAATTAGCTAAGGATTGACGAGGGTACAGCCACGTGGACATGTGCATTAAATAGATCCGCTTTGTAGGTATTATACTGACGTATGTGAGTTTTGAAGAAAACAAAAGAAAATAAGGATTTTTTTATTTATTGGACTTTTCAATTTATCACTACAAAGTGATTAAAAATTATTATGAAAACTGAATTAAAAATAATAGTTTGGTAAAATTATTTTTGCAATGTTGGGACACTAATAAAAAAATACAATATAATCTATGCATAGGTAGGTACAATCGCGCACAAAGGAATGCCATTGCATCGCACATAACAGTCGTATACAGATGTGTACAATCGGTGACATTGACGTTTTGCCACCGGACAACAGTTTCCCCAAACATTTATTAACGAACATAGACATCTGTAGATTCGTTCATAATTATTCTCAATTCGAAGGTCGAGGTATTTGTGTAAGTAATAACTACGTCTAGTTAGGTCTACCAATTATATACTTACCTTATGAAATGATTGCATATAATCAATATTTATTTTGCATTTTTATAAGGGTTATTATTTACGTGTAAACGAAACGGTTATTTCTAATAATCTATTGTCTGATATAATTTTAGGAGTAACAGGGCACACTACGTTATTTGGGAGCCCGTCTGGCGGCAGTAACCACCCCCTTACAGATGAAATAACTCCTTATTCCTTAACCTTAATCCTTCTATAGTGGCAGCGCACTTGCGGTACATATGGCATTGCTTGTGTTATAGGCGACGGTAGCCACCTACCATCAAGTGGACCATCAGCGTGTCTGTTCAGAAATTTATTCATGTGCATTTTTACTGGCTTTTATCCAAATAAGATTCACTTCTTTTATAAATAAATATACTTTCTATATAAAATATATGTTATTTTATACTTTTAAGATATCAAATACTGCTATACAGGAGGTAAACGAAAGGTGGACAGGATGCTGACTTTGCTTCCATATATCGTTTTAACAAAATTGTGGCGAAATCACTATGCCATTCGCATAAAATTAAATTTTTACATTTATAATTACACGCTCAAAAAACAAAACAAGTTAAAAATATTTTATGCTAGCTGTTGTACGCGACTTCGTCCGCTTTACTTTATAAAATATAGCCTATAGGCTGATAATATACTCGCTGATAATATGGCTTTCTATAGATGAAAGGATTATAAAAAAAAATCGCACAGCTGTTTTTGAGTTTATTTATTACAAACAAACAAAAATACAAATCTTTTTTCTTTATAATATTAGTACAGATAATTGTGGTGTTAATATCGTCTCTACAGCCTTCCCTGTGCCGCACACGTCGCGCATACATCACGGCATTCGAACCATTATTCTAATTGGTCACAAATTATGCCTGATCGGGTTAGCGTTTAGCTTAGTTCGGCTTTAGATGGGGTGACCAGGACCACGCACTGTGCACTGCACTCTCTAATTCAGTTTATTATCCATTGTGATTGATTATTGTGTGGTGAACATTTACTATTTAATAATTACTCTTATAATTTTATGCAAATCAAAATACTGCAATCTAATATTAATTTCTTCTAAGTACTGTTACAACACGCTGCATTTTTGTATTCTTTTTAAAAAATTGATTTTTTGCAAAAATATTTTATAATAGTTATTCTGATTCTGATTTGATTAGTAATTACACTATTACGCATAAAACTAAACACAATAGAAATTTCTGTTATTTAGAATACAATTTATTTGCTGTATTAAGTATTCAGTCTATAAACTAGCCGGGCCTCACATAATAGTACATTTTTACTCATGAACTTTAATAGTGGCAGGACACACTGAGTTTCTCATAAAATGAAATAAGTCATGAAATGACCAGCAACAAAGTAATGTAATCATAATAATCTAGCATAGCAGCAGTAACGAAGTATTATTAAAAAAGGGACCACGAAATAACAGCATGGCGCTCTCTAGTGTTTTTCGTAGAGTGTGTAAAGGATAACAAAGCCCTTGTCCCTATCCCTTCCAAATCATTTATATATATTATATTTTCATTGCAGCACCTTCTGTCATGTTGTGCTTGTTTTTACGGCAATGGTAGACAGCCATTATAGTAGTGGCAGAGCTCACTGCGTTTCGCAGTCATTTGGGAAGCCCGTCTAGCAGCGGTAACCAGGTATCACCCTCTTACAGAAGACCACCGTGAAATAACAGCATTAGATACTAAAATAATTTTATTAAGATTTTTATATTTATATTAATTTCCTAACTGTCATAGTCTGCAGTTTCAACTAATTGAATTTTTTTTGTCCAATCTGTTCTATCGTAGAAATAATAATAGAACTGTTTGGACTAACCCAGAATTTTCTTATTATTTGACCCATTCCAATGTGGGAATTTATTGCTCATGCATAAAATGCTCGTAGATTGAAGAATCTTTAGTGAGCGTATTGATTTCAATTACCAAAAATAAATGAAAGGTACATGAAAAGAATGTTACGAAATATCCTAAATAAAAATTTCCTTAGCGCAGCAAAACACAATTTTGAAGAACGTTCGTAGTCCACATTCATATGAACATTAAAACCACAGGCCGTCGAAACACAATCGCATTAACATAACACGAAAATCCCATAAATGTGTGACATTTGTTTTAACACCCTTCGAAGGAAGCGAATGCGGAGTGTTAAACTCCCTTTAATAATTATTATAGATACATTATATTATTATGTGTAAAAAATTAATTTAGTGTAAATTATTTAATATTTTCCACATAATAAAATTTAAATTGTTCAAATCTTCACAATTTCGCAATAAAGCTTTAGAAGCATAGATTTATCATATTATCATAGTATTACCTGTTCTTAATTTAAAAATATCTTGTACAGATAACTAGCGTTTGCTCGCGCCTTGGACCCATTTCTTTCATGCCTTAATTACTGAACTGATCATCATGAAATTTTGCATACAAGTTATCAGGGATACAGAAAAGTACATACGGTACCATTCAACAAAAAAAGGTACTGTTTCCGAAGGATCATCAAAAATAAAAATAAATATTCAACGCCTGACAAAAATATATGAGCAATAAAAATTGAATAAATATTTAAAAGAAAAAGAAGCGAGGACGAAGTCGCGGGAGGACTTCATATTTGCTTTATGTACACATCAATCTATTAATGCAATGACAGAGGCCACAGCTAGTTTATAGAGGTACCAACGACATATTTTATATCTAGGAAAAGAAGATTTTAATGTGTTGTTATATTTTGATGAGGAAGTGTTGTGTATGATACAATTTTAGCTCAGCTATTTTGACTCTCTACCAATTTACTTTTTGCTTTATGTACAAAAACACAGGGTGTAGGTACTTAATATACATAAAACCACATAAATAACTAACATAAAAATGTAATTAATTAACCACATCAAATGGGTCGTAATAATTAAAACGAAGTTAAGTAGATTGTTGTCTTGTCGCAGATTACAACGGTATCTACTTAACCCCTTTCGTTTTAAAACTCCTACTGTCAGTATAAAATATAGTTTAGGCACATCTAGTACAGATGGCAAATAAAGTAACACAATAATGTTTTTTTTTTTAAGATTCTTTGTATGTTTTATATGTTCGAAGTAATGGGTAATCTCCAAAACTTCTTGATAAATTCTGAAAAATTTTTCACAAATAGATGGCCACCATACTAAACATTAGTATAATAAAGGTGATATTTTATTAATCATTTTGCTTTAACGGTCAGTCTCAGGGGCCCCAGGTTCGATTTCCGGCAGGGCCAACTTTGAAAATGAACTTTTCATAGTTGTCTCTGGTCTTGATCTGACAAGTAGGGGCAGGGCACATTGTGTTTGACGTTGATTGTATTATAGGTGACGGTAGCCACTTTATCATCAAGTCATACTTTACATAAAAAAAATCAGAACAACGCCGGAGAAAGCATCGTTTATATATATATGAGATTATAATGTTGACCAATATAAACATATTTTTAAAACTAAACAAATCCATAAAAGCTACATATAAATGAACATTAAAAAATAGGTAAGATAAAAATCGCATATAGATAGACAAAAAGTAATTTCGTTTTCCTGTATTGATTTGCAGACTGTTGTGTACTTTGTATATCCTTAAAGTTCTGTGATTGATTAAAACATATTACGATAATTATTTATTCTATTTAGAATGTTTTTCACTCTTCTTCAACGAGTTTATTTTATATAATAAAAGATAGTAAGGACTAGTGAGGCATGTTAAAATAGTTACCCGAAGAGATCAGTAACGCAAAAACCATTTGTTTTGCCAACCCTACGTGGGAATGTTTACGAAGTGCGTGATCTCTTTATCATTTTGTCCTGCCTAATTTGACTCTTTGTATGGCTTTTTGTCACGGTTTACAGCAGTAATGTGTGTGGTACTATAACTCTTCATAATAATTGTATTAAGGCGTAGAATATAATAGCGCCTGTTTTCAAAATTTATAAAACTTTTCAAATTTTCTTTATTTTGTAGGTAAAATAAAATTTTATAAATAATATAGTATATATTTTTAAATAATATGTTTCATAATAATACCTAGTGGGCTGTATAGAAACGGTAACCGTAAAATTTGGCTTAAAAGCAAACACGAGCCTACAAACCCCAGCAATGTTTTATTCAAATTTACTTACATTTATAGTAACGAAAACGAGCTGTGTACGGAATTGTATTCCCTTGCCACACCATATATCTTCTTCAAGTTCTGCCTCCACTATGCGGCGCTTACTTATTTTTGGAAAAAAAAAGAACGGGAGAATTCGTGCGTTTAACCTTTAGTTAAACTTTGTTGGATGCAGTTCAATGTTACATATTCTATTAAATAAAGTAGTATTCGAACTGTTGTAAATAAGCTATTAAAACGTAAGCAATTATAGTCCAATGACTTGAAAGCTCAGCTCACAGAATTGCTAAAGTACATTTCTTTTTCATGATCAATCCAATCTTTTTCAAAAATAATGATGACTTGCTTTAACGGCAGTTAAAAAATGGCGAAGATCGTGAAGAAAACAATTTTATACATGTTTTATGTAGATTTTGACATGAAAGTTATTTTTTTTATGTAGATAGCGCAAATTAGATATTAGATTAGATATTTTATAATATTACAGCTATTTTAAACCCGTACCTATCGTATTAAAACCAAAATTAAGATTTTAAGCTAAAGATAAGTAAGTCACATCGAATTATTCTTTTCATTTTCACGTCGGCAACCGAATCGGGGTTTTTTTCTTATTCTGAAGCAATTTCTCATATCATAACTCTAACAATAAATAATACCCGGGTGTCTTATAAATTATTATCGTGTTAGCTCACTGCTCATTTGCTGACGAAGTTCGGTTCCCTGGGGAATTGAACCAATCACGGCTCGGCGTGAGATGTGAACTTATTATGGGAAAAAGTATACTACAGGTGGGTATACAAGTAGACAAGTAATTCCAGTAGCTAGAAACACAACATTATAAGAAAACTTGGCGTAACAGAATTTAATTACTTATTTCGAAAAAAAAAAAATTACTTCGAAAAAAAATATCATACGTTAATTACTCGCAAACCAAAGTCTAAGTTCCATAAAAATAACTTTTAAAAGCTTGAAAAACACAACAACATAAAATATTTATTCATAACTCAACATAGGTATTGCACAGATTTTAACTATTTTCATGCATATTTATGGAATATAGGCTAAATATTTGGCCTATACTTTTTCCTGTCAAGAATATTGAAGTTTATTTGTATAAAATATAAAACTGAACAATGAATATTGTGAAAATTAATTTGTATTTCTTGTTGATCTATTACTAATCTTAAATATACTTTAAACAAATCATTTAATTTAATTAAACAATCGCATAAATACTTAAACTTGATATACCTACAACACTCAATCGCAACAATAATTTCTTGTCTACTATCTAGTCTGAAATATTAAAATTGTATATCCGAAATATAACAAAGAAAATTAACCGCCTTCATAAGGTGAGCGATACATCAAATAGTATTAGAGATGCGGTGCCGACGGCAGCCGCTGACGGTGACATTTTTCACAGCGAAGTGCGAACGAAACAATCCCTGATTAATCTGCACCGGTGAGGATATCTATTGATGTTATACTGTAAAATTTGCGAATAAACCTTTTTGATACTCGCTAACAAATTAATATTGTAATTTTTATCTGTGCATTTTTTATCATTTTTTTTCTTTAGTATAACTTTAAGTTCTGAAAAATGTTAGTTTATTTACTTTTAAACTTATATAATCGTTTGAAATAACAGCACACGTGCTTTGGTTGACCACATAAAATAACAGCCAACATGCTTTGGTTGACCACAGTGAGTTAAAAGAACATATGCTTTTGTGGTTCATTGGGTGAACTATAAATCTTTAGACGGGTCACGGGACGGTTGCCACCTTGAGTGGATATCCACTCTGATTGCTTACTTTTCACTTTTAATAATTAAAGGTGTTATAAAATATCAAAATCTTTTAATGTAGTAAATATTCACACCAATACTTGCCGGTGAGTTGGTGGTGCATTAATATTTTGGTTCAGTTTTTCGCCGCCAATTCCCCGGAGCTAGTCCCGGACAAAGTAGGGGGAAGTTATTACTGAGGGGGGAAGTGCTCAGTCTCAATAAATTATTGGAGATGAGCGAGAACATTAACTAATTACGGACACCGATACCTGAGCAGTGTTGTCTTGTAAATTTATTTTGAAAAATATTGAGGACTAACTATTGATGGAGCTTTTAGGATCTGAAATCTGATATATTAGATAAATTTAGTTTTATTCGATAAGCAAGCATATTGCTTTTTACAAATTACTTAGATTAATATATTATTGGTAAAAATAATTTACGACCTTAAGAGGTCTCACTAGATGGCTGGATTAAAGGACAAATACAGAAGGCGGTACTTCTTGATACGGCATGTATTGTCAAGAAATTTGCTACTCTGCAGTCCTTACCAGCGGTAGCTTGGGGCTTGTCACGCTTTTAGCGGCACTGTAGTTTTTTTTATTTTATATTTATATACATATTTATGTTCCTTTTTAATATTTATATTGTAAAAAAATTAAAATTTGATAAATAAATAAGTGTAAATAGTGATAATAGTTTATTTATAACTCATACAGATACAGAAAAATAAAACTACATATACAAAAATCTTTTCTAGATAACTACCGTCACCAATTCTATATTTTTATGTTAAGATCTACAGACAGGCTGACGGTGTACTTGATGGTTACCGTCCCCTTAGCCTATAGGCAACGTTTTTGTTTTGTTTTGTTTTGTTTTGTATTATTTAGAAGCAACTTTACAAGTGCTGCAAGCGCATTGCCCATCATGGTAGGATTAAGGATGAGGATAAAGAGGGAAAAGGTCATGGGCTCTATACACAAATTGGACAATATTTAATAGGATCACGACTGAAACAATTTTTAATGCACTATCGGTAAGCAGTCGGTATGCAGTCAGAATGTAATCAGAATCAGAATGTAATATTAGAATCAAAATACAAATACAAAAAGATATTTGCAGAAATGATTTTATTCAACTATTATATATAACATATAGACTTTAAGACTTTTTCCGCCAATTGCAAATCCAACTTAAACACAAAGAACCAACTGTAATCGTGGCTCTTTGTTGCAAACAAAATGCAAATCCAGACGTTTCACCCTTTGCCGGCATTTATATTTAATTCAGGGGAACGGAATGCAGGTAACAATCGAGCGAAACACTGGTAACTGTTGTAAGTGTAAACGAAGAGGAAAGTACGAAAAATTTTCCGAGCTCGGGAAAAAGAAGTAAAAAGAAAAAAAAAAACAAAGTGAAACTCAGCCTTCCTTATTTCCCCTGACGATGCCCTGCCGACGTTCCCGGTTTTCCCCGGAAATGGAAAATATTGCGATAAGGCGCATTATAGATTAAACACGTCCCGCGACTTTAATGTGTTCGTCGGTGATCAAATGTCGCAGATATCGCATGTGTTGCTATTAAAGAAGTTAAGTTAAAACATAAATAATGCTCTTCAGATAAGGGGTTGTTCTTTTATGTAAATATTTTCAGTTTAATAAGATCTTTTGATTAGATATTTTATTTTATTTCTTTATTTCAATAATTTTTGTCTCAAAGACAAAAATCCTCAAGGACAAATTTTCAAAGACATCAATCAAATTGCTTTTAAATATTACTTAAAATTAAAAAGAAGGATGCCAATTTAGGTAACACCTCCAAATATACTTTAAAAGTAGCTATCCAAAGGTATATTACACAGCTTGGATAGCTATTTTTGAGTTGAACAAAAGTGGCCCTATTTTCAAAATATGTCGTTCAGAGTTATGCTGTAACTAAGCATGTGGTTTTAGCAATAGCCAAAAATAATATTTTACATTGTGAACTTTCGTATGTGAAAACCGAATTAAAATCGGTCTACCCATTCTCGAGGTTTTGAAGCGTACACAACTTAACATTTTTATAAAGATTTCTTAAGTAAATTTGTATGTAATTTTTTTTATTGAAAAGCTTATAAACTTTAAGTCTTTTACAAGGCCGATATAAGTAATTGCAGTCGGATTCATAACTAAAAGTGAAGCATCGTTCGTTGGTGCGTGCTGGTAATCGGTATTAGATCAGAATTTAAAGCCGCACGCACATGTTGCGCGCTCGGATTACGATATTGAGGAGTACCCTCTTTATGTACGTTGAGCTAGCAATACCAAAACCATAAGGATGCATTGAAATTTATATGAGAACACGCCTGAAGACAGAGGCGATATTATTCTTATCAAAAAGAGAAAAAACATCTGATGCTATCATTTATTATTCCTGTTTCAACATTTTACAATCAGTTTTGTATATAATTGAATGCTTATTTGCTTATTAAATTACAAAAAAATATTAATAGTTGGCGGATAACATAATTATTGCGATAATGAATAACATAAATTTTATCTTAGACTAGCTGTTGCCCTATGTCCATTCTGAAATTCCTTTCTAACTATTGGTGAAGGTTTTTTTTTTAAATCGGATGAGTAGTTGCGGAGATTACGTCCTAAATACAAAGAAACAAACATTATAAGCTTTACCTCTTTATAATATTAGTATAAATTATAATAAATAAATTTAAACCTTATCATTATTTACTCTATTTATTTAATTTAACACTAATTTTTGTTATTTTCCCATAAAATAAAAAATAAAGTTAGATAAACTTTGCATAGTAAAGCGCGTTTTATTTATGTAGTATTACCAACATAACGTACGCGATAAAAATGAACAATCGGCCCAAGTGTAACACAAGTACGTGCGCATATGGTAAGACTAATTCCACGCACTGCCCCTACATGCTGGGGTTGAAAATAAAATAGAAACTAAATTAGGGGAAGATGATGCAACGACACACCCCTTCGATTTCTGATAAATTCCATTATACTCTTATATCGAAACACATTAGCTACTTACCATTATTGATGTTAGAAGATACGTGATATTTTATACCAGAATTTCGCTTCTCAGAAAAGCTATAACAATTTCGAAGACATTTTGTATATATAATTCAGCTTCTATGTTTCTCCAGATTACGCAGACAATACTGATGTTTATATCTTATAGCGTTTTAATCCGCATTTCCACTCCCGTCATCTATTGATAAATTTCAGAAATAAAGTATTGTATTATGTTACAAAATTTTTTGCCAGGTTTTAGGTTAATCTATCTTTATGCAAAAGTCATACTAAACCATTTAATGGTTAAGTCATGATTGATTTAAACAACCGATCATATTCATAGAAATTGATGGATCTATAAAATATTAGCTGGAACCGATCTATATAAATTCATACCTATTAAAAACTTAAAGAAAAAATATAACTACTTTCTAAAAGTACCACTTTAAAAATAAATTCAAAACTCATTAAAACCCTGCATATGTGTAGCTATATTAATCTCTAAATAAAGAAGTTGTAGAAATAAAAATAATAAAAAAAAATCTAAGTAAATAAATCTAAGTAACACACTCAGAATTAATTCTATAGACTAAATTTATTACGTATGTATTCTCAGAAGTTCATTCAAGTGTATTGGTAATTTTGAAATGAATTCTAATAAATAAGAATTCTATATCTCTATGAACTCATGATGAGCTACGAACATGGGCAATTGTGTCTGATCAAATATTTGTTAAAAATAGAAACAAAATTTAAATGTTTTTCTGGTAATGATGAAAATCATTAATTTAGATCGTAATTTATCAATGTTCGTGGTTCGTAATTAAAATTGTTCTGTCAATGAGTAGGTAGACAGTATATTAACGTCTGAATCTAACACAATATATCTCGCAATGTTTAAGTACGTATTGGGAATTGATCAGGAGTTAAGTCACGATTGTTGCAACGTCCGGGATCATTCCTCCGGGATTCATTATCCGGGAACGCCAGGACTGATTGCCGGCACTGTCTGTATTCTATAGACAATAGAAATGTTGAATTGTAAACATACAGTATATACAATATATGGGTTAACCTTTGACAAATATCCCAAAATGTCATTATTTTTGCACAATTTAAACGGAAATATTTTATAACATCATGGCTTCCTTATTCATCAGGTATTCCTATGATTACAGTAGTGTCCAGCAACACCCTCATGCTGGCATAAATGTATTTTGCAATTATTTTCATTGAGTAGTCAAACATGAGTAAAGATTTATAACCAGTTATAATAACTTCCATAATCAGCTCCCTTTTGTTAAGGGATGTAATGATTTTGATAGTTCGAGGGGCGTGTATGTTTGCGAATTATAATTTATTCAGCGCAGCGGGTGTTTCTTACTTCGTACAAATTGCTTAACATGTGTGCATTTTGTTTTTGAAATCGATATGTTTTGGGGATCATGGATAACAGGTTTATTATTTCTTATGCATTTATGTAAAAAGCAGACATGGCTCAGAGTAACGATCAATAACGCCAATCTGAAAAAATAAAAAATAAACTCCAATCTTCTATATATATATTAATAAACAAAATTGTTTGTAATGGCATAATAATTGCTCTACTAAAAATAATTTTTTTTTTGTTTGTTTGTTTCGGCTAATCTGTTGGACGACTGGATTGATTTGGAAAATGGTATCCATGCAAAGCCGGGCCGGGTTGCTAGTTAGCAATAAAACTGTAAGTAAACTATATTTGCAGTAATATACTAAGGCTGTCCTACGGAAACTCGTTACTATACAACCCAATAGCAAAATTAGACGTGATTTTTTCATATTATTTAAATTGTTATTTTTTTGTTGTGAATCATTTAGTTTTAATTAGTTTCAAATATTGAATTCTACTCAATAAAGTTTAATACTTACTATTAAGTTGTAAAATTCAGAATATCCGCTAATTATAAACAGTAAATCTTAATTCATCTCTATAGCAAAGTACTACAGGAGTTTTTTGGTATCTAATTAATAAAAACCCGGCCCATTAACGCTGAAATCGATCTACCTCTTTTACTAACAAGTTGATCCAAACATCCCCCCTGTGTATTAAGCCAATAACGCAAAAAAGAGGGGCACAGAGTACTAAATGAACCATCTCCAGTAACTTGTGAATATTTATGAGCTGCCATTTGTGTTTGTTCATAGTTGTGAGAAAATTAGTCTATTACTTTTTGCCTCGTACGCCCTGAGAACATTTATCTTTTTTGTATGTATATTTTTCTTATTTTATGATAAGGTTGCCAGAATGGTCAACTTATGGTAGATGGCTACCGTCGCATATAACACAAGCAACGCCACAAGTGCTGCAGGTGCCCTGCCTACCATACTAGAATGTATGATAGGTTCACTGACTTCACTCACTTAATGTCCATTTGATAGTAGGTGGTTACCGTCGCCTGTAACACAAGCAACGACATAGTGCGTGCCGATCATAGAAGCATTAAGGATATGGAAGGGATGGGATAATGGGCTCTGACATCACTTATTCAATTACCAAACACACAAGAGCACCACATGCTGTTATTTCACTGTGGTCTTCCAAAAGGGTGGTTACTGCTGCCAGACGGCTGACAAGCTGCCTAGATGAACTGCGAAACATAATGTGCCCTGCCACTACTTGTCAGATTCAGACCAGAGCCAACTATGAAGAGTTCATTTCCAATATTGGCCCAACCGGAAATCGAACCCGTGACCCCTGAGACAGGGCGATAAAGCAAGCACCTTTCTTAATGATCGGTTGAGTAGTTCAGGCACGAAAGCGTAACACACAAACTTACTTTCGCATTTATAATATTAGTTAGGATCGTAGGTAGGCTACTCAAAATATGATTCAACTTCTATCCACAGCATGTCAAACTTTCACTACAAAGTTTACCTCGTCGGAGCTGGAAATTAGCATATGGCAGAATAACGACAATTCCATGGCACGATGTTGAGTTCCAAGTGCAATAAAGCAATTATAACTGTCATATTTCACCCGTAGTCGCTGTATTTACATTTATATTGGAGGCGCGGCGAACACTCGTCCTCGACGCATTCGTCCCAATGATTTAGAATTTAGATTGACTTTATAATTTTAGAAGTGAAAAACATACGTATTTTGTTTTAAATTTCACAACTAGAACAGAAAAACTAATAAATTGGTACAGTGTATTTAAGTCACACTTGAAGTTAATTTTATTGTTCTACCACTTATTCTTGTATCCAAACTTTATTTTCTTTATGAATACTTTATTCGTATTTTACTAAGATCTGATAAAATTATTGTGTTCATCGAGATTAGGTCGCTTTAGTTAACTTGTTAGCAATTTGTAGGTTTATCCGGGCTTAACTTCGAAACGAATGAATCGACATTAATAGCACTAAGCATGTAGATTCAGATAAGAATCTAGACTACTATAATGCGCTACTACGAGTATGTCGCTGGCAAATCGCTAGCCATATTTTAACTAAAACGATTAACTCTTTTTAATAAAAGGATATTTGAATTCACAGTTCGTGGTTATAACCTAAGGTTATTTTACATTCTATTTTAATAAATATTCTTGTTTCCTAAGAAGGTAGCAATACTTGAGGAAACTATTTGGAAATTCTTATCGCGAGTAGAATAAAATCGGCGACATACGCGTATTTGCGATTCGGTTCACGACTGCGTTGCACTTTTCCTGATTCCATTTGGGAATAACTGTGTGGTCGCAGAAAACTCACAAATCAGTACTTTCATTACAACCATACGTGCGGATCTACATGGGCTTAGATTGTTTGCCTTTTCCAAGAAAATATTTTAACTGAAACTATTTTTTTAACATATATTTATGTTAATTTGTAACATGCAGCTATTGATGGGGAGTTGCCTTACCACTAAAACTCTCGTCTCACCTTTGATAAAACCAAATAATTGTTAGAAAGGAAATAGAATAAAGAGTATGAGAAGATAGTGGGAAGACCTTTGACTTTTCCTACTCACTGCTGACCCCGATAAGCCAAAAGGTAAAATTATATAAAGTGAGGGTTGAGGAAGAGTGATTGGGGTATCCTGTACTCACATGTATACTAAGTGTTCAATGTGTTGTTATTCATGGTTGTCGTTCGTAAGTGAGTGATTAAGATAACTGCCTCCAGAAGGTTTGCCCAGTTATCTGCTTTAGAACAACTTTAATAGAATAATATTACACATGGATATGAATTTACATTATTATAATTATAAACTAAATTTTTAATATTTTAGGACTAACGCTACCACAGTTCTCTTACAAAGTTCACTTGACGTTAACTGAAATTTTTTATTTTTTATTTAATCAGTCCGTCCAAACATTGCTTATAACTAATTCAAAAAATTCTTATTACTATTATTATTCTATGTTCTTATTATTCTTATTATTCTATGTTCGTCTTATTACTTACATAAAAAGGCATGATATTTTACAAGTTTACAAAATATGTTATTCAAAACATAAGATGGTTCCCATAAATTCCATATAATTGTGGTTTTCTGAGAGATTCAACTAAAATATTTCTTGTTTTTTTTTTTTTTAATTTTTTAATTTTTTACTTAGCTCGAAAAAACTAAGTAATTTAACTTGCAATACTTTGCAATAGAGAAAATAATATATCCTACATTCCAATAAGACGCCACCGCTAATAAAACTTGAAATCCCATGACAGTTTAGAAATTCTTAACATGCAGCCACCAGATAAATAACTTTGACAGTGCCCATAATAGCTTTTTCAATGGTCACGAGTGGGAAGCACGTTTTTTTATCCCATTATTGTTACTGAGAAATTGTAACAGTTTTGACGAGTGACCTGGCCGTTTTTCTTCCGCGCTAGTCGGCTGGAATGAAAAATTTTCAAGTTGGTCCCCCCGTAGTCCCCTGGGTGCCGTAAAACTCCGTCGGACGCCGGATACGCCGCGGCCTGACCGCCGCCGGACAATTTGTCATATTCATATGTTAACGTGTCCGTCTTTTCTTGCAAAAAGTGGATAACTTAATTCCGGGACGTGCGGCCGGTTTATTCGATTTGTGGACATTCAAATTTTACGTCTTGTTATGGTAATACAGGTGTTGTCTCGCCTCGAGCTTACGCGTCGGTGTGAGGGCTGAGTTTGTTTTCTATTTTTATTTCTTATTCAATTTTGTATGCATCGAATTTGAAAAATTCAAACATGCTTTTGTTACTTTTACTGATCTCTAGGCAAAAGTTTATACTTGGAGTAAATACCTGGCTATATACATATAATGGTGCCAAAAGTAATCATTAAAATGTGATTATAGATTGCTTTTGACAATAAGTAAAATAATAATGATTAATTTAAGTAAAAATATACAAAGTGAATTAAATATTTATTATCTACATAACATTTTCGTTTCGTTTCTTTTCGTGTAATTTTATATTATGAAATGAAAATTACATTTAATAAATATTTAGTGTTGTGATAACAAAAACTGATACATAAAAAACAGTTTCTTAGGCATCTTACTAATAGAATAAATACGTCACGTGTGTTTCTCTAGTACCTACTTATTTAGTGCTTAGTTCATAAATACACCATTTATGTTATAGTCTGATAAGGATTATTAATAATATTTCACGAACTCTAAAATAAATTCAATACTATATCTCCTACAATATAAAATCCGTCTTTTATGTAGTAGGGTGACCATGAATACGGTTGTGTAGCCCCGCGCCAATATCAATAACTGTGGGCAATTGATGACTTGTCCGATTTGTTCGGATGAATCGTTTCTCACCGGCTTTACGGGCAACATGTCCCACATTGACATTACTACTTGGCTACCCTCTGTTTAGTCATTTTATTGATATCATTCGTCTTATAAATTTTTGGACATATTCATATTGACGTTGAAAGTTACACAAATATAACTGAACACTTCTGGACTATTGATTTTGTTGAATAGGTTTTTTTTTTTATATTAAGGTCGACAGACAGGCTGACGGTCCACTTTATGGTAGGTGGCTACCGTTGCCTATAACTTTAACACTTATTTGCAATAATTATTTAAAAAATATATATTATACTAGCTGTCCCGCTTCCGGTGCAATTTTTATAATAAATATTTACTTAATACAGCCGATAAATTACCTTATTCTCATGGAAGCTCATGGAACTCACAGTTGTTTTAAGACTTATTTTAAAAGTTATCTGTGAGTTTCTCACAGATGGGTGTGTAAGGTAATTTATAACTCTCATATAATAAACAAATAATTTACAATAAAAAAATACTATAAATTGAGATAAAAACTATTCTATCTTTTAAGTTGGACCAAATTACACATAGTTACAAAGTTTTATCAAAATCGGCTCAGTAGTTTAGAAGTTCATCGAACATAATAATAATAATAATAATAATAATAATAATAATAATAATAATAGTCGCCAATAAGCCTGACATCGTGGTTATTGACCGATCCCAACGCCGGACGATGCTTGTTGACATTACTGTTCCACATGACGAAAACCTCGTGAAAGCCGAAAAAGACAAACTTACCAAGTACATAGACTTGGCTCACGAGGTGACCGCCATGTGGAATGTCGATTCGACAATCATCGTCCCGATAGTCATATCGGCGAATGGCCTTATAGCGAAGAGCCTCGACCAACATCTTAAGAGTCTCTCGCTAGATGGATGGATCAAGGGTCAGATACAGAAGGCGGTACTTCTTGACACGGCACGAATTGTTAGGAGGTTCCTCACTCTGCAGCCCTAACCACCGGTAACTTGGGCCTTGCCCCGCTACTTGCGGAACTCTAGATTTAAGTTTTTTATAATATTTATTGTTTTTTTAATTTATATTGTAAAAAATTTAAAACTAAGAAAGAAAAATATATACTTGGATAATAATAATAATAACCTTTATAATAATAATAATAATAATAATAATAATAAATAATAATAAAAAAATCGCGGAATTATTTCATCCGATCTTGAGTTATGCGCTTAGCAACACATTTTGCGATTAATTTTTTTTATACAGATAGATAGATAAAGAATAATTAAATTTACTGAAATGATCATCTATGATTTTATCTAGTGTTAGAAACAAACTACAATTACGAAAAACCAAAAAATATTCGAATTATAAATCACAACAAATTAACTAATATGCACCGAATGCACTGTGAAGCCGGCTGGTGCCGCTCTAAAACGCGTAACCCTCGAATTACTTAATGAAATCCACTTCATTAGCATACTTATCATTACCGCGGCTTATTACCTTAAAACGAGATCCTGCGGTGTCACTTTATCGCTCGATGCAAAGTAAACAGAATTTTTGTCACTATGACCAATGAAATTAACAGCCGCGACGCGGTCGCCTCTAACTTATGACAGGGCGACACGCGATCGTGTCAGTAATGACAGAATAATAAATTATGTTGTAATAACTTATTATAATGTACACCAGAGTTTATGATAGTCCCGTGTGCCGCTAATGGAAGAGGGGTAAGTGGGTTATTCATTAGCAAATTTAATAAATTAAATGTCTTTACTTTAAGGTGAGGCTGTAATTAAATAGCTAATTAATATTTTGTTGTTTTTTTAACTTAACAACAATTTAGTCTATTCTATATTTAAATGTTTCAAATGTTTTACATTACTGGGATATTTTTTTTTTGGTAATTTGAAAATGTGTTTAGGTGTCATTAAATACATTACGAAAATAAAAAATCGGTGCAACAGCAGATACCTATGTTCATCTTAATTTCATTTATAAGCAATCGGACATCGTTTATGAAGCAATTTATTATTAAATTGGTCTAATGGTATGAAAATAAAATAATACCTATATATGTAGGAAAAGAAAATAATTTGCATTAATTTATATATATATACATAATATATTACCTAGCTCTATAGATAGTATAAAATCGATGACGGCCTCTGTCTGTTTCTTCGCTAACAATTCAATAGAGTTTAATATACTTAGTTTTCACTAATATAAATAGCGATAGACGAGGAAGGGTATCATTATACCGTGTATACCTATATAATTTTTTAGAAAATTTGCATCCTTGCGAAACGGGGCAGGGTCGCTAATGTGGTATACTTATAACTTGAAAATTATCCTTATATTGATCAAAATGCAAAAAGAGCAAATATATATTTTTATTTCTTAAAAGAGACATTATTTTGATATATTGTAATCCACCATTATTTTGTTCACATTATCTATTTTTGAGATAGTCACAAAAAGTTATGGCTAAAGTCGCAGCTTAACCTTACCAACACGGGACGTAGGTACTTACTTACTTACGAAGAAATGATTAAATCCAAAAACGGGTAGTGTTTTAAAGCCATGTTAATAAACATTCTATTATCTTTAATTCGATGTTAAAATAATCTTAATAATAGACAAATTCTAATTAATTATTATATTCGCACAATTTTCAAGTTCTTGATTTTGCCTATTAAGTTTTAGATATTTGAGTTCAACGCTTACAAAATTCACGGCAGTAAGAAATATGTGTAGCGGCGTTTTAATTCCATTACTTAACCCAATAAACTCTGTAACTGCGTTATAAATTTAAGTAGTTTATTTTAGTTTAGTAAACAAATGCGCACAGTTACCTACTTACTATGCACCCTTAGGGAGACTACCGGTATCAAATAGTTAATTTTTAATTACAATTTTATTACTGACTCGCGTCTCATCCAATTACTAAAAGAAATATTAAAGGGCATAATTTATTTTTTATCAAATTCGTATTTCATTTGAGATGTTAATATTGCTTCCAGTATCCGCTAACGCCATCTATGAATGAAAGCTGAACTAACTTGTTGGTAAAATAACTATTATTACATTCAAACTGTGTAATTCAAATATGTTTATAATTTTTATATGAACTTTCTTGTGGAACTTCTTAAGAACTTTCTTCGGAAGTGAAATCTTGAACAATAATTACGTGTGTGGCACTCCGGGAGTGCAGACAGCTGCACTCCCGGAGTGCCACTGTTTTTTGAATGTTTTCTTTTAATGCAATATGTTGCAATGCATAAAATTCATATTAGAAATATTTAGTAGTGGTAGGGCACATAGCGTTTAGCAGTCATAAATTGGACAACCAATCTCGCTGAAGTAAAGTCTTCTGCCCACTACACGTGTAAGGAACGTATCAGACACGAAAAGCAACACGATACGCTCTACTATGCCCAGTGAAACGGATCGACGGCGTTCTGAGCTCGTATGTTGCCCGTATGTTGTCCATATGCAACATCCACCAAAACCGATAGGAAACCATTTCATTGTCGCATGCGTATCAATGTTGCGTGGACATCTTTTTTCACAATATCCATATATTTCGGGTGTTGTAAATTATATAAAAACTCATATTTTCGTACACATTCGATTAACTTCTCATCCTCCATTTTTTTTTTTGCCGACAATTTGTTGACGCTCCGTGCATGGCACGCGACGGTGTTAGTCGGTGACGGAACGGTCTAGTGGGAGTAGTATCATACTTTTCAATACAAAAAATATATTTTTGCCTGACACGTTCCTTGCACGGTCATAGTATGGTATGGTGTAGTGGGTAGAGACCTTAACCCTAACATAAGACCATTGTGAAATACAGGAGAATGTGTGCAGTGAGTGAAGGACGCTAGAGCTTATTTCCCTATACTCTCAAAATTCCTTCCACTATATTCTTTTAAGGTCGGCAATGCCTTGCAACTCTTACGGTGTTGCTTATGTTAATAATAGGAGACGGAAGTCAGCCTACCTGGTGACCATCTCCATTTCTAATGAATTTATTAACAAATATTCTATCAATAGAACTATGTGGAATATTTATTCCCTTTTGTTCAATCAATACAAAGTATTTTCCGTTTAGTTCTACGATAGAATAAAAATAGTAGGACTACATTGAATAGAACTAAACAAAATTTGTAGTTCAGATGCTTTTAGATAACACTGTGTATAAAGTCTTTGAAATTCCTTAATGTAACCTCATTCTAAGATAATTTATAACCTGAAACAGATCGCGTCTTCACCACTAAAAAAACCCTTTGAAATTCGAGTCGTAGTATTGGATGTAAATCTGTATTCCCCACGCTTTTCGATGCGAATACGATATGCGTTATCCGCTAATGCCACTTGGGATAGCGACTAGTGCTTTGTGCTCAAAGGCACCTGTTTTTTTTTTTTTGTAAACAGAATCTATTTTCGTCAGTTTGTATTTGCATTTGAGTATATTGATATTAAGGCTTTCCGTTTGGGTCTTGACTACATATGATATGTTGTGATTTTAAACAACCACAAGATATCTTATGTAGTCACAGAGTAATATCAAATAATATTTAGAAATATCTGGGACAAATGTATATATTTCTATACTAACACAATAAATCTGAAGACTTTGTTTGTTTGTTAAGATTTTACGGCTTAACTAAGCAACCGATGAAATTTTGTTTGTTCTTTGTCAGGGTTACAGAATAGGACATGGTACCTTTCATTACAAAAAAAAGTAGTGTACTAGAAATTGAATTATCTGCAAAAAAATTTTAATACTAGAGAAAACTTAGAGCTATAAACACAATGTAAAGGGAATCTGTAATTTATATAATGCTTAGTAATTAATTTAACTCTTTAATAAATTCTAAAAAAAGATGATGGTTGAAATTGATAATTAGATTCAAAAATTTTGATAAAACGTATAAATATTTCATAAATAATATCATAAAATCATACTTTGAATTTCAATAAGAGCTCTCGTACCCCAAAAAATATCCTCTAAACATATAACAGAGTTAGAAAGCAACATACAAATGCACTTGCCTTTACGTTAACATTCACCGTTCAATAAATATGATAAAAATGTATTATTACGACGGAAATGTTACCGTCGGGAGTTAGACCGGCTACAATATTGTTTTTATTTTCACCCCTTTATACGTTGTAACGGTGAAAGTATTGAAATTATGTTTGTTAAACAAGATTTATTGTTAATATTTCGAATACTCGTTTTGCGTTTGTACAGTGAAAAATATCCTTAGACACCTATCGTCTCGCTACGAACCTATACGAATCTTTTGTTAATAATAATAAAGCAAAATTACTATATCTATCACTCAGACGCTTCCAAAACATAAGAGCTTCTCAAACACATGAGTTCTATGTAAATTCATAATCATATCAATAAAACCAATAAAGTCGATGTCCGCCTCTGTATGTTTCTCCTCTGTATGAATCCTCTGTATGAATCCTCTGTATGAAATCATTTGGATTTCGAAGCAGTTAAACTGCTTCGAAATCCAAATGATTTTGATACGGTGAAAACCGTAAATTGGTGAAAGCTTTTTTTAAACCACTTAGGTAGTTTACATACAAACAAACAAAAACCTTTACCTCTTTATAATATTAGTATAGATTGGTACGAGTATAAACGAAAACCAGAAACCAATTAATGCTCGTAGCATTGCGTGTGTAATATTTTTGTATAATGTATAATGTATAATAATGTAATAATAGTCGCGATGTGATAATTTCTATGTGTGTAATATTATTTAAATTCAAATTATAAGTAGGTAACGATCCAAATGAAATTGTGATATATTTTCATATTTGTGTGGTCTCACAAATCCCTTGACAGACGCCAGTCCAGGGCCTTCGCCAGTTAATTAATTTGACAAGGGTTGACCAAGTCTGATCGTTCTGTGTTTGGACATGTCAACTTGTGTATGTAGAAGGGATAATCCAAAGAGTACCGTGTAGCTAATTATAAAGAAAATTACCTATTTAAGAAATTATCAACATTCTTAAATAAATTAGAAAAGAAAAAAAAATTAAGGACACAATTTATGTTTTATTTCTTAATCTTAAATTTTTATATTTATACTTTTATATTACTTACTTTAAGGACCTATGTTGACAAGGGTTGACCTTTATATTACTTACTTAAGGACTTTAAGGACACAATAATATTTAGAGTGGCAACATGAACTGTGAAAACTTGAAATAACTGGTCCTTATATAGCTTTATATAGGGATAGACAAAAAAAATTACAAATCAGGGTAGACAACGAAATTGTACCCCTAATCTAAAATACTTACTTATGAATTATCATTTTGTGGGCTACATACCAAAGAGTTGACTTTGTTAGTATTTCTACTGAAAATACGAACAATTCATTAATCGAACAATTTACCCTACCTAATAACGAGTCAGCTAATTTTTCGTGTAAACAAAGCAAGTCAATAACGTCACCAATAGTGAGGCAATAACAGGGTAAATGTCCCCGACGGTAGCACGTCCTTATTTACTTATTGTAAACTCACATGACAGGTGCCTTAATTGTCGAAATAACATGGCGGGCGCGGTTCTACTACTAGTATCAAAGATTAAAAATTTGATTTATTTTTCGTTAATTTGAAATGGACTTTAACTATGTTCTATAGAATGTTCTAAGAATGCTTTCTAAACATGTTATAAATATTTTTTATGCATTATCAGTATCTAATGACATATCATTAATGTACAATAGTAATTTTTTAAGCTCGATTTTTATTTCTAAAACTGTTTACCTTGAAACATCTTCTCAGAAAAGTAACGAAGTATATATTAGAGTATCAACCGTAAATCTATACTTATATTTTAAAGAGACCGCGGATGTTGTGAGCAGTTTGTTTATATGCTGAGGGTTTCAAGGTATTCCTCGGAACCTTTGAACCTATTGGAAAATTTCATTTAGGTAGGTACTATTTAAAAGGAACATTACTTTATATATAGACATAGGCTATTTTATATTATGTATACTAACTAGTCCACTTGCATTTAGGCGAAGCCGGGGTTGGTCAATATATGTAAAATAAAATTAAAAAATATGTCAATCCGTTACATATTAAATTAGGACTTTCATAACAAAATATAATTAAAACATAATTGTATATTTTATAATACGTTATATACATTATATAATATCACTAACTGTCATAACAAAATGACCTTTTAACGATGGATACGCTTCTGAATCATTAATGTAATCTTTGACGCAACGTTGAACGCAGACCTCATGGGAAATCGACTGTTGCTCGGTAGTTGCGAGCTACGAATAGGTGCCACGACGTAAGGCGGGCGGGGCACGCCTTATCTTGCTATAAATTATAATTAATTTATTGATTAATTTTGGGTCAAATTTGAAAAAACCATAAAAAAACGATTCAGATGTAAAATATACGAACTCCACGTATCCTACATATTCGTAAGTAGAGATTGACGTTTTAAAGCAAATATTTTAAATAACTTTTTGATTAATTACCACCTTTTTTGTTAGAATTAATTGGGTTCCTACTAAAGAGGACAATTTTCTTTTGAAAAAAGTATTTTCTACATTTAATTAAAATGTCTAAAGAATGAAATATAGCTATCACAAATATTATTGTGTGATACCATAATATGCTAATATATTAGTTTAGTGATAGCAGTGACAAGGCACACTGCATTAGGCTGCTCATCTGTCGGCTGTAACCACCCCTTACAGAAGACCACTGTGAAATAACATGTTTTCTGTTATGTTTTCTTGAGTGAGTAAAGGTAGCCAGAGCCCATTTCCCTATACCTTACAAATCCTTTATTCTTAATCCTACAAAGGGCTGCAGCGCACTTGCAGCACTGGTGACATTGTTACCTACCATCAAGTATTTTAATAGATCTTCTGTGAAGATTTTTGTCTTTCTCATAAAATCAGCATTCCGAAGTAATTAATTGTTTGTTACGAAATTTTATATTTAAGATATTGAATTTGAAATTGAATCCTTTAAACATCATTTTCCAAAACAAACCAGTGTTAATTTTATAAACAATACAATTTGTAATTCCACACAAGCAAATCTCAAATTCTATCCACACTAGATGCTTTTATACAAGTTTAACCCGGCAATATTCGTGCAATGGTAGTGGCTGTCGTAAGTGCCAACAATGGAGACTGTTACCCTATCTCTACAAACCGATAATGGAGCGTGAACTCTCCAGGCGACGTGTCTGTCTGTCTCTAAAGGTCGTCTTCATGCAGTGAACAAAATTGTTATTATATTGCATACGAACACTGTTAAAAACACGTATCAATAATCTGTTTTCTAATTCTCGTAAATTTAAAAATTGAAAATTATGATTGATTATGGTGATTACTACAGCTGCTATTGCCCGGTTTATGAGCGCTGGCCGCAGTGTGCCACTCATTATAAAGTTTTTATCGAATCGAAGAAATACACAACACATTCTTCCAAAAGTGTCTTCTAATGTTAGACCGCATAGATTTTCCTAGGCAGGTAAGATTTAACTAGAGTAATAATGGTACCATGTTTTTGAATAGTACCAATAATCAATGAAAAGATCTTACAATTTTCAAGAGAACTACGAAATTCACATAAAAATATTCTTACAAGAAAGAAAAATAATACCATAAAAATATTTTTTTTCTTTATAATAATTATAAAGAAAATATTCTAACAAACTCCCTAAAATTAACACCGTATCTTCGCGAAGGTGTCTGGTACAATAATGTGAGTATAAGCAATAAAAGCTTGCCACCGCAAGCAATATAAACATTGGTAACATAACGATGGGTCGAATACGCCCTGACGGACATAAGCGGGGATCCCGCGAGCAAATTGTAAATAGTGCTGGCTCCCGTTTAGTTTGCAATATTTGTGCGGTTCCGTGTAAATGGAAAAAGGAGGAGCACAGAGCACCGCGTTGACACAGAGAGTTAAAAAAATATTAGTAGTAATGGCTTCAAAGGGCGTTAAAGTAACGCTCGAGTATGAAGTCAATTTATCACTTGACAATGATGGCGAAATTTTGTTGCAATTTATTTTAAATTAGTGACCAGCCTCTGACTTCATTTTCAACTTTAGATTGTTATATTGATTTTTTCACATAAAAAAAAATTATTTTTTTTGAGCTTCACCACTGAAAAAGAAACCTATTTAATAGTCTGCTATTACGTTATACTAATAAAAATCTCAAGATTGCTGCTGATCTATAGGTAAAATATGCTGGAATTTTGTTAGAATAAAACCAGAAAATATTTTGCGAAAATGTCATAACATGTAGGTAAGAATTTTCTAGAAACAATTTAAACCATGAATTTTAACTGTGACTGAAACTTTACTTAAATAAATTTTGATCTTATATTTACCCTAGCTGTAAGTACAGGCATAAGTGTTTATAAAATGTGATATAATTAAGTTTCTATATTTAAACTACCCTGTAAAGTAAAGGGGGTACCACACGGTATCGGAAATGCTGATGTGTGTAAGTCGGCGGGAATTAGACGTTACGACAGTGGGGAATTGCCATGGACTCGGCACGGCCTTAACGGTGTCGTGGCGTGGACCATATTGTAAACCGTGCCGGTGTGAATGTGTCGAACAACGCATATTTGTCTATACCTTTCTATTAGTATTAACTTTGTAATGGTATTGTCTCGTTCTATAGCAACGTAGAGTTTTAGTTGGAAACGTGTGATTAGGTTTAAGTAATTATGACACTTTAATTTCGCTTTGGTAAAACAGTTTTATTTAAATTTTAATAACTGGCTGGTGCCCGCGATTTCGTACGCGATGAAAATCGCCTGGCGACATGTGCAAAAGAAATATAACGCCTGACACGCCGCCTGGCGTTAGGTCTTCGCCCGCGTGGAATATCTATTTCCGTCATGAATTTCCATCCTAACTATCGGTGACAGAATTTTTTCTTCGAAGATTACCCCTAACATACAAACAAACAAATTTTTCCTCTTTATAATATTAGTTTAGATTACTGGCAACATCGATACCACTCACTATCCGCCATTCAAATGTGATCGCTCGTCTTCTTCGTAAAATTCCATATATATATCTGTCTCTCTCTGTGTGTCTCTCTCTGTGTGCCTTCAGTCCTGAAGGTTAGCCGTCAACTTCCTGAACCGGTTTCTGTCAAGAGCCAACTGGAATAGCTACTCAGCTCGACCGACCGAGGCAACTCCAGTCATAATGTAAAATTAAATTGAACTTATATTACAAGTAGATGTATTAATACAATATCCAACAGTCTGCCCGCCCAGTGAGTCACGCACGCCTAACGCGTCACGTCCCTTGCGCGATTGACATGCCTAATTGGACGTACAATAGTGTGTAATTTGTGCTAACTTGATCACCGCTCATCTTATTACATACAGATTACAACAGAATTTCATCGTACTTAACTTGGCGACTCTATATCTAGAAAAAACTAAACAGCACAACTTTCGTAGGATTTTTTAACAAGGTTTTTGACAACTTACATAGTTTTTTGTGAAAACCTGAGATAAATAGACTGACTTTTGTAAATGTTTTCTGGTAATTAATCACTGTTTCACTTAAGAAAATACAATTTCCATAGAATCTATAAAAGGAGTTTATAGACGAAATAAATTTAAAAAAATCTTAAAACTCGGAACTTCACCATCATGTGAATGTTGAAGCAATTCAGCTGATCTATGTTAAAAAAGATGATTTAAATTACATAATTAAAATACCTAAGAAAAATAACGGTGTCTAAATATATAATCATATTGAAAATATTGTAGCTACAAAATTTCGTAGACGCTAAGAAGCTACGAAGTGTTTGCTACGAGTACAAGAAATGTCTACATCTACAAGGAAACGTTCCTTGATCCTTGATTTTGAATGCGTACTTGAATAAGTTAAGAAAATAATAGCTTATACAAGTTTGTGTTGTTTTTTTAAAGGCGTAAGCTCCACTGCACTCTCTAATGACAATCATTTTCATATTGTATGGACCCCAATATTGACCGCAAAGTGTTTAAACTGTTAAACAATTTTTGTTACATTTTGCCTTGTACCTAATCCTTTGAATGCAAAAGATTCATATATACTCAAATACATAGTCAGTACTGTGGTTAGTAGCTGTACCGCAATTGGCCATTAGACAGAGACCTCACGTTTTGCTAATCACAATGGCCGTGACGTCACGTGCCTCTAATTCACACATTTACACCTCCGCGCACCTTGCGTTTTATTAGTTTGAATATACGTATGCCTAGTTCCCTTTAATTAGCAATTTCGTTTAAATTAACTACAGTTTTTCTTATAAAACATGGCTTTGTGTGTAATAATTTAAAAATAAAATATTTGAGTGCGCATTTGAAATAAAGGCAGGAACTTTGAAGGAAATGAAATAAACTTTTAAAATTAAACTTTCAGAATAGACTTCGTGTCATAGTGCAACTAATACTTTGAATACGTTGAATACGTTTGAAACTAATAGTTGAATAGTAAAATAACACTAAATTAACTCACATGCATTAGGCAGTATTTTTATTAAAGTTGTATAAAGTTTTTTTGCAAGCATATTTTAAAGTTATATTATGTGTTAATAATTACGTGAACCGCTATTGTGTATTGCATATAAATTTAATTTAAATCAAGCATTAAATACAAAGCCACCACTTAAGTTGTGTACATTATAAATAGTTGGTTGTCAATCTGTCCATTTGCGTACAAATAATGGGAACTCACTGTCCAACCAACACCCCCTTGCAATTCACTTAACTGTCCGATTTGGTAGGTACTCGTATGCGTAGAATATTTGCGGTATTCTGTTGAGTTAAATTCGAAGAATAGGAGAACCATCTCATTCTTAAGTTTAAATTTTAATGCAAAATGAAGAACACACTGTTCCTCTTTCTGAGATGGTTATAGTCTTATCTTTTTTTATATATATAAAAATGTTAAGATGGTTTGTGTATGCTTCAAAAACTCGAGAATGGGTAGACCGATAATATTCGGTTTGCATATATGGAAAGAGAGATAATCGGGGAAGATGTTTATTATATAAAAATTGCAGCCAAGGCCGGATCCCCACTAAGTTATAAATTATTCTATAGGTTTATTTATTGTTAGATAATATCAAAAATACAATACAATATTATTATTTTATGATATCTTATCCAAGATTTGATTTATTAAGATTTCTTTAATAAATCAAATCAAAGGGTTTCGCAGGAAGCGGCTGGATGCGAAAAAGTTAGCCATACATAAAAATATTCTTAGAATTAGAATTACTGTAAAGAATTAATAAGATTGAAATAGGTATAATTATAATATAAAAAAAAAACGAATTAACTTCTCCGATGACAAAATCAAATTACGAATTTCGACAAACTCGACAGTTCGGTTTCTCTATTTAGCTGTTACTAATGGCTAACCCTAAAACAGGGGATGTCTGGACTTCGGTGCGGCACTGATTTTAATAGACTCGTCGATTCACTTAATTGAGGCTGGATAATGCTGGCTGTATATCAAATTCAACAAATTATAAATTAACATTGCTAAATTTAACATTTTTGTTTCTGTACAAATTGTCTTTATTAAAATTTAATAACAATATTTATCTAATGAGATATGCGTTAAATTGCAATGATCGTAAACACAAATTGGCCGACAAACGCCAATTGCCAATTCCCAATTGCCGTTGCATTATTTCTTGTTGTTATTTTTTTTTTACCTTTTTAAAAATGTTCATCCACGGTCACGGCCGTGACTGATATATATCTTATATTATAAATCACTGGCTTTTAATAATGAGTAATAATGGATAATATAGTAGTTGTCCCTGTTACTCTTGGGAAATAGAATCCGTAACGGGAAATCCGTATGAAAATATATTAATATGATAGCATTGGTGACAAGTGGACAACCGTTGGTGATAAGTAAGTGAATAAGTAGGAAAATGTCGGCTATTTAAAGTAGATGCTGGTTGACTTATACTTTGGAGGTCTTTGGGAAAGAAAACTGTTAGTCCAAAAGTGGGTGTACATACAAAAAAAAAATCAACAAATTTTCTGATTGCCGCCTCGTTTTTATATTAACTCTATAGTGATATCTAAATCGCGCGGATAAAGCAGTGTACCGGGCGCGTGTAATTAACACGACGAGAAATAATTCACGGACCGACAAAACGAGAATTTTAATACGCAAATGAAATAATTCCTCAGATGGATGACGCGGATTTCTCGCGCCTTTTTCAAGCTTTTTTTCACTGGATCGAGCTTTTTAATTATGTTTTATGGACTCGAAATTCGCAATTAAGTTGATTAACTACGCCTGGGACGTTACCGAGGAATCGTACTGCTTCATAGATTGCCTATTCATCAAAAATGATATTGCTATTTTGAAATATTTAACTGAATGATTTCTTTATACCTGCTCTATTACTCCTGGACTGAGAATCTATGAACTCTGAAACTCTATGATCTATAAATACAAATAACACCAGATGGGTCCTAGGGTACGGCTGACCCTGGAATAATATGATGGCTCCTACTGAGTACTAAATATTTATAACAGAAACACATAATGAGTGACTGAAAACTAAGAGAACGTCTGACAAAACTGAATAAGCATTAAATGGATTAGGGGTCAGGAAGGGTTAGGGAAATGAACTCTGACATCCCTTACTTGAAACGCATCAGCACACATGCTGTTATTTCATGGTAGTCATCTGTAAGAGGGTGGTGCTGCCAGACGGGTTGCCCAGATGACTATTAAAGGCAGTGTGCCCTGCCACACTTATTATGTTTATTATTATGTTTTATTATGTTTTGATTGTCTACAATACGTATTCAAATCGCGCTCAATCAAGAGTTGCATTCATTCATCGTTCGTGAGAAGACTGTACTTATTTTTATAGTAAAGTATCATAAATTAATAAAAATAAATAATATAAAGAAAATACAGAGTTTTAAACTATTATGCATTCAGCTACGTGAAATACTGAAATAATGAACAATTTCAAATGAAAAGAAATGACTCCTTCTCAAGTAAGTTATATTTAGTTATAGTTCATTAGTAGTTTATAGTGGTAACTTAATTAGACCTTACCATCGTCAAACTTTGACACTAAATCAAAACTACCAACTTAGCACATTAGTCTGGAAGCTGTACAAACATTACCACATTAGAGAGGAGGCATCGACCTCGTGCTAATGTGAGGACTCACTAATGAAGCCATGTGAAAGTTCGTCCCAAACTCGCGGACACGACACATCCAACAAATTTGAACATTATAATAATAGCACACAACTTTGTTGGCCCTTTTAACAGGACACCCGAAATCCCTGTACACTTTGAACACGTCACAAATTCATGAAAGTATAGTAGCGACCATAGATTAAGTTGGAATGTGGTAGGTGACCAGACCGTGTCAGAAAAGTGATTACAAAGCCGACCTTCTACATAATATGTTCTACTTTAATTTGGCTTACCTGATCAGCAAAACCTCCCGGGTATGCTGCAGGAAACCCGGGCTATGAATTCTATTTTTTTTTTTTTTTTTTTTTTATATCGGCTTATCTATATAATATATTCGATGCTACCGCCGACAATGTCGAAATATTGAATGTTATAATATACTTAGTTTTTTTTTTTATATTCTACAGGAACCTAACATTTTATCCTATATGTTAGTCTTTTTATACATATAATTATATATAACTCTCGGGTCACAGTGTTGGTAACCAAACTCCTCCGAAACGGCTTGACCGATTTTTATGAAATTTTTTGTGTACATTCGGTAGGTATGAGAATAGGTCGTAAACTATTTTTTATACCCCTAAGTGATAAGGGTGGCCCACCCCAAAAAAAAATTTATATGGTAAAACAACCTTTGCCGGGTCAACTAGTTATAGTATGCATAATTTGTAATAATATAATGGCTATATGTAATCTTGAAAATTTAATAAATAAATATAAGACAATCCAAATATCGTCAGACCACAACGCCTGATCTGATTTTGGCTTGATTTATTTTGTTATAGGTAGAGAACTACTTGCTCAAAGATTTTAAATTTTCTTGAAATCATTACTTTCCCGTCTCAATAATGTGAGTATTTGAAATATAATATCCATTACATACTGTGGAATATTTTGAAGAGTCTCGGTCGTAGTATCCTTCTACATGCTGCGAGTTTTAAAATGATATGCGTTTCATTTATAAACACAGAGACGACCCGGCAAACAACCTCCCTCAGGAACTAAACTTTCCGTCCACCTAGCGACAATATTTGAAAGTTATTTCAGCGTTCACAACCCTCATAGGCGCCGTTAAAATTTTCCCTGCCACCTTATTCATAATACACATGTAACGACTATCTCTTTCGCACGCCCCCTAATCCGTATAAGAGGAAAAGAATAGGAAATATTAACAAACTGACATCTCGGAATTAACGGTGGTCGGCTCATGATAATTTACATATTTAGGTGAAATTAACCTCCCCATGTTAAATTGTATTATGAATATTAATAGATATGTGTGGGAGGTAACGTATTATATTATATGGTTAAATGGAAACGCATCTTTACGGCTCAGATTTCGGTTAAAATTATGACCGACTTGTTTGTAAATTAAATAAATTATAAATATTTTAATATTTTAAAGTAGACTACATTTTATGTTATTTTCAAAATGCAGTTTCAAAATAACGCTTTGGTCAATATTACTTAGACCGAAACGTCATTTGGATCACTTTTGTAAGATTAATCTGTCTCTTTTAAGTAGATAACAGGATATAGAAAACAACCTGAGGCTAAAATGCAAACTCGCTCCAGGTTTATTTGGTTATCTAATAAAATATTACGAGCTTTGACAAGTAACTCGGAGCGGCCCCCCTGTGACCTCTCTTTCTTACCTTTTTCAGTTATGACGCCGTAAGCACTGACTTAACTTTTTAAGTAATGAAACAATGTAAATATTATTTGAGGAAAAACACTTTTGCAGTTTTGTTTTTTGAACTCTGAACTATTATTTTTCATAGTTAACTTTTAACAGCAGGAAAACTTTGTTAAATTTAATAAAACCTAATATACAAATTTAATACACTAGTAATAATATATATATCCACAGTACAAGCACTACAAGTACACAAGTAATATATATGTATAGAAGTTTGCGGTGATGTTAAACGGATTTGTATTATAAAATATTAAACGGATTTAAGTTATGTAACTTTTTTGAATTATAAATAATGCTTTTTGTCCCAGTCGTGCGAAGTCTATTATAGCAAGTGCATATGGCATCTGTATCTAGTTTTTTTACAATAAAAATATATTCAATGTGAGTCTAGTCAAGTACATCCTTAGGTATTACTTATGACGAAATTCTCTAATGGATGAAATCCCAATTTAGAATCAAGGCCAAGATCATAGTGTATCTGGATGACCCCATAACAATACCTGCATAGCGGATACCGAAGCGAAGAAAACATCGCAAAAGAAGAAAGTCCTCAGTGATTTTTTAATATCGGGTTAGTAATATAAAGAAAAATAAATTCGCCTAACTTAAAGGCCAGTTCACAGTGACCCCCACGAAAATTACACATCGGGAAAATTTCTACGACTAGCAATAATTCGAGAGGGCTCGAAAAAATGTTGGGGGATTTTAATTTAATTTTCCAACGGTAACGACGTGAAATATTCCCCGCGGCTGCTCCGAGTTCAAACTCAAAAGAATAAACATCTTGACGAGTTGGCCATTGCGAAAAAATTTATAAAAATAATAATGAAAAAGTTTCCAAACGGCACTTTTTACAAAGGTTCTTACAAAATTTTTGTAATTTTTTATACTATTATTAAAAATTATTGTCTTGTAAATAAATTAAGGTTATAATGAATTAAATAAATGGTTATGAAGGTTATGTTTTGTAAGTAAATTATTGTTAAAAAACCAGTCATAGCCTAATGGAACGAAGGCACTGTTGCTGCCACGAAAGAACCAGGTTCGAATCATGAGGAGCCCCTTTTTTATTTTATGTGTTGATTATATTTATAAAATCACTTGTTGTAACGACGAAGGCAAACATAATTTTTAACAAGCATGCCAGAACCTGCATTATATAACTTAATTTAATTAATTACTTAATTTTATATTTTTCGATGTGTTTATAATGTTGTAATTTAACATTACACGCCAAATCACAAAAAGGGCAACTATTTAAAATTACATAGAACATTTTAAAAATGTAATTCAGTTTTACTAATGATACCATCGTATTATGAAAAACATAGTTTAATCTCTCCAAAAATATCAATTTAAATATTAATATGAGTATGGCGGGCGTGAATAAAGTTAGTAATAAGACACTAGAAATTTTCTAATAGTACTATTAAAAAGAGCATTTATACTCAAATTATGTGAGGTTACTCATATCATTAACAAATCGATTGAAAATATCAGAACGTTTAATAAGATAAACAAAACAGTAAAAGGTTTCCCCCGACGAGGACGACGCAGTCGACTTGTACTTGGTAATTAACAGGGACTCCTTGGGGAAGGCCCTGGGTCCGGCTAACGCAATATATTATATTTCAGATGACATCCACATTGCTGAGGGGTCGCAATTTGAATGATGATACCGAAATTATAAATATCCTGCGTCTAATTTTATAAAACTTATTTCCACCAGACAAATCTCTTAAGTCTATTTTAGTTCAGTAAAATCCTTATCTTAATAATCCTAATGATATTAGGAAACGAAGAAGTTGATTTGGATGTTTGTTACTCCATAACGCAAAAACGGCTTAATGGATTTGGATGGAAATTGGCACACAGGTAGTTTATTACCTGGATTAACAAACTCGTATAGGATACTTTTTATCCTACTTACTTTACTTTAGGTACGAAGTTGCGGACATCAACTAGTCAAATATAAAAGACATTTTTACATAAAGAAATCTTATTTTGTAAACAATTTTGATAAGAAATTTTCATAAAATAACCGTTTAAAAAGTGTATGACCCATTGGCGAAACAACAGACGAATGCCTAGAAGAATGCTAATATTCATAAATATGTAAATAAATGACAATTTACAATGCACTAATGTAACTATCCGTATCTCGTCATATTGCGGAGAATTAAATGCCATAAAAAGGATGTCCCTAATGTTATTATATAGGCTGACATAGAAAATACTTAGGAATCTACAGTGATTTTTGACACCTTCGTACAGTAATGTAAATCACATAAGATAATCTAATATTAAAATGTTGACAATTGTAAGTGATTATTTTTTTATTGCGATGTGTAATGCCTATAAAATTTCTGATTTTTTTACATTTTTGTTCATATATAAGCTCCTAAGTCAAGTGACCACTTTTTGTACATAAGTGTTCTAAAAAGTTTTTTTTATTATTTAATTATTTATTTAATTTTCTTATTTTTTGGTCTTAGTAACGACACATTTTCAATAGCTTTATGCTATTATGATTGAAAAATATGCAATTACCAAATATTTCTTACTTACAATATTCAAATCAGAGATATCAATGCAAATAACCAATAAATACCAAGCTTATTTTAAAAACTCTCTTATTCTCAAGTCCGGGTTATACCTAATCCTCAGCAAACTTTGTAAGTACCGACAGTATGATACTAATTTAATTTTCATAGTTTACTGCGAGAGAAGTTTTTACGATGAACGATATACACGGTTGAAGCCCAGTCGTGTTCTACGATTAATTTATACATTTTTGATGAACTATAAGCGTCTCTATGGCAGAGAAATATAATAATTCTTTTAACTGAGCCCTACTACGTTATAGAATCATCGTTGTAAAAAGATACAAAAAAGATACATTAATATGTACCTAATAATACATATATTAAAATCTACTGATTTCTAAATAAGTCATCGTTATCTATTAATAATTTTAAATGAGACTTAAATTAAAAATTATGTAAATATCTATTTATTTATTTTTGTATTTTTATGTATTTTTTACCTTAAATAAATACTTATTAATTACTTATATTTCAATAATTCTTTGGTTGCTTTATGGCCCACATATAATCTTGTTTTGATAAATATACATTTTTTGCAGGCTTGCATGGCTGCTCGCTATCATCAACGTTGTAGCTTACGAACGCTACCTACCTTCAAGTGGACCACCATCAGCTAATCTGTCGCAAAAAAGTGAATGAAAAGAAAAGATTTATACATAAATCTTACTTTGACGTTTTTACAAGAGCCCCTGTGTGAGAGATTCTCCACTGTTGGTTAGGTTGAATTAAGAAACAAGGAAACAAGAAGGTACAGCTTGCAAAATAATATGTTGTAATAATATAATCTTTATTTTTTTTTTATGTATTTTATTTATATATGTATTTTATAGGTAAGTAAATACATTGCTAGAAAATTGTATTTAAAAACTATAGACTAAAGGAATTTTTAAAAGTTTAGTAAACTGTTATATCGTAAAAACTTTTACATATTTCATAACAAAATTCAAATTATTGTACTGCACTGCACACTGCACCCAAACACTGCACTGTATAGGAATTGCGTATAAATAAACGTAGCGCATACCTTGAATACATTTCCAATAAGTAGATAATATTTTTCATGTTGGAAGTCGGCAGACGATCTACTTGATGCTTGGCGAATGTGTCGCCTATAAACATAACCAACGTCTAATGGGCACCAAACATGCTGCCGATCATAATATGACAAGGGATAAAGAAAGGTTAGGGCAATGGGCTCTTGGCGGGGCACCGAAGTCGTGTCATAACGTCCCAGCGACGCCGCCCATCTACGACCGCGCAGAAAGTCTAGGGTTTTAGCCGGTACGAATCCGGCATACATATCCAAGAGGATATCCCAACGTTAAAAAAGGGGCAATGGGCTCTGGCTTTCCGTAGTTATGTACCCAATTGATATGCTTGGATTGGCCAGTTTATTCAACTATACTAACCCTTTAACTATACTGCCACTATACTAACCCTTTAATCTCAAAGAAGTCTTCGGTATTAATGATTAAATTGAGTTACCAATTCTATAATATGATGTTTATTCCATAAGAATGCGTAGATCACTATTAAAATATTGTTTTTGTATTCAGAAAAAAATATATGCTTACCTTGAATTTCTTCTGACCGTACTCCATCTCAGCACACTTCGCGTTCATCTGTACAGAGTCCGTAACTAGTGTTTTTCACACAAGTTTTATGTGCTATTATTCGTTACGAGATATAAAAGTAATCCGGGTGAAGTTTATGGCACTCGCTGGTCAGGCTAATCCTGACCACATAAACTTTGTGTTGCAACCCCTTTATATTAGGTCCGATACTAAAATCTCGGCTTATATATGTCTATACTTGGATATACATAAAATTGGACATTTATGAGATGTTCATTTCTCCCTTTTGAACTTTAAACTACTTGAAAAAAAGTACATAGGTGTTTTAGTAGTAGCAGGGCAATAAACTGCTGGGCATCCAGTCCGGTGGCAGTAACCACTCCCATTACAGGAAAGTACCGTAAAATAACAGCGCGTGTAAGGGATGCCAGAATGCCAGCGTCCATTCATCTGTCCTCTCCTTATTCCTTATACCTTATCCTATCACAGTCGGCAGCGCACTTGCAAATCCTATGAAGTTGCTCGTGTTTGTAGGTGACAGTAGCCACCTACCATTACCTGGATCATCCAGCCTCTCTGCCAATCATTAAAACAAGACATAAATAAGAAGTCAACGGCCAATCATGATATGAATATGGTTGAATTTGAAATTGAAACAATTTATCAATTTATCGATCCAATCACGTTTAATGGAGAATAAGTATGAAACTTAAAAGATATGTATTAGACATTAGACCTTAGATAGGAAGTATAGATAAATATCCTTCGTAACTAATATTATAAATGCCAAAGTGAGTTTGTTTATTTGTTACCTTTTCACGCCTTAACTATTCAACAGATTACCATGAAATTTTGCATACTTATTTTTGTCTGTCAGAGGTCCAGAGTAACTTTTGTTCAGAAAAATAATGTCATTAATAGTCCAAATATTTCAAAATGTTAGCCTATAACATCATTCTACAACCAAGAAAAAGAAAAAAGTCAGAACAGTAAGTAAAAATGAACCGTGGCGTGGCGTACTGCTAGTACTTATAGTACAATATACATTTTGTAACTACTTTGAAACCGATTGCTTATCTAGTAGGAAAGTACAGAAAATGTAGTCAAGGTGCACAAAGGTTGAGGCTTGAATTGGCAATAACAATCGGCTTAATGTGACTCGGAGTGATTTCGACGAGCACTGAAACAAGACCGAACGGTGATTGCGTGAAAGTTTCATCGTTGCGACGAACGTAAACGCGGCAGTTAACCTTTATTGGCACACGTCAGATTGCTCTTGAATTTCTAACCAATATATAAGTTTAGGTCAACGGTTTCGGTATTTAATTAAAAATACACTTCGCTATGACACTATGTAACACTCGTAATATTGTTTATTAGAATATATTGTATGCCCTTTGGACACTTTTAACGCAATTACCAAGTTGTCAAAAGCGAATATTTACCATTGTGAAGATGTAAATAAAAGTATAACGCCGGCCATTTACGGCAGTCACATTCACAATCCTGCATGAAGCGCCGGACTGCCGTGAATGGCCGGCTTAAATAGTAGTTAGGTGTATGTTGGTGAAAACAGGCATAAGACTCTCAAGATTCATTGAATTAAAACTACATTTGGTATAATTTAATCATTTCCTGCAAACAGTCACAAAAGCTACAAGCTATGTAAGGTACGAACGCACAAAATAAACTCAAAAAAGTTAAAGACAAACATAAATTGAAATGGTACACAATAACTCGCAGTACATTAAAGGGAAGGCAATCCAAAACCCATTTTCCGCCATAAATAAAACAGGTCTCCCGCGCCCCGTACCTTTCAATTTCTACGTGTTACCATATTCCCGGTTCAATAGTAAACAACTGTCATTTTATTTTATCACCAGGCTTTCCAGTAAACTCTCGAGCTAGTCATAAATTTTAATGTTGCAAAGGAAATATTGTCGCGAGGATGTAGTGGGGAGTTTCGCGGGTGCACGCTATGTGCCACCTTCTTAAAGGAAACTTATGCTCTTTTTGTTTTAAAATTTCATTTGTATTTTAAAATTTTGATGCATATACTCAGATGTGGGGGCATTTACTTTAAAAATCGAATGCAATTTTAAATGCCAAAAGAGCATTAGTATCCTAAATGAGAACTTTTATAACAATGTTGAATTTAGGAGTCACTTAGAAGAAGAGCTTCAAACAAATTGTTGAACAGGACAAAGCCGTACTTCCATGCCGGAGCAGGGCCTAATTCTTATAAGACCTATAAAGAGTACTGCTATCACCTTACTAGACCCATATTTCTCACTTTTGTGTTAACACGAAAATACTAGTGTCTCCAAGAAACTAAAGCAATATAATATATTACAATAACATTACAAAGAACGTATCTAATAATTACTTGAAATGCCCCCTCTAACCCATTGTATAAACGTCTTTAACAAACTCTTAAACTTTTAAAGTAACTCCTCTTTCGTATTCCCGGATCGGTCTCGGGAGGTTTTCCATAAAAAATTAAAGCACAAGGAACTCAAAAAATAAAGTTAAAATGTCCCCTCTTTTGAAAGAGTAAACATTTTACGTCCGCTTAGTGACTTGGTAGCCGTGAATTAAACAGATTTTTAGGCTGACGGAGGCTGTGCATATTTGGATATTAAAAACACAATATATTATTATATGTACTTATTTAGCGACCAAGATTAAGGATTAGCAAACGTGGACCTTATAAACCCTTCAAAGTACATTCTTAGACATTTATTCTGAGTGTAAGAACACACTGCATTTCACAGTTATTAACAGGGCAGCCCGTATGGCGACAGTATCCACCAACTTACAGAAGACCACTGTGATATGATAGTATAAAGTTCTTAAGTCTTTTGATTAGTAAGGTATGCCAAATCCTGATCCCGACCTCATATCTTTATTTTTTTGAGATCAGTGTCTACAGTGTCCTTATATTCCCCGATATTGTTTGTGATTATAGACGACGATAACCACTTAGACAGTAGAACGTCAGCCTGTCTGCCACGTTTTGTCATATAAAAAGTTCCGAAAGTACCTAAGTACCAATATATGAAATATCTTTAGAAATCTTATCAATTATTTATTCATTAATTTAATAGCAAATCTAGCAGGGTATAACAGTTTAAAAATATAATTTAAATTTAAAAATATATAATAAAAAAAAATTGTATAAAACCTTTTGCTAGGTTTTATATATCTCCCTCCAAAACGGTTGTATTAGTGGACTAGATGCATAATTAAATGAACTATTTCAGAGTTATATTCAGAGCTAGATGCATAATTAACTATTTAATAAAACTGAAGAGTTTGATTGGTTGGTTGAACGCGCTAATTTCTGGAACTTACATCTCGGATTTTAAATTTTTTTTTTTTATACAAACAACAAGTGATAGTCCAATACTTGAGAAAGGATGCACTATACAAAGAAATATACTTATATAACTATATTTTTTAATATTTATTTATCCTGTGGCTGAGATAATAATGATGGTAAATACCCATCTATTTTAGAAAATTAAGTATGCCTTTCTGGGTCAAACTTTCAAAGGTTGACTTCAAAATTACCTACATAGGTAATTTTGAATAGATGTTTTATTACTTACTTATCTACACCTAACTTTACAAAATTATTTATCGTTGTAATTATGTTACTGTAACAGGTACTAAATACCGATTTATTCATCAATCTAACTAAGTTAAATATTACATTGTTGTTACTAAATCAACGCTGAAAGTATCATAATGCGTACCTTCCTGAATTTTCTACTAAAAGCAATGGGGTCGCGGTTAATTCATGTTGAATTCATTAAGTTTGAAGAGGTGCCTTAACTAGGTGTCTTGATAATTTAATCCTTGCAGGATTGGCCAATTAAAATGTTGCCAACGACTTTTTAAATATTCACAACGGAAAGGGTTAGAGCAAGCCTTAAAAACAAGGTAAAATTTATCACTCCTGGGAGAATTTATTCGAATATAATGACATTTAGGTGTCGATTAGGAAAACTTTGCTCGTAAAACTTTTGCAGGCGCTTACGATGGCTTCGAGTTGTCACTCCATACGCGGAATGTTCAATGCTTATTGGGCGTGATCAATTCCAATAAATTCATAATATTGATTTTTTTTTGTAATATATTTTGAAACATTAAACTCGCTCGCATGTATTTCTATTAATGCGAATATGACATCCGAAATCTCTCTAGATATTAGATAAACATGGATGACAAGATGTGTTGGTAAGCGAAAAACTCGTGAACGGCTTGACCAATACGGCTATTTTTTTAATTATTCGCGAAAGTCCGAGTGAGGATGGAATATGAAGAGAATAATTGGAGAAAATATCCGAAAAATTACTTTGGTGTAAGGCTGGGGGAGCGGGCGGCCACTAGTCCTATTAATATAAATGCGAAAGTTTAAGTGTTTGCTCCTCAATAACGTCAGTTATCGACACCGAACAGTTATCGATATTCATGTGAAAGCAACTAAACACAACTATTATGAAAATAAAATATTTACTGGTAGCTTGTACCTAAACACAAGACAAAAAGTCTACGTTTGGGTAGCGTCCTACCGACACAGAGAATTCGGTTTCTTTTAAATTAAATGGCTAGTAATATTAAATCTAAGTTTTAATCTAGGATATTAGATTAATCTAAGATCCAGAAATACAATAGGTATTCATTATTACATTGCATAATGTCAAGCCTCGGTAGCGCAGTAGGCAGCGCGTAAGTCTCATAATCTTAAGGTCGTGAGTTCGATCCTCACCCGGGGCATTGCTTTTTCAGAACATTTTTATTTTTTATTATACTTAAATTTCCCCTTTTTTTATCATTTATAATAGTACTATATTATTTGTTTTTATCTGTAGTTAACCAGTCCTTTTTTTATGTTAAGGTCGACAGAGTCTGACGGTCCACGTGATGGTAGGTGGCTACTATCGCATACATGGACGTAATGTATAATGTAATACAAGCAACGCCACAGTTGCTACAATTGCAAATGCGCTGCCGACTAAAATATAACACTAAAGGATAAAAGATTTGGAAGTATAATATACAACACTCATCAAACTTTATACCTCTTTATAATATTAGTATAAAGCATAACAGTTTTTAATTCTATGTAAAAGAAGAAGATTCCATTGCATTCATCGAAATAATAATTATAATCTTTGCATTCAAGTTCGTCGATTCCATTGAATTTTTAAATTACAGTGACATCTGTGAATCTCATATGGACAACACTCTGTAATTAAGTCCCATCATAGTAGCACAGATGGAGCTATAAGCAATATATTGTACAGCGCCATCTTTGAATAGCGTGTCGCATTGTTACGTCCCTTAGATTTGTTAATATAAAAAGTTCTTAATTATAATCAAAGGTGGCGCTGATAACGTAAACATTTAGATTTTTTTTTCATGGTTTTAATTTTATTTTGCCTTATCATAATATTTAATTGATTAAAAAAAATAATAACAGTTAATAATTAAAGTAATCACGAAATGTAAAAAAAACTGCACAACGTAGTAGATAATCCGAACCCCATTGAATACTTAATGGCAAAAGCTTATTCCAATGCTAGCAGTAAATTATATTGCAACTTATCTCAGGATTAAATAATATATTATTACTTATTAATATAGTGTACCGGGAATTAAATTCTCGAAATCCCTTAATTTTGAATAGTTAATTTAAATGTAATGAAATATTATTAAAATTTCCATAAATTTTTAGGATTGCCTAATTTGAAAATAAACGATGTAGATTTAAGATATTTTGACAATCCGCTATTGCTATTTTTGCCATTTTTTGCACACTACTTTTATTCGAAATTCAAAAATATAGTTATTATTTCGATGTCGAAACTAGACTGACGCGCCACGGCTTCGCCCGGGAGAAATTAGGTGGATTAGTATGAGTACATGATATATACCTACCCTTTGTTCATCTGGAATATTGTATCCTTCAAATTACTCTCGACATATAAACAAACATACAAAATCCGGCCTTTCTCTTTGTTATAATACTTGTAACCGCTCCCGGCTTCACCCGGGGTGCAATTTTTATACATACAAACCTTACCCGTTTATCCCTGTTTCCAAAAGTAAAAACCAAATTAAAATCGGTCTAGTCGAGTTGTTACGATACAAACGCATGCTGATTTATTTTCATAGCTTTTTCATAACGTAAACTGTTAGAGACCACCATGTCCCTGTCATTCACTGCCACAACAGATCAATGTAGCTTAAAAATATCCAAATATAGGCACTAAGTTATATCGGCACTGATTTTTTTATCTTACTAATACATTGAAGTATTATACCTATACACAATTGTAAACATATTATTTCATTTGATTCCATTTGTTATTTGAGATGACTAGTCAATTTCATTGCCGACTGTACGTTACTAGCAATTTCTTATTTGTAAATGGCGGTACAGAAAGCAAAATATGGTACAATATCCAATGCTCGTAAAGTTAAGGGACTCACGGCAGACAGTTATGTAGGAAAGCAACAAAACGAGCGAGTTTGATGGAGCATTGTTTTAAAGCATTCCTTCACGCATCGACCAGACTGCGAGGGTTAAGGCCACTGGTTTCCAGTCCTGTGCGCAGGCGCACCACGCTTCTAAGTGCACACGAATTTAACCTAATAGCGTTAGTATAGGTAATTTGCTTCATTAACTTCTAGTTGGTTCTGAAAAAAATCGCATACCTACCTAAGTGAATTTGTTTGTTTGGTGAGTTTTCACACAATAACTACTCAACCAATCGTCTCAATATTTTACAAAAACCATGTCAGGTATACAGAAAAGGTCCAGAAAAAAGTACTGTCAAAATCAAAATATTTATTCATTATAAGTTTCTCCAACAAACTGAATGACCGTGTGCGAAGGATAAAAAATAAAAAATCAACGCAGTAATCAACTGTATTTAAAATAAATTCATACAATATTTCGTCAAAATAATTCATTTATTTATATTGAGCAGATAACACGCAGACAGCGTAATTTTTACATTTGTAACATTAATATAGATAAATATAAATAATTAAGGGCTTTCCTTATTTTTGAGAAACTCTTGTATTATGTTATGTTATCGGATAAACAGAAGTATTTCTCTACATATAGGACAGTATGCGGTTTTATGACACAAATTAATAATGATATGGGCCTTCAACTTGACTGGCGTGTGCGGTCATCACGTTTGAACAATTACATCGTCAAAGTACTAACATACTATACACTTCATAATAATATAATAACAGTTCTTAACATATCGGGTAAACATCACAAACAAATTTGCTAGACGACCTTAAATTCATAGGAAATAAATAGTTAGCCATAATCTGTTTTGATTTTTATTTCCTATATTATTGATAAGATTTAATTGATTTATTTTGCGGACCCTTTTCTTGTGCATTAGTTCGGCAATATATTTTTTATAGTCTTAACTAAATACAGAATTTTGTATATTATAGAAACACCGAAGTACCTATCTTATTTTGTAGCGTAAATATATATATTTTTAATATTTTTAAGATTGAAGTATGTTATAATAAATATTATTACTATATATTCTATAAAATTGCTTTAAAGCATTATTTACATTAAAAAATATAAAAAGTATTCTAATAATATAAAAAGTATTCTAAAAACACAAGGTAATCATTTATATGTTTTTTTTTAAATCATTTGTTATGTTACAGAATTTCTTAATTTTATTAAAATGCGATAATTGAAGTAATTATACTTAGTACAAAACATAACAACGCTTTGATTTAATGATTATCTGACTATCGATCAAAATGACTACTAGACGTTGAGTAACGGTGACTATGCACCCTTAAATAGTCCAATTATACCCCTTTTAAAAGGGTGCCGCCTTAAAACACTATTAACTATTAAGAAACAGATTTATCACTGGTCATTTATACCCCTTTTGTTGATTAGTGACGGTGTTAATTGGGAAGCAGAGAAGGATTAAAATTTATACCTAACGCATTGTCACAGTTACGGGCACATATAATATACATAAATTAGATATTTTTTATTTTTTAAAGGAGGATCACTGATGAAAAATGTAAATAAAATTATGTATTAAAGATAAGAAATAAAATACTTAGTTGAAATCAATGTGTATAGGTACCTAATATGTGTATGTATAACAGAATATAGTTTTAACTGATCGGCTACTATTAAGTTGGTTTCATTATTCAAAATGCATTTTTCACTCAAATGGTGCCGCCAAAGAACGCCCGCGGAACATAGATTGAAATGGAGGCGCATTTAGGTATTTATTTTATATTTATTAAAATCAGCAGCAGCCTAACACACTTAACATTCCAAACGCTATCGTTTAACATCTAGGTACAGTGTGGATGCCAATTTTATTAGAGCTGAACACATTATTCAATCTGGTACACAAACTCGTACCAATAAATATTAAAAATTCAAAATAAGAGAATAAAAAAAATCCAAACAAAATTAACTATAAAAAAAAACAGGTCAAAAAATTAAAATATATTGTCAAATGTTAAAAAATGTTAAGTAAAAAATATGGGACTTTTTCAAAAACTCAAAAGCAAAACCGCAAACAATTAAGTAGAATAATTATTACTGTGACGAATAAAATACTTTCAATGGTATACTTTCAATTTAAAAAGAAATAAACTTTTTAATAAATATAAATACTTATTTAAAAATCCTCATTTAAAAAAAAAAAAAAGAAATAATTACTTTATCTAAATAGGAAAACATAATAATTTTTAGGTTCAAACTATTCTATTACACCTGTAACCCATGTATATCAGGAGCAGGCCTCTAAATTGAGTTATCAACTTTGGTGAAATTCATTGTCTTTAAAGTTTAACATATGTTTTTTGCCGATGCGTGTTTAATAGTCAATTAATGACGCTACCTGCGGCATCTTTTATCCCGAATCGATAAGGTCTCCTTGTGGTGCCCAGTCACCGTTCCGATGACCGACCGCCGCCGGCGAGTTATACCGAAATTGGAATGAAATAATAAAACTTTGATATTATTCAATATTATTAATATATGGTATAAGGAGACCGAAATGAAATTCATACAATTATATCCAACTATTATCCAACTGCAGAACGCAGTGTGCCTTGCCACTACTTACATTTTAAACACAGTATACAAATATCATTATGTCTAGAAATTATATCCGTTCCGCTTGTAAATGTTTTTAGTCATCAAACTGGTCATGCGTTATGATAAATAGATAGAAAGAGATAAACATTTTGGAGGCTTTTATCATAGCCGAAATAGCTCAGTTGGGAGAGCGTTAGACTGAAGATCTAAAGGTCCCCGGTTCAATCCCGGGTTTCGGCAGAATATTTGCAGCTTTTATTTTTATAATGGCATTTTTAATCTCGATTTCAAATATTATTTGATGATTTCTTTAATATTCAATTCAACAAATTCAATACTATTCCGATGATTTATATACATTGACCTTTCTAATTAGCTCTACTCAAGCAAACAAGCAAAGATATATATTAATTCGATGACTCTACTATAAACCTTGGTGAATGGTCATTAAGATCCTTTACCTCAGCTACAGAAATAATATGCTAGCTATTGCAAGTGACTTCGTCCGCGTAGCTTTACATAGTGTAAATAAATTCTTCTTTACATAGTAGGTACTTTTTCACCATCAGTTATACAATTTTTCACAGCTTTTTTATAAATAATATAAATAATAAAATATATAAATAATAAAGCCTAACTAGTTTTTCCTGGACGAAGCCGGGAGCAGGTCGCTAGTAAAATATAAGAATAAGATATGGACATATCATTTTATAAAAATAAAATAAAAATATCTAACTTATAGACTAAACGTAGAGGTTGTTCGTTTCTTATACCTTCGTTTCTAAACGAAAGGTCTGATTTGAATATTCTATAGAAATTTACACGAATATATTAATAAACCTTGATTATAAAACTATTAGCTAGATTAGAATTAATCATGATACGATTATCACCATCACCATGCCGAATTTAAACAAAAAACTGTTATTTTGGCTAACTATGATGATAACACATAGCCTTGCAAACTTTTTTTTGGGAAATTGATGAGTACCGAAATATGTACCTACTACATTATTTTAGCAATAACAATAGTAATTAAGTAGATTTAATAATTATAAATGTTAATGAAATAATGTTTTCTAACTTGAAAAGGATTCGTTTATTTGTATTTTTCAATCCTGTTAATCCCTTCATTACAACTTGTATTCCCTTGCAATAAATCAGAATACTAAATACATCGTAATTACTAGCAATTCCCGGTTATTCGTTGAAATCGATATCAATTTAAGAACCTCGCACGTGAACAGGGCTACTATTAAACTTGTTTCATATTGCAATTTATTTTGCAGCGAGTGAGAATTAGACAAATTACGCATGATGTATCTGATGGTGTACAAAGTTAGCACCAACTAACGTTTATAAAGTGATATATAACTGTAGAACATATAAAGTCGCTAACTTCTTCTAAACCAGTAAGCTGATTTTTGTACAGTTCTTCGCTAATGGAAGGAGCGATAAACGGGGTTACATTATTTATTATTTTTTCTTTTTTCAAATTTTGACGGTTAGGTACTGTCTAAATAGATTTTTATAGACTTTCTATTAGAATTCTACTAGGTTTTTTCATATAACTTCGAATCGAAACGCTTCTTATATGTATTTCTTAGTGTCTTTTTGTGTAATTTCGCAAAGTTGCCAGTCTATGTGTCTTTTATAAGATGTACTTCGGAGAGTGTGCTCAGGAGCTGTATGAGCTCATACCGCCTTCCCCTTTCTTCCATCGGACATACAGACGTACGGCTGGTTACCATCCTCATCTTGTCGATATCCTCATCTTATAATGCGCACTGCCAAGGTTTGGAACTCCCTGCCGGCATCTGTATTTCCGAGCTCATATAACCCAAATTTTTTCAAAGTTCGAGTGAATAGGCATCTTCTGGGTGAGTTCGTTCCATCATAGACCTCATCCTTGCTACACAGCTGGTTATTGGAGAAGAGCAAACTCATCTCTAATAAAAAAAAAATTATACGTACCTGTTACCAACATTATGTCACGCATTGCAAATTACCAAAATAATTTGCGATAACAATAGTCTTAGGTGTGTAACAAAAAAAAGTCTCACTTTTGAGAGTTAATAATTTTGTCAGAAGGAGGGGCAAACAATGTTCGAGGGTCATGAATAAAATCTATTTGTGTAAAGGAGTCATTCGTGAAGAATTTAATTCAAGGACATGAACCATAGAAAATTATATGATGTTGCTACTGTTAAAATGTTCTCTTTAGAAAATTTTCTAAACTAAAACTATAAATAATGTATACATCCTAAGTACTGTAATCTTAAGCTGTATGCTAAATGTATGCTGTATACAGCTGTAGCTGTACCTAGTTAGAATAAGTCTTTCAAATTTGACCTTCCTTGAGACAATTTTATATAATTTTTAACGTCTCTAACATTATAATTACAAGTATGAATCTATTGGAACGCAGAATACGTCAAAACCTTTTTTAATTCCCACCGACTCTTATATTATTAAGTAATTAAGTAAGTATTACTTAAATTAATTACTTATTATTACGTAACAATAATATTAGTAACAACAATAAATAGTATATTAATATTTATTAAGTAACAAAGTTTTCCCAAATGTCCGATTTAGTCTCTACTCAGTCTCGAGTGAATTTATGGAAAACAACAGAAAAAAAAACCTCAATAAAAAGTCAGAGGTTAGTTTATAATTTTAATTATAGCTTTTTGCTTATTAGGTGCCCGGCTAATGTTTCAATATGCAAGCACGTGAAATAATAAAAAGCCAGTGTTCACATTGTTCAAGCCAAGTGTGTGCAACTGTTATAGTTGTGTAGTAAACGCTCTAATAATTCAGCGTTGAAAATAAATCGATACATTACTTGTACAACCACTAAAACGCATAATTGCGCGCGATCATCGTCCATTAAGCGCAGTAAATTGTGCACATAACGCATGCATACACCGTACTAATTGTTGCCGCGATGAGTAATTGTCAGCAGATTGGAGCTTTAAACATTATAATAAATTTAGTATACTTGTGGAGTCCAATCCAATTATAGATAAAGGACCTTTCATCCTTACTTACATATTCTCAAAGGTGATGTGTAATAATATCTCAAGAGAGAGAATAGATTTTGTATTTTAAATTTAAATGAATCGCAGTGGAAATTAAATCTTAAACAGTGATATATAAAGTATTTTTTATTTTAAATTTATTTTAAATTTAAATGAATCGCAGTGGAAATTAAATCTTAAACAGTGATATATAAGTAACTAGCGACCCGCTCCCGCCTCCACCCAGGAAAAAACTTAATTCGGTTCAATTATATTATATAAAAAAAAAAACTATAAAAAATTATCCGTTGCGTGGTTGAAGTTATCCAAAAGTTATCCAAAATCCGTTGCGTGGTTTAGGAGTTAGCATACAGACATACGCGGGACTTTAAATTATAATATGTTAAAATGTGATGCAGAGGTACACTCTACACTGTATGAAAAAAAAAGTGTAGTAAGAGTATGTTTAGAAATTGTGGGATTAATGTTAATAATAATAAATAATCGCCAAAGGATAAAATGTATCTAACTAATTAAGTCTCATTAATATGTCCTCTTTCAATAAACCGGAAAGATATCTGATGACAGCAAAAATAATCTCACTTGAGCTGAGTAAGTAGTTTCAAAAGTAGTAAAATTGGAAGGTCTAATTCTTAATCGGCAACTGGATATATTTCTGTCTAACTGATATGACATAAATTTAACCATCCATATATTTTTATTAAAAATATCGTGTAGTGACTTTGTAAAACTACAATTCGTCAAACCGATAAACTCGTGTAGGTAATCAGTAGTTCATTTACCTCGCCTCGAATCATATTTTAACTATTATATTACATAATTTACAATTTACATAAAATGACAGCTGTCATTCTAACGAGTTACACAGACAATTATTTTAGTTCTAGTTATTTCAATTGTTTATAAAAATTAATTTACTATTTAAGTATCATTTCTAATTAATATCGAGTTGTTTTCTATCGATTCGCTATTGGACTATGTCGGAGGTATATCTAAGGTGGAAGGGAAAAGATTCGCTGGTCGAAGGAGTCGATGGCGATGTCGTGGTTGCGAAACATCGGGAAGTAACTAGAATCCCCTCAGTCGAGCAACTGTTCCACCATACAATATAATTATGTATATATATTAAAGTATATATTTATATAAAACATTTAAGACTATAAATATTTTATATTGTATAATATAAAATGTTTATTGTCTTAAATATTGATAAAATATTTGTCTTAAAAATGCGTACTACATTTTAGTACCAAAAAGTCGTTGCGTAGGCGTGGCGGCGCCACTGTTCCCAACATGTTATATTGTATGCAAATTTCACACGATTTCGAATAATTACAACCAGAAATTATTTGGAAGCGGCTTCTATGAGCCTGACTGGTTTTGTAATAATGTTCGTCTGGTTTAATTCTCTTTATAAAAATACAGGTTTGTTATCTGACGAATGTGTAACTGGCCCTTTATATTCGGCTAAGTACCGTTCACTTAATATAATAGAATGAATGAATGAGAACATTATCATTATTCATTAAATGCACAATAAACAAACAGTGTTGATTACATTTGTTGGGATTGCTTGATGTAAAGATGTGATTGACCATTCATCATAATCATTTCAGCCGTAAGACGTAGGCCAACCCAATAGTAGAACCGATCAGTAGCAGTCTGGATCCAGCTTCGACCCACGGCTCTTGTAAGTTCGTCAGTCTATTCGGCACATACACAAATTATACCTATTATGAATCATGTGAAAATATAATTTTAAAAACACAAATGATCAAAGTTAAGTTATTTCGACAATATTTAAGTTTTCATTTTCTGTATAAAGATGACGCGAGCGTATCCGTGGCCAATAAGTATAATTGCTGATGATATAATAATTTATAAATTGGTCGACGACGAAGTAAAGTAAATGCATATAAGAAAAAACTAACAAAAAATAAATTTCTGTTGGTCCGACCGCTATTAAATTTTATAGGATTACCCACTGGGCTAATCTGAAGATTGTCTGAAAATTTCATCAAAATCGGTCGAGCGGTTTTGGAGTCCATAGGGAAATATTCATCTATTTTTATATTATGTAGAAGATTCCAGTTTCCTAACAAAAGTATTAATGGCAAATCAATGCATGCACATAAAAAGAAATCAGACATGATTGTTCTTAAATTACATATTATTGTACACCCATTTTACGAAAATAGAATTTTTTTTTAATGTGAAGGTCGGCAAGCAGGCTGACTAACATGGCTAATGTCGCAATTAACATATGCAACGCCACTGGTTGCAGCAACTAGTGGAGTTAAGGATATTAAGGATAGCTTAGCAGGATTATGGATAAGGTATAGGGAAATGAATTCTCGTATCTATTACTCACTATTCAAAACAGTCAGATAGACATACGAGTATATATATATACTATGCACTTCCTGTTATGTTGTAAACTCTGAATTCAATGTAAAATAGATATACTGGTAAGCAGTCTGCTAAATTACTATTTATTTATATATTATTTTATTAAAAGAACTTACATTTTTTATACTGTAACCTTGTTGTAATTAAATAAATATTTGAATGAATTATTCATAATTGTCTTAGCAAATTGTTGCCAAGGTTGGCGTTTAGATATTTTGTTAAATCTGTAGACACGACAAAACTAAATTAAAAATACTATCATACTAGTTGTAATGTCATTCGTAGATCTAAATTTAGAAACAAATCCTTAACAATTGAAATCACACTTAATCTTTAGTTTCCGTAAAAATTTCAGATGCTGTCAGGTTTTTGGTATTATTATTTTTTTGGTAATTATACCAGTGCACAGTTATTCCATGTCAAAATCAAAATATTTTCTTAATTTTTGTTGATTTTTACTTTTTTTTTGTAAAAATTTTCTACTACGTGTCACAGTGTTGAAATATATTTTCTTCGCACTCTTTAGCCCTATTCTATGTCTTATATTTTGGAATATTTAAAAAGTGTTTGCCATTAAATATTTTCTTAGATATATGTTTACCTATAACGAAAGCGTTGGAGCTCTGGTGGGCGCCATTGCCAACCCGCAAGCACCGTAACTAATTGAACGATTACTACTATATGCAACGTAAAAATTATCAATAACCGATACTGCATCATCGAAATAAGGCCAAGTATGCAGGTCGTAAAATGATATATGAAAAAAAAAATTGAATTGAGAATTTTTCTACTTTATTTGTTGGAGAAACTTTATAAACAATTTTATCAAACAAAAAAACTTCTTAATAGCTTTAAAATACATATCGATTCCATCTGCAGGGATCTGCGTCTATTTCACCTAGTAAAAAATTAATGATATGACTTATGTTTTAGCTTAATATTTTTGTTAGTTTTAATTGTAATTTACCTATATGTAAAATATATTAAAGAAACTTTAAAAGATCAATACTCCCTAATAATACACCTATAATAGTGTAATCGCACATTACTTATCACTAGAAAAGAAAGTGTTTGATTTTTTTTTTATATTTTTTTTTATATTTGATACAGTACACAAACAGATTGCAATTAAATACATGAAAACCATAAAATACATGTGTATGGATAAATTGTCTAAATTGCACTCCTAAACAGTGTACTTAACATGTTTAATTTAACATAGCTACTAATGGTCTTAAATACTTAATTAATTCATAATTTATAATATTTTCTTAATATCTACTTAAATATTAGTCTTAAACTATTTTTGAATTTGGAAAACCTGTTGTCAAATATATCAAAACTGACCTCACACCCGATGACCATATCATTATAACTTCGACACATCCTAACCAAGGGATTGTAATAGGATGTGTTGTTTTTATATGCTTCGATGGAAAAGGGACCAGAGTGAGGAGAACGTGATCTGTATTTAATTTTGATTTTAATTGCGGAGAGAAGATTCGGACAATCCCAGGATGAGTGCAATATTTTATGAAGACAAACGATGTCATACCTCTTTCGTCGATCCTCCAGTGATAACAGTCCAAGACTCCGAAGGCGATCAGCATATTTGTGGTGTGTACGACCAAGTCCATTTCTATATGAAATTATTTTAAGAAGTCTTTTCTGCAGGGACTCAATCCTATTAATGTGTACAGCATAGAAGGGAGACCAAACTGGGCAGCAGTACTCGAGAACACTTCTCACCAAAGCACAAAACAAGGAAAGAGTGGAAGCAGGCTTTTTAAATTGCTTAGTGGACCTTATGACAAAGCCTAATAATTTATTGCATCTACTGACAATGTAATCATAATGATGTCTAAATGTAAGCTTTTCGTCGAAGATAACGCCTAAATCTCTAATCATAATTTGTCTTAATGTGTCTGTTTTTTTATGTTATTAATGAAGTGTGCATGTTCGGAGTGAAAATATTTTCTATTTTTTATTGGTATTTTTCTAAATACATGAAATAAATCTTTGTCATTGATTTGTTCACTTGTGACAATTGAATCTATCACAACATAATAAACAGTTTTAAATTGAAGAAATTTTTGAAGAAAAAAAAGAAGAAATGAATTATTCTATATAACATCATTTCAATCTGTTAAAATATTAGGATGAATTTGGATATATGTATAATTCTTTGAAAGTATTCGCCTTAAACACGGGTGAAATAAATTGTTTTTAAATAATGCACACTAATTATGCTCATTACATGTCAGAACGCCTACCGAAACTGTCGATGCATATTTTAGTTGCTCGTTTTAAATACAGTTATGTTCAGAGAAGTATTCAGACACAGATACGACACAGTTTGTAAGTAATTTCATTTAGTAAGAATGATCTGCTTAAAATCAGTTCAGTATATAATTATACCAACAAGTATTTTAAGAAATTCGTTGCAATTTTTTTTTTTTTTTTTAATATTGATTCTAACTTTGTTATCGTCGTTATGATTTTCATCGTGTAACAGTAGTAATATACATATTTAATTACATTTTATATATAATACTTGTGGACTCGTGAGAATTGAATTTGAATATAAAAATTAAGATTAATTTATTTTAATAGGTTACTAATTAATAAAATTAAGAGACGAAATAACTGCAGATTGCCCTATATAAATGTTTTTCTCTTACCTAATCTTTAAACTTTTACATGGGCTATATCTGTTAAAACCAAGCTTTTGTTTTACAGCTACCCCCAACCTTGTTTTAAATTAATTTTAATTATTGTTACTTTACGAAAATCTACTTAATTTTTCCTATTTTAAAATTATTTTTCATTTTGAATATTGCTTACAGCATTATATTTTATTCTTTGGATGTTATCTATGCTAATAATGATTGTGCATACCCATACACAAAGTATTCATGAAAAAAATCGTACTTTACATCCATTAGCGCTTCATATCGTATGCAAATTACCGTCGTCTGGAAGTTTACAATTACTATGGTCAAACGAGACGATTTCTTTTAACTTTTCGCCTCACATTTTCCCTGTATATTTTATTTATACCACATAAATAAATAAGCCGTTGTTCGAGATAAGATTTAAGACCAATGACCATCCTTCAGAATTGGGCTTACTCTAATAAAATTTTCGTAGACCCATAGAATGTAACCAAATATCTAAAACGTAACGCTACACTTTTACATAAACAGATTCATGTAAAAATATTTTATATGTTAAGGTTGACAGATAGACTGGTGGTCGATTTGATGGTAAGTAGGCACAAAAGAAATCTAACGAAAACAGAATCTGACGAACTTTTTATAAGTTGGCTCTGGTCTGGATTTAGAAAGTAGTGGCAGGCACACTGCTTTTCGCAGACAATTCGGCAGCCAGTCTGACGTCAGTAACCACCCCCTTACCCATCGTGAAATAACAGCATGTGTGCTGTTGTGTTTCGATGAGTGAGTAAGGGATGCCTGACCCCATTTCCCTATCCCTTTCTAATCCCTTATCCTTAATATTACTATAGTCGGCAGCGAACTTGCAACACCTGTGACGTTGCTTGTGTTATAGGCGACGGTAGCCACCTACCATCAAGTGGACCGTCAGCCTGTCTGTCGACCTTAACACAAAAAAAAATCAAAGAAATGTCTGATGATTTTGGGTGGTCCATTTTAAAAGTAACGACGTTATTACAATACATAGTGCGTTATTAATGGTCCGAAGTCGTATCTGTCTCATCGAGATAAGTGTGTTCACAACGACCACTCATTAGTACATTATCGTTTGAACGATTGACTTTTAAACGATATCAGTATTAGAGATTTTAATGTGATTGTTTTAAAGTGCTGCCGGTGAAATTCCGACTGGCTAGACCTTGATTCGGTCGATGGTCACACGTTTTCTTTAATGCATGCGTGCCTCATAAATTTAATTCTATACAATTGATATTCTACGAAAAACTTCTGTAAAAAGGAGTTACTTTCTTCTGACGGCCTGGTCAGTTTAAGGCAGGCTATTACTTTTTCGGAGACATACGAGATTTTTACCCTTGCTGCCCTCTATTTAAAGTCACCGGTCATCGGGAATGATGAAGCTGATATACCTTTGTTTGTACGGTAAAAGTTCCAAACATTAAAAAGAAAATAATAAAAAAATCCGCCTATCGAAGGATGCAGTAAACCGAGTGCATAATTTAATAAAACATAAAATTATTTCTAAAAGTAACTAATCAACACTTTACTTGTAGTTGGTGAAAGAGGCCCTAACTGTAAGAACATAGTCGTGTCTAAAGGACGGCAAGTTCTTACTATATTATTACCGGAATAATTTTAAGCTAGTTGTATTTCCAATGTTTATTTTATTTCTCTGTCTTTCCCTCTCGCACTTGTGAATGATTAATGATTGCGTCTCATTCACAGATTGTCATGTCATTACAATAATCAGATGCAACGCGGTAGGTTGCTGTGAAGGCATTCGATTGATTCATGTAATTATTTTCATATTCTAATAGAAAATAGGATGTGAAGTGGAGCCACGTTTTACGGATCACGTAGGTATCCTTCAAATTACAAGGTGGTACAAAACTTGTTTTAACTTTGACCAGAATACAATATTATGGTCAATATTCTTACTCCGACATAATAATGATTAAAATGATAATTATAATTAGAATAATTTTTATTTTTATAAATAAAAATATAATATTTATTATAAATATATTAAACAAAACAAGACAGTGATAATAATTTATTTTTCTTTTTTTGGGGGGATGAATAAAATGTTAACTATGAAGTTACACGTCAGATCAATTTTAAGGGTCACTCAGTGTCACGTGAGCATAACAAACTGGTTGCACCCACCGTGAGAACCGGGACTATTTGCCCGCCACATTTGTCCGCCTCTTTTAAGACGAACGACCAAACACTCGACGCCTTTTGTCCAAAAATGTAATGGGGATAGATAAATATAAAAAAAATCTTCAATGTAAATGGCGCTAGAAATGTTGGTTTGAAAGAGAACCGCTGATGACTAAATAAAAGTTGAACACACTTAAAGACACCCTATTTTTAAGAGCATTTTGAAACTACTTGATTTTATACTTTAGAACCTGTGCAAAAAATTCATAACTAATTTAATGTTATCAATCAAATAAAAACAACTCCTCCTCAATTTTTTAAAAGTTTTTTAGATATTAACTTTACCCATACTTAGTTGATTCTATTATGATCACCCATCATTGATTTAATATGGTTCGAATATTTTCCTTACAAACAAGTCCGGCTATAGTTACTTTAGTCGAATAGCCAGCGACTAGCTGAATTATTAAGCATTCATATAATCAATTAAGTCTCGTCTACGCTAACCGGGCTAAAATATTTCTGGAATACTCTCACAGTTAGAAATATAATTTGCAAATTTTTTGTCAATGAATACAGCAAAATTTTGACTTTCGAGTAAACTAGAGATTAGCTAGAAGCCTTGGTATCTTCAATTGGGTTATTGTACTGGATGTCTTTGTTCTTAAATATGATTACATATCTTGTTAAATGGCGGGTAAATACTTACCAATATCAAATTTAAATAAATCTTTCACCAAATCAATCTATCTTCAAATTATTTTAGTAGTTTTTATAAAATCTGCCTTCTGCAGTCACGCTACGCAAGACACGCTGCGTTCTGCAAGACGGTATAAGCATTTCTGCTAGATGATCATAAGCATTTCTGTCGCATTTAATCCTAAAAAATATCAAATTATTAGTAAAGTCAAATAGCTAATATAACAATGTTTGTATAAAGTTTTCTTGAAACTCCGTCCCACTCCGAAGACAAGCTCAGAACATATCCGCAAGAACCTAATGGACTTGTAATACCCGACTAGTACAAACATACGAGTGGCGTTAAAAGGACGAAGGCCCAACACAATACTTGTTCGGGTTTGGTCCAATGTTAAGCTGGAAATAACCATACACCATTTATCAGAGATATCTAACAAAGTTAATGATTAGCAAAATTTGTTTACATCGGACATAATGGACATTTCCGAAGTACGCAACGAAGCGTTTGCATCTTGGCTTGGCCCCTTGTTTTCTCTTTCTATTTTATTTATTTATATCGTTTGTCCTAACTAACATCCGCTAATAACGATTTTTGCAAATTTCAACACCATGTGAAACCGAGGGCGGGTCGATAGTAATCTATAAAAAAAACTGGATACAGCTAGTTGAAACAACTCGATACCAATGAAATTCATGACTTGTACCAAACATTTAGAGACTGGACATCTAATATTGACAAAGTGGAGTATTTTTTGTCAAGCCCGAGTGGAAGGGTTGAATGGCTGAGGGTGTTTGGAGAGACGCAGTCAGCTTCGAGGAGGAATTTTCAAATATTCCGGAACACAATACAGTAATGCGCCTCTTGACTGTCTACCTATTACATAGACACGACATGATCGATTTAATATAAACTGAGTTTTTACGTTTTGTGCCTCCTCTATATACTTACGTCAAAATCTGGCATTAATCGTTCCAATAAAAATAAATTAAATTTTGATTGTCATCAATGCCTTAGAAATCTAGGAACAAGGTCGGATAGAGAATTTTCTTGATTACTCAAATATATTATTGTTTATTTACATATGTAGGTACATATGAGTGTGTGAACACACATGTATAATTATTTTGTAATGTGTAATTATGTATAAATATGTGAACACAGTCATGTTCATAAACACGTAAGTATACATATACGTGTTTGTACAAAACTTGTATCTTAATGTGTATTTGGTAACGAGTTATTTATTTTTAATTTTGTTGTTTATTTTTCATTTTTTGGTTAGAGTATGTACTTGTATTGAATTATCAAACTTTATTTTTAATTTCTAATAATCTACTTTTCACATAAGCATGTATCTACCTAGATGTATATGTATACATATTTCTAATAGGCTCTATGAAATCGTAACAAACCATACAATTTTAAAACCAAGCAAGCCAAAAATCTCTGCTTAAATTCTTTTTGCTACTTTTCTTTGACATAAAATTCCCCTTTCGGTGGTCAGATGTTTGCAAAGCTCTTCAGTTGTTCTGTAATCAGGGTAATATTAAATGGAAACAAATACGCTGAGCACTCTGAACCCGGCTTTATGAAATACAGAAAGCATCTTTCATGTGTCTTCTTTTTGGTTTCCGCCTTGACTTCGGTCATATCATTTGACATTTTTATTATCAAACGAAATATAATTACAGATTTGTTTTTCTTATGCCTCCAATTTTTTACAAAATTGCTACGTTTAAACATACAGCCCACCAAAATAGTAAGGTAATAAGGTAATAGGCTAAAGGTAATATATAGGGTGGGAGGAGATGAGGAGCATAAAGAAAGGAGCAGGAATGCACTCTAGCATTCCTTAATTATTTACTTGAAACTCAACACATAATAGTGATTACTGCGCCCAGACGAGTCCAGTTAATGATGATTACAAGATCAGTGTAAACCGCTACTATGTATTAATTATGTATTAATTGATATATAAAGTAAATTATCAGTAGTCTTGGCCGTAATAAAAAAAATCTACTGATTACTGATTGCCTTAAATATTGAGATTTTTTAGTTACTAAATGAACATAATTATTCAACAATCGAATTTATCATCTAGCTAATATTCCTTCATAACATTACTGGTCATACACAAAAATACTCGTACTCAATTCCTAATTTATAAAAGTGCTATTACGTAACATAATATACGTGATTTATAACCAGCCAGTACTAGTTTAGACACTCCGCTTTAGATGTTTGATCAAAATGTTAACACTGCCCTCAACTAGTTGGCTCGTATTATGCTTCTCTAATGACGTTTTTTTTAAGATGCATTTTACCTGGTTGGACTTCATTCAGTTATTTTTTGAGATTAAGACCGGTTAAAGGCGCAAACTATAAAGTTGGGAGTTGTAGCACGATACGCCTACACTTTCGGGTACGCCGAGGTTCTGCGTAGCCCTCTCCGCGCTGAATAGCCGTGGCGAGGCACCGATGTCGTGTCATATCGTCCCCTCGACCTCGTCCATCTACTACCGCGCTAGGAAGTCGTTGGGTTTCAGCCGGTAGGAGTCCAGCATGACCCCGCAGCGTCCACTACACTGCCGCGATTTCCCAAAGTTAAAAGAAACGATATACACTATATATAGATGATACATCGTCCAATTGCATGTATAAAAGATTGCTTATTATACATATAAGGTAAGTACTTAGACTTAAAAGCAGATTTTCTGTATCTTCTGTGGTTTCGGATTCTGTAACTGTATTAAATAACACATTCGATTACAGTCGTAAATAATAAAAACACGTGTTTGTTTCATCTGTTCGTTGTTTGTTTATTGTACTTTTATTCTTCAATCAATATTGTGTGAAAAATCATTACTACAAGGCAAGGGCGCTTTACGGTTATATTTATTTATTAATATTTTATTTCATCGAAGTAAAGTCTTTAACACCTGCATACTTCCTGTTCTCATGTACGGCAGCCAAACATGGGCTTTAACACAGAAAACGGTGAATAGAGTAGCAACTTGCCAGCTTGCAATGGAAAGGAGTATGCTGAATGTAAAGAAGTCCGGTAGACTGAGCAACCGTGTCATCAGAAGCAAGACAGAGGTCCAAGACATAACATACAAAATCAGAAGACTAAAGTGGCGATGGGCGGGACACATGATGAGGGGCAAAGACAAATGAAGTAATAAAAGTGTAATAATACTAGAATCTTTTAATGGTATGTCTTGGGATTTTGTTATTAAATTATATGCATTATTAACAATAATTTAAAGTTTTACTTACTGTATTTAGTAAAATCCGTCTTTTCGAGACAAAGCGTTAGTTGCTTCTTCAAGAGATTTTTAAATTTAAATTATTTTCGGAAGCTTAAGTTGTATGAGTTTTTTTTGTACTTTTACTTTTGGAAATTTATTAAATATGTCTTTCAATGTGGACATGCGAAGCCGGGATAGGTTGCTACAGTGTCCTCATAAATAACGCTTAAATTACTGTGATAACAATCAAAATGTTAATGCCTATTTCATTTAGATAAACGTGATGTCTCAAAAGCAGCCGAAACTTAGTGGTATGAATGAAAAATTTCTAAAAATCTCCGGTGAAATTCTTGTATCCACAACGATAATTACAAACACACCTGCTGTTGCGGCTCGTACGCCTTGTTGCTCTGTAGCGACTACGGAATTCTTGTTAACACTTACATAAGTACATATGTTAGTAGGCAAACAAAATGGAGTGCGGTGCCCATGTAATGCTGCCATATGCACTAGACAAGAGTACAGAGCAATGAAGCGCATAATGTATATCAAAAAAAATCCAGCTTTTAAATCTTAAAATATATATATATATATATATATATATATATATATTGATGTTAATGTATTAATTATATTCCACAGTAGCCTCACGAGTCACTGGTCACAACTTCTCATTAGTCTGTAAGTTTCAACTAATTTCAAAATATTAATCGGAAAATGCTTAAAGATAATAATAATAATAAGTCTGAAATCGCCCTCTTTTTCTCAGAGTAGTTGCGATGACACAGTCTACAGTGAAAAATTGTTCAGAGTGAAAAAAAGGAAGATTTGTTCACAGTTTCCAACTTATACTAAAATTATATAGAGAGATTTGTATTTTTTTTTTTGTGAATAATAAGTAATACTCAAAAACTAATGGACCGATTTTAAAAATTATTTCACCTATATAAAAAACTATACATTGTCAGCGAGTAACATAATCTATATTTTATAAAGTTACGCTGACGAAGTCGCGCGCGTGTAACAGCTAGTAAAAAATAACCCCCATTCCGACATGTTAGCTTCCAGATCCAGACACAATGGCCAGTATATACTTACTCTGTGCGCAGAGGTGTTAATCGGAGAGCGCACGCGCACTGCGACGAACGCAACATAATACCCAGTTAGCCCCACTTTACCCTGTTTGTTCTAAATGTTACATTTCTCCCGCAAACGCCCCTCTTCCGGCCTCTTTATTGGAAATATCGCCTTTTTTGGGAACCGCACCCGACTGGGCTACTTTTGTGTAAATATACTTAACATCATCAAAGTACTTTTTGTAAAAGTAACATATTTAACAAAAATGAAACTTTTTTTAAAAAAAAATATACTTTACTAAAGATAAGAGATTATAGGAAGGTTAGGTAAATTGGGCTCGGGCATCTCTTACTTACTCGCCCCAACACAAAGCACACACGCTGTCATTTCACGGTGGTCTTCGGTAAGTAAAGATGTGTGTTGTTCTTGTAGGCAGACGAGCTGTCGCAATTTATGTCTGCTACACACAGTTGTACCCTGCCACTATTTCCTACACTTAGACCGAAACAGCTTTGAAAAGTTCCTTTCCAAAGGTGGCCCAGCCGGGAGTTGAACCCTTGACCCCTGAGTCAGACCGTTAAGGGAAGCAACTTAACCATACGACCAATGGGCTCGTCAAAACAATTTTTTATCAATGACAATAGATTTATAACATACAATTTTATAATCACAAAAAAAATTGAAATATAATTAATTAAGATCTAGTTAAGAATAACATATAGATAAATAAAGAATAATTTCTCAAAAAGGGTAAATAATACACCAGTGTTGCGAGTTAAATATGTTTTAATTTCATAATTTTCTTAGCAATTAGGTATATAATTTCGTTTTCAGCATCTGAATACTTATAGGACACAGTACAGTAATACACAGTGTCCATGTAAATATAACAAAAAAATTAAGCGCATTTCATTACTTCATCTACGTCTGTCAAAATGTGGAATGTCTTTGTCTTTTACCAGTATTGTTTATCAAAATAAAAATATATATTTTGTGCGTGCGTAAAAGAAAGTAACTTTAATTATATAAAAAAAACTAAAATTTAACTTTACACACGCATATGTAAATCATTTTTACATCGTTCGTCTACGCAAGAAATAAAAAAATGCCTTAGCGATAGGCTTGATCTGGATTTTATTCAAATTTTTTAATACATCCTATTAAATTCCTGACTGTTTGAATTACATTTATACATACAGTACCTACTGCGTTATAAAGGCATAATCATTTATATATATATTTATTTATATTATTTTTATGATAATTAGCAAATGAGCGATGTAAAAATTCTACACAATTGTATTACGAAATTAATATGCATTAGAAAGCATTATATATGCTCTGAGGAACATTTCTTTTCCTTCTGGGATTATTTTTTAAAATAAAACTCAGAAAACTGTATTTAATTTAAACCTTGAAAAACATTGGAAATTGCCACTAATGTATAAATTCAGTTATGTCTTATGTTAAAACGTTTTTTTATCTACTCAAAGTACATACGATACACTTACTGTTACAACTACTTTTTACTTCGCGAACTCAATACGTACACTGCCACCATATCACACGACTAAGGTTACTTTAGCCACGCGACCGTACTATGGCACAGATCTTATTAAAATAAAGTTATTTATTATATCCACTATTAGGTAGGTATGCGCGGTTACAAAGTTAACGAGACAAAACAATAAGAAACATGGTGGTTTCAATAGAAATCTAGAAGTCATACGAGGAGATTCAATGTATAAACCAAACACTCTCAGACGAACCTTAAAATAATATATACAAAGTTCAAAATCATACAAACAAATACGCCGAACATTTACTTTAAATAAAAACCTCATCTCAGCACAAAAGAAGAACTAAATAAATTGTTGCTAATCGAACGAAGAGAGCGATCGGTTTGGATAATTTTACCCATAATTAAATACGAAACATTTAATACAATTTTACAGCTAATATCTAAGTTTACATTTATATTGGATAAAGTTTTTTTTATAAATAAGGAAACACATATTTGTATTATATTTACAAGCATAACACGGTCCATAACAATAAAGCATTTAAATAACACACTGAGAATTGACGTAAAGGCTTTTTTTACTACACTTCATAACGACCTAGCCGCAGCAAGCGTGGTTACAAGGATGCAGACTCTCCATACAACTAGTTGCATTGCGAACACGCACAGTCCTTCGAAATATCAACGTTCAGCGGTGGTCTGTCGGAAGACTCGTGACTAGTGAAGCTACTATTTGCTCATTCTACAGAAAGCTTTTTTTTAGAGCACGAATCCGACACAAGAGCAAACGAGCGCCACGATGTTGCACGGTGTTAAGGAATTTCACAGCTCCAGACGGTACGGTCCCGACTTTTTTCCCCATTCAAATGTTTGCTCGCTCGCTTCAGCTACCATTCATGAGACGTTTGTACCTTACCGCGCCTGTACCTTACGCTATCAAGTCCTCGTCACTGTAATAATACTGTGATAGTTGACTAATACTCGCTCACTGACAATGTCCATCGACAGCAGGCAACGGAACACGCGAAGCGTTAAGCGTATATGAGCTGCTTGATTACGAAACGCCTACGTGCCGTCACAATTTCTTCGCCTCTGACGCCTGCCGTGGTGATGACGCACGCTATGGCAAGGCGGCTTGATGGAATTCTTCGGCGGCGGTTGAAGCCTACGCTGCGGACGCCACTTGGGCAGGCCGCGAGGCGCTTGTCCGATCTCTCCTGCGATAACTTTGTTGTGCTTGTTTATGTCGAAGTCGTGAGCCTCCTTTATGAATGAGAAACACTTGTGCAGCCGCTCCGAGATGCGACTCTTCCCGCGTCTTAACTGGAGCCCTTTCCAATTGAATCCTATGTAGCGATCTTCGTTCTTCACCAAATGGTAAGTGTTGTAGCCTCCCACAAATTCCTCTTTGAACAGGCAATTCGGCGTCCTCTCCGCTTCTGATCGTGTCTGGAACGAATTGAAGTATGCATGAGTTTAAGTATTAACTGAGGTCTTGAACTTTTTGAAATGAAACTTCTTTGTGCGCGATGAGAGTAAAATTACAAGGTCTAAAATTGTGTGACGCTTCAGTGTAACGATCACATAACAATGCTTGTAATGTTTCTTGTACTGTCATCTACCGCTTATATATTTGATCGTCAAAGAATTTTCACTTTCGACACGCGTACGCTGTACATTCGCACGTTTTTTTAAACCATTTCTTTAACAATGAGCCACCAAATAAGAGAACATCCCATTTCTCTTCCCAATTCCTTATCCAATAAATAAATCAAACCAATTAAAATATATGACACCATTTCCCTGTCCATTCCCAATTAACCCTACTGTAGTCGGCAGCGCACTTGCAGCACCAGTAGCGTTGCTTGTGTTATAAGCGAAGGTAACCAGGTAACCGTCGAGTGGACCGTCAGCCTGTCTGCCGACCTTAATATGAAAAAAGAAACATTCTTAGCTTAATAGTACCTACTGATTCTGTTTTTATGGAGTGGTCTCTCGATTGAGCTATAAAAATTAGTGTCCCTTAATGTAAGCACTTGGAAACATTAATGTTGCTGGTAAAGTTGGTGGTGAATATTTTGAAGGAGCCTTACCATCTGTCTGCCGACCAGCCTCGATCTGTTGAAGCAAAGGTACATGTCCCGAAGTGGCGAGTGGAACAGCAACTCCAGGCTGGCGCCCCGCGTACTCATCGTGAGATTCGCTGTAACCACAAAAACATTCTTATTGACAATCAAAATACTAATCTAACATTGTAAAATGAAATTAAAAATTCATTGAAAGTAGAAATAAATAGTTTTGCATTGGATTGTCACATCAGTTACCAATCAATGGTCACCATATAAATTAAAAAAAATCAATATTGTGAAAGTGTGGTGAACGTGAAAGGCAGGTGTGACAGAAAAATTTAATGGTATTTGAACACTAATAAACTATGAGAATAAAATGTCGATAAATATTAATTTATTGTCAGATATTCAATACATGACATGTTAGATGCGGTTTATATGACGATCACACGTTTTGATGGTTAAATTCAAAATGTTGTTTTTGTTACAGATTTTGTTTATTTATCGGTGTAACTTATTACAATAAACTATTATTAAACTTTTAATTCATAAACAAATGATAATTATAATGTAGTGATATCTTTTTTGTATTTTTTTTTAATATTTGTATTATGCAATTAATTTACTTATAAATACTAAAATTCAGTTATTACATAATTGAAATCAAAAATAATAATAAATAAGTATAATTACTCATAAAATCTTTGAAAAGTATCTAACTTGAAAAAGTTTCTAAACTACCTAATCAAAAGTAAAAGTAAGGGTTGTTAAAGTTTACAAATTGTATGAATGAAATTATGTTGAAGTAATTCTTTTGTAAAAATAATCTCATATATTGTAAAATTTGTAACATCATAATGTTATAAATGTTTATTAATATTTTCCAATGAAATTAAAAAGTTTTCCCCATCAATAAAATTAGCGTCTCGATCTTCATTTATCTTCATGTGAACCGACCACGTATTTAAACGGATAATAAGATAGGAAAGTCAACTTGGAATTCCATAACCGCTGCGGAACTCAAATAAAAATCTTAATAAATGTATAAAGTATAGTAGAACGGCTGCGGACGCGACACAAGATTCGAGCATCTTGTTTCAATTAACATTAAGTGAAATAAAAATGCTTTCATGGCTATCACGGACATAAATTTGTTATAATTTCAATAAACGTGAGAGTGCGTGAAAGTGAACTTTACTACAGGAAAAAAGGGTTTCCGTAAACTTATAAGTTTACGATGGTATTTTTTATTAGAATTGAAAATATAACAACTATAGGTATCGTAATGTAAAATTCAAAACTAAATTATTGCAAGAGTTTGGTCGCTAGTTATAAATGTATATTGTAAAAAAGTTAATCCAAATCCTTATAACAGTTTTGTAACTAACATCCACACATCCAACCTTGTAATATTTTACGTTAAAATATAAAGTAAAATTTTATAAATAATTAATTATCGTTAATTTCTTATAAATTTTTATATCTATACTAATATCATAAAGAGAAAAAAAAATTGTGTTTTTGTTTATAAAGAACAAACTCAAAAACTACTGGACCGATTTTAAAAATTCTTTCATGTATAGAAAGCTCATTATCAGCGAGTAATATAGGCTGTATTTTATAAAGTTACGCGGACGAAGTCGCGTTCAACAGCTAGTAGTATATATATTTAAAAAGGTCATAATAATAGGATTACTATTATTGTATATTTATACTGAGACGTAATACATATAGTCTCTTAATATATATTGTTTATCATTATCATATCATACTTATCGAGTTGTTAAGCGTTCCAGTCAGTTTTTGCTTAACAACAAAATTGAAGTAAGACGAGATCGTTCCAACCGCATGGCCTGGATCTGATTTATATAAAAAAATTATCGGTACGAGTACATATAGTGGTTCCAACCAATTTTATTCATAGTGGATATGTAGGTACTGAATTTGTAAACATAATTGTTCTGATGAATTCTAATTTTTTATATTAATGTTGAACAATGTTTAATTAGTAAAATATATATATATTATGTATGGGAAAGTTTGTGAGGGTAGACGTATGAATGTATAGATATTTGTTACTCTTTACACATAAAAACTATTAATCGGATTTGTATGATATTTGACACACATTTAGTTTAACATATAGGATACTTTTTATACTGGAAAAATGTTAAGTTTCTGAGGGATCCAAAAATATTAAAAACTGGGCGCCACTGTCGCCATGACAATAAAATTGTCAAATATTTTCTCAGGTGATGCTCAGGTGTCATATTTTTCATTTTTCAACGCCGAGGAAGTATTGGGCACCAACTAGTATATTATAACTTGTAATAGAACCGTAAAGGATAAACAAATAATAGTGCATTTTTAGTTTAAATACAATTGTATCAATTGAATCTGAGATATAGTCATGTACATACCAATATAGTATATGTATACACTTATAACTAATTTATACTAAATACAAAGTAGATATAGTTTTACACTTGCTCGCAAATCAAACAATCGTAAGAAATAAAGAAATTAATTACAACACAAAATAATACGTTTATTGCAAATATTTTCCAAGATGAACAGAAAAGCTTCGAACACGTCTTTCGTAACTATGATGCACAAACGTTGCCCAACTTCCGTAATAGATGGCTAATTTTAAAAAGACAACATAATCTCAAGTCGCCAAAGCAAACATTTTTCTTTGAAGTGCCGACGTCGTTTCACTTTTGTTTGACTACAGCTCGATTGCACAGCGGTGCAATGTGCACCTATGTCGATAGTGAATCCTTGTATACAATATTTTTATGAAACAACTTTGCATCCTAATTGTCAGGTCACCCCTACAAACTGGTAATGAGCATCAGAACTAACAGTAAATAAATAAATGAATCTTTTGAATGGAATCAATACCAATTGTATAGTTCCAAAGTAATTATTAGGTTAACCATGAAACGTACAGAGGGCAAAACCCTTGCCAACAAGACCAGAGCCAACTTTGAAAAGTTTATTTGCATGCATTATGTATAAAGATAGAAAAATGCTTGAGAAAAGAAAGTAAAGAAAATGCCCCGGTGTGTGAGAACAGCCTTGCGCTTAGTGTATTGACTTTTTGTTACATACACATTTAAGTTTATGTTTAGTTTATAATATTAATTTATATTGTTTTATTATATATTCCTATCCTAAGATGAAGTCCACGTGAACGAAGCCGCCGGCATCGGATAGTATCAAATATAAATAAACAACACAAGTGTTTCCACATGTACGAGTGTGTTATTTACAAGTAAATGTACAATATATTTAATGCTTACATAATTGAAAATACCATACCTACATCATAAGTACAAAAAATACACAAACACAATTATAGCTGCGTAAGATTTTCGTAACATTTTTATTTTATTTAAAGTGATGTCATTTTATTATTCAACTTAAAAATCTTCTTTTTTTAGATGTAAAACGACGCGGTCGTCGTGTGGCAACGCGTCGTGACGTGATCACGTGACGTCGTCACGTGACCTCTACGTTTGCTGCACACAAGAGTAAAATTAAACAGTATGTTCGCATTCGTTGGCGTGAACTGCTAGGATGCTTATTTCCTAGGATGATTTTTTATTTTAATTTGTTGCGTGCTGACTTTTTGGAAAATTTGGAAAATAAGAATGCCGGCTGCAGAAGATGCCTTTAATTTACATTTACTTTTTATATAATAAATCGCACCAAGCAAAGATGTGCGACAGGGAAGCATTAATGTAATAGAGAATGACGCAGCATAGCAATTTATTTTCTCATGGATAAAAATAATTGATAAAATATATTTTTAATCTGGTAAACAGATGGGTGAAGGACGACCTCTCATCGTATCTTAGACTATTAGTAACTCTACTACTGAAAGATGAAGCCGTGGGCAAGAGCTACCTGCTCATATTCCCAATTATTTTATCTATGAAGAGTGTGTTTAACACCTAGTATTTATTTTGGTTGGCAAAGGGCTAGCCGATCCGAGATCATTGACCGATTATCGCTACTGATAGCGTTCTTGTACGTCCAAGTAGGTAATATCACCTGCATTCAATTGTTTAAACATACACGTGACTTCGATTCGATATACCACTACTTGTAGTTCCAATATAAACTGCTCTTGCTCTTCTTTTTAAATTTAACAATTTATTAGTACATTCTTAAATAGTACATACTAACATACTTTTATTACGTATGTTCCACATATCCACTTAAAATAAATTGTTTACCGAAAATTTTTACTGCGAGTTTCATTAAAATGAAAAAAGCGCTATTAGATCCCTTGAAGGGTGGTTATGAGAGCTGAGGAGCGTTTAACTTATACTTGGATATAATAAATACATACCCAGCTATAGACTTTACTCTACCTTAAAGTAACTCTGTCTGTTACGCGTCGCGGGCACCAGTTTTAATCGGTTTTACTGAAGAAAGTTAGAATCTGTTTATTACTTCAAGGAGTGAGAAGTAAATCGCAGGATGCCATAATCGAAGAAGATCTTAGAGACGTAACATTCCATAACCTAGTTGACAAAATGAAAGATGATTCGATCCTTCATTTACAAAAAATGTATTGGCATTTTTAAGATGTCTATTTAAAAAAAAATGCGAATAGACTTTTTTAGATATAAACAAAAGAAAAAAATGAGTATTGGCACTTGGCTGCCCCTTACAATAACTTGGAAGACAAGGCGTGAGTAAACAGGGTTACTCACGAAATACGGCCCCTTTAACGCCAGTTGGAAATTTTAAAGCAGCAGATATAAAAGTGTTGCCTTTTATTCATAATATTGACAAATCAACATCGGATGGCGATATATTAGATCACATTTTCAGGAAAACGAAATGGAATAAAGAGTATAATGCATACAAGTTAATGGTGCCAAAATACAAACTAAATGTTTTCCTAGATGAAAACTTTTGGCCTGCTGGAATAATGTTTCGAAGATTTGTAGAGTTTAAAAATAAAGGAAAGCAATAATATTAAATCAGGTAACAATTATTAATTAATTATTGTTGATAACTTGATATCTTGTAAACTTATTTGTAAACTTAATTGTAAATTTAATTTATTTGTAATTTTAATTGTTTTAATTGCAATAAGTTTTAATTGTAAAATTACAGCTAGTTCTGCAGAATTATGTATTATTACGTCAGTTTATGTTAATTTGTATTTTACTTTTGTTTTTTGTATAATATGTGTGTATATTTAAGCTATGGACATTTATATCTGAAATAAAGATGTTCTTATATTATATTATATTATTAATGGCTGTAGAAAATTAAATTGACTACAAAGTAAATGTATTTATTTTGTCCCAGAATTAAATTAAAAAAATGTTTTCAGAAAATTCCGCTTGTGCATGACCTTGATCAACAATTCAATTTTATCTTATTAGGTACTTATTTATTATTTAATCACGCATCTACGTAATTCTCGGCATTCTTAATAGATAACTGTCGGTACGTTGGCACTGAAGTGTTGTTATTTTTTTTTCCAAACAAATGATAAAAAGGTTACGCCATTACAGCTGACATTATGAATTACGAAAACTATTACCCGCAATATAGGAAATTTTTCATTGTTTTTAATGAATAACATAAACAAGCATCATTGAAACATTTGTAATTTTTTTTGCAACTTGTTCATTTACGTAACTAGATACCTACGCAAAATCCACGACACACTTATTTAAAATTATTTTACTATGTGGACAAACTTGTAAGTAAGTTGACTATTTCATTGTAAAATGTCTAGCGCATTAACTATACTTGGTATTGATTTTACTAATTACTGATTTTATAAAATAAAAATGTATGTAATGTTATTTATCAGCGACCTCTTCCTTGTTACTAAATAAAACAAATGCGCTGTCCGCGTTATTGTTTTAATAGTTATATTAATACAGTTTTCAATATGATTATGAAATTTCTTTTAAAATCTTCTAATACCTATATCAGTTGAGTTTTAAAATACAGTATATAAGTACTAAAGAAAATAATGGTTCTTAATGAGTCAAAAGTCGTAAAAAACATCAGGGCGGATAAAGTGCCTTATCTACATCTGTATAGGTTCAAATCTATACATACTACCTAACTTCAGAATTAGGATTCTATAATATATAAAAAAAACTTGAACTCCTTAAGGCTGTACGGTTGATTGTACTATAATAACATTTAACAATTACAACGTAGAAAGAAATTACTGTGGACAAACAATGTTAAAACCGTTTTTATTTCGATAATCCCATTATCTTAGAGGAGTTAAAGATAATCTTGAAATCCCAGTACGCATGTTCGTTCAAGTGAGTTCGTAAAGCCGTGGATGGTCTCTGTAAAGTCTTGTAGAGTGAACCGCTGCGGTAGGTAGGTATTTGTCGGGAATCCTGTGGTAAATTCCAGAACGCTTCCTCGGCATCTTGAAGTTTGTTTGCGTTGTCACTCTATTCACGTCATTAATATACTAAATATTTTTAAAAAAAATTAATCCTACATTAAGGCAAAACCGTGACAGCAAATCAGTACCAGACGGTTATTACTTTTAAGTACTCGTACTATACTTTTGAAAAAAATTTGTAGAAATAAAGTTACTATGCTAGGAACATTATAATCCTCATATTAGTAAATTATACCTACATATTTATATTATACAAATAAGAATATAAAATTAGAAAAATGTCGACGCTGGATCCAGGCTGCTTCTAACAGTCTTACTAGAAATTATAGAAGAGACCTATGTCCGGCAGTGGAAATCAGCAGTAGGACGGCTGATATTATTATAAATTTATTATAGATTTTACTTTATTATTTTGTTATATTTGTTATTATTATTATTATTGTTTTATATTTAATAAAACAATTTTATTTTAAATAATCTACATTAGCTCAGTTATCAGTTTTATTTAAGTTTTAATGACGTGACGTATAACATTGGAAACGTGTTAGTTCAGGAGCTAGCGCCTTCCCGGCGACAGGATACGCCACGATTTAGTCTGTAAACACGGATTAACAGCCATTATTGAAATCCTTGTACACTTAAAGCTATGTTTATTTATTCGTCATTTCTCCTTAGTTGCACTTTTACTCTATGATTTATCTAACTAGAATGTTTTAGTAGTTTGTTTGAAAAGAGATTTATTTAATTTATCCTCTATTTAAGACACATAATGCATATTTATTATGAATATTAATACGAATAATATGAAAATTTAAACTTTAATTAAGGTCGTTAGGATTTAAAAATACGAGTATAAATAAATATCTTCAGTGTATTTAGATAAATGTATTATTATTTCATATTTTATTTTATAAATAAGAAAATCTTTGATGTCCGTATTCTTATTATTTTTTACTAAGGAATAGTAGGTATATTATAATGAAAAGGTGGGTCATGACCGTGCAGTGGTGGGGGGGGCTTAACCCTCGGCAATCCGGGAGGTTGCAGGGGCCAATGGGGTCACCGGCCTTTGCTTGGCTGATCGAATTGTCGCTGGGGAATTAAGAAGACCCACGTGCTCCGAGCGAGCTCCGATCATCGGAGCTCGTGGCGGAGCATCAGTTTGGAGGTTCCAACGGTCCGTTGGAGCTTCACCGGTCACCGCTATGGGCGAGGATCCGTACTCGGCCCACGCGGGTGTTGGCCGGTGAGAGACGGTAACCCCGGTCCTTGTACGTTGAACCGAGATATGGGTCTCGGTTCTGCGCAAAAAGACCGGTGCGGGACGCAGCGGGCGGATTCTCACGGATAACTCTGTCGCTTAGTGGTAGTTGGGTAACGCACGCGAAGACGGAGCTCTACGGCAGGGAAGGACCGTCTGGCAGAATACTGCAATCGCGGCTTTGTGGAGGGTGGTGAAGAACCGGTAGTACCTAGCCGGCCTAGTAACCGCCCTCTGCAGTCATCCGGAAGAGTGAACACTCGGCCTCGCCACCCGGCCTAGTAACTCTTCCGACGACAAAACGAGGTAGAGCCTGTCTCTCGGACTGCCGCAATTGATTTGGAAAGGTCAGGCAGAACCCCACTTTGGGCCGTCCACTCGTAATGCCGTGGAGATGAGAGACCACACGAGCAGAGGTTATCCTAGAGTGTCAGGTGGAAGCGGCCTTCGACTCTTCGACTCTCGGTAGGTTGTGCCGAAGAGAAGAGGTTATGGAGTGCTTAAGGTGTATGTTAAATGGTGTATTGTGACAGAAAACCAAGACCAGTACAATTCTTACAGTCTGATAAAAGTCAATGAAGTCCATGTAGCAAATTCATTAAATGTACCTCATACATAGCCTATATACCTACTAACGCTTATCATACTACCTGGTATTAATTGCACATAATATTATTTATTAGTGAAATTTATTTATTTTTTACCACATTTAATTGAATACATATTTTGTTTATAAATATTCTAAATAACGTCATATTATAGAAATTCTTAAGGCATTGTATATTGTATGATTATGCATATTATTGACATTAGACCATATCGCGTTTCAATATAGTAAAGACTAGTCTAGATACGTGACCACAAACACTACGTGGCATTGACACTAATATGGGTGACTCATACAATCACTATTATACGTGTAGTATGTAAATAAGCGAATACCTGTAAATTAAATATTACTTCGCACCTGCTTCGCTGAAAAATATTGAAAATACGGAGGACTATTTTATTCAGTGAGCGACAAAGTGCTCCCTCACTGAGTGTACTCGGAGTGCCAGCAATAGAGAGAGATTAAGGAGACTCGCGGAGGCCGATTTTGACTTGTCAGATTCAGACTTTCCATAACCACGAGCACTCCGTCAGGAGTGTACGACTGGAGAGAGAGATTTTATTGTTTCAATTAGCAATATTTCGGTTCTATAATAAACAAAAGGCTTTGCGGTGAACACGTGACTAGGAGCGCTATAACGAATTGATATCGAGCCAAAGTTTAAAATGTTAGGAAGCCAAGTTTATACCTTGGTAATAAAAATTCTTCTTTAAATTGTAATAAACATTTGTTTAATAAATAAAATTTATTAATATTATTCAAAAGAAAATACATATTTAAAGGTACGCCTATATTTAATAGAAAATTATTTTTCAAAGCCTTGCAATAATAATTAATTAACGATTTTTTTTTCCAGGCAACAAAGGTATTATTTTATCATTTGAAAATCGGAGTAAGCAAAGATGTGCCACAGAAGAGCATAATGTAATAAAGAAGGACGGAGCATAGCCGCGAGTTTTTTTTTTTTTTTTGGTAGATTTGTTATAGTATAATTTTCGTCTGGTAAACAAAAATGGGTGAAGGAAGACCTCTCTTCGGATCTGAGACTATTTTTGGAATGTTTCACTTGAAAAATGACACAATTTCAAACCAAATGCAGTCTACTGGCGACAAAACAATACAGATTGGCGGGATCTTACAAGGAGCCTTATCTATCGATATGATTGAAGGAACTGTCACACCAGCCAAATTCAGGTCAAATGAACAATGTGATAACCAACTGCGAACAATTTATATTAGATATTACGAATGATAAAAATGTTTGACACTGTTCCAAAAAAAAAAAATTAACACCTCGTGACGTAGTGTAGTGTGTGTGTTACGTTTTCCGCTTACCGCATGCTTAACAATTTTTTAAACACATTTCGTGAAATTATTATAAGAAAGGAACCGAGACTATTGTACGAAATGAAATAAACACTAATAATGTCACAAGAAGCGTGTTACAATACAACAATGAAAATCGTATTCAAATCGGTTAAGCCGTTTCTGATATTACCGTGCACAGACAGACAGACAGACAAAAATACTAAAAACATTTCTTTTACCTCGGTAACATAAGTACAACGTGTACGAATGGTTTTTTTTAAATATTTTTTATGCACAGACATGGCTCGGTTACGATTTATTATTATGTAGTATTGATGATGATTGTATTTGAAGAATAGCGATTTCAAATTTTAAAGGTTGACATGGATCATGGCGATGAGAAATCAAAAATGAACTAATATTATAGTTTATAGAAAATTATAATTTTATAGTATTGACAGTTTGTATCGACTTTCAACTTCTTTGGAAAGTGTTTATAATGTTATTGTGATATGAATTTTCGTTTAAAATCGTAATATTTCCAAATTTCTATGGCATTAACTTCAATGTAATAAAACTACAAAGATTTAAGGATACGAACGATAGAATAAAAGAAAATTTCTTTCAGCGCAAAATTTCTGTTACCCAATACAATTCGCAAATTTAATTTTTGAATTTCTTTTTGTTCACATACGCGCTTAGTAGTGTAAATTTTGTTTTTCTTTTACATGTTATAGTATACATTACTTTCATTATTACATTGTTGCTTGTTTTACAAACATTTAGGTAAGTATGTTGCTTTTTTATTCACGTAAACATTGTAAATACAGTCCGGACCACCCAACTAGTAATTGTTGTTATAACGAACAGATGTTTTAATAAAAGCAATTAATTTCTGATAAGCTATCTGTTTTGAAGGACCCTGTTTGAAATTTGAGTGTCTATAGAACTGATATTTTGCGAGTTAATTTATATTTTATAATTATATATATTATTCTGTTATTTTAATGACATATAGCTTATTGTAGTGTCAGGGTACTTTGCGTTCTACAGTTTTATAGATTACGTTGAAAAACAGCACACGTGCTGTTGTAGTTTTCGGTGCTTAAAGGTATGGAAGAGCTATCCTTATATTCGAGACCGTACTTGTACAGTTCTAGTATTTTTAGAGTTTCTAGGCCACATACCATTAAAAGCAATCATCCTGTTTAATAGTGCTCTTTATGAAAAAAAAATAAACGTATTGGTCCAGCCTTTCTCATGTTTTTTTTAGCAACACATTTTTTTTTTAATTTATAAATTTATCTATTCTAATAAAAAAAAATGAATTATCTCTTTGTATTGTCAAAATAGCCACTTTTTACTAAATGTATATCAAACTATATACGGAAATTACAAAAAAAAAAAACTTTTTTACTGTCTGTTTGTTCCAGCTAATCTCCGAAACCGCTGGAACGATTTTGACAGGATTTTGAATGGCAGATAGCGGATGTTATAAGGAGTAACTTAGGCTACTTTTATTTTATAAAAAATAAAAATGAAATAATTTTTTTTTTTTTTCCGCGCGCGCTCGTCGTGGCCGTGTTCAGCTAGGACAGACATAAAAGTCATAAAGCTCCTTTTTACTATTCACACGATAAAGACTATTATTATATTTATAAAATTATAATTCCACATAGACAATTGAGTTCAAGGAGAAAAAGCCGATCGAAAATGAATCGATCATTAAATACCTTTAGAAACCTTTTATTTTATATAACGCGAGCAAATTATATCTATTCTCCAATTATAAATAATAAGGTTGAACGTGTGTGGTACGGTTTTTTTGCAATACGGTGGGCTCATGGGGCTCTTTATTATTATACTTATAAAAATAACATCTCAATTTGGGCAGGCGCCGTTCCGCCTGCACCGATTGATTTTCTATAATTTAGGTGCGGATGGGTATCTCTTGATGGATTGCCACAAAAAATTATAAAATCACGTTATAAAATTTCAAATAAACGGCCACAACTACTCGAAAACAACTGTTAACAGGAAACGCTTTGTAAAACTGCTAAGACAATTTTTGTTTATATTCCTCCAATTCAAAATGAAGAACGAAACATTTTTTAGTTGCGATAGGATGAAAAAAAAATATTAATATAATTTTTATTTTGAAATTATATTTCCTTTTTTGTATAAAACCTTTTTTCTTACTTTTTCCACAAATTTTACGAATTTAATATTAAATGAAAAACAAGCATTAATTAAATTACCTCATAATTATTAAATGTTGTCTGCATATATACGTGAAGTGTTTAATGCATATGAAGTCAAAGTCTGCTTTTATAGATAAAAAAAAAACAGTGATAATTTGTAATGCCTCCTTGTTACATTTTAATAGTTCTACTTTCAAAAATATTCCCTTAGGGCGCTTGCGACGCTCCCGTTACATTCGGCCAGTTACATTTCTAAGTCGATGTGAATAATTAAATTTTGTTATCAACACGTTCGAATCTAAGTTTAATTAAAAAGCGTCACATATTTCACGCGTTATTCGGCGGTAGGCGTTGCAATGTGTTCGGTTCGGCGTTAACAGACCAGTGTAACATGACACTTTATGTTATACGATTCTATATAAACGTTTAATTGGAAACGAGGGTTTCTGTAACGCTGGTGATGCAATATTAAATCGTTAAATTTAATATTAGCTGTGTAGTTTCTTTTATTGCTTCACAACTAACACGTACGCTGACATGGGTCAAGTGATTAAAATATTTTTTTTCTAACAAATAAATGTTTATTCTCACGCGATTATTGTTCGGCATTAGATTAATGGCTATCCGGTCGGTATTAATTTATTTAAAGAAAGCAATAATTTCATTAATAAACGACACATAACATAGGAACATGCTTGTACGCATAAAATATTGTAGATGTAGCTGTTTCATTGTAAAAACTGCTTTGACCTTATTTCTACATATTATTGTCTTTGAATACGCATAATTTTATTATACTAACGGTAATTTTTGTTTGTTACCGTATAATACTACATATTATAAAGAGCTAAAATTTGTTGTTTTGGTATAAATGTAGGTAATTATATAAACCAAGTTTATGTGCGTTTGCGAATTTTTGAATTTGCAATAATTGCAACAGCAAAAATACCAAACGTAAAACCTTTTGCTGATGATTCTTTTGATTGATTACATAATGTTGTTTAGTAAAAATATGTTTTTATTTTCGTTTTTTTTTATTGTTTATTGACCTGCTTACTGACCAAATCGGTAAGCATTGTTTAATAACACACGTAGAGAAAACTGCATAATTTATTATTTCTAGTCAACAATGTGTAGGAATATTTATTTTTTATGTTAAGGTCAACAACAGACAGGCTGTCCCTCGTCTATAACACAAGCATTGCCACGGGTGTTGTAAGTGCGCTGCCCACCATAGTAGGATTATGGATATAAGGGCATATTTGATATCGGGCTCTGGCATCCTGTACTCACTCTCCGAAACACAACAGCATACATGCTGCTATTTCACGGTGGTCTTCCGTAAGGGGGTGGTTACTAACGATAGTTAAGGCTGCCCAAATAACTGCGAAACGCAGTGTGCCCTCATACTACTTTTCAGATCCAGGCCAGAGCCAAGTTTGAAAGGTTTATTTCCAATGTTGATCCTGTCGGGAATTGAACCCAGGAATCCTGAGACGGAGCGATAAGGCAAGCATCCTCAAAATTCATCCAACGGACACTTCAAAGTATACGACTGAACTTATTTGGATAACATTTATAAGGACATAGGTAATTGTGTATTATAGGCGACGGTAGCCACCTACCATCAAGTGGACCGTCAGCCTGTCTGCCGATTTTAGCATAAAAAATATCACCTCACGCAAACTGTTAAGGATTATGAAGGCACACTACATACATTTTTCATATTGCCCTATAGAATCTGACATGTGACAATAGAAACAAAGGATAATAGGTAATATACTTCTAAAACCGTTACACTAAGTGAGGATAAATTATTTTTACTATCCCATTCAAATTATAATGAATATTTGTTCTCTATTGGATATTACAACGCTCTGATGATAGCATTGTCTTACGGAAAAACTTCAAAGGGAAACCCCTGATCGTGCAGACAAAACTGTTGCAGCTACTTTATAAGGAGTTTCCCTCTAGGTATAATACGAGTATCCCTTGACTATCTTTAAAAAAATATATCATCAAAGATGTTATTTTATGGTCAACAGACAGGCTCACCGTCGACTATAACACAAGCAACGCCACAGGTGCTCCAAGTGTGCTGTTAACTAAGTATTGAAGGATTAAGTTAAGGATAAGGGATACAAGGAATTGGGCTCTGGCATCCCTTACTTACTCACCGAAACAAAACAGTACAACATACTTTTATTTCACGGTGATCTTCTGCAAGGGGATGGTTACTGCCGCCAAACCGGCTGCCCAAAGGACTGCGAAATACAGTGTGCCCTGACACTCCTTTACAGACCAGAGCCAACTTTGAAAACTTTATATCCAAAGTTGACCCAGCCTGGAATCGAACCCTAGGACAGGGCGTTAGGCGGTACCCGGACACCGCAATCACTCATCCAAATTGTTAGTCTTACTTTTAAAAAAATGTATTCATTGAGTCTTAATAAGCATTCATAAGAATTGACATTGATTGCTTCCACATACCTTTAATAAATGACGCAATATTATTGGAAAATAAATAAACAATTGCATTTGTTTTCAACGCTGATTTGACATAACCTTAAGTCATTGCCTTCCTCGGTGCACTAGCGTACGTGTTGTAATTTGAACTTCTTAATCGTATGACGTGCACATGCACGCACGTCAACATATGAAACGCAAACGTAGTAGCTCATTTCAACACATAAACGTATTTAAATAAAGCTCAGAATTAATTGAAACAGAAAATTAGGTTAGATCATTTTTGGCGAGACCACTTCTAATGCAGGTTTTCAATGTGCCTGCATATGGTGCTAATCTTGTAATCGAAACCGTTTCGGCATTTTAAAAGGTTGAAGGACAAAGAATAATATGTTTGTTTTTATTAAAAATCCTTTGTGAGACCACTTTACAACAAGCAAAGGAATGCCGCGATAATTCTTATGTAAACCTCGAAGAGCGAATACTAAAGGCGAAAGTACTTTTTATTTAAACAAGTGACTTCGCTAAAAGTTGCATGCTTTTACGACAAACATTAAGTAATTTTTGAATAAGAAATAATATAATAAACAATCGCGAACACTCGAAGGCTTTCGCTAAATTCAAACGATCGACTCTCGAATATGTCCTCACTACTAATTGCAAATTCTTGTTCGAACCAAACAGTGCATGCAGACTGACTAAATTGGTGACAGTTTTTTGCAAATGTTTTCGATAAACACTCAAATGTCGACGCCGCTGAAGGAAATAAAAAAGAAGACGTTGACATTCCAATTGAAGTAGTGCTTGAGACTGGGGAGAAAAACACTCAGTATTAGACAGAATCAAACACATCAATCATACTTGTAGATGAAGACTTAAATACTTATAAATTTTATTATTATTGTAGGTGTAAATTTTATAGTAAATATCTTCAACGTTACATAAATGGTTCTTTAATGTGAATAAGAGTTTAAATTTGCCTCCATGGTGGGAGATACTGAACAAATTATAAACATTTTTAAGCCTACTATTTTTAAGTGTCCATTTTTTTGCTATCTGAATGTACACATATATGAGCCCTTCTGTAGTAGACTTTTTAAGAATTAAAGTATTTGCTCAGATTAGAAAAACTTTTACTACTATTTCCTAACATGAGAGTATTTGTTAAGTATTTATGTTCAAAGATCAAAGTTGTGTCTTCCGAAAGCTCAAATGAACCACGTTTTTAGTGAAAAATACGTAATCTTAAAGCTTACACAACTTCCTACAGTACTAATGTACTATGACCATACCCCGTTACTATATCGCACGGACTACTATATGAGCCTTTACCTGTTGCATGGCGACTGGACGTTGACCCTTCAAGTATTGACATATTCCTACAGTTTCTCACGTCTCCTACCCAATACGATTACACCGAACCTCTATGTTTTTACTATAATCTTACGCAATGATTACATATTACAATGTTTGTAATACTTTACACCATGCTGTACACTCTTTGAGGCCTCCTAATAGAGTTTAATTTAATATGTAGTAATTGTAATATTTGTATTTTCAAATTCAAATTCAAAATTCAAATAATTTATTATTATCATAAGTCTGCAATTTAAAGATTTTATTTAGACATTTGTAGGATTAAATTTTTATGTCAATAATAGTTGAAAAAAAAAATATATAAAGTATTTTTTTATATTCACAGCAAGTAAAACAAGGTATTAAGGATAATATATTTTGTAGATTTCACCGACTCATAACCAGTGTGAAACTATGAAAATGACAAAAATTATCAGAAAGTTAATATATATACTTCTTATACATCAAATAAGGGACACTGGATTTAGAAAAAAATCTAGAACAGAACAAAACAGCATACAACGTGTTTACATTGCCTAATGTCTGAATAAATGGAAGATAAATGGAAAGATAGGTAGAAAAAAAATGATTTATGACTTAATCTATTGTCGATTAAGACTATGTCTAGATTGTTAATTACTAGGTCAAACTTAAAATTTTAAATATGATGTATTCATAATATGATTTTTACAGTCACTGTCGATATTATACATTTTTTAGGAAACCTTTACCTATTTTTTATTCTCTTACTTTGCAAGAGGGACGCCCGTCCAAGAGGGTAACGCCGTCACGTCTAAATTTAGAGAAACCTTATTAGGTAAAAATGTTAAAGTACTCACGTTGATCGTTTACACGTGAACGGGCCATGACGGTTCCGTTTGGGAATACGTTGACGTACATATGGGAGCAGCGGTTGTACAGACGAACTGACCGAACCATCGATGGCACCGCACCGCAGATCACCACCTGTTAACAATAAACACAACTGTTATACACAACCATTTACCAGAAACAAGTGAAGGCATCACTATGATCATAATAATCAGATCAGTTATCGAAAGTTACGAACGAAAGTATATAAAGGTTCCGTAAGTTGAAATGGCAATTGGCAGGACACATATTAAGGAGAACCGCTGGGGACAGAAGGTTCTCGAGTGGAGGCCACGGACCGACAAGCGCAGCGCAGGACGAACTGATAAAGATCGTGGGTCGACGGTGGATCTAAACTGTTTCTGGATCCTTTTAGGAAATTATAGCGGAGGCCTATGTCCAGCAGTGGACGTCCTGCGGCTGAGATGATGACGATAATGATGATGAATCTGGTCAACCTTTTAACGTCCAATACTGATTAATTTAAATAGTGGAAGGGCACGAGACAAACAGAGAGACAAAATTTCTAAGAACTATTTTTTGACCTCGGTAATATAAGTACAGACACGGCTCGTTTATGATTTTAGGTATGTATATATTGTAATTGTTAACCTTCTCATATAATTTTCTCTTTTCGTTCGTTTGTATTCAAAAGCCCTCTAGTAATGGAATTTAATAATTTAACTTAATATTTTTGACTAATATTCATATCGTCTACTTATCCCCTCGAATCTTTATTAAAAAAGATTAAACAATGTCAGTATTTCTCTTCAGACATTATAAATAACTATAGTTATATAAATTAATCCAATCTTCCTTTGTTATAAGAAAAACGTAATGTAACTTTACGAGATATTTTCAATGATTATTATTTATAGACAAGAAACAATTTATTACCTAGTTGTAAATGCATTAAGTAGGCACTTACGTTTCTTATTCAACTTAGAATGACGTCAGAAATGGTAAATATAACATGCAGAACTTAAAATATTAATATATCAAACTGAGATTTTTACGGGAAGTTGATTCTGATTTAGACATATTACACAGAACATTTTAACATAATTTGTGCATCACGTATTTTGTGTTTAAAATCAAGGGCATACTGAGTTCCATAGACACAAACAAGTCAGTCCGCCTAATGTACATTCTGCTATCCTGTCCTTACTCCTTATCCCTTCCATATTCCTTATCCACACTTGCAAACTAAAGTCAAGCACACTTGCAACCACCATTCTTTTTTCTGTCAAGCGATTTTTTTTAAAGTTAAGTAATTTAGAGATATTTTATTGTAGCAATTTTGGAAATATTTTTCAAGATCGGTTTATTAGTTTTAAGTATGAATCAACTTTTATAAATTCAAACATTTATTTCTTTGTTGTTTAAAGAAATTCAAGTAAACTTTGGGAAACCAAAATACATGGATAATTTACAATTTAAACCAGTTTGAAAATATAAAAGTTTATTGTTTGTTTAATTTGAAGAAATTTATGGAACTACTTATTCACTAAGATGATAATTTCCTATTGTAATTACTAATTATATTGATTATGCTTCAAATAAATCAGAATTCAAGAATTCATGCAAGAATGAATAATTTTAAAACCCGCCATCTCTCTCTATCGATATTTCTATAACATTCTCAGAGTATTAGAATTATTTCCCTTAAACACTTTCACTGAAATGTTATTTAATTAAAACTTTTTGACATGAGAAAATTAAATGTAATACAAGTAGATACATAATGATTTTTTTTTAATTTTCAAATCCAATTCGATTTATAATTTTCTTCATACAATTGCTCCGAGCGTCACAATAAGGAAACAATCGATCGTTTTAATGGGTCAGCCGTGTTCAGCTAATCCGTCAGAACGAGGGTCCCTGAAGTTGTTACTCAAATACATATTCTATTCACTCGTGCCGAGAGTTCATTTTACGATACCAATTAATGTTCTGTTAGGTCTTTTCAATGTTGAGGATACGGTGTCATATTCAGGTGGGAAAGCATAGGCTACCGCGACGCGGTCACCATGCACCCGTATTGCATTTCGCGTGGACTTTGTGAAAACAATATTACTTTTTCTTTATTTTCATTGGAGGAGGAACATTTTCTAATTTAGTTTTGTTACTGTTTTTTATTCACTACATTCTCTCTGTTGTTAAACAATTATATTATGTATTTGAAAAGGAAGTGCTTACTTATAGTGGTATAATAATTAGGGAAATTTAGGTCCATCTAACTAAATTTAGTTAATACGTCTTGCATTTCAACCATACTTTGTTATTTTTCATTTTAAAGTTTCTGTCTACACGGATAGTCAAATATAGATAGTCAATAAATTTGACTAAATTAATATGAACATAAGAACCGAAATTCCGTCTGCATATTTATGTATGGTGTATACGTTTGAAATTAACAAGTATTTTTAATGAAATCTAATGTCATTTGAGATTATATTTACTTTAATTAAACTAAGTTACGAAACATTCATTAAGCAGAATCATATAGACACTGAACGTGTAATCATAACACGTCAAAACAAGTTACCGTCAAATATAACTACATTCCCTAACATTATGTTAATGAATTTAGAGAAAATTCCATACACACACCTATGGAAAGTGTTAATATTTTACATCCCAATGGCGTTGATAAAGCAATATTTTTTTATGTTCGTTTCATAATATGTTGTTTTTAAATAATATTTACAGTAACGTTGACTCAAACTTGGACAGTTTACCTAAGGATTTATATTATATAATAGAACTTAAGTAATTTTTTTTTAAATTTAATGTATAGACATTTTAATTAAATGTAAATACACTAGTATAAGAATACTTATAATGTACTATATCTATTATCTCTAAAATTAATTTTACCCTAATTATTATATACAAAATTAATTTTAATAATAAGAAAATTAATGTATAGTCAAACCGGAAATCGGAATCTATAAAATACGGAAATCAATAAAAAATACTTTTATGTCTTATTGATAGTTTCTTTCCTTATATGGGAACTTTGATTTACGTATTTATAAATTTTAGAAAATATAGTTTGTAGTTTTCCATTCATCTACCTATTATCCGGCAGTAATACTTTTATGGTTACTAGCTGTTGCACGCGACTTCGCCCGCGTGACTTTATAAATTATAGCCTATGTTACTCGCCTAGCTATCTATGGGTGAAAGAATTTTTAAAATCGGTCAAGTAGTTTTTGAATTTATTCATTACAGATATACAAATATTCTCTCTTTTTAATATTAGTATAGATTCAATCAATTCACAAATATTTTTTTATGCCAAATTCATTGTTGTATTATACACATCAGTTTCACTGTGACTGTCTCACACAGCGGCTGTTGGTACAGAAATCTTGTATTGGGAGGTCACTGGACATCTGACGTCATCCAGTTTATCTCTTCGACCCGAGCACACGCGTTATTCACGGGTGATTACATATCAAACCTACTGAAACTATTTGGCACAAGTGTATCGGAAATTTTCACGGTAATTGAGCATTAATATTGATATGATTCCGTGAATATTCCTAAGACGAATGTACCTTATCAGCTGATTCAATTTATTGCTCTCCCTTTTCTTATAATTCTCACATTTGCAAATTAATTACTAAACTTAATATTACTACTAAAGAGAAAAAAATTGTATATATTTGTATTTTTGTATAAACTCAAAAACTATACTATAACTTACAATTATATTATAACTTAGAATTTATAGTGGCAGAGAACGCATTCTGTATCCTACTCGTACCTATCAAAGTCGAGAGCGCATTGTGTTAATTGTAGCCTGTATCATAGGGGCCGTCAGTCTGACCGCCAACTTTAACACAAAAAACGTCACAATATCATAATACGTGATAATATTATTGACAGAAGTATACGAACATATTTTAACTAAGTATAACATTTGTTTTTGGTAACAAAATTTTAACTTTCGTAGCTTAATTACGGCTTAAACATTTTTGTTTAGTTTACATAATTAAGTTGTTATCAGTGGACGCATCGCTGAACGGATTAAAGGCCACACGCGCGTTAGATAACCACCTTTTTACAAATTATTTTGTTGATAATAATTGCAAATATTGTATTACTACTAGACCTTGTGGTAATCCAGGAAATAACTGGTTATGAATTTACGAAAAATGTAAATATTCATTGTACGATAAGTGTCATAATATTTTTAGACATGGCGGCAGGCGGGCTGGCGGTAACTATGGTAGCTGGTAACCGTCGCCTAAGGACTCAAGCAACACCGGATGATATCAAGTATGCCGCCAACCTGCATTACAATTCTGTTGAAGTATCAGCAAGTGTTTTGAAGAAAACTTATCTTCGATATTATCTCTAGGTAAGCTTCGGTAGGTATTAGCTACGTACTGAATGTAGGAATTTTATTTGATATTTCTTGATGTATCATCATACATTTTTTGTTTTAAATAACAATTATAAATAAGTTTGGTTATTTTTTTACCTTCGTTAGAATTGGGATAAAACTTTTTTCCGAAACTAAGCTAATGAAATGAGATAATGGAACTGCTTTTCTCTTATCTCGAAGAAATGGGAGAGTAACCATTCATAACGGTATTAATCTACTATTTAAACTCTAATCAAGTTTAATTTAATATATTTTAAATTTATATATTATTTATTACATATTTACTAGATAATCACAACGCAGTCACGACATGTTTATAGCTAAAATCCTTACTAAATTTCATTAAAATATGTTATATGAAAGTGTTACAAAATTGAATGATTTTTGCATATCGAAAATGACTGAAGATTGAAGGGCTACTGGTATTGATTTAACAATGAAACCTCATGATACGGTTTTGTTTGGCTTCCGTATTAGATGCCTCCTTCTTCGAATTTTAATTTAAAATGCTAAAGCTAAGTTTTACCTGTTTTTTTGTTTTTATTTACACCATGAATCATATTTAAGTTTTACTTAAAAGACATGACAAAAAGAGTTGTATTTATTTTTTCTTTTTGTTATTACATTTTAAAATACTAACTAACATTATCAATGTGAAAGTGAGTTTACTTGGTTGTTTGTTACGATATAACGCCTTAACTACTCTCCCGATCATCATTAAATTTTCATACACGTGGTCTGGGATACAGAAAAATACATAGGGAACAAAAGTACCAATCCCGAGGGATCATCAAAAATTAAAATTAAAATTCAACTCCTGCCAAAAATAATATATGAACAATAAAGATTGATTTTTTTTTTCAACGTTTAAGAATAAAGGGCACGGGCGAAGTCGCAGGCAATAGTTAAACAGTCTATAGTCACAGGAATAGTTAGAGAACGCACAGTAATTTGTCGTGTAAGTATTAAAAGGGGCGTTTACACGTCATCTCATTAAATCCGGTTAATGTGAATAAAATGATAGTGAGTGCAATTGAAATCGCTAATCATTTACGGGCAAAGTAGCTTTTTTACTTGTTATTATTACATCATAATTAATAATCATAATCATCATACTTTAGTAAATTATAAATAAATAATACATAAGAATATGTAACGTGGTTGTGTATTTAACGAATGAATTCGTTCATCTTCTTTACATAGCATAATTTGAAGTCGGTTTCCGCGTCTGTCTGTATGGCCGCTAACTCCTTCTAAATCTTTAACGGATATTGATGCAGTTTTTAACACAGTTAGATGATTTTTCACGAAATTTTTGTAAATATAATAAAATCTAATCAAGTTTTCGGCCGAGAGGCTTAGCCCAGGAAAATCCTGCTACCATTTTCGCTTTAGACTTCAATTTTAAAAAGTAAAGATTATATACATTTATGTAATTAATAACTGGTTTTTATTTTTAATTCGTTAAACCCAAACAAAGATAACCGATACGGAGTCAGAGATAAAAAGACATAAAAGAGGCATGAAATTTTTAATCATTTGCAAAATATAATTAAGACAATTTATTTTTATTCACTATTTTACTATACAAAACTAATATTACATCTGTATAAAAAGTGTTCTAGAGTTGAGCTATTCTTAATTCTGGATTAATGAGTTATTCTAGAGTTCAAAATCGAACAGTATATGATAAATTTTTTAAACAAATAAATAAGAAATAAATATATTATGATACACACAGTAAGCCAGTAAACATCGAGTTATGTTATTATTTTTTAATTAGGTACACTTATCGTACATCTCAATAGGATAACCTCTGACTTCACTCTACAATATATTTTTTTACGATTTTTATGCTCTGTTATATTTTATTTATTGTCATACTTCCTATTTGAACTCTTCACCTTTAATTGATAAATCAAAATATTTCTTTATTTACTAAATACATTTGTAATGTCGTCGATCATCCAAAAACTTCATACTTATGAACCAAACCCACAATTTAAAAAAAAATTACATCATGGAAGTCATCGTTAAGAAATATACTTTACCAATAGTAAGAATACTTTACCAAATCACTAATTACTAATAATATCGTATATGAAAGTACATCTTTACGTCAGTTTGCGGTTTTAATAATCATTTAGTTTAGTAAGTTATTTTTTCAGAAAAATGTTCCATCTAATTATGTATTGTACAATACATTCTAATCAAATTTATTAGTAGATAAAAGTCGAAGAAAATGTTTATTTTTCACATTATAAGAGTCGCTAAAAAAATAGGTCCTATTAGGTATATATTATTATTTATTAGATAAGCTAATAAAAGGATTAAAGTAAAATTCAATTCATGAAATCCACAAATTTACTTACCATCAGGAGGCACAATATCTTCGCAGAGACGGCAAGCTGTGGTAACCTGTAACAAAAAAATATATTTTTTAACTCTTGCAAAGATTCTATCTATTTTTTATAGATGTGGTTATTTGATTAATTTAATATGGTGACAAAGGTGTATTAGGAGGACTTTTTCCCAGTTTCAATCTTGTCAATCAATTTAAGAGTGTGAGTTGATACTTCTTGTATCAATGTTTACTTTTATTTACTATAATATCTTCGCGACTTACTGACTTATTAGTCTACAGTAAGTTAGTACAGTTCGCACACTTTACTCGCCTCTAACAACAGGAAGGAAATATCCTAATATTTTCAACCCCAGATTATATTTTAATTAATTAAAATTAAAGTTAAAATCAAGATATTCATGAAAAATCCTCTATTCATTTGAGCAAGAGATTTTGTGTATACAAATTATGACTACATCAAATTTTTAAATAGCAAAAATTTATAAATTTGAACTGTTTATTTGTTTGATAAATATAACTTTTGTTGGGTATAACGTTTATAAAAGTAAGTTTCAGGTGCTTTTTTTTTTGTTAATTTTTCATTTATTCTTTGTTCTCTTACTCAAATGAATAGATTATAAATAGTATTAAGCAATATTATATTGAATGTTTAATTTTTTACAGCCGTTGATTTTAGTTTAAATTTTCAATAGATCATTTTTCAAAAATTCGACATTCTGACACGTAGAAATCATAACGTAACAGAACAATACATAATCCTACCACTGGTTTACACCCCAATCAATTTCATTTGACTACACCGTTCCGCCAATAAGGTGTGGGTTGTAAAATTAACGAATAGTTACCGAACGCGTCTTCTTTTAAAATGGAAAGCGCAAACAATGTTAAGTACTACTTACCCATGTTTGTGGTGCACTAAAAAGAGTTGATTGACCAGAATTACGCTCGCGCAACTAATGTATGCCTACTAGTAAAACGTATAAACAAATTTACAAGCCTTTCGAACAATACATCTTGCTTATTTACTGTCAAAACGGTATTTCTTATGGAGTTATACATTCGGTCATATCCTACTTTGAACTATGAACATAAATCTTTACATAGCATAAAATAAAGTCGAATCCCGCCGTCTGTTCCTCAGTATGTACGCAACGGATTTTAATGCGGTTTTCACTAATGGAAAGAGCTTTAAAGGAGGAAAGTTTTTATATATAAATTTGCAGAAAAAAATCCGTGCGACGCCGGAGGCAGACAGGTAGTAATTATTGAATTAAATAAAGAAAATTATCGTGTGATCTTTTTATTTATCATACGATAATGGTACGATAATTGACACTATAGCAGACAATGAAATAAGGCACAGACTAATATTAATTTGCAATCATTATTCAAATAAGATATTACAATCATTGATCAATATAAAAACACGTATTCCTTTTATCTATATCTATAAATACCTGAAATGTTAGTAGGTACACATATTATAATATAAAGTCGCTGTGCCATGTAATGGTTTTCACAAATAGAATAAGCGAGGAAGGTTTGTGTGTATAATTTGAATAAAAATTGCATCCGTGCGAAGCCAGAGACGGGCTACTAAATAAAATAGATAAAAAAAATCTTTAAAAAAAATGGCGGATTAATGTTTAGGTTTTTTATGTTTAAAGTAAAATTTAAAAAAAAAAACCATTTACAAATGTCAAAATGTATGTCAATTATTGTACAAATTAAAAAATGCCAAATGATTAGTGTTTACATCCAAGATTCATGATGACGACATTCGTAAAAACTTTTATCAAAAAATTTGCCTTCGGTAACATTTTCCAAATCACCATTACATAAAACACGGTATAGTTTTTTAATTGAATTGTAGTTAAATGGTGAAGCTGCCTTTTAACTATAAACAGGCCAAGTATTGGCAACTATGCCTAAAAATGGACTATAACATATTAATCGTAAACAAGAACTTATTGTTAGTGTGATCATAAAAAATATAATAATCATTAACACTGTGTCAGTGTCGCTGTTAGATAATATTCTAGGTACTGCATATCAAGTCAAGTGAAGATTAAAAAATAATAATAAATAACAGGGTTCAGAGGTTAAGTAATCAAACTTATGTTAATTAAATTTTCATTTATGCTCGTAATAAGATCTATAAAATTGGCTATAAGCTACTAAGTCTTTCAAAATTAACCTAATTATTATATTTTTAACGTTTCAAGCCAACATGCTTAGCTTAGAGTAAGCAACAATTTTTTTTTATTTGAAAGAAAGAAAAGTGAAGAAAAGAATTACTTATTTTTGTCACAAATTTCAACGTAAACACAAAAAGTAAGCAAAAGTAAGTACCTATATAAAAGTAAGTCATTAAGTAAGCAAAGTAAGTATATAATATAAGAAATAAATAAGAAAGTTTAAATAGTGACTGTGTTTTGCCTGTCTGGTGGCAATAATCACCCAGGTCTTCTGGTCTTCTGTAAGGACAGAAGACCACCGTGAAATAATGTGTATTTTTATTTTTTTATTTATTCATATTCATATTCATTTATTTGCAGGCAACTGGATCCATATTTTACATTTTTATACATTAGTTATTATATCTAGACAGTTCCTACTTCAATAATTATATAAAATAAAATAAATTATATATATTTTTTTGTTAATAAGCTTTGCCAAAGAAAATTTATTTATCCCTATAGTTTTTTTACATAAAAAAAATCTAATTTTCAAAACACGTATATCTTTGTAGATGTAACCCAGGTCCCACACCATGCATGGCATATATTGTGATAAAGTACAAGATGAATATGCGTTTATGCAGATAACATAAAATGTTCAATAAAATGTACGTATACTTACATATATTCATATATTATACATATTGTGGTATTATTTATTTGCCAAACTCAACGAGCAAGTCGTAAGGTACAAAGGTTACAATATTAGGTTTAATTAACAATCGAATACGAAATTAATTGATATAAATTTCGGTACATAAATATTATTATTGAACTAGCGACCCACACATATATAAAGTGACAAAATTACTCTATTTCTTAATTTGAGAAGCTACGCCTCTTATGTAAGAATCACCTCTAAAAATAGTTTTTAAAGTCGTAAAAATTTTCATTGCTGATAATGAACACTATCAAACGTTAATAACAGTTCCACTAATCCGTGTATAAGAGAATTAATTTCGTATTATTGAAAAATTATGGCGGAAGCCTATTTCAAGCAGTGAACGTCTTGCGGCTGAGATGAAGATGATAATGATGATTATCATTCTCATTATCTAATCATCACAATCGGAAATTAATGTCTTTCAACTTATTCTCAACAAACAATTCGTTTAATAACTTTAGTTTTGCACTCTTGAGATTATGAACTATGTACACTTCAATGGAGAGTTTTTCAACTGAGATGTTACGAGTACTACCACTATTTTACTGAAAATAGTGCCACCTTCCCTTTTGACCGGGACCGGGCGGTAGTCTCCCCTAGGACTAAGGTCCCCCGAGATGGCCGGCGTACCTCCACTTTCGGGTACGACGAGGTTCTGAGAGGAAGCGTAGCCCTCCCCGCGCTAGATAGCCGTGGCGGGGCACCGAAGTCGTGTCATAACGCCCCCGCGACATCGCCTATCAACGGCCGCGCTAGAAAGTCGTTGGGTTTTAGTCGGTACGAATCTGGCATAACCCCGCAGTGTCCCATACACTGCTGGAAATCCAAGAGGATTTCCCAACGTAAAAAAAAGGGCACTCTGCATTTCGCAGTCATAAATTTGACAGCCTGTCTGGTGGCAGTCACTACCAGAAAACCACCTTGAAATAATAAACCACAATTATTAGAAGTTATGCGGAATGACAGAGTGTTTTGGGTGTCAAATAATTCTTAAGACCGAAAGGAAGTGTCCTTTCAGTTATTTAAAGCATAAGCATATCAATCGAGTTCAGTGCTCAGTGTTACGATAAAAAAGTAAAATTTATGATGAATAGATAACATTATCTGTCCAATTAGATTGGATCCAATTATCTGTCCATTTAATGTCTGAATTGAGTTCACATTTTTTATACTAAATCAATAAACAATAGGACCTTTTTTTATTTAAAAAATGTAAATAGCAATCTATTTTGCTTTTGCTTGTTTAAGTACATGTGCCCTCAACAACTCAACAGCTAGATTGAACTCAAGCGTAGCAGGACTTAGACGATATGAGATAAGAGTTTTAAGCAACTTAGACCTTTACGCGTTACGATATTAAGGCAACATGTAATAAATATACAGAAAAATGAAAAAAATAACTACATTATTAGTAACCAAAATTATACGAGCAAATGGGCACACTAAATAATTAGTTGTTCCTTTCTACAGGGCAATCTGATATGCAGCATCAGATATATACCCCATATCAGATTATATGGTGCCTGCCTTCGTAGCGAAGGGAATAGGAGAATACTCACTCACCGATGATGGTGAGAGCGCATTCTTTAAGGATGTGGTTACTACCTTATATATCATGAGTGCGAAATGCAGTGTCTTGGGTAATTGATTTTATTTAATTCTATTTATATTTTGGCAAACTGTCTTTGATAACAGAGTAATAGTTAAATAGTGTTTTAGTAAAATACTGAGAGGAAAATAAGCACTGCTTAAATATTAGCTAGAACTAAAATATAACATGGAACTAAAATATAATAAGTCGAGTGTGAAACGCGATTGTGGAACATGCCGTTCGAAATTCCGGAATATTGAACCATGAATGGTTCCACGCTTGAGCTCCAAATTATCCACATACATATGGACGGATTATTTTGTACTAACTGATGCCTGCGTCTTCGCCCGCAGTCAATAGTGAAAAAAATTTAACAAGTACTTCTCAATCTTCAAACCATATTTTATCAAAATTGGTTCAGTAGAAACAACATATTTATGAACTGATATGAAGACTTCATTTTGCATTTATAACTTTAATATCACTATCACACGCGATTAAAGCGCTCTTATCCAGATGGCTGTCATATGGAGAAACTCTTAAGAGAAGTGAATCGCGGGCGCGACCCATACGAACTAAGTTCAATGGTATTTTATATTATTATGTACTTATTAGATTATTATATGAAACCAGAAAAAGAGAACTTTATGCAAACACGCTATACCTGCTGTTAGTTGTTGAGGAGTTGGGTTTCCCGCAGACTACTCGAATCTGCAGTATCAGTTCAAGGTTACCATGTCATGTATTATACCACTGAAGTAGCAGTATATTAAATTTCACATCAATAGAACATGTGGAAGTTAGTGATATCCTTTCGTCAAATGGGAAATGAGCTGATGTTCTACAAACGCCTGAACCATCTCGATCATATCAGATTTCTAACTAAAAAAACCGGATCAAAATCGGTTAATCCGTTTAGGAGCTACGATGTCACAAACACACAGGTCAACCTCTTTTCCGTCGGGCGTCAGGGGTTAATAAGACCTAAGGCGGCCTAGCGATTAATTCCTCTTACATGTCTTAATATATTTATTTATATTATAATAAAAATACGCTGTTAATAGAAACGGGACTGGGTACCAACCAAGTGTAACCAAAATCGTGCAGCGAAACGCGAATGGAGCTACTCCAAACTTATTTAATTCCCAATAGATGTCTCCATCTAAAGAAGGGCCTAGTCTAAGTAGTTCGACACTATATAGATGCTGGAAATATTTAGTAAATAATATAAGTAAATCTATAATTAAGTATCTAATATAGGTAGCAATTAGATTTGTAATTGCCTCAATAAAATGGATTATTTATTAATCTTGACCAACTTTGATAAAGTTATACAAATACGAGTACGTAGGTAACAATTAAAGATTAGGCACACCGTAATTTTTAAGACATAATTTACGTAAATGAGATCAATAAAATATATGTTTTAATGTACCATAAATATTAAACAAAGTGGTCTTGAACATAACTAAATTGATTGTAAATGTCTGCATACTTATTTGTGTATCTATTAATCAGCGTTTAGATATGTTTTGATCTCTTATGTACAACTATATCTGCGATACAAATTTGAGGGCTTCTTGATACATAAGTATGTAATTTTTATATTTGCGATGTATTTTCTTTAAATTTAACACAGATAAATAAAAAAGTAAATTTAAAAAAATGACATTTTATTTTTTTAAACAGTGTTTTATTTTTTCATTTGTATTTATAAGTGTCATGGTTTTTAAAAGTTTATATTTTAAATTAAAAAAAAAAACAACAAGAAGACACATAAATTCTCAAGAAAAAATAACTCTCATTTTCGTTATTTCGTTAAAAACGAATTAGTCAATTTAGAGAAATTTTCGACGGTAGAAAACGCTTTGCTCTAAAATACAACTTGTATTTTTATACATATTGTATATTATACATTTTGTTATACATTTTTCGTTGAACGAAAAAGATTATCTTAAATTAAGAACCATTATTTTTTCATTTTATTTGAGCAATTTTTATCATATTATCACCATTAAACACTAGCTTTTAGTTCTTCATAAGCAAAGTAAAACACATTGGTTAAATAAATAAAAATGCAAATAAAAACTATAGTATTACTACAATATAATATTTTATTAGTGAGTCACGTAATACTAACTCGATAATAAATTCAGTGAAAAATTGCTGTAATTAAAATTATTGCTTGCCCTCGCATCACTTTTATTTATGCCAACAATTTACACGTCCACAATTTTCTTTAAATAAAAGAAATAAAAATAAGACTGGTTTTATCGGTGTTATCATTCGGCTAATTCTCACTGATACGCTGCATAATAATAATTGTTCCATTCATAACATAATTTCTTTTGAAATAAACGCCACGTGAAAACAAAGATAAATAATTTATTAGATTTACATGTATTGGAAACTTATCGTCGAAGCATTATCGAGGCAATGTTCAAAAGGAAAACACGCTTAAAAACAATTGGTCTATTTATTTTTGAGGGTACTTACATAGCCGAACTTTGCCGTCATGTTGTGTCCCGTTGTATATTATATAGAACATGCATCTAAACTGAATTTCTCTACAGCGATTTTTCCCTTAGCTATAAATTGTGCTACACTTTTTCGCTTTATTTTTCAATACACGTCTCATTCAAACGAACCAAACACTTAAAATAGTACACCAAGCAGTTCCAAACAGTGCTAGATTGCGAACAATAGCTTTTGTAGTCACAAAAAAAATATATAATCACGAAAACTCAGGTTTTCGCGATACACATACGCTGAATATCACAACACTTTCATTATTATAAAAATTAGACACACGATACAGTTTCTACAAAACCTTTAAATTTGTTTTTTTTTTTAATTTAACTTTAAATTTATTTTCATAGAACAGTTTATTTTAAATTATGTTTTCACGAGTGTATTTTACAAAAGGTTTCAGCGGCAGTGTAGACATCTGCGCTGAGCGGCGGGCGGTCACCGACTACGAGATAAAAACGTCGCTTCATTATAAACTTATAAGCTAAACTTTTTATATGTGTGCGTTTATATGATTGAGGAGGCAAGCCTTCTTGGCTTTTGTTGTCGGCCTTAAGCAGTTTCCCTTACACATTTTCACGGGGATTGACATGGTTTTTTGAGAATTTCCCTAAATACTCAGAAGCATTCAGTGCGTACTCAGTACACCTGCGTTCAAAGTCGACGATACGTCGCAAGACGTAATCTATGCGTGGCTTTATCGAAATGGGTCAATGTGGTTGGTGGTACCTTACTCCTTTTAAATGCACTCAAGAAGTTCCTCATTCGATTGTAATTATGTGACATACTATTGTTTTTTTTTTTTTTTTTTTTTTTAATTATTTACAATATTTGCTAACTAAAATGTCAACCATACAACGTTGACGCAGGTTCGAAGTCCTTTCGGACCTCCATATCATTCTCATATTGAGTACAGACCTGTACATAGTAGGTAGAAACATCATGTATTTGAAGCATTAAAATATCAAAAGTATTCAAATAATGCACCATTGTATATATATCGTAATATGATAATATTATGTTATCCACTTTTGATTTATCGACATAAAAATTTCTGCAATAAATAGATTTTATGTTATTTTTATTTTTATTATTTATGAGAATTACTATTAAAACACAAAAGTACTATTACATATTCCTCATACAAAGTTTATTAATTGACACCCAGATCTCCGTTCTACTGATGATTTGGACACAAAATATTCGGACAGTTGTCCGAATTGACACTTTTTATTTTTATTTTCGGACACCAACAAAAACTAAAGGTGTTATGTACAGTCACATTAGAAATTCTTAAAATATTTTAGCAGAAATGCCTTACCAAAACCAAAAACTGACTATTAATAGGACAATATTAAGCGGCATATTTAAGTATTCATTTGTTCAGTTCTTAACATCTATTTGCTATTAAGAGCTACACCAGGCTAATGCTATTTCCTCTTAATGGTAAGTGGTCACAATCTCCTTTTAGCAAAAACCACATCAGAAGTGATATAAATGTGCTGCCGAATAACAGGGTTCAAGGTTTAGAGATAGTGATAATATTATTCAAACAGTTTGTTTTTTATTTACAACATATAAAACATACTCGTATTTTAAGGTGAACTTGATGCTACTACCATATTTTCTAACTGATACGATATTTGGTTCTGAACAAATTATACCGTTCGGTACGTTTATGTACCGTTTATCAAAAAGTAATATTAGGTTGGAATTTTTTTTTTATGATTTTTATTCTGAACGCACACAGTTGTATATGTAGTCAATAGCAAAAGTTAGTTATTAATAAACAGGCGAACTATTTCGGTAGCATAAGCACAAATTGTTTTTTTTTTTAATATATTTAATGTACAGGCACCGCTAGTTATTATATGAATGTATAGATTTTATTTTTAAATCCAAATACTTCACCCAAAAAGCCTCATTTCCGACTTCCGGATACGCATCTAGATGATTCTTCCTCGTTTAGTGTTTCGAGGATAATTAAGGAGGTTAGTGAGTGAAGTGTATTGTTTTGACAGACATCGCCTTGACCCGTCCACCGACTTGATACCAGTGGCAGGCAGAAGCGTCCAGTAAAACTTGACCTTTCGAGCATTGTACAAGTTCCTTTATTTACCGCCACACTTGGGTCGACCACGGAGGTATTTTCCGTCATTCGTTGTCAATGTTTCGGAATATTTTTATACTGTTCAACATTTTGAAATTGATTTGAAATAATTTTCAAAATAATCTGGGTTATTTCGAAATAAACGCGTTTTCTTAAAACTCATGTAAATTATATTAGCACCTTATTAAAAAGCGTGTCTGGCTTTTTTATCTGACTGTTCAATCAACGTATGAATTTCCCAAATGGTTGAACGGTTTCATGGTCACGTTTACAGAGATAACCGAAATTAAATTTAGACTCGCATATATTAAGGGTAAGTACACCCACTTAAATAGAAAAATTACTAGTATTTTTTCTTTAAAAACATTCTTTTAATTAGTGAAAACCGCATTAAAATCCGTTGCGTAGTTTAAAAGATCCAAGCGTACATACATACAGTTGAACAGACTTTTTATACTATGTAAAGATAAGGTGTTAAAAAATAACCTGTTAAAAACTTCAGGGACTAAATATCATAAAGTTAAATAAATTTATTTAAATAATTAACATAGCATATATAGGAATATACCACCGTTGGGTAGATGGTGCATCTGTATATTTACTTATAAAAGCATTGCCAGTTTTAAAAAACAAACGAGATACGCCTATTACAATTTGAATAAAGAAGTTAAAATAACAACGAGAGCGCTTATTGAGAAATGCGAATTGCGCCGTGGCCTCCTAAGAGACGAGTATTTATTTACTTTGCCGTCACAATGACTGTATCACACAATAATGTTACGCTACAAAAAGCCATAATCAGACGGCCGATGGTAAATAAAGTTCCCTCAAGAAGACACTTAACTGCCACGAAGTGCTTAACTGTCTAACCTTTACTTAGTGGACGGTCTACACTAATAAAAGGTCCCTTCAACACCGTCCAACGTCTTATTCCGAGTTTACTGTCGACTACAAAGTCTTACGGACGACAACCGACAATTCGGAAAATTTATGCTTCGACAAAAACGTCTACGCAAGTTACTGTACCTTTAGACGGGACCTTTTATAGAAACGTAGGTAACGTTATAGCTGGCAACTTGAATAAAAAATTACAGTCATTTTATAAATTACTTAGTTTAATTAATAATTTAATTAATAATAAATGACCATTTAAAATTGTTTTCAGACAATAAATCTTAATAATAAAATATTGAGCTGGTGCAAAATCTTAAAAATGTTAAGTTGGTTGGTTTACGCTTTTAAAACTCGAAAAGCTATGCACCGATTTTTATTCGGTTTTCGCTAATGGACAGAGGGACAAATGGGGAAATTACACCCTGCACCCCGAGCGAAGCCGGGAGCGCGTTGCTAGTTATTTATAAATATCAAACTATTATTTTGATTACAAATTATAACATTACTTTTTGAACATTAAGCGTTAATATAAGGCTATATAACAATTTGAAATGTTGACGTTATCTGTATCTTATATCATTTTATAAAGGCATTAAATCTTGAAATACCAAATAGAATTAAGAAATAACATAGACAAAATAATAACAAGTATACGAAATAAATCAATTAAGTAAGGACAAACTTAAAATCGAGACAAACGAGGACACACTAGTGACATCCTTCATTGTATCCGGAAATTCTTACGTTTTTACACTGACACGTTGTAGTAGCGAGTGATGTAACATTTGATTGATTTGAACACGCCTTTTCCACCTCCTAGCTTGAACTATTAGATATTCTCCTCTTGAGGTCAAGAACGTATAATGAACGCCAAATAAGTCTCAAAAAGAGGCTTCCGTAGATGCTTCACACCGTATCTCATCCGTTATTTTCGCTCTAAATTTATTTGAGTTATACATGGAAAAATCTGCTTGATATTTTGAGTTACTTCACGAATTAAATTAAATTAGAATCGGTATTTTGTTTAATATAATCGGTATTAAGTTAGAATAGTCAAGATATACTTTATAATTTTATCCATACTAGTCCATTCATACTATCCCTATTAAAGTAACTCTGTCTGTCTGTCTGTTAAATTTTATGTCTGTATTTACGCTTTAAATACAGGAAAGAACATAGGGTACCTTTCATCCAGAAAAAAAAGTACCTACTGTTCCCGACGGACCATGTAAAAATATAAAAAAAATTGTGTTAGCGCCACCGTCGTTAAAGCAATAAAAACTCATAATATATTTTCTATTGTGTTTTTTTTTTACTTTTTAACGCGGACGAAGTCGCGGGCACCAATAAACTTTCAAATCATAATAGTATCAGTATAATAGCCATTCTGTCAAAGGTCTTGTAAATTTAGGATACAACCTTCCTTTATTTATATCTTTATTTTCAATATGTTATATAAACAAGTTATATACAATTTAGCATTCAACACTATCAATAAATATATTGTATTGAGTTTATGATTCACGTTAAAGGAAAATGAATAAAATCGCGAATTGTGAATTCACAAGTATTTAAGTAATTACAATATCGGAATTAATCTTCAGATTATTGCACTTCTATTGGAAAGATAATTCTTCGAAAAGAGCTTAACGTGGGTACAATTAAAGATTAAATTATTAGGTCACATAGAATTTAGTCAACACTGAAATCATAATTATTACGTCAATTTAGGTTGAAAGAGTGAACGTCATTTTTGAATACCCGAAATTGATGACTAGTGAAGTACGAGTATAATTTTTACTTCGTAACTTTTAAATAGCAAATAGCTATTTCTGGCATGTGGAGCGTTTGGGAACTACACACAAATTCGTAACTTTTTAGAAAAAAGAATAAGGTTTTGTTTTAAAATTTTTAGTGTATAACAAGATTATGTTTTGGTTTATAGAATATATATATATCTTCTTCTTCTTTATATATAAAAATCAATCGCTGTGAAAAATTCATGAATGGCTAGACACATCTTAATTCAGTTTTCACTTATGGAAAGAGGTTAGATGGAAGGAGCGGGTCACTAGTTATTAGTTAAATATGTAGTTTATTCCATTATTTATTAAACTTTTTACCTTCAACCGAAAATTATTAATTAAAAAGCATATTTCATGATAAGTTAATAAAAAATTCACGTGTAGCAACAAGTACATTGATTGGTTGAAGTAGATAAAACGTTTAATTTTTCCACAATTTTTAGATGTTATTTATCGTAGATCAATAACCAGTTTAAATATTTTTCTCTTATAATCCATCGCGTGGATTGTGTAAGTGCTAAAACCAGATACATTAGTAAATCAGGCGTCTCGACGTACGTATGTTTGTTCGAACAATTACATATACGAGGCGCCAGTCGACAAATATAGCTACAGCAAACTTATAGACGTATTAATGGAATATGTTAGTTGGATACATACGAATGTTACATTAAAAAATACATTGTACCCAGGAAATTAATTAGCTTGACATCGCGGAACAGCAGTGAATGTTTCAATAAGAAAATACATTGGAAATTTTAACTATCTCCTATTGAAATTACAATAGAGTATAGCATGAGCCTTTATTGATGATATCGCCTTATTGGCGATACACATGTACGCCAGAGGGTCACAAGTACTCTGCAAACCCTGCTATAGAAAAACAATGGACAAGGTGATGTTAGGAGACTGAGTTCTGAATTACTTCCTCCTTATAGTTGCACTGTCATAAATTTAGAAGTCCGTCCGGAAGCAACCCCTTACGGAAGACAACTGTGAAATAACAGCGCGTTTGCTTTGCTGTATCTATTGCTTCAGTTAGTGAGTATGGTATACCAAAGCCCATTTATCTATAATATCCTCAGGCGATTTTTAACCACCTATAAGGCGATGGTGGACCGACAAAAAAGTTATCTAATTCCGTTAAAGGAAACATTCTTACTAAACTATGCATTCCGATTTATGTATAGTGTGCTAGAATGTTATCGCATTTCACCAATTGAGTTTAGATTGCATGTCTGAAACATTATCACATTATCATTATCCTTATAATTGATATCAGGACAGTTCTCAATACATGGCGCCAATATGCATTATCTGTCAATGTATGTTCCAACGCTCTGATACAAATTGCGCACTAATGCCTACTATTGATACAAAGAACTATTTTATTTTCTAATAAACTCATTGCGTTAACATCAAATTATATTATGCGACTGTATAATATTTTTTGAGTTTTGAAACAATAGAGATATCTACCAAACTATCCCCCTTGATAGTGATAAATTTATCCAGTGGGGATACATTAGTAGGGATAAGTAAATAGGTATTAGGGGGCGTCCATTAATTACGTGAGGTGTTTAGGGGAGGAGGGGGTTGAGACAAATCTCACCCAATCTCATGTGGGGGAGAGGGTGGGTCTCAGCAATTATCACGTAATTTTTTTGTTATTCTATTGTTATTGTTGGTTCCAGTAATCACTATTGAAACCACACATGAGTCCTCATGGACTGAATTAGAATGAGTATTCTTTTACGAATTTTAGTAGTTCCTATTTAAGTATTTTATTGTTCAATTTTCTCACTGTGATTTTAGACTATGTTCTTAGTAGTCTTAAATACTAGTCTTAACTAGTCTTAAATAAAAGTAATTAATCGTATTATGTTTTTTTGAATAAATCCAGCGCAATCAAGTACAGATTAACGTTTTACACTAAAAATACGCATTTTGAAAAATCCCACGTGAGATTAGGGAGGGGGGAGGGGGTCGAGCCAAATCTCTCGACATCTCACCAAGGGGAGCGTCACGTAAATAATGGACGCCCCCTTATGCATACTAATATTATAAAAGTGAAAGTCTGTCTGTCTGTCTACAACTTTTTCACTCCCTAACTACTCAACCGATCATCTTGAAATTTATATAGGTACCTATTCCAAAATCATATGTACAAAATTGCATTAAAAGTAATATTTTAGTATCGTTATTGGTGGAAAATCATCAATATTCTTGGTTTCTTAAATAATATTTGATTAAAAGGTTCAAAGCGCCGCAAATGTCATATTGTAATATTGATAAAAGGAGTTTCGATTGTCATCTAATGGCGTCATTTCCTCATTCCGAATCGGTACTTTTCTATATCTAGCAATCTATAAAGTTTTTCATATTTAAAAAGATTAATAATTAAATATTATGGAGTTGGGCGGGCGTCCGTGAAGCCAACTATGCGGTCCCCAGCGGAAGATCAGCGCTGTATGTGACTTGTAGCACACACAGCATATGCTGAGTTGGGTGCCTACTTGGGTCGAAGCACTGGTTCATTAAATAATAATTCAATCTTAATTGTCTTTTGTAATTCAAAGGAAATTTGTTTAAAAAACTATAATGTGTACTTATAAAGAGCATGTAAGAGATACTCGTAGATAATGCAATTTTAGACAACAAAATCATTGACGAAGAAAATTATTTATTGTTAACAAAGACAATTAAAATAATCTTAGAAAATATTGCATTAGATAAAATATGACAACCCATTGTCGTTTGACTGCTTGGGCTGTTTGCCTTAACGCTCTGTTCTAGGGTTCCCGGGTTCGATTCCCGGCAAAGTCGGGAAGTTTCCTCGCTGTAATCTCGGACCCACACATCACCGCTGATGGTGGAATCCGGGGGGGTTTTAGTGGGTATTTCCGGTGATAAGTCACTTCACCGGGCGAGTCCCACACTCCCCCTCGTCGACTGTCCCTGTCGACGAGGGATAGTGCGTAAACGTCATTTCCTTCCTAAAACAAAGGGTCGGGAACTTTAGAAACTCTTGATTTCTAAAGTCTGGATCTGGAAAGTAGTGGCGGAGCACACTACGTTTGGCAATCATTTGGGCAGCCCGTGTGGCGGCAATGACAACCCCCATTACAGAAGACCACCGTAAAATAACAGCACGTTTGCTGTTAGTTGTGTTTCGGTGAGTGAATAAGTGTCAATTTTTCTGGAGTCGGCAGCGCACTTGCAGCACCTATGGCGTTGCTTGTGTTATAGGCGACGGTAGCCACCTACCATCAGGTTGATTGTCAGCCTGTCTGCCGATCTTAACATGAAAAATACAACAACAAAAAAACTTTCATTGTGTTCCATTAATTTATTTAACTTTTAAATTAGACGTAACGCGTTTATGGGCAATTTTGTTTTATTATAAGTGCTATTTATTCAAATCAATTGAAAATATTAGCTCGTAACTTTTTATTATCTATTAGATTTATGCCACTGGAATACCATTAATTAAAAAAAATCATTAAGTTACAAAAGAAATTAAAATAGTATATCGTCGTTGTCAAACCAAAATGTGCTAAGTGCAAAAAGATATTGACAAAAAAGTTTTCTTTAAAAATTTTAAATGAAGGTTTATTAAAAAAAAGTATTTTATTTAAAACTTAGGGTTGTTAAGTAAATTTATTTGTCTTTTAAACATGAAAATTTAATTATTACCTGGAAGTTAATCGCGTAATATGAAAGTTAACTAAATACGGTTTTGCAGTTAATAAATAATAATAAAAACATAATGATTAATTATTACTTCGTTCATTCGTTTGACAGTCTAGAATGTCTAGTCTAGTTTTTTTCTATTTACAAAATTAGAATTAAACTAAATTAATGTAGTTACTCCCTTATTCGAATCGCTTGTTAAAACTGAGGTTGATCAGTCGTGTCCTAGAACACCTTGGTTTCGGACTTTGACTACAACATGCACACTAAATAATGGCCAGACGCATCATAACGACATTGACTGTCATGTGGTCAGCCATCGAAATGTCAATGAACTTATTATGTGTCCCAATTCACTGAAGTATGTACTTATACTTGCCTACTGAAACTTAGTGATTCATAGATTGAAAAACACATTTCAATGCACTTTTATATAATGCATATTACTCAACAATGGTAGCAATAGTAACAATGGAAAAGAAAATAAGTGAAAACAAAAATTAATGCAGTTAGTAATTTTTATACCTAAAAGACTTGCTCTTGAAATTGAACCCGTTATTCATATTTTTCATATGATTCATATTCATATGAAAATTTTAAGTAGATACATAAGTTTTACAATAATGTGATATCAATAGCTTACTAATATATTTTGATATTATAATCGTTACCTACATCCAATATAATATTCTATATTATAATTGCACCAGCTGGTGCAGACGACTTCGTCCGCGTTGAATTATATATAAAAAAATATGAAGAAAATTCATTATTTCATAAATTTTGTACATTAATACAGAATTTCATACATTAATACAAAAGTTCGCAGGGTCAGCTAGTTATTGGATTGGGACAACATTTTTGGTTCTATTGAACGACAAGAAATTGCGAGTAATTCTAAGCAACGTTAGTTATATAATAACCTTTTTGTATAATATTATCACTATCAACGGAATAAATAAAAGATTAATTTAATTTAATTTGCGATATCGGGGAATTTTTGATTAGGTATATAATTTTTGTTTGTTTTCAAACTTCCATACTCACTCGGTCGACGTTCCTATCCAGTTAGCGATTCGAAAACGCGTTAATCATATTAACAATTCAGTTAATGATTATAACTGATGAAATGTTCTTGAACGTACTTGAAGAAGTCACAAGCGATTGTTAACTATGTTAAACAAACGTAGTTTTATTATGTTTGGCAAATTAATCGGGCGCCATATGTCTATTCAATTGTAGATGAAGAAATTAAAAAGGCTACCCGTATTTTATTCCGCATATTCCACGTCATGCACACTACCTATTTATTTTCCTAGATTCCTTAAATAAAAAATAAAAAACTATGAACTTATAAGTTTTTTATAAGTACGTAGCAAAATAGAGATGAGAAAGTGCTGATGAAGGTTGCATAAATCCTAATCCTAATCTTCTTTATATAGTATAATTTGAAGGCGCCTCTGCGTCTGTCTGTCTTTTTAACCCTTAACTCCTCCTAAACCAAGCGGAGGGTTTTGATGAGGTTTTCACCATCAATCAGATATTTTTTATGCGGAAGGTTTATATAGTAAAACCTAATTAACTTTTTATGTAAATAAAAAAACAATATTGTGCAACCAACCCAACGGATTTAAATTCTGTATAAATTTACTTATTTGAATACCTTATTATTCACTTTACTTCACTTCACTTAGGTGGATAAACGAAGAAGGTTTATGTATATAAAAAAATGCAGCCTGGGGGAAGGCGGGAACGGGTTGCTACTAATATTATAAATTCAAAAGTTTGTATGTTTAGATGTTTTTTACTCAATTACGCAAAAACCGCTGAACTTATACATGAAATTTGACACACAGATTTTTATTATCTGAATTAACATATAGCATATACTTTATCCTAGAAAAATGTTAGGTTCCTATGGTTATTTTCTAAAAACTAACTACATCGCGTACGAAGTCGTGGGCACAGGTAGTAAGTAAATAAAAGTCAAATAATCCTTTATCATACAAGAATTGTGAGTCATATATTTATGGAATCCGCGTTAGTATTCATTATGAACGGCAGCTTTATAGGTCGTAAATGAGTTTAATATCAAGCCACTACCTATTCACAATGTTCACACCTTTATTAATTACAAGAAAATCTTCATTCGTCTCCGTATTATTCCTAAACAGCTGTTGACGTTTTCCTGGTTGACCAAGTGGTAATACCTTGACCAAAGTTCAATATAATGGGTATAAATAATGTTTTATTTGATTACAATTGACTTTACAAGACATAATTAAATATTTTTAAATATATATGTCTTTACATTGGCTTATACAAAATCAGCATGTTTTGTCTAGTCTAGTCTAGTATGACAAATTTACTCGATATTTAATGGGCTTCTTCCCACCCGCTCCACGATTTCGTTCCCAGCAGCTCCCCATGAGTGAAATTAAATATTATTTCAAAGTATAACATTGTTCCCACGGGCTCCAAAAATTAACTGCTAATTTAATTTAATGTTTTAAAGAAATTTATAGACTTAATATTTCATATATTTAATTTTGTTCCCTTGCGCTCCAAAGGTCTTAAAATTAAACAACACACTCAATATTATGAACATTTTTGTTTGACGCTTTTAGGAACGAAATCGGTAGTTAATACTTATTGTTTAATTTAATATTTATCATTTTTATATTTTGCGGAGCTCTTGGGAATCAATGTATAAAATATTGGTATATGGTTTTGAATACATTTGGTGGGAAAAAGCAATTTAATGACATCATTTCTTTAAAAATTTGTAGGTTTCCTTCGTGTAGCAAATATCCATCAGGTTTATATGATAAGGATTCTTTTACACTTAGTTCTTAATTGTGCCAACAAACGATCACAAATATAATAAAATTACAAAGAACGCCTACACATTCATTAATTCCATTAACACGTTTTCACTCAAGGGTTTGTTTTAAAGTTCGTCGACTTTGACTTTGAGAATAAAAGAATGATTTAAAGTAAACAAAAATAAACATTGTTTTTGAGGTGTGCATGAATCATATTTAATCTCACTCTTAAAAATGACAATTTGCACCATGGACAAATTTATTTAAGCAATAAGCGTGGTACGTTATTTACGTTTTCGTAAAACCCAATGTTTGTTGAACGAACTCTTGATGATGTTTTATATTAATCTGCGATTGCAATGTTTAGTAGGTGAGAAATATGTGTACAGCACGGATTTGCATTAGTTAGAGAATTTTCATCATAAACTCATCATAAGATCCAGGCTTTATCGGTGAATTTAGGGTGCTACTGACTGAAATTTATAGGGAAGGTCTATGTGCGGCGGAGTTGCGGAAGAGTGTTCGTCCGACCTCGCAACTTCGCCTATAACGGACGCGGAGGACGCCAACAGGTTTAGTCGGTAGGTCTAACCCAAGGATAATAATAGTTTTCTCTGACGAAAAATCGATATTGAATATCAACATTCTATTATTATGTTAGGAACCCTTTTCCAATTTAACAATGTTCGTCAATCATTAAATTCACAACGGTTGACTGAATTGACGACAATGTTGCCTTAACTTTTCAATGAAACTCATATGAAAATACCACAAAACAGGTAATTACTAGAAGTAATAAAATTCCTTGCTAGGCCATACAATATCAACTTCTTAGGACAGCGAGCGATCTAATCGCGCAAATACCAGAAAGATCAAGTATGTGAATAGCCAAATAACACAGTTACATATTAATAAATGAATATTTACCTAATTAACATTGTATTAATAAATAATTATTAAGTACATAATAATTTGATTTGACATTATGAAATAAACTGTATTAAGACACATTATACTATAACTACATATAATCCCTCTTTCCTAGGAACCTCATTAATAAGAAATTTAAAAAAAAAATAGTAGTTCCAGGGTACACGGTGCACTCATAAACTTGGCAGCCCGTCTGCCACTAATAACCAGAAGCACAGATTAGATAATAGTTACTACCCAGCAGTATAATTGACGAGCCCATTGGTCTCTCAAGGGACCCGGATTCGAATCCCGGCAGATCAAACTTTGGAAATTATCTGTTGGCTCTTGGTGCAGATCTGGAAAAGTAGTGGCAGCGCACACTGCATTTCGCAATCATTTGGGCAGCTCGTCTGGCGGCAGTAACCATTGTGAAATAACAGCATGTGTGCTGTTGCGTTTCGATGAGTGAGTATGCCGTACAAAAAGGGATGCCAGAGCCTACTACTCTATCCTTTCTTAATCCCTCATTGTTAATCCTACTATGGTAAGCAGCGGACTTGCAGCACCTGTGGCGTTGTTTGTGTTAAAGGTGACGGTAGCCACCTACCATCAAGTGGACCGTCAGCTTAACTGTCGACCTTAACATAAAAAAACTCCCCTTATAGAAGACCACCGTGATGTTGTTTCTGTGAGAGAGTAGGGATTTCAGATGTCTTTCCCCTATCATTTCTATATCCTGTTATGGCAGCACACTTGTAACCCCTATCCTCAAGCGTTGTTTGTGTTAATTGGCTACAGTAACCAACTACCATCAGCATTCTTGCAGTGCTTTCCATCCGCCACATGAAAAAGTCAACTATAAACCATTAATTTAGTTTAGTTTTAACTTGCTTTATTCACTATATTGATTCCACAGACACAAAAGTTAGTGTGTGAATTTACCTATTAAGAAGAAATGTAACGGATCTAATTTTTTTAAAGACAAAATTCCAATAATATTTAAACAAGTAATTGAGCAAACAAATATTCAGAGCAAATTCGGATGAGACAATAAAACGGTTAACAACTGGAACTTTGAAATGATGTTCTAGAATGTTCCGCAGTCAAATACTCTTATTTCGTTCCAAATGCCCACTAATTAATGCGATAGCACGCGTTGACGCGCGAGCACTTAGAACCCACCGTTTTCTTATGCGCTGTGTCGAATTTTTTTAATTATTATGCAAATATTACGACTTAACATTCATACCACAATGTTCTTCTAGCAATTGCACAATATGGGCATTGGAATTGTCCATGGCTTTAACTATAATTTTAGAATGTATAGATACTAAACACGTATTATAATATGCAAATTTAGAATTCTTATTTAGTACTAGCTTTTTTAATTTTCTAAAGTAAAAGTAGCCAAGTTGCTAGTGAAAGTTCCGAAAAAATCGGTTCAACTATTTCGGAGATTAGCCGACTCTGAAACTACCAGTCCGATATTTAAAATATTTTTGCACTTAATAGCCCAATTCTTGAAGAAGAATTATTGATGAATGGCGCGCGGATGAAAGGCGAGACACAATTAGTTGAAATATAAAAAGTAATAGGTGATCAAAATATAGTATAAACATAGACACATACAATACAATATCGCCAATACATTGATAATGAGAGATAACTATAAAAATTCCTTTACCAACAATTGGATTATAAAGTAATTGATTGTCGCAACATGCGTTACTCAGTAATGACGTTTTGCAACAAGCATGCCACATGGATGACAACATCAAGGCACCACGTATCATACTTGGAAAATATATGGTTATTAGGATGGCACTGCACCGACCGCACGCCAGAACAATTACATTTGTGATCTCTAATGAAAACCACAATATCGAGATGCATATAAACCTCGACGCGCACTATATCACTAACAATGACTCATTACTTTTATAGACATTTCAGAAACGAGCGTATCTTCCTAGGAAAAGCAGAACCAGCAAACTTTTAAATAAATTCACATCGTTATGAATTTGATTATGAAATTTTCCACTATCTGGAATCCCACTGTTTGATGTACAATTTACAATAAAATACAGCCTATGATACTCGCTGATATTGTAGCTTTCTATATGAGAAAGAATTTTTAACATCGGTTCAATTAAGTTTTTGAATACATATTAATTTCAAAGAAAAATACTAAAATACAAATCTACTCTCTTTTATAATATTAGTATAGATTATCATATTATAAGTGCATAATTGTTCTGTAAATATAAACTAATAAACTGATTTTTGAATAAAATGCATAAAATTCGCCTCTATTTGCCAAGCCCAAATAAAGCGCTTTAAACTGAGGCTAATCTATTTATCTACTACATTATATATATTACTATAATATATATTACGAGTATATTGGTTTTTTGTTTCATTGTTTAAATTCGCTAATCTCTGGTCGTTAGTTCGATTTGAAAATATCTTTCAAATTTTCGGAAGGAGCCTTAGGAACCAATCCTTATAAAAACTTATCTTTACCGAGAATAGCCGAATTGTGCATTATCTTATGTCAATTTAAATTAAGCGTAGGTGATTCAGGGTGAACCGGCTGAAATACTGCTGGTATTGACATAAACACAATGTATTCATATGTAAATAATTTTTTGAAATATTTTGTTAGTTTTCCTCAATATCCTCAGTTTTTTCTTTCTGGTTTTGAGTGCCTTATTTATTTTCAATATTTGTTTAATTTTAAAGACCAAAATACTCGTAGCAGCTTTACACTGCTCTCGTGCAAATTTAAAAAATCCAAATTTCAAAAATATTCTGAACTTTATACATTTTTATTTAAACCTGGATGGGTTTAAATAAAAATGTATACTTTTTAAAGATATATAAGACTTTTTATAGATTGTTTGGCTGATAAGTAGTGTCTCTTTGCTACGCTTTGAACACCACATTCAAATGTGGATAAAGAGTTAATTTTATTTTCCATTTTTTTTTATAATCCTAGACTAGATTTCCGCCTTGACAGTTAAGCGGAAGACAAACAATTAAGTAAGAACATATTATACTACTTGTATTACACAGAGAAAATCAACACCATTCTTAATATTTCCAAATGACGCAGGTATAATTCTTTAACTTGTGTACCACGGACACTTTAGAGAGATGTTAAACAAGCCCACCTTACACAAATTAATTTATTTGGGACAAGTCGTATCGGTTTCGTTTTAGTCAAACAAATTAAGTAGGAAAGACAAATGACTGTACTTCTCAGTTAAATCGTCTTATTTGTACAAACAGACTTGTGCTAACGATGCTCAAATGAAGACTCGGTACCATAAACTCACAAAAAGGACTTCCAGAATATGAGGCACTGTTTTTTACTGAACCAATGTATCTAAAGCATAAATAAAACTTTAAGAATAAGTTTGTTATTTTAACTAACAAACTTTAATGAGACTAAAATCTATTACGGATTAAATAAATGGTTGAAATAATTACACCGATTTATATATTTTTTATAATCCTTAAATTTTACTAACTCGTTTTTTTATTTTTTATATATATGTCTATTTAAATTTTATTTTAAATTATATTTACGTTGTTAGTAATTATAGCGAAAAAATTATAACAATTTAAGTAAATAATATTTAATTGGGACTACACCAGAACTTTAATCAATATTTTCGGCAACTACCAAAAATAATAATGAAAAAATAAGAAATAATTATTTAACAAGTTTCTACCTATGTTATTATGTTTTACAATTAATTTCGAAGGATTCGTGCCGGTTTCTTTCCCTTAAAAACAGCTCTCCTAACCAGTTGTAGATTCATTTATATTTATGGTAAGATAGATTAAATCTTAAATATCAAATCACATTTTATTTCACACGAAACCAACTTAACAGAATGATCGTCTTACTTTTAAAATTATTCAAACAACAGGCCACCTTAACGAGTCTAATCTTGAATTATATACTTAATAATTGCATAGTTTACCCATTGAAGGTTTTCCATTAACTTTCAAACGAAAAGGTGTCAACGAAATTGTAATACTTACTAGGTTATCAAGATACCACTGCGAGTGAAACTTATTCGAATTCATGTGAAATCATTTGTAGGTTACCAGTGTGTGGGTTTTCGCAAATTAAGTATTCCAGAAAAGTCTGTGAATGTTCTTATTCCTATATGTCAGTAGACGATAGTTTAATAATATGTATCGGACGTTGATCGATAGCAAAAAACGACTGAGTTTAAATCGTACAGTACGCACGCATGGAATCCATTTTGATCGAACGATAACAATCGTTGTAAGTAACTAGGTGGCGCACAGTTCAATTGTTACCATGCTAATCTAATAGTTGAATGATACTACTGACATTGTGACATTGTAATTGTAAAAATTTATAGATTTCTTTGAACAAAGAAAATCGAGACATTTATTAAATTCAAACATAAATTCTACTCATAGTCATAAATTAATGAAATGAGATTGTGACGTTTATGGTAGTTGTCCCACCGCCGACGATGAACGAGTGGCGATTAAAGCTAGAAACTAGAAACGAGTTGGCGAGCAGCGAGAAGCTAGTGTGTAGTTTCGATAGTTTTGTCGCTCGGCTATAAGCAAGTGTTCTTGTGCGACGGGCTATTACTCGCACCACTCGTTTGGGGCGGCTAGCTGGTTAGTTCTGCGTACGTATTCTCGACGAAATAAAGAGGGGTGTTTTGTTTCAATGGATGAGTTTTTTATTAAACTACCTTCCTATAAACAATTAGACGTGAAAGACGCAGCTTGGAAAATATAACCGCTGCATTGGTTGGTATCTCGGCGAGTCCTCGCCGGCAGTGTAAACAGTCAGCGATCAACTAATACACCTCCTTTGTTCATACGGAATGTATATCTTATTATACGTTTCTTGAGCGAGAAAATAGTTGATAGTTAGTCACTTGATCGCCGGCGGTGGGACTACTGCCTATATGACAGTAGCATTGTAATAGTAAATTACAAAATTACCTACGTGTTTGACAGAATGTTTAAAATATATATAGTCCCAATTTTCTTTAGGTAATATAATAGGCAATCGGTTCAAGAAATTCTGTCTTATAAAATATATATGAAGTTAAAAGGGACTTCTTCTCAGATGGATATATTGTTAATGAAATTAAATTACATAGAAAAAAAAAACACGACTAGGTAATACAAATATTTAACAAGAAAAAGCGACAGGCAGTCAAAAACGCTGATACAGGAGATAAGTGAGATTTAGGATATGTCGATTTCATAGCTGTCTTTTGTATGGAGTTAGTTACAGACGAGAAACAAAGTTTATGACTGCAAAACGGAGTATACATTGCGACTAACTATTGATCTGTAATAACTAACAACAATCAGATTGAAGGTGCTCAGACAGAAATAAAAGCCGGGTTTAGGGTCGAATGAATAAATATCACAGTAGCTAACAGTCCACTCCACAAAAAAACAACCAAATGTTAATTGAAAGACTGTGAATTATTAATTCAGTTTCATATCTATGGGGGAGAACCATCACTTAATGACGGTAACAGTTCCTAAGGGTGCATAAAGAAATAGGCAAAATTGAATAATAGAATATTAATGTAAGGGAATAACAAAATTAAACTTTAGGAACAATCGCACAAAACCAATTATTGCTTTCATTGAGCTCCATTTGAAAAAGCAAGCATTTGACTAACAGATTAGCCATACATTCCATGCAAATGGATTTTTTTCTATAATAACAATTTTTTAGGTTATAAAAGAAATGTTTGGAATCAGGTTCGACTGTGTTTGTGATCAACTCACAACACTGTTTCGACTGTATGTGTGTGTGTGTGTGTGTGTTTGTGTTGATCAGATAATAGTCAGTTTATTCTTTTACGTATACCTACACTGTCCCCTACACTGACGGGTATCCAAGAGGATCCCAACGTTAAAAAAGGCTTTTCCCGTTCTTCTGAAAGGTGTTGGTTATACTATAATTTACGACTTGGGATGCAAAGTGCCAAATTTTTAAAAAACTCTGCAAGTTTTAGGCAAACATACAGACTCGGGTAGCGATTGTGTTTTGTACTATAGTTTGTAATATATAATGGTCGAGTTGAGAAAATTTGACCGTCGAATTTTTAAGTTTTTCCTCGATTCTCTACATTCATTGTAGATAAGGTTATTTATGGCGATCCATTTTTTTTTCTAACGATCCTTTGCATATTCAATGAAATTTTATCATCACGAAAGAGTTGATTTTTTATTGGAAATAACATATTCGAATAAAATAACTAGCGTTAGAATTCGATAAATAAAACGTTTGGAAGGCTTCGCTTCAATTGGATTAATTGGTGACCCCAACCGCATTTCAGCCTTAAGTTCACCTATATTCTAACACGCGATTTCATTTATAGCATTTATGTAACCACATCAAATTGCGACCTATTCACAAAAAATTTCATAAAAATCGGTCAAGCCGTTTCGGAGGAGTTTGGTTACAAACACTGTGACACGAAAATGTTATATATATATATATATATTAAGGTATGAGAGAGAAAGAGAGAGAAGGGATTTTGTAAGTTTCCCCGTAATCTTTCCAATTATTTGAAAAATTCTGTCAATATTTGGAAGGTACATTATTACAGACAACATAAGCTAAATGTTATGTATATTAATTCCCTATTTGTACAAGGGCAGAGCCATTGCGCGTCGTTGTAGTAATTTATACAATTTTTATGAATAAATAATAAACTTCCTAATTTTAATTATTCGTCTCATGGGAGATAGAAAAGCTACGCAGTCGTCGCGTGGCAACGCGTCGTCATAGTCACGTGACGCGTCGCTCTACGTGGGAAATACACGAACGCTCAGCCAATCTTAAATAAACGCTAAAATTAAAACTTAATTGATTTAAAATGGAATTTAATCAGCTAGTACTTAATCTTTTTATAATTGTCATCGTTTTTTATAAGATAAAAAAAAAGAAAGACGAAGAATTAACCTCTCCTTTTAATAATTATTATAAATAATTTATCTAATAGTAACTATTTACTTATTTAAATAAATAAAGAAACAGTAATTACTTAAATGAAATTTACCATAGAATATTTGGTAAAATAATACTAATACTTAATAATGTTAATGTCATTGAAGTATGGTTCGTTCATTACCATTTATTTATTATAAATAAATAGAAATCCTGTTAAATTTTCAAATAAAATAAATAAATCTCTAAAATCGACCATCAAACCCTTCCGTATTTACTTAAAACATGTTCGCCGTATCTCTACGACACCATAGAGATAAGAAATGTATAAAGCTTTTATAGACCCACTGAACATTATTGACTCCAATTGATACATACAAATATTTGATTTTGCTTATATATTAACATACTCAACTGACTTGTTTCACCGTTCCGGTCTCTAAAGAAGATTCATAAAATTTATTACATTATTGATTAGTTATCAAAAATCCTTATATACTCATACAGTATGGTGCCCGCTACTTCGTCCGCGTTGAAAAGGAAAATATATGAGTTATTATACGAATATTGATTTCTACTCTATCCCCCTTCTTAATGCTTAGATTAGAATAGAGAAAAATAGAGCCCACTTATAGCTGGGTATGTATTAGAAACATACATAATTCTATTAAAAGTAAATGTTTACTAGAAAAACGGTTCTTTGATTAATAAATATTTCTGGAAAGAAAATGTTAAAGAACTTTAAGCACATACTCTTTAAAGAGAAACCCAACTCAGGCAAGAATTGTGCAGGGTTGGCGAAAACGAATGCCGTTAACATATTTGAATATTCATAGGAGACCTTGACCAATAGATTCGTCTAGCTGCAGACTGGTACTTGTCGTATAACGTACAGAAAACATATGTATATGGAAATATTCAATTTCTTCGAAGAAAACTGTTCTGTTGGTACTAACATTCGAGAGGATATAGCGGATATAATTGTTAATAATCTATGAACATTATGTATTTTGGTTGAATAGTTAAGAAGATAAAATGATTGTTATGAACTTTTCATAGTAGCAGTAGGACGTAACGCAGTGTGCGTTACGTAGTCTGGCGGCAGTAACCACCCCCTTACAGAAGACCCCCCTGAATTAACAGGATGCGTGCTGTTTTGTTTTGGTGAATAAGAGCGCCAGAGCTCATTTTCCTAAGCAAATAGATAAATATTACTCTCCGAAAAAAAAAAAACTTATTCTAACAAATTACTTTCAGAAACGCACATAATTGAAATGTTATTGTATATTAATGCAAATGTAGTTTTTAGAAATCAAGAATACGATAACAAAGAAATAAATAAATTTCCCTTTGAAGGGCCTCCACTTGCAACGCTTTCTTCGGCCTCGGCCTACAATTTCGCGAATATGTGTCAATGGAGCAGCTTTTTTGTTACATGTCAAAATAGTTTTTTTTTATCGTGCAACTTTTATATTAAACTAGCCATGAGTGAGCTTGTAAGCAGTCAAAAAGATCTCAACTGAAATATGTCCAACAGTGAACTCTCGTGAGCTGGTAACGAATTACTCGAGAATTGAATTAGAAAACTGAAGCAGAAGTATGTATATAGGCCATAAGTAGTTCATAGAACCAATAACCGTTAGGGAAGAAATTTCTCTACTGATGACCACATATTAGCAAGAGACTTATGTAGTAGTTCCACATAGTGTGGATAACTACATGGGGAAGGCCTGTATATACAGGCTATTCAGCGGTGGGTGAGTGTCTCCTATTATCGATGATGATAAATATTGTTATGTGCGACTACTTTCGTTTGACTAAAGCTAGCTGAGCTTTCATCCCTTTATATCCTGTCGCAGGAACTAGTAATACCACGCATAGAGCAACTAATGGTGTTATGTAATGACACTGTACTATAAATTGTAAATTTTATGTATACGATAATATTGCTTGCTTCGTAACATTAGCAACATATACGAAATAGCTCTTACATCAAAGCCCATACCTTAAATTTCATTTTCATATTTTTCGATTTCGCTTAATAAACAAATTTTCTATTTTATGTATATCAGACAAGATCTAATGAGATTCTTTCAAACAGGATTGCAGATCCATTAAAATATCTAATGGCTCAAGATTAACATAGGTGTTGGTAATCAATTACATTTTGACATATTACTGCAAATTCCATACATTCGTATCAGATTCCATATAATAACTATTTGTCGAAACTATAATTTATTGTATGTTTATGGTAATGACAAGACTAGTAGGCGACACGAACAGGTTTTTATGGAATAGTGATTAGATTTTTTGTTGTTTTAATCTTGACATGTATAAGAATTAATTGTATAACTTTAATGTCACTTTTATATTGTTTGGTAATACCAGTGAAACTAATGTATCCGGTAAGTTGTGAACTATGCAACTGTGCTGACCGGTAACTATGGAAAACGACTACTCGTTAAAAAAAAGTTTCTGAAGGAAGTTCGTTTTATTCGGGTATATTAAGGTCACTGTAAGCCCTTTTTAGCGGTCGAAGACCACTAGTTTAAAAAAGGGCTCTTTAAAAACTGATCTAATGAGAAAATTATCCCAATATTTTAAAATATTTTTCAGCCATGTACTAGATTATAAAACTACAAATAATAAGACGTTAATATCTTATCTGCAAACTAAACACATCATTGGTTTATTTTCCGTCGGAAATCATAAATTTTGACTCCAGCGTGATTCTGACTGATGAATGCTCAATTACACAAATAAATATCTTAAAGGAAATCTATACATACAATTATAAAATAAAGTCCACTATTGTCTACTTCTAAACTCCTAACGGATTTTGACACGATTTTCACTAGTGGAGAGAGCGCTAAACAAGAAAGGTTTGTGTATATAATTTGCAGAAAAAAAATGCATCAGTGCGAAACCGGAGACGAGTCATAGTCATAGTAGAATATAAGATAATGTTAAAAATAATTTACAAACTTAATAAATTTGACCATAATTAAGACGTTATATTTGCATTTTTTTTTTGAACATAGAATATGTTTTCAAATATTATTTTAACTTTTAATAGTCAATCAATAAACCGAGATAATGAAGACTTCTTTAACATACGAGTATTGTAAATTCAAAAGCAGTTTTTAATTAATACCATTAGTAATATTATAATTATGTATGTGTGCAAATAAAAATAAATGTGTGTCACAAAAAACATAGACAATTAAGCTTCTATCGAAATCACATGCAAATTGACAAATTTACAATCAAAGTTGTGACTTTTACGTCATTTAGTTCTATTATTTACATACTACTATAATACTACATTCCAATGGGGTTTACGTGATGCGAAGTCGCCATTTTGAACACCATGAGTACATGCTTATTTTTACTTATATCATGTATACACCAGTAATTAATTTTTAGTGGATACAATCACTAATTTCGCTACCCATCAGTGTCAGTCAAAAGCTAGGTTGCCAAAACGCATATATATGCAGATACAGGTGGTCCCTTAACGCATTTGTTGCTTCCAAATTGTAAATTTAATTTAGCTTTAGTTTTCTACTGAACTAAAGCCACAGCTTTACTTTACATTAGTGACCCAACTTTGATTTATGTATTGAGATAAATTCGGGCTTACATTTATTGATTCATTTTATATTTTACATGTAATAAATAAATAATCATTTTATGTCAATTATAAATAATAACGCCAATTTTGCGCTAATTTTAATAGTTGCCTAAATTAGGTAATATGAATTAATTCCTTCAATATAAATTATGTTGTGTCATATAAATACATAAATGTTTGATAGACATGCAATCAGTTTATTAATTTTGATGTCAATTGCATATCTCCTAAAAAATCGTTGCAAAAAAATAAGTTACAAGGAATGAGACAAGATGAGAATACCTTCTCACCTTACCTACACACCTGCTGCTATTCCACAGTGTTCATCTGCAGTAAGAAGGTACCTATACCTTCAATAAGGTACAGGTCTGATGACCGTCTGCCTAGTTTATGATAACGGAACGCAACTCTCTTCTATCTCTCTATCTACATATATTGTGACAGAAGACAAATGGTTCTTTAAGCAAGGATAAATTACACCTAAATCCACTACTAATAATTTACATAAAAAGAATATTAATAAAAAAATCTTGATGCATAAAAAGTAAAAAATTGTTTCTAAAACATACCTAATTTACCTATTAATTCACTTTTAAAACGCATTTTATTGGAATAGATAATTTTCAATCTTACTTATACTTATGTAAATATTAAAATGAAATCTATTAATTATATTACTTTATTGGAAACCAATCGTATTATAATGTATAACATCAATGTCAAATATTAATTTATATGATATTCTGCATTTACATATTATGACATCATAAACTTTTATTTTTATTTGATTAACTTTATGTCTAGAGTATGCAATTATTGATAAATTAATATTTATTTATTAAATATATGTTTTGTTAATTTCTTAACCCTTCGATGTCGTATATTTGGGTCCTTGAGGTCGCAACGCTCTTAACATTTTTAACATTTTGTTAAAACGCTGTCGACATAACTGGCAACATCGGAAGTGGCTATTATCTCAGTCAGCGAATTAGCGCTGTATAGCAAATACAGCGAGCCAGCATGCTTGCAAACCGCCTAAGCGACAATTTTAAAATAAATTCTGTAAATCATTTACATTTTTTTTATCTTATAGTCGTCAGACAGGCTGACGGTCCACTTGATGGTAGGTGGCTACCGTCACCTATAACACAAGCTACGCTACAGGTGCTGTAAGTTCACTGCCGACTATAGCAGGGTTAAGGATAAGAGATTGGGAAGAGATAGGGAATTGGGCTCTGGCATCCCTTAATCACTCGAAACACAACAGCACTAATAGACTAAGAAATACATGCAAACGAAGTTTTAGATTCCTTCAATGGAATCAATTTTATCTTTAATTTTTCAATGACTAGGAAGCAATAGAGAGATCAACGGCCCTACTCATAAAACTAGAATAAGGTTTACCTTCAAAAATACCGTAGTTATTTGTATTCATAATACGAATGAACCTGGTTCGGTTTATTTAGTATTCACATGACACGATATTGTCGATTTAGAACTGATATCAATTTGTAGTTAAACACGCACCAGGAATATTGATTTAAGACACCCACATGCTCGTTTTAATTCGGAAAAACGTTACAAATGCTTACGGAATTAAGTAATATTGGAATCAAAGTACTTATATTAAATCTGAATTGATTATTAAAATGCCAATAAAAACAGTTTTTTACATACATATTGTATGAATATTTTTAAAGTAATGCTATTATTTGTATTATTAAAGCTGAGTTTACAATGAGATTCCAGCCAATCAGTTTTCAGGGCAAATTTATGAAATAAATTATTTACCTTATAGAAATATATAATTTCAAACGTAAATCTGTTTGATATTTATTTTTTTCAAAACAAAATAAGTGAAATTTGGTATTTCATACATACAATAATATAAAACTTGTGACATTAATTAATTTTAATCTTCTTAAATTCCTATTAATTTTTATTTTTATTATTATTTATGATTAGGAGTCACTAGATAGCCTTGCAACATTGTTTAAAGACTAAAATTATGTGAAATACATTGAGGTCTTGTGAATAAATCAGTTGAAGTTGCAAAGTGTACAAATAAACTTTGAAACAACAAACGGATTTGTTCGTATCTAGAAGAGAGGCTTGGCGCCACCGGCTGCACTGATACCGCACAGGTACAAACGTTCTTTGAACATTCGCCGCGAATTGTCCACCACGCTGCCGGCTTGAGGCACACTCAATTGGATACTATAAAATTTCAACAAAAACAAAAAAAAGACAACAAACTCTCCAGCTTTATTACAAGTAAGAATTAGTAGGTATTGATTAGTATATCCTCAGATTTTAGAAAACATGAAAAAACATAGGTAACATGCATTTCAAAAATATTTTTTGAGTAAAGGTTGGCAAGCGAGACTGATGGAGTTCCTGGTCCACTTTTTTGTATAAAATGTCCTGCCAACCTTGATAGGAGAAGGAATAAGGGAGATGTAAGAGAATAGAATCTGGCATCACCAAAACACAACAGCCCATGCGTTGTTATTTCACAGTGATAGACAGTATGGATAAATGGTTACTGCCGTCAGATGGGCCGCTCTGTTTATGATCGCGAAACGCAGTATGCCCCTGCCACTACTATGTCACGTGGAATCTTTTATAACGTCCCTAATAAAATCTATGATGTATTTTTATTTCGTCCAAGCTCTCGTTGTGTTTCATACCGATTCTGACGTATTCTTAACTTGCTCTTTGCCACTATCTCGATTGTTTTGCATATCGCGTACCCGCTACTGCCGCCGATGCAAGGCAAATTAATGATCAAATGGAATCCCGCCAGCCTCTCTTGAACTTCCGACGTCAACACACGAGCGGCACAACTTGAAAATGCAACCGTCAAACATTTAACTCCACTAAAAGTAGTCTTTATGCCGTCGGAGAAAAGTCATAGCTGTGTGCGCTTGGCTACATGATTATTTATGTTTTCCATAATTCAATTACCACCAGTCCTTGACAAGTGCGCGAACAAGCCTTGTCCATCAATCACACTTTAACTGTATCAACTTTTTGTCCCTGCACACTTGCGCCATCACTTTATAAGACCGCTGCACCGCCAGTTCAGGCTGCCATAATTTGTCAAACTTTTTATTAACCCCTGACACCGGACGCAAAAACGGGGTGTTATAAGTTTGACGTGTGTCTGTGTATCTGTCTGTGGAATCATAGCTCCTAAACGCATCAACCTATTTTAGTTCAGTTTTTTTTTTGTTTTGAAAGTTGACGTGATCAGGGATGTGCTTAGCTATAGTTTATGAAGATCTGTTTAAGCGTTTGAAGGCCATCAGCCCATTTCCTAACTAGTTAATGAAGAGATTTCACTAACTCCTACGAGTTCGATTGATGTGAAATTTGGTATACTGCTACTTCGGTGGTATTTCCTTGACATGGTAACCTTGACCTGATACAGCAGCGTCTAGTAGTCTGCGGGACAGCCAACCCCCCCTGCAACTTGCAGCAGATGTAGCTTGTTAGTTTATTATTTTAATTATAGCTTGTTTCACTAATTAATTACCGTGGCTATAGGCTGTGAGATTGAGATCGAAGGCGCGGGCGCAGCCTCTAAATATGAACATACTAGTCGACTGTATACTTATGCAGCTCATTGTGTATCTAAGAGCTGAATGTCATTTCCTGCACAAGAGTTTCGAGTGTCCATCTCTTTAAGTTGGTGTGCCATTGAATAAATATTGTTTAACAAGTTGCCAAGTGACATTTTCGTTGCGCAGGCGCATCCGACAGCTGCCCCCTCCTACGACAACCGCGATGTCCACTCGTAAAGTGAACAATTTATTTTCAATGGATTTTATGCAAAATATGACAATTAAAATTGTTTTATGAATTCATAACAACATCGATTAAGATTTAATTTTGATAAGGTTTGCTACATTTGTAGCCTATGTCATTAACTTACATTGCCAACTGGATCTAGCCGTTTGAGTTATTAACGTGATGATGTTAATCATCGAACATGATCTGCAGTAATTAATTAAGACAGAAACATTTTCAAATGACTTAGTATTTACTTTACGTAACTTAGAATCCAAACAAGTAAAGTCTAAGTATACCTTTAGAAATTCTTAGAAAAATGATAAATGAAACACCTTCCAATTATTATTAATTTTAATACATTATAGGGAAATATATAAGTTATTGGAAGTAATGGTAAAATCTTGGAAAATAAGTTCACGGCTTAAGACATGAATAGCGTTTTAATAAAGATTTTTTCATATTATAAAAGACAAAAATTATATATTCACTACGCATGTATTAGAAATCGTAAAAAGAAGCGTCTAAATTTATTTTCAGTACCTAGTGAAATGTTAATGCAATAACGAAAAAATTGGAAAGGTAATAAAGTTTTCACAAACCATAAAATCACATTCGAACATAAGATTTAAAGCAACGGCTGAGCGACCGGCGCCGAACTACCGTCTCTACCAACTGCACCAATTTACGACTATGGGGTTATGATGGTAAGTCCGCCCACAATACTTATTCAGAATAAATTTTTAACTTCTAACAAAAGAATCTTGTATGGATATTCGAGTTTCATTGGAAAACGTGATTTCTCCTCAACACAGACTCTTCATGAGCGACTTCGGCGAGTTTCTACTTAACAATGTATGTAACAGATCACTTTATATTTATAAATTAAACGCAAGCTGAATTGGCCCATAAAGTCAATATAAAAAGACTTAACAGTATCGTAGAGGTTGTTAAAATGAAGACATAAAGGTTAATAGTTAGGGCTCACAAGCCAAGCGTGCTAATTCTCTACACCCATTAACAGCGCCATCTTAACAGAGAACATCCGAGCTTTAGGTAGTAAGTAACAGACAGGTCTCTATTGTAATGTAGCCTTGTTATTTGTGCGAATGTTTTACTGGAACATTTAGAACATACGATGTCTAATGGTTATATATTTGTAATCGTTAGTAATAAGTCTGTAAGAGCTGTGTCTGTATAGTCAATATTTCTTTTTAAAAATAATTTGTACACGTTACCCAGATCAAAAAAATAGTTTTTAGAATTTTTGTCTGTTTGTCTGTGCGTTTATGCTTGCTAATATCAGAAACTCCTTAACCGATTTTAATACTTTACTGATTTCGCTGATACGTTTTATTCTGGAAAAATGTAAGGTTTCTGTGGGATTTTCAAAAAACGAACTACAGCGTGTACGAAGTTGCGGGCATTAGCTAGTTTTAATGTAAATTTTAAATAAATAATAATGAAAATTTTTAACTAATCGTATAGTTTCTTGTAGGTATTACTATTTTTTTAGTTATACAGCCTAATTGAAGTAATTATAATAAGCTACTAACCTTTTATTCGTGCTATGAATAAATAATTGTCTATTGATGGATACTCATCAGTCTATCAATGATTCGACAGAAAAAAAAGTATTATAAAACCGATCACATATAGGGGAGAGCGGGGCTAGTACTAACAAATTTTGTAATATGGTTTATATTTTCAAGAATAATGAACTTTTTTATTTATTTTTTTATTCATAGTATGCTTTGGTTATTCAGCTTTGATATTAGTAACAAAAACAATCAGTTAGGTAAGTGCTTTCAGAAACAGAGTCATAAAAACCAATAAAGTCATTTGTTAATACATACCCCGTATCTGGGGTAAGTATTAACGAAGCTGGGGTAAGTATTAACGTAAGGGGCAATTATTAACAGAGGCTAAAATTCTATCAAATAATTAAATAAAAGTCATTCATATTAAAGATTTTTATTGAAATGAACAAATCTGTAATTTTTATGATAGGAACTGAAAGAATATAGTATGTAGATTCTTTTAAATCTACACTAATTAACCATTGAATATTAAAGTTGTTTGCATTATTATTCCTACTTTTTTTTATAGATTTTTATTTAATATTAGTCTACAAAAATTAGTATAAATACTTTTAACTTAATATTTAAAAGTTACTTAAACTTCTTAGTGTTAACAGTCATAAAGAGTCGCAATGAGGTACAATAAAATAGTATTATCTTTTAAAGCTACACTATTTATCACTCACAGTTTTAAAGTTTTTAAGTCTACAAATGATAATACACAGCCTTTAAACCTTATGTACAAACGTATGGTTTTTTAGTCTCAGACAGTCTTTGGGTATCCTAATAATGTAACCAAAGTCTAGTTTAATTAATGTTAATTTAATTTGTACTTAAAACATCGAAAAATAGGAGTGCTCAATTCGGTGGTTTTAGGCGGAATTACTCCATATTAGGCAATAATTATTTAGAACAGCCTTTAACCTTATGTCTAAACGCATTATTTTTTTAGTCTCAGACAGTCTTTGGGTATCTTAACAATGTAATCAGAGTCTACTTTAATTAATGTTAATCTAATTTGTACTTAAAACATAGAAAAATAGCAGTGGTTAATTCGGAGTTACCACTTTCTTGTGCTTTTGCACCTTAGTGACTCCAGTCTCGTCAACATTCCAGATTCTACTCGGAGGGAAATTGTATCTTTCAAGCACTTCTTGATATTTTTCGAAAAATGAATGGACGATTAAGGGATGTTGCCCTGCTTAAGCTGGTCGCCTCAGGACTCCGAATAGACAATATCGCGTTGCGCTTCATAAAACCTGCAAACCAATCTTTGTCAGCCTTTCCGTCTCTTTTCCAAGATTCTGGAATATTTTTTATCTTGTATCGAATGGCAAGCTCGTAGGTTATTTTCTTGACACCATTAGCTAGCAATCAAAAATAGATATTGGCACATTTTATTAAATAATCTGCCATCATGGCTTCCTGTTCTGAATTTAAAACCAAACGCTTTTTTTAAAACCCACTTCAATAGAATGACATGACAAAAATCATATTCAATAGCAACATCTCTATATTTTCTTTTTTTTTTTAGAACTTCATTAGCTGCCAGCTTAAATACTTCTTGAGACATGGACCCCCTTGTAGTCTTCCTTTTGTAGTTTTTTATTCTGTAAAAAAAACATACCTAAACTGTAAAAAATTCATACGGGGTAAGTATTAACATGTTAATACTTACCCCACTCAATTTGTTAATTTTAGCCCCCAGGTCACTTTTTTTACTTCATCATTTACCGAAAATAAACTAGTTAAAATAATTACAAACAAATAATATAGTGTTACTGTCAATAAAATAGAGTTCGATTCTGGATAATCTATAATTTGATTCAGCGAATAAATAAATCTTAAATCAATTTATTGTAAAGCACAAAAAGTTCGCTTACCTGTCAATCCAAGGTCGGTACATAGAACTATTACAAGCAATGGCCGGTTGGCAACTAACAAGTCAGGATACGTTCGGCTGTGTATATAGTGTTTCTAAACCGAGTATCATATTTTTAACACTTCACGTTTGGCGGGAATCGGCTTGTTAATACTTACCTCCGTTAAAACCAGCCCCGCTCTCCCCTACCTACATGAACTATCAGAATCCTTGCTAAGACCGGAATAACCAATATTGATACAACCTTTTAAGATGGTATTTCTTTTCAAAACATTTCCCAATAACATCAATGATATCTTCATCATACTGCCGAACATTCTTAAACGGCTTCCGAAGCCGTAAACGCTGTCATTTCGCGAAACATATAAAAGAGATTTATTGTTAAAGCTTTCTTAAGAACGGCTTATTATGTTGTATATCATTTTTATCATTGGCTCAAACATCCTTACAGTAGCTATTGACCTACAGTAATTCATAAAAATATAAATTTGTTGGCAATGAGAACAAATATGTATTTTTTAGAATTCGATCACAATGACTTCGTTAGACGTAAAAAATACTTTGTTAGACCCCCCAAAGCAAACACTAAGCTTGTAAAAAAGGTAAAAAAAAAATTAAATAGGTATAAAACGTTCAGTAATTCAATCTACTTTTTTATGGATTCTCCATGTTTTAAAAAAATATAAGTGACTACGAATTCAACATTTAAGTAATAATATTATGAACTTTAATATAATTTAAAAAACTAATTTATTGTTTGTTAAAGCTAACAAAAAAAATTACGAAGATCAATTGCGGATACAGTTGAATTTAAATAATTACTAATTTATATGATAAAATACGATATTTTTGCTATTGACACACACAAATTAAAACCAAACATTTATTTCTGTGTTAATTGTTCAATTGTTTAAAAAAAGATTGTTTCTGAAAATTGATTATCCGAAACAAAAACACACAATCAAATGACTAACAATTTATACAAAACTAAAACTATAGGTATAATTCTAAAAAATCTTCATTAAAAAACCTTATCTTTATTTACATTTTTCATGCCGTGTCAAATCTAACTCACCTTGATCGATATATCGAAGTCTGACTGTACTCATTGATTACTGTTCTTAGTATGGACATGCCTGTCTATTTTGTGTCTAAACAGTTCATTAAAACAAAAACAATGATAATGAATGTTGTCTGTCAAATCGTGACTGCCTCGTATGTGATCACGTCGGGAAGCTAGTACCTAATATTGGTTTCATAATCATTTGTTCGGCGCACGATCGATTTTGTTATTGATTACTCACTTCCGTATTTAATGTACGTTTGCTTTAAGTTTTAAATATACTATTTTACTAGCGAACCGTCCTCGATTTCGCGCGGACGCAATTTTTTTTCTACAGTTATATATGCAAAATCCTTCCTCGTTTATCGCTGTTTCCTTGAGTGAAAACCGCATCAAAATCCGTGGCGTAGTTTAGGAGGAGTTAGCGGATATATAGACCGACAGACAAATAGACAGACGCAGAAGGTTATTTTAATTTATAATATATAGATTTTAAGTCCAAAGCATGTCAACGCTATTATGGAAATAACTTATGACTTGTAAAAGCAGCAGACAGGGAGACGGTTGACTTCGATATCACTTAATTAAATGATGGTCACACAAGTAGGAACATTGCAAGACTAGGAAGATCGAAGTTGCCAACCTAATTAGAATAAAGAGTAAGGCAGTCCTGAAACAATTTTTTTATAATTACTTCCAATTGCTGCCAACAGATTTCTCCTCAATATGACAAAGTATTTCATAAACTTTTGAAAATAGCTAGTCTTCTATGACACACAGTTATTTTCAAATATGTAATCTCAAAACAGACTTTCAAGTCTGTCCAATACTCAAACTTCTACGAATATCTTAGTAGTACGAATAATATGCCCCCATTATAACATCTATAACATCTACATTGTAAAGTGATCTTTGAGCATTCGGTGCTATTTGTTATGGCTTTATTTTCATCTATTGGTTGTTTTTACATGTAAATACTATAATCTATTTATCTATTGTCAATTGCCACTTCTCAAATATATTAGTCTAACGCTGTTTGTAAGCTATTGCCTCTTAAGGATACTATGTTCACAAAAAAGTGTCATAAATAGCTAAGCCGATGTGTTTGGTTACGATAAGAGCCCATCTCCCCCAACCTAATTCAATACCATCTAACGTCAGACTGTCGAGCCTTACAACCGTGTTAAGCGATAATATATAGTGTTCAATTTCCTTGTATAGTAAAGAAAGCTTTACTTAATTTAGTTGCGTGGAGCTATATGAAAACGCTATAGGCTCGACGATAATGTTTTTCTAATGAAATTACAGAACCGTGTCATTAAGCGGTACTACAAATATTAATTAAAACATTATACGCCTTTACAAGTTCTCTATGCATTATTCTAGATTGACATAGTAAGAAATGATTGGCATAAAACTAAAATAAGATCTTTTATAATACCTTACTTAATGAAATACGTTGACATCTAACGGTTCTTGTACAAGTTTTAATTACAGCAAATCTCAAGAAATTTCTTTGCATTCTTTATTATATTACTTAGCCATATTTATAAACTTCAATCGTACAATCCAGAAAAAGTCCATCGAACTTATTGAAGATACAGTTTTGAATGACTTTAGAGTTACCTGTTATTAACGCAAAGGACGTGTGTATCTATGTATATGTGTGTGGAATTATAGCTCCCAAAAGGATGGACCGATTATGACCCGGGGTTTTTTTTTTTTTCGTTTGAAAGTTGACGTGTTCGAGATGAAGATCTGAAATTTATGAAGATCTGTTCAGGCATTTGAAGACCATCAGGCCATTTCTTAATTAACGAAGGGATTTCACTTAATTTCCACATGTTCGATTGATGTGAAATTTGGTATACTGTTAGTTCGGCGGCATTTCCATGACATGGTAGCCTTGACCTGATGCTGCAACATCAACTCGTCTGCGAGACACCCAACTCCTCAGCAACTTACAGCAGATATAGCATGCTTGGGCTCAATAGAACGTCAGGGTTTAGCTTATAATTATAGCTTGTTATATACAATCTTAGCTTGCATATTATTAAAAATGCTATCATTTTATTTGATAGTATATTTAAATTTCAAACCAAGGTACGATGCCTTAATTTTACCTTTTCAATTACTTATTAGTTTTAAGTAACATTATATTAATGAAGAATTCGCATATACTTAGTAAATAGAAAGTAGGTAATATGAAAATTTGTTGCAAATTAATAGGGCTAAACTTACCATATTGAACGGAGGTTAGAGTAATAAATGATTTTATTAAAGCTACCATAATATCGACTCATGTTTCTTCATTAAGGTAATCGTCTATTGGCCCGTCAACCACCCGGTGTGATGCTAATACTGTTTTAATAGTTACAAGAGATGTAGTGTTTGATCATGTGACGTTTAACTGTTCGCGATTGGTTAATGGTCTAACTAATGAAAAGTTTCTGAAAATACCTACAAGTACTTGTTTACTTGTAGTACTCTACTTACTTTATTACTAAGTACTACACATTACTTAATTAACATCACAAATCACACTGAGTGTGATGATCATGCGAGTTCAGTGCTTTTTCATTATCACAAAAGTGCCTAACGTGCCTAAAAAAAATTTCACTTCAAATTTAAACGTCACTGAGCGTGACGGAGCGAGTTCAATGTTTTTCCCTATGCCAAAAGTGCCCAATATGTCTAAAGAAATTTTAACTTCAAAAAATAATAATACCAAATATTATTATTTTTTACACATGCGAAAACCTTTCACATTATTCAAATGCTTGTATAACACTTACATAAGACCACCGTGAAATAACAGCCCATGTGTTGTTGTGTTTCGGTGAGTGAGTAAAGAATGCCAGAGTCCAAATCCCTATCCGTTTCCAATCCCTTATCCTTAATCCTACTGTAGTCGGCAGCACCTGTGGCATTGCTTGTGCTATAGGCGACGGTAGCCACCTACCATCAATTGTATCGTCAGCCAGTCTGCCTATGTTAACATAAAGAAAAAAACCTATAGTTCATAAACACTTTAATGTGCTCCTTCGAGACCTTGTCTAATTAACGGACGCAATAAGAATATTTCTCAGGAACCGACATGAACAAATTAGACTTACACTTAACTGCATTCATTTACAATGTAGTTTGACCAGCAGATAGGGGATAATGAATTAATTAACTGTAGCTATTATCTCGAGCAAACGCGATAAAAGAGCATTCAGTCTATTCACACCGAGTAGCCTGTTCACATCAATGTATGTAGAAGTATAACGCCAATATTTAATATGCAATCCAGATGCGTTCTCGATGCAAAAGTGTCGCGTGTAATGATAATAAAAAAAAGCAGGCTTTATAACTTAGAATACGACAATTAAAACAGAAATGGCGAGCTTGTAAAAATTTTACAACACAAAAGAATTTTTATATAGTCACAACGATTTTTATCCGTCAACTATAACATGTTATCTGATCTGTTTACGAAAGACTATTATATCCGAGCACGTACGTAAATTATCGTCGTAAAATTTTACTTATATTTCGTAATTTGCTTTAGTTAATTTTTAATGTCCAATTAACGAGTGTACATATCTGAAAATAACCAACATATTTTTTTTAGTTTACTTTCTGTATTAATTTCTTCTGACCTTCAGAATTATTTTAAATAATTCATTCGAGTGGAGATTTCGTGACATATGCCATGAATGTGTTTGCATTGAGCACGAATGAATTAAATTTCTTTACACACCGTTTAATGGTAACTTAATTTATTAGAAACTAGCTAGTGCCTTCACTTGAATAAACCTTCAAAAATACTTATATAAAAATTCATTAACTGTATTTTATCATACCTAGACTAAACTAGAAAGACAAAACACCATAATATAAGTAGAAACCGCAACGTCCAATAACTATTGGCAATGTCAAATTCTCTTTCATACAATTTTACGAATTTCTATTGGCTACCATTTTAGTATTTCCTTATAGAGTTAATATTTATTGAAACGAGCCTAAATGGGAAGGATCGATTCTCCTAAATGGGAAGCGAGAACAGGTCGCAGAAAATTCTATAGGATACAATGTATCCTATATTTAAATATATGTACGTAATATTTTAAGCATTGCGCCATATCTGTGACTAAAAGTGACATTTCTATCAAATTTTGATTGAGATAACATTGATTAGATAAAATATATATTGTCTAAATGATATATATAACATCTAGTCTACCCCTGGAACACAGCTTTAAGGCAAGCCTAACTCATCCAACGAGCTTGTCAAATAAGTAAGTTTTCAACATTATTTATTTTATTATAAAAATTTTGAAACAGAAATTCACAGGGCACCTATGGCGTGTATTATTGTATCACAATCATACATCCGCTTAATAAGTTACAGTCTGAAATTCACGCAACCAAAGCAGTTAATTGCGATAAAATCCCAGCTTTAGATCTAGACTTTAGATATACCCTTTAAGCCATGGAAACGGGTCACGGTCGCAATTATTTCTGAAAACCTGTGTGCTTTGGCAACATAAGTAATTACCTAACAAAACAAGTAAAAATTATTGCAAAATATTTCTTTGAAGAAAGGTTACGGCACTAAACCTTGGGGTGAAAATGTGTGAGAGAATATTTAATGAGTTAACTTAAAGAGAGTCGTTTAATTAAACAAAAGTGTAAAAAAGGGAAAAACAATCAGTAAAAACTCAAGCCTTGTTTATATATGCAAAAGGCATTGAGTAATGAACCCTACAACAGTTTTAAATTTCAAATTTCGAAGTTATTTTTTTAGAGTCTCTACTTCGTATTTAAGTCTCATATGAATGTTGTACATTATAATTTGTATTTTCAACGAGCTCTATGAGTTTCGTTTAAGGAAATTTATTTAAGGTTGACCACCTTAAATGAATTTCCTTAAATGACATCTTCAAAGTACGTGTAGTTTTTCACGCCATCTGCCATTTAAATTGACTTATGTATACTAATATTAAAAAGAGGAAAAATTTGATTGTTTGTTTGTTTGTTTGCATTGAATAGACTCCGAAACTACTGGACCGATTTGAAAAATTCTTTCACTGTTGGGAAACTATATTATCAGCGAGTAACATAGGCTATCTTTTATAAAGTTACGCAGGCGAAGCCGCGTGCAACAGCTAGTTATAAATATAACTAATACTAAAACTAAATAGTATAAAACAAAGTTTCTTCTGTCCGCCTCTGTCTGTTTCTCCGCTTAATACGCGATATATTTTGATAAAGTTTTCACCAATGGAAAAAGCTATAAACGAGTACGTTTATACATATAATTAATTATTAATAAGCATTACATATCAAAGGGACCAGAAATATTATTAATGTCCCTTTCAGTATTAGGTACTAATGTATTATTCAACAGGTTCAGTTTACCGGAATAAGAAGTGGTTATTCCAGGACATTACCCTGTGTCTCATATTTCAACCAAATTCTTTCAATATACGCTTTAATGAGGAACAAACATCCACTTATTCATTTACAGATTTTTAATATTATAAGTAGTTAGCGCTAATATTGAATATAATAAAAAAACAAATGGGGAAAACCATATTTATTATAAACTTTACATTCCAACTTAGGTACCTATAATATATATTTTTTGGAAAGGCAAATGATTATTTTAAGGTAGGATGGCATCCCTTACTCACACACCGAAACACAACAGCACATATGCTTTTATTTCACTGTGGTCTACTGTAAGGGGTAACTGCCGCCAGACGGGCTGTCGAAATGACATCTAAATGCAAACTGCATTCCGCTGTCGAATTTAACATTTAAATTAAACTTATATTTTATATTACTTACAAAATTTACATTGATTGCGTCACCTAACCAGTGTATATTTACAAATATGACTTAAATTAGATTTAAGATATATTTTAATTATCCCCAATCGAGCTTGTTAAATAACCACAAAGTTAATACGATAAAATTACTATCATCAATCACTGTGGCGCGTAATATTTTTAAATCATAAACCATTCAATTACACAACGTTTTCCGATCTTCTTTAAAACGCAATCCAGACATGATTTCTAATAGAGGGCTGGCCACCTCGTGGTTTGTGTCAAATAAATTTTAATTAAATCGAATATTCTCGGCCGAGATGACCACGTTCGCCACCACAATAATTGACAAGTTCTTGATGAATCGCTTCTGCTACCTTGTTATATTATAAGCAGGCCCATCTGTCTTGTGGCACATAGTAACAGTTGAAAGCTTTAATTTGATGGTGAATCTACTAGTGATATATTGGAATGTGGTTTCCCACTTTCTTTTACTAATATTCTTAAGAAGATGCGTGTCAGTTATGTATGGTCTCGTTGGAGACATGTTTTTGTGACAAATTCGCTTGGGCACGTTACAAGTATTAACACCGGTAAAATTGTGTTGGAAATATTGAAATTGAAAACGTTAGTATTTTTTTGGAGTTCACTCCATAAGAATCGATTTTCATATATAAGCCCGGGGTATGAAAATTTATGGGAGTAAAATCAAAATTGTCACATGTCACAGGTTACGCGTTAGTTTTAATTTTAGCGCCATCTACACAATATCTCTGAAAATAGAATATGTTACGTAATAATACATCCTTGCGAAAACTAGATGGCACCAATAATCATGTATCATAATTCGAACAGAGATGTCGCTGATATTAATTCGTTATGATAAATGTTTTTATAATTTTTATTATATATTATTATATATTTTATAATCGTTCGTAAGGAGTAAACTTCAGTCTTGCATCGGAGCTGACACACATACAATTTCGTCCTACAAAATTCGTCGCATTTAAAGAAAGCTCTTATAACTTAATTCATGTCAACCTTATAACTTATAAGTTTTCTACTTTACTTAGCTACTTTGGGAATTTTTACTTTTATCTTTTCAGTTATCTATGTGATGTTCCATATCTTTAAAAGTAATCTGCATTTTATAAATTAAATTAAATTAAATTAGAGTTGTATTCGTTTCAACAATGAATTCTCGGAAGCCTATTAATATAAAGCTAAAACAAATTAATAACACCAGCGTAACGGTACTTCGAGGAGGGTACCTACAATAAAAAATTGTACATTCCTACTCGAATGACGTTCGAAAATGAAAATGAAAAAAGAACAATGCGCCTGTCGTCCTGTATCAGTGACATTACTGCGTCCGAGTCGCGTTCGGTCAGCCGAACTCTTGCACCGTATACATGTAAACGAACAGATACTAACTCTCAATACCATTACCAAGCCATTGCATACATCAACAGTTGTAATGCACGGACATTACCATCTTCATTGTGGGTCTTTTAACTATTTATTTAAAACTGGCGAACCGACAATATCTTTATAAGAACCTTCTTCGGATTTCAACGAATTTAAAAAAATAGCCATTCTCGAGTTTTCCGATTTAGTAATTCATACAGATTTATGGTTTATTACAGTGATAAGAAAAAATGTACAACATCTCGAAACAAAAAGGAACAAATGATGAATAAAATTTAACAAAAAATTTAAATTAAAATTCAATGACAATTCAAGTGAAGAAAGATTTATACTAAATTGCTAAAAGTAACAAAAATTGCTGAAAGTAACATCATATTGGTTATTTTAAATTTTTTGGAATCAAAATCGAGTTAAATCACTGTTTTCTCTCTATACTCGGAGATATCGCAGTGAATGCACGAAGTTAGAAAGGTGACAATTATATTGTGGCTGCACTTTCAAATATAATATATCGTTGTTCTCCACACATAAATATAACAATGGAAATGAGACATCTCGCTTACCAATACGATTGTTTACACGGTTGTAAAGGAAATGTGGAAAACGGCAAGGATGTGGCTTATAGGTATATGTTATATTTACTTTTATCTATATATTTGACATTAAAATTTCACATTTTCTCAAGCAATATGATATTTGCTATTAATTTACATAATATAACTGATTATACAACTGTATAATCCGTACTAATATTATAAATGCAAAAGTATATTTTGATGTATGGATGTATGGATGTTTGTAAATCGTTCATGCAAAAACTACTGAACCGATCACCATAAAATTTTGCATACACGTTGTCTGGGACACCTGAAAGGACATAGGGTACCTTTCATCGTTCAACGCGGACGAAGTCGCGGGCACCAGCTAGTTAGTAATATTATGTAAATTAAAATCATTTTAATAGTTTTTTCGGGAAGTAGATAAAAAAATATTCATGCTCACAAACTTTAGTTGTGATTAATAATAACTATCGAACTATCAACTTTGGCTAATTGGCAGCATCAGCCTGTCTGCCGCCTTGCATTATTACAAATATAAGATATTTACATTGAAAGTAACTATGTTATAATATATTTATTCGTAGAAAAGTTTATGTCTCGAAATCTGTTGTTGTTAATCTCATTAAAAAGAGTTTCAATTTGACACGTTGAAAAAGTCAATTTGTCGTAAGATCAAAGTCCTTTCCCATTCATTTAATATTAATCTCAGAATCCCGCTTCGAATTGACTGGATACTCCTACGCACAGATTAAATAATACATGTATTTTAAGTTCATTCATAGATTAAGTATCAAGATAATGAACTCACTCACTATCTTTCTATTTTAACTTCCTGCTTTTAAACGTGTGATAACGATGATTGCAATAACATACAAATTTATGTCGCAATTCTGAAAGGAATGTTAAGGGGAATAAAATTATAATAAGAAAAATATATTTTCAAACGGGGACTTTATTAAGGTATCATTATGAAGTTTATTTTTTTTTAACATAGTCACTATTTATAAAAACACCGTTAGTCATTAAGGTAATTATGAATATGAGCACTGGCAGGACAACTGCGTGGGATACCAAAAAAGTACAAAATTCCATAATTAAATTAGCGTTCGAAATTTAAAAAAAAAAAATAGTGAACAGCGCCGCAGTGAGCACCGCAGCTGGGCGCCATCTACCCGACACATACCATTCCGTTTTATACCCATCAAATCGAGCGATAATTGAAATGAGTTCCTTGTAAAAGCAGAAAAACGATTATCCCCATACCTTTTAAGACGCCCGAGATACACAAATGGATTTTGTATTAGAATTTATGTCACTTAAAAGAGATGATATAAAAAAGCGCCGACTGGTTTACACGCAATAAAAATATGGGAACGACAGGAATACCTTCCCGGTTGTCAATCGAGGGTTTAATAATCGTAAAATGTTTTTTGATCTACTCAACGTTTGATCATAGCACCAAAGACAAGGATCACGCGGTAAATGAACCGAAGAAGAAATCAATTTAATAAAATTGATATTTAGTTACGGTATTTTTTATTTTTTATTTTAATTAAGCATACTAATGTGGACACTTCATTATTCGATTGTAAATTTTGATTAGGTCTATAAACCTATTTAACTAGGCGAGTAGACGACCGATAAAATGGGTTTTAATATTATTTTAAAATCACTTACTTTCTTTACACTTCCAAGAGTTGTAATAAAATGTAATAAAAATTAAAGTGAATGGATTAGAACAGGATACATTAAGTCATTTAAGTTAAGTCTAGATACAAACCTATTAGTAGTATCCAGTATATGTCTTAATATTTTTTTTATGTAATGGTTGTCAGACAGGCTGATGATCAACTTAATGGTAGTCGGCTACCATCGCCAATCAATGCCACAGGGTCTGTCTGTAAGTGCGCTGCGGAACTTAGTAGGTTTATGTATGAGGTATTAGGAGGAATCAGGAAAATAAGCTCTTAGGATTAGGAAATAGAATTCCTTAATCACTTAACAGAACACAACAGCACATGTGCTATTTCGCATTGATCTTCTGTAAGTGGAGGTTACTGCCACCAAAAGGGCTGCCTAAATGTTGCAAAACGCAATGCTTGGCAGAAAGGTCTGGCATCAGTAACATTCATTAGACGACCACCGTTAAACAACAGCACTTGTGCTTCAGATGAGTGAAAAAGTGATCGTTAACTCAATTTTTCCATCTACATCGTATTTCTTTACCTTTAATTAGAAATGCATTTATATTCCTCTCTGGAGTGCGTGCGTTCATAGACTACTTTTATATAAAAACATGAATTAGTCTCGAAAAAGAATATCGCTTTCATATTTTTTAAAAAACTTATATTTACTTACAAAGAGGATTTGGTTCGGTTAAGCAAAATTATAAAAATAATTATTGTTACTTAGAAAAGCGATATCTGTATGTAATATTTAAAAAAAAAAATACAATACCAACAGTTTCAAATCAGGCAAATAGGCGCAACACATAGTTACAAACTTTCCATATTTATATTTTAGTGACTAGAAATTATCGTGATTGGTGTCTGAACACATCTCGGTAAGACCACTTATTAGTTAAATATAATATGAAGTGCCCGCTGTGTTACACACATTAATATGCAGATATTGATTTTATTGCTACATCGAAGTGGCAATTAGATTCGTTTATTTATCTTCGAAATTTAGGTGTAAGTACATCGAAAATTTTTATGATCAAAATGTTATGTCGTAATGAACGGTACGACATCGACATAATATTTACTCTCCATACCCATAGGCATATTTTAAACTTAGATTATGTTTTATAACAATTTTTTTTATTAAATCAAGGCATCGTTGACTATAATCTCAACTGGAGTGAGGTGAAGATGCGGCCGAAGGTGGACCACGCTTACTCAGTAAATGCCCATTTACCCTAGTTTTAAAGACATACAAACGACGCGCCCCCGGCTACGCACGCATGCAATTATTTTTTTGCAAATTATATACACAAACCGTTTATTGCTCTTTTCATTAGTGAAAACAGTATCAGAATTCGTTGGCAGTTTAGAAGAAATTGGCAGAGAAACAGATAGAAGCGAAGAGTGATTTCTATTTATAATATCTACAGACAAATACAGATTAACTATTTGATGTAAGTGTAGTTGTTAGATCCTGTTGTCCAAAATATACGTTTATCTTATCGCTTATTTTAAATATATCTGATTCAAGTAATTAAAGTAATTAAAAAACCATTACGCATTGAAAATTGCCTAAAAATAGACTCATACAATGACGTTTTTCAAATTATAATATTCGGTATATTTTAATCTGCCATCGTGTCTTCAATATACTTAGAGATTAGATTTTATGGTTTACGGTTGAAGTAATCAAAGATGTGTAGCAGGACATCCTCTTAATGACGGTCCACTTGAAGGTAGATAGCCTTCGCCCTATTAACACAAGAAACACTATTGGAATGCAAGTGCACATCCAACCTTGACAGGATGAAGGGTAAATAAATTACAAGGTTTGACAGAACAAGGGTAGGGTACCTATAAGCCTATTTTCAGCACCTTCTGAAAGTGTTTGCCTATAGATTGAATTCGCCAATGCTGCCACATTAGAAGCAAGACGTTCAAAACAAATTTGGGAGAAAATAAATCTTGAATGTAGAGGAATAAGCCGTCAGTCTTAGACTCTCAGAATTTCTGTAATCGCATTAAATGTTTTGTAACAAGCACTCAATTATAAATCCGAATCCACTAAATCTTCCTAAAGAGTCTATCTGCCCAGCAATTCCTCATTACCGTAACTATTCCCGAACAACCATAATAACACGTTCCACTAAACGGTTCGTAATTTATACACCGAATTCTTAACGCCCGACACGATTAAAAACTAATGCTCTTTTTAATATTCATAATATGCGTCGGTTTTAGTTTAAAAAAAAACGATGCGCGGCACTCGATCGATCACCACTTTTTATTGATTCGACAACAACCATTGTCGAGGCACATTCAATAAAAATGTAAACACAAAAAATATAAAAGGCCACTAGAAATCAATTTACTTTGTATTGAGGAAAGAAAAGGCATAGGTGGTACTTGAAATATAATTAACATTTTATGCTGACATGTCTACCTGCGCACGAGTAGTGGCGATGCATTTTGCGCATAGTTTACTGTGAAAAGAAGCGGTATAAGGTTTGTAATTAAAAATCTTTAACACTGAATATATTTTGTGAATAATTGATGCTACGTTGATGAGAGATTCGCTTGTAATAAGACATCAGCGGGATTATGGTTGCCAACAAGATTATGGTGCCTTAAACAGCAATAGGTTTGACTTACAAACAACTGACTCTAAACTGGTGGACAAAATCGTCAAAAGTTTGTAGTATGATTTTTTTAAATAGTGATATTCATAATCCTACTATTCCTATTGTGAGATTTGATGGATGGGGGATGTGGATGGATATTTGACACTCTTTCACGCAATAACTATATTTATACTGAACGAATTTTGTTACAACTTTACAGTAATATACCTAGTTTATACATTAAATAACACTTAGACTACAATTAATAAATATGCGGATGAAGTCAAGGGAATAAACTAATAATATTACGTATAATATAATTTGTATTATTGAAAATATTTTAAATATTTTTTTACATTATTTAAAAAATCTCTTACGGGGCCTTACAGGAAAATATATAAAAAAGAAAGTATGCACAAAACTTATAACTAACAAACTAATTAAAAATTAGTCTTTCGACAACAAATAGTGTCTAATATCATAAAAAAATACTGCCCTAACCTGAATCTGAGATCAAGATGTTATGTCCTCTAAATGACAGCTTTGATACACTTGTCCAAAGTGATTTCTGATAAAAAAATATTTTAATTTTTTTTTAAAAGCAGCATAGGTATTTTAAAAAAAAATTACATATTTTCTCGTCTGTTACAAAATATCTTCTCTTTTTAGAATAAGATTCATCTATTTAGAATTATCATGAAACTGTTTTAATGATTAAAATTTCTCGACTAGCATTAAGCCATTTTTTGTAAATTTTCTATTATTGTGTACACCGCATAAGTGAGAATAAGTATATTTTTTTATCAAACCAATATTTCGTTCAAAAGATGGTGGCAACCTTAATAGCACTGGATATATGACTACCATAAAGATATAAAAATCCAGCCCCCAACTTAATGTAAATGCCTATTTATTAAAAACACTTGCGCCGTGTAAAAAAGTGACTCAATAACTGTGAGGCCCAAATCACTAGCTAAAGCGGGTCAGGAAACGATTTACGTGAATTTGATTCGTTGATAAAGATTATTAATCTAATACTCAGATCTAGATTTAATACATTGCTTTCTCTGTCCCCCATTAGTTCACGAACAGCAGGTGCTGATTGGGCATTCCATGTGACGTACACGGAGTACGTGAGGTATGGCTATAATATTTGCGATACCGTATTTGGTCAACAGATTGATAGCTATCAATCTAATTGTTGCAAATCGGGATTCAAGTTGTAACAAGAGTAGAATGACTATTACATAGTAAAAAAATTATAATTTTTTAACTTTGTAATAGTCATTCTAATTTATCGCCAGAAGAGTTTAAGAGTTCAGAAACTATCAATGATACTTTTTCCCCTTTAACCTAAAAAACTACTAGACCAATTTTAAAAATTATTTCAACTATAGTAAGCTACATTATTAGCGAGTAACATATTTCATAAAGTTACGCGGACGAAGTCGCATGCAACAGCTTTACATATACATACTATAAAATAAAATCACTTCCCGCCGTCTGTCTCTCTGTATGTACGCTTAGAAAACAGTATAATACTAAAATGTTTATCACAATTTTATATTGTCATACAAGTATTAAGGTGTTATTCGAAGAGACAAAGTCTTAAAAATAACGCTTTACGCTTATCGTTACACCAAAACGTTTAAAGGTAAACCTACAATTACGCATATTGAACGATCACATCAAAGTTCCGACGCAATCACTATTATAATGTACACCAAATTAAAAAAAAAAACGTTAATTTTGCTATTAATGTTACATATATTAGTTAGCTGGGAATAATACAATGTAAAAGTACGACAAAATATGAATAAACATAAAATATATTAATAGATAATTAAAAATTATAAACTTTTCTATCTGTAGGATACCTACAGTGATTATTGAGTTAATATTTCAGATATTAAATATTAATTATCAATATGGTTATTAAGCCAAAAACCTGAATCAAAAAAGCCTCAAAAGCTACAAGGAACAAATTACGTTTTCGTGTACTGAAAACTGTTCAAATTTAATTCGAATTTTCAGTTTGAACTTGTTTCGACTCGTTACTGTTAGGGGTTGAATAGCAATTGAAAAGTCAATGGCCTGCAACGAAGTTTCCCGAGTATAGCTTCTCAGTTTTGCTTATTTGTTGACCTGTATTTCAGAGGTCATCTACCTACTACTCGCAATCGCTTTTAGACGCGTCCGAATAGAGGAAACATTCCAATATTCTTTTATTTTACAAACTTCACTAATTTTAAGAAATATACGCGCTTAAATAATTTAAGAAGTGATTGAGTACGTATAATTTAAAGAAAAATAGCGCTAAGCAAATCACAAACTTCCAAAAGTAGATTCCACTTTTGACATATTAAAACAATAAATTTATCAAAATACTTAATACATTATTTAGGAGATAAAGGATATTTAGGAGAATACACAATTCTTTAAAACGGAGAGTCGCCTTTGTAAAAGAATTGTAAAATTTCTAAATCGGAAGATTTGCAGATACAATGCGATTAGGAAATTGTATGTTTTTTATATTATAAAATTGTAATGATACTGTTTGCTTCAATATATCTAATTACATGTAAATTTATTTCTTATACATACGGTTACCATGTGACCTTATATAGGTAATGATCCCTTATCCATTTTTTAAAATCTTCTTGTTAATTCTTTGTTAAAAAAACACACACGTCCACTTACGCTCAACCCTCAAAAACTGGCTTCCTTCTTAAGTTGTGAAAGGGACCACCTGACCTCAGGAAGCACACACAAGCGGATCCTGATCGCGAGCCTATGCTAATTAATTTACTGTCACGTACGAGAGTATGGCATGCCGCATTAAGTGGATCTTTTGTGATACAAACGTTTATTATTTACCAAGTCCGGGTGAAACTGCTTGAATTGTGTTTTTGAAATGTGTTCGAAGAGTGATATTAACATTAAATTCGAAAACATTTATAATTAATACACATTTTCAGATTGAATGCAATTTTAGGATACACAGCGACATGCAAAGTCTGTTTGACGACAGTAGCTACCTCCATATAGAAGACCACCTTGAAATAATAACACGAGTCGTATGGCTCGTGAAAAGGAACTTAATTCGCCAGAGTTTTTCTTGACTCCATTGGTAAGGGAGCCAATTCGCCTATTCTTACCTTGTATCTTGCGCTTTAACCTATCAGGATCACCCTTCACCAGTTATCACTCTTGGTAATACTTGTGTTCTTAGGCGATTTTAGACACTTAACTTCAAGTGATTCGTAAGCCTGCCTGTCGTAATTAATTATTAAAAATAAACTGCCATTAAACATTATAAACGTTATAACCTTTTGAAATTGACGAGCTCGCTGGTCAAGTGTTAGCCCTCTGTTACGGGTTACGGTCAAGGTCTGGTCAAGGTTACGGGTTCGTAAAAAGCAGGGGCACTTTTGAACTTTGAGGGACGAGAAAGTACTATTAGGGACGGAGTGGAAATAAGTATACAAGTGAGGCAAATGAAATAAGTATACAAGTGAGGTGTACTGTGGTTTCGCTCTTATTTTATGTGTTTTTATTTTTCGATTTTAATTTTGATTAAAATTGAATCGTATTATCGGCAATCCAATTTGAATAATCATTCTTCTATTTGGAAATTATATATGGGTGCGATAAATGGTAATTATAATAATAGATTCTTTACGGAAAATTTCTTCTGATTATTACACCAAATTATCTAATTTTCACATAAAACTATGTGACCTTTCTATTCAGCAAAAGCGATTAATTTCAAATGGCACCCATTGTCCACCAAAAACGGCAGGCAGTATTCAAATATACGGGACCACACATTTCAAATCAAGTAAACATATTTTTTTCTTTTATAACTCCCAACACACCGTTTGTCATTTAAAAAAAATATTTTCGTTCACATAGATCTTCTCAAAACAAAATTATAAGTAAAAAAGCAATACATCATATGAATTACCGTCGTTCCAAAAATTCAGTCCTTCGCGTCCCAAATAAAGACTCCCACGCGGTTGACTGAGTAAAAGTGGCTTTCCAAACGCAATTGTATAGGTATAACTTGTCGAGTCAACAATGGACATACTTCCCTATGCTTGCGCATATAAAGACTTCAAACACAATCTATCACATATCCATACACGATAACAATAATATAAGTATTTTTAAAAAAGATTTAATGTCACAAAACATTTAAAAAAACTCATTGCATGCTTCTGTGTGTCAGCCAGCCAATATTATTTAAAAAATTAACTATTTACCTATCACTATTGACCCGCTGCCGGCTTTGCCCGGGGTGCAATTATTATATATTCAAACTATAAAAATAGGCAGACAGACAGACAGACTTGTGGTAAGTAAGGTAATGGTAAGTGGATACCGTCACATAAGGACAAAAGTTAATCAAGGAGGATTTAAGTGTTCTTCGGACCTCCAAAAGTTATTTTTAAGCCCACATGATAAAGTATATACAAAATGTAATAAATATATAAAAAATTCAGGGAATTCTGTTAAGATTTTTTAAAACCAAATCTTTTATATTTTAATGGAATTCTTGAAAAGTTTTAACATTAAGTACCTAATATAAAAGAAACACCCACGAATTCTAAGAAACAACCACAAAAATCTTATTGGAGTAAAGTCAACTTCAAACAGTTTCCAATAAACATAAGAAGCATTGACGTAGCTAAAACAAATTTGAATGACATCAGTATCAAAAATTGTGATCTTTATTTGCGAATTATAATAGTCGAGGAAAATGTCTTATTTGACAACGACAATGTTTTGGGCTGTTTGTTTACACTTAAAGAAGTGGTTTTATGGTAAACTCATATTAAACATAAATTTGATTTTGAATTCTGCTTAAGTTATCATAATTAAAAAAAAAAAAAAAATCTTAAAGCAGTAATAATTTTAAAGTTTCATGAAATTAATGTAATATAATAAAAATTAAATTTGCAAAACAATATTACAAAATTTTTTGTTCATAAGGGAGACGCACTAACACACAACAACACCTCACATTTTCTCTTATTTCACGGTGGCTACCACCAACAAACAATCAAATTCTGCTGCCAAACAATCAAACTCGGTTTAAAGAAAAATTATAATAGACTTTATATGTAGGTTGCTACAGTACATTACAGTTTGTTAAGATGTTAAGCGTATGTACTCGTACCTAATTCGAACTCAGTTATTTATGAAACACCATACTTAATTTGTAACAATGGCTTCAAGACTCGCAAGGACACTTCCAGGTGCAGAAGAGATACGTCGACCAGCGCCACCCACATTAATTATATTAATAGGTGCTAATTGATTTGTAATTGTTATGATCACTTCTGAATATATAATAGAATGGATTTCATTGTATTTTTTTATAGATTTAACACTAGCTTTTGCCCGTGACTATGTAAAGTTGTATCTAAATCCGTTAAGCAGTTTTTCGTGAAAGAATATTAAATGAAAAGTTACTCATGTGAAAATACACAAGTTTGTGAGAGAAAGTTGTGTATTTAGACCAATGAGTATTTTCTCTTTGGCTATAACTTTCAATATTACCTAAAGACTAATTTCTAATTAAATTTAATCTAATTTGGAAAAACTCATATTTTTTAAATATTAAATATTAAGTACAGCAAAAGGTTTTATAAGTTGTCATTTTATGTGTCATTTGACGACACGTTTGGTCTAGTGGCTAGTAACCCTAGCTGTTAACCAAACAGTCGCGGGTTCGAATCCCGCTAGGTTATGTGTAATGTTTATGTGTTAACATTTTACCTTTGTACCTGAGTCATGGATAATAAGTATGTATTTACAAAAAAAATGTAATCTATGTAGTATATCAACTGTCTAGTATCCATAATACAAGCATTAGTTGCTTACTGTGGAACTATATGGTGCTGTGTGAAATGTGTGAAGATATTTATTTATTTATTTATTTATTTATTATGTGTATATTTTCAATCTTTTTAACATTTACTTTATATCCGCATTTTATACTTTATTTCTATGTCCACGGCTGGGATCAGACCCTCTCATCAATGTATGGGCTCTGCTAGTCAACTGTGTATTGGCAGGACCAAAATATGCCTTCAAAAATAATCAGGTTCCTTATTTTTCTTGAAATGTAGGGTTTCCTTGAGATATTTTCTTTCACCGTTAGATCAAGTTATTAATATTCCATATATAAAACCTAAAAACCGTCATAAGTATAGGCCCCAGCAGTGGGTTTTTAACCGAGTTTTGATCAGTTTACAATTGATTTGAACAATAAATTGAAAATATAAAATCAATTAGTAGAAAAAAATGAAAGTAGAAAGAACAATAAATCGTTTCTATTGATAAAATCCACAAGGAATAGTAATCCCTCAATTAATATTGATAGAACATCGCTTCGCATATTTATGATTTAAGAAATTCATTTAAGATTCCATTAAGGCTACGACTTATCCATTGTGGCTACGAAAAATTATACTTATACCTACTAAATATTTTCAGGGAAATAAGTTCGCCAATACGACTAAGAGCAACTCAACATGATGGCGCTTCATGGCTTCATGTCATAGTACCCATTTCCCATAAATGTTATAGAGCTTGGCAACTGAGTTGCACGGGACTGAGAATCATCAACACTTTTCAGAATTGACTTGGTCGCAGAGTTGGCAAAGGGTCGCATTTTAAATTTAAGTAAATATGCTTTTAGACATATAAATGAGACGAAAAAGTAAAGGAATTATAATATTTTGACACAATAAAATGCGCTTGTAGTAAGGCTATTATTATAAATTTTATTGTGAAAATAACTCTGTCTGTCTGTTACCTTTTTACGACTTAACTACTCAATGAATGTCAGGAATACCGGAAAGGACATAGGGTACCTTTCATCCAGTAAAAAAGTACTGTTCCTGTGAGAACATCTAAAATTAAAAAAACAAACGCCTGGCAAAAGAGTAATAGCGTTAAAATTGACAGGCGTTATATTGCTTATGTTTTATTTTTGTTTTGCAACGCGGACGAAGTCGCGGGCACAAGCTAAAATATTTATATGTCAGTATGGATTTATTCCGAAACTGTCGCTTTTCGTTATAAAATGAAATGAAAATATTTATTTTACACTACAAGGCTGTCACTTAAAAGTCGCTCAATTATTCAACAGGCCCCCGTATTTGGACAGCACGTGTTTATATGACTGACATATGAATTACATTGTGCCAGTGTCAATGGCATTTCTATGTGCAGCAGACACTACGTGTATGAAAATAGTCTGGCACAGTAGGTGGATGTTGGAGGTTAGAGTCAAGATTAAAAGGTCACTAATGTAATAAACTCACTGAATGAAGAGTACATCCCAGTATATTGGCAGTGTGAATTAATAACCGACCTTTTTTAGTCAAAATAAAAATAAAAGTATTGTCCATCGATAGTCACTAGTTTTTCCAATCTGTAAGGGTGTGGTTACAGTCTTGCGAAACGAAGTATGAAACCAAATTTGTCCTCAAACTGGTTGTGTATTTACAATAACACGGAGTATAAAAATAAAGGCACATACGTTCTTTTTATTGTCTTGGCGGCTCGTGTAGTAAAAACCGTCTACCTTTAGTACGTTTGGATGTCTAGACGTCCATGTTGTAATATTGGTAATACGAAACCGACCTCATATGGTTTAAACAATACGACTCTGCCCACACACTTCTTATATTATTGTTCCTGTGTAGTCGTCGGTTTCTTAATAATATGCAAATCAAATTATATTTTACATGCGTCGACAGACTACAAAATTTTAATTATCTACTAATAACTTAATAAACTTTCTTAATTAAGTTATAAAGTAATAGAGATAAGCGTATAATTAATTAACAATTTAACATCAGGTTCGTCAAATTAATTGACGATTGTACTTAAATGGTTTAAATTTTATTTTAAGTTAGGTAAATATAAGCCATAACTATATTTCCGATTATAATTACAAAATAAATTGTTATTAAATAGTTAGCTAATTGTTAAATTTACCCTAATAAATCATTTTTTCTTAAATTCCCACATTATTAAAAGTTATATAACAGTGAAACCGATGTGTTTTATTTATTATTAAGAAACAAAGTCTAACCACATTTCACAGTTAAATGTGATATTTAAACGCTAAAAAAATCATTAAACAAATCCAGACGTATTTTTAGCATTTAGATATTAGTTCACATGTAGAAATTGAAATATTGTATTTATTTAATAGATACAAACAAAAATGTTACAGCGTTTGTTTAAAGCGTTAATATAGATAAAGTACTTTTTTTTTAATATTGGCTTAGGGCCTTTTTCACCATCTGTCAAGTAGGCTAACGGTCATTTAAAGTCACCTGTCACCGGGATAAATGGAGCTGATATACCTTTGTTTGTACGGTAAAAGTTCCAAAACTAAAAAGAAAATAATAAAAAAAAAATCGCCTATCGAAGGATGCACAAAACCGAGTGCATAATTTAATAAAACATAAAATTATTTCTAAAAGTAACTAATCAACACTTTACTTGTAGTTGGTGAAAGAGGCCCTTAGCAATATTTAACGTCTCCGCTGGCGCCATCTGTTGATAATTTTTAGTTATTTTTTTATACCGGAATGTGGAACTAACTTTATAAGTGTCTTATACAACTTTATAACATGATCTGCATGCAACTTTCAGTATGCAAAGTTTCATTGAGTTTGCACCTTTTTAATCACAACTAAAAAGGTACAATATTTTAGACGGGCATAAGCTACATGTTTTTTTATACAACTTTCCCAATTTGGACCCGGGCCAAGCCGGGGTGAGTAGATCTATTGATAAACTAGCAACCGACCCTGGCTACGAACCTTCCTCGATTATCGCTCTTTCTGTTAGTCAATACCATATCAAAATCCGTTGGGTGAGAAGAAGTTAGCGGAGAAACAGACAGAGGCGGACAGTAACTTTATTTTATAAATAGATGTGCCCGCGACTTTGTACGCGTTGTAGTTCGTTTTCTTACAATCCTTCAGCAACCTAGCATTTTTCTACAATTAAAAGTATCTTATATATTAATCCAGGTAATAACCTATCTGTGTGCCAAATTTCATCCATATCCGTTCAGCCGTTTTTGCGTGATTGAGAAACATACAAACTTTCGCATTCATAATATTAGTAGAACACTAGGCATAAGATACAGATACTCTGCATGCCCAATTGATTTAGATATGTATCGAATGCCAAATTTCAATGAGGCATTACATAGAGCAAAAAAACAATAACTATGCAAATACATTGACGAGTGATTAATTTACATTATAAAGGACCGTGTTACGCAAAATCGAGCTACTGGCTTAGTGAATGTATTTCAATTTAAAAAAAAAAGTCACCTCTAACACGTGTATCATGAATCAACAATACATGCAATTCTAAGGAAATTTGGTGAAACTGTTTACGAAATCAATTCTAATTGGTTTAAGCAATTTGATTTTAAAATATGCCTTTGCACTTCACTCAAATTTAAAATAGGAAGTTAATTTCCGAATTAATAAGAAGGGCCTCTTTCACCATCTGTCAAGTAGGTTAACCGTCATTTAAAGTCACTTCATTAAGAAAACTAACGCCTGGCCTGGATGTCAGTCGTTATATAGCTTTTTTTTTTTCAATTGTGATCGCGGACGAAGTCGCGGGCACCAACTAGTATAATAAATAAATGAAAGCAAGAAAACATTGAGTGACAATTATTTCGCGACCTTAAATCTTCTACTGTTCAAATAATAATATGCAAAGAATATTAAAAATTAACCTATTGTGTCCTGTTTGGGAGCCTTATGAATACTATGTGGGCGGAAATGTTCGGTCAAGGGTATTTTCGTATATATATTCTTTATTATTATTATAAAGTCTTCTTATGATTTGTATGGTTGTAACGGAGACACTGCGATTGGTAATTCAATGATAAATAGCTAATATATGCTAAATTATTATTGCCTATTGTGATATCCGAAGCAATTTTTTATTCAAATGGTTTCACTTCTAGTTAGAATGAGGTGTGGATTTAATTCTATAATCTAGTTAGCATGGTATCCAATTAGAATACTGTTTTGATATTTCTTTTTATTAGATTAATATTTTTCATACATTTCTAATAAGATTTCTTAGTGTGTAATAATTTTAATTAATGTGAAAAATGTCTAAAACTAAATTTATATGATTTGAGATTTTATATCTATTTACTAGCTTTCATTCACTTTTTTAATTCCCTAATGTATCCAAATAATTTTCATTCATCTATCTCAAGTAGCTCCATCAGTCAATTAATCATCACACTATTCATAATAGCTTTTCTTCTTAATTTTTCACTTGAACTCAACTTACTGCTTAAAATTTTTAAGTTTTCAATATGACTTAAGACATTGTTATAGAATCATATAAATTGACATACTTTTGTGCATACAATAAGTTTCACATCGCCATAATTTTTATTTCTTTTAAATTATATCTCATTGAATGGTTTTACCCTAATTTGTTTGACCTTCGAAGGCACCTTAATCCCTCAACTTTATAAGATTATCTTATTGTGTACAGTAACATAATAAATTATAATGTTTAACATCAAACATTGTTACATTCCAGCCAATTTAACACATCGTCGTGAGTTTTTCGACAAACCGAGAGCGCAAACATTTATCGTCGTTGCCAAATGCCAAATACTCGAGTGCTCACTTTATAGCATTAGTGCACACCCACACTAGACCTACTTTTGATCTCGATAAAAAACGTTATATAACTGCTATACGCGAAATTTCACGTTAATTATACCCCTGAGGCGATATTTTCATGCGATAAGACCGCTCATTGGTCTTGTCGCGACGGAGTAGGTACTGCTCATCCGTCAATATAAATATTTAAAATTACGTGTGGAAAACAGTAGCAATAAAGAAAGATAAATGTAACAACCAATTTAAAAGATATGTGAATTATTAATTCCTATACATTGTGGTAATCTAATTATAAACAATTTAATATTATTTTTATTTTTGTTTATACGTTCCGCAGTTGCAAATTGCCAGATTGTTTTTCAGTTAAAACCATCCCCATATATAAACTAAAGACCACCAGAGCCCGTTTCTACAATCGATACATAAGCAACAGCAAGTTTCTAAGCACAGCAGTAAATATAAGGGATTAGAAAGTGATAGGGAAATGGACTCTGGCATCCCTAACTCACTCACAAAAGCACAACAGCATCATTTGACAGTGGTTTTCTTTACGGATTTGGTTACTGTCCCCAGACGGGCTGCCCAAATAACTGGGAAACGAAGGTATGCCCTGCCACTGCTTGCAATAACGCAATAATAAGAAAAGCAATGGATAATCCAATGGTTTGAATCCTGGAGGGGTCTTCACCTCTAAGTATTTTTTGTGTTTAGATATGATTATGGCGGAAAAATCTCTTTATAAAGGGATGGCATTTGTGCTGAGTAAATGAGAGAGGCGTAAATATATGTACCTGATACTTATATGATATTAAATGAAACCTAAAACTTTTACTTCATATTAAAACGAACCACCCGATAGAAAGTTTTTAATGTCTTCAATGCCCTTTACAAATCGTGAAATCTGCAGTGATGTAATGGCTCTGAATATATAATAATACTTGGTAAAGGTTCCCCATTTCATGATTAATTATGTAGTATACGTTTGTTCAGTGGTTATTGAGTTATATATCCGTTCTAATATTATAAATGCGAAAGTATGTTTGGATGTATGGATGTATGGATGTTTGTAACTCTTTCACGCAAAAACTACTGAACCGATCACCATGAAATTTTGCATACACGTTGTCTGGGACACCAGAAAGGACATAGGGTACCTTTCATCGTTTACTCACTCACCGAAACACAACAGCCATAAGTAAGTATGCTGTTATTTCACGGTGGTCTTCCATAAAGGGGTGATTACTACTTCCAGGCGGGCTGTCCACTTTATGACTGCGGAACAGTGTGCCCTGTCACTACTTATATATCATGGTAGGTATATGTCAAGGGAATGAGCTAACTTAAAACTTTGCTTGTGAAAAATCTCCTACTATGTAAGAAACCTTCGAGTGCGTAACAATAAGGAAGTCAAAAAACACGTACAAAAATACAATGTTAAACAAAAACATAACATGTGAATATATAATGACAATAATAAATAATAATCACAAATCCGCTACACAAGTGTTTGAACAAAGTTAAACAGAAAACCAGTAATGAAAACCCAGTCGTAAAATATTGTAGTAACCAGCCACTCCTACGGAGGCTGTCAGTTGAATTTAGTGGAACGCATAGACACGTTTTATGTCCTTTACATTGATGGGCATGAAATAGAAAAGGTCATAAGGTCGCGCCAAAACCTTATTGCTTAACTGCACTATGTGATTACATCTGAACGGATGGCTCCTATGTCTTCAGAGTACGAAATTACCGGGTGTTTGACGGTGTGCAGTTTCAGGTTTTCAAGTCGTAACAAAAATTTACATATAATAGGGAATCTATGTGTACTTATATACTAATAATAAAATTGAAATGTCTATTTGCTATGTCAAAATAATAGCATTTTACCAATTGTATTTACAAGTACATGTATGAGGTACATATTAAAAAAAAAAATTTTGAAATGTTTGTCTGTCTGTCTGTCTGTTCCGGATAATCTCCAAAACGGCTGGACAGATTTTCACTAGCAGATAGTTGATGTTATAAGGAGCGACTTAAGCTTGTTTTTATTATTAATTATTCAATAGTTAATGATTTATTATATTAATGAACTACTACATCAAATGGAGCACTCCTGTAATGATTGTGGGTATATGTTGGATAAAATAAATAAATAAAATAATCTGTCGTCTAAAATTGTTGATAAATATCAAAACTATAATTACTCCACAGCAGAAGTAATCTGAGTACTATAATCAAATATCCTTACTCACTCACTCACTCAGATTGTATAGAAAATTCCCTCATCGAAATGCCTATCTTATTAAAGAAATCTTTAGAAGCAAAACCAAACAAGCAAAAAATCTTTAGATATAGTACTTATTAAAGACGATATTAATCCTATTTTCTTTTCGCAACTTGGATTCAACGCTTTGAATTTCTATGAAATATTTCCCATTTAGATTGTCATGGTTAAACGTTCCACTTGCAACTATGCAAATAAAATTTGAATTCTTATTTTAATTTTATACACATTGTCAATTCGTATTTTAGTCTTCGACATACTAATGCGAAAACCGCTTACGAACACGACCGTTATTGATATTTAGTCGTGTATTCAAGTTGTTATTCTGAATAGAGAAGGTCTAAAACAAATTTTACACACACCTCATCAAGAGCAATACATGACTTGATGTTTTCGAATGATTTAGACTCGGCAAAGTTTCCAATTGGTATATATTTGGTTCCTTTGCAGCAAATGTTCCGTAAGTAGCCCGTGAGTCAATTGCACCGTAAGCTCTTAGCGTTATTATGTAAATAAAAATGTACTTACGTGTATACAGTTAGTAGCATCCAGCACTGAAGTCGCGCGCCGGGAAGCCACGTGACGCAGCGACCAGACAGCGCACAGTCGATACAAGATTTAATATAAAGCATACCACCGCAGTGGCGATTCCAGTAAGACGCACACTATATAGCCTTGTATCTAACACTGGTAACTTATTTATTGCTATCGTCGTGCATTGACTAGTTTCGGATTTTCGTTAAGTTGTGATCAAATTTGATTGCGAGGCCAATATGTTATAAAAGTTTACGTTTCTCGACCATCTACTTGTCTAAACAACGGCTGTCATCAGCCGAAGTGTAGCTGGTAAGTTTTGTCGCGACAGAGAAAAATATTGAGGTGACTCTACTCAGAGCATACCCCAGCATCTTTGTTTTTAAAAACAGTTTTAAAAATCGCACTACTAGTGATTATTAAACGCTCATTCGCTTCCCCCTAATTGCGGACTGCAATTCTTCACTTCCATATTGTTCCTGAAACAAAAGAGAGAAAAAAATTAATCGACTTATTTTGATCGACACTAAACTTGACTCGATTTGCTCATAACAAAGTCGGTCAAGCGGAGGGGCCTAAAGGCAGGGTCATAAATAAATCACACCTTCACACAAACCCGTGGAACCTTTTGTTTAAATGCTACCAAGACACACAAAAACTTTTATTTTTCTCGCAAGCCCACCTATAAAAAAACGAACCGAGCCAGAATTTGTGCAATATCACAACAGAAAAATCATTAAACTATGCGTCTGCCGAGAATTGAGGTGTTTATTATATCGGTTCCACGTTCATTCGGAGTCATTCTGCAAAAAAAGCAACGGCTCAGGTAAATTCCTATGACGATTTTTTTCATTCCAGAACTTATTATGCGGGATTTATGTCACTTTTTGCTGCCTCAAAGCTAATTATTGTTATCTGCTTTCTGCTTGACCATACAGCGTTTTCTATAGAGCAATAATGGACCACTAATTCTTATAACACCTTCGTAGTTAAATCGTCAATGGTTCGAACGCTCGCTGCCATTGTGTCAAGGGACAAAGCCACCCGCAATTTCTACTGTGCTTTTAACGTTTTTATTTGTATTGTAAACGTCTCATTCAAGCCCGACCGTCTGTTGCTACCTCAACAGCCCACGGCGAGTTCTCATTACCGCACTAATTGATGATTTCTCTGGATGCGCCGCTAATTACAATATAACTGACTCATTTTGTGGTCAGTAACAAAGGGGAATTGCAAATTAAATTTTCAAAAGCAATAACAGCTTAACCGAAAAAAGGGAAATAAATATCGAATTTAGAACAGCGATTCGGCCGCGAGACTTATTATTTTAGCCAACAAAGTAGAAAACCATTTACAATAAATCATTTTGAATGCTTTCTCGGTTCCCATACGTCGAGCGGGCGACGCAAAGGGTGATTTCTGTCTGAGTGTACATAAATAAAGGTGAAGGTCCTGTGTGCGGATCCCAGGTACTTTGGGCTTAAGTTAACACCACAGAAACGCGATCGCTAGAAGTGAACAAGCGAATTGCTGAGTCTACCAAGATTTAACAAACGGTGGACAGATTCAGTTTACGTATAAACTGTTACTAACAAAATATAATTATAATCGTTTAAGTAAAATTAATTCTTACGTAAGTTTAACGAAACGAATACAATAACTATGCAATCCCTTTACATTTAAATTAAATTTTCAAAAAATTATCTAAAGAAATAATAATTGTTATGAATAATTAGAAATTATGTTTCAAAGTTTTTAAAATACTGGCCGCCTCCTTAAAAGCCCATATCAATAGACTGAACCTACCGAGTAAGCTTAGTTTAGTAGGTATTTGTGAAGGCACAATACAAAATCAAAAATGTTTCATTATAATTTAACTATATGTTTATGTTATAGTTTTGTGAATAAATAAATATTATTATTATTATTATTATTAACTAGTCGTAAGACCATTTTACGCTGATATACTACTGTAAAAAAAAACTTCTTTGTTTCTTTTTTTTTTTATTTTAATATTATCGTGCAACCTCTGAAACTATTGAATACAAAGTACGTAAGTATATTTAATTTTTCACGTAGTAGGTATGTTCTTCTTTAATTAAAATGATTTAGTCAGTTATCTAAGTAATCAGACTAATAGTAATTGTAGCCATATCTAGTGTAATATTATGATAGTTACTGTGACGCGATGTGTTCACACTTGCGGTGTGCCGACCGCACCGTAGAATGTGGCCGCGGAGGCTGTTTGCCGAACGATTAGACGTGGCTAGGGAATGTAATACTGGGATACCGGGCCATGGAAATACCAGAAACCCCATTGCAATACGCGGGATTAATAATCACTTACATAATTGATCGGGATACCGTTGCTGTTTACGGCATTGAAAAGAAATTTTCTATCTATTCGTATATTGCTAATTTGAGGAAATGATAAATAATGCTTTGGCATATATATAAAACGAGAAATTACGTCGTTGCGAAGCCGAAGTACGATGGTAGCTGTAGTTCATAAAACTACAAAGCACATAACACGCAACTCGACGTATATCAGAAAACTGTAAATAGCAGCGACCAGGTCCGTGTAAAAATTCAGCTTAAATTCTCTAATTCAGTATTAGGTATGTATAATGTTTTAATTGCGATGCGGGAACTCTGTGGGATCCCATTAATACCTGGTATCCGCGGGATTGAAAATCTTAGATCCCAGTATTTATTTATACCAAGTTTGAAATTATCTTGCAGGATCACATTCCCTAGACATGGCGTAGCATCGTCGCAACTTGCATATTCATATTCTAATGAAAAATTGCTGCTTTATTTACATTTTATTGCTCTGTGCCACAAGACAAGCCATTCAAATACATGGTATTCGAAAAGTAAACACAGCTACTTGACATACCTTTTTAGCAAATCAAGGTATTGAATAGGTTTTCATTAAGTTCGTGCTTGATTATTTGCAAATTTATATTACTCTTAGAATTTACTCGTAAAAGCCCGCTAGTCAAGTACTTACACCACCAGGTTCTCAGGTTCTATTAATTGATTGTTTCTTAAAAATGTTAACGTTAAGGGTGAATGAAAGCAAATTAATGGTTGAAAAGAAAATTAAAAATTACGATAATATGTGTAATATTCTTAGAGTATTATTTTATAATTCATTTAATTATTACTAGCAGCCCGCCCCCAAGTATTTTTTTCTTCAAATTATATGCAAAAAACCTTCCTCGCTGATAACTCTTTCCATTAGTGAAATCCGCATCAAAATCCGTCGCGTGGTTTAGGATGCGTTAGCGGATATACACGCAGAGAGAGCGAGAGAGAGAGAGAGAGAGACGCGGAAAGCGACTTCTATAATTTTATGTAAGGATTACCATAACCCAACTAACAACCAATGAATTTCAACCGCACATCTTATCTGTTTAACGAAATGGAGATGTATAAGGCAAATAACATTTTCACATAAAACAAAAATGAAACAACCCTGTTGTTACGAGTTACGATTCAAAAGGCACGCAAAAAATCATAAGTTACCCGTAACTGTATCAGTCGGCAAGCAATAAATCTAGCCGAGGGCTATTAATCTCGGAAGTTCCAATTCCGTAAATGAAACTCGCTAGTTGCGAGCACTTTTGAGGAAAACAGTTCGTTATTGTGTCCGACAATCACTGTGTCAGATATTTCGGGCGACTGGAAATATTAAAATGAAATTTGTTTTTATTTTGGGCGTTTCACACTGCAACTACGTGAATTTTACCATTTATATTATTTTTATATTAGACAACTCGTCAGTAGTTTTACTTGTATTTATTATTTACTTTTTCATTTATTTATTTTTTAATTACCTGATATTCTTTAATTTGTTTAAAAATATTCTATTTTTGCGAAATATAAGACTTGGTTTGATTCATTTGAATGTTTTACACATACGAGTATAAAACGTTTTGGATTAATGTTTAGAGATATTTAATTACATATAATATTTTTTATTAAGAAAACTATTTAAATGAAACAAATATGACATTATAAATAAATAAGAAAACCTCATTTTTATAGTCTCAAGTAGTACTTTTAATAAATTTGCATAAGTATGTACGATTAGCAAATAAAATGGGGACACAGAACAAGATGATCAATCAATCATTGACGCAAGAGAAAAGACTGTGAACACACCATAGATTTCATTCTTGAAAAAGATGACTTATGTAATTTTAGTGAAAGTTTTGATTTTTAATTTATGCTGATTTTCTAATGATTATTACAGGTTTTGCACTCGATTTGAATTTAAAATTACAATAAGTAGGTACTCACTAAAGTTTTATTAACTCTCTTTAAAATAACTTCTAGACAGAGGCACGAAAGCTATGATGTATCACTCTCTTCTATGACACCCTTCTCTTCCTAATCCTTAATCCTTAACTCTACTATGGTCGGCAGCGCACTTGCAGCATATGTGGCGTTGCTTGTGTTACAGGGTTACAGGTGACGGTAATTTTTTGATAGATACCATCAAATGGACCGTCAGCCTTTCAAAAAAAAAATAGTAATTGGATTATGGGATCTTGAAATATTTATTGTATTTATGTTCTCTATCGGTGGTATTTTTTTGAGATCTTATGTTTAAATGCCACCCTTATCCTCTCTCTACCTCTCAAACAATTTAACAGACTGTCTCCCCCAAAAAAAGTAAAAAACATTACTAAAGCTAGTTTAGTTTATTCCCAGAAAAGTCCAATAACCGTTGATGAAAGTTCCATACGAGTAGATTCAGTCAATTTTTTATTTATTTTTAAATGGATATAACCATTTAATAAAAAGCTTACAGACACACACTGTAATTTTATTTATTTGGTGTTTTTATACTTCAGGCGATTTCGGGTGTAAATTTTCATTCGTCATTCTAATCACTCAGCTGCTATGAGTGTTATAGAATAAAAAAAAAATTATATTATTGAAAATGTATAAAATAATAATCTTATTAATGCCTACTGTCACCCTTAAAATTTTAAATATTTTTACATATTTTTGTAAACTATACCGCACTATACCAGTAATTAATTGAATTGTAGGTTTCCTGATTTAATTTTATAGTTATAGGCTAACTCAAGGGGCAAATAGACTGATCTACTGGCAGACGCGTTCTATTTGATATTAGGGAATTGCTAGTACCTATATAACAAATGGTAGGGGACAAAGCGAGACTTCACGAAATCGTATTATTTATATTAATTATTGAGAACCGACAATTCAGCATACATCCTGTTAATTCACGGTGGTCTTCTGAAAGGGATACTGAAGCCAGACAGGCTATCAAGTTTTCGATAGCAGAATGATGAGGAGTTTAATTTAACTATTATTTCGAAAAACTGTTCTCTCTAATCAATTCACGCTTTATTTTTACTGAAATCTTTGATTAAAACCAGTAACTTAAAAGTTAACACGACAGATCTTTTTACAAATACTACAAAATTCCTTTTAATATTAAAAACCTTTTTTTTTATCTTTAGAAAGGTAGAGGTCTCTATTTAAAGCCCTGTGTTATATAAATAAGACATAAGGAATTAATTTAGACAGACAGATATTTGTAATTTTTATAGGTATGTAGTAAACCAATTCAATTCAATTCAAATATACTTAATATAAATATTCTTTTACAGTTGGAGAATCGCCACAGTAAACAAAACTAACACAGAGACTTGAATAATCTTAAATGCATTCAACAAAAACGAAATAAATCCATATAATATAGGTAAGTTTTATATGTTAGGTTGTTTTCAAAATAAGGTATCCGAAAACAACACCGTCCATGACTTCTAGCAAAACTATCCGAAGTAATCATAAATCACAGAAGTTTCCAACTTTCCTATTTTTAAACTGTAGACGAAAGTTAGCTGACTGCGTATTTGCCCGTATACCGACGTGAATTTAACTGTTCTAAAATTTCCAGATGAAGTTTTGTTCGAAAACACGTAGTACTGCACGAATTAGATGCTCACCACACGAGCGGTTTCATAAATATCCGCTCATTTTTGTCTATAGTTAAGTTAAATTTGCCAGTATCTTTTGCATTTTTAACTGGAACCCGCTTCGCTAGTGTGTTATAAATTTTTAAAAGAGAATGCTGTCTTTGATTGCATTTCCGAAGTAATTGAAGCCTAGCCAACGTAAATCATACGTTTACCTGAAATATTTAAATATATTTTTATCAAATTAAATTATATTCAAGAATTTAAGTCTCTGGATAAATTGGGATAACGGCATCAAGATTTCTTTAATTACGCGAATATAATCTATTTTTTGTAATATTTAGTGTGCAAACATGTACAATAACTAATGATAAAAATCTCACTGCGAAATTACGAATATTAGGTAGGAAAAGTTTGAATTATAATTAATTAATTGTTAGTAAAATATGTTTGACAATTTCTTCACATGGTTACCAAACTATCAGTTATCTCTGACAAACTGCTGACAAATAAATTTGTAGAAATGTGAGTCACTGAGATACATTGTGGTCCGACAAATAGGTTATATTTTATTGCAATGTTCAAATAGTGACAAGAATTTCGATAACTTAGTAAAGACTCGATTTACAGACCGAAATGGAGCTTCGGAAACAATTGAATATATCTGAGGTGAATAACCGTTAGAAATTGGACTTGTGCAGAAAATATACGAGAGCCATTGTAAGAGTATGCGTTCAAAACACAACATTTTTCGAAGACAGATACACACGGCAAGTTTGTTTGAAAGTTGAGGGTGCAGTTTGAAAGATCCGTTCAGAAACTGCATCGCGACGTTGGATCTTACTTGGGAAATTTGTTATTATCTTACGAGTCAATAACACTATTCCGGAAAATATATAGGAATTCTGTTTCTACTACCATTCTTACGGAACGAGATACCTATAATACGCAGTTACATACATGATTATTGAAACTACATGTACTCATACATGTATGAGCACAATGGATTCAAATAAACGATATGTAACGGTAATGTTAGTTTGAATTTTCGTGCAATGGAAAAACTTGTGCATTTAGAGTTATTTCAGCGAGCGTGCTTATTCGCTGTAAAATAAATTATCTATTAACTAGCGACTGGATTCGCACAGGAGGACTTGATAAAAATGTCCAAGCTCTATCATCTCGATTACTACTATATTATACTAGTATTTTTATTATAAAGTGTTTTTATTATGCACTAGTGACCCGCTCCCGGCATCGCACGGATGTTTTTTTTACTGCAAGTAATATACACACCTTCGTCGTTTATAGCTCTTTATTTTAGTGAAAACCGTTTCAAAACCGCTGGGTTATTTAGAAAAAGTTAGAGGAGAAACGGACAGAAGCGGATTTGTATAAAAAGGTTTCCGGGAAAATTATTTAAATACTAGCTGAGCCCGACCACGCTTCGCTGTCGTTTTCTTTGACGTTCAACGGTCAGCGGCTGCCATGACAACGGCTAACTGCCACTTTAAATATGACAGTGGTTTCGTTGGCGAGTTAGTTCTCCTCGCTTTAGGCAGAGGGCGCCGTAAAAAAAGCTATTTTTTTTTTTCTCGCGATCGAGATTATAATATTATAATGCAAAATATAGATAAGATCAAACCTTGAAGCGGATTGCATATTGTGTAAAAATTTCAAGCTAGTTTTCGAGTCTTTGAGCGATACACTAACCAAAACAACATTTATATATTAGATAAAATGTATAAATTAGAGAAAATGTAATTTAAATTTCGTTGCGTAGTTTAGTTTAATATACATACATGTGCAATTTTCTAAATACCATTTAGAGAAATAATTATAAACTCACCTTGAATTAAATTACCTAATTAATAGAGATATTTCTTATGTCAATTGCGAAATAGTCATTGAAGCAATCGACGGATTACTCCATTGCTTTAACTAGAAAATAAGTAAGCTTACTAATCAAAGCTAATGACATGAACCAAGCGATGTTAGTAGAGTCCTAAGAAAACTTATCACGGAACTAATGTGCGGATTGTAAATAATTGTCACTCAATGATTAGAAAATACTTTATGGGAAATCAGCAAGTCGAAGCCTGTCTCCGACTTAGTCAATTATGTATTGATTGAGAGGGATTATCCTTTAGTGAGATAATTCATAGAAACATTCAACTATATAGCCCGCGACTTCGTTCACGTCCCTTTTTCTTATTTGTTCAATATTTAATGCTCTCATATTTTTGTCAGGCATTGAATTTTTTCTTGATGAAAAATTCCTTTTCTATATACCTGACAAAATTTCGTTACAATCAGTTGATTAGTTTATAGGAGTGAAAGCGTAACAAACTAGTCAGGACGACCCCGTTGCCAGCTTCCCACGAACGCAATATTTTTTTGTGCAAGTTATATATATAAACCTCCCTCGTTTATGTACTTCCAGACGAGAGCACGAAACATAATAATACAGTTCTGTTTAAAATCTCGTATATCTTCCAGTATCGACAGAGTGACGTGTCGTAAGTATTACAATCCAATATGCAATGTATTTACACTGGCTTCAACTTTATTGGATTGAACAATCGTGGAAGTTTGTAATGCAAGGTAATGCGTAACTATAATCGATTACATCGGTTTATACACAGATATCCTTAGTTAATTTTGTATATAGATAGATTAATTTCTAAAGAATAATTGTATAAGCTCTTAAAAAAACTTAAAGAGATCACAGCATAGTATGACAACATTGAAGTAGGAAGCATAGTTTTTTTTTTTTATTTTTATTAATGGAATTTTTAACCTTTTTTAAATTTTAAATAATAATTATTTGGGTCCTATATACATATTTCGATACATTACAGTAAAAGAAGGCTGGTCTAGTAATAGATAAGTCATATGCTGCACGAAATGGATTGATATAATTTATAAGTGGGAGTATGGACGTGGTAGCACATGCCATAGCGAAAAACTCTGTCTATAACATTTTCACTACTAAAACAATCAAATAATTTGAACCCTAATGAAGTAATGAAAAACATAGCGTTAGTATTAAAAAAATCTCCTCAGATGTACACACGGAAAAAGTTAGGAGTAATTAAAATTATTTGAAATATTGATTGGTAAAAGACTTCTACTTTCTGACAATTTTATGGCTTCGATGATAATGTTTTTTTTATATTAAAAAGATAGCAGATATGCTGACGTCCACTTAATGTCTTATTACTTTAGGTAGCTACCGTCCCAAATGAAATAAATCGAAGAGATACCTATATGTGCAGCGAAACACCTCAGAAGGGAGTTTGTTCGAACGATAAAACAATATATTTACCTCTGGATCAGATTATAATGATAATAGGTGCTCTAGTAAAAATTAATTATTCAAGATTTTCCAGATCTGTTTAAAGAATAATATACTTCAGAGAATTTCCGCTGTACATGTTATGTAAGATGACGAACAAATATTTGAAGTTACAGCCGATTAGCTGAGCTTACATTTTAACTGCATCGAACGAGTAGTCTTAACTGCATCAATAAAGATAAGCAAATATTTCCAATAGCCCACATTGTATCCCACGGAGTATACAAAATCACACATGTTAGCATACAAACTTATACTTACATGTGTGAGTAAGTATATAATGTACACGCAACCTTTTTCTGATCCTTACATAGTATAAATTGTATATCTCTCTGTACATCCGTTAACTGCTCCTAAACCAACAGATTTTATTCACCATTATTCACCATTAAATAATTGATTTTTCTAGGAAAGTTTATATATAAATTAAAACCTAATTAATTTTTTAAGTAGAAAAAAATATTTTGCGAACAAATCGCCGAAAATTGTTCACGTCTGTGTGTTTCTCCTCTAACTACTTCTAAACCACTTACAGGATTTTGATACGGTTTTCACTAATGCAAAGAGAGATATACGAGGAAGGTTTATATATATTAAAAAAAATTGCATCTTGGGCGAAGCCGGGAGCGGGTCGCTAGTGTATGTATATTTTAGTTTCGTGATCGATAATACTAATATATCGATTCCGATAAATATAATAATTAATATAATTAATATGACAAATTTTACTCGAGTTAGTTTACCCCAAGCTACCATTTTATTATAATACGTATTAACTTATTTAATGTTACACGGATTAAATAATTTTCCATTTCACCAGTTGCTATTTGTCAAAAATATATCCATAACTTCATAAATTTAATAAATATATGATTTACATTACAACGGATCAGCGCCATCTATTGTCATGTACAATAGATGTATGATTGTAGTACCTAATTTAATAGTCGTTGATAAGTATTTCTGTTAAAATATGTCTAAAACAGATTAGTGGGATATGTTTTAAAACAATAAACTGAAAAATAACTGAAAATAATTGTAATATTATTTTTATCGTCATCATCATCTCGGCTGTAGGACGTCCACAACAGGACATAGGCCTCCCCTAATAATGTAAAACTTAAACGGATAGTGATTACCCGTATTCATACAAGTAAAAATTTTAAAACAATTATGCAATTAACAATTATTTATTATTATGTTATCTATGCACATGCAACCATTTAAGTGGTTCTTATTTTATTATTTGTATTAAAAGAAGGTAATAAATGAGGTGCATAACATGGCGACGAAGTCATCATGTTGAAAAATAGAGCATAAATTTTAAAGAATCAACTGTGGATTAACCTTTGAAGCAGAGAGGGAGATGTTCTTATAAGATCGCGTTAATCAATGGGAAAACAAAAATATCAATATTTTGAATAAAACTCACATTATTTTACTCGAATAAACTAAATAGTATAATATAAATTCACTATTATATTCTGTCAATTTGTGTGCAAATATATTGTTACTTCTAAACTGTGCAACCGTTTTGGTTTTAATACAATTTATTCTTATAATACCTACAATAAAAAAAAAACAAGTGCAGATAAGTGCATGTATCAATGAAAACCAAAATTTGATTAACATACATAACATATATGCTAATGAAATTTTTATAACCTTAGGTTTGTAGATTAAAAATTTTATTATACGTCCATGAAATCTATGCACCACGGCGAAACCAGGTCAATTCACTAGTAATATAATTAAATCACATATTAAGGTTTATTCTTAAGGGGTTAGCACACCTACAAAGCTCCCACTATTACAAATCTACTTGTATGAGAAGTATTTTTTTACGTTTACGTACTACTGCATGAATTAGATGCTCACCACACGAGCGGTTCCATAAATATCGGCTCATTTTTGTCTTTAGTTACATTAACTTTTAGTAGTAGGCAGTAACTTTTAGATTTTTAACTGAAACCCGCTTCGTAAGTGTGTTATAAATTTAAAAAAAAGAATGCTGTCTTTAATTGTATTTCCGAAGTAATTGAGGCCTAGCCAATGTAAATCACACGTTCGCCTGAAATTTTTAAATATATTTTTAACAAAGTAAATATATTCATGAATTTAATTTAATTTAATGAATAAATTGGGATAACCGCATCAAGATTTCTTTAGGTATGCAAATATAATCTATTTTTTTTTTTTTTTAAATATTTAGTGTGCAGTCAATGTAAACCTGTACAATAACTAATGATAAAATCTCAGTGCGAAATTACGAATATTAAGTAAATAGGAAAAGTTTGAATTATAATTTAATTGTTGGTAAAGTATGTTTTGACAATTTCTTCACGTAGTTACCAAACTGTTAGTTTTCTCTGACAAACTGCAGACAAATATGAGAAGTATTTTTTCACGTTCACGTTATAAAGACGATGAAATTATTAAGGTTTGCTTCTTTAAAATAAAATTACAGAACTATTCGAGTGACAATCTTATAGTTTATACGTTACTAGCTGTTGCACGCGACTTCGTCCGCATAACTTTATAAAATATAGCATATGTTACTCGCTGATAATATTTCTATAGGTGAAAGAATTTTTTAAATCGGACCAGTAATTTTTGAGTTTATTCATTACAAACATACAAATCTTCTGTCTTTATAATATTAGTATAGATTTAGGTAATACGCTACCTTTTCTATACATATGTATTACAAAATAATGTCGTTGTCCGCCTTTGTCTGTTTCCTCCCTAACTTCCCTAAATCACCCAACAGATATTGATACGGTTTTCAGTAATGGAAAAAGCTATAAACGGGGAAGGTTTACGTGTATTATAATTTGAAGAAAAAAATTAAGTCCGTGCTAAGCCGGGGTCGGGTCACTAGTAATTATAATAAATTAATGGCACACTAATTACTTCAACTTTGATAAGAATGAAATCATTAGAGTTTTAAGTTTATCTTATAAATTGAGAGCGGAGTGCGATGAGGTGTAATGCTTTAACATAGATTGATTACGTATTTGGACGTGTTTTTGATGTTAGAGCTATTAGAAATTAATCAATTATCCAGCCGCCGATTGCCGCTCGGGGCAATTATTCAATTTTCTCGGCCACACGTTATATTTCATGTCCATAATGTTGCAATATTCGCGAATCAATAAAACGGTAGCCTCAAACATGGACCTACGTGTAATTCATTATACCTAACCTTATCAATAGGTAGTGCAAAGTCATTAGGACTTTTATAGCATTAGGACCACTCACGAAGTAGAACAAAATTATTTTAAAATACGGTAAAATTGTAAATCTATACTTATATCCATACTAGGTAATATTATAAAGAGAATATTCGTATGTTTGTAATGAATAAACTCAAAAACTACTGGATCGATTTTGAAAATTTTAACATCTACCTATAGAAAGCTACATTATCAGCGAGTAACAAATGCTATATTTTATAAAGTTAAGCGGGCGAAGTCGCGTGCAACAGCTAGTATCTAATATACAATTAAAATATAAAGTCACTGTCCACATCCGTTTATTTTTGATTTTTGCGCTAACTCCTTCTAAACCACCGAACGGATTTTGATGCAAATTCGGTTATGGTAAACGCTATAAACGAGGAAGGTTTGTCTCTTAACTTGAAGAAAGTACTGAAATAATTTTCAGAAAAAAATTGCATCCGTGCAAAGCCAGGGGAAGGTCACTAGTAATATTAAACCGAATATTATTTCAAAATTTGCTATTAAGACAGCTTGATGCCACTTGATACCTGGGCAAGAATGCAAGATACTTTAAAATGCTCAATTGGCTACATAGATTTAAAATATAGGCTAAACTTGTTCGTAATAATGTTTATATGAATTAATTTTCCTTATCTCGGTAGTACATTATAAATATATTAAATTTTCATACCAAACTTTTCAAAAATTTCTTCTAACTTTATAGTTTTATAACTAATTAAATAAGTGTTGCTAATGTCTAAGCGACAAAAAAAGAATGAAGATCAGCGTAGTCAAAAGAAAACTTTAAATACGACTATGATGACTAAGAAAATTGCGACTTAGAAATAATAAATAAACGCTTACTTAATAAATACTTGAAAAAAAAAACGCTTATTTGTATATGAAAAAAGGTGCTTTAGAAAATATGAAATTTTGAAAAAATCACCAGATCAACTAAGAACCGGTCTATTAAAATATTTTAATTGAAAATATAAATGTTAAAAAAAATTGCAACTTTTAGTACCATAAAAATTAAAGAAATTTAAAATATTAATGAAATTTATCAAAAGTATCATAAACACAATTAAAAAATGCATACGAATTTTATTATTTTTCTTACATTATAATTATTATTTATAAACTACTAGACTTGCAAAATAATTTTACAATTACAACTGTTGAAACGTTACTGAAAAAAAGAAATAATAAAACAAAAAAAACAACCAACCAAAAAAATTCCGAAGCAAAAATCCAAAAGAAAATGTGCACAAAATAAATTAAGAACACTTCACAAACATAATAATCGTTCTGGACACGTTTAATTTACAGCACACAAATGAAAAATCCCCTCGCTCTGAAACTATGCAAACGAACTTTTACATATACGTACACAACACATAACTTTACCGTTTGCCGCTTACAACCCCTGCAACTTGAGTAAACAGTCAATATTTAAAAAAAAAAATTAAGTTCCAAAATACAAAGTTCGCGAATTCAAAATTTCCAAGACACTTTCTCGTCGCGTTCGGCACGCGTCGTTCGGGAATATCAAGTGCGGAATTTTCGGCTATGATAGGGAGGATGTGCGCATAGCTGTAGCTTAGATGAGACTGTGGCGTTATGCCGCGGCAGCGGTCGCACTGTGTGGTCGAACTCGACTTTCGCCCCGACCGGTCGCCCTACAGTTCCGGCGACCGCTGACGAATCCAGGAACAGACAGTTCCCCTATATTTAATTCTATGACTAATTTTTTTTACATAGAACTCGCATTAAAATTATCAAATCGACCTAGTGAGTCTAAAATAGTCACAACTTCATCTGTAGCGTGTTTCTAATTAATAATGTGAAAGTCGGACTAGTTGGGCGACCAGTCGAATTTTAGTTAAGGGTGGCAAATTGAGCAACGTATGAATATAATTGACACAGAATTTTTTGCAAGATCGCGCTTATTATAATAGAATTAAATTTATCCTTACATATTATAAAACAAAGTCTGTATGTGAGTGATAATCTCAAAAATTACTGAACGGATTTTTATACAGTTTTCATTAATGGAAAGAGCGTTAAATGAGGAATGTTTTTATATATAATTTGCGGAAAAGGACCTTACATTCCGCGCGTACGAAGTCGCAACAAAAAGCTAGTGTTATATGTAATTTGATATTTTTATGTTCCGTTTGTGCATTGTCATTCCAAATAATTGAAATACTTCTAAAATTAATGACTGTCCTGTAAAGAATATTATTAAAAAAATATTTGCTATGAGGTAAAATTAATTTGTTTCGTCACAATGCCTTGACACAAAAATATTTGTAACAGCCATTCCTAATAAACCGTATAAAATTCTTTATGTCTATATTGCAGTAGTTTCTGCGAATAGGAATTAACCGCAAACCACTTACATCATACTGCGATACATTTTTAATTATTTTATTACGATTATGTAGTAAGCTTGAATTTACAATGCTTTAGTGACCAATGCACCTCTTGATATCTTTTTTGATTAAATTAATAAATTTAAATTTAAATAAAAATTAAAATAAATAAATGAATATAATGACAGAGGAACTTTTTTTTTCTCATGATCTTAAATAAGCCTTAAAATTATAATAAAACATTTCTTACTATTTTTCTATCAAAAAACAATTGCTGTCGCTGTCCGCCTTTGAATTGATGCTCAGAAATGCATATTAGGTGCAAATGTCTAATAGCCAAAATAGGTCATAAATCCGATTTATAGCTTTAATTATATCGCATCCATTTAATTACAAAGCAACTAAAGAACATAATCTTGAATTATACAGTATTATGATCCGTTGAAAATTAATTCGTGGAGTTAAGACATCGAAATAAATACACCTTGCAGATTTTAAAAATAAAAGTTTAATTTTTATAATACATTCAATATAGAAACATTAATGCTAATTTAAATCACTTCACAAACGTCATAACTCGTTTATCGGACACAAATCTATATAAATAAAAATAAGTCAAAAGAATAGTTTTTTTTTTTTTAAGTTCGAGGAATGTTCTTATGAAAAGATTTTTTTTTTAAATTGGACATCCGTGCGAAGCCGGGGCTGATTAGCCAGTTTACTCGTAGTAATTAGCAACTTATTTAATTCTACATTCATTGTAATCAAACTTGAAGACGACATAGTTGGAAAAAATGGTTTAGTGAGAGGAATATTAAATAAAAGCATGGCCGTTAGCTAATAATACTAATATAATAATGTCACAAGTAACCCAGTTAACTGGCGCACGGACGACGCAGGATCGCAGGAAGCGACAGGAACAGGATACCGTTTCTGCAACTCCACTGACACTGTTTATAACAATTGTTCTGTTGTTCCCACAATGTTTGTTGTTTCCACATAATGTTGGACTTTATCACGAGGACTATTGCGAAATATTATATCAGTGTATTTTGTAATGAATGTAAACAAATTATTTTAAAAAGAAAGCGAGAAAGCTAAACAATTTTAACTAGTTTTACTATATCAGAATCTTCTAGCTATTTCATCATAGAATTTAGATTTTTATATTTAATATCAATCAATGTAACATCAAAGTAATCAACAAAATATCAAAATATTATGTTATGCTTATATATACTTCTATATTATTATTATAAATGTGAAAGTAGCTCTGTCTGTCTGTTCACTTTTTATGCCCTATATACCTACTTATAATCAAAAGCAAATCTACAGGGGTTGCAAGTGCGCTACCGACTTCAATAGGATAAAGTATGAGCAATAAGAATGAGATAGGGGAATAGGTTTTGACAAACCTTACTCACTCACTGAAACAAAACAGCACGTAAGTTGTTAATTTTACGGTGATCTGGCTAAGAGATAGTTACTGTCGCTAAATGGCTTGCCCAGTTTATTTTGCGAAATGCTATATACCATGCTAATTAATTAATTTGCTCTTGATATTTACAAAAATTAAACTTTATGACGTGTGTTTGAATATATTCAAACATTATCACTTTTTCAATCAAATCTTTATAAGTATTCATGGATTTTTCAATATTTCTAAAACACAAAAGTATAAGTTCACCAACGAGTTAAACTACTTTCTAAATCAATGAATATTAATTGTTTATTTTGCATATGTGTCATCCCACGTTGCTACTTATGCAATGAAACTAGTACCGTGATTATGTTGTTTTAAAAAACAGGAATGAAGTTAGAATATACTTGATTGTGCGTTCCCAATGGCACTCTGATATTATTTTAAAAAAATCCAATTTAATATTGAAAATTGAAAAAAAAAGTATAATTATTTATAATTTTTTTTTTTTTTTTAAAAATATAGTCATGGAACAATATTAACAAAAAAATTAAAGTTTTTGAAATTTTATTTAAAATAGAAAAACAATATTATCATAAGAAAATTTATTCTAATACTTATTATTATTTGAAAAACCTAATTTTATTATGTAATTGATTAAGTTCTATTCAGTGGATATTGTCTAATATTATAAAATTATAAATCAGTTATAAAATTATCGATTGTATCAATATTTCGGCTGTGGCTATGGATTTATTATTTAAAATTATTTAGCATTGCTGATAGCGTGATGAGTTAAAAAGGTATTTGTAATAATCCATTGGCGATGTTACGTTAGACGGTCTACAAATTGCGACAAACACGATGATAGTTTAAATAAATTCTGCTTTTAATGTTCCTAAATAGTTTATTATGGACGTATCGGAAGATCTCGTGAACATCTCACTCGTAGGGGCGGCTCCTGCCGGGCCACCGTCTGCAATAAACAGAAATCCGATACTCTTGCCTACGACAACCGTTTAATATCAGATCTCTGATAAAAAGATCGTTTTCTTATTATTTACAGTTTTCGAACACCGTTCATTATGCCAAAAATGGACGTAAACTTACTTAGGCATCGTGGTATTTATCAATTAAAATAGAAATTATTATTTTTGTGTAAGCCAGCGAGGGATAGTGCTAAAAAAAAGAAGGGTATCGCTTCATTTGACGGTAGGCGGTTAGTATCATCCACAAACACGAATAACACCGCAAGGATAGCCAGCTATCATTACAGATTTATTCTTAAAAGACAAGGGATAACAGACAAGTAGCGTATATGCAAACAACTTTGTAATCGCATACACACGCAGAAAAATGCAAACAGCATACGACTGTATTTTCTCCCTTCAAATTGGACAAACAGTTTTTGTATCTACGATAAATCTCCATTGTGCTTTAGCGTGTTTATTACCATTTTATTTTAGCTGCCAATAAAATATAAGCTTCCAGATATTAAGTACAGAATAAAACCGGTGTCCACATGTGCGTTTATGTGTATGCGTGCGTTCGTTTTTGTGTGTGTGTGTGTTTTTTTTTTCTTTTTCATTTTTTCTCTTCTTCAGACATCAACAGATTTTTGAAAAAAAAAAAAACTAGCAGCCGAAATGGTCTACACGTTTTTCAGTTTGGAGCTCTGCAACACTTTTAGAGATTCGCTTTTTTTATACAAATTTATCTTGGATAAGACTTGGATAAGATAAATCATTTAAGTAGATTAAAATATTAATTCAATCAAAAATAGTCGTACCAAGCTTATATGTGTCGCCTGCTATACGAGTATCATAAAAACTGTTACCATCGAAACGTCAATATGAGAATTATATTTAACATTGTTATACTGATAACACGCAGAAAATTGACAAAGAGCATCACAAATGCTTAGCTAAGCCGGCAGCTGCGAGCTGAACCACAAATTGTAAGGCCTGCATTAATTTATTCATTTACCCTTCACGCCCCACATCCCTCCGCGATAATGAATAAATGGGGTCGGGTCGGACGATGCGCTTCGCGTGCGCCTATCATCGATCATGTTGGCGATGCAAAACAAATCAATTTCTAAGCACGTGTGAATCTGATTTGTTATAATACATCCAAACTTCACACCCAAATATAATGGAATTTGTTAATAAATTACCTCAAAGTTCAATAAGGTTTGGAAAGCATATTTATTTTATTATACATCAACTTTTAAATTAAATCTATGGTATAAAAATATATTACTTTTTTTATGCAATATAGAAATTGTTAATTTAAAATTATTCAAGTCAAATCTGTCATACTCTGCAGTAGAACTACTTACTTGGAGTTTTTGATCCAATTTGTTTTGTTGTAAATATATTATAATAGTCATTCTATATAAGTAATGTATGGAGAAAACAAACAAGTTAATAAAGTTTTGAAACTTGTGTGTTATATCGTTGGGCCTGCTGATCAAAACCCACAACTCCCCATCGTGAAATTAGTTAACGGTTTTTTAAGTATTTTGCGAAAACTTTAATAGATAGAATTTAATAAGGTTCCTTTTTTCTAAGGCAAAATGATCCTTATTAAATTCAAAACAAAATATGTTCTATACATTATTTTGATTAGCTTGACGGTTTTTAAGCTATAGCCAGTTTTCAAACTAACTTTCAAAGTACTCATAGAAAGAGCGTAAAAGGAGGAAGGTTTTTATGTATAATTTCAAATTGGCTGAATGTGAACTATTTTTAAAAATAAAAATGAAATAGAAAATAATTCGTTAAATGTATTTATTATTAGGAAATATTAGAAAATTTTAGTAAGTAACTACTTTATAAAGGAAATTTTTTAGCAAACCGATTGGTGCTGTTATTTTTTATGATCGTCATAATAATTAATCTTATAATTTACCTTAATAATAACGCGAGACATAAACGTGTTGTACGGTTAGTACGGAAGTACAAGGGTGCAATAGGAAGTGATACTGGTTTTATTTCCTCCCCACACTGCTTGAGTATTGATTCCCTATTGTGGCGGTGCAGGGTGTTACCTTTCAAATAAATTTGGATTGATGTCGCGCCCCGTGCTGTTTGCTTTGAAAATATTTTATTGGCAATCACATTTTTATTACAATAAAGGTAAGTTTAGATGGCTTATCAATATTTGTGTTTTATTATAGTGGAATAGTTTAATACTGCATGTTCCGTGGAGAGCATTTCATCTTTTAATGAGTTTTTCCATATTATCTAAACTTTGTGTAATATATATATTTTTAAATAATCTATTACCCATTATTCTATCAGGTTCCACATCAAACATGGACCTAGTGTTGCTTGTTCTCCAAGTAAATAGGCTGACACCAATGGCTGGCAGAGAGGATCAGACTGTCTACAGCCCATTATAATAAAAATGTAGTTTAGTGTACCCCCAGTACACTGATTTTCGTATACTGCGGTATAGTCAGTATGACTGCGGGTATATGTTTTTTTTTTTAATTGTAGAAATTATTGCATTCCAATTTTGAAAATCGCTGTTTGGATGAATGTTTTAAAACCTGAAAACACTTCTATTAAACCATAAATATTTATCAAAAATGTTATTTGTTATTGTTGTTTAGAACTTCACTATGAACAAAATGCATCCCTCAGATTTGAGATAAAGATATAAAAAGCAATGTTTCGTTTGCAAAACCGGTTCATTTAGAATAAAGCTATAACGCTGCCGCTACATGTTTTGTTAACATTTTAATTGGCATTAACATCACGAGATTAGCATAGAGCAGGGGTCACAGTGGCTTCTATGTGTGCTGTTTCAACAACCAAATGAAAAACGCTCAACTACGGGATAGTGGTAAGCTTTCTTTACACGATTTTTACGCGTATAATAACATATATGTAATATAACGTTTTATATATTTAACATTATTTTATTTTATTCTAAAAATAAAGCTTCGGTCCCCTAGGCAGGGTCCCAAGCATGCTGGGTGCATTACCTCGTTGTATGGCAATGCTGATCTGTTGCCCGAGGTAATAGCTCTATATAATAATCGCCAGTTATGTCGAACAAACGTTTTGACAAGATGTTAAAAAAATTAAGCGCGTTGGGACCCCATGGACCTAGAGATTCGACACCGAAGGGAATGAATATGTAGCCGTTGGCGATATCTCTGTATTTGTGGATTTTATGCTTCTCGACCGCCTCCGCAGCAGCACCAGCTGTGGTAAGTGTTCCATGAATATGGGACGGTACCAAAGTGTCAACGCAGGTAGCATCCCACACTTATGGAAGACCCATCCTCCATGGAACCTGCCAAGGGGATCGAAGCTTTATTTTGTATAATATGTAAATATATATAACTTAGAATTAAATAAAATAACTACCTAACATTATTTTTAATATAATATATACAAAGCGACCCGCCCTCGGCCCTAGTAGTGTAATTGTTTAAATCTCCACCATACATACGTTCTTTTGTTGTTATATACAAAATCTTTTATCAAACAGTTGGAACAGCGCATTAATATTACGTCACACGACCGAACGTGACCAATATAATGATAACATGGAAAATACACCAAGTTCAATACTAATAAAACAATAAAATCTTATTGACAATAATTTATACAATATAAAACTGGTGACTGTGTAGACACGTACTCGTACGATGAGACAAAATAAAAACCTTATTTAACTTTGAAGATTTCTTGCGTCTATGTTTAAATGTTATAATAATTGTGGTTTACACTATCAATTCAGAATAGAAAATTTTCTAATTAAAATAAAAAGGAATGATCTTCAAACATTTTCACGGCTTGTTCTGACTTAACCTTGGACATTTAATCAAGTTTATGAAATTGGTCTACTTTTAGCTCGTGCGAATTCCACTCAAAAAAAGCAATGGAAAATAGAAAAACCAATGAAAGACTAAAGAAACACTAATTAAAAATGTTTTTCTTTTTTGTCTAAATAATTTCCAAATTTTTCACACCTTTGCATTGCAACTCTAAAGTTGCATTTGGTGGCATTGGTGTTGTTAGTAATACGGAGCCCATAAAAGTGAAGAAAGAAAACAGATACTGTAACCTATTGCGCGCGAAGCAGGGGCGAACCGCATGTTAAAAAATTACGCTTAGATTTAAATGATACGCGACAGTAGTACGATGAACTCTATATGAATGTCCCATAAGACGCGAGGTGGGCGGTCTAATCTAGTGATTACAAGGGAATTATCGCCGAACACGCCAAGAGGCGTATATAACTTTACCATAAATGTGTAATTTGCTTAAAACTTTATTCATATATTTGTTTTATCGCATGAAATATTCGTATAGATTCGGAATGAATAATCTCGGTTTAGATCTATTCACGCGGCGCGACTGGCCACGCGCTGCGCTCTACGCATGCAAGTGCGTGCGCACGGAATTTATCTTTGAAAAATTATTTACATTCGTTTTATGAATTTTAAAATCTCGATTCTAAATAAATTCAATTATATTAGACAAGTTGGCTTTTATGCATAAATCATATGCAAGAGTGGTTCGGTGTTACCGTCTTTGAGTAATAATTCATATAATGTTTTTGCCATAAGTCATCACTGGCAATACACACTGATTAATAGTGAGGCTAAGGCCACATTTATAGTGCCAAATTTAGAGCTAAGCTCGGAGCTACGCTTTCTACAAGATACAAGTGGGCACATATCTTCAAGACACTTGCCTTAGTGAGCCACAATTAATTTTCAGGCCGTCTTTTCTTGTCAACAGAACAAATATGTCACTCTATAAGAAATGCTTGAAAACTCAATGCTTAAAATACAAATCAAAATCAAATCCTTTCAAAACAGAAGAAATTAGAACTTGTTCCATTGTTAATTTTGAAGTCACTATTACGTTCGTTCTCTACGTTTTAGCACGTTGCTTGCAGTGTGACCATCGCGCGATATTATGCAAAACGTCTGTTCACTAGAATTAGCCATTAAGCGAGTAGCTTGGCTCTTAGCACTAAGCGTGGCTCTTTGTAGTACGTCCATAACCTGATGAGTTGATCAGGTTGCCAGTGACAACTTATGGCATTGAGACGAGGCTTTTAATTGTTGGACGAATGGGAAGCCTTAGTCTGTTATTGGAAATAGTTATTCTCGGATTTTCCCTGTGAGACAGAATCCCTAATAAGATATTCGGTAATAGAACTAATGTCTGATATGGTTAAGTGTAATGTGGATTTTCACGTACATTATAGTCGGTTATTTTTGAATTAGCAAGTTGCTAAAATATTTCATAGTTACTCTCATGTCTTCAAGACAATGGCATTTGAGTGCGAGATGCTTCTCCTCTATGAATATAAAGCAAATACTATAAAATACCTGTTCAGTGCATGAGCATATGTAACCCGAAGATGTGCCGGCGCATCGAACCACCGAGTCATCGCTCCTTCGAGTGTTTGCGCTCGATTGTTTAACTTCGCCTCGACAGTCACATAACAGTTACAGAGTAATCACACACAAACACGCGTCTCTATATACTGGCAATTCAAAAATGTTTATGTAAGACATCTTATTGTGATGCACAGAATCCAAGTAGCCTTGACACGCTACGTAAATATTTGATATATGTGAACAGCAATAACCTATGAAGGTGAAATTTATAATACTCGTGTATTTATTTATTCTTTTATCACTGATGCACAAATTTACATTGTAATATTTATGACTTTATGACGTCGGTTTTATTGGGAGGCAAATCTTAATAAAAATAAAAATAAATTAACAGTTGATATTTGAGAAGTAAATCTGTCGACCAATCTCTATATATGTATAAAATAAAAATTACGTATCACGTTGTTTGACGCCAATGAACTCCTAAACTACTGAACCGATTTTGATAAAACTTCGTAACTATGTGTAATATGATTCAACTTAAAAGATATGATATTTTTTATTTTGCACTCGTGCGAAGCCGGGAGTGTGTAGCTAGTATATCCGTACTAATATTATAAATGCGAAAGTATGTTTGGATGTATGGATGTTTGTAATTCTTTCATGCAAAAACTACTGAACCGATCACCATGAAATTCATTTTACATCTATCTTATTTTACATTTTTACAGCTAGCTACTAGTGATTAGGGCTGCAGAGTGCAGAACCTCCTGACAATACGTGCCGTGTTTGTCATACTTGCTAAGCTTTTCATTTTTTAAATAATATTTTTTAATTAATAAGATAATATTTTTACTAATATTATTGCTTCTCTCTTTTAAGTGACAAAAATGTAAAGCACTTAGCGTCAAGGATCCACTTTGACACAAATCACGCATAGTAACCTCAGGAACCGTCCTGGTTTCATATCAAACACTCTCCGATTACAAAATATCTTCGAGTGGTATTTGTATATTGATATTAAATAATTTCTGTCTTGCAAACGTTATCTTATGATATGGACGTACTTCCTTATGTCGTAATCAAAGTGGACAACGCAACGTGAAAGGAAGATTTCTATAAACTTGAAAGTGATTTATATTATTTAGTATTTGATTTACATCTCTTATGAAGAACACTTGGAATTTTCAAGAATTATATTGGATTTTATTAGTTTTTTGAAAATTACAACTAAATATTGGCATCAGCAACCACCTTTTATGCGGTTTTTTTTTGTTTGACTTGATGAGTTACTTTGTCAACTGGAGTGAAGGAAACTCATCCACACAAACTCATCCGACACCGCTGAAAACTTGAAATGGGCAAGGATTTGTATATTATATTGTACTCGTCCGATCACTACATTTCCTTGTTCAATTCGGGTCTCAGTGGCTTGAAATCAACAAGATGTTGTTGTGAGAACAAACTCTTGCTGATTTCGAGTTTACGCTTCCTCCTATTGGACAAGGAAATGGTAATACGCGCACGGTCTCCGTACGCAGTGCGTAGCAAAAAATGCGTGCGTACGGTTCAGGCGAGCTCTGTAACGATTTGGAATTTTCATACAAATGACGAGCACGACCGGACTTAAACTTTACTTTACAAGAAAGTCTGACTAAATATCTGTAAAATCCACATCTGTATTTCACGTCCTACAGTTTACAATATACATGTATCGATAAACATAAACAGAATATTGTGTTTCTATATTCATTCATTCATATTTTGCCAATAACGTCTTCACCGACAACATATTTCCCTACAAATTGTTATCGGAAATAAACGTTCACGCTGAAGTTGTTTCTCTGGAAAACCCTTATCTTGCAACAGAAGGAATGTCAAGTACGTCGTCACCTCAGATGTGATCGTGCTTCTACGAAAACTGTGAAGCTTTGTCAATGTTTGTAATATTTTTCGCTACATCAATGAAGTATCACATACATGATTTCACATACTGATTTTTTAGGAAAAATCAGTATGACTAGCTGAACCGATAGTCGTTATTCTATCAATTTCATAAAAATATACCATACAAATTTTTGATCTTATCCCGTAAATTTTCCAAAAATTTTCTTTCATACATACTTTGTCCTGGCAATTACGAACAAAAAAAAAACAGCAAAATCGGTCATGCCGTTCTCATGCCGGTCATGATGCTCCGTCATCCATGTGACAATTGATTTTTATTTATATAAATTCTCAAGTTCACAGTGTTGGTGTTTTTATATCAAGTGTCTGGTGGAACAGTCGCAGTAGACGCAAATAGTATTGTATAAAAACAAGTTAGATCTAGGAGAGGACACTTATGATTTGCCAGTCATGGCCGTCGAGGATAACGATTTGTTAATAACATTATATGAATAGGTCATGTAAATAAACAGGCACCGTTTTAAATTCATTAACCATTTAGTACATTTTAGATATTTACCAATTAAACAAAATAATACTGTAGCAGAGGGGCAATACAACATGAGTATCTACATTTTGAATATATCTATATATTTTGCTGACGACTTCGTCTACTTTTCACAATATTTGTCATGTATTAAAAAATAGAAAATTTTATTTTTGTTTATTATAATTGGTCAGTTTTCAGGACAAATCGAGAATTTTATACTGGTATGGGACTAAAGAGGATTTTTTGGAAGAGATATAATCTGGAAACGAATAAAAAATTCAATATTTAAAATGTTTTCCATAAACAATACTTCATAATTTGCAAAGTTATAGCCTGAATAAAAAATAAATAAACTCTTTGAATAATTTGTATTGCTTATATCGATAAATAATAAGCTAAACAATTTTATCAGTAGTTTAGTAGAACAATAACAAGTGTTAACAACGATTTTAAAGCATAAGTGGTAATCTGACCTGAATATTAATAACAATATTTCAGGTAATCCCCTTTATTGTACTACTTATTAAATATATTACTCTAAGTATTTACTACAATAAATAGATCTTTAACTTAAAGATAAATCAAAATAACAACCAACTTATTTATTAACATATGCTTAAATCGTTCAAAAAATAGTATGAAATTATTTAAAGAAATTTCCTTTTTTTTGTCATTTAATTGAATCCACAATTGTATTGTACAAGAAGTAGTTATTTTGTGAACGATTTTGTAAACTCGAAATCAACTTGAAATATGTGTATTTATATATTTTTTAAACCATCTCCTCTTTTTAAAATTAATTAATAATTTAACACAACATAACCATAACAACGATTATATTTAACAAGTGTCTATAATGTTTATATTTTTATTTATTTTTATCATATTTTTATTTTAATATTTATATTTTTTGTTCTTCTTTTTTAATTATTTCACAAAAACATTTAAGCCAACGAAAGTATTATATATAAAATTACATCCGAGGAATAAACTTTACGAACTAACTTTCTTTTTACAAATATTTGTTTTTACGGCTTCGGTCATAAGCAAATTGTGAAGCGACGACCCAGAAACATTATCGTCGGATCAACAAACACGTCGGTCGATACAAAACGCTATAAAGCGATACGTGCATTAATAAACGATAAATGCAATTTAATTCTCTAGAGGAACAGTTCATTCAATTCTATTAAAGATCTTGTGTATATTAACCATGAACCTAGAAAAAACAACGGACGAAATTCAAATCCATATACTAATAAAGTGAAGCACCGTAGTAAACTCGTTAACGTGTATTTACACGTTAGCACCCACACATACAAACCATAGTAAGCTCGGCGTCCGCCATTACGCTGCTAGTGTTGATTAAGTGCACAAATAATAAGTAATTAAAAAACTATTTAATTATGCCACTTGTACAGTGACAGCACTCCGTCCGTTGTTTCTTCTAGGTTCATGATATTAACTTCTAATTTTCGATTAGGGTGCCTACAAATTAGACGCTTGAAGAAGCGCTACTGTGGCGCGATACACTTGCTTCAGTATTGTTCTATGACGTAGTCGCGCCTTAGCAGAGCCACAGTAGCACTTCTTCAAGAATCTAATTTTTGGCACCCTTATTGTTTATGTGATCACATCACAAGGCAGTTTACGAGCCTCTTAGATGGTGCAAATGATTGTCGTGGCGTCACAGATTTTGAAAAATAAATAAGATGGTAATTGAAATAATAAGTATACAACCTCTTTTTTTTTTTTCACTATGGTCTTCTTTAACATTGGTTCCTGCCGGCACACTGACAAAATTGGCACAAAATTTGATTATTTTATTGATTGATACCCAAAATACCTCAACTGTTCCTGTTCCCAAGGGATCATCTAAAATAAAACAAAAAGTAACGCCTTGCCAAAGTGTTACAGCACCAAGAGTTCAAGCGTTATATTGCTAATTTATTTTTTTATTTTTCGACACGTACAAAGACGCGGACACCAGCTAGTTTAATATGAAGAATACAAAAGTTCAAGTAGTAATAAAATGCGTTAGTTTAGCATTTGAATTTATCTGCTACGGTTAAGATGAGGCAGTTAAATGTATCTCACTGGTAGGTCCCCTTGTACAATACTAGTCACGTTAAGTGTGCTCGTATGCATCATTTTATTGCTTCCACTATACTAGAGAAATGTGGAGCAATTGTGCAACCAGAAGCCAACGCGTATATTAACGCCAATGTTTTACATCTACCTCTCGAGTTGGAATTCCAAATATTTAGATGTGTATTTGTAATAAAGTTTTTATGAACATTAAATTCTATTCAAATCTGATCCCATGCCTCATATATTACAATGGTATATTTTAATAATTTATTCAAAATTTAAATCACTAGATGAAATCAATTTTTGTGATCAAAAATATTTTACAATAAATAAATCATAACAACCTTAAATCTAGATAACCCCTAGTAGCCGGGGTAAGGCCCAAGCTACGAGTAGTTAGGGCTGCATTATTATTATTATTTTGTAAATTTGGACAATGATTATAAATTAAATATTGACACCGAATAAATTATACTAATAATAAAACGATTTACCTACATCGTCGCCAATATAAATCACCCCCCTACAAAATACATCATCCACAAAATGACCAACTATTACACCCCGCTATAGCAAACGAATAAATTCACAGATTAATTGTTCCATTTCCACACAAAATTGAAGACTCAATTGCGGAACGGACAAATCCTATTTGTAAAATTGTTACACAGAGGGGTCATGTACCCTGTCGGGTTATTGAATTTTGTCTTTCTTAATACCGTAGTCGCTAAATTATGGAATAATTTCCATATTTAGGGAATAGTAGTTTTTTTGGTGGAGGGTAATAACGAAGCACCATATTGTGATGGATAACGTGACTCAGTTTCATTTGTGTATTCTTCTTAATATATAAAAGGCAATGTGTGTATGTATGTTCGAATATGTTCTCTATGTACTCCAAAACCACTGAACCGATTTTGATGAAAATTTCAGACGATCTTCGAAATAGTCCAGCGGATGATCCTGTGAAGTTTGGTAGCGATCGGACGCGGACGATGTCGCGGGCAAAATCTAGTAAAATATAATTATAAAAAGTATTTATAGGAAAACTGTATAGACTTAAGTTCTTTAAGATCATGATATACATAGATTTATATATTTTTAATTTCATTCCTCACGACTTAAAATAATATTGGTACATACAGTTGGGTGTTTATTTATTTATTGCTTTTACTGATTTTAATTTGTGTATAAATGCAGGTTTTTAAGTTGCAATTAAAAATTTAATTTAAGTTTAAAATAAAGATTATGTCACTGCAAATTTACAGAATTAGCAAGTAAATAAGTATATTGTAACACAATTTTATTAGCAAACTAGAAAAAGACTAATTTCTAGTTTAGAGATTTTAATTTCAGCGATAATCGAAGCTACATAACCAAATACAGCCTCAGAACGTGGATATTTTAGCAAAGTTTCATATTCATTGCCATCGCAGGGGTTAGGTATCGGTACATGTTTTAATTTATTATCCCGAGGGTACATAGGCCATTATGAGAATAAGTGATGTCACAATTGAACATAATAATGGCGAATTCGTTTAGACGCCATCTTTCACCATCTGCTTTTTGGGATTCCTGTCACGTGTCCGGTTCCACAAAAGCTATAAATTGTATTAGTATCGATTATTGACACAATAGATGTCAAATGGACTATAATTCACGGTATTGTCACTGTGTTAATATAAACTGCGGTATTGTGGTCAACAGAACGTGACACGACTCGATTTAGAACTTTTTGCTATACTTTGCAATAATTTGAAATAATTTTTGAAGTAATATTATTTCTGTGATGGTTTATACCAAACGTGAATTTTGAACGGTAAAATCTGTAGTTTTCTTGAGCTTAAATTTAATTGTATCATCTTATTTTATCTGGTCTATTATTTATCTGACATTTTATCTGACATTATTCAAATTTATTTTGTTTTCTCAATTATTCAATAATCGTTAGGTGATGGCTTCTAGGTATACAAAATTTAAAAATGTTTGTTATATTAATTTTAATTTATTCTATACTAGCTGGTGCCCGCGACTTCGTCCGCGTTGAACGATCAAAGGTACCCTATGTCCTTTCTGGTGTCCCAGACAACGTGTATGCAAAATTTAGTGGTGATCGGTTCAGTAGTTTTTGCATGAAAGAGTTACAAACTTCCATACATCCATACATCCAAACATACTTTCGCATTTATAATATTAGTAAGGATTACGCTCATGATAAAAAAATATTCCGAAAATTTATTTAGTTCTAAACATTTCTAATGTATTTCTAAGAAACTAGGTTTTGCCCGCGTCTTCGTCCGCGCCCCTTTTTCTGTTAAAACATGTTAGGTGTTAAAACATTCATATTTTGGTCATGCAGGCAATTTTTTATTTTTATTTTAGATGACCCCTCGGGAGCCCTACTTTTTTCTGGATGAAAGGTACCACAGCCGTATCAGTATCCTTGATACTGATACTGAACGTGTATGTAAAATTTCATGATGATCGATTGAGTAGATAAGTGCCTTGAACGCATGTAATGAATAAAATACTTTTGCTCAAAGATAAAAATTACCTATTTAGTTTCGCATCCTCGAAGGTTAGAGTTATTACTAACTTCCTAACATTTTACAAATAACCAATTGACACCTACTCTATTTTTAAGTTTGAACGATCAATTATCAACTACTAATTATTTTTTAAATGCCAATCGCAAATGCGGAAGACGCATTAATGAATTCATATTTTCAAACAGCTACGCTCCTCAATGAAATATTAAGTATATATTTTATTGATATGTAATTCCCACCGAAACAATAACATAAAAATATGTAAGTAGTTAAGTTAGTTAAGTTAAGAGTAAGTACATATGTTTAAAATTATATATAACTAGTAATAATAATAAGTAAAAGTGATTAATAGTTAAAAAAGAGAGCGACTTCAAGTGCAGAAGGTTTTTAGGATTCCTTTAGGATTTTCTTAGGTTTCTTAGGAGAGATAACATATTGGTGGTAAATGGCTTCAGTCGTATATATATACTATAATATACCCAAGAAAAATCATGCAATCTTGCATAGCTAACGACATGAGCACATAAGTTGTTATTTCGCGGTGGTCGGTTTATAACTATGAAACTTCGTCTATCTTATGTAATTTATGTAATGTCTTATGTGCTGTAAATATACGGCCCACGGGGGTGGTGTAACCCCCCGGGGGAAAAAAAAAATAACCTCGTCTATCAGCAAAACAGTTGCAACTTCTAAATTAAAGAATTTAGCGTCAATATAACAGCAACTAGTCAATAAGGACTAGATCGTGTAAATGGTGAACTAAAATAGAAAATAGTGTGCTAGGCTTTTTTTTATACCTATCTGTTTCAATAAATTTAATATTAGAACTGTATTAACTTTTCCCCTTAAATACAAGCCGACAAACACAAGTTCTTAATATATTATAAAATTTAAATTATGTGTCACGTATAAACAAAGATGAACTTCAACAAAAACTTGAAGGAACAAAAAGATTACTAGAATTGTCACGTGATTAATTAATAAAATCATTGTAATGTACCTGAAGCAAGTCACATCGCTATAGAACGTTCTCACTGTCATCAATAACATTCTTTGTGAGGCTTGTAAAAGAAACAAAAAATGACCGGAATGTACTGAAGGTATTAATAAAAAATACAATTCGCCAGACAGCGTGCCGCTCTCGTTACCAGCTATTAGCTGACTAGGAGTTACGAAAGATGTTAGGAATTAGATGGGGCGCCTTTAATAATTAAAATTTAACAAAAAATAAGGATTAATAAATAAAGTTTTATGCCGAAGAACTATCTAGAGTTCTCTTGTGGTTGGACATTGAAATATATAAGTAATATATAATGCTCGCGACTTCCCTGCATATCTTTATAAATATCAATATCTTTCAAGTGTATCTTCACAAAACAAAATTTCACTGAATTTTATTGGCGTAAACATCTTGACACATGTTTTTTACATAAAATATGCGAGTAAAGTATAAATATAAGCAATTAATGTGAATAGGGACTCTCTTTAGATTTAGAAATATATCTATAACTAACATAGACACTAGACTAGACTATACGATAAAATCTATAGTTATAATAAACTATAATAAAAATATTAGAACATCAGAAAACTGTTATAGTCCAGAATTCCAGTAGACTCAAGTTTGACATAAAATAATAATCGCTTGCTCTAACAGTGAAATTTAAATTTGAAGAAATATGAAGTCCTGTCAAACCACAATAGACTAATGTAATAGACAGACAACACCTTTTTTACAAGAGGGACCCTATGCACCGGCCTGGGGGCGGACCGGTGGGTTATGTCGGACTCCCGCCCCGAGATGGTAGTGGGGTAGACCTACCGACTAAACCTTGGCGTCCTCCGCGTCCGTACAGGCGAAGTTGCGAGGTCGGACGAACACTCTTCCGCAACTCCGCCGAAGACAGACAACATCTATATTCATTAGTAAACTTGTTATGGGGGACTGGTGATAACAGGCTCGAGTGAGATCTCAGTCCACTTAAGCTAAGTTTAAAAATTCCATTTTCAACCTTTAGCCAGAATAAGTATAATACTGAAGCAGACAGTTGTAGTAGCTTCTAGAAAAATTAAAATGGAACGTAGAATTTTTATAACTCCACGTAGCTGCGGAACATCTGGACAAATCAAGGTCTGGGAATTGAGGAAACAGAAACTCAGACAGTAAAAAACGCATAAACTATTATTTCGGATCATTAAAGATCATCGTGAGCAAAAAAGTTCTAATACAAATATCAATGGCAAAAACATAGCAAAAAAAATAATGGGCATTAAAACTGGATCACTTGCTTCCTACACGTACAGTTATTTCTTTTAAACCTGTTCACGTGCCAAACTTTTAAATCTTACATTCACTGTAATAGTATGCTGTTAACAAAAACAAATTAACCCATTGATGCCCAGTAAGTCAAAAGCTCGGTACTTAGTAGAATGGCACATGCATGTTAGAAATTCGATGTGGCTTGCAGTTCTAGCCCAGTTGCAGTTAATAGCCCAGTAGGTCAAAAGCTCGGTAGTGGAAATGGCAGATGCATGTTAGAACTTCGATGGGGCTTGCAGTTCTTCGTGTTTTGTGTTCATAGTGTTTCGAGTTTCATTTGTGGAAAATAATTTTATTTCATTTGAAGAAAGTGGTTACTGCCGCCAGACAAGTAGCTCAATTTATGAAAATTCAAAGTAAGTACTTGTTAGCAAAATCAAATTTTTGTGAAAAACATATTGAAATCACAGCAACCGATGATCATAAAAATTGGACATTCTTTTTAACGGAATATAAACAAATATAAATCTCTAACACAATGTGAAAACAAACCTGAGGTTTAACATGTCACAGGTTTTTCTTTACCATTGGTCCAAATACTTCGCCGCTCTCCCAAGTTCCGAATTAAAATTGATTGATTGGTCACATAAAAATCTAACGCCGCATCGTAGAAATCAATCAAAGCTGATCAGGTCAAACTGGTATACTTAAACAGTGATGAATACTCAGTCGGCGGCTTTTATCTTATAAATAAACACCTCTACTTTGTTGGAGGTTAAGAGAGATTTTATCTTTTAGTGTATTAACTAAGTAAAGTGACCACACTTGTATATTTCACATATGTGATGTTGATACTAAAAGAATATCGGAAGAATTTTAACCACTTTTCCGATACTGCCAGTACAAATTGGTGTTCTGTAAGGCTGTTTGGGTTTTCATTTATTATTTCTAAACATCATACAAGAATTCAACCTAATTAATCGCTGATGATTTGTACCAACAGTTCGTGACACTATGTTGTCACGAATATATATATATATATATATTACTATTATTTATTATTTACTATGAGCGACAGTAAGTACTCTGACGAGTTGTTCGAGTTTTTAAACACGGTTCTAAGCGATATTAGAATTTAACTACAATAATAAAAACAGTAACTTTGACTTGTAAAAAAATATATAATTTATAAAAAAAAATTTAAAGTTTAATATTTACTTAAATATTTATTACTAGCGGACCACTCCAGCTTCGCACGGTTTTTTCTGCAAATTATATATAAAAACCTTCCGCTTTCTTAAGTTTACTTAAGTTCAAGTTTAAGTGAAAACCGCATTAAAATCCGTTGCGAAGTTTAAAAGATGGCGGGAAGCGACTTTGTTTTATACTATGTAAAGAAGTTATTATTAAAAAGTTACTTATTAAAAATGAATTATTATATTCAGAATAAATATAAGAGGTCATTCTGAACAAAGAGTATAGTCATTCTATCGACTTGTATCGTAAATTTTATTAACTAACTCAACGATGTTCCGTGATTCCAGGCCCTTAATAAAATAGTCATTAATCTAATAAAGATTTCGAGATAATTATTTGAATAACAATGAATACATAATAAGGTTCGATAAAATTCTCGATCGATATCTCGTTAATCCCTTGACCCTCCTAGTTTCCAATGAATAACATTATGTATTACGTAGGAATCGATTTACTTCACCTATCTTCTTACATTTAAACAATTTTTAAAACTTTCTCTCTATTTTTCATTTGTTTTAAAAAGCTTGAAGACGAAATGTTTTTTGTTCCTTGTATGAACAATATTACCAAATCATTATTATCTGTATTTTCACATTCTTGGGTATTATCATCTCAGCTGCAGAGCATTCTCTGCTGGACATAGGCCTCTTCCATAATTTTCCCTAATATAAATAAAAAAAATAAAAAAAATACGTCCTGATAAAGGTCGGGTCGCTTATGATCCAAGGCTGCTTCTGACAATCAGTTTTTACCAGTGTCTTAAGAAGAAGCCTAATCCCATAATGCGGCCTCCTTTTATAGCTATAATACGATTTTTCTCATTTATAATCACGATTATTGTTATTCTATCCTATTGAGCTTTTTCATAAGGCACCAGTGTCCCTCCAGTGTAGAATCGACCTTATCAATGATAAATTCTGATGAAATGTCAATGATATAAGGATTTTAAATAACATTTTTAAATAATGTATATTTAAACGAACAACGTTTTCCGTCTGAATATATGGAGTCCACCGCATCCAATGAGTATGCAATTGTCCGCTTCATTTGTTAACTGGAGCTGGCTTACATTTCTGCTTTTTGATTATGTCTGCATTATAGAAAAGTAGGTTAAAAGGTTTATAACATTCAGTGATGATAAATGAAGTATCATTTCGTGAGTGCTCACCTAAAAAAAATATATTCGCAAACAATGAGAAATGAATGTTTATAAATCATTCAATACTTAGCGATTTTCAATCAATTCAATTCATACTCTATTTATACAAATAAATAAAATAAAATGTGTCCCTATGATTTCCACATAAACGCTTTTTTCTAAGAATAACATGTTTAAACGGTATACATGAAAAAACAAATTTTCATATAAAATCAGAAATTATATTGAATTGAACGAATTTCATAACTTATGAATGAAATCCTGATTACGTCAGAATATTTGGTCGGATGCCAGATTAAAGATGCGTGGGCAGGAAAACTATATCCAAATGTTAGGGATCACATCTGAAAGGTGAACCGTATCAGCTTCCTCTTTGTGAAAATTAAAAGTAAAAACTGATATTTTTATTTCGGTATAGCACGGATAAAACTAAAATTTAAGTGCACCTCTACTAAACTATTGTGGTACTTACCTAGAAGCAAAAAAACGACGAATTAGAACATTTTAAAATACGTTATTGGATAAAGTAAACACTAGATTAAATATATTTTTTTATACAAAGAATTTTTGAATACAAAGATTGAACTTCTCTTTATAAGATGAAAGTCAAATATCTCTTATATTTCTTAATAGCTTACTACACACTACTGAAATGGATTTCAATTGACGAACAATTGTCAATGAAATTACGAATTGCGAAAACTGTGAATGTTATATGAAAATCCAATTAATCGTGGTTGACAGTTGAGGTTTATCGACCAAATTTAAACACTGCATGAATGTGTATGATAACGTAGAACATTTAATTTACTCTTAGTGTTGATGGCTCAATTGAAAAAACCTTGAATAATTGACGATTTAATGCTTTCTGATCGTCAATACCGCATTCAATTGAGAAAGCATTGAATGTAACATTGACGAGATCATTAGTTGAGTGGCTGAGCTTGCCTTAGGAGGAGTGCCGGGTTCGATTGACGGCATGGCCAACTTTGAAAATGAAGTTTTCAAAGTAAACTCTGGTCTGGGTTTGCAAGGTTTCGCCCCTAATCCACAGTAGCCTACAATAGTGCTTACTTTGAGGGCCATAAATTGGTGCATTTGGTCTTAGCGTTTAATTTTATTTATTTATTTATTGACATATATTTACAGAGACTTACATGTGACTTGATACATCAGGCTTCATTCACAGTAATTCCCAAGTACAAGTTTAATTTAAATACAACTTACACATTGATACTGCAATGACGGTCTGTAGAATCTTTAATACTATACTGTAAATCTTTAAAATTGAAAATAAATACTTACATGAGTATCTTTAAATTAAGTAGGAGTAATTGCATTTGAAATAGTCTACACAGTGGAATGATGGAACATCAAAAATCAAGATAAACTAAAGCTACAAGTTCAATTTTTAAACACTATAATAAACATAATATAAAACAGTTTAGTAAAGAATTAAGAGATCATTTGTACTACATACCGCCATAGATCATAATTACTGTAGCGCCACAGGGTTCACGAGTAAAAGAAAGATATGCCGAAGCCGAACCACTGACTGGTACTTTGATATTTTCATAATTGTGTTATTGACCTCAATTCTGATTCCCATAATTATTAAAGATGAATAAAATCAATAGTAATCTCCATTTTTGGGTTTCCCTAAAATGATATGCTAGCATTCAGAAATAGTATTGTTAAGAAAAAAAGAATATCTTTGTGTACTGAAATTGGCTGTAATCCAAAAGAAGTAGGCCTTTTCTTTATTAAACGAGATTGATGTTATTATGTGCATATTATCGTAGATTGAAGTTACGCAATTTTATCTTTTTTGTGTAGGTAGATCTTTATTAATTATGAATGCGTTAAATTGTTCAAAGTTTTTATAAGCAAAGTAGTACAAAACCGCAAACTTTATTGTGATTTAAAGTAGCACTATTAACTATGTTTGTAAGAAACATTTTTTGATTATCTTTAAGCATGATTATTTATTACGTTTTTTCACTAACATATTTGAGGAATATTACATAAGACTACCGTGAAATAATAAACACATATCCTGATATGTTTCGGAGCTTAAGTGACTCCAGAACCAATACCCCTAGTTCCGAATTATTTCTTGATAAATACCGAATCGATGATAATGACAACCCTGCAAAAAAATCTTACAGACCCAGCAGGCTGATCACACATTTGCATCTTTATCTCCTCGCACATGAATTGATGAAGAGTCAGAGGTTCATATTTGAAATATACTGTAATAAAATCATTGATAACACTCACTCACGAATTTGGCAAGCACTAACGTGCGTGGTGGTAGAAAGTATGAATGAATGTCCACCCTGGCTTCGTTCCAAGTGACGAGACAGACGCGTGGGTGAGTCTGATGGAGCACATTGTCTAAAGGTTAGGGGTGACAAAAATAATGTAACAAACCCTCTTTATGACGTAATATAAATAAATATTTTGCGACGACCAAACGAGTATACGTTGAGGTCGAAATATATAATTATATATATTATTAGAAATATAATATATATATATATAGCAACAACAGCTTTTGGCCAACAACCAGCTGTGTAACAAGAATGAGGCCTATGATGGAGCGAGCTCACCCAGAAGATGCCTATTCACTCGAACCTTGAAAATATTTGGTTTATACTCGTATGAGCTCAGAAATACAGATTATTAGTATTATTGCTAAGAAAAATGGAGACCTATCTAGAAAACCCTATTACAAGATAGGTAAGAATATAAGAAAATTCTAAGAAAAGTGGCAAAGTGTTTCGCAATTATCTAAGAAACTAAGAACTAGAACCTTTAACATTTAACCACGTTCCTTAATAATTCATGTTTGTTATATTATTTCTTGTAAATTAAGCATCAGATTATGGTGTGATACGTACTATACTATGCCTTAATGGAAGTACCATGCCACTATGCCATATTACACAAACAATACGCCTGAACGAACAAAAAAGACGACATATACTCGTACCAAAATCTACCAGCAACAAAGAGATCCCAATTATAATTTTATATTATATTGTCTACCCAAAACAATATTTACGACCTGATTTAGTTAATCGTCCACTCAGCTAATCAGAGGTATGGTAAATGGCGAAAACTATCAATAAAACTGAAGAACGGGCGTACACAACAACATTTTTATGGCACACTAAAATGTGGCTGAAAAGGTCTTCTCTTTATAACATAACTATTATTGTATGTTTACTACTATAGTGTGCACTGAACTCTGCATTCTGTTATAAGTACTCGTCGTGAGGTCTCTGAAATGCCGAGCGTACGACCCACACTTTCGGGTACGCCTAGGCTCTGGGGGCTCTTCAGTCTAACGAACTCCCAACTGAACTATTTCGGCTATTTCTGACGGGATCGTAAACCTCCCTGCGATTGACAGCCGTGGTGGGTCGCAGATGTCGTCGTTGGATATTAACCTGTAAGCGACCGGCATAACTCATCAACAACCCCTACTAAAGAATATCAATTAAAAAATAACTATATAATTGCAGGGCTGCTATAACCAGCCCCTTACATAAAATGATTGTTAAATAAGCAGAATCATGTGGCCTTATTGAAAGTTTTGATAGTTTGTCTGTATCTTTTCCTTTTCCAATGACACGAAAAATGTTCTACGAGTATATAAATATTTTAACCTTTTTTGTGACATTGCGTACGATTATCGTCATTCATCATTCCAAGGATCCTTCGAATGATGACATTGTACTTTTTTGTTCGACGCTATATTACTAAATGTATAAAGAAAGACCATTCTCAACGAAACGTTCCTTGAGCAAGGCCACTCGGTGGCGCCTCGCCACCCTCGCCTATACTTTTCGTGGCTTCTACTTCCTAGTCATCGCCTACGCGCTGAAATTCGCGTGGGTATTTCATAACCTACTCCAAATGTTAATACAGAATGATTAAAATTTGCATTTCTCTCTGCGTTTTTCTTCTAGTATTTTGTCCTACACTTAGCATATTACGATGAATTAGAATGAGTATAGATTATTTTAGTTTTTTATAGATAAAAAACGATAAAAGGTAGATAAAAGAGGTCAAAAGAAGGCTGGCGGTTCATATGACTGAGGGTCGGTACCTTCACGGTGCTACCGTAGCATCTTGATACAAGCAATTAATAGGAATTTCAAATGCGCTGTTTTGATAAAATAACGGATAAAGGATAGAGAGGGGGATAGGAATCTTCTTCTTTCTTTCATATATAAACACAGAAGGTTTGGGACATAGTCACATAATCCGCCATTTATAACATGTAGGTGTGCTTGAAAATTATCCTTTCAATAACTGAAAACAAATCTTAATGTTGGAAAGACAGCTCCTAATCCAATTTAAAATCATCAAGCGAATAATTAAGGAAATAAAAGAATATTTTTAAAACATGAAATCTTAAAATTCAGAGTTTTGGCCGAACAGGGGTTGAACTCGCATTTACTGTGGTAGTAAAAGGCCAGCACTACTATCATTACTAAGCTATCCACGACGAAAAGTTGCAGCTATTTTTTAAACTTAGTAGTGACGACAGTGTGTGTCGAGTGTAAAGTATTTTTGATCAAGCTGTAGAGCGAACGTCGCGCCGGGCGTCGCCGTGGCTCGGGCGCCGGCGACACACTTTCCATTGACGGGGATCTACACCACCCTCCCACACCACCGCGAACGAATTTATTTTTGGAACAGTTCTCCGATAATCCAACACACGCATTTCCATGCACAAATAAATTAATTGATTCAAATACGTAGATTTTACTTTATGGCGTTCTTCGGCACCGGAAATTTCTTCGAAAATTAAATTGAACAGAACTGAGGAACGTAAATAGAGTATATTATTTCTTATTGAAACAGCTCTATACTGCCAGCCACAAATAAATTTCGTATGAACAATTCTCGTTAACACTATTTAAATTAAGTGTGAGGAAATGTATGATTTATGACATCTCTTTATAAAGCCATCTAATTTACTAATAAATATTTAAACAATTAAATCGAATTGATCACTGGTAATAAATTACATATTTCTTCTCACTACACTGCTATGCACAGGCCGCTGCCTTTGCGGATTGACTATCGCGTGTCTTTTTATGTCCTCATATTTCATTGGCTTAAAAATCTATACCTACTTCTTCTCTTCTTTTTAAAGAGCCTCTCCATTACTGGAGATTAGCCGTCAGCTCTGAAAACTTGTGCCTGTCTTGGGCCAGACGGCAAAGATGTTGGAAATGCCGGGCCATTCTCTGATGTTACATAAACAGGATATCCTCCGCCTTTCAGAGCGCCGTCTCCCTTCTATTTTGCTCATTATGTTTATTTGTGAATGCATTTACACCTTAATGCTCGACCGATCATCATGAAGTTTAGCATACATGTTTTCAGAAAAGGACTCCAGAGAAAAAGTACAGTTCCTGAGAGATCATCTAAAACATAAAAATTTAAGACCTGAAAAAATATATATGACCAATAAAGATAGAATAAATGTTAAACACCTTAGGAAAAGGGGTGCAGACGAAGTCGTGGAAAAAACTAGTAATTATTTCGAAATCACTCAATTTTATTATCTAAGTATTTTGGTGAAGAGCATAAATGTTTACAAATAGGTAAAGCTGTATTGAGTATATTTGACATATTGAACGTATTAAGAACTTTTCCGTTGACTCATAAATAACGTTCCCCTTGATTTATTACTGCCGAATTGAGTAAAAGAACAGCTTCCACTTTCCTTTGACTTGTTACCATACATTATGCATCTACTCTACATAGATGTAAATATAAATTTGTATCTACAAATGAAGCCTTCAGTAGCATCTCATGTTCACTTTACTATAGTCATTTGATAAGTATTAACATACTAGAGAAACCTAAGGAGAAGTTTAATAAAATACTTAGTTATACGGTAAATTGGCTACAGCTAAAACACTATAGTTGTAAATAAATCAAAAAATATCTAATCTGCTAGGATATAATCTTCTCGTGAAGAAAAGGTTGTAAGCGATATTTTTTTACGGCGCTTACGCGTTTGTTCAAGGCCTTACTAAGTATCTAAATAAGGTGTACAGAGTATAATACAGTTCTCTGGAACACAGTGAGCTAGAAATTTAGTACATAATGTACTTATATCGTTACATTCATATAATTTAATTTAATAAAATAATTTAATCTAAAATGTAGTAGGTGATCAGTATTTTAAGCACTTGTTTAGCGGTAACAAAATAAAGGAGTATTTTTTTATAAACCAACTTACAAAGATCTACATCATCAACACCAAAATGCGTAATTGAAAATATGGTATGAAAATTTATGGGAGTTAAATCAAATATCACATGTCACACGTTACGCGTTACAGGCTACAATATGCTTCAATACATATTAATATAATATAATACATATAATATATTATATTAATATGTTTTAATTATATTTATTAAATTATTTATTAAATTTATTAATTATTTAAATTATATTAATTAAATTAATATAAATAATATAATTAATACAATACAAACTAATAATGCTAACAAAATGCATTTATTTACACTCATTTACTAATCTATGTATTTTATAATCGTTCGTAAGGAGTAAACTCCAGTCGTGCGTCGGAGCTGACACACACACTTTTTTTAATTAACTATTAATATGATATTTTCCAAACCATCGTCATTATCATCGTTAGCATCATCAGCTTGTGTCTCTCCATTGTTGAATATAGACCTCTCCCAAGACTCGCCACCACGCACGGTCCTCCATTATTCATTTATGCAATTACAAAATAATTCTGAACACATTTTTGTTACAACAAAAAAATGAAAAAGGTATACCTACCTAGTTCTTGAGAAATCATCTAAAAAATTCCACAATCAATCTAAAATTAAATATAAGCAATAAAGCTAGTATATTAATAAGTATATATAATTATACTATAGTGAAAGTAGGGTAAATTCCTAACTGTGTACATAAATGTATTGTGTTCTGAGTGTCCTTCAGTAGATCCGGTCCCTTGAATAGTCCCAGGAGAAGAATGTCCGGGGCACAGAACATGCGGCATTGTTTGCGATTTGTGCGAACTCAAAGGGTGGTCACACCTTAGCTCTTTTACGACACGAGATGTTTTTTAACCGAATACAATAAAATCAAAACAGTGCTTTTATTTTGCGCAAGGTACACACCTCGTATAGTGGGATACAATTCAACTTTTCATTCCGACAAAAATGTATTTAAATTTGTATGCTGAGAACTTATTACTAAAAATAACCATTATCTACGTATGTAGTTAATTTTAGACAGATGTTTACTTAAATTGGAATAATTAAAATAATTAATGAAATAAATTAATAATTAAATTAATTAGTACTTAATTAAATTTTAATAAGTACCTAGATGATTAGTTAATTTTGCTACCAGTGAGAAAGCTGTACTATATATAAAAGCATGTCAGCCAGTCAGGAAAAACGATTTTATGAGTATAGTTAAGTACTATTTACTCTATGGTATAGATTACTAGCGGCCCGCCCCGTCTTTGCAAAGATTTTTTTGCAAATTATATACAAAACGTTCCTCGTTTATTGCTTTTTTCATTAATGAAAACCGCATCAAAATTTGTTGCGTAGTTTAGAAGGTTAGCGGATATACATACACGAGCCAAGAAAGCGACTTCAATTTATACTATAATTAAATATTATATATATTTTCCGGTATTACACTGTCTAGCTAGGTTAATATAAGAAGTATTCCGGAGTACTCAATACAAAAAGAACGCAGATAGTTCAGACACTTGAATGCGTGCCTATTGTAAGTTTGTCCATTCAAATGGTCAGCAAAATAAACTACTAACATGTTTGAGTTTACAATTTTACATTCTCAGAAGGAGTTTCAACCACGGGCAGGTAGATTTTTTTCTTTTACACATTGCAATACGTGGTCCGCCGTTACTGTTTATACACTTGAACTTATTGTGAGTTACCTACAGTGAAGTATAATTATAACAAAAGGCTAAGAGCAAAATCAGCTAAAAAGCACATTTCACAAGTATCGAAGTTCGAAATAAATTACAATTTAAGTCAGGTAAACTGCTAATCTCTTCTTGATCAATCATAGAGATAAATAAATAAGGTGTAATTTTGATTGCTATTGTAGCTAATAGTTTTTGAAACTATCTTAAAAAACTGTCAGTCGTAGGCCGTAGGACTGCACGACAGAAGTGATCGATTTGAAGAGCTTATTTACTGTAGAGAAGTTACTGTTTTAGCTCTCCTAGCAACAGCTCGAATTCAATGCTTAGCAAGTTCAACTATGAAACGAGCTTATTGTGCTTACTCGGGCACCGTAGCTCAAAAGCACTCGTGCTGTTATTTCACTGTGGTCCACTACGCGAGGGGTGACGTAGTGTGCCCTGCCGCTAATGAAACTACTTAAGTTTAGAATACACGTTATTGAACAAGGCGTAGTTAAAAGGAGTGATAAAAATATGAGTCAATAAAAACGTATGGGATTACGTTCATGTGTCAAATAAAGTGGTGTATTTACGAGATTGAGTTGTCGAGTCCCCGGAGCCGTCAATAGCTGTCGGCTTTAAATCAATCACTCGCATTCGCACTCCAATTTTGCCTTTGTCGGCACATTGATAACGATTCATTTTGCTTTATGGCAAAATAGAATTGTATCCGCTATGAAAGATCGAAAATCTAATTTTTTACTTCATTTATTCACTTGTTTGGATATATGCGACTTTTGTGGTCAGCCCTTTTTTTAAAGTTGGGAAATCCAGCTGTGTGAACCTGGAACCCGACATGAAGCAATCAATTTTTTTTTAAATGTATACGTTTGTACTCCGTATGTACTGGTTTGTACCAACTTTTTTTTCGTTTGTACCTCAATGGGTTCGGAGATACAAAATTTTCAAAATACCCAGAACCCGACTTGAAGGAATCGATTTTTTTTTAAGTGCATACGTTTGTACTCGGTATGTACATGTTTGTACCAATTTTCTTTTCGTTTGTACCTCAAGGGGTTCGAAGGTACCGGCATTACAAAAAGTGCGAAAATGGTAAATCTGTCATTTTTCGAGATATTCAAAATCTGCGAGCGGGGATAGATTCCTAGTCGTTTGTACCCATCGAAAACACTGAAAGATTCGTTTGTACCTCAAGGGGTTCGAAAGTACCGGCCTTACAAAAAGTGCGAAAATGGTAAATCTATCATTTTTCAAGATATTCAAAATCTGCAAGCGGGGATAGATTCCTAGTCGTTTGTACCCATCGAAACCACTGAAAGTTTCGTTTGTACCTCAAGGGGTTCGGAGAAACTAAATTTTCGTGATATACAGAAACCCAATTGGAGGAATCGATTTTTTTTAAATGCATACGTTTGTACTCGTTGTGTACTTGTTTGTACCAGTTTTTTTTTCGTTTGTACCTCAAGGGGTTCGAAAGTACCGGCATTACAAAAAGTGCGAAAATGGTAAATCTGTCATTTTTCGAGATATTTGAAATCTGCAAGCGGGGATAGATTCCTAGTCGTTTGTACCCATCGAAACCACTGAAAGTTTCGTTTGTACCTCAAGGGGTTCGGAGAAACTAAATTTTCGTGATATACAGAAACCTAATTGGAGGAATCGATTTTTTTTAAATGCATACGTTTGTACTCGTTGTGTACTTGTTTGTACCAGTTTTTTTTTCGTTTGTACCTCAAGGGGTTCGAAAGTACCGGCATTACAAAAAGTGCGAAAATGGTAAATCTGTCATTTTTCGAGATATTTGAAATCTGCAAGCGGGGATAGATTCCTAGTCGTTTGTACCCATCGAAACCACTGAAAGTTTCGTTTGTACCTCAAGGGGTTCGGAGAAACTAAATTTTCGTGATATACAGAAACCTAATTGGAGGAATCGATTTTTTTTAAATGCATACGTTTGTACTCGTTGTGTACTTGTTTGTACCTGTTTTTTTTCGTTTGTACCTCTAGGGGTTCGAAAGTACCGGCATTACAAAAAGTGCGAAAATGGTAAATCTGTCATTTTTCGAGATATTTGAAATCTGCAAGCGGGGATAGATTCCTAGTCGTTTGTACCCATCGAAAACACTGAAAGATTCGTTTGTACCTCAAGGGGTTCGAAAGTACCGGCATTACAAAAAGTGCGAAAATGGTAAATCTGTCATTTTTCAAGATATTCAAAATCTGCGAGCGGGGATAGATTCCTAGTCGTTTGTACCCATCGAAACCACTGAAAGTTTCGTTTGTACCTCAAGGGGTTCGGAGAAACTAAATTTTCGTGATATACAGAAACCCAATTGGAGGAATCGATTTTTTTTAAATGCATACGTTTGTACTCGTTGTGTACTTGTTTGTACCTGTTTTTTTTTTTCGTTTGTACCTCTAGGGGTTCGAAAGTACCGGCATTACAAAAAGTGCGAAAATGGTAAATCTGTCATTTTTCGAGATATTTGAAATCTGCAAGCGGGGATAGATTCCTAGTCGTTTGTACCCATCGAAACCACTGAAAGTTTCGTTTGTACCTCAAGGGGTTCGGAGAAACTAAATTTTCGTGATATACAGAAACCTAATTGGAGGAATCGATTTTTTTTAAATGCATACGTTTGTACTCGTTGTGTACTTGTTTGTACCAGTTTTTTTTTCGTTTGTACCTCAAGGGGTTCGAAAGTACCGGCATTACAAAAAGTGCGAAAATGGTAAATCTGTCATTTTTCGAGATATTTGAAATCTGCAAGCGGGGATAGATTCCTAGTCGTTTGTACCCATCGAAACCACTGAAAGTTTCGTTTGTACCTCAAGGGGTTCGGAGAAACTAAATTTTCGTGATATACAGAAACCTAATTGGAGGAATCGATTTTTTTTAAATGCATACGTTTGTACTCGTTGTGTACTTGTTTGTACCAGTTTTTTTTTCGTTTGTACCTCAAGGGGTTCGAAAGTACCGGCATTACAAAAAGTGCGAAAATGGTAAATCTGTCATTTTTCGAGATATTTGAAATCTGCAAGCGGGGATAGATTCCTAGTCGTTTGTACCCATCGAAACCACTGAAAGTTTCGTTTGTACCTCAAGGGGTTCGGAGAAACTAAATTTTCGTGATATACAGAAACCTAATTGGAGGAATCGATTTTTTTTAAATGCATACGTTTGTACTCGTTGTGTACTTGTTTGTACCAGTTTTTTTTTCGTTTGTACCTCAAAGGGTTCGAAAGTACCGGCATTACAAAAAGTGCAAAAATGGTAAATCTGTCATTTTTCGAGATATTTGAAATCTGCAAGCGGGGATAGATTCCTAGTCGTTTGTACCCATCGAAACCACTGAAAGTTTCGTTTGTACCTCAAGGGGTTCGGAGAAACTAAATTTTCGTGATATACAGAAACCTAATTGGAGGAATCGATTTTTTTTAAATGCATACGTTTGTACTCGTTGTGTACTTGTTTGTACCTGTTTTTTTTTCGTTTGTACCTCTAGGGGTTCGAAAGTACCGGCATTACAAAAAGTGCGAAAATGGTAAATCTGTCATTTTTCAAGATATTCAAAATCTGCGAGCGGGGATAGATTCCTAGTCGTTTGTACCCATCGAAAACACTGAAAGATTCGTTTGTACCTCAACGAAAATCGATTCCTCCAATTGTAAAAAAATCGATTCCTCCAATTGGGTTTCTGTATATCACGAAAATTTAGTTTCTCCGAACCCCTTGAGGTACAAACGAAACTTTCAGTGGTTTCGATGGGTACAAACGACTAGGAATCTATCCCCGCTTGCAGATTTCAAATATCTCGAAAAATGACAGATTTACCATTTTCGCACTTTTTGTAATGCCGGTACTTTCGAACCCCTTGAGGTACAAACGAAAAAAAAACTGGTACAAACAAGTACACAACGAGTACAAACGTATGCATTTAAAAAAAATCGATTCCTCCAATTAGGTTTCTGTATATCACGAAAATTTAGTTTCTCCGAACCCCTTGAGGTGCAAACGAAACTTTCAGTGGTTTCGATGGGTACAAACGACTAGGAATCTATCCCCGCTTGCAGATTTCAAATATCTCGAAAAATGACAGATTTACCATTTTCGCACTTTTTGTAATGCCGGTACTTTCGAACCCCTTGAGGTACAAACGAAAAAAAAACAGGTACAAACAAGTACACAACGAGTACAAACGTATGCATTTAAAAAAAATCGATTCCTCCAATTAGGTTTCTGTATATCACGAAAATTTAGTTTCTCCGAACCCCTTGAGGTACAAACGAAACTTTCAGTGGTTTCGATGGGTACAAACGACTAGGAATCTATCCCCGCTTGCAGATTTTGAATATCTTGAAAAATGACAGATTTACCATTTTCGCACTTTTTGTAAGGCCGGTACTTTCGAACCCCTTGAGGTACAAACGAATCTTTCAGTGTTTTCGATGGGTACAAACGACTAGGAATCTATCCCCGCTCGCAGATTTTGAATATCTCGAAAAATGACAGATTTACCATTTTCGCACTTTTTGTAATGCCGGTACCTTCGAACCCCTTGAGGTACAAACGAAAAGAAAATTGGTACAAACATGTACATACCGAGTACAAACGTATGCACTTAAAAAAAAATCGATTCCTTCAAGTCGGGTTCTGGGTATTTTGAAAATTTTGTATCTCCGAACCCATTGAGGTACAAACGAAAAAAAAGTTGGTACAAACCAGTACATACGGAGTACAAACGTATACATTTAAAAAAAAATTGATTACTTCATGTCGGGTTCCAGGTTCACACAGCTGGGAAATCCTCATGGATACGTGGCAGTGTAGTGGATAGGCGAGGTCGCAGGAACGTTGTGACAAGGCTCCCGTGGCCACAAGAGAGGACCACTATTTTGAACACAGAATTTTTGGCTACAACTAGCAGGCAGGCCCCATCTAATGCTGCCCACTAATTTTTTTTTGCTTAGTAATTTCGCTTGATCAATGTATCCTTATCTTTATCCTAACCTTAAATCTTCAGTTATAGAAATTTTGTTCATTTAATATTTTTCAGATATCACCACCCAATATTTTCATATTTTTTTAAAGTATCCACTAATCAAAAACAGGGAATTAGAATTTATAGCAATTTGAGAAAAAAGCATTTTTGAAAGAATTAAATTAAAAATTTAAATTTGAAAAAAATATATTTATTCATTAGATTCCACACTAGACTACATATGTAGACGTACGTACGTATATCGTGAAAGCCATCACAAGGTTGTAAAAATTATTTTTCTATTACTATAAAGATTGACACGACGTTTACCATTTGTTGTCGATTAGAAGCCTCGATGAGTTAATAAAATCTTGAAAACAATGGTCAGCCACAACATTTAAACTAATATTCCAATAGAAACACCGTGGATTATTGTTAAACATGAAACAAAGTCTTTGTCTTCACATTCCTACATAACAGCGGTGTAACATTGACGAGGCGACATGTTTGTAATCGCGTTCTGTATGCGCCATCACGGAGGAAAATCGCGCGGCGCTAAAGCAACGCTTACATTATCAGACACTTTAAATCAATATTATGTTTGTGCACAAGAAATAAAGGTACCAAAATTTGTTGCAGGATTTCTCATTACATAACAAAAAAATAGCAACACATTTGGAAACACCTTTTTAACTAAGTACTTCATTATAAAAAAAAAACAGCTTAAAATGAAAGCTCGGAAACGAAAAGCAGGAAAAATTGAAGAACTCCTTGGATGAGTGGTTAAGGTGCTTGCTTGTCCTAAAGCTCAGTCTCAGGGGTCCCAGGTTCCATTCCCGGCAGGGTCAACTTTTAAAAGTTGGATGTGGTCTGGTGTCAAGGAAAGTACTGGCAGGGCACACTGCGTTTCGCAGATACTTGGGTAGCCTGTCTGGCGGTAGAAACCACCCCCTTACAGAAGGCCATAGTGAAATAACAGCATGTGTGCTGTTGTTTCTGTGAGTGAGTAAGGCACATGAACCTAGATAAAACAACAGACGGACTGCTGTCACTGTACAAAGTAAAGCACTGGAATTCCGTCCGTTGTTTTTTCTAGGTTCATGGTAAGGTATTTCCCTATCCTTAATCCTACTGTGATCAGCAGCGCACTTGCAGTAACTGTGGCGTTGCTCGTTATAGGCGATGGTACCCACCTACTATCAAGTGGTCCGTCAGCCATTAAAATGGATGTCATATTCCATTTCTCTCAGTGTTCCAGTCATATTCCAGTCCTATTGTTGCTTGGCGAGGTAGCCACATACCTTTAAATGACCTTGTCCTGCCTGTCATCCTTTAATGTAAAAAAGTAATATGTTTTAACTGCAACGAAGCGACATTTTATATACTGTTCCAGGGTTTTGAAGACATTCTTGGAGAAACTTTTGTCATTTGCATATGTTTACTTTAATTTTAGTGTGCGACTGTAAATGATCGTAACAGTTTATATTGCTATTCTGTTGCGAAAATTTACATTTTCACTTCTAATGTATTCTAAGCAATGCGTGTAAATAAAGCCTTAGAAAATCATTTGTGGTGTACATTTTTTTAACGGACCTCATTACTGATTCGATCTCGCAGTGTAACCCCGAGCATAGCCTTCTCCGAAGAGCCACGTTGAGCTTTCTTACGAGGCCCATAGTTAGAGACTACGTAATTTCATATTATAATCAAGAATTTAATTTTTAATTGTAAATGACATTAATAGTTAGTTAAAAGAAATGTACATATTTCGATATGGATATTAAATTATATCGACAACGATGTCCCCGTAAGCAAGCGTACTAAAATCTGTGGAAGCGGTAGACTATGACAATTGCATGTACACCAGACAAGAATAAAACATCACAATATACTCGTATGTTGCGGATCAATTTCAAATTTAGACTTTTTTTAACTGACTAAGATGTACATACACATAATCCTTATATTTTATAAAACAAAGTCCTCCGCCGCGTCTGTCCGTCTGTCTGTCCGTTCGCGATAAACTCAAAAACTACTGCACCGATTCTCATGCAGTTTTCACCAATGGATAGAGGGATAATCAGGAAAGGTTTTTACGGAAAAAAATGCACCCCTGGCGAAGCCGGGAGCGGGACAGCTAGTAAGTAAATAAAATAAATAAAAATGGCCTTTATTCTCTGACATTAATATACACTTTTGAATTAATTTTAATTACCGACATCGGCAATCTGCAAGTCAGGCTGTCCTTAACATAGGCCTCCTCCAGGATTTTCCATTTCTCTCTATCCAGAGCTGCTCTTCTCCAATCTTTGGGATAATCTTCCCAGCGTCTCACTGGTCTGCCCCTTCGACGCTTTCCTTCTCTTTGCTTACTTTTAGTAATTTAATTTGAAGTTTGACAGTTATCCGAGGGATTTAGGTGTGGTACCGTACAGATAAGTAAATGTTTGTTTGGGATCTGAAATAACTTTTTTCGTATCTACCTGTAAGTATACGAGTATGTTTCTATGCAAAAGTAACGTACCCTCGTAATGCAAAGCATTGATATAATATATCTTTCACACTGTTCCTAATGTAATATTACCATTAGCATGGAATTATTAATAAAATCTCAATATGCTCAACTTCTTTTTGCTTCCTTTGTTGTAATATAGAGATTAATTATTAGATTTTTATATATATCTTTTTTAATAAATTGTATTTAAGAAAGATTTATCTAAAAGTGCATTTTTGTATAGGTTTTAGTTTTAGTCTTAAGACAATATACACACAGCTTATTTTATAAAAGCCTCCAACTCGATTTAAACGCGCGTTGCCACGATTTGTCGTCGCGTTATGACAATGAATAAATGAATGAATAATTATGATAGCGTGAAGATTAATGCATAACGAATTACCCCTTCCGCAAATATTTCCCTATACTAGTCCTCGTTAAGAAACGTTCGTGGAAGGCCCTGTAACATGCTCGTAATTTTCCTACGAAAAGGTAAAATATGTATGTGCCTAATTTATTTTTGACTGTGGCACGATATTCTGTTGAACGTAGGATTTGTATGAATTACGATCATAGGATGCGTCTTTGTGAGCAATTTGGGTGTTCCGTCGGCAGTTAGCGTGTATGTGCTGTGTATACGTAACGGTGCCAAAATTGCCATCTTTCCGCTTGCTAACCGCGAACTGACGAAATGAGACAGTAATACTAACCCCAGTTTGGGGTTAATCCGAGATTTAGGATTCACGCTACTTTAGAGATTAGGACGCTCAGCGCCTTGATACGTCTTGACTAGAAAATATCATCTATTTCACTAGGATATGTTTTTAAATGGGGAATGGTTTTCCATATCAAATTATAAGAATAAAATAAAATACTTTTATTTTTAGTTAACTTGAAGGGCCACTTGAATGGCGGTTAGGAAATTTTGCGTTAAAGCTTTGTCTTTGCTCAAGGGTCCCTGGTCTTGGAAAATGAACTTTAAAAAATTCTTGGGTACTTTTATGACTATATTAAGATATTTTTTAGGTTTTAATAATTTCATAAGGCTTTTGTTATTTCAATTAAAATTATTGTAACATACAAATTCAAATGAACATTATTAAAAATTTAAACTTCTATCATACTATTGGGGTTCCCAGCTGATCAAGGTATAAATTATTTTTTACAATCATACATCTAGTAGGAACGAAAATAGCTAGCCTAGCTACATGGCAATCCACAGATATAAATCTAGACACTGCGTCTGGTGGTAATAATTCACCTCCTCACAGAAGACCTCCTGAAATAACAGCTCATGTGTCATTCGCAAAGTAGTCAGCGTAGAAGTAACCCCTATGGGGTTAATTGTGTTAATACCAAAATGTGGACTGTATGCGAAGCCGGAAGCGGATATGTGTGTAGGTGTATTCTCTAAAAACGAAGTGAGGGATTCCTCTGTTCTAGTCTAACATTGGAAGTATGCTAATTAATCTTTATTATCTGATTATACCTGAAAAGAAATTATTCTGTTCAAAAGATATAATTAATAAAAAATAAAACCTCGAAATCTCCTTTAACGGCATTTTAACAGTTTATTTATGTTGCTAATTAAGTTAAATTGTATTGTTTTTTGAAACTGGTCCTCATATAAATAGCCTTCGACAAAGTTCAGAGAACTCATAGCCTTAATAAAAATGGTACTTCAAAAAGAGTTTATAGAGAGTTGGTGTAGTACGAAAAACTACACCTTATGCGGTCTACAGAGAGGGTTGTTTTGGCGTGACGGCGGTTTATATTAGGTGGAAATGCTTCGTATTGAACAGGGCCTATTGCTGTGGCTTTCATCCAAAAGTGATGTAATAAGAGAGGATACGAGTTTGGCAGTACAAATATGTGAACAGCCTTTAGTCGTTGTATTGTTTTAACCTTTACAGCGAATGGGCAGTTTCATTCATGTAACAATATTCGTTTCTAACAAATATGTAACTCTATTACTTAGTACTTAAGTATTTAAAATTTCCGCACTACTAAGATTTTGAGTGAAATAATATGATTGTTAAACTCCCAAAACAATCATATTGTGATGCTTAAAATTATCGTAAAATATATAACATTAAATTTATTTGTACCCAAATAAAAGTTTGTTTTATGTAACAAAAGTCGCTGTACGCTTCTGTCTGTTTTATCGTTAACTTCTTCTAAACCACCCAATGTATTTTGATATGAAAAGAGCGATAAACTAGAAAGGTTTGTGTAGGTATATAATATGCAAAAAAATTCTATCTGTTTTTGTTAATGTAAGTTAGCACAACATTAATTTTGAAAAAGACGCTGTCTTGTCAAAAGCTATTAAACACTTCAACTATCAAAACAAAACGAAAATCCAGACAATTTTTCCATTTTTCTCTCTATAAGAACCTTCCTCAGACTTTAATTAATTTAATTCGGTCAATTTGACCAGCTGTTCTCAACACATTCAGCGATTAATTTTGTTTTTACAGATGTAAAAACAACGCATCGAAAGTAATGAAACACTACAATAAAAAAACGTAAACACTAGACCCTGTACACGTTGATTACCAATTAATTAACAAGTAATAAAATTCGATACGTAAACAGTAAGATAAGATCGCGAAACATGATAACTTGAACGCGTACCTGTTCAAGTTCAACACAATAATAAACAATTTGAAAAATTAAAACAGTTAATGCTCTGTGAAAACACGTGTTTATATTTATGAGTTGTACAATAATAATAGTAAATGTATTTTGTCTAACATATAACATAACTAGCTGGTGCCCGTAACTTCGTCCGCATTGAAAAATAAAAAAATATATAAGCAATATAACGCTTGACTTCTTGTTAGAAACAACTTTGGCCGGGCGTTAGTTTTTTTTATTTTATTTTAGATGATCCCTTAGGAACAGTACTTTTTCTAGATGAAAGGTACCCTATGTCCTTTCTTGTATCCCTGAAACGTGTTTGCAAAATTTCTTGATGATCGGTTCAGTAGTTAAGGCGTGAAAAGGTAACAGACAGACAGACAGAGTTACCTTCACATTTATAATATTACGTATTGATATATAATATATATAAGTAATATAGTAATAGATAGTATGGATTCTGTTCAGTTGAACAGAGGTGAAAATGTACACACTATATGGTGATAAGGTTCTCACGACGATATTTTGCGCGTCTATTGATCATTTTGATGCTCCGACATCCAATTAGAACTGGCGTCGTAAAGTTGCGGTTGCATCGCTTTGATTTGATATCACCACAACTCGTTTTCACTAATACGAATGTGGCCCTTACTTTGAGAACAACCAATACTGAAGCAAAATAGATCTAAATTTATATGTAATATTATTCCTATATATATGTTTACTGAAAGATTTTTAGGTTTTGTAAATATTGGGTGTTTTTTGTTTTTTATCTGATTCACAAAAAAGCACATACATAATATTATTTAATAACCCAATAATCTTAATTGATTTTACTGATCCAGGTGCAAAGACTATTTGATGTATCAAAGAACAAACTAAAGTAATAAAAAATACAAAAACAAATGTTCTAATACAAAACTAATACTTAATTGAAAAAGCAAAAAAAAAACATCTTTAAAGAAATAAAAATGAATGACAAAGCGTTTAGTTATTTTAGAGTTAAATAATAATCATTTAAAACGGAGTAGCACATTTCTATGAACACATAAGAAATTACTGAAATTCGTAGAACACAAGCGATCATCCAAAGTTGTTCAATAAAAATTCAAATTTAATCCGCGGTAAGCTGCAACAAATAAAAAGTTACGGTACAACAAAATATATGTGGGTTACATCTAAGGATAATCTTATTAATAGAATTGTAAATACTGGCTACGTTTTCAACAGGTCAAATAAAGCATTATTCTTGTGTACGTCGGTGCGCGGCGATAAGTATAAAATATAGGTAATTAAGGTAATAATATATGGAACGTAAATGTATTCTCTAACCTCATTAACGGAAAGTAACTCTTCGGATTTTGGAACCCAGTTTTTATCCAGCATTTATTAATGTTACAGATACGTATGTGGTGTTTAATGAATTTCTTGTTTTCTTTGAAGATTAAAAAGACTTATGGTGGAGATAAAGATACAGTTATTACTCGTGTAAATAATTAATTTAATGTAGTTATTTGTCATCTCAGTAGAAGTTCAGAAGCGATGTTTTTGTTATGCTTAGAAAAAATTTGGTATTTTTTTTAATCCGCCAAAGAGAAAGGTACCTTCAAACCTCAAACCCCTTAGTTTTAGTATGTTCATCTGGATACCGCAAGGTATAGCTGTGCCAATTATCAAAAGTACACGAATTATTTCCACTGATTTTATTAATTTTACCGGGCTAAAGAGATAATAATAAATTCGTTCTTTAAAATTAGAATGCCTCAGAATAATCTGATGACTAAGGGCCTCTTTCACAATCTCCGTGTAAAGTTCCAAGTAGGCTAACCGCCATTAGTCACCGGTCCCCGGGAATGATGGAGCAGATATACCTTTGTTTGTACGGGTAAAGTCCCAAACATTAAAAAGAAAATAAGAAAAAAAATTCGCCTATCGAAAAATGCAGTAAACCGAGTGCATAATTTAATAAAACCTAAAATTATTTCTAAAAGTATCTAATCAACACTTTACTTGTAGTTGGTGAAAGAGGCCCTATACGTTTTAAAAGAGATTCATTTTTAAATGAAGAATGTCACCTGGCGTAAACTCTGCCTACATAAAAAGATGAAAACAAAACTAGAATCGATGTCTGTGAGTAGTGAACACAAAAGCGGCATATATGTATATATATAAGTTAAGTATAGATATTTTTTATTGTGATCAGGCGATCAAATTTTAATAAATCGCTTCCTGTCGCACTATCAATTTAATCCGATAACATCCTTGGGAACGAAATTTATAACAACATGTAGTATTTAAAGACAATACAACTAAGCGGGCATTTATTTATGAAGAAATACAGGTAACATTTAATATTTCTTAATTCTTCTAAGCTTAATTGATTTTTGTATGTATTACCAGGTATTTACGAAAAAATTACAGCTTATTGTTTGCGGAAGGCCTATCGGTACCCTAAGGCCTCCTGGTACAAGTTACGTTAATGGTAAGTCGTAATATTTGAAATAAATTAATTAAAATGTGATCTTTCACGAAAATTATTATATTGCTTTTAATTCCTCATCACTAATAAGTCCTTTTATTTCAAACTATTTTCAATTAAATTTAACATTTTTGTTAGTCACATAATTCACAACATAATTTAATATTCAATTGATTTTTTAATTAATTAATTGATTTTTTAATTAATTAATTGATTTTTTAATTTATTAATTGATTTTTTAATTAATTAATTGATTTTTTAATCAAGAAATCCATAGTTTTGCAAGATTAAGCAATACTTGCGACCCGTTTCCTGCTTCGCACGGGTGCAATTTTTTTTTCTGCAAATTATATAAAATTATATAAAATCTTCCCTCGTTTAACGCACTTTCCATTAGTGAATGAAGTAGAGGGATATGGCCCTTATAAAATAAATTGGTATTGGTACGGTACATGTTAGGCGAAAGACTTCACTTCCTCGAGTCATCTATGGTCTATCTAAAAGCGTGTAAAAGGAAAAAAACCTTGTAACCGAGCCTGCTATTACTATTAATATATCAATTGAATGAAACAGTTATTAAAATTGTTATTTTAAATGTTATAATTAAAATATGACCTAGTGCCGTCAAATTGGGCTTCTATATGTCCGCAGCGGTAGAACCCTTTAATTACCTTCAACTCGAAGCTTATGTTATTATTCGATCAATGCGTTTAATCGATCCAGTTTATTAATCGCTTTATGCGTCAAATATTAAATAGTGCATTGAAAAGCTAAACTGAATTTTACAAAAATTTTAAGTTTTCCTAAAATCGCCATCTATTTATTGTTTTATAAAGAGGTGAAATTGTGTTTGCATGATTATACGAGTACACAAAATAGTTTATGAAACTATACCTAATGAACTAGGTACATTATTTCAAAAATTCTTTCTCTATCCTTTGTCAATGTTTTATTATTAATGGGTCTTATCATAGTCTAAAAAAACATAGTTGTTTAGTTAACCTTAGCCTTGCTTCTCAGCTTAAGCAGTGTTAAAATGAGAATTTTAAGACTCAAAATAATCTAGATCTTTATCTGCCAATAAAAGCATTGTTAAAATCTGTCTATTAAGTTTTGGCAAAAAGCTTATACAAGAGCTTAATCCGTTGTTAAACAATCACAGACAGATTTTCTATTATAATAAAAATATTTCTATTTATTATGTTATTATGATATTTTGTAAAAATGTCCTCACAGAGTCTACTCTCAATTAACCATTGAATCAAAGCTAAAATTGCTTACTCTGTAAGGTTGCCACAGAAGCGGCAAGGCGTAGCGGCGGCGGTCGGTGGTCGGTGCAGCCCTGAGGCACGCAGACAATATCGCTCCAGATTGAATTATCGACTCGATAATAGGATCGCAAGAATAATACCCCTATACGTTATTCCTGCTACTTTAATTATGGAAGCTATAGAACCGATTTGTGAACTGAACTTATACATATTGTGAACTGATCTACTTGAGATCACTACTTTGATTTTGTTAATAAATTTGGCATTTAGGTACTCATTAGTGGTAGATACTACAACAAATTTAATGGTAAGTACTTACCTACTCATGACGGTAACCGATTACGAATTTAACATGAGTTGACAAGCAAAAAAATTGGGAGAGAGTGCGAGTTTTCCCAATGCTGCTGCTTTAGTAGGTACCAAATAATTTATGGCCTATGGCTCGATGCGATATTTTTTTAATAAACCACGACTAAGTGATTTTAATTAAAATTAATTAAACTATAAAGCAATACACATTACACATTTTTGATCTAAAGTGAAATCATTACCTAGTAATGACATTTGTACTCAATTTTAAATATTTTGCAAGTTAGAAACGAAATCTAAAAGACACAAATAGAATAGAAATATTTGAAGGCAGTTTAAAGGCAGGTTGTTAGAAGAATTAACTAATGTATTCTGTCTAAAATTGCCTTAAAAATCTATCGTATACAAAGCGGTAACCTCAGTCAGAAGACGACCAACATCGATGACGACCACCAACTATAAAGGAAAATTTTGTTATATGACTGTCGATAGTAACAAAACACCAATTCATTTATTACTTTCATATCGAACTCGAATCAAGGATCCTTAACAATGTAACTAAGATAACAATCAAAATGGCGCCCGAAGCGTCACCAACTGTCAAGTCTTCTAAACGATCGCATTAAAATAAAACTTCTCAAAGTAATGGACATAAATTATTTAGTCGTACATGTCATTCAAGTCGGAGGACCTAAAGAAATACTCTGACGAAAGCCAGGTAGTTAAGATTTAAAACAAAAATATGAGATAACATAGTTAAGACGTAAAATTTTATTAGGAGCTAACAAAGTGGAGCTAATTTACGTCTCTTTGGGCTTTGAGATAACGTTACGTCGTTTTGAGGTATTTGTTAGCAATTCATTTTAAGATCTACGATGTTTTTGTCCCAAAAAAATTTAGAAGAAATATTCTTATAATTTACTGGTACAAGTTCCCAACTGTATTAATTATTTAAAAATACAGTTTTTCAACAAGCTTAATTTAAAAAAAACTAACTCCTGACATTCTATTGAGCCCAAATAATCTCTGCTGTAAATTGCTGAAGAGTTGGGTCTCACGCAGACTACTTGATGCTACAGCATCAAGTCAAGATTACCATGTCACGAAAATACCATCGAACTACACCAAATTTCAATCATTCAAACCCGTGGAAGCTAGTGAGAAATAGAAAATGAGCTGATGATCTTCAAATGCCTCAACAGATGTGATAAATTATAGCTATAGGCAGGCCTTTTTTTTTTGTCTCTTCTTTTTTGGGGGCACGCTAATTCTCGAAAATTGTAAGTCCTTAATTTTTTGAACTTTCCCCTATTTTTTTCCTTACTCCGTGTTTTGAAGAAAAAATAGAAATAAATTATTTTATTGTTTAACACATAATATCTTTGGAAATAAAACGTGAACTTATATTTAGTTGAGTAACAATAAAAAAAGCCCTGGCTATAGGGACCATCTGGATCACGTCAGTTTTCAAACAAAGATCCATCCGTTTGAGAGCTATGATGCCACAAACAAGACACACAGATACACAGGTCAAACTTTTTTTTATGTCAAGGTCGACAGACAGGCTGACAGTCCATTTGATGGTAGGTCGACGCATCGACTATAACACAAAAAATGCCACAGGTGTCACAAGTGCTCTGCGGATCATAGTAGGATTAAGGATAAAAGATTAGGAAAGGATAGGGTAGATCAATCTTATAACAATTAAACTATATAATAAAATTATGTAAGTCATTTAAAAAATATATTTAATAAATGTAAATTCAAATTACAAAAAATCTAATTATTATAATACACCTTAGGTTTTCACACACACTTAAAACCAAAGTCCTCTCGAAAGGCCCTCAAAATCACTGATTTTATTTAAGCGACAATGAAGCCTGGATTTAAGCGATTCGGAACTATGTTTAGTACTGTATATATCTTACTTTGATTTTGTTTATAATGAAGTGTAATTGTTGTAATTTTATATTTTAAAGATGACAAAAAGAATAGTATTCTGAGTTTCTTTCGGGGTTTCTTCTCGGGATCGTCATCTTGGCTTTTTTTTCCTATATCCTGGTAAATTTAAATTTATAATGACGATCATAAGTTTCTTGGAGAAACCTAACTGATAAATAAATATTTTGATTTCGATTTTTGATTTTTATAGATTCATCACTGGTGGTCGATCCAATGGTTGATAAAGTGCAATTCATTACAATACTAACTCCAGAAACCGATACACAGTGGTTACAAGTAAATTACACGAAGCACTCGTAATCTACAGCCAAGGGGCAAACAATAGAGCAATAAATGCGACTACCACCGACGACTCGAGAAAGCTACCGCGTATCGACAACAAATAAATCATAGACAACCTCGAGCGTTACTCCCGGCTCATAACTAAGAGTACATAGTTACGTTATTTATAACACTGTACCAAAACATATTTTTCTAAGTGTACTTAAAAATAAAATTTTATCATAATCATAATGGATTAGGCACTCTTGACACTTTTTAAATTATAACTTTAAAAAGTGTCAAAAGAAGAGTTAAAAGAAATTTAAAAATGTCTTAGCCTTTTCTCTTATAAGATATCCTCTATGTCTGTAAGATACGTTATGTATAATTTCTTGACATGTCAGGATGTGGAATTACACATACCAGTATTACTATAGAAATTATTTTATAGTATAACCACAAATATATTAAAGTTAAATAAATGTTATTATAAACTAAATAAATGTTATTATAAACTAAAAATATTCCGTAGAGAATTTTAATTGACACTTATAAAAACAAAATAAGATGAGAATAATTTGAACAACACATAAGTTACGTGACTAAAAAATTTATAGACCACCTAACTCTGTTATGCTTTAATAGCATTCTGTATATACTATTTTTATTTACTTATATTATTTCATTATATTTATCTATATTTACCTACCTGTACATACACTTTGATTTGTTAGTTATTAATTAAAAAGTGTCATTTAGTACTAAGCATTATAAGTTTGTAACTATATAAATATTTGTAGTTATACCATAGTAATACAATAATATATCTATACAAAAGCGTAATACAACTGACTGACTGACTTACTGACAAAGCTACCAAAACTAAAGGTGTACTCGTAAAAGGACTCATTTTTTTTGATTTTAAGTAGTTGAACTAAATATGGACACAATGAGTTATATAAAATTATAAGTGATTATTTTGAGGTGGCTATACACACCATGTTATGGAAACCCATAGAACGGACATACTCTATCATGTAAGTTATCTTTATTAGCTACTAGCTTTTGCTCGCGACTTCGCTCGCATGGAATGTACGCATAGGGTACCCTATGTCCTTTTCTGAAACCCAGACAACCTGTACTCAAAATTTCCCGGTGATCAGTTGAACGGTTTTGGAATTCATAGGAAACATATATATCCTCTCCTAACCTATAGCAGTGGAACCCTAGTCGGTATTATAAAAAGAAACCCCTGATAGTGCACAGGTCTATAGACTAAATACTTATAATGAGACATCCAGCTGTCCATCATCAAACATTCTCGGAATAAAAAAACAATCAAGAACTGCAAATGGAGGTACCATTCTAGACTCTTCAAATATTATGAGCAAGAGATGCTTACACGAACTATTTCGTCACTATAATCTTAAGGGCATCGGAGCATCAGGTGGAGGAAAAATCGGCTTTATTGCACACAAAATTAAATGCTACAGCCGTCTCTTTTAATAAGATAAGTCGATTTTATCGGTTAACTGTTCTTTGTTAAATAAACATTTAAATTTTATTTTTAGAAGCCTAATTATTTACGAAAATATATTTTTCCACTTTATACATACTACCGTGGAATGCAAACCATAAAGAATATCTTTTCTAAATAAACCAGAGTATTTTTTTTTCATACAATCAATGTCAATAACATCTCAATTTAATTATTAGAACAAAATTTCATTTTTTTTTTTTTTATAAAAAGGAGTTATACTTTAATAACATTCCCATGTATCAGCGTACAGTGTGTCACTGTTATGCGTCAGTATCACCCGCGTCAGATACCACCCAAAGGCATTTAGATTACATCAAGCACGCGCGCTCTACGTCTGTACGTGAGTCTACCAATTTCACCATAATTAGACTTGTTCTCATGAATGCTATGATCATATCCATTGATACATATACTGATAGTCTTTAATCGACACAACTGAAGCTGCTTCTTGATTCCTGTTATTATTATTATTCTAATATTTTTAATCACTCTAAAATCATAGTAAGAACAAAACAAATCACAACACTTTCAACTGTACAAATATTACATTTATATTGTAAGGTTACCTTGAAGTTTATACCTTTGAGGTTGGTTTAAAAAATTACTCCGAATTCAAAACTATTTATATTTTAATTTTATCAAAATCGGTTAGATGATTGAGGTGTTACTGATGGAAAAACAAACTAGGTACCTACTTCTGCATCATCATATTTGTATATATTATGTATCATCAGTTAGAGCGTCAGTCTGCTTAACCGAATTTTACAAAAAAAAAATCAATTATTATATTACTACTAAACACTGTTTATTCGTCAACACGCAATTCTTTAAAACAAATTTCACTGTCTTATAGTACAATCATTATGTCGATTTGATTCAATATATACATATATATACTAGGAGCGATCCAAAAGTTTACGGTAATATTATAAAAACCACAAGAACTATACAAGCAAATATTTTATGTGCTGAGGGTGTAGGGGGGTTGAAGGTATCTTTTTTCAGGATTTTGCTCAAATCGCGTTCCACACTTTTGGTTCTTTAACTGACCAAATTTTATATAGAAACTTTTGTCAGAAGTAATCATAATGCTATTCGTACAGATATTCGCGATATGAGTAAAAAACTTGAAAAAAGGTACCTTCAACCCCCCCTTGGATATATCGCAAGGTATAACTGTACCAATTTACAAAAATACACGAATTATTTCCTCTGAATTAATTAATTTTACTAGGCTCATATAATTTTTTTTTAAACATGGAAAAAACAACACAAAAGATGGAAAAAAAGTTTTATTTACCATCAAAAACAAAAGATTTGAATATTTAATGGAAAAAAAATTATTTCTATTATTTCTATTGTCAGTAATCAAAAGACCAATCGTAATTTGAACTCTTCTCTTTACGCTTATGATTATTCTTTTCGCTTTTACCTTTAGATAAACTATGTCCATTTCGAAAAATTTCCCTTTTGAAATTTCTGTTATTATCATTTCTACCATCACAATAATCTGAATATTTACTATCTTTATTAAAAAGTCCACGTCTGTTGTCAGTTTTCGATGCCTTACTGCTGATAGGTGGTTGAGGTTTTGTTAAGCATTTCAGTAAGTCATCAATATAGACTTTCCTCTCCATTGGATAGCCACGTGCTTTCTCGAATCCTAAAATATAAAACTTGTTTTAGAAACATATGCAAAATGTATGTAGTCATTGGCAACTTGCAGTGAAGTGGAGCAACAGGAAAAAAATCCGCGTCGTCCGATCAGTCGGACGAAGCAGTCGGATAAAAATATGCCGGATAATAAAAAGAGCTAAATGACTTTTATAAAAAAAATTGTGTATTGCTTAAATAAAATTACAAATACACACGTACTTTTAATAGCAACCTTCGGCGTGACTCCAAGACGATCTCGCATGTACCTGCACACCATGTAACCCGTCCTATTGAGCCCGTGTGTACAGTGAACTCCGATCAGCTGGTCTGGAAGTAAAATCGCTTATAAGAAAATCATAGAAATTAGAAAAATAATTAAAGTACGGTGCAGGAACACAATCCCAATTCTTTGAAAAGGTATTTAACAATATTCAAATCAAAGAGATAGTTGTGACAAAATTGCAGAAAAAATACATTTAATAGTAAAAAGATAAAGTAATCATTTACAGTTCTAATTTGATACTTATAATAATAACATGATGATAAAAACTAAAAGGCGTTTAAACTTTAGATAGTTTATCAACACCAATAACATGTTCTCGTATGAAAAAAAAAACATACTAGCGCACTTGCAACCCCCACTTTTTGATAGTATAGTGACGGTACCACTAACTATCAAAAATACCGTCAGAGAACAATAATTTTTAATCCTGTCCAAAAATTATTGCCGATCTACATAATTAACAAAATACCTACTGAAATATGCAAATTCACCTTTTTTATGTTAAGGTCGACAGACAGGCTGATGGTCTACTTGATGGTAATGGCATTGCCTATAACACAAGCAACGCCACGGGTGCTGCAAGTGCGCTGTCGACCCTAATAACTTAATTTAGTACTTATTATCTATTGAATCTTAAAAAAATATATAATTCTCTAAGACATCCATATATCTAACGGTGGCTACATCTCATATCAAGCATCTAGGCAATATTATATAAATATTATAATATTCCTAAATTTAGTGAAAATTCTAAATATTCCCGAAATAGAAGTTCATAAATCACACTAAACAATCGTGTACTAAAGAATTCATATGAAAAATATAGTTATAGACATTATTAATATTCGATCAATAAACTTGAAAGCGATCTTACAGAAAAATAAACGTAAACCCATATTTGTTTCTTCAAAATCGCACCGCAAACAGCGAACCGAGGGTCGTTGACTCCCGCCCACTTGCAACCCCATATAACCCCGTCAGGGGTGACTCGACGAAGGTGGGGGGTATGAAAGGAAGCCATGGCCGCGGTTTGACACTTCCTCAGGAAGACAGCGGGAATGTAATTCCGAACTAAGTATAGCTATCGTCAAAAGCTACCAATATAAAATAGCTCACGCGACAAAATGATGCATAGTAGAAAGAAAGAAAAGTTTATTGGTGTTTGAAAACATAATAAGGACACATACCTAACATATAATATGTAAAATACCAAAGGGACACACGACTCACGACTTATAACTCATGACGAGCACAAAGGCCACGTACTAATTTTGTACTAAAAAGTATTTGGCTATCCAACAACATTATGAAACCAATTTTAATTTTTTATTAAATTTACTCATTGCGACAAACAGAACATTGTATAAACTAAGAAATATTCAGAATGATATAGAAATAACAGATACGAGTGACATGACTTCGTATGACAATGTATAACGTTATTTATTTATTTTATGATATACAAACTAGAAGAAGACACAATTAGATATGAACGTTAAGATCTGCGTCAGCTGGTGATGATGGGCAAAGTAGCTGGAAAAAGAAAGGATGGGCGAAGAAAAAAGTCGAGAGTGGACCGGGATAGCTAACGCAGTTGAGATGTTCCGAAGAACAAAAGACAGAGAGGACTGTTCCAGGCTGATTGCCAACCTTCACTGGTTGGAGAGGCATTGCAAGAAGAAGTCGATAGACAGATAGTCGATAGTCGATAGATAGACAGGCTGACAGTCCATGATCGACAGACTCTGTCAGTAGGATTGTGGGTTCCTCACCGAAACCCAAACACATATGCTATTATTTTACGGTGGTCTTCTGTAAGGGGGTGATTATTGTCGCCTTATTTACGGGCTCTCCAAATGACTGCGAAACACAGTCTGCCCTGCTTTTACCAAACAGAATATAATAATATTCTAAATTAGACAAAAATTGTCACCGGTTAGACAAAAATTGTTTATTGTGATATAGTCGTATTCGAATGTAAAAAAAAGAATGGGGCGCCTCTTAGCACGAGGCAAAGAGTTACAAAAAACATATTGTGTATGCGAAATTCCCACGAAGCAGCCAAGAGGTAATGCATTTGAGGCATTACACATGCAAATTCATGCCAACTCGACTCGAGATGTACAAAAAAAAACACATCTCCATTTACAACAATCCATCAAGGGAGGCTTTCGCCGGCAACTTAATTAACGAGCGAGCCCGTACTCAATTACATAAACAAACAATGAGCAATAATTTATTGTTTTACATAAAATATCTCGAAGTACAAGAAATTTATGTTATTGTTGTTTTATTGTGTACATTATTGCATAAAAAAAACTCCAAACTATCTGTGATGTATTATTTTGTCTGAGGTGGAGCTGACAAACACACTGCCTTTCGCAGTCATTTGGGCAACCCCTCTGGCGGCGGTAAACATCCTCTTACAGAAGACCACCGTGAATTAACAGCATGTGTGCTGTTGTGTTTCGATGAGTGAGTAATGTGTTATAAGCCACCTACCATCAAGTGGACCGTAAGCCTGTCTGCCGACCTTAACATTAAAAAAAATCTTATCCTATCAAAACTACAGCGCTCTTTCATGCATTACCCGGCATTCTAGGCAATTCTAGCAATCTAGGATCGATGTGGGAGATAAGCTACTATCCATAATTATAAAAAAATCCAAACATACAAATAACTCTACAAACTATCACATTTACAATATTAATAATATATGTACTGTAAATTTGAAATTTTTTTCTTAACTTAAAAATATCATTAAGTCCTATTTGATGTCGAAGTGTAAACTTAAACTTAACATACAAAAAATTAATAAAAATTATTAAATAAAATTTCTATATATGTACTTATAATTTTGACATTAAAATTCACTATTATACATTTATTAACATTTAATGCAATTTAATAAATTGCGATTAACCTTTGTTTCCATTTAATACATCTTGTCTTGGTTCAACTGAGAGACAACTATTAAATACATATATATTGTTACCGATTCACATGCAAATCGTAACTAAGTATACAATAATACATGTTACCACTTGAAGTCAGTCACTTAGCATATAAAGCGACTACATTTCTAATGTAATAAGCACGATAAAAAAAATAAACATAACACTGGTAACCGACCAGACAGGCCCGAACAAACAGACAAAAGGTATCAAAAGAAGGCGTTACGTAATTATAATAACGATATTTGTGATGAATCTTATTGTTGCGTAATTTGGAAGGGCTCGCCATAGCCACAGGAAAATATAGAAGAGAAAAAAAAAATAAGAAAAAAATCGGCTACCATCTCCTATTAAACAAGCAATGGCATAAATGCTGCAAATTCGCGGTCAATCTTAGTAGAACTAAGACTAACAAATTGAAAGAGATCAAGAAATGGACTCTAGCATACCTTACTCACTGACTGAATCACAAGAATGTATGCTCTGTTATTTCACGAGCTGCACAATTTATGACTGCACTAGACTAAAACACCCAGACCAGAGCAATCTTTGAAATGTTCATTTCCGAAGTTAACCCAGCCGGAAATCAAATCCGGGAAAAGAGCGCTAAGACAAGGCTCGTCAATTGTGTAGATTATATTATGTTGTTAGATCACGAATTACTTTATTTTAATATATTGTCTTTCTTTTTATATTGGCAATTTTTAAGAATAAGTAAATGCTCGTATAAATAAGTTAAGGTATTTTCATAAATATATATGACTAGCTGGTGCCCGCGACTTCGTCCGCGTTGAACGATGAAAGGTACCCTATGTCCTTTCTGGTGTCGCAGACAATGTGTATGCATAATTTCATGGTGATCGGTTCAGTAGTTTTTGCGTGAAAGAGTTACAAAACATTCATACATACTTTCGCATTTATAATATTAATACGGACTAGTTGAACCTGGCCACGCTTCGCTGCGGCGTACGCGTGGAAGGAACGCTCGCTTTTTTTGGCAAAAACCGCGATAACTTGGCAAAAAGTTATTCTTGAATTATACACATTAACCATCCTCAGAAAATCCCCTTTCGATCGATACAATGAGGAATAAAATCAGAGATTAACAGATGGCGTAACCGTAACCGCGCTACTTAGTTAGGGCAAAAACGTCACAACGGGTGAACTGAATGTAAATGTTTGCAAATATCCTACATTCAGTTTACAGAATAAGCGAGGACTTTTCCAACTGTGTGTCACACGCGGCACCAGACTAGAATAACCAACAGGGGCATTATAAGTCAACGACGAGCATGGAAATATTTCACATTTCTCAACTCTATGCGAAAAGTTGCGTTTAGTTACTACGGTCGCACTCATCTCACAGAGCTCGATTGTTGACAATCGATGCATTGTATAGGAGACGAGTCGATATCGATACGGGATGGTTCGCCCACGCGCGACCCCCTTACATCGTAATCGGCTTATTAGGATTTTACCGCACGCATTCATGTGACTATGATGTCAAAATCCAGTTGAGACGTCCAGCTCACACTATTCTTTTGTAAATTTCATTTTAAAAGTACAGACATATATATTTTTTAACATTTTCCAATAAATAAAAATCGTATGTATAATTTAAGTGCAGAATATTTAATACGCAAGACGTTCAATCACTCCACACCAGTCAATCAATAACCAAGTGGTTTGTATATTCTTCAATCTTAAATCTCACTTTGCTATTTCATTCATGTTCCCGTAAAGTGCTCATTAGCTAACCTACTGTTTCACAACGTAATTATAAACACAAAAAAGAGTCAATAGTAATATTAAACTTAAATTTACAAGCCAAAGCCCTTCGGCTTTATGTTTCGTGGACTAATATAATAAGCCTGGTTTATTGGTAACGCGTTAAATGCGAGTTTTTAAGCTCTATGCAAATGGATCAATAAGTCGAATAGCATCAAAATTAAGTATTATTTGCTTATCAATATGCTTAAGGATAAATAGAATAAATAATACGATGCGCACGCACACACATTGTACCTATATAGTCGGAATGTGTTGCCACATCTTCTGGCGCCACGCGTGGGCCGAGATTAGATGAACAGATGACTGATTAGGTATTTAAGAATATTAATTGTTAAAACACGTCTTCGTTCTTTCGTTTAATATTTTTATTAAACAAACGAGTGCGGCCTATGATCATATACAAATAAACATATACATAATATAATTTTGACGAGCCCTTTGGTCGAGTGGAGTTGCTTTAACAGTCTGTCCCAGGTTCGATTCCCGACAGTGCCAACTTTGAAATTATGGTTAGCTCTGGTCTGGATCTGGCAATTAACAAGGCAAGTGAAATGGCACACTGCGTTTCGCAGTCACTTGCGCAGCCTAATTCTGTCGGCAGTGACCACCCCCTTACAGAAGACCGCAGTGAAATAACAGCATGTTTCCTACCCCTTCCTAATCCCTTATCCCTAATCACTTGTGCTGCAGCGCACTTGCAACATCTGTTGCGTTGCTTGGGTTGGTTCACAAGTTAATAAAAAAATATATATTGCATAATTTCAGGTGTGATCTACGGGGCTATTATTGTTGCACAGGGTTATAAGCGACATCACATCTAATGGGCCGTCTGCTTGTCCGTCAGTTATTCTCATAAAACAAAAGAGTTCCCTTCAATACACTCAATTTACGTAAAGAATTTATATGCGAGATGTTCCACGACAAATAAGAATAAACGAAGAATAGTTGCGTTTGAAGATTAATGGCGTAAGTTCATCAACTGTTTTTATTAAAAATATATTTTTGTGAATGCAATTGATAATATAAATTACACCACTTAAAATATAGACGAACGTGAAAGCGAAGCATTTATCACTGACTACTTCTAATAGCGGGAGCACAAAAGTGCAACTTTGTCTGCGAGTTGATATCGCAAAACTAGAAGCTAGTGAACCGAGACGCAGCTACATATCTAGCTGCCACATCAACAAACTTGGTGAACGCATTGTAGCAAAACTCATTTCAGTGTAAAGTCAGCTCAATACTTTTAAGAAAGTGCAATTATAAATTTAGAGAGCCTTATCTGATTCTTCAAATGTTAAAACTAATTTGTACAGAAATTAAGTTGTTTTAAATCTACAAAAGCTTGTCCTTTCTAAACGCGAAGAAATGGTGTAATGTAGTACCTACCTACAGAACTTTTACAAAACCGAATATTGATGTTTCATTAATTAATAAATAAATAAAATAATTAAAAACCAAAATAATTCTAAAAACTTAGAAAACAAAGCCAATAAATATACGATAATTTACTATAGCTGCGATAATTTTGGTATTTTATCCAAATAAAACATATTTTTGATAGGGAACTACTTAGATGTTTTGTTAACTGTGATCAGTAATTGTAATAAATAACTATATAAACCAATAAAATAAATAAGTTATTCTTTTCAATATAAATAAATTTTACATATAAAAAATACAAAACAAAGTTAGTATTATATTGTAATTATATATTATATAGATAAATAGCTGAACCCGACCACGCTTCGCTGTGGTTTTCTTTTACGGTCAACGGTCAGCGGCTGCCATGACAACGGCTAACTGCCACTTTAAATGTGGCAGCGGTTATCGTTGGCGAGTTAGTTCTCCTCGCTTTCGGCAGATGGCGTCGTATAAAAAGCTATTTTTCTCGCGATCGAGATTATATTATTACGCAAAATATAGATAAGATCAATCCTTGAAGCGGATATGTGTAAAAATTTCAAGTCAATTCATCGGCTAGTTTTCGAGTTTTTGAGAGATACACAAACCAACACAACATTTTTATATATAGATGAATATGTAGTTATAGTACGTACATATATATTGAAATTATAACCAGCGTTAAAAGGTGCATGACGTGTCGCTATTACTAATGTTTAAGTTGAATATTACTTAATAATTATTGTATTGTAATATATTTTTCATCTCAAAAAAAAATCAATAAAACATCAATAACATACAGCTAAAAAGGTTCTGTACTAAGACGATTGTAAAGTAACTCAAGACAAGTTATGCAAATTGAAAACTTATTTTAAAAAGAAAACTATCCATTAGCATGAGTGAACAACAATAATAAAAATACTTCACACGAGATGATATTGATCACTTATCAGTGTAGTCAAGTGGCAAGTCATCTGTCTGTAATGGGCACACAAATCATCTATCAATCTGCCATTCCCAAATTGTGACAGTCTATATGTTGAAGTAAATATATTAAATCAAATTAGCATTAGTATTCAAGTAAACTCAATATTTACAAAAAAAATTTAGGGATCTATGTCATTAAAAGTCACTTGGTTTAGATGAACAATTTATTCTGCCGTTTATTTCTAATAAAGCCGCGTTCCACTGGCGTTATAAGGTTAAAGAAATTGAAATAAATTGACACATTATAAAGCCATACTGAAATTTTCTGGATTGTGATAAATAAGGCGACATTTAATTTATGTTTATTAGTCCCCCAAAGTTTGTGTCCCCAAAATTTATACATTTTTGCAATCATATGAGGGTTATCTCCTATAATTTTTCTTGAGTTCCGAAGCGACGGTATTAGACCTACCATCAAGTAAACAGTCTGTCAGCCTTCCACCTATATCATAAAAACACATAAAAATATACTCGTAGATTAAAATTTCTAACTTTCGTTTCATACAACACTATTCTATGAAAAATCTACAATCCGTCCGTACTAGTATTATAAATGCGAAAGTATGTTTGGATGTATGGATGTTTGTAACTCATTCACGCAAAAACTACTGAACCGATCACCATGAAATTTTGCTTACATGTTGTCTGGGACACCAAAAAGGACATATGGTACCTCTCATCGTTCAACGCGTACGAAGTCGCGGACACCAGCTAGTACAAAACAACTAGCGGGCTTTTTTTCTGCAATTTATATATAAAAAAAGCCTTCCTCCTTTAACAGTCTTCTAATAGTGAAAACCAAATTAATATTCGTTGGGTAGTTAAAAAGATCTAAACGTAGATACACAGGAACAGACGGCGGGACTTTGTTTTACTATGTAAAGAAGATACGTGTTAGTTAATAATATAACTTATAGTCAATAACCTAACCCAGGGTTATAACCCAGGGTCTTCTGATTGTAATAATATTAATCAATCGAAATTGTCCCTTTTTAAAATACGCGAACTTTCATCTTCGACAAATCTCACAAACAATATTTCCGAACAGAACCTAACATTTTGTCGTTGTTACTTTATTGTCTATCTATTATATACTAGCGTATGTTACACGATACTATCTTGTTATCAGTAAAATTTGCGTGTTTATGTTAACAATGCTATCGGCGCGGAAGTGCGTGCAATGCTTGAAGGTGGCAAACCTTCAACATACATTGCATACATTGCAACGATTAAGACCACCCCTCGGGCACAAACGGTAGCAAGTGTGGCAACATTCCCCGCTCATGCGATATCGTGTAAATCAGACCACGGTCCCGATCCTCTGCCTGATAACGAGTGAAATATGAATATCGTCGCATTACCGCGCTCCCGTCTTGCACCAATTGTATCGTTTATTTGTCTGACCGACGTCTCTTATGTCTCTCCCGTAAACCACCTTTGAATCACACAGTATCGCATAATGCAAAAGATTAACTGATTTAACACATCACAGAACTTTAAACAAAATTGTCGTGCCACTATAGAATATCTAAACTCTGATCGATTGTTCTCAATTTTAAAACCATATATTTTTTAAATTGTAGCTTCAAAAAAATGTAAAAACTAAAAAATCATATCAAGTTGGACATTGGGCATCATCACGCAATCTAACTGCGGATTAGCTGGGTACACTTTCTCCTAACTGAATTATATCAACGCTTCTGGTATGAACGTTATATGATCGCGAAAAAGTATTAATTATATATGTATATATTATGGGTTTTATTTATATAAGCCGAAATGAACTCGGTAAACCTCCCACAATACTTTAGAGTTATCCATTGGTGAAACGTAAATAGAGATAACCACAATGTCAATTTTGATTAAAATTTTGTCTAAATTGATCATAAACCAAGCAAGAAACAAAGTGTTATTATTAAAATCCCAATATCAATAATGACAGCAGGAATTAAGACCAAGATCAACATGTATCAATACCGTTCTATATTATTGGCAATTTCCATCAACTACACTCATTACGTGTACAGTCATTAAACATTATGTTAACTCACTAAAGTGGGCAAATTTATTATCATTTAAAATAACTATTATTAAACTAACTATTAAAACAAATGGGCCCGTCCTATTTTTCCCCGATGCGACGTCATCTATAGCAAACTATTATAAGATACAAACATCTCACTCAATCTACTTAGCGACACTGATAAACGGTCGTTACCACGAAAATGCCGACAGATACTGGTATTGATTATAATTAATTGAAACTACCCACGTAATCAAATAAAAGCTAGTTTTTAGTGATCGAGACAAACAAGGGCGCCCATCGGTAATTAGAACTTAATGAACATTGGTAATATTAAGTCGGGTACACCGTGAGAAGTTTCACGATAACCACGATTTGTGTCACTGTAATTAAAAGTGTAGCTGCCGATAAACTCGGACGTGCGGACCAAACCTACTTGTTTTGAATGCTATGAGTTATTGATCAGCCAGCTCTACGAGACCTCACGCATTCCGTTCCTCTCGTATACACACCGATTAACATGTACGAATTTCTATAGCTCTGTTATAATTGGACACTATTCACATTCCACGTTAAAATCGAAGCGGTCTTTAATTGAAATCGTGTGTTGCGTCCAAACGTCAATGATAAGGTCGTATATAATTTTGTTGACATTTTGATGTAACAGAGCGACGCTGCAAATTGACTCCAGATGAAACTACAACCATTCGTCGCAAGAATAACGCTCGGGTATCGTGTCACATATAAAGCAATAGAAATCTGAGAACAGTCACACAATGAAATAACGATTAGTGACTATAAAGAGTCGTCTCTTTATGGTGGTCTCGTAAAGCAATACAATTAGGCAATGGCTGGGCGTACATTAACACCTCATGGCAACCTCTTCACCCACGCGAAACAGCTTAGCTTCTAACCATTAGTGAATTTAACCTACATCTACGTTCACAGTACATAAACTGGTACGAGGAAAACTTAAATAAACTAACAGTACAATGGTAGAAACCGCCTGTTTAGATGTATGTAGATATAATATGTGCCCTGTTGAGTGTGTGAACAGATCTCACCCGTGGATGACCTGTGGTCGATAAATAGAGCCGCCGAGATTTCCTTACTTGTACGGCCACTAAAGTAGAGAAATACCAATACGAGCCTACATATTGTACGGACCAAAGTAATCAAGCGCGTTAATATATAACGCAAACAAAAAAAAATCTGACTCACCGCAATTTTGTTCCAGCAACTCGTCAATGGTGTTCATGAATCTGGAAGTAAACAAAGAGAATTATCTCACCAAATTTGATCACACTTTCCGTGAGAATGGACTCGTTGAAATTCAATAATACTTAATAACCTCTTAAAAGTGGAAATAAAAATTAGTTTTCGCCGTAAATTTATCGCTTTTATATACATATTATTTCCAAACACTATTAAACCATAAAATCATGGTCGAAAGGTAAAATGATACGGCACAACGGCATTCTTCCAATAAAACATTTAATTGAATTTTACAAAAATCTACGGTATCCCGTCACAAATGAAATGAAATATTATCATGTATCGATCGCAGCGTGTCGCCATACTTTAATCGATTTTTTTACACCTAAAAACCGCATAACTTGTGGGCGTCTCTATATTACAAGGCGTTTCTGCCGACCGACAGAATGCGCTCCTGCCAATTTGATGAAATATGTTTGTTTTTATCATAACGAATGCCTTCCAATATTTGCAGTGAGAGTAGGGTTGTCACACGATCACTTTTAAATCGTAACGCTTCTAGTTAATAATCCAGTTGCCATTACTTTAGTTAGGACAAAAGGTCAAATAATATCTAAAGTGTGGAAGCTGCTTGGAAGATGTTCATTTCTTTCAATTTATTTATTGGAAAATAAATATAACCTATGTATATGGGTAAATAAAATAAACCAACGAATAAAACACAAAATATGAATAAAAGCAAAAATTATAGCATTCGAAACAATACACCCTAAATACACCGGATTTAATTATTTATATTATATCAGCTGACAAAATATACTAACATTATAAAACACATTATCTACAATAAATTAAAACCATTTGAAATAAATAAATTACAAAAATATAACATATCTTTAAATTTAAGCAACAAAAACATAAAAAATCAAATTTTATAAATGAATCAGTTCACAATTGGAAAGACTTGAAAAGCAACACCGGGGATCGAAAAATACAACAGATATACTAAAACAACTAATAATAAAATTAGCTCAGTTAATTATGTGACAACCCTATAAGGAAGCCGACAACCCCTAACCCCGGAATTGCTGGAATGTTTTCTAAAATAACTTGCAGGGGTGGTCCAGCAACTAGAATTATTCATATTTCGACTAAGGGACTCCCTTTATTAAAATGTAAACGCCACGGGAAATCTTAAAGCGTTGATTAAATTTTTCCAAAGTTAGACTTTGAATGTGGTAAAAATTATGGGCCGTCATGTAAAATGGAATCTTTTGAAAATTTGCGTGCGTTTCTTTTATATGTAACTCCTCTGACACCGCCACAATAATTTATTCAGCTGCATCCCAGAGTTTACGACATTCTATCATCGACATTCTCATTTAAATTTTAAGTCAAACGACTTTTAGCTAAAAGCACGTCATCAATTATTCAAATGTATTACGCTCCTGTCGTCCATATTCTGATCTAAAAATCTTTACATGACATAGCTCATACATAACTTTGAGTGAAATGCTCTTACAAGACACTGTAAATTGATTTGCGTAACATGATAAAAATTGCTTATTGATGGCTATATATATTTTTCAGTATATAGATCAGTATAAATATAAATAAGGCTGGCATTTTGACAATCTACTCGATGGAAGGTTACTATCATTGCCTATTAACACCAGCAAAATCAAACTTGGTTGCTAGTGTATAAGGAAGGAATAGGAGATAAGGTTCTGGCATCCCTTACTCACTCACCTGAACATAACATCACACGTACCTCATAGTGACAGATAAAACAGCACAAGAAAACAAGATAAAATGTATGAGTATAGAAGAATCGGAGTGGGGCAACCTTTTATTCACGCGCCGGAACCCAATACACCATAGCAAATGTGCTTTTATTTCACTGTGATCCCAGAATAGCGTCAGATTGACACATTTTTTGCTTTTACTAGATTGGGTTTCAAATCAGAGATAAACTTTAACCTTTTCCTTAACTAACAAAACTTAATTTTGTAAGCATGTGCGGCGCCACAAAACAAATAGTTTAATTATGCGTAATATCACGAATCTACACAATTTCACAGAACTCATATCAAGTAAGTCAAGTATCACTACAAATAGAACCAATCGTCAACAAGGTACTACACGACCAGAAAATATTACTGGAAATGTAGTAACAGGAAATTTTAAAGAAAATGCTAATTCAATAATCCTCACTTAAGAAGTGACTTTAAAATGTAATCCCAAGTGGAAGAGAAATCAAATGTTTAGTAATTACAATATAATTGACTCATAAGTACACGTTTATAATGACGAGTATTAGAGAAGATAATCGTAAAAGAGAGTGAAATATATTCAATTTAAAGGAATAAGCTCCATACCGTTTTGTATATACATTTTGTACATGCGGTGCGCGCTGTCCACAGGATATGAGGGATGTGCGTGCGTGACCGCTTTCCAAAATAAATTTACAACTAAAACTAAATTACATATAATAATTTAACGGTAAATTAGTTTGGGAAGGAAGAAGTGACAAAGTAAAACTGAATGAAAAAATATCCATTGGTGCTGCAGTCAACACTCAAGCAACGAAATAGTAGTAATAGTTTAAGTATTAACGAAAAGTTTCGTAGGTGAACTAAAGTCATCATATGGGAGGTGAATATAGAAAGCTGAAATGGAAATATGCATTTCACTCAGGAGGTGGTCCGTCTGACGACATAATAAAGGTGTGAGATGTTGATCCATGGGCCGATTATGGCCAGTAGTGGGCGTCTCTGGGCTTTCGGTCTCTTGGCTGAACAAAACTATGATCGAGCCATATAAGTGTTTCCCATAAACTAAAAGATTTTCCCATAAAACAAATTATTTATTTATTTTATTTATTTATTTATTATCCACACGTATTCACACACAAAATGATTACAATGTCTGGAAACCATTACCTATTAGGTTTGTCTAGACATTTACTTCACTTACTTCACGCCAACACAACAACACTACACCACATATTACAATTATAAAATTTTCAACATCAACATGCCTAACTAACTGAATCGCATACAAGATGCAATATCATGATAGAAATCGGAAGTAAAGTTCTTCCATCACTTATCGATACTATTCCGAGGATTTAAATATTTTTTTTAATATTAAATAAATTAAAAAATTAAATAATTATGGAGAAATAATATAAACATGGTTTATCTCGGCTAAAATGTGACCATTTTTAATCTCTTCTAATATTATAAACAGAATAGAAAGCGAATGTTTACTTATATCGAAACTAATGTACCCATTCGCATTTAAAATTCTTTCACTATATGAAAATTATATTATTTTACACACATATATAATTTGTATCTAACTCTGCCAATAGTGTTGAATAAGAAATTATCTTTAGCCAGTTCCACTCAAGCGAAACTTGAATCATGTGACACCTGTTTATTTGAAACTAGCTGTTGTACGCGGCTTCGCTCCCGTAACTTTTTATACTGGCTGATAATATAGCTTCCCAATAGTGAAAGAATTTTTCAAATCGGTTCAATAGTTTCGGAGCCTATTCAATGCAAATAAACAAACAATCAAATCTTTCCTCTATAATGTTAGTATATAAAAAACTGAAAAGCGTTATAAAATCACATCTTGGCTTAGTAGCATACTAAACATATGATATTGTTATCAACAAAGATAATGATGCTAATAGCAATGAAGTTAATAAACTTTGAAAACCGAGACCTATAAAAATACCAAGATTGATTTTAGAAAAGCGAGGTGCGAGTAGAGGGAATTGAATTAAAAATTGTACAGCAATATGAATTTTAGGTAAGCGTTTTCGACGAACTTTCTAAGCGTTTCCTGGCCTGTACGGATGTCATTATTTAAAATCTGTCAAAATTGTGTATTTTATTACTCGAGCGGCAGATCGAACCACATGAATTACATGCTTTCTTATTTTATACTAGTCGCGCCTTACGTTTGTACTATAATTTATATCTAACCGCCTTATCTGTTCGGTAGATCGCTCCCAAGTTATAATCCGGGTATTTTTCATGCAACACAGAGAACCGTGCCCCTGTGTGGCGTTACTGGAAAATTTATGTAACTACCAGCCATCGCTGCAATTATCATTGCTCCTTCGTACAACGACAGAGGCATACGTCTAGCTAGCTAGTCTAACGACGTTTCTTTATCTATGCATAACATTGAAATAAAATTCATAAGCCACAAGTAATTATAATCAGTAAAATTAAACTTGTCTGTTGAGCAATAAAATATCAAATTTACAGAACCATTACTCGGGTTTGACGATATGTATGCATAAAGCGCGCATAAAAATTGATAAGCAATTCCGTTGTAAATTAATTACGACTTTTATTTTTATTGAACATTACCAAATCAGTTCCTGGTACGTTATTGTAAGCAGTTTTTAATTACAATATGGATATATTGTTGAGAAAACTGTTCTGTTAATTCTGACTTTGTTTCTAAAAAACTAACAAACATTTTTATTACACCAGCCGTGTTGGACCTCACATACGCAGCGTCAGAGCATCCATCATAGTAGGTGCGTCATGTTGTTACCAGTGCCGGCATCCTACAAGCGCCGAAAGTGCCCCAAGCAGAGATAATAGGCGACATTCTGATACAACTAAAGATAAGGACCAAGAAGTTTCCCATGATGTCCCAGCATTCTTGAGTACGAAATAAAAACTGTCACAAACTAAGGGCAAAGGTTAAACAGAAACAGGTATCCGGGAACATCTGGAGAAAGTGGTGATCCTTGATTTAAAGCCTTGTTTGAAATGTGGCGCACACATTTATCGAAACTCCATTTCATATCATGATCACAATGACCACTTTTCGACATAAGTACGAAGTAAAGATATAATCCGCAGTTAAAGGAATCGTCAGGCCATCAAAGCTTGTTTTATGAATTAATAATTATTTATCGCTTTAATGAAGGTTAAGTGTTGTGTAGTTTATGTGTAATTTATGTTGTCGGTCATGTTTACGGCGTGCGAACTTAGCCGCCACTGGTGGCGCACTGCCTGCATGCCGTCGTCAGAGAAGCAATTAGTTGTTGATGCATCGCTGTCATTGGTTCGAATATGCACACGCGAGCCTATTTGAAGATGAAATTTATTTTACGCAATGTACTTTATTTATTATTCTGTACTGTGTGTGAAAAGTTAGAAAAATCCATAATGGTGCATTTAGTTGAAATTTAAGCTAAATCTTCGACATTCAGATTTCTCGCATTTATAAATAAGTGAGGATGGAGGATATGTGATATGTCGCGAGCAAAAGCTATTTAGAAATAAAATAGAGCTAAAAATTAAAAGCCATGTGAAAGGTCTAATATAATAATATTTCCAAAATTAGATCATACATTTAAATAAAAGTAAGTTAAAAGCCCATCAAAAATCTTGTAGAAAGCTATAAATTAATTATTATATTTGTTAACATAAACTTATATTGAATCATAAATGTCTGTACGCATTTATTTTATATAAGCAATATAACTTAATTACGTTCCGCTCGTTATATAGGACTACAACTTTAAATTTTGTCTTATTATCTACACGTATCTTTTATCAAGTGATAAAAATTGAAAAGGTTTCCATTTATTCAGTACAGAGGCAGAGATATCATTTCCGATATGTTTACGTCGGGAAAGTTTAGATATACCCTTAAATAGCGCTATCGAAATCGTGCGAATTTTCTGTGGTTAGCCGTTTTGCCTAAAGCTGAGTTCACGTGATACACTTAGCGATTCTTTTAATTTTTATGTCGTGTGTCGTTCGTGCTGTTACTCCGGAGATAAATATTTGATTCATTTTAGAATAAAAGATTGTTGGCTATTAAAAGAAGCGGTAAAAGTAACAGACAAAGTACATTGAATACAAAGTGTTTGGCATCCGGGTCACCTAGCGCTTTGTACACCAGCGTTTTCTCCTTCCAAAAATGTTTTTATTGCGTTATAGTTCACATTAGTTAAACGGATAAAATATCTATACTAATATTATAAATGCGAAAGTATGTGTGGATGTATAGATGTTTGTAACTCTTTCACGGAAAAACTACTGAACCGATCACCATGAAATTTTGCATACAGGTTGTCTGGGACACCAGAAACCAGACGCAGTTTCATACTTTTGTGTAAAATACAGGCTCTTTCCACCAACGATTTAATTGCTTTTCAGAAGCTTTATAAGGGAATGAAAGCTGCACTTCGAATTTACACAAGATGCTTTCAGTAACTACGTAAATAAATTTTAGTTATATAATATTACTAGCTGTCCCGCTCCCGGCTTCGTCCGGGGTGAAAATTTTAAATTTTACTTAGTTGTTTAAAAACTTATTTTAAAAGTTATCTGTGAGTTCCATAAAATTCTCACAGATGGCGGTGTAAAGTAATTTATAAGTCTTTCTCATATAATAAACAAATAATTTGCAATCCTATCCTATCTTTTAAGTTGGACCAAATTACACATAGTTACGAAGTTTTATCAAAATCGGTTCAGTAGTTTAGGAGTTCATCGACGACATACAACGTGCCACGTAATATATATATATATATATATATATATATATATATATATATATATATATATATATATATATATATTTGTTTTTGTGACCATTACTTTCAGTAATACATGCACAAAAAATTGAACACTAAATTAATTAATCAATAGAGACATTATAAACCTAGCCTTATTGGCACTTCACTATTAAATCTCTAAAGAAATTTCTTTAGTGCCAGCAATGGTATAAATTTCTCATGGCTTTTGTAAAAGTTAAGAATAGCTCGTGTAACAATCATAATCATAATGCATACATAATAAATATATTGTGTCAACTACTCAGACTAAGGTTTAACTTGTAATATTGAGAATTATAACGTTAACATAAAATATACTCTGACGTGACATTACTCTGTTGACGTATTTAGTTAAACTGTGGCGCCACTATAAAAGACTGATATAAAAAACCTTAACAAAGAAAACACGCAATGAACAAAGGTGAATTAGTTTGATGTGTGAATGATTTTAAGTTATATATAAGTGAAAAGACTAAATGTAAAACGGTAAAATCCAACTTAATAAATAAGAAGAACATAAACTAGAAGTTTAATTGTTTACGCCTCTTGACTCAAGACTACACTTCAGAAGTGGGATTGTATTACACGCTCACAAGGGAACAGCAAAGTAGAAAATGAGTCATTCTTTTTCACGATCACGTAGACCAAGCACCGAGAGGCGGAGGAGCCGAATTGACCAAAGACGGTTAGAGACACCACCACCTACTCGAGACTGCAGAAGTCGCAGTTCACAGCATGTGGGCGACTATCACGGTCGCAGCCGTAGCCATCAAATAGATAACTTGGTTCAGCAAGAACTACTATTGGAGAAAAAAAGGGACCAAATACAAAATTTGGAAAAAGAAGTAAGGAAAATGCGCCAGGATCTTTCACATGCAGGTACTTCGAGTGCATTGAAAGAGCGTTCAGAGTCGGCAGTCAACCGAGGGATTCCAGCAGAGCCGCGGGTCTTTTCGAAACGTCGCCGCTCCAGCTCAATTGACTATTCGTCTCAACGGAAGCAAAGGTGCGATGAAGACTCTACCAATGTAATTGTGCAATTTTTAAAAACACTTAATGACAAAACGGGGGATTGTGAATCGTTTGCCCACATTCAAAATGTTATTCCTGATTTCGATCCACTTTCCAAGCAACAAACTATTACCATGTGGATTAATAAAGTCGAAGAATGTGCTGATATTTATGGGTGGACAGAGAAGCAAACGATCCACTATGCCTTGCCTAAGCTAACGGGACATGCCAAAACATGGTATCAGGGACTACCCTCTCTTAGGCATTCTTGGTTTGACTGGAAGCAGATGTTACAAGATTCATTTCCTGCAACTGAAAATTATGCAGAAATTCTAGCGGAGATGCTTGATAGAAGGGTGGTTCCTGGAGAGTCCTTTGAAACCTACTATTTTTCCAAACTGAATTTATTAAACAGATGTAAAATATTTGAGAAACAAGCAGTAGACTGTTTAGTACATGGGATAGAGGATAGAGGTATACGAGTAGGCGCACAAGCTGCTAAGTTTACTAAACCAGAACAATTATTGGAATTTCTAAAAACAATTAAGTCTAAGGAAAATTTAGGATTTAAAAAGGATAGTAATAGCTCCAATAGGGACAGGAATTTCACTGGCATTTTGCCAACTATCGATAGCTCTGTAAAAAAAACTGAGTTTTCTAAACGTATTTCTCGTCGACCAGAGACTATAAATCGGTCAGAAACTATAACTTGTTTTAACTGTAAAGTAACTGGTCACCCAAGTTTCAAGTGTCCAAAACCTTTAATAAAATGCACCAAATGCAATTTCATTGGTCATAGCGCTACCGATTGCTTAAGGACCCTTGTTAGATCAACTGGAGATAAAAATGTGTTAGAGGTCACAATTAATGATGACACTAGTGATAAATATAAGGTTTTGATCAAAGTAAATAATGTCTCAGTTCCATGTCAGGTAGATTTAGGAAGCCAGGTTACTTTAATTAGGATTAGTGATGCTAGGAGGATAGGTTTCGCTTGGGAATCGGTTGATGGACCTTACTTAAGAGGATTAGGGAATATACCATATTTACCCATTGGTAGGGCTCTTGTTTGTATTGAAGTGCAGGGTGTAAAAGAGGAAGGAGTGGAGGTTTACGTCATTGATGATTCCCTTATTAATAACCCTATTTTATTAGGACATAGTTATACTGAGAGGCCTGGTATAAAAATAATCAAAACCGATTTAGAACTTCTTTTTGAACGAATTATACCTAGTGATGAAATAAAGGTACACTTGGTTTCTAAAAATAATGCTGTGATTCAACCTGGTAAAACAGAAGTTCTAATGACAACAGCTAAATGCAACTATAATGGAAGCTTATATGTTAATGGGGCTGTCAGAGGATCTTTTGGTAATGAACACTATTTGTTACCCGGTGAATACCAAATTCATAATGGCGAATGTCGACTACTTGTTCAAAACATTAGTAGCCGTAAGATTACATATAAGAATAATACACTGGTTACCCGAGCGCGGTTTTTAGGGTTAACTAAAGAGGTTTCTAGCATAGTAACTGAAGTTCACAATCCCTTGCATGAGGTAAATATACTGATTGGAGACCAACTAACGGAATTTGAGAAAAAGGAATGTTTGGATCTTTTGACTAAGTATAAAGACTGCTTTTCAAATGGTTTTCATGATTTAGGTTATACAACTGTAACAGAAATGGAAATACATCTTGAGGACCAAACTCCCGTAGTGTACAGGCCGTATCGTCTCTCCATATTCGAGCGGAAGCACGTTCAGAACATGGTAGATGAAATGGTTAAATATGGCATAGTGCGAGAATCTAACTCCCCTTATGCTAGTCCTATTGTATTAGTACAGAAGAAATCTGGTGAGAAACGATTGTGTGTAGATTATCGCGCGTTGAATAATCGCACTAAAAGAGATCATTACCCCCTTCCACGGATTGAGGACCTACTAGATCAAATGTCGGGACAGACCTTGTTTACAACCTTAGATCTAGCGTCTGGGTATTATCAAATTCCCTTGTCTGAGAGCTCTCGAGAGAAGACCGCTTTTGTTACACCTGATGGCCAATACGAGTACACTAGAATGCCCTTTGGCTTGGCGAATGCACCAGCGGTATTCCAACGAGCTATTCACAAAATTCTTAATAAATCTAAGTTTGGCTACGTTGTAATCTACATGGACGATGTATTGATACCATCGAGAACATTCAAAGAAGGCTTACAACGGCTTGAAGAAGTCTTGTGCCAATTGCGTAATGGGGGTTTGACCTTAAAAATGGAGAAATGTCACTTTTTCAAAGAACGAGTAGACTTTTTAGGGTTCGAAGTTGACAAGAACGGAGTGAGACCCGGTACCTTGAAGACAGAAGCAGTGTCAAGGTTTCCCCCTCCCTCTAATCAACACGATGTGCGAAGGTTTATTGGCTTGGCAAGTTTTTTCAGAAGATTTATTAAGGATTTTGCTTTGATTGCGAGACCACTAACGGCATTACTGAAGAAAAATGAAGTTTGGCGATGGGACGACGCGGAAAGGAAATCTTTTGATACTCTCAAACGTTTACTGACTGAAAGACCATTATTGATTTTGTACAACCCGAATGCAGATACTCAATTGCATACAGACGCAAGTAAGTATGGCCTAGCAGCTATTCTAATGCAAAAAGACGATAATGATACCTGGCGTCCAGTATCATATTATAGTCGACAAACCACGGTAGATGAGCAAAAGCTTCATTCTTTCGAGTTAGAAACGCTTGCAGTCATCAGTGGCTTAAACAGGTTCCGTACTTATCTAATTGGCATAAAATTTACGATTGTTACCGATTGTCATGCTTTACGCAGCACATTTACCAAGAGAGATTTAGTCCCTCGTATATCAAGGTGGTGGATCCAATTTTTGGAGTATGACTGTAACATAGAATACCGACCGGGTGATAAGATGGCCCATGTAGATGCGCTCAGTAGAGGGCCCGTTGGTGCAGAAGTTGAGCTAAACCACGTACTTGATGTTTTGACTGTAAATATAGAGGACTGGATTTCTACGGCCCAAATGGCAGATGAAGAAATAAGGCGTATTAAAGAAATCTTAGAGGATCCTGATACACCCAAAATTGTTGCCTACATTAACGAATACAAGGTAAGGAACGGCAAAGTTTTTCGCATTATGGATGAAGGAAAATTGAGATGGGTAGTGCCCAAAGGAGTACGTTGGCAAGTACTAAAATCTAACCACGACGATGTAGGTCATTTTGGATTTGAGAAAACACTTGAGAGGATACGTTCTATGTTTTGGTTCCCTAAAATGCGGACTTTTATAAAAAAGTATGTGTCATCCTGTTTAGAATGTGCGTGTCACAAGATTCCATCTGGAGCTAAGGAAGGTTTCCTTCACCCAATACCTAAGGTCAGTGTCCCTTTTCATACTTTACACGCGGATCACCTTGGACCATTTCCAAGAAGTAAGCGTGGCAGTATGTACATTTTAGTTATAGTGGACGCCTTTACCAAATATGTTACACTGTATCCAGTTAAAAGTACAAAATCGAAAGAGTGTGTCAAAGTCTTTAAAACCTTCTTCAGTTATTTTGGTGCTCCATCTCGTTTAATAACTGATAGAGGTACTAGTTTCACCAGCAAGAATTTTGAGTCTTTCGTGCGTTCAGTAGGCATAAAACACATTTTAAATTCTGTAGCCACACCTCGAGCTAACGGACAGGTCGAACGGTATAACCGCACGATTTTAGCTGCCTTAAGCAGTATGACTCATGACAAAGCTAACAACATTTGGGACACTTATTTACCTGATGTTCAGTTGGGGATAAATACCACTATACACGAGGTGACAAAAAAAACTCCTACTGAACTTCTTTTTGGAAGAAAAGTGATAAATCCAGCTCAAGGAGTCCTAAACAATATTTTTGATGATGTTGAAAATACGACAGTAAATACAAATATAGACGAAATTAGATCTAAAGCAAAAGAGCTTATCGATAAAAACCAGGAATCAAACAAACAAAGATTCGATAAACGCAGAAAAAAAACCATTGAGTACAAAGAAGGGGATTTAGTTAGAATTATTCGTGCAGTTGTAACCGGTTCGGGACAGTCAAAAAAGTTAGAATCAAAATGTCAGGGTCCTTATAGAATTGTTAAAGTACTCAACAATGACCGTTTTGTGGTAGAGGACACCCCTCTCACCAGAAAAGCAAAAAAATACAAAAGTATTGTGTCTAGCGATAAAATTTTTCCGTGGATGAGTTTTAATGCTCCTGCTTGTTCCTCAAGTGATGAATGCGACGATAATGTACCTAGTTAAGTTACTTTGAAGTATTTAATGTAAATATTCTTACTTGATAATGATTATTAATAATTGTATAATATATATAGAGATACTTAGATTGATTCATTTTGTCGAAATGTCGTGTGGGGCATGAGTGGCATAAGGATTTGTCGCCCCAATGAGATGCATGGCATTACGACTAAATGGTGAATACTGATTCATTTGGTTGGAACGTTATGTTGGGCAGGAGTGGCGTATGATTTCGTCGCCCAAATGAAAAGCATGCCGTTACAATGAAATGACAATGGGATGTTGAAGCGATATGGTATGGTAAAAATGATTGGCGTATGATTTCGCCGTCCAAATGAAAGGATGATAGTGAGTTATAAGTGATAGTGAGATTTGAAATGTTAGACTTAAGTTGGATTCTAGTTTGGTTTTTCTTTTCTACTTTTCCATTTTACTTTTAATTTGTATAATTTCGCCAATTAATTAAGTGAAATGATTCTATACCCTTGAATAATTAAACGAGGGGACTCGTTTTTCTGAGGATGGCCGACTGTAACAATCATAATCATAATGCATACATAATAAATATATTGTGTCAACTACTCAGACTAAGGTTTAACTTGTAATATTGAGAATTATAACGTTAACATAAAATATACTCTGACGTGACATTACTCTGTTGACGTATTTAGTTAAACTGTGGCGCCACTATAAAAGACTGATATAAAAAACCTTAACAAAGAAAACACGCAATGAACAAAGGTGAATTAGTTTGATGTGTGAATGATTTTAAGTTATATATAAGTGAAAAGACTAAATGTAAAACGGTAAAATCCAACTTAATAAATAAGAAGAACATAAACTAGAAGTTTAATTGTTTACGCCTCTTGACTCAAGACTACACTCGTCTGAAAAGTTTATAGACATATTGAAAATAAATACGTGTATGGCTTTATGATAATGAATGAATGAATTAAATGTTTTATTTCTTACTTATTAAATTAAAGAATTTTATTATATCTGATTATTATAATATTATTTTGTTGTAATTAATTATAAGTAAGCTTTCATCATTGCTATTAATCATTTGTATCGTCAAAAATTGGCAGAAGCGTTTTTTTTTTTCTTAGATTGGATATTACATCCAATAGATATTTGCATTAGTGTTAAGAATATATATATAACAATTATAAATAACAATATATAAAATTTAATATTAAAGTAACTGTGTCGAAGAGAGAAAATGGGTCGCGATTAGATACAATGACGGGAACATGTGTTCACATAGCACCACAACAACTATGAATCAGAAATATATGACTTATGTCACCCTCAGCTAAGTTGTAGTTTCAAGCTGCGTGCTCATAAAACCTATCTCAATCGTTATTTTGAATCACTGGTATTTGCGACACAAATTCGATGCCAATATAACGTATAAGCAGAAGTTATTCTCTGTTTATAATTAACAAGAACTAGTGTCCACTCTTTTTTTAGTCCCTCCTCCCTCCCACTCTTTTTCTAGTTTGTGGAATTTTAGAACTACTTTTTGCTTTCCTGCGGTTGAAGTTACTAGAGAAAATCTCAATTATATTTTATTTAGACTTAATTAAGTTTCGTTACTGTTTGTTTTCTTAACAGTGTTTGGTCAATTATTGTAATCATTACAAAATAAAAGAATAATATTGTTTTGCGGTTTAAATTATTGAGAGCTGAATAAATAAAATTAAATACTAAAATAGAATTTAATACAACTAAGATTCGCCGCTACCACAGAACAAGTCAAGATAAGACGTGAGACTCTTATATAAATATTATGTCAATAAAAATTAAACCTTACCGATCGCCTTAATAGAAAAACTATATTTATACTGAGACCGTCAAGAAATGATAAATCCAATCATTTTTAATCTTTCATCAAAGGTGTCCTGATATTACTGATACTAAAACATACACATTTTCGTGAGATGACTTATTGAATGTTTATTAAATTAAGTAATTATGCTAACTATTAACTTTTCTTTGCAATTATTATGAACGCGAGAGAAAGTACAAAAATTACTTTTCACATCTTATACACATAAATAAAAATATCATATTAATTCAATAATATTAAACCCCTATTATAATAATAAACGCATAGTTCAATTGAACGTCAACGGTACAGTCGCGTTTAAACAATATATTGAGAAAAGATGAAAAGAAGTTTGTACAAACTATGTCATTACAAGTGACTGTACGGAGCCCTTTAACAATGGAATCATAATTTATTAAAGAGTACAAGCTGCGAAAATTTATTAGCAAAATTAAGTAAAAACACAATGCGTACATATCAGCCATTAAACAAGTGGGTAGAAATTAATTAGCATCATGAAACGTCGGCGCCGATGACACATAACTTTGCGGCGTTATGTCCGGATTACTCAAAACTTTGATAGACGTGAGTAATAGAGTAATTATTTCAAATGGCATAATTAAAATGATACTCTTAGAAAATGGGTGATGGTGCGAGCCGTGAATAACAATATTTTCCACGTATTCGTTAAAAAGGACATGGTTTTAATTACTGAAATAGATTAGCAGATAGATAAATATAGTTATTATAAATTAAAATAAATTTCCACTGCTAATATTAAGTTTGTCAGAAAAATTAGTCTTACCAAAGAGATAATGAAAATATATTTAAAACTTTTAATTTTACACATAAACAATCGTTGATAAAATATTCAATTATTTAAAAAATAAACATTTAAAAATAACATGTTTGTTATAACAATTATTTCAGTGACATAAGCACATTAGTCTTAACTATTTAGTGTAGTGTGGTTACACCGTACTAAATATAATAGAATATGTAGGTATATTGCATAGAGATAAATTTTCTAAATGAAAAAAAATATTAAAGCATATTTTCCTTCGCAAAATTCGTAAGTAAATCTTGTCTATCCTTTGTCTGTAACATTTGCACAGCTAAACAACCCGGCCTATTCAGACGAAATTTCATACTTAGACAGTAGACTAGATTTAAAAAAACATAGCTCTACAATCCGTGGGTAAACTATAAGAGAACATAAATAAATATTTTAAAATCGCAATGGCAGCAGAACTAGTTTGAGTTTGTTACCACGACAAAAACATAATTACGTATAATGAACAGAACAAGCTAATCAAATCATGTATTTGAAGGTTTCGTAACGTCTTTTAATTAACTTCCAGTGTACGATGCAAAGACGAAATTTCGAAAGCACTCAAGTACCCCAGATAAATATATGTACATGTCCAATATCTCAATTACGCAACCTTGTGTGGTCCCACTGATTATATATGTATAAAACCTTTGCCTTATTATATGAAAACAGCTCTTATATTATAATAATCGATATTCAAATCAGTCATTATTCCGAGTTAAGCTATAACAACAAGTGTAATTGGCTGCGTAATAGTCATATTATTAGTAGGTATTATCGAAACCAACGATTTGGTCTCCAATTCAATTTAAATCTAGTTATTAGTTGTATTACTTAATGCGTGGGGAGAACTTTTATGGATTAAAGACTGTACGTACAAATTGTACTCATACTTTTAAAAGAATGTACCTACTAATATTTGTAATCTCATAAAAAATTACTATGGAACATTTTTCCACACAAAAAGTCCGTCGACTTTATTTGTAGTCAATTTTACAAAGTTTTGATCACTGATCAAATTGATATTTTTCTGTGAGATTCTATTCCTTATCTTTAAATAACTACTTTTTTATAAATTAAAAAAAAATTTGCTCGAAATTTTATCCTTCGAGGTTAGGTTTAGTAAGTATTTAGCAGAAAAAGTCAAAGGGTGTTTTCATAAAAAAAAAAAAAACTTTTTCTGAGGGATCATTCAAAAATATAAAAATTAATTAGATGATAGCATCTATAGAGAGTAGTAAAGATGAGAAGGCAACTTTGAGTGATGAATACCGTCATAACAGATCCATATATCGTTATGTTCATAAAAGTTGAAGGAAAATATCTGGTCATGGTTTTGGTGGAAAGGCTTAGTGGCAGTAAATTTGGACAATGGCCGTCGGTCGCCATATTTATGTGTTTGTTATCATGCTCGGTCTCCTATCTTTAGACTGATTTACACTACTTTCAACAAAAACACTCCACACACTAGCTCACCTAATGCTCACATATTTCACTAATAGGTTGCTCTTAGCGAACTTAACTATGTCTTCTAATTACGGGCAGCAGTAACATCATTTATGAAACGCAATTTTCACTTATCTTACAAATTTTGTTTCAATCTTATGTAATTTGAATAACGCGAATTCAATGTATTTAATACAAACAAAACAAATAAAATTGAAGGGTCAATCAGTGATATATAATGGTCTTTATTTGTTTTTAAAAAAAAGCTCGTAATATTAAATAATTCAAAGACAAACAAATAAAGAAAGATATATCTGTTTCTTTCTGTTATTTGTTTGTCTAGATTACTCTCTGAAACGGCTGAACTTATTTTGGTCGGGCGTTTTCACTATATATTAAAGTAGGTACTTACTTTTGGTACTTTTAATTCTGTAAACATTTAAGCATTCTGTGCAAAAATTAAAAGTCACCGACAAACGTTTATTACTCCCGCCTAAAATGGGTATTGGCAAACGTTTTCATTTTCTTTCTCTGATAAAATCTAAATTCCGTAGTCATGTGCTTTCGCGCAGCAGTTTCCAAAGGTCAAGATAACCATGATTGTTGCCAACCTGTGTAGAGAAGCGGCACGTTAAAAAAAAGACGAAGTAGTCATACAACCATTATCACAGTACCTAACGAAGATACAATATTTTGTAACAATCCCACAAACATGGACGTGGAACAATTCTAATAAAATATTTCTTCTGCAATACTATTCTATATTCTACGAGTATAGTACATACCATTAGTTCAAAGTTATTTGTTAGACATAAATTTTAAGTCATAAACTGTCACAACTGGAAGTTTTTAGGTAATACTGATTTTCAAAAGCTAAAATTTTACGCGTATTAAACAAGTAGCAAATATTAGTGTTTAAGTTCAAAGTCAAGAAGTCAAACCACTTTTTTCGGTTTTACCAGTTATCTCGACATTAAGCTGAGTGAACAGTCTAAAAATAAAAAATGACTACACACCATGCGCTAAAAGAATTACAAACAAAAAAAGGAGAATGAAAAATCTAAATACGGATTTGTCGCGTTGTGGTACGCAATCTGACATGTCAATGCTAGGTGTAACAAAAACTGAATAGGACGTCTAATAAAATTTAGCTATATCATTCACTAGGTTACTAGGCACAGTAAGAAGATAATATTTACTAATCTAATCCTAACTCAATGTTATAAACACGAATGTTTGTTTGTTTTTTACGCTTTCATGCCTTAACTACTTAACCATCATTATTAAGACTATTAGCACCTAAGAAAAAGAAGCGCGGACGAAGTCGCGGGCAACATTTAGTGAAGTATATTTAAAGAAAAAAATCGTACCAACGAATGATACATTTCCAAGTATACCTATAAAAATCCTGTAGTTATCAGAATTTATAAGCAGGCTGACGAGTACACGGGTCTGGATGTAATGACGACATGATTGTTGACAGTCGACATGGAAAACAAGTAAAAATACGGCTGTGATAAATGAATGGCCGGCACCGGCAAGGCACGCGAGCATCATTACAAGCGCGCGTTGATCTTGTTCAACTAAAGGTCAGGACGAAGGACTTCTAGTGGAGATATAATGCAAACAGTACTTGAGTGTAGACAGGAATTTACAATATCTACATTTATTCATAGAATCGAACTTTATTTTCATGACCGGTAAAAAATGAGGCTTATGAGGAAACCTGCATATATTCAATATGTCTTCAAATATTCAGTGATTATATCTCAAAGGAAATGATTGTACATAAAAAAAATCCTGTAGTATAAATTCTAGTTGTAACAGGACAAGCTGTGTTCTGTAATAGAAATCTTTGGTTCTGTATAAACTAAGCAGGTCGTTTGGAAAAAGTAACCAGCACCTTACAGACAATCGCCGTGAAATAACAGCACATTTGCTGTTGTGTTTCGGTGAGTATTTTTATAAAATTTACACACATTGACAATAGTAATGTTTGATGAAGAATCACATAATTTAAGGTCGTGAGCATACCAAACAAAAATTAGACACGGCATGTTGAAGTATATTGTCCTGTCATTAAGTGTACGTCCCTGAATAACTTTACGGGTGGCGCATTTGTCCAGTCCTAACTGACAAACAGATGCGAGACTCTCGAACGAGATAACAGGGGGCGAACTATCTAACAAACGCCGATGGTTATTTATGGCGAAGACGATCGACGACGAGCCGAAGCGTCGAACAAAAGACCAGACAAATGACCGAGATAATCTTTTAGTTAAAGCTCTTTAGTTAAGGTTAGATTAAGTGGATACGAGTTGTGATGCATCATTTCAATGTCAGTGCTGTTTACTTTACTAATTATTGTATTACTATGGACTTTATATGCAACCCATTTGATGATAAGTGACCGTCACCTAAGGACACAATATAAATAATATTTTTATTATACATAGCACTTTATTATTACTATCAAATTGTAACATTATTATTACTATTGTTTCGGAACGATTCTCTTTATACATAGAAATAAGGATAAAATAGACAATAAACTTCATCGTTTCCGTTTCGAAAATGATATATTTTTCTTATTTCTGCTTATCATCTAACTTGGTCTAATTGAAATTTTATAATAACATAAGATTCTTTTAACGTTTCCTTTAAATTTATTTATTATAACATTGTTAGATATTTTATTAACATATTGCTAATTTTAGACAAGTGTTTTAATTTCTTGCTATATTTATGTTTATATCTTTTTTAAATACTTTTCTTTGGGGAAGTCATTATTTTACAATTTTACTCAGAGTATTAATTTGTTGTAAATGCAAAAGATTGTCAAGTCTTAATTTGGAAGGTAAAGTAAGTATCTTATTTATCTTAGCTTACTAGTATTCGGTTTTGAACGAATGCAAATTTTTTTCTGCAAAATATATTCACAAACCGTTAAGCTGTTTTGAAGGGTTTTGAAGGGAATCAGTCCATAGAGATTATTAAATAATTAAATTAAATCGCTAATTAAATAACTAATAGGATCCTAAGATAGGTTAAATATAATAGGTTAAATTAGTCATTTGTAACGTTTCAATTCCGCATAAATATACAATGCAACCATTGTACACTTATGGCTAAATAAAATGTTTAATACGTTTTTTTCACGGACAACTTGTATAGTACACGCATCGGTACGAACGGCGACAAATGCCTTTCAAATTCCAAAAGAACGTGTGGGCGGCAGACGCGCCGCCGAGTGAACACGGGCGCTAGATGTGACCGGCTTCATTTCAATTGAATCCACCACCAGTGGACCATAGCCCTCGGGCCGGCCGCACACGCCCACGCTTCACTCAAGATTTATACCATTACCCATATTCGGCCTACGAATGGCGCCAAATCGACGGTTCAAATTAAAATCCACCGCGAATGCGAAACGATAGCGCCGAGCGGTTGTGCTTTGATCGATAGCTCCATGTTGCTGATTTACGCATCACCTTGTAAGGATTAAAGTCTTTGCAAAGATGTTATTCTGAATCACAACAAAAGCCTTGTTTAAGTCCTACCTCGATGTCACTATAAAACAATGACAACAATGCTTAAATATACGAGTCGTGGAACGGCAACAGTGGGCGCCACCGCGCCAGTATAAAACTATAAATGGCAAATTTCAAACAGTTATCATATGATGTGTATATTCAAATCATATATAGGTAAATAATACATTTTTTGTGAATTTGTTAGCTTGAATAAATAAACCAAATTTCTAACGCAAAAAATATAATGTAAATATTAAGTAACAAAGATTTGGTATGATAAAAATAATATTTTTGTTGAATTTTTGAAAATTATCTTTGTCTCAGAAGCCCAAATGAACTTATTACTTACTATTATTATACCTAACTACTAAATTAAAAACAAAAAAAACATGGTCAATATCAAAAAAGTGAGTCATAAACGTGGTTCACTCTGAATACATACACACATACATCTAAAGTAGTTCAAATTATGTTTATTTTATATATTGTGTATACAATGTCAAGGAGATCTTTGATGAATTTTCTACGCAGCCGAGCTAAAGAAAGTTCAACGTCGTGAAGACACTTCGCTTGAGAGGACAAAGAGAAATTAAGCCTATGTGAATTCGAATGGAATCGTTCTATCTAAAGTACCGTGTCAATTACCATCGACGAACGTTAAAGTTATTCCGAAAAATAAACGCAATTATATAGTGCGATTTCTTTTTAAAAAAACTTGCGAATCCTTACATATTATAAACAAATAAAACAATCTGTCTGTCTGTATGTCTGTATGTTCGCAGTGATCTTAAAAGCTGCTGAGCAGTTTTTCATGCGGTTCTCACTAATGGACAGAGCGTTAAAAGTTATAACTAAATTATAAGCCTTGTTTTTGATAATTCCATGAAATATGACAAAAGCACCGTCTCAGAATAAGTTTTAGAACCTTTTAACAGTCGCCTATTATTGAATAATTCGTACGCCTGAAGATATTTTCTGGAAGAAAGCTATCGGCATTTAAAACTTGATCTCTTAATTCTTTTGGAGTTAGAGAATCTTCACCGCTGGGCGTATTCATTTTTTTATATTTACCAAAACAGTACAAATAACGTAGTGATTACATACTCTTTGAGTACAAAAACACCAAGACCTAATGCTGAAAAAAAAGGTTGATTTCATTTTGTTTTACAATATTGTTTTTTAGATGTTGCGTTCGGATATTGCATTGACATTTTTATGAAAACCAAACATGATATTTTTAAGTAAATGATATAATGTTTACTATTATTTATATTAAATATTACGATTAAATAATACAATTTACAAAATTAAATATTAATAAATAAAATGTTATACCTGTGATTTAAATCGCTAGGCCAAAATGAGTTTCTGAACGGACCATTCCTTTTTTGGTTGCATTCGGAAATTGAATTTGACATTTTTATGAAAACCAAACATGATATTTTTAAATATGTGATATTAATGTTTACTGTTGTCTATTTTAAATATTACGATTTAAAAATAGCAATAATACTATTAGCAAACTTAAATTTCAATAAATAAAAACATTTTTTTTTTTTTTTTTTTATTTATTGAATTTATTTATTTATTGAGTTTCTGAACGCACTTTTTCTTTTTTCTGCGTCGAATAATTGCAAAATGTGGTGTTCGAATTACGAATCACACACAGAGAAAAAAAAAAACGATTAGGCACTTTTTTCGTGCTGGAAAGGTGAAAATTAAATTACTAATAGCTTTGAATGATACATCAAAGTATCGGAACTCAATTCATCCTAACTCCTAGGCATAGGTTTTAAAAATCACAAAACTAAGAATTTTTAAACACAGCTATGAGGTATTTATTAATGAAAGGTCTCCTGTCTATGTCCCCGTGTGATTTGTAACTAAATTTTAATATACTTACTGCTCGACCCTATTTTCCGGTGGTAAAACACGGCCAGGCATCAAAATCTTCTTATGTATAACGCCATGTTCTTGTAATACCTGTAAGTGTAGGGCTTGCTTTATTTATATCACAGTTTATATAATAGTTAATTAATCAAACAGTTCATAAGTGTTATATCAAAACTAGTTTGAAACGATCAAGTTATAATTGTAAGTAACTCAATTAAAAACATTATGTCGTTGAGATTATACGTGGCAAGTGGACCGTGACGAGCCGAATTTAAATGTAATAATCGAATGGTAAGTTCGGGTAATCTCGATGTCACTCGATGACAACTCCCAATCGGATTACTAGAACTTCTACGTCGAAATGGAATACTATAACATTCGGTGTTTTAATAAAAAGAAAAAGTCCTTATGTCATTAGAAATATGATTCATTTCGGAGACAAAAATGTATAATGTTAATAGTGTGTAACACGAGGAATTAATGCTGTATACAAAAATAACAAACAACTTTAAAGGAACTCGGACCGTAAATATTGCGAAGATAAATCAAAGGAAAAATATGAAGGATTTATAAAGGAAAGTTTCAACATCTTTCAAATAATAGATAAATAAACAAGTGAGCCGCCAGCCTGTCTGCCACCTTTTATATTATATTTAAAAAATGTAACATATTTTGTATTACTTTCAACTTTTGATTCGATTCAATTGAATTAAGTGTTATGAGCAGTCAGTAAATAGATAATACAGAAATAACTGTGTTGACGGCTAGAAAAACTGTTGCTCCATTATTTATTTTATTTAATATTTTTTTATGTTATCTTTATACATATAATAATTTTCCTTAGTAAACTCTATTCGTTTACTTTGTTTAAATAATATAGATTTTCCTTTTCCCTTACGTCTTGTTATGTCTATTTTTGTAATTAGTAAATAATCTATATTTTTTAGTCTTAGCATTTATTATGATATTTATGGAATTCGTTGGATTGGACTATACACATACATACAAGAACATTTGTTCTTTTTTACATTCTTTTAAAAAGGACAGAGGAAAATGTAAATAAGATTTTTTTTAAACATAAACATAAAATTACTATTTCATTTATAATGTAAATAATTATAAGAACATATTATTATAAAAATACAGTAGTAGCATTTGTATATATAAAAATTGTAGCCCGAGCAAAGCCGGGAGCGGGTCACTAGTGATATAATATAATTACATGTCATCGAATTTAAATAAACATCTAAACTATAAAAAATTCTATACTATTCTTTTATTACTTGCTAATTTGACTTTAAGCCATCGATGTCCTTAAGCTATATATATTTTTGGTCTGTATGCTTTGCTGCATAAATGCGTAATGATTATCGTGAAGCGACAAAGTAATATTATTTTTTGTCGTTATTCAATATATTAATCCGAGTTGACAGACGAGTCGGGCGCCGACGACACGCGCCTGGCAGCACGACACCGACCTGTCTCCGGGGATCACATCAACCGGCTAATTTGGACAGGTGTCGACACAAATATAAAAACAAAATCGTGTTCCAAGTTCCGCCTTTGTAAAATGATCCGGCGCTTAACAGATCTCGATTTCGCTCAACGGATTTATCGTTGTAAATATCTGTTAAGACGTTCAGAGGTGACACTTCTCAATACTTGCACTGACGAATATATTTCTTTGAGGAATTAACTTGTAGTTAAACATGGTTAAAGTTAAAGTATAAATTAAAAGAAATTAACTTAATTGCGTTGTTATATAACTTTAGGTCGCTTTTAAAATCGTAAACAGGTTACAACCCCCTTACAGTAGACCAATGTGAAACAACAGCACATGTGCTGTTGCATTTGTGCTGTGCGTAATCAATTGATGCCAGGACCCATTACATTGTTCATCGGCAGCGATCTTTCATCATCCTTGGTGTTCCTTGTATTATAGGTAACGGCAGGCACTTTGTATTAAGTGGACCATCAGCCAGCCTACCGATTTTTTCATTCAAAATATTGTCCTGTATAATATAATAATTTAAAATGACTGAATACGTCGGCCATCGTGACCTCAAAAATATTGCTGTGTGTTGCAGTGCAATCTGTTGCTAAATGTCAGTTAAAAAATACTAGCATCTAAGCTAAAGTATATGGAATTAGTAGTTTCATCTATGCATATTTCAGTTACAATATGTATGGGATCATATACACTGTTTTTTTTTTTTTTTTTTTTTAAATAAATTATATATGAAGTGTAGCAGTGATTGAAAGTATATGGCTGACAGTATCTGAACTTAATGGTAGATAATTACTGTCGCCTAAGAGATAAAAAAAAATATTCACAACTGATCGCGACGACTTTCGGTTGCATCATTGAGATTTTAGTAAACATTTCAATGTGCCTAACGTAACAGTCAAAAACAGGCAATCCTAATGGACATGAAACAAAGAGACAAACAATGAAAACAAGACAAACGCCAATTAATCAAAATTTTACTGGTATTTGTGTTCGACCAAACCGCGCCGCTGACAATTGTTTTATGGCCGAGTAAAATATCTATCGCCATATTGCTCGTTGTAAGAAAAATTTTGTAAATACGTCGAATGTGCGAACTACCGTAGTTATAACAACAATGCGGTATACATTGGAGAAAGCAATAAAACATAAAACACAAGCTTATGGAACCTTCGTAATATTAGAGGCGGACTTTTCGAATCTTAATATTTGTTAAGCTTATTCTGAAGAAAGATTTTATTTTTAGTTTTCTTTAGTGTCTGACTGATTTTTTGTGCAATTATTCAATAATAATAATCATCGTCATTTATAATTTGTTAATAATTTATGTAAAAATAAGCTGGATTGATAGGTGTATCATATAATTACTTATGTAGTAAATAAAATAAATGGTAACAGTAAATATGACAGCATTGTAACTTTTCCAAAACAAATTATGCATTTACAAAATTAATAATCAGCCATACTCCAACTAGTGTATTAATTTTTGGCTATCGCTTATGTCTCGTGCCGCTGTACAAGACTCCATGAAAACGCTACTTTACGATCGGATTATGCTAGAAGATGAATGCAAGGCAATCAGACGTAAGTGCGAACAAAGCATCGTAGCGGAAAATGTGACTTTCAATCGTAAAACTGAACATAATGTTATTGCTTCTAATACATTCCGGGCGAGCCTTGGAGTCGTGTCCTGTAAGGGGTTACCCCTCTATAACCGACAGTCGTAACTCCTCAACTAAGTATGTTGTACTGCGCTCGTCAGTATCTCGACGTTGTTACTTTTCATTACAACTAACAAGCACTTAAGAACATTTATGAGCTACTCAATCCCTGCTCCGTCCGATATGCGAGAAAGTAGAAATAAACACACCGTGAACAAGATATTTATTGCCGCGTGCAAAAAAAGCTAAACCTCAAAATAATACTTAATACAAAAGTCACTCACTCTTGGGTCGTAATACCGATGCGTGTTTGTAAGATCTATCACTGCTCCCAAATTAGGTATTTTTCTTAACAATTCCGAAATGTCCCATCTGAAAAGAGAAAAACACATTTTATAATAATGAATCACCTTTATATTTTACGCTGTTCGCTGATTATCAATTTTCAAAAAGTTAAGTGAAAATTCGACTAAACAGTGAAAATTAATGTGGCAGAAAATAAGACATAACATTGGGTCCGCAAAACTATATTATTAGGTATGTAATATCATATGAATACAAAAAATCACTTATATTTTAACTTCATTAAACAAAAAAGATAAAAAAATTATAAGATTTTTCGTTTTTAACGTTTTTACAGTTTTTAAAAATCAAAATATTAACGAGACAGTTATAGAAACAATAACTTTCTAAATTGTGTGGCGCCAACGCACCAAATGTGGAGACCATTTGCATACTAATAGCAAACAGCATCAACGAATTCAGTTTATTCAATTAAATCAAAGACACTTTATAAATGACAATAATTATGTTAACGTGTATAAAATATATACATGCATTTCGTTGACCTCTTAAACAGTTTCGATTAATTAATAATTTATAAGCTACCGATTTTTAATTAAATATGGAAAAAATATATATTTCATAACTGGCGGTCTAACAAAAAGGGTTCAGATTTTTATGTGTTACATACCTAGTTGGAATCATGAATCTTTTTATCATCACGAATCACGAACATATTTTGCCAGTAAAAAAGTTTTATTTAATGAATACCCAAATAGGTATATTATTCGTATCAATGTCGTAGTTGGCAAGTACACGTTGTAAAGTAAAACATATTTTACTTTTATGAAGTTATATAGCCCGTCTTGCGGCAGTAACAATCCCTTATTGATATATTTAACCCCCTGGTTTGGTCTCCCCTATCAAAGGGGTGATTTGGTAATCAAATCGCTCACATTTTAACTTCCTGTTCTTTAACATCATCTTAACATAATTGTTGTTTATTTTAAGATAATAAAATACTTACATGTGTTTTATCTCCTTCTTGTTTATTTGTACTTCCTAAAACAAATAAAAAATTGGGTTTTTAATTTGTTTAAATAGCTGCATTAATTTACAGATACCAATAAAGTATTACATATTTTAATTTAATTCATTAACAGTGTAGTAATAAAAACTCCGAACATTATACAAAAATATGCTTATTAAAAAAAATATTTCCTCATTGTTATACATTTAGCTAACTAACATATAATTAAAATACTGACACTTTCTAATAAAATACTGAAAACTCTATAATTTATAGTATATAGTAATACATTATTATAAAATATGTAGAAACAACCCCTAAACTCTAAGTTTCCTGGTAAATCAGACCTTGTTTTAAGTTTCCTTTGTATAGACGAATTGCCGTTTTATTTTCATTAAAGCTCTGATGATTATACAGTTTTCCTACAAATAACAAATGAGTACAAGTCGAGATCAGACAATTAACGCAAGTTTACTTCATTCATTGTTAGTTTATTCATATACGTTACTGGTCTCCTTTGGTGTTACAATGTCATCAGCACACATCCTTATGGTCATAGACAATACGTCTTTGAGAAAGCCGCACGTAGGCGACAGAGCACTGATAAGGGGGCAGATCAATCACCGGCTAGCCCTACCTGACCGGTGTCAGTGAACTTTAGTCAGCGAGGACAAGGGCAACCCGACGAAACCAAGTTACACGTATATCTGAAGCTATGATATATTAATTTGATGCCACGCTACAAACCCCTAGACCTTTTGAATAAAAAAAGAAGAGATTTAAAAATACACAGGGGTTATACAAAAATCGTTGGACATAAATCTTAAAACCCATCTTGATTCACCGCAGGCAAAAATTTTCAAAGGAAAATTTTCAATTTAGGCTAAAATTGTCTTAAATAAAATGTCCGAAACTCATAATAATAGGCTGTTTGAGTTGGTTATAATTTATCGACGGTGTTGACAAGATGTAAAAAAGACTATGGGCAAAATTGAAGCGCCAGGAGGTGTGTCTAAATGAGGTTAATTTTCAATTTGGATTCGCCGGTGGCCCTTTACAAATTAAGCGGGGGCCAATTAATATAAATTCATGCAGCCCGATACTTGGAAAAGTGCATAAATATTGGGCATAGCTACTTGGTCATGGTATCGATTAACATTTTATGAGATCGATTACAATTAAAGAACGACACGAGAAAGTCGACGAATTTTTATGACGATATCTTCTTCTTGGCAATACCAAGAAACTTTTGTCACTAATAAATTGCGATGTCATCGTAATAAAGCGACATAAATTCTCAGTTGAATCGATAAAGCAATCAACATGTAATACGATGTTTTTAATTTATAGCTCGAACACCTTATTAATTCATTATTATGAAAGTATAAGAGACAAGTTTTAGAAGTTCAATTCAAATGGCTTGTATTTTATTAAAAAAAAATATACGTGCAAGAAAATGACGATACATATCCTAAGTCTTTTGTCTTAAGTCCACAATTTTAGTAGTCTAACCTAATTATTGTTCAGAACTGAGGGTATTTCGTTCTTCCATAATTTGTAATACCTGTTATTTTTATTTAAAATTTTGTAAATTACCCTCATATTCTTAAAATCAAAAATGTGTACTTATAAAGGTGTGTAAAATGCAATGGATTTTTGTCATAAGTGAAACTATTGTCACTGGAAGAAACTGGTGTCTAAGATACAGGCTCGGCCTAGTTTAGACGCTAGTACTCAACCTAACTGAATGAAATATATTGAATAAGTATTTATAAATTATATATTCCTATTGTATATTATGTGTATGTGTAATGAAATACTTATCAAATAAATTTATTATTATTATTATTATATCGTGTTATTTATATTACAACAAATATTACATGTTCAAAAAGAAAAGAACCAACAAACCGCACTTGCAACATTTGAACAGACTTGACGTTCGTTGAGACGTTAAACAATCGCGACCTCATCGTGTGCACTCACCACGATTTTCAATTAACATTAAAGCACCGGAACAAATAAAAAGCGGACAAAGGAATTTATTGAAACCGCCAATTTCAATGATAAAAATTCGTTATTCGATGGCGTACAACTTTAGATCTCGAGGTTGTTGCACAAATACAATTGCCCGGTATAATTAACTTTAAATAAATACTAAATAGGAAACAATAATCTACTAATATCCCAAAGTGAGTAAAAAAATGTAAATTTGTTTTTATAAGGAGTATAATCTCCGGAAACGCTGCATATATTAGAAATTTTTATCTCTATTTTAAAGGTGCATTATCCAGGCAGACATAGGTTATATATTATGTACACTAACTCCCCCAATAGCGCCCGGGCGAAGCAGAGGCGCGTCGGTCTACTATTTAATAAATTAATAGCTCGATGAGTTGAAAATAAATATAAGAAGTGAGTAATCAATAACTATAGTCGCGTCGGAACGTGGTTGAGCAAAAAAAGTAGCAGCGCGCCGCCGCCGCCGCAAACAAGATTACAAATTAGTGTTCTATAATAATAGTGGCCTTTGCTTTGTATTTACAATTAAAATAATACAAAAAAACAATTGAATATAAACTATTGAAGTTAGTAAAACATGATTAGAATTAATTATGAAAATCGATGATGAAGATGGAAAGTATGCATCTACTCGTACATCATCGATTTGAAAAAGGAACCAAAAGATTTCTGACCCAAAGATTCACCAATTAACTATTTTAAACGTCAAAAAAGAACTAAAAAATAGTTTATGGTAAAACTAAACAAATTATTTCTCACGATTCCTTCCCACAATAAATGTTCATAATTATTCCATTCGTCGAGCGTTTCAGCACAATGGCCATACTGAGATAATTCAAGGAGAACTGATAAATTCATCTGAGGCTGTAACGATAACCTTCACACTATAGTCAGATATTGTTAATAATCAACAATACACCTTAATAAATCGCCGATTGCCCGCTGACAAAAACCATACAACGCAACAAGACATTATTTACAAGTGTCATACAAAGCAATAAATGTAAATTTGTTGTTTTTACAGCAGACATTTGTATATTTGCAAAGCCAGGGGTACGAGAAGTACCACCTGTAGCGCTATAACCATATTGAGATATAACGACTACACAATAATCAAATTATATCTTGTATTTGTATTTACTTACTTTGAAACAATCAACTTTATTATTATAAATAAACATCAACATGACCCAGCACACTCAGGTTTACTCATTATCATAATTTTATTTGTGAGCAACAGACGAGTGCAAAAACGATTTGTCGATACCAAACAGAAGGTTACGACTCAAGAACCACCCATCAAATTACAAGTGGCAAGATCAAAACTTATCGCACGATTGCGTGTCGACAAAACGAATAACACCTTAGTGCGCCTCCATCATATTTGACAAATGCGAAGATCAAATAATCGCAAATATACCGTGGTTAATATGTTCAGCGATATTGAACCTACAGAGAGAACTAATAAGGCTATTGTATTGTTTCAAAGCCAGTGTAGAGTTTATAAGATAGTGATCTGATTATTCATTATAATGTGTATCAGATAGTAAATAGTAAATTTATGTCAAAGAAGACATCGTAGTGTTGTAATTTATACGCCTTTACCTAATAAATTTACAATTCGAATGAAAATACAAAACAGACAAATTCAGACATTACGCAGAATTGAAATGTAAAGGTGATTCAACCATGTTTTAGTATTGAATTTCAAATGGGACAGGGTTCTGAAAACAAATCTAATGGAAATTACGATTTACGACGTTACAAGAGAGTGCTTGTTACCGCTTATCGTGATCCTAACGGTAAATTTTATGTAACTTTCACTGCATCAATGAAATCAATATAAACCAAACACCACTCATGGTCAAATGTGGTCTAGGTCGAAAATTTTATATAGTCTATTAAGAAATTGCACACATCTGCTGTAAGACTACAGAGACTACAGATAGGCGGCGTTTGTCTTAACCGTAACAGTCGCTATAAATATTCTGAATTATGCATCAAGACATGCAGCATTTTAATTATTCAGATTGATTGTACATTGTCAAGTGACAAAATTTTAACATAGCCTCGGTGTATAAATGATTTATAGCGTAACTGTTTCGACATTTCAAAAATGCATGTTCATCAGTAGTAACGTTTTAAAGAAGTTAACAATGTATGCGGTAGAAGTTAAGATTTCATTTTGATTGTGTGTAATGGAGCACAATGTTTGGACCGCGCTGCGTCTTGTTCCTGAGGTTGTTTTTCAACAATCATCTGATCCGTTACGCCATTTATTCGAATGGTAATGATGGCATAATTGACAGAGGGCAACTATTGTTCCTATTGTGTTGTATTGATATTAGGGTTTTGTCGCCTTGTAATGTTGGAGCGTTTTGTATTGTTTTAGTGATCGTTACTGGCTTGTTCGCTTTTGACACCGCTGTGACTGCTGCGGTAGATTTAGAAAGGGTGGAGTTGTCTCATTCCATTTGTGACCTGCGATGTATTGCTCCTTTTCACTATTAACATAAAGACATGTGCGTGTGCTCTATACCATTAGTTGTTCTATGATGTTTAATACTATTTGTTTTACTATGTTATATCTAAGTTAAATTATTCAGAACTAATATTTAGTTAGCTAAAGTTAAAGATATGAATGTAATTTTAGCTAAAAGAAGTGAAAAAAATAAATAAATACTATAACTACTACAAAGTAAAAAATTAGACAAGGGTAGTAAATATAAAATGATTCCAAGACTTTTTGGCTTTTAGTCTTTTTAAATGAAGACAAAAACAATTTTAAGACAATCAATAGAATAGAAACTTAGTGTCAACTTAATTAAAATTAATATATATAGCTTGTTTCTGACAAATGCGGGCATTGTTGGACAACCAACACTTTAAATACCGTAGGCAGTTTTACTAATTTAAAAATCGATATTCAAAATACAATACGGGTCTCAATATTAGACGTTATTCTGCTCTTGTATTAAATTTTATTTTTATGTTTTAAAGAGTATATTATCATTCAATTTATGTACTTAAACAACATTACAATCAAAATTACATGCGAACATAGTGAGATAAGTATCAGAAAATATCGCACGAGGTGCTACATAAACAAGCAAAAGAAATGACCCGTTAAAATCGGATTCCGTATACGTTTCGACCGATTAATCGAATGTAAAGCCGGCGTATCGGATGTCGGGAGGTATTTATCGCGCCTAATTGCGACCACCGCGCCGAAATTCGGTTCGAAAACGAGTTGGGTGGCGTGATGGGACACCATGATACTCCTTGAGGGAGGCATCATTTCACCTCTAATATGGAACAACATAAATTACAGTAGTATTTACACATTTCTCGAGGTAGGTACATTCATAGACAAAAATCACATTTAAAAAAGTCCATATTCTCAATTCAAGTAAGTTTACTTTAATTTACATTAAACCTTCCTGACCAAACAGAATGCTAAATTACGAAACGTTTAAGACAACCAAAAGTAAAATTATACTTGTTTTACTTCGAAAAATTCGTGACCACAAAAATAGCAGGGTGTAGAGGTGTTGATAAAAGAACTAATTGCAATTAACGATACATGAACGCAACACGCATATTACTTCCCAGCAATTCAGAGGGGCCATAAATTTTGACAATTTGTGTTTACGGATGCCAAAAAACTTAAGCAAGCAAGTCGTAACCATATCTCATGATAACTCAATACTTAATGGTCACCCTACATGATATCGCTTGTCGGGTGTTGCGAAATTAAGAGTTAATTGTTTTCTTTTTGGCATTCGCGCACGCGCTTAAATCTCGGCGGCAAGATTGTATTTTATGACAATTAAGGAGAAGGGGCGTTCGCATTTCGTACGGTTAACAGCCTATTACGAATGAAAGTATTGAGACTTACAATTAAACCGGAAAACTTGGTAAACAGCAAATTTGGTCATACGTACGCATTTTTTATATGGACTTCCGTAATTAAACTTTACAATTATAGTTTAATTACGAGGACAATTAAGATTACTTTATAGAATAAGTGGAAACTATCGCCAACGTAAAAATAAAATAATCAACAAACGCTCTTCTACTTATTGTGCCAACCTACTCTTCTTCTTTAAATACGAATATTCCTGAGTAGGTTAAAGGAATAAGGAATTTTGTAAAATACAAATTAATATTCTTTTATGATCGGCCCCCCATTGGATTTTGTAGTGGCAGGAAACTCGGCTATCTGGGTCAGGGTCAAAAGCACACTTGCATACCAATGCATGGCGTTACTTACAGGCAACTGTACGTATCTACCATCAAGTAAACTGTATACCTGAATGCCTTTTTTTTTATGAAAAGCTCGTCTACAAAGGTACAAGGAAGAAATGGGTAAATTTTTAAAAAGCCGTATTCGGTAGCATTATGTAAGTAATAGTCTTTTTAAATTTTTTTTTATCTATAACTAGCACACGCGACTTCGTCCATGTAGCTGCTAATGTAGCTTTCTATAGGTGAAAAGATTTTTAAATTGGGCCAGTAGTTTTTGAGTTTATTCATTAAAAATAAAAACATAAAAATACAAATGTTTTAGTAAAGTAACGTTTCCTTAACCCATACGTGCTGGAGTTACTTAATTTTATAGATGGCGCCATCACGCCATCTTTTTCAGGTCTCTCATAACATTATTATAACTAACCTTAAATAATTACTTTACAACTCTTGAATGGTAAAAATCACATGTACCTACATAGTAATTAGTAGATGCCACCACCATGTAAGATTCTGTCCAACGTCCAACCAGTTAAGTAGGCGTGGTAGTCTCGCCTGAGTTACACCCGTTTGCGTTGTCTCGATCTCGACGCGACGCTACAAGACGGCGCAATCATATGAATCTTCACAAGACCAGTAGAGGGAAGGAAGTACTTTGCAAACGTTCAATTTCTACCTTCAATCATTTACCGCATGTTATTAGAGTAATAACAGGCGATGATAGCGCGCAAATGTTGATATTTTAAAACCGGTCAAGTGCAATGTAAAAACAGTGGCACATCTTGTAAACAACTCGTTAGAAATATTTCTATACGACCAACAGGGTAATTGGAAAACAATGCTTTGCAGAGCAATCAATACAAATTGATATCATTTTTGTGGACTCGAAACTCGCATTGATGGCAACATGGTATCGAAACTCGCCTTAATTTAGTGTTTTAAAATGAATAAAAAAACAATTGTCAATAGCCACTAAACAAAACAAAAAAATAAAATCGGTTGACAAACAAAGAAGAACTGTACTGAACTGTCTTGTCTTTACATGGAGATTACAATAATTTCTTCTACAGTATTTTGAAATTTTTCTGGGTTGAATAACACCAAAAATAAAACAACCGTTTAAACATACCTTTTCATTTTATGTTTTGGGTGATGTGTTTTCAACGCCCTTCACATTCCGGCTTTTAATTTGAAATAATAAGTGGTTTATGAACAAATTATACATGCGGTTCTTATTAATAAATACAAGGCAAAAGTATCGCGCTTCAACTGCGTGACGTTGTGAAATTTTTAATATTTTTACTACACTCTAAAACGTATTTAACTGGAATAGACCTCTTTACATATATTTAGTGTTCCTTTATCCTAGAAGAAATAATCATTATTATTTAAAACCATTTTTGGGAATAAGAACAATAAGACTGATACAAGTTTTTTTAGCTTTTTTATCCCTAGAGAAGAAACCCTAAAATAATCAAAAAGTAATCTAGTTAATAGATCCAGAAATAATTCATGTAGTTTGACCCTTTCTAAATTGATAATAATAATTATATAATTTTAACTAATAGGCAAATAGTTGAATGTTGACATGAAATTGTGCGTGTGTTAGTAAATTACAAAGTCAGTTCTTCTTCCTATTAGTTCCTTGATACCAAATCAAAACAAGACGGTCAAGAAAGCTGATTACACGGTGCTCCCACGATCTCATGCCCTGGCGGCTTGTGAAGTACGAAACTTGGCGCGTACGTGTCAAAAGATGTAATTATGAAGAAATCCAATCAGCGAGATCCGACACAGGCGGCGACGATGATTGAGCGATAAATTTATTGAAGATAAATCTACATATCACGACAAATCGGTGCAACAATACACCACAGACCACGTCTCAATAACCAATCCAATCGAAACACCATAGATCAGCGTCAGAATCGCAACAGCTCCATGACTGTTTTTCTGGTTGTTTAGTGAAGATTAAAAATAGACCACACTTGAAACCGAAAATATTATGAGGAACCTGTTTGTTATAGAAGACTACGTAGAAGAAAGATAAAAAACATACACTACACAAAATAATTAAATTGCAAATTGAATTTTTAACCTAATAAGGAGGACCAGCGGCGCCATAGCGTCGCAATATTTCAGGTCACGCGTACCTGATTCAGGATCTCATTCGTGACCCTAACTTTCGTATTGTTCACTTATAAACTTTATTTAATATCATACCGAGAACATTCTGTCAAGTGTTGTCATAACGGTATTATCAATAAACAGCCATAGCAATACGAAATTCCATATTACACAAAGAGTTATAAAAACTTCAAGGAAAAATATGTCGCACAATACAAGCTATTCAACGAAGACGATACCGTGGACGGGTACAATAAATTCAAGATACCCTTTGATATCGGTTCAAAATGACTATGGCAAAAACATCTCACAAGAAGCTTTAGTGTCACTTATTGCGAATTCATATGGATCGGACAGATCGGCTGGACCACGACGACTTCGCCTTGGAAGAGAGGTTTAATGTAGCAATGTAGCAAAGATGCTATTATATTGTTGTGGGAGTACTGATGGCGCCTAGCCCGCGACTATAAATTCTTATCCTTATATCAGAAAAAAATGTAACATTTTTACGGGATGGTCCTCTTCTGATTCCATCTTTGTAAGGGTTTATGGGTTGAGCGATTGTTTTATGTTATTTATGTTTTAAAATTATATCAGTGGGTTCAGTTCAATCAGTAAGTTTATTATAAATTTATTTTCATACAAATATCATAATGTCTGTCTTTTTTTAATCTTTGCTTTTGTGATGCATATATTTGAGATTTTAGAGTTGTTTTAATATATTAGGTAACATGAAAGTATTATTATTCAACTATTATTACGACATTAATATTTTTATCTTAAAAAATGTATGTAAAAAAGACAATGTAGGATGATAACGATTGATATCTAAAAACGGAAATATTTGATTTCCGGAATAACTTTAATGGAATAACTTTAAAACTATATGTTTGTAAAAATTATTAACAGTAACAACGTAAATGATAACCGTATCAGAATAAATCACATAATTTCACACTTTCCATAGTTAATGTTGGCCCGCGGCACGTACAGCACTAAACAGCCTAACTAATTAGATGCACTAGGCAACAAAGAGCCGTCGTATGTTTCCACGTTATGACGCATCTTTCGGGAATCAATTTTGAACTTTATTATGAAGGTAAGAAGGATTTTAAAAACCGTTTACTATAGTAAGAATATTTAGCTAGACGTGCGATGGCGGCGTACGATAGGTCGCCCACGCGAGGAGGCGCCGCGCCGCGAAATTCGTGAGAAGAAGTGTTTGGGCGCCAGCGGTGGTCAAACATCAAGAGATGATAGATAGTAAAAAAATTCAACTCACTTTTATGCCTTCACTTTTTTACCTCTGTAAGGAAAAATTAAAAAAAAAAAAACAAGAAATAAAAACACTACGACACACACACTCATCACACTGAAAAGGTACTTTTCTACCTACAACTGCCAATTAAATAGCGCTTTTCGAAAGCAGAATACAACCACAATACGTTACACTCCTAACACAAATATCCATATTTGGAAGTCAGTCGCAGCGATTTGGGAATCTGCATTGTGACAATGTCTATTGTAGCACTGATTCTTAAGATACTGCAATTCATAGCGACTTCCATCACCTATACCCCAATGTCATTTCTCTGAGGGATATGTGGGAATTTGGTCTATATTAGACCAAAGAATCAGTCAGCTGAAGTGTCACGGAGCAGAGGTATCCGTCGAAACGCCCTATGGGCCGAGGCTGCTCAATGGACCGACGATCTCATGACAGCAGCTGGCTGTGAATAGATGCAGAGAGGTGAGAATCGAGTGTATGGGTGCCCAATTATAAAGGCCCGACATTCAACGTTTATGGGCTCATATTTATAATGATAAAGCTATTTCCATATGTAAGGTATTACAAATCAGTGCTCGCGCATTACTTTTAAAAAAAATTTCTTCGTATACATTTGAATTTTCTAAATCGCGCTACTATGACACTGAGTTGAAATACTTACAGTGGAAATAAATGAATAAACTCATAAGGAAATCAATGCACAAGGAGTCACATCTATGTCACAATATCATCTGTGTCACATCGGACTGCGCAATCAACCTTGCGTTCTCGGAAACAGTGGATTACAATATCTTATATTGTCATAATATCCGTTTGGCGCAGACGATGTCATTTACAATTTCAAGTCTTATGACTAAAAGGACAAAACCGTATGTATATCCTTACATATTATAAAACAAAGTCCTCCGCCGCGTCTGTTCGCGATAAACTCAAAAACTACTGCTCCGATTTTCATGTTGTTTTCACCAATGGTTAGAGTGGTTTTCGAGGAATAATTTTCAACGCGAGCAAAGTCGCGGGCACCTGCTAGTTTCTTTAATAAGTTTTCTTTAAATGTATATTTCTTTTAAAATTACTTGACGTCTTCATTTATTTAAAACCAAAAGGTAAAAAAAAAAAAAAGTTTTGAACTTAATTAAAATTACATATACCTACATAAATATAAGTTTATTGATATTACTCACATGTTAAGAACAGTAATTCTAAGAAAATCATATCAGTCTGCAAATATATTTTCAATAATGTATTTTTATGTAACTACATACTTAATATGCCACGGTTAACGCAGGCCGTTGGTAGATATTTATTTTATTTACGATTTAAAACCATTTTAAAACTAAAAAAAATTTATTGCGTCTAAATATAATAATTATAATTAACTTTACTAGCTTTATTCCGCGCACCTTTTTGTTAAGTGTTAAAACATTTAATCAATCTTTATTGCTCATGTTAATATAATATTTTTATTTTGTAGGATAAGGCTTCAGAAAAATGTTGGAGTAAGTTTATACTTAGTATAGATTCAATAAAGGCAAAAGTAATTAGTTTGTATAACAATAAATAAAGCATGAAAAGTGCATGAGTTGCGAACGAAAGCTCGTCACTTTCATGACAGCAGAGAGGCGTGGTGGCACACCTCTCTATTACAGGATACTACGCAGCCCCTTTTGCAGCTGTTTGTTATAATTACCAAGCCTAATCACTCTTTAAAACTAGTTTCACTACACATTGCGTATAGCGTAACTTTAGCAAAAACGTCACATTTTTCAGAAAACTTTAATAATTAGGCATCTCTAATACCTAATTATAATTCTTTAGACAAATTATTCTCTTGCAACTGAATGTTCTTTTAATACAAACTTCAATAAAATATAATACATATTTTTATAAGTACTAAATTAATTAAATATTATAGGTATTATATATATAAAAGGTTAAGGTTATTTTTACTTGGGTATATACCTAGAGAGATTGAGATAATTTAGCGAACCCACTAATTGAATGATGAATGTGAGAATATTCATGTTTTCAGATTTCATGATTGACAGTCATTCAGTTAGTGGGTTCGCTAAATTATCTCAATCTCTCTCTAGGTATATACACAAGTAAAAATAACCTTAAACTCACACACTATAGACATTAATACCATTCATTAATAATTTCACTTCATAAAGAAAAAAGTAACGGAACTATCAGCTAAGGTTAGTAAAACACGCCCAATAAGAAAATATAACAAATTAATAACTAACATAGCTAAAGGCGAAATAATTAAAAGTACGATAATAAAGAAATTAAGATTGTAACAAGATAAATTGTGAATTATCGTCAATAAATTACCGATCAACGAGTCTCGCACGCGTGTTATATTGAATTAAAAGATAAGAGACGAAGCAAACGCTTTCGCGGGAACGATTAATATGCCTGTTTGACCTTAGGCGTATTCAGAGCGACCTCCTCATACACTACACAGTCGTAAAGATAGTACAGAAACATTAAATAACCTGTCGAACGAAACTGAAGGCAACAGTATCACTAATATCACCTGCCAACCATGTTCGTACACAAATACAACAGATAAGGAAAGAATTTTTATAGAACGATATCAACATGCGTGTAGTACAACATGAAATTTCTAACATAATTCAGACAGCGCCATACTTCATTAGCCTTATTTAAATTAAGAAGCAATAACAACTTCCTCGCGACATAACTTACTCGTGTATTGCTTGATTTATGCGTGTTTGTAAAGCATAAAATTGTATGATCATTTCCTAATTCGGTGAATACCTATTACCAATGAAACGAAAAAGTGGTAAATAATAAATTAATGTCATAATTATGTATTCGTTAATTAATTAATTACGTGCCGTTGTTCAATCAGCGCGAAGGTTAAAAATTAGTTGACAGTGTGCGTATGAATATTTATAAAATTATACTGGTTTCTGTTTATTTGAAAGGAAAACAATTCTAGTGCATAGTTTTACGTCTTTTTATTGAGTTGGGAATATTGTTCTGGAAGCCAACACTGTATACTTTTGGAGATATGTGCGACTTTTTTGTCGTCAATTGCTACGGAGGTCACGAAGCATGTCGTAGTAGCAGACAACTGTGATTGTTTGGCGTAGATAGCTAAATAGGAGTATAAAGACTTTATTTGTGTTTTTGAAATGAAAAACTCCAATTAAACTCGCGACACTGTTACCGTAACCGACACATATGTATATAAGTATGTACATATATTGTGTATGTACGTACACAGATACACATGCATGTTGGCATTTTTTGAGAAGGGAAAAAACCATTGAACTCGCGACACTGTTACCGTAACCGACACCTCTGTATATAAGTATGTACTTTCCTAAAGAGTCAAAAAATACACACGTAATTGTTCAAGTTTTCACTTCTGTCGGCACTCCCGACATATTACCGTTTCCTTGTTCAAAAGGAGGAAGCGCAAGCTTGAAATCAGCAAGGGTTGGTATGCACATTTCTATCAACAAACCCTTGTTGATTTCAAGCCACTGAGACCCGAATTGAACAAGGATATGTAGTGATCGCACGAGTAAAATATATTACAAATCCTTGCTCATTTCAAGTCTTCGCTTTCTGCTGTTGCGCGCGATTAGTCCGCGTAACTTTATAAAACATAGCCTATGTTCATGTAGAATTTTTCAAATCGGTCCAGTAGTTTCGGAACCTATTCAATGCAAACAAACAAACAATCAAATCTTTCCTCTTAGTATAGATAGTAATGTATTTTTTTCCTTTAAAAACTATTTATTGCTTATAATATTTTTTTAACTTATTTACATTGTTTAAATAATTAGTTAAAAAAACTATTCAATGCAAACAAACAATCAAATCTTTCCTCTTAGTATAGATAGTAATCAATTTTTTTCCTTTAAAAATTATTTATTGCTTATCTGTTGATAGAAATATGCATACAAACCCTTGCTGATTTCAAGTTTGCACTTCCTCCTATTGAACAAGGAAACAGTATTACCGCCTCCCGGAGTTTTTTTTTTTTTAATTTTAATTTAATTTTAATAAGTCGGCAGGCAGGCTGATGATTTTTTTATGTAAATATAGTTCAAATGATGGTTAACGTTGGGGTTCGCGCGATCGTTGTGAATAGACACCCGCAACCCGCCACGGCTGTCCACCCAAAAGTGAAAGACGCCTAAATTATTTTGATTGCGTATATATTTTCCTAGAATTTTTTATATTAGTTTCTAGAATATATGTAATATCGATGGGTGAAAGAAATTTTCCATTCCAACCTGTATAAAGGGTGGAAAGAAAATTTAAAATAAATCCTCAAATTATACAAAAATGTTAAGGTTACAAAAAAAGTTTCAGAAAAATATTGCAGAGAATATCGTTTTACATAAAAATTCTTATAATATAAGCATTTTTTGCTAAAAATTTAAATTAACAAATTCTCCTAGGGGACACAAATTTTGATTTGTTAGTTAATTTTCCTGAACTATAAGCCGGGGTGAGTTTGCTACAAGTTAATAAATTCAAATCAAGAGGTTCTTGTTTTAAATCAATTTTGTTTAAGGTGGGAAAAAGAGGTTTAATGTGAATCATGAATTATACTTTAACACACTACCGTTTTTTAGGTGCATAAATCAATGGTGAATTCCGACCGAACATCTTAATTTGCATCGCCGCAAGCGCACGGTGACACTAACGACTCACCAGTGAAAACAACGGTGAAGAACTATTAATATCACTCGCAGTGTCTCCAGCAGCGATTTAAAAAGAAATTTAAAAACAGCCAGTGGTAATTACATTTATTATTTTACTATTCATATGATCTACGGATATACAAGAGATATAAGGCAGGAAAGTATACACAAAGGACGAAGAAGTTGCATTGTAGAAAAAGCTATAAAGAAAAAGCTTGTCTATAAAGTATTATAGAAAAGCTGTCATTATCTTTAAGATCATTAAATTATGAAGGTTGAAAGAGCAAATCCCTGAAAGTTAGGAAAATTCATAGTGTCTACGAGATTAGATTTTACTATTACAATGAAATCGTTTCTTATCAGCAAGAATTCAGAGATGCAAAGATAAAACTAAATCAGATAACCCTTGTTGAAATAAAACCATACTAACCAATACTAACAAACCTTACTTGTATTTTTTCCTGGATTAAACTTATAGATAATGTGATGGATTACCTTGTAGATAATAATTTAAACTTTAATCAACACAGCTGAAGTTATCAAAGTTGAGACGAACACAACAGCGGACTATAATCTGCTTAGTACCTACCTATAAATGATACAAATAAATTAGAAAATCACAACTCCCCATATCATTTATACCATGCGAAATAACACCTAAACGTCCCATTGGATGTTATTTCGCACCCCATTGTAAACGTTGTTTCGTTCACATTAACCGTTAGTCGTTACACGATCGTCAAGATACTATGAACACTACCGTTCATCGGCAACAAAACACAAAACGGAATCGTTAATCGGACGCTTGTTTATTAACGTTGGAATGTAATAAAATAATTACACTATGTTGGCAATTAATCACGTGATGATATCTCATTTAGGAGGAGCTAATGAGAGACGTAGATCACATTCGGTAATGGCGACACGTGGAGATTTATCAAACACTTTCGATCCATAACTTATGTGCGGTGATTAAGGTATTCGTGTTGACATAATGACCAGGCAAACAGAGCTAAACACTACAATTTTTCATTATCTATTGCCGAATAGTTTAAATATGGTAATCGGGATTGACTTCCGGTACCTCAGGATTTGTTATAATCGATTTACGAAATTGATACTTTAACATTACATGTAAGTAATAGAGAAAGATAAATGGTAGAACACGCCGAATAAACGTTTATAACTTGAGAGATATGTAAATTATACTGTGCACTCATGTTACTTACTTATGCCAGGGTGAACCATATATTATACTACTAGATGGTGCCGGCGACTTCATTCGCGTTGAATCTTTATCGCTGTGACGCTAAGGGATTAGGAAGGGATAGGTTCTGGCATCCCTTATTCATTTACCCAAACACAACCACACACATGTCGTTACTTGACCATCGTACCCACATATCCACCCATGATTTATATTTATTTAATAACGTAAAACGTCAATATCTACAGATTAAAACTATCTAGATATATATCTATTGGAAGTTTTTACATAGAAGAAATAAAATATGTATGTTGAAACAAAACCACTAATTATAACTTTTAAAACTGTATAATTATTAAAACAGTAGCAATGCAAATAGAATGGGCCATTTGACTCGAATAAAAACAATATCGTGCATGAAAAGTGTTATAGCAATAGTAAGTGATCGTCCATGGCGGGACATCACGCGAAACCGACCAGAGAGCAGGGCACATTGTGTGTTAAATGGTGAACCATTAAAGGGAACGACGGTTAATAAACACATTAGAGCGCGATATTAGACGCGAACGCAGAACCGACTTGATTAAAAGGCGAGGACGTGGGAACAGACAAAGAAAGAGAACCAAGAAAGGAATTAATTGCGCGATTAGAATACATGTCGCGGAACGAAAGTAATAAATTGACTTATCGCTGCAATTTAGAACAATAGAATCGAAATAAGCGCACACAAAAATACTCGTATATATAATACCTACAAAACAATGTTACGCAACCTATAATTGCCGGAAGCTAAAGATTAAATGAGGATATCAAATCGTATAAAGTCAATAAAACTACAAACTCAACTACCTTAAAGTACAATAATAGAATATGAATAGCATAACGAAAACGCACTAAAAACCAGTCCGGGCATTGAGTATCGTCAACGCACAATAGATACGTGCTTTTATGAAAATATTAATAATAGTATCCAACATAGTTTAGTGCGCTATTAATGCAGCGCGCTTGCAGACAAATTCAATTGACAGGAGCCTCCGACTGAGCCCCGGGGTGTCCCTCGTTTACATCTACCCGCCTATCTATTTACGCTGGTATTGGAAATAAAATTGAGCGGCGAGATTGCACAGGAACTTTCAAAGGGTGCAATCGAAACTTTATGATCCGATTTTATTGTTGTCATCGACGCGCATCTTTATAAACGCCGCAAAGTTGCACTAGACACCGTAGATGGAGTGGAAAATTGAACTCTTAATGTCCTCGACATTTATGCCAGACAAGACTGAAAACAATATCTATATCTATTGAAATTATACCGATAAAATGTAAACGATAATACGAAATGCCAGTCTCCGTGAAATGGCATACCATTGGACCATTGTCACGTATAGCCACGCTTAAAACCCGATCAGTTCATAGTACTGAAGAGATGCGTCGTAGTAGCGTTATCACAAAATATGATAGATCGTCGGAGCAAACGCGACGCTCTCCCACGCGGCCCAACTGTGATTAATTATAATTCGAATTTTATTCAAAGTGAACAGCGGACAAACTACGATACTAATCAATAAACGGTTCCATACCGACGACGGTACCGACATGATACCACAATTTACTATTGCCGATAGCACGTATGAAGACGTCAAAGCACCCGGTCAGATAGAAAGCTTCGGAACAATAGTAGCGACATTTTCATTGTGATAGGAATCCCATGTAATACAATGTAAAGCAGACGCAAGACGATCTATCAGCACGGTTGCATGTCTGCGATTGTCTTTCGAACGATTCTTTTCGCGCTTCAATACCCGCTCCAGCTATCAATAATGTAAAAGGGTTTTATGTTGGGCGCCATAACATATTATACCTTTTATTATCGGAGATGTTTCAAATGGTTTGTTTGCTGGTAGATATGAATAAAACATTCAAGAAGTATATAGCAAAAATTGCCGTTTAAAATACAATAAAATATCCATAAAACGTCATAAGCCATCGCTCGTAATATTCTAAATTGCGCAACAAGCGTATTATTCAATAAACACATTCGTATACACAAATTCCTGTGAGCCGTGTGTTTTGATCATTAGCCTCCGATATTAGACCCCTGCAAGTAACATCTCATGCTGTGTGAGAAATAGATGGCCATTTGACAATATCGTCGCTACAAATATATTCCACATTATCTGGGCAATATTCTATCGCATTACGATACTCGGACTTCATTATCTCGTAGCGGCTCATCTCGTTTATGAATGGACAGATCCTGTTCAACATTCTTATGAACAGCCACCAGTCACTAGTCACTAGTATGAAAAAGCGAAATTAACTATGGAAATAACCAATTAACGAAGAACGCGTATCCGATGATTACAATCTTGAGATGAATTCTCTAGCCGATGCGAACGGTCCTGCATCGTATTATACAGAGAACGTATCGTATGTATTCCCATAAAGTCAACCGTACGTCAGTCACACTGTCGTAGCAGCGACACGATCGCATCCTATGACAATAATCACGTCCTTATAACCGCATAAATCATATCAGGCACAAGCGCCACAAAGATAGAGACGACACGCATCCTCGTCTCGCTATAATAAATAACAGTCAGTTCTCGCTTTCAAAGAGAGGCCGGGGAGCAATAAGTCGCGGACGGGTCAGAGGTGAAGTGAATAAAAAACGGCCGACAATTAAATAGCGTTCTTGAAGGTTAATGAGCACAATAAATATGTTGTCGGCACCGCAGCTGCGGACAAACAAATGCATGCCGTCACACGTGAGGAGGGTTCAACTAACTAGTCTCTCTATGAGAAGAACACTGACTGGCAAGTTCATTGTCAAGAGAGATGAGCCACACTGTATGTACGCACGTGACATGTTCTCCAGACAAAGAATTGGGGTTAAGTAAATATTGAACCGAGAAATATCTACACACTAACTTTATTAGCATTCGTATATACGGGAATGGAACTCTTTATAATCCATTAATTTATGGCGTCAGAGTTAGAAGTAACCCAGTTGTTTATTATTATTAAAGACGTGTTTATGAAAACAAACATTATGGAATCCGTCACGGTGCATTAAAATGTGTAAAGAAAATGAAATCTTTATTATGTATAATCACCTTATTTATTGACCAAATATCTAAGATGGTCATTAAATTGAAAATTATAGTGGAATTCCTTCACAAGTCCATAAATAACTTGATTGCGGTCAATGGAATTTAAAACGCTACAATGTATGTAATATCGTCTTTGTTAAATCAATAAAACAGTTCTGTCGGAAGCTGTAAAACTGTTTTATTCAATTACCTACAGTGAATATTTTGCGGAAACGGCAATGTGAAAAATTAGAAACTCAGCAAACGCGAATTTGTAGAAAACTCCCTCGCAAGAGTTTACACATTGCTGGCTGCATCAGACGGATTCATACCTGCATTTGATTTATAATGAGAAGGGGACAGACAAACCGCGGGTGTGAGTTCAATCGTTGCGCTCTAACATCCTGGGGCAGTCGCGACCAGTACTCAAGGACCACGGGTAAACGCTGTCACAGTCCTCGTTAAACGCCTTCAAAAGGGAGGAATGAGAGATCGATTTAAACTGGCAAGGGGTGGGGAATCACAGCGGGTAGTGAGATATGCTGGCGCCTCGAACGGCACGTAACGTCTTCGTGACCACGAACTATCAATCGCACTCTTTTAAATACTTTTTCATAGCAAGATTTTTGTTAAACGAACATGACTCTACAAGAATTAACGGCTCAATTTATAAATATATAATTTACTAGCTTTGGCCCACAACTTCATCTGCGTATCTTTAGGCTATATACATATTTGCGTACCTTTGTGTTATTCTGATGTATAAACTGCAAATTTTCATTAAAAGTATTTGCGTAAAAGATTAACAAATATCAAATATAATTTTCTAGCTGTGGCCCACTACTCCGTCTGCGTATCTAGGCTATAGTCTTTGAGTTATCTTGATGTATAAACTGCTAATTTTCATTAAAAAAAATTGTGTAAAAGAGTAACAAACCTCATTAAAAACTTTCGCATTTATAACATTTGTAAGATTTGATGAGATATACAGTGTTTATATATGTATAAGTAAGTGCTTCAAATAGTTTAAACCAGTTTTAATCCATACGGAAGCACATTGTGATAATTAAATTATCGTCACCGCAATTTGAACACACGTAAAAGTGCATTACCACAGACATTACTTACTCACCTGCCTTTCACAAAAATCAGCTAAGCATACAGTATGAATAAGATGTTACGTTAGACTAAATATTTATGCATTTATTAATGATTTCTATGCCCATCGTAATAGAGAGTAATATTGAATTTATCAAGGGCAGTTAAAAGTTTGAATATCAAAGGTTAACGTATGATGAACGTTAGACAAAAAGTGAGCGTGGACAACCGTGGGTGTTCTTAATAAATTTCTATTAAAGACAATTGAGACATTAGAAATTAAAAAATGGAAATTCAGAAAAACAGCTGTCTATAAAAACTCACTGCAAACATCAAATTTTCAAAGTCAGTCATTCAAAATCGATGGAACTTTTAACAGACAACCGAATTAGTATCCATACCACTATACCATCGATAGCCAGATATTACCAGTAATACTCGTAATCTGCATTATTAAACTAGAAAACGAATGAAAGTGATTTAAAAAAGTGATCCAGAAGCAACACCAAAGCTAACTGCCGTAACCCGAAACCAAGTTGCACTTAAAAAATTAAGAAGAGCAGCGGTTGGCCGAAACGCCGCCCTCTGTTTTAGAGACGAAGGCAAACAAACTGAAGATAGTAGACAAACAAATGTAAATGACCAAAATGTGAACGTCATGTTTGGCATTCCCATAAGGCAACGTTAACACGTCATTAGAGGTAATGATGCCGTGATTACAGAGTGGGAGTGGGGTGAGCGATGGTCAGAAGATGATTGCCTGCTTACTGTGTGGTCTCACGCCTTTATAAACAATTGGCCTCTCCAATATAGGCCACGTGCCTTTCAACATTGACTTTTATGTGTTACTAGTGCTTCATTATTCTTTCGTTTTATAACTTTCCTTCGCAGTAATATTGCCGACATGAAGACATTTTGTAATCAATTTCGAACAGCCATTCAAAACGAAACCCTTATAATTTTAATCAATGACAGGAGTCTTCATAACCCTTCACTAAATCATCGACAATGAACGAAAATTCCGAATGGCCGTTCCCAATCCTTTGGAGATTTTTATCGCAGACTCACAATTTATTGCTGGTTTATCCTACGATCTGCGTAATTGATACGGGTAAAACTGTAAGAGGGGTGGGGTCGTCACGTCAATGTCGTAAAATTAAAATACTTAATCCAGAACCAAGAATGCTTGGTTATTGAAATTGACAACATCTATTATCACGCATACCTATAATTATTACCAAGTCCTGAAACGGGAAAGATTTGATTGAAGTACACTGACCAATTACCTGATTAAAGCTAGTATATATATATAAGATAAATTAGGTAAGCGAGGGGTAGAAAATGGTATGTACTTATTGTTAAATTTGGCGTACCAGTACTATCCGTTCTGATTATACCTATATATTTAAGCATAGATTGAATGTTATATTAAACATATAGATCAAATGTTATATTAAAATCGCAGAAGAGGATATTTCCGATAAAAAAACTCCCGACTTCTGGATCTCTATCTCCAATATTTATAATTTTTATTTGTTGCTGAAAGTAGGGCTCCGCGCGGCCGTTTCGACACCGCCGCGAAACCGTGCCAACCACATCTCAAATATTTTTTTTTGTTTAAAAATTGGAAAAAAAAATATTGTGTCATCTGAACACTTGACAGAAGAAAGTCTCGTTGGAAAAAATTTTTTAAATGCATTTTTCAAAAAGCGAAGCTATTGTTAATTAACGAATTTTTTTCGTACCTTTCATTAAAAACAGCATAAATGACCAAAATGTGAATGTCATGAAATGAAGAAAAATTTTTTTCTTCATTTTGTTACATATGCTTTTGTATTTTTTAGTAGTCTTAGGAAAAAAATGAAACTGAAATTGTTTATAACAAATTGTTAAGTTAAGGCGTAAAGTTTAAATTATCAATGAAAAAAATTTTTTATTTTTGTTATTTTATTAAGAGCTATTAATAAAGATTTTTAAAGAAAAAATAATTTCTTTATTAATTATTTAAATAGTGAAAATATGAAAAATAAACGATTATAAACAATAAGATATTTTTTTAATAAATTACTTTAAGCAATAGAATGACAAAAAAAATTAAAAAAATATGAAACTAAGCTATTTGTTTATAAACAATTTTTAAACAAATTAGCTTTAAAAAATCTTACCCACAATTATTTAACCTTTCCGTCTAATATAAAAACAGCTGTAGCATAACATATCAACAAAAAAAAATTCTTCACATCAATTTCTTGATTATTCATTTTTTGTTAACTTCCAAAATTTGTAATTAACAAAATAAACAAATTTTAAATAATTTTATGACGTCATGTTATTGAGTACACACATAGAAAAGACTCCAAGGAGTGAAAAATTTATAGGGGGGATTATTTAAACATTTATGGTGATTTTAATGAAAATGGAGGTACGAAAAAAATTCGTTAATAAATTTCCTCTTCTTTCAGAAACTTTTTTGCGATTTTCTCTATCATTTATAGTTTTTGAGTTATCATCAAAAATGTAAATGGCCTTTTTTTTGTTAATAACAATTGCAATTTTTATTGGCAGAAAAAATCCTGAAAACGCCTTTTTCAGAATAGCATTCCACGTCGAATGAGCTATCGCTCATATTTTTCGAAGGCTTCAAACTATTTTTCGCAGAAAACACACTTCTTGACTAGACTAATACTTGATTTATAAAGTACACGGCAATATCTCATGCGAAGACAATAATATATTTATTTTGTTTTTCAATTTAATATGTAGATAGAAAATTTCTTTGGCGTGATATTACAAAGGCACGTTATTGTTGTTAATCTTTTCATTATAATAATGCATAGGCGTCTACTACAGAATCTCAAATCATGTTAAAATATTGCCACTATATCGATTTAATAGAAGTAAAACGAAAATAATGAAAAAGGCTATTCGTATAATTATTAACGTATAATGACTGGATTTATAAATTATTGTAAAAAAAATCATAACATAATTTCTTATTTATTATTAGTTAATTACGATCGGAATTCGGTCGTATGCAAAGAAGAATTTTTGAATATTGTCCTATGCAAAAAAAAAAAAAAAAACACTGCAGATTGAAAAGAGTTCAGATCTCCTTGGAAGATTGCTAATCTTCTCGGACGAACAAGTTTCCTATGTATCTTTTCGTGTGTTAATCATATACGGTCGCCTGCAACACGGATCCAGCAGGAATTTGTTAAGGCAAACATTAAAATTTCTTGTAGTTTGAAAATAATGAATAAAACCATATGGTCTATCGCTTCTTTATATTTTTATAATAAACTAATTCTTGTACAGCAATATTATTATTTATTATAAAGCAAATATGAGACAGTAACATTAAAAATGTGACATATTGTTTTAACTGAGTTTAAATTCAGCAGAAACTTGTCATCATTTAAGACTAAAATAAGACTCAATTATATTGATTTAAAAGTAAATATTTCAAGTATTTCACAAAAGAAAGTTTTTTTTGTATTTTTATATGCGACGGGGTGTTCTCTCACAAACCCTCCTCATGTAACCAAAGGGAAATATTTGCACAAAATAATTTTTTTCTGATTCACTCGTGTCGCGTACAGTAGACAATTAAACGCAGCAATCGGCAATATATCAGCGTGCAAATTGGCAATCAACTGGCATTGATTAGCGGGAATCCAACTCGATGCGGACTCCACCGTCGGAGTCCCTTCATACATACCTATTTGTTAAACTACAACATCTCATGCCGACGCGAGACGCCATCAACACATTATTATTAATTAATTGCCGGGCTCAATAATCGTATATTAATTTCTCAAAGACAGGTTTATTCTTAACTCCACTACAAATAAGCAATAAATAATCATGAAAAAAATTGACTCCCGCTAAACAAATGTGTTGATAAATTTAACAAAGCAATGGGCAGGGCGTTACCATCACGATTATCGTGTCAAGAAGTGGTGGGTGACATCACCTTAGCAATTCCATTGGAGAAAAAACACGATAACATAACACACAAAAATGAAAATGATGACAGCACTACACCAACAGTGCAACCTGTTTAACAATAACGTCACGGCTACATTACGGTGCTGACTGATGTTTAATTTACGAATTATCACACCCCAAAATGCATGCATATACATATCATAAAAAACAAAATATTCATAAATAGCTTTGCTATTATAGGATCAAACAGATCGCTAAATGGGGAACTATTAACACTGCCCACCGGTGTAGTTGTCGTAATCGATTCGACGCTAAATCGATTTTAGCACATCACTACTAATTACCAATTACCACGTGCCGCTATAAAGAGATTTGCCGAAATAGAAATTCTACTGTGTTTGTAAACAATGAAAACAAGTCATTTAAATTTGAAATATCAATATGCCGCCGAGTCATAATCGGAGCCAACCAAACTATGGCGGAGTTTTTAGACCCTTTAAAATTTGTTTTGTTTCCCTAACTACTAGTAACATCTTTCATAATTACTTGTGTCAGAACTAGGTCTATAAGCTGTTAGTTTGAGTGGTGCCTATAGTTATTAATTTTGCTTTTCCCCAGATAAAACACATATCCACAACATGAAGGACTCAAAAAAATATTGAAACGAAACTTGAACGAAATTGAACCGAAAAAAAATAATATTAAAACTAATTAGAGCATTACTTTAAAACTTGTATGAATTTACAAAGGCGTGGCGTCTCTAAATCTATGCTCAGTTACTCCGCTGAACAGATGACTTCCCAAAACCACCGCACAAACACGCCGTTAAACGCCATGCGGAAGCCAGACAGCGGATAAATTATTGCTCTCCCTTTGCCCAAACACAAAAGAGTAGTCTGGGGTTTTTTTCCAGCTTCTGCGTATAATTGAGGTGTAATTTTGCGTACAATGCCAAGCAATTGTGTAGTCAAAGCATACCGTTGCAAGGTGACCTTCGATGGAGTCGGATAAAGGGACAAAATTGAATTAGAAAGTCCTTTGTAGTATCTGTAGATGACCAAAATTTACGTCAGAAACCGTATCACATGTACAAATTGAGTCATACCTGAATTTTGTAACGACATTAAACTAAAATGCTCCAACAATTTGCACTAAAGACAAAGAAACTTTTATGATCATGTTTTTTTTTTTATCCATCTGTAGATCCTAGCGATTATTTAAACTATATTCAACAAATTGAATCCAGCAATTTCGAGCAACTCGGAATGCTCTGTAAACGGAAAGTAATTTCATATATCTAGCACAATAAAATTTCCAAAATGTGCAGCATTCGTCGCATTTTCGCAGGTAAAATTCTTGTACTGACTACAAGCCCACAAAGTTTTTGGATGAAAACATCCCAGTTATAATGTAAATTCGAAATTTAGTTTTCGATAGCCACCATGTAAAAGTTTTTATTTATATCTAAAACATTAGATTTCCTTGTGTATGTTTTATTAATTTCGCGAGTTCAATAAGTGCTGTGAATGTCTTGTTTCGCATTTTGTCTTCGGTTATTAAAGAGAGGTAAATTGAGACAACAAATTCTCTCGAATACCTTGTTACTGACTTCACTTGATCGTACATGGTATTCATAAGATCGACACATGATTCTGCCACCATGATACTCGTACTCGTACTTTATCACTGGTACAAAGCGAAGCTAAAACCACGTGCGTAACGTATTCATAGTTGTTCGGCGCAGTGGACTAGCAGCTTTATTTAAGGCAAGAGCCGAACTAGTTTTTGGTTATTTTTACGAGCATGTATGTTTACATGATTACACGACGACAGCCGATAAATGCAACATTTTGAAGCTGTCGCCGGCTCAATAAAATGAACTCGCCACGTTCGATCGACATTACACGACATTACCAACCCTGTCTTCCCAAGCCTGTCATCATTTTACGACTTTTTTATTCGTCCTGATGACCAGAGAAATGCAACACCAACATCGATTCAGATTTCCGTGGCGATACAGAAATGCTGAACGCTTTAAAACGTGTAAATGAAGCATTTACTCTTTTTACCATGCAATAAAGTCGGTCTTGTGGAGGCGCCATTATGTGGTCTTTGTTTCAAATAAATTAAATCGATTAAATATCAACACTATGCAATATTTAAAAAAAATTTTATGACACCTTGACAAGCTACTAATGTCACTATTCCTGATATGCATTTAAAAAAGGAGAAAATTAAACAAAAGTGGATATAGTGTAATCGATACGCGGTAATAATAAAGTCTTTGTTATGGCAACCTGTCATAATAGCTAAGAACGAAACGCATAAGCCTGTGCTTCGATAGTCTCTGTTTAATTTAACTATCCTACCTTTGGTTTCAGATCGGCTTGGGTCTTAGACCAATAATAATATAAATGTGAAAGTATTCTGTCTGTCTGTTAACTTTACGCCTTAACTACTCAACCGATTATTATGAAATGTTCAATATACGTTGTAGGACATAGGGTATCTTTCATCCAGAAAAAGAACTGTTCCTGAGGGATCATTTAGAAATAAAAATCCACCACCAGTATAATGTCAGGCGTTATATTTTGCTCATATATTTTGTCAGGCATTATATTTTTTATTTTTCAAAGCGGTCAAAGTCGCGGGCATCAGCTAGTATATCCATATAATTCTTTCTTTTACATGATCAGCTAATGGTGTTAAACGAATCGAGGAGCACAAATTATAGATTAAATCAGACAAGAGTCGATACCAATACCAATTCCATTTCGGTTTCGGGTCGCAGGTTTCGGACTTCGAAGGTATTATATGTAATCGGGCTATCGACTACATACCTACACCATATTACAGCGATTAACGGTCCGAGATATCGTACAATCGCATTAAATCTCTAATGTATTGCCTATTCACACCTGTTTTGGAGAGTTTTACAGTTTTAATAACCGATGTACCTAATGTAGTTATTTTATCCTAATACTGATATCCTCTAAATATCTAATATCAATGCAAAAATTCGTGAGGATGGATGTATGTGATGGATGTATGTATGGTTCACATAAAAACTACTGAACGAATCCCAAGTGGACCTGTTCAAGAGAAGAATAGTCTCTAAATGTGAATTAAGACCGTATTAAGACGTTAAATGATGTTCTTTGCAAACGAGATAATACACACATTCACTTAAGGCGCGTATGAAGAAATTACAGTATAGTTTGTCACTATCACTTCACTACAAACGTACGAACGTTTAAGAATATCGCAAACACAATAAGAAATGTATGTCGTTTATAACTTTATAAGACGACTTCGTGTGAGCGCATAATAAAGTATAGACGTTTATCGAAGTCGTTGCCCTATTCTGATCGGTTCAATTTGTTTAAAAAACGCGAACATTGACAAAAAAATATAAGTATTTTCTATTTCTCTTCGACATACTTAATTGAAAATGTTATTAATTCTGTGTCTTACAAACTGAACCCATTAAAAACTACGTTCATTTTTTTTAAGGTATGAATTCTATTTATTTTGTACATACCTCACTGTGGTGGACAGTCATACCAACTTCGTATTAATATTATAAAATATTTTGGTTTGAGAAGACGCATTGTATGAATGTTACTCTTTCATGCAAATACGACTAAGCGGATTTTGATGATTTTGGGATTTTTGAATAAACACCGGCTATAATTTAAAAAGATACGCGGACGAAATCGCGACCAAAAGTCAGTACAAAAATAATTCTCTCTGTGTCCACTCAATTATTTTCTTCGTATCCCAGTGACTTTTTCATATTGCTCTTATTTATTTATCCGTACTAATATTATAAATGCGAAAGTGTGTTTGGATGTATGGATGTTTGTAACTCTTTCACGCAAAAACTACTGAACCGATCACCAAGAAATTTTGCATACACGTTGTCTGGGACACCAGAAAGGACATAGTGTACCTTTCATCGTTCAACGCGGACGAAGTCGCGGGCACCAGATAAAAGAATGTTGGTTAGACTTACTATACTATGTGTATGATATGTAAATAAAACTTACTAAATCCTACTATGGTCGACGGCACAATTGCAGTACCTGTAGCGTTTTGCTTGTGTTATAAGCGACGGTAGCCACCTACCATCAAATGGACGGTCAGCCTGTTGGACGACCTTTACATAAAACAATATAAAATTTAGTATTTTAAGTACATAGAACAAAAAATATAATTATGCATTAAAGAAAACTTTTTGAGAAATTTACAAATAATGCATCAAGTATGAGTGTTCTGTCGATCTTTATAAAATGAAAGTCAAAACACATTACAAAATGGTTACTGATTCGAGTGCAATAAGATGTTTATAGTTTGCGAGGTCACGTGTTAAAATGTCTCTTTTACATTACAGTGTTTGATTGTTGACAGATTTAAAAATCGAACAATCAGTATGGCCCCCTTTATAGAATACCTACCTACAAAAAACGCCATCTGCTACCTGAATGAAAAAGCACACGCCCTATCCGCTGTCACTATTCATCATAATTATAACAAAATGGGACAAAATCAACTACTATAAACGCTTTTCAACGGACATTTCGGCAACACAGACGCCGAAATATAACAAATAAGCGGTCAACTGAGTATGAAAAAATGCAATAACTCGACGGACGATTAACAATTCAGAACCGCATCCATAGAACGCGCGACCGACTAAATGTTGGCACTAAATCATAATAAAGAAGCAGTTGAATAGCCCCGAGTTGTATCAAATTACACCTACCGATTGCCATTAAGGTAATATCCCTTTATAATTCAAACTGAACAAAAATATTAAAATTTATTACCGAGTCCCGATGAATAAAGAATAATAAAATCAAAGACGAAAATTTATAAGACTGACTTTTGAGGAGAAAAAATAAAGATGGAGAGATAAAAAAACTAAAACTATTCGTATACATAGAAGTCGACAGCAGCGTATGGCACCCGCTGTTTTTATCAATATAAGATTAGTCCTACAGAAGAGGAGGCCGCTCTCTTTATAGAGGGCAAATGTTTTGACACCTGGCTACGTAAGCAGCGGATTAGGGCGGCATTGAGCAATGCTCTATTCTACTTCATTAGAGTCCCCGTCTGAAAAGATATAGAAATATGTTTAGACACTGTTTATCATTTAAGAACAACCAAACAATCAATATGCTTAGGTCAACTTAGATTCTACAACCGTTACTTATTCTCCGACCGGCAAAAGATTGCTTTCTTTAAGTTTTTAACGTTTATAGGGTCAATTCAGACAGACGCAACGCAACGTGAAGATGCTTATCGGTGGGTCTAGTATCAGTACCTTTACCATGAGTTTACAATGACCGCAATCGCTAGCGAGAGCATAAAATATTTATATGGAAAATTGACAGTTGACAGTTTTTCATATAAATTTTTTACCCTCTCGCTAGCGCGTGCGGTGATTGTAAACTCATGGGTAAAGGTACAGTTTATAATGACTGCACCCGCTAGCGAGAGCGTAAACAGTTAAATATGGAAAATCGTCAATTTGACATTGACAATTGACAATTTTCCATTATATATTCCTTTTTTACGCTCTCGCTAGCGAGTGCGGTCACATTATATTATATACGTCAGGACATGAACACAATTAAAAATATTTATTATATATAAAACATAAAGCTATGTTTTATAAATAACTAGCGACCCACCCCCGACTTTCCACGAATACATTTTTTTAATTATGTACCTGCACAAAATGTAGTGAAAACCGTATTAAAATCCGTTGGAAAGTTTAAGAGTTAGAAGAAATTAGCGGAGAAGCACATAAAAATTAAAACTATTTATTGATATAAATATAAAATGTTCCTTAACACAAAACATAAACAGTCATAATCCTGATTTTTATTCCTTTATTTCCGTTCACGTAAGAGTATAACTATTCGCTGCGTCAACAAATTTATGTTCCGGAATCAGTTTGTCAATAACGTTATGAAGACTTTCCAACAGAATACACAAAAATGGCTCAATTCACAAGCAAACGTCACTGGGTGGCGTATTTGTGCTCATGAATTTTAATTTTTCCCTTTCAAACAGTTGCACAATTCCTCAATTAAGAGACTCAAACAAAACTCAAATATATGTATGGACACAAGAAATATTCACTATAATTTACTCCAACATAACAACGGACAAGCGAAAATAAATTATCATAAAACAAAATACTTTTCTAACCTTCGAATTTCTTTAGGCATACGATTTCATTTTAAAATTAAAGCATTAGAAGATTTTTGATAGTCTCATAACATAATTATAACACATACCTCCTTTATCTTCCTTATATAGTATAAATAAACTGAAGTCGCTTTCCGCGTTTGCCTGTATGGCCGCTAATTCCTCCTAAACCACGCAACAGATTATGATGTGGTTTTCACCATCAGTTAGATAAACTTTTCAAGGAAAGTTTATATTTATATTTTGCAAGCAAATCGCCGAAAATAAATTTACGTGGCTAAACCGTAAGAGATACCAACTACAAAGATATCAATCAACTCTACATCACATTATGCTTCTGATACCGCAGCGATACAAACTCTATGCAGAACAAATTAACACAGATCGAGAAGAGTTTGTATTTGCTATAACTGTGGTGCGGTCAAGAACGCTTCGGCGGACAGTTAAATAAACAAGCACACTTGTACACTAATAATGCATGCATTGTCGGCTAGACTTCAGTGCAGGTGCCTATTTGAAAAGTGATTTTGCATTTTTCCTAGAGAAAACATGCATGGCTATCTTCTCTTTATATATTTTTCTCCTTATTGTTGGTGCCCGCGACTTCGTCCGCATTGGAAAATTAATAACATAACACATGTCTTTATCGCTGTGACGACGGTGGCGCCCAAATTTTTTTATAGTTTTAGACGATCCCCGAGGGAAACAAATTTTTTTTTTTTTTATTTTTTTTAGGATAAAAAGTATCCACGTAATAAACTATATGTGTGCCAATTTTTATTTAAATCCGTTGAATTGTTTTTTCGTGAGAGAGTATCAGACATCCATACATCTAATCCATCCTCACAAACTTTCGCATTTATAATAGTAGGATTAAAAATAAAGTCTCTGTCCCCCTCTGTTCCCCCCAAATTTTTTCTGAACCATCAAACGGATTTTGATACTAATGGAAAGAGCAATTATAAGAAGGTTTGTGTATATAATTGCATGCAGAAAAATTGCATCCGTGTGAAGCTGGAAGCAGATCGCTACTTTACTATCATCATCATCATCATCTCAGCCGCAGGACGTCCACTGCTAGACATAGGCCGTCCAATAGGACCGATCAGAAGCAGCCTGGATCCACAGTTAACCCGCGGCCTTTATTAGGTCGTCTGTCCACCCTGTGGGTGGACGTCCTGCACTACGCTTGCTGGTCCGTGGCCTCCACTCGAGAACCTTCCGGCCCCAGCGGCCGTCGGCTCTCCGTACTATATGCCCTGCCCACTGCCACTTCAACTTACTGACCCGTCGGCTTATGTCGGCAACTTTCGTACGTCTACAGATCTCTTCATTTCTGATTCGATCTCGCAGTGTAACCCCGAGCATAGCTCTTTCCATAGCTCGTTGAGCGACATTGAGCTTCCTTACGAGGCACATAGTTAGAGACCACGTTTCAGCGCCATATTTTTATCACTGGCAACACATATTGGTCGAAAATTTTTGTCTTGGAAGGAATTTTGGACGAGAAGATGTCTCGGAGCTTCCCGAACGCTGCTATCCGAGCTGGATTCGACGATTGACCTCCCTCTCGAAGTTGGCTCTACCTAACTGGACTATTTGTCCCAAGTATAAGTATGTACTCGCCAACAACTTCGAGAGTTGAGTTCCCAATTGCTACTGGGGTAGGCACAACATGGACATTAGACATAAATTTCGTCTTGTCCATATTTATCTTAAGCCCCACCCTTTGAGAAACTCGGTTGAGGTCTTCGAGCATCGTGCCGAGGTCTCTCATCGACCTCGCCAAGATCACAATATCGTCGGCAAACCGAAGGTTAAAGCAATAAAGTAAAAAATAAATACATTTTATAGCAATGCTACGTCACTTCCACTATCACTGGTATCGCTGAAAAGTTAAGTTCCACATTGCCCTATCGCTTATTAATCCCTTATACTTCATTCTACCATGGTTGGCAGCGCACTTGCTGCAAATGCGGCATTGTTTGTGTTATAGCCTATATATTAGCCACCTACAAATTGCCATCGAGAGGACCGTCAGCCTGTCTGTCGACTTTAACATAAAAAAAACTGCTTGATATAGTTTCGTAAATTAAGCGTTGCTTTAAAAATTCATTCTTTCTATGTGTCAAAAATATATTTAGTCAATTGCTATTTATTAGGCGACGGTTACACGTACGGTATTTACTGTGATCCGTCAATAAATAATGAATAAATAATGAGTATCGTGGTATTTATTGAACGTGTAGTCTAGCGTATTGAGGGATGTCAATATTTATTAATGGATTTCTAGATTTTTTGAAATCCAACAATAAATACTGAACTTATGGATGACAGTAAATACCGTACGTGTAACCGTCGCCTTAGATAATTTAAAAACGATATTTTATTTTATAAGCTAATTTATTTATTGTATATTTTTTTTTAACATTTAATTATTATTACATTTAAAGAACGCGGTCTTGTCACAAGGTCTCATAAACTGCAGTCACCCAAGATAACGTTGATGCCGTGCGTAAGCTGATTGAGGAAGATCGAAATGTGACATATCAAGAAACTAAGGCAACTTTAGACATTGGCATGAGTCAAATACAAAAGTTGATTTCCCGATGTATCCCGCATTCGCTCTGTGAGGAGCAAAAAGCGGCTCGCGTTACTTGGTGCGTCAGAACTCTCGAGAAATTCCACGGACAATCTTCAAATGCTGTATACAGCGTCGTATCAGGTGACAAATCCTGGATATACACATAAGAACCCGAAACAAAAAAACCAGTGACGAGTATGGGTGTTCGAAATGAGTTAAAGCCAACAGAAGTAGTTCGTTCACGGAGCATTGCAAAAAAAAAATGGTGGCCACGTTTGTCTCTAAAACCGGCCATGTTGCGACTATTCCTCTTGGGGGACAAAGATCGGTCAATCCAGAATGGTACTCTAGCATTTGTTTGCCGCAGATCGTCTCTGAACTCCGTAAAGAGAACTGCAACCGCCGCATCATCCTCCATCACGACAATGCGAGCTCTCATACCGCCCACAGAACAAAAGTTTTGCGTGGTCAACGATTTTCGTCCTGAAGAAGCTGTAGACGCCTACAAAACGACCATTTTGAATACCCCAACTTCAGAATGGAATGAATGCTTTAATAATTGATTCCATCGAATGGAAAAATGTGTCAAGTTTCAAGAAGAATACTTCAAAAACAATAAATATCTTTTCCACTAATAATGTATCACTTCCTTGATTCCCGAAATTGTCAGTGCCTTACATTTAATTAATAACAGACATGAAATGAAGCAAGCAATTGGTCTGATGTTTCTAAATTTGAGAAAGAATATCAATGGTAAAGAGTATCAATATCAATCAGATATACAATGCATTACCTGAGAGTGTAAAAAATTGTAATTCCATGCATAGCTTTAAACACAAAATAAAAGAATACATATGGACCAATGTTGGAAATAACTAATTTATCTCCGATGGATTAAATGTACCTATATTAATGTAGTTATTAAGTTCTCATAGAATAAAAAAAATTCTTTAAACCGAATTGATATTTTTTTATAAAAGAAATTAAATAATAATGTAAGTAAATAAATTGACATAAAATTTTATAGAAACGGTTGGAACATTATGATGGTGGCGGCATCTAGCCAAATTGTTATAAATTAGAAGGTAAAATAGCTTACTAACCGGATTCTTAAATTATTGGACCAAACATAGATGGCGCTTCTTTATTTTAGCAACAAAATAGTAAATATCTAATCTATTTCGTATATGATAGACTTTTGTATATTGTATGAAGTTGCAATAAAATATTTAGCTGGGTTGTACTTTTAGTACTATACTAGTCACATTACCTTGAACTAGTAACATTTCAAAGAAAAAGTGAGAATTCCAATGTTAAAAATACAATTTGCTCTGGCCACTCTTCTGATACAAATAAAGTCCATTCTGATATGTGTGAAACATTGGCGCAAGTTGGCTAATTTCCGCAAAACCTCATAAATTGTGTTCCTAATTACATGTCTATAAAAAAATATTAAACAAAATGACCATAATTTTTTTTAAAAGAATGTTCAAGGGTGAGGAGATCTTTCTTTTTTGCATACTGTGTTATAGGCAACGGTATCCATCCACCATTAAGTAGACTGTCAGCCTGTTTGTCGACCTTAACAATAAAAATCATGACAAGTTACTAAACAAAACATTTATGCATTATAATTTATGTAATCCTGAATTTGAACATTTAAGAAGTTTTTTCACAAATCTAATATACTTAATTTAGATTACTATGACTTACCTACTTTGTTACCCTTAAGAAACATTATTGGAATTAAAATTCACCACAATACTTGTAAGAAGATGTAAATACATTTATGAGATTATTTATATTTACTTAAAATAAATGATCATACTAACCTTTTTAAGGGGCACTTTAAAACAAATAAATCTTGTCCCATCAATTACATTTCCACACGCTTTATATTGTAACCACCTAAAAAATACAAATTTTAAATAGGTAAGAAAGTAGATTCAAAATGCAAGGTACATTTTAATAACATGAAACAGGAATTGAATTGGTTAATTGAACATTTCAACATTTAAAAAGGAACAATTTGATAACAGTTGTTATGTAGGTATAATAAACAATCAAATTTGTGATGTGAAAATATATAATGTTATTCATCAAAATACCTACCTGTCAGGAATCGCAGACATACTTGTTTTAACAAATTTAATAGACATAAATTTAAATTGAACAAAAAATTATAACTAAATAGGTCAATAAAATTAGAATGATCTAAATATATGTTGCCGTATATTTTATATTATTACATCGAATTAGACAATAGACATATTTAAAAAAAAATATTTACAGATGTTATGTATATTTTTACATTCATATTTATTATTTCCATTCCAATTCCACCACCACACCAACCAAACCATAACCAACATATACAACCACAGCACAAATAAATAACATGAAAAACAAATGTCATATTCTAAGCTCAGACTAATGCAGTCGGAATTTTCTAAGTAGGACAACAAAATAGAATTAAAGTAAGGATATCTAATATTTTTTGAAAATAAAATACACCTTATGTTACTCGCTGATAATGTAGCTTTCTATAGGTGAAAGAATTTTAAAATCGGTTAAGTAGTTTTTGAGTTTAATGTAATGACCATCTGACCGTCTCCTTCAAAATGATTTCTTCATTTTGTTGCTATAACAGATAACGTATGCCGCTCACTGTGTCCAAAAACAATTCGCAAACCCCCGCATTCCTCACTTCCCACCCGCACAGTGTGGCTAGCTTAGAGAGAGTTCACTTCTTTTAGGGTAAATCAAAATTCATGTTTCAAAATAATGCAAACCGAACTTAATGTTTTATGTCAACGTACGAGTATCACTATTACAGTTATACTGTTAGATAAATATTCATATACTGTTTTGCATTAAAAAAAAACCTTAAGTGAAATAAAACTTGTAATTTTCACAAAATTTGCTTTTATTTATGTACCTTTTTGTTGTACTATTTTTCTATAATATTGACGTTTTGATTCTGAGGTAATCAATACATTTTTACGTTTTGACAAATGATGAAGTCGTATATGTAACTATTTTTCTATTACGGCCCTTATGAGATTATTTGGATGCAAACATGTTCCCTCAACAACTGCAAAAATGTTATTTTTGCAACAAATTGTTTAAAAATTGAGAGAACAATCGCAAAGTAAAGTATTGGCCATCCGAAGTAATTACAAAATCTTCATTCGAAATTTTTCTAACATGAGCTTCACAAATGCAACATACATCAAAGACTTTGCGACGGAACACAAAGACCATCTTTATTCTTTAAACCAATTAGTTTATGAAAATAGAGAACATCGGTCGCTAACATTGATTCTAAACAAAATTTACATTTTATCGATTTTGATAAATAATGACCTACACAACCGGATATGTAACCTACGATGTACTTCGACAAATCAAGCTGAGAAAGTTCACAACATAATAATTTTTCTATGCTGCCGCAATTATTTTCAACAGGAAATGTTTGATTTAGGTTGAAAAGCTCATTACTGTCTTCGAATCTTTGCGAATATGCTGAGGAATTTATGCCTTTAGTTGATGACGAACAATTTAATATTCCTATGTTTTCAAGTGGTATGCAATTTCCGTTGTTGGAAGCTTTGAGCTTTGTTCGAAAGATTCATCGGAGAATCCAGGTTCTCCCTTTTTATTTGAGTTCCATTTCGACAAAGTTTTAGGATGCGGAAGGCAAGTATCAAAAGTTGCCCTTACGTACCTATAGGCACTAGGCGAAAGAAAATTTAATTTCAAACAGAACTTTTTAATTTTGGTAGTGTATTTAATTTTTTCCTTGTTTTGAACGCTTTTTTTGTAAAAGTTATTAAAAAAATTGGCTGCCACCACATCTTTTGAAAGGAGGTTATTAATATCGTCTTTGAGGTAACGATTGTTCTTTAAATTCCTTATTATTGTTTGCAAAGACTCGTTTCTTTTTTCTAGACGTCTGTTTTTTTGTTGCAATGTTTTAATTTTTCGGACATATTTCTCACAAAATAATTTATTACGTCGATATAGGGCTCTTAATTTCACTTTTCTCGGCGTATCAAAGATAGAGTCTGAATCAGAGACAGGTTCATCACCAATCTGCGAATCTGGTTGTGAAGGAGATGATGTTAATTTTGTAGCCTGAAATGGAAAATCATCATCAAACATATATACAGACCTTATGATTTCTCAAAAACGAAACGATTTCAGTGCAGTATAGTCTACAATTTGTGTATCATAGGTGTAAGTATAGCAAAAGTATAGTTTAGTTGCGTAGATTTATTCTAAGGCATGTAACCGTAACACTGCTACATAATAAACTGTAATAATTAATACGCACATCCTTATCCTCTTTCGATATTATGGCCATATGCTAAAACAGAAAAAAACAGGTATATTTTGCATTCTACTACAATATACAATACCTCTGGGATGGGTCTGCCAGTTATCAATTGGTTGCACTGGACTCGATTGAAAGGCGAGCTAAGAAACTTATTGGCAACGACACCCTTGTGGAGTCTCAACTCCAAAGCCTGCAGCATCGCCGAAAAGTAGCATGCCTTTCGATTTTCTATGTCTGAACCGTTCCACTTGCGGACCACGAGGCGCGGACAGGGGTTTCATCCCTTCGTGGTTGATGTTCCTCGGACACACACGAAGCGTTACAGGTCCACCTTTCTTGTCCGAACCGCTAGGGAGTGGAACTCACTGCGTGCGTCTGCGTTCACACAAAATTACAACCTCGGGGTCTTCAAGTCAAGGGTAAATGGGCACTTACTAGGTAAGCGTGGTCCACCTTCGGCCGCATCTGCACCTTACATCAAGTGAGATTGCGGCCAAGCGCTACCTTGACAACGTAAAAAAAAATGTGAAAGTTTGTAAATTTGTTGGTTTAGTAGTATTAGTAAAACGCTGAACTTCCAGTTTAAATAGTCGCATTTGTGGTTTAATTTGTTTACAATGACCACTATGCACACATTCATTTTTATTATTACAAATAAAATAAAACATCGAAATGATGAAGTTTGGTATAGAGATAGTTTTCTTGATGAGGAAGGGCATAGTCTACTTTGATTCCGATGTTATGTTCCTGTGGGATGATATACGGATCACGATAGATAATTCCATGCGGGCGGAGCTACGGACGAACAGTCAGTATTAAATAAAAATTATATCTATTCAATTGAAAAATCACATAAATATTAAAATGCTATTAAATCTATATACTTATCTACCTTATTTGGAAACGATCCTTTTCGTAATTTTTTAAAACCACATTTTGTGTCATAAAAACAATCATCTTCAAAATGTTTCGAACAAATAACACTGCCTTTAGTAGGTTTCCATATTTCATCTAACCTAGCTTGTCTTATAATTTGAGTCCACTTTGCTCTTATAATTTCATCAGCTGGGAACCTGAAATTCCACTTTTAATAATTAGAATAGTTATTAACATTTTTATAAAAACACTATTATTTATACAATTTAACATCTGTCAAATAATAGGTAATTATTTTAATTATTTAAGTCACTATTTATACGAAAAAGTCTCAATTCAAACAGAAGTTCATATCATACTTTGACACTAAATAAATGAATATGTATTTATCTATCTATTACATAATAAAATCAAACGTTATATTATTTTCCATGCATTTATTAATTTTTTATCAACCTTCTAGAAAATAAACAAGTGAAAGTAGGGAAAAGGTTTCAGCAAAACTGGCAACATTAACAAAGTGGATTCGCCAAAATTGTTTACATTTAGAACGAGTAAAAATACTTCATTATTGAAATAAAATGAGATGTACTTGCGCTACTTACACATGAAATGTGATCCCATCTTGTGTTTTTATTCTTCCAACTGCATTTTTGCAGGTGGGAACCGTACAAGACGGCATAATTAAATAAATACAAAGAATTTTACACGGTGGCCACAGATAGATTAGTCATCCAAATGTCAAACTACACTCTGACAGTAGTTGTGTAGCTTCGGCTTAAGGTGCGTTCGCGGTTTCTGGTTTGGTCTATTATTCTATGGCTGTAAACAAGTTGAGTCACTTGTTGAAGTTGTAGTAGTGACTTGTTGTATAACCTTTGTTGTAAATAATAATTATTAGAGGAAAGCACTAACTTGTACTTTTAGTCAATAAAAGAGGCGGCCGGGCGACTGGTTCTGTATATTTATAATGGGATGTGCATGTCGCAAAATGTGCACTAGTGCAAGTCGCAGAATGTGCACTAGTGCAAGTCGCAGAATGTGCAGGTAGTAAAACGTGCAGGTCCGCAGAATGTGCACATTGTAAAAAGTGCAGGTCGCAAAATGTGCACATCGTAAAAAGTGCATTCATAGCATCACGTGCAAGTTACACTGGATACTTTTTAAAATAAAAGATATTTTAGGTTTTAGCATCTCCCCCCCTCCTAGGTGGGTCAAGACCGTGCTGTGGTGGGGGGGCTTAACCCTCGACAGTCTGGGCGGTCGCAGGGGCTGGAGGAGCCCCTCCCTCCGGCCCCTGCTTGACTAATCTGACTGTCGAGGGGAACTAAGAAGGCCCACATGCGCGTGTACACATGCGTATATTCCGAACAAGCCCCGACTGGGGCTCGTGACGGAACATCGGTTGGGGGCTCCAACTGTCCATTGGGGCCCCGTCGGTCGTTGCTCGCTGGGCCGAGGATCCGTACTCGGCCCATCGGATACCGACCGGTGAGAGGTGGCACCCCCGGTCACTGCGTGCCGGACTAGGGCAGTGTCTTGGCCTTGCACGCGGTGGCCGGCGCGGGTCGCAGCGGGCACATCCCGGTGTAAGCGGCCTCCAACTCCGCGGTAGGCTGTGCCGTGGAGAGGGAGGGCAATGGGGTGCTCCAGGTGTGAGGCCCCTCGCTGACTGCCCGCTGCGAGAGATGAAGGATGGGCGGCCTGTGCTGCTCTGCCCGGAACGACGGACGCCGGGGCCGTCCGCCGTCTTCACAGCACCGGGCTACGGGGGGAAGACGTGCCATTGTTTCCGACACGTCCCTTCACGACACAGAGGTCGTGCTCTGTGCCAATTGGAAGAGCGCAAGCTCTCCGCGAGTGGTCCGACCACGGACAACTGCCGGTGGGGTCTCGGACGGACGTCATCTCATTCCCCAGTCCCCACCACCTAGGCAGCGAGTAGGAAACACAAGGTGGTTTTAGTCGGTAGGAGTCCGACATAACCCACGGGGCCACCCCAGGCCCCTGGGGTATTCATAACGAATTTCCCCTTGAAAAAAAAAAAAAAAAAGGTTTTAGCATCTCTATTCCTAAGTTACGAAAAAATATGGTTCCTAGTAAAGAAAATGTTTATTATTTTGGCCTTTTTTATTAAATTTTCGTAAAATTTTCACTCAAGATGATGAATATTGCTTCTTTTTTTTTGTAGAAAGCTTATCAAGGTAAGTTATTAGGTACTCGGATTTTGTAGTGCATTTCAATACTATGTCAAATATATCAATTGTCGTAGGAACAATAGACCTGTCAATTTAACCCCGTTTGTACTCTTCCAGGGAACTAAAATCCAATCTGCACATTTTGCGATCTACACATTTTGCGATCTGCACATTATAAGATTTGTACATTTTACGTAGGTACCTAGTCTGCACATTTTGCGACTTGCACATTATGCTATGCATCCATATAGTGTGACTGACTGATCTGATATTATATCTTTGATCTCATCTATTGAGTTATTGAGTATTTATATTATCATTCGGTTTTGAGTTAACCTAAAAAAATTTTCACTGTTGCTATTTTTGTTATAAAAAAATACAGGAGTTTTCCTCATTAATAATGGCTGTGGCTGGCTGCTACAATTATTGAACAAACGTAGCCTCACCCTTTTTTTGGTTATTTTTATGAAAGTGTGAATGATGTATGACAGTTTCGTTTAGTTAAATGTGTCAACATTATATAAAAATAAGAGAAGTGTTCTATTTTGATTTAAAAATGCTCCTGGCGCCTATACTTCGTTGTTGATTATCAATTTTAACAAACTATTGCTGTTACCTTGGAAACGAAGCAATGAAAAGGAAACATTGTTGGATCGAAGAAGTAACAGAGAGACAGTCTCTAGAATTAATTGAAATTGTAAAGAAGGCAGCTGTATTGAACAACAACTGTATTAATAACAATATCATGTACATGAATACTATTTGGTACAAAAGTCTGCTTAGCGCAGAAAAGTCGTGTATTCAGGAAGGAACTCTTAAAAAAATCCATTATAAATTTGAGAATGGTAAAGAAATGGTAGAGGAATATAACATGGACACCAAAGTTTTATTGCGTAGAGCGTGGAAAGTTAAATATAAAATAGGTGGTGAAGGCAAATGGGATGTAGAAGTAGGAGACCCAATCGTTGATGCAGTAAATAACACTGACATCGTTGAAATTAAGGAGTGTAAAGATCAGGTACCTACAATTGGGTATTAATTACAATAATACTGATTACATACATTTAAATATCCATGTAGCATACCTATGTAAAGTTGGGTATGAACCTAAGGGTTAAACCTCTACCTAGTACATAAATACTAGATGAGGGCTTATTTTTACTTAAGGCATTTTGTTTAATATTGACCGCATAGCTCAAAAAAGAAATAATATATTCCTTATTTTGTATAATGTACAAAGATTGTTTTCTTTTGTTTTAGCCATTTCTGACAAGACGTAATACAAGAATAAATTTGGAATGGCGAATAAGAAACTTGCCATATTCAACTGAAACTTATTTGATAAATACTGATGAGAAAGAAAAATGCATTGTTATTCGTACCACAAATAAAAAGTACTTCAAAAGGCTTCAAGTCCCAGAACTTCATAGGCTAGCTCTACCTATTTCACAAGATAACATAACATATTCACATCAATTCAACACACTTATTATTGTGGTAATGTATTCTGTTCATGTACCTACTGAACATTATATACCTACTTAAAAAAGTGCTTATAATTTCCTTGTACATCATTATCATTGTTAAATATTTGCCATAATAATATTTAACAATTAACATTTGCCAGAAATGTTAATCCCAGTTATTTTGTTTGTATGCGATAATTATAATAAAGTATCAACAGCTTAAAAAAGTAAGCAAATGCAAATAATATTCTAAACCTAAGAATGGTCAGTGGTCTGTCACTATCAGGTGTGGTTCTTAATTTTTTTTTTTTTTTTTTTCAATCATTTACTAAATATTGCAAAACTAACTGACCTAACAGAAGTTATTGTTCTGAACTGGTCACAGCTATTGGACTGTGGATTAATTTTTATAATAATTATACTTTTATTTTCTTTCAGTATAAAAAACCTCAACAACTGCTGGATATGGAGAAGTGTTTGTATGAAGAATTGAGTAAGGTGAAACCCATTAAAGATATACCAAATGAATGCCGCAATCAATAAAGACAGTGCCACCAATTCGTCCTTTATTACTTCCATAATTTTTATTAGGCATGAAGTAACTAATTTAGGCTCTAGTTCACCAACAGACTTTTAGTTTTTAAACAGCTGTTTAAAATTTAAACAGCCATTTAATAATATTTTGTTGATCACCATCGCCAAACTGCGAGTTAAACGCCCTAAACATCAGATTAATCATTAAGTTAATCAGATGTTTAGGGCGTTTAACCCGCATTTTAGCGATTGTGAACAAAATATTATTAAACGGCTGTTTAAATTTTAAACAGCTGTTTAAAAATAACCGTCTGTTGGTGAACTCGAGCCTTAGTTATTTACAATCCTTACAAAAATTACGAATTCTGAGGTATCATAAAAAATGAAAATAAAATATAATCTCCACAATATAAACAAAAGACCAACAAAGGCGCTGTTCAAATATTTTTTTAATGTTAAGACAGACAAGCTGTCCACTTGATGGTAGGTACAGTCATCTATAACTGCACTGCCACAGGAGCTGCAAGTGCGCTGTCAACCATAGGATCATTCATTGGAGGTGATCAGCAGCACTACCAGTAGTGTTGTTGCCAATTAACAACACTATCAAGCCAATTTTGGATATAATTATTCAAACATAGCAAACTTCATTAATATAAGGTGGACCACAGGCAATACCCGATAATAGGGTATAGCGAAATGGACTCTCAGACTCCCTTACCGATATTTCACAGTGGGTGGTCATCAGTAAAAGGGTGGTAACTGCTACCAGATGGGTTAGAATTTCAGATCAATTAAAAAGAACTTAGTTATATGTTGTTTATTTACAATAGGTTTCTAAACAAATTAATCACTGTCATCCATAATAAGGAATTTTGCTTGTTCTTTTAATTCTTCTTCATCAGGTTCCTTATCCAATAAACCCTTAGCTTTTAAGTATTCTCCATATTGTTTTGGAATACCCATAAATGTCTTCACTTTTGCTCTCAACTGTTTCCAAGTTTCTTGGTAGTAGTTTTTTTTATCCCTGGCCATGGCTTTGTAATCATGACCATATTTGTCTAGTAAATAAGTGATAAACTCCACTTGTCCTTTCGGTAACCTGAAACACATAATAAACATCCTAAGGAAAAAGATTTTCGCAATAAGAGGTAAGCATACTAACCCATTGGCGTGAATACATCCTTGCTTCCTTAGTGGGAGGAAATTCAGAAAACTGATCGGGGGATACAGTTTGATGCTGTAGCTACATATCTATGTATCATCTACATTCAAAATTTAATTACACCACTCAATAGCTAAAGGATCAAAGAAATTTTTGTTATATATATACCATATGGTATATTTGAATTCATTGGATATACACTCAACAACAACAACAAAATATTTTTTATGTTAAAAGTCGACAAACACTGAGGTCGGTGGCTACCATTGCCTTAAACACAAGCAATACCACAAGTGTGCTGCCGACCATAGCAGGATTGGAACTCTGACATCCCTTACTCACTAACCAAAATATAACAGCACACATACTGTTATTTCACTGTGCTCTTCTGTAAGGAGGTGGTTTTACATTTGATTTAGAAAATTGTTCTTAAATGTATTCTTACATAAATTTACGTTCTCTAGGAGCTTTAGCTTCTAGCTCTAATTTGTTACGAACAGATACTTTATATGGTTGCCTCACAGCAATTACTTCTTCTTCTGTATCCGATTCACTTTGATTAACCATAGTTTTAGCCTTTTTCAGCAACTCTTCTTTAAAACTAGGAATTTTCAGTGCTTTATTTGGATCATTTGCAAGTCCCATATCCTTCAGATTTTTTAGAGACGATTTCTTGTGATTCCAAGCTTGCTTTAAAACTTTGCTGCAACACAGATATCGACTTGATTAGTATTTGTATATAACTTAAAAAAATTAAGTAAACATGAGAACATTAACACACCATTGTACTTCACCAGTACTCCGCTGTTTATTGTACAATCGCTTACGATTTATCTTATGGAGATATTTCTTTTTTTTGTGCTGCTTCTTAATTTTCATTATTATTTATAATTAACAGTTAACGTAATAAGTAAAGTCAGAGTCAGTACTAACAGGTACTAATTAAGCAATTTAAGAATATATAAGCACAAGTGAACATTTGAACAAGGACAAGGCATAACATAAGCACGTTGTTTTTCTAGTTATGGTCTTGTCAACTGTCAATGTCAACTCCTAGGTGGTAGGTTTTTTTGGGATTTTATGGCCTGGTAACTAGAGCTTTAACAAATAGGTGGGCAATGGGGAAGAAAACACAAAGCCGTAAGTAGGTGGCGCTGTGATCGTTTGACTCATAATATAAATACGCCAATTGTAATTGTTTTTTTTTTTTGCAAATATTAAGAATATTTTAAGATAATCTATTTTAGAACAAAATGTATGCAGTGTGGTCAGTCTCACAGCTTAAAGCTGAATTAAGGAAAAGAGGAGCCTTTTTAGGGGGTAGAAAAACGGATCTTGTTAGCAGGTAAAACACGTGATTTCTCATCCCTGGTTACTAAAGACATTTAAAAAGGTGACAAATTTAGCTCCTAAGGAGTGTTCGTTATCTAAATCTTAGTAACTCACCATAAACATTTAAATATTTATAACTACTAAGGCTCGATTTCACCAACAGACGATTATTTTTAAACAGCCGTTTAATAATATTTTTTTGTTCAAAATCGCTAAAATGCGGGTTAAATGCCCTAAACATCTGATTAACTTAATGATTAATCTGATGTTTAGGGCGTTTAACCCGCAGTTTAGCGATGGTGATCAACAAAATATCATTAAACGCCTGTTTAAATTTTAAAGTTTAAAAATAACCGTCTGTTGGTGAACTCAAACCTTAATATGTTATTTTTCATAATTGTAAACATAACCTAAATATTGTAATTTTTTTTTATTAGATTCGATTCATTCTATCAATTTTGGTATACCACAGCCTGATTCTGAAACAGAAGACGCAAAAAGGATTTATCAATGGATTTACCGCAAAAATGGATTTTTAATTTTTGTAGCTCTTTCCCACAATTTTCTCATGCGAGGATCGCTCGGGAAAGAATGATTCTCATTTTTATTACATGCAATAGCAACGCAACTAGGCTTTTTTGCGATTATCATAAGTTAACCAGAAATTTAGCAAACTTTGTATTGTAGCGACATCTTTAGTGATAATTGGCAGTTTTCTTCCCCATTAGATGTTTGGAAGCTAAGAATAATTTTAGTTAACAATAAAAATAATGTATTTTTTTTTAAACATATACTCTAAAAGCAATCTGTGACGATGATAAAAAAAATGTGATGATTCTGCTCTGTGCTCTGACCATATTTGATTTAATTTTATAGTGATATTATTGCACTGTGATATAACCACAACACAATCAATCAATTCTTAAAATTCTTTTCTTATTTATCCTGCAAAAAATAAAAACTGTTACAAATCATTTATTTCCAGATTTTACAGTCAATTATATTAATAAAATGCCGCAAACCGGTGCGACGAGATATCAAAAGTTTCTCAAATCTGAGAAATCCAAAACAAAACTTAAAAAATCAAAAAGCAAAGAACTTCCAAAGGGAACCAATGTAACAAAAACAAATTTTAAAATTAAAAAAATTGTTATTAAAGAACAACTGCGGAAACGTGATGAAACAGAAGCTGTATCCTCGAGGAAACTCAATATCAAGGAGTTGATTTCTCGTCTTAACCATTTTAATAAGCGTTCACAATTGGATGCTTTAAAAGGTTTAACCGAACTTATAAGTGCTTACTCAGAAGTACTAGAGCATAATCTTGGACAACTAATACATGCTCTCGCTCCTTTAATTTTGAACATTGAAATGACGGTTTGTATATTTTTCTTTATACATTAAGTTTGGAATTATACCTTTCATGCTATGAAAAGTTAAATATAAAAACGTTTTCTTTGCAGGTACGTCGTGAAACATTTGCAGTTTTGCATTTGATTCTTTCAAGAATAGTAATCGAGAAAATTGATCCCTTTTTTCATATCCTGTCTACTTATTTACGAAGTGCCATGACACACATTGACAATAGAATTCAAGATGATTCATTACTGTTTCTCGACATTCTTCTTAAGTGCACTCCGAAAAAAATTGCCCAAGATTTTCACAAACTTATCCCTAACTTTTTGGATATGATTTCAAAGTTACGTGTAGATTCAAAACCAGGAAGAACTTTGACTGTGAATTTAGGAAATAATATTACTAGTGTAAAGTGGAGAGAAAAGGTTTTGTTGGGCTTAAAATGTTTCCTACAAAGTTACATGGAAAGTATAAACATTGATTATTCAAACAAAACTATTTGTAGTAGCTATGCTTTTGATAATACAAAGTATAACTATTATCCTTTAGTCAATACAAGATATACATCAGTAACTGCTTTATCCTGTTTTTCATCTAAAAATGTCCAAATGACGACAATAGATGAAGTAGAGACATTTAAAGTGTACATTGACACTTTAATGCCATTGCTTCTTGAAACTTGGCTAGAAGTAAGTCCAAATTTGAATCGAAACCCAAATATTGAAACCGTTGTTAGTGAAGAATCTGCTTATTTAATAAAAGAAATTGTTGTAATCATACGGAAACTAGTTAAGTACCTGAACCATATAAACCCAGGTTCAGATATTGAAATAATGTTCAGTCAAAATTATAAATATTCACTGGCCAAAATGTAACCAATATTTTTGTTTTTTATGTTAAGATCGACAGGCAGGCTAATAGTAGGTGGCTACCGTCGCCTGGAACACACAAGCATTGCCTCAGATGATGTAAGTGCAAAAGTATAAAAAAAGCTTAGAAACATCCATTCATGATTGAAATTTGAAAATGACAGCAAGAAAAAATGTGTGACAGAAAAGCATCAAGCATATTGTGCCAATGTAATAGAGGATGCAGGATAGCAGCTAGTTTTTTTTTAATTTAGGTTATCTATGAGCATATTTCGCGATTTATTTTATCATAGATATTAGATAACAATTTGATAAAATATACTTTTCATCTCGTAAACAGATTGTGTGAAGAACAATTTGATTTTAAAGTTCTATCAATAGAATTTTAAAGTGTATAAAGGTATGCTACGAATTTGTTTTGTATATTTTTAAATGAATAAAAAACAAGTTGGTATAAGTTATTTTATTTATTAAATTGAAACGCAAAATACTTTTAAAATTTGGATAAAATTTTGCTGACAATTCTACTAAATAAATTATCTCAATTCATTTTGTCAATGAATATTTATTTTATTTGTGTCATTATAGAAATTTGTCAACGAAATTCTTCCTTACAATATAAGGTAACAAAACACAAGGTACTAAATCACAATACAAAATGCACTGACATTTCAATCATAAGTCAATCATAGTGATTAAGGTAATACTTAAAACGCATGACAAGATGAAAAATTCGTCTTTTTTGCATATTTTATAAAAACTGGGTTAATTTACATACGAAGGTATGAAAAAATTTTAAGGACTAAAATGAAAGTTTTCAATATGAGGAAACATATTTTTTTAAACTTAAAATGACCGCTAAAAAATCACTTCATCTTTATAATATTTAGGAATATATTTTATTTCATTATAAACTCCAATCAAAATTATCCACATTATAATCAATATAATTGAAACAAACAATGGTGAGAAAGAGAAGAATATTTCAGAAAATTCCAGTTTCACACTATTAAAATAAGTTCAAAAATTAGCTTTAATCTATAAATTAATTACTCATGTTTGGAACGAGTTTGTGCATAGAAGCGCTTATTTTTTCATAGAAGCTGATTTCATAATTAAAAATTATATATTGTTATAAGTAAGTACATACTTATTTGATTTCCAACAAGACTAGGTATTTATTTTCATTTACAATCACATTTTTTCGAGATTCTATATCGATATGCAAAGCCTCACTGAAGCTATCTTCATTATTATGGACTAGTTTTCTTCTAACAACTATTTACTAATAAATTCTAACAAAGTGACTATAATAATTAATTACAAATATTTTTACTACTTGTAGTGTCCTTTATACATCTAAATGTAATATTATAATTTGGCAAATTTTGGCTAAAATTAAAGTCACCAATATAAAAATTTAAGTAGTTTAGTAAAAAATGCATTTGTGCTACATAACATCAGAAGTAAAAAATGGGAATGCCAAAATTTTCATAACGTGAAAATTTCATTTATTATAAAATATTTTGTAATAAAACATTAATGGCGATAACAAGTAAATATAATATAGGTGCATTTGATGCATAAAAATCAAAATATTTTTTAGGATTAGCTCTCTTCAGACTGATGCAACGAAGAAAAGAAGGTTCCTTAGTGGCTTCATTCAAAATGAAATTTAAAATACTATATGTTTTGTAGCTGTTTTTGGTATCGATATTATTTCTTGCTATACTTAACTCTTTCTGTAATTTCTAAAGTTAAGATTTGTTCTCACAAGTTACCACATTTTGACCAAAATCATTAAAAAATATTTTTTTTATTAATAGAAATGGCTTAAAATGCAAACAAGCCTGGAAGAACCCAAGTCACAGTCTGAAATTCTAAGATTTAATTGCACTGTCATTAATCGAGGCGAGGTAACTTAACATTGCAATTGTAAAGCACTTGAAAAACATTTCATTTATAACAGGAAGGTATAAGTTTTCTGTCCTAACGGAGAGATATCTTTCGCTTTTAAATATAATATGAGTAGGTACTTAGATCACGAAATACATACACCCTACTATGGATTTATTGAGTTTTCCTTTTATTTGATTTTTTTGCACGAGGTATTGTAGCTGAAGCCGACAGCATTGCCTGAAAACAAAACAAAAAAAAAATGAAAAATAACTAAGAAAAAGCAATAAGCATTGTCAATTTTATTAATAACGGATACTGCATCGATTAAATTTAATGTACCTAACTTTATTTAATAAGAGTTTGGGAATTAAAAAAATTAAAACCATTTATTTACTGAATATGGTATATATAACTACAATTGTTGTTGTATAATGTAATACACATAGGAAGGTACGTAAATGTGTCCACATATTGAACCGACAAGCGATTTGCAAATTAAAAAAAAAAACGAATTTGGCACTCTTAACAATTTAAAAACGCAAATTACTAAAAATAAAAGAAGGAAACCCAACTTATCCACACGGGTCTGTTATTCTGTAATAATATGTTAAATATTATTAAAACTGCTACCCGGACAAAACTAACAAAATGTCATTAGTCCTCAATTTACAAAACAAAAAATATTAGCACACTGAAAAAACATTTTTTTATTTTTATAAACAAACACATTAAAAACAGTCCAAGAGACGCTATGAGCTCGTGATACCGACTGTACCCAGCCAGTGTACCAGTAATTTCACTGATGGCTAAATATTATTATACAGATATAACAAAACGCCTTTTATTTATCAAAGCAAAGAATCGCCGCGCGGCCACTAGAGACGGCACGGTTTCAACGCAACGCTTTCTATACAAATTCAGCGTCTTAGGAGGCGTACCGTTATTCACAGTTCACACCAGACACGCACGGTTTATGCATTGTTTAGGTTTTTCGTTTCAAGACAATCTCGACTCGCATTTATAAAAAATATTTTAATACGTTTTTACTTTGATTATTTATTAACACCCAATCATAGCATAATGGCGTATTTCTATCACTTTTTTTAAAATAATATTTACAATACAATATCCAAATAAAAACTGGCGGCCAAATGAGCCCTGAGTTATTGCGCGGCACGAATATGAATACTACTGTCGTCTCTAGTAGCGGTCGGCGCAGCGATTCTTTGCTCTGTGCGGGTAACTAAATGAATTATTACTCGTTCACTCTCACTGCCCTCGCGAGAGCAAGTGAGAAATATTTTTATTAGGGCACAAAAACCGACACAACCGAAATAAGTACCTATCTTAAGCAACACGGCGTCCTAAGCCTCATTTACGCCTGAGCAACACCGTGCGACATTGTAGCAAGAGTCTTGCGGCATGACAGCACCTTGCGTCGTGCGTCATGTCTGTCGCCCTTTTACGCCGGAGTAACACCATGCGACATTGTAGCATGCTACAAAGCCGCATGCTTGTATAATTTTTGAATATTGAATAATTTGTATTATTTATTAGCTAATATTATTTATTTATTTCGAAGATGAAGAATATGCCGACGAAGAAAAAGAAGAAAATTAATAGGAACTCCGTCGCAATATATAGCTACTGAATAAAGACAAAATTACAATGAAATGTCTGTTTCATCATCATCTTTGAAATATAATGTATTAACTAATAAATAATACAATTTATTTGTTGTTAATGATATTTCAATGATTTAATAACTTTATACAAGGCATTATTCACTGAGATTTAAGGTTGACCTTGTATTAGAGTGAGTATGGCTGAGCGCTGCGAGTTCTGCCCTCTATTACCCATTTTGGGCGGCCAGCGATCAACATTTTCACAACACTATCCAAAAAGTTTTCACTATGGCGGAAAGGCTCTTTCTAAGCGTTTTCTCCGAGATGAGAGATGATAAAGCCTTAATTAATTAACAACATAATAAAGATGTATTTATTATAATTCTCCAAATGTTACAAAAATGTCACAAATGTGCTACCTTTTTACATATAAATATAATCTTTAGAACTTTGTTGTGATATTGAAAAATGTTTAAAATATTGTTTAATAATCAAGTTTAATATTGTTGGTCGGCACTTTTAAAATTAGCCCAAAAATGTATGGAGGCTGGGTGATGTCCTTTGTAGCAAATTTTAATGCTCTACAATTTTTATAATAAATATTAACATCATTGGAGCTATAGAAACCGAGATAATCGAGAAAAACTGATTTTTGTGACCTTTGACCTTGAATAATTTACGACGCAAGACACGAGATTTTAGGAGACAACTTTTAGAACACCAAAATGAAGGTGTATACGGGTTTTCAGCTTATTATTTCTTATTTCCTAATTTGACTGGCCTACGGTCAGTCCTGACGATACGCACGACCGACCGGCTCCCGTATGCTATTTAAGCCGCAAGTGTTTTCCATTTGTACCATACCACAAGATGACGCACCTCACAACATATAGCATGCCATAATGTCGCATCGTGTTGCTCTGGCGAAATGAAGCTTTACAACACGTTGTTGCCTTTGTGTAAAATAAGCTGCCGCATGCTACTTAAGCCGCAAATGTTTTTCATTTGTAGCATACAAGATGACGCACGCCACAATGTCGCACCGTGTTGCTCTGGCGTAAATGAGGCTTTAACAAGTGTTATAAAGACAGCGTCTTTTTAGTTAAGCGGATTAGTATTGAAATAAACTAAATCAATATTATTTTTTGATATGTATTGCTGAACAAATACTTATTATTTGTCTATGAATACAACATTACAACAACATAAGTTGAATCGCTTTAGTTTAAAACAGAAATGTTCTAAAGCAACTTGAAATGTCATCAGCGTCTTCTACATTTTAAACAAGTAAATTGTTACTAATAGGAAATAAAACCAATCTCAGTTAAAAACAAACAACAGTTTAAAACAAATCAGCCTATTTTGTTACAATTGATGAGTGCCCCCTAGAATACAATTGAAAAATGTATTGATATTAGCAATTTCAATATACATTATTACCGGACTAATAATAAGAAAATAAAAACCAAATAATGTCCAAATAAAATCATTATTTGTCGTTCGGGGAGTTCTATTGTAAATTCAAATTTACAATTAAATTAAATTCAAAACAAAACTGAGCAAAAATACGGCAAGATACCACAAAGATCAAACACATAAATTCTCTTTTCCTTACAATGTTGGGTAAAATCTGACTGAACGTTATTGTATATATAATTATATTGAAAGGAAGAAAGCAAGAAAAACTTTGATGGATATTTTGTGTTATGACAACTAATTTGCTCTATTTTTTAATTTTTGCTTTGTGGACCAAAAAAAAATACAAAACACAATTTCACCAACTCGAAATTGAGGATTGTTTTTATTTTTCAATTACATAGGTATATTAAAAAAAAATTGTGATTTTGTAATAATGAATATTTTGTGTTCTGATTTCGAACCTATTCCGAAATTGTAATTTTGGGTTAAGTAATGGTGTATGTAGACGACCTAGGACCTCTAGGGGCACATATCAGTGGCACTACAGTAGGTATTATATTTTACAGTGAACCCTGAGTTGTTTCAAACTTTGAAAAGTAATTAACATTTTATGTTTAAACCACACAAGCACAGAATTACATGCAGACACGTAATTCAAAACTAATAACATACTGTTTCACGTTTCTTCAGCTTCTATGAAAAAATGGATTCGGGACTAATAAGGACTTCTACACATCTGTACTCTTTGATGTTGTTGGAATCTCTTCATTTAAAGGAATTTTGTATTCAGGATGACTTTCCAACTTTGCTTCTATAAGCTTCTTTAGTGCATCACTCTTTTCAATAATATCTTGCGAAATAATTTCATTTTCAATATCGGCAGCATCTCTAAAACTCAACATATCGTCTGGGGTTTCTAAGTGGGATCTTTCTGTAATAAAATCGGATTCAGTGGAAGGAGGGACAGGAAAATCATTACAATCTTCAAAATCATTCTGTGAATTATCTACAGTTGAAGATCGCCTACTGAAATCACCAGAAGAAGTAGATACATTGTCAGATTTGTTTTTGACGTCAGATTTATGCCAAAAAGCTAGTTTACTGGGTAATTGTAACAATTTTCCAATTCCTGATGAGTTGGCATTCGGAACTCTATTAGGCGATTTGGTTTTGTGGCGTCTTTTCTTTTCCACTATAGGATTAACGATGTGTAAATTTTTATGAAATCCTGTGTCTTTGAAACTAGTATTTGGCAGTGTATTTACAAAATCAACAAGACTTTCTTGGGAAGTTGTGCTCACAGTTTCAACTAAATTTTCAATATTTTTCTTATCGTCGCTAATATCTGAATTTAGTTCCAATATATCTACTTTTGGAGGAGATGGTGCCTTTCTTTTACCATACTTTCCTCTTGGAGATTTCCTTTTATTCTTGGGAGAGCCTTCGGGAGTTCCAAATGACGCTTCATCGTCACTTTCAGCCGAATTATTTTCATTAAACGTATTGTCTAAATCAATAATTTCGTCTTCTTTGACGTCTGTCTTATCGTCAATAGTGTCTGCTTTTTTTTCAACATTCACATTTTCTCTATTCTCATGTTTCATCGACAAAGGGATATTTTTGTTATCAGTAATGTCGTTGTTTTTATTGGCAATATGTTCTTCGGGAGCTAATGTAATGAAGTCTAAGGTTTTATTCAAAACATTTTCTTCTGAAAATTTTTCAATTAGAACATTTTCGTTTTCCTTTTTTGTGATGTCTTGTCGTATTATTTCTTTGCCATTTGGCTCAAGTTGGTGCCATTGATCTGAACTATTGTTTTCAATTGTATTCGCATCGAAAGGAAGTTGATCTAAAACTTGAACAATTCTTATTTGATCTCCAACACATTGGTAAACGAATGGAGGGTTAGTATTGGACACTAAAAGTGGTGAGGGGAGATTAATAAGAGGGGGCATATTCGTATATACAGATTCGTCGTCGTGTAGCTCCTCGATGATTACTTCGTTACCCTTTAAATAAAAATTTCTTAAGTCTACATCAAAAGTAAGAATGAAAAAGTATATAGTCTAATAAATGCATAAACAGACTTATAGATAAAAATAAAATGAATGATAAAATCGAGTGGACATTTAACAGCACATAAAAACATTTGAAACAACACACTTATTGAAAACAAGAAATATTACATAAAAAAGGGAGTTTTAAAAAACAAAAACACACTAACAAGAATTAAGATAACACACTTGATTATAGTATAGACTTATTTATAATAGTAATATTTTGTTCCCTAACTAAGACATCAATGATACTGCAGCATAATATATTTCGTAAATCTACAAACACTTTTGTATTTTTCTTAACTTTGTACTAATAATTAATAAAGTAGGATGCCAACAGCTTTCCGTTTTTAAGGGTCCAATTTAAACACCTACACTCATGTACCATTTTTTTTTTTCTATAAACTTTAACCATCCAGAATATATTCGTATTCATTTTATAAATACTACATAATACAATCATACTATTTTTTTTATTTACTTTCTTATTCCAGCACCAATGTGTACCCTGCTTTTACTGTCAAATGCCTACACCTGTCGTGTTCAACCATCACTATGGACTTTACAATGTTAAGTCGACGTAGTCAATAAGAAAAATACTATATTTATCACGTTATGTTATTTATTTTCATCTTATTATTCTTATCGTTTACTTATTTTCCTTCGTCTTCTGTGAAAGAAACCTCATTCAAAGAGAACCCTTCCAAATTATAAGATAAAATAAAATTGTCTACTTGACATTATTTCTAATTGACATTACAACGACACATAGAGATAAACTGCACGAAAATAATTAGTTTTTAATTCAATGTAGCAATTAACACTGTACATATATATTATGTGATGACAGGCTAAATAGATAATATGCAACCTTATATCTTTATTTATATTACAAAACTAGATAATATATAATATGTAAATGCAAATTGCATGACTAAATACTCAGACATAATATTAAATTTATTTTCAGTTACACATATAATTATAGTAACATTTGTTACATAATATATCATTATAGTATTTATTTATTAAAAACAAATAGCAACACACAATTTTATTCCCCTTCATACAAATAAATGTTTCGAAAATCTAAATGTTATAGCTGGCAATTTTTAACAATTACTCTTTAGTTAATATGAAAAAATGAAATCATGTAAAAATCCCTTGAGAAAGATTGAAATGATTTTCTCTGTTAGCACGCTTGTGTGTAATTAATGTCACTTTAAAAATATAAAATGTAACAAAGAGAGACAAATGTATTTTTGGAAGCGACCCTTAAAAGGTTACCAGACCTCGGCGGCTTGGGGCCGTTTGATGTTGGTGACTGTGGTGACGGTGGTGCGACCGGGTCGTTTGACACGTCCGCCCGGTCCGAGGGACGACGTGCGAGTGAGCGAACTCGAGTTGTCCGCACTCGAATAACCCGAACTTATGTCCTCGCTCGATTTTATGTGACTGGAACAAACGGAGGCGACTGTGAGCACTAGACATGCGATCATGGAAAAAAACCATTTCAATAAGACCTATTTTAAAAGATGCCGGAGACTAAAACTGAAACAATTAGCGATTTCTTATTCACAAACTGAAAGAAATAAAACGGCTATTTAATATTAAGAGATTTAGGCTCGAGTTCACCAACAGACGGTTATTTTTAAACAGCTGTTTAAAATTTAAACAGCCGTTTAATGATATTTTGTTGATCACCATCGCTAAACTGCGGGTTAAACGCCCTAAAACATCAGATTAATCATTAAGTTAACCAGATGTTTAGGGCGTTTAACCCGCATTTTAGCGATTTTGAACAAAATATTATTAAACGGCTGTTTAAATTTTAAACAGCTGTTTAAAAATAACCGTCTGTTGGTGAACTCGAGCCTAAGAGATTAGTGAGGCGTTTGTAATGTTAGGATTACCTGAAATCAGGTTCGTCGCTCCTGCTGGACCTGGCACTCCTCAGGTCTACGTCAACCTCGGGGAAGTACATCGGCGATCGGCTGTTAGATTCCGACGCACTGCGGCGCGTTGTGTACGCACTGGAGCCAAATAAATACACAAATCTAAAAGTTTACACTAAACTATTAATTTATGCAAAATGCACGTGTCTTGTAGTGTTCAGTGAATGAATGAGAGATGCCAGAACCCATTTCCCTATCCCTTAACCCTGCTATCTGTGACGTTGCTTGCTTGTGTTATATGTGACGGTAGCCACCAACATCAAGTGGACCGTCTGTCTGCCATTCTTAGCATAAAAAAAAACACAAAACCATATATGAAATCTTCTTAATAAAAAAAAAAGAGTAATTAGCGACAGTTTTATTTTACTTCCATATGTGATTTTTATTAAATTTCTGCATTCACTACACGAAAACGATTCATATCATTGTTGAATGTGAGCAAGCATTTAAGTGGACTGGAATGAAGCCAGCGAATAAGATACAGTCGATAGAATGGCCACAGTAAAATGTTCCACCGTGTTAGTTCACTGTTTTCTACTATAAAACTCATTTTTGTGTATAATGAACAGTTTTTTATGTATAAGCGACAAAAGTTGCGAACAAATTGCATAACTTTATGTACATATATCAGGCTCAAAATGGCTTCGCTCCCGCCTTATACTCGTATCACGTTGTCATTTTTTGTATGTATTGTATATCCACCAAACACAAGACAAAAAAGTAAATATAGTACAGATCAGATGTTACTCAACAAAAAAGTCTTACTTTTTAATGGCTCGCCTCACAACCACCCGCGGCTCTGTGAGGACGTCGTCGGCCTCGTCGTGGCTCCTCTCGTCTCGCGGATCGCACTCGGTCAGATCCGAAAGGCTGTAACTCTTGCGCAGCTGTTGCACCAACCCACCGCCGCCCTACAATTTTCATGTAAAACTAACTATAACCGATATTCGCAAACAAAATTCTCAAAATTCTCAATGCCACTGAATATTCAGACGATCGGAGAAGGTATACATCCTATTTAGACTAAATATTAATTAAATGTTTTTAAGATTATAATTTCATTGAGCATCTCTTTATCTCACTCACATGTAAATAAACTTGTATGTGGCATCTTACTAAATGTAATTTATTTTTCAAAACAAATCTTGTGTCGTCCAGTTTTTGAATCAATATTTACTGTACTGAGCTCGCTCTGGATTTACAGAATGTTTACAAACTTTACAGACTTCATACAAGAATGTCATCGAAGATTGCTAGATTTCTTGTATTTATTGGTTTCTTCGTGATGTTTTCCTTGACCGTAGCAAATGGATAATTATTACTAATTTAAACATGAAAGGGATTCTGACCAAAGTTCTCTCGACTGGGAGTCAATAATAATTGTTCCTGTAACTTTAGTTAACAGATAAAATTTAAATGGCCTGTGCATTGATGTACACATAATTCACATTTTAAAAAACTAGTTTAAATTTAATATAACTTTATTAGTACCACTGCCCAGTATAGCTTGTAGGTGCTTAAAAATAAATTAACTTTAAACTGTCTAGCTTGAGACTCGCTGAAATTAAGAACTGATGATACAGGCTGTGTCAATATTTATTACCAAGTCATGTTGGTCTTATTAGGGATCATGAAGTATTATTATGTTAATAAGATTAATATATTTAAAAAAAAAACTTACTTGATCCATCAACTTTGTGTGACAAGCGCATGCAGTGCATATTTTGCCTAAGCATATATTGCTTAAGGAACATATTCTTCTGTCATAACTAATAAAAAACAACATGAATGCATTTTCTTGAAATTTATTTATAAATGATGATATTATCACACTAAATCAGTCACGCGAAGAACTAAAACTAAAATTGACGCACAACTAAACAAATCAAGCGCACATTTAAACTATGTTATAAACTAAAAACATTTTAAAAACTCATGCCACGACAGTTAATAACATGTATCTCGTCGACGGACATTGTGCGATACTTAGGAACCGAATGAAAAAAAATAACTAAATTCATGTAAGTAAATAAAATATATTCACATTTGGATTTGGATTTGGATCGTGTGTGATGTATTGGAAGAATAACAAAAATTATGTTTTTTAAAGATTAAAACTAAATATAATTAAGAAATTAAAATGGCAATTAACGTTGAAGTAATATACATTGTGAAAATACTTTGGTTTCAATCACGACAGTGATTTTTTTAAAGAGAAAAGTATGTACAAATGTAAAATCAAGAAAAAAAATAAAAAATACATGAGAAATAAGAATCAAAACCAAGACATAGACATTTAAAATAATATGTTTATATTTTGATAAATTATGACCTAAAAGTACGAAAGCCAACCAAATCTAGTTCATTGTTTAAAAGCTTTTAAACTCATAACTCAATACATGAAGTAAATAAAAAAAAAAAAGAGATATTTTTTTATCTATCTATCAATATCATTTACAAAAAAATACAAATACAGACTTGTCATAAATGTAAGATACAAAAATTTTCAATGACGATAAGTATTCTATTCTAGCAATCATTAATATTGTCATTGATCAGATCAGACTGATTCAAATGTTAGCATATGAAATTCTCGATGTGATTAAAGCTACTTCGTATGTAATTGCTATTCTTTACTTTGTCCTAAAGTCAGTGCAGATCACAGTACAGTACGAAATCCTACTCCACGTATATCGGATTGGAGTCTGTCTCTTTCGCTGTTTGACTTCTCGTTCTTCGGCCTCGAGATCTACTCCGAGCTCGTTTCTCTTTCACGACCTTCTGTTTCCTCACAACGTTGCCTCGACTTCGGGCCGAGGTGAGTACCTCGTCTCGATCTTGATCATCTCTGGGATCGTACAGATCGTGTAAAGTGTCCCCGTCGTCCAATTCAACTATTCGGACCATGTCTGACATATTGTTGTCGTTTTGTTGATACTCTATGTCCATGTACTCCTGTAGTCCGTCGGTGACGTCGCGATCGCGATTCTTTATAGCGGGCCTTCTGGATTGCTCGGGATTCGGCAAATTCAAGTTCTGCTCGAAGCGAAAGGAATAACGGAAAACGTGGGTGGGAGAAAGGGACAAATTAAAAAAAGCGTGTTAATATAATTAAACAAAAAAAAAAAAAACAAGTGAATTATAATTAAGCACGATGCGTACAAGTTTGTGAGGCATGCCTGATGACAAATGCTTCAAACTTTTTTTACAGAACTTTCGAATTTTAAAAGATCAAAGTTTTAAATGTGGTGGATGAAACTATGAAGTTACTGCTCCATTAAAGCATATATACAGATTCCAAACCCGATACTAGGCTTAAGCTTGCTTAGTGCGTTTAATTCAAAATATCTCATTTGTGCTTCATATGTAATCTTTAATAGAAATTTCAGTAACATTACCGTGGAAGCGTCGGTGTCATTATGAACATTAAAATGATATCGCGAAGTGCAAGCAAATACTGGTGTTATTTACATATGTAATCAAACGTGCCCCAATATGTCTACTTTGTAGATTTTATGTGTAAACAAATCGTGATAACAAATTATTATAATACTTTCTTTGTTAAGGGTTTAGTTCACCGGAACCCTTGTCTTAATAACTTAAACAAGAACTGATTCCTATAAAATATTGGAGATCATTTCTTATGTAAGTTCAATGCAAATCAAAGCATGCCATTAAAATATATTTAAGTGCTTTTTTTATACTTACTTTAATGGCGGTTTGCATAATGACAGTGGTAGCATAATTAACTCCTCTGGTGCCGAGATTGAGCACAGTGTGGTAACCATGGTCTTTGGCTTTAGCTATGTACTCATCTATGCCCTAAAATCAGATATAAAAAAATATTGGATTGTTAATATTGTAGGGTATAAGAAAAAGTTTCAAATTGACCTAACATTTACGTGAATATAAAAACAATTTATATTTACGTAAAACATTAACAGAAGAGAGAAATTCTCTGTAAAACATTAACAAGGAGGTAAACATTTAATTTAATTATTGTATTAAATTAAATGTTTACAGGTGCCCAATGGCTTTGGTCCCCAAAATGGCTGTTCTAGTAGTTAGCAAGGAACATTATTTGAACACTAAATGCCTTTTCAGTTACATGAAAAAAAATATTGTCTAGTTAGCAGTTTTTATTCAAAATGTAGAGCAGATTCGTCGCGTTGACATAGAAACGTTCTGTCTTTTTCGTTCGCATATCGGTATTTCCGATGATTCTGCCAATGTAAAGGTCGAACGAACCTCATATTTTATACTAAGAAGGTGAATAGGTAGAAATAAGTAAATTAGTATATAACTTTACCTGTTCGCGCTTGCACAGTTCTGGATGCACAAACTTTCTGTATAGAATTGAGGAGCCTTTGGTAGCAGGCGAAAGAAGCCATATTACCAAGACTATCTTCACCTCGTAGTAGAATGGGAACCAAGAAAGGAACACATCCGTTATAGTCTCCACAAATGTGAATATGGCAAAAACAATCCAGTACATCATCCATTTTACCTGAAATTGTTAAAATGTTTGTTTAAAGGAGATGTAGAGTATTTTCAGTGGTTTCATTTACTGATATAATATTATATCAACCAAATATTATAAAAATGGTAATTAATTCTTCACTGCGGGGTAATAGTCTAGAAGTGGGTTTCCTGAGAAAAATAGTTGCCTATCTCTTAAAAATATGAGCGATAGCTCATTCGATCCGTAATAGCATCTAGAAATAGACGTTTTTTGGATTTTTTCTGCCAATAAAAATTGCAAAATCGCGTTTTTTTTTTCTTTACCGTTTAAACAAGTACCTATCTTCACCCTCATCAGGGGTAAAAGTTTTAAATACAATTTAAAACCCACAAAGGAAATAGAAAAGATCGAGTTATGAACTAAAGTGTCAGCAGGGGACTATGCCTCCTATTGTTTCCAAGGACTGATAGTTAACGAAGATCTTGGTAATCATCATTAATTCAAGATACAAGATCTCATTGATTTCAAGGTTCAAAGAATTGCATCCCAGTTGTAGGAGGGACACTATTTGACACCCCCGTATTGACACTATTGACTAAATAAAATAGTGTTGCGAATACATATTTGATATGTTCTCTTTTACAGATTGATTTGTCTGAACAAGACTTGATCATAAACTCATACCAAAGACTGGTACAAAGGTATGATGGTTTAGTGAGGAATTATCAAAGGCTCATGTTGAGGCACGGCATCACCAGTTCGCCGCTTCCCACAAACACTGTAAACATTTTTTATTTCCTCTACTTCTACAAACTGCCATGCTACTGTAACTTGTACACTTAGGCTACTTTGTAATTTAAACCTTAATGACAGTGTATGAGGGTTGTCATTATGTTATACGAAATGTGTCGCTCTGAACACAATGTATGTATATGTTAGACTCAAAAAACGGAAAGGCTCATTGAACGAAAAAATAGCTCGCGAAATTCACGTCGTGACGAAGAATAGGAAAATGGGATTACAATCAGTAATGAAAAATATTGCAAATATTCTTGGAGAAAAATGACAATACAATATAGGATAAAATTGATCCTATATTATATGCACCAGTGACCAGACACACTGCATGTTGGACAATCTTTTACATATATTGTATTATGTATTTTTAAGATTAATATTAATAATCTCTAGCATGTGGTCGTTAAAATGCGTACGCCAGTTTTCTTTTAATTTCTTTATCGAACGAAAAGTTATCAATGATTCGTCATTAACATATAGTCAAGTGTAAATTTAAGCTAATTATCTAATGTTTGTTCCGCAGACGGATAGAGGAACAGACCCAATGGAAACTGACGTTCCACCTTCCACGACTTCATCAAGCAATCCTGGCCCGTCGACCAGTACCACTCCTTTACAGAAGACCACAGTGAAATAAAAGCATGTGTGATGTTCTATTTGTCTGTCTGAGTAAGGGTTGCCAGAGTTCGTTTTCCTCTTATTCTTTATCTTACCATGGTCAGAATCGTAATTGTGTTTCCCATCTAGCATTGGTAAATGAACACAATTTGTAGGCGTCGCTGACCACTCATCATCGAGCAAACTTCAGCATGTCTGGCGACCTTTACATTTTAAAAAATGCCGTTGTCCCTAATATACCACCACAAACTAGCTGGTCCGTGGAACAAACTACAAAAATACTAAATTTTCATTTATAGTTCTGAATAACATGAAATCAATGTTAGACTAAAACATTGCAACAAATGTTTGTATACAAAATAATAGTTAAAATGTAACAGCTAGCTGAAATGATTGCAACATAGGAAGCGAAGTGTAAGGACACAAAGGAACCGAACCGTTGCGAGTAGTTTAACCAAGCATTAACAAGGCCAATGCAATACCAATGTTATTAATTGGATTCATGATATTATTAGATATCACTATATATTACAAAACAAAGTCCTCCGTCGCGTCTGTCTGTTCGCGATAAACTCAAAAACTACTGCACCAATTTTCATGCTGTTTTCACCAATGGATAGAGTGGTTCTCGAGGAAAATTTTAGTATATCATTTACAAAGTTAGGCGAAGTCGCGTGCAACAGCTAGTTATTACTATAAAATACTACTTACATATTCCTTTAAATTCTTCGTTCGCACAGCTTTATAGGAAGCATAAGCCGGGTAAAGCGTTCCGCATATCAATCTGCAAAGCGGATATATAACCAGATAAGTGATCATATTTGGAGAGATGATTGATGTGGCCACGACCAAAATACCGAAATTTGAATGTGTAACACTAGGAACGCATTTGTAAAAAGTTGTTCCGAGATTCACGAGGAAACGATTCCAGGCTCGTCCTGTCGCGGGTTCGAGAGGGAAGTCATCGCAATCGTTTCCGGTTGGGTCGTATTTGACAATATCGCGAGTGTTCCTAAAAGTGTCGGTGTCTGAGAGTTTGGCACGAGCGTGCTGCGTCTCGAGCTTGTTTACTATGAGCCGAACGCTGGACAGTCCGAGAGACAGTGACGGCAGGCGATGGTGGTCGTCACGGTAACCGCGCGTGTTGCTTACCACTTCCATAGATACAAGATAAACACGTCATTGAAAGAACTATCAATATGTTTGCACGAATATGATTCACGATTCGAATACGCTCAATAAATAATTTAAAAAGAATCTAATCTCGATGCGCACGCTGTTAATACTTTATTAAGACTGAGCAAAAAATCTGTTACAATTCAATAAAACGCTAATACGTTGTTCTGTAAACTATATTTCACGCATGTAAGTTTAGAAAGAAAATATTTACCATATTATTGTCGATAGCACTGTTGATAATTTAATTGCTATCCATTTCGTTACAAAAAATTTAAATTAACGCTTCAACTGTTCACTGACCGATTTCTTAATGTTTTTAAATTGCAATACGGTTACTTAGCTCTTTTGTAATTACAAATTAGAAAAAAGTCTGTGTCGTTGCATTTAATTTCAAGTAAGGAAAGTTAATAAAAATCAAAGAATAATACAAATCAAACCTTTTAACGTTTCTAAGTCATGAAACTATCTATGTGAGCGAAGTTCCGAAAAAGACATATTATAGTCTACATAAAATATTAATGTTAAAAAGCTTTTGCTGTAAACAGTTGTTAATACTCATTTAAAAAAGAACTGTCAATAATTAATTCGGTTTCTAATATAGCCCAGTCTGTCTATTCCTCTATGTTCACACTGCGGAAAAATTGAAGAGCCCGTTACGGCTGTAATTTTATACATCGAAAATAAAATTAAACTAGGTAACTCAACGTGCAAACAGTATTTGAGATGATTACATTGTTATGCAACAGGCTAAAAGGAAAAGGACAGGTTGTGGACAGATTAACAGTTTTGAGTTTATAGCTGAAGTTCCTAGAAAAACTGAACACATGTCTCTAACATGGACACAGGATGCCAGCAATATTCGCTGTTGCGATTCAGCAAATGATTGTCCAGCCGAGTCGTACATTGTCATGACCAATTTAAAATGTTCCGCCCTGATACCTACTGTTGGTTGGATAAAGTGTGGCAAGCGTCCAGCCGACTGATTCTCCTTAAACTGGTCACTGGACCCGTTTAAATATAAACGAGACAATTGCGTGACATTTGCATCAATGATATATTATATATACAGTTTATATTATAGTAGTTGAAGAACAATTACGCTTTGTTTAAAGGTAAATAATGATATTGATTGTGATTAATTGATAAACAATTTAAATAAATAAACAATTTGTGTTCAGTTTGTTTATAGGAGAGTTAAAGAAATCGACCTGACAACTTTCTAGTTTTATCCATATAGAGCATAGAAAGAAAGTTGCTAAGACATTTTAAGTTATTATAAAAAGATAAACACTACATCTAAAAAGTATACTTCATTCTTACTAATATGTTACTAATATACTATAAAAGCGAAAGTAAGTTTGTCTTTTACACTTTCACGCTATAAATACTCATCAGATCATAATGAAATTTTGCATATACGTTGTCAGGGATACAGAAATGGCTGTGGCGTCATTTATGTAGAAAAAAAGTGCTATTCCGAGGGACCAACAAAAATTAAAATTTAACGCCTGACAAAACCATAATTAAGAGCAATAAAGAGTGCATACATTATTGCTGATATATTTTTTTAATGCGTTGAATTAATATATTACTCAACGCTTAAGAAAAAGGGGGCTCGGATAAAGTCGAGGGCAAAAGCTATTCTAATATAATCTCACTTAAACTCTATACAATTACCTATTCTGTACTTAAACTTGTACAACCTATTCTGTGTTTAAATGGAGATTCGCTAAAAATAGATTCTTTCAACTTCATAAATTTATTGATTAATATTTCTATGGATATGGAGTTTTAAATGAAAAATCAATGTCACCTAAAGGCTGCTTTATATGGATTAGCTTATTTTAAGTTTATCGGAAAAATTCATTATGGTATTTAGGTTTTCAAGAAAAATAGATATTAATTACGAAACACTTTCTTTATTGAATGTAATTTGCGCGTTTAATTATATACATATTAGCACCAATGTACAGTAATATCAGCCAGCTGACCTACCGTTTATGTCATTGCTAATTAAAACAGACAGTTGTTTCAATTCATAATGTTGTTCGTTATAGATTTAGGTAGGTATGGTGCATTGCATACGCTTAGTTTCGTTTCACAACTCCCTATAAGCAGAGCCCAAAATAATCACGAAATCATATCCCTTTGCTCCAAATACGCTAGCGGTTGGGTTAAAGTTAAGTTACTAGAAAATAATTTAGACATTATCGAGCACCTTTTAACTTTTTGCTAGATTCGATTTGGAAATGCGATTATTAATAAAAGGAATAGAAATAAGAGGGACGTAAGTACGTCTTTATAATTATCTCTATATATATAAAGATTACGTGTCACGTGTTTGTTCTCGATAAACTCCGAAACTACTGAACCGATTTTGATAAAGTTTCGTAACTATGTGTAATTTGGTCCAACTTAAAAGATAGGATAGTTTTTATTTTGAATCCATGCGAAGCCGGGAGCTGGACAATCGCGTAGCGACATCTGATGTCATCGCAATGCATTACAAACTTGAGACTGACTAAAATAAACGCAGTCTGCAATAAGTTCAGCTTTTCACTGTTAGAGCCAGTGAGCTTAAATTACACTATCGTTTGGATTTTTCCAAAAAGTATTTAATTTGGTCCAACTTAAAAGATAGGATATATAAATTACACCACGGGCGAAACCGGGAGCGGGTAGCTAGTTAACTATAAACAAAGAAATATACAAATAATGTGCACAGAAACACTATATTCATCTAGTTAAAGACAAATGACGCAAACGACGCATTCAGTCGGAAATAACCATGTGATGCGAAAAAAATATTTTATTGATTTTGTCTACACTACGCATTCATGTAAAAGTTGTAGAAAGAGCGAACACATTTTAATATATATGGCATTATATTCCGTGATACTACAGAGAATAAGTAATCTACAATTTATAGTATCAGAAAGAAGTAACCAGGTATACTTTGTAAATAAAAAAGTCAACACTTTTTCAGTAAATGCCTACCTAATTTATTTAGATGTCTCTACGTAATCTTCATGTCCATTTCTTCATGTTTAAGAATAGGAAAGAAGTAACAGGGGCCCAAATATGATGAACCTGTGTTCATCAAATTCGTATCGTTATTCGACAAGTATTGATGTTGCAATGGCAGACTAGTCACGATAATCGTGACGATTTTTTCTTTGCTAGATGTGGTCGTTTCTTCTTAGCCTACTATTCATCGAATCTTCTAATAATTGCAGCGTAGTTATGCTGCAAGCAGGTAAATGACACCTTAGTTGACTCAAAAAATCTTAAATTTACCAAACGAACAAGTTCTTTGGTAGAAGTCTACTGTTGTTCTTTTTCCAGTAATGTTCTGATGTAAAAATTCAGTTGGCTTGTGCTTGGCCAAGTATCTTTCTGAGGTTATTACGCGTTTCGTTTTTGGTTGGACGTCAGCAAACGCGCCACTTATCCTGCAAAAAGCTTTTTTGACAGAAATATTGTGTAAAATATGAAAAGTTCGTTCAAGTCCAGGTATCTCGCGTATTATGACTTCATATTCTCTGTAGTGGTCTCAGTGGGCCTACTAGAACTGTAGTGTCTTTGGTGACCGGCCACAACAAAATTCAGCGAACCACACGTTGGTATCACGAGAAATTTTATTTATTATAGATTAATCCCCGAATTAAGAAACGAATTTTATTTTTAAAAATAAAATGTATGAAGCTATGACCTGTCACATTGTTTATGTAAGTATTCGCATATATACATCTGCGTATTGCGGTTTCTTGTCAAACGATTAGTATAATATTAATTAATATTATGTCATGTAGATTTAAGTAGACAACGTTGATATTTCAATATATTTTATGTTTTATATTCGTGTGATATTTAAATAATAAATTGTATGCATTGCTTTGTTTCAAAAATAAACAACCCCCACGTCGTAATAGACTGCATGGCATATAGGTCAAGAACCTCTTTGCTGCTACATATGTAACGCATCTCACGCGATCCGGTTTAAGGCCTTTGTTTGCTGGTTATTGACGAATACAATTATAAATGTATAAATAGAGTTGCTTACCATTTAAAGTCAAGAATCTAATCTATACTAATATTACAAAGTGAAATGAATCGTATTTTTGTTTATAATGAATAAACTCAAAAACTACTGGACCAATTTTAAAAATTCTTCCACTTATAGAAAGCTACATTATCAAGGAGTAACATAGGCTATATTTTATAAAAGTTATGCGGGCGAAATCGCGTGCAACAGCTATGTTCTGCGAGAGTATTACCCGGTATGTTGTGCTCGATAACATTATTTTCGTTTATATTATGATCTTTGTACAGTCCAATCGGCCTTCTATAAAGGACACTCGTAAAATTACTTTTCTTTGCAAAAGGCCATACATTCTGCGATTGGCTTCGGCATAAAGATATATAAAATTATGAATGTTTGTAACCCAAAGTTGGTTACAAGGCTGAACTATTGCAGCCAGCTGCGTAATGCGTTTTGCATCGACGAATAGGCGTATGTTGTGATGGTTTAGTAGAGGTTTCGCATAATTTTGTTTCGTACGAATTGTGCGAAAAAGTGACTTTAAAATTAAATATATTTTTAGTCGCTGTCTCGCACAAATATTATTTTCATAAAAAAACTTGAACCAAAAGTACAGTACCGTACAAAAGTGATATCTATGGGGGAATATTTTTAATGTAGTAAAGGCACACAAATCAATCAAAAATATATATTTTTATTAAAAAATTAAACTTTATTAAAAAAATATTGTTGATAATTTTACAGTTCTAAACATAACTTCACTTACAAAATATTTATATTTTATTTACAACAATAAAATATTCCAAAATTGATAGTTTTTTAATAAGTTTGTTACAAAACTTACGTATTTGTCACTATTAAGGATTATCAAACTAATTACATAAATGAGTACAGAATTTTGTCTGTATTTATTTCTTTTTATAATCTTGTATCCAAGTTCATATAACACAAATCTTTTTAAAGTTCGAGTGAATAGACATTTTCTGGATGAGCTCGCCCCATCATTGGCCTCATCTTTCCTGCACGGCTGGATGTTTAAAATACTAATTTATTTATATTTCGATTTACCTACTTTACCTATTTCACTGTCATACACGACAGTACTTACGTTTTTTTATTCTATAAAAATCAGTGTGCGAAACAGCGACTAAAAATATATTTAATTTTAAAGTCACTTCTTCGCACAATTCGTACGAAACAAAATTGTGCGAAACCTCTACTAAACCGTTGTGATTTGTGTATTACGATTGGATGATTCACAATAACTTTATCAATTTAAATAAATACGCGATATCAAACGTTATATGATAAAATAATTAAAGATAGGTACATTAAAGATACAATTCAAACAAAATTAATTACAATAATATACTTGGTAATTTCAGCCTAGTTATCTTTAGGTATACATTTATTATTTACCTATGTCAGTTTAAAGAGTATAAAACCACTACGAGTTTATTCACAAAAATTACAGAAGTATAACCCAAATTGAGTTCACGTTGTACATTGTAATGCATCCTGTTCTACCGACAATATCCACTCGATCCTTCCTATCGTGCACATTAACGCACCAAATAAGGCGCGCGCGCAGGCGCACTGTAGCATCGATAACTAACTTCGAATATAACAGCCGGTAGTGTTACATGCTGGACATGATTATGATATCAATAGACTATTTCACATATTAACAACCCACTAATTATAAAATGTACTAGTTTCTTGACATTCTTGTTTAAGCAATGAAAGAGTAAAAATGTATCCTGTCTTTTAGAGATATGGACTAGTTTAGCTAGACCGTCAATTCGCCAGTCGAATACTTAAAAAAATTTCATCGATCGCACCAACTTAACAACGCTTTCTTGTGGAATGTTGCCCCATTCCGCAGTGACTGCATCCTGAAGGTCTTGCAGGGTGGTAGGGGGGCAGCTCGTGACCGAACCCGTCGCTTCAGCTCGTCCCAAAGGTGTTCAATTGGGTTTAAGTCAGGACTCCTGGCTAGCCACGGCAAAACAGGGATCCGAACCTCCTCCAGATAACCTCGAACAATTAATGCAGTGTGGGAGCGAGCGTTGTCGTGCATTAACGTGAACCCGGGGCCGATGTATCCCGCATAAGGAACCACATGCTATTCCAGGATCTCGGCAATGTATCGGCGAGCAGTCAGAGAGGCCGCGAGTTCCTCCAGTCCTGGAGACGCAGACAAGGTCGGTTTTGCCGTTCATATTAATGCCGCCCAGAACATGCACGAGCCGCCTCCGTAGCCCACTGTCTCTTCGATGCATGCTTGAGAAAATCGTTCTCCCGGCCTTCTGTACACTCTGGCACGTCTGTCGTTGCAATAAAGACAGACTCTGGTCTAATCGGTGAAAAGAACCTGCATCCATTGCTCAAACGTCCAATCGACGTGGTCACGGGCGAATAGCAAGCGGCCTCTGCGATACTGTGTGGTCAACATGGGGCCCGTAGCAGCCCTGTGAGCCACGATATTCTTCTCTCGTAATCTTCTTCTAATCATAGAGACGCTAACTGCGGTGGTCCGAGCTTCCCTGAGGCGTTGCTGCACCTCAACAGCACTAGAGAAACGATTGCGTAGTGATGACGTCACAATGAAGCGATCGTCTCTTTCGGATATGCTGCGTCGCCGACCAGCTACATGTCTTCTGATGTAGCCCCCAGTCTCTTGGAACCGCTGGAATACTCGGCGGACAGCATAACGGCTTATTCAGTTGCCGAGCAACATCACACTGACGAACTCCTGCTTGCAATAGTGCGACGACTTGAGCAGATTCAGCGGCGGTGGTTTCCATCTTCGAGGGTTAATTTCTCGCTGGAGCTCCTTAGATGTGTTCTCTTCGACGTTTGGACAGTGTATGATTGACATTTGACCTTATACAGATCTTTAATACCTAAGGGAACAGGAACAACTAGCGACCCTTCAATCGCGAGTTTTGAAGCCTTTTTTTACGCTTAGACCTGGAAACCTCGCGGCTTTTTATTTAAATTAACCAACGTTAATTGAAAGGTTATTAAACGTGCTTTCATTTGATATCAGTATTAATAATGAAAAGTAATTTTTATAAAGTTTATATTAGCTTGAATCAGATCGCGGAGGGGCGATATTTTGACGCCGAGTTTACATCTAATTCACAGAAATATGTTAATTGTTGTTATTATAGTTTGTTTACTCAATGAATTTGTAAGTATGTAACGTTTAATCTATTTACTACGAAAAATTTTTAATATTATTTCTACTTCTCAAGTAAACGTCTCAAGTAATGTAAAGTCTCAATTTTTGTCACTCCGCAATAAATCTTTCGAGAGTCGCTTTATAAAACTCCCCAAATGGGCAAAACTTTGATCAGATGTCAGTTAAAGGAACTTGTTTGAATCACAAGGTCGCTTTGTAACCGTGGCCGCTGCAAAGTTTCGTGCGGTCATACTACCCACTACCAATTTTTACATGGATTTGTTTTGATACTGGTTACTGAGGAAGCCTGAAACCTATCACTAAATATAATGTATCCCCAAATAAAATTTGATGGTTAAGTTTTTAAGGAATATATTTGTCAGAAAAGAATCTCGTCCGTTATATGTCCCGAACATGGCAAGATATATTAGATGGACGAGTACATTGGCATTCTTAAAAAAAATTAAGTTGGAAGTGCGTTATTGACGAATATGATTATTGTAATAATAGATATCCTAACACCATATATTATTAAAATATAAATGCGAAAGTGAGCGAGCCTAAAAAAAATATAAATCTTACTTTTACTAATATTATAAATGCGATAGTATGTTTGGATGTATGGATGTTTGTAACTCTTTCGCGCAAAAACTACTGAACCGATCACCATGAAATTTTGCATACACGTTGTCTGGGACACCAGAAAGGACATAGGGTACCTTTCATCCAGAAAAAAAAGCACTATTCCCAAGGGATAAATAAAAAAAAAATGAAAAAAAAACGCCTGGCCAAAGTGTTATAGCAACACGAGGTCAAGCGTTATATTGCTTTTTTTTTAATTTTCAACGCGGACGAAGTCGCGAGCACAAACTAGTAATCAATAAAGAAAAAGGGGCGCCGACAAAGTCGCGGGCAATATCTTGTATTATTATACGGAGACAGGGTAACCATATATCGAGTTCGGATGCGCCTTTGTATGTCGTTTGATGTATTTTATTTATCTATTTTACATAATTTACGACATAAAACAAAAGTATATTGCAGCGAATAGGGAACACTACAAAACGATGCATGCGCCTATGATTTTATTTTTTCTGTTATATGGATGAACAAAGTTTATAAACCCCATTAACTTCGGCTTTTGTATTTAACCTAATTTACAGTGTAATGGGAACAAAGCTTGCTTACTATAAAAATAGGTCTTGCTCATAGCACGTCATTATGCAGACTAGTTATTTTAGTATTGGTACGAAACACCAATAATATTACAGTAGATGTCTATTCATTACAACAAAATTTCATAATAAAATTTTATTTAATGTATCCTTTTATAAACACATAAACGGAAATTACAATAGTGCGACTAGTCTGTGTGAATATATTAAAGAAGAAGGCCTTATTTCTCGCTAATTGGTGATTTCAAACAGAGGAAGATAAAATAAACACTCCATACTTAAACATTATTATATAATTCAAATCTTCATTTAACATAATTATGTTTATAATATATTATGATAATTAAATATATATAACGACAATATGATCTTCGTAATGAATAGTGATACGTATATCGAGTTTAGAGCGCGATGACATTTTAATATTATTTTCTACGTCACTAGTGAAACTGGGTAAAGGTACACGTAATTCAGTCGAGGCTATACCGTAAAAGGCAAGACAAGGAGTCTCAATCAGAACATATGTTTAAGTTAAGGTATACGACCTCGGAACGACGACGCGCAGAGATTGAGCGTACTCGAATCGCAGACACTAAATAACCCCTATAGGCTAAAGTTTTAATGTTGATAAATGAATCACACAACAGTTAGGTTAGGTGTCAACGCACTTCACAAGTTGCAGAGAACGGACAGCGCGAGCGCATTCGGCGTGCGCTACGAACTAAAGCTTCTTCATAAACCACAGGCTAACGGCCGCACCAAAAATAACAACCCGGCAATGCACCGGGATACCCTGATGACGAATTTCAAAACGTTCCTTGATGAAACTAACTCCTTTGTTAGACACTCCAGTATTGGATTACAGAATGTTGTTGATTGCCAAAAAGTATTATAATCTCACTGAATAATGTGGACAAATCAGTTTTATTTAACTTTATGGACCCACTTCTTTCTTACAATCGAAATAAATGTGTAATTCGTCAACGTTGTTGTAAGTCTGAAGGTGAAAACAAAACTAATGACAAACACGCCCAATCGTTGCCAAATATTAAAAGTATAGGTGATCTTTAAAAAGCTGGATTAATGCCAGCCGTGGCTTAAATTGTGGCAGTCAAATTATCAATTTTGTTACTTCAGCAGAATATTTAAATAATACTTACAATGTTTCTTGGAAAAAAACCATCATAAATCAGCAAATAAAATATAAAAAAGCTCTTCATGAACAATACATATAAACCATCCTCTTTCACTGCATTTTAGTAGAAAATTGAAACAAATAACTAAAACAATTTTATAATTAACTATCTAGTGCCCGCGACTTCGTCCGCATTGAACGATGAAAGGTACCCTATGTCCTTTCTGGTGTCCCAGACGTGTATGCAAAATTTCATGATCTGTTCAGTAGTTTTTGCGTGAAAGAGTTACAAACATCCATACATACTTTCGCATTTATAATATTAGTACCGATTTTATATTTTCCAGGGAAAATATGCCAGATTTAGGACTAGCTTCATATCTGCATCCGCATAAGATTCACATTGATTGCTCCAGATGCAGATACAGTTGCTGAGTTCTAAATCGATGTGGAAGTTCTGCATTAGTAGGTGAGAATGTGAATAATCGCAACAACCCTGATACAGACAGACAGAGAAAAAAGAGGCATACTTTTACTATGCACACTGACTAGCAACCCACTACAGATAGGTGAAATAACTAAAGGTTTTTAATCTAAATTAAGTTTCCAAAGTAAATAATATAGGTTTACTCAGGATAAGCTAAAAACTTTTTTGAAACTGTATAGTTTAGAAGAACAATCAGAAAAAAGGCTTAGTTTTATAACTACAAACCATGAAAAAGTTCAAGCTGTTAAAATATATAGTATTAGCTACCCGCTCCAGCTTTATATGGGCTTCCAATTTTTCAGCACATTATACACACCTACCTAGTTGTTTACTCTTTTCATTAGAGAAAACTGTATCAAAATCAGTTAAGTAGTTCAGAAGAAGTTAGCAGATAAATAAACAGGCGAACAGCAATTTTTTTTAATAAGCATGTATAGATAAAGACCCTTCAAAGAATATATTATGAAATCATGGAAATCTTCTCTCAAGTAGCAGTCTGAATTTTATAGGCATCAAATTGTATATTTTGTTAATTATTTGGTTATAAATGTTATTTATTCACACACTTTTTAAAACATAAATGTGTATTAAAAGACTTCATGCTGACTGCTTTAGCCTTGATGGACCTGTTTTGGAAAACTCAAAGAAAAATTGTGGACTTGACAGACTAGTCTTAGGATCTTTTGAATTAATTTAAATTTTGCTTTTTTTAAAATTGCTATTTTTATAAATGACACTGGCAAAATCATCAGAGAAGATCTGATGGAGCCAAGACATTAAAAAAGAAGAATGAAACAAAGTATTTTAAACATATTACAATCATTTAAGGTAACATTAGTTTGAGTAGTCTTTAAGACTTCTATCCATAATGTTATCGAAAATTATTAATATTTAATAAAAAAATATAATTTTGTAAAGCTGGTATGATTAACTTGAATTTTGTATAAAGGCTAAATATATACCATTATTTAAGAGGACTTTCCAAATGATTCAATAAATAATAAAGGCTAATTATTATTATTTGTTGCACATACTTTCTCAATACCAATTTAATTTTTATTAGACCATTCCGTATGTTTACTACCAATTAAGAAAACGTAAATTGTACTCATTTAAACAAAATACTTACTGTTTTCTTACACATGTAGATTTGATCTAGTACTGTATAATTATCGGTAAATATATATTTATAAGGATTTTAGTATTCTTATGTAAGAAAATCAATAAGTAATTATTGATTAATCTAAACAAAAGTTTCTTGATTATGAAGAAAAATGACGCAATAATAAAACAAAACAAGATACCTAAAGCTTCCTTTAAAAACAAAAATAATTTTATATTGGGGTAAATAATGCGTCTAACAATTCTTCGTAATTATAATATACATCGTAATGTGTAATAAATACAACGCCTCACATTAAGATTTCATTTATATATAATGTTTTTCCTCTTTAATTAAAACACAGGGATTTTATTATAATATGTAAAATATAACAAAGGATTACAAAAGGGAAATTAGGTAGGTAAGTATATATTTATTCAAAATAAAAAGTACAAAGTGATAATACTTACATGACCAATCGAGAAATAATCGATGATATCATATTAATGTTCACGTAAAAATTCTAAATAAAACATAAAATAACATGACAAACACAACCAACTATTTTTTTTAAATGTACCTAATCCGCCATGTTCACAAAAATCGACTCGTCTGTATACTCTCTGTTTGACAGTTGACAGACGACTGAAGTTTTGTTTGATTTTGATTTCGTCAGATTTCGTGCGTGACGTACCATAGACAAATCTAGATTATAGACTAAATCAAAGAGAGGCCAGTACATGATAATAATAAAATATAAAAGCCTATATTGTAATATATTTTTGTTTTCCTCAATAAGGTTTTATATATGATGGCTTACACTAAATGTGCTGAATTAGTTTAGTTTAGTCATTTAGTTGGTTTTCTCATTTAGCTCATTAAGTCTATAATGGAGCATTATTGAACAGACTCTAATGACTAAAGAACCACATACTCACAAGGTTAGTTTATTTTTTTTTTACATAAATATTTTTATGAGTTTTTTTACTCATTTATTATACTCGGCCTCATATGCCACAGAACACTATATACTCACGGGCGGCAGTAGCACACACAATTGACTATGATTTATCTATGGCTTCGTTTGAATTTCGATGCCCGCGCGATTGTATGATCTTGCATGGATCTTGCAAATAAAAATCATAAAATTATATAATTATCAGGTCGGTGTTATGCATTTAAATTGATCATAAACTTTTGTGATTGTTTTAGTTTTTTAAATAAATTATCACTATCTTATCTGTCTATTTTATTTTGTATGTATAAAATATCTTTTTATAATTACCCATGTTCTTTTTCTTTAGATTATTATTTACATAATACGCATCTAATACGTAAATTTTTGCTTTTTTAGATGTCGGCCGGAGGAGTTTTCAAGTTTCATTGTACTACAAGTAAAGAAGAACAAAAGTGCCATCTATAACAACAATTTCTGTTACTCAAAATATTAGATTTAATACATATTTAAATCTAATATTTTGAGTAACAGAAATTTATGAATATTATAATATAAATTTACGAATACAGAATATATAAATTTATGAAACAGTATGTGACGATGATGATAATGTTGAAAATATAAGGCACACTAATCCTATTAATCGCAACCGACTATGACTATTTTTATACAAACGATTGGAGTAAAACACATAACATTTGCAAGTTTTATGAAGAAATTGATATCCAAAACATCTGATTGTACTCTCCTAAAAAGGGCCAATTAGAGATTATGTGCTCTTTACAACGTTAGCAATATGTCTCAAGAAGATTATTTAGAACATCGGTGATAGAAAGAAGACGCTCAAGCAGAAAAGGACAAAGACAAGACTGAAAAAAGTTTTGTTTTTTCAGTTGACTTGCAGGCGGTTCTTCACCCAAACCAAACTTCAAATAATTTTATAATTTGTAAAACAAATGTGGCTATTGTTATTTACGGAATGAAACTTAAGGAGGCTGGATCTCTGAAGAATTTTGTTAGATTAATTAAAAAAAGATTTTACTACGAAAATTATTGTTGCACCTATCAGAACAGGAACTTTGTAATGTCTCATATAAATTTTGAACCACAACATAATTATAGAAAAAAGGAGCCTATAGCATATTTACAATAACTTGTAAGTATAAATATATACACTGTGTTGTGTGACTATGGTCAAGATTCTTTATGTTAAAAGATAAGAATGTTTTTGTTAATTTTGAGTTTTTTTATTAATTGAATCTATTATAAGTGGCGCATTTAGTACCTATTATAATTAAGTTTTGTGATAATTTACCTTTGAACTAAAAATGTATTAAGTATGTAACTGTCTTAATAAAATGTGTTATGACTTAAGTCCATTAATATTATTATAAAGAATGAAAAATGTGTGCTTATTATACTCTTATTGGAAGAATATAAAAATATTATAGGATTTTTTGTTATTTTTGAGATCTTAATTAATTAATTTATTTATTTATTTTATTTTTTCTTTTTTTTAGGTAAAAAATTACTTTTTAAACAACTCAAATTTTGAACTGTTTTGTCTTAGATTTTGTTGTAAAAGCTAAGTAGGTACCTCTACTCCCCGCCTGGGGATTGCCCCGGTGTCTCCGGGCAATCCACCATTGGCGTTAGTCTAGCCAGCAATGGCTAGGCCGCCCTGGGGTGGATCGGAGTTGTTGCCCCGGCAGAGCCCGATCCATCCCGCTCAAAGGGCAAGGAGGCACCGGGGAGTTTTAGTGGGTATTCCCAGTGCCGCTATTATTAGGTGCTGGGCGACCCCCACATACTCCTGCCGCCTACCCAGCGGTAGGGAATCTGTAAGCGGATCACTCCTCGTTAAAAAAAAAAGTAGGTACCTCTACATTTTATAATTATCTTGCTCTGTGTTATTAAAAATATTTTTGTTAAAAAAGTTGAAAAACTGTTGACAATTATTATTTAAAGCTTATTTAATTACAAAAACACAAGTGTTAATGAATAAAAAAAATACCCAAGTAATAAGTACATACCTTTCATACCATTTCATAAATTTTGGTTTTGGTATCAAAAAGTATAGATTAAAGCACTTTCTGAACACAAATTAATATTTAAAAAAAAATTCTGTATCCTGTAACCTAATTCATATTATAATTTTTATTACCTAAATAGAAACAGACTAGTGACATCTGTCCGTTGTTACCAAAAGTATTAATGTAGAACAGCGACATCTAGAGTATATCAAGTAGAACTATTCGCTTAACGTAGTTGTTATTATCTGGATAAATAGAAACCTGCGGTATTTTAGAGCCACACAGCGTTCTGGTTAGCCTATTGAATTTGGTTCGGTTAAATCACAGTTTATTGTAACGTAGTTTAAGTGAGATGTTCTTCGAAAGAACTAAGCCATGGTAACTTTTGGGGTGTACTGAAAATGGTCGCGTATATTATACGTTCCAAATACTCGTTTCGTTTGTTTTCCACGTAGTTTCCCTTCGCTGAATGAAGAGTTGTGTAGTGTAGTGTATGCCTGTGCTGTGTTTTCTGACGATTTGGTGTAGTTTTTTAAGTGAATTATGTGAATGTGTGCTCCGTTATGGCCTATAAATATCGTGAAGATTTAGTTGGCAAACGATTTATCTCAGTGAGTGGTGTGACCAAAATTAACGTGAATAAAGTTTCCGAATGGGGATGGAAAGCTGGTGTTATCAGAGCAGCGTCTCATAAAGATAATAAGAATAAGGAACTCCAGGTATTTCTTGTGGTATTCCTCATATAACATAATATAGAATAATTAAAGTTTCATTCATAAAATATAGTAGATATGTAGGTACTTGTTCGCTTTTTCGTTTTCGCAAAACCTGCAAGACGTTGATCGTAGGTATGTGGTTACCGTCACCAAAAACACAAGCAACACCAAAAGGAAGCAAGCAAGCGCTGCTACCCCTGATACGATAAATAAAGAAGCCAAAGTGAGGATAGGAAATTAGCTCTGGAATCCTGTAGCTAAATAATTTTTTTGTCATACTTAATCAACAGCACAAATGCTGTTATTTCACAGCGATCTTCTGTATTATATATTTTTAATACAAATATAACTAATATCTATCTTGCTATTTTAAGTAAGTAATATAGGCTCCACTTAAAGTGTAAGCTATCATTCAAATAAATAAATAGTACAAAATAGCTATAAGTGCACTTACTCGTATCTTCTAGTACCTACTTACCCGGGTCTATCTAACTTTCTGGGCAACTTTTTCTTATTCTGATAGATAGGTCCCTACTAGTTATTTTTTATCGACTTAAAAATAATTATTTGATATTATATTATTTTCACATAATTATGTACCTACCTTCTTTAATAAATTTCCTATCTGCGTAAATAGGTAACTATTTATTACGAGTTTGTAAGTAGTTACCACGGTGTGGGATATGTTAACACACGTGCTGCTATTTCGCGGTGGTCTTCCGTAAGGGGCCAGGCTGGCTGTCTAAATGACTACGAAACGCAGTGTGCCCTGCTTCCACTACTTTCCAAATCCAGAGAGAGCCAACTTTGAAAAGCATTTTCAAAGTTGACCCTGGCGAGAATCGAACCCGTGACCGCTGAGTTAGCGTTACGGCAAATACCCTAACCACTCATCCAAAGGGCTCGCCCTCCGCACACATAGCGAGCCACTTTTTGGAAGACTATTTAATAAATTGTTTACAAGAAAAAATTTAAATCTGAGAACTACCTACTCTGTGAGTTGCATCTCCTGGCTATTAACAGCTTATGGGGTATCTTAGTCTACCAGCGTTACGATTTTTTAATCTTCTCGCAGAGGATGCCTGATTTCTCGTAGTTAGAAACCATCACCATTGTACTCGTATATATGTGACTGGCCACACGCAGTTTAGTAGTATAGGGTAGATATTTCCTTTCCTCATTGACTTGACATTTTGATACTTCGTGCATACATAAGAGTACGGTATAGGTCTAAAATTCTCTTATCTTATAAGAATCTTTTAAGTTTTGTTATTTTTCCTAAAACTTTAACTTTTAATCATTTGTGTTTTTACTGAGAAGACGTTATTTCGGCATATTCCGCCATTTTTTATATTTACGATAATAATGATGGTATAGTTCTTATCATACTCATTTCTCTGCGACAAAAGATTGATAAATAAGTATACTTAGTGAATATAATTTTATTGAATTATTTATTTAACTAAGTAACATATATATAAAAAAAAAAACAGAAAAATGAATTTAAAATATATAGTAAAATAGAAAAATCTATTTATGAGGGTATATATTTATGATCTTAACCTGTCAATAACTTGATCTTAAAAGTCAAATCAATTCATTTGGTTCACAAGTAATGCAAATTGGATAATACATAGGTAGGTACATGGTGTGCTCGAGTTGGTGCCCAATCCGTGGCGTTGCATACCTACATACTTGGCCTCTGGCAGAAAATCAGCTTAGTACTGCGTCACAATCATTACTGAGCCAGAAAATTATCTCGTGTTGTTTTATAGTTATTATAATATGTTACTGAATATTTTATTACTAACGTGTGAACATTTCTTTTTTTATACTAGCGATCCTCCCCGACTTCGCACAGATGCATTTTTTTTGCAAATTATATACACAAAACTGCCTCGTTTATCGCTCTTTCCATTAGTGAAAACCTGAAAGGCTTAATATAAAAGAAGTTACCGGAGAAACAGATAGCAGCGGACAGTGACTTTAAATTTTAGAAATTTTTTTTTATTCTTTCAAGCAGAGTATAGTTAATTGTTTAAAGACTGTGTCGTGGTACGAACAAACAAAAAAAATTATCTTAAAGCGATTTTAAAAATTGACCATTCAATATTTTGAATTCATAGAAACATTCTAAATGTCTGGAGCGCGTCTGAGATTCTTCGCTAAGATTACAACTTACCTTAGCCAATTCTTATTCAGTAAAATTTTTAATTGCTAGTCAATCAATATAACAATAATCAATATAGTCAATATAATATGCTAGGTAGGTATTTGACGTCAAAGTCAACAAAGTAGATAATAATTGTCTATAAACAATAGTATCAATAACTGTGTGATATGATTACGATTAGGGAGTAAACTCGGTGCCCGAATGCATATGTTGTGGAGGACAACGACCCCGCTCTCACCGTTCGATGCACCGTCTGGTCATACGCACTGTTCTGACTGACCCGCCCGATACACAATTATTACCACCAAAGTTAGGGTTGCTATACATATAGTATTATTATTATTATTATTATATCTTTGGTGAGTACCAGTACCACTTCGTCCATTGCTAAAATATTGTGATCGCCACGTGAACTAGAGCTCTCTACCTATACCTACCACGTTCAGAAACTGTAGTACTTTTTTGATAGAGGCATTCCTCACATCTTCGCAGGCCAATGTGTGGCTACCTAGGATGTGACTGCGCTTGTGTATCAAAGGGCCACACTCGCACAGGATATGCATTGGTGTTTCTTCTGCCTCACGGCAGAAACGACACTCCCCTGTGTTAGTGAGACCCATTATTTTAAGGTGCCTATTGAGGCGGCAGTGCCCTGTTAGCGCCCTAGTTAACATACACAGATTTCTCCTACTAAGCGACATATCCTGGTTTGTCACACACATATAGTATAGTCGGGCCGGCACATTTCATTCGGCAATTTTTGTTGAACAACAAAGCCGACCCGAAGTACCTACATATGTTCGACTTACATTCGGCTTACCCGATCGGCAAAATCACCCGGGTTTTGTTTAGTATACACTGCTCGAGTATGCCAAGAGGCCTTTCTACCGAACGTTCATCTAAATATATTGCCGCCCGGCTTTGCCGACACGGCTATAAATATAGCAATTTGTCGAACGGTCATCTACAAATATTCGATTCTACCGCCCGGCTATGCCGGCCCGACTATGCCGGCCCGACTATATGTATAGCAACCCTTAGATGCCTGGTTTATTGAAAAAAAAAAAGAGAGAAATACTTTTAAATGTAATGTTGAAAAAGCACCACGAATCTGAGAAAAGCTTAAAACTTTTCATTTCGTGTTTCAATTGATAATCCAGATAAGAAACCGCGAAAGAATCTCAGGATACCGTTCTTTTTGTCATGTTTAAAGTGAAATAAAATAGATAACAACTATATTCCTTACAATACGATTATTATATTCATATCTATCTATACTAAAATATAATAAAACAGTTTGTTTATTTAGTTGAATGCGTTAAACTAGGATTTTAATTTTTTTTTTTCTTTAGATACTTAGCCTAATTCTTGTGAAAGGTTGGCTAAAATTATAATACGGTGCAGCCTCATGGCGGGCACAAAGATTTAATCACTTCAAAATAAGAGATACCTTATTAGTAGGGGATAGGGAAAATGACTAAAGGGAAATAAAAATAATAATAAATTTATTTCAGACATGTGTCCATAGCTTTAAAAAAATTATAAACTAAAATATTATGTTAAAATATACACACTTACATATTACACATGAAACAAAAAGTAAAATAAATAAATAACATAAACTGATGCTACGGATTACTTTCTATTAAGGATGATATGCGACGTCACCCAATGTGTTATTATTGGGCAGTCCACCTTTTCAGCAATCTACTTCAACAGCGTAAATAGGGAAGACTATTTCCCATTCGCCATTTTTCCTATCCCTTCTCCATAATCTTACTAAAGTTGGCAGTCAACTTGCAGCATCTATAAGATGACGTTACATCAAGTAGACCGTCAACCTGTCTGACAACCTTTAATAAGTATATAAAAAAATACATTAAAAATTTAAAATTTCACTTTTACTGACAGAGAAACATTCCACAAAAACCTTACACTTTTGTTAATTTCGCTTAGTTCCAAAACAATTTTTACATTTAATCATAATATATATGATGTGGTTTTGCTTGATAAATAAGTTACAATACATAACATCTTACTTCTTACTAATATTAAAAATGCTAAAGTATGTTTGTATGTATGGATGTATGGATGTTTGTAACTCTTTCACGCAAAAACTACTGAACCGATCACCATGAAATTTTGCACACACGTTGTCTGGGACACCAGAAAGGACATAGGGTATCTTTCATCCAGAAAAAAAAGGACTATTTCCGAGGGTTAAATAAAAAATAAAAACTAACGCCTGGCCAAAATATTATAGCAACACGAGGTCAAGCGTTATATTGCTTTTTTTTTATTTTCAACGCGGACGAAGTCGCGAGCACCAGCTAACAGTGATATGATATGTAGGCTTCGATTAATAATCGCAGTTCAAACTATGTGCGTACAAGTAAAACGACATTCTAAAGATAGAAAACGTTCGTTCGACTTCAGCCACTCTCACCTGTCGCTCTTGTAGTTGTAGGCCAATGATCTCGTAAAGTTAAAAAAACAGAAACAATGGCTAACTTAGTGTTCGCTGGTCTTTTTTTACCCACAAACACAGACCAAGTAATATTTTCAATAGGCAGTAACAGCTTCTAATTCTTTGATAATAGTTATGCAATAAATTATGTAACTAAATTATGCAGAACGCAAATTGTTTAGAGAATATTCTCTGCGTAGGTATTTCAGACAAGTAATTAAATTCTCATAAATAAATTATAGTTAAAATAAGATTATTTTTTTCTAAATGTTTTAGAGCGATCATGTTATTATTATCAATCAGCGTCAACTTAATTATTAAAACCAATAAAACTAGAATTAAAATAAATAACAAGTTTTATTTACCCCTTACAAAATAATTAGCGACAAATTAAATAGGTGAATTCTTGTACCACTTCAAAATAAAGTTCAAAATGACATAAAATATTAATTTTTGAATTTTTAAAGGTACTATAACAACTTTGAAGATTCTATAACTATTTATAGACTAACACATTCAAAAGATAAAGATTACGTTGTAATATTTATAAAAGATTGAAATTAGCCCAAGTGTAATTCGTGTGGGTAATCTAAACAAGTGAGATGCCAGTGGTAAATGCTGCTCGGAGTTGTTCTGGCGTTTCTCATTCACCGCGGGAGAGCGATGGGCGACGGTACAGATATACTGTTTATTTATAAACCGGAGAGCTATGCAGGCAGCCTGACGCATCACCGTGTGAGTTGGTTTTTGTCATGTCTCCTGATTACAAATGTTTCGCGCGGCACTTCTGTCACACGCTGTGATTTAATCGTGACTACTGTCGACTGCAACTGGCATACAATTAACACAGTATAATAGTCACCATGAGAAAGATGAAATAAAAGCTGTTAAACCCAGGCGAACAAGAGCGTTGTTCACATACTCGTAGCATATCGTGAACCAGTAGTAAACTTAATCACGCCATAAAAGCTTGCGATTTTATGAACCGTTGCCTCTTTACAAATTGCCTCCGAAACAATAAATAGACACGCGCGATATAATTTTACTCTAAAGGGCTCTCTTAAGGCTATTGATGAGCACTTTTTCAATCTTTTTAATTAATTGGACAAATTATAATAATAGAAAGAGATTAAAGAGAATATTACTGTACAGCAGCATTTACATTATATGAAGTTAATAATTTATTATTAAGCATATTGATTTTGCTATTACAGTCTCCTTTTTTAACCCCCGACGCACAACCTAAAAACGGGATGTTATAAGTTTGTCGTGTGTATGTCTGTGTATCTGTCTGTGGCGTCGTAGCTCCCAAACGGATGGACCGATTTTGATTCATTTATGTTTGTTTAAAAGCTGACGTAATTGGGATTGTTCTAAGCTATAATATATGAAGATCTGTTCAGGCGTTTGAAGATCATCACCATCAGCTCATTTCCAGTCATTTCCTAGTTAACGAAGTGAATTCTCGAACTTCCACATGCTCAATTGATGTGAAATTTGGTATTCTGTTTCTTCGGTGGTATTTCCAAAGAAGTATCCATGACATGGTAACCTTGGCTTGATGCTCAAGTAGTCTACGGGACACTCAAATCCTCAGCAATTTACAGCAGACATAGCGTTTTTGGGTCAATAGAAAGTCGGGGACTTGTTTATAATTATTTTAGCTTGTATGTTAGGCTTAGTGTTTTATATTAGGTATTAAAAAAAAATCATGATAACTCGGCAAATATAAATATTAATGAATTATACACTGAACCTCCTCAAAAATGCCTCTTTCCACCGATATAATTAGGAACAAAATCAATTGACAACTTTTCGAGATTAGCGTATACATACATACAGACACACAGAGAAAAAGGAGGACTACTTTATACTATGTACTGATAAGCCTAATCAGAAAAGAAAAGGGCATTGTTTTCTTAAGTTGTTCCGTGGTTTTCTTTTTTTTAAAATACCAGTTTACAGTAACACAACGTTAAGTTGATTTCCGTCGCTTGCTGAGTCAGGGCCTCACAGGGCTTGTACTCGTAGGTTGTTGACGGCCTTGTGTGTATGGTGTATTGATTTAACTAACTATGTCGTCATGTTGTACTATGATCTAGTATAAACGTATATAAGTGCTTCAATTTAATGAAGTTTTCTTCAATGATGTTTAAAAAAACTATTAGGTATGTCTAAGCAAAACAAACAAGTAATTTTAACTAGTGAGAAAGAGACAAAACAAAAGTGTTTCAAAATTTATTATTAACTGTAATTTCCAAGCACATTAATTGTTTATTATGAATACATATTAGATATTCTTATCTCTAATGCATAGTCAAAGTGACTACCTATATCTACATACGTCTACGAGTTTGTCCTTCCACTTATTTCTTCTCAACTGCCCTACCTACGTTATTTAGATACGGATTTCACTATCATTTAGTAGAGTATAATATTATTATAGAAGACACCATGATTTATAATGAATTCTTTTAAACTATCATCTGGTTCTTACTAGTTTTATCTGGGCATACTGTAGATTAAAATTTTAAAGACCTTGCAACGCTGAATGTTGGTGAACTAAAGCTGAATGCCAATATTATGTAATTTTAACATTTACTATACTATAGAAAAAGCTGTAGATTCTATTAGGTTATTCTATTATTTATGAGGTTAGGTAAGACGAATAAATGTTAAAGTGAGTTTGTTTGTCTATTTTTGTTATGAAATTTTGCATAGGTACACGTTGTCAGGTGCACAGAAAATAACATAGGGTACCTTTCAAACGGAAAATAAGTGATTTTTTACATAACATACGGAAAATAAGTGATGTTTTACATAACATACGGAAAATAAGTACTTACTTAATGTTTTAAATAAAATTAATGCCATCATTACTTGAAAGGGTATTTTAATTAGGTATCTAGTTAGAAATTAAACACAATTTTTAATGGGCATTATCGTCCAGCTGATATCACAATGACACTGTGTAAGCTAGTCAGCACAGAGATCGAAGGGCCGGCCATAGCGGCACAGAGCGGCACACGGCGAGAAGTAGGTCGATGGGGCGAAGAGGAAGGGAGGGAGGAAGCCCTTAGGCTACTTATCAACCGAACGAGGCCGAGCCGAGAGCGCAGGGAAAGCGTAGTCTCTTGCTTCATTTTTGGTAACTAGCTATGCCTATACCTACAGTGAAATTGAGGCTCAAAACCTCTACTAAACCACTTATTCTTTCTCATTTGTTTTTTATTTTATGACAGTAATGAACATAAGAAAAATATCTAAGAAAAAGTCAATTCAATATGTTATGTCTGAACTTTGACTGAAACCGGATTTACAGATCGCTGTGAAACCTTTGGTAATTAAAGTTGTGATGTAAGTATCTTATCTGACCTGATCACTTTTGAGCGTATAGATTTTATTTACCTACTCTGTCTGTGACATAATATGTTGTTTTTTTTTAAAAAAATAGCTTAGGTATAGATTATATTAGTTGGTGCGCGCGACTTCGTCCGCATTTAAAATAAAAAAAAGCAATATAACGCATGACCTCGTGTTGCTATAACACTTTGGCCAGGCGTTATTTTTTTTTTTTTTATTTATCCCTCGGAAATAGTCCTTTTATTCTGGATGAAAGGTACCTTATGTCCTTTCTGGTGTTCTAGACAACGTGTTGCAAAATTTCATGGTGATCGGTTCAGTAGTTTTTGCGTGAAAGATTTATAAACATCCATACATCCAATCATACTTTCGCATTTATAATATTAGTATAGATGACATGACTATTATTGTGCAGCATCGATGTTGTGCAGGCATAAACTAAATCACAATGAAATATCAGCACGTCTGCTTGTGTGTGTGTGCTTCTCATCTTGTTCCTACCCCTTATTATTTCCTAAACCAGGCCGCTTTTCTTTAGCTTTAAATGATCTTGCCTGAACGTCGAAACTTTTTCTGCAGCTCCAGGTGTTGCACAACACACAAATTGTTCTGACAACCTCATACCTACACTTATCTAGACAGATTGAAAAAAGTATGTCACAAAAATATTTCTTTAAGATAATTTCACGTTTGTAGGTAAAAAAAGTTAAAAAAAGGCTTGTTATTATGTTATGGACTTTAAACATTAAAAGCAACTTTCTTTAAATCGCAATTATTTTGAAATAGAAACACGATAAACTTATAAGTGGAAGTGAAAACGCGTCCGTCACAAAAAGTGTTGTAAGTAACGCTTTCCATCTGCCCTGCTACAAGTTGCGTTGTGTGGGCCAGCAATTCAATAATAGTACAAGACCATATCTATATTATTATTATTATTATTATTATTATTATTATTATTATTATTATTAATATAAATCACGTAACATTCATTATCTATTTTTCTATTTATATCTAAATCTAAGTTATATAATATAGAAATATTATAAATGATAAACAATTTTATTATTAAATTGAGAAACAAAATTGTGTGTATTTTTGTATACTACTAATGTGGTAAATGGTAAATTTTGTATTTTCACGAAGTCGTCGTGGCCTTCGAAATTCGTATTAATTTTGATTAGGTATGTGTTGTTCTAGTAATAAATAAAAAAGTATCGATAGTAAAAATAAAAATAAAAGTGTTTAATGTGTACATATTATGTACACTTATTCTATTACTTCATAATGCTTCGAGTCACTTCTATGACTTGAAACGTAATATATATTAGGTAAGTGAATTTCAAAGAAAATTTCAGGATTTTCACTCCCATAAAGAACAACGTTATCAGTATTGTTCTTGTAAGCATATTATAATACTCGTAGTACGTTTGTTGCGAGTACGACCTCGACCGACCCTTCGCTCCCCACCCGGCCTCCGCTCCGATGTGCCATCGACCAAAATATTACAAACCACTCAAACCAGTTTATATAAGTATAAATATTACATTTATTAATACTACACTAGCGATCCGCCCCCGGCTTCGCACGGTATACAATTCTTCCACGTTCATCGCTCTTTCAGTATTGAAAACGGAATCAAATTCCGTTGGGTGGTTTAGAAGAATTTAGCGGAGAAACAGACCGAAGTGAACAGTGACTTTATTTTATAATTAGCTGTTGCATGCGACTTCGTCCGCGTAACTTTATAAAATATAGCCTATGTAAGTAACCACCTCTTGTAGAAACCCACCGGGAAATAACAGCGTGTATACATGCTATTGTGTTAATTTGTGTTTCGGTGAGGATGTTTGCCATCCCTTACTTTAAGCATTTGCCTATTTTTTTATATTTGAATTAAAAAAAAAACAGATAGAAATATATAACTATAGTTATATAATTACCAATTGTTGTGTTTAATGAAGGCTTGATATAATTATCGCAGATCACGCAAAAAATGTCACTTAAGATGTACGAGTAATTGGCGTAATAACCTACGAAGCGAAGACCCAAAGAAATTAACAATTACGAGTAATTCGATTAGTTTTCTATTGTGAACAACGTCGTGTAGTTTTCGATATTGTTGCTGTCGCAATAACTCAATTGTGTGCTAATGTACCTTTGGTTGGAGTATTAGGGTGAAAACTTTTAATTTTTATGTATCTGGACTGGACTGTCTACTATATACTTATAATTCCTATTAGATCATCAAACTAGGACAATCAATAGTCATTAAAACTTTTCACTCGCGTTTCACAGTCTATATTTTTATGAGTTATATACTATGGGTTACTCAGATATTTAAACTGTTTACTGTAAATTTTCATCAAAATATGTCTAGCAGTTTTAGGTGAAAGAGTAACAAACATCCCTACATCCATCTTTAAGATATTTCGCATTTATATTGTTAGTAGGGTGCAAACAAGTAGAAAGTTTATTTAATAAATACAGCGAATGCTGCTGAGTTTTTCTGTTTCTTTAAACAGAAAAAAAAAATTAAGCACTCTAGCCAGATAAGTGATAATTAGTTATCTTTAATTTATAATTTACAGGCCTAACTTGAAGAACTTCAAGAGATGTGCCCGCGGCTTCGCCCGCGTGAAATATACATATAGTAATATCCATTTTGAAATTCTATTCTAAGTATATAATATACGAGTATGAAAGATTTTTATTAATCGTAGAGTAGTTTCAAAGATTATACCTTCTATAAGTATACAAGCATAACAAACTTTACCTCTTTATAATATTAGTAAAGATTTCATAAGAATAAAAACTTTTATTAAAAATAAAAACTGAAGCTCGTTGTTAAAGTCAAAGATTGGAAATAGTTCTCTCGAATTGCAGATGACCTAAATTCTTAGCGAGTTTTGCTCGGCGCGTGTGATGATAATTCACATCTCGAAAATACCGCGCCCCGGCATCGCGCGGTACCTGCATTGCGTTTTTGCGTATAAGAATTCAGTTCCAATTTTCTTATTATGAATTGTAAAATTCCATCGGAAACCTATTGTAACTAAGATATCAGACGACTTACTAATAGACAATTTCTGGTATTATCGTAAACCTTCCAAAACAATGTCACTTACTTCCTTGTAATGCAAACCTTGGTGTAGTCACTTTATTTGTGTACGTGCCTGGTACGTTTATATTCAAGTATTATACAACGACAGCCGAGGACACGGCTGCCGGTCACGCATCACGGTTTCCTTCAACCGGCAACCGTGTCTTACTTGCCCTGCATTCCTACTAACAAACTGTCGATTCTAACTGGAATCGTTTATAATTAGTAGGTATGTTAAGAAAATTCAGGTGTTAAAGTAAATCGCAGTGTAATTCATAACTGGTTAGATTGTAACGATTAGAATTTCACTAATATTTGATAAAGTTTTCTTTGATTTAGTTACTTGTATTTTCATTCTGGACACTGCCTACTCTTTTCAGACATAAATATATGGAGTTAGACTAACGAGGAATAATTTAGAATGATTAAATATTTGGTTCAACGAAATATTCGATTGAGACCACAATATCTAAATGTTTGTTTTGGATGTTGAACTTATAATCGCATAGAACATACATTGTACTGTAACTTAAATTAAGATACTGTACTTGAACTAAAGTCCTGTAGACATCTGTTTGCGAAATAAAGATTTATTTATTTATTTATTTATTTCTGCTTGTGTGATATTTTCTTCGTTCAAGTTACAATATTAATACACATCTTTTACCTGTTTATTAATTTCTGTTTTGTGGTTTTTATATTATGTTTGTGTCTTTGTGTTGCGTGAATAAATTTCTTTCTTTCTTTCTAATACTAATCAATTCTAAACCTAAACAAGATATCGTCGTTGAACTAAAGCAGGAAGCGAGTTCGGCACGCGACGAAGAGCTAACGGAGCGTAAGAGGAGAAATTAACTGTTATAAATACTACATCGTCGTCGTCGGTTCGTTTGAAACAACCTGTTACGACATTGACGAAAGTATTTTGGCATTTTGTTTTTTATTCTGCTTAAGAATTCGATTATTATTATTTTTATTAGAAAGGATGACAGACATGTTGACGGTCCACTTGATGGTAGGTGGTTACAGTCTACTGAGGACATAAGCAACACCATTGCCAACCCTGCAGGAATTTAGGTAAGTTGCGCGTGGGCGGGATAAGTTTTGTAGTCATTCGGCGGCACATTATCCAATTAATGCGGGTGAACTCCTCATCTATGGCGCGCAGTAGGTACGGTGGTAAAAGCTTGGGTTAGGCATTAATTAGAACAACTCATCAGAGCACCTCACCATTGTACAGAAATTAAAACACACAATTTTGTTTAGCCTTTTTTAACATAACTTATTAAATGGAAAATATCTCCGTTCTGTGATAAATTACATCATACAAATATACATCGTGGGAATTCTAATGTTTAAATATCTAATCGACGTGTCTCTTGTTATCTCGATTTCCTACTCATAGAGCTTTAGCAACCAACAATATAGCTAAGATTGCGTTGATACTCGTATTATTGTAACAATACAATGTTATAATTTCAATATTTTATTACTCTTAGCCTGTGTACTTGTTGTATTATCTAGTACCATGGCCAGCCATGACCAGCGGCCTTGGTCGGTGAGCGTTCTATTGAAGTCACTCTTCAAAGGTTTCATTTTATTTGTTTTTCGCAATGTCTCAACTAAAACACAGTATATTTGCTGTAACCCATTTTTTCCTTTCTAAGACTTGATTGCATTTAATTATTTAAATTAGTAACCCTTTTTTATTTCTTTCGATGTAGTTTTTGAAACAAAATTAACTATCTATTCTAGACATTTTCCATACTTATATTATAAATAAGGTGCACGCGACGTCGTCCGCGTTGAAAAAGAAAATATACGAATAATAATTATACGATGAGATATCGCAAAATCAAATTTAAAAAATTAGTTGCTATTTGCGCCATCTGATGGGATGAAAATAAGACTTTTTGTCACTGCAGTCTGCCAGTATTCTATTTAATGTCAATATTCACTGACAGATGGCGCTAGAGTTGACGCAAATCGAAATTATACTAAAATTATAAATACATATAAGCGTGATGTTATATAGCCTAAAGCCTTCCTATATAAATGGACTATCCAACACAAAAAGAATTTTTCAATTCGAACCAGTAGTTCCTGAGATTAACGCATTCAACCAAACAAACAAATTCTTCAGCTTTATATATTATTAGTAATCATATAGATGTAAAAGTAACCCTTGCTGTCTGTCTGTTACCTTTTCACGCCTTAAGTTTTCAACCTATCACCATGAAATTTTGCATACTGTCAAGGATACAGGTAAGGACATATAACGTACCTTTCATTACGAAAAAAGTACTGTTCCCGAGGGATTATCTAAAAATAAGAATTCAACGCCTTGCAAACTTATAATAGCGATAAAGATTTAGTTAATTATAATATGCAGAAAAGGTTACGTCCATGCAAAGCCAGGGGCGTGTCGCTAGTAATAAATGAATAAAGTCGCAGGAGATAAATGTCTATTGGTGGCTAAGATTGTGCTTTGTACCTTTTATGTAGCAAGTTCCTTCATATTTCGTTTTATTTTAAATGTCTAGCAAATAATCTTAAATTGAACTGCAGTTTTCTCAATACAAGATAAACTAAGTGTTGAAAGGCAATTCATTGTAAAGATAAAGAGCGTAGTGTTATGTCTTGTTCCCCCAGTGATAACAAATGCAGTGATTTTATCATAAACTATAAATACTCGTAATAACCGCACATATCCTTTGCTGCACAATAGTAACTAAGTACCATTCATATTACAGCTATGTCTTTAGTAATAATGTAGATAATACCCCATTTTGCCAAAATTATGTTTATTGTATTTATATTTATTATCCACAGTAAATTATAAATGTGAAAGTAACGCTGTTTTCAAGGCTAAACCACAAATAGCAATAAATTAATAAGATATCTGTGTTCGGAATCAAAAACTAAAAAGTTAATAGGGAAAAGACAAAGCCAAATTCACCTTATACCAGGTTAAACTCACACGAAGTTTACAAATAATTATAATAATAAACAAAAATTAAAGTCATATGAACATACAAATTCATTATTTTACAGAGTTTAGAATTAAGATAGCTAGTAAAATTGATAAGTAAATTTAGTATTAGTTCCATGTTATGTACCAATAGTTTATTATTGCGATTATATTACGGTTAGAAGTAAATTAGACCGGAGTCTATAATTTTCAACACGATTGTACATGACTGTAAGGTTTTCCTCGTTTGTTTCTAGTCTCTTAATCCCTTGACCTCATTCGTGGTGAACTCAAGGAATAATCGATTATGGTGCACAAACCATCGTCTATTGGTGACTAATTTGAACATTAGCTAAACAATAAGGAAGATGATGCCAGATAAAAATGTAAATGCCAAATCAAATAGTGAACAAGCACAAGGTATTATAAGGAGCGAAAAATATGACATTTTAACAGACTAAAACTAGTTAAAAATAAGTTAAAAATTAGGGAACAGAGGCTTGAAAACTGTGTTCCTAATGAAGAGCTGGCTTATAATATATTTAATTAATATTTACCGTTTATAGAATTTTCATTTCTTTTTTGTTCTCTAACTGGCTTGACTTTTTTGTGGCAAAGTTAAATTAAGTCTTATATGGAAAATGGCTTGAATAATTATTGGCAACTAAAATAATAAGTTAAATGACACTTTTAACTAATAAATAAACAATTCTTATTTTGACCATAAATTAATAAATAATAACTATTCTCATTTAAATTATTTTTTTGTCGACATAACAATATGTACATCGCAGACACAAAATTCTTTTATGATTTACTAGTATGTCACAGCAAACATTACTACTATATTTTATAACAAAATCTGAAAAGTGATATTGTTGAAAATGCATGAGGTTTTCGCTAATATCTAATGATAATATGGAAATTAGACCAGACCAGAATATTTAAATAGCAAAATAAACTGTTCCTTTACGCGCTCTAATTTCACGTAACAGTAAATAAACAAGTTTCATTGGAAACAATCAACAATTATCACATTTTGTTAGAAGCGGAGGCGTAAGATCAATTTTGTTTACACAATCTGCGTAGTACCGCTATTTCTGTTCACTGCATCACAGTTGCGCAACTATTGCCTACTTTCTGTACTTATGCGGCTCTATAGCGCGAGAAGGGAAAATCGTACAACTATGTTGCGTATACTTTAATAACTTTTTCTGTGTCTAATGCAGTTTGTATGTTTTAATTTTTCAATTGGAGATAAATAATACACACAGCTAGACTAATTAGTGCAGCCTTGATCTGAATTTCAAGTCCATCAATTATAAATGCTACATAAGTCTTTTTGAAAGTAGATCGCAATATCTATCAATTTTCCTGTCGTCGTCGGCTTATCTTGCTGCAGATATATATATATATATATATATCCTCTGGAACCACTCTATATCCGACATGTCATACTTATTCGATGTCGGATTTCGACCTTTCCTCGCTAATATACATCTTCGACTTCTAACTAAACCAACGAAGCTTTTTAATACTTGTTATGGAAACCGTATACGTACTTTCTTGCCTTTCGTGTGAATGCTATTCGTATTAACAATAACAGCATGGTGGGGTGTTGTGTTTCGGTTAGTAATAATGGGATGCCTAAGCCCATTGCCCTACACTTCCTAAACCCTTATCCTTAATCCTATTATGGATGCCAGCGCACTTGCAGCACCTGTGGCGTTGCTTGTGTTATAAACATCGATGTACCATCAAGTAGACCGTCAGTCTGTTTGGCTACCTTAACATGAAAAAAAAAAGGAATTAACGACCTCCTTAAACGATATTCTAACATATGCGACCGCCATTTTCCAAAAAATTCGTTTAGTTAGGCTGTTCATTTTTATTTGATCTTTTTAAATTTTTTAGGGTGGAATGGAAACAGCTGGTGGTCGATACCACCAAGGTATTTCAGAGCGGGCACGACCTTCAGCAATAAAGAAGACGACTCCATCTATCTTTTTAAAAAATATGTTTGAGCGAATTATTACAATAATTAGAGAATACGAGTACCTATTGCACGAAATAGACAATTTAGTTATATTATTTTAATGAAATATTATAAAGACTATTTTTCGTTTGTGTCCAACGTGTCAGTCTATCTCCCAAATACATAATTATACTTGTCAAAAAAAGGCACCCTCTCACATTTATTCAACCATAAGGATCCCCTGTCTGCATTTATTAGCTAAGTAACAATTAACGTTTCATTACGCATTACTTGACCAAAATCTTGTAATTTTCTTTCAGTTTAGTGAACTCATTCAAAACTACATTATCAAACAAGTGAAAACCAATTTATTTTGAGTGGATTCTACATAATAATTTCCAGACAACTACTAGTTAAAGAGTCAAAATCCGTTAAGTACATGTCTTAGATAAAGATTTGAAAAGAAAAAGTCTTAGAAAAACAAATAACAGATTGATGAATGAGGCAACTTTGTTTTATATTATAGTAGGTTCACTATATTTGTCCTATTATGGAAATTATGGACGAGGTGTATTTTGGGGGATATACATATCATTTGTAATATAAATAAAGAAACAAAATTGTTTGTATATTTGTATGTTTTGTATTAAGACGAGGCCTTCGTAACACTGTACGTATTAATTTTCTGATAATAATGTGTATTATGATAGTACTTATAGTAATAAATAAAAAAAAGAAATATAATGATACTGCAGAGCATATTAAATAAAAAACCATAATAAAACCATAAAAACAGTTTATAAATCAAAGTACCCCATGGCTTTACAAATCTAATTAATTTTCTTACATTAAAATTAGGACAAGTAAACATATACAAAACTCTAACTTCTCTTTGCTGCTCATGGCCACCACATCTTTTGATTTTAAAATGTTTTCTTTCATGGAGTCTGCGTTAAAGCTAAAAACGACCAGCACAACAAACGAGCGACCGGCCTTGCGATCTGTCGTCGGTTTCGAGTTGCGACATCGACATTCGACAAGCAACGCGGGTGCGGCACGGTCGCCGGTCGATGAACCGTCGTGCGAGAGGACCTTGTGCTTGTATCGACTTTCGTATCACTTTCGTGCGATTCAGTTCAGCCAATACAAAGATAAGGCCAGGGTGAAAGAGGTTGCATATGATACGCTTTATCGAAGGGGTTATATGCACGAATAGCGCATTCCAACTTATTATAATTACCATTACATTTTCATTGAGTAAAAACGAGTTTCAACCGGTTCTAGTGATATTAATTGCAAATTTATAGTGTTAAAAGTTAAGCATTACAATATAAAAGCTTGCATTTTAGTTGATTTCGCGTTAATTGAAGGTGTGAGCGTAGTAAAACTAAAACACATGATGTTTGAAATTAAACTCCTAAATACTTTAATTGTATTTTGTAATTCTCTAATTGAATATCTTAATCTTAACTAATACCTATTATAAAAATGAAAGTGAGTTTGTTACACTTTCACGCCTTAACTACTTGACCAATTATCATAAAATTTTGCATAATAGTTGTCAGGGATAAAGAAATGACATTTAAAATAAAATTCAGCGCCTAAACCTCATTTTATTTCTTTGCACTACCAAATTGTGTCTGTACACAAAATTAGTTAAAACCGCTATCTAGTATCAAGGCTATTATGTAGAATGTAGATGATCACAAGAGTTGTAACTTGTAAGATTTGTAGTTTTCTAAGTAAATCATTAAGTGCCACTTGGAATTTGAAATTTGTCTTTTGGAATTTGTAGTCTTTATACTCGTAATATCATATATTTTTCTATTTGTATTGTAATAATCGTATCCATTTCTGTTTGGATCCCTTTTCAAATATCACCTGTCAGATACAGCCCAAGCTTGAGAGCTCGTACTGCAATAAAACACCCATTAGCTTGTCTGACGTGTTCAATGAGGAAAGTTCAGCGACTGCACAACTTGCGAATCCAAGTTGGAATAAAACCTGTTCTGTGTACATATTATAATAATATATGTCTTACTAAAACTTTTCTTAGATACATTATTAGCTATTAAAGGACATCATTCAAAATTAGGCCATTGTTTTTTTTAACTTAAATTTTGGAGTCTTTCTTAATTTCAGTAATTTGTGAATATTTCAGATTAATAAATTTTACAAATTTCATAAATAAATATGAAAATGATCACTTATATTTGCTCGATATATTAATACTTAAATGTATCTATGAACTTATATGTATCTACTTTCAAACTTAAATATCTATGAAACCAAATCACACGATATTTTCCCAGTAAACTATAATTTCTTCTTACCTAATATGGTACAAGTTTAAACCGTTTTTTTAAACGAAAATAAACTGATCTCCATACACAACTGATTTATACTGCCATTTAATACGATAATTCCTAAAGTGTGTTATCCTTGAATGTTGTTTGATTTCTTACATACCATACTCAATGCTATGGAAAATCTATACTCTTTTTTTTGTCACTTTTTGAAGATCACACAATCAAAACGATGAAAGGCGATTCGTCTTATTCAGGCCAATATTCGTCTTGCTTGAGTTAACTTGTTAGAAAAGGATAGAACACTTTCATTCGATATCTGAAACATACCTACTGAAGCCCTCTGAATTTAGGGGCAAGGGACGATTACATGCAACCCCGTTTTAAACCTGCGCTTGCAAATGAGCGGCTTTCGAGAAGTAGGTCAAAACGTAGAGGGTCGAATTGGGCCGTGTACCCAAGGGGAAAGCAAAGGCAGAGAGGCTTTTTGTACTACGAGTCTTCTAACACCGCACTTTTTGTTTTTAAATTATGTTTTAAACCAAAGTTGTTTCAAATTCTATAAAAAGTATGTGAGTATACCAACGAACCAATGGTAAATCGATGGTATACTTACACCCTCATTTATTAAGGATTTCACGCATGTTTAGGTATAAATAAATAAATAAAATGAATAATTGCTAATAAAATGAATAATAATTAATTCCATTATTTTATATAATTGTTTTAATTTATTATAACTTTTCGGTTTTTTTTTAATAACCAATATGTTTTATTATTTAGTTATTTAGTCATAATAGCAAGAGTCTAATAACCCTTCTGTCAAATTTCTTATAAATTTAGGATCCGGCAATCCGACCTATGATTTAATTTGTATTATAGAAAATTTCCATTATATAGTTCTAGTCCACATTTTGGTCTATGTAAGGCAATATAAGGAAATATAGCAGGATCACGAATATCGCGATATTTATTGACTGTGTAACCCTTGCTCAGTGAATACTAGTTATTTTGGATCCTATTTCGCTATTTTTTTTTTACAAAATATTGTCTAGGCAATAAATAATAAGATCTAATAAAAAAGAGTCTAGACGAAATTAAATTATTTGCACTTTTTTTAAAACCATCGCAATAATGCGGCGAGGTTACGACCTATTTGAGGTCTAAATTTAAAACGCAGTTCGCTTTTACGACCGAGCAATGTTCAACTGTATAATCGATTCTGTATTGAAAACGAACTCGATTGAGTCATAGAATACATTGAATTCTTGATATTGACACCGATATTGAATAACTATGTCAAATGTGTGTTAAAAAGTTCTCTTTAAATACAATAAATTTAATATATATATAATAAATTTTTGCAATGGAAGAATTTTCACAAATTTGCAATTCGAATTAATCCGTTACTTATTACAATCCTTGATTGAAGATTAATAAACATAAACAATTGTTTATGTTTATTTTTGCCGAATAAGCTTTATTAAATAATAACTTAGTTCGCATAATTAATCTTAAGATTAATTCTAGACTCTTGTAACTCTCCCAAATTCCAAACTTTTGTATTTCCTTGTTGAGTATAGGTGTTTTATCTCTCTACAATTTAATTTGAAATACAAAACTTTCTCAAATTTTTATTAAATTTTGTCTACTAAATGTAAATGTAGTTAATATTTTTTAATATATCGATACAATATTATAATCAATGCATTTGATATTAACCAATAAGTATTAAGAAAACCAAAAAATTAATGATAACTATTGTAATTATAAAAACTATAATAAGTATTTTATAATTTACTAGCTGACCCCGAAAACGTTGTTTTGGGGTATAAAAAATAGTTTACGACCTATTCTCAGACAAAAAAATTTGGCTTCATAAAAATCGGTAAACCGTTTCGGAGGAGTTTTTTTACAAACACTATGACACGAGAATTTTATATATAGGATGTTTCATCACTGACAGTTTGGTAATATGCTTCAGTGGGTTTGTTGTAAATGCAAAATATTTCCTGATTTTTTGTGATTTTAGCATCGATTCTTCTACAACTAGATTTTGGTAAGATTATGCGGTAATGTACCTTTACAAATTGTTTTCTTTTTTTTGATATTATATTAATGTACATACACAGTTTTCGATTTTATTAGGTATATTTATGTATTGATGATGATGATGATAATGATGATGATCTCCGTAAACTTCATCTAAACCACCTAACAATTTTTTTTACGGTTTTCACTAATTAAAAAAGCATTTAAAAAAATGCATCCATGCGAAGCCAGTAACGGGTAGCTAGTACTTATATATAAATGGTGAAAGAAACACGTTGAATGGTAATCAAATTACCTTCCACGTTACTAATGTATTCCAGTGACTGTAGATGAACGGGCAATTTAAGGCTAAATCCAAATTACAAATTCCAGCCATTGTTCCCACATTAAAGACACAACACTTATTGCTTGTTATTATGCGAGTGACAAAGAAATTTCGATAAAGGAAAGCACGTACCAATATGGCTTTAACACTCGAGGCCAACTGGTTCAGAAGTGTCGTAACGAAACTAAATGATTTCGTAAAAACCACTTATTAAAAATTTTATATCACAATACGTGATACTGGAGTTACTTGGCTGGTGGAAGCAATAAGCTATTTGTTACGAACATTTTCGCTCTAGAAGACGATGTAAAAAAAGTATTATAAAGTATATATTATAGTCTTTTTAATATCTACATATAATATAAATATCTACATGTAACCTCGCTCATTATTAACCGTCATCTTGCTTCAGGGTTGCAAGCTATTCTTGGCCTGCATATTTTATATTCAACTAGCGACCCGACCCAGGCTTCGCAGGGATGTCTTTTATTCTGCAAATTATATACAGAAAACCTAGGACATTTAAGACAAGTGGTTTAAATGTCCTAGATACAAATCTCTCTCCTTGTACTATATATTATGGTATTCCGTGTTACATATAAGTGAAAACTGTATCATGACATGATCCCTTGGGTTGGTTTTAGAAGAAGTGAGCGGAGAACAGCCTTAGACTATTAGTTACTTATACATTTTATCTTTGTTTTGTATACAAAGTTATATATTTTCATCAGCACGGTGGCGATGGCGGTGATTTCTTAAATTGATGTTTTTATTTTTAATATAACTTCGCTTAAGCAGGGATTAAATTAAATGCCGAGGGATGTCATTTTAGTTAAAATTATGCTCCATTTGTTCATAATTGGAAAAACTAATTAGTATGAAAATCGTACCACCTTAAGATGAATTTCACGCGAATGAAGTCGCGTACATATAATAAAGGAGCTGTCTGCCTCTGTCTTTTCTGCTATCTGCTTCTAAACCACCCAATGGATTTTAATACTGTTGTCACTAATGGAAAGAGAGATAAAGAGGAAGGTTTGTGTATATAATTTGCATCCGTGCGAAGTCGAAGATGGGCCGCTATAATTTATAAAAATATCTTGGAATTTTAGCTCTCTCGTACATACAAAAATATCTCATTGCATCATATGCCTTAAAGATTTAATGCAACATTTTTAATTTGTAATTACAATTTTATAACTCGGAATCATAGGAAACTGGCTATTGCATGTCATGCATGGTATTCAGAGTTACAAAGTACTTAATACCCATTTACCTACCTCCTGAAGAAAGTATTGAATTGTGTGTATAATTTCTAACACAACTTGTGTATAATTCCAATCCATGTTTAATACATATAGTAACTTAATTTTGATAAATAATTCATTAGAATATCTTTAAAATCGTACTTAATCTAACGAAAGATGTTTGTATTCAGAACGGTAGTCTAAAGCAATTCACTATGAATTATTCATTTCACTCTTGTACGTACTATATTAAACTTTACGTAATATTTCTTAATGTTTGCATAAGCTATTCATCTTATAAACCTTATTAAAACGGGTTTCGTGTCAATTATAATTTTTACTAATTGTAGCTTTGCCTGCGACTTCGTCCGCGTTGAAAAATAAGTATAACTGAAAAAATATATAAGTAATATAATGACGCCTGATATACTCATTGCTGTTAAACTTTTGCCAGGCGTTGGATTTCTAGATGATCCTGTGTGGTAACATTACTTTTTTTCTGGATGTAGTATGGATACATATCTGTGAAGATATGAAGGAGGAGGGCTCTTCGTTCATAGAATACATTAAATTAATATTCTGTGTATTTATAAGGTCAGTGTTGACTTTCAGTTTATAAAACGGTGATATATGGTCTGATCACGATACAAACTATACATATAAAAGTGCGTTGCTCGACGATCGTTGACCGCTAGGAATGCGTTGTACGGTGCGAGCGTGTCTGCGACTGTTCCTCTGTTCCTCGATTTTATACGATGAAATGTAACATTTTGATCCGTCATTTAATAATTTAATGTAAAACGCTTATATTGTCATTTAATGAAAACGTTTTACTGAAACATAATATATTTCAATCGAGGTCTTCGGCTATACATAAATACATTTGTATATTCTAAGCACAGATTCGGCTTTTATATAGAAAACAATACATTTTTTTATAGGCAATAAATACTTACTATTAATTTACCAGTAACACAAGTAACTAATATACAAATACAGATTACTAACTAGTTAGTTTATATACATATAGGACAGTGTTAAGGACCTTATGTCACTAAACTTTTGATGAGAGTACGCGGAGATATGAAAAAATTCTAAGGATTAGTTAAAACTAAATGTATGTATCTAAATTCGATTACATTGATAGATATTTAATGTAATCAAATTTATATATTTATTTGATCGTTATGATAATGTTTATTAAAAAACGATGAACCGTAAGAGAAGAATCTATAAAATGAGAACGTTTGGCAGCGCACTTGCAGCACCTGTGCTTATATTGCTTATGTTTTATAGGCATCGGTAGCAACCTACCATCAAAAGGCCGCCAGTCTGCATAAAAGAATCACTCAACCTTTTGTAATAGAACAATTTTTTTTACTGTAGATGTAGTTTTCTAACTTCTAACCTCAGACCTTTCAGATGACTTTTCTACCAGTGGTCTTTTCTCTATGACTTTATATTCCAATGAATATTTATTCCTATTAGTTTGTTTATTTATGATAAATAACAACTAATTAAAATTAAAAAATAATTAAAGTAAATTAAAACAAGTATGTTCTTTTTTGTACCTCTTAAACATTGAGATCGGTTAAATAGTTAAAGAGTGAAACCGTAACAAACAAATTCACCTTCGCATTTATATTATATAAATATTTGTAAGCATTCAGAATAATATACTTACATAAAGTCCAACTATATAATATAATGTTGTAGCTATGTTTGACAGTATAGAGCTCAGGGGGAACATTATGAGCAATAAGGAAGTCGCTCGGAAGGGATGGCGTATCAAGAATGTAACCATTCCGTATTCTAGGGCAGGAGCGTGAAAATGGAGGGAACACAGATAAAAACATAGAACTATACACATATATATATAGTACTATTTATGTAATAAACTAAAAGTTTGTCAGGCGTTGATTTTTTATTTTTATTTTTAGAAGATTCCTTGGGAACAATATGAAGGTTCTGGATGAAAGGTACCCTATATGTCTTTTTCTGTTATGTAGTTAGAAAGCGTAACAAACAAACAAACAAACTAACTCACTTTCACATTTTATAATATTAGTTAGGATGAAATGTACATTGTATACTCGTACGAACCCGTCAAACTTAATCTCCCCCTTTCCAGCGCCTCCCTCTCTCATGTACCGAGTCCCTCTGGAGGCTGTTCAGGCACGCTTTACGACCAACATCGGATACGCACTTATAACGTAAACTGACTTGTCCTCCCCGCCCTAGAAGGAAAATCTCGAGAAATAAATATTTCATGTGCCCCTGTTACGGTTCAGTGTCCAAAGATTGACCGATATTTCAAAGTTTTTCCTTTTTTTTTCCTAAGAAGCTACTACCCTTATTTCTATTACAATATTCGTTGGGCTCTTTTAGGTTGCTTTGTTTTTTTATCCGTAATTTACACGTGAAATTTGTTTGGGAGATTGTTACAAAATTCAGGCGTTCGCGGAATAAAGTTTCTACTCATTCGGACTGTGCGCAGAGGCACATTATCCAAGTAATGAGGATGAACTATCCGCATATATGGCGCCCAGTGCGGTGATAAAATCTTGGGTTAGACATTAGTTGAAACAACTCATCGAAGCACTCACCATTGTACACGTACAGTTGGTAGAACACGCAAATTGAGGTTACACTACATCTCTTCAAGTAGGACATTATGATGGAATATGAGTATATGTCCGTCACTGGTCGTTTTGATATTATTAATCTGTTACCGCTCCGCTAACTATTTCTACACCACCTAACCAATTTTGATAACTAATGAAAAGAGGGTTTGTGTATATAAAAAATTTCACCCCGGGCGAAGCCGGCAACGGGTCGCTAGTGAATTTATAATGTCGATATTTCTCTATTTCTCCTTAGTCAAGACAGCTTTGTGATTATGCTTTTCACACAGGCGTAAGTCGACCATGAAGGTCCACTTTGAAGAGGCTCCTAAAGATTATTAATTTTTTGACATTGCTGGTTAATTTGTTAGATGCTTGTTAGGAAATAAATCGATGTCGACTACTTGGTAATAAATATATGATTTGAACATTGTTTAGGTATATAAAACGTATATAAAACGCACACAAGCGGTAGTCGCTAACTCATTGAATATGGATCGCTGGAAGGTCGGTCACTGGCAGCAAGGTCACGCACTACTCACAATCTCATGAATGTGTTTATCGTTCTAATGGCTACTACGTATTATGGTTACGTCTTTGAAAAATATCTTATTTACTTATGAATGCAATACAAATTGTTACTCTGACCATATTTTATGATTTGTTATTCTATTAATCTCATACATTACACAATCTGTTGACATAATTATAACACTAGCTTATGACCGCGATTTCGTCTGCGTTGAAAAATGAAAAGTATCTGAAATCTGAAAATTTATCTGAAATCTTTATTGCTGTGACGACGGTGGCACCGTGCTGCCACGGTAACAGATACCCAGGGAACCCAACATGTTTCCAGGATAAAAATAATCCTATATGTAAATCCAAGCAATAAACTATATGCGCGCCAAATTTCGTCCAAATCGGTTGAGCCGTTTTTGCGCGAAAGAGTAACAAACATCCATACCTCTATCCTCGCGAACTTTCGCCATTTATAATATTAGTAGGACTTACACATTTTAAGTAAACTTTAATTTCGTTAATTTTTTTAAATTTTAATTTACAGTAGGTACTTTTATTCTGGATGGAAGGAACGCTATGTCTTTTTCTGTATACGTAACAACGTGAATTGCAAAGTTTCATGATTATCGGTTGAGTAAACAAAAATATACTTTTACTCGTAGTAAACAAAAACGAACTCACTTTCGCATTTGAATATTATTTAGAATAAGAGGTAGTTGTTTTTTTTTATAATAAGTAGGTAAACGATGTCAGACTCAACTCCCATTCACAAACTTGTGTTTTATCCTTTTTGCTAGGTCCGACAGTTCACTTGCATGGGGTTGCATGTCGTTATAGACGACGATAGCCATAAGTGATGATAAATTTTTTTCTTGGCTCCTAGATCCCATAACGTCGTTGTAATAACTTAATAACTTAACACTTTTACCTAAATGGATTTGAATGAACCTAAGAATTATCTCCATAAGAATAGTGTGAAATTAGCTGCACTCTATTTGTCCACCGTGAGTTGTATGTTAGAAACTTTAATGATTAAGTTGAACTTTTTATGAAACTTTTTCAGAAATTCTCTCCATTATTCTCCAATGCATATTCCGCAGTTATGACGAAATTATACGCAGCGAATGCTGCACAAAAGATTAGCAAAATACGTCTGAACTTTAAGAACAAGGAGTAAAGTTAATATTTAATTATATTTTATAATACCTTTAACCAATTTCTTCTTTATTTACTTCATAATATATTATTTAAAATTTATTTCCCGTTTATGAAATAACTATTTCCATATAAGTGAAAACAGAATTAAGATTGGCGTGGTTTTGGAGTCCATTGAAGGCAAACATATATATTGTTTGTTGTATATTAAGAATATTTACTAGTTCAATTTAACATATATATTATAATAGAGCTTTTATCTACACTAGATTATACTAGAGAGATTTGTATTTTTGTATGTTTGTAATGAGCATACAAATGTCGCAATGACTCAAAAACCTATTTTAAAAATTCTTTCACCTATAGAAAGCTATATTATCAGCGAGTAACGTAGCCTATATTTTATAAAGTTATGCGGACAAAGTAGCGTGCAACAACTTGTTGGTAATAAACTTTCAATTACTTAAAAAATAAAAACATTAAATCAATTCTGTGACTAGAATCAATAAGAGAATCACAGTCAACAGTGGTGAGGTTTGTTGAAAAATATATTTTCGCGTTCGCCTATGGCGTGCACCAAGGACAATGTTTTGCAACTGATCGCGGGACAGGTACAGACGCGGCGCAGCGTTCATTGCCCTACTGAACCCGGGCGTCAGGCGGCTCGTGTCGGCTCTAGTGTACTTCTGAGATGCTGAAGCTTCTCTAGATATATCTTTATCATGCTTCAGCATATAACATTAAGGTCTAAGGCATGTGAATATCGAAATCTATAATTGATATAATGTTGGCAATTCACATGACCGACGAAATAAATCTGTCTTATTTTATCGAATAAATTTAGTCTATTTTCTTCACAGCCTCATACTAAAAAGCTTCCAGACTAATTCTGTTTTATTCTAATAGCTCATTGTTTAAATTATTAATTTCTTAGAGTTTTGTATTTAGTATTTCTGTGTCTCTTTGTAGAGAATATGTATGCATACATACAAGTGGTAATTAAATAATATTATTAACTTTACATTAGTGTAACCTAACAACTTATTTCATTTAAAATATATGTAAGTACTAAATTCGAACTTGGTGGTTGTAAGTATAATTTGAAAATTAAAACACATAATAACACGAATAGCATTTTAATTTAGAAGACCCACAAGCATAAATTGTATAATACAAAAGTAATAAGTAGGTACGTCCATTAAATTCTTCTAAGTATAAACTAAACAACGAATTTGATTCGGGTTTCACGTCATTTAGAGTATTTCTTCTGGATGATTTAAGTATGCAACATATATATTTTCAAATTAAAATAAATCATAGATAAAAATAAATTGTTAAATGTAGCTAAGCGGCACAATTTACTCAAGAACGTTTGGTTAGACCAATGTGGCTACATTTTTTTTTTTTTTTCAAATATTCTTTGAAGTCCGAGTAAGGATTTTATGAACGAAGAGGAAAATTGGAAAAATTGCCCAAAAAATTCTTTAAAAACCCCATTTTTTAGTACACATCAGCGGCCACAGTCCAATTAGTTTTATATAGAACGAACGTCTGTCGGGTCAGCTAGAAAATCAATAAAAACAAAAATCGTGAATAAACGATGTTTTATTTATAATGAAGTTATCAAAAAATGTCGCGCGAATGTCTTTTTACCTGGTTCATTTTATTGAGTTAGTCCGTAAAAAAATTTGCGAGTTCTTAAAATACTTAAGGGATAATAAATGGTAAATTAGCATTTTAATTTCAAAACCCATTTAGTTCCATTTCAGACCATAAGTTTGAAGTTTATTTTTATTTGATACATTAACAAAGCAGTCATAAGTGGATTAAATTATGAGGCGAAAAAAGGAGCCTAAAAATGTATCAGTCTTTTTTGCCCGAACGTTTACTTTAGGTGTTTTAAATTCCGCTCTAAATAGATTTTATTAAATGCTCCTATAATTATGTAACTAGATAACCGACCTCGTCACAGCAACAAATATATACCTAGTGTAATATCACTAAATGGGTAGGGAATTGAACAGTATTTAATATTGTTTATTATTGTGTTGCATGCTATGTTTAGGTACCACTGAACAGCTTACAAATTTTATAGAAAACCTTGCAAATATATAGGGAACACTTCAGTTTGACAAACAGCACTGGCACAGTTTCCGACATGTCGTCAAGTTTAGGTTAGTAGAAGTAGGTCGCAGTTGCATCCGACCCCGTTTACCTTAAAGCCTTTTACGAACAAATACAATGCAGATGCGTCGAAGGGTAAACATGAAGTTACAATTAGCGACACGAGAAGCCTCACACTTATGCATGCGTTGCTTTGTATATTAGATGTATTATCTCTTATTTTTAACTTGAAACACTTATTTTTTCTAATGTTTAGTAATTATTGAAGTTTAGAACTAAACAAAATAAAATATAATATAAAAATAATTAATTTGTTTAAAGCATAATAGCCCTATGTTTAAATCGGGGTCAGGGGTTACATTTCCACTAAACAATATTATAGAATAAATGCGAAAGTGAGTTTGTTTGTTACGCTTTCACGCCTTAACTACTCAACCGTTCAATGCAATTTTGCACACACATTGCTGACAGCAATACAAAAAAGGACCTAGGGTACCTTTCATCCAGAAAAAAGTAAGTACTGTTCCCTATGGATCATCTAAAATTATAAATAATCAACGCCTTTGAAAAATAGGTGGTATATGAGCAATAAATACTGAATAATATTTAAACGCTTAAGAAAAAATGCGCGGATGAAATCTCGAACAAAAGTTTGTAAGTGACAAGTTCAAAAGTAAAAAACTTAACCCCTGCACCCCTACGCAAAAAGAGGTGCTATAAAATATTTAACCTGTGTATCTGTCTGTGGCTTCATAGCTCCCAAACGGATGGACCTATTTAGATTCTAGCTTAGCTATAATTTATGAAGATCAGTTCAACCGTTTGAAGACTATCAGCTCATTTCCTAGTTGACAGAATCTCACTAACTTCCACAGGTTCGATTGATTTGATGTACCTACTGTTACATGTAGGTGATGAAAGAACTCGAAAATTTTTCGGAAGCGAATTCTCAACTGCCACACATTTAAAAAAATATTATCTCGTAATAGAGGAATGTGGCCGCTTTTCTTTAGATCGAATTTTGTTGCTTCAACTTGAATGATTTTAATAAAAGAATACCTATTTATATAATATCTTAAGGCCAAATGCATATAATGTTTGCATGATGTAATGTCACAGAATGAAACATAATACGTCAGTCTAAGATACGTACATTTTTTATTTGGTATCAAGAGCAAGGTCAGCTCTTGGGCTTACTACATACTCGTAAGTAATCACTGCCAATTATTTAGGGCTTCGTTAAATTATTACATAATCTATATTATGTAAATTTGTGGTTGTTATATTCATAGTTTGCTAAATAGGTTTTTATGTTTACAAACATCAATCTATTACAAAATACAATCTCATTTTAGGCGGGAAGCTACTCCGTCGTTGGGGTGGGGTTTTTACATAATGTCAATACAAAGTAAACCTTGACACGCCCTCTAGCGAAACGTTTCCGTAACTTTTTAATGTGGATTTTTTAGGTTGCTAACTGTAATGTTGCCACTCGCTAATAGATGGCGCCACTATTATGTGAGGGGTTCAGTAGTGATTTTTCTCTTTTTGCATTTAAATGGAATTTAAAATAATGTTAAAATGTTTATTATTTTTGTTACAGGTGTTAGTTGAATATGACGGTGTAGATTGGCAGAAACGCGAATGGGTTGGAGTGTATTCGCGAAGGACGTTTCGTATATTTTTAGTGGAAAGAACTTTAGTGTGGGCTCCCAGAACATTTGAAGGCAAATCAGTGAAATGGCCAGCTCTTGTAAGTATTATCTATTTTATTCTTTCTTTATTTTCACATGAGTACTAACCATTGAAAGATGCTTGTTGTAGCCATTTAGTGTCGCAAATATCTAACAGAGGACGCTACAAGGCTCTGTTAGTTTATGATGTGTGCATAGCATCTGATAATCATAATAAATTATTATCTATTTCAAAAGTCAACATACTTAAATAAAAAAAAATTGAATAATTGTAATTTTAATAATGAAAATTTTGAAAAATAATAGCCATAGATATAAAGAAGTTAACAAACAACACGTGTTTGTTTTGTGTTTTGTTAGGAACATTAATTTCGTGTTTTAATGTTGTTTTAATATTTCATATAATATTTACATAATTATCTATACCGAATAAGCATTGACACTTAGTATATATGTATCATAATATATCTGTAAAACTTCTGTTTGAATGTTTAGTGCAGTTACTACTGATTTTTGCTCGATAACTCAATAAATTTTTAGTGTCACGGCCATTACAATTGTTTAAATTAATTTTATTTTGCTTATTTCCTACTTGTGGCAAGTGTGGCTTATTTTTCAGTTTTTAAAATAAATTTATTGTTATTTACCAATTATTTAACACAAATTAAGTTTTTTGCGTTTTCGTTGCTTTAATTAAATACATTAATTAAATAAAATGAACATACAAGGTAACATAGATCCAGTCATAAAAAAGTCAATGTCATATTAAGTGCGGTGCGGTGTATTAATTACTTAAGCCTTGATGAAAATCTTCATTACCATGAAAAAGCTTACATATTACATTATATTTGAATAATTTTATATTCTGTCTCGAATACACCTATTTTTATATTTTTCTCACATGTCTAACGACCAAAAGCCATGACATCATTCTGACCCGCATAGGTAACAAGAATTCTAAACAATTTGAAATACTAGGCAACAGATTTGCAGCGTAGGTAAATGTTGTATATTCAATGACGTCTTATGTTATATTCAATGTTGTTTCGACCTCTATAACTGAATAGATTTTCCTTAACTATGAACAGACGATAAAGGAAAAAAATGCACAAAATTCAGTAAGTAATGCACATAAGAAACATTATGTGAATTAGATTTTTTATAGTTTTTATTTATTTAACCACATTTGGTTCACAAGAGCCTAAACTTAAAAAAAAACAAACAGATTTAATAAAAAATATAATTTTATTAAAAAAAAAACATGAAATTGTTGGTTGACGTTTCGTCCAATTATTTTTTTAGAACTATGTTTTTTTTTTTTCTAGACATTTACTCCACTGGCAGCAGACGTCACGTTTCTGGCTGAAAAACAGCCTGTAGAGTTTCTTCATGACCAACAACTCGAGTTCCTGGATTATGCCAATCTTCAGCCTTTACAGGTAAGGTCACTTAATATGATTGTGCTAATTTCACGCCATTACACGAAATTGTCGTTGCGAATATCATATACGAATTACTACATATTTAGTCCTAGTAATTTTCCATAACATAGGTACTTACGTCAGTTTATAGTACGAAAGAAGAACTAAACTTTGGAGGGCGTTTTTTACAATGGTGGCCCCCCCATGAGAGGTCTTATTGGTAACGTTATTGACGTCATAAAGTACATATAACCAATTCATTTCAAAGTGGGTTACTATTATAAGAGTAATTTAATTCATCAATTTAGATGGGATGTCACCTCAATATCTGTGTATATACTTAGATAGAGGTGACATCCTTTGGAACGTTGGAACAACATGGAACATTTGGAACGCATTGTCCATCACTCAGAAATCAAAAATATGTATTTTGTGAGAGATTAAAAAGGAATCGAAAATATTATATTTGTTAGGGAGTAAATAGGACAGTTCAGGGAAGTACCAAACAAAGCTATGAACGTGCTGTTATTTCACTGCTGACATTAACATAAAGAAACTAATAGACTTTTAAAATAGTCATGTATACTGCCTAATAAATATCAGTATAAAACGCTCATGAAATTGATAAATCTTCCAACCTTTTCACCTCAGAGTGGCTCATTCGTTATTCTGTCATATCTCCATGTAGACAAACGTGTTGTGTTTACGAAATATTTTCGTGTAGAGGTATATCTGAACAGAATTTCGAAGTCGGCTAAGAAAGTAATACGATTTATTGCGTCCTCATATTTTATTGCGGCCTTAAAATAAAATGTATCTTTGGACTTTGTTGAGTAATAAACACATCAATGAAGATAAATTCTTGTTTAAATGCAGACACACACACAAAACATTAGTGGCATCATGTTTGCAAGTATGATTTGATGATTATCCTGAAAACGACATGTTGCAGTTTTAAATTAATTTAGGAGCACTAACAAATGTTTTATTAATGGAACCTTTTATAAAATTATATTATTTATGTTCGTCACACACATTTCAAAGTCCCTAGAGAATATGTGCTGTACGTAGGTATAGCAAGATGGCGAATACATCTTTAAAATATATATAATTGCTGAAGACAATTAAGGAATCTTGATAGATAGTTCTCGAGATACTCCAATTATGCTCTTAAGGTTAAAAGGATGTCACGTGGGTTTAGTGTGGGTTGTTACTGTATTAGTACAAAACCCATACGTTAGCGTTATTTTATATGGGCGCAATTGATAACAATGTTCCCCAGGGGCGCTGTTTGAATCTTCAGTCATGTGGTTCGAATGGCTTACATCTTCTTAAATATATAAAAGGCAATGTGTGTATGTGTATGTATGTTCCAGCATATTCCCTATGAACTCCAAAACCGCTGAACCGATTTTGATGAAATTTTCAGAAAATCTTCAGATTAGTCCAGCGTGTGATCCTGTGAAGTTTGGTAGCGATCAGATAAGAAAATGGACGCGGACTAAGTCGCGGGCAAAACCTAGTTACAAATAATCTCAAAGCAATCGACACTATATGAGTAAAAACGTGCACAAAAAATGGGTGTGGCTGTGTCGTGGACACGGCCATGTGTTTTAAGTAAATACATGTACTAATTCGAATATACCATATACTAATAGCAAAAAATTCTTTGATCCTTTAGCTATCGAGTTGTGTAAATAAATTTTGGATTTATTTACACAACTCGATAGCTAAGCTACAGCATCGAACTGTATTCCCCGTTTTTAGTTATCATCACTTTTCTCTCAATCTTATGACGTATTAATATTCACGTCAAAACTATTTTTCTTATTGAAGAAGGTTTATATGATAAATATTAACAGTTTAGTGCCTCGCTAACGACTTATTTTTAAATACTGAAAACCTTATGTAAAGATTTGTGTTATGAATATAAAAAATATGAAATATCGATTGCACAAATCATTTTCAAGTTTAGGTGAATTGATGAAATATTAGAAAAAGTTAAGCGAATTGCAAGTGGAAACGCATAAACGACCCAATTTCGAGTACCTAGACGACACGAGTGTTTATTCAAAGTTGTCCGCCCGGGCGTGTGGGGAGACAGGGAGATCAAGGACGGTGTCTGCCAAACAAGGGGGAGGATTTTCCCGGGAGACGGGTGGTTTATGCGGCGGGCGGTCTGTTGGGGGGGTAGGATGGGGTGTTATGGTGAGCAGGGAGCGGTATGTTTTGATGCTCGTCGCCCGCTTTATTGATTTTCCACTCTCGCCTCCCGCACCTCCCCTATATTTGTATTATATCTGAGCCAGGTGGTGGCTCATGCTATTTTCGGTTCAGCTCGGCTGCCTAGTGCTTTACTGTTATGATTGATTGAACACATTACCTACAATATATTATATTATTTTATTACCTAACGCTATGAAGCAGTATATATTATTATTTTTTGTAGATTATATAATGTCAAATTAGAGTTCTCCTTTTAAAAGGTTACTTTTTCCTTTTTTAAGAGACAGTTTTTGTTAAACTTCTACGAAATTTAAATGTGGGTCCAAACAAGCGTTATCATTTCAATAGGTTTCATGATGTAAAAGTCTTTTCCCACGCAGAAAAAATGACACACTGCGTTTCGCAGTCATTTGGGCAGCACGTCAGGCAGCAGTGACCACCTCTTTACAGAAGACCACCGTGAAATAACAGCATATTATATGCTGTTGTTTTTCGGTGAGGGAAAGGGATGCAAATCATCGTGGAGTTTACGTTTTAGATAAAAAGCTAATAAAAATGTCAAAGGTTTAGTAAAGACGAAGTATGTCGGAATAAATGTGCTCCCCAAGTCGCAAGGTCTTTGTCGTTTCGTAACTATTTCAGAATAACTTTGGTAGGTACATAGTTACTGAATTCAATAAATATACAGTAAAATGTTGAGCCTAACTTGCAACTGAATCCCCAGTTCCTAACAAGTTGGGCTAAGTTGAATCAGTAAACATTTCTATGTAGGTAAACCACTTAACTTGTTCTATTTTATTATGTAAATGGTTTTATTAAAGTTCGCATGCAACAGCAGTAACTGTAGGTAAAGTTTTGAAGCTGAAATTTCTATGCGATGTACGAACCGCCCTGTATATCGCCCGTTTTAGATTTCATGTAGGTAACTATTGTATAAGTTTGGTTAGTATAAAATAGAGTGTAATTTAAATGAATAGCACAATATTCAAAGTTATAAAATGATTTCTGACAGGATAATCACAGAAAAAGTTAGTAGGTATATAATTATATATAGTAAAAAGTTTATTTTTTTATTCTTTGCATATAAATAAATGAGATTTATAAGCAGAATAGGTATAGTATAGTTATAAAAGTTTCGTGATGGTAGTCAGTAATTTAATGTAATGGAGCGGGGAATAGTATATTAATCATTATATATAATATAAAATCACATTTTCATAAAAAATACTGCAATTAAAAGTAAATTGTTTGCAAGTTATGGAAATGTGTGTATCTTAGGCGAAATCCCAATACGGGCTCATAAAAAAGAAAACGTTTCAAGTGATTGAAGATATGCTTAGCTGTTTAACTGAAGCAAAATAGAAGCATCACGAAGTAGTTTTAAAAGAGAATTTAATGTTAATACAACACGTTTAACGAAACGGCAATGAAAGTTATGCGAAGTTCGTAACTCCGTTACTCGCATGCAAACGCAGAACAGTTGCCGCAAAATTTAAACGAGAAAAGTTTCCCTCAGTTAGCTAACTTTATATACTGTCCGCTCCCACCCCTCAACCCCTACAAGGTAAATGTTAGCAGCCACTGACCCTAAACTAATAAACCCCATCGCGTATGTCCGTGCTACACAAACAAATTTGTTATATACTTTCGCTGATATTGTACGAGTAACTAATTCAATTGTTACTAAATCCATAACGCCACTGCTCACAGCTCAATACTATTAGCGACATCTTGGATCGTTTGCCCGCCCATCAGACTAAACATAAAATAATATAAAAGGTGTCAGCAATATCTTCTTCTTATATATTATATTCCCTTCGTTGTTTCTCGACTCAGACAACGAAGGGAACGCAACGCTTTAGAACCTTCATCAGCGTTAATTCGTAATTTCATCAAATTGATGTCTAAATAATACAATATAGTTACTTAAGCTACACAAACTTACATTAATTTAATAATAAATGTTTACAGCGGATATTATCTTGCACTAATCACGCTACAAACTTAGCCTAATCTGACACTATGAATTCTTACTCATATGGTTTTGCTACTTAATATGAATACAAATTGAAAGGTGACATGTTTTTATTTTGAAATTTAAATTTACTTTTATATGTTTTCCACTAAAATATATATCTCTATATATACATTCTCAAGAGGATTTTTTTTTTCTATTTTCAACTGTAATCTTTTATATCCCTTATACCTATGGACTCTTTGGTGTTTCTTTGCAATACTGCGTTTTATATAAATTTTCTTCACATTCTTATCGGAGTCAATGTTTCGATTAAACTTTTCATAGGTTTTGTTTTTAATAGCACTCATTGTGTACAATCCCCCCGTTTCTGATCACCCACGTCACTTTCACATCCGTTACCCGTCCCATAAAAAAGTTTCATACAAACAGTTTTCGAACACATTGTTGTTTATCTTTTGAAGGACCATGAAAACAAGACAAAGTACAACAATAATTACACATATAAACTGTCATTTGTATCGTGGATTATGACGAATTCTTGAGTTTATAAAAAAAAAAACGATAAAAAGATAATAAAACCTCAATAATTAATATTAATATTGCTTAATAAATGACCAACCACATTATATCCCCACATATATCCAGTTTATGGATGACCCACGAATCGCCACTAACCAAAATTTTTATTATTAAATATATGAGTGCATTAATAAACATTAGCGGAACGCTCAAAGTGGTCAGAACTTTAAACGTAGCCTCGTTAATTAACTTACGAAAACTCTCTGCCATATAAATTAGACAAGCAGCAGCCTCAGATCTATTATTAAAATTAATAAAAGAAGACCGAGGTCTACGTCGGGATAATATTAGCTGTCTAACTAAGCGAAAAACTTTCTTTCAATTTTATTTTCGTACTTAATACGAATTGATTAAACGAAAATACAACTAACGGTTACATAAATATTATTCTTTCTGTCTTTTGTTAAAATTGGGGAAGAATTCAAATACATAAAATAGATAAATAAGATAGATATTGACGAGTCCCTTGGTCAAGTGGTTAAGATGCTTGCTTTAAGGCTCTGTCTCAGGGGTGTCGGGTGCTATTCCCAGTAGGACTGACTTTTCATAGTTGGCTTTGGTCTGGCAAGTAGTGGTAGAACACGCTGCGTAACCAAACCCTATACAGAATACTTTGTATAAGGGATGCCAGAGCCCATGTCCCTATCCCTTATCCTTAACTTGGAGCACCTGGTAGCACTACTTGTGTTATAGACAACAGTAGCTACCATCCATCTAATTGTGAGCCTGTCTGACGTTCCTAAAAAGGAAGGATTTGTCAGTCTAAAATATAGATAAACGTATGGCCATCAAAACGACCTTACATAGATGTAGCTTTTTCTTTCTTTCTAATTAAGAAATCTAAAAAAAAAAACACGCCACTCTTAAGGTTTATTATTAATCCGAATTTCTAGGTAGAGCTCTACCCACTTGGATTACATGAAAACGCGTGAACAAAAAGTTGACAAGCCTCGCTATCGCGTATTGTTCTACGAAGAGCTAAGTAAACTACGAGAGAAAACAACAATAGCCTTACCTTTTTGTCTAGACTTCTGTTACGTAAAGGCTTTATCTGTGCTCTTAAAGCTGGCTGGAGATAGTAACTCTTATATAAGGCAGTGTACCTACCTACTTTGAAGCACATTGTATTAATTCTTTGTCTTTTTATTTAAAACTAGCTGTTGCACGCGACTTCGTTCCCATAACTTCATAAAAATACAGCCTATAATGTAACTTTCTATAGAATAGGTGAAAGAATAAAATCAGTTAAATAGATTTGAGTTTATCCATTACAAACAAAAATACAAAACATCTCCTTTATAGTATTCGTGTAGAAGTAGAGCGTCCATTTCTTTTCTTACCGTTTCTTTTCAAACGTTTATATAGCTTGAAAAGAAACGGTAACTAAGGAAAATGTTAGGCAATATTGAGTTAATAAGCAGCTATGGTATTGAGACTTTTCTCGGTAAAATTGTCCTATCCTTTATACATTTTATTGTCAAATAAGATTAGAGTAAGAAATTATTTTGGATATTAAGATTTATCTGGAGAAACAACTTCTATAAAACGTTATTCACGTTTAACAATGTCTTATTTGAAGCCTTTTGTCAATTTCAAAATTTATTTAATCCTGAATGGTACTTACTTTCTATATTGTGGCTTTGTAATATAAATGTTTTTTATATCTCGATAAAGCCCGATTTTTCTCATACTTTGCTTATTATCTGTCATTATCTAAAGTTATAAAATATTTTAAAGAAAATCAGGCGATCCCATAGGTAATTATCTTTTATTATTTTTTTTAATAAAATTATTAATGTATTAAGAGTAAGGTATTAGAAAAACGCCCTCTTCTCTTTGTGTCGTTTCAATATTAAATTGGAGATTCCGTACGGTGAATAATATGCAGCCTATATTTCTAGCGAGGCGATAAGGCTGTTGTAGCGCTTCCGAAGCCCATCCTCTCTGTCATTCATTTAACAATACACGCCAATACACTTGAAATTAAAAGCTACATTGTTGTAATTTTATTCAAAAGGAAAATTTAATATTGATGTTTTCGGTGATGAAACTACAATTGACAATATTAAAAATATTAATGCATACCAATGTGTAATATAATGCATATTAATGCATACCAATTTAGGTATATTATAATAATCTTCTTTTGAACTGAGTACTCGTGAAGAATATTATAGTATAACATGTTACTATAATTTTCTTCAATATTTGTTTCAATATTTATAGCCGACAATATTTTTAGCCAATAATCTATTTATAAAAAGAAATGAATCGCTAAATGTGTTGCTAAGCGCAAAAATCGAGAACGGCTGTATCGATTCGGTATTTTTTTTTTGTAAATATTAATTGAAGTTCCAGGAAGGTTCTTATGAACAGAAAAATTGGACATCCGTGCGAGGCCAGAGGCGGTTAGCTAATAAATAAATAAATTAATAAATCAATCAACCCTTCTTAGACAGAGACAACCAATGTGGTCAGAGACAAACCCAAAAATGGTCTGGACATTACACACATTATAAATCTGCAACCGTTATTCTATTCTATGCATTATATCCTACATTTTGCTTGCTTTCTTATCTTTTGTAAAAATCAGATTTTTCTTATGATTCAAACTGTTTTCTTATATAATACATGTCATACTAGGTCAAATTCGTCGTAAAAGTCCATTTAACTTTAAAATGAAAAAAGAGACAATATTCCTCATTATTCAATTAACAAGATTTACTATTCAATGTAAAGTTTAGCATTCGTGATTTCGATGTTCTAACAGTGCCTAGATATTAGTTATTATCAACTTCTACCATAGTAGAGTCGAGTCGTCGGGATCTGACAGGAAATTGAATGAGAGCCGCGGGAGCGCAAATGTGTGCCAGAGGTAATGGCTTCCTGGTCGCCAGAGCTTACACAGATAAAAGATGTTTGCGAAAGGCACGAATGGATAGATATACATCTAGCACATTAAACTTAAATACTTCGCATACTCGTAGCTGTCAGTGTTAGATTTTATCGGGACTCGAATTGAATGGCCTCGTTAACATTCTTTTTCGCTGAGACGATAATGACTATTTTGATTTTTTTATAAACATTTTTATGTTGATGACAAGTTGAGTTAGAAATGCTTGGAAAAGCTATGAAAAAAAAAAATTTTACATTAACTTTGATAAATGAAACATTCAAGTATTTATTTTTTTTTGATTTTCAATGTTTTATTTTATATACGAGTATGAAGGTCGACAGATAGGCAAAACGAATTTTTCTGTTATTTTTTTGGCTTAATAGAATGGCTTAATACATATTATAAAATAATGTCGTGATCCGCATCTGTCTATTTTTCCGCTTAATTCGTTTTGTGTATATAATTTGTAGAAAAAAATGCATTCGCATATAAGAGAGTTCCATGGATTGGGCTCTGGCATGATTTATACTCAACAAAATATATTATTATATAATAAATGGAAGTATAACTATAGTTTTTAAAAACTTGTTTCGTAATTAACTTGGTTCGTAATAGTTTAAAAACTTTGTTTCCTTAGCTGAGACATGGCCTATACACTAGAATCATACTAGAATAACAGTACTAATTATAAATCAAATTTAATTTCAAATATTTTCAAATAGCAAATGCCTCATCAAATATTAAAAAAGGAGTAGATGAGCGTAGAATAATATTCCTTTGATTCTCACGTACCGGAAGATAGTTCAAACAAACATTGTTTTTTGACTACCGATCCTGCTAAACCGGATACAGATAGATACTGGAAGAAAATGAGGTTAATTATCGTCTTATATAAATAACGCAAGTCAGTGAGATAAAAGACGCCATAATTACTCAGAGTAATGAAGTCAAAGACGCGAGCCGCGACCTTACATTTAATCCTAATAAGCCAGAAGTTGTCTGACAAAATAACGAATAAAGCTAGAGGCAGTATTGCGTAACAGCTGAGTCACAATGTCTCGCCTAGGCTCATCAGAGCGTGACTGTTACACAAATACGAGTGAACCGGAGATTACGGGCTCTCCAATTACTGATGAGATGATCGTTTGACCGTGAAACGTCGTACAAAGAAAGGCAAGTCATATTTTAATGTACTACACACTCAGACATTTTGTCTAGGTTTTGGCTTTGAGCATTTATAAGTTGGATAAATGATCTAAGAGGATTCAAAAAAAAAACCTTTGAACATTCAAAATATATGTAGGGAGATTTTAAGTATGTACATCATATAAATATTTTTAACATAATCTCAAATGTCTTCTGGAATATATATAAGAATAGTCAGATCCATAAAATATGTTGTCTGTAAGACCACTATCCATGTTTTTTTCGTTTTAGGTGCTTAGCTGATACCTATTGTAATTTTTGCTGAATTCTTCAACTTGAAATGTGTTTTTGACTAATTTCTAACTGTAGTTAGGTGTGGAGACAATGAAAAAATAAGCATTTAAGTCTTATTTTACTAATTACTAATTAAAATTAAATTAAGAGTTACCAAATTAAAATTTTGAATGTATTACAAAAAATGCTTATTTATCACTTTCATTTATAAGTGTATACTTTTGAAAGTAAACATCGATGAAAGTAAGTCATTTGTTTTGAAAGTGTATCATTTGTTGCTAGGTATTTAATACAATTAAAAACCTAGCAACAAATTAATGTTTTGCGGATGTGTTTTATTAAAAAAATAGATGAACAATCTCTACTTGTATGTATACTACGATGTTGACCTTAAATTAAAATCAGAAACAATGAAACAATAAAAATTGTCCTTGAAGTAAGTAATCTATTACTTGTTATTGTTTTTTTACGCTTAGCTTAGCTATTTGAGATTCTTCAATTAACGGTTTATCCAATGACATTTTCTTGACATTATCACTGCTCATATAACTTGTTTTGAACATCACTTTGTTCAAATTAATAAATTTGTTCATTTCGTCCAAATAAAGTGTATTTATTATTTATGTGAGCTCTTATTTACCGCCACTTTTTTTATGGAAATTTACATTAAATTTACAAACTAATAAATTAATTTAAACAATAAGTATATATCATATAGTTGTAAAGTAACTAACCCATATTTATTTTTAATAAATTGGTCAGATGTTTAAATTCAAATGCATTATTATTAGAAGGCAATTAACAGCATTTAAAGACACTCCTTTTTCCGAGACATTTTCTTCTTATTAGTTAATTGTACTTATCCAGCTAAAACATTGTTGAAACAAATTCGTTTCCACAGCGCTGACCCTGAATGGTCCAATAGCGTTATAGCGCAATATACGGATACAGTAGGATTACACAGATATAATAGGCAGTAGGGAGGGCTTGTGGTGTGAGGGTATGAGTTCAACGCACCGGATACGTCTGTCGCCGGGCCCGGGCTCGCTCGTGGCTCGTATGCAAAACACAGCATAAAGGACAGGTGTGTGTACATGTACATACAACCCGCATCTTAGTGTGTTCTCTGTAACATTGACACAAATACAGCTTGCAATTGTTTGCCTCCATGCATGTGTGGTGCTTCCACGTAAACGGCCCACTCTGAATAGTATAGATACATAGTACGCCATATGAATTATTATAGCACTTAGCACTATATACGTGGACAAGTCGCTGCGCACTTATGTTGATTTGTGTAGTACATCTGATAATAATGTAGGGCGTACATAATCTTCACATGTGATACGAGGTCGTAAAGATAACGAGCAATGTTATAATTGTGCTATTTGTGGACATTATGCAATGATAAACAGTTTTATTATATACCATAACAGTAAAAAATAGTAATTTAAAACTGTATTGTTCATATTATTGAAGAGAAATTTTTCATAAATGTTTTATTTTCGTAAATAAAATATGAATCTTGAAATATTGTTGGATGGTGTATCGACTGATTTTATTGTTTAAAAATATTATTACGATGAAAAAAAAATCTATCTATTGAGCTTTGATGCGAGCTGGTTTTTTTTTTAAAGATAAACAAGTTTAGTGGATAGACTGATAACTCTATCACGCTTTTCGATTGGTTTGGCAACCGCAGTGACATGTCCAGTGACATGTCCAGAACAAATGCAGGACTTGTTCAGCAGTTTGTTACGCAGGTTGTATTTACGAGTATAAAGATATGCTGAGTGTTTCCACATTAGTATTGTAGTCTTTGTTTATATCATAGATTTCTTCTATTCTGCACCTTACATCAAGTGAGATCGCGGCCAAGCGCTACCTTGAATTCGTAAAAAAAAAAAAAAAAAAATTCTAGTCAACGATGATTCTAGTTCAGTGGTCTATAGTAACCGATCCCACAGAGATTGTCAAAATTGTAGTCCCAGATGGGCTTCGCATCAAATTACTGTGGCGTAGCCCAAATGGGTAGTTTTTACAAAAGAAACAAAAAAGCTCGCAGACTTTAAACTTTTAAACGCCAAACTTGTACGCTAAACTCTAAACTTTAGGGTTTAGCCTAAAATAGCTACGCCCCTCTAAGTAATATAAAGAAGAGTGGTAGATTTGTCTTAACTCACAAGATAGGTGTGCCATATTTGTGGTATATATCTTGTGTTAAACAACAAATTTATTTTATTTATTTTTAAATAATCTTTTATTATTTTTTCCACAGGAATGGGATGCGAATATGGCCGGCGCTGAAGTGGGCGTCGACGCTGACACAATAGCTACATTATCTAGTGAAGCATCCCAATGGCGAACGATACAGGATGGCCAGAGAATATTGACCACAACGCCATCTGTTCTCGGAGGTTGTCGTGCTCAAGTGTACAGGGTTGCTGGTGCCACACAATGGTACACTGCTGTCATTGTTGGAGTCAATGAACATACTGGAGTAAGTAAACATTTTACAGCATTTTATAGACAAAATAAGATTGTAAATTATTGGCCTTGCTAAATATATATATATATATATATATATATATATATGGAGGCATTAACAAATGTTATAAAGAAATTTAGCATAGGAATAAAAACAATAATGAAGGTAAAATTGGATGTAGGAACATAAAACGAAGCTCAATTTTATTCATTTTACTACTTAATTTTATAACTCACTAGTTGTTGCACGCTACTTCGCCCGCATAACTTTATAAAATATAGCCTATGTTACTCGCTGATAATATAGCTTCCCAACAGTGAAAGAATTTTTCAAATCGGTCCAGTAGTTTCGGAGTCAATTCAATGCAAACAAACAAACAAACAAATCTTTCCTCTTTGTAATAGGTATACTAAGTATCGATAATAACTTAAGTTTGTGTCTTAACTGCAAATAAAAATAATATCAAGTCCTTCACAGTTAACATTCATAAGTTAAATATTATTACTACAAGACCCAACCCAGCTCAGAAGGTTCGTAGTGCCATCCTTGTAACACAATAGCTGCCTCATTATACACTATACTTTTTGATAAATTACAGAAAATTTATCTGAATTCACAAATATAAACTATTGCAGCAGATGAGTATTTGACTAATGGTAAGTGGTCTCGTTCAGGTGCAGTGACATAGCTTATAAAATTTATTCTTCCATAATTTATAATGGCTTACCTACTGTCTAACTAAACTATTACTTCAATGTCAACATTAAAATTAAGATAATTAACGCTACGTTTAAGCATTAAATCCAAATCAGCAAATTTAAAAATTATTTAATTAATTAAGGAATCAATTATTTAAGTAATTATTTATTATTTGGCATAATACAGTTCACTTTTATGCCAAATATTTCTTTTTAGTGACCTTATTTTGTCGAAATAAAGTTTTTTTTTTTGTTAATATTATTTATTCTTTGGATTTTTGGATTCTTACCATTTTGCGTCAAGGCCGACTTAACATTTTTCCGATTATTTTTTACAACTTATTCTTTAGACTTGTTGCTGACGAATCTAATAAATTTTAAAAACGCCGAGAGGTTCGCGAGTAACTAACTGTACAGACATTCTACGAGATAATTTCGAAGCGGGAAGTTCTGGATAGAACCAGTTTGGTTTATTGAACGCGATGGCATCTCACCAACAAGGTAACGATGCTGGATTTATAAGGGCATATATAAAGTACGAAGCCGTTCCTATAGTATGAGTACATGCCACGTTTTACATGGAAACTTGTTAGTGTAGGACGCCAACAAAGTATACCATATAAGTTGCGAATCAATGTGAAATTTTTCACCTCTTTACAATTTTTATTTGCATTACACAACTGGTTTTGTAAAAATGTTTATTGAAAATTGATTTGAAGACATACTATATGCCATATAATAGTGATGCATTCTATATATAATTAATATAAAAATACTGGAAATATAAATCTATGATATTATACACGGATAACTAGATCATCTTGTATCACCTGATACAAAGTTAATGAAATTAATTGAGTGCTTTTTATATGTGTAACAAACGTACCTTTTACATTACAATGAAAATGTTGGAAAAGTCTTAAACCCTTAATAGGATTGTCTAGCTCTAGACAATGAGTTCAGTTATATAAATATATGTAATTTATAGTTAAATAGGCTACCTACAGCTTACTTCAATAAATAATTTATATAGACGTACTGTAGTTTATTATTTTGAGTTTTAATTATTTAAAAAGTGTGCTATTAGTATCTTCTCAATATTTGTTTAAGTAACATCAGGTTAAAAATGTTTTGTAAGAACTTCTATAAAAAAATTTTTTACCCAATACCCTATACACATTATTTTACTAATTTAATCTTAACATACTTAAAAGATCTTGTTAATCCTCTAATATTTTTTTCTATGCGTAACAACTAGATAAATTAATGAATTCTCTTACAAAGATATGTCTGTAAATGTCAGCTTAAGGTTTAGGTTTTCTCCCCATTTAGGTGTGAGACTGCAAATTCTCTTCCTACCCCTTCTCGTAACCACCCCACACCCGTTCGCCCCCATCGCTAACTTTACAAAACAAACTTTGTTGTATTGCGTTATTGAAACAGTTTATTGTTTTTCTTTCATCATCCCCTTTGAGAACAAGTTTTATGAAACTTCCTTATGTATCGCGAACTGAAACAATTTCAGATGAGATTGTTTGGAAAGGAAAGCGGTTATCTTGAAATTTTGTTTCTACAAATAACATTTTGAATTCGAACATGACAGTTTGTTTAATGAATAATATTAACTGTACGAATATGCTGTTTCAATGAAACAATGAAACATTAATTAATTCAATAAAGATCTCAATAAGTAACTACATGATTACTATAAAAATCTCAATGTGATGTGTGGTCTGATAGAAAGCAGACTGTCACATTAGCCATGTTCGATTTATTATCGCTTATTCGCTTCCAACCTAATGGAAGTGGAAATTGTGATTCATATCACTGAGTAAGGAAAGTGTAGACTCTTGCTTTTGTTACACACGCAAAACATATTGACAAATTATATTATTTAAGAACATAACGCTCTTGGAGAAAAAGAGTGCTAAATTTACATCAGAAATTATTTGATATACTAACACTGCACATTCTACTAGTTCTACTAGTCTTACTTTACTAATATTATAAATGCGAAAGTTTGTGAGAATGATGGATCTATGTATGGATGTTTGTTACTCTTAATTAATTCAACTTTCAAATATGTTAATCTTATTTTATTTAACTACATTTCTGAAGTTACGACGATAAGTTAATCGAATTTACAATGCAAATTACCGAGAGGAAGAATGTCTTTAAGCACATTAGTGGGCGCCCACGACGAGTCTAAAGTTTTGGAACAACCACCACCCAGCACCCGTTCTTCCTGGGTTCAGCAAGTAACTTTCTCAAAATTTACGTTCAACTTTTACTACTACGATGATGACGTTTATTTGTGTTCATCTACCATCAACTATCGTTTCTTCTTTCTAAATATTATTTCTTTTCAACTAGCTACTTGACCCCAGCTTTAATATACTAGCTGCCCGCTCCCGGCTTCGTTCGGAGTGGAATTTTTATAATAAATATTTACCTAATCTAGCCGATAAAATTACCTTACACCGCCATCTGTGAGAAACTTATGGAACTCACATTTGTTTTAAAACTTATTTTAAAAGTTATCTATAATTTATAACTCTCATATAATAAACAAATAATTTGCAATAAAAAAAATACTATAAATTGAGATAAAAACTTTTATCCTTTCTTTTAAATTGGACCAGAATTCAAGTTGGATAGTTACGAAGTTTTATCAAAATCGGTTCAATAGTTTCGGAGTTCATCGAGAACAAACACGTGACACGTAATTTTTTTATATATAGAGATATGTAGGTATCCTTATTATTTTAAGTCAACGGAGTCTGTTGTTATGAATCTCAATACTACATATTTTAATGCGTTATTTCGCTATCTAGTGACATAATCCAGCCAGCATGTTAGGTACCTACCTAAGAATAAAGTAATTCTAATGATTTTTTAGTAATTAGAAATGAGGGAAAATTTTGAATATTGGTTGGGCCTGCGGGAATTGAACCCGGGAGCCCACATGACTACGGGCCATGGTCCACTTGATGATATGTAGTTATCGTCGCCTATTGCAAGCAACCCCATAGGGGCTGCCAGCGCGCTGACAACCTTGATATGATAAGGTAAAACGAGAGAATAGACTCGGATATTACAACAGCAAAACAGCACACGTGCTTTTATTGCACGATAGCCATTGTGTTTATCGCCACTGTCGCCAAACGTTGCCCGTTTCATACTGCGGGACACGCAGCGTGCTCAGCCACTATTGATAACAAAATTAAAAAATATATATCTAAAATTTAACAGCAGTAATATTTAATGTCTTCTTAATTTTGCTCTCTTTAAATATCTTCGTTTTGTCTTAACCACGTTGAACTGAAGAAAGCCTTTGTATTATATTTATGATATAAACTAAAAGACGTCGGAGGAGCGTGAGAAAGTTTAGATTAGAATTTTGGTAAACTTGTTTACTCACTGAAAACACCTGCCAGTATTGAATTTGCCTTTATTAGAAACTTCACTTTATAGGAAACTTTTTTCTAATTTAATTAAAATTGAAAAGCCCAGAGATTAATTTTTCAAAAAGTTAGTACATATTAAATGTTGCGAAGTTTAAAGGTTTACGTTATAACTTTAGAAATGGCTAATTGAATCACTATATAAATTAATTCATTTAGGGCAACACTAACGGTGTCACTACATGCTAAAATTTATGATTCTAGGTTCAGAGAAACCTAGGTTTTGATTAGTTAGTTGCTAACGACTTGCGAGTATAAAAATTGTAGTATTGTTAGATAGTAGAATAAATCTTTTTTTCAGCAAAACTTTTTTGTTAATAATTCTTTTGTACTTTTTGACGTGCAAAAAGATTACTTTTGACATATATTTATTTTGGCTTGATAACGACGATATTCAAGTTTTGAAAAAAAAAAAAGAAATACTTACCTAAGAAGATAAAATGCAAAATATAGTGTATCAATATTTTACGATTTGTATATTAATGACTGTACATTTTTAATTGGGTTGACTTATAACACTTTTTACACTTCCGTGGAAGCTTAGTTTTTAGTATGTGATATAATTTTCAATTAAAATAATCGTATAATATTGCGTTTTTAGGAGCTGACCGTGACAGATGATACAGTACTAGAAGAACACAGCGAAGATCCTGCATTAGTTCAAATGAGACTCCTTGGAGATGGAGGTGATTATAACAATTTAATTTAAGGATTAATTAAAGAAAATTAGGTTTAGAATAATTTTTGTTTCCACAAAGAATTACAAAATTCGTTTACTTGAGAAACTTAATTACGTATGACTGAACATCAAATCGCATGATGAGCATAAAATTTAATATTTATAAATAACAAAAAATTACAAATCATTAAATAAGAAATAAATAATATGTATAAATATCTCTGCTGACCTTTATTTTACGCGTATCAGAAATTGTGTTACATTTATCTAAATTATTGAATTACAGTAAATAAAGAAATTAATATTTTTACGATACCGTGAGCTTAAGCAAGCAATATGTAAAAATCAGTTTCATTATAAAAGAAGTACAATATATCCCAAATTTAATGCGATAGGAAACAAAGAAAAAAAGAAATTTAATTTTTTATTTTTAAAATGTTGCGATTGAGGCTGCCAAGGTATAAAAGGTTGATTTGAAAGCTTCGTGAATTTGTCTTCGAAATATCAATTATTCAAATCTCTTTTAGTGTTTAAACTGTACCTACGTAAACAGAATAAAGTAGCTTCACTGATTTGTATATAATCGAAAATTTTCAACAATTTGCTGCTAAAGAAAAGTTTTAAAATTCGACATCTTTCTTATTATTTACATAACTTTGTTTGATTATATTCAATTAATTCGATTTCAAATAATGCCTTCAGCGCTTAATATAGTTTTCGTTATGTATCAAGAGAAATAATAGTGATTGGCCCGAGGCTAACGCAACACAATCCTCTGAACTGAAAACATCGGTTATTAATCGACCCTTTGTTTAGATATCGACCGGCTGACTAATAACAGTGTGTTGTATTGCGCAAACCCCAATACATGTACAAGTAGATGTATATGAACATATTTTCTGTAATGGTAGAGTTACATTATAATGAGGCGTTACCCGGGTGAACATTGTTCATAATTGGATGCGGGAAGCCTTACCAGAGCAAAGTACTCTGGAAACAAGTTAAATACTAGGCTTTTGCAAATGCATACCATAAAGGCTTACAATCAATACTTATATGAATTCTCATCATATTTTCCCTTTATTTTCCATTTATTTTCCATTGACTGGCTTCGTACGAAACTCTACACGTCAGTCTTGATGGCATCAGATGTTTAGTTTAGCCCATATGGCGATTTGGATCACTCAGATTCTTTATTTCACTTCGATTATTATTAAGATTTGGATAACTCAAATCTTTTATTAAGATTTTATGTCATATTACAACACCAGAGGAAGCGATCAGGATAAAAAGTACAAGGAAGAAGCATTGTTATATGTTTATCCTTACCATCAATACCTACCTAAGCACGTCCCTCTTCCGTACCTAAAAGGGCTCTGCCATCCTAAACTCACATACCGAAAGACAAAAGCACATGTGCTATCGTTTTGTGCTATTTTTGCTAATTATTGTTTTTCAATAAGATATGGGATTGCCCAGTTTATAACTACCGAACATTACAAGACATAAGAAATCCTAACGGCATTTTTTTATTACAAAATAATATTTCATAGTGTTATTTAGTTAAATTAATAGCTTTAAGATATATAAATGTTATACAATTTACATGAAATAATGTCTTGCTTTCCAGTTATCGAATCTATAATGAGAGGCGAGGTCGTGGGTGTAATGCCGAGACGTTCTCGATCTAACCTGCAAGTGAGTCCGTCATTCATAATTTATTAACGTAGTCTATAAATTATTCGCTACATTCACGATAGTTAATTAAAGATTTGTTATTTTTGTCTATATTAAACATTTGCCTACAAATATTATGTCTTCTAAGTTTTTATTAGGTATATTAGAGGTCATTTGGTTTGGCCTCCTTTACTCTGTTGTTAACTCTTAGACAAAACTGAGTTAATTGCTTTTTTAATCTATATTTATATACATACATATTATGATGTCTGTCCGCTTCTGTCTGTTTCTTGGCTAACTTCTCCTGGACCATCCAACGGATTTAGAAACGGTTTTCACTAAGTAATGGAAGGAGCGATAAACGAGAAAGCTTTGTGTAAAAAAGGGGATTGGGTAACTTTGTATGGAGGGTTGGTATTTTGTAAATTCAACATTACAATAAAACCTATTGTCGTTTATAGTTCTTGCAAAAACATGTTATAATGTGCAAAAAGAATTGCTCCAAACTATATCGAACGAGAGATACGAATTTTACGAAAGGTTAAAAGATACGAATTTTACGCTCGGTTGATCTTCAAAAACAATCAATAAAACGAAAAAAATCATTTCTTTGTATTTTTTAATTTAAAAGTGAATGAAAAAAGTTAAGTTTACAAGAAAAACGCTTTTAAATGATTTGGTAAAAACTAATCGTCACTTTCTTCATCATAACGGTTTTTTTTTATTATTATTAAAGATGGGTTTGCTCTTGACCAACAACCAACTGTGTAGCAAGGATGAGGCCTAAGATGGAGCGAGCCCACTCAGAAGATGCCTATTCACTCGAACTTTGAAAAGATTTGGGTTATATGAGCTCGGAAATACAGACGCCGGCAGGGAGTTCCAAACTTTGGCAGTGCGCATTATAAGATGAGGATGGTAACCGGCCGTACGTCTGTATGTCCGATGGAAGAAGGGGAAGGCGGTATGAGTTCATTCATCTTATAAAAGACACATAGACTGGCAATTTTACGTCTATGTGCCAGGCTCTGCATCTTAGTTTTTAAAAACGTACTGCCGCCAATAAGTCTCCTAGCTCTGCGTTCCACCGAGTCGAGTGCGGCAAGTTGGTATTTGGCTGAGCTATCCCAAAGATGGGAGCAATACTCCATGCAAGATCGGACTTGCGCCTTATACACGTTAAATGAATACGGTAGGAATTAGTTTCGATGAAGCAAATATGGCAAATTATTTTTTTTTTTACATCGAAGTAGTGTAAAAGGACGGTTTTTTAAGTAATATATAAAGCCAAATATCTTAGCTTCGATGTTATTTAGCTATACAGTTCCATTATAATAAATGCTACTTAAAGCCAAATATCTCAGCTTCGATGTTATTTAGCTATATATTTCCATAAAAATGCTACTTCGAACTGCTTTTTCAAATTATGCCACTTTTATGAGTGGCCGCAAAAGTTGAAAATGATGCCAACTTTACCCAAACCCCTTTGCAAAAATAATATCAGTACAATTTTAGCTGTCCCTTCAAATCTCCTTTTCAATAATAAAAATAGGAAATTATTTTTGTTAAACAAAAATTTGTAAAGAAATTCGTCTCTTTACAAATCTCTTTAGATTTGAAATTATACTGCATACACCGATGCACGTTTATATTGCACGTCACATAATTTGTCTGTCTGTCCATCGGTTATTTCTGTACTTACAGTACGCCGACGATAGTTGACGCATGCGACTCCTGCGTACATCTAAATATGGCTCAAATGACTAATCTATTCTCATGTACTTTATCTAGGTAAAAGGTATTACCAGTAAAATTCAGTTTTGAAGACGAGTTAGTTGTTCCCTTTTTAGCAAATGTCTCTAAATTCCAATCTTTAAATCTATTCGTATTCTTATGTTGAGTAAAGATTTAACTTTAAATAAATAAATAAAATTCTTCCTTTTCCCAAACACATGTCCACAGGATCTACAAGACCATCAACGTGTCTGCTAACCTTTATAATATATAAAAAAATCTTAATTCGGATACAGTAGTTACAGAGCAAAGTAACTACCTACTTATGTTCTAGGTGACAAGAAATGCAAATATTTGTATTTAATTGTTTTTTTTTTAATTCATTATCTAGCTACTTTTATTTTTCTAATAACTAATATATTTTAATGCAAGTAATAAATGAAATTATTAAAACACATATATTTATAGAATTTATAATTTAGATTTTAGATTAGAATTTTAATGTAGAATTTTTTTAGTCATGATAACCATTCTGTCTGTCAAAGTTCTTGCAAATTTAGTATCCTGCAATTCCTTTATATTATTGGGTAGTTTATTGTATACTTTTTGGTTTTTGCAATAACTTTGCCTTGTTATTCTTATAAATATTTGTAATTGATCATAACCCTTTGCTCTTAGGTTCTATTTAATTCGACGACAAGTACCATTGTACTAGTTAAATTGCTGTTATCAACAGCATCGCATTACGTCGTCGAGTTTAAGCCTTAACTTTCAAGTTGACTTCTCATTTGAATATTCGAGTGGAGCATACCACTGTTATAAACTGTTCTTAGTTTAGTTCTAGTTGCCTGCTTCTAAACTAAATGTTAATAACTAGATGTTTAAGTTGTGCGCAATGCGCAGTCTCTCTTGTGCACATACATACACCGCCTGAACTACTTGTGAACTTCTAAATCGGTTACTGGACGTACGCGTATGGATAATTAGCTTCTAGTATTAGTTCGTTCCTGCGACCATCTAATTTAGTATTCGTAAATTATTTTAATTGGCTTTAAGCTACTCATTTCAACATTCGATAAAGATTTACCTGGTATATTCTTAAAATTATAGATTCTTTTTTCCAATTCCAATTTATTTTTTATATAAACATATAAAGGTCGTCAGATAGGCTGTAGTTCCACGTGCCAGTAGGTGTGTAATGACCTATTACACAAGCAACGCCATAGGTGCTGCAAGTATTCTGCCTAAATTAGATATAGATGCCTGCCTAGATTAGGGGGTAATAGGGAAAAGGGATCTGGCATCCTGTTTATTTCACTGTGTTCAGTCAATTTGTGACTGCATTAGGTACCTACGCCGATTTCCTGCCCAGATGCTTAATTGTATTGTTAATGTCAATATTAAGATTGTCAATGTGAGTAAAAGTTTTATTCTTTATATTATTTACCTACTACTTATTTTGATTTACGATATTTTTCATATTTTACTGAAATACAAACTAATGAATTAAAGATATATACTCGTAATTATGACAAAGTAAAGATTAAACTAGACTACACTTTTATAGATTCATTGAAAAATAGGTCAAATCTTTCACCTGTATCAGTAAGACTAAATTCGTGTCCTTATTTTGAGAACTAAATATTAAATATGTACATTTACATATATTGTAAATAAATGGTGTAGTATTTTATTCACAATAAGCGTCGTATTTTATATTATCAAGCAGTATCACTTTATTTCTTATTGTCCTGCAATTTCCAAAGTAAACAATGGAAACAAAATGTCTGCTCTTTGTAGGAGACCGTTATATTTTCCAGACAAAAGAGCCAAACCACGCCAAACTGCGTCTCGATCTCGAAGTTACCCAGGATTTATTTTTGTACCTTCGCCAGTTCGCAACTCAAGGTCTCAAGGATCGGTCGGCACAAGGTCTTAACCTTCACGAAGGTCACTCCAAACCTTGTCAGATGAAATTGCTTTGAATACGAAATTACTCTGTTCACTTCAATTCGTCATGAAAGTTTTTGATGTTGAACGTGTCCTTGTTTCTTTACTTACAAATTAAACCAACTTTAATTAGGTATTAAACCGAAGTCGATATTAAAATGTTCTACACACATAATTTATAGTCTCAAATTTTTGTCTATGAATGCCAGTTACCACTAGTCTTGACTACTAACTTATGAATAGCTGTTATTTTTCAGTTAATAAATAGTTATACTTAACATAAGTAACTGTTTATTAAATGAAAAATAACACCTAAAACAATTAGCTAAGTATAATCAAATAATTTAAACAAAACCATTACTCTTAAAAATCCGTTATGGAACTCGTCCCTTAGTATAAAGTTATAACTCAATAGATTCAATGGTATTATGCCAAGATTTACATTTTTTGCTATTGTGAATTACTATAAGTAAGGGGTCACATAAAATTTTACATAAAGAAAAGAGAATAATTATTGGTCCATTTTAATAGTAACAAAAAAAGAAGTCGCTTAAATGGGTCAGCTGTACAGCGCAGACTAGACAAGGTATGTAGTCACTACAAAGGATTGAAATTAACATTATAAAGAGAAGACAAAGAATCGTTATTGCGCACCGAACCATTACAACCCCGGGGTTGGGATGCGATCCAATATTGCTAGAACTTTAATATGTCAGTCATATACCCTTGTTCACTTGGCAAACCTCAGTTTTAGGGACGGAGGAGTAGATCTAATTTAATTTGACATAATAAAAAGACGACCTCGATGACACCCACGCGTGTTTCTAGTCCTTTGTGTTATCTTCAGATTTTCAACGGTTACATTATTTTGGCTTATATTTCCTTTGTTCGACTAGACGGGTTACTTTACTTTGGGAGATAATGGATTGCGTATCACGGGAAAAAATAATAACGTAATATGATTAAGATAAGGCAGATACCCTTTTAGATTTGCTCGAATATCCAGTAGACTTTAGTTACCTAAAGGGTTTCACAGTATAAATTCTGCTATGAATGAATAAGGAAAAGAAGACAAAATAGGTTCTAATAAGCTTAAAAAAGAACAGATGGCCATCCTGAAACATCATTTCGTTGTGTGATTTAGAGATTGCCATGGCGATTCTTCTATCTTGTACTTCACATTCTATTCTATTCTTTCACTAGACCTCTTTTGCTTGATCGACTTTGCCATTACATTTAACCCCTTTTTTTTAACGTTGGGAAATCCTCTTGGTTACCCGGTAGTGTAGGGGACACTGCCGGGTTATGCCGGATTCCTACCGGCTAAAACCCAACGACTTTCTATCAACGCGGCCGTTGATGGGCGGGGTCGCGGGGACGTTATGACAGGACTTCGGTGCCCCGCCACGGCTATCCAGCGCAGGGAGGCCTGCATAAGCCTCGGCGTACCCAAAATTACATTCAACCCCTACTGTGGTCTACACTATGCTGTCCGTTTTTTAGTCACATGTGATAAATGAAAATAACCCCAATGTTTGGCGTCATGGACATTACAAATATAAAATTATCGCCAATAGTGGCGATGCTAATAGCCATACATAATTTCTCCAGGGAAGGGAATTGTGTTGAATTGTACATGTAGGGCACGTATTTCCGTGCATTGCCCGACAGTGTTCTTATTTTGTATTCTCTCACCGTAACCATCTATAATTTAGATCTAACCATGTCTCAAAGTCATCAGCGTGTACTATTAGTCGAGTTTCTTTAAAAATTTTGTTGGAAATCCATGTATTCTAATCAGTTATCGTTAAGGTTACATACTTACATCTAGCATTGTAGACATATTCACATTCAATGCACCAACGCAAAGGTTTGCAAAACTAATCCCTCATAGAAATCCTAATCCATTTGAATATTCAACTACACGTAAATCCTACAAATAATGCGATTAAGCTGAACAAAGCGCTCACATAGTCTTAAATTTGATAGAAGGGGAGAAACGAAGCAATTTTCTTTACAGTAATACGTCTGGTTCACCAACCCTCTTTGTAGATAGAACGTAAGAACTCTCAGCAAACCGTCCTATCAACTATTCATCTCCTTTAATGTACGCACGGCACGAGGATAACAGGAACATTGAATGCTCTTGGGCTATCGATTCTGAATGTATCCTCCGTCAAATCATCTCGACTCCTTGCTCTAGTTTTATTATATTAATATCGTCTCTTTCCCTCCGTGAACTGAATGCTAAACTGTGATCCTAACTCGAAATGCTCCCCCACGTGCAAGGGAAACTAGTAAATGGAACTTTAGAAAGTGCATTTAGAAGTGTTTTTAGATTGTACTTCAACGTGCAATACGCAGGTGTTCCGTGATCGTGAAACTACTATTCTCCGCTTTTCTATTGACTTTTGCAAATTGAACATTCCGAAATTACTTTTATCTGACTTTTATCAAGATTTCTGCTAGACTCTACATTTCTATTGATAATTTCTTATCAGTAGTTTCTATATACTGACAGTCACCTATGTCAGGAAGTTATCTTGGTATACGAATTTGCACTAATATTTCAGACCAAGCGACATTTTGGCAAAGAGCCAGAACCTTCAAATTAATGTTTACTAAATATTTTTTTATAAATGTATTATACTTTTGAGGTATAGCTCGTAGTATAATTTAGCTATGAGCTAGTTTTCCCAATAAGAATTATGAAGTCTCTGAGACGTTATTAATATAACGTTTTTAGCAACGTGATATTGACAGATTTTATTTGAAATGCAAAATTTAGCACTTTAGAAATGTAAATTGCGATTGTATGGAAATATAATCACAACTAGAGATTCGCTGCGAATCGATTCAACTTTTCCTATTACCTTGTAAAGTATTGGCAACGGAGCGACATACGTGTATTTGTTACACTGATCTATTTTATTATTCTTCTACCTAACTATAAAAAAAAATAACTGCAGCTATAACACATTTTATATAAATTAATTTTAGTCATGTCTTAACGTTTTCTTGTAATAATTCGTGTAACCTTTGATTTGTTATCCAGTTATTTTTATATTGCCTTTGAAATTTAATGTGAAGTCTATTTTAGATTTTAGTAAGCGTAAATCCTTTAGGAGGGGAGCTCATTTTCCTTTTATTGGATTAATTAAGTAATTAATTAATTTATATAAACTTCGGATTTCTGACTTTTTATTGATTTAAAATATTGTTTTCGGGTATGATTATGATTATGAAATTATTGTCATAAGAATTAAATTCTTGTTAAACAAAACCAAAAACAGTTCAAGTATATAATGCCTATAGTAAATCAATCTTTGTTATAATAAATAAAGATCGTTAATATTCTTTTCATAATACATTGTTCATAAATGTATAACTCAATATGATGAAATATTTCTAATATCAGCCTTGTATAAGCATGTAAACAACCTAATACAACAGAATACATAGTATAAGTACTGTAATACTAAGTGTCTTTTGATTATCAGCAACAAAAACTCAAAGTGAGTTTTTATGGCAACTAACTGGTTTCAATAAATATGGTAGCCGTTATTCGAGTTGTTGATTCGTTTGAGTACAGGGAGGGGAACTGTCAGGGTAACTCTAATCGGTAAAGTTAGTAACAACATCGGCCGACTTTCCACCTCTACGGAGCTCTCGGTTAATGCGAGTTCTCGTGCAGCGGGAATATCGATCGCGACAAGTGCGGGATCCGTATGGCACGCCCGGGTAACCGAGCCCCCCCTTAACAACCCCGTACTCTCACCCGCCCGCTTTCGGGGGCCGTCAAAAGAGGGTCTGTTTTAACGTGCCACTCGCTACTTACTTTGTTCTTGTTTTGTTTGAAGGTTAATATTCGTTTTGACCTGGATGACAGTTCCAAAGCTATTTGTTCAGTGTTAGGCCAACTGAGTCGAAAGAAGTTTCTGTGTCGTAACATCAAAGGTTTTTAAGTGAGATATTCGACGCTTGATCGACTTTAGTCCTTCGAGAATGAGTACTGTGGAGAGTAAGGGAGTAACTACTTTTTTCAGCTCATTACAGCTATCAATTTGAACGAAACAGGTATCTCCGTAAACTGCTTTTTTTTTGGACAAGCCCTTATTCGTGTGAAATAAAATTTAATATGCGCTGAGTAAGGAATAATCAGAGCATGAAGTAAAAATTTAAGATTAATTAATTGCTATGGGCTGAGTAAGGAATACAAATCGGCTGGGAAATTAGGAAAAACAATTATAATAGTGGGATTATTTGTCGTAGGATGAGCACTGAACAATACAAAAAGTTCTCATGCTCGTCGGGCAAGTAATTATTGTTTTTGCGACAATAAAAACAATGACCTTGCATTTGCGGAAGAGGCAATGTGTGTAATGTCTAATTATGCAAGCTCGTGTCTGGCTCTGGTGGCCGGGCCACGCCACGCTTCGCTTTAGCTGGTGAGGAGGCGAAGGAGTAGAGCGAGAGGGTGTGCGGGGGCAGAGGGGGGAAGCGAGCGCGGGGGTGCCCCCCCTTCCGGCGCCAGTTTGCGCCATTCTCCCGCGTCGTCACCACACTCGGTCCGGTTACTCGTTATTATAGGAACGGTTTACGGAACGCACCTTTCACCGCATCATCACCCGTCACATGGTTTTTTAATAGTCTATGTTGCTAATGACGTCGTGAAATGTGATTTTGGTGATTTGTAGCCATTGTGAAACGCGCGGGGCTGTGAACGCCGGCATTACCGGTACATACAATGTTTTTCATCGTTCTGTTAGCCTGCTATTATTAGATGCTTCATGTATTGTTTGTTATTATAATTTATACAAATTACAATTTTTTTAACGCATTCTTGCCTACTTTTTATTTACACGCTATTGGTGTTCAGGCTTTTTTGAAACCTTTCTGCATTTTCTTTTCTTTATAGTACCTACTTATTACTTTTGAAATACTTCCTTTGTTGAATTTCTTCTCAGCTACTTTGAGTAGGTATACTTTGGAAATACATTCCTAAAAGTTTGCTTTGTCTTTTTACTCACTGTGCTTTTACTATGCCAAATTCTAATCTACAGTAGCGGACATGCATCGGAAGGCTAATTAGCATATAATGGCATGAGCTCGACCGGCTAATACATATATGCATATATGTATATAGTGTATTATGCGCTCGCGTGCAACTATGTACTTGCATCGCATACAAAGTAGCTCGAGATGGCCACACCCCGATAAGAGCTTCTCTTTCGCACGTGCGCCATTTCCGTATAACTATCTCTGTTCGCGATCACGGATGCAACTTACCAGACCGTTAATTTCCAAGAGCCGTTTACGATACTTTCGGATATGAAAACACGCAACATGTAAGAATGGAATTAGATCAATCACTCATATGATTAGTCAGCGCACGCACAGTCTTTCATAAAATGTTATTGTTATTACATCGGCCTTGGAAGAAAGCCGATCGGATGTTTGCTTTTGTCTCTGCCATTTCTTTGTACTCTTTACTGTTCTTTTGTTCGATGTTTGGTAAATGTTTTGTATATGTGTTTTGTAAACATTAAACAAACGACAGGTTTGTTTACTAGAAGAGATCGTTGATAATGATAGCGCGATGGTATTTGTAAGTAAGCGGCAGGTGCTTGCATAATAAATAAATCTTTGGGGCATTGTTGGCGTAATCTGAGCAAAAAGGTGAGCGTAGAAGGCATTGGGCCCTTATAAGGCGCTGCATAACTGGCCGGTCTTGACAACATAAAGGTGGTTCGTGCGTGCCTACATCCCACGTCCGCCTACAGGCTGTTTTGTTACTATACAGCGGCGTTCCTTCGTGAATAAATCTCTCCCCCCTAACGACGCACCCTCCCCCTAACGACGCAGAGGCCTCCGGGCTACGTTACTACGGTGAATTTAATAAATAAAAAACACTCTTCCTTTAGCTTATTATCGCCGTCATTATTAGATTTTTTTGCGTATATTTTATTAAGAAAACGTTTATATTTCCGACGAAAAAGTTTCTCTTTGAACAAAATTATGATTAGATTTAATAGTCCTTTAATGAAGAAAAAAAGTACTGTTTCCAAGGAATCATTTAAAATAAAATAAAAAACTAACGTCTGGCCCGTCGGTCTGGCCAAAGTGTTATAACAACAAGAGGTCAAGCGTTATTTATGGCTTGTATCTTTATAAATGATGACCTAAAACCTAAAAAGACCTAGAAATAATTAATAAAATTAATATTTAACTTGTACTCGTATGTAAAACTAAGTAATAAATTTTAATCAAAATACGTTCAGTTTATTATTGTGTCAGAATCATCCATACTTACATCCTCAAAAAATTTCGCATTTAGAATAGTTAAATTATTAGTAGGATGTTTAATAATTCAGAAAAGATAGAGACTTAGGCTTAGTACATACGCAGGAATAAATTGAAACTCGGGTCACGCCACTAACGGTCCGATTTACGATAATCGCTTGCTGCATTCGAGATGCACTGTTATGTAAATGCTATGTTTTGATTTAATACACTTTGCTACGGTTGACGTCATTTATAACAACCACGGTTTGTAATATAATGCCTAGGTTTATTATTGCGCTTATCAGATTATACAATTCTCTTACGGTATTTGCGTAATTTAGATATTACTTAGTTTGTTGTAAAATACTTACTTTTGACTATACCTACACAATTTATAACAGCTGAAAAATAACAATTTTAATGTTATTTTTTAAATTCTGATTTTATAAAATAAATTTTAAAGTCGACATTGAAATATTGCAGGTGTGATTTGAAATTGAATTTCGCTGACTGTGCCCATCTTCAAGCATTGTCAGGATCCTGGTACATTCTTCAGGGGTTAACGACATGATGACGTCATGTTTATTTATTTATTATCATTTATTTATAACTTTTTTATTGCAAATCTAAAACAACTGCGAAACAATTGATTTGAATTTTTTTGGTAGTAAATTAAAAAAAATCAGTTTTTTATACAATTTTCAAAAATAAATAAAAAGGTTTTATATTATTTTATGTGGCATTAATTCTTTGATTTAGTCTTTATTTCATAAATCTAGGTCAGGTACTTTTGAAGATATTGAAGATTTTCTAACCGACCCTTTTTCTTTGCGGTCCAGTGTATTATAAAAACTGGATTAATTTTTTCACAAGTAGCCCATTTTAATTCTTTCGAATAGTTTTACTGTACTACGAGTATACCTATGTCGAATCGCTGTCTCGATAACTTTTATGTATATTCAGTATTTTTGTATGGTAAATTCACTTAAAGCCTTAAAGTTTGATAAACTCTTCTGCCTTGTAAATTTGGGATTCGGCAATTCCTTTATATTGTTTATATTTATATTATCATGACTTCGTTTCCCAAAAAAATATCGAAACACTTTATTGTTAATTAGCATATTCTTTAATCCTGTCGACTGTCGACCCACTTTCAACACCATATTCACTTAAATTAATTACACATTCCTTTAAGTTTACAGTTGCTGCATAAGACATTAATAAAATACTCTTGGCACGGTACCAAGCCACCGCTTTTATGTTCGTCTAGCGACCTGCCAGTGTATACGCTTTGGCTCTTAAAACTGGACTAAAAAGTTGTTTTAATAAAAGGCTTTCTGGAACGGGAATATAAACTAGCTTCATCGTGGAGTGACAAGAATTTATAGACATCACAAGCTATGCACTTCTGCTAACTTTACATTTTATGTATTGAGATAGTAGATACCGAAGTTATACCTAAAGAATATTTTATCAAGTTTGCCCCACGTATTCAAAGTAAATTATATAAATTATATTACCCATGTACCCATGTAAATTTATATTAATAGGTGTGGATTAAGTTTAGCCCTATAAAATTTGTTCTGGTTTCTCTTTTTGTTACGCCAGTAGTTGTTTTTTAATGTTAAGGTCCTCAGACAGACTGACGGTTCACGTGGTGAAGGATGGCTATGACTTAAGTAGGATTAAGGATTAAGAAGGTATAAGGAGATGCCTTAATCACTCACCGAAACACAATAGCACACATGCTGTTACTTCAAGGAGGACTTCTGTAAGGCGGTGTGGTTGCTGCCCAAATGATTGCGAAAATGCCCAGCAACTACATTCAGGGTCCAGACCAGAAGTTAACTACATTCATCCAAAAGACTCGTCAAAATACGTACTTACCTGAAGAAACTTATCAAGTTTTTTCCACGTATACACTATACACTTTTGAGAATTTCGTAATAAATTAAATGTGATATTTTAGATTTCGAATTACGTACTTTCAAACTTAAAAATCTCTGAAACCCCATTACCAAATTACACAGTATTATTCCAATAAAATCTATAGTACAAATGTCAATCGTTAAAACGAAAATAATTAAAATCTAGTGGCCTGATCTGCATACAAAATCTCCTTTATATTTAGGTCTTGCTTGATTACGTCTTGGCCCTATAAAAATTTGTTTGCTTCTTTTTGTTATGCCTAACCTAACCTAACCTCTGTATTGTTCCTAAAAAGATAACCCTTAACGGTAATACTTATTACCACCCAGCAGCTAACGGTAACATAATCTAAGTAAAAAGTAATGCCCACCTAACAAGAGCACCGGTCTAATATGCTTAGGAAGACGGGGGGCGGGTGACCGGCCGGTCTGACTAGTCTTGTCCCATCGTTGCTAAAGGTTGCTTCGAGTTATTTAAAATCAAATTTAATCATCAAACAACTTCAAACTGTTAGGGCAAAACTTCCCCTGAACGATCTAAACTGATGGAAAACTTTAAAAATTTTCTAAATTAAGAATAATTTAGCAAGCAAATCTCTTACGATTGGAAGAGAATATTTGTAATCGATATTTTAAAAATTATGATTTAGACACTTAAATATAAACGATTTAAAGTATATAACGTGACCATTGGTCGAGTGAGTGGCTTGCCTTTGCGATGTGACTCAGGGATCCCGGGTTCATAAGGCAAATTTGACATCTGGGTGGTTCCTTTGTATAGTTATCCCATAATACATATACCTTGGGGGGCCATAAAATTTGAATGTATAAAATTGGCGATTATAAACGTGTATTGATTTTAAAGGAATGTCAATTCCCTTAAAATCATTATTTAATGTCATTATTTTACAATTTTTTCTTAGTATTAATGATATACCTAATTCGAAAGCCTGGCGTTTTATTGTTGCCATTTCTAAGTATTAACCGTAACAAAAGCTATGATAGTATTACTCGGGCAAAGGTCAGCTACATACGTATTGTACGGAGTGGCTTGCGTAATGTACGGCCGTGCGATGCATTATGCAACACTTAACTTGTGCGTTATTTACTCTTTTTGACGTCCGAAGTGGAATTAATAATACATAAACTGTTCTTTATTTAATTCTCTGGCTTTTTAAAGCTATTACTATACATAGAATCTATATTTTAATCTAATCTTTACATAGTATAAAACAAAGTCGCTTCCCGCCGTCTATCCCTCTGTATGTACGATTAGATATTTTAAACTACGCAACGCATTTTAACGCGGTTCTCAATAATATAAAGAGCGTTAAACGAGGAAGGTTTTTATAGATAATTTGCAAAAAAAATTGCTCCCGTGCGAACCCCGGAGCGGTTCGCTAGTAATATTATAAAGAGAAAAGATTAAATAAACTCAAATACTACTGGACCGATTTTAAAAAATTTTTCCCTTATATAAAGTTACATTATCAGCGAATAACACAGGTTATATTTTATAAAGTTACGCGGACGAAGTCGCGTGCAACAGCTAGTTAAAAAATAAAGTCGTCTGCCTCTGTCTCTTTCTCTGCTAACTTCTAAACCACCAAACTGATTTTTATAAGGTTTTCACTAATAGAAGAAACGAGGAAGATTTGTGTATATATATAATTCTCAGTAAAAATTACATCCACACAAAGCCGGGCGCGGTTTTCTAGTTGTTAATATGGCGAAGGTATCCACCTACCATCAAATAGATCGGTCAGCCTGGTTGCGCCAACCTTTACAATACTCTCAGAAACAGTATTTTATTTCTGCATGAAAGTACCTACGTCACCAGGGATCCTGTATCCCTGCATAACGTGTAGCAAAATTTCATAATAATCAGTTGAGTATTCAAGGCGTGAAAAAGTAATAAACAAACTCCCTCGCATTTTATTATAATTAAGGAAGTAAAATGTATGTCTTTATCGAAGAACTCAACAATAGAGCATCTTGTAATGGTAATTTGTGTTCAAATTTAATTGTTTAAGAAGAATTTATGCCTCTCTGTGCTAACAAACATGGGTACTTTGAACCGACGACGGACCGTTAACCTCCTGCATACATACCAATTATTCAGGACCCCTGTCTTTCAATAAAGGCTTATGATAAGTCTTTGTTATCAAAGTGTCGAGTGAAAAATACGGATCTTTTTGAGTTGGTTTTGTTTGTTAGCAAAGTAAATCCTATAGGGGCGGTTGGCGTCAACGACAGCCTCGGAGAACTTAAATAAATCGCCCCGTAACACTTAATGGGTCGTTCACCTGTTATTAAGCGAGCCCATATAAATATTACCTACTGGATAAGTATTAATCGGATTCAAGAGTTAATGGTTTTTGAGATTAGCGTATACAAACGCATAGACAAACATACAAAATTAAATATTATAAAAAAAAATTGTGACCTCGGAAACATATTAAGTACAACGTGTACAAATTGTTTTTTTTTTTTTTTAAATATTTAATGTAAAGACGTGACTCTTTTACGATTTTATTATGTAGGTACATATAGATAAAAAAAATTTATTGAAAAATGTCTTTTGGCAAAAATGTTACCAATTTGTTTATCTTTCCTTTGAAGCATGGAATTTTCCATTAAAATTCTTAGAAAGGAAGCTTTTCGCGAGTAGCAGGTACGGATAATAATAACAGCTATTCGTGGCGTTCGTTCAAAGACTTCACTATAAAGGTTTCCTTGGAAATTGCTTTTCGTCAATTGATGTTAATAATAAATTTATGACTTCAGTTAGTTAAATTGGCTAAATACGCACTCAAAGAACGCCTTTTGTCATCGTTAATAATGACAAGCTATTATGTAATTTTACAGTTACAGTATTGGAATATAATATAAATCATTTACATACGAAAATGAATTTGATAATATCACTTACAGATTACAGATTGTTTTATGATAAAATATTACTTGACTTGTTTTATCCATACTCACATATCTAAACACAACAGCACTAGATCTGGCATTTCATGGCTAGAGGTTGGTTCGTAACGGCCGCTTAAGGAACCAAAGACCAAGGGCGCCATATTGTCTGCTCAATTCGTGACTGCGGGACTAAGAGTAAGGTAGGTTACCTAAGAAAAATATTAAAAAAAACATGTCAGTCGTAGGACTGCACGTCAGAAGTGAAAACGTAGCTTCACAAAAACATTACAGGTCGCGAGTTCAATGTTTTTTTCCCATTTAAAAAATTTTTCTCTTTAAATTATTTTAAACTAGCTGGTGCCCGCGACTTTGTCCGCGTTGAACGATGAAAGGTACCCTATGTCCTTTCTGGTGTCCCAGATAACGTGTATGCAAAATTTCATTTTGATCGGTTTAGTAGTTTTTGCGTGAAAGAGATACACACATCCATACATGCTTTCGCATTTATAATATTAGTACGGATTGATATCAGCTACATCAACGGTTACATTACATTACATGTGTCGCTAGTTCAATGATTTTATCCCATCTCAAAAATGCCCAACGCGCCTAAAGAAGTTTTCACTTCAAAAATAATCATAGGTTTTATCAGTTTTTATTTAGGTTACCTAACTAAATTGAACCATTGCAAAAGTTAGGATATTAATATAAAATCAATACAAACAGTAATTTATAAGTATTTGTTGTATGAATTAATCACAACCTTCGTTTGCGAATTGAACTTTATTGGTTTAATTTTTTTGTCATATTGGTCGATAATAATCACAAGAGTCAACTCCATTATTCGCCAACAACTGATTTGAATCAACGTCGATTCAATGTACCTATATACGTGTATACATTCAACACTTGAATCTCTACGTCTATGAAATACGTCTGAATGCACACCCATTTACAATTCTCGTGTACGTCGGTGCATACATTGCATGCGTCAAAGTCTACAGCACAAAAGCCCCTGGATGTACAAATAGTGAAGCAATCTGGGCACGTGTGTACTGGAGGTGTGTACAAGTTAATGCATGTGTATCCCTTGTATACAATGCGCCGCACAAAAGCGGATTGTAACGTTTGCGTATATGCTTTCTTATTGTATATTATGTAATATTCATAGTTTGTACATAAATTTATTATCCATATTTAATATTAAAAATATCGAAGTAACTCTGTCTGTCTGTTTGGTACCTTTTCACGCCTTAACTACTTAACGGATCATTATGAAGTTTTGCATACACGTTGCATACTGCTAACAGATATAAAAGTTTTTTTTGTTTATCTACATTTTAATATTAGATTTCAATTTTCTTTCTCAGTTTATTTAATTTATGTTATTAGATTATAGAAGACGCTTGTTCGCGTCGACCTGTTTCGCCTGTCACTCGCACAAGGGGAGAAACTGAATTACTTCCATAGCGAAATATAATTAGGAAGCATTTCAAACTACCCTAACATATTACTGTAGGTATTATTTCGTGGAAATGCTTACTACATTTTCCATGTACAATGTTGTACATGTTATAGGAAATTTAAATAAAAAATAATCTGAAACCACACGATTCCACAGACACACAGATGCACACATAAATACACAGATACATAGCCACGCAAGTAATATTTATAACACCCCGTTTTTGCGTCGGGGGTCGGCGGTTAAAAATGTCTTTCATGCCAAAACTTATAAAACTCCTTACAGAAGACCACTCTGAAATAACAGCACGTGTGCTGTTGTGTTTCGGTGAGTGAGTGAGTCCATTTCCCTATCCCTTCCTTAATCCTACTGTCGGCAGCGCACTTTCAGCACTTGTGGTGTTATGTTATAGGCGACGGTAGCCATCTACCATCAAGTGGACCGTCAGCTTATCTGATCTGACGACCTTTACATTAAAAAAATATTTGTAATCTAAGTAACAACTATTAAAATGAAGAAACTATTATATAAAAGACGGATGACGTGAACTACGTATTCTCTTCATTGAAATTAGGTCCAATTCGTAATGATGGTGCATTAAGTACGCTGCGAACGTACGAGTAATTACTAGCCCGGTTACTTGTTAGAACTTTGTACCGGCATGCATGTCGTGCATTTCTTGTGCAAGAACAACCGTGGCCCACATAGCGAATCGCATTGCGTAGGTCAGTCATGATTGCCGCTCGAGTACACTTTCCCCGCAACTGACTTCACTTTCACTTTGCTTAGGATTTTAATAGGTCTGTACATCATTTTTTTTTTAATATGTATTTTATTTACGCTTAAATAAAATAAAGTCAAATAATTTATTTTCCTGTACATGAGTGTATAATCAGACCTTATAAATAATATAATAGCGTCCCCAGCATGCACTAACATATTTGGTGTGCAAAAAATATGTTTTCATTTTGAAGTCTATGGTATGATTTGTAGGTATAACCTACACAAATACTACTTACATGCTACAACTTTTTTTTCGGTAAATAAAAAATAAAAATAAAAATAAAATGTACTTACAAATCGAAACGTTTAAACGTCATACCAGCTTTTAATTTGTGCAATATACATTATTACATTGATAAAAACTTCGAAAGCGATCATGTTTATTACATTTGTAAAGTCTTACGTCAATCCCAAAATATATATAATATGCATGTGTGTAAATGATTAGAAAGGAACTCAAACTTTTAAAACTGTATTAAAAATTGTATTCAGTGTACTCGAGTGTAGAAAGAATGACATAACCAGCAATAGCTCGAAGCGTCTACCGAATCAAAGTCAATATAGTAAACTAAATGAGTCATTACTTTCCCCCGAGTTCTGTACGAATACAAAGTTTTAATTAACGTTTTAAACTTTCTATACGTTTACAAAAGTTTCAAACAAGCAAAATGTTGTTTAGTTTGTTTCATTTTCACAAATTTATTCGTGTAATATTCCAGTTTTTGAACGGTTTTAGCAGAGTCCGTTTTTAAAATAAAACATTTGATTCATATTGTTTTAATTTTTGTTAATATGCATCAAAATTAAAAAACTTCTGAAGATTTGACTGTGAGAAATTATTATTTAGTAATATTTTAATTAAATTATATTTAGATTATTGATGCATGGCAAAAACGTTCTAAAATCGCAGTACAAAATAGCAATTTTAATAATATTTCTATTAAACCAATTTAATAGATAATTTAACACGATGTAAAGGCTTAGACGCGGCTTTTGACTACAAAGAGCAATTTCTAGTCAATTGAATGAGTATTATTCTTATCGCGTTATCACATAATATTTAATTCTTCTCTGATTGTTTACTACGCTTGGGATTTGGTAGAAAATAGAAATGTAGCATCGACTACAAAGATTTTTACAAGTATCAGTAGTAAACTTTGTTATGTGTACATATCATGTGATATATCGTTGCCTATAGATACATAAGTATAAAAGCCTTTAAAAGCGAATAGTTCCTCTTGAATACACTGTCGGTTCACATAGAAGGCTGTTTGTCAAATTTCCGATGACGCAGCGCACTGGTGAAGCGCAATGTTCGGGTGTGCACATAAACAATTCAGTCGTGACCGACGACGCTCGGCAGACACCCTACACCACTGGCTGATACCACCCACCTCCCACTCTGGGAGTACACCACCCCCTAACCACACAAGCTCCTGTCCCATTTTTCACAAGTTCCTTTCGTGTGTCGACTTCACACACCCCCCTAAACAGTTTCCCCTCCCCGCACGTTTTTGTCGTAAATTTTTATTATGAAACACATGGTCAGCTAAGCTGATATTTTGCTATGAAACTTAATTATATATATATTCAGAATATACATATTCAGTATATAATTTTTTTAAATGATCCCTCGGAAACGGTACTTTTGTTTCTGGATTAAAGGTTTCCGTATCCCTGACAATGTGTATGCAAAACTTCATTATGATCGGTTGAGTAGTTAACAGATAAGGCGTAAAAACTTAACAGATATACAAGAGTTTCTTTCACATTTATAATATTAATATTAGTAATGGATTGTTGTGGACTGAGAACTAAACCTAGTCCAGGGGCAACTTTGATAAGTTCGTTTTAATTTCAGTGACGTCCGAAGTTAGTGTTCCGAAGTGCGCCAGAAATAGTACCGAGTTTGGAACTCAGAATAGAAAAGATGTTGAATCGGATTGAAGGGCTTTTTATAAATTTTATATACTATCGTATTCAGCTTTTTCGAAATAGTCGTACTTAGTATAAATGTTATGTCATTCCAATGGATTAGACCTTTAAAAAAAGCAGTCAGCTATTAATTGCGTCTCAGCTTATCATTATCGAATATCAATCAGTGCATTACAGAGAGTGGCACCGATCATTCTGCCAAGTCACCACAATAAGCGCTGTCGAAGCACTACCGATACCGAGGTGCGCCGCTGACTCGACGTTACGATACGCGCCATGTTCTTGCCGAGTCCGGCGTGAGTCAGCATTAAACCAGAATGAAAAGGCATGAGTCATGACTCTGGATCACCCGTATAGCCAACCGAAATAAGTGGATTGCTTCTACACGTTTGGATGGTTCTATTTTTAAGAGTGTTCTGGGAATGTCATTACTACAAAGCGCTTACGATCCTTTAAACGTCTCCGTTTCAATTTACTTCTCAACAAACGTAGTCGACAGTAGTCTAGCTTTTTTTTTCTGTTTCGCTGCCGTTACATTTTTATTATTTGTTTTGTTTTCCGAGTGCGTATCAAAAAGAGTTCTAAATTACTTTTTAATGAGGTTTCGATTGTTCTAAATTACTTGCTGGTATTATAATACAATTTGTTTGTGATAAACCCATTTTATAAAGTTTACCGAGTTGAAATGTATATCTAAAATTGATGGAGGCTTGTACTCGTATTCTTAAATTATATTTATAATATACTTACTAAAAATGTAGGTACTCTAGGATAAAATGAAAATATATCACAAAATACACTATTATAACTAGTAAGTTCAGGATTAAATAAAATAATTTATTTATTTAATAGGTAACCTTACAGCATGTAACATACATTTAAAAAAAAATTTAAAAAGTAGGCTATCTATTACACGATTAGACATATTAAAATTTAGCCAATGTTTATTCATAATACACGTTTAAATATTCAGTTATTTTACATAATTTGTTAATTATGATAATTTAATAATATATATAAATTATATTTTCATACTTATTCTTTACATAATGTTATATAATATAAATGAATTAAGTATAAGTTATAAATATAAATTATATACAAATTAATATATACAAAACTTAAAAACTAATTATTTTCAAAAAAATACTTATAAATAATTTAATATAATATAATTTAATATATATATATATATACTTATAATAAAATTTATAACTACAAAGAATTATAATAATATTAATTTATAATATTGATTAAATAGGGTAATTATGGGTATGAGTATGGTATTATCAGTATGGGTTAATTTTAAATTGGTTAAATTAAATTGTTACAGCGGGTCGAGCGAGAGAGTGCTAAGAGTCCAGCTGCGACAAGCAGCCGGAAGAAAGCATCAGCCGTGAAAAACGGCCCAGTACCAACTTCGGACCCACCACCACCGCCACCACCACCACCACCACCACCTACAGGTAAACACAAACCTTTAACAAAAGCTTAGTACCATTAAAAATTACTGTATGAAAAAGGCGGAGTTAAAAAAGGAGCTGTCCTAATTTTATTTATAAAAGTTCCTTTGTCTACCAGGAGATGGCGCTGCTTGACTCAATTCCTTATAATATTAACTATTTTTTTCTATATGAATGAATACAGTTTGAGTAAAGTTTGAGTTTTTAATCAAAATTAAATGAAATATCCAGAATATTGAAAGACTGTATTGGCCACGGTGTGTGAATGAGTGCAAGAAGTATTGTTATTGGTCCTGTGACATGTAGGAATGGATTAACTTCTTATAGGTACAACCTTATACGACCATAAATACTAGACCATAATATCATGTATAGACTTTCTTGTACGACCATGTTTTATCTCAATTTGGTTTTGTTATTTATAATTATGTTTAACACAACCAAATCGTGTTTATATCTTTATGTAGAGCGTTTACCGGTTCATATAGATATAGGTATGTAGTAGAAAACCCAATCTAAAACGACCAGCAACATCCTGTTAAATACATTTCATGAAAGGTTTCACGCAACAGAGTTACCTGCAATATCGTACAAAGTGGTAGTACCTACGTACAAAAGCCCCCCTGGGGGACGATCCGGCTTCAGGCATAATGGGATAGAATTCACTGCATTCAGGTGTTCTCCGCCTTTATAGCTGTACGTACGATCGTTGTACCGTATTCTCTGTGGACTCGGATCTGTTGAAAGACGGAATTTTAACGACGAATGGATTCAATTAATCGTGCTTTAAAATTTACGAGTGTGCTGAATTAAGAGTTTTCTATCATTTCTTGAAAAAATTGAGTTATGGATTGAGTAAACTCCTTTATTTTCCCTTTGTCCTATTTCCGCCCTACCACATCCGCAATTAATTGGTAACGATTTCTTAGGTAATCAATCTTGTCCAACATACGGCCCCGGTAATCTTTATCCGGCCGCAAGCTAGTTTTAACTTTAAAATACTTCTTAAATAATGCAACTACTTTTTTTTAGGAAATGTTTTTTTTTTACCTGTATTTACTATTTTTCACTGAATCATTCATCTTTGATAATAATTATTACAGTTTTAATTTAATTTAATGCTTTTTTATAGCAGTTCGGCATTTCTTTTGGTCTTTTAGTTCTTTTACGCTTACTAAAACAATAAATCTGGCCCTCTACAAAATTTATTTTAGCACCCCACTACAGATGTTGGGTCATTAATTGGTAATTTGGCAGCCTGTCTACGGGATCACACATTTAAAAATAGCATTTTTATTGTATTCTAATATCGAAATTATTAATTCATTTTAATAATTAGTGAAAGTTTCTTCACCATGCAATACGTGTCATTTTTTTCTATGTATTCTAAATCCCTCAATAAATGAGCGTGAGTGAAACGGTGTAGTTTTATGAATAAATGTCTCATCTGTACTCTATAAGTTTGTATACGATGACAACTCTATAAATAGACATTCTGCGTATAAAGTTTATATGCAAGTACTGGCACGACGCCAAGCCTCAGCCGTTGAACTGCTTACTTTATGGTATAACATACATACTTTATGAACTTCTGCATATATCGATCGCTTTGTATCGGTAAACTTTGTGTTGATTGATGAAGTTATTACTTCTTCAGACCTTTAATATAACACGAGTTTAATTACATACGTTAGAATATAGGACTGTTTATATGACCATCCGTCCCTGCGAAATATGGTGAGAATAATTCCAATTGCCTATTTTACTTCGTTTATTATTAGCTAGGTGTTGTACGCGACTTCGTCCGCATAAATTTTATAAAATATAGCCAGCCTATTTTACTCGCTGATAAAGTAGCTTTCTATGTGAAAGAATTTTTAAAATTGGTCCACTAGCTGTTTTGTCGTGTATGTTTTTTTAATAAATAATCATCTCATTTTGAGAAGTTAAAGTGGATTCCGTTATTTCCTTTATCCCATTGTTATAAAGCAAAATCTTTTCAATAAGATTATTTTGTCTGAGACACTTTTTGTCTCTGAAAAGTGCAGCAAGGAAATGAAAAATTTATTAGTGAGAGAGCGCCTTCATCTTCAAGATAGTCAACTCAGCGCCATATGAATTTATTATAACTATCCTTCCTATACAGGAAACACTGCGTTTTTGGATAGCTTTGTTTTTTTCTTTATAATAACGCTTCGAAATTCCCTTTAGACTAGAACAACAAAGAACAGAGAAGCGTTTAGTGAAATGTATATTACATTACAAAATAACATTATTAATAGACTTATTTAATGTAATTAGTAGTTGTTTGAACAATTTTATTTCACAATTAATACATAAATTTTATCAAAGTTAAATATTTTTCTACGCTTAGTTATAGAAATATTATACATGTTAATCTACTATTAGTTAATAATCTAAATTGTTTAAAGATATTATTTATTAAAAATAACTTGCATGTTTTAATTAAGTCTTTGTAACTATTTCGTAAAATATCTACCTATTGTGATATAACTGGCTATTAATAATTAATTCCTTAATAAGTTTTCATTATTTGGGCAAATCCCAATACGCTAGGCTAAGTGAGTTAAGTTATGGTACAAATTGGAATTGAGATTGCTCTTAGTCTAAGCCTAATGAGATAGACAATAATAGTAAGACAATTAAGGCTGAGTCTTACATTATATTTGGTAGAAGCTTTGGTGTAGGTGTAGGATAGGTTTGGTCTTTAGAGAACTCCATATGCCGATCTCAATTCCGATTAGTTTCATTATTGCTACTTTTGATTTCTACAGTAACGCATACAGAAAATCCTTTCTTAGCGGATGTTTACGTTCGCTTTTTCCATTAGTGAAAAAAAGTATCAAAATCACTTTTTGCTAGTGCGATTTACGAGGATTTGTTTTAACTTGCCCTCTGTGGTTATATTGAAATACTTATGGATCTAGATATTATAAACTAAACAACTCTAATTACTATAATATATACAGCTGTTTTTGCCTTGTTAATGAATTTTAAATTTTTTTATTGCTAAAGAAGAAAATTCTTTACTAAATTTATTAATTGTTCCATACTATTACTTCTAATGGTGAATTATATAAAACTTTAGTATATTCTAAAAATGAAATCTCCGTTAGAATGTTATATTGAAATTTATTTTAACAATTTCATGTGTAGAAAGAAAAGATGTAAAGGAAAGTATAGAATATTCGAAAGTTTTTTAAACATGGCACATTAGCAACATTAAGAATACTTAGCAACATTAGCATTTAGCAGAAATAGAAATAATATTTAGCAACATTAAGATCAGCGAGACGTATTAACGAAATTAACTACCATTCTAAGCATGCTTTGCTTCTTTGTAATACTAACAGCGTTCTTAATAAGTAACATTTTAATGCTTTACTTAACGTAGTGTTCATTCACAATAGTCAATATCTTTATCCCTTTCTTATGACAAAGTATAACAAACGTAAACAAAATATTTACTTTCAGTATTATCCGTACAATTTGTCTTTGTTTTGTACGCCTGAACGTTTCGTTCAGAAAATTGATCATCCCAGAATCTCTTTTCTGCGGTCCTTTGAATAATAATGTCAGTGATAAAGCGAGATAAAACGTCGTTTCATTTTGTGCTATGGCTGTGTGTGACAGCCTTGTGACGTCACGTGATGGCAGGGTGCCCGGGGCCAGGGTGGCAGACAGGGGAGCTGGAAACGGAAATTGTACGTAACTATACGTACGTGTCAAATAAATCAGTGGGAATGACGCAGCGCTCTCTCGCCGCATCCGACCCGACCCTGGCGTTAACACGTGAACTCGTTTACATAACACACTAGACATAGACAATGCCTACACACAGATATTTTCACATGACAAGCAACGAGACGTGACACCGTTCAGCTTGTTTACTTTAAAATTATCTAAGCCACCTTAGCTCATAAATATATTTTTTCCTTGTATTCTAAGCGTTAAATTTGTGTGAACGACGCAGCCGTTGATTATTCTCTGAATAATTCAAAATATATTAAATTGTGTAGCTCCGAGGCCAATGTATTTACATAATAAAGACTTGAATTTTCGCATCTCATATTGTAAGCAGTAACCGAGTAGTCGGTTTGCATAAATTTGAAACATGTTCGTGCGCTTGTATGTTCATAATATTTGCCAAAAGTGGCTTAATAGGTTTATTGACTACTACTTTAGATTAGATAAAGGCTAAGATAACTAAGGAACTTTACCTATCTACACATTTTTATGGTTTCGTTTACATTTCTATGTTTTATTGCTTCGAGTACTAATTCAAATTCTTACTTCATAATTTATCATAAAGTTTAAGATTATTAAATTATTATACATAATCTTCATTTTAATCCGTATTATTCATATTCTCCTCTATAATCTATATGGATTACATCTGGATATACATACGCACTAAATTAATTATTACCACTTAAATGCTAAAAAATCTGACCGGTATGAAATAAAAAAATTGACAAGCAAAATATTACTTGATTCGTGTTGGAATATTATGTAAAGAAGGAGTCATTTAAAAAGAGTGTTACGATTATAATGTAGACAAAGTTGGCAAAGGCTTGAAAGTTGCGAACAAGCGTGGATTCGGAGCAAATATCGCTGCGATCGCTTGAACTTTGTTCACAATGTTGTTCATCGCTCAAAGTTTGTACACTTTTGTTGAAACCTACTCGCCGGCGTGAGAGCAACTTTTGAATGTGAAACTAGTTGAGTTCCAAGGTTGGTAACAAGTTCGGTCGGTACTATGTGGCAGCCACCACGGTAAACAATACCGTTTTACATAATTGAGAACGTTTTGCGTTCCACGCTTTTGTTAACAACACCCATTCGCGTTGAGTCACGTTCAACGATTCAATTACATGTTAGCAATGCGGTTTCAGATTAATTCAGTTCCAAGAACTTAATTGTTCAATATTCTACCATTTCAATATTTATTGCTAATGCTCTAGTTTCATAGGATTACAATTCATGAAACAAAACTTCTTCCCTTGCCTTATCTATTATTATTTTATTATCTGTTCTCTTATTTCCCGTTTCATGTTTGGCTCGTCTTTTATTCCGAGGAATTAATCACCTTTCTTGATCTTTATTTAAACAAATGTTTCTTTATCATGTGTTTCTCCATTTTTTCATCTATTCATCAAGATTTGTTTATGTGTGAATACGGTTTAGTAGAGGTTTCGCACATCGTATGTTCATCTACTTATCAACGTCATTAAAACAAGTAAACATTAAAACATTTAAATTCAAAGTAACCATTATGTCAGCACAAGAATAGCAACACCAACATGCCTTTGTTAGCTGCATAGCTATAACTATGTTTATATACCTCGCATTTGTGTTGACCGGAATTCGGTTATTGGATAAGCTTCCTTTGTGTTTCGTCTTTGTTTACGATGCAATTTGATTTTAATTGCTTTCACTATGTCACCTTCTAGAGATTTTTTAATTAGATGGCGTGTATACCTGTGGGTATGTTGTTGATGTTATTTGTATATAATTTATTAGCATAGAGCGAAAGAATTTTTTATAACATTAGTCCAATTTAGACTGACGAAAAAAAAATCTTTTATCTGAATAATCTTGTTTCTTTTTATTTCTATTCACTAGCTAACCACTTTATTTTATAATACTTCATTTACGTAATACTTTTTTATAGTCTGTCTAGTCTACGTAAATCTATCTCTATAGCTAACTTTTTTGTTTTTGTTTGGCCATATCTGAAATTATAAATTGAACAGAGTTTAATTTAAATTGAAATTGTTATTTTTGAAACCTTATTAACTAATTTATTGGTTGAGGAATAAAATACAATAATAGAAGTCCGCCAGCTGCCACTGCTCTATTAATCCCTGCATCATTTTATAGGTCTATTCCCAAAATGTCCCACAAGAAATAAATTATGATGAAGCTTTTGCCGGTGACTTCATCCGCGTTTCCTTTTCTTAGGTGCTAAAACATTTATTCAATCTGTGTTCCTCATATATTTTCGTCAGGCTCTTTTCTGTGTGCTAGGTGCCCTATGTCCTTTTTTATATCCCTAACAACGTGCTTGCAAAATTTAATAATGATCGATTGAGTAGTTAAGGCGTGCAATCGTAGCAAACATACTCACTTTCACATTTATAATATTGGTTAGGATATTAGACAAATACTACGACCAAAATATTTATACATTCCCATACATTTTTTAAACACAGTTGTGTTTAGAAAACATATGGGCCTGTATATATATATGTGAATATTTCGTAACGAAGTAATCTACATTCTGGCAACGGAACGCAACATTTTGCGTGCGCGCTTGCCTCGTCATGTAGTTTGCATAACTTTACATATTTACCATTAAATGCATGAACACTGCAGTCTACAGACCGTCTACCTAATACATAAATGTACAAAATTTCTTTTTTTTTAATACCACGTATTTTTTCTTTACAGGTACTGTAATTAACATCGCAATATTTGTGAAAGGTAAAGTCTGTATGTAATTATAATATTTATTTGGTCTGTTGACACAGCTTTTACGTTAAGATCTTTTTCAAATTGATCAATCGAAATATGTGAAAATTTGTTCTACAGTGTAATAAGCATTTTAATAAGCGTGCCTTTTTGGTTAACCCAAAATCCGTGAGACTTTTACTAATTTTTTGGTATAATAAATATAAGTTGTAATAATAACTGAACTCACTATCTTTGTAGATTTTATACCTGTGTTCAGAAAAAACTTCTATAAAAGAAGAATTTTATATAGATAACGATATAAAATTGACTCAAAATAAAAAAAAGCAAATATAAACAAATAAATCTCAATATAAACGCGAGTTCTGTACGTGTTTGGGAAACGACTCTCATTTATTCACAATATGCCCTTATTACACTTTACTTCCCCCACTGCCCTTGTAAAGTCTAAATAAAAATAACAATATCAAATTTGCATGCCGACGAAACCGGCGGAGGCACGCAACACATTTCCCGGCTGAACGTGAAAGATCCCCCCGTTTAGGGGAGGGTTTGTTAAGGGGTGGCCGTGTATGTATTCGTGTTGGAATGCAGCGACCCTGTCACCCCAATCTTTGTTCCAGCCCACCTGATTTCAACGCAATATATTGCACTACCTGGTGCCCGCCACTTCGTCCGCGTTGTAAAATATAATATAACACTTTTGCCAGGCGCTAGTTTTCTTAATTTTAAATGATCCCTCAGGAACTATACTTTTTTATGGATGAACCCTGGGTACCCTATGTCCTCTCCTGTATTTCTGACTATGTGTGTGTGCAAAATTTCATTATGATCGGTTGAGTAGTTAAGGTGTGAAAAGGTAACAGACAGACAGACAGTTACTTTCACATTTATAATATTATAGTAAAGAGTAAGGATGTATACCGTAACGATGCAATTTAGTGAGTCAAGCCTTTTGTTATAAAAGGCTGTGTGAAAACCGTCCACAGTATGAATGATAAAATACATAAACGCACGACGCGCGCATCCGGCCATTACGTGAAGGTCAATGACACGCACTCGTGGAACAACATCAACATCAACATCAACACATCAGCTTAATTAGAAACACGCAAATCCACGGGGGAGTTTTGTTTATCGTGCTCGATCGTTAATTGCTAACGGTTATAATGAATCGTGTCAGAATTTGTATTTCTTTGTTTGGATTCCCAATATGAACGCACTCAGACGTTCGTCGTTCCACTTTTGTTTACTAGATGGCGCTAGACGTTGCATCTCTACTTTCAATTTTCATTTTCATGTAAAAGTATTTTTAATTAGTCGCTCTAGTGATTTTATACAGTTTATTTATTTATTTTTAATTCACTTAGACCAAGCTCATCTTAATACATCACTAATTTACGAAAAAAAAACTTCTTGTTTGAGTGGTGCTTGTTTTAACGTTCTGTCTCAGGGGTCTCGTGTTCCATTCCCAGCAGGGCCTACTTTGGAAATTAACTTTTCATAAATGGTCTCTCTGGCAATTAGTGGGAGGGCACACTGCTTTTCGCAGTAACTAGAGCAGCCCTTTTCGTGGCAGTCACCCCTTACAAAAAAACCGTCAACCTGTCTGACAACCTTAATATAAAAAAATATCCTATAAGTAGATACACATAATGTTCAATTCATCAATCTACTCAACGGTTCGAAATAATCTTTCAAAAGGTCTTTTCCGTGATCCTTAAGAGTTAGGGGTAGAATAAGGGCCGATAGTACGAAAATACGGATCCTATACCTTTTTCGATTTATCAATAGACAGCCAAATGCCCTTTCTACATTGAACCGACCGTTATGGAAGATTTATGAGGGGAATACTACGAGTATTTTGGAAACCCATTAATTTATTATAGCTGAAAAGGTCTTGTCCTTGGAATATAAATATACGTCGGGCTATTTTGATAGGTAATCAATAAATACTCTCGTATCTTTCACAATAATATTATAGTGACATTAGGTGAATGATTTTACATATGTTAAAATCTAATTTGAATAAGACTATAATGAAATTATGTACATATTAAAACAATATACAAATATAAAGCGTTTAATTCATTAACAAACAAACACACTAAATTGACAAATCATTCGTCTGTTAATCGATGTCAACATAATATTCCAGGATATTTTACTTCGAGTCCCTCGTATATATTTGATAAAAGTTTTTAGTAGATAAGGGTGGTACATACTACAGGGTGGAATTAAACGTTCCTGTCACCCATCGATATTGCATATCTACTAGAAACTTATACCAAAAATGCCCCTGGGGGACTCAAGTTTTGTTATGTCAGTAAATTTTCCTAGACTAATAAGGTCTAGCTAATCTGAGATAATAAAAACAGAAAGAGAAAGTTATTAAAATTGATTAACAGTTTGATACTATCAAATCAAATAGTCCCAAATAAGTTCTTGCGCGAAAATGTATAGGTAATTAAAAATAATTAATGCAAATGGAGCTGTGGAAACGTATACGGAATTCCATCACGGTCAGCAAGTAATTAAGATTTAAACAATATCTCGTATATTCAATAATAAATTGCAGGAAAAATAAACAAATTCTTTACTGAAACCATTTCATTTTCGTGAAAAAATATCAGAGATAATAGAAAAATCTGCAATAGCAGTCCTACTAGGTTTTTTAATAGTTAATATTTAATTCTACGAAAAAGTAACTCCTACTATTTAATTAATATTTTAAATTCAAGAGTTTTTAATTTTTAATTAATTTTTAATTCAAAAGTTAGCTAACACGGTTGTTTTGTTACGCAATTTCACGCAAAAGCTATAACGGTTTTGATTTAACTTTACAGTTATGTAGTTTATATCAGAATAACATAGAAGCTATAATTTGTAATTTATAAATTGAAGACGCGGACAAAAGCTGAGTACTTTAAATAAAAATCGCCTTGTCAATTTAATTACATTTATTGATATTTTTTTTTATCAAATTTTGAAAATTTACACAAGTAAAAGAAAATATTTCATGTAAATGGATCTGCATATTACTTGTTAAAATAAAAAATAATAACGTCTAACTAACCTTCTATTGAACTGACATTTCGTGTGCGCTTCATCGCACGCGTCTGTCCTACATTCCTTTTAGCTTGACATTGAAGTTTGATTGAAACTATGACATGGATTCCCATTATTTGCGGAGCGTCTTCATAATTGCGCGTAATTATAGTTAACTAGGTATCAATTATTCGCTTTAATTGTGTCGTAATGTGTTTTCAATAAAATATAATTAAGTACAATTAGCTTCCATATGAAATAAATATGATATGTTAATAATTGTCTTATAATTGGCCTAATATGTCTATATGGGAATATTTAATTGTATTCACGTTGAGCAGTATTTAAGTGTGCATAGATTAAAAAATCTTTGCAATTCCCTTTTAATAAATCAGCCCAATCACAAATTAATGTCAACCGTAAATTGTAAGAGGTGACAGGTGTAATGTACACATTAGCGATGCGAGATTACGAACAATGGTCGGGGAAATCGACACCGTGAAACGCTAGCGCGGCACCTGAGTGAGCATAATAAATCCGCGCGGTCACGTCACGTAGTCGTTACGTAAAGAACAATAGGCCGCTGGGAACGCGGCCGTGAACGCGGCACGGTGATCCGTGATCCCAAAACGGTGTTTCTCAAACTTTATTCGAATGCGATACTTTTTTCAAGTATCGAAAATCGTCAAGGATACATGGATACACATTAGAGTTAAGTGGTCATATTTTTTGATAGCGAGATATCAACGAAATGTTTTTTTAATCGATTGTCAGAAAAATCAAATCAAAAGCACAATGATTTATAAATATGACCCTGATTTGTGATTTTGTAATGTTCTTAATTTTTTTTATATGAATCTATGATTCTTTTGACTGTTATTTGTATTTTGTTGTGTCTTTTTAATTTATGGGCTTGAGATGTCTGATATACTTAAATGGATAAATAAATTAATTAACACTACTGCTTCTTGTTAATCTCTCGCAAGATCTAGTTTTTGTATATTATCTCGCAAGATCTCATGATTGAGAAGGTTTTAAGATTTTTTAGCTACAGAATGTACTTTACATTAGTCTTTGGAAAAGCTTTGAAAGGCGAAATTAATGTGATAGGTCACGTAAAGGTTAAGATTCTAATCAAAGACAAGCAAAGACAGCACAAAATGATTAAAAACGAAATTCTTTGCGGTATGCTATCCTCTAAGCGACGACACACACTTTAAATAACAGTGACCTAAACAATCTATTCTATTTATTTATATTCAAAACGCCGTCGTCTCCATTTTATACAACATCATTGTGGAATTGCAAATGGTCGGCAATACCGTTTCCGTCGGCTCACTGCATAAAACAACTATTTGCATATTTTGGACGGCTCGCGTTTAGAATTTGAAAAGAGTTTCGCATAATGGATAAGATGTGTCAAGTTTTTAAAGCTGTTTTTCAACTAACTACTTATTAATATTTAACGTGTTACATAAAAAAAGCTACTTTATTATTCAATTTCAAGTTTTACTCGTATATTATTAGCCTATATTATCTTCATTCCTCATTATATTCATAATTATTATAAATGCAAAAATAACTGTCTTTATTAAGCCACGAACAAAATCCAACATAAACGTTACGTTCACTAATAGATTTAAAAACTGTAACTCTATTTCTATACGTTCACTGCTTGTACACTGCTGACCACAAGCCTTCTCCTCAATGAGAGGAGAAATAAAGTATAGTATTAAATAGAAAATAAATGATATTAAATTCGTTGAAGTGGTATAGACATTAAAATAAGTTACGTCTACTTTCACTCCTGTATATACATAGTTTAATATATACCGTTACTACTCCGCGTCTTCTGCTAGAACTGCATACGGTGTTATCTTAATATTAATCTTTAGTTTATTAGTATTATTCTTACCACATCTTAAATTTAATTTCAAACACTTCCCATTAGATTAAAAGAAGTTATACCTTTAGTTTAAGGCCTTTAAGTAAATAGAGAAACATTATAGAACTAAACACCTAAACACTATAGAATTAAAGTGAAAAAATATTGAACTATCAATATTTTAATTCGAAAGTGAGATAATTATGTAAAATATTTTTTCTCAAGTACTTAATAAGAACTTTGACGATTTCTTCTAAGAAACAGTTCCTAATAATGTATATTTTATGTGAAAATAAACTGGAAAATATCCCTTTTATCTACTTTATTGTTCTGGCATATTCAGTAACTGATATCACAATATAACCTTAGGGAATTCTAAAAAGTTTTAGTTAAGAATAACTTATGTTTTAAATTAACTTAGCTCTCTCCTTCATAAAAAGTTCTCTTTTAAAAGTTACCTATCAAATTCCAGATAAGTTTTTATAAAATAATTTTTCTTAGTATTTCATACGGGAATATTTAATTTAAATTCCCAAAGGCACATGTCTTCTTTTCGGTAATTCTCGGTACTTCTATGATTTTCATAACATAATCAGGCGTAATATCCAATCGTGCTCAAATTTCTGTGTCTGGCGATTATTATTTGATTGAAAACTACAACAATAATTTTGAAATAATTAGGCTGGTTACAGAAACCAAATAAATACTAAATTTAGAAAAGCAGGTTTTTTGCTTTTTGGGCTACAAATCTGTGTCAAAATAACATCGGTGTGAGGAATTTAACACTAGGAACACAAACGCATTCTCTTGTACAATTATCGTGTTGATGTCAATGGTCACCTCTCGGGCCGTTATGACTTTTATTTGCCCCCTGTAGAAAACATGACCAGTTTCAATCTACTCGAAACCGGTTCCCGTAGCAGCTCCATAAAATACCAAGTAGGGCGGGCGAGGCATGCGGCCCTATCTGGATAATCTCCTACATACATTCATCTCCCTCTAATCTCGGTAGTCGGGCAGATTCATGGTGCCTTTAAAAGGAATTTTGCTGTCGAATCTTAATCGGTTCGCGGAGGAATTTATCACAACCCTTTTCGTAGAACTTGTCTCGTGTGGCGGGCAGCTTTTTAATAGTAAAAAACGAAAAAAACGACTTGACTCAGAAAATATAATGTATTTACATTAACAAATTAAACTTCGACGAATGTTATGTATTAACTGGAACGAACATTCGTGGAAATCGAGTTAAGACAAAACCTCAAAGAGAACTTTTCCTTATTATTCATTTGAATATCTTTCAACAAAAATAAAATTTATTTAGTAAATATAATGAAGACGCTTTTTTGGTTAGACATGACCTTCTCATGAGTAAAAAGTAGTAAGGAGGATAATAAGGAGACACTCGTACTAATGTGTAGTATTAACCAAATTACGATTATGACGCTTTAGGTAGGCCTAGTACCTAAATTAAGATATAGTAAATGAAATACTGCGTATGTAAAAACTTAACAAAAAAAGGAAATTAGCAACCGAAAGGTGTCAGACATAATAACAGTCTTTATGACGGTGTCATTGACTGAACTGGAGATAATCCGTCTGTAGTCAGACGAGGCAACAGCGGGTCTATTATAGTTTCCAAGATGGCGGCCACGTTACGTCACCAGCTGGTGCGCGGGCGCATTAAATTGATCGTTGTGCTGATTGACGCTCACGGCCTTTTGTGCACTAGTAAATAACTTAGATGTTATCTAAATGTATACGTGTTGTGGAGCTTTGTAAGGCTAATAAAATAAAAAAGTAAATGTGTTGGAGGTTTTAAAATTTTGACCTTTGGGTAGTTATACTTAATATTAAATGTTATGCTCACATACAGAAACACAATAAACATAATTGAAATTGAATTTTTACTACCTGGTTAATGCATAGGTACTATTGCGGTTCTGTTATTTTACTGAAGCCAAATTATACAACGAGTCATAACTATATTATTTTATTGCTTACGTATTATTTAAACGAATTGGGGTCATACCTGTATTTCAATAAAGCTTAATTATAATAATTGTATATAATAATATCCACGTCCGCATTTTTCCTTACTAAGAATTTTACAGGAAAATATTTACTGTTTCATTAACCGACATTATATTTTTTATGTTAAAGTCGTCAGACAGGGTGAAGGTCCACTTGATGGTATAGATGGCTCATAATCCACTCGTGTCTCTCCTCTGCTGGATGTAGACCTCTCCCAAGGCTCGGCACCAGACTTTTCCCGCAAAGTCTTGTAATCTTATTCACCAAAGAAACTCAGACCGAGCATAGCCCGCTCCATAGTGTTCTTCTGTAAGGGGGTAGATACTACCGCCAGACGGGCTGCCCAAATGACTGCGAAACGCAGTTTGTCCTGCCACTGCGTTTCTAGACTGCGTATCCAGACCAAAGACAACTATGACAATTTAATTTCCAAAGTTGGCGCTACCAGGAACCGACTCAGACAGTGCGTTATAGTATGAGATACGGCATTAGAAATATATATATCCTCATCTGTTATTAATGATGGCAAAATGAATTAATTTTATTTAACAGCATCGGCACCGGATTTAATTAAGTAAACCATTTGCAATTTATCAATGTAAGTATCATTTACCAGATAATCTTTGCCATCATTAATAACAGATGAGGGTATAAATTTCTAATACCGTATCTCAGACTATAAAGTCAAGCACTTATAACCACTCGTTGAATAGTCTCATCAAAACTTCTATTTTTATTTTCTCTGTATTTTGGTTTTTGAACTGGTTTACATGGCGACGGTTCGGAGCTCATTAATGAAAATAAGAATCGATATTAATAAAATGAAGAGAATTCTTATTTAGTTCTTTATATTGGCAAATATAATATATTGGCAAGATGGCAACTGTCAAAAAGCGTCAAGAAACACTATAGAGCAATTAGCAGCCAACAATAATACATTCTCGTAAAATTACTAGATACATGTTTATAATAAAACAAGAGGTAAATTAGCTCTTCAAAATAACAAATAACTATTGAATCACAAAGCGTATCGTTCTCAACGAGGACAATAGCCTCGCAACAACGGAAACTAGGCCCAGGCCGACTCAAATTGCAATTTTCCAAGACGATAAACAATAAACGATTATAGCTAATGTGAACACGCGATGTTGTGTGACGTGATTCATAAACTATCATTTAATAATATAATAAGACCAACATGTACTCAAAGTAAACACGAAACACAAAATAGGCATCGGGCAGTTATCAGACCAAAAATTGATATTATCAGAAAGATCATTCCATAAACATTTTTTGTGAATTAATTACGATTTAAAATTAAAAAGCAACAAATAAATGGCGGTGCCTGTGTTATAGGCGACGGTAGCCACCATCAAGTGGACCGTCAGCCTAATTCACAATACAAAAGTGATGTTGCACGAGTTAAAAAATTCGAGTGCTAGTATCTTTTTTAATACCTACCTAAGAGGTTGGGAACTACGAGGTCTCGATCAGGAAAGAGCTGAACAAATCTATAGGCGGGTAAAAGCCAGCGTTTTATATTCTAAAAACATTAAGCAAATTAGCCTCTAAAGCAGCTGTTACAATTCACAACTTGTAAATTGTTAACGTATAATTGTTAATTCGAGTTTAGTACCTACCGGAATAAATTAATGTAGGTGTACTCGTAGCATAAAATTATAGCGTTCAAGGTCTTAATAACATAATAACATAATATTTATTATATGAAAACGTTTCTTTCTTTGGTCTGTAATTTTCCTAATTACAAAGTCGAGGCCGTGGTACATTTATAGCAGTATTTCATTTAATTACAGCAATTGCAGTAGGTACCATCACTTTATGCATGATATAAGTTACATAAGCACCTGGTAGAAATTGAGTAGGTAGACTAAAAATAGATTTCATTTTTAGATTTTTTTCGAAGACGTAGATAATTTTTCAGACGTAGATATTTTTTTTCAAAGTTCAAAATAAAACGCGTCTATAATAACGTCAAGAAGAAAGCAAATCAATTTATTGACTTATTTTTTTGGTTTGAATGGTAGAATATTGTCTGAAATAAGCGAACTTAATAACAATGAACCCTAATATGGTAGGTACTCAATTGGTAGTAGGTATCTATAAATAGATTACAATAAGTTATTATGAAATATGCATTAAGACAGATAAGAAAAGATATAAGACGTGACTCAAGTCACAGCTATTGTGTTGTTTATTGTCGACTAATAGTTATTATTTTAAATGTAGGTAAACGTACGCCTAGTGTGAAATTGACCAACTTGAACACCTGTCAACTTCACAGCAACGAAGCACTAGTAAAGTTGAACAAATAGGTCAAATAGAATAATAGATAAAAACATTTTGATGATGCACGTTTTTCAAAATGGCTGCCGCGCGACACGCAGTAATGGCGTCCGGCCTTGGGCCATGTTCGCAATCAATTTATTATTCAATCTCACGTCGCGAATTGGTCCGAGGTCTGTGGTCCGTTGACCCCGCCACTCCATTCCACTCATAGCACAGTCAATTTGTCCGTATGTTGATAGACCAAATATACATACATACATGCGTTGTTAATTTCTGACGTTCGTTTTGTATAGTACTCATATTTTTTATGATATAGGCTACAGAAATAGTGTGATGGTTTAGTAATTTAGTTGATAGAGGAGGTTACCATCGCCTAGGAGGGACATAAGTAACGTAACAAGGGATATACTCGTAATTGCGCTGCTGACCTCGATTGGCTTATAAAGCGAAGGTGTGAGAATAGGAAAATGTCCTTTGACATCATCATAGTCGATGTTTGTTTGTGCGTTTGTGCACTCTAATCTCAGAAACGGATTAACCTATTTGAATGCGGTTTTCACTGATGTATTGTAGCAAATTTTCTTTAATATTTATTATTGGTTTTATTCCAATCGGTTTACAAACAAAAAAGTTAACACTTATGAATCTTTAATAATTCACTGAAACAACAGCACACGTGCCCACATTTCATTTTAATCTACAGCTGTAATAAAGTAGTTATTGCGGAGTGCTGCCCAGTTTATAACTGCGAAACGTATAGTGTAGTGTCCCTTGTCCCTATTATTTCGATCTTTATTTTATTGAAATGAAAGAATGCATTTAATTTGTTTCTACTTCGTTAGGTGGGAAATAAATTTAATTAGCTATCCTATCCAAGATAACGCAACATTCCAGAGGTCTACTACGGTCAGCGTGGCGTTGATGTCATTCCGACAGTCCGTTATGTCCTCTCCGAGAACAATAGCTGCTTTTGCGCTACTCGCCTAATGAGAAAATGTTTTGCAGTCGCAGACAATGCTGGCTACTTCTCATAGCTACTTTCATTATAAACATCTCTTCTGTGTTCGTCTTAGCCATGGTAATACTGATAGTAATCTTTGAGGCATATTTTTTTCTTACAGTTTATAACCGTTTCTCCCTTCACTTTATTTCTATAAAAATTGTCATTATTTTGAAAGCAATACATTGTGAATTAAATCAGAGATTAAAAGTGTTATCAACAAACGTTTAAATATTTTAGTAAGACATTACAAAAAATAGTTTCAGTAGTCACGAACCGCGCGGACTCGACCTCGATTGAAGGCTCATTAGCCGCGTGCAGTCAGACGAGTCAGTAATACGTACAGTATCACTACTCTACGCGTATACAAAACCGGTCCCATGAGTCCGCATGATTTATGTTTTTTGCTTTTATTTTTTCAATGGACCGGTTTCCCCACTCTAATAGTTTTTGTTGCTCTACCTGGATAACACGAAAAAGTAGTATCAGTTTTTTTGTTGTAATAATAATATTGAGCATTCCTTTTGTAGCGCTCGCGGACGTGGGCACAGCGAGGTACATACGTGATGCGATGGCGCTGTTGCTTCATTATATTAATGGACGCGACCGGATGAATACAAAGACGGGGCCTTTAAACTCCGCTCCGTGTAGAATGCGTGTTCCCCAGCCATACGTGGCGTGAAATTGGATTTATGAATATGATAGGGATCTTGGAATTACTCATTTACTTCAACTAATAGAATTTCTAAGTAATGGTAGGTACTTATATTTTATATTTATATTTTTTGACTTTTGAAGACATGTAACTATGCGAAACGCGTGTTCAATTATCAACTTTAATTGATCGTTCTACAAAACTACAAAAAGTAGTAGCAGGCAACCTTTATTTGACATTGAACAGACCAAGCCTCAAACACGCCCTATGGTCACTCCTTGTAACCAATATAACAGCCGCAATGTAATAATTCATTAACATTAATAAAGTAGGTGGTACACTCACAAATATTTGAATAAAATGATTACGGTCTCCTTTCCACCAAGCTATCATAAACTTAATTATTCTCTAGATATTAGGCTGTGTATTTTAGGTAAGCTGTTCCACACGTCACTCCATCGTATAAAAGCCAAATAAAAAACCGTTTAGTGATTAGTTTTAGAACCCTTTTGCTTTTGCGTCTTCAGATACGCCTGCGTTTAATATAAATAGGTTACATTGGTATTATTTAAGGTATGGTATTATCATTTTGTGTTTAAACGTAACAAACAATCATAGTTACTTTTGCAATTAAATATTATTATTACAACGGCGAAATAAGCGTTTTCCGTTAAGAATCTTCTTATCATCATCCACTTATATTTAGTTCAAGCGCAGGTACAGGTGAGGTATCTTATTATTGTAGATTCTGTGCCTCAACAACAACCAGTTTTTGTAGCAATTTTTTGTTGGAATTTATTTATTATCAGCCCGCAACATAATATACCACCTGCCGCTTAGGAACCGGTCGTTACCCGCTTCGAAAAAACTCCCCCAGCCAACAAAAGAGATTCCCAAACATTATTATTATTATCCTCACAACTTGCATAGCTTTTAGAAGTCGTTTTTGCATTGTAACAAAAAATGACCCCTTAGAAATGGCCAAAAAAAGTAAACAATTCTTTCTTTTTTTTGAATTTTTTCCAAAACTTATCCTATAGGGAATTTAAGATACTCGAATAAATATTCACTTTTATACAGTTATCTTTGAAATATCAGAATCAATAGGTATACATACATATGATATATCGAAAATTTAAATCTATAAAATATCATCATCATTTGTAATTCATTTAATTTTTAAATTTTAATAATTTCACAAAAAAAAAAAAAACAGAAACCACTAATTACTAACATTGTGGTAAATGAAAGGAATAGATTGAAAAACATTTATTAAATGTAGAAGAAAATCCTTTATTGTAACTAGGCGGAAACGCCGCAGAAGGGAGAGTAGGTACGTGTGGGATAATTATATTTATTATAATAAATTAGATCAGCTCGAAATATCTATACCCACAGAATCATAAATTTAAAAGATTTAGTTCATAAATTAAAGTTCTTTAAATTTTAAAGAACCCAGGATATTTAAAGAAGTGCCCTTAAATCAGGTTTTTGCTACAAATGCGCCTATTGTTGCACCAAAAGCAGACATTCGTTTTTAAAGAGGTTGGTTTATAAAAGATATCAGTAATTTGAAGCCTCACATAATTTTGTCTCGATCGAACATATAATATATCTGTCACGACTCTATTCAGTGTTCCGATCATGAAAGTATTAGGTAATAATAAATATCTAGGATATGTTAGTCAAACGATGTTAATAGATATCATGAACAATTTTTCAAATGTGAGTCAATATTTAATTAAAGCAACATCCTTTCAACCTTGTTATATTATACACAGTCATACATAATTCATAATAGTTATAATCTCACTTTATCACTATGTTTCTTTAAACATCATTTATTATCTAAGTAATCAGTGTTATCATTTTATAAAGTCGCTTATCGCTGTAATCAGAGAGCTCTTATCACAAATACTTCATGACATGCCCTCATTTATTAATATTGTTTGACATTTTTATTGTGATAATATTATTTATTGTGTTTTTAAAGGTGGTTTTAAGGAGTCATTAACATCGGTTCAAACAAATGTCGGAGTACTAAATCTTTATTGTAGGTTGCCTGTCGAACATCGTTAATAATTACTTATTTATTAAATATATTTTATCGAAGTTACATCTTTTACTTATACTGAACTTTCCTGTTAATAAGTTACATCAGCGATAACTGATCATGTTGTTAACAAGTCAAAGCAATAATCTTATTTTTACGTGATGATATATTTTTTTATGGCAATATTAAATTAATATTTGTCACAAAAGTAGAAACAAATATTTTAAGCCACATTTACGGTTGAAGTTATCTACAAATTGGATGTTTCACTGACAAACAACTTGTTCAAGGATATCAGAGGTTATTCAACAAGTGTCGTTTCTTCGAAGCCACCAGCCGTGTCTACGAATATCCGGTTCTCAAGTGTCGGGTTGCAAGCGGTTATGTGGTATTACTTTTTGGTATCGATTACTAATGAATCGGAAGTATCGTTCTCTTCATACCAACATTTATTAAAAGGAAACACTAACGCGTCTTGAACATCCTTTATCCTTGTATTGGTCCCAATACTATGCTGATATTATAAAGAAAGAAGATTAATTGTATTAATAAACTCAGAAACTACTGGGCCAATTTTAAAAATTCTTTCACCTATAGAAAGCTGCATATTCAAGCTGCATAGTAGATATTTTATTTGTTGACTAAAGTCTGATTTTCTTTCGTAATATTTAAATTTTATCATAATTATATATCTTGTCATTTCTTTGATTCAAACTAATTTGGATTTGGGTGAAACTTGACACTCAAATAGAGTTTGTCCTAGATTAATTAATGACTTTTTATCTCAATGCCTACCTAACTAAAACATTTTGAAAAGATTATTTATTCAATAGATGGCGTTAACATCTAGTGTGAAATAAAATCACGTATATCGAGTTGCATTTTGAAATGTCATATGATTGATGAATGATGATGATGTGATCTCTTTATAACGCCCCTACTGCCATTAACATAATGACGTAAACAAAATGTGGCTCGAGATTAAAAGTTAAACAAGTTTTCCGATGAAGTAAAACACTGCAGACAGTTGTCAAAGTTGTAAGCTCGAGGATAAATCTCAGTTTAGTTAGATATTGCCCCAACTGCTTCTGCAAAGTTGAAAAACTTCTCAAAAGAAATGCCAAACTTTTAATGCTCTTTCCTTGGTTTCGACTCAAGGGGAATGGAAATTTCATCAGCCGCATTTATACAATTCGTTTGTTCAGCTGTTTATGTACCTACGTAAAGAAATATATTTCATTTATTTAAATAGTTCAGGTAACTTGATTATATATTTCGTAATTTCTCTAGTCGTATGCTAGAGCTTCAAAATATAAGATACTTATGAATCATGAGTCTATATATACTTATATACTCTTTGATCTCTCCGAATCATGAAGTTTTTCTATCCGAAGCTTGGCAACTATCATAAACTCTATAAGTTCAAGAATTACCCAATTTTATTAGCTTAATGATTAATGAACTGCTTAATTTGTTAGACGTGCTAGAAAAGGATTGCTCAGGGAACAACACGAATAACATAAATGGCATGACATATCATATAAAATTTGTAAAGTGAATTGAAATAGGTACTGAGGAATAATTATTAATATTGTGCGATTATAGTTTACTGACATTATTATTATTAGTTAAATGACAGCCAAATTATAATCAACGTGAAACCTTGAAATAACCCAAATAGCAGATTCTACACGCTTTCTTCATTCATATTTATCTGTTTTACATCTTTCTTAGCTAATGGCTTGATCAGGCGATCAACACTCGATTTAGCCAAGTTCTATAATCACCCAGTTCTAAAAAAGTAATGACCCAATTCACAAATACATTCTAAAATATTGTTGAAACATGTTTTGAAAACTGTAAATATTATGTTAACTTATATTTGACTACTTTATCGTTATACAATGGAAGTTGATGTTAGAAGGTTATCGCTTTGCATGCTAATAAATAATAATGTTATGTAAGTATGAGACGCATAAATGCGACCGCAGTGACATTATGTGTTCTGTATACAAACTGATATGTCCCAGTCATGCCCTCTCTAATGTCAGATCAGATGACCGCCTTCCAGAGAAAAGTCGGCTATGTAAGATAAGTAAGTAGTCTGTTGACTTCAGGCGTGTCATGACCTTTAAGATGAATTATTTTGAAATCTGATCTGGGTTTACGTTTGCTCTCACTTAAATGATATAATTGATTAACGAAGGAATCTTTATACACTGATACAATTTATGACGCAGGTATAGACTATATAATATAGCCCACGTTGCTCGCTGATAATGTAGTTTTCTATAGGGGATTTTTTTTAAATCGGTCCAGTAGTTTTTGAGTTTATTCATTACAAACAAAAATACATATTTTTTTTATAATATTAATATAGATTCACAATTTTACTGTGAACATATTTATCAATTATCAAACTTGTCTTACATTGCTTCTTCACGCAGTTTATCTTCCTTTAAAATATATATTCTTCATAAAAAGGTCATTTGTCACATGTTTGTCACGGACGTCCGTTTTTAAGAATAGATAACACGGTTTTATAAAGATTACATTTTTAACTCATAACTTTGTTATTAATATTAATAAAAGTACCGGCTTTTTGTATACTGAAGCTGATTTTACCGAAAGAAGAAATTTTTGGCCCCTCTTAGTATGTAATATTTACAATATGTACAATCTCTTGAAGTGTATAAAAGGACTCTTTTATATACCGTGACATTACTCAGATAATCCAAGATTAATTGCAGCAATTAAAAACATCTTGGTCAAGTTTAAGCTTTTTAATCTATCCGGCTGGTTGTTGCATTTGCATAATATTATGTATCATTAGAATTAATTTATTGCATAATTTAAAACGTTTCAAAGGTCCATAAAAAATGATATAACCGTGAGAATTTAATGTATCTTTTACGTATGATCGGTCTTTAGAACCATTGAATTAGGGCCTCTTTCACCATATCTGAGTATAGTGTCAAGTAGGCTAACCGCCATTTAAAGTCACCGGTTACCGGTAATGATGGAGCTGATATACCTTTGTTTGTACTGTAAAAGTCCCAAACATTAAAAAGAAAATAATAAAAAATTCGCTTATCGAAGGATGCAGTAAACCGAGTGCATAATTTAATAAAACATAAAATTATTTCTAAAAGTAACTAATCAAACTTTACTTGTAGTTGGTGAAAGAGGCCCTTAGTTATTTAAATTTTAATTACTTTTACTTGGATTTTGTTCCGAATTTTTCGAATCATATATTTAAGAATCTCCATTTAAAAATCATTGACTATTTTCTAAAATATTTATTTAACACTAACGACCCGCCCCTAGCTTTATACGGATGCAATTTTTCGAACAATTTTTACAATTTTTCTCTTCATAATAACCTTTCTGTGACTTCAACGAAAATAAAATAAAAATGCTGATTTAGTCGGCTGGGCCACTTTCGCTTAGCAACCAGTTAGCAACACATTTAGCGATTCATTTTTATTTATATAGATAGATATATCGATGTATAGATACCATAGAAATAAACATCTTATGTAAACATTCGTTCAATCATTCCTATTCGTTGTATAACATGTAGATAACATTAAATAAATACACATAATACAGGATCGTTTTAGTTGTTACGAAAGCTTTTCCTTCAGATATACCTACCTAATATACTTATAATGTGTAATTTTTTTTTAGCTAGGTACTTATAGTATTTTAAAATCAAATCAAAATATTTGTTTATCAATTAGGTTTCTCCAAGAAACTCTTATGATCGTCATTATAAATTTAAATTTACCTGTGTTTCGGAAAAAAAGCCAAGATGACGAGTATTTTTAGTGATTTAAATTAAATTAAAAGACCTAGTATGTTTTGTATCACTAGATTTAAGATAATATCAAGATTAGACTAACTGGATTTCATAACAAATTTCTTGATCGAGTGAAACTTTCATCTATTGAAATAAATCGTTTGCAAGTTATCTATTGAAACGATAGTGTTTGCATTTGCAATGCGCTTGTACGGGTCACTTAGCTCAATTGAATGTAACTGACCCTGCAAACGGCTCTATACTTAGCGTTATTTGCACACATATTCGTGCTGTTTTACTGTCCATTAAAATAGCTGCAGACTTTGGTATTAGAATTTATTACATGTTACGCAATCACCTGCCTATTTACTCGTACACTGTATTGTGGAATTACTGCGTACATTCAGGTTAAATTGCCACTAAAATATGCTGTCAGACTGCCCTGATTCTCGGAATATAGTAATTAAGATCAGTATATTTTGTAAAAGAAGAAACAAATTTTTTTTTTTTTTTTTTTTTTTTTTATTATGGTTCACAAAACTGGTATACAATTCCATGTACAAGCAAATAAGAAAAAACAAGAACATACAAATACAGCAATTAATTCGGAATGTAACCTACTACATGTGAACACTACATACAAACATAACATACATAAAATCGTACTAGACAGTTACAACAGAACAAACAATTAAACAATAATTATGAAGTTACACATTTATGAATTGATTTCCTTGCTGAGACTACAGAACCATAGAATAAATCAAACTCGTTTCGAATTCCATTCAATATAAGAAACAATAATAACATTTATGATTACAATATTTAAAAAAGCTGTATGTTTATGTATACTATGTTTTTATCTGCCAACTCCTACGAATTCAGAATTTTCTAGTTACTTGTTACTTAGTAAATTGTAAATCTACAAAACTCAATATTTTCCCCAGATGCTTGCTTAAATCGAAACAGTCCCAGTTGATAAATCTTTTCATATTCTGTTTGATCACCGAAGCATTATTTTATATAATTTTTCAATGATCAGAATTTAAATTGGAAGTAATAATAATATATTTTAAATATGTTTTAAATAAACAAAATTGCTTTTGTGTCATAATTATCTTTTACGATGTCAGTAAATTCGATACTTATTTTAATGAATATATCAATTGCCTATAATGTTTTACATTTTGTTATATAACTTTGAATATTTCAAGTTGTTAAATATTAAATAGTATAAATTAATGAATATGCAATTTATAAGATCCGACCACAGCGTAATGACTCGCTGCTCGTGGAGATTATAGAAAGTACGTAACACTTACGAGAATGCTTTCTACATTATTATGCCATCAATCTAGCATCGCTACAATGGCTCCATCGCATCTGTCATATTCAATTATAGCTGCGAGGGTGCGTTGACAGATCGCCGTACCTCACAGCTACACGCGTGTCCAACTAATAAGGATGGAGATATTTATCCTGATGACCTAAAGATCTAACTACTAGAGTATTCATGTCACGCAATTTACGATTCTTACTAATAAAATTATTTGCGGTTGCTACGAGTAGGCTTGCCGTATGTTAAGTAAACAGCATAATAAACATGCTCCTGCCATATGTCGCGGAACCATAAAATAAATACGTTTTTAGACGTATCTCATAAAATCAGCACGTAAGATTTATTTATTAGTACACCGACGCCATCCGACGCGTTCCGGCTTCACCAAGGTATATCCAGATGCACATAGGTTATAATAAGTTTATAACCTATGTGCATCTGGATATTGTTACTTTCGAAGAATTTTTGAAATAATTTCAATAATTCCCGAGATATTAGTACAACGAAATTTTACTAATTCCGCTCTATCTCTCCCCGCTTCCGCTCTTTATTAAAATTAGTATAGAATCTAAATATAATTTGTCATACAATGCTATTTATACAGTAGCCATGAATATTAATATTAGTTAATTGGCTCAATTGGCTTTATTTAGTATGAATATCAAATCAGTCTGACTCGGACAGATTTGTGAAAGCGGTTAGCCATTATACCAGCCACTTTGCTCGCGCCATCTACTGATAGTTCAGAAATAGAAATAAAGTTGAGCTAATATCACACAGAAACGTGTTTATAGTCACGAGTGTACAATGGCTGTAAAATGAGACTTATGTTATATAGTGTAGTGTTTAGTTTAGGTATATTGTGTCTTAGCAACAGCCTGATGATGTATCAGTCTGTCATTTTTTTAACAACGTTTGTGAAGTGGTTGCGAGGTTATAAAAAACTTAGTACATTGCAACGGTTTTAGACGATATAAAATTTGGTTTGTGAATAGTAAAATAACTATAAACCATTTATAAAATATAAAACGTCGATAATGTGTATAGTTTCTTACTTTGTATGCCAAATTTTAACCAAATATGTTCAATCGTTTACGTATATTATATCATGCGAAAGTGTAAGTTTGTTTGTTTGTAACGATTTCACATCTTAACATCTCAACAGATAATAATGAAATTGTGCATACACGTTATCAGGAAAACAAAAAAATAACATTCAGAAAAAGAGATATCAATTAATAAAGAGTAGGTACTGTTCCCTAGGCATCATCTAAAAATAATTATAAATTCAATGCTTAATAAAAATATCTGAGCAAATTTTTTTTTATCTCGGATGAAATCGCGGGCACCAGACTAATTAATTTTCTATTGAGTTCAGTAATAAATGTTTAGGTATGTTAAAATCGGGCAGCATTCATTTATACATTCGATAGCTCACGCCCCTGATAACCTTCCAAGATATAAACGCATATTGAACGGTCAGTCTTAATTAGTTCACAACTTGACTGAATTTACTTAGGTACCTAAGTAATAATCTCCTCTTTGACATAAATTAACTTGAACACTAGACTACCCTGAATTCCGATCATGAAATTCGTTACTAAAATATTAAATAACTAGCGCAATTTATATACACAAACATTTCTCGTTTATCACTCTTTTCATTATTGAAAACCATATCAAAATCCGTTGGGTGGTTTAGAAAATGTTGAATAAACATCCAGAAGCAGAGAGCGATATTTCTAACCTAGGAGAGCGATTCAGGTAATTACTGGTTTTTAATATCAACCATGATCAGTGAAGATCTTTTTAATTTATTGGACACAAGGGTACGTAGCCATTTTAGAAATTAAAAACATAATGAGATTTTTAATTTTTTCAAAATTTTAGCTTTCATTGTTTCAATCTTTGCTCGTTTGAAATGTAAATTTTTAAAAAGGACTCTTAAAAAGTGTTTATTGTGAGGTATTAAAAAAACTACATTTTCTATCCTTATAATAAAGAGAAACTTTAAATAAAGCATACGCTTACCTTCGTCTTCATTTATTACCACCACTCACTGTAAACAACATATAAATATAGCGGAAGAAAAAGTTTTAAGCGGTTGAAAGCTAAATTTCAAAGAAAATATTGCAAAGTTTGCACTTTGCACTAAGTTTAATCTTCATCAGAACAAAGACGGCTGTGACTCTTTCGAACAAGTAGCGTGCTCCAATAAACTTCTGAAGTTCTGTCAGACTTACAAAAACGTTATTATTATAATTAATTATTACATGGGAAGAAACTAGTTATCTATGTTAACCCTTTTAACCCATTTATTAAAGAGATGTTGTTAAAAGTAAAATTCTTTTGATGGTACAGAAAAGCATTAATGATTCAAAAAAGCAATTAATGAATATTGCTTATAAATGTTGCATGTAATGAAGACAGTAATAAATGAAAAATACAAAAGTATTTTCAACTTTCATATCATATCACAAATGTCTTTAGATGATTGAAAAGGAAAGAAAAAATGGCAAATGAGTGAATCTAAATACATAGTTAATAAGGAAAATATAAAAAAGAAAGATTTTTCGAAAATCTAATATCGATTGATCTAAAATCGATCGATAAGTAATTGGTTTTTAAATCATAACATTTATCACGTTATAATCCCTAGTAAAGGAACCCTATTTGTAAGTTAATAAAATAATATCAAAATTACTTTGTAACGTGATTGGCTCGGAGGTCAACGGTTAATTTCCCTTGTGGTTCATCCTATTTGTAACCAACGATGATTGACCCAATTACTACTTCATTTGTTGAACTGGAATGGTCTTGTGATGAATTCATAAATAAATTCGTTAAGGATGAGCGTCAGATAATGAGTGAATATAACCGCCATAATTTATATACCATTTTACCACCATTATTGCGAGAATAACAACAATTACACCATGTATATTAAGCTAGGAAAATAAAGAGAAACATACATTATGTATATAATAATAATATTACCAACAACATTTTCCACGAATTAGTAAACAAACTTTATACAAAGAGGATATACAAAAATACACAAATAAAACATCCAAGGAAGAAAAAACAAAACAAGCTCATTGGACTAAAACATTATTAACTTAATAACATTTCTGTACTAGTTGAAAATTTCTATCGCGTTCATTTGATCTTTTTTATTTAAAAAAAGCAATCTCTCTGTAACAATTCGTAATATCAACAACAACTCCAATAAATCAATGTTTGCGACAAAAATACACGGTTCAATGTTGACGTCAATGGGTTTGACGCAGTTGCGGTAGGTGTGTGGATAAATCAATACTAATCAGTACTTGGAAATAATCTGATGTGAAACTGTGAACATTGTTTGTTTCGCTACATGTTTTTATTACAGATCATATAAAAAATGATAGACAAACATCAAATTACAAAATGATAGTGACACTGAATACTCTATATATATCGTATATTATGTACCTAGTTCAGATCAATGGGGTTATTTCATAAATGAAAATTTTCAAGAAGTAAAAAAGCGATCAAACTTAATTATTATTTCATACTTTGATAACAAAAATAATTCTAAACTTATATATAAATTGTACAATAAGACAGCTTCAGATAACGACTTAGATATAACTTATAATGGCATCTAGCGATGCAATTTAATTCTGGGAGTTCCTCGTGTATCTATCTCTCTTTCTATTAGTAAAAGCCGTATCAAAATCCGTTAAGTGATTAAGAAGAAGTCAGAGGCGGAGCGAATATGTATATTTTATAACTTGGGTTTAACACTGACCCTCTCTTGACATCCAAAAAATAAAATTGCTTGCTATGCTTTTGCACGTTAAGCCGAAAAAATTAAACATTTCAATGGACTATAAATTTATAAAACCATGGACCAATTGTTTTGACTCATGAAGGACGAGTTTAAGAAATTAACTGCCGACCTTCAATAATGGAGAGGCACATAAAGACGCAGATTAGATTTAAGCTTTCAAGTCTATTTGCACAAAAGCTTGGGTTTTAGTGCAATGCACCAGTTGTCGTCATTATAAAGAGACGTAGACATTTATATGAGACTATAAACGAATGCCTGTCGTTTGTTTTATCATTCACGAGGGACTCATTTCTCAAGACTTAACAATGTTTACTGGAAACCCGTTTGGTTGTCATAAATTCCTGAGACGATAAATCGTTGTCTGTGTAGTACGCGGGTACAATTTCACGACGAGAACACGTACTGCGGTACTGTTAGCTACTAAATTACTCTTATATTCACCGGTTTCGCGGGCGAATTGCCAGAAATACCAGGAACTATCTATTACATATACGTTCGCATTTTTTCTCACTCGTGTTTAAATTAATGGCTATCTACATGCTTTATTTAATGATTTTTAACATGCCAAGGTCACGGATCTTTACAATACATTAAAATATTTTCTTGTGTATCTATTCTCTAGACTACTAATGTTAAAATGCGAAAGTTTGCGAGAATTGATGTATGTTTGTTACTCTTTCACGTAAAAACTAATAAACGGATTTGGATGAAATTTGGTACACAGATAGTTTAATACCTGGATTAAATTTTTATTCTGAAAAAAAGGTTAAGTTCCCGAGGGATCGTTTAAAAGTATAAAAAATGTGGCGCCACTGTCACCCTCGTCACAGCGATAAAGATGTTATATAGATGTTTTCTCAGGTGTTATATTTTTCAACGTGGGCGAAGTCGCGGGCACCAGCTAGTTATAAAATAAAATCGCTGTCCGTTTTTGTCTACTTCCCCCGCTGTGTTTGTGTATATAATTCGCAGAAAAATCCGTGGGTATTTTCTACTTTAAACAAGTACATGGTATCTTCCATGTAACGAATGATAACTAAATATAAAACATATGCAGGCTGTTATCTCTATACGTGTTCAAGAGTGTTACGATAAATAGTTGTAACGAAATTTTTCTTATCATTTAAACCGTTTGCTATCATAAGTTGACTTAAGATTGCGAAATGGGTCATTGTAATTGAATCACTTTTCCGTTTTATCATAAATTATTATAACCAGTTCTAGAAATCGTGTTTTATACCTAACATTACGAAAAGTACGTTTTGATTTTAATTTAGATTTTCAAATATTTCATCAAGTAAATTTTCTACAGAGTAATAATTTGTTAGGAAATGTCATCCTAATACTCAATAAGTTAAATAGTATTAACAGAATAAACCGCAAAATTCTGCTTTAATTTCATTCCCGAGTCATTGATACATATATTATATAATTTTATTGTGTTATATAGATATCATTAAAATTCACTCAGTTTTATTTCTTTTTCAACGTCGTTGTTGCATCAAAACATTGACATTGACTTTAACATTGAAGAAGATCAATTAAGACAATTTTAAATATTACGTTTATTATAGCTAACATTCACATAGCCAAAGTCACATAAATTATAACTAAATTAACAAAAAACAAAAGTAGAAAGTAAAATTACTGCAATTTGTAAGATTCTTCACAGCTGGGCCAACCAACTCGAGTCGGCTAAGGCCGGCCGACTCTAGTAGACTATGGCTGGACACACTAATAACATCAAAATTCTTGTGAGTTAAATCGCGTGTTCGAATTTCGAATCACGCTCGCATCAAGAATTGATTTTTCTGCGAGTTTTTAGGCACCAACAGCACCATTGTCGTGCAGGAGATGTGAAAAAAGTCTTAAACTTTTCAATCATAAATGAACGACTAATTGACCTGATTATCTTGACAGTTACGATCGCGTGAAACCGCGTGTGCGTGGTATGTCAATTCGTGGGAAACGATTGACATGCAAGGTAGACAGACAATGGCTTATTAGACAGATACTGTGATATAATAACGCTTCGCATTGGCTTTTTATTGCTGTTGCTAGAAGGTGCAGTATTCACACGCACATTGTAACGTTGATTTCCGTATTGTGAACAGGATTAATGGCGTAAATACTTAGTGAACACGTTATTCAAACTAGAGAATTCGCGTTTTTACCGGTTCAGTCCGATCCGTCATGCACTTTTCATTTACTTTACCATTTATTTCATTCAAAACTGACGGACTGCCGCTGTCTACCTTCTCCGCCTTTGTCAGTTCAACAGACTTTTAAGCCGCGAGTTTTTTGTTTTTCGTGTCCTAAATCGCATAGTAATGATGACCAAATACCATTAATTAAATACACCAAATAAATAAACTACACGAACCGTTATGCTGCAACACCAGCTGCTTTAGAATGACGTTTCATTTGCATATTTAATGAGGAAATAGCTGAACGATATCAAAGGAAGAAATTGAATGTGGGAACACAGCCAGATGGCTCGTTCCCTGCTGACTGTCACTCTGTTATTTAGTTTACGTCCCACTCACGAGGTCGACTTTAATTATTGCCACTGCGTTTTACATAGATGATGTCAACGCCTTTGCAAGTACATCTTTGCATTCATTGATGTACCTACCTATATTTATTCTTCAAACAGATCTATATTTATCTAATCCTTTTATATTGACGATGTTAGAATTTCTGACATTTGGTGCGACATTTTATATGATGTTGAATAATATTAATTATCATTTTTTTCTAACTTCCAGTGCGTTTTACATTTGCATTCATTGATGTACATACTTATGTTTATTCTTCAAGGTGATATATTTATCTAATCTTCTTTATATTGCCGATGTGATAGAATTTCCTATAGCAAGCGACATTTGATATTGTGGTTGAATAACTTTAATTATAATAATTTTTGTTTGTGGAACATAAAATATTTTTGAAATATTTTTGACGATCTCATTTAGTTCCGACGCATAGATACAATAAATACAATGCCAACTTAATCCTAAAAATATGACATTATATCAATACTGTTAGATTTATTTATAGACGGTGTTTATCGAATTGCAATTACGAATGAGAAAGAATGTCGGATGCGGCGCTGAACTTGGTCAAGGCGAAACTAATTCGTGGCAGCACGCCAACTATCAACTCTGTAATGAATAGCTATTTGTCAAAATCTCATTCTTTTGTTAAGAAGCCATTATTATAATTCTGCTGAATTAATATTAGTAGTTGTACCTTTAATAGTAGGTACCTTCATACCTTGATTAACAGTAGTGATAATTTTTGAAGATGCAGGTTCTGTAAAAATTCAGATCAACTTATATTGTTATTTGTTAAGAGATTATTATTCTTATATAACTAACTGTTATTATTATCATTATATATGACTAACGCGCCGCCCCCGGCTTGCACGGATTTTTTTTTCTGCAAATTATATATTAAAACCTTCCTCTTTTAACGCTCCTTCCATTACTGAATACCGCATTAAAATCCATTGCGTAGTTTAAAAGATCTAAGCATACTCGTACATACGAGAAGCGACTTTGTTTTATACTATGTAAGGAAGAAGAAGAGATGGTTTATACTAATATATTGTGATGTATAGTTAATTAACATATTTAATGACAATACTGTGCTTTAGTAGGTATTGATTTCCAAAGTTATACCGCCTTGGTTTATTTAATTATGCATACTAATAAAGTTAGGCATTTTTATTGCTTTTTTTATACAGAACAGGTGGAGCGATGCAGGTGGATATTGTAATTTAGTATTATTTAGTCGACACTTAAACATCCTGCCACGCACAAGCTTTAAATCTTTATGAGGTTTATATATATATATATATATATATATATATATATATATATATATATATTTCGATGTAAAACTAACCGTGAAGTTAATTTTAACATTACTTTATTTTCTATATCGTGCCAAAAGCTAACTGTATCTTTATACTGTTTGAAATAGTTATTAACCTATTCGCTAGACCGTATCCTATTCAATTTGCAATGTTTTGCCTAATGTCACAATATGGTGGCGCAGACGATAAAATTTTGTGTTTAGTAAGGAAATTAATGCGGCATCGCGAATCGCTTGGCCACACTCCAACAAGAAGATATGGTTGCTTGCTTCTCGTATCTCAAGGACACTATGATTTTATGAGTATTTAATGTTTATTTAGCTGATTGGAATTGTTTACTACGGTGAACTTATATCTATTTAATATATTCTATTATACAGGATATTGAAACGGGTTTTATTTTTATGGCGCCAATTGATTCTGTTATTTATAAAGATCAATTGACCCTATGGGACCGAGGTTAAAACTAGAAACTTCAAAAGTTGCCAAAAAACTCTTACATACATTTCTTACAGAATGATATTAAAAATTATTGTGTGTGAAAATCGTATCAAAATTCTTTGTGTGGTAGCGAATAACAGACAGCCAGATCCTGTTAAGCGATTTCAATTTATACTATACCTATTAGGATTAGAAAAGGTTTTTTTGTAAAAAAAAATGAGTACCTACTTACATATGTTTTTATTGCCGTAGCATTAGTTTGATGATTAATTAAATCTACTGCTTGTTCGCGGTACCGGAACACTTTGAATTAATGAATGCTTTAAGTAAAAAAGTAATTTAAACTAAATGTTTATATTGGAGTACAAAAAGTTAAGTCATTAAAATTTTAAAAAAAGAGGTTAATAGTATATGTATTTCCTTTTTTAACCATAGGTATAACTTTTTATATACCTATCGTATAACATATTTTATGTCAAAAATTTGTAGCAAATAACTTGTGTACACAATATAAGATCCATTTTATTACACCTATTTCACAGCCTCGTTATATGAACGATAAACAAACATTGTAAAACTGTGAGTCAACTTTCGTTGAATTGGTTAGGTAATTTGCAAACTTGGAAATGGCATTCGCAACACGATATTTCATCGTCCTCAGCAGAATATTGCGAGCAGAAACTCGCTTTGTTTTGAACCAAAAATATTTATTTGTTCGCCATAATAAGTTCTAAACTTAGTTTACTGACATTATTTCTGCTGAATAATTTGTTGACCTATGACTAATATGAGTATAGTGACTCATTAGGTTTATAATTTTATTACAAAATATTCTTATGTAAATCGATGGTAAATACCTTTTGCCCACGCCTTCATCTGCGCCCCTTTTTCTTAAGTATTAAAACAATTTATTCTCTATTGCTTATTTATTATTGTCAGTCGTTTTATTTTCATTTTTAAATGATGCCTCGGAAACAGTACTTTTTTCTGGATGAAAGGTACCCTAAGTATGTGCTTTTCAGTATGTAGTATTATTGACCACGTGTATGTATGCGAAATTTCATGATGATCGGTTGAGTAATTAAGGCGTGAAAGCATTACAAACAAACAAACTCACTTTGGCTTTTATAATATGCTGGCTTTTATAATTTTATTTATTGTATCTTGAAACGGACGAAAATAAATGCATATAGGCCTCTCTCTCTACAATTATTTATATCGCATTAGGATTTATAATGACGCCGCTAGCAATGTATAAAATGTGACTGAACTCATCCTTCGAGCATCGTTTTTTATTATTCGCACGTTCTCAGTGTCAGACTGGCAATAGAGTTGGATGTGCGCCAACAACACTCGGTGCCGGTGGCTAGTGGCTACGGTAATCTCATTCCAAGTGCTAATAGTTGATTGATTGCTTCCCTTCTATGTAAACGACCCGATTGACCTTTAAACGCAACATTATGATGAATTTATTAAAAAAAAAAAAAAAAAAAAAAATGTTACTTTACTTACTATAATAACATATTAGGTTAGTTTTGAGTATGTTTTTGAAATAGAAATAAAGACGACTCAATTAGAACAAAACATTTCTTGAGTGTCTTAAATTACGGTTTGTAATATAACTAGCGACCCGCTCTCGACTACGCACGGATGACTGATGCATTTTTTTTTTCAATATTGTTATTTTACTTACTAAAATAACACATTAGGTTAGTTTTGAGTATGTTTTTGAAAGAGAAATTAAGACGACTCAATTAGAAGAAAAAAAACACTTATTGAGTGTTTCTTAAAAGATTTGTAATAATTATATATAACTAGCGACCCGCTCTCGACTACGCTACAAATTATATACACAAACCTTCATTGTTTATCGCTCTTTTCATCAGTGAAAACCTTATCAAAATCCGTTGGCTGGTTTAGAAGAAGTTAGTGGAGAAAGAGACAGAGACGGACAGCGACTTTGTTTTATAATAAGTATAGATATAATATAGATAATAATGTGTAGATTAGATGTTTTGATATATACTCAAGCTCTCAGTAGAATTGTACTTTTTGTAAAATTCAAGGAAATACTTCCCATTATTTATCATAGATAAAAATAAAGTGATTGTGGGTAAGCACCTAATCTATGTATATGGTTTTGATAAAATTTTGATAACACCATATAGGTACATATAAACATTTCTTATGTGTGAAAATAAAGTTAAAATTTTCTGTTACACAAAACGTTTTTAAACTTTATTCAAAAACTTTTTACATAAAATTATTTTTATTCGTAAGTATAAAACTTTCCTTTCCACTTACACAGTTGGGCCCTTAAATTTCTTCTTTACAACGTTTCGGTCATTGAAGTCGAAGAATTTAGTTTGGCATCTCTACCTTGCACTGTCGATAAATTTAAAAATACAGAAAGTTGTTTTCACGTTCACAGCTTTTACACACTTGAATTTTACTGCTCATAAAAAGTTGTATGGGCTAACACTACCTAAAAGCTTAGACGACAATGTTTCAGAACAGACATACCTATCTACCAAAATCTTAATTAAACTTACGGAAGTTTAATGATTCCAATATAATGTTTGTTATTATGAAAATAATAATAAAATTATGTTAACATTTTGGAGTGATTTACCTATAGGATAAGCATATAATAAGCGAGGAATAAGTGTTAATTTTATTAAGGTAATGACATCTGGTAGGCTAAGGTTACGTATATTTGTATTTATCGTATTATTAAATGTGACAGGTAAGCTGACGGTCCATTAGTGGCTACCGTCGCCTAGACACAAGCTACACCAGTGAGGGTACCAAGCGCGCTGCCGACCCAGCAAGAATTTGATTACGGCACGCTTGAAGAATTGTATTGTCGGTAATTGGAAACATCTCAGAAGAAAGATTGTTCCGAAGTTCACGTGTCTGCGGGATTAAGTTTCTACTTGTCCGGACTGTGTGCAGCGGCACCTTATCAAGCTTATTGCTCGTCAAATAACAAAACATCAAAATGTTTACCTATGCCTCCTACTCATTGCATTAGAATCTAATGCAATGTGTAGGAAGCATAGGCATTTTTCGTCGTACGCATCTAATCATTAGTGTACGAAAAATGTTGGCTCACACCCAGACACTGTATTGCTTTCAACACATCACACATATATAATTTGATGGCTGCCACATGTTAATCCTTTAACATGATATATTTGAATTTAGTACCTAATGGTTAGTTTGAAATAAAACAGTTTTTAGATCAGATCAGATTAACAAGAATTTTATTGAAAATGTTATGATATCTAATAACAATTTCCGTGACATGAAATCTAATATTTTCGAATACTTACTTACGTTTTTTTACTCTTCTTCTAAAAGGTCACGTCACATTTTAACGATAGGCGTCAGTAGTCAAATGTGTACCATTATACCGCATAAAAGTATCGGATGTCAACTTCTTTTATTACAAAATGTGGAATGTTTTTGCTCTCTTTAAAAGTCTCCTATACTTTATTATTATTTGACGGCAAAAATCTTTGCTCGAAGCGCATACCTTCTTTTGTAATATGAAAAACAGATCTGCTATATTTTAAATTCTGGTAATGCGTTACAGAGACAAAAATTTAGATTTAAAATTTTTCAATGGATAGTGTTTCACATGTACTTAAATCAAAACAATGCAAATTTGTAAGTTTAATTTTGGCCTCAATTAAAAAGTGGAACAGTTAAAAAGCAAGAACAGAAGCCAATTTGAGCAACTTCATAAATATTAACCAATGTTGAACTTCCGTCGTTCCAATTAAAGTTCGATCGCGTAAAACACGCTCCCACTCTCCCCCTTCATACACACAAGTACATTTCGCCCCATTCGCTCCTGCCCAGGCTTTTAATGAGTTTCGAGCTTAATTTACTGTTATTGTTTCACCCAGTGGCCGTGGATTGGAACTTGTTACAGCCATTGAATACAAACTGAAAGTTAGTTTAATGGTCACGTTTCTGATAAATGTGGATACGATTTACTAGAATTTAACTAATAGAGAGTAGCACATGTTTGAGTAATATTGATATCAAGAGGATATTTTGTCTTCAATGATAACCTCAGCGTACTTTGGTGTGTAATCTAACTCCAATAAGTTAGATTACGCAAAATTAATCACACCAAAGTACGCCGAGGTTATCATTTTAAATCGAAAAAATTAATCAAATTTAAAGGCTGCAATTTAAAATTTAAAATTTTGTCCACTTTAGGGGCATTACATTTAGGTAAATCTACATAAGTATGTATTTATTTAAAAAGTCTAAACCGAAAGTTAGTCTATTGTAAAGGTCTATTCACGTCACACACTTTTAGTGCTAGCGCTTTATAATACTTTATTAGAAGGCACATAAATCACAATTGAATTTAAAATTTTAAGAGCTAAAGAATGTGAAATTTAATAAAAACTGAGGCTGATATAAATTTAGAATTACATACTAAAATATGCAAAATTTCATCATTCCATACTAAAAATGCAAAAGAAAAAAAGATAGAAAAATATATTTCATATCTTTTATTCATGTCCATTCCATCGTGTCGTGGTAGATTTTTATAATTATAGCATTGCTCTTACGCACAAAGAAATGAATCATGCAATAAATTCCATTTTCAACATTGATTTTAAAGAATAGTTTGGAGATAATAACGCAAATTGGCGATCAATCTTCCTTGCACGAAGTTATATTGGAAATGTAACCAACGGTTATTGCAAAACTTGTTTGTGATTGCGATCCAGTTCGAAATGAATGTTGTTATCGAACATTTCTTAACCTAAAGTGACGACAAGACTTCTTAAAACTTTCCGGTCCTCATCAACTTCCTTGGGGTCAGTAATCAATTCTCCCAAACTTTAGGTATTCCGTAACAACTCAATTTATATTAGTCGAAAGCATCCAACTAACTTGCAGAGAAGTTCAATCTTAGTAACTTATTTATCAATCTGTATACTAACCAAAGTCCAACATAATTGCACTTGTTGTTTTAGTCCAAATTGAACTATTAATTTAATTAGTTCATTGCTTAAGCGATTATTAATATGGACACATAGTTTTGTTAATTAAAAAGTTAATAAACATCCTCCTATGCATATCAATAAACTTAGCTGTCATATAACACGAGTATTGTTAAGATAAATTTCACAGAACGACGCCACAGGGGTTTACTTACTTTCTTGTTGCGCAATTTCCATTGTTCTCTTGCTAGTCTATTGTATGTGAAATAAAAGATGCTAATCAATTGTTTCATATTGAGATGCATTTATTGTGCAATATAATATGTTGAAAAAGATGTAACTGATTTGACGTAAAAGTTAGTAATTGAATTGAAACTCTTTGAAGAAGACATCTCCTAAGCTCGTCAGAGCAAAGCTTCCAGTCACAAATGTTAGTTTAAATTTAATTGTGAAAGTTATTTTAGATATTCCTCAGGATTACTGAGATCTTGTCAAGAAAGTAATTAAGGCTCGTATTACCGAAGTTTGCGTACAGTGACAAACTTGCAGATTATCTACTTCCAGTCATTACAGTTGTGAGGGGACCGAGTTTCAGTCGGGACAAGTTTGCGCTTCGAACTTTGTTTAACTCTGTAACTCTGTAAGTAGCCGACTTTGGAACTTCTTCTGCAATTCCAGAAATTTCCTGAAATAACTTATTTATATTACATACTTCACTTGCCAAATAATTTCTGCTTTAAACTGAGTATTTAAGTTTAAGTTTAAGTTTACTGTTGAGCATTATTATGTCGAAAAAATATTGCTTTATTATACCATCCATACACGATCCAGCTTTGATTGGCTTGATTCAGCCAATTGGATGATGTATGATTGTCATTTTGCATGACAAGTTTGGCTGTCATTCATAATACGTACGGAATGTATTCAAAAGATTAATCGGTATAATATGTTATGCTCGTTATAAAGTACCTAATAAAGGCCTTTAATTCACTAAAAATTTTAATTCGCAAATAGGTATATTTATCGCTCTACTTTTTTGATAGTCCTCTGAAGTGTCATAGAAAGTTTGTTCAAGATTTGAAAATAATAGAAGCGGAAACCATGGAGTGGAACTTTGTCAATTTTGTCTCCCGTCGCGCGAGTTTGAACCGTTCCGTTTTAAAGGGGTGAGAGTGAGGGAACGTTGGGTGGGGTGGGCGATACACCAACTCCTCATCTCCTCTTCGGTGTTCGCGAATACCGCTCAAAGTTTCCTACGTAATTGCTGTCTGGCTGCGAATAAACTTTGTATTACATTACCTAACTTAATTTATAGTATCTTCTTATTCATTACTTTAAGTTAGTTTTGTGTCTCAAACGACTGAAGTTATTGTTGCAGTTGTGCAATTTGAATTTGCGTAAGATTGTACTATTTTTAGTCTGGATACTAAAATGACTTACCTACTAATTCTCTAGACTAAGTCCGACATTAAAATACATTAATGAATACGTTTTTTACTTCATTAAAATATTTATTAATGTATTGAGTAAAAATAGATTCAGTCACGTTTGATTAATCGTGATCGCGAACATTTGTTATTGTAAAAACGCTCGTGTTTCTCTTGACCTTGATTTGCCTCGCGAATATCTATTCTCTTCGAATAGTTACAAGTAATATTGCTTTCGAAACCATCTGCTTCGACTGACATTAGTTTTGTGTTAACAATAACATATTAATCAATTAACACAACTCGTTTACCCTTATTGAAGGAAATTGGAGCAGTCAGGACCTGTAAATCTTCCTAAATGCTCGATCACGATATTCGTGATGCCGAGTTTATACTTAGACATATTCAAACAATACTTAAAGTTGAAAATAAATGTTAGATTTAGTCTTGTTACACGATTAATCATCAAAAATTTGTCGCTAATTGACTCTGAACTTTACTATTGAAAAGGTCAAATGGTAGTTTATCAAATAAACAACGTATTATAGATTAAACTAAGAGTAGATGGTCTCTTAGTCATTTGTCTAAATATGCTTATCAATGTTAAAGTATCATGTATGTCTTGATCGTTTTAATGTTTCGAAATAAGAATGAATTGATAAATAACGGTTTTATATTTTTGCTAAAGCATACGCCGCTTGGACGTGTATTCCTTCACGAGCGAAATCCATTTATTATTAAAATCGTATGTATGATAACGATAAACCAACGAGGTCAAACGAGAGCCTGCAAAAAATAGAAACTCTGGTTTTACTGCGCGTGACTAAAGCCCCGATGCAGGCAACATGGCGTATACATCTTTCCCATTCTAACTACTGCAAACAAATATCTACTGTCCCTCTCAAATTTAGTTGCCGTTAATTTTTTTGCTAAATGGTTGAGATTTTTTTACGTGTACTTTTTGTAGTCGAATTTCACGAATTACGTGATGACGGTAGCGAGGGTTTGCATAGCGACGATTCGCGCTACACGGTTATGTAATAAAAATGTTTTAAATTGAAAATGCTATCTATATCAGTGCAATGAGATAAGCATGAAATTATTATCAAAGCATTGATTGTCAATGACAAAAATGAATGAGTAGAACAGATCTTTTCTACAATGCGTGTCTAAAGAGAAGACGAGAAAAACTGAATAATGTTTGAAGAAATGTTTGCGGTCTAAGTTAAGTTGTTCGGTAAATTTCGTTAGCAGATATATTCACCCTCCAATTGACTTATAAAAAAGATACTAAGACCTATATAAACATAAATCATGAAAAGGACTCCAGGAATTACTTATTATTTTTTTATGCAATAGCTCAATATTTTTTGAAACAAAAAGGTCTCTCACACATTGATCTAAACTAATACTTATATCTAAGACTTATATGCTCTCACATTAATAAATTCGTTTTAAATTTTTAATGTTTACAAATCAATGTCCTATTGTATAAAACATTACAATGACGATCAACGTCCCTCCTCATACTAAGTAATATCCATAAGTTATTGTTATTTAACAATAGTCGAAAGCAGGTAGAGCATGACAAAGACTACAAACAACGAAAAAAATGTTAGCAAAGAAAAGCCAGTATGTGTAGAACTGGCAACGTTGCTTTGTCTCAATAATAACAGAACTCAGAACATAACATAATGGTGAGTTGGTGAGTCACGACAAATGGTGCGACGACGGCTCTTGGAGGAAACATTTGTCACGAAAAACACAATATATTGCCGAGTTTACTCCCACTTGTAGCGACCAACGACGTATAGTAAAGCTGTTAGTTAATCAAACACAGTGCAAGTTAAGTTTACTCATTTGTCCTAGGTACCTACTTGGAATAGCTTTTATTGTGTCACCTTGGTAATTGACAACATATTTTTATTTTACCGTTAGCTTTGGTATTATTACCGGGTCACAGTTTGTTATTAACTCCAAAGATTTATTGATTAACTCAGACTAGTAAATTAATTACTTTGTAATAAAGTATCAGGTAGGTATTACTTATATAAATATAGGTAATATTTTTTTTGACGAGGAGTAATCCGCTTACAGATTTCCTACCGCTGGCTAGGCAGAAGGGCTATGTGGGGGTCGCCCAGCACCTGATCATAGCGGCACTGGGAATACCCACTAAAACTCCCCGGTGCCTCTTTGCCCTTTGAGCGGGGTGGACCGGGCTCTGCCGAGGCAACAACTCCGATCCACCTCGGGGCGGTCTAGCCATTTCTGGCTGTGCTAACGCCAATGGGGGATTGCCCGGAGACACCGGGGCAATCCCCAGGCGGGGGGACCTTGTGCAGGCACACACAGCTAGCCAGCTGTGTGCGCAGGTCCCCTAGGACATTTGAAGACGGGCTAGATATGCCTTCTCCTGCCCAGCCGCCTGCGTCTGAGGGAAGCGAGACCGGCTTCTTCCTCTCGCTCCCTCTCAGCTGCTTCCTTCTGCGACATTACGGATTCGCAGAAGGAAGCAACTGCTTTCCAGGTGTTCACACTGCCAAGCATGGCTTCATCCATGCTTGACAGTGTGATGTCTGCACCACCCAGCGCCGCCCTCAAAATATAGGTAATACCTACCTATTATATTATATTTTATATTTTATATTATTATGTTACATATTGTTATTCATAAATATAGTAATAGGTAATTCATATTATTCTCTAAATGTTGTGAAAGCCGCACTCTAAAAATAATATGCCTTAAGTAGTCATAAAACTGTGTCATTGCTCAATGACACAAAGGTGTCATTGAGCAATGTCAAATTTTTACCAATTCCTAACATATTAGCGAGTACAATGAAAGGGTTTCGTGCCAATCAATGCCTCCAGGGGTATAGAACGTTGCACAAACAAAAAAGCACGTGGTTTGCACGAATTGTTCCGCTCCGTTTAGCACTTGTACGCTGTTGCCAGGCGGACGACACGTGATGCTACGAACAAATCCATTCCAAGATGGCCGCTTGCCGCCCGCCATTTCGCTTTCCCACGTTCGCGCACAACTCTGCACGCTTCTTTCTTGTTATGTTCCTTTTCTATTGTACGTTGCAATTCGCGATTCCATTTTTTTGTGCGAAAATCGCTTTAATAATGTTCCGTTACTTTTTACGTTACCTACAGCTTCAACATTCTTTCTTACAGCCTCATAAATGTTACTGTCAGAAAGGTTCTCTGAGTGAGTTCTACATCTTAATTCACAATCTGATATCCGGCTTTTTTTTCATACAGTCTTTTTTTTCATACACACATGTGTCTTGGTTGACCGAAACTGGTGCCATTATATTTGACATGTGTGAAAATTTTATGTAACATTAGATATGAGACAATCAATGACAAAATATCATGTTATTTTTAAACAAATAAAATACGTCTTAAGTCAAACTTAATTGAGTTTATAGTGGGTACATCTAAACTGTGTACCACCAATTGTTTTTTTGTATATAAATAAATAAAATAAAAAATTGTATTCAAAGTACAAACCCGCAGACATATTAAAACTGTTTAGTTAGTGGGATCTTTTCTTATATAAATAATCTTAAAGTTATGAGCATTTTAAATATATTTGGTCTAAAGTTGTCTGTAGCTTCCATAAAGGTTGCTGTTATTATAATTCTCTAATCATTATGCGTACATGATGTCATTAAGGTTACTTAAGTATTCTTGGAAACTCCAACATACAGTATAATTTTTGCTTATCGTTTTTATACTTAAAAAAACGAAACAAGGTCAATACCACAGTAGCTAATGACTAGGTTGCATACTTAGGTACAATTGTTTTCAGAAGAAATTACAAAATGAATTGAGGCCGTTGCCCTTATAATTTGACTGCCAACCATGAAACGGATATTACAGAAATGATTCACAATTGGAACTGCTGCGCATAATAATAGAGTCTACGCTTCTTCTTTTGTTGTTACTTATTGGGTATTGTAATAAGAGACAAGGTTGCGCGGTCATAATCGAAACTTTAATGACTTCTCTATAATTAATCAGACGGAAGAGCATTGTAGACCATTATATTCGGAATATTTGGCATTAATGAACTGCATATAATCGTGATTGGCCATACCAGATATGATGAACTTCTGGAATTATTTATATGATGGCTACAGTAACGAGAAAGAATAACAGTCTGTTGTCTGTAGACAGAAGTCGTAGTTAAGTATCTGGAATACCTATATGGAAAAATAACAGCTATAATGATAGAATTGATTCGCTATTTAGGCTATGAGGAAACAATAAAATTGCCAACCTTCATGAGTTGTAAAGATGTAAATCTGTACATTAGTTTAATTGTTAATCAATAAATACTACAAACGGAGCATTTGAAAATTAGCTGATTTCAAATTGGTAGCGTTCTTTTGTAACATAAGATGTATGTCACGGTAAAATTGTTGCGTGATTTCGTGTCCAAGCACTTTCTCATACATATTCAAAGTGCAGAGACTCGCACTGATAGCCATTGGCCCGCAAAACCTGCTGAATACTTAAGTGGCCACCTTCGCACCGCAAGATTCCACAATGACATTTTATTCGCTTCGCGAACCAATCAGCAGGAAACCATCGAGACGGTGACTGTGTGACCAAATAATATCCTATTAAAATTATTATTATCATTATACAATGTTCAATATAATTATTGTAGTTTTGGATTTCAATCAAACACAGCGTTTCCTATCTCGTTTACAATTATTTATCAATTTAAGTCGACCTATATAATTATTTTAGTGATAAGTGCAATCATTTTCATGTATTGCGCAATTGCTAGGTGTCGGCTTCAATAAAACCCACAGTTACTCGTTTTATCAATTTCAGACTTTTGTTATCATTTATCAATGAAATGTAAATATTATCTAATAATACATTTGTTTTTCCCACTTACAAAACGAGTGTTGTTTGTATTAATAGTGACGCATTCTTTTGTAATAATATACCTACAATTCTAGAATGATATACGTATAGTAAACATCTTGGTTATCTTTGTTCATGAAAAAAGTCGCTTGAAGGTTACGCTAACTTTTTTTATGTAATGTTTGTTTTCTTTTAATTTGAATATGTTTAATTTCGTCTATGGTCTGTTATCTGTATAGATAATATTGTTATACTTTATTGTCTTTGAATTAAATACTTTTTGTCTCTGACAGTTCATTAAAAAATAAAACAAAAAAAGCGGTGATTAGCAGTGTAATTAAAAAGTTAGTGAATGGAAAATATATTTATTGCAATAGGATCGGAATCGAGAATACACTAATCATGAATGGACTAGTTTCGTTTCACCTCTCATGTTATGTTCAGTCAGAAGACAATTGGCTCAGTCAGAAGGTTTAGATATCTGAAAGCGAATCTACAACCAACGAGGCCGTAAGGAGTGAGAGAGTGAGAGAATTTATAGATAAGTACCATTTTTTTTTTCATATAAATAACCGACACCAACTGTTTGATCGATCAAGGTGACCTTCATGAGCGCTCGCTCACATCGCAACTTAGCAGCCATTCAATTTAAATTTCCTTACGTGACCTAACAAACAATATGTCGGCCTAATGTCTTAATAATAAATCTCTACGCGTTGATGATATTTATAAGCACTGACATTCCTACGTTTATTTAAAAATGTTTACGAATGCACTTCAGTATTTGTTCTCGAAATAAAAACACAAAGAGGAACACGTGCTGCGTGCCGCTGCCGTCGGCCATTTTGCGAATATAAATAGCAAGATGGCGTCGTGCCGTTGGTTGGCGAAAGTACTCGGTAATTATCAGCGGCGGGAAGGCAGAAACGAAACGCGAGGATCTATGGCCGACCGGTGCACGCAATGCTTAGCTTGATTTATATCGCTCTCTTGTTTCCACTCGGCCGATTGTTCACTCCTGCATTTATATGCTCGAGAATCGCGATTCACTTATTATTTCCGACGTCTTGTGAACCAAGCTCGCGTGGGTTTCCAATGACCTTTATTATTACGTTCCGCTTTGTGCATTATGATTCTGGGAATGTACACTTTTGTTTGCAACTTCATTCAGCTACCTATTTACTTCGATTCTGTGGTTACAAAATAACCACAGAATCGAAGTAAATAGGTAAACGTTTTCTTGATGTTAAGCAATGGATACGAGTATAACCAATTCAATATGAAATTCTAATCGTTGGACTGACGCAAATAGAAATAAATTATTCAAACCGATATGGATGGTCCGAGAAAATTCATGTACGAGATAATAGATTCTAAAGTGATCTCCTCCACCTTGATCTGTTTCCATTACGTTCGTTGGATGTATGTATAAAAGATAAAGTATAATTATAGCTACAATCTATGTACATGAACATTCCATTCCATATAAATTACTTGTTGCTACGAGTCGATGACAAACTCATTCTGAAAATAGATCACGGCTTAATGATGATTTATGAGTGTTCCACGAATTGCGACTGTGCTCCGCTGTTTATCAATCTATTTAACGCTCTGCTTCCGTTCTTGAATACAGACCGATTTCATAACTATCACTATCCAAAATGAGAAGCTATAATTTATAAAACGAGACAAAATGTTAGATAAAATTAAATTATGTCTGCGACGCACCAAAAGGGCAAACTCTAGAAAACAATTTACTACACAAATGTTGTACTAATTTATATAAAATAGCCTTACCAATTAAATTGTAAAATACACAGGGATGTAGACATGGTGGGCGTTATTGGAATAACGACAAATCATAAGAAGTCGCTTTGCCTGCAACTGAATATAGTATACCTACTTACATAATAATAGGATAATGGATTACCAAATTTAAGGCCGTCTAGCCTACCACATCTCCATCATAATTATCTTTATTTTATTTCTTTGGTACGCCATATGATTAATGTCTTTCTGAATAACCTAATTAGTTAGTGGGTCCCTTTTCACTCAAGGTTCATTCAGTTTCAATTTATGCAGAGGTAACACTACGGAAACTGAAGTTATCAAAATTATTCTTTAGCTGTGAATACTGGATGTAGCCACCAGTCTTTTATGTAGTTCCCATGATAATAGGAAGGTTTACTTAGTGCTTGGTTTAGAATCGTGCAGAGAGATGTGTTGATTTGCAGACATGATTTATCTAGTGATTATAAATTAAGTAAGTATAAAAAATAGACAGTGTGAATGAATAATCTCTCGTCACGGCCACTATGCAATTGATTAACGTTTTGCTCTATTTTTTTTTTTTAGTTAGCTGTCAATAAAAAGTAGATGCGAATCTGTTTTGGCGCAGTTACGAATGGTTTCCTCGTCTCTGTTCTTTCAGCCGTGAAGGTTTCGTGGTTGGACCGGAAAATTGAAATTTTGAGTAAAAAGTTTAATTCTACATTTAAAAGACCTTCTTTAAAATATCTGTTTAACTTTCTTATTAAACTTTTGTAGCGATAAAATGCTATAAAAGGATTTAATGAAAATTCTATTATATTTAAGTGGATAACTTGAAAATATCTGAGATTTCATTAGTAGGCACCTCTTTACTTATGTGGTACAGCGTATATATATATTGTTCTTAATAATAAACTTATTCGTTGTGTAGTAGAAGATAAATACACGCGTCGCATACTCTTATCATTAATATGGGTTATAAATACCTACACATACTATACCGCTCAATTAATAGCTTGAACGATAAGGCAGTGCGTTGAACAAAACTGTCTAGTATTAATAAATATAAATATTTATTACATTTTACTCCACAATGTATTTTAAAGAGGAAAAAGGAAAATAAATATCATAGGTACTTTTAAGTATTATAACCACATCCTTATACATAGTATAATTTGAAGTCGCTTTCCGCGTTCGCAAAAGCTAATGAAAATAAAATTTAAAATAGATACCAGTTCACGTCAAAAATAAAAAATATATGAATTGTGTGAACGAACACACGTGTTTATGATAATTATATTAGGTATAAGAATAGCCTAATCCCACACACTTCAGATAATTATAAATAACATTTGTAAATGAGAAATATAATAATTAAATTGAATAGAGAATACTGACGGAATTAGTTTGGATCGACAAATAATAATTCTTTTGATAAAATTCGTTTAAGATAAACATGTTTGACGTAAATTCTGTAATATACTTATAAATAATATACTTAATCAAATTTAAAAGTTAGATATGGCAATCCGTTAAAATGCTTATTACGTTCTTGGTAATTTATCGCCGAATACAATATTATATATTTCATCAGACAGCAGATTGTATGCCAACTCGTCTGACCTCATTCCCGAGACTAGCTCTGCGTAAACTCTCATATCGGGTTTATGAAAACACACCTATTTTTAGACTATCAGACCAACTGAGACCAACCCAAGCAAGCTCCAACTTATTTTATAATATGTTTGTTTTATGATAAGACTCTTTGCCAAGTGTGGATTTGTTTTCAATGTTCACTAAAACAATTTAATTTATTATAAACACCACGCGCTGAAACAGATTGCTCGCGTACCGCCTAAAGGAGAATTAAAATATTCCCGAGATAATTTCTGTACCTACAGATTCTTTAAATACTACGCCCACATTCGCAGTACAAAAGAAAACATTCACCTGCATCGCTATCCAGTCAGTCGTAAATACATATAAAGTCGGAATCCGGTTACGTACGAGTATGTTCTTGAAACAACATGTGAGACCAATTTCTTGGAGCGCGTATCGTATTTAATTGTACTCATAAATTCAATGGGCTCCGTCTGATAGGAACATTGAAGTAGTCGTTATATCCGTTAATGGAACCTGCATTTAGTATCTACAGAACTGGTTCCTTGCGACTTATCTCATAATTAGAAAGCTAAGAGAGTTTGACATTTGTCTACTGTAACAACTCATTGATACACGTAGACAATTAATGACTTGGGAACTAGTTTTGCAATAGAAAATAATGTGATTTGTCGTTTTAACGCTGTCCATAAATCGAGTGTTGGAAAATGAGATTGAGTCTTTATCTCCACAGAAGTTTATTTATTTATTTATTTCAAAAGGCTTAGCAACTAAAGACATACCAAATCACAATATACAACACTTACAGAAAGGTACATTACTTACAAGTATGAATTTAAATTATAGGAAAGCACAACATAATTAGAGATTAATTAAATTATATTATATTATAAATGAATCAACAAATATTAATGAGATCAAAAATACCTAGAACAACTTACACATTATTATAAATCACACAAAATGAAATGAAATCAGTCAATAAAACAAAAACAGCAATGAACAAAAGAGAGAAAAAATTCAATAATTGCAAAATAAGAAAATAAGAAAAAACATATTCATGTATTACTACGGTACACTCTATACAGCCCTTTTAAATGGTTCGATTCTATTTGAAAAAATGTCAATGTTACACTTGTGAAAAATTTCATTATAATAACGCATATAAGTTGATAAATGAAATTACCACTTTACCATTATTTCTATATTCGCAAAAGACTCATATTAATACTGTATGTATTTCAAGAGAAATATCCATATTATAAACATTATTTCTAATTTGAAAGTTAATTTAAAAGTTTTTAATTTTTAATGTGGGCTACCAAAATATTTACTCTATAAAAAGTTGTCTACATTCATCTCTGAATAGTCCTCTGCGTAGCAATTAAAGTCCAGCATAAAAGGTCAGTTCGGCCGTTTAGGATATTAGACTAGACAAACCAACAGGCAGAAATTAATATCAAGAAACACATTTTTGAGTTTTTGCACTTTGATTTAAAAAGTCTTTATTTTTAAATTTTAGATGATCACTATTTTATCTTCTGCCATGTTATTGTTATGATTCTATTTCATAGCGCTTCATAGCGCCTTGAATCTTTTCGTTTCATTAAAAGCATAATCATCTACAAAAAAAATTCCAATAATTCTCTCAGTAAATATAAATTTAACGAATTTCCGTCCCGCTCGTAAAATTGTAGCGGCAAAACAAAACACGTAAGGTAAATCGGGCAACGCTCGCTCCGGCGAGTCCTCATTTCTCACGTTTGCACCACTTGTAGAACTGGTTGGGCCACATACCGCCCAGGAAAGGCCGACGCAGGCCCTTAAAGGAGAAAACGACGGTGTTTTTGCTCCTTCATGCCACACCGCATGTCCATTAGTCGGCGTATGCTTGAAATAATGAACATTAGGTAGTTCTGTTCCATGTAGGGATAACGAGTCGACATATTTTAATATGAGCGCTTTCAAACTATTTAAAATGTAATGAAATTAAAAAAAAAAAAAATACATCCTTCAATTTTATTAATGAAAAATTGTTGTATAAATTTGCCAAGCCATTCATATCATTATGGAATGGAAACCGTACGTGGTGGTATGAAACGCCCAAAAACCCAAATCTGATATACCTACTTTTATCATTATCATACGTACAAATTTCATTAATAATACGTCAGATAAATTTCTGTATTTAGAAGAGTAAATAAGTCAACATTTAATAAAAAAATAAGATCATCAAACCGGCGAATCTGCATCAAACTATTCGTCTGATACAAAATAAAAATTAAAAAGAAGCAGGTGACTACTAGATTAAGTATATCCTTTTAAATTTTATGGAGCTTTACAAAAAAATCTTTTTAAACTCAATTCATATCATTTTCAATTTAGATTAACTATTATCATACATATTATTAAATTTAATATCAAATTATTCATCAAGGGCTTTATGTCAGTTTTTGTTGAAAAAATGTTTTTGTTCTATAAATCAAGTTATAAACACTAGATAGCTAGTTTCTTAATTGCCTTAACATTTAAGCTAAGGTTTCATTGGTGAGCCGCCTGGCTGTTCAGCGTCATAACTTAAATTAAAATTTAAAAAAAACACGCCTTATCGATTTACATAGTTAAGTTCTCTTATATTATTATTCTCAATTTGTCCCAGGATAGATAATGTCTAGGTTAAATGTACGTTGTATATTTATGATAGATTCGTTTAATCTATCCCTCGCTCGGTCGGCCACCTGCGCCTCACCATGTCTGGCGTTATCTAGTCCTGCTATCATTAATTACATTTGTATTATGTAGGTATTCAGACGGTACTCCATTATAAATCCAATTTTGTGTAAAGAACCTAAAACCTACGGAGAGTTTGTTTTAATTTTTAGACAGACTGTTTTATCCTCTCTAATATTGTAAATTATTAGAATCAAAGAATAAGTTATTCACAGTAGTATTACTCTTCATATGAAATATATAGGATATCTCATATACAAGTTTCTTATTGCCTACAAACGATGGAATAGGTTAAATACAATATTAATAATTATATACAAACTCGACTAAATTACGACATATCTCCTGCACAAATGACAGGTGATTATGTTAATGTTCCCAGTTGCATAACTCGTAAACTGGTTTCTGTGAAATGTCAGCAAAGTCGTACAAGCAAGTAATACACAGCTGTTACTCAGCTTACACCCACAATTATGGTTATCGAGTTTTTTTTCGTTGAATTAATGAGATGCATGCCTTAAGCTCATGCAACTCTCCGATCTTGGCAAACATTAAAGCGTTACTTGCATTCTATAATATCCTTTTAAGGCATTATTAGAAGACTATTTGTGCAATGTGACGAGCTTGTCGCTCGGCCATTGATACAGTAATACCACTTTTTATAAACTCATTTCCATCGCGATTCTTACTGATATGTGTATATCATCGATGTTTACGATGATATATATATACTTTAATTTAACAACAAGTGTTTTAGAAACGATAGGTGTGCTTTGATGTTTCAAATGGGGGAGTGTCATTTAGCAACAGTGTAAATAAGCGAGGGTGGAATGTTGAAGATATAAAATCCATTACTACATGACGCATTTACTTCACGGGTTAGTGAACCGCCACGACAGCTGCAATGATACCATGCGGGTTGCAGGACGACAGACGACTGTGCCCACCTGCTAAAATGCAAAGCTGATAACCTCATATTGTAGTAAATTATTAAAATAAAATATTGGTAGGTAGTAATTAAATTATTCTTATGATATGTCCTGTTGGCAGTATGACGCCCCTATACATACACCTACTCATATTTATGTGCTTACACTACAATAACCAAAGAAAGGGCTGTACTAGCTTCATCGAGTATGTAAAGGACGAAATAAAAAATGATAAGATACAGTGAATGATACAGTGGAATGGTATTTTATACGCACCGAATTATTTCAGGGTGGTCTTCTAAGAGGTTAGCTAGTTAATGCCTCCATATGGGCTTCACAGATTCCTACATTATGAAATCAACTCCAATTTGTTTTTGTATAAAGTTAAAACACTTAAAATAAGTTGTAGGATTGCAGATTGTATACCTACACTTGAACTGGTCTGAACGATTTGTTTCCGTCTTAAATAACACAGGAAACGTCCTACAATACAGACCACCCTTTCTCTCCATGGCAACTTTATAAAGGGGCGAACTCTGAAGGGCGGTAGTCCCATCTGTCTTCCTTTATCGTGCTAAAAGTGCTGCATAAGTAACATATGCATTCAGAAATCAATCTATATTATAAGATTTGTTACATATTTGTTTGTAGTGAATAAACTCAAAAACTACTGGACCGATTTAAAAAAAATCACATAGACAGCGAGTAACGTCGGCGTCGATAGATCGACGAACGTAAGCTATATTTTATAAAGTTACGCAGACGAAGTCGCGTGCAACAGTTAGTCTAATCATAAAATGGGTTTTATTAATATTTTAAATCAATTCTGATACTTTGGTACGTTCGTGCTATTATCATATTGCTCACAAAATGTTTTTAAAACCGTAATACGATATAATAATAATTACATGAAATATGAGTTTGCGCATACACAAATAGCGACCAGCTTATCTAAATGTATATGCGATAAAACTGAAGTTGTTTATTTTACATTCCTTTCATTTGCCAAAACAGGTTACTATAAAACCGGTCCGTATCGATTGGCTATACTTGGCAGCTTTATAAATATTCAATACGTTTGACCTTTAAATTGGTTTCCATTTTCGACAATCATTTAATATTAAACATGTACAGTATAATTTTTGTTTTCGACCTACTGTCAATTTTGCAAGCAATAAATAAAACTAATTGATGTATCCTTATTTCAGGTTCGAGCTCGTCGCCAGACCCCGAAACCAGCGAGATTAATAAAAAAGGTAATTACCACTTCGATCACCATATAAAAACATCTGCTCAATGTGTTTGTAACAACACTTTGTAACAACACACGCTTGTGATGTGGCTAATTTTAATTACAAGTATCAGACGAAAAACGGTTAACGTCATCTTTATGACATTGTTTGATTTGTTTCAATAATACAGAGCATCTAAAGTGGAGACAGAAAAATACATTAAATATTCTAAAAACAACAGTTGACGCAAAGTTGTTATTGTCATCATTCAAACACCTATGTGCTCACCACATAGGGTGAGTACATAAAGAAATGCGTTTATTCTTGGAGAATTGAGATCACTATTCGCAATTTGACATTCAAATAGGCATGTTTGTTTGTCAAGCTCTCCGTTGCTTATGCATGAACCATATGTCCATAATACATGAAACTGTAAAAAACAGAGGTCGCACCGGACGACAAATACATTTTGTTTTATCATTCAACGATCTAAATTTCAATTTGGTAACCGAATAACGGGGTCACGACGTGTTCGATTCGTGTTTTTACATAACTATATTCGTGCGTCTGTTTTTGTTATTCAAAATTATGTACAACGCTCAACGGTCTGTTCAGCTTGTATATAATTATTATTTATTTTATACACTTTAGAGAACTTTTATGTTTTCAACGTGCCTCTATGTGTGTTGGGTTCCAACTTAATATTTGTCTTATTCGTTTGTTTGGACGAGGTTAAAACAACACGTCCCTTTCTCGCTTTGCTAGTTACGACCGCCACACACATAGCACCGCCCTCAATGCTACATCTTTTCTTTGCAGACACAAACACAATAAAGCTCAAACACAACGTTTCTTTGAACTGAATTTTTCGTTTATTTAGTTTCAAAGTTCATTGTTATACTGGACCTAGCACTAAATACATACGGCGTCGAACCCCACATAATTATTGCCAAAATATTACGTACACAACTCTATAGACGTGTTAGGTCTATATTATAAAATTCTCGTGTCACAGTGTTTGTAACCAAACTCCTCCGAAACAGCTTGATCAATTTTTATGAATTTTTTGTGTATATTCGGCAAGTCTGAGAATAGGTCGTACGTAAACTATTTTTTATACCCCTAAGTGATAAGGGTGGCCCACCTCAAAAAAAAAATTTTTTTTTGTCAAAGCAATGTTTGCTGGGTCAGCTAGTATTCCATATAACTTTAATTATGAAAAAGTAATATTTAAATCATCTTTAACGATTGCTCAATTAACTTCAGTTATAAATAATTCCGCAGAGAAAAAGGAAAACGCCATTGAACCGGTAAGAGTCAAGTTTTGTATGCGTGCGTCATCTCGAATCTCGTACTCATGTATAATTAAATGAATATTCATGGCACGGAACGCCCCGAAAACCATTTAAATAGTCGCCTTCAAAACCAGTTTCTCGTTTTTTGTCGATGTTGTTACTTCGTGTTCGTGGTCGGAACGATTATCGAATGATGGCTGAGCGAGTCTTTTTAATATGTATTTTAAACAGCTGCTCATTAATTGCCAGAGTGTAACAACGTCCGTCGGATATGATTAATTTCATAACTAGTATATTATTGCTTTAAGCGTATCGTAACTCAATCACATTTCATATAATCTAAATATATCATGGATATTTTATTATCTGTATATGTGCAGACATTTTAAAGAAAGCGACACAAACAATAGAATTACCACTAATAATTACAAATTACATAGCCTAGCTATTTACGGATTTCCTGGAATTCCACATGCACTGATCCGGATATATCTATTCCATCCATCGGATAATAAAAGCAGACAATATTCCCGAGGCAAAAACTTTCTAAGAACCTATTGGAATGTAATTGTTAAAATTGATAGACAACACAAAGCGAGAGACGGTTTTCATGAACTGTACCAAATTGACGGAGGTCAACAGAACGAGTCAAGCCAGTATTGCATATGTGCGAATTGTGCGACCAAGAAAGTCGCCGGTGAAAGTACACAGTCACGTCTAACTACCAATAGCACAAAATGAAGTTTCATAACACGACTCGCAGCCAAACCGGTTCATTTAGCCAGTTTTACAGTTCTATATTTTGAACTGTCTTATAAATAACTTACTTTAATAAGGACGCAATAATATAAGGAAAAAAAGTAATGTATGTGGGATTTTGAAGCTAACCTGACGTTCCTTTGTGTCCTCTACATAGGGACAAGGGTCTCGGGTTGACTATTATGTTGTTAAGTAGAATTATTATATCCCTCGAACCGCTACTATTATTCTTGAGAGTACCTGTTTGACTGATGAGGTACTTTACATAAAGATTCGTCCCTGTTACGGTTTAAACGTCAGCTGTTCTTTTGTTCGTATTCACATTGAAATTAAAAGGCTTTTCTTCACTGATTCCAGATTTGCCTAAGAGATTTACCTTTAGAAATGATTATTATAATAGCAAAGTATCTCATCAATCTTTTAATAAAATTGTTAAGTTACTATCAACCTACGCCTGTTTATTTAATCTTTCTTCTAAACCATGTAATATGTTTTATTTGATATAGATTTCTCTATCATTCAGTAGATTATCTTCGAAGAGGTTTATAATTTAGAAGGCATCGTAATTTTTTATGAGTGAAGAATAATTGATGTTTCTTAATCAAGTCACAAAATATTAATTTCCGGAAGTGTAAACAATATGTGCTTACGCATAAACACGAATTAATCATAAATCTAATTACTTAGATTAATAATTGCCCTTTTGGTTAATCGTATTCTTGTGAAGTCGAACGACGCTAATTTAACGAAAACAAAAGGTGCGATACACGTTTAAACATAAATTTAGCAAAGAAATCAGATCTCACAACAACAGCTAAGCGATAAAGACCGTTATAATTGGACAACCAGCTCCCGGTTGCACTGTGGACATTGCCTTTATTGCAATGGGTGCATTAATGAGCCCGCATGTCGTGAGTTTATCGACCTTTAGACGGATCTAATGGCTATTCGCCAATTGCTGACTATGCGACATTCAAGATTAAATACATTTTTCATAACTTTTTTTTAAACTCCATACATTTTAATTCATTCATTAAAATGCACTGACCACCACTCTGAAATGTGTATTGAAAGACTTATTTTATTTGATCTGATTAATTTCTCTTTAAAATAACCTTTTACAACCTGTAATAATGTTTCTTCTATGTACCTACCTAGTTATGGCGACTAATGTTCAAGTTTCACATACATAGTCTGATAACCGGTTGCAATTGTATCTATGTAACGTGCAATTTTGCTCGACTTTCTATCTAAGACCAACACCGCCGACTACTGCAATCCCACCTTTGATCTATCATGATTGATATCAGAAATATTACATTAAGTACATATTTCCTGTCGTTTATTTATTACTTACAACTCATCTCACTCAGACCAAAGGCTAATTCAGTAACGTATTATCTCGCTTTGTACATTCATATTATCGTCATCAAAATTTACAATTCAATCGTTACCGACCATAAGGAACATATAGCGTTTTTTTTATTTCTCTTAAAATAACCAAGTAGGTACATAAGTAAAGTACTTGATAGAATTGAACATGTGACTGAATAATGATTTTATGATAATATCCTGTGAGCCGAATTGAATAAACAATGAGAGACGCAACTAAAACAATTGATTCTTTTAACACATTATTCAAACTATATACAATGACTTATGTCGTTGAATTAACGATTTAGTTTTGTTTTGAAACATATATCTCAGAAGTGTATTTTTAAGTCTGATCTAAATAAGTTGAGTATTATTGAAATAACCTTCACTAAAGTTTAAGTTTATTAAAAAAACGTCGACATGTTTTGTCTTATCGTTATTTTAATATATTTTAATAACACTATATTTAATTAGCTATAATATGTTATGGAAAGAAATCCTTGTCTGCTGTAAAAGTAATTGGAATAATTTAAAATTAACCTTGTATTATTGAAATTGGGGATCGAAACTTAGTCAATCTAAATCAAGCTTAAATCAATTTAATTAGACCATACCATATGTAAATGATAATAACCATGTCAGAAATCGTATCGAGTATATTCAATCAGGATTTGACCAACAGGATTACCTATTATAAAAAAAAACGATAATAACTGATGGGCTCATTAATTAGTAGAGTATAATTATGCCAGCTGCCTAGAAGTCAAGCCACTTGGTTGTATTTGTTTCATGGTCGCTCTGAAAAGCATATTGTCAGTTAGTTGAGCGCTCATACCACCTGCACACGAACCGGTCCAACAAGTTTTCGAACGATCGCCCCGTCTAGTGTCGTGTCGAGTAGTTATGAAACATTATTTATTGCCGCCATGATTTTATTTTACCGCTTGCGCAATAATTGCCACGATGAACGCGGCCTTCCATCCGCCTCCTTTTGATGAAAGGCTTTATACAAAATTAAACTTTATTATACGCAGCGCAAACAATTTAAAAAACACCCGCAAATATTATATTTCTTTGAAGCACCTAACGATAACCCAAATATGATTGCACGCGTTTTGAATACCTAATCATAAAAGTAGGCAATTTTTTCAATATAATCAATTCCCTCTCCACACCATAAGAGAAAGTAACTTTAGCTGCGTGCACATGATAAATAGTTAATCAAATAAATCTTTGAATGTTGTTCTTGATCTTGAAAGTAAAGTCGTGATCATGCCGCGATGCTAAAATGTAGGTACTATCTGTTTATTGTGTCACTGGCTACCATATTAGGCTTGTAAATTCGATAAAAATCATGAATATTTTCAAGATGGCCGATATCAGTCCAGTCCGTTCGCCTGGGTTGCAGCAAACAGGGGTTGCACTCGAATAAAAAAATATTATTTAATTGTTATACCAATACTTTTATAGAAAGAAGGATATTATTTTATTTGTAAGAAATCCCTGCTGCAGTCATAAACCGTTTGACGACATAACATTCTCATGAATCAGTAAAGTGACGTAAAAAAATAACAGTCTTACATCACATTCTGTCTTCGGTTATTGAATACAGTTGAGACAACAAATTCTCTTAAATGCCTATTACATACTTACTTACAATCTATCGTTCGTACAGGGTGCCCTTGCGTGATCGATGGCATTTCTGCTACTTAAAAACATAGTATAACATAAAGAATTCATTATTCCCCTGATACAAAGTAGCAACCCTAGATACGAACGGTGCGCCTGAGTGTAGGCGGCTACTTTCTCCTAACGGCACTTTCTTCGTCCTCCGCTCTTCATTCCACTCCGTTGCCGTCTGCGCAGACGTCGATTACGACATCTATTTTGTATTTTATTATCTCCGACATCACGATATAACAAGACACTTTTTGTATCGTACTTATTACAAGCAGTGGGTTGTAAATGTTGTAATTAAATGAATTGTTAAGATTACATTATCAACAATTTTTATTTTTGTCTAATTTGAAGTCATTGTGTTTTTATATGTAATTCCAATTAACGTTTGTATCACAATGTTTTGTCATTAAATTTTGTTTACGTAAGATAGATATTCACAGGAATTAATTTAAATGTAAAAGTTTGTATTACGTAGTATTATAATGACCTCAAAGTATAAACATTAAAATAGATTTGTTTGTATCATCACTAAATTATTCTAGTATTAATTCTAGAAAAATAAGAAGGTGCCTAATAAAGTATTTCATTCAAAGTTAAATAAAGTATCCTACTAATATTATAAATGCGAAAGCTTGTGAGGACGAATATAATAATGGATGGATGTTTATTGCTCTTTCACTCTAAAACGGTTTAACGGATTATAATACTCATATATTTTCTCAGGTTAACACCCGAGATATATATGAGTAGATAATAATATATAAAAATATAATTATTTTTCATTTTCCAACGTGGATGAAGTTGCACGCACCAGCTAGTACTTATTAAATAATCACACCCGAACTGCAGTGTCAAGGCGATCCAGATATATGTTTGATACTTACATTTATTAAAATACTATTATTTACGTACTCGTACTAATAAAAATAGAAAACGAATTTACTAGAAGTAAAACGTAGTATAACCTGTTTTTTTTTTATATATATTTCACTAGTTTAAAAGACCAAAAAAATTTCAGCATTACTGTTTCATTAGTGTAAAACGTGTAAGTGCCACTTTGTTGCGCCTCCTTCACCTCGGGCGAAGAAAGTGTCTGGCGCCGACCCAAAATGTTTGAATCTTCCGAGAAGTGCACAGCGACGATTCACACACGTGTAGTGAACCCACATATAAATAATACTTTATTGTTCTATACCACTTTAATTTCTATTCTCATGTCAGCCATCATCAATATTCGCCATAGGTAATGATTGATGAATGACGATTGAGCTATGAGTGATGAAGTATTTATCTTAGCTACACATTTTGATACGCGCTAAACAAAGATAATGTGGAGCTAATCGATTTATCAAGTCAATGTGTTCTACTATTTTACAACGGACAAATGTATTGATTTTCCTTCCAATAAAAAATGTATTGTCGGTTTGAAAGCTCGCGAGCACAAAGCGTGAAGACAACAAAAAGCTACTGCACAAAAAGGCTCAACCATATCGGTGCGGTTGAACGGCTGAGCAACGACTTGCATTATTCAACTGTATGAAACGGAACACACATGTGCGGCAGATGTTTGGGGGATCTTTTTTTCAAATGTATAATTACTGTTCCTCCGCCCCCGTGCCTTTGTCACAGGGGGGCCTTAGTGCAGTCAGTGACCTCTTTTAGCGTTAGATTGTCATTTTCTGACCTATTTTTATGGCCCACTCTGGGGTAGCCATTGTTCTTTGTTCTAATTTAAATGAAATTTATTTTTTATTGCTATCATAAGACACTTGTTATATACATGTATAGTCCACGTTTAACTATTCAATTATTTTAAACATGCACATTTGCCGTCTTGAACATTTTCATTCGTTCGTACGACTTGTAATATAACTTCAATACTCCGGGGCCAAGTTAATACATATTAACGACGAGGGTTTATAAATAAAACTTTGCGTGAACGGAACACGTGTTTTGCCTCGTGGTGGCAGGGGGAGGTTTGATATTACCAGTAAACGACAGGTTCCAAGGTTAGCTTACGAAACAGCTGTTCGCTATTAAGTTTTTAGTTACAAATAGAGAATGTAATTTTGTGTGTTATTTAACTAGTTGAATAACTAGTCAGAGTAACTGCGGTAAATATAATTAGAAGTCATTATCGTTAGTAAGATAATGGTTTTGTTAAATTAGGGATGTGAAAATCGGTCATTTGTAGTTTTTAGTTCATTCTTTTTAATCGGTCACGTTTCATTCTTTTTCTTATAATATGAAAGAGAAGAATATAGCTTGAATATCGATGCCTTAATATTACAGGTAAGTAAATTACCAAGTTCATTGCTCCGGAATTGTTCAAGCAAGGGAGTAATCATGAAATGCGAAGTAACAATTTGCCCGAAGCAAAAATGTCGAATATTTACGAGATCGCTGATACTTTTATTTCAATTCTATATTTAGTTGTAGATGTCTTAACTCATACTTTATTAAACAAAATTCATCTTTGCGGTGAGTATTTTAGAGATATTTTTCTTTAAACTGTATAGTATCTTATTACATTAAATTTTCTTTGGCAAAAACAATTCGTCGAAACGAATCGTGCGATCTCCATTGAACATGTTTGCCTCGGATATAAATAAGGAATTAGCAAAACTTGTAGGTAGTGATGATTTTTTCTGTTACTATTTTTTCTCCTTGAGCTTTGGTTTTGTTTGGTTGTCAATTCCATTCGAAAAAATATTTTATGATGTCTATTGTTGCTGAATCTATTTCATAGCTGTTTCTTTGTAAATAAATGAATACCAAAATGAGATTGGAAATGGTTTTCCTTTTCTAAACCATCAATCTTAATTAATACTAAAGTTAACCTCATTCCAAATTGTTTGATATCAAGAAATCATTCGCTGTATTTAGGGAATTTTATTAACGAGCTCGGAACATTCCGAGAACCTGTTGGGGCGATTCTATCGCTCGCTGCGGCCTCAGGTAAAGGGAAGATCTTTCATTTTTTTGCCCTTTCATCCTCATACAGTATAATTTATACATTTCTTCATTCCACGTAAATGGTTCTCGGTCGGTTCTTTCTCGTCCAATGTGTTTTATTTAGTCCTTCGCTCCCACGAACGCCGATAGCGACGCGTCTCCCAAACCGGTCATTCTGTCGACACCGGAGCTACCGTCTTGCTCGATTTCTTCTTCCGCTACAACGAACTGGACTGTTCAATCGGTTCATCAATTATTCATACTCACTTGAATTCTAAATTGTGTTTTTTTTCTGCTTTAAGTATATACTAATTATGTTCTAATGGCATTTATTACTATTGTTTTTATTTGTACCTAACATATATAATTGAGGTTTTAAATATGCTTTTTAAATTAAATTTTAGCAAATAAAAAAGTAATATGCAAAATATAATTAACTAAATTTAATTTTTAAAAGCAGACCTAATCTGCTGCTGTGTATAACAAAGGATTATCGAAATAAATAAAAGATGCAAGAAACAATAGGTAATAAGCAGGTATCGGTTGAATGTGCAACGAGTTTCTATTCGTGTAGTGAAGGAAATTGGATCGTAAAACATTTAGTTATGCAAAACATCGAGAACAGTGGGCGAGCCAAACCCAAACACAACAATATTAATTGTTAACAGAGACTTTAAGAATGCGCTGGTCGGAGACGTCTGTGCACGATGAAAGAACGAGAAAATACGCGTGTGGGCGTTTGTAGATATCAGACCAAATACGAAGTATTGACAGAATTTCGCGGATAACATAGTGAAGTCGGTTTTATAAACATGTATGTATGCGTAAGATGATTACTCTATTGAGATTTTGTGTTCCAAACTATAACATCTATTTTTGTTTTTTCTTATTGAAAATATTGGTTTCCAAGTTTACTTACGTGTAAATTCCATTCTGCTTTTAATTTTTTGAAACGTGAACTAAAATTGCATTAAAACATTTTAATAAAGCGAGGCGTAGTTTGATTGCATTTGTGTGCGTGTTACCGTGTGTGTACACGGCGAAAGCGTAGTTCTTCCGGCTTCACTCTGCCGTCCACAGGGCTCTATCTTTAGTTGTTATTTTATCTGAGAAGTAGATACGGAGCTTGGTATGCCGATGTTGAGCGATTAGCTCGAAACCCGCGAGCCAAACGCTTTTGGCACTGTGTTTACAAAGTCTCGTGGAATTGAATCGAGTATGCTAGCATATATTTGTAAACAGGCCGGCGGCGCAGTGGGAGCGTGCGTGACTCCTAAAATACATGAAACAGGAATTGAACCTACGCCAAATGGTGTGCGTAGACGGCGCGCGGCGGGCATTCGCGTCGTGGCTCATCGTAAACTTTTCATTATACGACGTCTCTTTTTTATTCTCGTTAAATCTGTCTTTTGTGTTATTTTAATTTATTACATTCGCTTGCCGTCAAACGATCAACGCTATTTTAAATTAATATATTATAAAAATCACCTCCCTTTATTATTTTAAATATTGTTTCACGGTTCGCCCACGGAGTTAAATCTACGAACACTGTGGAAGATCATCTGAGCAATGTTTCTTCGATTTCGACAGTAGTTAGTAAACGTGAAACTACAAAATAAATATGAAATAAATTGAAATTAAATTGGCCCAGTTTGTTGCATTATATACTGAAATAAAACAGTGAATCTATTCACCTTCATCTGTCCTCTACGTTTTACTTCCGATTTATCTACCTATATATCTAGCATTAACGATGCTTATTTTACGGTATCTCGGGGGAGAGACTCAGGTAAAAATGCACATATTATTTTTTATCTCCCTTTCGTACATACCCGTTTGTTAAGAAGAGACAAATTTATAACCCCCGCGGTTGTATCGATTTAATGTTTCATAATGTACAGTCAGGGTAAGAAAAGGTTCGTCACCTTAGGTCGACGTTTTGGCATGAATGATCACTGCCAGAATTTCCTTCCGAACGTCTGTCAGTTGTCTGCTTATAGAGCGGAGTACAGGCGCGCTCGCTTACACTTATAGACCTTATGGGAACATATAGTGATTAACAGCGTTCGTGTCGATAATGTTATCGATAACTTTACAGAAGTTTAAACTTTTATAAAATATTTTATGTATTTACAAGTTATAAATTAAAAGTCGTCATCGGAATCTGAATCGTCATCGCCAGAATCATCATTTACATTTATTATAAATGATTCCTCTATGTGTGACTTTCTGAAGTCCTCATTTTGTAGGGCTTCCGAGTGTCTTTAGAAATGTTAGCTTTCATATTCGCATTTTCGTCTCAGTTTGATAGCGTTAGCATCTTGTTACCTACTGTTGTGGACCCCGACTCGTTTATCGATAACTTTTACCTGCACGGTGCACATTACTGTGCATAAAATAATTTATGACTCGACCTACAGCGACATTTTGTCCTTACTATAGTGCTTTAGTTTTAAAAGGTACTAAGAGTCTACGACTTGATAAAGGAATGAATTTGAAAACTGACGAAGGTTTTCGTACCCCAACTGTATATATACTAAAACGAACACACACCGTGAGTCGCAGAACATAAATAAATAACCATATAGTAATTAAGGAGAACGAATTCCACAACGTATGAAATAAAATTCACTTAATCAAGCTCTGGAAAATAGGTGCACATGAATATTTGGAGTTTGCATTAACATTGCAACGAAATCTACGTGCATCGCATACAACGCGGTCGGTACCGAGCGTGTGTTTGCTTAATATCTCCCGTTTTACTTGTAGGTATTTGTCTCCCGCAGGCGACCTATTTTGATCCCAGTTTATTCGATGCACTCGGTTTTAATATTATATATTAAAAACATAGTATTGTACGAACACATGAAATCATAATGTAAACGTAGCGTTAATGCAGACTTCACGCTTTCTCCGTTCCGATAAAATTCTATCTGTCGATTACAAACAGATTGAACATAAACTTATACGTTATTACAACACGTTTATTTAAAATTAATTACTGGTTCCTTTAATTTAATAAACAGTGAGCAACGCTCTATGGCGCATTTGTGTAAACAATTGAAAGTCGTTGATTGCATGCCGCTGCATTTCCCAGCCTTTGTGCAAGGTTTCGTAAACAAAAATGCGAGCGTTGAAATTAATAAGAAGCATTGGTAACGTTTTGTTTCTGAGCGGTGTCGTGTAACCGGTTCGCGGTTTGTCACGCGTGTCGCTGTCGCCTCGCCTTCGAGGAAACCAACAGTTGTTTTCATTGGCATTCTCAGCGCATTTGAGTCGTTCGAGTCGGCCCCCACTCTCTGGGAACCGACATCAGACTCGAACGAGCCCATCTCTATTGTCTATTGTGCGTGCTCCACGCCTTCCATCGATCGTTGCAATGCGGCACGAGCGAAAACCGACATCGCAACCTCGACTGCCACGTTTCAACATTGTCCAAGACTAATAAAGAACCAAAGGGAGTAACTACACTTGTTCAGATTCAACTTCATTCGCGTTTCGCTTGATGATTTTGGTTACACTTAATACAGTTCCGCTTCTATCAGCCGCGTATTATTATTATAATATAAATATAATAAGACATATAAGGCAAGAACTACAATTATTCAGTTCAATTTCGCTTTTGTTCATAGAAAACTCCTGTTTTCTATAGAAAATAAGAGTAACTACTACACTTATTCAGTTGGGTTTTGCTTGACGATTTTGGTTACACTTATAAAGTTCCGCTTCTATCAACCGCGTTTTTTTTATTATAATATAAATATAAAAAGACATAAGTAAAGGAGTAACACTTATTAAGCTCAATTCAGCTTTTGTCAGTAAAAAATTGCAGTTTTATATGGAGATGCATATACGCGCTTTAAGCTGAACGGATGCATATGTATCTCCATACAAAACTGTTGTTTTCTATGGACGAAAGTTGAATTGAGCTGAATAAGAGTAGTTACTACCTAAATCCACCAGCACATATTACGAGTCTTCAAGGTTCTCAATCGGAGCGCATCTGTGTCGTATCAACGCGGTAAGATTTATTTATTTGTACAACGGAAGCGGGCCTATTTACGTCCGAGTAACACGAAAGAAGGTTATTCGCGTACACGTTTACACAAGTGAGGAACGTATACAATGTATAGACGGAAAGAGTTAACGAACGCTGCCTACATTAATCAACGATGTCGGTAACCGTAACCGTCTCTCGGGGATTAGCTGTGGAGATGGAGATATTCTATTCTTTGTTTCGTAATTAATAGCTTTTGGCAAGTGAGCGATAGCGGACGAGTACAAATAGGGTTCGTGACGGCGCAATGCGGTTGCGTAATTAGATAATTAATAAATACACAAACAAAACAGTGTATTAGGAAACGTCTCGGTTGGACGTAACTGTACTCTCACTAATGTGCATTTCTCATAATACACGACCCACGCGCGTGTAAATCGGGCCAACGGCCTTTCGACGAGCTAGGTGTCGACTCGACCGAGTCGAGATGAACGCGGCGCGGACGCGATCGACGATTCGATACGTAACCGACACAACAATGATATGATTAATAAAAGCTCTCAGTTGGGGCGTGGGCCGCCTGCTGCTCGCATTGAATTGATTCAACTCAACATTTGTATCGGACGGAGGTGTTTTCAGAAAATCGAGTACGCAGTAGCTTTATATAGCTGCCTACATTTGATTCGCTATCGAGTCAAGAACCCCGGCATCTAATTAAGCGTGAGTTAGGAAGAACGCCCACGGTCGTTGAGGCAATGACTTGTGCCGTTTTGTTTCATTAGCATACGATTACATGAATTGTGTTGCTATAGCTTTTTATATGTAGGTACGAGCCCAAAATAATTGAATGAACAATGGTTTTCCTTTATAAATTACAATATAAGGTAAATTGATATTGATATCTCCTGGCATTTTTAGATAATATTTCTCAAATATCTTAATAGGATGAAACAAAATCGCTAACAACTATTTTATTCGAAATGTTACTGATTTAGTTTCGAAATGTTACTGATGATTTAGATTTAGTGGGATTTGGATTAAATGCGATTAAGTATATACTACGCCACGGCTACGTCCACATCCATGGAACTTTGGCGAAGAACAAGAACAGCTTTTCTTTTCTAAGCTGCTGATAGATAGCTATTTTATCATATTTCAATTCTTTTGCACTAATTTAATTATATTTTTCATTAATAATAATTTCTAATTGCTATAACGTAGACATCAGAACATGTTACAGAATTTTTTAAACTTGTGACTGTGACCTTCATATGCCTTACACATTTGAACCATATTATTGTCTATGCTTTAAAGAAAATGTGTATAAGATGTAATTATATTGTGAGCAGATAATATTTCTGCAATCAAGCCTCTTCGTTCATTCGAAATGGAAATGACTTCATGATTTGCAGATTCGTGGGACATAGTTCTAATCTTCTCGAGAGCCAAGAAAATGTCTTGTAATGTGTACCCGCTCTAAGACCATAAATATACAACCGACCGTTTCACCTAATGTATCCTGTATGATCGAACCAGCCTAGACCGGTTCTTACGGCAGTAATCACCGATGAGATTAAAGTGGAACCGGTAATCTGACTAGTAACGTAAGTCAAATTCAAAACACATTAACATATTATGAGACCAGCCAAATAACTGATATCGCCTGTCAACTTTAAAACACAAACATCAATTACAAGAACATAATATATTTCTCACAGATTTTTTTTTATTTCACCCAGATTCCGTTTCCTGTTATTGAGTGGCGAATATTTTATTTACCTCACGGCTTCAATCTAAAACTGGTTTTCCCTTTTTATACCGCGTTTCTGCTAAATGTATGTAAATGAAGTTTCATATTTTCCTTATTTACACATTATAGATAAATTGAGTCATGTTTATATTATATTTTTACAATTGAATTAATAATGAAGTTGCTTTTGTAACATTTAAAAGGCATTTCGTGAAATTGATGTAAATACCGTATAAATATTATTAATGCGGTTTTATAAACATTCATTCAAGAGAACATTTTATTTATGTATAAATGGTTAGATAACTTCTTTAGATGAGACGATTGGAATCGTTTACTAAGTATTATGGAACGGAATCGCTTTGAGGCTTCAAATGTAATTTAGAGTATCTTCAAATTTTTTTAATGATAATAATTAACAGGTAGGCTGACAGTTTTCGTCTAGAGACAGAAATTACCGATGTTTATAGACACGAGCAACACCAGCGGGGATAGTGCGCTCGCTTTATCCGGTCTTGATAAGATAAAGCGGGATTATCTGAGGATAAAGGGATTTTCTATCGCCTTGATTATTGAGACCAGTTCATGACTGTGTAACACATGTGACTTGTAAATAAAATAGGAAGTTATTTTTATTGAAATTGCCAAAACAACTATTTTCGGACACAATAGTTATATCTGGTAACTGGATAGTAGGTATAATGTGTACAAATACTTAAGATATTCATAACAAACATTGTCCTAACAAAGGCAAAGAAAGTTTCACGAAAGCACGGCTCCGGAGCGTAGTCAATTATGGAGGTCGAGAAAGTAAACACGACGTCCCCTGAATAACAAGACGTCTCGATTTGTCGCATTTAGTTGCGCAACAAAATCGTCTATGGAATGGATATGGAGTGCGGACGTCACGCTCATCACGAGATGCCGACCGAACATAGCACACGAACATAGACTCAAGATGGAACGCGATAAGATTCCGAGTTGGAACTTGAGGCCATTGCAGGACTGACCTATTGAACCATTAGAGATCTCATTTGAGCGGTCACGAATGCTTCTGTAGACGATGAAAATAGACAAAAAGAAAGACAACGGGCTCGATGTAACGTAAAAACGAAACTATCACGATTGTAAATTGCGCTACCGTAGGTAAATGTTTAAGGAATGCCTCCCGCCGTGTTGATTTTCTTCCGATAACGCCGCGCCTTGCTGTTTAATGTTCTGCTCAAGTTACCTTCGCATAGGGATCGTATTAAGCCGTATATTTGTTCGTAATGAACAAGTAATACTCGTAATGAATAAGTAATGTCACGGTACTCCCCTTACAGAAGACCACCATGTAATAACAGCACGTTTGCTGTTGTTCTGTGAGTGAGTAAGAGATGGCAGAGCCCATTTCCCTATGCCTTCCCAATCCCTTGTACATGATCAGCCTGTCTGCAGTCGTTAATATAAAAAAGTAATAGGTATAGGCATGTATTTAATTTACACCCGACATAATCGTAGCTCGAGAATAATGAATCATGGATTTCAAATCAGTGCACGCGTGTCCTAGTTTAATCATATCGACCATCGCATATGGTACGAGTATCACAGTATATTTATTCAAACACAATTTGTCACCATATTTCAATACGAAAGGTAAACACGGTTACGTAATCAGAATGCAGTTACAAGGCTTTCGTTGCCGAGGTAAATATGTTATTTTACACGTTACATAAAAACATGTTGGTGTCAAGCTGGTGTCAAGGAAACGAGGGAGGAGAATATTAAAAAAACCTTTACACTCATAAACAGTTTATGTAGATATAAACATGCACTCAAATCTAATTTTAGATTTGAGTGTTTGAGTGTTGTTCATAGAATTAAAAACGTTTATTATTCCTACTTAAATGGAGTTGTTATTCAGAAAAGGTTTATCTTAGTTGGGTGGAACTAGGTATATAATCTATGTATTTGAGCTGTATGTGATCTATCTTTATATATAAAACACCAGCTTCCGTATGTTTGTGTTCACAAAACTCGAACACTAGCCGCGATGGATTGAATTAAAATTTCTACACAATAGGAAGAGTGTTTCTCTTTACTTTTTATTACGAAGTTCCAACGGAAACAGAATATTCTAAACGTTTTTTATATAGGGACTTATAATTTGTCACAGTAACGTTGCTATGGTAACAGGAATTGCTACAGTGAAGCATGGCCAGGTTATTAATATATATTTAATATATTATAATGTAACTGTTTGTTTAAAAATAAATAAATAGTTATGAAAATTTACGAAATATTAACAAACCATAGATTAGCGATTTAAAAATAAATAATCAGTAAAAAATAAAATAAAATAAAATTGAATATATTATCATTATTTAGTTATTTAGTGATAAATTTATATATATCTGATTGCTAAGTCTCACACGATTCACGATGAACGAATTTTCTGAAATAAATTTCCAAGCTTATATTTTAACAAGGATAAATAATAAATTTGAGAGTTTATATAAATGCTTTTCTTTTTGAATAGATGCTTATAGGGGGTGGGAGCAACAGCAATAAGGGTTGATTCAACCCTCATAACAGAACAGAATTTAAGGTTTTACCTACCGTAAATTACATCTCGCTGAGTTGTGTAGTAATTATATTTTAGTAACAATGTGTAGGTATTATCATTTTACATATTTAAAATTAAAAATCTATGTTATATCTATCTATATACCCCCTTCTATAAGTAAGTCATATTACTTCTATAAATAATATTGAATATTTCATGATAACGTTATATAACTGGTAAAGCGGGAAGTTTTTTTATCTGGGCGTCACGAATACAGAGATCAAAAAATATCTTAATTTAAGAAAGGTTATATTTGACTACTGCGTGATATGAGATATCTGTGCCTATATATATATATATACGAGTATATACATATATACACACAAAAAAGATAAGATAATACGGACAGAATCTAACGCATTTATCACGTGAACAGTCATATACTTAATGTAGGCCAACTGATAAAGTACGCACATATTTACTTAAAGTAAATAGTGATTAAGTTTAAAAAAAATGTAATATAAGTTGTCGCTCCTAAGAGATTCACTTTCGAATAAAATGGCGTCAGATCGCAATAAATAAAAGAATAACTAATCAAAGTTTTGTCCCCGGATTTACCTCGATTCGTGGGTGACAACGTAAACAGGGTTCGGAGCGGTTAGTGGGAGACTTCTCCCTGTTTACACCCGTTGGTCTACACCCTGCCCCCACTGCGTGACGGCGACGCCTAAATTGTGACATTTTACTCTCATCGCCCCTAGGCAGTTCAATAATCTTTCACAAGACTTGAAAATTAAACGTTCTTTGTTAAATTTTGTTCAAATTCTTGTTTAATTACACTTTTTGCGCTTCTATTAGAAATTGTTGTTGTAAAAAATATTTTTTATTAAAAGATTACGTGACATTATTACATGGTGATAATGCATGACGCGATCGTCACGCGTTAGTGTTTAACGATAACAATGGCGTTCTCACTATGTTACACAATAGTAGTAGAAATAATATTGCGACCTTTATTATTTGTAATAAAAATAAAAGGCGATGTGTGTATGTATGTCTCTTATAGACTCCAAAACCGCTGAACCGATTTTGATGAAACTTTCAGACAATCTTCAAATTAGTCCAGCGGGTGTTCCTATGAAGTTTGGTAGCGATCGGACGCGGACGAAGTCGCGGGCATACACTATGCTGAGGTGTAATAAAGGAGGACGCTACCTAACAATTATTTCTTAAACGTACAAATACATTTTTCTATATATAATAGCCTAAGGACTTATATAACATAATTATCATGTGGGCGACATTGGAGAACATTGGAGTTAAGATTCTTCAGGTCATGCCAACGTTTCTATTTATAATCAATCATCATAAAGGTCACTTTTCATTTAGTCTCGGCCCGCTTCTGTCTGTTTCTCCGCTGACTTCCAACGGATTTTGTAACGGTTTTCACTAATGGAAAGAGCGATAAACGAGGAAAGTTTCTTTACATAATTTTCAGAAAAAAATTGCATCCGTCCGAAGCCGGGGCGGGTCATTAATATGTAGTATATAATTAAATCGAATTAAAAAGAGTTTTAAAGGTTAATTTAAAATTGGGACGCATGCACATTTTGGTAGGTATCCATTAGGTATCCGCTAACATTAGCGTGCTTGTCGTGTCGAAATATTATTTGGCTCGTATCCAAATAACCAAATGGTTACGTAGCTACAGTTCCTCAAAGCGAAACCCTTGATAACCTGCAGCAGTTAGCCGGTAATGGCGGTTGGGCTGTTAAGCCTGTTTTGAATAAGTTGGGGGCGCGGCCAGCGGACCCCGTCTCGGTAATGAGGGAGATTTGGGCACTCCGCTATCGTGATCAATGGCTCTGTCTCAAATGTCATAATTTGAAAATTTATCTTTCATTCTTTCATACTTATTTTGTAAGTAGGCAAAACATTATATTTTTAGCAGGCTCTTCCATGGTTTACTCGTCTTAATTGCCTTGGGCATTCAAAATTTAAATTACGCCTTTACCTATTTCCTATTTATTTACGTATTTGCATCCGAAGGGCAGATTTTTTTATTGTAATTACAACATTTCATTAATTATTTCAAACTAACAGCGTTGCTTGTTACAATACAGTCCAAATCATACGAAGATTTCAGTCTTCCTATGTCTTTGGTCCGAAATTGATGTCCGTAAGTAACATACCTAATGCTTTTTTCAAATAAAAGTCAATGTAACAATTTTGGTCTGTAGTAGAATCGACTTCAATAAATTCTATGGTGTGACGGGACATTTGCAAGGAAGTGTTTGTAAATAAGTGAAGCGAAAGAGCATAAAGTAAGAATTTAACTCGATAACAATGGAGTCTTTGTGCTGTTTGATTAGTGGATTGAGGGGCATGAGACGAGGTGTGGGGATCGATCACGACTTTCTGATCTCACGCTGAGGTGAGTTCCCAGCGCTTTGCTCGTAAATTGTTTGGTTGGACATAATAATAACCGAGCAAAAACTAAAATTTACTTTGAAAAAAAAAAAGGATCCTTGTTGTACATGGCTTGTTGTTTGTGGATAAAACGTATGAGCGAGTTATTATTCAGTTAAACAATAGATTTTGGAAGGCCTCCATTGGTGAGAGAGCGTTCTGGCGTTGACCTCTTGCTATTGTCAAGTTCCTGATGTAGGCGGTTAGATCACGGAATTGTGATGGAGCGGCACGACGGCTGAGACCAGTAATACTTGTTTGACGGCACGTTTAAACAGTTATCAGAGCCAACTGATTGATATTAGCACTTACTGAGCACGTAGGTATATAATATTTTAATTAATTATAAAAACTCAACTTACTATTGTGCAACGGTCATTGCTCAAGTTGAAAAGCGTAACCTTGAAAAAAGTAAAACGCGCTTTATTTATAAAACAATAAAATTGCGTTTCATTCACACGAAGGTGAGTGAACTTCGTACCTTGTGTGAAGCGGCGGCTCGATCTGTGATTAAATTTCATATTAATAAAATATATCACGCAAAAAACGTGCGCAAAGCAAGAACTAACAATGGATCGTACGGTGGCAGGAAGTGCGTCTACAATTTTCACAGCCGTCAATGCATTTTTTTATTATTATTATTGATGGGTTTGCTCTTGGCCAGCATCTTGCCACGTAGCAAAGACCAGGTCTACTATGGAGCTAGCTCACCCAAAAGATGCCTCGAACTTTAAAAAAATTTGAGTTATATAAGCTCGGAAAAACAGACGCCGGCAGGGAGAATCTTTGGCAATGATTATTATAAAATAATCTTTTAAAGCGTTTGGTCTGAAAAAGATGGATTTATACAAGATCAGGATCAAGCATCTCCTGAGCACACTCTCCGAAGTATATTTTATTGAAAACACACAGTCAGGCCATTTTGCCATCTTCTAAAATGTATGCAAACGCCTTACAATGATTGTTCGATCTACGTTTTGCAATTACGTGAATTGTCTAATAATAATACTGCAACACCTTCATGCAATACCTATTTATAAGTTGTTTTGATGCACGAATAAAACGCATTTACGTAATTCCTAGTTCATGGTTACGTTTCGTCGGTGTGTTGAATCTGTGTGCATGTCGAGTTGTGGTTGCATAGCAGACGAGCATAGTATTTCATTTTACATTATTACAATTGCGGCATTACTCGGCGGCGGTAGACTTTTCATCCGTCATGAGTGCCCAGCCGTGGGCTCCGTCTGCGGTAAATGAACCGTGCACACGAAAAGGAAACGACGCAAACGATTTGAGTTATGAAAACGTCCCTTTAAAATTATATCACTACATAGTATAAGTATACATAGTATCTGTCTGTATGTATATTCTGATCTCGGAAAGTTTTGAACGGATTTTGTTCCTGATTATATGTTATGGTTATGGATAGTTTATGTATATGTATAGTTGATGAATGTCTTTTTATAATATACTAGTTGGTGCCCGCGACTTCGTCCACGTTGAACGATGAAAGGTACCCTATGTCCTTTTTGGTGTCCCAGACAACGTGTATGCAAAATTTCATGGTGTTCGGTTCAGTAGTTTTTTCGTGAAAGAGTTACAATAAACATCCATACTTTCGCATTTATAATATTAGTACGGATTTGCTGAGTATATCACGGTTTTTGTCGAAGAAGGCGGGCGCCCTACACTCACATTGCAGCGGGTTTCAGCTTGTATGATTAGGTGAAAAAACAAGAAAAGGAGAAAACATTTCATTAATAGTACAATTGCCACATCGTCGGTGACACGTGAGAGTTTTGCGGTAACAGTTCAATCGCGTATTGTGTTCATTGGTTTTATCGTTACATCGCCCTGCACGCTCTATTTACGACTGGCAGCGATAGAAATTAATAAAAATCATTATATGTTAATTGCTCGTTGCGTGTCTGCGCACTGCAATGCTTATCGTATCATGCACAAGACGTTACGTGCGGCCGATCGAGCACAACGGAAGAATAAAAAACCACGTTCTCTTTAATTGGGGTGCTTTTATTCGAAAGGAATTATATGCACAGCAGGTATATCAAACTCAAAGTAACGAGTGGGCCGCAAAATCGTTTTCGATGCTGTAATTGTCTGTTGGATATCACCTCCATGCTAGATATTTGCCTACTACTTACGTCTAGAGCTGCGGCTGTAAAAACTGTATATGTAAATTAGAGGAAAAATTTAGAAGTCAGTAAGTAAGTCATTAAAATAACTTCCAAGCTTTGTGTAAAATATAATCTTTTTTAATATATACATAGGTTACAAGTATAACTGCTTGTAAAAGAGTTTCACTGCTACTCATACCCCCCGAAATTACGTAACTTCTTCAAAATTCGCCATACAAAATTGTCCTACCGTACAATATGGCGTAGTGCAATACGCGTTCTTGCAGTAGTATCGGACTTAAAATTAAACCGCAAAAATTGGCATGACGGGCCGCATGTTTGACACGGCTGATGTACATCGTAAGGTCGTATTAATATTCACGTTGCGCCGCGCCCGGGGCGAGCAGGCATCACAAAATGGCTGCCGGAGGCGTTCGGCTCGGTTCAGCCGAGTCGTGACCGGCTGGAATCCACGCGCTCTATACTGTACCCTCATCAATTATGCATGAATGCGGCCAAACGCCGATGTTTACTCTCCATGAGACAACGATTTATTGCGTCGTGCGGTTTTTGACATTCGATCGCGGACCGGTTGCGTTCTCTGGCGACGCTATGACGAAACCCCCTTTGCGGTTGACGCGCGCTCTATCCGCCTCTAAACATTCATAGTAATAATAACACAATCTTCACTCCGGAGCATCTCCGGAGTTATTATTATTACGTCTCGTGTTCCGCGAATTCAGCCATACGAAACGGTCGTAAATATAATCGTGATTCATGTTATTGCATCAGGGCCCATCGGATTATTCGAATAGCGTATTACAATCGTATACAAGTGCGCCCTGACTCGATCCACAGCTGTGTAAGCCGTCGATAAAGTTGAATAACTCATTGTTCTCGGCTTATATTAGTCGCTAGATAACATGCATTCGTTTAACAAGAGACGAAAGAGATTTTAGTTATATTAAACGTTTTCCCACGTACCGTGACCATGACTCATCCTCAGCATTTTAACCGGAAATTACTAACAAGTGTTTATTTATTTATAGTTTTCAAATAGTCTTATTAAAAACTAGCTGTGCAGACTTAGTACGCGTGTTATTTTGCATAACATCCAATCAAGGTTTTACAAACAACAGTTAACAAAAGTTTCAGCTAAATCAGCAAAAGCACGTTTCTAGAATTGCGCATTACATTATTTTAATGAACTTACCGTTTTGTTTGTGAACCGATTGAAATTAAACAAACACTAAATGTTACGGGAAGCTTACTACAACACCTACATAAGTGAAAACTGCATTCAAATCGGTTAAGCCATTTCTGAGATTTAATAAGCGTGCATAAACGCACACAGACAAAAATTCTAAAAACTTTTTCTGTATTCAAATTGTTTTTGAAGTGAAAACTTCTTTAGGCGCGTTGGGCATTTTTGAGATGGGAAGTGGCGACACTGTTACCGTAACCGACACCTCTGTTTATAAGCATGTATTTTCCTGACGATTCAAAAAATACATACGTATTGTTCAAGTTTTCACTTCTGTCGGCACTTCCGGAGTGCCACTGTTTTTTATTTTTGAAAACAATGTTTAACCCGTGAGAAGGCGCGCCCTAAAAAATTACACGAGAAGGCGCGTATATATAATACAAACACGGTTCATTTAAGATTTCATTAGCTTGCCTCGTGTCATGAGCAATGTTCGCTTGTGAAATTATTAATTGTCCAAAAATGAACACATGACACACGTAGACATGTTTAATGATAGCGGTAGGTACACGACGCTAGGTACATGTAGAATGTAGATAAATAATTTTGCATAAAAGCGGTTGTATTTTTAACATTTATCGCGCAATACAAACACATGTAAACACACATGAATAACGGTTGCCTTATCAAGTTATCACTTATCAGTTATCAGTACCGCAAGTCCGCAACCGAGTTATCGACTGCCGTGTTTATGTTCAACTTATCTATGAATTCCCCGCCTATCTCTAAGTATTTTAATCAAGAGAACACTTTGATAACGCTTACTTTTAAAAGATTACCCTCCACCCTCCCTATTACTTTGCCCATTTTGGAAAACGATGATACTACTTATTTTTATCACAAATTGAGGTAATTGATAAAACATATTATTCTTTAAATATAATTATTTCATGTAAAATAAAGTTGTATTATAGCTGCATTCTAAACTTCGAAATCGATTTTTCATGTAGGTATATGCATTCTTATTAAATAATTGATATCAGCATAGCATAGAATTATTCATGTTTCACAAGATTTTTTGTAAAGCTTGCCAGATTATTAATGCGAAATTTATTGCGCCCTACATTTTGCTACATTTTGCTTGTCAGTATGTATCACGATTTATTTGCAATTATTATTTTGTGGAGAATTGTATAAAATTAATCCAAATAAAATACAATTTTATTGTTTCCATCAAAAAAGTCATAATTACAATTGACTATTTTGTACATAAAATAATTTCATAGAAGTAATTTTTATTTTATTTTGTCTGTGCGTGTTATGAAAAAAAAATTTACTATATTATTATAGGATAGGATATATATTTTACGGTTTCATAAGAGCATTTGCTAACTATTAATAACCATTTCTATCTAAACTTATATAAATGGAGACATGACATCGCTAGACTCGAATTACATTGGTACATACTTATTTGAATATTAGATTATTATTACTTTATGATGTTTATGTACTTCCTTGGTTTTTATTTCTATGATTTGTGTTTATGTTATAATGTTTTCTTATTCGCTTGTAGCCGTTAATTCTATTAACAAAACGCAACCTCGACCTCATTATGCGACTATTTTAACAAAGCAGCTAGCGTATCCGCATGTAAACTACTTTTTTAAATAAATTTAATTATGTCAAAGACATGCATGATTATAATTATAATACTGATATTTTTTGCCTATTCTGTGAAACGTAATAAAGAAAATTAATTTGTATACTCAGTTTCCAGCGATTGGGGTTTATTCCGAAGGTAACATCGGCTCAGATTAGATAATAGTACATCGGGGTCTTTTTGATCAAAACTATTAAAGAAAATTGTACATTAGATGCTATAGAAAATGCTATCCAAAACGTTTTAAATAATAATCACATTCAAACTTTGAAATAATTAAGTCCAAAAATTCGAAGCCGAAGTTCTGAGATGTTTTTCTATTGTATTATATGGCGTGTCGCTTTTCTAAAGATTTTTTATTTATTTTTATTTTATTGTTTGTCTAAACATTTTGAATGTAATAATGATCTAAAATTTCAGTAAAATTTGTGCAGTGCTAATAAAAGACACGCGAACACTAAGAAAAGTCGTTTGAGTGCTATGCTTAGTTATGATTTCAAGTAAAGTTTGATTTTTAATATGTCGTTTGCCTATAATTTCGTCCGAGTTGTCGTAGGATGAGAACGAAACACCCCATATTCTGATTTATAAATATTATTTACATCTTCAAATTTTGAGTTCGTTGAGTAGTTTTGCTTAAAGAATAATAAATATCCTTACCTACATATATCCTTTGAGCTTCGAAATTAGTAGTTAATGTTGGTATTTTAACTTATTTATCACTACTAAATTATTAGATAATTATTAGGAAAAAAATCAGTTTGGTTCTGAATGTATCTTAATATATAAAAGGCAATGTGTGTGTATGTCCCCTATAAACTCAAAAACCGATTAACCGATTTTGATGAAACTTTCAGACAATCTTCATATTAGTCCAGTGGGTGTTCCTGTGAAGTTTGGTAGCGATCGGACGCGGAAGTCGCGGGCATATACTAGTAATACATAAAAAGTGATGCCAGTGTAATGTATTTGTGCTATTTTAAATGCAATCGTTACAAATGTACTTGTCACGAAATAGTTGGAAATGTGCCAAATCGTTAACGCTCTGTAAAATGCGTTGGTATGTTGGTCAACGATCGGTAGGTATTTGTTTATGTTTTAGATATAATTCTTTACTATATAAAAATAATATATTTGAAAACAAATAGAATTGCATTGAAATAGGTTATACTTACTTATCGAAATCAGTGCAAATTGATAGATAATACTTTACAAGAAAAACAAAAAACGATACGAAGAAAATGGGAATACAGGAAAAAGATGAGTTTCTGAAGTTATTAAACATCGAGGAAGAGGCATATCACGACACGACACAATCACAAACAAACCCACAAAAATGTCTGTTTGCAATTTTGTCGGATTAAGTAAGAATAGAGTACCGTGTCGCTATCTTTAAATTTGCATATTATTTGATTTTAATAATTCATTTGGTTAATGTTTTTAGTAAGTACTATAAAATCTCCATAGATTTCACTATAAACTCAAAAGTAGGTGTATTCCACTATGAAATTATATATTCCCTTCATTCATTCATTGGCTCGATATAGTCGTTTTGCCGAATAATAGTCCTTCAGCGAAGGAACTCATCAATCAACACCTCAAGTCTCAAGAAGCACTACTTTTTGACACTGCGCGTATTGTCAGGAGGTTCCTCAATCAGTAGTCCTAACCTTTATATTTTACTAGCGACACGCTCCCGGCTTTTATATATTTTACATACAAATTATATATTGAGATTACCGTAACATACAGACAGACGTGGCGGAATACTTTGTTTTATAACTTGTAAGGATATATTCTAGAAATACATATATATAAAACTAGATTAGTAGATTTAAAAATCAAATTTAAAATTAGAGTTTGATTTAAAAAGGAATAGGAGGTATAGGAATAGGAGGAAGTAGATACAATTCATTATCTATGAACTATTCTAATTATGGGGGTATTGTGAAAAATAAATACAAAAATAAGACAGAATTTTAATTTTTATCTTTTTATTAAAAGTAGGTAATAACTGTCATTTAAATATTTGGTTCATAACATAGTATTATATAGTAAAAAATGTATTTAAAAAACTCCGATAGCTTAACAATCTTCAACGTGAAAAACTTAATGATGTGTCGCAAAGAAACATTCAATGCAATACGCCGGCGAATCATCACAGCCCCTACATTCGTATGATGTCTTATTCCTTGTTGTACAGCCTTTACAATATCTGCGCAAGATCTCCGCTGAGAACCTTGTAACATCGCTCCTGTCTTTCCTCTGTCTCCCTATAACCTTTTTTATTTTGGTCAACTTATGTACTGTATAGAACGTCTTCATTGTGATTCGTGTAGGCAACAGTTCCTCTAAAACTGCTATACGAAAATTATGCAATGTAATTTTCTGCTCCGAATACTTGTTATACAGTAAATAACTGTTGAACATGGACGTTTGAAGTATATGAATGAACATTTTGTATTGCCACACAGCGTCTTTAGCAATACAAAGATCGTAAGCTCTTATGTCGTTATTCTGGTCAACATCACGCACGTATTGCTTGTGTTTCACGAGGGCAGCAGGTTTCAGTATTGTCTTGCCACTCTTTAAAGTGATAGGTGTGAAGCATTCTTCGAATTCAGTGGTCATGTAGGTGAAGTCACAGCCTCTCCCGTCTTTCCATTTGCCAATATGTATCCCGACGTTTTTGAGCATCACAGATCGATTTTCGTATCTCTCAAGTAAATCATTTTTTTTAGCTGGTATTAAGTTATCCAGCTTTGTCAAACTTGTGTAATATGTGTACTTATCTAATAGCGTAGTAGCCAGCTCTTCAGAGTTAAAAGTACTATCCATTATATATACGGAGTGTCCCTTATTCAGTTTTTCCTGCAATAAAGACAAAGCAATATAGTTTTGTTTGTTGTATGTGCCGAAATGGAATTTTATTACGCCGCCATCGGGTTCTTTTAGCGCATGTAACTGGGTACACTTTCTAAGATTTGTCTCTTCACCGTGCCAAAAATCTTCCGGTTCATACAAAACTAACTGTTTCCCTGGATAGTAAATATAATTCATTCTCTCATTAAAGTGATTAAGAACAAAAAGAACACCAATCGAACTTAACTGATTTTTTACTAATTTCTTTGTCAATGTCAAGGATAAATATTTCGTTATAGAACAAAAGCGATCGAGTGTCATAATAGTAGAATAACATGGCAAATTAACAAGGTAATGAGTCTTCCAATAATCTTCAATATTTCTCATTCCAATTGTTCCCGTATGCAAAAGAAGTCCTAAAAATCTCTTCATTTCCTTCAACGTCATTTGATTCCAAGGCGACCTTTGTTCTTCTTTCGCAGTACCTTTACCCTGATCTACATTAGCACGTGCATTAGTATTTTTAACGAGAGTCATTAGAACTTCGTCATTTATTATCAAACGAAAATATTCAATAGGCTTTTTTGGAGGTGGGTTTATCAAAAATTTTCGTTTCATGGTGAAGGGAATATCTCTCATGTCACTAACATAATCTTTCTTTATTTCTCCGTTATGTGCATTAAACATGGGAGTAATAAGAATATCTTCATCACTTGACTCATTCTCGTTTTCAACTTTAATTTTTATGTCACCAATTTCATTGCACTTTTCCTCAGTGTCAAAACGCTTTCGCTTGAGTGTAGATGGCCCTGGTTTTTCATTGTCACTCATATTTCGCAACACAAAGGAAATCACGATCACAATAGGTGCGAGGTATCTCGAGATTTGTGCTCACTTTCCACAACACAGTACAACACCGACCAACGCTTACGACGCAGTAATCGATACTGCCTTTGCCAGACGGCTCCGTGTAGTATGCGGCACAACTAGCGTGCGAGAGAGATGGATGCGTCAACACGCTTCAAACATATTACCATTGGATCATTCATATTCACTGCACTGAAGAATGAGATTTTGTCAATTAATTTCGAGCCATAAAAGAGGATTTAATTACATTAGGATTTAATGTCTTCCCGTTTTATATTTTTTTTTATTTGCAAATTACCTACGTAAAATTTTCTGGAATGTATCATAAATCAGTCTCACTTTAAAGTACCAAGATTGAGGTCATTCTCCTTTATTCATCCGTACTAATATTATAAATGCAAAAGTATGTTTGGATGTATGGATGTTTGTAACTCTTTCACGCAAAAACTACTGAACCGATCACTATGAAACTTTGCATACACGTTGTCTGGGACACCAGATAGGACATAGGGTACCTTTCATCGTTCAACGCGGACGAAGTCGCGGACACCAGCTAGTTTAAACATAAAGTTTCATTCATAGGTTATTATTTTGAAATTTGTATTTAGTTCTGACTGACTGACTGAATAAATAAGATTAGCGTTTATTTTATTATAGAAAAAAAGTAACTAATGATAATAATATATGTTTTTTATACTATAACTAACTGGATACTCCGGACAAAGTAAATAGCTACACGCTTGTTTAATATACATATATATCTGTGGCTACACGGATGTCATTGTACCTAATCTAGATAAATAAACGTTTCGCATATTATGTTGCTTTAACAAAGACTTTTTCTACCACTAAAATGCGTCTATCACCATACATTCGAATCATAATTATGTATCTATCTTTCAGCGAAATTCTCTAAAGGATAGTAAAAATAAATACTTAGCTTAAAATTCGAGATGTATTCAAGCACGATTATCAGACACAGATAGTCTTCAAATGGGGTTTTTGCTTCATACTAAGATTTAGAGACTGCGTTGGAAAGAGATGGCATTGTATACAAATATAATATACCTTTGATGAACAAGATACATACCTATATCTACTTAATTAGCCAAAAAAATCACTTAGTTTAAATTATATAATCGTTTGTGCTGACTGAATATCAACCAGTTATAAACGCACAGCCAAAACTAGATCCAAAAAGCTGAAATTTGGAAAATATGTTTATTTTATAACATAGCATTGAAAGGATTTTTTAAAACTTCAGCTCCGTACGCTTCCAGGGGTGTGTTTCTAGTATTTAATATAGAACAAATTATTTTATTATCTTTATAAAGATTAAAGACTAACGTAAGTAATAATTATGAATGAGTAATATTGTGTAAAAATGTGCGTAATGCGCGAACAATGGGGTAAAAACGCGTTATTATTGTCGCACATCTGCCCTTCTTGTTATTGTAGGTATAGAACAGAAATCGTAAAGTGCAAGGCTCGGTGGTGCAAGCAAGCTCGCCGAATGCGTCTCCGCTTTCCGCCTCCCTCCACGTCAGGTGCATGCGTGCGCTCTCGGACAGGGCGTAGGGGAAGGGGGGGTCTCCTATCTGCCCTCTGCCCCTTCACCGTTCCCTCATACCCTCGTTGCCGTTCACTTGTTGCTACGTTCGTTCGTCGCGCGAAATCGCGATCACTCGCCTCCCCCCTCCCGCCCCTTTCCCACACACCGCCACCCGCCGCCACTTCCCCCGCCCCGCTTTCCAGCCAGTCCTTTGTGCGCCGTTGAGGATTGAACTCGTCCTAATAGTTGTGTACTTTATAACCGAACATAATTTAAAAAAATTATCGTGATCTCATATAACATCTCGAGTTGTGAATGTAAATTGGTAGTGTGTTGTGTGAAAGTGAAAAACATTGTCACTTTAGAAGACGTACACGGCGCTAGGATTTACATCTGCATCATTAGAAGCTTGCATTTCTGAAGAGAATTTTTTTTAATATATTTGAAAATCATATTAGTGTGATTTGTTTTGTTGAAAAGGAAATTCTAATTGTGTTTATGTTATACATAATTTTGTGAATATTTATTGTGATTGTGATACAACGGCAAATTTTTATGATACATCGTTTCATCTGAGGAATTACAATTTTTACAACACCTTTTTAAAAAGTGAGTTTTTTTATATTTATCATTTATAAATAGTAATTAGGTGCGTTAATGTAAACTTAAATTTATAATAAAATTGTTTTTAAAGACGTATGTATCTAAACCATTAATAGTGGTTAAAAGATAACATCTATTACGTAGTATAAAACAAAGTCGTAGCCCGCCGTCTGTCCCCCTGTAGGTATGTAGGTTCGCTTAGATATTAACCTACGCAACGGATTTTAATGCCATTTTCACAAATGGAAAGAGCATTAGTTAGAATATTATGTTCCACGTAATATACAAAAACGCATAATTGATAAAATATTTATACAAATACTGAGAAAATACATAAATGTATTTAATTTATTTTTTAATTATGTATCTCAAATCACATAAAATATACTTTTAGTTATGATGACTTGAAATTATTTCTAAAACAATTCAAAACCAATAATTTAAATTAGACTGCTATTATTATTACGTGTTGTCATTGTTAAGTGACCTTTATTAGTGTTATCTGCTAATAAATACTTCCTAAGTGTGCACAGTGAACGTAAACAGAAAGTGGTTATCGTGCCGACTCTTATCAGCATAGTTTCATTGTTTATTGTTCTGGCTGACCCATTAGCAGTTTGAAACGTAGGGGGCTTCAGGGGATGGCTCGAGATTAACAATTCCAGTCACGAACGATCGGAACGTGTCGTGAGATGCTAGGGAGATTACTGCACGCGTCGCTGCAGTCTCGTCGTGATACAACGCTACACCCATATCTCGAAGGTTGCTATTGCATTTGTAGTCACGACAACCGATGCGCCTTGTACGGCCGCAACCGGTCCGCATAATTGCCGGTCATACGCATATTCACCGGCTAATGAGCGAATAACTGGATTGACATTTCAACAGCGAAGATACTGTACCGTGAAATTTTTGCTTCATTAGTTAGAAAGTGAGGTCAAACCGCGCATTACAGCAATTTGCGGTAGCGCCATTCATTTTTTAAACACTTCATATTTCCACCGGTACATAGTAGGTGTTTTTGTTACATAAGTTAATGTCTACTTAATTGCTTTACAAGTGCAGAGAAAGCGCCCGTTGTCTCTGCTTAAATGTCCTTTTAACGGTTATTGTCCGAGGTTGGTGTTTCATTACACGCTCGGCGAGGTGACACGCTCTACTGGTTTTAACGAGATGTCTTTGTTTGACAAACGAACAGATAACTCACAACTGATTCAATAGTTTTATTAAAAATACCCAAACGTGAGGAGTTGGTTATTTCACAGACTACTAGATGCTGCAGCATCAGGTTAAGGTTACCATATTATTGAAACACTTCCGAAATAACAGTACACCAAATTACACATCAATCGAATCTGTGTTCGCAGTTTGTTAAATCCCTTCGTCAACTAGTAAATATGCTAATTGTCTTCAAACTTCTTCTTAAATTATAGTTAAGAACTAAGAACGATCCCGATCACGTCAGCTTTCAAACAAAAGAAACCTGATCAAAATTGGTCTATCGGTCCAAACACAGACGTCAAACTTAAACACCGTAAAAATTCCAGAGCCTAACCTAATTACATTTCTAGTACAAATAAGTCTTGTTTTGTAATAAGTACACTTTTTTTGTCAATAAATAGGTACCAGTACCTATTCCGGGTGCGTGTGCACTAGATTCAAAACTAACCCCAACGAAATGATTTAAGCAGATCTTTGTTTTTATTAAACTGTGGCTTCATAACTTTTTATTTATACAGTCACTCATTTAAGATTATTTACGTAACATCATTTTGCTGAGTTGTTGTGTCATTAAATAAACTAATAGTCGACTCAATAAAACAGTTTCACGTTGTTTTAAATGAGTAAGTAGGTTTATAAGAAATGTTTTGTCTACGAGGAAAATAATAAAACATGATTCATTAGTTATTATAAACATGCGTTTAATTTTATTATTATGTTAGCAAAATTACTTACAATTTTATTGCTTCTTATACCTACCTACTTTTTAATTTGTTCAAAGTGCGTATCATTATAGGTACCTAATTTAAGGCAGGATCCGATCCGACCGCGACCGGTTCATCCTATCACACCGATCACACCACAACACTACGCTAACACGGATGCATAAAAAATGAAATTGCTGCTGACTCATCGCAACTGTAACGCATCGCATTAGCATTATCATATCATTAACTCTCGCCGCGAGCGAATAATAACCAGCTGTACGCATACAATCGTCGGCTTCTTCTGTTTTATGTTTATTATGAGTAATTATTTATGCGATTATGTAAATCTGCATCCTCGTTAACGGCTCCCTCATTAAAATCCATTGTGGCACACTCACTCTTGTCCGTTGTGGGTGTATGTCGTATGGAATTCTGTACTACTCGTGCATCGGTTCTGTACCTACCTTTCTAACTTTCTGTTTTACTACCTCCTTATTAAAATATTACTCGTGTATATTACAAAAACTTATTGTTTGGTCTCCTGATATATTTTTATACTTAATAGGCGACCCCCTACACCTTTTTATACCTAGGCTTAAGTATATAAATAAATTATTTTGTATTTTTTTTTAATTTGTATTGGTGGGTGAAGTCTATTATAATATGATTTGAAAGAATAGAAAACCAAAACATTCCAAATTTTAATTACCAATACGAAAGTCATCCGCAGCTTTGTAAACGTGTTTAAAAATAAAATAATTATTTAAGCAAGCATGGTTATTCTAATTCGGTTTATTTTAATTGTTGTAATTTGTTTATGTTTAGTTTTTTTAAATAGGTCAACATAAATTAGTTACACAGACTAAGCCAACTACGCTACTTTGAAATGACAAGGTCAGCGAGAAGACAATGTCATTGAAATACATTTAAAATTTAAAACCTAAAAATAATCACCGTAGCTGGCTTAAAACAGACATTTTATTTTATTAGGTCATTCCATATAGCTACCTACAGATATTGTATAAATAAGCCGCAGACTTGATTAGATTAGATATTAGATAGCGATGCCTCACACATTATGAATTTTGTTAATTGTTAAATGTTTAATAAGACCAATACAAGTCTACATGAAATGAGTTCTAGTTCAAATAGCTCTTGAACAATTTTGACGTCAAATTTTGGTAGTCAACAATTGGATAAAGTCCAATCGTCATTCACATGTGGCAAAATGCCCTGGGCATTGCCAAACATAACTGGATATCACTCTCCGGATCTTGTTCCATTGTTCCGGTCTGTGACACTTGTAGGTATTAAAACGTGCATCTAATAAATGCGATTTTGTCACGGCAATTGAACTCAGGGTCGAATCCGTTATGAACGCTTAATTACCTACGCTTTTGGCTTTAGTCTATTTTATTGTTATAAATCACTATATGTACCACTATATCACTATAAATAACATCTGCCACTATTTTGTAATGTTTGTTAATGTCGATTTTACACGGGAACTTTGTTTCAAACTTTCAGTGATTTTTTATTGGGTACTTAATATTCCTTAAAAAAAGGCTGCCTTGAAAACGTTTTATATACAAACGACTGTGGGATTTATTATATTGAATTTCTGTCATCCGCATACGGCGCATTCTTGTTTTTGTGGGCGTAGTGAATGGGCCATGTTTTGGCTTTAACCCAAACGTGTCAACGGCTGCGGACGGAATACTGACGTCATTCACGAAAATGACAATTGATAAGTGACAATTGCTACTTTACGAGACCTTGCCACGTTTTTCGAAGGACACTTTCAATTTACACACATTCAGCTTCAAGTGCATCAATTTCTATAGTAATTGAAACTAATAGATGTTGACAACTCATTTAAAATTTATTTGTAGCTGCAAAATACTATTGTAGGTAAGAGTAATGATTACCGAAGTAATTATAGATTTGTCCTTCGAATATAATAGAAGTCGCTGTCCGCGATTGTAACTTCTATTTAACGGATTTTGATACGGTTTATACTAATGGAAAAAAATTTGCATCTGTGCGAAGCCGGGCGGGCGAGCCATTTGTACATAGACATTTACAGAATGTGTATAGTATATATTTCTATATTTCTTTTGATCATAATTATTAAATTCAGAAAATCTTTAAAAAAACATGGGCCTCCTCTATAATTTTCCAAAAGTACCGGTCAGAAGCAGCCTGGATCCACCATCAACCCGCGGCCCTTATTAGATTGTCTGGCCACCTAATGGATGGTGCGCTTGCCGGTCCGTGGCCTCCATTCGAGAACCTTCTTTCCCCAGCGCCGTCTTTTCTGTTACTATGTTTGTGTCCTGCCCACTGCCGCTGCAATTTGCCGGGTTATGAAGAATATTGTTTACTAAATATTCGTTTTGATGTTGTTTCAGGTGTAACGGAAGGTGCGAGTGCGAGTAGTGATGTGGGCGTCGACAAGTGCGTGAAGCAGGAATCTGTGAATAGTGAGTGTGGTGCAGTGATCGGCGCGGATGGTGTGGGCAGCGCCGTGGCCTCCGAGGAGGACGACTGTGTGATAGTGTGCGCGCGCGATGCGGACGATCGGTCCGACTCCGGCGTGAGCGGGGTGCGCTCGGGCGGATCCGCGAGCTCGGTGGAGGAGCGGGAGTGGCGCGCGATGGCCCACGGATATGGCGGCGGCCCACCACCGCCGCTGCTGCACCTCGCGCCGCCCTCGACCGCGCTCTACGCCAACGAGCTGCTCTGGAAGCAGCGCTACCAGCCGCCGCTGCACGGCCCTTTACACCATGCCATTGCCGACGATTACCTGGCGGCCACTTACGACCGAGAGAGACACGAAAGACTGCTACGGTGAGTTTCAAATAGTAGGAATAACATCCAATCGTTTTTTGTTTGTAAAAAAATTACCATCAATATATACATTTACTTAATATAAGCGAATTTATTCTATAAATATTCTCAAAAGCAACCGATTATAATTATTATGTAAATTCATTTATTTGTTATATAATTTGTTACAAATATAAAATCAAAATGTAGTCGTTATGTCATTAAAATTAACATAAATATACCGATCAAAATATTCATAAAAGAAAACTAGTTAATCAGATACCAATATCAATCTGCCACTTAAAAATAACACACATTATCATATGATTAGCATTTTAACGATTATTATTGTCAGCTGTGGGAGTTATTATTGTAGTCTATTATTTAAACAAATAAGAAGAAAGAAAGATATTTATTCGCTGCACGAAGGACATTAACATTTAATAAGAAAGAGAAACAACAAAAATAAAATGACACAAGAAAATTAATAAAAAACAGACAGGTAAGATGTGTACATAAAAATAAATAACATTTAACTTGTCAGCATCAAGTCAGCATTTCGTTTACGGTTATGTAACTTCATTTGATTATACAATAGAATAAACGTAATGATAACTACGTACTGATTATTCCGAGACAATAAATAACTAGTTTATTACTCTATTTTTTATTAAATTATGTATACATGGTTCGTTCAATATGAAATTTATAAAATACTAGATGTTGCACGCGACTTCGCCCGCGTAACTTTATAAAATATAGCCTATGTTACACGCTGATAATGCAGCTTTATATAGGTGAAAGAATTTTCAAAATCGGTCTAGTAGTTTTAGAGTTTATTCATTACAAACATACAAATCTTCTCTCTTTATAATGTTAGTACCTACCTATAGATGTATGATAAGGAGTAAGTAATAAAAAATACCGCAAAGTTATTATGCCAGGTTTTGCGATTTATGAGCTAATTTGCATAACAAGATGTATTGTATAATACTTTTTCTTAGAATGCTTGCAGGTAAAATGGGTTCAATTGTAAATTTCTAAAAAAAAAACCTCTTCAAGGCAATTTTTTAACAATAAATAATAATGCTAGTTCGAAAGATAAGTTATTAGTAGATTTTCTACACAAATATAAAATTCCGTAACAATTTCATTCCGATCTGTAACAATACGCCTATGGAAAGTAAAATCCCCTAACAATTGAAAATAAAAAAATTAAGTGTTTAGGTAGGTGAAACACTAATTTTCGGCGTTCTGTTAACACATGTTCATGGTGTATGATATAGTATTTATTTATCGACCCGCTCCCGGCTTCGAACGGGTGCAATTTTTTTCTACAAATTATATAGGTATAAAAACCTTCCGAAGACCTAAGCCTACATACAAGGGGACAGACAGCGGGAAGCGACTTTACTTTTAATAAGATTGTATAAAATCACATTTACAATACAATAGGCGCTCAGGACAGGATGACCTCGGGGGGGCGAGTTGTCTTTGGAAGTAAACTTTTTATAAATTCATGGCATAGCATTCTTTTGATATATTTTTTTCGGTCTTTGGTGAAATTTCAAATAGCGCTTTTTCTATAAATTCTTGGCTTACAATTCTTTTGTTTTTCTTTTCTTTGTTTACCTATATTTTGGTGTACTTATTCCTTGTTTAATAAAAAAAAATATTTTTTGTTTGCTAAGAATTTATGGGGAAAAAGGCATTCATTGGTCAGTACAAAGCGAAGGTCCTCTACAGTCGAAAGGGAATAAATAACATACGCATTGAATAATAGATCATCCCAGCAAATAATGCTATGGGAAGAAAACAAGTAAATTGAATGGAATTTTTACGAGAGGATTTTGTTTGCAGCGTGTGAAAAATTAGTATTACCTACTGAAATGGAAAATAGTATTTTTTGTACTGTTCTTTAGAAATTTTGTTTGATCTATTTGAGTAATATATTTTATGTAGGTTGTTTTGGATAAACCCGGATAAACCCACACAATCGGGTGAGTCCACTAGGATCCACCAGGGATTCAGCTAGGGGATCCTGGTGGACTCACATACACAATGCAGCCACCATCAAGCACACCAAAATAATAATTGTAGAACAGTTTATTTTGTTTAAATCCAAATTACATAATAATAATTATTACATTTACAATACAGCTTGTATTTATAGGTATGTTATATATATAATATTATTGATTTGTGAGTCAAGTAAATTTAGAACCAATAGCAGATTTGTCGACACAAAAAATTCACCGACAGGTATGTTACCTTTTTTAATGTAGATCCCGATCTTTTCATATAACCACTCTTTGTATTAGCTATTTGCTAATATCTCTAAAATTTTGACATACAGATAGGTGATTTCTACGAATATTAAATCCGTGTCTTTCGCTTTACGCCCATTTTCAATAATCTATCTATCCATCGTTTTGCCTTACTACAGTATCAACTTTTATCTACCGTTTTTCCATTTGAATAAACTACAGATACATACATAGCAAACTCTATCTTCAGTAGTTATCTATCCATCGGAGGGCTTACTGTTTACTGTAAATAGAATTTTGTATGAGATATCTGCTTTGTGCATTTCTATAATGTTTTGACAGTTAACCTCAGATAATAATATGTCAAATTACTGTAGTTAAAGATTTGCTTTATCCGTGGATTTTTAGCGATCATACCTATGGATTATACAGAAAACTTATTAAATTATGCAAAAATATTGCATTATTTATAAGATTTTGATTTAGTTTTTAATTTCAAAACAATGACGAGCAGTGCAGTGATGAAAGTGATTCTGGGATATTAAGGATTAGTAATTACTTCAAATAAAAAATTATAAAATAAAACCGCTTTTTTCATGTTTAACCATGTAAATTATGTAGTGCTTAATATATTGGTAACAGTAACAATTTTATTTAAATCCATTTTAGTGAGTTTTTTCTTGCTTCATAGTAAATATGCATGCAAAGGAGCTACGAGAGGGCTAGAGATATATCGGTTATCGTCTCTTAGCTAAAGATAGATAGCTGTTACTGGAGCTTGTGAAATCCAATTTGAAGATAGATAAAAAGTTACTGGTTATCGCAGATAGCTATCTATCTGTAACGAGAGATACTTTATTGAAAACTGGCGTTAAGCATTGTTTTGAAGCACATTTTAAATTTTTAACCTAGTGCTCGAAGCAATAATCAATGAACTTATTGAAGTAACTGCTGTATAATTTTAATCAAGTTTACCGGCTAACCATTCATTTCATTGGTTAATTATAAAATGACAGTAGGTGAAATTTCGGCCTAAGATGAAATACTTTAGTTCTTTGAGGTTGAATTTTTAAAACTTGTACTGGTGCTTGCAAAAATACATTATTTCGATGTTAGTACGTTATTAAGTGAAGCTGTTCTCTCTAAAATCCATGTTAATTATAAAGCTGAAGAGTTTGTTTGGTTGCTTGAACGCTTTAAACTCTGGATTAAAAAAAAATCTTTTATAACATAATTCTTGAGGAAGGTTACATTCATCATGCTTTATAATAGATTAGAATTAGATACGCGGACGAAGTCGTGGGATAAGTCGGGTATCGGGAACTTAAATTCTACCTGTTATGAGGGCTAACTATTTTTATACGATTTAATTACTGGTACATGTAATTATACTTATTATTGTTGAGTTTATTGGAACATTTTAACGTTTTACTCTAGTTAATTTCTTGAATAAATTATGTGTGTTGCGCACAATGAATAATATATTTTATTTTTAATGTCGTCCTATTGTTGGTTTAACCCATAACCCTACTAATTATACTGTGACCTAAATTCATTCCGAACTTTAAACATCATCGAGTGCTCGATTGATTTTAATAATGCCGCGTCAGTTGACACGTAGTCAATTGTGTCGTTCTGTGTTTGTTGTGATGCGGTGGAATTCGTTCAAGGTCGTCCATTACGTCATACTTGGAAAGTCGCTCCGTGTCAAGGTCGGTGACATTCAGCTGATGCATGTAGATTACAATTACAAGATACTCAATGCAACTTTAGTTATTATTAATTCTTTGCTATGGAATCACTTTATTTTTCTTAATTTTTGATTTTATACTGCGGCTGAAAATTGTATTTTTCAAGTTATTGAGAAATGCCAACATTATCTTGCTTGACATTATCTTGAATACGTTGACTTCTATTCTATGTATTACATCCTTCGTCAATTACAACTTATCGAAATTATGTCTTTCAACTAAAGCTGAATAATTTGATAAATTAATTGAATAACTAAATAAGTTTGAAATTACGCAGTTTCATTCGCCTTGAATCTGAGTTCCCGTTGTGTGTATAAAAAGACCACTCCTGATCAAATTAAAAGTCGTATTAGTTCCACATGGAGGTTTTATATAAAATTAAACCAACACTTAATAGTTTCAATATATTAATATTCAAAAATGTATTTTCTTAGCACCCGCCTACATTTCACAAACTAACTTGTGAGCAAAGTTCATGCATGCTAAGCTTGATTAGTTTTGATTTCCTGATTAGCAAAAGGTGAGTGGTACCTATTTCTTTTTTATAGTGCGTATATTATTCTACTTTTAATAATGATTCAAACAAGTAGCAGTTGTAAAACAATGGATCATTTACGAGATTAGCTCGAACAAAGATTGTGATGGAAACAAGGCAATAATGTTTACCAACAAGTAGGAAATATTAACACCTCCCTCGCTTACAAAAGATCACCACCATTGTTTCGGTTCTTGAGTAACGGATGCGTGACGTGATCCTATTCCCTTATTCTAACCTTGTTCATTACTCAATTTTATATCACGGTCTGGTGTTACTTGTGTGAAAGTAGTATGAGTACTGTCTTTTATACGATAAATAGATGCACTATTTATCATATAAAATTAAGCGGTCAAAGTTTATTGTATTTGCATACAACAGTCTAATCATACATACATTTACCAGATCAAATTTTGTTTTTCACTCTGGATAAATAAAAGTAAGAACCATTTAATGAAATATAAAGATAATCTAAAAAAACTTTATGTGATGCCAAATGTTTTATTGAAGGTTATGAATTATGAACTAAAATAATGCTGTTGCTAACTATATAAACGGAAAGTACCTATCTGACTACTTTTAAAGAAATGCCACAACATAATTTTTCAAAATAAATTTAATTACAACTGAACAATCTTATCTTTGACTATCTTATCATTGTCATAAATTATCTTTTATACAAAATTTTCTCCAAGTTTTTGCGCTACGTTACAATGTACTCAATGTAGGTACAGTGTACAATGAGCGTGAAATATTTATAAATATAATAGTCTGATCCATCCGACCATGTAACTTTTTTCCAGACATTTTTTTCCGATTTTCATAGTCGAACCACGACGACCGTTTACAAGGTCAGTTGTTCCAGATAAATCGAACTATGAGGATATAATCGAAGTATAGCCATATTAGTGTACACACTGGACTAAAAATAAATAAAACCATATGATTTTACTATTATCTCTATCATTATTAATAAAATAAAAATAAAAATTTGCAACTATGAATTCAATTTCTTTTGCCTCTAGTGTGAAATTAAAAAAGTCCCTCTGCTAATAGGGAATCTATTATCATTAGTGCAATACGACTAGACTTTTCTAAATGTTAACTGTATTTGCCACTGGTTTGATTCATTAAGAATGAGGTTAATCCTGTCAAAAAGGCAGGAAGAGGCGAGTACAAAGTCGTGCACAAAGAGGACTCTTAATTTTTCTTAGTCTGACTACTAGTAGGGGAGCCCAACCCGCAGAAAATGAATATTTTTATACCAGAAATGGACAGTATAGACAAAATACATTTAATTTTTTAAAAATTTTTGCCCCCATATTTTAAGAAAATAATAATAACATTTGGTTGCTAATCGTCGGGATGTCCGATCAAATCAAGTGGCCTTAAACACAGTCCTAGTGGTTCTACCTATAATCGGACCAACAAAAGGAATAAGTCTACATATAGTTTTATTTAGTTCGATTGGTCGAACCGGTCGAACCACATGCTTTTGAGAAATCGAACCACGGCGCCACAGCTAATAAATATCTACCACTAGTTAAAAAAAATTGTTTCTATTTTTTCGTTCAATGTAAAAATGTCAATACAGTAACATTGTGAACAATAACAATTTCATTTTTACGCAACATTAGCAGATAATTTTTTCAAAGCATTAGTAGTAAATTATTTTTTAACTAGCTGGTGCCCGCGACTTCATCCGCGTTGAACGATGAAAGGTACCCTATGTCCTTTCTGGTGTCCCAGACAACGTGCATGCACAGTTTTTGCGTGAAAGAGTTACAAACATCCATACTAATATTATAAATGCGAAAGTTTGTTATGATGTATGGATGTCGCTTAGCGAAGCGAAACGAACTTACTTTCGTTTAGCAATGCCGGATAAACAAATCATCAGCAAAGTTCAAAATTCAGTCATGAGTTTCAATGGTTTCTATTGGTACAGAACATGGTATAATGGATTATATTACAGTGGGCATTTGTAAAATAGGCTCTGAACAACAAAGACATTTTTAGTTATTTTGTTATTGTATTTACAGGGTCATTGTTGTTTCGCCACATTGTTGATTCGCCACTTTTGAAATGCATTACAAATTGTACAAAAAAAAGTAAAAAAAAAACTGCAATAACCACACAAAAGGGCCAATCTAAATAGAAATTACGGTTTCTATAAACTTTTTTTTCTCTTTTAATTGTTAAGTCATTCATCCTCTATTTACTGCTTCTTGTAAGAATCCTGCGATGAGCATGGCGCATTCCTTGACCATGACATTTTTTTGAAAAACCAATGTAGGATACGAGTAGATAGATCCAATTACAATACATAAAAGCAATCCATACATTGGGTTACATCCTATATTAAGAGAACCTTATAATATTGTCGAACAGAAAATATTTTTATATTCATATATTTTATTATGTCCATCACTTACTCATGGAGTGCGCCAGATTTAAAAAGGAAAGAGCTTCATTGATGCATAAATATAACATATGTAGACAAAACATAGGCGCACTCAGTGCTGTGCTAGCGGAGCCGCACAGTGATGCAGCAAATGACTTATGTGATATGTTTATGCATCAATGAAGCTTTTAATAGGTTATGTTATGTTATGTTAATTATGTATATGATTAATTAGTTTGGGGACATACCTTTCTAAGGTGAAAGCCCCAAAATACAAAAAGATAATAAAAAAAAGAAAATATTATTATTAATTAAGTACTAGCTGAAAATCCTACAGGAACCTAACATTTTTCCGGTATAAAAAGTATCACTGATGTTTAAATCTTAATCAAGTAATCATATAATATATCAGTGAAAACCGCGTTCAAATTGGTTAAGCCGTTTTTGAGATTAACGGGCACAAACGTACAGACAAACAGACAAAAATTCTAAATAGTATTTTTTATGACCTCGGTAGGTAACATAAGTACGTGTTCTTTTTTTTAAACATTTAATGTAAACGGTTTGTTCACTTTTTTTAGATGTATAAATAGGTTTTACGATAAAATAATATAGTTTTACGATATTAATTTTAAAAAGTACTATTTAAACCAGAGTAATAAAATTGTGATGTGCAAAGAGGTTTAAATTTATAATACTGTTCTTTTGACTATTGGATGACATGTGTTAAATGGATCTAATAAAATGTAATAAAATAAAAATCATAAGAATAGGTATGTGAAAAAATATCAAGCGCATAGATTTTATGCTTTTATGACAATCAGTTTAAGTAATTATATTTTTTAAATAACTTCAGGTTGGTTAGGGTAATAAATGCTTGTAATCTGGTAGCCGTTAATACAAGGAATTTTTGCTGATAAGGCTAAAGACTAGGTAAATAGTTAATAATACCCATGGGACATTTTTATATTTATTTCCGTTTATACTTACTGATTGCGGTCTTAGAATGTCGAATACACCATCGTTTTGTCTACTCGTCTTATATATTGACGCTCAGTTTAAATTTGTGAATATTTAACTGTGAAATTGAAAAATAGCTTTCCCACCTTTCAAAATTATGTTATTGCATATATCGGTATGAAATCGAATTTTTTCATTAGATTTTACATAAGATTATCGTAGGTTTATTAACTAACTGTATATTTTTAAAACTTATTAATTAGTAATGTTGTTAGTAATTAAATTAATTATAAGTCGTACTTTTACAATAAACTTAACATACATTTCCTTAATTGAGCTCTAAAATATCACGCTAGCTGAAAATAAAAAATGTTACTGTTCCTAAACAAGAGAATATTGTAGTAAATTTATTATTTACTTTTTTACTTACATTGAGAATTTGGTAATAAGTCTTTTTTAATTTCAGGAATTTCCTGTGAATATTTCACATTTATAAAATTTATATTATAAATTTCACAGATTTCAAACTTAATAAATATGAAACTTCATTACCAAATTACATGATACTTTCTCAGTAGTCTAATAACTCATTTCTTCTTACCTAATGGTACATGTTTCAACTGTTAAAACGATTATTTTAACAACTGATGGCCTGATCTCCATACAAAACTGATTGATCTCCTGTATGCCAACTTTTAATATCTTATTGACCGTTCTAGAAACAATGATGTTGTTCACATCATTCACATCACATCACACAACAAAGTATAGATGACCTTAATAGTAATAAGAATATACTATGTTTTATCTTAACGTTCCACCTTGTATAATAACAGTGTTCTTTGGTTTTACAAGGGCTGCTACTTAAGTTTTGAGATAACAAATATTTATAATCGGAAACGGCTTCATTCTTTTTCAAAATATTCTCCATTAAGATCAATACACTTTTGCATACATTTAAACCAATTGTCTAAGCACTTTTTCCATTCCGCTTGAGGTACCTGCAAAACATTTGATTTGAACGCATGAAGCGCTTCTTCAGGCGTCGAAAAACGTTGACCTCGCAATTTATTTTTGATGTGCGGGAATAAAAAGAAATCATTAGGTGCCAAACAAGGCCTGTACGGCGGATGACCCATCAATTCGATGTTTTGACTGCTCAAAAACGTTTTTGTTTGAGCTGATGTGTGAGAGCTAGCTTGCATTGTCGTGGTTGAATGATTCGTCTTCTGCGATTGGTTTCCCTGATTTTTCCGAACAATTCTGGCAAACAAATACTGGTGTACATTTCAGAATTGACCGTTCTACGTTGCTCTAATGGAACGCTGGCGACATGTCCAGTTATTCCGAAACTTTTGTTCGCGAACAACTTTTGTTGGATTTGGCTCGTCTTGAAAGACCCATACAGTCGATTGTTGTTTAGTTTCGTTTTCATATGCATAGATCCATGATTCGTCGTCAGTTACTAACTTATAGACGTCTTTGAAGCACGGCGATTGAATTTTTTCAACATTTCCTTGCACCAATCGACACGAGCCTTTTTTTGAGCGATTGTCAAATTATGCGGTATCCAACGCGAACAAATCTTTTTGGCAGCCAATATTGCATGAACATTGCAATATTGAATGTATGCGAGTGGAACTAATGCCCAAGCATGCCTCAATCTCACGGTATGTCACATAACGATCTTGCAATATCAGTTCAAGCACTACATCGATGTTTTCTGGCACAACAGCCGATTTTGGACGTCCTTCACGAAATTCATCCTGAAGCGAAGTGCGACCACGGTTGAATTCGGAAAACCAGCGAAACACGGTGTCTCGAAAAGTGGAAGCGAGTTGATCGGCACACTGCTGTTGGTTTAATCCACGTCGAAAGTCATAGAAAATCATCCCACGAAAATGTTCGCGATTTAATTCCATTTTTTGACCGATATGAATGTTTCAAGTATCTGTAAACAACACAAATAGCACTCGTATGACAACACGTTCTGAGTACGTTCACCATTACAAATTTTAAACTTTACGATGATGTCAGAATTGACATATTCACATCAGTGTTGCCATATCTCAAAACTTAAGTAGCAACCTAGGTATAACAGTGCATCATACTTAGTAAGTTATCATACTATGTTATCATAAATTTGAATATTTACATCCGATTTATTTTTAGTACCAAAACTTATTGCTTTAGTACCTACTGTAGTGAATTAGTGATAATCGTTTTCTGGGTTGTGTTGTGAATACAATACGTAATTGCAGAAAAAGTACAAATTCTTTTTGGGGAATATATATTGCATAGGTATAAATAGAATATTAAATGCACTATTTTTGCACACCATAATGCTAACTGTAAATTTAAGTCTACAATGGTAAATTTAGTATTGAATACACTCGTGTCTTCAATGACATTGCTTATATAAACGAATCGCAACTATAAATAGCCTAATAAGATAAGATAATTTTGTTTAATTATTTAGTTAATTGCGAGATAATTTTATTATCAATAAGTTTACATTACAAGCGTTATATTTTTACTAGACAATCAATGGAGACCGAAAACTACACATTCAAAATAGAACAGAAAATAAAAATAAAAATACTTTATATTATTTAAAAGTTTTGTTTCACAATTCATCGTACCTAACAGTATTTTTAAGCTCATATTTTTTTTTTATGTAAAGTTTAATAAGGGAAATGAGGTGGTGTATTGAATCCATTATTCAAATAATCAGGTTTCAAGGTAATGTCTTATTGCCATGTGGTTTATCTTAGTGTCTAAGCAATACATTTAATAAAAAAGTTTTTTTTTTATCTTAAGGCATAGTATAGCAGAGCTCTGTAAATTTTATTCAGCTGTAATAAGTCTTCTTATTCTCTTGTTACAGAGACCGAAGGGAACAGGAGCAAAGAGAGCTGTTGGATAAACAGCAAAAAGAAAAGGAGAGAGAACGGATAGAGCGTGAACGCGAGAGGGAGAGAGAAAGGGATAGAGAACGGGAAAAACAGGAGAGAGAAGAAAAAGAGAGGAGAGAACAGGATGCTGCTTCGAAACTAGTATCGAGGCACTTCGAGGAATCTCTCAGGCTAGCGAACCAAAAGGTTGGTAAATAAATTCTTGTGTTTCTTAATGCCGAATCAATATGTATGGACTACGTAGGTATAATTTAAGTGAAATTTGGAAAATAGACTGCAGTTTATTTCGCTTGTTTACTGAAATATACGCATTAATTTGAAATATTAAAAAAAAAAATCAAAACAATGCTAATTTTAGCGAATAATAGCGACTAAGCATTAAATAAGGACCGCATGTCGGCGCTGGATCCGGGCTTCTTCTAACCGGTCCTATTGAAAAATTATGGGGGAAGCTTATGTCCAGCAGTAGACGGAGGATCCACGGCCAAGATGAATGCAGTGAAGACTGCATAGGTACCATAAATTTTTAAATAGTCGTCAAAAAAAAAATTGTAAATATTTTCAGCGGGAACGAAGTGCGTGGGCACTACTGAACCAGATGGGTCCCAGCCGCGGTGGAGCGGGGCCAGAACACGAGCGACTACGTGCGCCGCCACCTGACCGCGCCTACTATTCCCCTCCTGGTCACCCGCCTGTATCTCGCGCATCTCAGGACTACTGTCCTCCGCATGGGCGTCATACGATTCCCTCTAAGCCTGAAAAACCCCCTTCTCACCCATCCTTACCAAAAGGCGAACCTAATTTCGCGCCATATAATTATACCGGATATCGGAACTACGATAAGCTCAAAGATCCTCATCTCCCGGCTCCGCCGCCCCTAGTCCCCGAAAAAAATTCTGTGATAGTAAAGCACGACGCCAAACAAATCCACTTGGAACAGAAACACCCATACCCTAGTAAACCTCGGAGTGAACCGTCCCCTCACTATTTACCCTCCCGACCCTATCGAACGGGACTGTCGCCGCATGCGCCGCCACATCCGCACCCCGTGATGCAGACCTCTCCACATGCGGCTCTGCCGGCGCAGGACAAGAACAACCGGCGGATATATCAACCGCCGCCACCGCAGCGATCCCCGGCGGCGTACTACCAAACGCCACCAGCGAAACCTAAAGTATCGAGTCCGGCGCCTCCCCACATTTACGGAAAGCCTGGAAACTCGCCTAGTCCTGCTCATTACGCCGTCGCCGTCGAACCTCCACTACAACTCACCAAAGCGGAACCACCGCCGGTACCGTACCCTCCCCCGTCCGCTTACTCGCCCGCGCTGCGTACGCGACCACCACCGGTCACGATGTCGCGGACGCCTGAGCCTCGACCTCCGCCCAGGGCGCACGGTGACGCGTCCGCGCCCTCGCCGTGTCAAACGCAGCCGCTCGATCTCGGCGTCGCCAGAGATGACCCGGACAGGCTTTCTCCTAGAAGACGATGTCCCTTCGAACCCTCAGACGCCGATTCAAAGCGACGGCGCCTTGAGGAACACCCTGCTCCGGAACCTCTCATAGCGAGTGCTGTCGCGAGTACGGGTCGAACGCCGCACGGCTCGGAACCCGCGCCGCAAGCGCCCGGACCTCCCTGCGACGTTCGAGTACCTTCCGCCGACGGCAGCATAGAAACTCCGGAAAAAGCGGCGGGCGCCTCACCCGCACCGCAAGTCACACCTTCGGCGAGTCCCGCGCCCGCCACTCCAATTCCGCCCGTTGCGTCGTCACCGCCGGCACCGGCGCCGACGCCTCCCGGACCGCCCACGACGCCGCCCGTGACGCCGGTAGCCGATGCAGACACACCTGCGAAGGTCGCATCGCCGACTCCACGCGACGGGTCAGCGCCGGTCAGACATCTCGGGAAGAAGGCCTGGCTCCAGCGACACGAAACGGCGCCGATCGGGGAGGGAGACTGCTCTGGCGGCGGTGGCACCTGCATCACTCTTCCTATGACCATAACCAGAGCCTCCGAGCCCGAGGACTCCAGCTCCAACATTGTCGTTCCAGTCGCAGCAAAGTCCATTCAGCGGTCGACTACCGCCAACAGGTAATAAATATGCCTGTTTCATATTTTACACACAACCACGTTATGCTATTTCCTGCGACTTAATTACTTACAACAGCTAATGGAGACATCAACGCCATTAGACTCGCTTATATGTTGTATATATACAGTCTTATTCTGGATAAAGTCTACAAATCAAATTAATTCTGTTAATATAATAAAACTTAAAAAAGCATAATAAAAACAAATATAATGAAACTCTGTTATTGAATTTTCTTTTTTAAACCTACTTCGAACCCATGGAAAGAAAAATTTATAAGTTTTGGTTTGTGAGGTCTATCGAGTTATTTAGAACAGTTATGATTGTAAACAAAAAGTATAGTAATAACAAGAGCTTGGAATGGACAGATAAAATATTCCATTTTATGAAAAAAAAGGAAGGTAAAATACTGCTCAAAAAACCTTTCTCTTCACAGTTCTTTATCCTTTCTTGCGACGCTATTTTCCCACTATATTTAAAGTTCAAATTGCACAAATAAATATGAAACAAACCCACAATTTTAATACTTTTTACTTTTCGTACCTCGCTGTACTTGATCGCTTGTTATCCGCCCCGTCTTGTGAACGTCGCTGCAGTTGCTGTCGTCAAGTTGACAGCCTTCAGCGCTGTGTAGACTCGTCCCTCGTCCGGTACAGCGATCCACTGCCAAGGGACCGAAAGTAGTCCCGTCCTGTTGTCTGGGCCGATCTTTCACCCTTTGCCGAAACTGATTCGGCTCTGAAGGGCCACTTGTGCATTTAGTCTAACTAAATGTTACTAAAACCACAGGTGGAACTGTCTGGCAGACCTCAATTGATTTCATAATTATACCAGCACATATTATGCCAAACAATGGACAACTAACAACCAACAACCCGGTACCGTTAGTTGTCCTTTTTTGGCATATTATGTGCTGGTACAAACCTTGTAAGGCGACATCTAGTCACAACTTGTTTATTAGGTGTTCACAACAGACTACTATAAACGCCATCTAGTGAAATTATGATTAACATAGAATGAAATTTAACTCAAAAGCAATAATATTATTGGCTATAATACTTTTCTACAGAGGTCTATCTATCCCATTTAAATAAGAGCAGTTAACTATGACTGCAAAGAAACATATTGATAAATTACAAATTAACTCAAATAATTAATGGCATATATAAAAAATTATGGGATGTTCAGCTTGTAGAAGTTTGTAAGGTCTATTTGTCAAGTCAGTTAGTCCGTTTGTTAACGACAAGTGCGCAAATCAAACCAATCTTTTGTGCATATTACTTGTGGCACTTGTAACAACATAACAATTAGTATGACAGTTGAGTGACCCAGAATTAGGTTGATTACTCGTCTAAAGAAGACTACCAACTATCGTTAGCTATAGTCAACTTGACTGTTAGGTGAACACTAAATATTTTGTACATAAATTACCTTATTTATATATTTTTTACTCTCTTATTGTCACATTTCCACATTTCAATTGTGAATTTTATTATAGCAATTTATGTAGTTCTAATTTACTTATTATCACGCACCAAACATATTAATGCGAGTTTATTAAAATCAGAGAAACATTCCTAAGTGTCTTTACGTTGTTTCCTTGTCGGTAGTTCAATCTGCTTAGGTTAATTTTCTTAACATACTTTATATCCCAGCTTTTCTCTGTTAATTCATGTACGAAAGATCGTACAGAGCAGTTAGTGTGTTATAAATAAATAAATCTTCCATTTTCACAAAACAAAACATTTTATATGAACACTTAATATTTTTCGGTATTTAATTGTCAAAATTCCATTTACACACTTAACAGGCTCCCGCTTCAATGACAGGTTTATATTGTACTACTCGTCGGAAATATCTTGGCGACTCGAAAGGAATGCTACACTACACGCAACAAGTGTTTAAAAAAATAAATTTTAAATCTATTAAATGTCTAATCTAAATAAAAACAAAAACAGTCAACAAAAACTGAACGTAACGAAAATAAAAAAGAAAACAGAATCGAGGGAAAGAATACGCAATGCAGAATAATGCACATGCGAATGCGTTAGCGTTGGCGACGGTACTGATTTATACTGACTGAACTGACAGGGCGGCGAAGATGCGACGCGGGAGGGACGAGGCGCATTCTTTGATTCTTTTGAGTCGCCAAGATATTTCCGACGAGTACATAGTATAAACGAGTTTTCTGTCAGTAATTTTTTTATTTACACTTTGTGCTTTTCATTAAATATCTTATTACCTTTGAAACAGTTATTGTAACCCAAACACAATAGATTGATCAGTGATCAGGTAGAACACCCTATAGCAATCGTCATCGTACGTAACCCAGATAGGTGAGGGGAGGGGTGGACAAACTTAAGCAGTTATTACACTTTTTAATTTGTAGGAAACCAATTTAGGAACTTAAGTAGTGAACTAGTGATAACACTACACTAAATTGATTTCTAAGTCGAAGACATAGAATTGAAAATAGATATAAATTGGATCCAATCTGTTCTAACTGCGATTACACATTCCGATTTTCTAAATTGGTTTCCTACAAATTGAATAGTGTAATAACCGCTTTACCTTACAACACAAATCAATCCAGTCAAGTCAGTCGTTCCGATTCACTCGCCGCTGCTCTGTGTGTGTTCTGTCATTAATTCATTATTTTTAGTACATGTCACGTTTTAGGGTTATAATTTGGTTATACACGTGTTTGAGTTATAAATGTGTTTTTTTTTTGTGTGTGAAAGGTAATAGTTTAAATAAAAGCACTAAAATTATGAGGTAAATGGTGAGTTATTTTAAGAATTTTAACAAAAAATAAGAAAAATGTGTTTTATTTCGTAAAACTGTAATACAACAATTAATTAGTTCGAGTCGTCAAAACTCGAAGTTATATACCTACTTCGTAATAAGTATTAAGAAAAAACAGTGAAATAAGACTTTATCCAGAATAAGATTTTCTATTGTCATACTACACGGTAAAATATATGGTAGAAGCTAGTTTTGACGAAATTACTGTGACGAAGTTTCTCCTACAACTTTTTAGCAGTGGATCTTCTTACACAATTAAATTAGTTTTTATATTTATTTATAAAATAAAAATCAATATGCACGTGTATGAGTCAGAGTAACATCATCACTCAAAAACGGCACGAATGATTTTGCCAATTTGTTTTTGTTTTTGTAATTGACAGGAGTTTTTATTGACAGAGCAACGACTGTCGGTTCAGTTAGCTCATTAAATACATTATACCGTCAACCGGGGTTAATTTGACAGGTTTTTGAGGGTTTTTATTGTTCCTATGACGCGTTTCTGCGATATATGATATCTATAGTACAATAAGTCCTAGGCTTTACAGTCTAATGCTCAAATGGGGAAAAAATGAATTTTTCAATTTTTTTTTAAATTTTTTTTGTAGGTATCAAAGTTACCCAGAGTGAGGGGCTATTTTGACATAGCATTGAAATGCACTCACTGCAAGTCAAAGTTATCGCTTAAAAGCTTACATTGATAAGCTTTCTACAAAAATAAGAAGCAATATTCATAATTTTGAGTGAAATTTTTATGCAAATTGAATAAAAAAACCAAAATAATCAACATATCCTTATTAGGAACCATATTTTTTTCGTTACAATAGGAACTTTAAGAAATTAACTTAGGAATAGAGATTCTTACAGTAATAACGAACAATAAAGGTACAGTTACATTAAAGTACTGAGTACTTGCTTAAACATTTTTTTAATTATTAAAAGTAAAGAATCATAAAGTAAACTAATCAGGATCCAAAAAATAATCAGCTAAACTTCAAAAATAGAATTTGTTTTCTATGTAATAATTATTATCACGAATTTTACAATCACAGCGATAAAATGATAACTTAGTCATCTAAATCAATCGGATTTCTTAACAAACTTCACACTCAAACATCGGATTTTTGGATCTGTTACAGATTCCGCACATCCGTTTCTTGCAAGTGACACATATAATCCCGTTTGACGGTGTAGTTACAGGCATAGAGCTATGCCACAAAGTTTTTAACAATACTTGTTTGTTTATAGCACCCTATTAAAGTTTTTTCCTTACTTTTAATGCAAACAGATGATAGTGTAATTCTGGCTCTCACCGAATGAACTTCACATACTCACGCACAACTCTTCACTTTTCAGAAAGGTCTCTAAGACGAGAAAGCCGAAAGAAATGAACGGGCGCTTTGATGACGCGGAGGAGGATAGTTCGAGTTCGGAGAGAGAGGCCACCTCGCCGCCCAAACGGAAACCGCCGAAAGCGAAGCGGAAAAAGGGCGCCGGGCTACGAAAGGCGGCCGGAGAGGAACCCAAGAAGAAGAAGACTTCTGAGAGCGGAAGCGAGAGCGACAAGGAGAGCGACGACAAAGACTCGGACTCTGGCGGAAGCGGAAGTGGCAGCACGTCGAGCAAGCGCGGGGGAGGGGGTCGTGCGCGGGGTCGAAGGGCTCGCGGCGGTGGCGCAGGCGGAGGTCGCGGCGGGCCTCGGCGGACCCCCTCGGGGGTTCGTCCGAGAACTACCACCGCTCCCGCTGAGTCGTTTCTTCAGAGCGGACCTTGCTTCGAGGTAGCCCCGCGGCTTGCCAAGTGCCGCGAGTGCCGCTGGTCACCCGCGCAGCGCGACAAGGATATGCCTAACATATTCTGCCGTTTCTACGCTTTCCGAAGACTGAAATACGCTAAGAACAGACAACTGGCCATCGCCGGTTTTTCGGATCCTTATAAGGATGCCGAAGAGGTAAATATTTCTTTCGCTCGGTTTAGTTGCAAAGTACGATTTTTAGAGTGTTGTCTTCATTTTTTTTTATTGGTTACAGGAAGACAAAAAGCTTTGGTTGTCGTCGTCGGCGGGAGCGACCGAACTCGATATAGAGATGAGCTGCTTCCTGCTACAAGAGATCGGCGATCAGTTTTGTGAGCTTCTACAACAGGAGAAAGAGGCTGAATCGCATCACCTTAATGACGGTAAATAATATCAATTTTGTTTTCTTATAACAAGATTTTCAGTTATTATCTTTTGGTTACTTATTGTTTCGATGTTTACTTACAGAAGACAATCTCTTCATTGCAGTTAAAAACGTTGGAATTGATACGATCTTGTATTTAGAGAAATTTTAAAGTTTGTTTCCTTTACAGATAAGACCATAGCGTGGAAACGCGTCGTTCAGGGGGTTCGAGAGATGTGCGATGTGTGCGAAACAACTTTATTCAATTTCCACTGGACTTGTGGCAAATGTGGATTCGTCGTTTGTTTAGATTGCTATAAGGTATGTTTGCAATGATGTTTATTGAGTCACAAAATGATTTTTGTCTAATACGTTTCTATTGTCTTTTACATTTATTAAACTTTAGAACATTGAGCATCTGTTTCTAAATAGTAAAATCCAATTATTTTATTGCTAACCTGTTTGTTGCAGACTCGAACATCAGTCAATTCAACGAGTGAATCTAGTAATTCGTCAACAACTACCGGCGAGAGAGATTCATTTGGGTATGTTTTTAGTTTTTTCTGATTTTATAGTTAGATTAATCAGATAATTAGTCTGTTAGAATAACACAACCACTAAACTACACTGACTTTTAACTTAGTAAATAAAACAGTGCACTGATATTTGAAACATAAAAAGCCTTCTTTATTTTCTTAATTATGTGAGAATGCATTAACCAGACTGAAATACAGTGTTAGTATTAGCGTGATATTGTTTGAAAGCTGACATGATCGATGAAGATCTGTTAGGCGTTTGAAAACCACAATTCCACAGGTGTGTATAAAGCATTATCAGCCCATTTCCTAGTTGACGAAGGGATTTTACTTCCACATGTTGAATTGATGTGGAATTTGGTATAATGTTGCTTCGGTGGTATCTCCATGAAATGGTAACCTTGAACTGGTGCTGCCGCATCAAGTAGTCTGCGGAATAACCAACTCCTAAGAAACTTACAGCACGCTTTATGTGTTTGAGCTCAATAGAAAGTCTGTGGTTAGTTTATAGCTTGAATATAATTATAATAGTGATTGTATTGTGGCAGATGGTTGACGTGCACATCGGGAGGAGCGCATCCGGCGAGACGTCTGCTGTTGACGCAGATCGCGGCGGGAGGCGCGCTGGCGGCGGTGAGTGCGCGCGCACACGCAGCGCGATCGCTGTGGCGGCTGAGCGCGTGTGCTTGCGGCGCCGCTCCCCCTTCCCCCGCACCCACACCCGCAGAGCGAGCGCGAGCGCGGCGGCTGCTCCAAGAGGCGATGCAGAAGGTACACCATCCTATAACTTACGCAACATTAGTTTTCCAGTGTGGTTTCAGCCAATCAGTTGCCGACGTAATCGGACGGATAAGTTGAAGTGGCAGTGGCCAGGACAAATAGTACGGAGAGCCGACTGCCGCTGGGGCCGGAAGGTTTTCAAGGAGACGACCTGATAAGGACCGTGGGTCAACGGTGGATCCAAGCTACTTCTGGCCGGTCTTTTCGGATAATAGGGGAGGCTTATGTCCTACAGCTGAGATGATGATAATGATGATGATGAGTTTCGATGAATGTTAACTACCAGATGTATTAAAACAAATACATTAATTATAAATAGCTGTGAAAACGCACTAAGATCCCTTACAGACAAAATGCGAAGAGTCCATACTTTTAAATACTATTGTAAATTTAACTTAAAATTCTTAAGATGTGATATGAATATTGTTATTAAGGTTTTAAATGTAGTTTCTGTTTATTCTTATAGCAAAGATGTGTAGCATAGACTTTAACTAAACTGTCAGTTTCGTGTAAAATTTAATGTCTAAATTTAAAAGTTATGAATTTTCTATCCAAAACCAACTAAAAATCAATGTTTTTTTCTTCTTCTACAGAACATCAAAAAGGAGGACGTCAAGGACGAGAACAGTCCCACGAACGGAACCTCCCCGGTGAAGTCGGAGAACGGCAAAACTAACACATCGGTCGTCAGTTGGCTCTCAGACATACCCCTAAAGACGGAAGCCAAGGAAGAGAAGTCCGACTCGAGTTCGTCCGACTCGGAGGAGGGCGGGAACTTTTCGACCCTCCGCGAGCTTCTCATTCGACCGGCTCCCGAGGGTGGGGAGACGCAGCCGAAGAAGAAGCAGAAGAAGAACAAGAGCGACATCCTCGACGACGTAATATCGAGCGTTGTTGACGAAAAGAAGGATGAAGACGGGGAGGTGAAGCCGTTTGCTCTTTCGAATGTGGTGAAGCGCTACGACCGTGGGGGTCGCGGCCGAGACGACACTCCCATCCGCATAATGACCCTGACGGAGTCGAAGCTGCTCTATCCGGACGTGCCGCACGCGTGGTTGTGCGATGGCAAGCTGCTGCATCTCACGGATCCCGTCCATCCTGGCAATTACAAGCCGTTCCAGGTGAGACACGAATTCCAGTTTTCTAAAAATATCCCTTAGAACCTACTAACTTGAAAACCTCTTAACTGTATTAGTAATTTAAAAAGGTTTATTCCCCCATCTCAGCACCCACGAATTCATATCATAATTATTGTTATAATAATACTAATAATAATCATTTATTTACTGAATATAGGTAACAATGGTTTTACAATAGACAAATCTCGCTACATTCTACATGATAGTTCATTTACCAGATTATTTATTAAGTTAAAATGATTTTTGTTTCTAAGTTATTAGAGATCTAAAAAATCTACGCCAGGGACTACAGTAACTGCGCACAAGTCACTGTGCGCAGGCATTTTACCCAGTCTAAAACATATACATTATGTTTCAGGACCAGTGGAAACGCGGTCAACCAGTACTAGTATCTGACGTGTCGAGTTTACTCGACCAGAATCTGTGGAGTCCCGAGAGTTTCTCGCGGGACTTTGGCGACACCCGCGTCGACCTAGTCAACTGCGCCTCGGGGCTAGTCGTGCCGAATCAGCCCGCTAGGAAGTTCTGGGACGGATTCGACTTGGCCTCGAAGCGTTTGCGAGACGAGAGAGGCGCTCCGATGGTGCTCAAACTGAAGGACTGGCCGCCCGGCGAAGACTTCTCGGAGTTGTTGCCGACCCGTTTCGACGATTTGATGCGAGCGTTACCCTTGAGCGAGTACACATCGCGCAACGGGAAGTTGAATTTAGCAGCTCGGTTGCCCGAATGCTTCGTGCGGCCAGATTTGGGCCCAAAAATGTATACAGCGTACGGGGGCGCCGGCGGCACCACTAACTTACACTTGGATGTGAGCGACGCCGTCAATGTAATGGTGCACGCGAGCGCGCCGGCTGACGCCGCCGAGCGAGCACGCGAAGCTGCGCGCGCTGCTGACGAAGCCGGAGTCGACGTGCTATCGCGTCGGCGCGCGCGACTTAAACCGCCGGCTGCGCTGTGGCACATCTACGCGGCGCGCGACGCTGACAAGATCCGCGACTTCCTCGTGCGAGCTGAGCTTGAGCGCGGCGCTCGACCGCGAGCTCAACACGATCCAGTGCACGATCAGACGTGGTACTTGGACGCGGCGCTGCGCGATCGCCTGTACCGCGAGTACGGGGTCGAGGGTTACGCGATAGTGCAGTGCCCCGGCGACGCCGTGTTCGTGCCGGCCGGCGCTCCGCATCAAGTGCGCAATCTGCTCGATTGCATCAAGGTCGCCGAGGACTTCGTGTCGCCAGAGAACGTGTCGCGCTGTTTCGAGTTGGCGCAGCAGTTCCGACGGCTGTCACGCCAGCACTCCAACAAGGAGGACAAGCTTCAGATAAAGAACATCGTGTACCACGCGGTGAAGGACTCGCTCTGTTGCCTGGAGGAGGCTCTCGCGCGCGCCGATTAGCCTCCTCGAGCTTCGCCCCTTTGATCTCAACTTCGCAAGTAAAGTAATTCGCTAAGTTCCGCATTTAAGTAAGAGTCGGTCGTGTCGAGTGGATCGTGTACCAGTTTTGTGTGTAAATGTACTCATATTGTGATTTAGTCCGCGATGTCGTCGGAATCTGTGCAATGTAAATTAGTCTGAATCGTGGTGATATCGTCGAGATGTGGATATGTTTTATGTTCCTTTTTGAAAATACAAATAAAACTCTTTTCAAGTAACAGCTTAAACGTAGTGGATATGTATGTAATGTGTAAATTTTAATTCGAATTCCATCGAGTACACGTAAGAATTTTATAATTTAAGTTATTGTATTGAGTAAAAACGTATTCGCTCGAAGCATTGTACATTTAAACACGGCGTGTAGATAAGTTTCTCCTATACTTATTAGATTTCTCATATTGATTAGTATGTTACAAAATAATAGTTGAAGAATGTGACAATTTTATTTTGTCCTTATGCTGTATTAGGCGAAAGCATGTTTCTTTTGTACTGTGTATATTATGTATGGTTATAAGTTGGAATAAAAAAAAAAAGATGTTTATATTAAACGTGTATTTAGTGAAACTGTACCCCCCTTCTTTAATTCCATTATCGCCAGAAACCTTCAGAAAGAAAGAAAATGAGTTAAAAAGTAAGTATATTATCACAAAAAAAAAGTCGGAAAGATTACAAACTTTATGGAATAGATTTAGGGGACAAGGTAGAGATAGGGTTTTTGCATTTTTTACTTCACATACCCAAACAACACGGCATGTGATGTTTCACGCTTATAAGGCTTGTTGATACTGTAACTGGTACCAACACCAAGCAGCGGTAAAACAATGGTACTAGAGCAACTACATCCACTGTACATATAGTGTGCTTTTCCACTATACAAAGCCGAAGTATGTGTCTCGACTCGACAACTTCTGCCTTTTAGTAACTACAATAATTTTATATACATTTTGCCCTGTAATTAAGTGGAGGGAGGCTAATTCAGAATGAGCATGAGATGAATTCCTAGCATTAACAAAATGCGAAAAAATTATTATTTTTTTTTTTCAATATTTACATATTGACTAAACCCAATGATAATACTGAATTTACCATAGATTTAGAATATACTACCGTTCCGTTGAATTTACCAATACTACCGAATACCGATGTCAATACTGAAGTGTACGCTCGTTGACACAATTTCAAAGGAAATTTTCAATTTCCGATAGTGGCTCCTCTGTTGACACGATCTTGCGTGATATTTCTTTAACGAAAAAACAAACGTTCTCTATTATTTCTGTACCAGGTCTATTATTTCTTCGCTACAAATTGTATAAAATTGATTGCATACCTACTTCTTTGTAAGGGGGGAATGCTTTTTTCTGCAAATTATATACACACAAACTTTCCTCGTTGCTCCTATTGCTCTTTCCATTAGTGGACAACATTAATGCATTACTTAGTTTATGCATTAAAAGTTGGAGGAGAAACGGTCAAAAGCGAACATCGACTTTATTTTATAATATGAATTTTGTTTAGTATATAATAGATATATAGAGAATAAATTACCAACCATAATACTATTATTTATAAATCTTAATTCATTATTCTAGCTTATGTAACGCCATCTAGAATTTAATAGCATTCTTATTTCTTCTTATTCGCTACTACAATACTATCCAATTTCATATGTTGAAACTTTCCCTACTCACTAATAGATGGCACTTTTGAGTAGTAAAATACAATGGCCTTTTAATATGCAATACTATCTGGTGCCCGCGACTTCGTCCGCGTTGAACGATAAAAGGTACCCTATGTCCTTTCTGGTGTCCCAGACAACGTGTATGCAAAATTTCATGGTGATCGGTTCAGTAGTTTTTGCGTAAAAGAGTTACAAACATCCATACATCCCAACATACTTTCGCATTTATAATATTAGTACAGACTAGCTGGTAGCTGCGAATTCGTCCGCATTAAAAAATAATGAGTAATGTAACGCCTGACGTTATTGCTGTGACGACGGTGGTGCCGTCGCATTTCTTATATTTTTAGATGATCCCGCGGGATCAGTACTTTTATTCTGGATGAACCCTACAAATACGTTGTCAAAATCACTCAGCCAAAGGGTAAGTACCTTTCAATCAGAAAAAAGGATAGTTCCCCTTTCGAAGGAATCATCTAAAGTTAAATTAAAAACACCTAACTAAATCATATGAGCAATAAAGATAGAAAAGTAGTTATGTTTTTTCTGGACGTGGTAGTTCATCGACTCAAATGTTGTCTTTTAGTTACACGAAATCGTTGGAGATTGGAAACAATGAGTCTCATCAAAGTGAATTTGATATGCCATGTATTTATATAAAAAAAATTAAGGTAAGCAATTTGCAGTGTTCTCTATATCTATAGATATAAGTATATGACCCTAACTCTCCATGAACAAAACGATTTTATCGACACCTCTATAGTAATTCGTTCTACATTGCTGTTTCTCTTAAACGTATTTAAATATCTTTTTTAAGCTGAGAATCAATGAACACTAACTTTTTAGTTCTATAGAGGATTATAGTCATTACACAAAGCCTAGTGTGGTCTGTACCCCCACGCCCCACTCTGACGTATTATAAAGAATCAAATCCTGCCTCTTATAAACCAGTTTGTTTTCTGTTTGCGAAACGTGTACACGACCAACCATGAAGGGTACCACTTTGCTTGTTTTTGGTAAGCGGATTCAACTATTTTTATTAAAAAACTGTATTACTTACGAAAATCTACAATTCTACATTAAATTTTTGTATCTATTGTCAGTGTTGAGTTCTTATGAGGCTTTCGTGTAATATGATGTAACGTGTAACTTTCGTGTAATATGATTAAAAAATATAAAAATTAAAAAATAATTATATTCATCATTTTTACACGACATTAAATTGATCAAACATTATTACTTGCAATGATGCCGATCTATGTAATAACACTTAGCTTAAACGATGCATTTTTTCCTCAATGAGTATTTAGATTTATCACTTATATCATGTACCTATTTGTTGTTAATTTCGTTGTTTTTATTAGGTATGCCTTGATATGGTAAATACAAATATACAAATATATGGTTTATTAAAAGTCATTGAAGTCACCATAAATTTTCTCCTACATCGCAGTCAGAGTGCTTGTTCTGATATGACTACGTAAACAGGGAAAAGCCCTTATAGCGAACTTTATTTTATCGGAACTATATACCTACTTCGTAGGTAATATACTTAATTTGTGATTATTTTCATTTATTCACTAGAAGAAGGTATTAAGCAAGTAGTTAGAGTTAGATTGGACGAAGTAGCATTGAAATGAGTATAATGTCGGCATCAAATTGCTCCGTCTTCCTGCCATTATCTGATGGACTTTTATGACCTTAGTGTTCTATTATGATGTTTCTTACTCACAAACACACATACATATCTACATTATTTACTCTTTTATGTTCGCTCGATAAAATATTATTGCAAACTTAAGAAACACAGAAAAAATTAAGCATATAACAAAATAGGCTTAAGTCCGGTCTGTCTTAATAGTCCGGTCATTCTATATTTTCAGACAAACAAATTAATAAAGTTTTGAAAAGGTTTAGTAATCGTCTCGCACAATTTTTTTTTGTACGAATAGTGCGGGGAGCTAACTTCAAATTTAAATATATTTTTAGTAGTAGTCTCGCACACTTTGGCTTTTATAGAAGAAAAAATGTAACTACTGTCGTGTAAGACAATTAAATAGGTAAAGTAGGTAAATGCAAAGATAAATAAATAATTATTTTAAACATGTAAAATTCAGATATTAATAGTTTTTTTTCTTTTTTTATTTATTAATAATCGGTTTGCTCTTGGCCTGCATACAGCCGCGCAGGAGAAATGAGGCCGACGATGGGGCGAGCTTACCAGAAAATGAATATTCACTCGACATTTAAAAATATTTCTATAACATTATTTTTTCCGAGCAAAATCAAGAACTTTTAATTGTTTACCATTAAATTAAAATTAGGTTGATTAAGGTTTTTTTTTATTGAAGTTTTAATTTTTTAATAAAGATATATATATATTTGATTGATTTGTGTGCCTTTTCTTTATTAAAAATATACTATTAATATTCCCCCATAGGTATCACTTTTATACGGTACTGTACTTTTATTTAAAGTTTTTTTTAAGAAAAAAATATTTGTGCGAGAGTACTACTAAAAATACATTTAAATTTAATGTTGACTCTTCGCACAATTTGTACGAAACAAAATTGTGCGAGACTACTACTAAAACTTGTGTCGGTTATACCTTTGAGTCTGCTGATCAAAATCCACAACTCTCCCCCCCTTTTCACTTGCCGCTTCACTCCCACATAGTGAAATTTGTCCCCGTTAACGGTTTTTTAAGTATTTTGCGAAAACTTTAATAAATACAAAAAAGTGTCAAAGGCACATTTTCAAACCTTTAAAGTTGGTTTGAAATCTAGGTATAGCTTGAAAACCGTCAAGCTAATCAAAATAATGTATACAACATATTTTGTTTGGAATTTAATGTGTTTTCAAGTTATAGTTTGACATTGACGGTATTCAAGCTATGTTAGATAATTATATTGTTTTGTCTTGCTATCATAGATATATTGGCCCTCCTATTTCTAGAATTAATATATTTATAGAACTAATATTAAAAAATAATCATGAATGTTACAGTGGCCTTAATCGTCGCCGTCTCATGTCGTCCTGACAAAACTGACTTGAAGCAGTTAAAGGCGGAAGCTGCGCGTAAGAAGGCATGTCTTCATGATTGTACCGGTGTCAAATTCGAGCCGGTCTGTGGTGGCAAGCAAGGGGAAAAGCCGAAGTCCTTCGGGAACGAATGTGTCATGAACAATTACAACTGCGAACATAAAGACAGTAAGGGAACTTTTAATCTTAATATATTCAATATATTTCCAGTCCATTGAGATCCACAACCTTATATATTCCTGTGGAGATGGAGAGATCTGTTAATATTGCACCCCCATAACATTAAATATTTGGATATTTATTTGGAAATATTTGGGAAGTGTAGGAAATATCTTTAAAAAAAATCAAATAAATAAATGATTGCGGAACGCAATATGCCTTGCCACTATACCTAAGCTTTTATATTTGTAATATAATGTTAAAAAAGAAAACAATGAATGCAATGATCCACAGAATAAAATTGTCATACATTGTTGCTTATGGCGAATTCATTGGAGTTCATCGGCGTGTGACAATAGAATGTTGTTACTCGTAACTGTTTTTGTGTTCCATTGTGTGTTTCGGCGTGTGTAATGGAAACGCATATTGTTATTGTCTGACAAACCGGAACATGATTCACGTTCTGGTGTTAACTGCATGTTTTTGTGTCGCCTAAATTTTGATTAGCGTTATTTAAGGAAAACCAGAATTGTGATTGTTGTTAGAGGCTATTTCACAGTTAAGTTGTTATAAAAACAGGGAACGAGAGCTATGCGCTTTGGCTTTTAGCCCACATTGGTCAGTCTTAAGGTTCCCGGGTTCGATTCCGGGCAGGACCAAATTTCGAAATAAACAGTTGGCTCTGATCTGGCAAGCAGTGGCAGGGCGTTTCGCAGTCATTTGTGCAGCCCATCTGGCTTACAACTGTACTGTGTAATACTGTGACAGTACAGTAGTTCTGGCAGTAACAATCCCCTTACAGAAGATTCCTGCGAAATAAGACAATATTGTGTTTCGGTGATCACTTAACGAAACCGTAAGGCAGACTAGATTCCATTTCCTTATCACATCCCTCATCCTGAAGGGCCTGCGCCCACTATCGGTATCGGCACGGCTGAGGATTTTAGGTGGCAAATAGTAATTATACATACATTAACGTCATGGCAATAAAGTAGAAATTTCCAATATATATGGTCGTAGTAACAAAAATACCGCTTCGGTACGCTTGAGGCTGCCGCGTCATCAACCTTGAAGATGCTTCAGGATGCTTAGGCATCCTTCGGCACGCCGAGGCAATACTCGGCACTCAGGATAGGAGAACGCGAAGAGACGCGAACTACAAATACGATTGAAGGACGCCCCGGCATCCCTAAGAACGTTACAGCATGCCAAGGCATAGATTCAGACAGTGCGCGCTTGCATCTAGGGATGCCGAAGGATCCTTTTCCTTGCCGATGTCGATAATGGGTGCCGGGCCTAATACTGTTCCAGATTCCACATAGTTAGTTACATACCATCAGCTTCTCAGTATTTACCTTCGCACGTTCATTTTAAAAGAGACTTTAAAAAATTTATCTATAATTTATTAAAATAGGAATAAAACTGAATAAAATAAAATATTTTTTTTTTATAATTGTCATTATTAATCACATTATTGACATTTTTTTTCAGCACTGCAGAAGATAAGCAAAGGCGAATGCCCTGGATCAGATGGAATCCGTCTCTCTTAGAATTTGAAAACTTAAGATTACCAAATATTGTCTAGTATTGTTCATTTATTTTTCTAATTTACTGAAAAGGCACCAGTTGAAATATCTGATGATCTGAAACTTCTTTTTTACTTATTGAATGTATTTACGTCTTTTAAAATATTATTAAAATACTCTATATTAATACTTATTTCATTTTTATTGGGGAACGTTTGCACTGTTCCCATAAGTACAAACTTTATCCAATCTCTCTCCCTCTTTGTCCCACACACATACATACATTACTGTGCAAAAGCCCGTATATCGATGAATAATATGGTTTACTGGTAAATCTTAGGATTTACCGAGAGTATAATGGTAGAAGTTGCATATTAGCCGGTTGGATGAGTGATTCCAGCTGTGTTCCGGGGTTCCCAGGTTCGATTTCCGGCAGGATCAACTTTTGGAAATGAACTTTCAAGTTAGCTCTGGTCTGAATAGTGGCAGGGCACACTGCGTTGTGCAGTCATTTGGGCAGCCCTTCACAACCACTCCTCACAGAAGACCACCGTGAAATAAAAGCACGTATGTTGTTGTATTAAGGAGTAAGGGAGTGAGTAAGGGATGCGAGAGCCTTTCCAATCTCATATCCTTAATCCTACTGTAGTCGGCAGCGCACTTGCAGCACCTGTAGCGTTGCTTGTGCTATAGGCGACGGTAGTCACCTACCATCAAATGGACAAAAACCCACATCTTTTACAGTAACAATTATACACATACCTACTTTACTGTCTAAGAAAGAATATCTTATTTTCGAAACCAACTATAACCTCTTAGTAACTTTTCTTTCGCCAGTAATAGGTTAATATATTTATTACTTATAAATAAAAACAGACGTATAAGTTAATTGTGCTTTATTTGAAGAATTCGTCTACAACGAAGACAGTAAAAACTAAAGCAGAAAATATTATCTAGTCTAAACATTTCGTACTTTGTACAATAAATAGGGATAACTTAACAAATATTGTACCATTTAATACTAGGAGCTGTAATATGTTGCTTTGATGCGGCTTTGGTATTAAGGGAGTATAAAAATTATTAAGTAGGTCACTGTGTCATTATCTCTGCGTTCTCTTACAATTTTGATTGAACTGAAGAAATATTTGTAGATTTAAGTAGTCTGTTACAATCTATTATAGCCTGTTATAGTTGAAAATGTCAGAGGGACAAACACCGATCTAACAATGAAACAAACAAACAAAAAAGGCCGATTTAAAAATATACAGTGAATTTTTTGTACGCATAATTTGATACAATCTGAATACTTCAACTTACGCGCTACAATCATTTTTGTGTGTCAACAATAGATGGCGTTAAATAAGATAAATTGTAACATGTTTAAATTAAAATTGTGAATATAATATTATCTTGAGGGATTAACCATGAATCGGAAGTAGATTGTTTATTTAAAGTATTAAATCAATAAACGAATCAAAACAATTACATACAATTTAGAATTACCGTATTCAAATACTTATGTATTTATAATAGGTATGTATTTTACAAATAAATTTTTAATTTAGGAATTCATTTTTGGAATTGATTTCGGGAAGCAAAAATAGAATTAATTCTGAAATGAAACATGTAATAAAAAACAGTAATCTTCTTGTAACTCTCCTTAATTACTCAGTAATAGTAAAATTACAATTGTGCAAATGCTCATTTTACCTATTCACAGCAAATATTTTACTTAATTTTCAATGTAATAATATAGGTATTTTACATAGGTGTACCTACGTAAGTACCTATTATTTAAACATGATTAACTTAACTGGTTATATGGTAAAGTAAAGTTAAAATAGTTTTATAGGACAGATATTTGTTTTAAAATCATTTCTTCAATGATCATTATATTTTCCATGAACTTTAAGTTACTATTACTACAGGTAATAGTAAATCTACTATTTGTAACTATTGTCAACTATTTGTAATTAAAATATTTTTATACTTATAAATAATTTTAGTGAATACAAATTTTAATTAGGTATAAAAAATATAGACATTTTAAAATAAAATTCGCTAAATGACCTATTTTCTTGACAATTTTAGCAAATTTTACAATTTTGAAATGATTCTTACTCATAGACATTAGATCTAATTAATGATAAAAACACACGCGGTGTAATATCAACCAGTTATTTTCTAATCACTGCTCTTCAACACTCGCCCAGACTTGTAATCGCGTAATCTGAAACATCACAAGTTATTCAAATTCAGGACTGTTATATTACAAAATTAATCTGGATGCAGATTTGCATTGCATGCGGCATATATATATATCTTTCAGAAGATTTACCACAACCTCTTGGATTTAATAGGACCCTGGACAGGGCCTAAAATATGGAACCACAGACGATGCCGTGAAACTAGTACATGTTAGCCTATGCTTGCTTAAAAATGCCTGTCTTATTATTTTGTTTTTAAGGTTATCCTTGTCTAAAGAATAAAAATATAAGGTGATTACTAAGCTCGATCTTATTCGTAATAACGCCATCCAGGATTTTGTAAAGAGGGTGGTCTGAAGGCTAGTAAAATACTCACATGTACTTTCGCGACACGAAACAGCTTCTAGTTCACATAGTGTAGCAAAAGTGCGTGCCGTGCCTGTGGCGTCGAACGCGCAGACAGGTCCCCTCGGCGGCGAAGCGCATCTTCCTGCGCAGAGGGGCGGAGGCACTCCCTCGCGGACTCTTGCGCGCATCACTTCAGGTGGCAAAGGCATCGCTGCCACTTCGTTCCCTCCTTCGCTCACATCAATGCGAGTCAGCCTCAGGAACGGAAGGCTGGCTGATTGTGCCTCACGCCACACTGAAATTATACAACGGTAAATATTATTAATAAAAATCTTATATATTTCGGTTCATTCCTGTATATATTTTTTATGATTTGCAATTAAAATCTTGATTAAAATCAAGGAAATTTTTTTTTATGTTAAGGTTGTCAGTAACGCCACAGGTGTGCAATTGCGTTGTAGACCACAGTAGGATACTAACACTAGACCAAAGTTGACCCTGCCAGGATTCAAACTAAGGTCTCCTGGAAAAGAGTATCACCGAAGGCAAGCATCCTAACCACTCACCCAATGGGCTCGTCAAATCAGTTACAATATGTACAATATGTGTACAGTACAAGTGTATATTATATATTCATATTCCTACGTCGACATTTAATTTTTTATTCCTGTCTAGTTAAATTTCAGACGCAATTTTTTTAAAAGAAATATTGGGAAATGCGTTGACAAAATAAAAAAAATTATAAAAAAATCTTGTAACTTTCTCCTATCAGCGGCCATTTATATTTATAATTAATATATATAAAGATAATAAATGGGGACATAAATGTAGTTTAATAATTGTTTCTTGTTTTATTCCACTATTGTTTCAACGCTACTCGAGATTATTCCACGACATTTTGTGACCTTACGTAATCTAATCAGTTTTATTTATTCAACTAAACTCTCCTGTGATCTCATCTCTATTACGCATGTGTATACAAACATATAGTCACATATTTACTTTTGTTTCATTTGTAAGATTGTAAACATTATACAGTTGCACACGCAATCGCCCCATTGACCGCGACAAGTTTATTTTAATTTTTTTATAATAATAATTACTCCGATCTACCATCTTTACATAGTATAAATTGAAATCGATCTCCGTGTCTATCTGTCTGTTAAACGTCTGTCTGTTAACTCCTCTTAAACGACGCCACGGATTTTGATGTGGTTTTCACCATCAGTTAGGTAATTTTTCATGAAAGGTTTATGTTTATAATAAAACCTAAATAAGTTTTTATGTAAGTAGAAAAAAAAAAACAATATTTTGCAACCAAGTTGCCGAAATTGCTCCTGTCTGTTTGTTTCTCCGCTATCTACTTCTATATCACCCAACGAATTTTAATTCGGTTTTCACTAATGTACTAATTAATTTACGTATTTATTTATTTATTTATTTTATTTTAGGGAAACTTACAGGTATTTATTACATGATAACAGTTTGAATAGATAGCTTACACTTACTTTTAATAAAAAAATTCCACTTATAGTTTAAGGATTACAAATTATTCTAATAATAACGATAATAATGCATGTGTGATTACAATTTATACTTAAGTTATGGTAGGCCATCTTTATCCTCTAGTAAAATTTCATTAAAAAGTCTTGTCTTCTATAATTTGTCTTTTCTTAAGAGCTATAAGTCTATAAGAGCGATTTCTCAAGTTAGTATGAGGGACATTTAAATATAATTTGGATATTAGTTCAGATGAGTCAATTATACCCTTCGCAATTTTCATCAAATAGCAAACGTCACTGATGTTACGCCAATACTGAAGAGGTAGGAAATGATAGCACCTGCATCTGTTCTAATTGGTTTGTAATCACCAGTAGCATTGTTCCCATGCACCACCCGATGAGTGCATTTCACACCACCATACCAACCATACGCGGATTGCTGACGCGTCAGCCGGAGCGTATGACATGTCATGTCGTCTGCCTGACTTGAAGCCATCGTAACTTTCGTGGGAAAATAGTGCGGTAGTTTACGTTGACTTCTTCATCAGACATTTTAGGGGTTGAACGCCTGTCATGGAATCGACTCAACTGTAAACGATATTATCTTATGACCATTGCTTTAATTATAAATGAATTTATACATCGTGTTATTATGAAAAGTTGCAAGTTGTTACATAATTATTGAAACTTAGATAATTATATTTAACAAGACCAATATTGGAGGTAAGTAGTACAGCTATTGTAAGCCGGATCCTCGAAATATTTATATGTTGTTCATATTAATCAGCAAGTATGTATGTAGGTCTAGTAACTGCGCATTTGTTGTGAATGTTAGGCTAATGACGCATCACGCAGGGTCCTACGCTTTACTGGCGACCTCGTTTCCAGAAAAACCGAACTAGATAGAAGCACTTCCTTGAATGAATCATGTCAGGATATACGAGCAGTATTATCAATTAGTCCCCACGCTACACAATGTTATAAACCACGAAAGAAATTTAAAAAAAAGCAACCGGAATACGATTACGATATGTTAGAAACCAAAACCGATTTTAATAAAATGCTAAAGTATTTTTATTAGTCAGCCTTCTTTCTTTCTTCTTTTCCCTTCCTTTTAACAGGATCCGAAGAGAGCTCGTCCTTCACCTATCTGGCTATCAGTTAACCAGAGGAAAAGTATGTTTTATCAATTGTTATCTATGAGAAAATAAATCGCATTTCTCTTCATAAGAAAGAACCCTCCCTGGACTTCAATGAATATTTGAAAATAAAAATTAGCCGAATTGGTCCGGCTGTTCTCATCATTTTGCTTAGCTAGCAACACATTCAGCTATTATTTTTTTTGCATATAAGTAGATAATTTTAATCCATTTGAGTTCCAATCGCCATAAAGGTAAACAAAACTGTGAAAACCTATGCAAAATTGCCTATTGTTTTGAAGTATGCACATTATTACTCAGATCCAATAATATAATCATTACTCGCCCTGAGTGACCGCGTGCTGTCACTAGTCAGTGGGCGTGTTGTTGATAACCTGAAGATCATGTCGCCAAACGGTCTCATAATTATTGTACGATTATACTTGTGTGTATAGCTACATTGATTAATACTGGATAATATACTCAAGTTATACGGCGGGGTAGCGAGCATGGTACATTTTACTGAAATAAATTTTCGTCATAACAAGAGATTAACTCTGTTAGTTTAAATTTAGAGCTAAGAGATTAAACTTCAGTTTGAAGTTAAGAAATGAAGATTATTTAAACAGAATGCGAAGCAACATATTCGCAGCACTTATTGAACTCGCTAAAATAATAAAAAATACGCCAGCAATTCCAATATTTTAGAAAAACCTTTATAGATGGTAGCTATTGACAACCCAATTTTAAATGTACATTATATTATAGGTGGGAATTTTTAATGGAAAAATATTTTTGTCATTGTACAAGTATAAAACCTGCGAAAATAAATTCTGCACATTTTAGAAATTAATATTTGTACTGGATATGAAATTAATTTCAGTTTTATGTTTCCATCCTTTTTATATTGATAATCATAGAATTACCATCGGTGGCCAAATTATTGGGGACAGTGCTCATGTTCATGTAATTTTTATTTTATAATATTTGTTTGAGTAAATGCTGTTGTTTTTAAATGGTTATTTTATTTGATATTGCTACTGGTATCGTTATTATTGTCTTTGTCAAATGGCAACACATACGTGCGCCATTTGTCAATTATGTAGGTTTCTTCTTACTTAAAGTCATTGTTCGTTAAAAAGCGCGGTTTGCAGTGTTGACGTTTGTTCTATTTTCTATTTGTTTTTCATTAGTTTTTAACCGATTAGTCTAAAATAATCAAAATGTAAGTAGTGCTTCTTATAACAATACTTTTGCTATGTTTTGTCTATGAATTTACATTTTAATAATGGTTCGACGCGATAATCTTAAATTTTCTACTTTTTAAAATGGGTAAGGCTTAATGAGATAAAAACGTTGTTACAGCATTCCATACATTTCCAGAGAGACATAGCAGCTAATGCTAGGGTTTCAGAGACTGTTGTCAATCGAATAAAAATTTAGATTGACAGCAAAAAACCTTTTTGGGCAAATCGTGTTGGCAAATGTGGTAGGAAAAGGATCACCACTCCTCGTACCGATCGAAAATTGCCGTTTGATCGAGCATTGCCCGTTTGACTACGACCATGATCGACGAGGGTTTAAAAGTCTCGGAAAGGACAAAGCGGAGGCAATTCTACTATCAATTCTATTAAATTACAGGTGTGCTTTTCCAACGAATCAACATTTCAAATTTTGGTTGACGCCCTAGGGAACAATTCCACGCAGTTTGTCTTTTGGAGAGTGAACACCAGGTTAGTGTCATAGTGTGGTCTGTCATCTCAGCCAAAGGCCATAGGACGCCTATACATTGTAGAAGGGACAAGGAAACAAGACCAATACAAGCGAGTACTAGAAACCCGGTTACTGCCGTAGGTCAATGAATGGTTTCCTGGTAATGACAACTACATTTTTATGCATGACTCTGCACCGTGTCACAAAGCCAGAAGTGTTACTGCATTCTTGGCTGAAAAAATGTCACTGTTTTGCCTTGGCCAGGGAATTCACCAGACATGACCCATCGAACACATGTGGGGGAAATCACCAAACGGGCGATAGCGAAAGAACTGACTCCACCAAGCTCCAATTAATTGAAACTCTCATCAGAGATTGGAATCATAACTCCACACCAAGAAAATGCAAAAACATGTATTGAGAGCATTCCCCGACGCATAGAAGCTCTTATTGCAGCAAAGGGAGGCATCACTAAAAATTGAAACTTGTTTTATTAATTTTTATCAATATTAATATTACTTATACGAAGAATATAAAACAGTTTTGTAATTCTTTTGTAGTTTTTATGATCCCAATAAAATACAGATACAAATGAAAACTACATAAGAGACCTACGACCAACTATTTGTAAAAGAAATCCAATTAGACTAGAAAATTCAAAAATCTCAGTACTGTCCCTAATAATATGGCCACCCACTGTATTTGGTAAGTAACTTATCAATTCTATTTTCTAAATCTTAATTAATGAATATACCGATTTTATTATAACAATTAAGTTATACAACTGAACTTAACTAAGATATCCCAAACGTTTTAAAAATGTTATCAATTTTTTAGTGAAACTTGTTCAATGGGTATCGTTGAAATAGTTTTGAAGTTTAAAGGTCATAAGCTATTTAAACTGTATAAATCTGTATTTTCGTCATTTGTATAAATCTGAAAGTAACGAACAACAATTTTGTATGGGAATAATAAATAAGATTTTGGTCCTTCAATGAATCATATCTCAGCCAACTTGTTATAGGGTCTTTAAATAAATATCAAAGAATTAAAACTTGAATTAAAACTGCTATCCATTTTAAAAACTTTAAAAACTTAAAAACTTTGTTTCGTAATTAGTTAAAAAAACAAGATAAAAATATTTCATTCGATTTTCCAATTCGAAAGTTAAAAAGATTGGAGTTATTAAGTTAAAACAACTCCATTAACAAACGAATTTGAAACACTTGGCAGGATTACATTTTCACTCTATATATTTTGTTTAAAGTAATAATACCTGAAAACTGTTAAGTTCAGTTTTTTTTGAAAACTGCTCATTTCATACTAAGCATTAAAAAGCTAATCCAATTGTAGCTATAATAACTTTTTACTTAACTCACCAGCTAATAAACACACGCACACGAAAACCCTCCCGCTTAACATTTCCACCTAATTGTCTTTTAATTATTGAACTGTTTCACCGCAAAATCCTTTCACTCGCGATATACGAGTATCTGTGCAACTTTTGAACGAGTGATCGGTACTGTTTGTTCGGCCCTCCTTTGTTAATTATCGTTAACTGATGTTGCCAGTCGTGAAATTTTCGCTTCACTAGTGCATCGTATCGTCTGTTCGGTGCGCCAGGATGGCGGGAGGGCGCAAGAGGGGAGGGTGGTGGGAATTGATAACCTCTACCTACCTCGGCCGGAGGACGAACCGATAACGACAGAGTTTCGATGAGAGCGACCATTCTTTGCTACATGGACGCAATGCGTCAGCGATAAGCATTCACCAAAGCTGCGATTTTTATCTATGAAACCGTTGTCTTCTTCTCTACATACATATTATAAATTGAAGTCATTGTTCGCGTCTGTCTGTTTCTCCGATAAATTGCGATCAACAAGGAAGATTTGTGTATATAATTTGCAGAAAAAATGCATCTGTGCGAATAAATGACAAATGAAAGGGAAGATCTAGTACAGTGAAATTAAGCCGAACATGCTGATTGCCCGTGTTCGTGTAGTTTTGAAAATTCGTTGAAAATATCTTGGTTTCCACTTTCCCTGTTCCTGGCTTGACAAGGAATATTTGCTGGTGGTGATATTCCCAACGACAGCATCTTAAACAACTTAACTCTATGTTAACTTACACAGCCTGTAGCTCCTAAAATATTGATCGTAGAGTAAAAATGAATATATTCAAATTTGTCGAAAATTTTATGTAGAAACTGTTGTAGAAGTAATCATAATGCTATTCGTAAAGATATTCGCGATATGAGCAAAACTCAGAAAAAAAGATACCCTCAGCACCCTCGAGGACTTTTAGTATTTTCATCTGGATACTGCAAGGTATAACTGTATCAATTTTCAAAACTACACGAATTATGCTATTACGGATACTGAAGTTCTTTGGCCACATCTCCAGGAAGGAAAATTCAATGAAACGGCTTGTGGTTCAGGGTCGGGTGGAGGGAAAACGCCCAAGAGGTAGATCGCCTACCCGCTGGACAGACGTGATAAAATGTTTTAGTAGAGGTTTCGCACAATTTTGTTTCGTACGAATTGCGCGAAGAAGTGACTTTAAAATTAAATATATTTTTAGTCGTTGTTTCGCACACTTTGATTTTTATAGAAGAAAAAAACGTAAGTACTGTCGTGTACGACAGTGAAATAGGTAAAGTAGGTAAATCGAAATATAAATAAATTAGTATTTTAAATATGAAATTTAGATATTACTAGTTTTTCTTTTTTATTTATTAATAATAGGTTTGAGCCGGCATCCAGCCGTGTAGGAAAGACGAGGCCAATGATGGGGCGAGCTCACCCAGAAAAATGCGCAACTCAATCTATTGTGGTACAGTGTGCTCGTGACGCCACAAATAGGAGAAAATAGAGAGGCATCGCAGGGACGGCAATACGACCATCCTCCGTGTACATCATCCGCACCACCACGACCACTCTGACAAGAGTGTGCGACTTGATATATAACCAGTACTTGTAATATTTGATTTATGTATAGTCTTAAATGTAGGTCATATTTCTAAAAAAATGACACATTTGACATTCGTGCACTTAGTTAAATGAAATGACAAATATTGATGTAATGTAATGACTAAGAGAAGTGATGTAACTTTGTCACTGCGGCTGATATAGCTTAATCATGAAAATAGTCATTAACTGTGCAGCAAAAGCAGCAGGGAATGTCCCCTGCTTCTGCTTCTTCCGCAGTGACAAACTTTGCAGTTCATTTGGTGGCTGGCCTTTAGAGAAGACCACCGTAAAACAACAGTGCGACTATGTGTGGTTGATTCATATCGCACGCAAGAAAATGTGCGAGATGACTACTAAAAATATATTTAAATTTAAAGTTGGTCTTTCGCACATTTCGTCATATTTTGACGTCAAATCGTGCGAGATGATTACTGAATCGTTTCAATGAGTAAAGAATTCCAAGGAATTATCCCTTATTTTTTCAAATTCCTATTCTTTTATTCTCCTATTCTTTAACATAAGGCGAAGACTATTAGCACAAAGCGTCATTTGGGTCTCCTAATTTGAGATAGAGTAAAATTGAATCTTTTACTCTTATTTTTTTGATTTTCTTAAATCTACACTACATAAACCAGCGGCGTGTTAATAAATTTTATGTTACTAAAAAATTAAAATATCCATTGTAACGTATGTAAAAAAATATCTGACTAATTGATAGGCTACATATGGATTGTAAAACTGTGTCAGGTCATGATGGTAATATGGATATGCACCTGCCCATATACTAATAGCAATATTTCACATGATATTACTTTTGCCTTTGGAGCGCGCTAGGCACCTGACTGTCATACCCACCATTCGTTTTATTAACAGAATCTTTGAAAGTGCGAAGTATTGCCTTGCGTTGTTTCATCACGCTACATCTTAATTTGATAAAAGTATGTTTTCAGAACAAAATTGCACAATTGGATTTTTTAATGCCAATATTTTTAAGGCATCTACAATAGTAGAAGTGCCTTGAAAATATGAAATCTAGTAATTAAGTGACATATGAAATAATACGAATAAAAACACTAGAAAATATTTTAAAAGTTATGTTAAAGTATACCTACACTTTAAAGAAATGCTATGTAACTATTTTCAAGTACAAAACATTGCTATGTTTTTTTTTATTTTAAGGCCGGCAGATAGGCTAACGGTTCACTTGATGGTAAGTGGCTACAGTCGCCTGTAACACAAACAACGCCACAGGTGCTGCAAGTGCGCTGCCGACTAAAATAGAATTAAGTACAGTATACATATAGTATATAGGCATACAGAGAATTAGAGATAGGAAAATGGGCTCTGGCATCCCTTACTAACTCATTGAGCAACACAACAGCACACGTGCTGTTATTTCAAGAAAATCTTCTGTAAGGGGGTGATTACTGCTGCCCAAATGACTGCGAAATGCAGTGCGTCCTGCCACTGCTTTCCACATCAAGACCAGAGCCAATTTTGAAAAGTTCAATTCCAACTTTGATCCTGCCGGGATCCGAACCCGGTAAGTTAAGGTATGCACCCTAACCACTTATCCACCAGGCTTGTTAAAGTTTGTCAAGTGTGTGTGTGTTATTTTCATATGTGTCTAAAATTCACCTGCATAGGAGTGTATTTATTTATTTATTTATTTATTTATGTATAATTGGGTACTAACTGTCTGCCAGCTTGCCCAAATATACAAAAAATAAAAAGCGAAATATAACACGTAAGTATTTAAGTAATACTTAAGTAGTTTTACTACGACAGTAATCAGTAAGTAAGTAAGTACTGACGAGCTACCGTTTTTTAAATTTTCGTTTCCACTGGAGTAAACAAAGGTAACAACGTTAGTAAAATAACTGAACGGAAATTCTCTTAACAAATCAATTATGGGAAAGCCAATGATGTTTGAAAGCTTATGAACAAGCGTAAATAGTTACTCAAGTAAATAGTTTGTGGGGCATTTCTCATGTCTCAAATAGGAAATGACTAATACAAGGTGTGACTTCGTCTAAAGTCTTTTTTAATAACACATGTTTTTATAATAATGCAAATATTTTCTTAGCTCTTATACCGAGGTAAGCATGTATCTACTTATCCGGATCATAGACTACAAAAGCAATAGCTGATCGAGGCAGTAACAAACGAACAATCAAAAATTTACGAACTATCACCTATTTACTTGTAGAACTACGTCATAAGGTAGGTACAGGTGTTATTTTCGGATAAATTCCGGCTTCGCACCGAGTTTTTCAAAAATCTTTACTTAGCGGATTCTTAGTCTATACTACTAAACATTATAAAGAGGGAAGATTTGTATTTTTGTTTGTAAGGAATAATTGAATTTATTACTAATTTATTTTTCATTTATAGAAAGCTACATTATCAGCGAGTGACATAGGCTATACTTTACAAAGTTACGCGGACGAAGTCGCGTGCAACAGCTAGTAGGTTATAAAATAAACTTATGTTCCATATTTCAGCTTCCTAGACTTAGTAAAAGCGCTGTATGTAGATCGACAGTCAGGACAAACGATTTTGTAAGTATGTATAGATTAGATTAGCGCATATTACATTCTCAAACAATTATTTATTGACAATTCACAGTATAAATTTGACCGGTGACAAAATCCTTTCTGAATATTCCTGGAAATGTATGACTTGAATCATCCCTTAAGCAGTTCTTTAAGCCACTAAGTATACTTAACCATCGTATTAAGCTTCTTTTGGGAAAGAATAAAAACTAATAAGCACTACATAAGTAAAGTATATTATAGTTGTTATATGTAAAATTTGATAGGTCCGTCTCAAAGAGTCCCTACTTATATAAAAAAGAGTTATGTATTTATTTATTTATATGACTTCACAAGGAAAATATTGTACGGGATTTTACTGATCATTCGGGAGTACCGCTTAATCTCAAAAGGAAATTACTGCTAACGAGTGATGTGACTAAATTTTAATATCTATTCGAATTTACAATGTGACATGACATTAGTATAATGTGTAAAATTATCTAAAAACCTAAAATATTATTGCATTAATTTACAAAATAAATAATAAAAAATAAAAATAAAACTAGGAAATTTATATTGACTACAAATTGGAGATGCTGCAACCAAACAGAATGCAAGACTTCGATCATATTAAATGCCAAGAAAGAAGTGTTTAGGCAGCCCCATTTTGATCAATAGCGAAAATTTTTGAACGACACTTAAAATCGGACTTTTTAAGGACAAAGAACACCAAAATTCCAACATTCGCATCGAAAAAAGATACACTTTATAGGACTAGAAATAATTTTTTGAACGTGAGCAATTCTAAATGGATGAAGTCAACAGATGTGAAAATTCCAAACTACATCGTGGAAGACTTTTTTTATATGACGACTATGACGATGAAAGTGATAATAAGATTCATAATATTTTCGTCCCTCATAATAAGCTCCGCGAATTTTTCCATACTTTTGAAACTGTTTATGTTGATGGCACTTTCAAGGTGACACCAATGCCATTTTATCAGTTATCTATCCTAATATTATAAAAAAGAAAGATTTGTTTGTTTGTTTGCATTGAATAGGCTCCGAAACTACCGATTTGAAAAACTCTTTCACTGTTGGGAAGCTGTATTATCAGCGAGTAACATAGGCTATATTTTATGAAGTTACGCGGGCGAAGCCGCATGCAGCAGCTAGTATACAATACATTCAAATAATGCACACGACGATAATATGAATTTGTACCAATTATATACGCATTACTGCCAAATAAAAACAAAAACACCTACAATCGATTATTTTCTATACTCAAAAATCAAAGCAGAATTAAAGTTTATTTTGTTACTCAAGGATAGTTTCCATTAGAAAATTATTTTAAGGAATGCCTCCCGTTGTAATAATTTACCATCGACCTGCATTCATAAATTACCGCAGGCAATCGCCATCTTCTTACAGAATACAACAAAGAAATCACTGCACGTCTGCTGTCATATTTCGGTGTGTGAGTATGAGAACAAATTCTTGGTCCTATTTAATTTCGGCATCGCATTTGCATTCCTGAGGCTGTTGCTTGTGTTATTGGCAACGATGGCCAGTGGCCACCTACCATCAAGTGCACCCTCACATTATTAGTCGACTTTTTCATAAAAGTAAAACGATTCTTTAGTTTCATTACCACTGCATATAAACAAACATACAAATATTATGTGTGTATAATAATAGTAGATATAGCTAATATAATTCCTAAGTAATGTGTGTGTCACAGCACTAATTGTTTACATATTCTTATTGGAAGCACAGTATAGAACAAGTTGCGTACAGCCGCGTTTGTTTATAAAAATAAATCTGAACCGATCTTGACGACAGTTGACAGTGGAGAGCCAACTTTTGCAGTTGTGTGATTACATGTTTTGTTTTTGTCTATAACTAATTTTGCTGTAACGATGCATAAGCTGTTTGTATTATTTTTTGTTGGTAAGCATTTTGTGTGGTTTTTGTTAATTTAAAGTTTTTTAGCTTTTTTTTTTCATTTTTTATGTAAATTTCCATTTCTTTTTTAATGTTAAGGTCGACGGACAGGCTGACTGTTCACTTGATGGTAGGTGGATACCGACGCCTTATAACATAAGCAACGCTACAGTTGCTGCAAATGCCCTGCCGATCATAGTGTGATTAAGGATAAGGGATTAGGACGGGATAAAAGGGGGAAATATGCTCTGACATCTTTTACTCACTCACCGAAACATATTTATAGATGTCAATAGACATAGGCTAAATATTCCACGCAGGAGAAGCCGCGGGCATCATCTATTTAAATGTAAAGGTCCAAAACTTGGTAAAAGTACAATGTCAGGCGTCAAGATATGTCAGGCGTTATATTGCTTTACATATTTTTTCAGGCATTAAGTATATAATTTATTTTTTGACGCGGAAGAAGTCGCGGGCATCAGCTAGTACATTATACAAATGTACAAATTTGGATCCATAAACTGAACTATGACGTAAACATGTAAGGTTCTAAACATACATATTATTAAAAAGCATACTAATAAACAAAATAAAATATATATACATTCGCAACAAAGTACTACTAAAAAAATATTTATAATATGACGATAAATATAGTGTTAATAAACTAATTCATTAACTAATCGTAAAAAGTCCGGTTTGATGAAAGGTCATATTGATAATCAAAACTTGATTTGAAAACATATTTGATGCTAATTAGTATTTCGAAAATGAAAGACGTTTTTTGTTAAAGAATATTCTTGACATACCAAGAACATCTTGGAATTTAGATGAAGTTTACTTCGTAGAAGTAGTTCATATTAGCATCAAAAATTGTTGAAGTTTGAGAGTAGGAGCTGAAACGAGCCATTGGAAATATAAGTAGGCCATCATAAATATATATCTAATATGATAGCATAAAATTTTAATATATAAATGACTGTATTTCAGACTTCGTCGTATTAGTCCAATTCTACACGTTTTATTTACCCTTGCCTGAGAATAATCAAATTACTTTAATCTCTGGCCATAGTTCACATATGACTTCGTTTGGGTTCCCTGATGTTGTTTGTTGTATTAATTTTAGCTACCTTATGAAAACGCAGTCTTATTATTTTCAGTATTTTCAGACTACATAGTGCCATGATTTTCTTCGGCAACAATGTGGATAAAAAGTTTCTCACTTCTTCTTTAAAAATGAATACTTGTTCAACTCTATAGTTGGATGCTAACTATTGTTTTTACAATGAGCCGTATAGCCAATATAAACAATTAAATTTAAAAACTAATATTTACTATCGAAGTCGTTGACCTTACACTTTATACTGTTGTTAAGATTGTAGTACTCTTGTAGATTCCAAACGTTGGTTTTTCCAAAAGAGTTATCCGGCTAGCGACACATGCTTGCTTATGCCATTTAGAAACGCAGTAGAGGTCACTGGCTATATAATAAAGTCACTGAAGAATGCGTGCGGTCTAAAAGTTTTATATTCGAACTTTTTAAAAAAAATACTCATAATTATTTTAAAAAGAAGTTATTTTAAACTTGGCTTTACAAAATTATATAAATTTGTTAATAGTTTATAAGGAATACAATTCATACAGGAAAATATGACTAACAGGCTTTGCGTGTCAGGAAAACATTAGATAATTAGTACCTAAGTATAAGTTTTACGCCAACGCTTAGTTTTATGAGGAAATCCTTATACTTATTTGTTGCTACATTACGCCATTGTATTTAAAATAACAAGAATATAAGTTGACAATATAATTGACCACTTTAAAAATGATTCAGATAAAGGGATTTCCACAATGTTATTGGAGAGAGAAAGGTTATCAAGAGTTCACGATACCAAGGTCTTGTAATATTTTTTAATTAGGGAAATAAAAAATATAGATTAAGTACTAATATTTTGTATGTAAATACCTACTATACCTATATAGATTTTTTGTAAGTATAGTTTGTAAAATTTTAAAAGTAAGGATAGACAGAAGACCGTCAGCCTGTCTGTCTATCTTATATAAAAAAAGAAGATAATAATCACATACTTACCCATTTATTTAAAACGAAATGTCTCTTTTCTATTTCACAGCTGCCTTAGCGAGTGAATCACTAGGCATGAACTTAAGGAAACGTCGTCAGTCGAATACTGATGGTGATGATAGTGATGATCAACTCGAGGATAGATATTTTCTGGAAAGAGGCAGACAGCAGCGTCCTATGCGACCGTTCCCAAATGGTGGTCGGTTCCCGAATGGTAACACCGGTATTGTACCACCATGGCTTCAGCAACAGCAACAGCAACAGCAACAACAACAACAACAACAACAACAATCTTCAACTACGCCAGCACCTAATGGGTATGTTCACACAAATGATTATGAAAATCTGATAAAGACAATCTACACATATATTCCCTTGACTCAGGCGTAGCTACCGCCGTATCAATTATATGTGGCCTCCGGGATACAGGGGTGACGTGTATATTCGTATAACGTTACCTAAATCATCATTTCCAATGCTGAATGTAGGCCTCTCCCAAGGATCGCCATCACGCACGGTCTTCTTACATTCGCATCCAGCCGCTTCCCGCGAAGGCCTTCAGGTCGTCTGTCCACATGGGTGATACTCGTACAGGGCGTCCTACTCTCCGCTTTCTAATTCCAAGAACTCTTCCGCTCTGCGACCGATGTGACCGGCCCATTGCCACTTCAACTTGCTGAGTCTCTTGGCTATGTCGACATTAACTTTGTTTCTTCGGCGAATTTCAAAGTTTCGAGTATAACTCGCTCCAAGAAAGCTGACGAGATAGATATAGTTCTTAGCTATATTTATGAAGATCTGTTCAGGCGTTTGAACACCATCCGTCCATTTCCTAGTTGACGTAGCGATTTCATTAACTTGCACAGTTTCGATTGATGTAAAATTTGGTATACTGTTACTTCGGTTGTATTTCCATGACATAGTGACCTTGATCCTATGCTGCAGCATCAATTGGTCTACGGGATACCCAACTCCTTACAACTTAGAGTATATATAGAGTGTTAGGGCTCAATAAAAAGTCGGGGGTTAGTTCATAATTTTAATTAATAGGTAAATATTCTTTTTCCAGGAGCACCACACAATCGGCCGCCATTCAGGAATGTATTCGGTCGTGTCCCGTGACGCCTGAATACAATCCGGTGTGTGGTTCCAACTCCGTCACGTACAATAATCCTGGAAGACTGATATGTGCTCAGGCGTGCGGTGTCAGTGAGTATCCCGCCCACTTTATTATTACATGGCCACATGAAAAGAAAAACCAGACTCTTTCTCAGCATTCAAAAAGCCATCTATACTTACACAAAATTTCATTAAAATGCTTTAGCACTGATAACGCAAGGAAAAGCGAAATAGCGAAATTTATTTTAAAGATAAAGTATAAGTATTTCAGTTTTGTGAAGAATTTATTTAAAATATGTAAGCATCTTCAAAAGTATAAAATATAATTCTAAATAATAAATAAAGATAAAATGTAGATATGTAAAAGAATTACGGTAAAAATGGGTACAACAGTTTTCAGCGCCATCTATGACTTTTCGTGATGACTATACAAAATGTAATGCAACAATGACACAAGATTTAATGTAATACAGATACAGATTTTTCCTACAAAATGGCATAAATATAAATTGAAGATACATATAAATAATTAAAAACAACAGACAACAATTGTCTCTCTTTAAACGAAAAAACAAAATATTGTTACAAAATACAAAATACAATAGTATTTGTTTTCTTATGCTAATAGGTAAGAGTTTTAATTAATGCGGTTGTATAGGTTTCATTCATTATATTAGTCATACATCTGAATTGCATTTTTATCTAGGGGAAGTACTTGGCAAAGAAACCAAAAAAAAATTATATTGACGTCACTCTTATTGAACTGACATGACATACTTACTCGTATTAGCATTTTTATGAAATAATATAAATTTAAACAAATTAAGCAACATATACAAATAAATTTAAAAACAATATACAATGTATACGATAATACATAATATCAAAACCCTTATTCTGAATGTAAAAAGAAAAACGTTATATATGAAGCAGTCCTAACTGAGATCTGTTACGTTTGAGGTGTTTTTTTTTTAATTATTAGGTCGACAGGCAGGATTACTGTGCACTTGGTGGTAGGTGGTTACCGTCGCCTATTAAAACAAGCTGTTTTATTCAAACGTAGTTATAGATTACGAAAGAAATTGATTTTCTTAAAAAAAGGTAGCTTAATAGTTCAATATCACTGTTTATTTATACTAAGTATAACTAATGAACCAAAATACCAATTCTTCTTTATTTTATCTCACTATGTAACGTCGTCAGACCAGTTCCCCTTGATGGTAGGTGGCTACCGTCGCATATAACCTATGGCAAGCAATACCATAGGTGTTGCGATGCCGACCATAGGATTAAAAATAAGAGATTAGGAAGAGATGGGGAATGGGGTCTGGCATCCCTTACTCACTCACCGAAACACAACCGCACATGTGCTGAGTGTGCCCTGCCACTACTTGCCAGATCCGGACCAGAGCCAACTTTAAAAAGTTCATTTCTAAAGTTGGTCCTGCCGAGAATCGAACATGGGACCCCTGAAACAGAGCTCTAAGGAAAGTAGGTTCCCCGCCAAGGGCTCGTCAAAAACTCAAAATATAATGAAATTAATATAATATTTTCTTAATTTCAGCCGTAAATCTACTGAGATCATCTCCCTGCCCGGCAGCTGCCACTCCTGCACCAAATTAAATTAACATTAAGATAACATTAATTTAAGATTACAATAAATTATATATATTAAATTTTAATTAAGCATTTCAATTGCATTTAACTATTTTTAAGATAAGGGCGATCCTCAGACCGAACACAATTTTTACATCTTAATGTAATAATTAGCTTTTTTTTAGACTAATTGATGCTGCAGCATCAGATCAAGGTTACCATGACATGGAAATACATTATACTTATATTATGGTGAGATGTTTATTCTCTAAATACTTGTCAGTCAAATCGATCGCTTTATAATAAGATAAACACCTTATGTGTTGAAATACCATGAAAGGGAGATTGTTCCAAAGTTCGCTCGTTCCGGGATTAAGTTTCTTCTCATCAGGACTGTGGGCAGCGGCACTTTAACCAAGTAATGAGGTTGAACTCCACATCTATGGCGGGCAATACGGTGGTAAAATCTCGAGGAAGGCATTAATTGGAACAACACATCAAATCACTCACCATTGTACAGCCGGTAGAACACACAAAGCGAGGCTAAATCTCCTCTTAAACTTAAAAGGGATACTATTCATTGTGTGTGAGAATTATTGGATTGTCAATAATTTGAATGATTCGACGCTGTAAGGTGTCAAAGGGAAGTGTAGGTACTTTCTACAGAACTTCTCATTTATGATTTAAGTCTATTCCGTGCACGCACTACACTAGCGATGGCCGCGAGGAATTTGCAGAATAAAATTGCAAAGCCGGGGGTGGGTTGCTAGTAATAAATAAAATACAAATATATAATAGCTGTTTTGTATCTTTTATATCATAACTCAAACCTAATCCACCGAAATTCCTAATTTTGAATTTGGTTAAAAAACTCGGTATTAGGGATTTAAAGAACTTCAAATTTTAACATAAATGTGTTATAGGTAGCCTTCTACCATCAAGTGGACTGTCAGCCTGCCTGCTGACCTGATCATTAAAAAATTTAAATCTATTAAGAAAACTTAAAATCCGCATCCGTATCCAACATCCACGGATGTTGAAAATTCTGTATCCGCAACAACTCTCGATCAATCGGACGCAGTTTCAGGAGTTCCGAGTGGCTTTTGTATTCTAAGCGCGAATTACCAGCATTAGCCAATGACGTTTTATAACATACCTATAGGCATAAGCCTGGTTTTGTGTCTTTGGTCCAAGTGTTATCCTTTTCTATATATTATATCAAATACAGAACGCTGTTTTTTTTTTCTTTTCGCATGTGTTGTTTACTAAAAAACTGACCTCGCTCGCCTTATTGAGTTTTATAATTCTAGGCCAACGGGAATTACCTAGTTTTGGCGGGTGAGTCTATACGTACGTGGGTGTTTCCGACCTAACAAAGATACAAGACATTTTTTCTTAAAATTTATTTTTATTTATCCACATAGTCTCCTTGTAACTCCACACTCTTCTCCCAGTGATGCTCCCATCTCTTTAACCCGTCCAAATAGTACTCGGCGTTTTTCTCTGCAAAATAATTGTTCATGAAGGTGTTTGCTTCCTCATTTGACGAAAATCTCTGTCCTCCGAGCGCAATTTTTAGACGAGGGAACAAAAAGAAATCGCTTGGGCTAGATCTGGTGAGTAAGGCGGATGGTCAAGCAGTTCAAAACGTAATTCGTGGATTTTTGCCATGGCAATCGCTTAGGCGCGTTGTCTTGGTAAAACAAGATTTTCTTTTTCTGCAAATGTGGTCGTTTTTCTGCAATTCTCGCCTTCAGCTTGTCAATGATGATTTTTCTGATATGCTCCTGTAATGTCAATAATGATAAATCAATGAATATGCTCCTGTAATGATTTTTCCTTTTTGAAGATAATCGATTAAGATAACTCCATGACTATCCCAAAAATCAGTCGCCATCACTTTCCTAGCCGAAAAAACAGATTTTGCTTTCTTTGCTTTCTTTGTTGAAAGTGGGAACTTTGCAGTCCACTGTTTTGACTGTATTTTTGTTTCAGGCTTATAATGGTGTATCCAAGTTTCAGATACAGTAATTAATCGGCGCCAAAACTCGGTCTTATTGCGCCTAAACTGCGCCATCAGAACGTTGGAAATCGATTCGGTCTAATGTGAGCAAACGCGGCACCCAATGCGCGGACAGCTTTCTCATGCCTAAGTCTTGATTTAATATGTGACAAACACGTTCTTTGGACATTTTATAGCCTCTGCTATCTCTCTCACTTTAATTCAGCGGTCGTCTAGCACCATTTGGTGAACTTTAGCGATGTTATCGTCAGTAATTGCAGTCTTTGGACATCCCGAAAGTTCATTGTTTCCCAAGCTCTCACGGCCACGTTTAAATTCAGCTGCCCAAAATTTCACTGAGGTATGGTAATGGAGTATGATGGTGCAGAGTCCCCCGTACACAGAGTCCAACTCATCTTTGATTTGCGTTATTGCCTTTCAAAAACAAAAATTTAATGACAGCTCGATACTCAATTTTTTTCTTCCATTTACACAAAAACACTCAGATCGACTTACTCAAACTATTGCCAAATAACAATAGTTAAAACTTTGGGAGTAATTGTCAAAAGAACACAACTATATTCACTAGCTTTTATTGACGAGCGCTGCCATCTTCACGTTGAGGGCAGAAACTTTTCAGACTTATTTGTCGATTATAAATTACTTTATTTATCGAAGCAATTACTGAAACAACTTATTAGTTATTTTATTCAATTTGAATAATTAATTATTAAAATAATAATCATTTATTTATTGAAATACTTCAATAATTAAATTATGGGTGTATATTGTTTACATAAATTGTTAAAAATTCATTGAATCTGTAATATACCACTTAGTGGTTTTTGCCGCCTGTGAGGTTGACTGCAGTATACACCAGTGGAAAAATATGAATTAATTAGTTATTTATTTATTACTGTCCAGTTATACCAAATAAAAGGTAAGTTCCCTCCACAATGTTACTCACACAACGGTGACAAGAATATCCGGTTGCTATGAAACAACAAATATCTATGGAGTCCACACAAACCCGTTAAGAACTAAGACTACGGATATATATAATACAAAACAATAAATCTTAAATAATTAGAAAACTTTATAACGGGGTCTAAACCAGTTTTATACGAGGAAAAAAAAATACAATCATTCCATCTTCATGAGTCATAGCTTAAAATATACTAATTAATTTGAAATTAATAAAGGACGTGAATACAATTTCTAATTATATTTTACTTATAAGTTACAATAAGTTAAAATTCAAAATTTAATTTTCACCTTTGCAATTTATAATAAAGGTTTACATGAATATGAAATTACATTTTTTTGCATAGGACCAATGATATGTGAATATCATCTAGGTACCTAGGAAATTATATCTTTATTGTTTTTGCCTCTTAATATTGGTAAAAGCGAACTCGCCCCTGGGTATACTGAGTACGATTATTGTCACACTGTCACTACATAATAAGTAGTGGTAGGGCAAACTGCGTTTCGCAGTCATTTGGGCAGCCCGTCTGGCGGCAAGAACCATCTTCTTACAGAAGGCCACCGCTTATTGACAGCATGTATGCTGAAGCGTGTCGGTTAGTAAGCACGGGATGTCAGAGCACATTTCCTTGTCCTTATTGGGATGTCAATAGTTACTAATAAATAGTACTTTATTTACTTTATGCCATCTATAAAGGTTTTGCTAAAATATTGGAATTGCTGGCGTAAGTTTCGCGAGTGCCGCGATGCGCGAATATGTTGCGTCGCATTCTATCTTCGGTTATTCGCATTATAGTAAGGTGAGACAACAAATTCTCCCAAATACCTTTTTTTTATTACTCAGTTCAGAAAGCGCCACCTTAATTATGTTATTTAAGTCGAACATAGTTCAAGCGATTACGTTATATGATACTAATTTACGTAATAAAATGCAACTGTGAATTGTTTAATATTTCGTAATGCATTATGAATGACGGAGCTCCTATTCACTGGAAAAACTGGTGTTGAAATTGCCCTGTTTTTGCATCTCCAACGCCCGATGCAAAAACGAGATGTTATAATTTTGACGTGTTTGTTTGTGTATGAGTGTATCTGTGTATCTGTCTATGCAATCGTAGTTTATGATAATTTATGAAGATAAATTCTATAATTTATGAAGATCCGTTCATGCCTAGTTGACGAAGTGATATCACTAATTTCTATAATATAAGTATTGTTAAATTCATTTGTAAATGAATAAATGTATCCCAAAATATTCTGAAAGTCATGTGCATGACCTTTATTGGAGTACGATACGATGAATCAGTGGGCGGGGGCTAGGCTGGAGCAAAATTGTGGTGATCTTGGGGTTTTCGTTGGTCAGTGAGAGAAAGGTTCCCAAGACAAAAAACGAGGTCACTTCGGGTCTGTGATTCGAGATGACATTGTCATAACGATAAATTGATTATTTATTACTAAGCTTTATCTATCTGTCCATTATTGTCCATTATTATGTCCATTATGGTAACAAGCTTTAAACAATTGTAATTGAACTATTAATCGTTGTGGTGTCACTTTAAGTATCCTCAGGACAAAAGACAAATAGAGCATATACCAGGTCATGCTGTTATATACCTGTTAAACATATGCCCGTTTTGGTCTTGGTTATATCATCCTCTCTTAATTTTTGTCATTATTGTAAAGGACACAAAGCGAAAGTGTAAAACCTTGTGTTAAAGGTGTTATGATTCAACATTTATACCTGCTTACTATAAATCTGTCAAATCATTTATTACTAGCGACCCGCTCCCGGCTTCGCACGGGTGCAATTTTTATCTGAAACCTTCCTAGTTTAACGCTATTTCCACTAGAGAAAACTGTATTAAAATCCGTTGCGTAGCTTAAAAGATCTAAGTGTCCATACCGAGGGACAAACGGCGGGAAGCGACTTTATTTTATACTAATGTAAAGAAGATTACAAGTACATTATATAATATAAAAAACTAAAACTATTTATATAAAACTATATATAACTTTTAAAAAACTAGTTGATGCCCACGACTACATTCGCATGGACTTCATCTTAAGTTATGAACATAGAATTTTCTAAACAACTGATATTATAAAGTAGGTAAACAAAAAAATATAAAATGTGTAGGTACCTATAACTAGTTTACTATATACCTAAGGGATTTCGCTCATATCGGGACATTTTTTTTTACTTTTAGCATTTTTATACCCAAAATTCTAAACTTCTAGTGTAACTTCTAAACGAAAGTTCTGATTCGATTAATTTAAAGAGCAATTTACATGTACATAAAAAATCTTGATTATGAAACTATTTAGCTGGATAAGGATTAATAATGTGATACGAATGTCCATCATCTATCGATTCTACCCGTCTTTTGATTGACTAATTTGAACAAAAAACGGTTATTGTGATTTCACTATAATGGTTAGACATTATTACCTCGGGATTTTTTTTGTGGCCAAATGTATCATCAATTGTTTACTGCTAAACAATTGACCAACTTAAAAAAAAAGATTAATTTTAAAAATCGATGAGAGTTTTAAAAATCGGTTAGTAGTTTTTAATTTATATTAATTACAAACAAACATAAAAAAATACAATATATTTCTTCTCTATAATATTCGTATAGATGTAGATGAATGACTTTCATAACCTTGTACTTCCGATATCGATACTCGCTCATTTGATACATAAACCAATAGTAAGTGATTCACCCTTACAGACGAAGAACGAGTTATATGAGCATAGACGCATAGTACCTATAGTCACATATAAATATAAACATAAATATAGTTAACAATACCGTCATTCCATAAACTGAAGTGGCCACGCGCGGGCTAGTCGGTGAATTAAATAAAAAACAATTGTTTTTAAAATTATAAAGTTACTGTTTGTGTTCAAAATGGACAAGTGCCATATAATTTTGGGTGAGTCAGTCATAGACGTTCTAAGTGTTGTCGATTTATTAACAAAAACTTGTAACGGAGACTTATAATTTACTAACAAAAATGAGTCTAATTAATGCACTTTAATTATATAACGTTCCATGATGGTATACATATATTAAATCTAATTGAGATTTAAAAAAAACGTGTTTACAACAGATTTTCCTTCTGTCTTCGAAGTTACTAAATTTAAAGTATTGTCGAATGTTATGCTAACTAGTTTTTCAACGGCGACAGGTGGCTAATAGCAACTAAGATTTAAACAAAAACACTTCTAGTTTTCGCGTTATTTCTATATACGGTTAACGTCACAGACTAGAAAATTCCTGAATAGACACGACATATGGTTAAATTTTTAGTGCAATATAAATGTAATTTTTTGAATTAGATATGATAATATAGATTCATCATATAATAAATAAGGCGTTCAAAAGGTGCTTACAATTATTTTAGTGGTATATTCATTAAATTTAACTTTCATTTGACTTTCACGTGAGGTCATTAGAACAGATTAGAATAAAAATTGGTTTAAAACTTCACGATTTTCTGTTATTATTTTAACTAACGTATAACTTCGATACCACATGATAGTTAATACTATGAAAGTTTGTAGTTAACATAGTTACTTTTGTGATAGTATTTATTTATTTTTATGTAGATTACCAACAAGATAAGGGAATCTCTCACATAGTCACCGGAACACAACAAGGGTTGATTCTGTGCAAAGAACTGTAGACAGGTGTGCTGCTTAGCTTATGCGGCCACTGCCATTAATTTATTGAAATACTAGCTTTTGCTCGCGAATCTTTATTGCTCATATATTTTTGTCACGCGTTGAATTTTTCTTGGGAATAGTAATGAAAGGTGTCTTTTTCTGTATCCCTGAAAATATTTACGCAAAATTTCATGATATTTGGTTGAGTAGTTAAGGCGCAAAAGCGTAACAAACAAACAAACTCACTTTCTCAAATATAATATTACTTAGTTTAAAAAAATCAAATCAAAAAATGCTTATCAAATTAAAGAAAACATCTTTACACAAACGATTTTCCCAATATACTCGTACTCACTGACGTTTGTGTAAGGAACTTTAAAAAGTCATGCAAGATCTAGTTCTTATTACATTCAAAATCATAAAAATACATACTTAATATATGTAGATATTTTCTAATATGGACATAGTATCTGTGGCTTATTATTAATTGGCCACAAAATAAATTCGCCACTAAAACATACTCGTATATGAATTCCAGCCACTAATCTAGTAACTCATAAGAAGAATAAAATGGTAATTTTTTTCTAATTCACAGTAACGACAAATTAAATATTTTGTTATTTCAGTAACATTAGCGTTATGTTACTCTGTAACTGCCAGAAGCTATCACGAATATCCGGCGAACCCCCAATACCCCCAATATCCCCAATACCATGGCGGTCAAGAAAATAATTTTCAAAAATCTGGCTGGGGATATCCTCAAGGTCATGGCTACTACAACGCTCATCATGGTCACGGTTATCCACACGGTCACGGTCCTGACTGCAATCATGATCACGGACACCATGAACATTATCCTTGGCAAGAACATTACAACAGTGAAAACAGTGATTACTCTAGTTGGGGCGACTCATCGGAAAATTCATGGAATTTGAATGACGGATACTGGTCACTACCGGATCAAGGCGGAACACCTTCGTCTCCAAGGTATTTTATTAATAAGTGTTTTATTATGCACTAGACTGATACTTCGCTCCGGTGGAATTGGGTGGATTTTAGTAATATATACCCTATATCCATCTGGAATAATGTACCTTTCAAATAGTGAAAGAATTTTTCAAATGTGTGCAGTAGTTCCGCAGATTACCATTCACACATAAAAAACCCGCTCTCTTTTTATATAATATTAGTATAGATAAACATTGATTTTCTTATATTACTGCTGGGCTCTCGAGCATCAAGCTCGTTCCTCATGATAGATTTTCTCGTGATATTTCATTCATAGTTATGGCAATGTAATCACAGAAAGATACAGAAAGAGCAATCAAAATCAAAAGTGATAGCAGTGACATATTCAATGTTTTTCCTCGTTTAAATAAATAGTATCTATTGGAGAAATAAGGATTTTATTCTTATTGTAAGCAGACAAGACACTCTTTGAATAATAATGGGAAGGAGCAGGATACTCATGACTCCGGTTGCATAAATATTGACACAAAACGTATTAGCTACTTATAATCTTCGTATAGATAAAAAAATGATTTATTAAATAACTTTTCAGCCCTAGGACTACGAATAGTCCAGCTGCAACGCCTGACTCGTCTTTACAACCCTCAACTCTAGACATCGTGCAGTGCATGAGAACGTGTCCCGTGACACCTGAGTACAATCCGGTTTGTGGTACTAATAACGTAACGTACAATAACCCTGGCAGACTTCAGTGCGCTAAAAATTGTGGAGTCGGTAAGCATGCCTATATTTTTTGATATTGTTTATATTTTCATTGTTTGTATTTCAGTTATTTTGTAATATTTTTAGAATGCAAGTATTAAGTAAAAATATTTCTATTTACATTTTTAAATCTATTTAATTAATTATATTTTATAATGTATCGTTTGTGTCAAAAATTTATTTAATAATGCAAATTAATAATATTTTGCCCTAGTATCATTTCTAATAATAATAATAATATATATGTGTTATTAATAATAAATAATCATTAGGCAGATAATAATTATATTATACATATATGTAGGTATAAAATTTTAGTTCATAAGAAATAGGAAGACTTTCAAAAAGAGAGAAGTGTGTAAAATGTGATACATAGTATATACGAGTAGAAACAATTTTTATTTAATGCTCACATTTTAATACTATTTAATAAAATCGGCTCATCAAATATACTGAGACACGGATTTTGTGTTCAATATAACAAAACAAGCATATTTACCGAGACCCGATGGTTAAAAATAAATAAATACGATTTTAAACTCTGTTAAAGTAGCCGGAGTTTACATATTGACAACGATCAGTTTACCAACCGCTCTACACACAATATCGGAACTCAATACGTTTTCCTATTATAGACTCAATTAGGATAAAAATATTCTAATAAAGATATATTATTGTTGAATATTGTCTAAAATGAAAAATGAGAATGTTCTACAGGTACCTGTGTTTACTTTTAGTAGCTATGTTATACTTAACACATGTTCACCATAAGTTTTCCTCTATAATACATTTGTTTTTACCATCACCAAAAAAAATTACCACCAAAGAGAATTAATCTTAAAAAAGGGAAATAATAATTAATTATGATTTTTTTAAAATACTTATGAAGATATTAAAATATAGATTAAGTCTATCAAAAATACAGTTAGATAAAACTTTCGCATCCAAATATCCAACAATATAATTTAATATAATTTTTTTTTTTAATTATAATTTTTTTTTTGTGCAGATGTGAACGTAATGAAAAGAGTGTCATGCGCTGCCCCGGACCCAGCGAATGCCGTTCCAGAGAGTTCAACTTCGTCTAGCAGCATAGTCCAGCCAACTAGACTCTCAACCGTAGACCTAAGTTTTTTAAATAATAATGCAAATACTCCTTCACCTCAACAAAGCGATGTCAGTATCCCTGATAATGTATTAGCTAGTGCCTTTCCTCAAGTACCTGATGAAGAAGACCCCGAAGTCATTGATATCGACGTGAGAATTAAGGATGAAAATGCAACTGCAACAAATTAACAATTCTATTATTTTTTAAATAGATGCTTTTGTTATAAATATATGCTTTAATTTTTTAACAATGCTCGTTTATTCGTTCGTAACTTATAAAGACTTATATGAAAAGCAGTAGTTAATCTGCGAACTGGTAGTTAAGACTGTAAACATAAGTTGTTAGTTTGAACTAAGATTTAATATGCAAATAAAAATATTTTAGTCACCAAATGTTCTTTTTTCTTTATACTCTTATTTTTGACATAAATTTAATATCGAATATTTAATATATATTTTTTACTAATTTTTCATTAAATAGGTAAACTGTTTTGTGTTGGCAAAAACATTAAACTGAAATTAGTTTAATGTAAATAATGCTGTTATTTGTAAAAAACATATTTTTACCAAATGCTACTTGAATGCATTTTTTTTATTTATTTAAAAAAGTAACTAATTTTTTAGATGCGTGTGTGTGTGTGTGTGTTCTCTCATCTATTAAAAGTTTATACGATAATAAAATTAATAATAATAATAATAATAATAAACTAGCCCACGAGATTGTCGACATGTGGGCTGTGGCCTCCGCTGAAATCATCCCAGTTGTTCTGTCCGTCAATGGTTTGATTCCAACCAGCCTCAGTGACAACCTGAAGCGGTTGGGATTCCGTGGTGGTTCCCTCCCGGCCCAAATGCAGAGAGCGGTGTTGCTCGACACAGCCAGGATCGTGCGTCGGTTTCTGTCCTTGTCGCCCTAAACCCCGACCGACTGTGCTTCTGTCGGGGGTAACACCGTCTCCCCCTCATTTTGGCTTTTGGAGGGGGAAACGAGTTAAATAGAGAAATAATAATAATAATAATAATATTTATTTATTCACAAAACTATAAACATATAGGGGTTATAAACATAATTCGATCCTATAAACATACAATACAATTATGTTGAGTACCAGCGTCTAAACTAGGCCGAGCCTGTATCTTAGACGCTGGATTCTTCCAAGGTCATTAATATTATTTTATGTTTACGTTAGTACACACCAATTAGCTTACAAATTACAAATAAAATATACTTACATGAAAATTTATAAAAATAAAAATTTTGATTTTGATTTTGAGGGTAACTATAAAAATAAATAAATAAAAAGTAATTTAACATTAACAAACATTATATTTATAAAAGAAAGAATTACCCTCAGAAATTACAATATAGTTAAGTTACACTACTGAAATTGTAGACTTGGGACAAAAAGAATAATGAATAAAAATAAGTTGAAGTATAAAAGAAAATATAACTAAGTAATTTTTCTCTTTCTTAACCTACACCATGCTAAAGCCAAAAATAAATAAATAAATAAATAAATCATTTTTTAATTGCAAATAAGCACTCTATATCCTTATAATTTTGAGTTTTCAACCAGGATGTTAGTTTCACTTTACACTGATAATTATTTAAGGGGTATTAGTGTGATTATGTTACTTATTCCATCAACCGCGATTACATTTTTATTTAAATTTTATTACAAGCATTTTATATTATCATCTCAGCCGTAGGACGTCGACTGCTGAGGAGGACCCACAGTTTTCTAAAAGTATCGGACAGAAGTGCCTGGATCCACCGTCGACCCGCGGTCCTCATCAGATCTTCCGTCCACCTTGTGGGTGGACGTCCTACGCTGGGCTTGCTGGTCCATGGCCTCCACTCAACAACCTTTCGGCCGGAAGTATTCCTTTAATGAATATTAAAAAACAATCTTAATTGGCAGTAGATAATTCAAAAAAGACAATTGCAATCCGATCGTCACCACAATTGCAAACGCATATAATATATATACATTTTTATTACAATTATATTAATGTAATTACTTAAGCTATTACTTTAATGAAATATTGTTTTATTGATCTAGGAAACTTCAGACAAGAGGAATGGAAATAGAATACAATAACCTTAATGAATTTACCTACGACGGGTCATTAAAACATCAGTAAATGCGACATATTCTTGCAGAATAGTCTTCATAGTATATTGAATTTTCATATTTTTGTCATGACTACAATTAAAGTAAGAAGCAAAGAAAGTGGCAAAACCAAATCGAAAAAACCTAACACTCTCAATAATGTCGTCTCTGTTGTTAAGCCGGCATTAATTTATGAAAACATATTCGGAATATTCCGGTTTCGTTTCAAACATGGCGAATTGGTGGCGAATAATAAAAAAATTAAATTATTCGGTTGTGTTATGGTGTGTGTTTTTACGCTATTATTTTCTATGTACACTAACCTACCAGATGCTTTAACTGGAACAGAAAATCCTGTTAACATTATGGACCAAGCGCCTCTAGTAGCGGTTTTTCTACAATATATTGCAGCTACGATAACTACATCTGTTCTGTTTAGTGAAAAGAATATAATAATCATGAAAGAAATCGCGAAAACCGACGACATTCTAAAGATAAACGAGAACGTGGATTTCTACAAAAAATCACGGATAGCGACTGTAGGGCTTCTAATTTTTCTAACAATTTATCATATAATTTTGAGCACACTTGATGTTATAACAGAAGGTGATAAATACATGTTCATTGATTTTGTGGTATTGGTAATACTTTTGGAACAAGATCTAGAAATATTGGTGTTTTATATAATGATAAATATGATCAAATCCAGATTGGAAATTATAAATAATTACCTAACTAAGTTTCGGAGTGAAAGGGATGACAATGATGCAATATTCACACTTTACAAGAAGGATAGAGTTGTAAATCAAAATATTAGTAACGTCAATCTAAGCGAATTAGCGACCGCTTATAATGTTTTAGGAGTAGTCTGTGGTACAATTAATAACGTTTTTAACTTTCAACTGTTCATGACTCTTGTTTCTACTCTCATATACATTATAATTACGATATGGACATCGCTGTATTATTTTCGATTCCCTGAATACATGTCCGATTCTTTAGTAACAATTATAATATGGGCCATTAATGCTATTACAACCGTGGCCCTTATGTGTTTCGCATGTGAAAGATTGCGTTCAGTAAGAAACGAAACAAGAATATTGGCCAATGAAGTTATTATGGACTACGATTTTCCTAAACCAGTTAGAGTACAAGCCAAGGCGTTTATGAAGTTAATCGATTCATGGCCTTTGCGTATATATGTTTATGATATGTTTTCGGTTGACATAACCTTAATGTTAAAATTTATAAGTGTTGCGACTACTTATTTAATTGTAATCATACAAATATCTCATTTTCTTTAATATCAAAAAAGTTTTTCGAAATTATTTAGGCACCATGTGAATGTTTGCAGTGTGGTTTGCAGGAAAACAATCACTATTATAATATACAAACTTTCAGACTAATATATTATATTAAGCTTTCAGAAGTCACTATTATAATATATATAATAAGCTTTCAAGCGAGCTTATATGCTTCGTATTAGTTATTGTGTTAGTTCTCTGAGCCAAGAGTTATTTGAAAATATGAAATTTATTAATAAATAAACAACCGAACAAGTTACAGTAATGTATGAGCTCAATATACATTATTATCATAATTATAATAAAGTAATTACATTACATTAATGAAATGTTGTTTTATTAATCAACGAAACGAATAGAAAATACAATAAGCTTAATGAATTTACTTTTAAAACATCGGTAACTGCGACATATTCTTCCAGGACAGCCAGTCTTGTAGTAGATTACATCTTTATATTTTTGTCATGACTAAAATTACACTTAAGAGCAAAGAAAGTGGCAAAGTAAAACAGAATAATACCAGCACCCTTGATAATGTTGTTTCCGTTATTAAGCCGGCATTAATTTATGAAAACATATTCGGAATATTCCGGTTTCGTTTTAAACATGGGGAATTGGTGGCGAATAATAAGACAATTAAATTATTCGGTTGTGTTATGGTGTTTGTTTTTACGCTATTATTTTTTATGTACTCCAACATACCAGATGCTTTATCTGGAAAGGAAAATCTGGTTGACATCACGGATAAAGCGATTCGAGTAGTGGTTTGGCTACAACACATTGGGGCTATTTTAACTACATCTGTTCTGTTTAATGAAAAGAACATAATAATCATGAAAGAAATCGCCAAGATGGACGACATGCTAAAGGTAAATGGGAACGTGGATTTCTACAAAAAATCTCGGATGGCGACTATAAGGCTTCTAATTTTTTTAACAATTTATCACATAATTTTGAGTATACTTGATGTAATATCGAATGTTGATAAATACACGTTTATTGATTTTCTGGTATTACTTATAATTTTGGAACAACATATAGAAATACTGGTGTTTTACATAATGATAAAAATGATCAAATGCAGATTGGAAATAATAAACGATCAGCTAACTAAGTTTCTAAGTGAAAAGACTGATAATGATGCAATATTCAAACTTTACAAGAATTATAGAGTCCTTGATCAAAATAATAGTAACGTAAATCTAAACGAATTAGTGACCGCTTACAATGTTTTAGGAGTAGTCTATGGTACAATTAATAATGTATTTAACTTTCAACTGTTCATGACTCTTGTTTCTACTTGCATGTATATTATTATTTCGATATGGACATTCATGTATTATTTTCGTTTTCCCGAATACACATCCGATAATTTAGTGGTAATTATAATATGGGCCCCCAGTGTTGTAACAACTGTGGCCCTTATGTGTTTCGCATGTGAAAAATTGCGTTCTATAAGAAACGAAACAAGAATATTGGCCAATGAAGTTATTATGGAATATGACTTTCCCAAACTAGTTAGAGTACAAGCTAAGGCGTTTATGAAATTAATCGATTCATGGCCTTTGCGTATTTATGTTTATGATATGTTTTCGGTTGACATAACCTTAATGTTCAAATTTATAAGTGTTGCAACTACGTATTTAATTGTAATCATTCAAATATCTCATTTTCTTTAAAATGAAAAAGGTTATATATTTCCTGCTTTAATGAGTTAAAAGTTTATTCAAACCGTGACACATTCTATCGTAAAGCGTCACATCGTCACTTGAAATTTTGATTAAGTTTCTTAAATATCAACAATATATAGTAGTAATAACATTGAACAAATTAACATCGAAATAATATATCTTTGCAATTTAAACAAATCAGGCCCAAACGGAGTAAGAACGCTCTACCCATTGGGGTAATAACTGATGTTCATATGGTACTAATGTTTAACCTAATATTAATTGTTATTTTAATTAAATATAAATATATTATACTTGTAGTAAAATAAATGTTGTATTGAATATTGCTTTTTATTTCAAACATGCTCACATTAACAATAAAAAATATATTTATTTATTTATTTATTTATTTATTTATTTATATTAGGGAAACATACAATATCTCGCTACACATTATATATATACATACAAGAAAAACATAAATCAGCAAAGTTTCCACTAAATTACTAAAACATATTATAAATTACAAGTCACACAAGAATATTTGAACGAACTTGCCTTAACTTCGACCTCTCTCAGGGGTCAACTTTGGATATGAAGTTTTCTAAGTAGGCTCTGCTCTGGATTTGGAGAAGTAGCGGCAGGGCACGCTGCGTTTTCGCATTCATTTGGGAAACCCGTCTGGCGGCAATAACCACCCCCTTACAGAATACCTACCACCGTGAAATAATAGCAGCGCGTGCTGTTGTGTTTCGGTGGGTGAGAGATGCCATAGCCCTATTTCCGTGCAGTTGCAGCACCAGTTTCGTTGCTTGTGTTATAGGCGACGGTAGCCACCTACCATTGCCTATCACCAATATATCGCACCTTTAAAACGTACCAAAGTCGAGAAAAATTGCAGTCACTAAAATATTAACGTCTTATAGCGCCATCTAGACGCGACTGGCAAAACTTTTTTGATAATTAATTTCGTGGTTACTGTAAGATTTTAGTAATTTATATTGTTGGTGTTGACTTTTTTTTTAATAAATGTATTTAATAATTATTATAATTATAATATTATAAATTTGAAAGTGAGTTGGTCACAACTTTCTCACAAAAGGACATAGAAAAAGTAGGAAAAAGTATTGTTCCCAAGGTGATGAAGTTTCGGGAAAAAGATAGTTATTGGTAATTATTTACTAATTTTAATAAGCTAGTTGATCACGCCAAATATATATAGATTATCTTCTATGGAGTAATAAATGGAGTGTTTTTCATTATGGTATGTGGTATTGTATTTCACTTCGACTGCACTTGCGGGGCTTGATCAATTTGTTGAAGTTACAAAAGCGCAATGTTTTAGCGTTGCGGTAGGAAAAACCGAATTTTTTAATACAAATTCACGCGGAGTCTTATACCGTGCCACTCGGCGTTTTAAACACGAGTGTTTCGTTTTACACAGTAATCACTAGATGGCGACTACTCAGCGTGCGGTGAATGCATGTTTGTAGTTATGGGAAATAGGGGAAACGGAATGTATCATCGTAAATTAATGTTATAATCATTTGGCGTCACAACTAGTTAATGATTTATTTTTATATTAAGGTTGGCGGACGGACTGACAGGCCACTTGATGGTAAGTGGCTATCATTCCCGCCACAGGTGCTGCTAGTGCGCTGCCGACTGCAGTAGGATTAAGGAAAAGGGATGAGCTCTGACATCATTTACTCACTTACCGAAACACAACAGCTCACATGTGGTTATTTCGCGGTAGTCTTCTGGAAGTGGTTACTGTTCCCAGTCAGGCTGCCCAAATGACTGAAACTGAAATAACCCCCCAAATAACCGGCTGATGTTTTTAGCTTCCCGTAAAGCGAAGAGTAGGTATATTATTTTTATGTTCCCGTAACATTTAGTGTTTGTTTCATTCCAATTGTTTTTGTTTACAAACAAAAAAAATATACCCAATACAGCAATACCAATACGAAAACCGCGTGTAGGAAGTTGCATGCACAGCTAGTACATATTAAGTATTATAAGTGTTCGTTATACATTCCGTTCTGCATGGTTCTGCCGTAAGTGTTCGTTATACATTCCGTTCTGCAAAAGGAATTATACAAGCAATACCTTTTTGCATCGCTCCTTTAAATTTTATAATGAACACTTGCTAGATCTGGATATTTTTAGTTGTCCTATAGGAGCCTATAAACGAAGCCTTAAACAAGCTCTCGAAAATATAGTTTTGTAGTCTCCTTTTTGTTGCAGCCAGTTTATTTGTTTGTTTTGTATGTTATATGTTATTTGTTAACTGGTTTATTTATTCGTTTTTCTCTTTCTTTTTTTGTGTAATTCTTACCTTTTTGTATGTTTTCTACCAGCTCCAATATTCTTGTGTGACTTGTAATTTATAATATGTTTTAGTAATTTAGTGGAAACTTTGCTGATTTATGTTTTTCTTGTATGTATATTTATAATGTGTAGCGAGATATTGTATGTTTCCCTAATATAAATAAATAAATAAATAAATAAATAAATAAATAAATAAAAGCGTAAGTTACTCTGTCTGTCTGTCTCTTACGTTTTCACGCCTGAATCGCTGAACCAATTTTGATGAATTTTGGTACTAAGATAGGACCCTATCCTATCCTCCTTGGAGAAAGACATATTATAGGGTATTTTGTTAACACACACATAGACATTTTTCCGAAAATAAAAATATTAATATGAAATTCGTATAGTTTTTAAATCATACAAAATATAGATAAACTAACTAACCATACTTATGACTAAACATGACTAAACATAGTTTGGTTTCATGTCCCGGACTCCCAAGTCTCCCAACTGAACGATGCCAAATAACCTGCGCTGCGCCCGCTGTATCGACCGACCGCGACTTTTAGGTAAGTTCTACTTTAGGTTATCGATATCGACAAAATACTGTTTTTAAATTTTTAACCACTTCAAATAGATATCACAATAATTAAATTGAGCAAACGTTGTTAAAAAGAATGCATACTCGTATTTTAATTGTTGATTTTTGAACTATTTGTTTATTTTTAAATATGATATGGTGCTAATTAAAGTAAATTTCAGTGATACCCAACGTATTATTTATATAAATTTTATTATTTTAGTTTATTTTTTATTTTATTTATATAATATGATACTAGCGAACCCCCTTCGGCTTCGCACAAATGCATTTTTGCTGCAAATTATGTACACAAACCTTGTTCGTTTATCGGTCTTTTCATTAGTAAAAACCGTATCAAATTCCGCTGGATGGTCTGGAGAAACAGACAAAGACGGAGAGAGACTTTATGGTATAATATTTATTTACAGTGTTTCTATCGGAAATTATCCTATTGGAAAGTTATGGGGGAGGCCTATGTCCAGCAGTGGACGTCTTGCGGCTGAGATGATGATGATGACGATGACAGTGTTACATTTTTAAATTAAAAAGCTCTAATCAGAAGTATCGATCGACAAAGACTACAACCCTAGTAACCTGAAGGTTGTGTGGAAGTTGGACCATCGCGTCAGTAGACCCGCGACTGACAGGCGGGCGGCTGCTCACAGCGGCTAAGCCGCTGGCCAGTGAGGGCCCATTTGCAACTGACGTCTGTCACCGTCAACATGGGCCAAACAGCTGGCGCAGAGAGCGCTGTAGGTGACGATGACGAAGAACCACGCATCCATGTTAATCCAACTAACACTTCTCTTGTGAGTAATAGAAACTTTACCATTTTATATGTCTAATGACTAAAACTGCTAATTAGACCACTTTTGCCAACTTTGGGAATATACAATTTTTGTCGTGACGAATACGTGAATAAGGTGAAAACGCCTGATGATAAACGTGTGGCAAGCAACAGTCAGATGATTTGAAATTGTTGGATTCGTATTAGGTTTAAAGGCGCACCTTTTTTTTATAGAAAAGTGTAATTGAAAGCGATTAGGAGATTTCAACTAAGTATTATGTAATTTTTCTGGCACTTCTAATTTTTCATTGAAATATTTAATTGTGGCCACTATCAAAACGCCATGAGTGAATATTGCAGTTATTAAGTCTTTATTTCATAATTTAGAGTGAAAGTAATTTAAAATATCTTAGTAATAGTTATACTTTATAGTATAACTAAGTAGATATGTGCTCTACTTCTACGAGTGTTTCTTCTTGTCTTCTGTTCTACTTTATCGCACACGCTGTAGTTCGTTTTTTGAAAATCTTACGGGAATCTAACATTTTTCCAGGATAAAAAGCATTCCTACATATTAACTTATGTGCTCCAAATTTTATCAAAATCTGTTCAACCGTTTTTGCGTTATTGAGTAACAAACATTACTAGCAGTGCCCGCGACTTCGTACGCATTGTATTTCGTTTTTTTTTTAAATACTGCAGGAACCTAATATTTTTATCCTATATGTTAACACAGGTAATTTGTGGGCCAAATAATCAGGATCATCCGGATTAGGAAACAATTACATTACATGAATGCAGTTACCATAGTTGACAATTAATTCTAAATAGTTACAATTACCTATGTACTTAAATTATCAAGTCTTTAATATTTGGAGAAGACATACAGTATTAAAATTATGAAACATCAAAATTAAACATTCGCGCTGCAAATCTTGGCGCGCAAAGTCGTGCACATTCTTTCATTGTGGTTCCATTCCTTATCTATTCTCTTCTTTATTTTATTTGACAGTTGTCGGCCTGTCAGCGCATAGAGAGGTTCACTTGCAGTGAATGATTAGTTTTTGCACGAAACGAAACGTTTGTTGTGGTTCTATAACTGTCAAGTTGATTTTAATTCAATATTTGATTTAAAAAAAAAAGAATTACTTTTAATTTACGGGTTTTATTATGCCTCGTTTAGTTAAAATGGTTAATTAGGTGTACTGTAGCTTTAGTTAGTTACTTGACCGTGATTTTGTGCTAGATATAGATGGTGTTGTGCAATTGCCATTGGTTCGTGTCAAAATTAAACCTTTTGTTTTGTTTATTTAGTTAAAACATAAATAAAAATTGACTTGTTTCATGTTATGTATATTTTTTAACAAGAACTTGTGATTATAAAAGTGTAAAACGTTCTGTGCCAACGCAGTAAAGTAGTGACTGAAATCTATTTTTTGCTCTGTTCATATAAAATAAAGACTGTTTAGGAAAATAGATAGAGGAAAATGTCTAAAGTTTCTCTCAGTAATATTCCTTCAAATCCTCGTATTAATCGACTAAGGACATTTTCCAGGGTAAGTCAAAGAAATTATTTTTATTCATACCATTCCATTATATAGCAATGTTTCTGTACTTATGTGCTTCTAAAATTAGAATCTTTTGAGGTTACGTCGAATTGTTCCTTTGTTTTTACGCTTCGCCTAAAACTAAATTAAAGATCAATCGAATTTGCTTATAGATATTTACTTAATGTGAGTTTCTATTTGTAAGTAGTTTATGTTACATTGAAATTATTAACAGTGTTTTATGTACATGGCTGATAGGTACTCATATTTATAATGGCTGTCTAGGTAGTTTTTTTAAATAAATTATTTCAATAATAATAAAGAGTATGTACAGAAGGAGCAAAAATACATTTACCTACCTAATCTTTGTGCTGCAAATGATCTCATTATGGAATTAATTACACTTTTTATATTCTGACTACAGCTAGGCCTTTTTTTGTCACTTCTTTTTTTAGGGCACGTTAATTCTCGAAAGTTTTAAGTCCATAATTTTTTGTACCCCCTCCCCATTCCTTGTCACTGTGTTTTGAGGAAGAAATAGAAGTAAATTATTTTTTTATTGTTTAAAAACATAATATCTTTGGAAATAAAACATGAACTTGTATTTAGATGATAACATTATAAAAAAGTAACTCCTTTGGGGTAGTGCCCCCACAAATAAGCCCTGACTACAGCTATGAAAATGTTTTAAAACTATTGTTTTTGAGTTACCTTTAACCCTTAGTTTTTATATAAATATACTAACTAGTAACTACCTATTTATTTTTATATCCAGAACACTGACCAAACTTTCAAATTAATGATGCACCCATTGAGTGATAGGCTAGTTAAAAAAATTAAAAAACTAAAAAACTATATGAAGATTTATTAAATTAAAGTAAATATAGACAGATAGACACTCTACTTGATGGTTGGTGGCTGCCATCGCCTATAACACAAGCAACGCCACAGGTGCTGCAATGCAAGTGGGCTGCCGACCATAGTAGGATTAAGGATAGAGATTTGGAAGGGATAGGGTTTTGTGAAGGTTGGTAGACAAGCTGACCGTTCACTTGATGATAGGTGGTTACCATCACCTATAGCATAAGCAACGGCACATGCCGCCATAATGGGATTAAGGATAAGGGATTGGGAAGGGAAGGATTAGAGAAATGCCATCTCTTACTCACTTACTGAAACACAACTCCAAATACTACACAAATTGTCAATGTAACCCCACATTGTTTGTTACTTCTTAGTAAATTGGATAATGAAGCAAAAAGAAAAATTAACTAGTTATATCTCTATTTAAAACATGAAAAACTTAAAAAAAAAAAACAATTTTGTTTCTGTTGCCATTGAGACAACTCGAATGCATTGCAAACCTTTTCTAAACAATTTCCTTTTATAGAGATCTCCAATTTGCAATTGCAATTTCAAATTTCCTTTTATGGATTCTCTACAATTATTGAGTTAAGCAGTCTAAAACTAATTTTACTAAATAGATCTATGGTCAATGTGAATTTAAATGCCTCATTACCATTTTTGTTTACATTACAATTACATAATTATTTGTTAGTACTGTAAACAGTGTGTCTTAGACAAACTAGGTTATGAGAGGTGAGAGCAAATTTGGTTATGAGAGGACCGTAAGTGGCTTGAGTGTATTCTTCAACTTCAAAAATGGCGGCTATCGAAATAATAATAAAATACACCCTATTATATTAGCATAATAATATTCGTAAATGAAAGTAAACGAACCTTTAATTACCTACTTGAATGTCCTTCTACTTCCCAGCCACATTCTCTTAATACCTAGGTTGCTACTTAAGTTTTGAGATATGGCAACACTGATGTAATTATCTCAAATCTGATATTATCATCGTAAAGTTTAACATTTGTAATGGTGAACGTGCTACCTACTCAGAACGTGTTGTCATACGAGTGCTATTTGTGTTGTTTACAGATACTTGAAACATTCATCTCGGTCAAAAAATGGAATTAAATCGCGAACATTTTCGTGCGATGCTTTTCTATGACTTTCGACGTGGATTAAACCAACATCAGTGTGCCGATCAACTCGCTTCGACTTTTTGTGATGAAGCACCATCTTGAGCCACCGTGTTTCGCTGGTTTTCCGAATTCAACCGTGGTCGCACTTCGCTTCAGGATGAATTTCGTGAAGGACGTCCAAAATCGGCTGTTGTGCCAGAAAACATCGATGCTGTGCTTGAACTGATATTGAAAGATCGTCATGTGACATACCGTGAGATTGAGGCATGCTTGGGCATTAGTTCCACTCGCATACATTCAATATTGCATGAACTTTTGGCTGCCAAAAAGATTTGTTCGCGTTGGATATCGCATAAATTGACAATTGCTCAAAAAAAGGGTCGTGTCGGTTGGTGCAAGGAAATGTTGAAAAAATTCAATCGCGGTGCTTCAAAAGACGTCTATAAGATAGTAACAGGCGACGAATCATGAATCTATGCATATGAAACCGAAACTAAACAACAATCGACTGTATGGGTCTTTCAAGACGGGCCAAATCCAACAAAAGTTGTTCGCGCATGAAGCACTTCGAAGTAAATGGTCGCCTGTTTTTTCGGAATAACTGGACCTGTCCGTTCCGTCCGCGCCCAGCGTTCCGTTGAGCAACGTAGAACGGTCAATTCTGAATGGTACACCAGTATTTGTTTGGCAGAAGTGTTCGGAAAAATCAGGGAAACCAATCGCAAAAGACGAATCATTCTCCACCACGACAATGCACATTAGCTCAAACAAAAACGTTTTTGAGCAGTCATAACATCGAATTGATGGGTCATCCGCCTTACAGTCCTTTTTTGGCACCTAATGATTTTTTTTTATTCCCGCACATCAAAAATAAATTGCGAGGTCAACGTTTTTCGACGCCTGAAGAAGTGCTTCATGCGTTCTAATGACATGTTGTGGAGGTACCTCAAGCGGAATGGAAAAAGTGCTTCAACAATTGGTGTAAACGTATGCAAAAGTGTATTGATCTTAATGGAGAATATTTTGAAAAACAATGAAGCCGTTTCCGATTATAAATATTTGTTTTTATTTGTTTATCTCAAAACTTAAGTAGCAGCCCTCGTATGCTATAGCTGCACATTTGGTCGTTTTTTAAAACTTTATAATATGAATACTATGTGTAACATAATTGTTCACAACGTGATACTGTGTGAACATTATAACTTGCTAGGAAGCAAACTATTAGTTTAAGGGCCTCTTCTATTGATCCAGTATAATGCACTTTGCGAGTTCTGGTTAGTTCTGTATTCTGAAATATACTTCATACAATAATGGGGTGAATATTTAACTCTGTTGTAGTAATTAATTAATTTAAATTAGTTAACATAGTTCATTTGACCATTAATGGTCTGTAATGAGGATATGACAACATTTTGCTCAATTGTCTACAACATTCATTAATTGATGAGTTCCAATTATAATGGATAATGAAGGTTATAATGAAGGTGTCATTTTAGTGTGTAGGAGAAAGTGGTCAACTGGGGGCTAAACGGGCTGTGGGCTCAGTTGACCATGAAGTCAGATAACGACATTTGGTCACATACAATAGCCATTTATTTTTTTATAAAATTTATTCTTACCAGAAATATTAAACAGAAACAAGTCCAGAGAAGTATTAGTTATATACCAAATCACATGAATTGTTTTTAATAAATTGTTATTTTTCCACTGCTTTAAATTTTGAACAATTTTAGAGTCAATTTTATTTATACCTATGTAAATACTAGTATTTTTTTATTGTAGCAGTACCTATAATAATTTGTTAGGTTTAATTTATTAGGGTTTATGTTCATGACTATTGGTAAACCAAAGTTTCCCAATAGCATTGCTTGAAAACAATATTTGGACAGTTTTTGAATATCATATTGTGATATTTTTTTCATAATTATTCTTATACTTACTTATTATTCTCATAATTATTATTAACACTTCTGTCTATACATCAATTTTGTGTATAGACAGAATATATTTTCCAATTTTATTTAACAAACACACAAAGTTTTTGATTGAGACATCTTATCACCAATAGAAAAGGCAAGTGTAATAAAATGATTACAACACGTAATGGTGTGTGGTATGCGTATATCAGTAATTGGCGCAAACTGATGTGCGGTCACTATTTCATCAATGATCTGCCTGGCCTGCCCGACGCCAACGCCGCCGCAGACATCCGCAAATTTCAACTGTTCTAATATAATTGGAATACAAATTGACTAGTCTCATATATATGATTGTTCACATACAGTACTACAATCTAGCAACTTGTAATACATTATTATTCATCATACATTATTAACTGCTATTAGATAACGTCATTAAATTTAACATGCAGGAAGGACTTTATCGTTTTATCACATGGATGGATTAAGTTATGCAAAGTACAATAATATTAATATACTTGTATATAGGTACGTATTTTAGATACTATACCTTAATTTGGTACCTAGTTATAGAAATTCCTTACAATAATCACTCGTATCACTTTCATAGAATTGCGATTATTGGTTAATGTTAGAAAATGATCTAAAATAAATGATTGATAATATATTTTATTTCTCCTTATGATCATCTCATCTGATAAGAGAAACATATTTTCATATGGGTTCAATTTGGTCGTACACATTTATCAACATCGATTTGTTCAGGATTTGTTTCGTTTTCTAATTTTAACTACTAAATGGAATCTAAGGGACCACGTTTTCAATACACTTGAACCCTTTAGGAGGTCCACCGTGCTTACGCTATATTGGGTTCACAAATATTCGGTTTATTGTTTGATCGCTTTCTATCTTAGACAATGGATAAGTATCTTAGACTCTGTGTATACTCTTCGTAGTCTGCATTAAAGTGTAGAAATTTGATTATACCTAAACTGTCTGTAACTGTACCTAATATGTCTCTGAACATGCATAGCCTATGTTTTCATTATAAGCATTGAGACAATAACTGAGTATCTTAAGTTATTCAAACATTAGTGTGCATAAAATTCATAATTTGAAGTTGTCTTCCATTCTCATTATTCCAGATATCTCACGTCACAAATGTATATTAATTACGCTTTGTATAACCGCGAAGAGTAGCGAGACGTTAGCTATTATTCTATAATGGTAGAGTAATATGTGTGGTAGGCACCTTTTTTTTTGTTAAAGCATAAATATTTTTATATGCATTTTTTAAATTTTTATTTATTTATTGGCTGCACACCATCATGTTAATTTCTTTGACAAAAACACCTGTAATATAGATATTTCTATACTAATATTATAAAGAAGAAAGATTTGTTTGTTTGTTTGCATTAAATAGGCTCCGAAACTATCGATTTGAAAAAGTCTTTCACTGTTGGGAAGCTATATTATCAGCAAGTAACATACGCTATATTTTATAAAGTTACGCGGGCGAAGACGCGTGCAACAGCTAGTATTTTATATAGACGATGAGCGCTTATTTGTAATATTAATTACATTAACTTTTAAAACGTTGAGATTATACTAATTATAGAATATTACACAGATATTTTATTATTGTAGAGTAATGTATTATTGTTATTTTTATATCTGTTAACATGAGTGTCTTTGACAGTGGCCTTTTTCCTGCACAAGGCTGTACCGGAACCTTCGCCGAGGGCTTGATATTGATATATTCAAGGTTCTTCGTGACATGAATTATTTCACGTATTTGTTATAATAAAATAAAACTTATCGCCATGGTATAAAGTTTTAAGTTAAATAACCAACACATTTGACATACAAAAGTATACCTACAATATAGTATTCACGATGGATGAATTTTTAAAATGTATCGACGAAGTTCTACAACTAACATGTCATTGACTTGACAAAGTTTTTGTTGCAAGAAGTTTAACAATGGATAACTAGTAGAACTAGTTCTACTAAGTTCTAGTCCTTAATTAAATCCTAACTTTATAACAGCAAAAGTTACACCACAATACATTTTCATTTTCTTTTCTGTAATTGGTAACTGAATACTGTATAATAAACTTTTCTGAATTTCTGAAACTGAATAATAAACTTTATAAAAATCTAACTAGTAATCGATACAAACTTGTAAAATCGTTTGTCTGGATTCATAATTACCAACCCACAGGTAAAACTATTAAGTCTAGAAAGCTCAATTTTAGTTTTTATTAGTAGGTGTTGGTCCAGCCGTACAGACGTAGCCGTAACAGCAGACAAAAATTTTAAAAATTGTTTTCTTTGTTGTAGGTCCGGTATATATAGTTTGATATACATTTATTAAAAACAGTTATTTTGACACTACAAACAGACACTTCAATTTAATTTTTTAGTATCTAGATGAATATTTTGTTCACCGCCATAAGAAATTGTAACTAATTTCGCTTTCGCAACAGATACAATACGTACCTACACCTACTCATAAAAGCATCATGAACGACACGGTTAATTGTAATAAAGTTCACTTGTAAAGTGCCTCTTGAAATAGCATAGCCCTAATGTTCCCATTAAACACTGTAGTTGTGAAAATTACTCTACAGTTATTCGTGTCAAGCGCATTTTTATCATCTTTATTATCTGTCTTCTATTGTGGGCCAACGCATTCACGATTTACGTGCTAAGGAACTTAAATAAAATTAAAATGTGTTTCTCTCTTGAATAGAAAAAGTATACAATATTGATAGTAACATATGACGAAAAAAAGCCTTTCAAAAAAGCATTTCACCAGTAATCAATTGTAATGAAGGTTATTCGTATTTTAATATTTACTAAATTGTTGTGTAGTTTTTGAGTTTTTTGAGGAAGTGTAGTACACTACTTTTATTAGGTTCACAGGAAATAAAATATGTATTTAGCCAATTTTCGAGTTTTACTTGGTTAGAGAATAGTATACTACAGCACATTAGACAATAGGCAATCACAAATCATAACCACTATCACAGTTTAATCTAATATTACATGAAACTTTTACACCTGGGCGTCATATAGGATAACTGCCTTTTAATCTAAGGAAAGGGAATATACTCAGGCTTCTTGTTTAAAAAAATTTTCTAAAATGGCTCTTGTGTCCTTTATAAACTGATTATATATTCAATAAGTAATAAAACATGAAAGAAATAAATTAAAATACACACAATTGAAGATTTATTTTTATACTCGTTTGGATGGAATAATTGGAAAGCGATGGAGCTTCAATTTCTTTTTTTTTTGCTCGGTTTCATGTCGGGCTTCTTTGTGTAGCAAATAAAAAGTCAGAAATATTGTTTAGTGAATTGTATTGAAATTAATATTCATTTCAAAATAAATATCTAACAGTTACATGTAACATTTATTACGTATTAATTGATTCCTTTGAATTAAGGACTTACATTACATGTTATACAAGTATTTCATAGAGTATTTATTATCTTTATAAAAACTGAAGTTTGTTTGATTTGTTTGGTTATTCGCTTAAACTGAAACTGCTAGTCGTATTTAAAAAAAATTATAGCTTTATAGTAATAAATTTTTCTATAGCTATGATATATATTTTATTTTTGTAGCTTTTATTCCGATACGTTACAACTGACATTTATGTTTTCATTGTAATTATATCTTAAACTTAAGATTTGTTGTCTATACCCAGTATAATTGTTGAAGATAAATATCACGTTTTTATCAGCATGTTTCACTTAGGAATGAAACAGGTGTACTCGGTAAGTGTCGAGCAAATGTAATTAATTTAATTTACATTTCTAAATAGTATAAAACAATGCCCTTCCATGGATTTCTATTAAAATCCCTCGCGCTTTTGGGTCGCTTGGTCATACTATTTAACAAAATTAGAGGCAACCGAAGCCATGGAGCACAGTAGAGCATGCAACAATTAAATTAATGTGAATTATTAATTTACATTATTTTAATATAAATGAAAGTCTATTTGTTTTTGGTGGACCGATTGACTGGACTAATTTTGATAAAATGTAATTAAATGGGATAGTTTGGTCTCTCCGGATAGTACCTATGTTAAATAGTTACAACTTTTACATCGCAGCGAAGCATCGGGCAAAGATTGAAGAGACCCTACACTTAACTCTTAATCCCCTTTATCGCTTTCATAGGTTATGAATATTTTATTGCCTATATTTATTTATAATAATTGTATTGTTCGAGCATTGCGATTGCATTTCTCAAGTGGGTCTCTATATAGAAGAATATAGTCATGCTCTGTCCTTGAAGACATCTTCAAATACAAATAGGATTTTTTATTAATACGCCCACTTTATGAATATCACATTTTCCTAGGCATGTACCTAGATATTTGCACGTGTTATTGTGCATACAGTTGTGTTTACGGATTAATGAATTGGATTAATGATACTCTGCCGTATAGACTCCTTTACTTGACGATCATAACTGACTTATTGTCGACTGAAACAGATGAAGAGTAATTGTGCCGCGTGTGCATGCGATCGGCGACACACTGCAGAACAGAATGAAAGGTCTTACGTCTGGCAGAAGTTATGGCCCACAGGATGTATATTATTTTGTACTAATATTCTACATTATAAAAATCAGCATTTAGAAAATAAGTGAAGTCATTCCTATTTTTACTTATCTTTCTCACCTGATAGCTCTAAATTGGCCTTCTACCTAACTTACCAGATACACATGTGACCATGCATTGAAAGTACATAGGAACACTATTCGACACATTTAGCTCTAAATTGGCCTTCTACCTAACTTACCAGATACCCATGTGCCCATGCATTGAAAGTACATAGGAACACTACTCGGCACATTTTGTTCTTTACAAATTAAGTTATGTCTGGGGGGCCTGGGATCTTGGGCCATACTATATTACCGTGCGGTACTAATCAATTGAAGGCAATTCATGCATTTGTAAAGCGAAACTATCACGTTGCAACCACATGGTGTTGCATGCTGCTTGCATTAATAACATAGCTATTTATTTAAAATAAGCCGACTTATATTTAGCTTATAAGGTGCAAATTAAGCTATAATTAGTTACCTGTAAAAAAGCTTTTAAATTTAATAATATTATGTTGATTTGAAAGAACAATCATTAAATAGCTTTTGAATAAAATTTTGAGAGTTATACCTACAGTTACATAAGAAGTTAGCTATTAAGCTCCAGTCTATCTCCAAAATGATTTCTGAAACTCATTTCCGATTTTGGAAAATAATATATAGTGTAGTCTTATAATGTAGGTATACACTGAGACAAGATATTATATCGAATTTAAAATTTCAAAATGTATTTTGATTCATCCAATTTGTTTGTTTTGTTATTTATTTTCTTATAGGCCGATGAACGGCGTCGGTTTGTTGGAATCACACCACACATTATTGATCCGAAAAGGCTAATGACATAGTAATTATATTAACATACATACATATCTACATATAAGTATCATTACATTGAAAAAGTTCATTGCACCGACATTTATGTCATTCCATGCAAATATTGGAAACATGTATCTATATTATACTTAGGTACATATAATAAGATCGTAAACGAGCTGTGTCTGTAAATTAAATATTTTTTAAATAAAAATGAATCGCTAAATGTGTTGCTAAGCGCAAAATTCGTGCGAGAGAGGCCGGGGGCGAGTCGCTAGTTATTTATATATCCTTGTCAGCTTTTCCTCTTTAACGGAATGTAGTTACCAAAGAGTGTTAGAATTACACGTGATAGTAATAACAACAATGACACAATTAATTATATTGTTGGTAAAATAAGATCCTTTGTTCAGTGCACACGCGCAACGATAGTGATTATAACAACACACTTTACTTATATGGGATAAAATTATATTCTGTTTAAAGTCAATCCATATAATATCAATTTATGTAATGCATGAATAAAAGCTCCTTGAATACACTGTTATCGTATCCTCAGACAACGCAAAATGTTTTATGCAAAATGTTTAGATATTGTTATTGAAATTTGTCCATAAACATATTATAACTTTTGTCTTACAAAAAAAAAATCTTTCGTTTATCTGTACTTATGATGTGGTGTTGTGATTGTCTCTTTTCTGTCCTTTTAGTTTTAAATATCTGTATTATATATATTTTCTCAATCTAAACGACAATATTCTGAAAAGGTACCGATCTATTATAATGTGTTAACAATATAAATCACTACTGCAGACACGTCTGTGGCGTAAACATCAGCAAGGTCGAACATACCGGTCTTTGTTGTTTTGATACAATAACAATTTGCTTTAATATCATCGATAATCCGAACCGTTCCGTTCCGAACAATATACGGCCTTATAAATACACATAGTTTGCATTTTTTGTTGTTTCCATAGCTTGCTTGGAGAACACCCACTCTTGACGACGATTGTGTCAAAGCAGCGATTTTAAATTGGCATAGGTTTATATTAATTATTTAAAAAAAAAATTATATTATGTATTACTGCTCTGAAGAACTAACTGTATGCCCTGGCTTCGCACGGATGTGGTTAATTAAAGTTATAGTCCATAGACCTTAAAAGAGACACCGAAATTTTGGGCGACCTTACAAAGAAAAACATGAAGCTAATTTTAGTGCCAGGATGCGACTGCGTTTCGCAGTCAAAAATTGGGATCCGCCTGGTGGCAATAACCATCCTTGTGCTGTTGTGTTTCGTAAAATGAGTAATGAATGCCAAAACCCTTTCTTTTTATTTTATTTATCCTCAACTCTACAGAGAGAGACCGCTTGTGTTGACAGTAAATAGAGCAAACCATCGTAGGCATAAACGATCCTCGGCTGAGGAAGGAGATTTTTGGGAGAAGCGACCATAGTTAGGTATTTATTATATTACTTAGTCGCTAGGTAGTATGAGAGGCCGTCGACGGGTGGAGCGGCGATTGCGTTTTGGCGAGATATAGGTATATAATAAGGCTTAATCGCCTGAAAATTGTTTGTTTTGACAATTTGATTACAAAATAAGGACCGTTTCTCTGATATTTATAACACTAATAACAATTACATAATTATACAACTGAACTAGGTATCTATAATCTCTAAACAGATTAAAACCGTACTAATGACTTAATTATACTATAGGTAACTATTAACTAAGTACTAGCGATCCGTCCGGCTCAATTTTATATACACAAACCTTCCTCATTTATTGTCGTTCATTCCTTTAGTAAAAACGATTTCATAATCCGTTACAGCGTGGCTTAGAAGAAGAGATATAGAGGCAGGAGGAGGTTAGAACAGAGTTGAGTCAAGATTGTATTGAACTACCTAATTACAATTTAATACAAAAATTATTCGTGTCGTGACTAATTGTCATTTAATTTTTGAAGGCGTTACAATCATAGCGAACGTCACACATAAATTCCTACGGGAGCACAAAGGAGCGAGATAAATTATTATTATTGGGTTGACGCGATAAGTTCAATTTATATGCGACTTGTAATTGACAAGCGGCGCGGCGATACAAAGAAACGATAAAGTTGCAATGAAATACAGCTTCTACTCTTGCATTAGGTATGATGATGAATAACGCGACAGCTATGGCAGATGACAATATGTGAGATCATCTCATTAAAAACAAGCTTCAATTGTTTTAATAAAATGTTTTTCTGTTCATGTGTTTAAACCTAAAGGTCAAAATGACAATTGCTCAAAAATATATCAGTCAAATGTTGGTCTGTATCGGACACAAAACAATCATGTTATGCTCGGCTGGTACAATTCAATCAGCACCTACTAAAAATATGTACTATACTTGATTGAATAGTAAGTCGCCACAAGTAAGTATACGAATTATTTTGCCTATTTTTCTTGTGAAAAAAACTTCTTCTCTTGCAACTGGTTAGGTAATTTCAGTTACGAACATGGATGAAAGGAATTTTTCATACTTATGTCATCTGATCTAACAAAGGACTAAATTTTAAGAAACTACACCGCGTTGCGTACAGACTATATAAGTTGTTTTAATTGGTATTTTAGTTTTTGATCAATCTCTAATTGGACGAATCAAGGATTTGACGAGTGAGTAATTTGATAAATCAAAGATTTGACGTTGGGCGCCAATGAAACGTTGAAAATAATTAAAAATAAGATAACGTTATCGGCTATGAAATTAACTAAAAAAATTGGGCGCCAGCTAACTAAAAAATGAAAAAAATCATATGTTAGCACTTAAAATATATTTAAACAACAAAACAAGAAAAATACACAGGGGGTGGTCCTTAAGCCCGTACGTTATTATATATATATATATATGTGAAATTTAAAATTTGATTCAATAAATCCGGCTAATAAATATTAAAAACTTAGCTGGATGTGAATAATGGCTGGATGTAATAATAAAGTTTTCCTTCTCGGCAAAATAAAACACGCTGCTCGTCAGTGTCACCAAAGAAAAAATGAAGAAGGCTCATCAGAATGTAAATGCAGATAAAACCCAGGCTTCATTATATATTATTTATGTATCTCTAATTAAATCCATGAATGAAAAAAAAACCAAAACAAAAAACCATAACAAAAAAAACCCTGAAATGAAAAAGAAATAATTAAACACAAATCTAAAAGAAAAAATATGTGTGCCTGACCGTGGGAATCTAAAATTTAGATATAAGATCCCTAAATGTTAATAATTTATTCAATAAATGGTCAGGCAAAAACAAACAAGAGTAAAATAAAAAAAAAAATACAATTGCATAAGGATTATATTTTTTATTTATTTATTATACATACCCAAAATACTTATTTTATTTATTTTATTAGTTATATTACCTTATTTGTTTATTTATTTATTTAAGTATTTAAAAACTTATTATTTTTTTTTAAATATATAGAATTGCATTTGACGTTCAATATTCAAAATTTTCAGTCAGAGAGCGTTTTTTGTTTCTCTGTCGCTCGCAGAGAGCGGTTTAGTTTTTGTGCTGATAATAGCCTGTATTTGCCAGTTCATTTTCTTTTAAAATTTTAATTATTCAGTTTAAAATATTTATGTAAAAAACCTCGGTTTATAAATGGGGTTTTTTTGTTATGGTTTTTTGTTTTGGTTTTTTATCATTCATGGATTTAATTAGAGATATATAATTAATATATAATGAATCCTGGGTTTTATCCGCATTTTACATTCTGATGAGCCTTCTTCATTTTTCTTTGGTGACACTGATGAGCAGCGTGTTTTTATTTTGCCGAGAAGGAAAACTATATTATTACATCCAGCCATTTATTCACATCCAGCTAAGTTTTTAATTTTTATTAGCCGGATTTACTGAATCAAATTTTAAATTTCACACATATATATATATATATATATATATATATATATAATAACGTACGGGCTTAAGGACCACCCCCTGTGTATTTTTTTTTGTTTTGTTTAAATATATTTTAAGTGCTAACATATGATTTTTTTCATTTTTTAGTTAGCTGGCGCCCAATTTTTTTAGTTTCTTTTATTTTAATTTCATAGCCGATAACGTTATCTTATTTTTAATTATTTTTAACGTTTCATTGGCGCCCAACTTGTTTTTTTTTTACAGATAACATATATTGTTGTTACTGTAAAGTACGTGAAATTGTATATATATATTATCTTATTTATTTTTCAATATTTGATTCACTAATTCTGTTGATTTAATTTTTGTAAGTTATTAATTTCTTCAATTTCCTGTTTTTTGTTGCAGAATGACATTTTAATTAATTTGTTATTTCAGAATGATTATTTCTTAATTTTCATTTTTTTCATGTTAATTTATTTTAATTATTTTAATAAATTATTAATATTTAAGATGTCATTCGCTATTTTGTTGTAACAGGCAAATAGGTTATTGATTTAATTTGTCACTATCGTCACAAATAAGATGTTGTTTTTTAAAAAAGAAGGAATTAGTATTTTCATCTAATTTTTTATTTTTATTTTTTTTTTATTTTTTCATATATATATTTTTTATATTTAAATTTTATTTATATTTTATACATTTTAAATTTTTATTTTTTTTTACTTTTTATATTTTTTAAATTTTTTTTAAATATATATTTTAAATTTTAAATATATAAACATATATTTTAAATAATATATTTCATATATTCATTTCAAATATTTTCATCTAGGCTCCAGACCTTTCCAGATGATTTGTATAATAATTATTTAGGTATTATAATACATAATATTATATTTACTTAATATTATTAATTCCTTAGTTATTCATTTATTTAGTTATTATTTAATTATTTAACTAATTAGTTTTTATTATACCAACAGAGCGGATTACAACTCTTTAAACAAGCCCTAAAGTTCATAAACAGAGCGGATTACAACTCTTTAAACAAGCCCTAAAGTTCATAAACAGAGCGGATTACAACTCTTTAAACAAGCCCTAAAGTTCATAAGCAGAGCGGATTACAACTCTTTAAACAAGCCTTAAAGTTCATAAGCAGGGCGGATTATTAAATAAAATAATTTAAGCCTTGAAGTTATCGTCTAGTTATTTGTCTGGGCGTTTGTTATTATTAACAATGTAGTTCCTTTTTGTTTTTAAGGAATCTATTTTGTTTAAGTATTCTTTGGTTGAATGCTTAGTTGTCTGGGCGTTTTGTTCGCTTGGTGTTAATTGTTTCCTCTAGTTAGGATTCAGTTAAGTTAATAGTTAATTTTTTTTTTTAATTTATTTATTTTTTTCTTTTTCTCTTTATACTCTTCCTCATTTGTTCCTTAAACACTTCTGCTTTAAGGTCAGCAGTTTTATACTACTGCCCTATCTTATGCAAGTTACTTCTTCAAGAAAATATCTTGAATTATTTTTTTTTGAAAGGAAACATTTGAGTACCACAACACAGTTTTAATAACTAGTGCTGCAATTCTCACTGTTAATAGTATGGAAGGTTTTATTTTTTGAACGTAGGATGAAAGTGGTAGCATTTGTGTATGGGCGCAAAGAATTTTTTTTTATCCTATTAACGGAAAAAAAAATTCTTCTGTAGGAAGAGGGGATATGTAACGTAGCGTTACTTATTTTATTTATTTTATTAGTTATATTACCTTATTTGTTTATTTATTTATTTAAGTATTTAAAAACTTATTATTTTTTTTTAAATATATAGAATTGCATTTGACGTTCAATATTCAAAATTTTCAGTCAGAGAGCGTTTTTTGTTTCTCTGTCGCTCGCAGAGAGCGGTTTAGTTTTTGTGCTGATAATAGCCTGTATTTGCCAGTTCATTTTCTTTTAAAATTTTAATTATTCAGTTTAAAATATTTATGTAAAAAAAAACCCCGGTTTATAAATGGGGTTTTTTTGTTATGGTTTTTTGTTTTGGTTTTTTATCATTCATGGATTTAATTAGAGATATATAATTAATATATAATGAATCCTGGGTTTTATCCGCATTTTACATTCTGATGAGCCTTCTTCATTTTTCTTTGGTGACACTGATGAGCAGCGTGTTTTTATTTTGCCGAGAAGGAAAACTATATTATTACATCCAGCCATTTATTCACATCCAGCTAAGTTTTTAATTTTTATTAGCCGGATTTACTGAATCAAATTTTAAATGTCACACATATATATATATATATATAATAACGTACGGGCTTAAGGACCACCCCCTGTGTATTTTTTTTTGTTTTGTTTAAATATATTTTAAGTGCTAACATATGATTTTTTTCATTTTTTAGTTAGCTGGCGCCCAATTTTTTTAGTTTCTTTTATTTTAATTTCATAGCCGATAACGTTATCTTATTTCAATAATTTTCAACGTTTCAAAGTGTCTGCGTAATCGATTGTGGGCTGGCGAAGAAGATGGTAGCTACGATCAAGGGGGTTGAAGGTTCAGACTCTGAAATTAGGTTACAGTTTTCTTAAATAGGTGTTTATGTTATGCTATTCGCCACCAGCAAGTTAGATCAAAATTTTTTGTATGATTATGATTCTATTGCTCTTCTGTACAATTATTATAATATAAAGAGAAAAAAAAGTATTTTTGTTTGTAATCAACTCAAAAATTACTGAACCGATTTTAAAAATTCTTTCACCTATAGAAAGCTACGTTATTAGCGAGTAATATAGGCTATGTTTTATAAAGTTAAGCTGACGAAGTCGCGTGCTGCAACAGCTAGTATTAAATGAAATTTAAATGGTATAGTATCGCGATTACTATCATTTGCAACGAATCAGAGCATAGCTTTATTTAGAAAATAAATTGGTATACGATTAATGAACGACGTAAAACACACGTGGTAAACGACGCCTCATTCTTTATTATGACAACGACTTTGACAATGACCATGAAACCAATCGAGCGAGAAACTTAAGCGAGTATGATTCCATTACGTATAATGTATAAAAAGTTTACGGTAACTACCTATATAGTAGTAGTTGTAGTTTTTCATTACTGTTTGATACATACATACATACATACATGTTGAGGTTATATAAAATCTAAATAGGGTTAAGTATATATAAAATTATTTTCAAGCAGTTGATAACAATTTCAGCAGGGCTGTTTTATGAGCTCTTAATTGTACAGTAAAACTACAGCGTTTACAACTAATATTAGACTTATTTAATAAAATGTAATTTAAAACAAGTTAGTAGTATATTTTCCGCACACGTTTGTTTTCAAAATATACCTACTTACAATGACAACAATGCGTTAGTATCATTTGGAAAAATTTCTGAATTCTCTATTATATTTGCTCCAATTCAGTTCACGATCTGCAGATTTATTGTCCACAATAAAAGCTTAAGAGCTTCCATGCTAAATGTGAGCTTTATGTGACAAGCAGTAAATATTCTATTTGGTGTCCATAATCAACAGTACCGAAAATAGAGAATGATCTTTATGACAAGCGACAATAAAAGTGTTAGTATTAAATATCATAATGACGAGATGGATCATAACGCAATGCTTGCAAAATTAACGACGCATTAATTTTAATATGAGTATAAAGTCCGTCTATTGTTTTAATGGTGTGAGGAATAAATTATATCTGTTGCTATGTTGCTATGTATGACTCATTGTTTTTTAATCAATTCCGACGAATAAAACGCCCCAATGAACTCAACTGCGCCGCCTCCCTCTCGTATCACAGTTTTATGCCAAATACTTCAGAATATTTACTTTTTGACTAGCAAAAAGGTTATTTTAAGATACGGCCTTTATTTTATGTTATTTCTGCCTTGATAGATTGCTTGCCTTGATAAAGTTTATTTTAAGAAGACGAGAGAGATTGATTATGGAAAACCAAATTCACGTGAATTGAAAAATTCGTTTGCTTTTTCTTTCTTGATCTACTATAGTGTATTAATACTTAACTATAAGTAAGTTATTTATGATTTTAGTTACATAAGTATCATTAAAATCAAAAATACTTACATAAGTAAGTGAAGTAAAATTTAAACTTATTTTTGCCCTATTTTTAACATTTTTTTGGTACGATGTATAAAACATAAAAAAATAAAATAAAAAAAATAGTAAGTATATATCTATTTAAATTGTTACAGACCGAAAGTGAAACGTCCTGCGAAGAAGCAGCGAGATTGACCGCGGAAGGAGCTGCTGCAGACGCAGATGATGATGATGCTTACGACTTTGGTACCATCCCTCCTCCACCTGATGGAGGATATGGCTGGGTAGTGGTGTTCGCCTCGTTTATGTGCAACCTTATTGTGGACGGGATAGCGTATACTTTTGGTATATTTTTGCCTGAACTTGTTACCTTCTTTGGCGAAGGCAAAGGCACAGTGGCATGGGTTGGAAGTCTTCTTTCCGGAGTGTATCTTGCGGCCGGTAAGTTATTTAATTTTTATACATCACTTAATTCTCACGGTGAGAAATACGCGGTAAATAAATTAAACCCGATTCTACCGACTGCACAAAGCTCCATGGCGGCCTCACTATCGTTGATGACTATCAATGATATGAAAAAAATAATAATTATATTTTTAATTACTCCCTGTATGCGTAGATTTCATCACGCACTTGATTTTTACTGCGATATTGCTGAATTCTATGAAATATTTATGCGTATTAGGGGCAAAATGTAGGACGACCATTATGCCAGTCAACTTTATTAAAGTTATGGAAAAAAAAGACGAAAAAAAGTTATGGAAATGGAACTAATTGAGAACTTAATTTTGACTACAAAAATTTAAGCTAATTATCTGAGTTTATTGATTTTCGACTATTACAATGCTAGCTTGATCAAAAGGTAGCATTGTATCGTTTTCTCACTTATTTATAAGAGCACTTTTTTAAATTGTTTAGCACTAAATTAGCACTAAATTTTGAGCTAAATTTTTTTTGATTTTGCCGACTTTACAATGCTAGCATAACAGAATGTAATTTTTATAGTGTGTAAAGAAGAATTAAACATTTATAGTTTGTGTAGTATGTTGAGTAAGATAACTATACTAAAGATTATTTTTATTTGACATAGAATTTGCAATGGTAAGCTAATAGACAATTCACGCGGCTCGAAACCTACAAAGTAACATGCATTAACCACATTATGGAATTTATTATTTCCTCTACTAAATTACGAGGATGAACGAAGGAAATGTACAATTCATTATTTCCTTCTAAATTGTAGCTATGAGGAAATTGATCCCAGATGACGGTGTTTAGAAATATATTATATCCTACTACACTTGACCCATCTCGTTTTTCATTAATCGAAGCGTAGAAAATTGTCCATTTCCGTTTAATTTAGGTCACGTCGCTTGCACCATGTTGTGTGGCTGCATGCAATTATTAATATGTTGACTAGACTAGGAACTTCATTAATACGATATTGTATCACGTGTTCTTCAAAGTGGATACACTTGCGGCTTTACCTGGATATTAAACCGTCATTGCAGTAAATATTATCTTTGTTTTATGTAATTTGTAATTGCAAATGAGTACTTATCAAGTCGGGTTGTATGTTTAATTTATTGTGCATTAATAAACATATTTAAGTAATAATAGATTTATCAGTTTAAGTACAAAATATACATAAGATGTTTGACCGTTTCCTTAGGTTTTAGGTATATTTTTTATTTTCGGCCAATCAGTCACGTCTTTTATATCAAGTTCAGTCGTGCCTAAACAAATACAAATAATTAAGAAAGTCAAATAATTTGGCATTTACAAAAGTTATTAACTTGTTTTTATATTAAAACAATTCATAGAAACAATCATAAAATGTAAAGCTGAAATATTTTACCTAACTTAAGAATCGGACCGATCACTTGAACAAAATAAACAGGGACGACATAAGATGATGTTCTGTATGAATTTGAATCCTGCCGCGAAATTAAGGCCTTTAATACCATTAAAGAAAGGTTCACTTTTAATAAAATTCAATTTAGTAACATTTCCCCATAAACTTCTTTGCCTCCATATAGTATAATTTTTGCTATCAACTAACTGGCTGAAATTTTGATAGATTCGTGAGATCAAATTCAAATCTGGCCTAACATTAAAGAAAAAGTAATTTTTAAAAGGTTTACCTTATAGAAAAATAATTTCCACTAGATATAATGGCTGTAATTACGATAGAAATACTACCCAAGGAAGTTGAACAAACAAAAGTTGTAAATAGAATCAAGGCACACTGACCCTTGCACTGTAAATTCATTTATCAAGTGTTTGAACTGTAATTTGGGTTAGATAAATTTCGCATTTCATGATAATTGTTATATGAAGCGTACAATGGGTTAAACTTATTATGCATTGGAATTTATCTTTATTGCTTTTATTCTTATTATTTATCTTCTTCTTATTTTTTTTTAAATATTAATTTGTGATTTGTGTAAGTACTACTTATATAGATAGGCTGTTTTCGATAACAATCGCGTTGTTTAAATTTGGCATTTGTAGCCTATGCATTTCTATCCATTAAGATTATGCTGTGATAAAATATATTTATTTCTATAAATATGCCATAAGGAAATCTGTGGGAGACCTACAATCGCAGTCACCGACATGCATTAATTGTATTAGCAAGCTCAAGAAACAGACAACTACTTATTCTTTGTAACCGAGGGAGGTTGGGAAAGACGTTCTATCCAAAAAACAACCATTAGGTTTGACTACATATTAAAAGTCGAGGGAAATCTTTGAATGCGTGATGCTTGAATGGTCTTTGAATGTTAATGATAGCTATTGTGATAACGATAGCCATGTGCATGTGATTTACAATGTTAGCATCATTTTAGAGACAGTGCCACCTTAAATTTACGTTAATCTTCTATGATTATTGACAGAAATTTAAATTGATTAAAATTTTTAAAATAACATGTATACCTCTTTAAAAGTTTTCTAACAATCGTTAGTAGTGTTAGTAGTCGTCTAGTTTAAATACATTATCAGTATTCTTTGGTTCCCTTGAACTCGTATGCCAAATATATATAGCACATTATATCGCATGAAGTGTACAGAAATGAAGTTTATTTTTTTGGGTTTTAGCACAAGGCTTATTCAAGTATTTATTAAATCGTTAAGGCTATGTTGTTATGAAGGTGAGATACTGCATAATTACGTTATTAGGATTTCATTTATACGATCGAAGGCTATTTGCCACAGGCTCTTGTTGACGCAAACACTTGATTTGTTTTTATTATGTCCCCATTTTATGATTCATAATAATACTCGTATTACATCGCTTTTATGGAGAATAAATATTTTGAACTAATTAAACGCAGCAAAAAGGATTATCTAATGTTTATCAGTACAAATGTTGAAGCGACTTTACAAAATCGATTATTGGGTCTCTGAATTGAATCTTATTCTGTCATCTTCAGGTCCGATAGTATCGGCGCTGTGCAACAAATTCGGCTGCCGAGCGGTGTGCATCTCCGGATCCTTGGTGGCGACACTTGCCTTCATTCTGTCTACGTTTAGCAAAAGCGTTACTGTGATGATGCTCACCTATGGACTATTAGGAGGTAAGTGATCCTTTATTTTCTAACTAATAAATTCAAGAAGAAACCCATAAAATGTAACTTAACGAAGAGAAATATTAGGGATTCATATGTGCTGTATGTTTTATTCAGTATCGACATTTCATTGTCGCTTTTAGGTTTTGAACACCTAGATGTTTCATTTTTTCCAATAGTAATTTTAATAGTTTTTTTTTTGGGAATTTAATTCAGTACATCGAACATACATCGCAAAAGGGGTTTTTGATTCACTGACGCAGTATCGAGTATGTGTACAAGTCATAAGATAATAAATATTACATTGAGGTTGTTATTGAATTTCAGCAATATCAATAATAATAATTGATTTATAAATTAAAATTAGTTTATACATATATAGATTATATACATATATAGGTTTATACATACACGTTTTAAAAACGAACATGAATACAAAGTCCATTTTACATACAATATTAAATTTATGAATTTATATCTCTGGCAAATATATACAGCTGATGACCTAATTTCCTCGCACTGCATGTGATTTGTTGGTGATTAAAGCCATGTTTAAATGGCAATTTTATTCAGTTGACAATCGACTAGTTTATTTGAAATGAAATCATTTTTCTTTTTGAACTATTTAATTTCAATTCAATGTTATAAGCTCGTGTCTACTATTTATTACTATTAATAGTTTTTGTTAATCTTTTTTTCACGTGTATGCCGTTGAACAAAAATTATTATTAACTAGCTGGTGCCCGCGACTTTGTCCGCGTTGAACGATGAAAGGTACCCTATGTCCCAGACAACGTGTATGCAAAATTTCATGGTGATTGGTTCATTAGTTTTTGCGTGAAAGAGTAAACATCCGTACATTCAAACATACTTTCGCATTTATAATATTAGCACGGATAATCTACTTACTCATGTTTATAATTTATATATTTCATAAACCTTATGGCTTTGATAATCTCAAATAGAAGGCAGTTAATAAGCATTTAATATTTATTGCAATCCTGACAAACGTTGTAAAATAAATAAACTTTAAACGTTTTCTTCCTTGTTTTCCTGATTAAAATCAAGTTTTCCGGATTGTGCACCTACATCTCAATGTCGATTGTATGAACTGAATTTGTTTTTAGTATTATTCTGGAATTTTCGGACTTGAATTAGAAGCCCATTGGCGTTCCTGGGATAGGTACGCGTTTACATAAGCGATTTTGTAACAGCGGGCAGTCATTAACGCCAGTAGTGGCTAACAGGGTCTGTGTTGCGGGAACGTGAGAATTATGTAAATGTGCACGTTGCCCGGCGGCCTTGGCACATTGGCATCAATACGCGTGCCGAATAGAGCGGCGACGAGACGCCGTCCTTCGGTTTTGTATCTATGGTAAATACATCGATTTATAGCGACTATTACTATCAGTTCTTTTATATAGTAATTGTAATCGACGGGCACAGTGGGTTCAGTATTCATAAACCTGGCAGCTTTTCTAGCAGTAGAGCAACAGTAGGTACTCAAGACTACCTTGTTGTAAAACAATGTAATTTTACAGTGGTTATGCTGTTGAACTTGCTTGTAAATTCTTCAGAGCTACAATAGGTTTCTCTTTGACAGTATTTCTATAATGAGACCAAAACGTAATCGATCGATGAGTGTTTGTTTAGTTACAGGTGCTATTCATTGTCGAAAAGTGTCCTAGACGCCTTTTAAATTAGGAAATTATATCGAACCTATACATTAAGAACTTACCTATATAGTGATTGTGATAAATCTAGTTGGCAAGTTATATTTGGGTTTTGATGTCGTATACGAAATGAGACTGGCTAATGGAGCACTTAAATGGTAGGTGGCTAACGTCGCCTATTACCAAATGGAATAATGTATGATGGTTAAAGAATGGGCGCTGGCATCCTTTACCCACGAAAACAGGGAAACACCAGCTATTATTATTTCACGGTGGTCTGTGAGGGGTTGATTTCTGCTGACAGACGGGTTGAGCGGTTTATGAATGCGGAACGCAATGGATTGTCATTATCAGTGCCACTGCATGCCTGATGGGGATGAATGAAAGGTGTCATATAAAGGAAACATAGTCCTAGAATAGACGATCAGTTTTTCTTTAGTTATCAAGAGATATGTTAACTATAGCTTAGTGAAAATGGGAATTACCACACATGACCCTAATCACTTGTAGAACCGTAGGAGGTATCCTCGAGTTTCCCACGTAATTATAGTTCACTGGCAACCCTCGGGGAAATTCCTAATAGAGTATAGACATCGATAGCAATTGATTAACATACATAGGTTATTATACCTACATGAAAGAGATACTTACATTATATTGGTTTAAAAAAAAAATAACATAGGGAATTTTCATACAAATTTAATTTTCAACTGACATTTTGTATTGGTTTAAGACTTAATAAATATTTAGAGATTCTTCTAGACTTCAAAGGTGCAAAAAAGTGCTTATTTCATTTCAACCTTTTATTCGTGTTAGTAAAGGTACTAAGTTAACTCATTAATAGACGCTTCTTCCGTCATTAAAAACAATCTATCAAATAAAGGTCCTTTAGAGCAAATATGGCGCTAATGTCGCTTTGTGCAACGCTTTTTCTCTTAAAAATAAAGATAAGGTCTTGGTTTGACACTTCTTTAGTTAAATTTTAATGGAGCATTAAAGTTGACGTTAATGTAGCTTTGTGCAACACTTTAATGATTCATTAGTTTTTAAAGCAACTGGCTGCTAAGTTAGTATTACATGTAAATTTTTAAATGAAATATACGATAATTAAGTGCAGTTCAACATGAAAAGCGTTTAAATTCGTTCTTTGTTCAGACATAACTATAGGAGGTGCCAATGGCAATTCACCGGGCTTGAGTCGGTTTGGATATTTGCCAACGCGCAATGACGCAAATTAGGAGTGTTTATGTTAAGGGTTTCGATTTCGAAAATTGTTCGATGAGTACTAAATCAAATTCTAAACTCAACCTGTAAGGTTTGTATTCGATTGTAATAAAGTTATACTACTTGTAAATAACTTTAATGCTGGTCGACATGCAATACGATGGGTTTTCCATGTGTTATTATGTTAGTGGTGTGTGTCTGTGTGCGTGTGTGTTAGTGTGTTATTCGTAGAAATTATCCACTTGCAAATGGTACACAAAAATATACAATCCCCTGTAAACTCAAAACAAGTAAAATTTGTTTAGTGCCTTCTAGAAAACTCATTGTTAAAGCATTAACCAAACGTCGCCGAGATTACCCGCCAAAAGCAACTGAAAATCAAAATTTCTATCTTCCACCGACACATTATTTTTTTCTCTTAATATACGATTATATACGTCACAATGTCTTCTATACGAATTATCTTTTTTTTCATAATGTAAATTTATAATATACGCAAGAAAACGATCAACGATTTTTATTTACTTAAACGAATGAAGAAGACATCCTCAACATTAACATTGGTCCTTCAGAGCCGATTTACGAAAAGTCGTAAGCCAGCCGAGTCGACTATACGAGTAAAGAAGCAAATCAGCGTCATCGAAAACTGAAGCTTCATCCATCAGCACATCGAGTTACGGTCAGGCTATCCATTTATCTTTTTCCTATCTATATTCGACTAGTGTTGACACCGTGTTGTGAATTTCATTTAATTAAGTTAAACGAATAATAAAGAATAATTAGTTTAAGCAGATACTTACATATTAATTAATTATTTAAATTTAGGTGGGTACTATATTTTACTAGATATTAGTTTGGTGCTTTATTGATTTTATCCCCTCAAGTCTTCAAAATGACTGATAGTGCTTCAAAATTAGAACCGAAAGGTAATTTACCACTTCGGTCAAATTCCAATGATCCTCTTTCCGATCTTAAGAAGCAAAGAGGAACTATTAAGGGAAGATTAACGTTATTCGAAAGAAGTATTTATAAATTTAATAAAAATTCACCGTTAACGAATGTTCAAAAGGCAGAACTTCGACTTCGAATTCAGTCAGCCGAAGAGATGCTTCAAAATTTTAATTCAATACAAACTAACATTGAAAATTCCAGTGATGATAATGAGCTTGCAAATCAGTTGGATTACAGAGAATCTTTTGAAACGCAATATTTCAACATTATGGCTACAGCTAAGTTGTTGGTAGAAGACTGCTCAGACGGCTCGGGGTATACGCATTCGAGTTCAGTAAGCGCATCCACAATTAAATTGCCTGAAATTAAATTACCAGTCTTCGACGGTTCCTACGATTTGTGGCTTGAATTTAAAAACTCATACATCACTATGATACATAACCGCACAGACCTGAACAGTATACAAAAATTTCATTATCTTAGGTCAGCTCTTACCGGTAGTGCTTCTCAAGTGATAGGTGCATTGGAATTTACGGCTCCCAACTACACTCACGCATGGGATTTGCTCGAAAATAGGTTTAATAATTCTAGACTTTTAGTTCATAATCATGTTAAGGCTTTGTTTACATTGTCAAGCATTAATAAAGAATCTCCTGTACAGATTAGAAAACTGATAGATAACGTTTCAAGAAATTTACGCGCTTTAAAAACTTTAAATGAACCCATAGACGCATGGGACACGTTAATTATTTATTTAATAGTTTCAAAACTTGACCCATCTACTGAACGAGAGTGGGAAATTTATAAGGGATCTATCACTTCAGGTGTGCAGGGCGATTCAAATATTACAACAAAATTGAATGACTTATTGACATTTCTAAAAAATCGAGCTGATATGTTAGAAATGATAAATACAAATTACATTAAAAATACGGGTGCTAGTAATAAAATGAGTCACGAAAAAATTAATAAATTCGATTCTAAAAAACATGTGCCTCGCGAACAGCAGATGCACAGTTTTGTGTCTACACGCAACGACAGATTAAACGATAAGCGCTCACGTAAATTTATTACACCTTGTGTTCTATGCAAAGCAAATCATGCGCTTTATATGTGCACTACGTTTTTAAATTTGCCTATAAGTGACCGGTTAAAATTAGTTAACGGTAAAAAACTTTGCACTAATTGTTTACGTACGGGGCACACGGTTACTAATTGTTTATTCGGAGCGTGTAAATATTGTCAACATAAACATAACTCATTATTGCATCTAAACACTATTGATAGCAGCAACGGCGCATACGTATCGACGGGTGCTCGTCACGAGCCGACTGATCGGAGCGCAATGACGACGGCTGCTAATGCGTCGACAGCGTTGCATACATCTGATTGCATTTCGAATAAAAATGCATCTAATTCGTTAGGTCTTACGTCGGTTTTGCTATGTACGGCGTTAATTGAAGTAGCGGTGAAGGGGGAGAATCGATATTGTACTGCGCGTGCGCTTCTAGACAATGGAAGTCAACATTGTTTTATTTCTACGAAATTTTGTAAACGATTTAACATTCCACTCATACAGTCCACTATACGAATTTCGGGTGTGGGACAATCAGTCACACAGTCGAATCAATCATGCGAAATTATTATACGTTCTAAAACAAGCGACTATTATACGAATATTACATGTTTGGTTTTACCATGCATTACTTCTAAACTGCCGGCGAATGGCATTTCTATTGATACGTTACGAATTCCTGATAACATTCAGTTAGCGGATCCTTCGTTTAGCATACCGTCCGATATCGATTTATTGATAGGTGCCGATATATTTTGGGACTTATTAAATGCGGATAAAATTCGATTATCTAATGGGCCATATTTACAAAGTTCTAAATTAGGATGGTTGATTTCCGGACCGGTTTATACGGAAGGCTTACGGGGCAATCATATCCAATGCAATTTTGTTCAAAATATCGATTCCCAGCTTCAAAAATTTTGGGAATTAGAAGATATTCCGAAAAATGATAACATTCTCACCAAAGACGAACGCGAATGTGAGGAGTTATTTATTAAAACCGCAAAACGGGAAGAGAATGGCAGATTCTCGGTTCGTATTCCGTTTAAGGAATCGATTAATTCCTTAGGCGATTCTTACACGTCGGCAAAGAAACGTTTTGAATCTACAGAACGTAAATTAGCGAGATTACCAAATTATAAAAAATTATATGTAGAATTTATGCGTGAATATATAGATTTAGGTCATATGTCACGTATAGATAAATACGAATGGCCTTATTGTTTTCTCCCGCATCACGGAGTGTTTCGTGAGTCAAGTAGCACCACGAAATTAAGGGTAGTGTTTGACGCGAGTGCAGCGACTTCGTCAAATAAGTCTTTAAACGACATTCAGTTAATCGGGCCACCATTACAAAACGATATATTTTCGATTTTACTTCGATTCAGGCAGCACAAGCACGTTGCGTGTGCCGATATCGAGAAAATGTATCGACAAATTCTTGTGCAGCCAGATCAGAGAAATCTTCAACTCATTCTTTGGCGAGAGAACTCGGACGAAGCTCTTCATGTGTACAGACTGAATACGGTAACTTACGGCACGGCTTCGGCTCCGTATCTCAGCATGCGTTGCTTGAAACAACTCGCCCAGGAATGTGATGATGATATCATATCTCAAATTATAAATAATGATTTTTTCGTAGACGATTTAATCACCGGTTGCGATGACAGTTCTGAATTGTTTCAAATATGTCAAAGGACATCACAAATATTACGATCTGCTTGCTTTCCTTTGCGTAAGTGGACTTTCAGTGGTGACGTTCCTACAAGTCGGTATAAGGAATTGTCGAATGATGAACATACACAAAGTAAAACGCTCGGTATAGGTTGGAATAGTAAAAGTGACGAGTTACATTTCACTACAAAGTTACAACGACCGACTATTTTGACTAAGCGTGTGATGTTATCAGTTATTTCACAAATATACGATCCTTTAGGTCTCCTTGCTCCGACAGTGATCATATCAAAAATACTGTTACAGAAACTGTGGTTAAGCAAGATCGATTGGGACGAAACCGTACCTAATGAAATCGCCACGACATGGAATTATTGGCTAAATGCATTACAGTATTTACCTAATTTAAGTATTCCGCGTTGCGTAAGGGGCGAGCATAACGATAATACGGAACTTCATATATTTACGGACGCATCTCAAGAAGCATACGGAGCTTGCGCATATATTCGTACGTATGGCAAGAACTCAACAATAACGGTCAGACTGTTGTGTGCAAAAAGTAAAGTATCGCCATTGAAAACCATTAGTATACCCCGACTCGAACTCTGTGGGGCGTTTCTAGGGGCTAAACTATATAAAAAGATTACGGAATCTCTTAGCTTAAAATTCGACATTGTATATTTTTGGACGGATTCCACTATAGTTATGAGGTGGTTACGTATGTCACCGCATTTACTTAAAACGTTTGTTCAGAATCGAGTGACGGAAATCAACGAACTAACTGGCGATAAAATGTGGCTACACGTCAACGGCAAGGAAAATCCAGCCGACTTAGTATCACGTGGTCTTCACTTTGACGCACTTAATCATTGTAGTTTATGGTGGAAGGGGCCTTCCTTTCTTCATGAACGTGAGTTTGAACTTAACAAGGCTGATACGTCGAGTGAGTATACCGATTTGCCAGAATTAAAATTAAATAAAACCACTGCTATGGTGTGCGGCGAAGCAGACGAATTTATAAACTTTGAGCGTTTCTCGTCATTTTACAGGCTAGTACGAACGGGAGCATATTTACTGAGATTTATTAGAAATACGCGTTGTCTTAATACAGCGGACCGCCAAATCGGTACCTTATCGGCAAACGAGTTAGATGAGTCAAGGCTCATGCTGGCGCGCATAGTTCAAATACAGTCTTTTCCGATCATTTATGGAAAATTGGTAAACAACTTACCTATTACTTACAAAAATAATAAATCTATAAGCGCAATTCAAGGTTTAAACGTATTTTTAGACAAAAACAAATTAATTCGAGTTGGTGGCAGATTGTGTAATTCGACTGCTTTCGATTATAATAAGAAACATCCGATTTTATTATGTAGTAAACACATATTTACAACTTTATTATTTAAATACGAACATATAAGGCTGCTACATGCTGGTCCCCAGCTGCTCGTCGCGTCCGTGCGTGAGTGTTGGTGGGCTCTGGGAGCACGAAGTCTAGCCAGAAAGATAGTGCATCAATGTGTGACGTGTGCGCGCTTTAGGGGTAGGACGTTAGTACCTATTATGGGCAATTTACCGTCTGACCGTTTAGAACCCGGTTTTCCTTTCATGCGTACTGGCGTAGACTATGCCGGCCCAGTATTCATGTTGAATCGTAGGGGGCGTGGAAGCACTCTGGTCAAGGGCTACATTTGCTTGTTTATTTGTTTTGCAACTCGAGCTATACATTTGGAGCTTGTTAGCAGTCTTTCTACTAATGATTATTTATTAGCTTTGAAGCGTTTTATATCTCGTCGTGGGAAACCATCTACTATATTTTCTGATAACGGCAAGAACTTCGTAGGTGCAGAAAGAGAAATTTCGACAATTTTAAAATACGATTCCGCGAAAATAATTGATTACGCTGCCTCTGACGGCATAGCATTTAAATTTTCTCCACCATACGCTAGTCATTTTGGAGGCTTGTGGGAGGCGGGAGTGAAGTCATGTAAGCACCATCTTAGACGCATATTAGGTAACGCGAAATTGACATACGAGGAGCTCAACACGGTGCTTACACAAATCGAAGCTGTCCTGAACTCCCGTCCAATATCCCCTTTATCCGCAAATCCCAACGACTGCTCTCCTCTAACTCCGGCACATTTCCTTATTGGCCGACCGTTAACGGCGCCGGCGGGCGAAGACCTTACAGCTCGAAATCCTGTTTCGCTGTCACGCTATAACCGACTCGAGCTTCTACGGCAACACTTCTGGCGGCGATGGTCGAAGGAGTACGTTTCTGAAATGCAAGCTCGGACGAAGTGGAAGGCGCACAAGACTGACATCGCACCGAACAGCCTCGTATTAATAAAGGACGACAATTCACCACCGCTCAAATGGAGATTGGGTCGTATCGAGCGTACTTTCCCGGGCACGGATGGCGTCGTCAGAGTAGCGGATATTCGCACCACCAGTGGCATAGTGAAGCGTGCCTTTTCAAGGATTTGTCCGCTGCCTTTGCAACCGGAGGAGAGGAGGGACTAGAGATCTCATCGAAAGGTTATCTTGGAGCATGGTGCATCCAAGGTCGGGGGCTATGTTAAAGCATTAACCAAACGTCGCCGAGATTACCCGCCAAAAGCAACTGAAAATCAAAATTTCTATCTTCCACCGACACATTATTTTTTTCTCTTAATATACGATTATATACGTCACAATGTCTTCTATACGAATTATCTTTTTTTTCATAATGTAAATTTATAATATACGCAAGAAAACGATCAACGATTTTTATTTACTTAAACGAATGAAGAAGACATCCTCAACATTAACACTCATCTATATCGCCATATCTCTATATTAAAAATTTCGTGTCACGTTGTTTGTCTGCGATGAAATCCTAAACTACTGAACCGGTTTTAATTAAATTTTGCACACTGTGTGCAGTTTGATCCAACTTGAGAGATAGAATATATTTTATAAAGTTACGCGGACGAAGTCGCGTGCAACAGCTAGTATTATATATAAAAAATAATATCGCCATGGAAATGAGTGAGCAAGGTTACATTTGTCGCATTTGTGACGGGATATGGAAACTAAGAACATTTTCTGAATTGAGACAGTGGAGAAGATGAACGGTAGATATTGTGATGAGACAACAACAATGTCTTGTTAACACAACGAACGGTGTAAATACAAGTAAAATCTGTATGAGAACAGTTGTTAGTTATTAGTTGTTTCAAGCATATTTTGAAGGTCGTGTATTGTCCCGTGCAAGTGTTGGCAATGCTCCAGCAGCTGTAGACATTGCGGCGCCGAATGGGGTTCACGACAAAAGGCAGCCATGTTCTTATCAGTTACGAGCAAAGATAAAAAATAATACTTATCAGTCAACCGATTAATTAATGTAGACCTAATTTAATTTTTTTAATGTTGAGGTCGGCAGACAAGCCGACAGTGTGCTGCCGGCCATAGTTGGATTAAGGATAAGGGATTGAGAAGGAATAGAGAAATGAGCCTGGCATGCCTGGTAATTTAATCACTAATATAAATTATATGCTGAAGATAACTAAGTGAAGAATTTGTTAGTACTAGTATACTATGTTAAAATACTGAGAATTTTCTTTAAGATTTTTTCATATAAGTATTTAAAACATCAATTAACAAATATTTTAATTACGTCAACTCCAGCTAAAGTATGTCATTTGCTTAAGTATGTATAGGTATTTTTTGCTTATTATACATTCGACTTGGTAAACAAATAAAGTGAAAATAATGATTTTTCGCTAGTAACATGAATTTTGCTGCTTTGTCATTCCCAATTCGTGACCTACCATTTATTATTAAAATGATGACAATAACAAGTGTGAAATATTGCAATGACTTCCCCATATGTACAGCAAAATTTGAAACGTTTATCTGTTAGCACATACGATTAGTACAATTGTCGAGGACTAGCCCAGTTGGGTGCCAGAAGTGAGATCATCGACTCAATGTCATGTCGATTGTTACGCTCTTTCGCTGCAACGCATTGTACCTTTTTGAATTTAGAAGTGTATTGTTTCTCCTTTTAACAAAAAACGATTAAAGAAGATCTATGGATCTACAAACATAGAAAATGAGTTCAATACACAGAAAGTACAAAACATTAGCCCATCGAAGACACGCCATGTCCAATCAATGCTTATATCTATGCTTTAATTACATTCCCTGATTTATTTATTCGTTTATTTACTCAGAGTTTACAAGACTCTTAAAAAGACAATTTTCATTAACAACCACCATGGAAGCGTTACAACAAAAATTTGAACACAGACGTTCTGTATGGTTAGGACAGACGTGGTTTAGGAGGAGTTAGCGGCTATACAAACAGACGCGAAAAGCGACTTCAAATTACTATCTTAAAAGATAGAACAAACATTATTAGCATCATTCTATTTGTCCACTGTAGTCTTAAAGGAATTTCGATGAGGTTTTTATGGTCATATAGAATTTCGTCTGGGAGATTCTCGTGTCACAGTGTTTGTGACCAAACTCCTCTGAAACGGCTTGACCGGTAGGTCGTAACTAATTTTTTATACCCCTAAGTGATAAGGGTGGCCCACCCCAAATTTTTTTTATTTGGCAAGTAATATATAAGTCAATGGGTAAACAACGTTTGCCGGGTCAGCTAGTATACTTATAGAATACATAATTCAAGTAGGTAGTAGAAAATAGGACTTAAATAATAGTCAATTTTCAGACGCTTTTTTACTGGTTATGCTTGCTTAACATTAATTACTTTCCTCATTAGATTACAAATGCTTTTTATTAAATTGCGCCCGTGAGATGGGTACTCAAAGAAATCTTTTCACTTCATATAACTATGTAGGTACTTAAATTCAATTACATATTATAACGATTGAACTGTTTACATGGAACAATTCGTAATGATGTCAAATATTTGGTTACGATCCAAACGCTCGTTATGATGCCGAATGAGTAATGGCTTTTTTGTTTAGTTCGTCTTTCGTCTGCTTTCATTTTCACACAAGTTAATGTACTTGTGAATACAAATATGCAGCAATCCCTTTGTTCTTCAGACAACATAAATCGAGCGACATCAGGCATGACCTAAATTAAAACTAAATTAATATAAACTGGAGTTTGCCCGTCAACTGTGAAAATTTGTGTCTGTCCTGGGCATCGAAGGTCCTGGACCAGAGGGAACATTATGTTCTATACTGGAGATGCCGGCCCAGTCCCTGATGTTACATAGCGAAGATTTCATCTACTTCTACTTTAAAAACTCATCACAATTCACAGATTATAAATATCCTTTATACTACAGTTTTTTTAAATTATAGACAATTATGAAGTTTTTTTAATGAAGAATATTGTCTCCTTCTCTCAACATTCCCTTTGTTTCTGAAATGCTCTGAACGAAATTGAAGATCATTTTAAAAACTAGGTCACTGTGAGTCGCGTGATCGTTATCTGGAGCGGAACGTATCGTTAAAAAAATTAATTGAGTGCATATAGCTCGGTCAAGGAATTGAAACTGTACAAAATTGAAGACAATGCCTATAAGTAGTCATATTAATTAATTTCCCCTTAAGCCTTAGAGAAAGGACGTGAGGTAGTGCTGTGATGTACTGACCTCATTGCACACACCTAGTATTTTTTTTTCGATTTATTAACAAAGCTGGAACGTAGAATGACATAAAGAAACTGGGAGAATTCGGTGGGATAGGAAGCTAGACAGTCTGCGAAAGCTCCCTTCTAGAACTTTTTTCCAATGGAATGTCATTAGTCATCAGAAGTAAAATTGCAGACGGGTGGTATTTATATTGTGAAAAAAAAAAAAAGAGCACATTGGATGCGCGACATTTATTGTTTTTGTATATTAATACTCGTCCTTTTTCTGTGTATATTTCGTATTTAGAGCCCAATCGCGGATGAACATTCGTAAACAAACCATTGATGATCCATTTATCCATTCATTGGTATAAGAAAAAATTAACACCTATTTTTTGTTTGTTTTAAACCCACTTTGATGTACATTGTATGTTAATTGCTAATTTAAAAACAGAAAATATGGGCCGGAATGTGACGCATCACAATGAAATAATGCCGATGACCTCTGTTCGCAACAGTCCATCTGTTCCTTTGTGCTTCCTCTGCTTTGTGGGCCGCTAACTAAAATATTGACTCACTGCGATACTCCACCATATCATAATGCCACGTTTTATTATCGATGCGTTTTATTAAATCAGATGATTTATTTTTAATCAAGTATTTTAGTTTTATTTTATTAAATAAAAAAATAATATATTAATATTACAAGATATTTAGTACAAAGTATTTCAATTATACAGAATAATAAATATTATTTAAAATTACTTCAAGTTATGTCGAGTAATACAGAGAGTATCTTCTTCTATATCGGTCTATTCTGATTCTGTTTTCACTTATAAGAAGAGGGATATAAACATAAATAATTCACCCCGGGCGAAGCTGGGAGCGGGTCACTGGTCTATCTATAGTAAGTATAAATAACAATCGCTAAAATGTGTTGCTAAAACTCGAGGCTTCAAAAAAATTTTTTTTTTCAAATATTTGTTGAAGGTTCTTATGAAGAGAAAATTCGTTTCTGGACGTTCAATTTATGTTCTATGATGTGAATGTATGTATAAACATCGCAAATCATAAAGGGCTCTATCGCGAACAATACTGCGCACCTGCTTTCTCTCGTACAAATGTTATCATTCCGTGGCTCCCCCATGCCCGCGTCGCAATACCTCACAAACAGTCCCAAAATCGGTTGCTGGCATATTTGACATGTGATATCGCCAGAACCCATTAAGATTTGTGCAGATTATACGATCGTATACAGACATACCACATTCTGACTAATTTCGGTGCGGCAGTTTTGTTTGACAATACTATACCGCTAATTTTAAGGTCTACTAATACTTATATAGTCTTTGGTTACAATCATATCATTTATACTAATCGGAATTATTACCTATGTTCGAACTATCTCACAAAATTATGTAGTTGTCAAGTGGGTGCTTGATCATCGATGTGCTTGATAAATAAAATCTGAATGTGGTGTACACGTAACGTTGAAAACTCATACCTCGAACATTCCTCTCTACTTGTAAATTGGTCAAAGTTCCCTGTCATCTGGCCTCTTGCCAAATTGGCATTAAATTTGACGAAACACACGAATCTCGTTTCACGCAATCACCGCTATTGAAACTACCATGTGTGTTCGTAGTTTCATTCTAGTGTATAGTCCATGCCCTTTGTATAATTTATCTTATTATGTAGAATTGTAGACTGATAGTATTCCTCTATCATGCATAGGCTCTATCATATTATGTATCTACATCCTTTTGCACTGAGTTCGTCATGATCTTTTTATGTTAAGATACTCGTAGGCTGAATGTGTTGCATGTACGCAGAGTGCGCTGCTCACCATAGTAGAATTAAGACCATAGAAAGATTTTTATTAAGATTTTATGTTATCCTAGATTTTAATATTATTAGATTTTTATCTAAGCTATTCGACGAAGCTATTAGAAATCCTATGTTTCATTATTTTCGCAAGTTCAACAAGTGCTGGGAAAGTCTTGCGTCGCTTTTCGGCTTCGGTTATTGAAGAAGTAAATTGAGACAAACAATTCTTTCAAATACCTATTACTGACTTCACTCGCTCGTACAGGGGGCCTTAAAGTTATATTTCCATAGCTTTCTGAACCGGTGGTAGATTCATTTACGTCTATTGTATTTAACAATCCATAAATACTCGTGAAAGTTTATTTAGAATAATATATTTCCAAATAAAAATGTGTATCCTTAAGTGAACACAATATTTTATCTGTAATAAGTAAGATGGTGGTTCACACAATTTTTTTAAATAAATATTTATCAATAACAAATAAGATACACGCCTTTTCATGAAATGATTGGCAGGAAGGCTGGCGGTGCACTTGATGGTAAACCGCTACTGTAGCCTACACAAACAACGCTATAGGGGTTACAAACGCGCTGCCAATCTAGATATGATAAAGAAAGAAAGAAGTATAAAGAAGTATAAGTATATGATAATGAGTTTTGTCATCTCTTACCCACTTACCGAAACACAACAACATACGAGGTGTTATTTCACGGTGAGTATACAACCGCCAGATGAAAGACCTAGTTTATGATTGCGGAACGCAGTGTATAAAAATTGAAAATCTTTGAGCCTTATTGAGGAGTTTTAGTTCAATATAATCGTCTGATAGCGCAACGTTTGTATTTAATTCCAGGTATTGGCTTCGGCATGATTTATCTACCTTCGGTAGTCGCGGTGGGCTACTACTTCGAGACCCGTCGCTCCCTCGCCACAGGAATCGCGGTGTGTGGCTCGGGCGTGGGAACATTTAGTTTTGCGCCACTGGCCACTATTTTATTAAGGGAATTCGGCTCGTGGCAGAATGCGAATCTGTTATTGGCCGGTTTAATACTGAACTGTGCTGTATTCGGTGCTTTAATGAGGCCTCTTGTGTACCCTAAGGTAAGATTTTTGTCTCGTAGAGAATTATTAATTATTTACTTAACAGTATTATCTAATGAGAAATTGATGTTAATTTCAGACGTCAGGGGAAAAGCCGCTGTTGCAGCGCATGGCTGAAGAAAAAAGACTGCAAATGGAGCGCGGATCAATCGGAGGGTCGTACTTCGTGGTTCAGTTACCAGACGGCACCATGGAGAAGAGATTGAAGGTAAAATAATACTGCGACCATTTCAAATTGGTAAATGGGTCAAAATAAGTGATACCGAGATATATAATACTAGCATTTGCCCGCGCCTTCGTCCGCGCCGCTTTTTCTTAAGTGTTAAAACAATTTTGTTCGATCTTTATTGTTTGTATATTTTTGTCCGGCGTTAAATTTTTAATTTTAATTATTAAAAGTACTTTTTACTGGATGAAAGGTACCCTGTGTCTATTCTGGATCTCTGGCAACGTGTATGCAAAATTTTATGCTGATCGATTTAGGGTTAAGGCGTGAAATCGTAACAAATAAACAAACTCTTATCCGCATATATGGTATTTGCACAGAATAGGATCTTTATTTGCCTGCTGTCTATGCTAAAAGGTTTGAAGTGGCAGGCATTTGGTAACAACTCGTTTGGCCATAGTAACTACCCCAATACCGAATGAAATAACACCATGTTGTGCTTCAGTATGTGAGTAAACGATATCAAAGCCACTGTAACCCACCTTGAGTCTTAATATTTGTCGTATCAGGGTAACTTTGTCCGCATTGAAAAATGAAAAATATAACACCTAAGAAAAAATATATAAGTATTATAACGCCTGACATCTCAAGCGCTTTGACGACAGTGGCGCTCAATTTTTTATATTTTTAGACGATATTTTTAGATTACTAGGATGATACGGTATTGTGTTTTATTTATATTATTTAAAATACAACACGCTACCTGTGACATTGAAGTCCAAGGCATTGACATTGAAGTGAAGGACGATTCACTTTTTATAATGCTGGTATTTAATTATAAGCACTAAGCAGCGGCTCCGCTCATAAATAATACTACGATTTTATTAATTTTTAGTTTAAAATAATATTATTCTACTGAGCATGCAATAAAATTGTATTGCGACTTCACAGAAGAAGTGCTTCATAGGGTTTGAAATACAGATTGCCTACTAGCTGGTGCCAGCATTTCGTCCGCTTTGGAAAAAGAAAAAATATAACACCTTTCGAATTCATAAACCCTCATGAAATTGCTATTGTGTTTCGCTGAATGGCCATTTCCCTATTCCTTTCTAATCCCTTAATCTACTAAATAATTTTATGCCTTACTTAAATCCTAAGTTTCACATAACTCCCAATATCCCAATAGTAGTTCGCTAAGCAAATTTTGGTTTTCTCTGCGGACAAAATATCATTCTGTTTGTATGTAGGTAAGATGACCTAATGTTGGCACTCCTCCAATTTATTGAACCGGAAAATATATTAAAAAAAGAAGAATTTCTAAGGCTTATACTACGGAAGACCTAGAAAAGATTTTACCTGATCCCAAAGATTTTTTATCTGATTAATCTAAGAATTTTTTATTTTATTGAAAATAAAGTTTGTTTAATTAGCACTGGTTTTATTTAGCTGAAATTATTATCCCCAAACTATGTAGGTTGTTAAACGTGGGCTAAATCCTTCATAAATATAAGTAATTATCTACGTATCTAAGTTTTTACAGCATTTAGGATTTTTAGTGAGCTCTAAAATACCTACTACCTTAACGCCAATAATAAGATTAAATGATTCTTATTATTGGCACTGTATGCCAATAATTGGTTGAATGCATGCCAACAATATGTCGAAAAATGCCAATAAATGGTCTATGGGTCTATTGAAAAAGAAACGTGTAATTGCCTAATCTGCTAAAAATGCTGGAAACATTATATCCTATATGATGCTGACGATATAATAACTAGCCCGAATGCATAATCAACATTATCTAAAGGATTATAAAAATTATATGAGGATTTTTTGTATCGTATTGCTTAAAGTGCCAATAATTGGGTAGTTTCCCCTATATTTGGAGAAAACTTTTTTCAACTTATAATTGAGGCTTAAGTAGAGGTTGAGACAACTATACGCAACGACACAATGCAACACATTGGATATAGTGTGTAAATGTAGCCCTAGGCTATAAAGGAATGATGTTTGTTAACTATTCCAGGCACCACTCAACATAGATCCGGGCGTTCACTCCTCCCTGAACCTGGAGGCTTTGGCTCGTGTGCCCACTGTGCCCAACATGCCCGGAGTGCCCACAGTGCCTGCGTTGCCCACCATTACGGAAGCGAAAGTAGTCGATGACAATAACGGAGAGATAAAGGTATTGAAGGACTACATAGATCTATGCAATAATTTATTTATGTATTCCTTGGTTGCAAAGATAAGTCGCGACTTAAATTGTTACCAATATGACGTCTCAATATGGTTCGTTGCTATCTTTTTCTCTGACTTATGTAACTAATGCACCGTTCTGTACCAACAAGTGAGTCGCTTTAATCTAAATATGTACCCACAGAGAGCTCTAAGAGCCTCAAAACTCAAGTTAAAAACCATAGAAAGGTCCTAAGGTAGTGCCCTTAACACTTTGTCAATCGTTAATGAGTCCAGAACGAGAACGGGTCGGCACTGCGTCCGCCGTCAGGTCCGATGTCCCGCAACGTGTCATCGCCGGCCTTCTCGGCGACAGCCCCGGGCCTGCCCAAGAACGGCTCCGTGCCCTTCTTCGACCGCCAGCGCAAGCACAGTACCGGCGACAGGTTAGACCCCAACACCTGTGCCACTAAAACGTTAGTACTCATTTAGAATATCACGAAAAATATTCACCAACTAATCACTCTCATATCCACAATTAACAGTATTGCTTACTAAAAATATCTATCTTCACTAATATTACCTACTCGCTTATTAGACTTTACGTATCAACAGCATTTATGGGATTTTGAACTCGCTAGCAATATCACTCACTAACAGGTTTGTTTAACTAGCTATATTCCTCGCGGTCATTAACTTCCAAGCAATATAATTCGCTAACAATCATCACAATATTTCCGGATTGTATTCAATATTTCCGGAATTGTGAATTCGTGAGGAATCATATTATGTTTCACTATGTAAGTATACGCTTTAGCCCTCTGATATTACATGAAATAAACTGTTCAATATTCAATTCAACTATTAAAAGTAGCCAGCAATAACAGTACCACATCCTGAAAGGTTGATTTTCTTTTACAAAGTTGTTTGAGATATTATTTCGTACCAAATTTCATGTAATGTAAGATTTAAAGTAATCAGTAATTATGGTTTTAGTTTCTGCTTCTTTCTTTTTCGTTCGTACATTCTTTTGAGTTTTTGGTTTTGAATACAAGTAGCCGCAATTGTGGTTTATATTTTATCATTCACCATAAGACTCCTATCTTATTTTTTGGCATTCTTTTGTTATATGGTTTTTTTTTTGTCACATTACAGATTCAAGCCGTCCTTAGCGGCAATTAAAGCGTCGTCCAAAGCTTCTGTAAACAGTCAATACAGAGACGTAAGTTGTTAATTACGTTAATTGTTATTATACGCATTTAACTGATATGATCTCATTTTATATGTAGTGTATCTCATATTTCTTTTAAGAATACGCTTTGATTAGTTTCGCCAGTACGTACAACACAGAGACTTTACAAATGGTTGCATGAACATGACAGTCACAATAATTGTTTCAAGATAATGCTATCGGAGATACAATTCCCATTTGCCCTAATATTATTCAATCAATGCGATTTTCAATCGCCGTACCCGCTTAAATCCAATTCAAGCCAAAAAAAACACAAAAAGAACACTGTTTGGTTAACATTTTTTTAAAATATAGTTTTGTGTACCAATTTGATAATTCATGTATTGTATTTTTTTTAACCCTTTTGGTCTAGCCACAAACGAGGCGTCGACATTTGACGGTACTGAACGCCTTAACTGCATTTCTTATTTATTCTCTAGAATACTACAAAAAAGTTGTGACATGCCGCGATAGACCACCTTAATCACTGTGAAACATGTTTGAAATTAGGGCGACGCGGAGAGTATGATGACGTCGAAGATGTCTGTGTCGGGGCCGGCGCGGGAAGCGCCGCGCATGGTGCGACCGATGTCTCGCAAGGACATCTTCTACTCGGGCTCCGTACTGAACCTACCTCAGTACCAGAGTCAGAAGTCACTACAGGGCTACCGAAATTCCGTGCTTAGTCTACCGCACAGTCGCCACACAGGTGACTTGGAACGCCACGAGGAGCAATACGACCTGTGCCCGTGCCTAGCGCTGCCGAACTCATTCAAATCGGCGCTGTCGTCGATGTTGGACGTATCGCTGCTGCGTGACCCCGCCTTCATGCTAATCGGCGTGTCCAACGTGTTCGGCATGGCTGGACTCTACGTGCCATTCGTCTACCTCGTCGACGCCGCCACACTTAACGTAAAGTTCACTTACACCTTTAGGGAGTAACTACGCTTATTCAGCTCAATCCGCGTTACGTTGAACGAATTTGTTTGCACTTGTACAGTTTCGCTTCTTATTATATTATAAATATAACGGTTTTAGAAATATGTACTTAAGACAATATAAATATTTTCAATGTGTATTATAAGTGTAACCAAAATCGTCAAGCGAAAAGCGAATGAAGCTGAATGAGTGTAATTACTCCTAGAATGTTGAACTATTAAGTTTACAGAATAGAAAAGAATAGAAAAGAAAAGGGCGTATGTGCAGGGCGTGGAGGCGTCGCAAGCGTCGTTCCTGCTCTCGATCATCGGCATCACGAACACGTTCGGCCGTATAGCGTGCGGGTGGGTGGCTGACTTCCCCTGGATGGACTCTCTCCTGCTCAACAACATCTGTCTCGTCATTGCAACGGTCAGTTCTAATCAGTACATTGAAATTATCTTATTCCTACTATGCAGGGTGTAACAAGCCAGAAAATGTGTTTTTTTTTTAATCACCGACGCCCGATTCAAAAACGGTGTGTCTGCCTGTGAATCGTAGCTTCCATACGGATGGACCAATTTTGATCTAATTTTTTTTTAAAGCTTCTTAGCTATGAAGCTATGTTCAGGCGTTTGAAGATAATTTTTTAATTGACGAAGGAATTTCACTAACTTCCACATGTTCGATTGATGTGAAATTTGTTTATAGAAAGTCGGAGGTATATTTATAATTTTTAATAATAGCTTGTGTTAATGTTGATTTTTTTCAGATATCTGTAGCGGTTACCCCGTTTTGCTACTCGTACGCGGCGTACGTGACCGTCTCCATAGCATTCGGAATCGCCATATGTAAGTATGAGTATTGACAAATATGTAATACTGTGTTGAAGTATGACTCCAGTTAGGTACAGCCGACTTCGAGAAGGAGGTCAATTGTCGAATTCAGCTCGGATGGGCATCGTTCAAGAAGCTCCGAGACATCTTCTTGTCCAAAATTCCTCAGTGCCTTAAAACAAAAAAATTCGACAAACGGCGTTGAAACGTGGTCTCTAACTCTCTAACTACGAGCCTCGTAAGAAAGCTCAACGTCGCTCAACGAGCTACAGGAAAGGTTGTACTCGGGGTTACACTGTGAGATAGAATCTGAAATAAGGAGAAAACAGCAGTGAGAACACATGGTATGGAGAGCCTTGGACCGCTGAGGCCGGAAGATTCTCGAATGGAGGTCATGGACCGATTCTCTAGTAAGGGCTGTGGGTTGACGGTGGGTCCAGGTTCAAATTATAGCCTATGTCCCGCAGTGAACGCACGAGTGTTGTAGGAGTGGTGGTAACGGTGTGCTCATTGTGCGTTGCAGCGGGCTACATCTCGCTGACGTCGATAATCCTGGTGGACCTGCTGGGGCTGGACCGGCTGACGAACGCGTTCGGTCTGCTGATCCTGTTCCGCGGGGCGGCGGCCATCGTGGGCTCCCCGCTGGCGGGCGCCGTGTACGACGCCACCAACAACTACGACGCCTCCTTCTATATGGCGGCCTCCTTCTTCCTCGTCTCCACTCTCACCTCCTTCGCCGCGCCGCTCTTCCGCAGGTATTACTTACTATGAACGTTAATACCCGAATAATGACATTTTGTTAGCATATTCTAGTGGCACGCACCTTATGAATTTGGAATGAATTTTATAAATCTCTTAAAGTCTCACATCTTTCTGTACTTGAAATGTGTCGTGTACCGTTTCAGGAAGCAAGAGGAGTTGATCCAACCCGTGGACATTCTGACTCCCATCGACGAGGACTTGGAGGAGGGAGACGAGGAGGACCCGGACGACACTCCGATCACTATGGGAGCAACGTTGGCGCCAAGGGCCCCCGCCATCACCAGGACGGCGGCCTCCCCCTCCGACCCCCCCTCGCCCACTTCCCCCACCTCCACCGCCTCCCCCGCTTCCGACGAACGCGCTCAGAGGGAGAGCGTTCTCTAAGCTGTCACTCGGACCACAGAATACTTTGTCGTGCCGTCCTCCAACTTGCGCCGACTTTTATTGTAGCATAAGAAACATGACAAACACAGAGAAAAAGATCTTATTATTTTTTATGTTAACATTAACCTTAAAAAATTTGAACAGACTGTGTTCATTTTAATGATAGCATAATGGAACTAAAATCTGTCGCTTTTCGTGTTCTATTGTTTATAAGTCTGTGGTCCATCCTCCATCCTACCTATATAACTGAGAAATCCATTGACCATGGCGTCCAATATGTACTGTAGAAAATTTTAAACCTCCACTAAACAGTATATAAATTGGGTATTTTTATTTTTAAAAATCACATATTATGTATAATTTTTCACAATTAGAAGAGTTCTTAATATATTTAAACCGTTTAAAAATTCAAGAAATCATTAATTTATTCCAAATAGAATAATTAGTATTTTTAAGTGATCTCATGATTTGGATGACATACCAAAGATTTTTTGAAATTTTAAACTGTTTAATTTAAAAGAGAAAACCGTGTAATTATAGCGAATAAAACCAGAAGCGTGTGAAATAGTACAACCGTGTAAGTAATTAAGTCTGTTTAATTGTAATATAATGTTACGAAGCGTACGGGAATTTAAATAGGTCCTTACTCTACGAGTAAGAAGTTATCACCTTAAATTGACTGCGAGCAATAAATCGTATAAATTGCACTAACAATATTATTAAAAACTCAACATTTGTTTACAATGTGCCATAAAATACTGTATATAATAGAAATTGCATTGCTTATGTCGATTCGTGTGTATTCTATAATCTAATAGAAAGTGTCACATTTAAAAAAAAAATGGGATATGGCTGTGTCTCGTTGACACGGCCGTGTTTTACTTGAACACGTTTACGTTACAACTAATATTTCTTTTTTGAGTAGATATATTATATGATCAAACGAACTTACCAAGTGAAGTTCGATCCATATTATATGAGTTGCTTCATTCGTTCGATATAACTAGGTAGTACTTAGTCCACGGAGGTAACTAGGTAACCTTCGCACGCTTCATAGAATCTAAAACAATACCTAATACCTCTCCCAAACTCCTCATTCTTTTAAAGACACTACAAAACTTTTAATAGGGAAAAGGGTTCTTATAACTCCGAATGAAGCAACTCATATAATATGGATCGAACTTCACTTGGTAAGTTCGTTTGATCATATATTATATTTCATTGCTTCATTAGTTTGATATATGAAAAAAATTCCATATATAAACAAATATATATCGAATGAATACCTGTTTTAAGATATTTATTTAACTCTAATTGCTTACTTGTACATTTTGTGTTAATGTTAATTTGTGAATTTTTGTCTTAATTATAATTACTTAGAAAACTAGTGTTATTTATTAAAACTAGTAAGTTTTTGATAAACAGACAGACCTCACAAAGATCCCTTCAGTAGCTATTGCGGTCTTCCGGATGGAATCAACTGAAAGACCGGAGTCACGTCCACTCCGATTGTGCAGTGGCCCTTCGATGTGGACGTTTATATGTTATTAATTAATAAACTATAGTCACTTTGTGGCCTTAATTTATTTGTGATATGTAAATAATTTTCAAGCGTTTTGGCTGGACAGATACATGGTTTTTCCCTAAATTATGGTAAATGCAAAATTGGTTGTTCTCGACCTGCAGTTGAAGTCTTTATTTATTATACTTTTATTTCATTGGAGTAAAACTTTAGATTCGTTAGCTTAATGAGTGACAGTGTTTGTACACGATGTTCTGTAAATAATTCAAGTAAAATGTTTAGTAAAATTTTCTAAAGACAGATTTTCATTCGGATACCATTTTAAAATAAAATCGAGAACTATTTGTGGATCCCAAATGTGAGTATATTTGGGTGCACTTGGTATCACATACCTAACCTCAATACACAAGATATCATCTAAATATATCACAGATGTGAAGCCCGGAAGCCTTAAATCGCTTACTACTTCTTTCATAATTTTAGTGAAAATCCTTGGGGCCACAGATAAATTACAATAAATCATTTCTGTTAAGAGAAAAGTGATTCCTTCGTTCGTGATGACTCCAGGCTTATTTAATTAATTGTCTATATTTCTTTTGTCCAAAACATAATCTAGAAAAAATAAAATTAATTTATTTACCTAATAAACTTAACAAAGTTTTCTTCTTCCGAGGAGTCGAAGTAAATGATTATTCGAAGACGTTTTGATATTTTTTCACTCAATTAGTTTTTTCGGCAGAGCACGAAAAAAGAATGAGGAGTTTAGGAGAGCGGGCAGCGATGTCGGCTGGGTATTAGGTTTTGTTTTAGATTCTATGAATCATACGAAGGTACCTCCGTGGATTTAGTACTACCTTGTTATATCGAACGAATGAAGCAATGAAATATAAAGTAGATAAAACTGTATACCCACGATTTTGTTATAATTTTTCTAAATTGCCTCCCACAATGGAAGCAAATTCAAAGTTGTATTCACGTCAAGATATATAATTGAAAGGACTTATTTTATTTTAATATATTTTAGTTCAGCTTCTTAAACGTGACAATGACAAAATAAGACAAAACATGTCTTTTTGATCACAAATTTTACTTTATTCACTGACACTTACTATTCGATTACAAACTTTCGACCGAAAGATTAGCAGTGGTGTGTGTCTATACACATGTTATTACCACTAAAAATAAAATAACTTCTACATTGAAGTTAACACAGAAATTTTTTTAATTTGCATGTCAAAAATGGACAATAAATCTATATATTGGTCTTAAAAATATGCCTAAAATCATTATTTTTTTAATTTATATGAATATTTTCATTGAAAAGCTACTTTTTATGCATGCATAAAACTTGTGTACAATATTTGTAGGACTTTGACAAACAGTGCACCGTTGTAAATATACACAAAATAGATAGAAAAAAAAATTACTATAAAATACCTTACATTTCTTTTTTCAATACATTAGCATGTTCTACAAGAAATAATTAACCTACACATTTATTTTTATTTTTTAAAACAGCACTCTATAGTGTCTGTCTGTTTTCTTTTTGTAGATACATTTTTCTTGCTTAGGTATACCAAAACTGGTTACTTAGACGCGACAAACAGCTTATCATAGGTATATATGTTCATGAAATAAAGTATGATTTTGAACTTGATTACTAAAATATAGTAAAAGAGTTCAGTACCTTTACCATGAGTTTACAATGACCGCAATCGCTAGCGAGAGCATAAAATATTTATATGGAAAATTGTCAATTTGACATTGACATTGACAGTTTTTCATATAAATAAATGTTTTACCCTTTCGCTAGCGAGAGCATAAAACATTTAAGTATATGGAAAATTGTCAATTTGACATTGACAGTTGACAGTTTTTCATATAAATGTTTTATGTTCTCGCTAGCGAGTGCGGTCATTGTAAACTCATGGTAAGGGTACTTGTCTTTACTTACTCGATAAATAATTTTAATACTCTATCTTTAGTCCTCAAATAGAACTATAAAACAACAAGCCATTTTGAAATAGACGTTGTCTCTTAAGCTTAAGGTGCTTATAACATTTTGTCCACTGAAAAACTTAAAATCTTCATAAGCTTTCCAGTATTTGAATTTTGTACATAAATTCGTGAGCTTACCCTTTAATGCGATTTCCAGCTATATTATGTGCCATGCCTAAGAACAATTTTGTGTAAATAACCTAAGTAATAAGGTAGCGATTTTAAATATAAAATATATCTAATAGTGCAACGCAAGTCAATTTTTTGTGCATCTGTACCGAAATTACATTTGGCTTTACATGGCCTTCGATATATACTTGCCAGTTGGTAGTAATTGTATATATACCTACAATATACGTATATTTATACAATGTATCTGAAATTGTAAGGCATCAGTGAAAATTACAGTTTTAATCTATGTATATAAATAAAAATCAATGTAATTATGTTTGTCCTCTATGGATTCGAAAACCGCTCGTTTGATTTTAATTCGGTCTTCATTTATGGAAAGAGAGATAAACGAGGAAGGTTTGTGTATTTAAAAAAATTGCATCCCAGGCGAAGGCGGGAACGAGTCGCTAGTTAAAGATAAAATAAAATATAAAATAAAAAACATAATCGGAGCTTTCATTTTTTAACTTCACACTTTATCAATTATTATCATATAATGATAATAATTTTATTACTTATGTTAATAAGTGGTAGTTGTGGAACCAAAATTTGCTATGCCCAAAAAGTATACTTTTGAGATATTGACAAAAATGTTTCCTGAAAAATGTTGCATAAAGGTTTATTTAAAAAAAGTATTTTATTTGAAACTTAGAGTTGTTATACTTTAACTTATTTGTCTTATGAACATGAAAATTTAATAGTTTATTTAATATTTTGATAATATATTATAGTAAATTTTGCACATAATAGATTCAAGTTAATTTTTATACATTTTATGTATTTTATGCACTTAATTAAATAAAATAAATAAGTTGCTGCACTTAGCATATTTTATTAGAAGTTTTTTTTATACGATAGATAAGGTAATGAACTATTCACTAAAGTTAAAATGTTGGAATTAAAAAAAAAAGTGCACATAGCAGATTTTGGTTTGCCAACGACGAATTTTAATTTCAGGTACACTGTCTAGTAACTATTGCATTAAATATGTATTTCCCGATAGATTTTTTTCTTTCTATCAAATATTATGTTAAATAATTTAGACGTAGGAATGAATATTGTGATGAATGTATAGAAACATGAAGTTATAAAATGTAATAAATTCGCCATGTTGCAGAAAGACTGTGAATTCAGTAATGGTGTCATATTATATTTTGTAGAAATTATGACATTAATTGTTTATTTTTATGAATTTATTGAATGCGATAATAAATATTTCTTGGCTTATAAAGTGAAATTATATTTTTATTATTTTTATAATGGTATTTCTGCAACATTGCCACCCATGTAAAAGGTATTATTAATCGATTTATTTTTTAAAACAAATCGTATTTTATTATGAATTTATATTTTATGTAATAATGTGCTTATAAATAAATAAATAAGCATGAATTAAGGTTTATGTTGTTAGGAGTAAATATAAAATCAATGGTACTTTCGTGTTAGGGATTGTTTTTAGGAGTTATCGTGTAACGTTGAAGTTGTTATAGCTTTATGTGAAAACCAAAAGTTTATTAGATATGTTTTTAAGAATATATTTTACTGGAAATATTTGTCGATGTGGAATTTTTTACACGCAAAAATAATAGCGGAAGTGAAATTACGGTTTAAAAATAACAGAAAACAAATGCGTTTGTACACCGTAACCTTCAGAGAAATGCCTCTAAATAAAGATTTAAAAATGAATGTAGGGTCCCCACGACGTGTGAGGTTCGGGACAATTTATCGAACCTATAAAACAAATAACCGTTTCGAATGAAGAATCTATTATTAAAAGTGAAAGTGACCATCATTTTAGTTCATTGATTTTATAAAAACTAAAAAGTAACATATTTGTATGATTTGCAAAAATATTCCACAGATTTGTTTAAAAAGACACAACAAAAAAGTCCACAGCTTGCACTCGCTTTTATTCTAAAATCCCAAAAAAGGTAATATAATAGCTCAACAATAGCACATTTTGTGTTACACTCAGTATTGGCTCAAAGTATTTTGTAATAAAATTGTGTGAAAAAGCCTTTTACATACACATTTATACGAAATATTTTGTCTGGTGTCTGGAGTCTGGTCTGGTCTCTTGTAGATCATACAAGAGTTGATGTTAAATCAGAAATATATTCTGAAATATTACAATGTATATTTGACTTTATCGATTCGAAACAAAGAACAAAGAACATCGTCTTCCAAACCATTGTTACCGACATTAAAATAGTATTGACGACACGTTTGGTCTAGTGGCTAGGAACGCTAGCTGTTAACCAAACGGTCGCGGGTTCGACTCCGGCTAGGGGCAAATGTTTATGTGTCAACATTTTACCTTTGTACCTGAGTCATGGATGTTTTGTATTTATAATATGTATGTATTTACAAAAAAAAGTAATCTATGTATTATATCAACTGTCTGGTATCCATAATACAAGCATTAGTTGCTTAGTGTGGAACTAGATGGTGCTGTGTGGAATGTGTGAAGATTTATTGATTTCAAACTAAAATTTTACGTTTAATAATATCAAAAGATATGAATATATATTTAAATATTGAATATGGCCAACATATGGGTTTGTGTTGTATTACTGTTCTAATCTAATGACTAAAACAATGATATCTTGGTTTCGATACTGATAATTAAATATATGTTTTCGTGTAAATGTTTATTTAAAAGGCATCATTTATTTGAGAGATGTATTTTCGAAGCGTCACGCTTTCATTCTAAGTTACCTGTTAACAATGTCCACCGAAGTTTTTTGTAAATAAAACCGATCATTAAAGTGATAATGACGACTGATATTTTTTTGTTTATTTTCTCATACTTATTTGGCCTTAATATCATACAGTTCATATTCATGTTTAGATCTAAATTAATTAAATCAGCCAATATAACAGAATTTTTTTTGCAAGTAAAGTGCGCGTAATTCGAGTGCAACTTGTAAGCGCAGTAGCCCTTGTAGGCTTTTACTATGAATAATCTGAATGCGCACTCGAAGACATTAGGTATATAATAGCATAGAGTAAATAGTACTTAACCAGTACAGTACTATTTACTCTATGATAATATTATATTAAATGCCAGTTTGTACCGGCATATATTTTATTATTGTAATATTTTAATGTAAAGACCGACAGGCAAGCAAATAGTAGGTACACTTGATGGTAAGTAGTTTTTGTCGTCTATTAACATAAGCAACGTAGTAGCTGGATACGCTGCATTTCGCAGCCAGTCTGGTTGCAGTAACCACCCCTTTACAAAAGACTGTGTGTTGTTCTTTTGCGGTGAGTGAGTAAGGTATGCTAGAGCCCCTATCCCTTCCTAATTCTTAATCCTACTGTGGTCGACAGTGAACCGCCCGTCCCCGGCTTCGCACATATTATGTTACATTTTTACAATCTTTCTTTTCTTAAAAACATTTTAAAAAATAAAACCTAATTGGTTCAGCCGTTCTCGAGTTTTGAACTTAGCAACACATTCAATTTATCTATTCATTTTTATATTTATATATAGATATAGATATCAAGCTCAAATCAATTTTGTGATTTCATTAATTAAGGTATAGCTTGTTATAATTTTTATCTTTAAGTTCATTTATTTTTATTTAAAGATTTATTAGATTGTAATTGTAGATAACTACCTATACCTACCTAATACATTGTTCTGAATTCTGTGATAATACTTTAGAAAAATTTCGTATAACAAGATATTTTTACTTATTTACATATCTGTATAGACTTTTACAATTATTTATATGTCGTTATATACAATAAAATTAATTAATTAACCTACAAACGTACCTAATGTTTATTTCAATATAAAAGTACATTGGATTTATGCTTTAATCTGATATCTTAAAGTTAAATTTCATGTTTACCCGATAATTGCGTTCAAACGTGATCAACTACTTTAATAGATAAAATTGTATAGTGTAGGCACTCTGCTTCATTCCTAATTAGTCTGTCAGGCGAGTATGGTGCCTCACGGTACCTTTTCCTTTAACTCTAACGCGTGATGTGATCTTGACTCGTCTAAGTAAACTTGTTTTTGTTTATGTTACGACGCCAAAATAAAATCACAAACTGTTTTTATTTTATTAGATAAATATATTCGCTAACCTCTATAGGTCTTTATTGATATTTAAATAATAAAAAAACTCGTGAATGACGGCTTTACCTAATTACCGTTTGTTCTTATCAAAGATGGTTTTATAAGGATAAAGTGTGATATGAATTATTATACGTATATACTTGACAGCCACAACTGGTTCATTGTGCAACCGAAGTACACGAAGTGTGACCGTTCAGAGTAAATTTATTTTATTCTTTTGATATGGTACGTATTTTTTTATGAATTAGTTATTATAGCATATAATAAAAAAAAAAAATGGCAATGAATAATGAGTGAAATTTCTACACTCCTGTTATTATTCACAGCCCATTGCCTACAAATACATAGTTGGTGAAAAATGAAGTTATAATTATTCTGATAATACTATTTCGAAATTAACCTCTCTCTCCAGTTATGTGTTTTATATAAGCCAGGTTCGTTTATCAAAAGGGGCTTAATCACAGGAACGGACAAAGGTCTTCTATACTCTTTTTCTATTTTTTCTAAACTATTAATGAAATCTTAACTAACGCAGCAATTAGGTAGGTACTAGGTTATTTAAGATTAGTTTACCTATAATCCATGAAACATTACTTTAACTTAACTTGTAACAAACAAAGAAAACAAGATAACATATAATTAAAAAAGAAGAATATTTGGAAGACATATTCAAACTTAATAAGTGTTTTATTATACTTAAAATAAAACTATTAATTTTACCCAAGTAGCTAGGACAAATAAAGTAGCAATTATAGACAAATTTCGAACATCAAACAGTGCAAGTAAACCTTTCGATTAATAAAAATGTGTAAATAGTAATAGGTAATACCTAGTTACAAATTAATATTTCTGTGTACAAAAAAAATTTCGTAGGGTAGACTGCGCTATATAAAAAAAAGTAGTATCAGGGCACAATGCGTTTCGCAGTTAAATTGGAAAGACCATCTGGCGGCAATAACTAAAAACAGTCAAAATAAGCGATTTTAAGAAATAAAAAAAAAACCTTTAAATTTTAAAGTGCGTACTTATAAGGAATTTAAAAAATACTTAATTTTGAAATCCATAGGCGATTCCTATTTGCAACGTTTTTCTTGCGACGTAAAGGGACGTAATTATATAAGGAATTAAGGAACTAGTGATCCGCTTCCGGCTTCGCCCGAGGTGCAATTTTTGTACAAACTTACGTACACAATTTCAAATTTTTGAGAACACACGGCGATTGATTTCTTTATATATAATATTTTCAGACTGAAAGCGAAACATCCTACGAAGAAGCAGCAAGATTTACGGCGGAAGGGGAAACTGTTGACGATGATGACGACGAGGGTTACGATTTTGAAGCTATCCCTCCTCCACCTGATGGTGGATACGGCTGGGTGGTCGTGTTCGCCTCTTTCATGTGCAATCTTATTGTAGACGGCATAGGGTACAGTTTTGGTATATTCCTCCCTGAATTTGTGGCCTTCTTCGGCGAAGGTAAAGGAACTGTTGCATGGGTTGGCAGTCTTTTGTCGGGAATGTTGCTTGCCACTGGTAAGTTGTATTAAGTATGTCTTATTCTTATGTTACCTATATCGATGCTTGATTTTCATTGCTTGATATCGATATACCAGTATGATTGTATTTCAACTTTTATTGTTCATATGTTGCTGTCAGGGGTTGAATTTTTTATTTAGATTTTTAGATGATTCCTCGAGAACAGTTCTTTTTCATCCAGAAAAATTACTGTTACCTTTTTTTGTATGCCTGACAACGTGTATGCAAAATTTCATGGTGATAGCTTGATTAACAACAACGTTGATTTCGCTTAACCAACAAAGAAACACATTTTCGCATTTATAATATTAGTTAAGATAAATTTAACTGTATACCTAGAATACCTACAGAGTAAAACTAAGTGCAATTGTGTCGTATTTCTTTTCATATTTTCTTCACCAAATCCAAAAGGTAATTAAAGAATAAATTATAACAAAAATATTGCATGTTTCGAATTTTCTTTTGGTTGTTTATTTAATAAAAAGGTCTTAAAAGGCTTTCGAATGCATTCCTAACAACGTCCACAGTATAGGAGTAAGAAATCTCGTATACTGTGTTCTAAGGGGTTACTAAGCACTACTTAATAACCCCTTAGAACACTGCCAATTATTAAGGGATTAACTACTCTAAATTCGGCTAATAGTGACCAGTGGAAAAATATGGAAGGAGAAAATGTGATATAATTGTAATCAAACAACTGTCACAAGAAATAGGCATCGACTAGCAGTAGCAAGGATATCTATCTCATACAATGGTGTTCGCAAATCTACTATCTATTCGAAGTCAAAAATTACTTTTATTAGTATAAGAGCTAAAAAAATTGGTAAAATTAGTGTTCGAAAAATCGAACACTCGATAGATAATGAGTTAAATCTCTTGCGGGAATTGCAGCGGGATGCTGCTGTAAAGGCGAATTTACCGCAAATATCCAGCTGGAAATAAACCACCTACCATCAAGTAGCCCGTCAGCTTGCCTGAAATCTTTAATAACATAAAAAAGAAATATTCTCCTTTCATTAAAATTGATTCTATACGACCTGCAACCATGGATAAAATATATTTTATCACTGACATGAGAATATATCGACAAAAAAATACACGAATTGGATTTTTACTATAAATTGTGTGTGATTCTAAATGACTAATTATGATTGGTGCTTTTAGAAGGCAAGTTAGTATAAATGCAAAGTAAATAATTTTATTGGTAGAGACATATCAATTATTAGACCTTGAAAATACATAGCCTCAGATAAAATATAAACATGTTCATCAAGATTGAAGTTTTAGCAATCTTATCTAGAAGCGATTTTAATGTGGATTTTTACTCTGACAAACCTGATATAGTATAAAATACTAGCTGGTGCCCCCGATTTCGTCCGCATTGAAAAATAAAAGATATTATTGTTAGAGGTTTGAATTTTAAACACTGGTGTAAAATTTAAGAAACATAATTTATTTGAAAAAACAAACGAAGTGGTTTTTTACAAATGTAAGTCAGTTGATTTGAAGATATTTAGGAGTGTGTTTTAGAAATTGTATTGAGATGGTTATAAAGTAATTTTGATGGTTATAAAGTAATATAGCTATGTAATATGAAGTGATTAAATTTATGATATGGACATATAAGAAAGTTTTCTTATTTAATTATGTTATGGGGCCCATGAAGAAGTTTAGAAGAAACAGAAGTAAAAGTTGAAAATTTCAACAACAATTATAACGCCTGACAAAATTGTAAAGCAATTTAACGCCTGACATACATTGACACCTGACATTATACTTTTGCCAAGCTTTGGATCTTTATTTTTAATTAGCTGGTTCCCCGCCCGCTTAGAAATATTTACTTAGCCTATATCGATCCTGAAATTCTATTCTAACTATTGTTGAAAGAATCGTTGAAATCGGATAAGTAATTTCGATGATTACCTCGTACATACATACAAACAAACATACAACCTTTACCTCTTTTTAATATTAGTATAGATTAAATTGATATCTCTTGTATTTATCACATAGCAACATAATTACTTTAACCCAAAATGTTTTGAAATCGATAAACAATTAGTATCATAAAGATTGATTCACATGACGATAAATTGTTAAAAATATTTTGTAATTCCACTATGATTCTTTTTATAATGGTCATCATATTTTAGGGTACCGTAGGTAATCCATCATCATCAGCCCATAAGAGTCCTGTTGGACACTACCTCACACGATCTTTCACCTTCCTGTTGATTTTGAATAAATGTATTATATATATAAATAAATAAAAGTAAAGACAAAACAGATGAACATTTCATTATATTTCAACCAGTATTCTTTAATTCCCTTGAACTAGTATGTTTGACATAGCACATAAATATCACATGAAGTGGCAAGAAGTGAAGTTTGTTATTTAGGTTTTAGCACAAGGATTACTTATGTATTTATTAAATCGTTAAGGTTATGTTGTTCCGAAGGCGAGATACTGCATAATTTCGTCATTAGGATTTCATTTATACGAGCAATTTGCCACGGGCTTTTGTTAACGCAAACACTTGATTCTTTTTTATTATGTCCCCATTTTATGATTCTTAATATATTTCATCGCTTTTATGGAGAGCAAATATATTAAACTAAACAAACACGAAAAATCTTTTTATAGGATTTCCTTATGTTAAATATGAGTACATTACATTTATGTTTAAAGCGACATACAAAATCGTTCTTTAGGTCTTTGAATTGAATCTTATTCTGTCAACTTCAGGTCCGATAGTATCGGCGCTGTGCAACAAATTCGGCTGCCGAGCGGTGTGTATCGCCGGATCATTGGTGGCTACACTTGCTTTCGTTCTTTCTACGTTTAGCAAAAGCGTTACTGTGATGATGGTCACCTATGGACTATTAGGAGGTGAGTACCTACCTACTTTTTTTCAAACTAAAACTAAACTTAAAATATCAATAGAAAAAATAAATGTATAATTGCTGGTTTTATAAATTTTTCAATCTTGGAAAAATATCATAACATTTATAAGATATTAGGTTGTTGTTTAAAATCTTTACTAACGTAAAGAGTGTTCCATCCCATCAGCACAAATTTTGGTTATATTTTCAGGTATTGGGTGCGGTATGATTTATCTTCCTTCGGTAGTCGCGGTGGGCTACTACTTCGAGACCCGTCGCTCCCTCGCCACAGGAATCGCGGTGTGTGGCTCGGGTGTGGGAACATTTACCTTTGCGCCACTAGCTGCATTATTATTACGGGAATTCGGCTCGTGGCAGAACGCGAATCTCATACTGGCTGGTTTAATATTGAACTGTGTAGTATTCGGAGCACTGATGAGACCCCTCGTGTATCCTAAGGTAAAATTTTTCGACTTTTTAATCAACATTTATTGATAAAGAGGAGTATATATAAGAAGAAGAAGAATACTGTTAAGAATGCAAAACGCTATTATTAAGAAGGACTTTTGCATGATTCTATAGTCAAAACGTAGAACCATAAAAAGCCATTTCATATCGAAATGGTTAAAGGATTGTATTGGTTTCAGACGTCAAAGAAGAAGTCGCTGTTAGAGCGTATGGCTGAAGAGAAAAGACTGCAAATGGAAAGTGGCTCAATGGGAGGGTCGTACTTCGTGGTTCAATTACCAGATGGTACCACAGAAAAGAGATTAAAAGTAAAATTCCTTAATAAATATACTAATATTTGACGACACGTTTGGTCTAGTGGCTATATTAATCCTAGCTGTTAACCAAACGGTCGCGGGTTCGAATCCCGCTAGGGGCAAATGTTTATGTGTCAACATTTTACCTTTGTACCTGAGTCATGGATGTATTGTATTTATAATATGTATGTATTTACAAAAAAAAAGTAATCTATGTAGTATATCAACTGTCTAGTATCCATAATACAAGCATTAGTTGCTTAGTGTGGAACTAGATGGTGCTGCGTGGAATATTTATTAATAGTCAATGCAAAATAATTTCTTTTTAAAAAGTATAGCCAAACCATGTGATTATTATTAGTTTAAATTGCACACTTTGTTTTTAACTTCTTTGTACTCTTGTAAATACAGAAACAACAATGGAATAGAACCGTGGACTGGGTATAGACTTATAAAGGAATAATGTATGATAAAAATTCCAGGCACCACTGAACGCAGAACCTGGTGTTCACTCCTCTCTGAATCTGGAAGCCTTCGCTCGTGTGCCCACTGTGCCCAATATTTCTGGAGTGCCCACTGTTCCTGCGTTACCTCCTATTTCAGAAGCAAAAATGGTCAAGAACACCCAAAGAGTGAAAAAGGTATTTAGGTTCTTACAAATTTAAGAATATAAGAAAGTATTTTGACAGTGACGTAATATTATGACCTATATTTTTGGGGAATACAGAACGAGGAGTCGGTTGGGCAACAGACATCATCTGGTCTAATGTCTCGCAACGTGTCATCGCCTGCTTTTTCAGTCAACAATCCAGGCCTTCCCAAGAACGGCTCCGTACCTTTCTTCGATCGCCAGCCCAAGCACACTGTCGCCGACAGGTTAGCAACTAGAAATTACATTTATTCATCATTGATATACAACAACAATTTAGCAATAATATCATTCAGAAAAATTACACTTGCCAAGAATGTTAGTGGTCTAAAATCCCTAAATACCTATACTTATCACTCACCAGCAATATTACACACCAACTATGTATATCACAAAATACATACATCACTCATCAACAGTATCATTTATAACATTTAACTTCGCCAGCAACATCACTGACCATTCATCCTGAAATATACCACAAAGGAATCGCACCTGCGTTATTACCTATCTAGGTAATAACTAATAATGGAGTTTAGGTGTAAGGAAGCTGCGCAAAATGGCACAAGCCTGGGGTTTGGATATTTCATACTACATGTACGTTGATCAAGATTCTCGATCAAGATCAAGAATCTTGAACAACTTTTTAAAATTTCTTTTATCATTTATTTTTTCGGTTTTCAGATTCAAGTCATCTTTGGCTGCGATTAAAGCATCGTCAAAAGCTTCCATGAACAGTCAATATAGAGACGTAAGTTGTTATTTACATTAATATATTATTTTCAAACATTTTATATAAATAGGTACCAACAGCACAGTAAACTGACATTAAATTTTTATTTACTTTTTATTTATTAAATTCCAATTCCTTTCCAATTTCCTTCCAATTCGAGAATTACATATTTTTAATTCTAGAATTAAAATTAATTACACAGAATTTTGAGAAAACTTCAATTATAATATCAAATGTGGAAAGATTTTAATGCTACCAGCCTCGAAATAATATACCTTTGCAAACCAGTGACAGCTTACAAAAATACAAATTGAATTACTCTTTGATTTACTTTAGACGATGATTTATTAAATAAAAATAGACATTTTGGGTCAAAATTACGTATATCATTTGCTTGGAACAATAAATTTACACAGTAGGTAAGTAGGTACCTACACGAATACTTTATGCATTAATTGAGTGAAGTTGAATTGTGTATATTACAAAGTTGTGTCGGTCGTAGGGTGACGTGGAGAGCATGATGCAATCGAAGATGTCGGTGTCAGGGGGTCGGGAGGCGCGTATGGTTCGACCTATGTCGCGCAAGGACATCTTCTACTCGGGCTCCGTGCTGAACCTACCTCAGTACCAGAGCCAGAAGTCACTACAAGGCTACCGAAATTCCGTACTGAGTCTACCGCACAGTCGCCACACAGGAGACTTGGAACGCCACGAGGAGCAAAAAGACCTGTGCCCGTGTCTACCGAACTCATTCAAGTCTGTGCTGGGGTCGATGCTGGACGTATCGTTGCTGCGCGACCCCGCCTTCATGCTCATCGGCATCTCCAACATGTTCGGCATGGCGGGACTCTACGTGCCATTCGTGTACTTGGTCGACGCTGCCACACTCAGCGTAACGTTCACTTTTACCTTTAATCTTTTACTATAAGGATACAGAATAGAGAAGGGAGTTAGAAATGGCATTTGTGCACAGGGTGTGGAGGCGTCGCAAGCGTCGTTCCTGCTGTCTATCATCGGTATCACTAACACAATAGGACGTATAGCGTGCGGGTGGATGGCAGACTTCCCGTGGATGGATGCGCTACTTCTCAACAACATATGCCTGGTCATTGCAACGGTCAGTCCTAATAAGTATATTAAATATTCTCATTCCTAATATGCAGGGTGTAACAAGGGGATTCGTCTAACTAAAGAATCAGATTGATAGAAACCTTGGTTCTGTACTATTAATGTTATGTGATTTTCATTGGTTCAAAAGTTATTTTTATTTTAGTAAATTCAAACAACTTTAGATTTCAGATAAATTTCAGACAACTTACTGTTATTTTAAGTTAAATTATTAAGCTGAGAATTGTAACACAAAATACAAAGTAGGTCTACCATAACCATAACCAAATGTAAAAAGCAATGACTGTACATAGGTATCATTCATTCCACATAATCAAAAGCAATTTCTAATAAAATTTTATTTAACACATTAGTATTATGTATCTTATGCATTTTTCTCAGATGGGAACTCGTTTACCTACACATTTGTTTCAGATATCTGTTGTGGCAGCCCCTTTCTGTTCCTCTTACGCGGCGTATGTAGCTGTCGCCGTTGCTTTTGGAATTGCCATTTGTAAGTAAAATTAGCTCTGATATAAGGTAAGAAATAGTACGGAGAGCCGAAGGCCGCTGGAGCTGGAAGGTTCTCGAGTAGAGGCCACGGACCGACAAGCGCAGCTTACGGCGTCCAAAGTGGACAGACGAAGGGTCATGGGTCGATGGTGGATTCAGGTTTCTTCTGACTAGTCCTATTGAAAAATTATGGCTTTATTCCAGCAGTGTACGTCTTACAGCTGAGATTAAGATGATGAGTAAATTACCGTTGAATTGGTATCATAATAATTTATATCGAAAATTTTAAAAAATTGGTATAATTTAGGCCCAGATGTTTTTTGTAGTGCTTCATTTAAGAATGTACAATTTAGCTCCAGATATACACAAGTCCATTATTTAGTTTTTCATGATTACTTTTGTTATTTAAACGAATAGCGGGATACATATCGCTGACATCGATAATCCTGGTGGACCTGCTGGGGCTGGACCGGCTGACCAATGCGTTCGGTCTGCTGATTCTGTTCCGTGGCGCAGCAGCCTTCGTGGGTTCGCCTTTAGCAGGTGCCATGTACGATGCGACGCATAATTATGATGCCTCCTTCTATATGGCAGCCACTTTCTTCCTCATCTCCAGCTTCGCCTCCTTCGCGGCTCCGCGGTTTCGAAGGTGAGCCTTATTCATTTCGAAAACTTTCCGTTGACATCATGTAAGTTTTACAGACTTTTTACAATCTTGTAAGTTTTTAGAATCTTGTAAATTGCCTCTGTAACTCTTTTTTTTACTACAGGCTCTGTAACTTTTACCCCTTTTATGGGCACCGCTATGATGTGTTCTTTACACAACCATGTGAAAATTTAAAAATTTAGTTTTCTTTAAAATTACCATGCATTAAAATTTATCAAAATTTAGAACATGAATTTTATCCAAAACCGTATGGCATCTTCAAATATCTCTAGTGACCCTTTGTTAAACATTTGTTCTATAACTATTTCAGAAAACAGGAGGAGTCGTTTCAACCGGTGGATGTTTTGACTCCCATTGACGAGGATTTGGAGGAAGGAGGTGAGGAGGACCCTGAAGACTCTCCCATAACTATGGGAACTGCTTTGGCTCCTGCCACCTCCCCACAGTTTCCCACCTCCCTATCCTTGGCTTCCCAATGAATACTCTCAAAAAGAAAGATGGTGCACTTCTTTCTTTCAAAAAGACAGAAAGAAGATTGTGCACTTAGTACTTGTTGTTCTCTTTCACATTTTCACAGGGTTGAGTATGCATAGGATAAAAAATAAAATAAAAAAACGATTTTATACACACCTTCAGTGTTAATAGTTTAAAAGTTCGAGAAGTCGTTTATTTATTACAAATAGAATTAATATTTTAAAATGATCTCATGATTTGGATAGCCTATTAAAGATTTCTTGAACTTTAAAACTTTGTTTTAATATTAAAAAGGTTAATTTTTAAAATAGAAATAGAAGGGCACGTTTGAGAAAATGAAAGTGTGAGTGATATTTTTAAAATTACTATGATGCGTACAATAATTTCCGCAGGTGGCGTTCTGGATAAAAATAATAAAAATAACAATTTGATTATTTTTTATTATTAAAATAATAATACGCAATCATTGACATTTCTTATTCTTATTCAAAAACTGTGTCTAAATTAAATAAACTTTTTGTAATTTAGAAATAATTAGAGTATGTTATGTCTTCTTATTTAGATATTTAAAAAAAAATATCTTACTTATTGTGGGCTGTGAAATAATAATTACTTCCTCAGTGAATTTAAATCGCAATACGATGTTTTTATTTTTATGTCCAATATTTTGGTCTTAATAATATTAATGTTATATTATGTCGAAACTTTAAATTTATTTTATAAAATGTGTATTTAAGCAAGTAGTAATATCGAGCTTATTGTTATAACGTAAAAGTTATGAAAAAGTAATTTATTGTTTAAATAATAATTTTATAAGATACACATAAATATTGGTGTCATTTAGAAATTAATTTCTTAAATTATAATGTACATCAATTAATTATGTCTTATAATTTATATACCTATTTATATATTAGTCGCTATCAGCCTCTGTCTTCTAACGTTAGACATTTTACGTAAGGTAACAAAATTGATGTTTAAAAAGAGATTATTGTTTGAATTATAAATAAATGCGAGTAATTTAATAGATTAAAATAAGAATATTTTTTTAAAGTAAATAAAATTAAGTTATTTTACAAACACGGAATAGAACTAATTATTTAGTAATTGTTTTATTTATTTTATGGATTATTTTATAGTTATTGTTTAGCTTTATGTGAAAATTAAAACCTATTTCGGTTTTACTACATATTTTTTTTTTTTTACGTTATGTTGATATATTTTTTAAGCAATACCTACCAATTAAGGTAATTAGTAAAATATGCTTACTTTTACACTGATTTCTTTTTTACAGTTATTTCTCATCTCATTACTTACTATTTAGTATAGCGAAAGGTAATAGTGACTTAGTTAATTTCTTCTGTTTTATATTTGTTTAAATAATTTTATATAAAGCGTTTACGTCAACAATTATGTAATAATTCATTATATTATGTACGCCATATGAAAATTGGTTTAATTTCTAAGATTTACAAAGTTTTATTCTAACTTATTGTTTAGAATATCAATATAATTTTAAAAAGTGATTTATCAATGTTATAATAAAAATTTATAACTATGTTTTATTTCTTACATTATTTTGGTTTTAATCTATTGTCATATTGAGATGTAAATGCGATGTCATTTCACAATTCCTATAACACAAGCAAATCCACAGGTGTTAAACATGCGCTGCCGACCATAGTAGGATTAAGGAAGCGATGGAGTAATAAAATTATTTAAATTAATAATTATTTTGGATATATTATTTAAAATTTAAAATAATAAAAATAAATCTTAAATTTCGCATTTATCCGATACAAAACGATCGTCCCTGAACAAGGTGAATATCACTTTGTGGCAACTACTGAAAATGCGTCAGTCAGGCGGGGCCGGTTGCCAGGAAAGTACCATCCGCATATCGTGCGTCGCGATTTCTTCTCTTGTCTCGATTTTGTTTTCTTTACATCAGACCACCATGCTTGGGCACTACTGTTGTGAATACTGGTTTTTGAGAACAAAACCTAGACCAAAAAAAGTGATGAAAAATTAAAAAAGTGATTTTTACTAAAGACTAAAAGTGATAGGTATGTATGCGTAGTATGCATAGTTTTGTGATGACAAGTTGATGATGTTTTTAAGGTTATATTTTTTATGATCAAAATATAATCAAAGATTAATAAGTCATTTAATTATAAATTAACTTTCTGCTGCAATTATTTCTAAGAATAGCGCCTTTCTGACCTTTTCTGAAACATGTTGTTTATATATCGTATCACCAAACATTAAATAACGAGAACATTACTGCGTTTGATATAACTCCAAGGATGTATGCAATATTTCCATTCCATTTTCGCATAGATATTTGTTTGTAAAGTTAATCTCAGAAATCAAGAGCGGTGCTACTCACTAGATTACAACTTCATATAAGTATTGTATTAATTCTCAGTTCTTTCTTAGATGTCATTCAGCGAATTTTCCAGATAATATATTATTTTCTTACTTATTACGATTCAATTAATGGACTAATGCCTTTCATGACCAGCTCACTTAGCTCAAACCTTTGTTGAATGTTTAATGGAACAGATTGCAAAAAAGAAAGAGAAAAAAAAAATACAATTCCAAATAAGTACAAAAACAGTTTAATTCGCAATTTTTTCTAATTTCTCTGTTAAAATGTATTTTTTATTAGTTTCAATCAGTTCGATGTTAGATTCGTTATCGCCAGTCGCCGGTAGACTATAACGTAGGTAAATCTTCATGAAATTGACAAAATCCATTTCACGACTATATTCACTGAACAAAGAATGTATAGAGCTATGAAATTGAAAATTAAAACCTCTATTAATTCTAAAGTACATCAGTGCTAAAGTTCTTTCGGATTAAATCCCACATAAAGGCGACACTATTTTTAAATCAAGAAGCCCAAAAAATTACAGTCCTGCAAATTTAAAAGTAACCTATGAGTTAAGTAGGAGTTAAGAGTTAAGTACTTATGAGTTAAGTAGGGAAGTAATATCTCTTTTCATTATTTTACTTCTCCTTTAATTAATTAATTATTAATTAAACATTATTAACAACTATAAACTTTCAATAGTTACACTCAATAGTTTATTAGTTATCTTAAATTGTTAGTGCAAACGAATGAAATTTTTAGTAGAATCACAAACGAATATTCTTCTTACATAAAATGTAATTTATATTTTATACAAAAATGTTAAGTTGATTTGTGTATGTTTCAAAAACTCGTGAATGGTTAGACCGTTTTTTATTTCGGTTATTTTCACATATGGAAAGAAGGATAACCGGGGAAGGTTTTTTTTATCTAAAAATTGCACCCAGAGCGAAGCCGGGAGCGGGTCGCTAATTATTATATAAATAAATGTTTTGATAATATATTTTGTCATTATAGCCAATTTTATCGATTTCTGTTAAATCAAATAAAAAAGGAAATACTTTAATTGCTGTTCGTCGTTATCAAAATTGTTATTTAGGATATAATATGTGTGATATGAATTATCTACTTTCCGACCACAACCGGCTTAATTTTCAGCCGAAGTAGACGAAAACTGAACTATTATCTAATATTTTGTGTAAATTTATTTTATTTTTGCGTTGATATGGTAAGTAGATTTTTTATTACCAATATTTTAATTATATTTATGGATTTGTATTGTACAGACGTAAAAGTATTGTATTAATTATAATGAACAAATTTTCTCGGAGAAAAAAAAATAGATTTGAAGACTGGAGTGTAGTTGTAAGGTCATGTGTATTCCAAGTGCTGCTAATTCGCGGTAGAAACATTCTGTAAACAGAATTTACAAATTTATGTTACAGAATAGTCTGTTCTGTGCCCAATTCAAGCAGCATCCTACTAATATTATGAATGCGAAAATTTGTCAGGATGGATTTATGGATGTATGGATGGATGTTTGTTACTCTTTTACGCAAAAATGGCTGAACGGTTGGCACACGTAAGGTTTATTGATACCTGGATTAACATATAGGATACTTTTTATTCTGGAAAATTCTTAGTTTTCCGAGGGATCGTCTAAAAATATAAAAAATTGGGCGCCATTGTCGTCATAGCAATAAAGATGTCAGACGTTAAATTTTTAATATATTTTCTTTTTCGACGCGGACGAAGTCACGGGCACCAGATAGTCTAGAATAAAGTAAGGTCTTATATTCTTCTCAACTTTATTTTAAAGTAAAATAGCGCGGAATACTTAAAGTTATCTATAATATATTAAATTTCGTTTTCACTGGAAATAAAACAAAAATAAGGTTTTAATTTTAATCAAACAAAATCATATCTTTTTAATATCTTAACGAGAATAATATGTTTGGTAATCTGAACTATTTGAAAATTCTGCTTTATAAATACAAAAACATTTTACACTAGTTTAAGATCATGGCCTCAGCATAACAGTCATCACCAGGTAGACATTAACTCGAAACTTGGCACTTTATCAATAACAAAACAAACAGTCAAATCATTATACAATGCCGATTTTGTATTTTCTATAGCGACAATAGTGACCAAAGTGCTACTAACCTAATAACATCTACTGAAAATACCAAAAAATCTAGAATGCCTTGGTTTTAAAAAATTCTCGCCCGTGTTCCACCTAACCCTGCTAAATTATCCCTACCAATAGGGATACCAATACCAATATTTTCGAAAATTCAAAAAATATTATACAGTCGCATTGATAAGATAAGTGTTTTAAGAACTATTAAAATATCCAAATATTCGTGTCAAACTGATTAGATGCATTTTGTAGATAAACACAACTAAAAAATTATTCTTTCAATCAATACTACACATTAGTTTCCTCGTGTATACTTAATCAGAAAATAATATTAAAGACAAAAATAATGACAACTTGAAAAGTAATATGAATAAGTACATTATTTCAAAAGCATTGTCATCAATCCTCTTCGTTTTCACTTTGATGCCTTAAAATACTTGTTTTAAATGAATTTTAAAAGTACCAACCTGTTTAAGACGAAAGAATATTAAAAACATAAACATTATAATTATATTGATTACAGACTGAAAGAGAAACAACCTATGAAGAAGGAGCCAGACTGACAATGGAAGGAACAACTGCTGACGCCGATGATGATGAAGATAATGACTATGGTACCATCCCTCCTCCACCTGATGGAGGGTATGGTTGGGTTATTGTATTCGCCTCGTTTATGTGCAACCTTATTGTAGACGGTGTAGGGTATAGTTTTGGTATATTTCTGCCTGAATTTGTGAATTTTTTTGGTGAAGGCAAAGGGACAGTTGCATGGGTTGGAAGTATTCTATCTGGAATGTTATTTTCAACAGGTAAGATAAAAATCAAATAACGATTACACCACTTTCTCAATTCAACTTTTAACTTCATCAATAGTCGCGTTACGAATATTACTTAAGCATTGACTTCTTCTTTTAGTAAAAGGTTATTGATTTGGCTAATATTTCTTACGGATGGATATACATGGAACTATTTAAAACTAATGGTGTTTGGACTAACTTTGCACTAATTTTGGAAATTTATGTATGCGTGTAACATTTTGATCCTTTTGGTATTTTATTAAACTTTAATCCTTGAAAATTAAATTAGATAAATTGTAGACTTATTTATCAAGATCGGAGTTTTCGCAAATTTATCTAATAAATCTGCACTTACATATCGCAACATTATTTATTCCACCAAAATAAAAAAAAAATACCCGGGATCCCGTTCGAACTTAACTACGGTTATTTCCACTGTTTTATAAGGTCGACCTACGTATATGACATAATTATATATTTGTTCAAAATACTCTCCTTCTTGATGCATGATGATGACACAAAAACCTTCCTAAATACATATAAACAATTAGGCGTACTTGAAGTTGAAGTTGAATGATGATCAACAACGTCTTGCTGAATAGTATCAACGTCAGTCAATCAATTAGTATCAACGCAAAAATATTAAAATCGCACTTACTTTTACACTATTAAAGATATTAAAGCCGTTCGTTGGGTCTTGAATCTTATTATGTCATCTTCAGGTCCGATAGTATCGGCGCTGTGCAACAAATTCGGCTGCCGAGCGGTGTGTATCGCCGGATCCTTAGTGGCAGCGCTTGCCTTTATTCTGTCTACGTTTAGCAAAAGCGTTACTATGATGATGCTTACCTATGGACTAATGGGAGGTAAGTGATTCAGAATTGTATTGTCTGGCGTTCTTAGTCCAATGTCATTTGTATCTAAGCCTGCCGATGCCGAGTCTACAATCAAGAGACGTTCTATGAAAAACAAAGTTTTTGACTTTCATATTCATAACATGACTTAGTTAAGTTAACTTAGTTAAAAGATTCCAGCTTGGATATAAAATGGCGAACGAGACTTTTATTAGAGGTTTTAGAATCCCTTACGAGTATTTTTTAGTTCTAACTAAACTTGTAATTTTATCGCATAAACTCGGCTTTTTTCCAGGTATTGGCTTCGGTATGATTTATTTGCCTTCGGTAGTCGCTGTGGGCTACTATTTCGAGACCCGTCGCTCACTCGCCACGGGAATTGCAGTATGTGGGACAGGTGTAGGAACATTTACTTTGGCGCCACTAGCCACTATATTGTTAAGGGAGTTCGGCTCATGGCAAAGTGCGAATCTCATATTGGCTGGTTTAATATTGAACTGTGCTATATTCGGTGCCCTAATGAGGCCGCTCGTGTATCCGAAGGTAAGTTTTTTAAAATTAAGCTTCTATGTGAAAGTTATCGTCTTAAGCGATAAGTAATATGGGAGCGACTTAAGCGAATGCGGAAATCACTTACTATCAATTATGTACAACAGTGATAAACAATTAAATATAAAATGCAATTACATACTCACATAATCTTAAGATAAAACGATGTTATTTTCAGTCATCGCGGAAAAAGCCGTTGTTACAGCGAATGGCAGAAGAGAAAAGAAGGCAAATGCAACGTGGATCTATTGGAGGGTCATACTTTGTGGTACAATTACCAGACGGCACTATGGAGAAAAGATTAAAGGTATAATATTTTGCTGATATTAAAAAATATATGTACTAAAATGTGGAATTATTACCACAACTTTACCATTTAAAAAAACAACAAAGCCAGTAAAAAGAAGGACACAAGGAGAGGCTCTATCTCTTCTGATACTAAGGGGTTCATATCCGAGTAAGGACGAGGAAAGGACGCTGTGTGGAGTAAAAAAATAAGAAGTATTCTTTGCGTAGTTAGTGCGAAAAGGAGGTATATAAAAGGTACCCTTCAAACGTGATGGAAAACGGAACTCTAAATAGTAGTTTTTCTAAGAGGGGCGCAGAGTTAATATGATTATGAAGAATCCTGAACATAACATACAATCCAGAAATTTACGTCTGTTGTGTAATGAGTATATATTGAATCCAGTCAGTCTTTCCATATAATTAGAGTAGGTTTATATATATATATATATATATATATATATATATATATATATATATATATATATATGAACATATATATGAACATTTTATAGTTTATATGTGAACATTTATTTTACTGAACTTAGTCATTTATGTATATTTATATTTATATTTGATATAGTACACAAACAAGTTGCAATTAAATACTTAAAATCTATAAATTACATATGTATGGATAATTATCTAAATCCACACAATTCTTTTGCTGCTCTGACCATTGGCAGCAATTAATAAGTATTTGTAATGTTATAATCACCCTCAGCTATAAAGAAATGATGTTTGTTACCTATTCTAGGTACCACTGAATATAGAACCAGGCGTACACTCTTCCCTGAACCTGGAGGCATTGCATCGTGATCCCACTGTACCCAATATGCACGGCGTTCCCACTGCATCTATGTTGCCTACCATTAAAGAAGTTAAAACTATCCAGACTACCAGCGCAGATAAAAAGGTTTTAATGGATTACATACAAAAGTTTAATAACTTTAATGTTTTTATGCTTATAAAGTTAGTTAGGGCAAAATTGACAATTTAAACATACATATAAAGCAGTAAACTAATAATGTTAAACTATTAAAACAATCATTGTAATTTGTGAGTTCAGAACGAGGAGTCGCTTGCGCCGCAGACGCAAATGGGTCCGATGTCTCGCAATGTTTCCTCGCCAGCCTTCTCTGTGACCGCCCCAGGCCTGCCCAAAAATGGGTCCGTACCCTTCTTCGATCGCCATCCTAAGCACACGGTCACTGACAGGTTAGTTTATACAAAGAATTATCACATATTCCAATTCTAACTATATAACATAACTCGCCAGTAGCTAATTTCCGTTGCCCTTCTGGGCTTACTACTTTTACCAGCAATATTACACGTTTACTTAACAACAATAACGCATACCTATAATATTACTCATAAGAAATATCATTCACTGACAACATCTAAAAGCAATCGCCCCTTCCATGCAGCAATATCATGAGTTTAGAATTTGCCAATATTTTTCATAGTATTTATGTTTGTATTTTTATTTAAACGGTGAAAACTTTACCAACTCATACTTTTTGGTAATTCCTCTCGTGTATAATTTTTATCACGTTTCAGATTCAAATCGTCATTAGCTGCAATTAAAGCATCGTCTAAAGCTTCCATGAGCAGTCAATACAAAGATGTAAGTTGTTATTTACAAGAGCATGTTCTTATACATTTTAAAAAATATTCCAAAAAATGCCAAGTTGCTAGTATACGGCCAGTAGGTACATTTTGAATTACTTCTTTATTTACTGCATAGTCTAAAAGGCCAAGATTTGCATTTAAATTTAGATCCCAGAAAAAAATGGCTTCTACATTATTTAGTTACGTTTTTTAAAAAAAATTCAATGTATAAGATAAACAATTTAGTGACTTACGAATGTAGTTTCTTAATAATATACCTACCTACTCTTAATATATAATCGTACCTACTAATGAGTATAAACTAAAAGATATGCTACAATATGAATGAAGTGTTGACTCTGTCAATAACAATTTCTTTTATTGATACATAAATATTTTTAATTAAAATTACTTTGGAATAGTTTCGTTCTTGTTGAAAACTGTTTTTATATTGCAGTCAGATTTTGTATGTAAACTTTGCAAGCACGTGAATTCATTTTTAATCTAATATGAAATAGACATCCTTGAACTTTGTTGCCACTCACACATGCCACTGCCGATTTACCATGGCAAGTCGCCAGCTTCTAATATTTGCTGGTGTTGCTTTAATTGTTTGTTATATTTCTAATTAAGATCCAATTATTTTTACGTTTTATTCCGTATTCGTTCTGGAAACAACATATAGCATTATCAGGTCAGGTCAAATCAATCAGGTGAAGGTAATCAAACGGTAAATTGTTTGTTTAAATTTAATAATATCAAACATCTGTGAAATTTATCCATCATCATAAATTTTATACGTGCAATTTGTGGGTCAACTATGCGAAGGAAACGAACAATGGTCTTGCGAATCCAGTACAAAAATGTAATCTCCTTTCTTCAGATCACCGGTCGAGAGTACTACCGGTTTTTCAATTTTCATATCTTTGTCGGTTGTAGGGTGACGTGGAGAGCATAACGCAGTCGAAGCAGTCGATGTCAGGTGGTCGGGAGGCGCGCATGGTGCGGCCGATGTCGCGCAAAGACATCTTTTACTCGGGTTCAGTTCTGAACCTGCCGCAGTACCAGAGTCAGAAGTCGTTGCAGGGTTACCGCAATTCCGTGCTCAGTCTGCCGCACAGTCGCCACATGGGCGAATTAGAGCGCCAAGAGGAGCAGAATCTGTGCTCGTGCCTAGCGCTGCCAAACTCAATCAATTCGGCGCTGGCGTCGATGCTGGACGTGTCGCTGCTTCGCGATCCCGCCTTTATGCTCGTCGGCATATCCAATTTGTTCGGCATGGCGGGACTCTATGTGCCCTTCGTGTACCTCGTCGACGCTGCCAGACTGAATGTAACGTTCACTTTTACCATTAATCTTGAACTATTATGGTTTTAGAGTAGAAAAAAAAAAAGTTAGAAACGGGCGTATGTGCAGGGCGTGGAGGCGTCGCAAGCGTCTTTCTTGCTATCAATCATCGGCATCACAAACACAGTCGGGCGTATAGCGTGCGGATGGGTGGCTGACTTCCCCTGGATGGACTCTCTGCTGCTAAACAACATCTGTCTCGTCATTGCAACGGTTGGCTTACACATGTATATCACTATTTAACCTATAGCCCATTTTATGTAATAATACATTACTTAAATTTATTGATGTTTTTTCCTCATGAATATGTATTCATGAGAAATCCTTGAACTTTAGCCAATGTTGGCCTTAGTATATTCTATTAATTAAGGATACTACATCAAAACTAATCTAAACCAGATATGTAGGCACTTAATTTTAATATATAAAATTACAGCACCTAAGAGTATAAACCCTACAAGCACCTATACTATAAAGTCTTTACAACGAATGATCAACAACGGATTGCCGTTGTTTAATAAATAGTTAATTAAAGTTATCAAAGGACAACTATTGACTTATCAATCTTGAATAATAATTTCTGTTAGGAATTCATATATTTAACATATTTGTTTAGATATCCGTTGGGCTGGCGCCGTTCTGTAACTCGTATGCGGCGTACATAGCTGTGGCCATTGCCTTTGGAATTGCTGTTTGTAAGTGGTACCGATTTGTTTTACTCTACGGCATTTGTATTAATTAAGGTCGGCAGACAGGATGACGGTCCACTTGATGGTAGGTGGCTACCGTCACCTATAACACAAGCAACACGATAGGTGCTGCAAGTGCGCTTTCGACTACAGTAGGATTAAGGATAAGGAATTTAGAAGGCATAGGGGAAATGGGCTCTGTCATCCCTTGCCGCCGAAACACAACATCACACATGCTGTTATATCGCGATGGTCTTCTGTAAGGGGGTGGTTACTGCCGCCAGACGGGCTGCCCAAATGACTGCGAAATGTTATACAACAAAGTAATATAACATGTTATGTATTTAATTTGGACGCACCTTAAGGAATAAAACAACAAACATGTAAACTTGCATTATCCGCTTAAATTTGAACGAATAGCGGGATTCATATCGCTGACGTCAATCATCCTGGTGGATCTGCTGGGGCTGGATCGTCTGACCAATGCTTTCGGGCTGTTGATCCTGTTTCGTGGCGCAGCGGCCTTCGTGGGCTCGCCGCTGGCTGGGACTGTCTACGACGCCACCCAAAGCTACGACGCCTCCTTTTACATGGCGGCTGTCTTCTTTCTCATCTCCAGCCTTTCCTCCTTCGCGGCACCACTATTCCGCAGGTGAATTTCCATGTCTTTGGCGACTTTCACTAATATTACTTCAGTAATTTCTTAAATTTTTTATTTATTCGATTTTGATTTAGAGTTGAAAGAATTAAATCACCTAAAAAGTTAATGTTAATTTAGTTAAGTGTAAGTGAAGTGCCTCTCTTAACCATTTATTTATTTCATTTATGTCCAGTTAGAGCTGTTACCGAGATATGAAAAATATATTTTTCTATCTCTAACGATCCAAAAGTAAACAGTATAAATAATTTTGTTGTCCAAAAACCTCAAATTACACTTGCAATGTTGATTTTCAGGAAACAAGAGGAGTTCATCCAGCCGTTGGACGTTTTGACACCCATCGACGAGGATTTGGAGGAAGTAGATGAGGAGGATCCCGAAGACACTCCGATCACTATGGGAGTCCCACACTCTCCGTCCTCACCAGCTTCTAATGAACGCACTCAAAGGGAGAGCGTACTCTAGCACCAGGTCTTGAAATAATACCAACATTTCATCACTTTTTTATCCCGAAATTTCCCATTTGATAAAGTGCTAAATAAGTTATTCCTGGTAAGCCTGGGGATCTTACTCTATAACCAACTGGTATTCACCTGTATAATTGGTTGCCACACATGTTTATGTGCGAGCATTAAACATTAATGCTTGTTTTAAGGTCTTGTTTTAAGAAAATAAAAATAAATAAAATACTTATAACTCTATATGAACTAAATATACGTATATAGTTCATATAGAGTTAATATTTTTAAGTGATCTCATGATTTGGTTACGAAAAATATACGTATACGAAATGATTTCTTCAAATTATAAACTGCTTTAATAGTTTAAGCATGTAATTTTATAAAAACAATACAAAGTAAGCGTGTAAATAAGTAGATACATTGGAGAAAATAGTTAAGTTGATAAGACATTGAAATGAGTTAGTTCTATGGAAAATGTTTATATGTTTAATTCCGTCAAATTTCAATCGTAATAAATAAACTTTCTTTTTACAATATTTTTTGTTTATATTATATAAAAACAAGTGCCATTTTGTTTATTACGATTGCGTATAGCTACATAAACTTTTGATTTTTCCAACAATAAACAACCTCTTTAATATGACTACCGAGATTGTTATGCAAAATAAGTAGATGTTCTGTATAATGAATTTTCAAACAGTGGGGTAATGTGGAAAAGTATCGCTACTGGTAGGGATAAGTGGAAAAAGAATTCCATTTATCCCTACCTATGGGATAGGGATATGTGGAACGGGCGAATTTAATAATTTAATGTAATGAGTACCAAAATAATTCTTGGCTTTACTTTACCATTGCTGTGTTACCTACAGCACTCATACTCGTAGGTGCTGGATCTTTCTATATAGGTACTTAAGTAAGTATAAAATAAAGACGTTACACCATCATTATTAAATCGACGGGACCGATTTTTATGATCATTGACTTGTTGTGTTTGTTTTCACCCTGAATAACGGAATTTGAAATATTCACGAAAAAAATATGGTGAATAAAATTCATTTTCTCATACATTTTGTATGTAAACTGTTCAATAGAGCGCCTACCAATACTTAAGGTGTTAGATCGTTGCTATAATAATTTAGAAGGAGTCGATTATTCTTAAATGGATTCTAATTTTTAAAGCATTACAATAATCTGCAATTTAAGGCTTTTAGGGAAAATAGAGAAACCTCCAATCGACATCCCATCTTTCCGTCTTTTGTTTAACAATAATTCACAATTTTTTTTTTAATTACTTGTAAGGGATTGACCTCAATCTCAGCTAATTGTAAGTAAAGATGAGGTCAAAGCAGGAGTTCGCTTGGCCGTTAATAGCCTATTTACACTATTCTTGAAGAGGTCTAAGTTGTATTTTTCAAAGAACACTGAAGATGAGAGAAAATTCCATTCCCACCAAAGAAAAGTAGACGCAAAGCGCTTTGTGCGAATGGGTAGTATGTCCACAATGTAAGGGTGAATATCCTCTACGCCTACAGTCGGAATTATTTCGATTCGGAATATCGATTCGGGATTCCGACTGTATATGGCGGCTCCAAGTATGGATTTACTGCGTTCGGAATCCCGAAACGATATTCCGAATCGGTCATCGGACTATTAGGGTCGCTATGTAGCGACCCTAATAGTCCGATGACCAAAAGAAGATGGAGGAACTTCATCACCTAATATCCACTCTATTCTTTGGGATATAAAATTAGCGCTACGCCACAGCGTTCTGCTGTTTTAAACTGGGTGCAACGTCTGGCCGTTTCTTTTTTGAACCACTTCACTTTCCTGAATCACTTTTTTGAATCGTGAATTATTTCACGGTGGTCTTCTACAAGGAAATCGTGCCGTTATCGGCACAAGTGCTTTAGTATTTCAATAAATTAGAAGAGGCTACCAGGGCCATCCCCTATCTATTCTATATACCGAGTCTATTCTTATAACCTATCAAGGTTGTTCCTAAACCGTCAGCCACCTTTATAGGCGACATCGCATCTTTAAAATGAAATCCACACATTAAGAGAAATATCTACAAATTAAGATATATCTAGGCTATAGATCCGTTGTATTTTTTATACATTCATATTCTATTATTGGATACTAGCTGTTGCACATGACTTCGTCCGCGTAACTTTATAAAATGTAGCCTATGTTACTCGCTGATGATGTAGCTTTTTATAGTTGAAATATTTTTTAAAATCGGTCCAGTAGTCTTTGTGTTGATTCATTAAAACAAAAATACAAATATTTTCTATATATAATATAAGTATAGATTGCCTTTTTGGCCAAATAGACAAGACTATTCGGTTAACTAACGTCACTGATATTATCATATCAGTCTATTTGCGTTTCAATGGCGCAGACGTGCACAACCGCGCGCCGGTGCAAGCCTCGATGAACCAGGGCCTTGACCGATTTACCCACTCCATTGGAAAAATCTTCAACTATTTACACAGAACCTTTAGAAAAATGCATGATGTGATCGTTTACAGACGAAAGTATCAATTTCAATTGCATGTCAACCATCATTTAAGCAGTTATAATTTGTACCTTGGCAAGAAAAATTAAGGCGTAAGGAAATACAATAACCACCCGCTTACAGAAGTCCACCGTGAAATAACAACACGTGTGCTGTTTGTGTTTCGGTGAGTGTACACAAATGTACACAAATCAATTAGATATAAGTATGCCAGCCATAGAGAATCCGTGAGGAGCTGTGCTGACAACGGCGGCTATCGTCATATTCATAATCAAAGGCATACGGAGTTATTGGACTACTCGCGGACAATTAAATCGCGTAAATCATATAAACCACTACTAAACCCAACTAACCGCAGCCCGTATTTACTTTCTGCGACATTTTACTACCTATTTAATCGGACATCTTCAAGGGATGTATCCATCCAGGGAGGTTCATCCGCCATGTCAGGCAGTAACAACGGTTGTCGACTACTATCTACTAGCTAATATAATGTATATTAGCTAGTAGATAGTAGATAGTAGATATAATATAATTGAGTATGTCCAAAAAGTAAATAAAACATACGCTATTTTACTTAAATTAATATTAATACTGTAATTGTAATAAGTTTATAGCGTAATGATAAATACATTATAATTAAATACAATGTTAGTGTAAACATATTTAAATTTTAGACAGTAAAAATTAACCACATCATATATTATATTGGATACAAAAAAAAACCTGAATATTATACAAAATAATACAAATATTTTAGGTCAGAGAAAGAAAGAAAAAAATCGGAGCAAGTCTTTTGAAATATCAAAAATTGAAATAATTAGTATACATATTAAATTCAGGTAATTTGTAATATTCAGTAACAGTAATTTTTAATACTTAATTAGTACGGTGATAATTTCAAAAATTCATAAAATTCCCTAAAATCCTCCAGCTGTGAGAAAATGTAATGTTTATTGTAATGTTCAAGGCTTTTCAGTAGTACCGATAAGACCGCTAACATAAGCAGTAAGCTGTACCTACACTTAATTGAAAAATGCCTCATTAAGTAGTTTGCCCAGTTTGTATTTTTTGTAAATAATGGTAAAACGGTAATTTTAAACTTATAAACAACCGTCTGCGTCACAGCATAAAAATATATTAAATCTGTGATTGACGTCATACTTTTTTTTGTCATAATTATCGTTTAATTTCCTTTTGTCTACTTGCTCATAAATGGAATTTCAGACCAATTATAATACAATCACTAGACAGACAGTCGTAGCAATTTTTTATGACCGTGCCTATAAGTAGTTGATGGTTTTCAATGGCAGTGCAGCGTATCGTTATAGTTACATTTTTTTTTATTGACAAATGTTTCTTTTACAAGAATTCGTCTGGCGCAAGTCTGGACAGTGTTACATCATTCTTATGCATCGCTTGCATAGTGATAGTTTTGGTTGGCACTTTTCATTGCTGGCTGCTTTCATATTGCGGTGCGTGCTTTAGTATCGATCGCGCAATTGATTGAGTCCATTGATGGTTTATTCGTTATTCATCTCTGACGAAGTCAACGGTAACTCGTGCATATATTCCATTAATATTGTAGCCGTACGTAATTCACCGGCGATTGGCAGGGGATCGTGTCTCACGATGTCATTATACAGTTGACTGCACTGCGGAATTTATTGCTTGTTATTTGATTACTGAAACATATTATTATCACATGATAAGCCATGATCTTGGACTGTGACAAATGAGGAAATGTAGGCGACGCCAAAGAGGCCTTTATAGAGCAAGTTTGTATAGCATAATAATTAAATCAATTAGAAGTAAATACCAAACTATTTATATGTAAGTAAGTTGAACTTTTTTGAAGATTAATAACGAAAGACGTAAAAGCCCGTATGCCGTTTCATCTTTTGTTAGAACTTCTTAGATAATTACTATATACTTCTATATAATTTTTATAATAAACTTTGACCCACCCTTACCACTTGTCTAACGGCCTTATCAACATGGGATCGGTTTAAAATTTGAATTAAATTTTCGCAAATTATAGTCTACAATTTAAAAAGAATCATCACAATTAATTAGGGTAATTATGGTTTTAAATATGGCCTCAAATTTGCACTCACAATAGGTTATTTACGTATTCGTGTATGCTATCCGCGAAAAATCTCCAAAAGGATATACATACAGATATAATATATAATTGTGATCTAAACTAATTTTAAGGACCTTGTAAGACCAATTTAGCTGAAGGGAAAACCTAATAAGAGGTTGATGTAATTTAGTTGTAAAATTGCGTTGCATTTCTGCTTAGTAATTTGGTCCGATAAAAAATTATCTACAATAAAACTTGACTAAACAATTTCCTGTAGGTACAGGATACTTATTTCTACTAAAAGATATATTTGCTTAAATAATATTTGAACATAATTTTTTTTTAAATTAGATAAGTAGGTATTATGTAAAATTTAAAAATATGTAAATTTCTTACTATCGCTGAATTTTAATATCACTAAACGTTATTATCACCAAAATAATCAACATAATGGTTTAAAACACTCAATGTCACAGGATGATGTTAGGGTGTCCATAAATTTTAAGGATAATACTATTAATTTATTATTTTATTTTTAAATATTAATTTAACAATGCATACACACAATAAAGTATAGCTTCCCTTACGTCGATAGGTCGTTTAATTTTAAAATATGTTTTGCAAAAGTTTTTTTTTTCTAATTACAAAATGTTTAAGATTCCTTTTTAATTGCAACCGACGGCCATAAACGTCCGCCATAAATCAATAAGTGTCCTCGTCTCTCTAATCGGAATTATTGCACGTACTACTTCCGATAAAAAGGCGTTTTCAGGAAATATAAGTCATTCAACAAGCTGTTCGTACCAGCGCAGGGCAAAGCTTCACGAATCGGCATTGTTCCGTGTCGGGCAAGGTCAGCTGGCGTAATGTTCGCTACTATTGCATCAGACGGCGCGGTCAAAGACCTTGCATTACATGCGCCGTTCATCGATAAACTAAAAACATGGTCACCGTAATATGTATTTAAGCTGCATTTTAACGGTAACTCGTCTCAAAATAAACATATTTTTTTGTTCATTATTTCCATAATGACAGGTAGGCGTTAATGGTGGCGTGTAAGTGAGGAATGCTTAAGCAAATTCCTTTATCTACTGCTTACACCTTACCCATTATTCCATTAGCTTCTCATTCCTCGTAGTTATTCGTGGTTATTAGATGACGACAATCACGTAGCGTCAAGTAGATTATTATCAGATTGTCTGCAGACATTCTAAATAAAAATAGTAAAATATTTTTATTTATATTTCTTCATAAAACATATTAAATGTTCTTTAATATATATAAAAAAATATTGTATTATATTACTTAATATTTATAATGTAAATCTGAAAAAATCTAGGCTCCTACTTTTAATTTGAATGTAGTTATAATAATATTTTTATTTATTAATTAAATCTTCATAAGTGTCTTCAAATATTTTCATTAGTTTATTATAATATATGAAACTATCCCATTCCTAATTTAAAATCTAAGTGAAAATAAGCTTAAAAATATAAGTTATGTAAAATTTATAAGGTTTATAACTGACTTAAATGAAACACTTAAAAGCATTCTAAATCTTATAAGACCTAGTAACTAGTAAATGTGTAGGATGGAGTATCGGGGAGCAAGGAAAACTTAAATAATTAATATAAGTACTCAGTGAATAAATCAGTCTCAGTAAACACCGTCATTATGGATACAGTAACGGACAAACACTACCGCGAAATATATTTGCGGAACTGAAAAGATAAGAATGGAATGTAATTGAAACGTGGCTACCCCGTAAGGTCTTTGGCACTGAGGGCGGCGTTTCAAAATGGTACAAAAAATTAAATTTGTATGGGACAGCCTGTCCAGTGGTATATATTACAGGTCAGTGGTCTTTGGGAACCATTATTGAAAGCGTTGAACTACTGATGTAATAAGTCGACCTGTTACAGCAGCTCAACAGTTTGTTGGGGTCAATTGTTTATGATTTTGTACATTGTTAGATTTGTTAGATGTGTTAAGTCTGCCTCAGACTTTTAATTGACGTGGCGAAATATTTGTTTTAAATTTGCGAATGAATCTAAGTGCTTAGGTAAGTCAGTAGTGGCTCCTGCCATACTGAGTTTTTTTTTCAGACTGCCGCCCATAATTAGGTACCTCCACTTTCAGGTACGTGGACATGTCATTGAACTTTCAATGACATGTCCGCGTCCCGAGAACTAATTTTAATGTTTACGTATTTTTATTCCTTAGATACGTATATGTCTAGATATGTATTATCACTAATTTTACTTCCACGGACAATCGTTCTATAGCCTACAGCGCCAAAATGGCGATTTTCAAATAGGCATAAAAATAATTTAACAGCACGTCCCTGCGACCCCGCGCATTATCGGCCGCTCCCAACGTTAAAAAAGGACACACTGCTTTTCGCAGCCATAATCTTTTCCATTTTCTAGCCCTTTCTAATCCTTTATCCTTAATCCTACTAAGGTCGGCAGCGCTCTTGCAGTACCTTGACGTTCCATCATCAAATAATGGTCTCCAATCTAACGACCTTTACGAGTACATAAATTAAATGATTTTGTTAACTCCAATCTTCTAATTCATCTTATGTGCTGCCGACCCTGATAAGGTAAAGTAAATAAAGTAAAAACCAGATAAGGACAGTAGAAACTGTCTCTAAATCCTTATGTCAATAGCCCACTGTTGTCTTAAGGATTCAGGGTTATACCTAATTCCGAATCGCCGACCAATATACGATTTGCGCCTCTGAGCTTTTCGGTTTCATGTGTGAATTTGAAACATATTATATAAATTGAACAATTAGTTCTAATGGTAAGAAAATCATCATAAGGAAACTCTGCAATACTTAATGATCTAGCATGTATCTGCACTGCCGTCGCCTATAACACAAGTAACGCCACAAGTACCTACTCCAAGTATGCTGCCGACCATAGGTAGTGAAGATAAGGGATAGGGAAATGGGCTCTAGCGTCCCTTACTCACTCACCGAAACACAACAGCACACATACTGTTATTTCATGGTTTCTGCCGCCAGACGGGCTGCTCAAATGACTGCAAAAAGCAGGGTGCCCTGGCACTATACTTGAACTACAGGAAATTGCAGAAATTTTAAATGTGTCTGGAGATTCCTTTACACTAAACACATTCGCTTTGATAAATGACGTGGTACCATTGTCGTACTATTAGTAGGTAAGTATCGTCTAGCTAATAATAATTGTTTATTGAAGTCATTGTAGTGCGTAGTAATAATGAATGAATGAATGAATGAATGTTTTCATATACCTATCTATTGCTTGAATAATGTCGAAGAGATTACGTCACCCACTCACACCTCTCAATGGAGCTTTTTCTTAGGCATTGAAACATTTATTCAATATTAATCATATATTTTTGTTAATCGTAAAATATTTATTATTCGTTTTTAGATGACCCTTCGGGAACAATAATAATTTTTCTCGAAGAATAAGTACGTTACAACTAACGTTTTGCACAAACGATCATTAAATTTTTTCTATATTAGCAACCCGGTAGCGGCTTTGCCCGGAGTTCAAATTTTTTGTATATAAAAATCTTTTTACCCTTTTTCCATATGTGAAACCGAATTAAAATCGGTCCACCCATTCTCGAGTTTTTGAAGCATACACAAACCAGCTTAAATTTTTAAACATATATTTAAAAAAAAGATAATACTATATAAACTTATAACCTTATACTATATCTAGTATATAGTTCTATTTAGCGAGTGCGCTGTTGTGTTTCGGTGATTGAGAGGGATTTCTTACCTTATTCAATACTTTACTTCTGATTATATGCGATGATAGACATACCATTGCATAAAAGGTTTTTTTTACTTATCTAAAGATCTGAAGGGGAAGTACCTGTTGCAAATATTACAAGGAAAAAGCACCTTAGTTATCTTACTTAAGTATAAATTTTCCTTATTAATAATAAATCTGCTTGACCTAGGTCTAAAGTTATCTTTGCGTAATGTGTTGTTCTACCATAAGCAAAGTTTATCTATTTGTATTAAGTATATTATAATCATTTTAAAAATAAATTTACACGGAGTAAGTATATTTATGATTCAAAATTATAAAGGATAAGTTTTTTTTTTGTATGTAATATGGTCTTATAAAACCAGAATAGAGAGCTCTCAAACTCTTTCCTTATCAAGTTGTAATGAATCTAAGTTTAATTCAAACCTAATAGAATCTAAGTAAATTGACGAGCCATCAGCTAGTTAAACGAAAACATAATCATTAAACCATGGTATTTGTGTCAAAGATAAGTTAAAATACTTAAGCAATTAATTTTTTCTTATCTCTAACCGTGTAAATCTATTGCATCATTAATTTCATCCTTCAATTCATCCAATAATGTATTTAAGGTTACATTCCATTTCTAACGAATCATACAAATTCTAACAAACAGTTACGAGTTGTATATTCTGATTCTTATTTACAAGGCGTTAAAGTACATTCCTAATTTTTAACTGCGGTTAGGTAAAATCTAATTTGATTTTCATTGTTCTAATATAACAAGTACCTACTTACATATAATATACTTACAACCGGCTGATGGTGAACTTTATGGTAGATGCTTACCGTCGCCTATAACACAAGCAAGCAACGTCACAGTTGCTGCAACAACTACCAACCTTAGGAATTAGAAAGGGATAAGGAAGGGGCTCTGGCTTTTCTTACTCACTCATCGTAAAACAACAGGTGGATACTGTAAGGGAAGGGAGTGGTTACAGCCGCCAGATGGGCTATCCAAATAACTGCGAGATGCCTTATGCCCTATCATTAATTTCCAGATCGACACCAAAGCCTACTATGAAAAGTCCATTTTCAAAGTTGGCCCTGCCGTGAATCGAATCCCAGAGCACTATAACCACTCGACCATCGACTCGACTCGAGGGGCTGTCGTTTATGCGATGTCAAAACCAAAAAATCGTTAGCAACACAGTATGACCACTTGCTATCAAATGGACAGCCAGCCCGTCTGCCGCTCTTAACCGTAAAAAAGTCCAAAAGAAATTGATTTAATGTAAGCATCGGCCATAGATCCTCTTTTATCGTCCTTGGTTGACAATTCATCGTCGAGTGATCAATATTAATTTAATTTCCGCGACACTTGTATAGTACAAGTGAGGAAATGTAATCGTCTTCATTATGAGAATACCAATTGACGTGGACGGACACGCCTTGACATGTTTTGTTTGCCAAAGGACGACATTTCCGCAAACAACAGTAGAAATTTAAATTATAAATAATGGCCTTTTCAATGGTGATCATAAATTTCGCGGAGACGGGTTTTGCCTTCGTTTTTTACCGCAAGATTCTACCCAGGTGTAAAAAATGTACGTAAACTCTTATTACATAGGTATAGGTACACTAAACGTACACTATCTACATACATAATAATAAAATCGTAAACATTAAATTGTTTCTAGAATTTTTGTCTGTTTGTCTGTGCGCGCTAATCTCAGAAACGGCTTAACTGATTTAAATGCGTTTTTCAACTATGTATTGTAACAAGCTTACCGTAACATTAAGTGTTTTTTTGATTCCAATTGGTTCACAAACGAAAAAGTTATACAAAGAAGAAAGAAAAGAAATTTTATTGAGTCAACACAAATAGCACATGCAATACAAGTTTAATGAGAACAATCTTAATCGTATTGGCAATAGTACCAGACTTGCCAGTGCATGCACCACTGTCTCGACCCAAATAGGCACCCAACTCAGCATATGCTGTGTGTGCTATGCTGGCTAGTTGGCATAGTTGGCTTCACGGACGCCCGCCCAAGTCCATAATATTTACTACAAATAAATAATAATTATATATCACTAGAGCAATATATAGCAATCTATAATAACATAAATAAATGAAAATAAATTAATAATCAGCAGATATAATTTTAAATATATTAATTTATATAAACAGTGTATTAAAAACTGTAAATTATACTTCCAACGATATGCGAACTATGATAGATAAAATTAGATAGTTGATACTTCTGTTCTCAAATTTTCTTGTTGCTTTTGCCGTTCTTTGAGAAAAAGTTTCAATTTGGTTTTGAACCCGTGCAAATGTTGTTCCAGATCTTACTCGTACTAGCCGCATATACCGAACCGAAATACCAAGCGCACGAAAACAGCGCGTTATTTACTTCAATTTATTTACTATTTATTACATTAATTTATTAGTGGAACTTTAACTTATAAAAAGTTATCTCATTATAGTCGGTATTTGTATCTATTGAGGGAAACAGCAACGATGCGGAATCTCCAGTAATAATGGTTTCTGTAACGAGTATCTACGGGAATTTTGTACGATTAAATTTATTTAAACAATTTAAGGAAAAACATTAGATTTTCTAGTGCAAGTTACACAGATATCTAAATAACTTTTGTGATTAACTTGGAAACGTGTTATTGTGGTTTTATGGTTTACTTATGGCCGCATGAACCATCAATTTATTTGTTTGCATTGTTAATTAGGTATTTTTTTGTATTTTTAGTATTATAGCAAATTGCAAGAGCACTTGATCTAACGAAGACCTAACCAAGGTAAATGGTAACTTCTCCTCCAAATCAATATCGACCAGAGGTCTCGTATTGTATGTAGATACTTCATACTCTTGACAGTATCCCATCAGTATATCATTGGCAAAACATTTGTTAACAATTGAAGCACAGTAAACAAAATGGTAATTTTCAATTAAATTTATTCTACAATAATTGTTTTGTTTATCTTTGTATATACTCGTCATCAATCTTAGTTATGCTATGGAAAGTCCATATCATGCTTATATGTTACTTAAATACTCGTAGATATCAAATCAAATTTTAGGGAGTTAGGGCTCATAAATTATTATGTGTATTGTATTATATATTTTATTATTGTTTCTTTTCTTTCATCTTGTATTATATCTTATTACTGTTAGTAAGTATAATATAGTAGATGTATATAAAAAAAAATGCTTTTATTTTATTTTATTTTATTTTATTAGGAACTGTCTAGACAAATATTAATAAGTATAAAAATGTAAAATATGGGTCCAGTTGCCTGAAAATAAATGAATTTTAATCTTTAATTTAATTTAATTATTTAATTTCTGCAAAAAGTAAGTGAAGTTTTTATCACAAAAAATCGTTTTAAAGCATTTTTTCATCAAATACTAATTTATAAAGAATGAAAATAAGTTTTATTATAATTATATAATACACATTTAAAGAAACACTGTACCTACAGTATGACCTCAAAATTAAAGGTATTGTGAATAAAATGTATGAATTTATTGAACTTTTACTTTGGAACCCCTGAGGAACATAAATTTACGTATTTTTATATTGACAATTTGGATTCCTTTTACGCTACCACAAATTGTAATACCAAAACCAAAAATATAAAACTATCCCCTTTGAAATATTCTATTTACATTTACTTGTTTTTCGCTGTAACCAAAATAAGGATAAATATATTAAATAATACTTGACATGGTCACATTATCTAATAGAATTATGAATAAATATGTAAGAAGCGTTGTTCATGGCTAATTGTTAACCATGATAGTCGCGTTTCGTAGTAAGTACAATCGAAAACAAAAGTACTCTTTTCAAATAAATTAAATCCTTAAATTTGATCACTCATTGGCTAATAGCACTGATAGTTTTACTGACTTAGCTTTGAATCTCAATTAGAGCTTGAATTTTTTTGATTTCATATGTTAATTAGAAATAATTTTCAATTGCTTGATCTGTTAAGGAAAACAACGTAAGGTAAACAGGTTATTTAAAGGCTTAATAATGTTACTTACTGTATGTTAATATATGTTAGTAGCAAGAAACATACATGACAAAATACATTCCGCATTCATAAACTAAATAGTTTATCTGGTAGCAACGACTCTTAGGGTCTCTTTCACCAACTACAAGTAAAGTGTTGATAAGTTACTTTTAGAAATTTACTTTAATAAATTGATTGATCATAATAACGCATGTATCTTAAAGTAATGGTTTTTCAAAGAATAAAACTTTTGATTTCCTTTTCGACTGTACTTTCTTCATGTTCATGGTTCATACATTATGTGCATCGTAGTAGAGTTAGTGGTTGTCTGTGCTAACACATGAATATCTAAAGTAACTTTAGTCTATTAAAATTACTACTACTGAACTTGTATCTCAGAATAGATAATACGAAGAATAATTTACATGCGTCGAACGTTGTCCATAATGAGACAGGGAGTTCCAGACAACATTTCATCATCATCATCTCAGCTGTAGGAAGCCCACTGCTGGACATAGGTTAGGCCTTCCTCATAATTTTCTAATAGGACCGGTCAGAAGCAGCCTGGATACACCGTCGACCATCTGCACACTCGCCCGCCTGCCAAGTGGTGTCATTTCCCCCATGATCTACAACTACATTAAAGCGACCTGACCTCCAGACCCCGACAGTATCGCTGCTAATGGCTACGGTAGCAGCCAAAACGTTGTTTAAAATTTAGAAGTAAAATTGTGGTTAACTAGATTGTACCGGGTAAAACTTTGTTGGCTTCCTTGTATTTTTTTTTATACAACTGAGTTCTCAAACCATTACCACACATATCACAATATACATTCATGATCTGACATTAGCTGACCAAAAAAAAAACACACTGTTAGAATAATTGGGTAAAAAAATGATATAGGTAACCCAATGTAAATATCAGTATCTGAATATTTTCATTGTTTACAAAAACTTTATGGGACATTTTGAGCTGACTAGATCTCGTCACGGTATGATACAAAGAATGTTAGTTACAGTAGTTTTTTTATTATTAATTGTTTACAAGTAATTGTTTGTTTTCTATAGGAAGAGTAACTAAATTGTGGTGTTGTTATCTTTATTGTTTTAGAGTGAATATAAAAAAACCTGTGTATTTACCTAATATGGATTTTAAGACCCAAAAATTAATGTAAAGTGACAGAAAACTCTAAAAATAGGTATTTTTAGGTATTAAAGTTTGACATGTTCCTGTCAAGACAAAGATAATATGGCCCTTAATAAGACCCGATTTAAGCTACACTAATGCTTTTAACATAAGAAAAGAAGAAGAATAAGAATAAACTTAGCATACATGACCAATTGACCATAGTCAGTGAAGATTCGTCATTATTTTAAAGCGTCATCCAGTGCGAGGTTTTAACATTTAAAGCGCATTTTAGATATTGTAAACAAACGCAAAAAGCTGACACATCCGCTTTAATTTATGCTTTCCAATCATGAATATATCTATTGACAGAGAAAGTGTCCACCTACATATTTTGATTTCAAAAAACGAGTCCAATGTTTTTGTGCGAATGCCGTGACATTGAATCATGACCTAGTTCACTAATCAAACACCTGTAATTAGTTTTGAATGCACTTCTGGTATAAACGACAGAGTAATACCGCGCTCGTTCACTACATCGTCCATCCTAATATATAGTCTTTGAGTCCATCGATAAATATATAAATCAGATATTGGTTTGACTAAAAAATTACAAACTTTAATTAGAAATTTATTGCAGGTTTTTAAATGAAGATGAGTGATTACAGATATGATAGCAACCTAACTAAAATGTCGTACTCCAACAAATGATAATATAAGGTTAGAAATAGAGTATTTTATTGTATGTTTATTTGGAGAGTAATTTTCGGAACCACTATTTCAAATTTAAAAAGTCTTTCATTATTTCAAAGCTTTTATGTATACCTACTAAGTCACCTGTTTTTTAAGCGTTTATTTCCTGCAAGTAGCTTTCGGATTTGAAAAAATATTTTTGCATTTGATACTCAATAATTAGGCATTTTTGAGGAAGGTTTTGGACTAATTAACATTGTCATTTAATCTCTGCTCAAATTGAGATAGTTGAAAATTTTTTTTTTTTAAATCTATATAGATTTTAATAAAGAGTTTAATAAAGATTTTTGTCGCCTCACACATCAATGAATAACGAGCTAGGTAGCTATGTATAGTATGTACAACTATGTACCAATGTATTAATGAATGTATAATGTTAAAATACCTATTCTATATCTATGTCTATACATATAAATATACATAGATCTAAAATAATAAAGTCTCTCTCCGCTTCTATCTGTGTATCCGCTGACTTCTTCTAAACCACTTCCAAACAACCACGTAAACATCTTAACAAGATCAAAATACGATTTTCACTAATAACAAGAGCGTTAAACACGGTAAGTTTGTTAACTACATAATTTGCAAAAAAATATTTTAATAAATGACGCAACAGTCTTATCACGTCGTTTGTTTGTATGATGTTTAGTGAATACGAGTAGATCAGCTACACGTATAATATTGAAACGGTAGATATTTCAAAGTGTATCTTTTGCGCTCCAATACCTAAAGCGGCATAAAAATGTCAAGTTAAAATGTTCACAAATTATTTGTCATTTTCTGATTACATCGGGTGACAGTTTTAAAGTGGTAGATATTTCAAAAACGTCTTTTTTGCGTTCCACATCTTATAAATGTCAAGATTTTTTTTAAATAATTAATACCTACTGGTTTTGGAAATAAAAAATCTGATTTTGACTACCGTGATCCAATAATAATTATGTATTATACTACTAGCAAGTATAACTTAACTTAAGCAATCCACTATAAACCAGTGTGAAATATATCAATCAGTCTTCAAAGAAAATTTGAAAAAAAAAAAAAAAAGTTGCCGAATCGGTTCTCGAATTTAGCTCTTAGCGATTAATTACATAATTTATATTTTTAAAGATAATTACATAGAGAACAAATAATCGATGAAACAAATATTGCTATTATCAAATTATTAGTTTTTTATTTAATTTTAAAAAATAACTAACTGATTTTGTTTTGAAATTTAAGGCATTGTTATGAATATGTGTTTTAAAATGCAGAATTATAATTACATATGTATATTAATTGATAACTTAATATCATACCAAATTCTTATTTTCTTTGTTGGTCAGTTCACATTTGAGTTAAGTGTATTAAAAATATTAAAGCTACTTTGTATTTCTTAAGTTAACCGTATCGTGTTATTTAATACTCATGTTACACATTTAAATTAACACTGGTGACGAAACCGTGGGAATTTTAAATCTTTCGTAAAACTCGAGATGAAATCTTTTGGTGGAATTCCGGGACATTCTGGGAAGGATTACAAAATATTACCTACATATTTAATTATTAGTTTTTAAACAATTTAATAACTATATATTTATTTCTGATACCAATTATTATATTTATTTCGCCAATTGTGTTTTGATTAAAGATATTAAATATTATTCCGAACCTGAAAATATTATCTGTAAACCTATTGCAACGCCAACTATCGGATTCAATTGTGAATCTAAACCATTCAGGAACCCACTCAAACACACAAAAACTTCATTAAGTTCGGCCTAGCCGTTTAGGAGACAGGACAGACAGACAGAATCAATGTATATATAAAGATAAAGATGAATATTACCTATGTTATTACTCATAATAATTCACTATTCAATACATTTTCTCATTATTTGTTTTACACACGTGTCAATATTTCTTTTGTCGTATTGTTTATAGTTATTCAAAAACGTCTGCGCATTTATCTATTTAATACTGTGAGCAATATGTTCTGTTATGAGGGTTTAAGTCACAGAGTATTTTTAATATGAATTACATATTCTTTATTTATTTATTTTATATTTGATACAGTACACAAACAGATTGCAATTAAATACTTGAAAACTATAAATTACATGTGTATGGTATAATTCTTAATTTATAATACTTTCTTAATTTCTACTTAAATATTACTACTACTTAATTAATTCTTAATTTATAATACTTTCTTAATTTCTACTTAAATATTAGTCTTAAACTATTTTTGAATTCAGAAAACCTGCCGTCAAATATATCAAAACCGACCTCACACCCGATAACCATATCATTATAACTTCGACACATCCTAACCAAGGGATTGTAATAGGACGTGTTGTTTTTATGTGCTTCGATGGAAAAGGGGCCAGAGTGAAGAGAACTATGGATTTTATACTAAGATTATGAAATAAAAAGCAAAATTTCTATGTTTGTTTATAAGTGGAGGATAATCTCCTCACTACACCAATTTGAAAAATTGTTCACTATTTTAATCGTACGATTATTTCAAAATTATTTCAGAATCAACTGTTTTCTCTTTAAATGTTTTCGTTTAGAAGAGAACGCCAACGTAGCAAAGCAAGATCCATTTCGTTTCTAAGAATAAAGCTCTAGCTAGATGCACCTGCGTGATCTAATTTCAAGTGCCAAGCTATAAAAAAAAAAACTAAGTTTTTAATTTGTTCACTGGTACCAGATATAAAGTATTTTTTATAAAATAAATTACATTAAAGTCCTTTTATAAAATCACTATGATTAAATATAAAATTTCACAGATTTACAGCTTTACACTCCACCACTCCAAAATTATTAATATTATTATACAATATTGTTTAATTCGCATTATAATTGTTATAAATTGTGTACCTAAGATATACATTATTATAAAAATCACTTTTACAGCACGGTGACTAATTATAATAGTACATGGACAAAATTTTATGACATAAGCAGGTTGGAATTCCAATGACATCTTTATAACTGAAATTCTTTAATAACGAAATCTAGAACTAATTCTAGAGGAATCTGGATGTTTGAACTAGCAAATTATAACGTAGGAATTTATAACTTACTTGCTGTGCCCGCGACTTCGTACGTGTGGTATTTGTGAAGTAATGGTAGGGGAGCCCACGATGCTAAATGTGGAGTTACTCGAGCGTCCCCTATAGGATTTTGAAGATTAGATGATAGGAAGAAAAAAAGGTTAATATATGATGTTTCCCTTTTCAATGTTGGGGTGAGCGTCCAAAGGCGTTCAAAAGTTTGTAAACGCTGTATTAAGAAAAATCCTAACAGCGTTTCACGCTGAGAAATCACGATAAGAGTTGATGAACACTAAAAAGTTTTACTTACTCTACTGACTAAGAGCATTTCTATTCTAGTGTAAATATTTGTTTAACCTGAATTCTATTAGAACTATCTTGCTATGGCACATTAAATCGGTGATTCATCACGGTGGTGGGTCCAACATGAGTAAGAACTAGGTAACTACATTTTTTATTGAAACAAAGAAAAAAAAAGACAGTTAAGTCAGAATAGATAAAAAGGAAAAAATATAGTGACTGTATATCCACTGTTGGACATAGGGACGCTCAGAAGCAGCTTGAACCAGCGTCAAGCTGCGACTCTCACTAGGTTGTTATAGCTGTGCTTGCCAGTCCGTAGTCTCCACTCCAAAACCTTCCGGTTCTAGACCGAGGAGGTCGAGGTCATACGTCGTCGGTTCTTCCGAAAATATTTTCATTAATCTACGGAGCTCCCCACATTCCTGATTCGATCTCTCGGAGTAACGCAGAGCAAAGCGCTTTTTGTAGCTTGGTTAAACGACGTTAAACTTTTTAAAAAGACCCATAAATTACTTATTAATACAGTGGCCATAATTATTTTTTACAAAAAAAAACTCAATATTTCCTGTCGTCATATTGTATTCGCTAAAACAATAGTAATTAAATTGTTTTTTTGTATACACGCGGGCCCCACGCGTCGGGTTTATGTATAAACAAATGCGCTGAAATCGTAACAATATATTTTTTTATCGAACTAACCGCGGCGTTCCTTAAACATGGCTGACTACTGCCGGCGCCACTCAGTTAACTCGCAACATTCGCGCCGTTGACACGCTTCGACAACTCAGTAGTTCAAATTAGAATCGAATCGAATAGTAATATAAGAAGTCGTTTATAATGTACCCAACAGGATTTTAGTTCGAATTTTAAAAGTTTCTAGTGTTCAAATTTAAATTAAGCGCGCCAAGTGAAATTAGTCGCGTTCACGTGGTCAATGTCTAGCCGGCTCTTGCGAACCATTCAAAATTCGAATTGGTCAAGGTCCCATAAAGAGATTGGCGGATTGGAATAATTTTCAGCCAGTAAGTGCATACGGGTGAGTGACATCTTCAGGTCTAGTTACAGATATTATTTTTACATTGCATTAGAGTTACGTTTGCGGAATGCTCACGCGCGACTATATTTAGTTCAGAAACGAACTAATCGGCGTACTGACACCTCTATTCCTAACTGCATTCTCGGATTACAGTGATACGAAAAAATAAATTCTGACAAATATATATTTTACGGGCTTTTTAACAAATTTTAATAAAATTTTGTTTTCTTGTGAAACTAAAAGAAACTTTTATTTCAAACCAGCTTTTGCTTGCAACTTTGTTCGTTACAAACTGCTCATATGTTAGTGTAGGTAAACTATCATCCATACATACGAGTAAGTATCCGTCCTCGCAACCTTGCGCATTTAAAAAAATGTGTAAGTAATGGGGATTTACATTTTATTCGTTTATTTAAATTCATTGTTTTAATTTTATATATTTATTTAATTCAAATCACGTTAAAGTTGATAAGGAAAATCATAAAATTTATAAATATAGAGATGAATAAATAAGTTAGAAAAATCTTATTATTAATTTCTTAATAAATAAACGCAGATGTTAATGCGTTTATTTATTTATTTTGTTTTGACTTTTATTTCTCTACTAAATCAAATCAATGGTGTAGGAAATGAATAAATGAAAAATAGCAAGAGACATGTTTGAATTCTCATTGGATTTTTAGGTTTTCTTTTCATTTGCCCTGGTCGACATTTATATAGCAAGAATATTGCTGCCTGTGTCAACGATCTTTTAGAATTCAGAGATTCAGACGGGGTCAACTCGGTGAAAGTTCATTTTCAATTAGTTGAGAAATTGAAATTAAAAAGTGCTACTGTATGTAAACATTCACTACATGAGATACTAACTAATCGACGCGACTCCTATAATACTTAGTAAGTCTATACTATCTTAGATAGTATATAAATAGTCTATCTTAAATAATATCTTAAATATCTTTATATAATATATAAAAATGATACATTGATTTGTTTACGCTTCAAAAACTCGAGAATGGATAGACCGATTTTAATTCGGTTTTCACATATATAGAAATAAGGATAAACGGGGAAGGTAACTGGGTGGCTAGTTTATACTATTATAATATTATAAAGAGAGAAGATTTGTATGTTTGTGATGAATAAACTCAAAAACTACTGGACCGATATTGAAAATTTTTTCACCTATAGAAAGCTACATTCTCAGCGAGTGATATAGGCTATATTTTATAAAGTTACGCGGGCGAAGTCGCGTGCAACAGGTACTATAATATATTTTGTAACTGTTTTATCACAAACATCAGTCTTATCTGTCTGCCTATATACATCTAAACCCGTTAAAAGACTGAGTAAAAAACTAATGATTGAGTAAAAAACAATCAACAATTTGCTTACCCACGCATCTTAACAAAATTTTACATTTCTACTAAGTTTTAGTGACAGTTGCTTTTGAGAATTAAGATTATACTTACTCGTATTCAATTCGCTGTTATCGCAGATATCTATATATAATATAATCATCATGCATGCTAATTTTGACTTTTAAAATTTGACTTTTAAAAGCAACCACTCGCTTTAGCGGAAGATTTTTTAGAAATTAATTTTATTGAAGCCTCTTCAAGCCTAAATCCTACTAATATTATAGTTTGTGAAGATGGATGTTTGTTACTCTTTCACGCAAAAATGAGTTAATGGATTTGGATGAAAATGGGCACACAGATAGTTTACTATTTAGATTAACGTAATAGGATACCTTTTATCCTAGAAAAATGTTAGGTTCATGTGAAATTTTCAAAAAACCAACTATAGCGCATACGAAGTCGCGATCACAGCTAGTTTTCTATGAATTTAATCAACTAAATTATATGGCTTTAAAATTTTCAAATAGGTACATCACATTTATTTATTATTATACATATATTTAGACCACATATTTCTAACGCAGACACAATATAAACCTACGTTTATGGCCAATAAACTAAATAAATATATTCCATATATTTATTCCATATATTTATTTAGTTTTTTTAGCCTTGAGGTAAAAAAAAAACTAGTTTTCCAGTGAACGCAAGTACTAAACATGTTATAAACTTGTACTACATACTCGTATGAGTGACCTTTCTGTGTCTCGTGCGCAGATTGTATTATAATTTACGCCTAAAGATATAACTGTGGTAGCCTTTTCTGGTTCGTGTGAAATACGTGACGCATTCTTTTAACATAATAAATATAAAAATATTATCTCGGCCGTTCGGAACTCAGGCAACTTGTTCAGAGGAATAGCCTTGGAGGCCTTCAATGTACTGAACGTAGAAGCTTTTTTTTAGTGAAAATACAATGATCTTAAACTGCTGTTTCCATTTTCAAAACATTTTTTTAAAAGTTTATGATGAAACCTTGGATGAAATTAGATTATTTTAGACTAACTTTACCTGCGTCTTTGTCCGCATGGAAAATATACGAGCAATAATTTATTCAATCTTTATTGCGGTTATAGTTTTGTCAGGCGTAATGATTTTTTTTATATGATCCTTCGGGTACAACCCTTTTTTTCTGCATGAAAGGTGTCCATTTCTGTATCCCTGACAATATGTATGCAAAATTTTATGATGTTCGGTTGAAAGAGTAACGAACAGACTGTTACTTCCACATTTATAACATAGTAGAGATTAGTTTTTTAATGAGAAAGAGTGGCTGGCAGATTGACAATCCGCTACACCTGATATAAACACAGTTTGCAAGTGAATTTTGTTGAGACTAGACGAGTTCTAATAGTAGAAGCAATAATAGTAGATGTAGTTGTAGATAATGTCTTCTATTCTAGCGGTGGTTACTGCCGCCAAACCACCTAATTCAAGAGCTCATAATATGGTCGACGGCGACTTGATGTTAAATTGTAGGGCGATTCCGAACTCGAGGGTACTATGAATATCGACATAGGGTGGTAAGTCGATGCGAGGGTAGCTTGCCGAAGTTTAGAGAGATCCGTACCCAGTCGTGATCTGCGTTATTTCTATTTTTGGTTATATGCGGCCTGCATACAGGCCTCAGCATCCGGAAAGAACATTTTTGTTCTCCCAGCAGTCGGATTATTTATACATCTTGCTCTAAAGGGCTACTATACGCTTCTTGGATATCTTAGATTTTCCTAGTAAGCGATTTGGCCCCTTTAGAAATTTCGTCTTTACAATCTCCGACTACCTTATTTGCACAAGAAAATCCTTTATCACGAGATAAAACCGGATCTCTTTTTAAACAGGCAGTGTCCACAATGATCTCATAATTTTGTAAATAAAATAAAAACAGAGTTTAATGACCCAGCTGGACATTTGTCTGGAAAGACTTTAATCGCCTTAAAATGTATTAAGATTTATTAAGTACCAGCGATTATTGATATCGATAGGTACTCGCAGAGATAACATAATTTCGTAATCCCTAACTGGTCGCCGGGTACAGTTACTGGCCTAAAAAAATAAGCGATATTTCTCTTTATGGTACTTGCACTTTATATTTCGTGTGTTAACGATCGGTAAGGAAGTTCCATAAGTGGTATTTGTGATTGATTTATTATCAGTTAGGTACCAACTGGGCCCATCGCAAACTGAACCCGTATATACAATTCAAGGTTTTAACTGGACCCGCTCTTGGTTTCTATGGTAAATGAGTAAGAATAGTTATTTGTTCAACTAGAGAGCAAAATTGTTTTTTGCTGCGAGTGCCGACTTTAAATCACGAACTAGAGAAGTAGAGAAGAACTAGAATATTGAGTAATTCTAATTATTCGACTACTGAGCGAAGAATCGTGCCTTTTAATTACTCAGATTTAAAGGCACGAGACATAAAAAAATTTGTTCTCGTGTTAACACGCTGTTGAGGTGAAAAGTTGTATGTTTAAACATACAACTTTTCACCTCAACAGCGAGAAAGCGTTACTAGGTCAATTAAGACAATTTTAAATATTACGTTATTATAGCTAACATTCACGTAGCCAAAGTCACATAAATTATAACTAAATTAACAAAAATATTAAAAGTTGAAAGTAAAATTACGGCAATTTAACAGTTTTGCTCGGAACTGTGATGGTCGTATTATTTACTTGCGTGTTAGGTAAGGGTCCTGTCTCTATGTTTGTACGAATGAAATAATTTTTCACGGGACTTAAGATATTTTTCTGGAAGAAAGCTAAGTTCGGAATTTGAAACTTGCTGTCTTAATTCTTCTGGAGTTAGACAGACCATCACCACTGGACATACTCCTTTTTTTATATTTACCAAAACAGTACATAAACACCAAAACTAGTTTCTGAACGGCTGTGGAACTATCTTCACAGCTGGTCCAACTCTAGTTATGGCCGGCGAATCTAGTAGACTATGGCTGGACACACTAATAAAATCAAAATTTTATTCCGGTGAGTTAAATCATGCGTTCGAATTACGAATCACGCTCGCATCAAGAATCGATTTTTCTGAGAGTTTTTAGGCACCAACAGCACTCTTTTCGTGCTGGAGAGGTGAAAATATTATTTTGAAACATTTAAATAACTAGGTAACTGATCTCGATTATTTTAGGATATAAATTAGAGTTGTGTTTCGGTGAGTAACAGATGACAGAGCCCATTACCCCATACCTTCCTTGTCCCTTATCCTTAATTCTTTTACGGTCGGCACCTTCAAGTGGACCGTCAGCCTGTCTGTCGACCTTAACATTAAAAAAAATTAATGGCCCCTAACTATATGAAAAATATAAAATATGTATCAAATTAATTTTTTTAATTGAATTAATAATAAGAAATAAAATTGTTGCTATGTAATGTACATATAAAGAGAAGTATTAATCTGCACGGCAAGCGTTAATGGCAAGTGTTTTTATTTTTAATTAAAATATTGAAGTAAATTCACACATAAAATTTTCCCATCGCAATAATTCTTTATAACGCCGACAAATAAATCAATAATAGACAGTTTATAAAAAAGAAAGCAAAAAATCGTGGACGTTTAGAGACTATTTATCAAACATGTGAAATAGGGGCGCCGCTTCATTCATGCGCTTTGGCAATGATTTCTATGCGTTTTGGTTTGACTATTATGATGAGGTTAGAAGCTTTATTGCCTTTTTTCTGCTTTTCTGCGTATTCCCATTCTTTATAGACAAGGTGGACCCTATTTCTCAGTAAAATTGTAACAGGAACAGATATCAATAACAATAACAGACGAAATGGTACCTACGGTAAATAAAAAAAATCTTCTTCATTGTTTTCTCTGGGATTTCGTGATATGATGCACTTTCAAACTAATTATTATTGTACTGTCTTTATTCCAAAGGCAATCCAATTCAAAGGAGAATGTTTTGGGTAAATTAATTTTATGTCAACACTGCATATTTTATATTTTTTCTTTAAGTATTTAATTAAATTTAATATTTAAAACATCTATTCAAATTATTCAGCCTCGCGGACAATGGAAAATTTATAACGTTTGGAATATTTGCGTTGAGTATTTTGTTTTCTTTAAACCCAGATAAACGAGTTTCGAAGAGCAATATAAGAGCGGATGAAATGACGAGTTGTATGTGTGATTTATTAAGTAATAATATGAAAACATAACACAATTTTTTTCTAATTGGCTAGTTCTACTAATTTAAATCGGGGGTTATAAAACATGTAGCGAACCTCGATAAGTCTAACACCTTCAGAACTCGAAAAAATGTATTGTTCTGGTCTCTTCAAATCTTCAAAACCTCCATTACTCGAAATCTCCACTCCCTGTAGGTCGAAATATTTAATTAGTGAGTCCCGTACAAGTCCATTAAGTACATACCTAGGTATTTCCCTCCATATCTAACTCGGTCGTTATAACTCGTTCGTTAGAATGCATCTTAATCTCTCCACAAGTTAAAATCCAAAATCCATCATGTCAAAAATATTATCCTTCAAAAGTTAACTCTATAACTATAACTCTATAACTCTATAACTCTATAGTCTATAACTCGAGTTTTTTGGCGTCTCCCTTGAAGTTAGATGTATAATCAAAAATTGTTTATAATAAATGACAAATATTATTGCTTTAAGCATAATGTAATATGATTTAAATATATCTTGTAAACTAATTCTTTACCCCGCATGTGCGAATAAAATAAGCCTAATTTATTCTTCATTAAGGTTCAAATTTATCCACTTACCTAAATCTAAATCGGTTCAGTTATTCACCTGACAAAACGTAACAGTCGGATTTTAGCATTTATTTTATTTATGCCTATTATATCTGATTCTTTATACATTATCTTGAATTATTTATCTTGAATTTGCATGTAAAAAATGCATCAATCTACTTACTACTATAACAATGTAATAATCACATTTTACAAAGCTGGCTGGCATCTGCCTCTCGTCTCTAGAATGAAAGAGGTTGCAGCCGTCTCGCTCGCACGCACAGTTGGCCGGCACACGGTCCCGTGAAGAGGGACGGCACTAGTTGCATCGCACGCTACACGGAGCCGTGTGGTAACGGTATTGATTAATGCCTCGTCGGCGCTTCGGAAGCGAGCACGTGCTGTGCATCGGCTTGTCTGTTACAGTAAATTTACGAGTTACATTTTGATTTTCTCCGTTAAGAAACATGAGTGATAACGATTACGAAGCGGGACCTTCAAAACCCAAGCTGAGACGTTTAAACGATAGTGATGTGAGTGCATATATTGAATTAAAGCTACAAGAACATAATAACTCCAGTTTAGTGGTTGTGAATATTTCGCCGCAACCAACCGATTACGAGTCGAGTGACGATGACGTTATCAATACCACAATCGCGCCCTCGTTTGTTTCTTCTTCACATATTACCCTAAACCTGGTTAACGATGAACACGGCGATAACATAAAAACGACAGAAAATAACATGCTAAATTTTGATTTTGCCGCGGCACAAGACCTTTTGGTGAACTCGCTTCCCAAAAATCCGATAGATTATTTCATGTCGATTGTCGATAACGATTTTTTGACAAATCTTACCGACAAAACTAATAAGAATGCTGCTTCGTCTCAGGACATGTCGAAAAAAGGACCCAAATGGAAAAAAGTGACGCTGTCTGAAATGAAGAAGTTCATAGGTCTCCTGTTGCACACAGGCACCATCCAAATGAGTAGACTCGGAGATTATTGGAAGAAGCATTATCTTTTTAATTTATCTTGTTTCTCCAATTTTATGTCGCGCAATCGTTTTTGTTCGATACTCCGGTATTTGTCTTTTGGTGAATCAGATGATTTTGAAAATCAAAGCCTGAACAAAATTGGCTTTGTACTGGACTACTTTAACAATAACATGAACCGTATTTACTATCCTGGGAGACAGCTGATTTTGGATGAATCTGTTGTATTGTGGCGGAGACAGATGACGCTTTGCCAAAACAAAAAGGGTAAAAGACACAGAGAAGGACTTAGGTTGTACGCGTTAAAGGAACCCGATGGCACGGTAATAAAATTCCACTTGACTGCAGAGAAGAACGAAAGTACAGAAAACATGGTCAAGATTGCTTCAAAACTATTAGACGGTAAACTGGACAAGGGCCATGCCATATTTATGAATGAATGTTTCAGCCTACGTGATTTGGCCATGTTTCTACTGAAACGGTACACGTATAGTACCGGTCTGATGAATAAAAATGAAGAAAATATTCCCGCCTTGGTGGAGACAGCAGAACTTAAGAAGAATGAGAACAAATCACAGATTATTGATGGTGTCCATTACGGTATATTTAGAGACGGACGCAACATTAAAACTAAATACATTTCTACTCAATACGGGGAATCTTTTACGGATTTCACTACAAAGAATGGAGAAAAAGTATCAAAACCTACGGCCCTTGTGGAATTCAACAAATACTTCCGTGACAGCGACCAACAAGAAGACATGATGGCTTACTATCCTTGTAACAGAAAAAATTTGTTTTGGCATAAGAAAATGTTCATTCATGTACTTCAAATATCAATGGTCAATAGTTATTTGCTATACAACAAGTATTCGGGTCAAAATATTCCATTGTACAATTTTCGTTTTGCTGTTTTGGAAGCGCTCTTGCCGGAGAAGCAATTACCTAAGGTCCCGTTCATACATAGATTGAGTAAAATAGAGAATATTAAGATTAGACAGAAGAAAGACAACGATACTTACAGGACCATTACAGAGATCGTTCGCAAAGAGTGCAGGAATTGTAGAAATAATAAGAAAGTTCGATGTTCCACCGTATTTGAGTGTAAAAGTTGTGAAGACTCGCCGGGATATTGCGTCGAATGTTTTTTTGCATGTCATTAATTGCTTTTTCTGTCTCTTGTCCTTTTTGTCATAAAGTGATTATTGTTTAATAAATAAAACTATAATAAGAATTAAAGTTATAGAATACTTATGTACACTGAATTATTTATATATTTTCATTATAGTTTAGTTCAATCCAAATCCAATACGTGGATAGGTACTCATCTAATAAATAATTTGTATAGGCACCTATCGTGTTTGGTAAATGTGAATGGTTTAAGGAATTAAATTTATTATTCAATTTTCAGTCTTAAAGAAATATTAATAATAATATCTATTAATAATAGGCAATAATGTATTAGCCAAACAATATTTACAAACATAAAAATGTTAAATTTATTTCAATAATATTTTCATAAGTTTTTATTTATTTATATGAGAACATACCTAATTGTTAGAACATAATATTTACTACGTAAATTGATTAGGTATACTGTGAGCTAACAACTTTTTAATTAGACTCCTGAAGGTATTAATAATATTTTTTTAAGACTGACACTAAATAATATGTTAAGTACCTATTCTATTCCGAGAATACATCACAGGCCTATTATATACATGGCGTTAGATAATTTTAGCGAGGCATAAACAAACATCCTGTCATAAAAATTGGGATGCCTGTACGAATAAATATTTAATATTATAATAATTGGCTTTTTACGATATTAACATATCGTAAAAAGCCAATGATTTAAGTAAATAAATATAAAACTACATTTAAACCTGTTTTTTTTTTAAAAAAAAAACAAACGACAACAAGAAGCGGCAGCTACAGCCCATATATTTTTATCAGTAATCCAAAGTTGCCCAGAGCGTCCAGGTTATTGGCGACGGTAGCCATCTATAACCATGGAGGCTACATGTCGTCTACCACATTTGAAAAAAGTATTCTTATCTAGAAAATATTAAAACATTATCTAAAATAAAATTGTACAAAGAGAACAATACTTATATGTAGGTATATTAATACAGAGAAAAAGTAAAAAAAAAATATTTATGACAATTTGTTTGTCCGTTGCTAGGCAACTCTTTTTCGGCGCATGAATGTCGACGACGGGTGCGCCGCCACATTTTTAAAAAAATATTTTTAAATGATCCTTAAAGAACAGTAGGTAATTTTTTCAGTATTCTTTTTCTGTATCCCTGACAACGTGTATGGATATTTTCATGGTGGTCGGTTGTTATAATAAGTTAAAGTTAAAGCATGAAAGCGTAACAAATAAACTCACTTTTGCATTTATAATATTAAGTTACGATTGCACAATAATACGTAATATTGAATAAAATAAATAAACTCTTAATATAAACTTTTATAAGTCCGCTCCGAGAACCTGATATACTCGTCACTTATTATTTGAATGACATAGAAGTTGAAAATTTACATAAATATTTAATTTGTTCCTTATAAACATTCTCTCGATACCTATGTAGTTCAGTTACTGATTAGCCTCCATACAAATCGTTTCTTTATTAAATATTGTCGGTTGTGTTATCAATTTCACATTTGAACAAACTTTTGAAGGTAAGGTTCGGATTTCGTCATTATTATACTTAATTTTACTACTAAAATAATTTTCCTATGGTTTCCTTTCAATCTTGAGTAATTTTTATTTATATATATATAATACAAAGTACCTATAAAATGATATTATCATTATATAATTAAAAATATTCTATTATCAACTACCGGTATACTAATATTATTTTATGTATATAGAAATAGTGAGAAAGTGAATTTTGTTTATATGATTTTTGTTTATATTTTCCGGAACCTCCGTACCTTTTTGCAAAATTCTTTGACTATTTTTGAAAGGTACATTATTACAAAATTAAAAGGTGACTTAGGCATGCTAAGTCACGAGATTGAACGAAGCCGGAGCGCGCGTCGCGAAACGAAAAAACGGAGGAGGTTCTCAAGTCGTCGTATACCTATATATTTTTTTATGTATGATCACGCATAACTTTTTACAGAGTAGTCCGATTTTGATCATTCTTTTTTTATTGGAAAGGGTATACCTCGAACCTCGGAAAAAAAATCTACCCTAAGGGTGGGAAAATAGGGGTTATTTATTGTTCACTCACAGATTTTAATGCTGAGTTGTGTATTACAATTTAAAAAAAAAGTAATCAAAAATTAAGCATGTAGTAATTAGTAGATTATAGCCACAAAAAATTATAAAATAAAAACTTTTTAACAAAAAAATTAAACCGGCGCCAAACAAGCAAATTAATTAATTACGTAAAGCGTGATGCGCGGCGGCGGGCGACTCAAAATTACTTAGGTATACTTACATTTATTTAAGAACTTAGTTAATGAGTTATTAAATAAAATTATTTTTTGCTTTCCAGTTTTTTTGGCGGATTAATTTTTTTTGTTAAAAAAGTTTTTATATTATGACTTCTCTTAAAATAGAAATAGCCTCTTTTGTTTAATTTGAATATGTGACGGATTTTTATGGGGTTTTCTAAATAATTCAGGGTATTATTCAGTTGTTTTTTATAACATCTTACCTTTAGGAATATTTTGTAATCAATTCGTAAATATTATGCGTAAAAATTGTAAAAATATTTGTTTTCTGTTTACATGGTTCGGTAGATAAAGTTAAGTTACCTCGAGTATTTCATCATCGTCATCATCATAATATAATATAATAAATGAATCACCTGTGTCTCTCCACTGTTGGACATAGACCTTCTCCAAAACTCACCACCACACCATGGTTCTCTGCCCTTCGAAGTTGGAACTAATGAGAACTTTTTTCTCAGTAGATTCATGGAACTTGGTGAATAGAACCAGTTAGTGATCATATGCATGGATTCAGTCGCTTGGGTGTTATTTAATGCAATTTAGACTTAAAATTTCGATTTGGCCTGTTGCACGCGACTTCGTCCACGTAACTTTATAAAATTTAGCCTATGTTACTCCCTGACAATTTTAAAATCGGCCCAGTAGTTTCGAGTTTAATCATTACAAACATACAATTAATCTTTTCTGTTTATAATATTAAGTAGTAAAGTACATTTATAAAAAGATAACTAGCTATTAGTATTAAAATATGAAATAACGAAGTCATATTAGTTATCCAACAAATATAATTATGGCAGTCATCTCATAAGTTCACATTTACCGAGAAAGACATTTACCGAAGATATCCACATTTACCGAAGAAAGAAGACTTTATTAGGCGAGATCAAATTGTAGGTTTGTCAATTTCACCGGTAGGCGGGCAGGTCATCGTCGCTGTGGCATTTATAAAAATATCTAACATTTTGACATTGAGGGAGGCGTGTCGAAAGTGAAATAAGTTATTCAGAGAGGTCTACAATGTTTTGATGATTGAAATTATAGCCAATGTCAACAGATAAGGCGCGACCGATAACCTATGGCTTCGGTTCGCATGACATATAAACGCAATAACATGATGCGTTACACTGTGACCATTACAGTAATAAATGCTTACAGTAATAAACACAATATGCAAATGAGTTGTTCACTTTCATTAAATCTGATCATATACTTGTGATCAGATTTATTCATCATACAATCCTGTTCTCTCTGTTCCAACCTGTACTAATTAGTATATTTATTTATTATTATTTTTTATGTTGAGGTCTGATATTATAAGTTGTCTTTATCTTTAAAAACCACTAAACCTACTTATTTGAATTTTTTTTTCATTATTTGAGAGGTCAGGGCGCGTCAGTCTATTAGTGTGTTACGCACAGACGATAATAGTTCTATATTTACTTTAGTGTCATTTACTTTACCTGATTTACACGAATATTGGAAGTGGTTCTCATTTTTTATCTTGTTCGTGTTCTATTTCATGAACTGATAAAGTCACATTAGTTCCCAACCCATAAATAAAGTCCAATGGCAAACCGACAGACAAGTAGTTAATTTTATCTAAATTTATCAGTTACAGCTTTACACATTGGTTCAATGCGCGACCGTGAAAGCTTTTTGATTGGAAGTTTTTATACGTTGAGTGCCTTACTCTGTTGTTTAATAACCACGTATCATTTTATTTGCTATAACATTGAAAGCATAGCATAAAGTGTGTTACATTGAAAATGTATTTATGTTTTAGTATGATATTCTATTTATCCAGTTTGTATGTGCTTTATATATTAACACTGTATGTATAGAAATAGTGTTTTTATGTAAAAGGCTACTTCTTGGTATAAGGCTACCGTCGCCTATTAAGCTTAAACCATAGGTGCTGCTAGCGCGCTGCCAACCTTAGTAAAATAAAGGATACGAGAATAGGAGAAGTTAGGAGAATGACAAAGAACAAGAATAATAGAAATAATAAGAACTCATTCACCGAAAAACAACAGCACAAATGCTGTTATTTCACGGCGGTCGCCAGTAAGGTTAATATTTACTCTTTGCATTATTTAAAACCGTACCAAAATCCTTTAAATTTTATGAAACTTTATATGAAATAAATAAATGTAAGGGTTTTGTATTTGATACATATTGCGGTTAAAAGTTCGGTCATTATCGCTCCATTATCAGTTTTGCTCCATTATCATTATTCTGTGCGTTTATGATTTAAGTATATGTTGGGGCACGAAGTCACTTAGGTCACACGGTCGTCGATCCAAAACATCGATGCATCCAAATAATAAGCATTTACGTCCGTCTTGTGTATTATATTAATTATATCAATTATATTTAATTGTTCCAAGGCGACACTTGAAAAATTCATAAATCAGATGCTAAAATCCAGAATTGGCTCTAATGCCAATTCACATTGTCCATAAACCACAGATTAAAATGTAGCTCTAACTCTAAAAATATTGTCAAAGCTTGTATTTACACAATTGCTAAGAAGACCCTCTTACAATGTACTCGCAACAAGAGTCATATTACAAAATATGTAATAATTACATTATCGTCATTATGTTGACCTTAGAAATTAACATCGAGCGTATTACATTGTCAAGACAGTTAAAGTAAGTAGTGCAGAATTTGACTCCACTTAAATGTTGACCAAATTTTAAAATGCTATCAGTCGTTTACAACCTATCGTTTGTTTGACAAATGGCTCATGTTAATAAAGTTAGCAACAATAAAAATATGGTATATTAACAATATCATGTCTCCTAAAGTCGCAGTTTTATTTATATTTAAAATAGATGGATTACTTACTTGCGTCATCATAACTTAATGAATGCATTGTGTTGAATGTTATACTTATTTTGTTGAAGTGTACAGCTGAATACATTGTAAACACATTGTTTTATGGTAACTACGTAGGTTCATTTCATGATGTTATAGTATTCCGGATCTAGCTTTAGTCATAAATTAAATAATAATTACTGTTCTCGCGTAATAAATTCTAAAACTCTGATATTATTTGTAAAATGCTACTCGTATGCAGGACCCGTTTTATGATAGAAGGAGATTGTTAAATTTTTTGTGCACTAGGTTATGCCCGCGACTTCGTGCGCACCCTCTTTTTTGGCATTAAAACATTTATTGAATCTTTATTGTTAATATATATATATATTTTATTTTTAGATGATCCCTCGAGGACACTTTTTTTTCTAAATGAAATATACCTTATGTCCTTTTCTGTCCTAACAGCGTCCCTATGTCCTTAACGCAACGCAATATTTCATGGTGATCGGATGAGTAGGTGCTTACCTACACCTTGGTGAAAGCGTAACAAACACACAAACTCACTTTCCAATTTATTATAAATGTACTTGCTGGTGCCTTTAAACAAATATAACGCCTGAAGAAATATATGAGCTTTTACCAACGGTTGTATTTTTATCTTTAGACGATCCCTCGGAAGCATTACTATTTTCTGAGTAAAGGTACCCTATGTCTATAGCACGTCTTAAATCCACGACAAAGTTTATGTAAAATTTCATGATGATAAATTGAGTAGTTACGCGTGAAAGCGTAACAAACAAACAAACTCACTTTCGCATTTATAATATTAGGATGTACGAGTCGGTCTACTCGCCGTTTCCAACAGGCTAAAATAAAACAATGCTGTTATTTGTTTCAGAAAAAGCACGATGGTTGTAAGAGTGGCAACAGATGAGCGGCCTTTAGAAACGCCGTCTTCGGACGAGAGCGGTATGGGCAGGAGTTGTGATTCACCGAGCGACGACTCGGAACCGGAAGCAGCTCTAGTCAGTTTTCTTTGGTTATAATTAAATTTTAGACAAAGGCGGCTTTATTTTTGCCTTCTGAATACTGATGCCAAGGGATGATTCACAATTTAAACAAGCCTTTTTACAATATATTTTATTATCATCATTATATCAGCCATAGAATTGTTGTGCATAGACCTCCTCCGTAGTTTTAAATTTTACCCTTCCTCTCTTCATCCTTCATCATTCAGAAGATCTGGTCTAAAGCATCCTGGAACCAGAGGCAACACGAGGCCCTTATTAGGTCGCCTGTCCATCTTGTGAGTGGACGCTATAATATCTTTAGCAATATTTAATCAATATTGAAAATTTATTCTTTTAAAGCATTTTCTTTCAATATAACTAGTTATAGTAAAATGTATTAGAAAACATTTTTAAACAAATGAAACAATCATTAAATACAATAAGAATTTAAAGAACAATTTAACTAATACAAATACAAAATTGTACATACAATTTCAAAACCATGACCAACTTGAATAAGGTTCGTATTGATGCGAGGTTGATGCATAGATTTTAATTTTTTTTTGAGTTTTGACATACAATTTGACATAATAATATAAGAAAAGACAGCTTCCAACAAATGATTCAAAAATAAGTTATACATTAATGCATTTAACAGTTTATAATAAATTATTCAGTAATTAATAGAAATGGCTACAATGTGCAACGTGTTTTACCTCGGCTATGAAATATGAGACAACAATTAGCATAATAACAGTCGTTGTCGTGGGTTACCATATAAATTCTGTTATATACAATTTTGCAAAAATCAGTCTTAAAACTCTTAAGCAGAATGTTCCCGTAGAGAAAGACGCGGCGGTACAGACAGACGATATCGAGAAGAAAAGCGAATGCGTCGTAACTTGCACATGTAAGGACACAAATAAAAGATCAGAATGATAAGAAATTTCAAAATTGATATGTACAAATATAATACAGAAACATTGAGTCTATAAGCAATGGCCGCAGCATACAAAAAATTGAAGAGAAAACAGCTAATTCGCAGGATTACACAGAATATAGTTAACTTCTTTCTCCTCACAACTATAACTATAGCATTTGCGGAAATATCATTTACTATACTACTGTTGATGCTGTAGAGAAATTATTATTATAAAGAGAAGAAGATCATGGCATTTAGAAGACTCTGACAAAGAAGAGATTCATTGATTGCGAAAACTGGAGAGTTTTTACTAGATGCTTTAGCTTGGGCTCTCTTTATATTTTTGGGCTTGGGCGTATTTTTATTCTAGTTATAATTGATGAAATATGAGTAAAAATTAATAAGTAGGTTTACAAATATACTCATACAAATATTATGAAAAAATCTCCAGGATCCAAATGTAAAAGAGAGGAAGTTGACCAAAAAATAATGAAAAATTTATAAAATAAAAAATTGTCTATTCGTTAAAGCATTACAAAATATTGTTTATAAAACAGTTCATAATAATGATATACTTTTATATTGATTTTTGTAAATTCTAATACATTTTATTTTACCAATTTGTTGTCTTATTGTTACCAAGTCAGCAAAATTTTCCAAAGGTCATTTTCACTTGTAACGACAATTAGTTAATTGACCGACCAATCGGGGTTGATCTAATTTGTCGATATAATAAGAACTTGACTTGGATACAACTTATATCACGTATCAAGGTTTAGTGACGTCAGTATACGAAAAGGCCTTTACGTGTTTAATTTTCCAAATTAATTAGTTTTAGAGACAATATTGTTATTGTCTCTAGACTTATAGACATATAACTAATTTTAGAGACAATAACAAACTTTATTCGATATTGCATTTTTAAAAAATTGAGTAATTTTATTTGTAATGTTGTCAATTTGGTCTATTCCCACTAGTTCAATTAGGAGTTCAATTGATTGAACTGTTGGGAATTTTTAGTTTATTGGGATCAAAACTAAAAAGGCTCAGTAGTTCAATTGACATAATTATGATTGTAATCTTTTTTTTTAAACTTTTTATATATAAAAATGTTAAGTTGATTTGTGTACGCTTCACAAACTCGAGAATTAGAAGAGAGGTTACTTAATAAATATTTTATTGATAAAAATTCGTAGTAATATTTAACATATCTACTAATTCAACATAATATACATAATTAAAAATGGCAAACTAAGTGTAATCCACCACATGATGGACAGACAATCTGATATGATAAGGGCCGCGACTCAATGATGCATCCATAGGACACTTCTAATTGGTTGGTCCTTTTGAAAAATTATGGTGTACGCCTATGTCCAGCAGTGGACGTCGTACGGCTTAGATGATGATTATTTAAAAATGTGATATATTTATCTTGACATATTTATTTATATTTATATTTACCATAAATTGTAAATTTAACAATTTCTTTTAATATAATTAATATAATAATTTAACAATACAATTTAATACATTCAATCTGGGCCCTCATTAAAATGCCTGTAATAAATAAATTTTATTCATTTTATTAAATTCTTATGTATAAATGTTAAGCAGTGTGAACGAATGGATGAAACTAATAGTGTGGTCCAGTAGAACCAAACAATAAAAAGAACAGAGCTAAACCGCAAATTTAAATGTTAAAACAATCTTAAGATTAAAAAAAATCGTTAATTTAAAAACTTTAGTAAGAGAAAGAAAAGTATTTACTCGTATTTATCCAATCATATAGGCTTCTTACCGGTTTCCTCCGCATATAAAATCGGGTTGCATTCCGAAACGATGGAATTCATAATGACATCAAATATAACATATTTCTTAGTATATGTTTTAAATGAGTTATTTCGGATAAGTGAACTAATCCGATATTAATCAATAAAATTAAGATTAAAGATTATTTATTATACTCGTATGTGCGATTAAGATTTTTGTATTCATGGAGCGAAGTTTGTTTTTTTCTGCCCTGTAATCTACATAAATAAAATACAATAAATATTCCAGGCTTTACGTTTTTAATAAATTTAATCCTGAGCCCTGAAAGGTCTATTGATCTTTCGTCTATTACAAAACCATATGTAAGGTTAGTTAGATTCGGAGGCGGTTTTAGTATAGTTAGTTACAGAGTTTAAGCTTACAAATAAACTTACCTTTATGATTTGTGGTATAAAATTATAATTTATACCACAAATCATAATTTATACCATTAATCCTAATTCGTCCCGATATTTGTCCCATATTCCAAAAAATTTCTTGTTCATCTCATAACAAAATTAGATTCCTTTTTCATTCCAAAGTTTAAAGTACAGTTAATAAAAATAAAGCTACACAATATTTAATTTATTCATTTTTCAAATTACGTTTCACCTTCAAATTCTAACCGACATATTATTTGATGCAGGTAGTTCCGCCGGACGGAGGATGGGGTTGGGTCGTGGTTGCAGCCTCGTTCATGTGCAATGTACTTGTCGACGGTATCATTTTCTCTGTTGGCTCATTGCTGGAGCCCATACAGGAGGAGTTCCATGTGAGTATTTTTCTACAGCTCTTCGATAACACTTTATAGCAGACTAACCGATACCCGCAACTTTGTTCGAGTGAACTTAATCTTAGTTTAACATAAAGGATACTAATTATACTGGAAAAATGTAAAATCCCGAAGGGTGGTTAAAAATACAAAAAAGAGGGCGCCACCGTCGTCACTTATATTTTTCATTCATTTTTCAAGTCGCGAGCACCATAAGAATAAGAAGCTGATAAACATGAACATGAACATAATATCGAAATGTCAACTTTAATTGGGACAATTTTATTGTAAACAAATTATTATTTTACTACGCATAAATACCCTCATTAGGTTACGGAAATAACTACACTCTGATAACATTTGCCCTTAGATCCGGATACGCAACAGTTGCAATGCAATCTTTATTATTATAAAATCAACCGGCCCCTGACTTCACAAGGGTGCAATTTTTTGTTCGTTTTATCTAGAATAACTTATAATTCAATGGTTTTATCGCTTTTTAAAACCCGTATTAAAATCAGCTGGGTAGTTTAGAAGAAATTGCGAAGAAACAAACAAAAAAGGCGGACAGGGACTTTATTTTATAATATGTACAGACAAGGATATAATTTTAGATATAGAATAGAAGATAAATACAAGAGATATCGTCTTATTAGTCTTATTACGTCTACATAAATATAAATACGAAATGTGTATGGATGTTTGTTAAACTTTCACGCAATATGAGATGTAGCAAAGATTTATTTGCTTCCTATGGTAGATAGTCTCAGACCAACACATAAGTTAGATGTTTGGTTTATTTTTTTTTCTGTGAATGTTATATTTGGCATTCACGTGCGTCTCACGCACAATATATTTTAGTCAGATGCCACAGCCACACCCTCCCACATATACTAATAGTATCTTGATTCTTGCGTCACTGACGTGCCTCCGTTTTAAAATTCATAACCAGCTTACTAGGATCCTTGATCAGACACACTTTCAAACACGTAATATAGTGTAACATTGAAAAATACAAGAAAAATAATGGGTCTTACTATGTGGTTGTTTTCTCGTACAACGTCATAACTTTTAGGAATAACATGGTTTAAGTGCATTTCAAAGAACTGGAAAAAGGCCAGCACATTAAAATAACTACCTTGTCTATTCGCATCCTAATAGAATTAATATATTATGTCAATACACTTTGGAAAAGTCTTTATCTTCTTACATTATAGATAGAACATGAAGGTCATTATATTTATTGCTAGCTGATTCCCGCAGCTTCGCCTGCGTTGAATATTTATGCCTATCCTCCTGAAATTCTATAAATCTGAATAACTATTGGTGAATTTTTTATTAAATCGGTAGAGTAGTTTCAAAGGTTACCTTCCTACATAAGTCTATGTATCTGAGCTCATATTACCCAAATCTTTTTAAAGTTCGAGTTAATAGGCATTTTCTGGGTGACTCGCTCCATCATAGGCCTCCCCTTAGGTGCACGGCTAGATGCTGGCCACACCAACAATATTCACTGACATTTCCTTAATTTTCTATTTTTTTTAAGTACCTCATTAATTAAGAAAATAGTTAGATCCCTCATTAAACCAGTCACGATTTATGCTTTAATACTTCCAATAAATTAACAGAAACATGACAGTGAAAACTTAATTTCGCTAACTTAATGCGATTAACTCGTACTTAACTCAGTAAAGACTTAAGTACTAATTAAATTGATACCAATGAAACTTGATGCAGCAGGCGAAAGGCAAGTCAAGTTAATAATATCTAATTATATATATATTAATGGCGTTGTCTGACCGATTAATTAAATATCTAGTCTTTATGGTAGGAATTTCTTAGTGTCGGCAAAATAGCAAAGTATATTTTATGCGAGGAAATTCATTAATAAGTTTTTTTAATTAAATTATTAACTAACACTTATGTCTCGGTTGGTACATGAAATTATTGTAATACTAGCTGTTGCTCGCGACTTCGTCCGCGTAACTTTATAAAATATAGCCTACGACATGTGTAACTTTCTAATAGGTGAGATTTTTTGAAATCAGTCCAGTAGTTTTTGAGTTTATTCATTACAAACATACAATTCTTTTCTCTTTATAATATTAGGTACCTAAACATTATGTCATAAATTGAAAAAGATAGGTATAAAATTACTTAGCTTAAACATATTTTTGTTTCGATTCCCAACAGGGCGCGCCAACATTTTAAATTTGGCCCTGGTCTCGATATGGAAGGTAGTGACACTGCATTTCGCAGTCATTTTGGCAGCCCATCTGGTGGCAGTAACCACCCCCATACTGAAGACCACCGTGAAATAACAGCACGTGTGCTGTTGTGTTCGGGATGCCCATCCCAGCGTTATAGGCGACGGTAGCCATCTACCATCAAGTAGATCGTCAGTATGTCTGCCGAACATGACATTTTAAAAAATTATATTGATTAAGTTATTTAACGAAGTGTTTACATATTAACATTCCACCACTAATATTAAGTCATTTTGCGGCAACTCTATACTTAACTTATTTCAATTCGTTTAATATTCGCCGTCAACGGGGTAATTAGTCGATCGCAGCCTTTCGAGAGCTTCTATGACGTCAACAGATCACACCACTTGCAAAAACCATATATTCAAGATAAACAATTGCTTTTAACATGTAAACAACCATGTTTTATAATGAAGTTTACCTAGAGCTAACTACGCAATGCAGAATTAATTAGTTATTGCCCTTAAACATTCCATTAATGATGTTATGCTGTTATGCTTAGATACGCATTTCATTTCCCACTTTATTTAATCTACATACTTATTAATACGTGAAGCGAAATCTTGGGATCACTTTTTAAGAAAAAAAATAATTAAAATAAAATTCATTACCAGGTGTTTAACACACCCACACATATTTGACACACGCACACATATTTGACACTACATAAATGTAAATAACGTTTTCTTCTATATAAAAATTCTTATCTTTAGAATTTTAAATTGAAATCTTCATACTATGCTTAGGTACTTTTTTCACACAAAAACTTGTCTTTTAATCATCTTACAAAATACAAAAAAAAAAAATTATTTAATCAATCTTAAATGTGATTAAATACCATCAAAATAGAGTTGTAAATTACGCTACAAACAGACGATGTTATATTATATGAATGGCGTGGTTTCTGTAAGCGACGAGGTTAAGACCTTGGCCTTAACATTATGGTAATACAAACACTGAATGTCGACAGTAGGTATTACTCTCGATTGCAATATTGCATTTTGTGCGCCATTCGGTTGCACTCATTAAGACCTACATTAATACCTACTTTTGTTAACAATGAATTAGAAAACATTGAAAATTAGATTATGTTAATTGTACTAAATTTTATTTACTTAACATCACAAAGGAGTTCTAAAGATTAAATGTATGGAAAATTCAGAGAACAGTGGTATAGGAGTGAAGCTGAACAAGTCATATTATAACATTAAAATAAAATATCGCACTTTATACATTCTTCGTTTTCTTATAATTGTGTATTTTATGTCAACAACCGTTCATATTTCTTCAATTAAATTACTCATTCAAAAACGAGATTCTCATTGTTCTTTAAAGTCAAACATCCTCACAAATTTTCGCATCGAAGATAATATTAATGCATGCTCTACATCATCTGTAAAAAGTAAATTTTCTTTTTCCAAAATCAATCTTCATTGTATAAACTAAGTTTCTATAACTTCTATAACTTAATCACTACATTATTAATGTTTGACGTGGGATAACAAACCACGCGTAAGTAAAATTTCAGTCGTCTCGCAAACAATTTCATGTTGTACCCCCGTGTCTTACCAGGGCGAGAAAATGTCATGGAAAATTACTGAAGAAAGTGCAATCACCTCACATACGCTGTAGACTGTAGTCTAGCATATCATATTATGAGTGCAACGAACTTCGATGGCCTACAAGAGCCTTACAGATTCTGACCGCTACGCATTCTTGGCAACTGCATACTTTGCTATGAGAGTTGGATTCTCTACAATCCAAAGCTCCAAAGCTCACTTATTACCAACCAAAACGCCATACCTTAACACTAGAAATATTTGTGAGTAGTATACATAATAAAATAACAATTCGCTTGTGCAATATGTCGTCTCGTCTCGTCTGTTGTAGTGTAGTATAACGCAATGTGCGTATAAATAACAACCTGGTAACGTGCCAAAATCTAGAAAAAGATATACGATTACGAAACATTATAAATGTTTTGCAGGTTGACTGTCCGTTGTAAAAAATATTATAGGCCTAATATATAATAGCTGCAACTTTTTAAAATTTTTTTTGAATCTTTTGTACGCATAAGTTAAAAAAAATTGCCGAAATCGATCAGATGGTTATTGCATTCAATAAAAAAAGAACCATCTGCTTGTAATTTAATTAAGTTTAGGGATTATTTAAGTGAAATATATAAATAATAAGTATTGAACAGCAACATTCATAACTTAGCCTTGTAACAGCAAAACCGCTAAATGTTATAATGTTGATAACCCTCCCTAAATGCCGCCTTAATTTTGTCGGGCCTATTGCATTTGTTCTAAGTTCTTAGAACTAATACATACTACATGCAAAATTATTATCATTCATAAAAATGTTAATGACAAAACTTGTTAATTTATTCGGAAAATTTTCCAACCTCTTACATAGGTACTACGAAATGAATTAGTAGCAGCATAGGAATTACATTACCTTTAACTTATTCGTAGCCTTACTGCTTATACTTATTACTGCTTATACTGCTTATACTTATTATTTTTTTAATGTAAGTAAGTAAATAGAATTCATAAAAATTTGACGATAGGATTTTGTTGTAACCGGGCTTGTTACTTCTTAGTGCACAAGTATGGAAATAACTTTTAGTATTTATGTCGTTTCTGATAAGTTCATATTCTATTTCAATATGCTATTGGTAATTTTTCACCGTCTAAATCTGTTAGCATTTCCGACTGTTTTAAAAATGGTTGCATTCAATAATCTAGCTGTAATGAAGATCTCGTTTAACGGATAAGTATCACGCGATCATGATTAATGGCAACCAGTCTAATTGGTAATTACACGATGGCCTATCTTATAATTGATTATCAAGCGGCAAATTAATTTTTAAACTCGGAGACGTTGGTCACAGTATATATTTTGTTTGATGTATTTGAAATTTAAAAAGTAAAATAAATTATGCTCTAGACTATAATTTGATTAATACGAGTATAGTCCAAAAATTTAGTGGTGTGGAGGTAATTGATTACCTACTGCAAAAAACAGTAGCCCATGACTGAGTTACTGCGTAACAAACAAAATTATATTCGTAACACTTTTTATCAATTATAAATATCCTTATTTTAAATGGAATTGAACGTTGCTTGGTAACAATCCACCATCAAAAGTATCGTCACCCTTCCTGGCGACCTTCACACATATAAAAAAAACGTTAATAAATTTTTCAAACATATAAGCACATCTTCTAATTTATTTCGAGCAGTAGGTAATTCGTAAGTAGTTAGTTAATACAGAGCAATAGTTAATAATATAGCAACCGTTATGTTGTTAACTACCGACTCGCCCTCGGCTTCGCGCGGATAAACCTTCCTCGTTTACCGCTCTTTCCATTAGTAACGATGATAAAAAGAATTCTGAGTTTCTTTCGGGGTTTTTTCTCAGGATCGTCATTATGACTACTCCTTTCTTCGAAATCCTGGTAAATTTAAATTTATAATGAAGATCATAAGGGTTTCTTGGAGAAACCTAATTGATAAATAAATATTTTGATTTTGATTTAGTGAAACCCTACCAAAATCCGTTGGGTGGTTTAGGAGTTAGTGGAGAAGCAGACAGAGGTGGACAGCGACTTAACAAAATATTGGAGAAAATTTGTTAAACACTTGTCATAATAAATGCATAAGTCGAACAAGTCCCGTTAGTAAGTATAAACGTCTATGCAAATAGTAAATAGGACCACACATGTACTAGCAGACGTGTCTAGAACATACAACTTAGTGCACCTGTTTACGGTACTATCTGAAAGTGTAGACATCGCATAGTTTAGATAGGTAGTTGGTTCATACTTACACAATAGGCCAATGGCTGACAATACTTTACAAAATACCAAGAAAATGTACAATAGAAAAATTAGACAGGGTAATAATTATAGTACTTAGTAGTTGAGGCCAGTAGTTTTCTAAATACTCGTACTTACAATAGCGGGAAATGCGCAGAAAGTTGTTTAATAGAAAATAACGTATTGTAAAGCTATGTCATAAAATACAAGCAAAGAACTTTAAACTTTAAACTTAAAAGCAAAGAACTATAAGAATAAAATCGCTATTAATCGTTTTTACGTATTATCCTTACATATTATAAAACAAAGTCCTCCGCCGCGTCTGTCTGTCTGTCTGTCTGTTTGCGATAAACTCAAAAACTACTTCACCGATTTTCATGCGGTTTTCAACAATGGATAGAGGGATAACCAGGGAAGTTTTACGAAAAAAATGCACCCCGGACGAAGCCGGGAGCGGGACAGCTAGTCACATATAAAGAAATAGTCACTACATGTGTAACTGTTTCGGTGAATTGGTGAATGAATAATATATAATGCTGCTAAATACAGAAGCGAAAATGTTTTGATCCTGACCAAAGGTGCCGAATAATACCTACTCAAGCTGTCGTATTTGGAATTACGCTGCGTGGGCTGTATTTGGAAGTATATATTGAATTCAAATTCTCATTAAGTTATACAGAATTTAAACACTCCTAATATAATATAAATGTATATATTTCAATACGATTGCAATGTACATATTGATCATGATATATATATTATACGAATAAAGTTTAGATACGTTTACTAGAATTTTTTTTACGTGGTGGAAAGCTTACTACATAATATGTTTCAAATATTGTTAATACGCCCAAAATTTGAATTTTCTATACCCCAGTTTGTAATTAATTTTATATTATATTTATTTAAGTAACTCTACAAATTGAATTTGGACAAATTATCTACACTGTATCCGTCTACACTGCTTATAATGAGGATAGTGCTGTAAGCAAAAAATTTGTACTAATGACATAATAAATTAAATTTTATTTTACTGTATTGGGTGCCACAAAGCTGCACATTCATAAGGCAGATTTACAAAAACTATTAGACTTTTTGGTGCTAGTCATTCGGTTGGACGCATGCCCAAAAACCGGAATGAAACACAATGATAATTTTTGTTGCTGTGTCACCTTTTTCATTTGTATATAGAAAAATGCACGAGTGGGCCTCTTTTAATAGGAAATGTTGGTGTATTACATTTTTGTTATGTTATTTTGTAGTCTTTTTAAATTAGGTATTGTTTAATTATTGTAAAAAACTACAACACGCAAAGGATCATTAAAAATAAAGACAAAAAATTCAACACTTCACAGAAGTCGCAGGCAAAAGCTATAAAAATACGAATATATATTAGTATTCAGATATTTAAGAAAACCCTATAAATACACGGCTTGCAAACAAATAGTATCTATGGCGATCGGTAGCCAATAGCGATTCGCTTCGCCATTGTTTACACTTGTTACAGCGCTACTGAAGCGACGCAAATGCATTGGGATACTGTTAAACATGTTTCGGCTGTAAAGGATAATTTGCACTAGGCAAATAATTAAGGCAAGTAGCAAGTAATTTAGGAAATTAACACTAAAAACCAGTGTTGAACTAATTTTTTTGTGTGTGAACACTAAAATAATAGTCGAGTAGATTAGTAAGTAATTTAGTCGAGTCAATCCATTATGCTTTATTTTTTTCCGGCGAGTAGCGCGAGCGGTTCACCAGCTAATCAAGTCTGAACCTGTCGTTTTAGGTTTTAGTGTTGTTTATTAGCTGCCACAAAATGTCGTTTCACTGAAGCGAAGAAACAACTTAAATTTATTTCTAAATATGTACAAAAAGAAACGCTTTACGAATGTTGAGTCGCCACAATATAAAAACAATAAAATGAAGCATTTCTTTATCTACCTCTTCTAATATAGCCATCACTATAAGTTTTATTAGCTTATTTAATTTATTGCGTGGCTGCCCATTACTATATTAAATTACTAAGGCAGTCTAAGCAAAGCTTAAGTTTCAATCGATCTGTTTAGTGCAAGGTCAACAAAATATTCAGATTACGTTTTTTAACGAATTAGGTATGTTTGTGATTCCATTAGTTTCATAATTATTTGCACCCATATACCAGCGCGTTCTAGAAGCATGTTTATAAAAACGGGCGCGAATTACGATGGTGTATCCTTACATTCGTGTATCAACTGTAACTATATAACATAGTAGGCTATTATTCGTACCTATTGTTCGAAGTTGCTCTTCTATACCTTGCGTATTTATTATTCTTTCTTACGTTAGCACATATCGCTTATTCATTCTTTGCATTTGAATCGAGACCACTTAAGCTAATTTTGTTCTCCTTGTTATTTCAATTATCATCTTTGAATATGATATTGCTTCCATTACTTAATATTCGAACAATGCCAAGCGAACTTATGAATGTCAAATCTATATCACACGGTTACTCTTTTACAAAGAATGAAAATAACCATTTTTATTAAACTATTTTACAAATAAAGTATCAGTTTGTACAGCCTCCGTCACGCCTCATGAGAATGAGGTCAACACGAGGATGCCAATAGCATCCTGTACACAGACTATTTTAGATTTAAGTCACTAAATCAGCGCAGTTTTGAATTGGATAAGGATAATACTATTAATAATAATCTATATAGGTACTAAATAATAAAATCCTTTGTCTTGACTGACTATCAAACATCGACATAATATATCTTTGCTATCAAAGCACAATCAAAACTTAGTCTAGAAAGCTGAAATTTGGAACATAGATTTATTTTATAACGTAATCATCCTCTAAGAAAGGATTTTTGAAAATTTCAACTTTTTGCGAAGCTGGAGGCTGGTCGCTAGTTTCCAATTAAAGAAAAATTATTTCCTTAATAAAGAAATAAATAAATAAAATTAAGGCTCAAACATTTTACTCCTGAATTTGCTGTGTGGCATTATAGTAGCAATATCAATAACCATGCGCGGTTTCAAAAGCAAACATTAAGAATAAGGTATCTAATATAAAATATCTAAATGCTAATATAAGTACTAATATCTAGCATATTAGCACTTATATTAGCATTTAGATATTATAAAGTGCGTCTATTTATAATTTTATCATTTCATGTTTTATCCTGTCTCGAGGATTCCAGGAAATTTATGGTTTCCCGTATATGTTTAATTCAATAATAAAACATTGTACGACTTGAACATTATATATATTTTAAAGGTTTAAATGAACTCATATGTTATTAAAAAAATATTAAGCCGACGTTAGATAACGAGCTACAACTTGCGCTCACATTTCCTGTCCGTATGCGAGATAACACATTTATTTAATACTTAATAGTACTGTAGCTTTCTTTAGAGTACAATTGTAAAGATGCGTTTACAATCGTGTAAAAAGCTAACTTTTATTGTATTACATTCACGTTATTTAACATTCCATGTTATAACATGTTTATAACATACTAACTGGTGCCACGACTTCATTCGCGTTGAAAAAAATGAGTAATAAATAACGCCTGTCATCTATATCGCTGTGACAACGGTGGCGCCTATGTTTTATATTTTTAGACGATCCTTGCGAACCTAACATTTTCAGGATAAAAATAACTTATATGTAAATCCAGGTAATAAACTATCTGTGTGCCAAATTCATCCAAATCCGTTCAGTCGTTTTTGTGTGTCCGTCCATAATAATCATCCGTCCAATACATCCATTCTCACAAACTATTCCATTTATAATATTAGTAGGATTTTGTTGTTAGTCTGGACCCGCCTTTATATACCTTACAAATACAATTGCCCCAGAAGTAGCAGAAGTTTCCCATTATAATTTTCTAAAATCTGGGAAACTTTTTACGTTAAGGCAACGCAAGGCCATAGAGTTTATCAGAGATTGTTCTCAGAATGATGCTACACCATGTTCAGTAGACATGCCTCTCGTTTGCACGTGATCCCATCAACAGTGGCACCAGAATTAGGTATCAAAATGTAGTAAATAGGATTAAAATAATTAAATTATTGTCTGCTTTGTTTCAGGCCAGCAAAGCCCAAGTAGCTCCAGTGAATTCCCTGTTAGCTGGATTTTATCTCCTAGCTGGACCCTTCGTGTCAGCTTTGGCAAATAAGTAAGTTTTATACTATTAAAAAAATCCTTATCAATTACTACCCGTCGGAAATTTCTTGACAATTCGAAAGAATGCGCCTCGTCGTCCCACGTCGCATCTCATCTCCATTAGTACCGTCGTCAACGATAGCGCAATCGCACATGTAATTTTCCGCATTCCTTCCCTCGATTCTCGTATTGTTTCTTAGATATTTAGTTTTTGTTGACTGTTTTGTTTGAATTTAGATTAGACCTTTTACAATAAAACAATTATTTTTAATAAAAAATTTAGAAAATTTTAAATTTATTTTTTTAAGCACTTTTATTGCCGACTGTAGCGTGTAGTGGAAATATCTTTATGTAATTATTATTCTGTGCTTCCTATTCAAAATTGTTACTCCATAGGACTAAATTATAAAGGATGATAGCTAGGCTGACGAACTACTTCATAGCTATACCTAAATACCAGGAAATGCAAGTGCACTGCCGTCCCTAAATAGGATTACCGATAGGATATAATCTACACATTTTAATGTGTAGATTAATACATATACCTTCCATAGTTTTGGTATGCAGTTTCTATGAAGCAGAACACGGCAAGAACCTTCTTATTTTTTTTACTTGAGCAATAACCTCCTTAGCCTTATTTTTTTAACTTTATTTTTTATTTACAAATATAGTCCACTCCCTTGAACCATAACACACAAAGACAGTATGTTTTTCTGTTTCCAGATATGGCTTTCGAGTTGTAACCATTATTGGCAGTATCATAACAAGTGTAGCATTCGGTCTCTCGTATTTTGCGAGTAGTGTCATGTATTTGTACCTCGTCTATGGAATTCTTGGAGGTAGGTACCGTAAAATCGAATCTGAATTCCCAATTTCTACAACAAAATTAACTAATGTCGCTCTTTCAGGTATTGGATTCTGCATGGTGTACATGCCGGCAGTGTTGACTGTGGGCTTCTACTTTGAGAGATGGCGCGCGCTTGCAACTGGTCTCGCACTGTGCGGTTCTGGAGTGGGAACCTTTGTTTTCTCTCCCCTAACCAACAAGCTTCTATCTCAATATGGATGGAGACAAACAGTTCTAATTCATGCCGGTTCGTAAATCATCAAGCATATTCTTTGTCGCCATATTAGGCATAACTAATCGTTCTAGATTCTAAATTGTTTTAATTATGTTACAGGTTTCGTTCTCTTAAATGTTATCTGTGGTGCTATGTTCCGTCCTATAAAACCCGTCCGAGTAACTCTCGCAGACCAACAAGTCGAAGAAGATAACTCTCGCCGTCACGAAGAAGCCGTAGAGAAACTCAATTCTATGCTCAAATTACAAAGCAAATTAGATTCTGGTATTTCAATGACACCAGAAATGAAATTCACAAACAAGATCAGTCCACATACATGGATGGGAGTAGCTAACAACACTCGCTATCCTACAGCAGAAGAAGTATTCCGTGGAAGCAATTCTCATCTAAGTAGACGTTCTTCAGCAAATGCAGGCACAATAAAGAATTCTTTAGGGAATAAACCCCTTTTCATCGCAGTTCCAGTGGTAGAGAAAGACGAACAAGAAGATTCAAACAGCAATATAGACAATACTGAACCACTCATTGCTTCATCCATAAAAGTTGTGCCTAGAGAATCGAAGCCTCGCCGTTCCCATGCTGATTTGGTTGCCAGGCCTCTTTATCGTGACGACATATTTTTCGGTGCTAGTTTAAATAGGCTTCCACAATATACGTCAAGATCTTCTCTAGCCTACCATTTGGCCGTAACTCACGTTCCTACACAAGAAGATGCTCGCGAGGAGACTTCTGGAAAATGCAAACTTTGCCCTGAAGCTGTACGAAGAACATTGGCCACTATGTTAGATGTTAGTTTATTACGATCACCTACTTTCATGATTTTGGCTGTTAGCGGTTTTTTCACAATGCTGGGATTCTTTGTTCCTTACATGTACGTTCAATCTAGAGCCATGAAGAACGGAATGAGTGAGTTCTATTGCGGATTATTGGTTTCTGCGATTGGGGTGGCTAACATAATAGGCCGTATTACTTGCGGGCTTGTGTCTTCAATGCCAAAGGTGTCACCCTTGTGGTTAAATAATATTGCTGTGTCTGCGGGAGGAATCGCAACAATGTTCAGTGGACTCTACTACTACGAGGTCTATCAATTTGGATATTGTGCAGTATTTGGGCTTGCAGTTGGTGAGTGTTAAATAACTTTCTTATTTAAGTAGTTGTGGTTGGTTCTTGCAATAATTTTATTGAAAACTTCCATTAACTTGATGCAAAACTATACTTAGACTTGTAAACTGTGGTAAATTTCACAAAAAATTTAGAGAAATAGGACATATTAATAGGCGTTAAAGAAGATTTGGCTGAAACCTATACTTGTACATGTGCAAAAAACAACACAATTCCAATCACATAAGTTCTCTATAAATCTGACCCTAATGACTTTTGTTTATTTTTCAGCTTGTTTTGCATCTCTTCGCTCTATTCTAGTAGTAGAGTACATAGGATTGGAGCAGCTAACGAATTGCTTCGGTCTCTTTCTGCTCTTCCAAGGTTTCGGCGCGTTATTGGGTCCACCAATTGCTGGTAAGAATCAGCCTATATTTAGATCATTCATCTTATTTGAAGAATCGTTAAAGATTACATATGACATCAAAACAATGACGTGTCATAGTTGAGTCGCAATAAATTCTTAGAAACAAATAACAATTTATTAATTGCAATGATAATTAACACATACTTGCATAAATTGTGACCCGGTTATCTCGGCGCCTTGCTCGCGTGACTTGTTTATTAAGGCACAGTGCCAAATTCCTACCTTGATGGATCCCGCATAGTAAATATTTGCAACGAGAGTATTATTGAGACTTAAGACATCTAGATATTATTTATAATCGTAGTATGCACTGCTATTTACATAATTATTCTATAATTAGAACTGTTCTATAACCACTATTTCATATTACGAATTTGAAATTTTAATTTGAAACAAATCGCATTGAACCGCACTTACGTATCGTACTGTACTTAGCCCATAACTCCTCACATAGAGGCTATGATAAGGCCTATGCAAATAACGATTTGGTGGTGTTAACATGACTACTGTGTCGGTGGTATTCTGATTTTATGTTTAATTTTCACAGGTGCCTTAATGGACTTATATGGTGACAATGTCGCGTTCTACGTCTCCGGGGGCTTCATGTTGTTCTCTGCTCTTCTCTGCTATCCCGTCGACTACATCAGCAGATGGGAGAAAACCCGCAACAAACTTAATCCTGCCCCAGAAGTCTGAAGTCTTTACACTATTAATAAGGATAACGAATTTACGGTTGCTGTGTTTAGGTAACGAATGAATTACCTATGTTTAGAGATTGGGTCGAGACTGATGCTTAAGTATCCTAAGTGGAACTTATCCAAACATTCTGAAATAGTGTCCTGAAAGATGTGTTCGGTTAATTGAATCTCAATCGGTTCTATGAATAGGATACATGGTACCTAAGTTTATTTGGTAAAAATATGTAACATTTGTGTGAGCATATGTAACGTATGTAACATTTTATTCTAAAGTAATTAACGTATATTGCTTACCTCCAAATACTAAATAAACGTAGATAATACGTACAGCTCTTGACACTTATTAGTATTTAAACAGTGCGATGATGCAATAAATATATAATATACATATCTACATCTATCCGCTTGGATTGAGAAATTAGTGCATAACTGTATAGATTTTATATTATTCAAAGATTCTTTTAAGTTAAGAACTCAAAAACCTCATTTTTCGAGGTGCTTTTTGTTGATTTAATTTTGTACGTATTACCTTACTGGGTGGGGGTTTATATTAGTATTTGATAACTCCAATTCTAAATTTATAATTAGAAACATTCCCTTTACGAGACCCATAGACAAAACTGCCCAGATATTATATTCGCTATGACTCTGATAAGTCAGTTAATGCATTTAAAAAGAATAGGTTAAGTGTTTTATAAGTACAAAGACTCGAAATAATGTTTTAGTTTGGTTGTTACGGCCCGAAAATTTGCTAAAAATTAATATTTAATGAAACCAAAATGTACATTAATAATATTGTTGTAGCTCTTAATGATATTCTAACATGACATTATATTTAGTATTGAAATGGTGCGCTCATTTAAGACTTTCGCTTACATATATCTATGTAACTTGAATGTAAAGTTATTGAACTTATTTAGCTTATTATTATTGAAATTATTTAGCATTAAGTAATGCTAAATAATTTCAATAATAAGTTAATGCTAAGCAGTGGCGTAGCGTGCCTTGGAAACGAAAGGTAAAGATTTCTCACAAAAGAAACAAAAATGCTTGCATTAAATTAAAATAAATATTTATTGATTATAAGTTATCACTTCCTCCTAGAAATTGAGCTAGCCAAACAATTTTTTTATATGTTTTTTTTTCCGGGAAACACGAGATTAAGTGATATTGTGGATAACATTTTACTAATTTTTGCTTACACACGTTAGGGGCTTCTGTAGCCCGTAGGCCCCTTCTCATCGATACGGCGGTAGCTACGCCACTGATGTTAAGTAAGTATAATAAGTGTTAATTGTGAGTGCCTTATGCAATAGAGTAAAAAGTACGTAGGTACTTATACTTTTCATACTTATTTCTTTTCTAACATTTTTAAGTTTTTTTTTATCAATGTGGACTTGTTCACGAAAACATCTCCTACATTATATAAAGGAGAGTCTTCCCAATTTTATATAAAGTACTTTAGGAATACTGTAGGTACCTATATAGATGTACCTAACCTACTACTAAAATAAAATTAATGTTTCTGAAACAAATAGGTTAAGAATAACAACAATTTACTGTGGCTGTGGTCTTTTAGTATATTAGAGTCAGAAATTTAAAATATTTGTTAATTACTTTTATGTGACTACAATTAATTTACTTAGTCAAAGTGTCAGTTGAAAACTTTGGAAAATTTATAATGGATGTTAGAATTTATTCTAATAGGAGATAATTCATATGCCTTGGAAGATTTTCTTGATAAATGGGACCTAAAAATTTGAAAATTTTATTGAAGCGTGTAAAACGAAAAATATAAAATATATATATTTCAATTAAATGGTGCAAAAATTATACTAACATCGAAGTAATTTGCTATTATTACCGTTCATAAACGAATTCCACTGTGTTTTCATATTATATTTTACTTTTATTCTTTTCTGTTTATTATTGTGGACAAGAATACCTAATGTAAAATAATTTACATTCATATTACTTTGAATTGTGTCCCTGAACAAACGTAGGTACGTACCTATTTAATTTAAGGTAGGTACAATTTTAATTAATTGCAATCTTACAATAACGAGATTGCATCTCAATATAATTATTATAACAGTCTTACAAACCTTTATTTGTAAGTATACTTAGGTGCCCAAACTACTTATAAAAATGTAAGGTAAGTACTTATTTTTGGTAATTTTGATGATACATAATATACTTACCTACCTATTTTATTTGATAGACAAGTTTAATTGTAATCGCATTAGTTTTGTAAGTAGGTACCTATATAAATTATGTGTGAACTATGACTATGATTTTTTGTGTTTTCTAATGTTTAGTTAGAATGCCACAGTGCCATTAAAAATATTGTATACTATAGGTATATTTTTTAATATTATGTATAATATTATAATATTACAAGTCTTCCATGACCAACCATTGAAACTCGTGGTATCTATCTAAGTAGGTACTATCAATTTAATAGTGTAGGTATGTACAAAGAAACTTTAGTATAATAAAACTATAACTATCTGTGGTACAGATATCATTATTATCACTGTATCAACACTGGTACCAAGATAAATGAACAGCTTTGTAAATATTTTTTCAACAGATAAAATAGGTACCTATATCATAATATTTAGGTAAAAGCTTGGTCAAAAAGTTTACGAGTTATTTTTTTTATAGACTAAATGTTATTATTTATGACTGGTGTTAAATTTTTATCAAGAATCAGTTAAAATACTTCCCATGCGGATGCAGTTCTAGTGCTTAGAAATTTTACCTTTTAATTTAATGAAACAAGACTGACTGAGATGGCTAAGTTTAAACATACTACATTGTCAAAAACAAATCACATAAGGACTACCATAGAGTAAATAGTACCTGGTTAAGTACTATTTACTCTATGGTACTACTTATTTATTAAATCTTATCAAGTAGACATAGTTTGCTTCAGTTTTTTATTTATTTATTACACATTTTTTTTTCTTTTTTCCCCAATTTTTTTCCAAATAAAATACAAATACATGTAATCACAAAAAGGTTGGTAAATATAATTTAGTATTCTTTTTTGTAGCCAAAGTCCCCGAGACCACAGAACGATTGTTTTGTGGACTTGCTAAGTTTTTTTTCTACTCTTTTTGACCAAATTATACTTAATTATTAGAACTTTTATTCAAATTTAAAAAAGGACCCAACCCAAGGGGCCATGGCCATAATTTTGTATAACTTAAAACAGACAGTTTTCGGAAATTATATTAAATTTAGTTTATAAATATAATTTAATATTCAGTTATGTATGTGTGCGTGCTATTCCTAGATTAGAGATTATGAGACGTTTACATTGAATAAACTTTGTTGAGAATTTTGTTGGTGTTTTTTTTTATTTTAAACTAGGTTTTGCCTGCGACTTCGTCCGCGTCCATTTTTCTTATCCGATCGCTACCAAACTTCACAGGATCACCCGTTCGACTAATCTGAAGATTGTCTGAAAATTTCATCAAAATTGGTTCAGCGGTTTTGGAAACTATTTATTTATTTATTTATTTATTTATATTAGGGAAACATACAATATCTCGCTACACATTATAAATATACATACAAGAAAAACATAAATCAGCAAAGTTTCCACTAAATTACTAAAACATATTATAAATTACAAGTCACACAAGAATATTGGAACTGGTAGAAAACATACAAAAAGGTAAGAATTACACAAAAAAAAAAGAAAGAGAAAAACAAATGAATAAACCAGTTAACAAATAACATATTACATACAAAACAAACAAATAAACTGGCTGCAACAAAAAGGAGACTACAAAACTATATTTTCGAGAGCTTGTTTAAGGCTTCGTTTATAGGCTCCTATAGGACAACTAAAAATATCCAGATCTAGCAAGTGTTCATTATAAAATTTACAGGAGCGATGCAAAAAGGTATTGCTTGTATAATTCCTTTTGCAGAACGGAATGTATAACGAACACTTACGGCGTGAATTTATTCGAGGGCAACTCAATCCAATATTGCTTAATAATAATGGTGAATCAATATAATTATTCATAATCTTGTATAAAAACAGTTGGTCTTTCTGAACTCGTCTATGACCAAGGGACGCGAACGTAGGTATATTGTTAAATCTGTATTGAAGATGTTTCAAGTACAAGTTAAATACTCTATCCAACCTTTTAATTTGAGTTTTATATTGCGGGTTCCAAACAATAGACCCGTACTCGAGTAGATAGGGAATATACATATGCACATCGTTTTTTATATATTTTAATTTGATTATGTTAAGGTCGACAGACAGGCTTACGGTTCACTTGATGTTAGGTGGCTACCATCGCCTATAACACAAGCAACGCCACAAGTGGTGCGTGCAAGTGCGCTAAATAAAGCAATACCGCGATTCTAATTTGTGATTTATTAACTGTGCAACTTGTCCGGCGACAGCAACCACAGTTTTTTAAATTAGTTCGTTGTGAACTAATTCAAAAGCTTCTTTTTATTTAATACAAATCATCCAGACTATTCAAAGAGTTGGTGAAAATTGCAATATTCAGTTAATTTCATAATCAGATGACTCAACTTATTTTTCTAGTCCACTAACATCTTTTTTATATCATATAAAAGTAATCTGTGGTCTATTCTTTGTGCTATCTACGTAGCGAATGTCTCTTGTGTCGCAGTATGCGCTCATGGCCTTACCATATGGTTCATGCCTGCAAATCTATACTATATTGTGCTATGAATTTTTTTTTAGTTTTCAAATGAGCTATAGAAAAAAAAATTACAGGTATCAGCCATTGTGTTACACCATATGGGATGACACAGTTTGGATGGTGGTAATAGCTTCCGGGGTCGTTTTGATCATAAAATTAAATTAAAAATTTATTATTGGATTAATAAAACGAATTTTTGGTGCAAATAACAATTATATTTGCATTTTATTGACATAAAATTTATTTAGGAGTTGGAGTTTGGTCCACGACGCCGGCCGAATGTCTGAACTACGTTCACAAACCTGTAAAAAAAGAAAACACATTATAAACAATGCAAACAAAATTTGTTCAAAAGATTTTTTGTTCTTTTTGGGGTATCTGCTTGTATTCCGAGTGGTCAGTGATGAATTCAAACTAAAATTATGAAATTTTTAATATTGGGTACCTATGATCGTTTATTTAACAAACTTATTTTAATTTGTAAATAATATTTTCATGTCTTTTGAACGAAATTAGTCATTTAAAAAATAAGATTTTCACAAAACACATGATCCCAATAATAAATAACTTTATTATATCTAAATCTTCCAATAGAAAGACATACCTAAATATCAAGATTTTTTACAAAATAAGTATAGTAAAGAAAAGGGAAGAAAAGAAAGTTAAAAAAAAAGCATACCGTCTGTTGTACTGGATCCTGCGCTTGGCACGGCCAGTCCTCTTCTTCTTTTTCTGCTGTTTCTCCACTTTGGGAGTCTGACCCTTTACCTTTCCTGAAAATATAATTCTGAATTAGCCAGTTATCTTCAACACAAAATAGGAGGTGTTAATAATGACACACCTCACTCAGGTACCAAACTATTGTTTGGTATATTAACTGAAAATAGTATCTAATATTATGTGAATTTTTGATTTTAATTCTTAAAAGCAACTATAATTTGAGTATAAATCCTAGTAAGGCTAGGACTTGTGGAGTATTAATGCAACTGCCCATACATCTTAAATAACTAAAATACATATTTATTTTGTAATAAAAATACAATAAAGTATGTATTCGTGTTCCTTCGACCGTGTCTATCATTTGATAATAATAACAACAATAATAGCCTTTATTTTATACTACAGTTTTAACTTAAACTTGACTTAACTTAACTTAACTTAACAATTTAACTTTAAATTTTACTCATTTACTTTTTTATAATTTTGTGCTGTGTAAAATCAGTGAATGATTTTTCATATTTATTTCTTCTTATTTACTTATCTTTCTGAACAAGTGAAAGAACTTACCGGCACGTGCTAAAGATCCGTGGACTTTACCACCGAGCAATGGCACCGTGAGGTCCAACTCCACACTCGACAGTTCACTGACGAGGCAAGAGTCATCGAGGGGAGCTCCACATAGGGACAGAGTCAAATCCTCCTCTGTGGCTCCAGTGAGAGTGCGGATTCGATCCTGAAAAAGAAATTAAAAGGTCAATCATATAATTATTATTTGTTTTCTTCACAGGTTGTATAGGATAAATTATTGAGCAGGTACTTTCCAGCTTAAAAAGTTTTGAAAGATATATACAAATTAATTTTAATAATTCCTATTATATAATTTATTATATTTTTTATATAATTTAATATAAGTACAACCAGGTATACAAACACAAAAACCATACAAAAAAGAAAAAAAAGGATGTAATAAAGCAAAACTTAAGAAAATTTAAAAATAGACATACCTAACATTAAGAAAAGAAGAATTATCTATTGCTTAAAAATATAGTTAAGAATTTTCTATTGCATTATTATTTTTTAAATTTCTTTTTATACTTACTTTTTAATTTATAATTTTTTATAACTGTAACATGTCATAATTTTATATTTTTGAATGTGTTTGTAGACCTATAAGCTGATAGGTTTGATATTAATACCAATAATTACAAGGTCACAGTATTATATTACGATAACATTAAATGCAACATACCTCTTCATTTTCATAATTAATATAATTTGTTTAAATATTAAATTAAACTAACCTAAAAAGTCAGGAGGGAAGGTATTAAGGTTTATAGGCTTGAATTGTTTTATCATAGTTGTTATTATTTGAAAACAAGAACGAAATGAAGAAGAAATATTTGTTAAGATGTTAAATAAATATATACCTAATACAAATACCTACTTATATTAGTGGGGCAAAACACATTGTAGAAGCATTGTACAATGATATTCTTAATTTATTAAAAATAAAACATATGTACCTACCTTAATTTGACCAATAGATTCTTGTCCTTCGACATCCAGGACATGGGTAGACTGCCCTCTAATATGTAGCTGCATTTTGGCTATTCTGTAAGACAAAATTCAATTCATATTACAAACTGCAACGGCATGCGTGGTAACTTGAAAAACCTTGAAATGCGTTATTAATTTATCTATTCTATACAATTTTAATTTCAAAGCGTAATTTTACACGCACACAATCCTTTGATAAAAAATTTAACACGAAATATTTACTAAGGCCTATAAATAATTTATGAAAACAAGAAATAAATCTTTCCTAACCTCTTCAAAAGAAACCTGACAGTAAAAGAAATAAACAAAGATGGCGCAGGCGACTGGGCAACTGATAGAATTGCCAGTGGTTAATTTTCAATTGCCGTATTTTTTTGTGGCTTTTTGAAGTTTTTAGGCTTCAAATCATTTCGACTATTGTTGATCTGTTTTAATTGTTTTGGAACTCTTATTCCACTTTTTATTGCAATAGAAGAAGTACATACATACATACATAGTAGAAAAATTAAACAACACATTCAAACACAAACATTACTGCTCTGGGGCTTTCTTGGCCACTTCCCAGACGTTTGCGTTGAAAAACTCACAATTACAAGGAACTGCTGTTCAAAATTCGAAAAAAATTGCCAATCGGTATTATCTTCTAATGAAGTCCAACCTGAATAAGAGATACCTACTTTTTTTGTTATAAAATACAGCGATTATGTCAAAGGTATTTATGAATTAAGAACACCGTTTTTTACCTTTACCACAGAATAAATAGTACTACAAGTACCTTTACATACATAACACCTCACCTACTAGGTTTACGTTTTACCAGATCACAACAACGATGCTAAAAAACATGGCAATTGCCGACATACCGCAGCAATGGCAACCCTGTGGATAACCATAGACAAGTCTCAAAGGACAGGAAGCGGAAAGGGTACATTTTCAGGCTATCTGAAATCACTGCGTTCATAGTTCATTTTGAGGATGTCTTTAATTTGAAATTTTTAATTAATAGTAACCTTTAATAGTATCGCTAAATTTAAATAGTATTCTTAAAAATTCGAAAAGTTAAGTTATTATTACACTCGAAGAATGTAAATTCAATTTATATATGTTGGTACAACTGTTTGTACACCTTCTGCCTCGTGATTGGTCGGTTGAATAAAAAAACTGCTGTCGACTGGCCGTGTGATCTGTCCTGTCACACAGATTTATGTGATGATTAACGTTCCTTCTATCATGTGTATAGTTTTTTAATGTTCACAATGATTAAATAAGTTATTACTATTTATTATATTTATTACTTATTTATAGGACTGTCCGAATATGCTTTCCCGGTTTTTAAGGCAGATTATTTTTAAATTTATACATTTAGTTGCGTGTTTACTTGTTGCTGTTCAGAATGTGTATCGCCGGTTTTGGATTAAAATACACAGAAAATCAAAGGGAAATGGCGAGAATAATGATATCAAGATGATATTAGAAGATGTGCCAAAGCTGTGTAAAAGGCTGAAGCATTTAGTGGTGTTGGTGGACATCGACAGACACATGATGAGTGACCTTGCTCACTTGGTGATCTGGAGTCTCGTAGCGGGAGTGCCGTACGTTAGTTTTCACGATATCACAGGTACATTCTACTTAGTTATTGTAATATATTAATATATATGGAAATTCTCATGGAATTATTGTTTTGCAATTGTGTGTTAATATTACAACATGTCAGCCTACTCTTCATTATCATATATTTAATAAAAATGTTGTTTGTGCTTTTGTGCACACTAATCTTAACCGATATGAATGCAATGTTCACTGATGTGTTGTAGCAAGCTTCCTGTAACCTGGACAGTAAACATTTAGTGTTTGTTTCATTCCAATTGGTTTACAAACAAAAACGTGCTGTTCTGAATACTACTCACACGAAGACGCGGGCACAGCTACTATAAAATATACTTTTTTCTATAATATTATAAAGAGTTAAAGTTTGTATGTTTGGGGGAAATCCTTGAACCTACTCATCTGATTTAAAAAATCTTTCCACCAATAGAATACAATTTCAGGACTGCATTCACCAGATAACTAAAAATAAAGATCACACATTTGACAAATGTAAATTTATAATATCGTTATATTGCTTTACATATTTTGTTAGACATTTTTCAACATGTACAAAGTCACGGGCACTAGCTAGTATTAATTAAAAATTACCATTGATAAGGCAAGGTTGGTTCACTGCTGCATATAACTAATAACTTACTCTTATTAATAACTCTTTCTTTTTATAATTATGATTTCCTATTTTCAGGAAAGTTAAAGAAGAATGAAGAGAAACTATTCTATGAAATAGAGCAGAGTAAAAAAGGTGTGCCGGGGTGCATTAAGTGGCCCAATAAACCAGATCTAAATGGATACACAAACGGAATTCAGGCGCACACATTAATAGTTAATATTTTCGACAGTAATGATGGCAGACCAAAACTTGCTGAATGTCTGCGCAGAATAGCTACCGGTGAAATAATTTGTGATAGGAATTCTAGTGAATTTACAGCTCAGGAGCTGGATAAAGCCATTTCTTTGATGTACCCTCCCATTCCCGATCCAGATTTAATTTTATATACGGGTCCCTTTTGTTGTTTACATGGTTTCCTACCATGGCAAATAAGACTAACAGAATTCATACAACTGTCTTTAGACCATAGTATAGACATAAACAGTTATTTAGGTGCTTTATACAAATATAACAAAATTGATCAAAGATTTGGTAAATAATCAAATTGTACTTGGTCTCAAGGTACATAGGCCTAAGAAATAATAAAAATAGAGAAAATACTTTTTTTTTTAAATTTATTTATCATTATTCATTACCATGCATTTAATAAGAATTGACAGTTTAAGTGTGAATGGTATTTATTGTACAGTGGTAAGATTGTCAGATACAGTGAAAACTTATTTATAATTACACTTAAAGGATTTTCTTTCCTAAATAAAAATGTTAATGTTTGTCCATATAACGGGTTTATTTCTGCTGTTCTCTACCTAATAATGAGCACTACTGTAATATGAGAGCTAATTATACTTAACCAGCGACACACTCTCCTGGCTTCACCCAGGGTGCAATTTTTATATATAAAAGTCTTCCTCATTTATCCTTCTTTTCTTACGTGAAAACCGAATTAAAATCGGTCTACCCATTCTCGAGTTTTTGGAACGTACATAAACAAACTTAACATTTTTATATATGTATAAAAAAAGATAAACCACCTACCATCAAGTGGACCATTAGCCTGTCTGATAAAAGAAATTACTTTTAACAAACCAAACCACATTAACTAGACATTTATATTTATTTAAGTTAATAAAATGCTGTTTTATGTATCTAATAAGAAGCATTTTTATAGTCCCAGTAGTAGTGGCAAAAAAAAATTATATTTAACAAAATTTCCAAAATTCATAAGAACCTTCTTCACACTTAATGAATATTTGAAAAAGAAAAACAACCAAATTGGTCAAGTCAGTTATACAATTAGCAAAATGTTTGTTTATATAGATTTGTAAGTAATTGATATGGTTGGCGAGGCAGCAGGAATAAACAACATATTATATAAAAAAATATTTGCTTTTTACTGTGTGGTTGTTAATTTAAAAATTTTTTTAAACATTTCATTTTACAATGAAACAAAGACTATTTTAAGTTGTCAAAGCAATATCTTTATTTTATTTTTGTTTTCTGTTAGTGCATTTAAGAAATAAATGGTTACAAAAACTACTATTTTGTTTAACTACAAATAAAACAATAACAATATTAAGGAGAAACATATTATTACTGTTAGCCCGCTATCAAACTATCTACATCTGAAGTCGTGGCCTTTTTGTTTAATGAATTGTTTTAAAATAAACAAATAGATTTATTCTTAATTTCTTTCATGTCATCTTGCATATTTTTAGCATAGATTTAGTATTTTTATGATTTAGATATACTTTGTTTTTTAGTGTTTTGCCATTAGAAACCTTTACTATGACATTAATAATGACAAGTTTACAAACTTCTGGATTTGTTTTTTCATATTTCTATCAATATATAAAACATTCAAATTTGCAAAAGCTCACCTTGAAGTTGATTATGTGATCAAACGTGAATTCTTTATCTCTTTTCTTTTTGTATAATGCATAAAAGCAAAGGTAATAAATAAAACATAAAATGCAATAGATATTGAAATTTTATTCCTAATGTACACTAAAACTCATAAGGTATGTACACGAATACTAATAAAATATTTACAACCGATGCAAAAAATCATCCTCAGCAAAACCTGCAAAAGAAAAAAATTAAATATATCACAGTCTTATTTATCATCTAAAACTTGTATTAGAATTATTGTGAACTGAATATGTAATATCCCAGTTAATATCAAATAAATTGTAAATAGAAGTGTACATTTAACACCTTTAACAATTAAAATTTTAAATGTAAATATTTTTAATGATTATGCCATAAAAAATTTGAATTTATAGGGTTACATCTAAATAACTTGGTTTGTTAAAAAAGGTACATAGATATTTCCAATTTCAACAACACACTGTGTTTATTAACTTCATAAACTTTCATTTTCTTAAACTTATTAACCCTTTGACGACCATCGACAAAACTGAGAATTCCAGTTTCCGTTGACAAGATATCAATTCAACGAAAAACCGATGGCTATCGGCTATCGGCAATATTATTTTAAATGACTATCGTAGCCCAAATAACGATTTTAATAAAAACCAATGCAAGTTTACACGGTTATAAGAAATAACTTAAAATATTGTCAATAAGGTTTAGTTTCTTTAACTTTTTTTAAATAATTAACGGTAGAGTTAGCTTGTAATAGGTACTTTATAATATAATGCTATAAATGGTAAAATAACTTTAAAATAGAATGCTATTTTATCCAAAATAGTTTCCGCATATATGTCCGCCTGAATAATTTTATTGTACCTATATTAGTAATAAAGTCATCCTTATCGGTAAGTATATTAGTGTTAACTATATATACTAACCGATAAAAAAGTCAAAAGTTATTTAACTTTTGACGATTGGAATAACTATAATCATTAATTAATAATTCATGTGACTAAATACGTTGTTGCTAGTGTTGTCGCTACCACCATAATTTTTGAGTCCGGTCCGGTCCGGTCGTCTGTAGCGAGAACGGATTTGTCAGACGGTTATGGTTCGCCAGACCGAATCCGAGCGTGTGTTGCTGCTATAAGATTTGTTATTCGTTTATAAGACGTATCAGTGATTGGTAATAACGAGTCCAGATACAAAATATTTAGAATTTGCAAAATGTTTACTAATGTAATTCTTAAATTTCTTATGATAGTTTTTTTTTGTACCGAATTACGAAAAGATTATTATGAAATTTTGCTTAAACATTGTCAAGGATACAATAAAGCACATGGGGGTACCTTTCATCCAGAAAAAAAGTACTGTTCCCAAGGGATCAACTAAAATAAAATAAAAAACTAACGCCTGGCTCAAGTGTTATAGCACTTGGTTAAGCGTTATATTGCTTACATTCCTTTTTTTTGTAAATACATACATATTATATACAAAACATCAGGTACAAACGTAAAATGTTAACACATAAACATTTGCCCCTAGCGGGATTCGAATCCGCGACCGTTTGGTTAACAGCTAGGGTTGCCGTGTGGTCAAAATACTTTCAACTATGTCATTGGCTTCACAATAGACTGTTACTTTACTGGTTTATGCGAGATGACATTTTGAAATGAACTGAAACAGAGGAAGAGCGGTGCGAGTGATGTAAATAAACGAAATGTACAACCTGTCGTGTGTGCGTGACGTCACCTGGAGTGATGACGTCAGTGCGCGCGTCGATGTCGCGACCTGCTGCGCGTGCGCGAGCGTCGCCTCGAGTGAGTCCCACCCCGCTCATACCTATCGTACTTGTATCGTGGCGTCTCGTACCGCGGCTCGTGACTCACGTGCCTCGACTCACGACTCACGGAACGCGACCGACGCGACTTCGACCTCTCCTCCCTGTGCCTATCTCTGTGCGACCGCTCGTAGTCCCTCCTAGAAGATTTCGACTTGTAGTAGTCGTCCTTCTTTCGTCTCGATTTCTCTCTTTCATACTCGTTTGTGTGCCGCGATTTCGTCTCCTTTGGCTCTTTCGACTTCGACTCTTTGGAGTCTTTGTGCGATTTCTCCTTTTTCTTCTTCGACTTTCTGCGGGAGTCGATCGAACTGGACCTGCGACGCTTTTTCTTCTCTCGTCTATCCCTGCCGCCCCTCTCCGACTCTGTAGACTTACTTTCGCTGGACGACGAGTCCTCCTCAGAATCGTAAGAGGAAGCCGAATGAGCTCTGTGATTGCCTCTCTGCGGGCTGGTAGAATGTCTCTTACTAGATTTTCTATATTTCTCTTCCGGTACGCTATCCACTTTTCTTACACCGTCGATTTTGTCCGAAGTTTTTTGGTGACTTCTCTTATCCCTGGCGACGCGACGATCCGACACGTCCGATCTTTCTGTTTCCGCTGGCGGCGGTGTATCTGAAGCACCTGGGATATTAAATTGTAGATGTTATCAAACATTGTGGTAAATAAATAAATGAAACAGTTTACAATGCGACAGTTTATTACATGTCGAGAACTTCTTGATTCATTTTTTTGGCTTCAATATCGGCCTAAAGGGCCCACTTTACCGCATTATTAAAAAAAAAAATCTCTAAAGCCAGAGCATAAGCATAAGCTAGACGGCGGCCCCACCGTTAACACGACGATAAAGATGTCCGATATTTTTTCAAATATTATATTTTTCATCGCGGGCACCAGTTAGTACGCTAAGTATAAGTGAAAGTAGCCAGCCACCTAAGCATAGAGTAAACCATAAATATTGGGCAAGGGTTATCTTACGCGAATGCTCCGGCGTAGCGGGGTTGTCGTGGGGCGTGGCGGGCTGGGCGGGAGTGCGCGGGGTGGCGGGGGAGGCGACGGAGCTCTCGGGCGACCCCTCCCCCTCCTCCCTCAGTTCCGCTCGCCTCACCTCCGCTTCGATGTCACGCGATGTTCGCTCGAACTCCAACCGCTTGCGTTTTATTATCTCCTGGTATGCGTATTAAATATGATTACCTCATATCGGTGAATTTTTAACCATAGAGAGAACAGAGGTAAGGAGTAACTTTTACGGGTGTTAAACTGAAAGCTACAACCATAAATAAATGGTTCATAAATTGTTCAGAATCAGAATGGACTGGATGTGATTCTCATTCTATAGGCTTTTAGAATCCTTATTGCTATAAGTGAGTTAACTAAAGTTGGCACGTTCACAGTACTCACACAAATGCATTTTTGATATACAGCATGTTGAAAATTAGAAAATACCTGTAGTTGATGGTCAGTGAGGTCATCTGGATGGTCATCGGCGTCGCTGTCGTCGCTGCTGCTCTCGTAGGCGGCAAGACCTGGATGTACGCGACCACATACCGTCAATCACTCTCATATTTCAACTCCCACTAATTTATGCAGATATTTAACCCGATTGTATTGTATAATACAATTTACACATTGTAATGTCACAGTTCGAAAAATTAGAGATTCTATCGTCACTATGTTTTGAGGTGGATAAATAATTTCCTGTCAGTCTTTCACAAAAATTAAGATTTTGAAACATAACAAACGTTTTCTCAGAGAATACTTATACAAATACAATGAATATTGACTCGAAATAACATCTAAATAATAAATTCATTAATTTCTTACCAATTGGTCCCCTAAAATTGGTTTACGTATTCAAACACTGTTGCAAAATGTTGCCATTATTACGGTCAACATAAATACAAAATTACGTTGGAGACAGTCTGAAATAGAATGGACACAGAACATGCATGATGGTTACGATTCCAAATAATATATTATATTTAAATATTAACCATGTTATTTTATAAACTTTTTTTAAAATTGAAATATTTATGCATTTAAAAAAACCATCACACATGCTTTTACAAACTACGCGCAAACTTCTTTATTTGAATATACTAAAATCCCAGTTTAATTTTCTATTTGGCACGTTTGTGCCTTTAACAACTTAACTTTAACTTGTTTAAGTTGGCGTGTAATTTGCGGGCAAGTTTATTAGGAGAGTGACTCACCGAGGCCAGTGGCGATAGCAGCGAATGCCTTCGACTTGCCCGCCTTCATGGCGTTGAGGCGCGTAGCTTTTACCATATAAATAAAACGCAACATTAATCACACACTGGGGGAACATCTGTAATAAGACTTTATTAGCGTGTAAACACAGACGGCTCGTGAGGCCGTAGAGCACATAATTATGAATGAAACAGAGTTTATTGTAGTCTGTGGCGCGCGCACTGTGGCGTGGGCGTGTGCGCATACCTTGTGCGGCGGCATACCGAGCCACCTCCTCCCGCGCCACCGTTACCACCTCGAGGTCCGTCACCTCCAGCAGAATCTCCGTCAGCGAGCGACGCACCGCCAGCATCTACGGACACAATCATCCATCAGTTACTTTGGTCACATCGCCCTCGGTAAATTAGTATTTACGGGCAAGGTCGAAGAAAAGAGACCTACCCGTTGGTGTGACCGAGTTTAGTAATAATTTAATTACCATCGAATCAAAAATAGATCTTGTCAAGATCTATAAAAGACGAGATTTTGACAAAGGAAGTAGCAAGGTATTAGATTTTTCGTACATTGTTTTTGGAACGTGGAGAAGTAGCGAAATGTACTATCTGTAGTACTTTTTAAACCTATTTGGTCATGTAATAACTTTTCATTCTTAGTAAAAATTTAGAACAAAAATATAGTTTATATGTTTTCGTATTTTGAAAAAATATGCGTTCTTTATTATCACCACAGAAATAAAATAAAATATAGCAAAGCAATAAATTCTTGTACGCAGGTGAATTGTATGACTTTATCAAAAGGTTAAGAGTAGTTAAGACTAATTACGGCATTCTCCGCAATTAGCCTTGTGACCTTTGTGGTTCTTAGGTCTTACATTATAAGTATAAAACACCAAAGGTCCCTTTTCTTCCTGTTCTTTGCTCCCAGTGGGCAATATTATGGTAATGGCAATAATTGGGGTTTAAAGCAGCAGCAATTAATTTAAGGGATTTTTGGTAGACGAACATTCATCCCACTAGTTAAACAATGCATTCACAATGTTTGCAAACATAAATAACATAGAAAATGTAGGCACTGGTACATGTAAAAGATTTTTATCTAATAAAAATCGGTACTCACAACTTCCTGCATGATCTCTTCCTTGCTTTTGATGCCGAGCGTTTCTGTGTCGCTCTTTTGTCTTTGATCGCCCGTCTCCTCTTTCACTGTTCGCGGGGAATCACTGCGTTCTTCTTTATCGGAGTTTTCTCCTTCCGAATCCGATTCCTGCAAATAAGTTTCCATACAACAGTTTTAATATCTATGTGAAACAACATACTCAGGAATTTATGTAAAAAAATATTATTAGCAGCACAATGTCAGTTTATACAGCCCACATAAGGCCCAAACAATATATTATTTTTGGAACCAAATAAAAGAATAAATGCCCCAATATTATAAATACGAAAGTTTATATCGAGAGTATGAATGTTTGTTACTCCATAGTCCATGCATCCATCACACAAAAACTACTGAATGGTTACTGTTATTAATCAGAATAACACATAAGCTACAATTTGTAAAGATAAGCGCACAAAAGAAAGGGAAAAATCTAGTCTTTATATATAAAAAAAAATCAATCATCATGCAAGTCTTACAAAAACTAAGAATGGCTAGACCGATTTCAATTCGGTTTTCACTTATGAAAAGAGGGATAAACGGGGAAGCTTTTCATATGTTAAAATTGCATCATGGGCAAAGTTGAGAGTTGGCCACTAGTTATTCATAAAAGAAACTTACAAATTTGCTCTTAGGTGGTAAAAAGGGTTGACCGGCTGCCTCAGCCTTGAGCCGCTCCAACTCTTGCTCTTCCAATTTCTTCTTCTCTTTCTCCGCTTCCTCTCTCGCCTTGTTCTCTTGTTCTCTCTCGATAGCCTTCTGCTTTTCACGCTCCATTTTCTCTAAACCTGTAAACATTTGCATTACATTGAATTAATTTAAAGATGCGAGTGGATGAATGTATTAAGTCACTTGTTATTTTTAACCTTATTGCGATGATTTTAGTACTCACACCCCTTTGCATAACGCGACGTGTCGAACATCACGTGGCATGATATGGACCGCTACGTCCTCTTAGTATTGAAATAAAGGAGTGCGAGTGCTAAAATCATTGGAATAATATGTTCAGGAAAAAATCTCTTGCCATGCCATGCTGTACCAAATAGTCAGTCAGCGCCGGCCCTAAAAATCCAAATATCCAAATGTCATCCAACTGACTAAAAATTTAACTGTCATAAAACTAAAGACTAAGTAGATTCACCTTCTCTAATCCAAGCGGGTAGTTGTCGTCTTTTTGCTGCATCTATAGTAGCTGTAACACCAGGAGCCGGCATCATGGGTATGGGTTCAATCACCGGTGGTAAAATTGGACCTTTTTCTCTAAAATGCAATCACTGTTTCAATAAAGTCCTAATAGATTTGAAAATACCCCAAGAAAAAAACAAAAAACACACATCAGTTATTCTCTATCAACCAATTTATTGCAAATTATTAATTGCAATACATTTTTGTAAATGTGTTGTTATAAATACATTCTAAAGCAACCTGTTCATTAGATAAAACAAGAAACAGAGAAATGCACCTCATTCATTATCATCATCACCATCAGCCTGTGTCTCTCCACTGCTGGATGTAGGTCTCTCCCAAGGCTCGCCACCACATTATACGGCACTTTCAAATTTAAGGCCTCAAATCGAGAACTCTTCTTCCCCATCGGTTATCTGCTCTGCGTCAGATGTGACCGGTCCATTACCACTTCAACTTGCTAATTGTCTTGGCTATGTCGACAACCTTGTTTCTTTGGCGAATTTAAGCAAAGAATCTTCGAGCATAGCTCGCTCCATAGCCTGCTGAGCGACCTTAAATTCTACACTAGATTGCGTATACCTTGGTTGTCTGGGCCTGGTGATTTTATCCCTATTTTTACTTTTAGATCTTCGGTCTTGGTTGTTGTTCTGGTTGCCAATTTGATCCGTTTGTGGGGCTGTCCAGTAGCCATGTTGGAACGTTGAAGTCTGAACTGTCCCTGCTGATGTATAACTGAAATGATATAAAGGACAGTGTTGAAACACTATTCACTAAAATTTTAAAAATGAATTGAAAATTTATTTACATATTTTAATTAATTAAACTTTATTTATTATATTAAGTAATTCACGTGGGAATAAATGGGTACTGAACAAAGTAATTAATTGATCTCATAATGCTTTTATTTTTTTCTTTCTAATTATTGCAAATTAAATGAAATTGCATATTTTATGAAACTTGTTCCAACAAAAATTGTTATGGTGCTATGGTACTAATTTTAAAGTTTATTATTTAGTTGTTATTTTTTCAGATGTGAAAAAATATAGGATATCTTTCAATGAAAATAGGTGTGTGTTTCTGTCATGCATATTTAAATTTAAATTAACAATTTTGAAATTGTGTAAATTTTTTACAATATCTGGATAATATGGAAATAACAATTGTTCATACCCTGGCATGGTTGTAGTAACATCATTGGCCACAGGATAGCTGTCCAACATTGGTGGAATGGTCATTGAGGGTTCAGAATTTATTTTTGGTTCAACAGGACCAGTGCCAGACCAACCCCAACCTAAGAAATTAAAATATAAATAAAAAATATCCTATTTGTAACTACATATACAAAGAAAATAAAGGTAGGAATTATTAAATACAGAACTGGGAGTGAATTTAACACCACCAACTGTAAATACATCCTTCAAAACTCTTTGTTGTGTGAACTTAGCCTTAAACTAGATTATAATTCAATACGCATTTCAAAAGTATAGAAAAATATAGTGACTGTGTGAGTAAAATTATAATTTTTGGTAATATTTGTATAAGTCTAAGTAAGGTTCTTATTAAAGAGAAAATTTGTCTGGATTTTTTGTTTTAATTACTCATCAGCTGCCATAGTCCAATAGCTTTTGACAGAATGACATCTATCGGTTCAGCTATTAACCAATAAAATCATTAAAACGTTAGTTACAATGCAACTAAGCAGTCAAATAATTTGAATTAGCTCATTCAACAATATGGAACTAATATGTACTACATTAGCTTACCCCATTCATTCCAGCCACTATTCCATGTATTTGAATTGCAATTCCAATCGCCAGATCCATCATTGTTGGTATCTGGATTTTCAACTTCCATAGGAGCTTCACCTTCCTCTATGTCGATTTTTGGTGGAGGTGGAGCCGGTGCAGATACAATCACCGCAGCTTCTTTCATAGCAATCCATTGTTGAGCCAAGGCAGCCCAATCGACATGATTACTGTCTATATTTTGATATGCCGAAGGATTCAGAGCCCACTGCGTGGGATATGAAGGGTTTGGTGCATCCTTTCCCGAGTACATTATGACTCCGGTAAAGTTATTCACATAATAGTATATTCGAAAATACGTATAACGTGCAAAAGAGTATATTTACAATGTTAGTCAGTGTTTAAATTAATTATCATTGAAATACAGATAAATCAAATTTCAAAAATACTAAATCTCTACTGCAGTGCACCAAACCAAGTGAACGAACACCGCACCGCAAACCCACAGAATAATAAATGAGCTGACAGCTCAGTTTAGTATATAGTGTTCTGTGGCTAAATTAGTCACAAAGATTTATCCTTTATCATAAAAAAATAGGGTACTACATGTTAGTCAAGTATGTTAGCTATTGATTTTAGAATAAAAATAAAATAAAATTGTAATAAATACGTGCAACGAACTCATTTAAAAACGGTATAGTGAAGTTTATTGCCACATCAAATGGGTTATTTATAAAATGATTATGAAACATGCAAATGCATGTAATTAATTATTAATTATTAAAACCGACTAATACTTTTTGTACATTTTCTTAATTTGTTTCTTCATACTTATATATATAACTAGTATTTGCCCGCGGCTTCGTCCGCGTTCGTTCGCAACCAAACTTCACAGGAACACCTGCTGCACTAATCTGAAGATTGTCTGAAAGTTTCATCAAAATCGGTTCAGCGGTTTTGGAGTCTATAGGAGACATACGGAAAATATTAGCTTCGAAAATTTATAAGTAGTGTTGCTTGTTGACACAAGATGGCAGAAGCCAGCCAGATTTGCTAGTATTCGTCATATATAATAACTACTTAAAGCCACCTTAAAGCTTTTTGTACTTAACAAAGGCATAATGATTATAAAAAGATAACTAAATTTAAAACTAAAAGATAAAGATAGTTTGAGTAAGTAGGTATTTCTATCTTTTTGCAGATTATAGACCACTTATTGTCTATTGATATCGTGTAAAAACAAACATCAGAGAAATTACTGGTTAAGTTTCGTTAATTTTTTTCTAACTCTTGGAGTTTTCACCAACAGGCGAACTACTAACAGGTAGTTTGATGGTATATGGTATATGGTGGGTGACGGTCCACGGGTTAATCTTTCACCTAATGGAAAATATGAATATGTGGAAGAAATACCAAGCTACCGCACAAAAGCTGTAATAATTTTTTTAACTGCATATAATTTCCAGGCAGGAAGAGCCCAAATTTAGTGAATTTTGAAACATTTTTTTATTTTTTACGAATCAACTGGCCAGAATGTAATGATGTGGTATATTTTTAAATTAACTCATAGAACCATTTGATTTGATACCACATTCGATAGGTTTCTGAAAAAAAAATTTTTTTTTCATACAATAGATTGATGACGTCATAACTGGAAAATGTACGGGGGGGTGGATATCCACTCAAGTCTAAAATACTTACTAAGACCCCTATTAAACTTTCCTGAAAAAAAAAATCTCCATACGCGAACTTTCTCACAAGACTACAGTCCAGGATGAAAAGAATGAGAAAGTCACGACAGGTCCTGGATGAAAAGAAGATATCTCAAAATTGTTTGAAAATATGTATGTCCTTTTCTATAATAATACAGCTTGTTGACTATAAATAGGTGAAGTTACAAAGGGAAAATAAAATTGTGAGCTGGTAACTTAAAATATTAATTTATTATTCGTCTTAAGTTTCTAATTCTACACATATCCACTGAAACATTCATTCGTCTCGCGTTCATTTCTACTTACACAACTTGACCACAAACAGCGCTTATATAAAATTAAGTTTAGACAGTGAACTCCTTTCGTCAGATTTCGGCTGACGTCGCATGTCGCATAACGTATTCCTACTAGCACTTCAATCACTTACGCAACGCAAGTCTCTATATGTATATCACTGGTTTAACTTAACGCTAATAAAGGTTCTTCTGAGTCGTGCTTCTGGCTTAAGTACTTCGAGTTTGTCTTCTTCCATTGTTCTTTCTTGTTGAGCATTTTTTGTTTCGTTGCTTCCAATTTCACCTTAGTCTTCGACAGCTTCGATGGAGTCTTAGGTTTTTCTAGACTCTGCAATGTTTCAAATATATTTTTAGGTTTCGTCAAAACTCGTCTAGTCTCTTCGCTGATCTCATCCATCGTGGCGTTTTTATTAGCATAGACGACTACGTAATGTGAATATGCAGAGTTCGAAGGTGAGTTGATATCAGCGAAATCTCTGAAGTTTGCAAACTGGTCTTGGTTGTAATTGGGTCTCGGGTTCGCTATGTAGCCAACTCCAAGCGAAGGCCGCCCGTGGCCGTTGTTGTAGAACGAGCTGAAGCCGTCACCACCGAATTCCGATTCTTCATCATTCTGGGCAAAGAATGTTCCTCCTTTAATTATGCCAAAATTTCCGGAGCCCAGTAAGCTCGAGCTAGCATCGACGAGAGGTGCTGATGACGCGGTGCTTTGCTTTCCAAAATTATCAATACTCTTGTAGTTACCAAACAAGGGATAATTAAGCAAGGATCTGTAGGAATTTGGTCGTTGACTGTAAGCAGCTTCCGGGTTGCCGAAGTCGAGTCTGTAGTTGTTTTGCTGTCTCGGTTCGAAGAGGTTTGCGAATGTTGGGAAAAATGTTTGTGAGCCGCCAACTAGCTCAACAGAGTGATCTGCTAGCCCTGTCGCTGCAGCCGTATCTAGTTCTTCTTCTTTGTCTTTTAGATTAGTTGGAGCCGCTACTGCTTCAGGTACGATTTCTGATGATTCCGCGCTGAGATCCCTTGTGCCATCTGAAAAAGAAGATAAATGGCTTATCACACTTTGTGTTCATTAATTTTAGTAATTTTAGTTGTAGAGATTTATTTTTTACTTATATACATTAACTAGCTGTCCCGCTCCCGGCTTCGCCCGGAGTGCATTTTTTTTTCGTAAAAACCGTCTCTGATTATTCCTTTATCCATTGGTGAAAACCGCATGAAAATCGGTGCAGTAGTTTTTGAGTTTATCGCGAACAGACAGACAGACAGACGCAGCGGAGGACTTTGTTTTATAATATGTAAGGATAAAGTTTAAAAGTTTTACTTTTAAACGATCTTGCAACCTAGCATTATATTCAGTAATGGCTGAATTTTGTAGATAGAGGAATGATATCCCAGAAATATTCAGAAATTAAATCGTTGATATTGCTCAAAGGTTTAACGATAACGTAATTTTAATTACAAAATAACTTTTGGTAGTTAAATTATATAAATGGCATTTGATTGTCATAGAAAATAATTATAAAATAACATAGGTCTAAAGTTATGGATAGAGTTAAGTTATGGATAGAGATATTAAATTTAGGGTAAGCACCTAAGCAAGTTACGTATATGGTTATGGTTTAGAAATATGAGATTATTTTTTAAGAAAACCTCTAAAATATTTAGCTTATTCTTATTTCTCATTTGTTAAATAATTATTTTACTTATAATAATGATGATCAGAAGAATGATCTTAGAAGAAGATAGAAGAATGATCATATTTATATGATAAGGTAGTACCATTCTCCTTCTGTATATATAATGATATAACTAAAACTGTATACTCTCTCAAACAAGTAGGTTTATCACCAAACACAATCAACAAATGAGTGGTTTTTGTATTTGTTCATCAGTGGTCTCTGTACTCAAATAAACAATGGTAAACAGTAGATATTGCCTAATTTAAATGAAGACCTTGATAATAATATTTTTAAGCGGCATTTCAAGTAGTTATAACTCGATAATAACTCATCAGACGTTGCGTTTCGTTTTCATAAATTATGCATCAAAGTATTTGCGTTTATTACACTTGTAAATTAACTTTTATTTCACATATTGGTGCACAGAAAGTGTAGTTAATATGAATTGACATAAGCACTTCATCATAATAACATATGTCATGTATTATGACGTAAGGCAATGTCCTAGAACGAAATTAGCTACCGCATTATAGACAATGTATTTCCTGATTTCAATGAATAATGCATGTCTAATAAAGTCTTGTACATTGATATGAAGATTACGAGGCGGCAATGACTGACAGCAACATCGTATATTTAGTAGATGAAACGTTCTATGACTTTCTGTGAACTTTTGTGTTTCAGTGAGTGAGTAAGGGATGCCGGAGCCCATTTCCCTGGCCCTTCCCAATCCTTTATCCTTAATTCTATATTACCATGGTTGGCAGCGCACATGCAGCACATGTGGTTATGGTTGACGGAGCCACTTACCATAATAAAATATATTATAAAATAAAAACCTTAATATAAAATTAAGTTTACCAACTTAATTGGTAAATTCTGACTGATAAGAAACCCTTTTTATATTTCAAATGGACAAACCTTATCATTCGAAAGGCTATAAAAATTAACTACATATTGGCGAACAAAATTCGTATGAACCTTCTCTTTAGATTGGTTTTACCTTGTGAAAATGCTAGGCGACTATCACCTGATATAAACCTATAAGTATGCCTTTGTCAATTTATAAACTAAGCGGCGTGTGAAAACGCGGGACACAGCTAGTATGTATTATGGTCTGATGTCAATGGTCTGATGTGTAAAATCAAAATCAAAAACTCAATTTATTTTTATGTAAAGATGTGTTAAATTGAGGATTGTGGAAGCGTTGTTTCATCATAACAATGCCGTAACAATCGGTAAAGTTGGTTTGTCGTATAATAAATTGAGAAATGACTACCGACAAATGTACCAACACAATCAGATTGTCGTGGTTTTAGATATGTAATGGTTAGTTGGATACGTTCATTACAAAGATTATAATGCTTTTTTGCTTCTTGTGTATATTAGTATTCTTGTTAATTTTTTCTTTATACGTTTTGTACCAAGTTAGTTTATTTTTATGTTTATGTTAAAGGTTGACCAGATAGGCTGACGATCCACTTGATTATAGATGGCCTATTAACACGAGCATCGCAAATCGCAATCGAGTGCGCTGCGGACCTAAGCAGGATGAAGGATCCCCTGGAAATGAAATGTGGGCTGCGTAGGGGACGTTGCTACCAGCTAAAATCAAATGACTTTATAGCGCGGCCGTAGATAGGCGGGATCTCGGGAACGTTATTAGACGACATACACTACACAATACGCAGTGTGGTCTGCCAGGACTAATAGTTAGATTTTTTTTAATCCAGACAGCCCTTCACCACAATCTCACCTTATGTGAGGTGCAGATGCGGCCGAACTTAACCCTAGTTTTGAAGACCCCGAGGTTATAGTTTTGAGGAAACACAGACGCTGGTAATGAGTTTCACTCCTTAGCAGTTCGGACTAGGAAGGAAGGAAGGTTTTATTCTGTTGTTTATGTTAATTCTATTACCCTCAAGCGATTATGAATACAGATGGTACTAAGTAAATCAGGCGTCTCATTAAATGACTTAACATCAATTAACTATTGCGTGCTTGGACTTGTTAGTCGGTTACATATGACAACGTACGCACAGCTGTCACAGTTTGTCGCGCTTTCCGCACGACCGGACCCATTCAACCACTTCTGTTTGTGCGGAGAAAACGAATCCCATTATGTCATGTGTTAGGTACTGTGGAGAAAACAAATCCACATTCCAAAAATGGAAATACTCAATTTTTTTTATTACTAACGGGGCGCTCCCGACTTTTCACGGATTTTTTTTCTGCTAATTTTATATAGAAACCATCCTAATTTAACGCTCTTTCCATTAGTGAAAACCGCATTAAAATCCATTGCGTAATTTAAAAGGTCTAAGCGTACATACAGAGGGACAGAATGCGGGAGGCGATTTTGTTTTATTATACTATATAAAGAAGATTTAAGATTTTAAAAGGCTCCGTTTTCTTTTAAATAAATATGCACGACTTTATACTTTAATATTAACAAGTCACAATGAAAATATCCATAGACTTATAGAATAACAATTACTAAGTAGCTCTTTGGCAATAGATATAGTTATACCGATTTTACTTACATCGATGAAGAAATGAGTTAGCAGTAATTATTGCTGCTAGCTGCTAGTGATGTAATACACAGTATGAAAATTAATTGAATGTTATTTTACAATACAACGAGAAAGGACAGAATTATACGGACTACATAAAAAAGGCATTTCAACTATTTCAATGATCTTAGAAATGTCAAACTTTTTAACGATAAATCTATATAAATAATTAAAAATTGATCGCTATATCTTTACATATAATTTGAAGTCGCTTCCGCATCTGTCTGTCTGAATAAAATAACCGCTAACTCCTCCGAAACCAAGCAACTGATTTTGATGCGGTTTTCACCAGCAATTAGATAATTTTTCATGGAAGGTGTATCATAAAACCTAAATAAGTTTTTTATGTAAATAGAAAAATAAATTGACGTGGCTAAACCTTAAGAGATAGAACATAAATATGATGTATCCTAGAATTATTGTAGTTCTTCTATAATCCTAAAGAAAACTCCGCGATTGCATGTCTGTTGCGGTTGACTCATAGTATCCATTTATTTCATTAGAACTGTCGCTGTCCACGTCTGATGTCTGTGTCTCCACTAACTACTTCTAAACCACTCAAAGGTTTTGATACGGTTTAATAATAATGATAATAATAGAAAAAATCTATATTAATGAGGAAGTTCTGTTTGAAAAAAAAAATTGCATCCGTGGCCGGAGGCGTGCCGCTAGTACATAATTATGTTGTTAAGCGTATTACTTGAGAATTTCTGAAAGAATGGCTGGACCAATTCGGCATTTTTTTTTTTTCAAATAATCTTATGAAGAGAAAAAATAAAAATAAAATGCCCGGAAAAACGTAAAAACTCCAGTTTTCTTTATACTAAATGTACTCGTAATTACTAAATTTGAAAATTTAATTTTTATGTCAAGGTATCTGTATCACAATAGTTTTCTGAATACATAATCTTTCTTTGTGAGGTTATTTTAAAAATATCTGATTTAAATTTAATAATAATTTAACATTAACAGATTATCCTATTTTATTTTACATTTATTATACATATTATATTTACATCCTTACTCAAGGACTACGAGCTTGAGGCGCTCGCAATAGAGACATTGGGTCCTTGGTCAGCTGACATAAAGAAATTTGTAAGGGCACTGTCAGCACGGCTGGTCGACTCTACAGGGGACCCCAGGGTTGGCACTTACTTCTGTCAATGCATAGCTGTGGCAGTACAGAGAGGTAACCTTAGAGTAATAATTCCAACAAGTAGTTTTTTCTCTTTCACCATTTCTGAGTAAATCTCAAGTAGGCTAACCGCCATTTAAAGTCACCGGTCACCAGGAATGATGGAACGGATATACCTTTGTTTGTACGATAAAAGTCCCAAACATTAAAAAGAAAATAATAAAAAAAATACCCTATCGAAGGATGCAGTAAACCGAGTGCATAATTTAATAAAACATAAAATTATTTCTAAAAGTAACCAATCAACACTTTACTTGTAGTTGGTGAAAGAGGCCCTAAGTAGGTAACGTTGTCTTGTTTCCATATAACTATGGTACCTGAAATATTTTTACATGTGTTAATATTGGAATTGTTTATTAACCACTAACTAACACCTACACATTATTTATTGTTTATAATAATGAAATATTACAGTATTTATGGAGTTCGTATAACTAATTTAAAAGAAATAATTCATAAGCATTTAAAACCACATAATAATAAAAAAAAAATAGGCCCCACATTACTTAATGTCAAAAAAACCAAAATAGAATTGTGCAAATTCATTACAAAATTAATTAAGAATGTTGTTGCTATAATTTTATATAAAACCTATAATTTAATCTTATAAATGTTACGCACGGTCAATAATAAATAGATGAACGTTTAATCGTATTGGTAACCCTACTAACCTCTGGCCCGGTTGTCGAAAAAAATCTACATTTTTTATGAAAAACAAACCTCGCGAACGTTTCAAAAGTATGCCATAGGTCAATAGAAAGTTCGGGTTACATGTATTTAGAATGAAACATCTGTGTTTTGTGACGAGATAGTATACTGTGTTGACGACACATTTTGATTAAATCACGTAATACTTAATGAATAAATGTAACTTTTGTTCTAAATCTGTTTTTCGAACAAGTAATAATATACTGACTTTTTTCCGTCTTTTTGACCTGTGGACTAACATGTCAATCGTATTTGGAACAGTGATAATTGCTTAGTATTATGAATAATGCGACAACTTTTGACACTTTCATTGGTGTCGATTAAATTTGTTTTGACTGGGGTTAAGTGTCATTTTAAGCAATAATAAGTTTAAATTAAATGATATTACCTTGTTTTTATATGGTTTTAATTTAAAACTAACATAAATATAAATAGCTCTATATTAACTATTTCAAATTAAAAAAAATGTGAAATTGAGATGTGTAGGTTTTACAGTTTAATTTTGTATTATATCTACCAATAAGGCTGTATTAAATATGTGATGTGCGATTCGACATTCGACAGTGCACTAGCCTATGACTAGCCTAGCCCAGATATTGCACAGTGAAAATAAGCCACAGTGCAGAGTAAATAGTATATAATCTAAGCTTTTTGGTTTGAGCAAGCACTCCCCTAAATACGTGAAAAGTAGTAAATTTTTTTAAATTTAATATACGGGAACAAGTCTGAAAATCCCAATAGCTTTGATTTATAGTTTTTCGCTGACACAATTCAGCTTTTGTTTACCGGAAATGTTGTTAGTGGTTTTATATTTTGTTCCCCATCACCAGTTTTATTTGAATGTCATATAGTAATATGACTTGTAAATGAAATAGCAAAACAAAACATCATAACTATGTCATTAACAACATAACAAACTTTGTTCTGTATTAAGGTGCGGAAAGGAGCTAGTTAATGTGAACATTCCTAGATAAGGCGAGTAATATTTTTGGAGGGAAAGCTAGGGTTTGACCAAACACGTCTGACCTCGTTAAAAGTTATAAAAAGATTCAAATCTGTTTTTCGTCACAGTGCTTTAGAATAATAGGTTACTTGAATTTTGAAATAAATTCTTTTTGCAAAGATAACATTATATTTAAAATAATAAGCAATTTCTTATTTGTAATTATCGAATTCATTATAAAATGTTAAAAATTTTACTATTTCAAAAATTAGTAATATCATCACCATCTCATCACGTCCACTGCTAGACACAAGCCTCCTCATAAATTTCAATAGGACCGGTCAGAAGCAGCCTGAATCCAGCGGCCCTTATTAGGTCGACAGTTCGTTTTATGCGTAGACGTCCTATGTTGCGTTTTTCTGTCCGTGGTCTACATTATTTCCGGCCCTAGCAGCCATTAACTCTCCTTACTATATGTTCTGCCCATTGCAACTTCAATTTACTAATCCGCTGGGTTATGACGGTGACTTTTGTTTGTCTACAGATCTTATCGTTCCCGATTCGATTTCGCAGAGTAACCCCGAGCATGTAGCATAGCCAAGCTACATATTATGTGAGCGACATTGAGCTTTTTACGAGGCTCATAGTTAGAAAATTAGTGTACTTAGCTAAAAATAGCGTAATTTGTTACTAAAAATGAAATTTCATTTTATTGAAAAATTACCTGAGTTAAATTTGTAAGCAGACAGATCACAGTATCATTAATTTTTGTCTTATCTTTAAATTTACAGTAATATATAATATATAATTATCTTCCGTGTTATGACATATGGAATTATAATTAATAATACTTGTATTAGATATTAGATACTTTACTAATGTTGAAAGTTGCAGCAAATGAATTATAATCATATTGCGATAGAAACTTGGGTTAAATTAGTATGGTTTTAATGTATATTACCTATGTTTATTAAATCCAGAGGTTGCAACTAGTGTTCAGTGCTGTATGTAATCATTAAAACATAAATGCGGTAACGTATCATATAATAGTAAACTATTTTATGTTTGTTTCTATGTACCAACGTACATAAATGTATCTCGAAACATGTGTGTGACTGTTTGTTTGTCCGGAATAGCATTCCAATGGGTTTTATCTAGTCTTACTGTACATTTTACACTTTTCCTTTGTTTTACAGTAACGGGTCAGAAAGACACCAAAAATAAATAAATTATGTTAATAAAATTTTGTTTTGACCCATAGTGGGTCATATGGGCATTCTATTAATCGGGTCAAAACTTGTGGGTCCAAAAGGTCTATTATGATTTTTTTGGTAGGTAGCATATTTATTTGATAATTTTGACAGGAACCAGAGTACTTACTATTATTCTATTATTTAGAATAACGATGATTTATGTCACAAATAACAACGATTGGCAAGTAGGTAAGTTGTTTGAAGACTTCCGTGTCGTAGCCGTCATAGCTATCGCAATGCTCATGTCTTCTTGACAGCCTCGGGTAATAGAAATAAATGCTTCCACTTAAATGATTATCTTGTAATTTCCGTTCACAGATACGTATTTTATCAGCCACATAGGGAAACAATTCTTTAATGCTCATAATTGCGAAGTGGGGCTTACTAATCTATACTTATAAAATCGTTTCTCTTGACTAACCATTAATGCACAGCCAAAACTAGCTGAAATTTGGAACATAGGTTTATTTTTATAACGTAAGAAAGGATTTCAACTTCGTACCAAGCCGGCGGCGTAGTGCGCGCCACAGATCCAGAGTTCATCTTCATTACTTGGATAAGATACCGTAGCACACAGTTCGGATGAGTAGAACGTAGAACTCTTTCAATCGTGCAGTAAACAAATTTTTTTTAGAGTAGGCAGTGCACTTGTCACCCTGGTTATTGGTGTTGCTTGTGTCTTTAGGCGACGTTAGTGTCTGTAGCCACCTACCATCAAGTGAACCGTCAGCCTGCCTGCGCACCCTTAATAATATAAAACAACATGTATAGATAAAGATATATGTAGTTATAGAAGTCGGTACGGTTTAGTTAAGCCACAGGCAGGAAATGCTTTTTGCGTTATATATACCTAATTATACTAATACGTATACGTCAATTACAGCGTGTTGCATAACGGTAGTCGAATTGAATAGTGTCTCTTTCTACGTCAACACACAATGAATGACACTTCAAATATTACACGAGTGGATGGATGTTGTAGTGCTTTTCATGTTACGTACGAGTATACTGCGTACACTGGCTTTAAAAAAAAATACGACGACAAACAAATATGTAAGTGATGTAAGTGAAAACGATTTTATTATTCGAGATGTAGAACCACTGCAAATAGTCAAATTATTATTTCGTAATAGCGTTGGGCCGCGGTTTTTAGGAGATAAAGCATATATTCGAATTTTGAAACCAGATAGTGATATATAATTTCGAAAAATCGTATTCATAATGGAGCTGGTGTAAAACAAACGGGTAGTCTTCTTGATGGTGAGGGCACTCACACTGTGTAATGACCAGATAACACATCTGGTTATAGTCAAGGACTGATGGCAGATAAAAAGAGGAACACAAAAAAAAATCCGAAATACTCTATTCTTTTCTAATTCCTTATCCTTAATCCTACTATGGTCGGCAACGAGTTTGCGTTGCTTGAATAGTAGGCGACAGTAGTCACCTGCCATCAAGTTAGTGGACCGTTAGCCTGTCTTAACATAAAAACAAAAAATAAAAAAATAAAATGAAAGGACGTTGCATAACAATGATTAAAGTGTGTTTAAAAACATGAATATTTATTATATACAATAAAATATTATTTATATAGAACTAGGTATCCTGTGATATGTACGTAGCATTTATGTGAAAGTTTTATTCTATCCAAGGATGTTAAATTAGAGGTAAATGTTTGTGATGAATAATTCACTTTATTTTCAAATACTAGTCCAAAATCAAAATATCCTTAATTGATTACGCAAATTGGAATGTATTGGCTGCGACAATAGAAAAAAATCATTGCCTCTCGCAATTTCTCAAGGCATACAAAAATGGCCGTTCTCCTTTAATTTAAAGTACATTTCTTAGTTTCGTCGGTACATATTTGCATAACAAGTATGAAGTAACTCATAGTGTAGTGTGTCATTAGGAGAAAAACCATAGAAAAACCTTTAAGAGTTCGTTTTTATACTGTACAGTCATTAAAATAAATGTGTATATAGTTAATGAGCAGATATTGAGAATGATATAAAATATGTAAATTTAAAAACTAAACAAATATTGATCTATTTATCTATATAAACATTTATAAACTATGTAAATGAATCTATCTGTACCGAATGCTTGTTTGGGGAAAAAACGGAAACAATCCTCGGTAGTTGCTCTTTTCAAATAAATCTTCCGTTAACAAATGAAATAGAAATAAATTATATTCACATCAAAAACACTGAACAAAAACAATTCATTTCCACGCATTTTAATGATATGTTATTTGGTACCTACGCTAAAACAGGCCTTACCTATAAAATAAACTTCATTTTTGATAAATGTTTTAAATTTAGTTATTTTAATTAAGTTGTTGATTCTTATTACTTTTTTGATTTCTACGTAAGTCTTGTTCTATACTTTCAATCTGTTAAATAGATATGTCTCATATTACATGGGCTGAAAAGTCCCGGAAGTAACACATAGATGGCGCTAGTGTTACTTCATTCACCTCTTTTTCAGTTAGTACTAACCTTCAAAAGACAGCTGTTAAAATTTCATGATATTCTATTCATTAGTTTGTGAGTTATTGTGCTAAGAGTAAAAAGCCATGTTTTCTTTGTTAGGCCCGGGACTTTTCAGCCCATGTTTTATATCTATTTCCTAAAATATAATAATAATGAATTATTTTTTAAACGAAAATGAAAACATGTATTGTTGACATACATAATTAAAACATTTATTGTTTTCACACTTTTGTGTCCGACTGTATGTAAATTTTTAAGATGGTAACTTCTTACTATTTCTCAATGAGCTCGGCTAAAATTTCCTCTTACTTATTTGCTGACTAATTTTAGTGTGTGTTTTAAAAAAATGGACCACAGAGAGTAAGCATGGCGATGTATACCGTAATAATATGTTACTCATAAATGTATACTAGTAGTTACAGAAGCGAACTTGTAGACGCTTCAATGTTGTAACATTCCTTTTTTTTAAATCTCAATGTTTTTTTTTTTTAAATATTTCAATCACGTGACGTCATCAAATTAGAGAGATAGATAAAAGCGAGCAACATAGGCAAGAAAAGAGATTAACAATAATGAAATAATGCAATGACGAGAATCGAGTAATGTCATTTAGTTCATGTATTAATTCTAAGTAATATTATAAAGGCGAAAGTGAGATTGTTTGTTTGTAACGCTTTCACGCCTTAACTACTGAAACGATCACCATGAAATTTTTTCCATACACTTCGTCAGGGCTATACAGGAAAAGACATACGATGCCTTTCATACAGAAAAAAAGATAAAAAATAGTTCCCGAGGGACTAACTAACTCGCAGGCAAAAGTTAGTTGGAAATAATTATCACTCTCTGTAACGGCGGAACCTTTAAATAACTGTTTGTTATAATAAAATACAACTAATAATAAAAAATGAAGGCAACGATGCGATGTTGTCGACTGAAGTAAGAGAAAAAGAAATAGAATTGAAAAGCGACGTTAACGGATTGTTAAACTTCATTTATATGCAAAAAGCGGTAAATCGTGAGTCAGCCGTGATTTATAATGATCACACAACAAAGCGGGTTAACGATCACTATTGACGGCTGTTTATTCATACGTCATTATTGTCCCATCAAAGTTATTAGAGAGGTTCTAGCTCAAGGCTTTAAACAACGAATTCCGTATAAGATAATACTACTCTTGAATTAATGCATACGAAACTTGTCAATACTTTGGGATGGGTCAAATTTATTGATAAGAAAATTACTTTATCGATACACCTTTCTAAACATACCAATAAATAAATTTGAAACGTCTGTTTGTAATGTTAAAATACTAAATGTTTTTAATTATTGGAGTTTATTGGAGTTTACTCCTTATTATAAAAATGTTACATATGAAATTTTTAAATATCATTTCATAACATGAGTGCAATAAGGTTTTGTTTTAATCGAACCATTTAATCTGATTTTGTAATTACATGAAGATGACACAATATTCGACTTACTAAGTTCAAGTGAAACTTACGATACATTGTATAGCAATGATGTTTTACTTCCTTATTACATAATTTCACGGTATAAGTAATTGGTTCCATTTATCAAATCATTAAGCATTGCTCTCATAATGTCAGGTAATGAATGAGCTAGCATCAGAGAGAAGCGTCTTGCAAATAACGCTGAGACAAGATTTATTTAAGACTGTGTTTGAGATATCGCTCTTTAGCTCTTCACGTTTTGTTTTGAATTGTCCATATTATTACAAACTTTTGGAAAGTAAAAAGTAAACATTTGTATTGTAACTTTTCTCTTGTTAAAAGCTGGCAGGAAAGCTGGCAACTTGATGGTACGTGGCTACCACCTCCTACATGATCGTAGGATACATGCAAGTGTGTAGTTTATCTTGAGAGGACGCAAAAGCGTATAAGGGATTGGAATTAAGAGGGATAATGGTCAAAACAAAAATGATAAAAGGGAGATTAAGAGGGATTAGGTAGTATTTCGATGTTTGTAAGTAATAAACAATTTAATATGTAATTTCCAGATAATAAAAATAGTATCGAGATAGCCATAATTACTTAGGTACAAACAAATCTTACTTTCTAATCTTTCGCCAACGCATTTTTTGCGCAGCCAACGCATAAGTGTGAAGCCGGAAGCGGTTCGCTAGTTAAATATAAATACACATATTTTAGAGTATTAAACAATAATACAATTAGTGTAGACAAAAAGAAGTACCAGTTCCCTTGTAAACGTACTTAATACTTGTTCTAAATACTTAGAATAAGATAGAATAAGAAAAAAGGTATTTTTTTCTAAAACATTTTTAATATTGTATAATATTTTGCGACTGACTAAAGGCCTTATCTAATTAAATTTGCTATCTCCCAAAGTGGAAGAATTTTTCCGCCATCTTCGCTTTCAAATTAAAATGCAATCGGTTGCCAAAGTTGTACATAAATAATAGCATTATCTGTCATGTCACAAATGTGTTAAAGCGTTGGCAGTAGAGAAACGTTTCCATTTTGCCTTTTGATGTTTTATTACTTGTTACATAAATCATGACACGAAAGATACGCATTCGACCTCTGATACCCTTCATTCTAAGCCGCGGTTCACACGAGTCAGGTGAAAATTTATTATTGTGGGCGTGTCAAAACAAAAGGCGTAGGTATAGTATAACCGTTATATAAACATTTTAACTGGCATTTGTTGTTTATTGCGCAAACAATCATAACGATGAGAGCATTAAATGTTTGACTAATTGGCGACAACCACGAAGCGAATGCAAAATTTTCATACCTGCAAATTATGTACAAGGAACTATTTTTAAAGGTTGTCTTGTACGTCTCTGTTATCTTATCTTAGGCAACCATGTATTAAATTTGTTTGAGTATTAAATCCAGTGGACATTTGTAACCAAAAAAATTAATGGCAGCCTCAAGAAAGGCCAAATATTTTAAGGTTTTCTTCACTTAAATTTACGAAAACTATATTTATTGTAAAAAATATTTTTTTTACAGCTCAAACAAATATATAAAAAAATATTTTTAATAGCGGAAACCTTCCTCGTTGAACGCTCTTTCGTTAAAATCAATCAAATCGTTAAGTCAAAACCGCATTAAAATCCTTTGCGTAGTTTAAAAGATCTAAGTGTACATACAGAGAGAAAGATGACAGGAACGTACTTTGTTTTATACTATACTATAAAGAAGCAGACATCCAAGGGATATTGTGTGCTCACTGTCGATCACCATGATTATTTTAGCCTCGCCGGATTTGTATAATTTCCTGCTGGTTACTCAACAAATGCAATAAATTCCAAGAGTCTTGTACTTGAGTCTTTATATGTAGTACGTGCAACATACCGCACCTATTTAATTCATAAAAGGAGGGAACATAAGACACATGCTATACGTAATACTACTTTCTCTTAGTGAGATTACGGATTAAAATAACCTAAGTATTGAATTAAACATATTACGCTTGTTCTCTCTAATTCTTGTCTAAACTGAATATTTAACACTAAGTTCAAAACAAAATAAATTCAAAACGTTCCATACAAAATATTAAGAAAATGAATTTTATTTATAATATTTTTTTTGTCGTAAAATAAATGTTTTATAATAATTCCGCTACTCGTAGCAGAGACAAATTAAACAAATCAAAGATCATAAAAATTGATCCAGCGCAATCGTTACAAATCGTGATCAAAATTAACACAACTTTGAAGATATAATATATATTGTATGTATAGATATAGATAACAATATGTATGTATGTGAAGCAAGCAAAGATAAAAGGCAGTTTTTTTATATAAATAATAGCAAAGGCAAGAATTATTGTCGGTAAGTAATTATTGCACCGAATAAGTACATAACGAAGTTTCTACAAAATATCCTTGAAAGCAACACACAATTTCCGTATAGTGTGGTTTGCAACCACTAAGCCCAATGTTGTTTTAATTATCGCACAGTTCAGTAACATCTACAAGCACAGAAATGATTCGTTATGAACAATTTTAATATAACTTCTAATTAATAACTTCGTGTTTTATAATAACTATATACTAGATGGGGTTCATCCTACTTCATCCTCGTGGGGTTTTCCCCGCTTTATTATTTACCTACATACTTAATGAATAAAATGCTGATGCTACAATGTCAGCCAGGAACATTGTATGGTAAAAAGAAAAATGAGATTTTTAAGTTTTCAAGATAAGTTTTCTCTTCATATGAACCTGTCTTAGACTTTAATTTTAAATTATCTGAATCGTGCCAAACGTATAATAAAACCGTAATAATAATTTATATACAAATATAAATTTAATTCATTCATGGCCGCGTAGTGTTTTGGAGTAAGTTTAATGTAATAATGTGCTTATTAGAGCATAGAGACATTGAAAAAAATATATATTATGCGAATTGTGCTATATTTTCATTATGCTTCTGGCATTGTTGATTTCAAGTACGTACTTGTATGTATATTTTAATACAGTAAAAAACAATTAAACATATGTAACAGCAAATAAATTGAGTCCCGATTTCCATATCATTCATTCCCGGTAGGAAATATCAATATTTGTGAATTTGTAAGGTTTTGTAGGTAAATGAATGATGATTCATACTCGTACTTACATACAAAGACATTTATCGAAAACAAGATACTTGAAAAACATTCATATAATATACGCCATCGCATTACTGTCGCAGTTGGTCGTATTATATAGAAGTAATCTCAAGGAAGTGACTATAGGAAGTTGAGTGCATCCCACGTTTTTCCTTTCAAATCAATTAAAACAGTAGAAATTCAATTCAGGAAGCGGAATAATGAAATGATTTGTATCGCATCTCTGCCGTTATACAAATTTATGGTCTATTTTATGCATAAACTTTGCAGAGGTTATTAATATATTGTATTAATTAAGATCTAACTACATTATGTATTGGAAAACGGTTTATTAATTATCGAAGGGTTGTTGTTTAATATGATCAATTTTTGTGTTATTAGATAGTCCTCAGTTTTACCTTATTGTTGAAGGAAAGAAGAAATACTCGAAAAATTCAAACATAAAATTATTTTTTGTGCGAGACAGACAGGCTGATGGCCGCTTGATGGTAGATGGCAACCGTCGCCTATAACACAAGCAACATCTAGTTATAAGATCGGCAGCGCACTTGCAGCATCTATGGCGATGTTTGTGTTAATTTGAACAATATTAAAAATCTCTTTTGAAATAAAGAATAAAATATAAGTTCATCTTCCCTAGTTAACTAATAACGTATGCTAATAAATTTGTTATAATTAACAGCATGTATAGTTTATTGTTAAATAATTCTTGAAGCTAATGATGCTAAGTTAACTTACATAATTGTTTACGTAATGGAAGTTAGAGTTTGACTAACGAGATTTATAGCCTAACGTTGAGTATTCGTGCATTGTTTCTAATTAAAATCATATTATTTTTCCTATTCAAATATATAAATATTTATATGTATACATATTGTAAAATAAAGTCGCTATACAAGTACGCGCGACTTTATTTTATATTATTTTATTTTTATTTATTTTATTTTATTTGCATTTGCATCAAATGCATTTTGATACGGTTTTCACTAAAAGAAAGAGCGATTAACGCGTTAGGTTTGCATATATTTTGCAGAAAAAATTGCATCCGTGCAAAGTCGGGGGCGGGACGTTGGTTATAACAAATTTATATCATCTCAACTTTGACCCTATTGTATAACGCTTATAAAAGTCATAAAAATGTAGGTTAATGTTACAATATTAACATCGCTTATTTAAAACGATCCTGTTTAGGTTATAATATGGGCGGATATTACAATCAACCATTATAATAAATTAATTGTTAATTATTTGTTATATAATTATTACATGACTCCGATTACCTATTGCTTACCTAAATATAATATCAACAAGATGGCCCAGATTAGCACGCTTGATTTATATTAACTGAATAGAAATGATGTTCGATAATAGTCTGGTTAAAAAGCCTTTCAGAATTAACTCTTTACATGATAGTAAAAACCTCATCAAAGTACCATGTACAGTTTAGAACACAAACAAACGTACGCTTATAGCTATTAAATAGTTTAATATAATTTATAGCTGATATAATTATTAGGTAATTTATTATAATTATTAAATAAATATCATTTTACTATTTTGAACAGATCTTCTAACGGGAAGCTAGCGATCTTAGGACAGTAGTGGCATCACACTAGAGAAATTTTTTATCAGATCTTACTTGAAGGACCGACTTTTTCAGGTTAAGCAGGGTGAAGCTCGCTCTTCCCTATACAAAATTGAGGCTGGTGTGCCGCAGGGTTCTGTGCTTGGGCCAGTTCTTTATAATATATTTACATCAGACCTACCAAATGCCAAAGACATAACTATTGCAACATATGCGGACGATGTGGCGTTCTTGGCAAGTGATAGGAGCCCTAAAGCTGCCAGTGACAAATTGCAGAGTCAGCTAGATGCCACCTACCTATGGCTTAAGAAGTGGCGGATTCGTGCTAGCCCTCATAAATCACATCATATTACTTTTACACTCAGAAAAGGTGATTGTCCCCCGGTGCAGCTGGGCAGTGAAGTCTTGCCTCACAGTGACAACGTGAAGTACTTGGGATTTCATCTGGACCGCAGACTTACTTGGAAAGTACATATCAAGAGTAAAAGAGATCAGATGATGGCCAAATTCAAAAGCATGCTTTGGCTTATGGGACGGAACTCAACATTATCGGTTGACAACAAACTCCTGATATATGTGGCGGTGTTGAGGCCCATATGGACATATGGCCTACAGATATGGGGAGTCGCTAGTAAAAGCAACCTCCTCAGTCTACAACGAGCTCAAAACTGCATTTTGCGTACCATCACTGATGCCCCGTGGTTTTCCAAGAACGATGAAATCCATCAATATCTTAACATTCCCACTGTCACAGATGAACTTGCAAGATACAGAAAGCGGCATGTTGAGCGCCTGCGCATGCATCCCAATAGTCTTGCCACTGAGCTGCTGGACACCACAAATCAAATTAACAGGCTGAAGAGACGGCAAGTAATATGATGGGGATGACTGGGCGCTGGCCCACTCTCTCTCACTGGAAGAAAATATCTCCCACAGCGGATCCGCTTATAGTCCTGGGGACTGATTGCAGATTAAATATAAAAAAAAAAAAAAAAAAAAAAAAAAAAAAAAAAAAAATTTTACTATTTTTTTTTGAGATAAATAAATTATTCCTAAACTTTTCATTCATTCAATTTAAAATTTTCTAAAATAAGTATTAAACCAAAAATAAAGTCATTAGATGTTGTAAGGGTTTTTAAATGTCATTGTGTAATTCTTTATAATCTGTATATCGTTAAAGACATTAGAAAATGGTTAATTTAAGAGAGTTAAGGGCAAACAGTGTTTTAAGTAAGTTGGTACATCATCAAAACTACTTCCGGCTTGGAGTCAATGACCACTATTACGTATGTACTATATCAATTTGCGTACTCAGGGACACTTGGCAACACAAAGGTTAACAGCTGTCATGTCATTAAGTAGCAAAGCATTGTGTAAAGAATTGTACTTTCCCTTTTATAAATAAGTAGTATTGTTATTATAATCAGATGGTTCCTTTTCGGTTTATTGTAATGTATTTATCGCATCATTGACTGTCGCTTTTTTACGACAAAGGTTTTTTTTTGTAGGTTTTATGTCATTTCTGATGATAAAGCATTCTTTATTTCAGAGTCGTACAATAATATATTACTTTATTTTTATTACGAGTACGCACGCGTGAGCATATTTATATATTATATATTTATAATTGAGCAGGCAGTTTAGGCATAATAAAAAGTTGTAAATCAGTGAACTCGTAAAAAATGGGTGCATTTCCGTAAAAGAGCTATGAATATTGAATATACATTCCGTAAAAGATTTTCACACGTTTTACTTGTATTTATAAAAAAAAGTTGCTTTAGTTTATTTACAATAATTCTATTTAAATATCGCGAACAATGAAGAAACTAATAATAAAGTGTAACTGGTAATAGTTGGCTTGAAGATTCCAGCTCGCAGACTATTTAAAATTTTGTAGGTATAATGTGATAAGTAATAACTTTAATGTCTTTGCCTCATTAATTTATGAGTCATCGACAAATCCCGTTCTACAGTAACAAAAATGTAGGTAATTTTATATTATTAAGTCTTCATATTGTCAGCAATTAGTAATGCTACAAATATTACCACAATTATAAACTGCACTGTGGTTTATGTTTAATTGTGATATAATTGCATGTAATAACTCTACAACTACTGATAAATTGCACTTAATCATAATAAATATAAATAAGTATTTAATTGCGTTATTTAGTGTCATTCTTCTAGCTAGTAGTTTCACGCTTTTGAACCTATCTCTTCAAGAAAAAGATGTCTTATTTAATTGCTCAATCTAGAAGTTCTTGTTTGCTGTAAGTAATCTTAAAGACAATTGACATCTTTAAGACGATAAGACAATCGTATTTTTATTAAAATCTCGTTTTTTTTATAATTAACAAATTTTTAATTCGCAGTAATAACTTTTTCTAATAATGACGAAGACGGTTTATTTTGGTTCACTTGACGGTACTGACTCCTCGCTTCCGAATGTTCTATCCATATTAGACCATTCTTAATATTATAAATGTGAAAGTATCTCTGTCTGTCCGTCTGTCTGTTATCTTTTCACGCCATAACTACTCAACCGATCATCATGAAATTTGGCATATTAGATCATTCTAATATTATAAATGTGAAAGTAGCTCTGTCTGTCAGTCTGTTAACTTTTCACGCCTTAACCCTCAACCGATCGTGATAAAATTTTGCATATGATTTTTTTATTTATTTTACAACACGTATGAAGTCGCAGACATCAGCTTGTTCCTTACGGTGATTGATTGGTTACGGAACGTAGTGTGCTAACTAATTTAAGGGATTTCACTAATTCCCATATGTTCGTTTGATGTGAAATTTGGTATACTCTTACTTCAGTTGTATTGCCATGACATGGTAACCGTGACCTGAAGCTGCAGCATCAAGCAGTTTGCGGGATACCCAAAAACTCCTCAACAAATTACAGCAGATATAGCTTGTCTAGGCTCAATAGAAAGTCGGGGGAGTTAAGTAGTTTATAATTATTAATTATAGCTTGTTAAAATATAGGAAAAGTAGCAGCCCTTTTAAACAATATCATACAAAATATTAGTTTAAAAGTTTTCACATTAAAATATTACATAACCCACTAATTAATTAAATTATTTAATAAAATTATAAATTTTAAAATTGACGACTAATAATTAAAGAGCTCATCGAAATAATATATCTTCTGGTATTTCCCCTTTTCATTAATCATCTTTGGATTAAATATAATTTAATTCCAATCCCATCTTATTAATTACTTGTTTATTACTGTTTGATTGTGTTAAAATGATTTCGACCTTGTTTCATTGTATCGTCAGTCACCTGAATGCCTTTGACTTGACTCCCCGCTGCGTGTAAGATGAGGAAAAATGTGTGTTACAGTTATGAAATTTAAGTATGTTATACATAATCTTTATTCGTCCTACTTTAAAGTTTATTGAAATCTTTAAATAATAGGTAAAACTGAAGATGAAAAAACTTAAATAAGCCATTTTACATATATCATATCATGACGAGCCCATTGTACTTGCCACAGCGCGCTGACTCAGGGGTTTAGGTTCGATTCCCTTTGTAAATAAACTTTTCAAAGTTAGCTGTGGTCTAATTAGCAACTGTCCGTTTGGTGGTTGTCCTACAACACAAGCCTTAATACTTAGGGGGCTACACAATTGGTGTTTAAGTGTTGGGGGTTTATTTTATTTACTTATATTGATTTATATAATTTCTTTTACGTGTTATCCTTATTTAAATTTATACCTAATGGTCATATTACAGTTAGAAAGGCTATTTTGGTATTTCTATTTGGTCTACGTGAACTTATTCCGAAGATGCGCGAACTTGCTCAATCTTCGTGACTAGGTTTTACTTTTTCTTAAACTTAAAAGTTTATAGATTTGGTTTAGCTAAGAATGCATGGTTAATTTGATATAGTGACTATTTTTGACTAGAAGAATGACGTTGCTTTGCGGTTGATAACGCCAGTTTATATAGGTACATTATGTAGGTATAAAATTGTAATTGCAAAGTAAGTACTATGCGTTTAAAAAATATAACAAATATCCAAAAACACGTTTGGTTAAAATTATCTGATCCCTAAATTGGTAAACATTTCTATTCCATGATTACACAACATGTAAGTACAATAGGTATTCACTTTAGATTTTTTTGTTTAATATTACCACAGATAAAGTATCTGCCGACGTGAAATAGAAATCATTCATTAAATATCGTATTGTTAAGGTAACTACACTACGGTACAGTTATTCCATCGACCTCAAATGTCGTTTTAATATCATCAAGTCAAGGAGACCGCGCCTAGTCTGAACTATTTCGCTTGAACTTCCTGGACACACGGTCACAAAGTTCACACAACATTTTTTTTTTATATGAAAAATGTTACAATCGTCACACGGCTAAGGCAGCTTTTACACTAGAGATGAACCTGACAGTGTAACGGGTAAAGAATAAAGAAAACTAGTTTTTTATTTGTTGGTAGTTATCGTTACCGGAATTTGTTTGGATAGTTTTTTATTAACTGAGAGTAATGTTTTTTGTAATATATTACAGAAATATTTTTAATGAATTATTAGAATAAAACTACATAGACCTAAACGGTCTTTTCAAAATTTATAAATGAATTTTGATTAATTATTGTAATGAATAAATAGGTAATCGTTTATACAGTATATATACATACATACTCATAAATTTTTTTAAAGTTCCTGACAAACTAATTGGATTAAACTAAACACGTTTTGAAATGTACCCTCCTCATAAATATTAAATATTCATATTTGTAGTTCTTTACAACCATATGTACACACGTATCAAGTGTAACTTTGGTGCATTTACGGTACCATTGTTAGCTCCGTGATGCTGACTTAAGAAATCACTCTACAAGGCTGCTGCTTAGCAACCGTTGCCTTTTTTTTTTCGAAACACAGTAGGTCACAGTTTACGACACTGAGCGTCACGCTTTGATGGGTTGACTACCAAACGATACACTGATAAGCGGTTCCGATGTTTATATAGATTAAAACGTGTTTGTGGTAGAAAAAAATGCAGTAGTGCGGCAATATTTCTTCGGAAATGACTTTATATAGAACACTATAAAATCATATTATACAAATTCATTTATTTGCAGGCAACTGGACCCATATTTTACATTTTTATACATTAGTTATACTAGACAGTTCCTACTTCAATAATTATATAAAATAAAAGCAAATTGTTTATAATATATATATATATATATATATATATATATATATATATATATTCACGTGATTATGCAGCGTTTATTTGACTCATTTTACGCACCACTGACGAGGGAATGTTTTGTGAAATGGCACTTTTACGGCATTGTAAGTAGACCCTTTCCTATGGTCGAATTGTAGATATGGGGGGTGGGGTTTACAAAGGTAACACATTAAGGTAAATTCAAAGTGCATGAAACGTTTTTATGTGTATGACTCAGCTCATTGACAGGAACCCTTTAACCTCAAAAGAAATGAATAAGCTCAGTTACTAATTGTGAAATTAAAGAAGTCAGATGAGATCCTGCTCAAACATATATATATATATATTATATATATTATATATATAATATATATATATATATATATATATATATATATATATATATATATATATATATATATATATATATATATATATACTATATACTAACAGTAATAAGATATAATACAAGCTGAAAGAAATGAAAATAATAATAATAATAATAAGTAAGTGCCTACCACCAACATGTCTATTACAACAATGTCGGATATACTATCTAACAATGTTAGCTTTACATTTTTTGAACATCGCGCAAATCTGCGAGCTAGCATATTTGTCTTTATGGACAGAGCCCTTCGTTCCCTATCAATATCGGTATTGTCTTTTAAGTCGGTTGTGACTATGTGCCCTAAATATATAAAATGGTTCACCTTGTCAAGGGAAATGCCATTTAGACGCACAGGTGGCACCCTATTAGGGCTTTTAACACTTGCCGTCTCCAATATCATGAACTGACTTTTGGTGACATTATATTTCAGCCAATGCCTACACTCATACCTCTCACAGATGTTCAGAAGTTTACGTAAACCACAGACAATATTATGGTTTCGTTTACAGAATAAATGCAGCATATATGTAATGAACCTCATAAACAATATGATTGACATAAGTTGAATTATTAAAGAAACTAAAATCAATTTAATAAATTTGTAATTTTTGAACAACTAGCGCAAGTGCGCTGTCGACCACAGTAGTATTAAGGGTATGGGAATATTCATAGGAAGGGATAAGAAAATGGACTCTATAATCCCTTACTCAATGAAAACCAGCTGTTATTTCATGGTGGTATTCTGAAGAGGGTGGTTACTGTCACCAGACCGGCTGTCCAAATGGCTGCGAAACGCAGTGATAGGCAGACAGGTTGACGGTCCACTTGATGGTAGGTGGTTACCGTCGCCTATAACACAAGCAACGCTACAGGTGCTGCAAGTGCGCTGCCGACTACAGTAGGATTAATGATAAGGGATAGGGAAATGGGTTCTGGCATCTCTTACTTACTCACCGAAACACAATAGCACGTGTGGAGTTATTTCACGGTGGTCTTCTGTATAAGAGGATGGTTATTGCCGCCAGACGGGCTGTCCAACTGACTGCGAAACGCAGTGTGTCTTGCCACTATTTTCCAAACCCAAACCAGAGCGAACTTTGCAAAGTTCATTTCCAAAGTTGACCCTGCCAGGAATCGAACCCATGAACAGAATTTTAAGGCAAGCACCCTAATCACTCATCCAACGTGCTCCTCAATTGTATATTATTTTTGTTAAATATGTTTATATTATTTTAAGATCTTATATCATACATTGAAAAAGTACACTGAATACTTTAGTTTTAAATAAAAAACTAAATTAAACAAGACGAGGTCACATTGAGAAATAGAACGGAAAGACAAGTTTTAATTTTAAAAACCTTTTGTAATAGGTCTGCACTTTACGGGATCCTAAGTTTCCTAAGAGCATGGGAACTGCAATTTCGCAACACCGCAACAGTTGCCCTGTGACTGTGACCTATTGTTTGAATTTAATATAATTTTTAATATCAACAACAATGAAATACGGCGTTCATTCATCGTTAATGTGATTTAATTGAATTCCAAGGTTGTTACCGTTTTGACATTCGAAATGAAATAGAGAAATAAAACATCCGGGCGAAACCAGGATGTGCCTTTACGATTTTAAAAGTGTTCAGTATAATTTGATATTAATCTCTTATTTGATTGTAATCAAACAGCTACATATATAGCTTTAAACAAAGTATCAAGGAATAATGAATTAATAGTATGGTGGGCAAAGTCTCAAATTGATTAATTTATGTTTCTTTTTAAATATTATAAAATTTAATATTTTAAATATTTTTAAATATTCTAATTAAATAATTATTATTTTTAGATAATCGCTGTACCCGCAACTTCGTACGCGCTGTAGGTAATTCATTTTTTGAAAATCCTAGAAGAAATCCCAGGAACTTATTATTGTTCCAAGATAACAAGGTAATAAAGCTATCTGGGTGCCAAAAATCATACAAATCCTTTTAGTCGTTTTTGGCGTGATTGAGTAACGTACAAAGTTTCGCTTTTATTATACGAGTATCATTAGCATAAAGAAAAAACAAATTATATAAATATTGACAAATAGGCAATAAGCTATTATTGAGAATGGCATATTAATTATATCAGCATAAATTATTGTTTTAAAAGAGTTTAGCATTAATGTGACTAAACAATAATGTATCCAGATCCGACTTCAAAAAAAGTATCATTTTTAGCTACGACCATGTTTCCGAAAACGGTTTAAACTACGATTATGTCACACGGCGACAGCCTTCGTTAATTTGTCTTTGTGTTGAGATGATTGAATTAACTTCTTATGGACTTAATAAACGCCCATAAATAATCTAATATAAGGTCCAGAAACCAACTAAATGGCAGGTGGCTACCGTCGTCTATAACATAAGAAACGTCACAGGTTCATCTGACCATAGTAGGATTAAGGATAGAGGAATCGTCTCTGGCATCTCTTACTCACTCATCGAAACACAATAGCAGATATGATGTTATTTCACGGTGGTCTTCTGTAATACTGTAAGACCTAGCGGCTTACAGTACGGGCTGCCCAAATTATTGTTTTGAACTGTTGCTGCATTTGGGAGATATTAGATTTCCTATCGACGCATAAAGGCCTCCTATATATCCTAAGTATATATACTTTTAGTAAAACAGTAAAAAAATATGCTAAATTTATTAGTTTGCTAGATGATCAGCTCACTTACAAAAACATACCCAGATAAATCAGAGTAGTCATACAAAATTTTGCATATTGCTGTGACGACTATTAAACTGATTTCTGTGGTATTTATTCAAGTTTTCATATTATGTATTTCGTACAAATAAATCTGTAGAAAATTAATAGTCATGTCGATAAAGTTAATGTGTGATAAACGAAACACAAAGCTCTTCGGCACGTTGCGATAGGTCAGGCACGAATGAATGTCGCGGCTATCACGCGTTTGTATTTCGATTCACAATTTCAAATGTCATTATAGAATAACAACAATGAACTTAAGTCAGTAAAATATGGATATGAGAGGTCTAAATGCAAATTCATCATTGTCCAGTTTTTCAAAATTTTCACTGTAACACGAACTCTTCGGAAGCGTCTGAGTAAGGTTCTAATGAAGAGAAAAATCGGAAAAAGGTTCGCTAGTGTTTCATGAAGATAGCAAAAGTCATTGTCTAATACTTTAATTAAAATAAGTTAGTGTTAAAAATAAATTTGAAAGAAATCTTTTCAAACTTATTCATTTCTATTGGCCTGTTAGGCATTTACTCGGATAATAATAGAACCGATAAATTGAAAAAATAAATAATAGTTAAAGTGAAAAAGTAAATAAAAAAAAAACCAGCCGAAACTTTTTATTTAATTATATGGTTTCTAATTTTATTTTTTCTCTGATCGCCTCTTAGTGATAATTAGATTAATTAATTTTTGTACTTATGCGATTATTAGGCATCCGTTCCGTTTAATGTCAATCGATTTATCGTATTATTAGCATTATTGTATAATCGATTTGTGCATCCTTGAACTAAGTATTTGAATGTAATAGTTACAACAACAACAAAGATGCTTGTTAACTTTATAGTAGTTCAAAAGCGTTGAATTATATCTCAACTACTACATAAGTATTAATAATAATTTTGAATTTAATAATTGAAAGTATGGACACATTCACATATCGACGGTGAATCTAGGCTGCATCGTACCGGTCTTTCTGAAAAATTATGGGGAAGTCTATGTTTAGCAGTGGACATACTTTAGCTGAGATGATGATTTTAAACTAACAGTAATAATATTATAAATGCGAAAGTTTGTATATTTGTATGTTTTTTCCTCAATAACGCAAAAACCACTGAACGGATTTCAATGAAATTTGGCACACATAATATATAATTTATTATCTTAAAATATAAAAAAATCAGCGCTACCTACTGTCGTCACAGTAGCGGCGCCACCGTCGTTACAGCGGTAAAGATGTTAGACGTTATCAGGTGTTATATTTTTCATGTTTCAACGCAGACGAATAATTATTTTCTTAAAGAAAAAATTGAAACAATTACTTATTTTTTATTTTATTGTTATTTACTAAAAATGTTATTCTTTAAAAATAAAGCACTTACACACATTAAAAAACACTAAAAGAGAAAAGGAGGTTGCTTCTGACTGGTCCTATTGGAAAAATATGGGGAAGGCTTTACGTCCTACAGCTGATATAATGTGATTCACACTTTTAATGCTTCTCCAGTGTTTCATGGAAAAGGACTTTAATAGGTTCATAAAATATATGATGGTCAGAAGATGAGAACGAAACCGCGTGTAATTCTTTAGAGTGAAATATTTATGAGCATTACAAAAATGTGTACTAAAAAGACCGAGCAGTGACAGAATCGGAATAGCAATTAGAATTACTCAAAGTGTTCCGGCACAAAAATTTTTTCTTCAAAGGCTACAAGGTACAGGTTGGTTGCGGAATGGCGCGTGCGGTAAATTAGTCACGCCAATTTTTTCAACAACATTTTTAACGCTCCGTTCAGTAACCTTGTACTAATTACTGAAAGAGTTTCCAATTATTAGTTAATATTGTATTTAAACAGTATAATGTATATCTATCGATTTATCTATACTAATATTATAAAGAGGTGTATGTATTTTTGTTTGTAGGAGGTAATCTTCGAAACTACTAATCGGATTTAAAAAATTCTTTCACCAATAGTTAGGATAGCTTATGTAGGTACCTACATAAGGTATAGCCTATATGCTTTTTGTAACAAATAGAATGCTTAATATTTGTACTTAATTAATTCTATATAAAAGTAAATCAATATTTACCTCATAAACAATAAAATGGAATTATGTTAGTATTATTATGTGGTGTCTTTTAGTCTAGCCTTGCGCTATAAAATGTTAAAAGACAATGCGTTGCTTCGTTGCATGGGAATATTTCAATAGAGTGTTTTATAGTCATGCACATTTTAAGTAATCTTGTAGGTATTATTAACGAAATAATCACACTAATAACATCACGAGTGCATCCAATGAGTACACACACAATCACAAACATATATTTTTTAAGTCTATCACGGTAGCTCATACATGTTGGTACTGTATTTTAGACATATGTATATATTTCATGACTTATTATTATTTATCGTATATAGCTAAAATCTGCTAAACCTCTTCAACAAGAACACTAAAAGAATTCTCTAACAAGAAACACCAAATAGAAATTCTACTCAACCTAAAAACAGTAGCCTTAATTTGATGACTAATTAAAGCCTAACTATGTCAAATCCAAGGATGAATTGACAAAATAAAGTGAGGAAACTTTAAACCAATGGCCGAAATTGCTTAAAACTAATTTGTTAGTAATTAAAAAGGTACGTGGGTTGGATGATTGATGTGTGTTGTGTTGGTAGAGGTAATAAAAAGGTAAAAGCGAGTGTGCGCGTGCGCAGTGGCCTTGACCGCAAGTCAAACAATGGGTGGCGTGCAAAGATGCCTCTACCTCATAACTCACTGTGGGAACTTGCTATTTGCTAATCACTAATTACGACATATTAGTAAACATTTAGTTGTCTAATTAAGCTTGCTTTCTTAAGAGCAAATTTACTATAGCATTAATAACTTTAATTACAGAATGCCAGAGCTCATGTAGGTATCTATTTTCATCTTGTTACTTTCTTTGCGAGTGATCACTACTGCGTAATCTTCGTCGCTAGATTTGAAAACCCTGTGGTTGTAGTTTTAAGGAAACACAGACGTAGGCAATGAGTTCCACTCCTTAGCAGTTCGGACAAGGAAGGTGGAACTGTAACGCTTCGTGCGTGACTGAGGAACATAAACCACGAAGGGATGAAACTCCTGTCCATTAGGTTCCGGTTGGATTAGTTTATGATAAGAAGTTTTGTGTAAAAGAATAATATTCCGCTTCAATCAAAATTAGTACTGCAATTAAGTTAAGGAATGTTTCAGTGAAGTAACGGTAAACGTGATTCAATAGAATTAGAATCGAGCAAGATAGATGATGCGGCAAATGTGGCTGTGAATAATTCATTCAGTCGTAGTCCGAAGCACAAATCTCGTAACTGTGTCAAGCAGATATACTCCATGTCATGTACATTCAATTTGCTATTTGTAAGTGGTAACACGATATAAAGTCACAATCACTCATGTAAGAGTAATGATGGTATAATAATTGTACGAATCGGCTAACAGTATTTTGGCATTTATTTGGGTGTAGCGGTATTTGATGTTAAATTTAACATGTAAGACTCGACTTAGGAAACATTACTTTCCTATTAACGATTCAAAAGTAATATCAATGCAATAGTTATCGTTAATGCATTAAATTCTTATGTTGCTTGTAGTTACTGATTTCAATAAATGAACTAATTGTAAATATTTATATAACATAAATACACACATCATATTTTAAACTAATATTAAAAGAAAAAAGATTTAATTTTTTAAATAAACTCAAAAATTATTTAGTTATAAACTGATTTTAAAAATTCTTTCACATATAGAAAGCTACTTACTAAAACTAAAATTAAAAATTTATAAACTAACCCCCGACACTGTATTGAGACCGTTCTAATGAGCCCAAACACGATATATCTGCCCTAAATTGCTAAAGAGTTGGGTATCCCGCAGACTACTTGATGCTGCAGCATCAGGTCAAGGTTACCATGTCATGGAATCATACTAATGAAGTAACAGTAACGACACTAAATGTCAAATCAAACGGACCTATGGAAGTTAGTGAGATCTTTTCGTCAACTAGGAAATGATAATTTGCAGAAAAAAACTGCATACGTGTGAAGCCGATACCTAGCCGTTAGTATGTTAATAAGCGACAGTCATCCTATCTGCTGAAATTTACATTAAAAAATTTGATTTTATATTTCACGTGTAATAAGAAAATATCAACGAATGTTGTTGTGATAGGAGTAGAAACATAGCGGTTTGCCAAACAGTTAATCAGATGCTAGCAATATTTTATGCAACGATTTTTGCCAAACAATGAGTCAGTGATGTTTGTTAGATATGTTATTGCCGGGGATCGTTGACATTGCAAATTTGTGGTTTGGAGTTTATCGCACTCTTTCATTATTGACATGTGCAAATAGTATTGTTTATTGTTTAGCTACACGAATATACGGTATTATGATTAGCGCATATATTTAAATTAGTTATTAATGTTCATTTAAAAATTTAGATATTAATAAATACTTTACACTAGCATAAAAAATGCATTTACATATTTGGTAATCTGCCGCATAAGCCATATTTTATACTATAACTATTGTCATCCTTACATTAGTTTAATTTGTGATCGCTTTTCGCGTCTGTCTGTATACCGCTATAATTCCTCCTAAACCACGCAACGTATTTGGATGCGTTTTTCACTATCAGTTAGATAATGTTTCACAGAAGGTTATGTATATAATACAATCTAATTAAGTTTTTATTTAAGTAGAAAAAAATAGTATTTTGCAATCAAACCAGCGAAACTGTCCGCGTGTATGCGAAGCTGTTTCTTCGCTAACTACTCCTAGACCACCTAACGGATTTTGATACGGTTTTTACTAATGGAAAGAAGGATAAACGAAGAAGAAATTGCATCCATTATGAAATAAAGCCGTCCGCTTCTGGATGTTTATTCGCTAACTTCTTTTAGGAGATTTAGTCCCTCCACGCATTAGGCACTACACCTATCTAAAAGGTCGCATTAGCTGAATACGGATCGCTCTTAGGTTTCTTAAGTGTATTAGTCATAATTTTTTTATTTAGGAATTTCTAATAGGGAGGTCTATTAGAAGTTACGAACTATATTTTTTTGTTAAACGTTTGTCTATGATGAACAAGTAGTTGATTCCTCTTCCTGTTGAAAGTTGCTCGGCGTATAAAGTGGGTTGCTCATTATATTATACACTCGTTTGCCCTCAGATGGATATAAATTATGATTAGTTTCTCGTAATACGTGAGGGCTAACTAGTAATGCTTCCTTAGTGGTTATACAGTAAGTACGACTCGCTTCCTTTTGACTTTGTAAATTGCTTATAATGTTCACTTTCCCATCTTCATTACTTAACACGAATTTATTTAATTACTATATTCTCCCTATATAAAATGCTATCGATATCTTTAATTAAAGAAATAAATGAATTTTTTCACGTCAAAAATTCATACTCGTATAAGTACATATTAATTTGACATTATTCTTTGGAATATCGAAATTGAAAAGAATTCCGAAGTTTATAGGCTCAATAACTCATAAAATTTGTAACTGTATTGTACTGTAACAATAACCAAGAAGAGGTTAAAAGGTTTAGATAGCCACGATGGTTGTCGACCTTCGTAGAGAAGTGGCACATTAAGAAGAAGAAGAAGGAAAATATAAATAAGGTTGTAAGGACAATGGATAAGTTTAATGAATAGTATTAATTGATTAATGAATAGTATTAAGTATTAGGCTGATAACGACGATAAACGGCTTAAAATAAAAAAAAAAAAAAAAACAAATCTCGTTTAGGCTTTACCTATGTGACGAATATGTTCGATACTATTAGTTATTCTGAATACGAATTTCAACATTTCTAATTTCAAATATCTAAATTTAACATCTTATATTACATACATTACCGTTATTATTACTAACGTTGAATGTAAAATTCACAGACTTATATAATTTAATTTACGTCAACTTTAGATTGATATTTATTACGTAAATTAAGTAACGCTATGTAATAAAGCATCAGGTAAATTGATGTTAATATGTGTCTCTCAATAAATTTTATGAGGAATTGATACTTTGTATGTTAACGAAATTCTGTGTGCATTTAACATAAAATAACATAAATTTAACATAAAATTTGTTAAAATCATTATAAAGTAGCATTGTAGATTCAAATATTTTGCTTTAATATTACATTTTTTTTCTAGATCCAGCCTGATCTTAAAATAAATCATTATAATAAAAATTAACAATACATTAAAGTATAACGAAAATATTGGTTAACAATAAGTTGTAAAAACAAAACAAATATTTGTAAAAATAAAATACCCAGTTAAATAGTGAAATATTTAAATTAAAATGTAATTATTAATTAAAAGCAATTTTTCTTTGCGCAAGTTTGAGTGGTTACCTAATGTGTAGTGAATATAATAATTTATTTTTAAATATATTCAACAATTACAAAAACAATTCAAACAACATAAAAGTATTATTATAGAAAGACATAAATTTGCTAGAAAAGGTTTTGTGTAATAGTTGACTGACTGCAACGTGCGCATCGTGCCAATGCAGTTGCAAAATTATACTTAATTAAAATTATTTATTTAAATAACTTAACACATTGTATACTTATTATGTAAAAACGATATCGTAGCCTTTATTAGATGTCCGTTATTTATAGATATCGTTTATATTCATATTATATTATTATTATTCTACCACATTTTATTTAATTTTCTAAAATTTAAACTTTTAACAATACAAATAAATAAAAACAATAAATATTACATAAAAAAAAACTTACTTAATCCTAGAGTCCCGCAGATAGCGGGACAAGGCCCTGGTAGTTTAGGACTGCAGAGTGAGGAAACTCCTGACGATATGTACCGTGTCGCGAAGTACCTACCGCCTTCTGTATACCGTTTATCCAGCCATCTACGAGTATCAGCCTCTTGAGATGTTGGTCGAGACTTCGCTGCCATTCGCTGACCGCCTTGATTATATTAATATAGTGTATTTTAGAATTACCGTGAAATTGTTAAATTATAAATTTTTCATTCATGATGGTATTACCTACATACATTGATAATACCGCGTAACTTATTGCCTAGTCTGTGAGCGCAGTCCGGCCTTTAGTGTGCCCGGACCATCTTTCTTCTTCAGGGAGTAACTTAATCCAACATTAATATGTCTAATGCTCACTACGAGTGTATTCTGTAAGCTCGAAAGTTTCTTTGGCGAAAACTGTTGCATAGCGATGTTAGCAAGTAATTAATTAATTATTGCATACAGCTGCATACGATGCAATTATTCTTTTAGAGCATGACGTTCACTGCGGAAATTATCTTCTACAGTTTGCTAAGTTAATCAAGTATAGATCAAAGTATACATAATATAAGAAAGCTACACGAAAACGAAATTTAAACGAAAATAAATAATAATAAGATGGCTCTTTATGAAGATCTCTATGAAAATGTCAAATCAACCATTTTATTTAATTGCTGTTATATAAACGGAAAAATATTACTTTTTGTATATTTTTAAAAGCTTATTATTGTTTTTTAACGTGTAAATTGACTTTTTAGACAATTAATTCATTTGTAAAAGGCTGAACGACCATTTATGTCGGTACCCGTACGTCATTAGCAATGGTGTTGTGTTATTGAGTTGACCAACAAAATTTACCGCGAAGTTTTCGATATCGTTTGGAAATTTAATTGTAATTTCGCTCATATAAACTTACACTTAATTCTTTAAAGCCTTAGGTTCATTTTTGTTTGTCAAAGCAAAACATTTTTGTAATAATAAGGAAGAAGTAACCTGCAGTCAATTTTAATTAATATTAACATTACGATATATTTCTCAATTTGTTTTCTCATCTCAATCGTATTTTTAGTAAAAAGCATTAAATTGAATGCAAAAGTTTATTAAAAAAATAATTGTTTTATACAGGTGATTCTTATTTACAACCTTTTCAAATATAATTAATTCATTATAATGAACTAATATGATACAATATTATCAATTTGTCATAAAATTGTAGATATTTTTGTTTATTATTATTTATATAAAAGTTTCGTAGCAAAACTTATTCCTTTGACTCACACTCTCAACTAAGGTAATAAAAATAATTGCGACTTTTTACAAAGATTTGACCAGCTTTTCTTAATTCAAAAATCGAAGCCATAATAACCACATTGTGTGGAAAAAATACATATTAGAAGTCAATTATGAAACTAAACTAATAATTAACAATTATTACATACAAAAAAGTCACACAAATTACAATTATATAATAATAAAATTATTATAATATTATACAATAATAAAAGTAAATTTAGTGATATGATTATTAGATACAAATGTCAACAACGCACACGCATTTATGATACAATTTAACATGGAATTCCAATTATCAGAGCAACACAATCATCCATGTAAATTACGAGACAGGCTCGTGATCCTGCTGTTATTATTTTATTATTTACAACTAAAGCCACAGTTGAATCATTCACTTGTAATTTCAATTATATCTAATGCAACTAAACTGTTTGGTTCAGAGGCTAAGTGTCAATATATAAGAATTAATACTTATATTTAACTGATGTCCTAATAGGTAACAGGTAAAGGACATTTGATATTTATTTATTTATGTGTATAAACTTTATTAGTATTTACAGATCATCCAATATAATAAAATTATATTAACCCACAACCGGTTCGGGTATTGGAAAGAACTATTCTCAAACAAAATTTACAATTAATACAAATTTATTAAATAATAAATCTACATTCAGTGGTTTTTGCCAGAATCTTACTTTCTACACTATAATAGTAAGGGCCTCATTCACCATCTCTGAGTAAAGTGTCAAGTAGGCTAACCGCCATTTAAAGTCATCGGTCACCAGGAATGATGGAGCTGATATACCTTGGTTTGTGAGGTATAAGTCCCAAATATTAAAAGAAAATAATAAAAAAAAATCCAAGGGTGCAATAAACCGAATAATTATTTAATAAAACATAAAATTATTTCAAAAAGTAAGTAATCAACACTTTACTTGTAGTTGGTGAAAGAGGCCCTAAGTAATTTAAATTATTTTGATAAGTAATTTAAATGTAGTTATAGATAGTTGCTGTGCATAGTACATAGATGGTAACTCATAGGAGTACTGTACCTATACATTGACCTTTAAAAGAATTACTTATTTTATGAATCCTTTAACTAGGAGTAACGAGACGGACTTATTACGTAGACTCTTAGATTGCCAAATATATCACTATTAGTGTTTAGAATATGAAGGAGATAGAGATGTTAAATAAGAACCAAGATTTAGTCCAAGTTAGGTAGCTAGACAAAAGAAAAATAATTACAATCTACGGTAAGAGATTACGTGTTATAATACAAGATATATATCACAAAAAAGTCGAGAGAAATGTTGCGGAAGTTGGCAAAGATAATGTTATAAAGGAGTTTTAGCGTGCCAGATGTAGGAAGAAAGATACAGTTGAAGTTACGAGACTGTGTGAAAAAGCAATTACAAATATTATGTAAGCCATTGGAGTAGATAGTTGCGCGCCTTGAGCGGAGATATGATCGACCGCCGGACACTGCATACAAAAGACAACTCGTTTTTATGTGAATCCACAAAAGATTAGAATAATCCAACTCTCCAAGTAGGCCAAGAGTGATGGTAAATCTTATTAATGCGTTGCTGACAAAATTATGACGAATATTTATCTATTGAATCTCTTGATGGAGGTTGAGAGCTTTGAAATTGAATAATTTTCTATTGTATTCAGAGAAAATTGAATATTGCATCAATAAGCAATTAGACTCGTTCAATTAATTAGAGAGATAGAGAGTGTGCTCGAGCTATAAGCGGAGTTAATATATATTTTATTTATGTTAAAGTCGACAGACAGGCTGACGGTCCACTTGATGGTAGGTGGCTAGCGTCGCCTATAACACAAGCAACGTCATAAGTGCTACAAGTGCGCTGCCGACCATAGAAGGATTAAGGATAAGGGATAGGGGATAGAAAATTGTTGGGATATTGCAAAATATTGCATTTATTTAATAATATATTTTGAAATTTTATTGGAATATTTTGGAACCAAATATATTTGTTTCTATTACAAATACATTCTATGTATATCTTATGTAAGAACTTTATGTTGGTATATTTAGCTTTTAATATACTGACAAATTATTTTCTGTATAGAGAATATTCTCTCAAAAGTGCATATTAATGGAGAGTCCCATTAAATTAGTTTTAGCGTTAGGGTTTAAATATTTAGGCTCTATAATAAAACAGAGAAGCATTGAAACGAAAGTTAGAAAGCATAAAATTAAAATAAATGACAATTATTTTTTATTTATTTTTAGTTATTATTTTAATTTATTAGATATTTTTTATTTTCATTTTCACTTTCGTTCATTATTTATTATGAACGACTGAACGACTAAGGTTTTTGTTCCTTTACTTACTTTTAAAACATCAGGTTTTGCTTCATTCTCCGCTTAAATATTAACTCTACTATTTGTCGTTAACTTTTCCATGTAGGTTCAACTTAAGAGATCTTTAATTACCTACTTAGCCCAAATAAATGGTATGTACTTGTATGTTATCTGTGCTTCTACGAAGCACTCGAATTCCTACATAGTCATGATACCGTCTGATACCTTATAAAAAAAATCTAAGTATTCAGGTTTCCGACTTTTGACGTGAAGGTATTCGGTTACACACGGATAGGTTTAAAATTGACCAATCAGTGAATAAAAATAGAATCTTATTATGGGCGACAATCTCCTTTGTCTGATTTACTTTTGTAATCTCTTTTTTTTTAATATTCTTATTTTATTAAATCATGTCAAATTACATATAAGAATCAAATATCACTATGTCCGTTCACTGTAATTTACGGAACTGATTTTAATTAAATTCTGTGAATGCGTATAGTTGGTTCCTGCTGGAAAGACAGGAAGATTGATTTTAAATTATAGAAATATACGCAGATGAAGTCGCGAGTAAAAGCTAGCATTCTTATTATCCTTACTAGTATTATAAAAGGTAAACTGAGTTTGTTTATTTGTTAACTTAAACGATTAGTTATACCATGAAATGTACACGTCGTCAGTATGGAGTACAGAAATGGACATAGGCATCTTTCTTCCAGAAAAAAAAAAACTGTTATGAGGGATCATTTAAAAAAAAATATGACGCTGATGAAGTCGCGAATGAAAGCTAGTCTATACACATAATAAAATCGTAAACGAACCGCGTCTGTACATTTATATAATAAAAAATAAAACTATTTGAACACATTACGTTACCGAGGTCAAAAAAATAGTTTTTAGAAATTTTGTCTGGTTGTCTGTGCACGCTAATAATAAACGGCTTAACAAATTCGGATGAAATTAACATATAGCATACTTTTTAACCCGAAAAAATGTTAGGTTCCTGTGGGATTTTCAAAAATCGAACTACAGCGCGTACGAAGTCGCAGGCATAAGCTATAGTTTCTCGTAAAGGTGTAATTACTACAAGTCACAATCAGCCTGTAGCAAAAACTCTGTTTTAATTTTTATATTCTTTACCTTTACTTTTTATTTCTCGAATAAGTTTTTTTTATTGCAGGCATATAATAATATCATTTGTAAGAATATATGGGTCAAAATCATAGAGGTGAACATTTTGATTTGGACAAAGTTTTTGTGGGATATTCAAAAAATAAACTACAGCATACACGAGCGCAGCTAGTAATTTTATATTTTTAGAACATTATACACATATTAAAATGTACGCACATGTAGAGTCATTTTATAATCAGTTAGATTTTACATTCACCTATTTTTTGTCCGTGCAATTAGTGACCGATTTCCTTATTTTTTTTTATGGTAAATCATGTAATAAAATATGATAATGTATTAGATCGTGCGATAACAGATAGAATGTCGGCGGCGCTAATTGGCGACGAGTGATTTATGAGAACCAACTTTGACGAGAAGTGACAGCGACAATATCAATGTCAAGTTTACGTTTACTTTACAAACATGTCATTTTTTTGGAGACTAGAATATTTTGTGAGTAATATAAGGTGGCTTTATTCATATAAAAAATATCAGCAGACAGACAGCAACGTAATAGGGGTTACAAGTGAGCTGTCGATAGTTTAGGATTATTTTAAATTCCTAAGAATTTTAACCCTAAGAAAATAGTAGCAGTAACCATTTGTTTAAAGAAGACGGACTTGATTTTTTTATGTTAAGCTCGTCAGACAGGCTGACGGTCCACTTGATGGCAAGTGCCTACCGTAGCCTATGACACAAGCAACGGCATAAGCAACGGCAAGGTGAAGCAAGTGCGTTGCCGACCATAGTAGGATAAAAGATAATGGATTCATTACGTACTTCACACAGAATTAAAGTTGAATTAGCGGTCCAAAAACTAGAGAAAAAATATATAATAAATTATATTCTGCCATCAATAATAAATTTGGTGCTTAATTTAGCAATTTATCGACACCTCACCGAAACATCAAACACTACTTAAGCGCTATTATGGTTTGACCTAAATGCATCGAAAATAATATTCGCCGCTGTTCGATAATGACAGGGAATTGCCTGTGTAATGATATAATAATGGGTGAGTCACAATTTTATTATTATATGCAAAAAATATACGAATAGTTCATCGAACGTGAGGTCACCGAGATGCGACCTCAGGTCAAACCGACTTTGCTCTTGGAAACATTTGCATGAGTAGATAACGAATCCATTGTGCAGGAAGAATAACGATTATATATATTCATTCATTATATCGTTATCGTTATCGTTTATCATTATCGTTAAGATAAATGGTAAACGCTTCCTGCTTTCCGTCTTTAGATTTCTCTAAATGTAATTAGTGTTGATAAAAAATGTAGTTTTTTTTTTATGATTTTGATTTCCTTTAAGGGTGCTAAATAATTAGGTAACTCTTTTTCTCTGTTTTACTTTCCGCTTGTCTTGGAGTCAATAATATTTTGATGAATGTTGAAAACATTTTGAGGCCCTGAAAATATCTTAAGTCTAATAATATTTTTTATTTTCAGTAAAATATTTTTATGTTTAAAGGTAGCAAAGAGCCTTATATAGACAAATACTGGTAAGAAACAAATTTGAATATTTATTGTTTGAAATCACTGCTTATTTTCCTATTTTCATTTATATCTATTCATGTTATAACACCTCTGTTGTCGTCAGCCTCTGTCTGTTTCTATGCTAACATCTTATAAACTACCCAATGGATTTTCATACTGTTTTATTATGGAAAAAGAACGATAACGAGGAAGGTTTGTATAGATATACTAAAAAAAAATGCACGTGTACGAAGCCGGGGGCGGGTCGCCAGTAATTAATAAAATTATTACAATGGATACGAATAACATATAAGAAGAATGGATTTACAATATCTTCGTGTCAAGTTAGTGTTTTGTTTTTGTTTGATAGCTGGTTACGCAAAATTTACATCCGGCAAAACTGATTGATGAAACTTTTGTTTTTGATAAAGTTTTTAATTATTCCAATCAATAATAAAAGAAAGTTGACGTTTTGAGGACGCCCAAACCAATAAGGGTAAACGTGTTATCCAATGCAAACATTACGGAAATCTTTACCAATATTTATTTTAAGCTTTCGTGGTGAAATTTACTTGCGTAAATATTTTAATATTTCATATTTTCCTGATATGTTATCTATACTCATCCCTGTGCATGTTAAGATTTAAAAAACACACGCGTTCACAGACATGCGTTCGATACACTATGCTAAGTCTATGAGTGTTTTTGAATTATATTTTTATCATCATCGTCATTTAACAACCCATAAGCGTTCCCTGTTGAACATAGATCTTTTTAATTAGCGCCACCACATTCGATCTATCACATCTTCATACCTATCCAATGTCGAGCCGCTTTCTTGAGATCATCTTGAGATTCATGGAACACACATTCTCTATTGCAAGACTCGTTTTGGAGTTAATAATATTTATTTTTAAGATAAGTTTAATTATTATCTTATCAAAGCTCTAATTTATTGTATGTTTCCCCCATGCATTCAAATATCCCATGTAGTCTACAATTAGACGAAGCGAACAATATAATGCAGCTATAATTGCATTATAGCTATGGTGAACAATGGTGACCAACCTTGATCCAATGGCATTTAACTCCGCTGGTGTCAATCACACCGTGTTGATATGTTTAATGCTTTCGCCGGCAATGATCGCGTGCGCATTTTTTTGTGAATGGATCCGTCAGATGTTTTGACATTTAGTATTATAAAAGTGGGTCAAGATTAACAAACAATAAAACTATTTCGTTACGGATTTTTTTTTGGCGATTGACTAATAAAGAGAAAAGAGAAAATTATATACATAAATGCAGTGTAGTCTAGAAAATAAAAAAAATAATTAAAAAATAAATTTTCAAGTTATTAAAAATTTATTTTTTTCACAATTTAGTAAAATACTTAGACTGATTGTTTATTGTGTTGAATTATAAATAAGTTTTTATTTTGATTTGATTGCTTTTATTAAGTACTAACGACTCGCCCCCGGCTTCGCATAGATGAAATAATTTTGATCCATGCACAAAGCTTTCCTCGCTTCTTGAAAACCGTTGAAAGGTTTAGAATAAGTTAGCGGGGAAACAGATAGAAAATAACAGCGACTTTATTTTTGACTTTAGTTTGATTTTATGAAGTAAGTAGGTCTGTACTAAATTAAATTCACTTATTTGGTAAATGGAAGTTATTTTATATTTTACATAATCCAAAAAAGGCTTACAATTACATCAAGTTTCGACATACTTCCGTAAAACATTTCACATTCCTGAACGCAAAATGAAAACATCAAAAACACGAAAAGCGGCAATCGATTATACCGGTTCCGAATTTAGATCGATGTCGAATGCGAATGGAGTATTCGAAACATACGGAACAAATGAAACAGTATGGAGCCTTCATTTAAACGACGAAATACAACTTGAAGTACCCAAACACTTCTCCTTAGTTATAGTAGATTTTTTTTGGAAAAATGATTGTACAAAATACCCAAGTACATGATTGTACAAAATAAATAATGTTTAATATCGTATAATTTATATGTAAGGTTACTTTATAATTAATTAGCTGGTGCCCGCGACTTCGTCCACGTTCAAAATGTTATATAGCCTAAAGCCTTCCTCGATAAATGGACTATCCAACACAAAAAAAAATTTCAATTCGGACCAGTAGTTCCTGAGATTAACGCGTTCAACTAATATTATATATTACTTAGTATAAATTTTTATTGCTAATACATATTTGTAAATTATAGGAAAATATGGGTCATATTTCCTGCCAGGCTGTTGAGACAATCAAGTATGCAATGTTACGCAATATACGCACTGGTTATTCACAAACAAAACGCCATTTAGAATTAAGATTCCTCACTGTTATACGAAGACTACTATGTATGTAAAGTGGACGACATACTGAGCGGTGAAACTGTAACTCACGCGAAAGTGAAACTTGGTATATTCAACGCTATGTCTCGCACATTACATAATCTATCGGCACATATTGAGATACATGCCGCGATTACACGATTCAATATATTATGTTTATTCCGGTAAACCGTGCGTGGAATTATCTCTTTACTTTTCACAGTAATAATAATCGATTAACACTAGTTAACGTTTATTTTATTTTACTTATTTTAAATTAATTAAAGTACAGACATACAGACAAACATACATATAGACACTTTTATAATAGGCATTGATCTACTGCAGTTCTTTCTAGTAAGATAATTTATTATGTTGTAAAAATGCTTGCGTCATAACAAGTAGTCGAGAGAGTACTTACTTCAATAACTGCCTATAAAGATTCCGTCAAAATAAATTTTCTTTAATTAAAGGTCGTCTACATGTTGGTATACATGATGGTAGAAGGCTACAGCCTATAACTCAAGTAAAGTCACAGGTGCTGTAAGTGTACTGATGAATACAATAGAATAAGGTACGAGTATTAGGATGTGAGAGAGAAATGGGCTCTGAAAAGCCTTACTTATTCACTGAAACACAAAAGCACACATGCAGACATCAGCTTCTCCCTAACTTTTCAGTAGGACCGGTCAGAAGAAGCCTGTATTAAAGTTTGTAAAGTTTGTATGTGGGTAATCTTCAAAACTACTCATCCTATTTAAAAAAATCTTTCACCAATAGTGAGAATAGAATTTCAGGTTGGAAATATCGAATATCTAAATATAAAGATCCAACGCTTGGCAAAAGTAGGTATAATATACTTCAATGAATATCAGGCGTTAAATCTTGTATTTTTCAAAGCGGACGTAGTAGCGGACACCAGCTAGTGTGGTAATATAAAGCATCAATTCTGCCATGTGTTGCCATAATTGAAATCGTTACACTTGATAATCTTGTTTACATATACATAAATAGCCAGTTATACGCGTAAATATTTGTTTTATGAATGTGAATTACACATTCTTCGTAGAAATTATTTCTTTCGTACACACACACACACACATACACACATATACGAGTATTTAATAAAGCTTATTAGAGGGACGACAAGTGAGTGACAAAGTCTTAACATGGTTTTTAAAAAAGACTTCAATAAGTACGTACGTACCTAATTTATCATTAATTTATACACGTATATAATGTATATGATTTATCTAAGACACATTGAGTATTGTTTGGGAATTGGTTTGTGTGGCAATACAGTAATAGTAATAATAATAAATCCCATAAATCGAGATATCTATTGCAATGGTTCAACCAGCTGCAACTCACTTTTATTGACACATTCGCATTGTTGTTAATGTATTCAATAATTTATGGAAACTAAACCTTGAAACTGTAAATCATCAATCCATGCAAGAAGCTTTAAGCATTACTAGCTTTTTATATAATGGAAAAAATACAAATTTTGAGCCTCTTTTTTTACTTTCCGTTAAAGCGTTAAAGGAGCAAGGTTTTTGTATATCATTTGCAGAAAAAAAATTAACCTGTGCGAAGCCGGGGGTTGATCGCTATTATACTCGTAGGTATGTATGTATAAATAAAAAAAAAGCTTAAATGCACATTAAATCATATTTTTGTAATTAAATAATTTATCCGATATAAGTTAATAAAATTCTTCATATCAGATATTAAGTTTTCAGTAAATCTTTATGAAATCACAGATATTTCAGGATTGTACGTGTTGTACAATCCTGAAAAAAACGGATTCAGATATTCATAAATCTAATGTAGACGTTTTATAACTTCGATTTCAAAGATTATCATTCTAACACATCTTGATGAATAACTCAACACTGTGCAAGATAGAACTGTACGCGTCAAAGAACTATTGAATATCATTGCGTGTTAGTATGCATATAAATATAAACTTTACAGCAGGTTGCTGTAAAAGTTTACGACGCGAAAATAAAGCACCAAACTCTGCATGTCAACATGATGAAACCAGAATCACAGCGACAATTGCGTCTAATGCACTTACAACAGCTAGAATAACAGTTGAGATTTATAAATACCTACCATTATGAACTAAACAGACATGTTTCGAAATCGCCCGTTTCAAACTAGTTCAGTTTGGGTGTGTATTGCTAATTTGCCTACGCCGGCTAACAAAGAAGTTCTGCAATTGAGCATGCGAAACTGCAATGTATAATGATCAAGGTCTCAACGGTTGCAATAAGTCTCGTGGCGGTTTGTCGGTCGATTGACATACACTTCGTTTCTTATGTCGTGAAAAAAGTGTTGAAAAAAGAAGCAATATTGCTTTTTCTTCAAAGATAATACAATGTCTTGAGTCTAAGGTTGCATTTTCTGGGAAAACATTTCAGTAAACGCTTGCAAATAGAAGAGGAGAATACTGTTAACAGCAGTAGAACGAAATGTGCCAACAGGATAATAGTTTTTTATGTGAGGACCATCAGACAGGCTGACGGTCCACTTGATGGTAAATGGCTACCGTCGCTTATAACGCAACCAACGCAATATAGGTTTTGCAAGTGCGCAGTGCTGCAACCTTTACCAATAAACTGCATAATTTCCCTGCTGTACTCGTACACCACCTTTTCTGAACACATTTGAAACCGAAACATGATTAACTATTACTTTAACCACTTAAAACGTAATTTTTTTTTCAAATGGTTTTAAAGGTAAGTACCTACTCAACACAAACTGCGAGCAAACAAAAATAAAATAATTTAATTTTTGTTAATTTGTTTTGTTTATAATAATAAAGATTAGCAATAATATATCTACTTAATTATAAATATGCCGTTTTCAATGCCAATGTTGTTAGTGATTCGATCAATCGAAACCACCGAAGCTTTACAATTCATTCTTTTAATTAGGCTACTTACAATGCCACGGATTGTCCCCGGGGAGATTATAATGTAACAAACAAAGATTGTCCTTTAATCATTAAAATAGTATGAGACGGAGACTATTGACAAAGGTCCGTACAATAATTATAAAACCACTTGTATAAAATATATTATCACTGTTTTTACTATAAACCTGCGACATACGCATATATATAAAAAAATATGTATGCAATGATATGTATTTTAATAAAGACATTTATCATGAAGCTTGAAATTTAATATTTTAAGTGGATGTCCGTTTATTTGTTGAACCACAAAATGAAAGAGGGTTTTGAAATAAGGGAACAAACAAATAAAGCAATGCGTTAATAAGTATGTAAATTGGTGAATCACAATTCTTTAAAGTATTTTCCTTTAACCTGCAATATTTATACATTTGTGCGTGAAAGGTCATTTCACGCAGCAGTGACATGCTACGAAAGAAGTTTAAGACATAAATGGATACGTAAACGTTTTTTGACTTGAGTAAATTATGTCATATGCCTTTTTGTTTTTCTTAATCATAATCAACATCTTCATCTCCCAATAATTAATCTCATTAATCTCATTCTATAATTTTCCAGTAGGATCAGTCAGAAGTAGCCTGCATCCAGCGTCAAGCTGCGGTCCTTATTAGGTCATAATTCCATCTTGTGGGCGGACGTCCTACGCTGCGCTTGAGTTTATTTGATACATTAATTCTATACTAATATTATAAAGAGGTAAAGTTTGTATGTTTGTATGTAGCTAACTCACCCGATTTAAAAAAACACTCACCCATAGTTAGAATAGAATTCTAACTATCGGGATGTTAGACTTAATATTTCACGCGGGATAAGCCGCGGGCACCAATAAGTTTTAACAATTTAGTATGGCCATGCTTCTTTAAAAATTGAAGATTTAATAGAAATTTTTAGCTAAGAATGGTGAACAAAATTAGTAGGTATAAACAAAATATAACTAAATCAAAATAGACAGTCATAAATTCCTTTACAAAATGTTGTCAACGTTACAATCAATGATTAGACAAATTCTAAATTCCCGTTCTAAATTCCCAGTTCGCTCGTACAACGTTAATTTCTATTGACAATTTTGAACAATTGAATGGCACACAGATAATTGGCCATTTTCGATTACGCTTCAAGCGTCGCATCGCATTGAAATAATGAGGATTTAGAGAATCTTAGTGATTGCTGGTTGCGTTACTGTAGGGACGAACAGTCACGATTTTTCGGTACGAAGTAGTTGAAACTGTCAGCGGGTAATGGTTTTGTTTAGTAACTTCGTTATTATGTTTATTAACTAACAATTTGTTTTTACTTTAACGACAGAAATTTAAAACACAGCTGACACAGAACATTGTTTTAGCTGAAATAATGGTTGTCAATTAAACTAATCGAGAAATTCGAAAAATATTGAATACTAGTTGGTGCCCGGACTTCGTGCGCGTTGAAAAAGAAAATATATCTATTATACTATTATTATAAAGATAAATTGTGTTTGTTATTGTAATGAATAAACTCAAAAACTACTGGACTGATTTTAAAAAATTCTTACACTTATAGAAAGCTACAATATCAGCGAGTAACATAAGCTTCGAGTATATTTTATAAAGTTACGCGGACGAAGACGCGAGCAACAGCTAGTAATATTATAAAAAGAAAAGATTAGTATTTTTGTTTGGAATTAATAAACTCAAAAACAACTAGACCGATTTAAAAAATTCTTTTTCGATTTTTTAATATTTTTAGACGATCCCTCGAAAACTAACATTTTTTAAAATAAAAATTATCCTATGCGTTAATCCAGGTAATAAACTATTTGTGTGTCAAATTTCATTCAAATCCGTTGTCTGTTCTTTCGTTATAAAGGAACAAACATACAAACTTTCACATTTATAATATTTATAGGATATAATTCTTTAACAATTCATTTTGATCTATTATAATTTAAGAATCTTGCTGCAGGTGGTATTCTAATAGCTTATGCATTTATAATAAGAGGCGTATCATCTATTGTGCTGGTGCACAGTATTGCATTTTACACTGTTGCATTATGATCACATGATGCAACTGCATGCCACCGTACCCTTAAGGCTTATGAGATGTTCAGACAGAAATTATTACGAATGACATTTCAAATAAGAGTTGCATTAAATATTGCTGCAATTTCACTAACGTTACGACAAATGAAAGCGTAATCTTATAAATATTTTTAATGAAATATTATAAAAAAAGCAGGCAGGCTAACGACAGAGGAATGTTTTTAATTGTGTTACCCAAGTTGGTAGGAATGGGAAATCTGTGGTGTTATTTCATGGTTTGTAATTCGGAGTATCTAATGTGGTTTATAGACTGTTTTTCCAGTTTGTAACTAATGAAAATTAGATTCATCTCTATAGAGTGGCTAGTTTTCAATTGTAGAGTAGCTGGAAATTCTGAGCAACGAAGTAAGTAATCCACTTGGGTTCATAAAAACCATGTCAATTAAAATAAATATAATAAATAATATCCTGAAGTCATTTTTATTTAATCAATTATAATAATGTTAATTTCACTACTGAGTCCCAATTGAACTAGTGGAAATAGACCAGTAATAGGTATAATGAAAGTTTAATTCATAAAAATTCTAGAAATACAAATTTTAAGGGACAAAATACATCAACGTTATTCAAAACTCACTCATGTTTATTGCAACATAAAATCGTGCCACTACTAATTGTGTTCTATATAATATAAACAATGTGTTCTATATTTTATTATATAATCTACTTCATCAAATAATTCATTTATCATTGTAGAAACTATTAAGTCATACAATATTTAACCTTTTTTTACACGAGAGTATTTCTGTTCTCCTTTTCTTGTTTATGTCACAGGAAAAAAATACTATAGAATGTAAAATAAAACAAACAGTTCGTATTTGAATGGTTTACTTTCCTTTTCGTTCACTTTCACTTTCTTTACCTTGAGTTGCGAAGGCATTGACCTGCCAATACGTGTATCATGCGATGAGCAGAAACCCTTTAATTAGGGTTGAGTTAGATAGGTTATTATCAGGCCATAATATATAAAAGTACTTAACCTAATTTAGTTTTAAGTTTATAATGGAAAATATAGATAGCATATTTAACGTATTATATTTATATATTCTTTAGAAAGAGTGGATGGCAAGAGGTCTCGTTGCCAGTCTCCTAACCGTTGGACAAAGGCTTTTTACCATTGCAAAAACCCTCTCTCATTAAATGTATATATACACACTTAATAAGGAAAAGGGTAAAAGGCAAGATGACGGCTCACTTGATGACTTGTCCGAATGGTGCCGACGCTCAATAGGGTCCAATTTAGCAACTCGTAAATTTAAATGCAGTGTTCCTAAGCTACCACTAAATCAATATGGTCAAAGTCCTCAACAATCTGCAACTCACTTTATGTCTTGTTCTTCGTGTAAAGTCCTATTTAGCCACTCGTAAATTTTGTGTTATAAAATTTTCAATTAATTTTCGCTTATAATTGACACTTGCTTGAGGGGAACGACCCATTAAGAACATACACGATTCAAAATTTGACTTTTTATTTTATGGCCTGTGTTTAATTAACAAAAATACGTTTAAAATTGATTGGAGCTCATAATTCAAAGCAAACACAGTTTGGTTTTTTGTAGACTCCCAGCAATGCGTACAGTGTTAAATCAAAAATGCAATTTCGGCACAGCTTAGATTCGACGATAAAATTTATTTATATTGGCACATAATTTATTTATGGTTTGAAGTCTCTATTTTATTAAGACTTTTTTAAAAAATATTTCTACTCAACGTGTAAGAAATAAGCTTTCACAAAGGAAACATATTTATTGATTTATATATACTAACATTTTTCACCACTAACACCACCACTTCTAGTCTAGTGTTAATATCTATCAGTTATGTTATGATATGTTTATCTATCTGAATACGCCAACTTTGATATAGATAATCTACATATTTATGTGGAGGTCAACATATTATTTCTGTTGATAAGCTCATATGTATCACATCCATAAAGATACATCAAGACGAGTAAGTTAAAAAACATATCAGTCTTCAGTCAGGCTTTAGCTGCTAGCTGAATGTATGATTTTTTCCAAGATAAGGTATTTATATACAACTTATTACTATATTACTATCATATATTAAAACTTATTACTATTTGAATATTACGTCATTGTTAACATTAATAAGTGTTGTGAAAAGGGTTAGTAGTAGTTCTTGTGAAACAAATCAATTCAAATTAGTAATGATTGCGGCAGCGATTGTTGCAGAACAAAGCCAATGATAAAATTGAAGCTAAATAAACTGATACAACATGAATGATGTTGAACGTGATCAAGCTGTAATGTAGTTATCATCTGATTTGGAACATAAACAATGCCACCTGTTACTCTCTTGTAAGTAATACGAATACGAGCGTTAATGGAATAAATACAAATAGATAAACGAGAGAGGCTATTCTTTCACGGAGGCCAGTTGTTTCTATTGAATAAAAATCGATTGTATGGATTATATAAATAGGGAACGGATATAATTTTACCTTTTTGCACCTGAAACCAAATCAGTTGACGTATACTAGTACCCACCTAAATCCCTAAAAAATCCCTAATAAGTACTCAGAGCATTGCTGGGATTTTTTTTTAATTATAACGAAAATCATGCAAACTAAATAGTACTTTTAACTCACTAAACAATAAAAAATCTACGAAATGGAATAACGATACTTGTATAATAAAAATACTAAGCGTAAATTTATATATAGTTTGTGGTCAGTTCTATAGATAGATAGTTTTGAAGGAATAGTTTACTTTGTTACTTAATTAATTTTTTTTAATGTATAATTTAATGATATAACATAAAGTGCTTAGAAATTCCTTTGAAGATTCCATTTGCGTTGATTCTAAATCGTGATAATTTTTATTTTTATTTCTTATACCCAATTTCCTTAAGGAGCAAAGTACGAGTATTTTCAGAAGGTTATCTCCTACCTGAGTGTTGGCACGCGTTCCCTCACAGTTCATTACCCCACAACGTCGGGTCCTGACATACCAATATTGACAATGTGCACTGACATTTACGGTTTTGCGCTAACTTCCAATTCAATTCCATCGTTTGTAAGTATGTTAAGTTATTCGAAAAAATGTGGCCCACGACCCACGGCTCATTTTTTCGATGCGCCTGTGGTTTTTAAGTATAATGCAAATATAAATATAGAAACGTTGTGTTAAGTAAATAAATTGCTGTTTATTTTCTTTAATTAAACTTTAAGTGGAATGCTGAATGATGACTGTATTTAAAAAACTTTGTATTAAATATTTGGGTCTGCGGTTTTCGCTGCGTCGACAAGGCAAGACAAGACGAGTTCTTTAACTCACAATATTAAGTGTATTGTTTTGCCAGCCATAAATTTATAAATTATTCTTATAATGTATATGAACGATATTAACGTAAAGTTTCTTCAAAATGCGTTCAATAATTTTTGTGTGAAGGACCCACAAAAACATTTATTATTATTAGCACGACTAATTTAAAAGTAAAAATTAGCAAACCCTTTCAATTTCTTTTTACTGCTTTCAAGTTAGCTATTTCAAATTATTTCAATAACTATAAGAATTCAATGAATAAAATAAAACCCACAGAGTGTACACATTTTGTTTGAATTAAGTATAAGTGATAAATAGGCTTATCGATTGTTATTTTCTATCTAGATTATTCAATTGGTATATGCTGTAAATATTCCTGAATAAAATTAAACCTGTTTAATACTTTTTAATATTAACCTCTATTTTAATAATAGAGTTAAAACTTAACAATGCAAATTACCTTTTTGAATAATGCAACTAATAAAGCGAAAGTTTGTGAGGATGGATGTATTGTATGGATGTTTGTTACTCTTTCACGCAAAATTGCTTAATTTGGCACACATATAGTTTATTACCTGGATTAACATATATGGTACTTTTTATCCTGAAAGTTATCCTAAAAATATAAAAAATTGGCACCGTCGTCACAGCGATAAAAACAACTACAGGAAAATGTAAAATATAACACAGACGAAGTCGCCGGCAGCAGCTAGTGTTGGTCAAACAAAATTAAAAGTGAGTTTAAATAATCACACGGACGCAAGTTGCACAAGAAAGTTAGCGCGGTCCTCGGAAGTGAATGGTTCCGGTGATGACAAAGCAAACAATGGTGTTGAAGAAACTATCTAGCTTATCATTAAGCATTAGTAGCATTCAGAAAAGAGCCTTGTTCAACTACCATTGTTGCACGAGGTTAAAACAATTAGACAGTCTTAGAAGCGAACGAATTTACGAAAGAAATACCTTGGATTATGAGCATAAATGATGAGTTCATCTTTTGTGAGGTCTCATTTTAATATTTTGTTTTTAGTGTGTTTTGTCCGGGTAAAATACTAACTAAAAACAATAAATGTATTTCGTTTTTAAAGAAAAATTTAAAGTTGGTCGGTCAACAGACAGATTCAGAAAGCAAAATTTTGTTATATAAGTAGGTTCATTGTCGGGGAGTTCTTCAAAATTATTCTGGCGTAAACCTCGCTATCAGTGACCATTTTAAAAAAAATTTAATATTTAAGTATTCTTTTGCACTGTTATTAAAAATGCTACTATATTCATATTTTAATGAGAGAGAGAGAGAAAGATTTTTTAAGTTTGCTTATAACTGGAGTTTAATCTCTGGACCCATCGTTATTTATATTTTTTATATTATACATATAATCAAAATACCTTATCTTTGCTAAGCGCAAAATTCGAGAACTGCTTGATCAGTTTTGCTATTTTTATTTTCAAATACTTCTTAAAATTATGGGAAGGTTCTTACTTATGTAGAGACAACATGGAAAAATGCTCGAAAAATTGCATCCAAGCGAAGCCGGGGGCGGGTCGCTAGTATAGAATAAATAACAAATCATACGCTTTTAATTATTTGATATAATCATTTACAAAGTAGTAAATGAAAAATTAGAGCATAAAATACTTAGATAGCCTTTGCAAAAGGCAGATTAGGATCGGAATAAAACCATTCTAGAGTAATATGACAAACAAAGACAGTAATGCAATAGCTTGCAAAAAGTCTGTTATATACAATGCAATTCATACAATTCTTTCCGGAGAATTGGGACATCATGTTATAAACAAAGGAAATTGAGACTTGAGTTCCGCTGTTTGCGGAGATTTTTCTTTGCTCACAGACTCACTGGTTCGCGTGTCGGTGAGATTTCGTCGATTCTTTACGGTGTTATCAAATATTAATTTGCTAAACCACGATAAATTAACTGGGTCAAGTCGTCTATTGAATAAGATGCGGCAAGAAATAATGTAGTAGGTGATAAATTGGGTAGCCCGTCTGGCGACAGTGACCTCTGCCTTACAGAATAACAGCATGTAAGGTTTTTTTTGGTGAGTGAGTAAGGGATGCCAAGGCCTAATACCCTTTTATCTTATCTTTCTAAATTCGGTAGCTCACTGACAACACCTATGGCGTTACTTGTATGATTAGGTACCCCTTATCCATTACCCTGCCTACCCTTAAATAACAAATACAATTTTATTGTAGCAGTAGTATCAAACACACGTATTTTTTCTATTTTGGTTTTAGTTTCTCCTCTTAATTTTGTATCTTTGTATATGAAATGTAAGTTTTACAACAATAAAAAAACAACATGGCAGTGAGAGTTTGTAAAAACAACTAAAACAAGGAACTAGATGAGGAAACTGTGTTAGTAAGTACAGAAAAGAAGAAACTGCAAAAATATTTTTAATATTGTATTCCGAATGGCTAACAAGTTTGGCTAACAATCTTTAAACTAATGATTAATTTTGAAAATTTTATGTAAACGACCCGCGAAATCTGATTACAGTAGGTCATTGTCAATCGTAACCCCGCAATGAATACTGTTCACCGTGAAATTTTGTTGTAAAAGTTTATCGCTGCTTTTGCAACTAAGTTTGGGTTCGTGAAACAAATTGCACAATTTTTTTGTGCGTTTTCGACGACAACGACCTTTATTAGACGCTTTTGTGCAGACATATTATTAATCTGTCAACATTTTCATTCGAACGAAAGTTTTAAATGACGGAAATCTATATTGACAAAAAATAATAATAATAATAATCCAATAACAACTAAAAGTGAGCTGAACATATGCTTAGACATGTTTTTCATTAAAAAAATCTGCGCCGGCAGATATGATCTTACTATGATTACGCTACTCCAGAATGAGTAAAAATCAGTTAAAAATTATAGGTTAAAAGCAAGGTAAAAAGTAGGTGAAAAGCAATAAAAATTGAAACTGAATAAATTGCACTTAGAATATGTTTTAATGTTTCGGTATCTATAATATTAATATAAAATATTATATAAACATACCTATACTCGTACCTTTGTTTTTGTTAATGTTACAGGAAGCTTGCTGCAATACATAAGTGAAAATCGCATTCAAAACGGTTAAGCCATTTCTCAAATTAGCGTGCATAAACGCATAAATATATAGCTGTGTTTCCGAGCTTGTAATATTCCAAATCATTTCAAAGATCGAGTTAATAGGCATCTTCATGGTGAGCTCGCTCTATCATCGGCCTCGTCTTTGCCGACCCATCTTTAATAAAAAAAAGATCTCAAAACCTACTAAGCTGATTTTCATCCGGTTTTCAATAATTGAAAGAGCGTCAAACGAGAAATTTGCATATGTTTTTATATATAACTTGCAAAAAAAATTGCACCTGTACGAAGCCTGTAGCGAGTCCTAATATAATATAATATAAATCAACAGAGTATCGTGAAACCTAAAGATTCAATTGAATAGAGATGATCAGTGAACTCTATGCACGGAATGTAATTACAATATTCATATTAGGTATTGTGCATGATGATAACTGCCCACATCATCACTTAATTAGCACTCTGGTGTCCTCCTACGATTAAGATTACAATGTGTCATATGTAATTACTGTTGTGCTTTTATTACAGTATTATAATTTATAAGAAGATTTTTTTCAATACAAAAAAAGGGCTTTATGCTTACGTCAATGAACTTAAGAAATTTATTACACTAAGATAATTTGGTAACGAAGGTGTTTCAAACGGTGGCTACCTGGCGTTTAAGATTATCTGTCTCTTTTATGATAAAATACGCAAGTATTATATTTATATTAAAATTAACACAATTATAAGTTACAAAATAATATTTATGAGTTTTTTTTTAATATTCAGCACTAAATAATGACGACATGTTTAATAAAGAAATACGAAACAGCATAACTTTTAATTTAAATTTGATATAAATTTTATATCAATTACTTTTCATAGAAAATAATCATAAAATATTTACAGTAATTAATCTGATTTTTTATACAGTAACGTATTCAACGTGTGGACCCTTATGTAACGTATTTTGAATTATAAAAAAAAATACAATATTTTTCACACTTCTATCAACTCCAAATTATTTGATTTCAATTTTTTTTTATAAATATACAATATGAAATTAACTATATATGTTATAAGTTCAGTTATGTTGAAACTTTAGTTATTTATTAAGTAAAAAAAAGTTTAAAAAGTACTTGCCATTTTCTATGAGAGCTTTCCTGGGCTCTGTAGGGACAGCTGTTACAACAGAAATCAGTAGAAACATGAAGGTAATCCTTGCACTGGCACCCATATTGATATGCTACACGCTAACGTTTCGATTAAAAAAAAAAATGTATGCTAATGTCACAACAAAACAGACGCAACTATTAACCGCGTGCGATCGGTAATATTTACGTCGGCCGCACGTCTGCCACTGCCCGCTAACTGTTAACGACTAATCCGACAAAGGCACTTTCTATCACCTTTATGCGCAAGAGCAGCTTCTGATGCACTTAAGCACCATTGTCCTTTACCGTTTTCATAAGACTGTGTTGGTATTTTTTTTATTATAAAATAACGCGACAGGAAGGAGCAGAACAGCAGTATCAAATAGAAAAGGCGCAGCCGAATCTCATAAGATCTTCCCTAAGATGGAGAAATAGGCTCTGACATTACATTCTCATGCACCGAAACGTAGACGGGAATCAAACGGATTGTACCAAATGGAGCGCAATTATTAATAACTAGCTGGTGCCCGCGACTTCATCTGCGTTGAAAAATAAAAAAATATATAAGCAATATAACGCTTAACCTCTTGTTGCTATAACACTTTGGCCAGGTGTTAGTTTTTTTATTTTATTTTAGATGATTCCTCGGGAACAATTCTCTTTTTCTGGATGAAAGATACCCTATCTCCTTCTTGTATCACTCACAACTTGTATGCAAAATTTCATTTGCATTCATGATGATTGCTTAAGTTAACTCTTTGCGAAAAGGTAACAGACAGACAGACAGAGTTTACTTTCACATTCATAATATTAGTATGGATTGATGATAGAACTTTTGGAAGCGAGTCAGATTGGATGGAGTATGAAATTTAATCGATTCCATCAGTAACTCTTATATTTTTATTTGTCAAATAACTTTTTATTTATCAGGACGTTAACGCTGAAATTGGTTCAAAATAACTAAGAGACGCGGAGCAAAGCGTTCAAAGGCCGCCTACGGCTGCGTTTGACAGGATTTTGTTCACGCGTGGTTCGCTAAGTGGTCAATCTTATTGACCACTTATTTTTATTCAAATACATAAAGCATACATAATTAATAAAAATTAAATTAAAGATTTAGAAATTAATAGTACCATCAAATGGTACTAGAGCAACTACGTCGTACTGTTAATATCAAAGTATCACTAGTACTATTAATGGTACAGTCCAATGGTACTATGTATTATAGAGCAAATATATACATCGTTCGCGCAACTACATGCTGTTATCATATTAATATATAAAAAAAATTGTGCGCTTTTGCACACTAATCTCAGAAAACTATTTTCTCTCATGTATTGTTATGCCTTCTTTGTTAGATGAACTTAATAATCCTTTAATTACTGTGTTACTATGAATATAATTTCCAACTAATGATCTTAATAATTTTCATTTAATAGAAATGGAATTATTTTTCCTATAAATAATCAAACTGTCCATACTCACTGTGCATTATTCGCTGATGACTTTAATTAATAAGTATACCTACTAGCGGCCTGCCCCCGGCTTGGCACGGATTTTGTTCTGCACACCTTCTTTCTTTAATGCTCTTTCCATTAGTGAAAACCACATTAAGATCCGTTGTGTAGGAAAAAAGTCCGCGTTGTCCGATCAGTCGGACGAAGCAGTCTCAGGGGTTTAAAATATCTAAGCGTACATACAGAGGGACAGACAGCGGACAGCGATTTTATTTTATAATATTATATTGGAGTTGTAAAGAATCTTGACGACTACAAATTAATACAGGAGGATTTGCATTCGTTGGTGTACAAAGAATGGAATAAAAATTAAACGCTAATAAGTGTAGTCATTTATAATAATTAACTCAATAAAAAAAAAATATGAAAAAGTTACCTTTGACACCAGTTTATTTAGATTAATGAGTAATTTTAAAGTGATACTTGTATTTAAATAGAGTAACGAAATTAAAACAATTTGTGAACACTAAACTAAAGCGTTGTTTAACAATTTACAAACATAATTTAAATAATAAACAGAGCGTGTTCAAGAGTATTGAAAAAAAACTTTTGCTATTAACCTGCTTTTCATGGATAAATGAGCGATGAATAATAATCTCATGAAGAAATTTTCGTATCGTTTAGAATTCTTTACCGAATCAGTGTAGTTGTCTGTAATTTTACGTCTCGTTGGATGAGTTGTACATGAGGGTGCTTGCCTAACATCTCAGGGTTCGATTCTCGGTGGAATCAACCTTGCAAATGATATTTTCAAAGTTGGCTCTGGTCTGGATTTGGAAAGTAGTAGCAGGGCACACTGCGTTTCACAGTCCAGACAGTACAGGCAGTCCGTCTGGGGGCAGTAACCACCCGCTTACAGGAGACCACCGTGAAATAACAGCATATGTGCTGTAGTATTTCGGTGAGTGAGTAAGGGATGCCAGAGCAAATTACCGCATCCCTTCCTTATCCCTTATCCTTAATCCTTCTATGGTCGGCAGCGCACTAGCAGCACCTATGGAGTGGCTATTGTTATAGGCAACAGTAACCACCACTAACATTTTTTTTAAATATCAACAATTTTTTTTTGGATAGGAGCTCAACTTTAGCTATAATATGAGAAATTAAAACTTTTCTGCTTAATTAAGTATAGCCTTTATTATCATTTTAATTAAAAACAATCATAATCAACGACATAATTATTATTATTTTAAAAACAAATTATCTATATGCGTTTTCCGCCGCGTCTGTCTGTCTGTCTGTTCGCGATAAACTCAAAAACTGCAATGATTTTCATGCGATTTTCACCAACATAATCAGGGAAGGTTTTTACGGGAAAAAAATTCACCTAGGGCGAAGCCGGGAGCGGGACAGCTAGTTTTTTATATAAACTACATAGGTATTTTATTGCTAAGGACCTTTACTGCCATCTGGTGTTTGGTAGCTAAATGAACTGACATGTAGGTTAATAACGAGTTTGTTTTTTGTGAACTGAGCACACACAGTTGTCACTGGCACTACTGACACCTAAATTGTGACATTTGACTTTACAACCAGCCAATTTTTTTTTTTAGCGAAAGAATAATTCGGCACAACGATCGTTATTGTAGTGTTACATTAGCTAGGAAATTGTTTTCGTTATCTCAGAAACGATAACAAACTTAATTCGAATCACTTCGGAGCGAGCGAATGCCACTTGTCTAAGGCCCCTGTTATTAGAATTATTATGGATATTAATAATGGAGTGACAGTGGCGTAAGTTTGACAGTTTCAATGACAGTGACAGGTTAATGTTTTCTCCATGTTTTCTCTGAAGGCCAATGCCACTAAATCAGTGGAAAGTCGCCCTCTGTAACTTTAGTTTGTACATGGTTCGTACCACAGATTATTATATCAATGCCATTGACGTGTCGAAAAGATAATCATTCTTGCTGCTATTTCTTGTTAAGGACTTTTACTGACATCTGGTGTTTGGTAGCTGAATTAACTAAGTTATCATTTGATACTAGTAGTAGCCATAGAGTAACTTTTTATTGGTAGTATCACATTATAGTAGTTACAATATAATCACAACAGATGGCGTACGTGTAGATGTTTCTCTATAGACATCTTTCTTTCGTTTCATAAGTACGCAAAGGAAGCGTTTGCATCTTGGCTAGGCCCCCTAGTTTTCAAATAGCTTAACTAATTGAATTTATATTTCATTTATTAGAAGACTATTTCTACAAACAACAGATGGCGTATGTACAAACGTTTCTCTATAGCCATCTAGTGTTCAATAGCTTAACTAATTGAAATTATATTTCATTTATTAGAAGACTATTTCTAATTCGGCAACAGATGTCGCTATTATTTCAAGAATCTGAATATATAGTTTCTTCGATATTTTTAGTCTCCCTGGCATTATGAATAGTGTTTTGCATCTTCGATTTCTAATACCTGTTCATAATTAGAAGTTACGATTTATTTATGTAATACTTTGTTGTTAATTACGATTTAATATTAAATAAATCTAAATTATTTTCACAAATAAGCTATTTTTAAAAATTTATATTCATAAATGAAATAAGTATGTATAAAAAACTTAAGGATGAAATAATTATTTTTTCAATGTTTCTATAGTTTAAAATAGTTTAAATTAAGATACTTATGTTATGGAGCCGATTAACGACTCGACTAACAAAGGTCTATTTACGAGTATAAGTGATTTGATTACTATAGTCATAGAGTAAATTTTAATAGTACTTAATCAGTACCTACTATAGTATATAGTACCTAACTAGTATAGTTCTGTACTTACAGTATGAACATGTTATAGTCAAATTAATTCACTTATCTTATTTAGATATATTATAGTTTTAAATGTAAACTTGCATTTATTTTAATCGGTCTTTCATGCCACGACTTTATCTAGGTATTATGGATTAATTATGATTTATTCATTCAATAATATTATTTTCTAATGCTATTTTTAATTTTTATGATTTTCATATTTTTATGATTTTCATATTTGAATTATCTATTTATTTATTATTATTTTTATAATAAATTATTAATTAAAAAGCTCTAAATTAAATATTATTAAAGTAATGTTTTAAACTAATTTTTAAAATCGCAATCAAAGATTTCTGTGTCTGACTGTACTTGTTTCTAATTTAGTTATATACGGAGACGAGTTTTGGTAAGAAAACCATGTGGGCATAGGTTACTTACTGGAATAGAGGTGAAATTTTGGTGAGGGTTGTACACAATAATCTTTGCACAGAGATATAAGTAGGTAGGTAGGATAAATGTCGTCTAACATATGTGAGTGCAAATAAAAGAGGACATATACGCAAATGAACAAAATTTATTTCATAAAATTATTAAGGCAATTCACTCTTGCTCATCCATTTTAAAACACATTCTTACAATTTCATATACATTATTACAATAATCAAATTATTTACACATCAAAAATACAATAATCCACACGGTATCAGTTCGTTTATTTTAATTAACTAACGATACATAAATCATAAATAAGCAAAATTATCTACTAATTCAGTTAAAAAGTCTTTCTTGGTTAAAAATGGCATTATGCCTTCTTAAGAAAACGAAACAGTTACATAAATTACTTATTGAATAAATTAATTGAACGTATAAATACTTTCGAGAAGACTACACTGGCAAGACATACGCCATTTTACATGTATTTTACATATAAAAATTACGTTCACTGGTATCAGAAAATTAATGAAAAAAAAAAAAAACATAAAAAAGGACAGATTCACAATGAATGAAAAGTAAGATGAAATCAAAATGCTTAAATAAATAGAAGAAAATAAATATAAAGGAGAGAGAAAAATAAATAATTGTATTGTCCTAGGTAAAGGAAAAAAAAAAGTGTACTAGTCAACGGCATAGATAGGTACCTATACCGTTGACTATCTATCTATCTATCTATCTACATTAAGTACAGAGGAACTAATTAAAAATTCTTAAAATCTAAATTAAATAAATTAAATTAATGTCTAACAGAATACTAAATATCACAGAGAAATTACCCATTACTTAATTAACAATAACTGTTTCGTCAAGCACTTTATAATTCCATCTCACAAGTTAAAGAGAGCTCACAGATCTTCAAGGGAGATGACCGCGAGAAAGTTATTCATCAAAACAGATTTCAACTAACTCGTAGTGTATTAAATAACCACTTATAGCTTCCTCGCGATCAAAAATATAAATAAATAAGTAAAAAGCTAAAAAGTGTACTTAGAGAAAAGTAATAAATATAGTCAAAGCGAGTTTAAATTATGTCAATTTATAAAAAAGTGGCTTATCTAAGCTAATTTCTTCTCCCTTTTCTGGGTCTTCTGCTATCTTTCTTTTTCTTTAGCTGCGCCTCGTAAGCTCTGCACCTCTCGTTTATTTTCCCCTTGACTTTACCCCGTGGACATCTCAGTTCTGAGTTCCAATTGTTCAGGAGATTCCCATAGCCCCTCAATGCGATGTAATCCTGCTTTAAGCATTCGGATGCGTTGACATCTTTGTCAAAGGACTCTAAACCCATTTGGCTCTCATCGAAGTCAGGTATGGAGAGATTAACTTGGACCATTCTCTCAACCACCTCTGATATGAAAGTAATTAATTTATTTAGAGTCTTTTGTATTACGTCCTTCCTTATTTCGGTGTAATCGTAGAACTTGCCGTCTGTATAGTGTATAGTAACGTTTTGCAGAAGCTCCAGAATCACTTTGTATTCTCTGAGTGATTTGTATAATCTCGGTATTAGGTACGAAAACTGAAACAAAGAGAAAAAAATATGTTAAATTAAATGTCTATTAGAGTTAATTAAATGACAGTCTAAGTTTAGACCAAGGAAATCAAAATAAGGATCGTTTGATGAAAAGACGCTTGGAGGTAGTTATTTCTTTATGATTTATTAAATATTTTCATATCTATGTATTGGATTTTTTACATTAAAAGAATTAGTGTTTCTAAGAGATTCCTTAGGAAAACTAAGAGGTTCTCACATAAGTATCTACATATCGAGTGTCTAATTGCTATGAATGTCTCAACGTACGCCAAAGCTCTAAAGGTTCAGAAGATTTATGCGATGCATTGTATACACACTGAAGTATAAACAGTACCAAACGCAAGTAACTGCGTTAATATCGTGGATATTTTACGGCGCGAGTAATTTGTGTCGAGGTCTCATATTCTGTAATTGTGATCGGTGTGACTATTCAATGATGTTATTGTCACTTCTCAAAGCTAAGGACATAGTTGTATCGATGTTAACAGTGACTTCATCAAGCTCCTTTATCCATGTACTTGGTCAATTAATATTATCTCTTGATAGTTTAATGTCAGTAGACTTTGGCGTTTAATTGTACTAATACGAGTATATGCTATTGTGGATTGGCTGAAGCATACTTTTCATGTAAGTATTATAAATCTTCAGTAATATGCAGAGAAAACAATAAAATATGAAAGCTATATATAATATTGTACAAACATGAAATTTTCCTTGTATAGAAACAGTTTCATGTAATTAAAATAACTAAGTATTCAGTAAGTAAATCTTTGAAACTAGAGCAGGGAAATCTTTTGAGGTGTATCCGATGTTCGAAATGAAAAAAATGTATGTGACGCAAATTTACACCACAACAGAATATTAAAGAGAAAAGTCTAACATCCTATAAAATATCTATTTACAGACCATAGGCATATTAAAAATTGATATAATATCTAACTAGAGTTCGCACGGTTGCATTTTTTTTAAATGTAAATTATATACAGAAACTTTCTTCGATTATCGCTCTTTCTCTTAACGAAAATTGTGTTAAAATCCGATGGATGGTTTAGAAGATTTTAGCGGAGAAACATACGGAGGACAGCGATTTTATTTTATTATATGTATAGATATAGATACTACTAATAAATTGTGTTATTCTCCATAGACGTAAGTTATATCTGGTTTCTTCGTCACATGAACAACCTTGACTAGGGCATAACTAAGTGCATTTACGACTAACAGTTACACTGTTGTATTGTCTCTAGTACTACCAATATATCTTATATTAACTGTTGTGATTACAATCGAGATTTATTTGTATTATAGTTTGATTCTGTCACGTTCTTAATCAAAACCAACATTACGGTAATATTCACCGTTGTCTTGTTTACAATAATCACTGTTTTGTATTAATATGCATCAGACTGAATATTTTATGATGTAAATAAAATTTTGCAATTTTCAGCCATGAGCAATATTATGATATTGAATTCATCTAAAATTCTTTAAAATTCTATTGTGTCTTTTTCGATACAAATACTAGTATAATTACTTTTGAGCTTAAAAAATATTTCAAAATTTATAACCTATGTAGTATCAATAGTAAATTTTATCGATTTATCTAAAAGGGTGTTAGATTTTTGTTATTCGCAGCTTTTTGATGTGCAGAGAACTAATAACCTTTTTTTAGAGGGCCTAAAAAATTGTAATCCAAAAAAGCGTATATCCTGCGACATTTTACGGACCATTATTATTTACATATATATATTTACAACAATGATGGACATAAAAGAGGTCTGTAGGTATGTAATGTAAATACCCCGATCCGGTTTGCCTCGCAGTTTGTAACTGATCTCTGTACTGCATTTATTGTCTTTTAAAAATGTCTCCTCTTGTTTTGTTTTAAAAAGGATCGCCAAAAGACAAATAATCTTCACAAAGACTTTCCATTTTCTTAAACGATTTTTTTAATCTTATATTTTTAATTTTTGATTTTTGAAAAGAAATTCCTTTTTTATTTTCTTTGAAAATGAAACAAATAATTATTTAAAAACGTCATTTTTAATTTCTGTCATTCAAACATGGAGCTACATTGATAAGATAATTGATATCTGAGATTTAAATGTTCAAAGGATTGAGCTTATACTGTGATTATTTTAATCAGTGGACACAAGTTAGCAAATACATTGTCTCTCACGAAAAGCTAATAAATAATCGCTATCAATAATAACAACCTTTCCTTTAAAATAACATTTATTTTCCCATTGACATTATTGTTCGTCTGGTTCACGACCGTTCCAGTTATGTCACCTTCCGCTAACTATTCATGCGTTACGTTAATTTAACAAGGAAAATATTACTATTTCAGTGACTAATAACATTTGAAATGAGTGTGAATCTATGAATGAATTCATCTGGCTCGTGTTCAGTCATTCTTCCAGGAATGGCCAATTAATCGTAACCTCTGACAGACGAACGCCATTGAGTGTTTTGTTTATGTAGAATAGAATCATATGTCACCGCGGGTGCTTCCTTTCTTTAATGAATCATGTGCATGTATGGGCGCTGTTTATTTTTTAGATTATAATACAGAAAAGGATTTGCAATATATTTCGCTTTCAATGTGGATCCCAAATATTGTATGTTGTTTCAGTAGGTAGGTACATCTTATACAATTTAATGTTTCTTTTAATGTTATTGTCTTTTTGAATAGAATAGAATAATGTTATTGTCTTTTTGTTCAACACTTTATTTATAGAAAAGAATTTACTTAGTTTTTACGAAGTTAGGTTTCAGTTTCCTGATTTAAATTCTCCAGTCACGACTAATGGTAATGGAAATAATACATTTTTATGGCTAGTCTTGGTTTAGGTATAGGTACTGAGATTTTTCTTTACTGTTCACATCAATTGTGGTTTCTGAATATTTATTTATTTATTTCAATAAATATTGATAACATAGCAATGCACCATTTTAGTGTTAGTGCTGGTTTAAAATAATCGACCCTAACATTAACAGCTAATATTTTACGGTAATGAAACTATTTAGAAGTGTTTTCTCGCCTATTGTTAATGAAATTACTGGGTCGTTTTAAGAGTTAATAAAATCGTGGTGAGTTGGGGTTAACAAATATGGTGTGGCGGAATATTAAAGCTGGAACCCCGACAATATGCCGTATATTTGCGTTAAACGGCAAGAGTTAACCTGCAAAACGTGTTGGAGACAAACGCGGCACTACACGACAATCGTAAGCCCACATTCGTCGCACTCGGACAAATAATGTGTTTTTAACATTTCATGTTGTTTTGTTAAATCATAAATACTGGACAAACACTAATGCTCGAGGGACCGCTAAGGCACGACGCGACATCTCCATTCGACATGCTCTCTCAATCCCTTATTCAAGGCCTTCCCTTACATTAGTGTTGCTTATTATATCCCTTAAGGGATATTAAGTTTGAAAGTAATTAATGAAATCTTAATAAAACGCGAAATTTAAGCGCTGTACACACACCCAGACTCATCATCATCATCATTTCAGACATAGGACGTCCACAATGTTTTAATAGGAATATTCAGACCCAGACTAATTTTGAAAGGACATTACGATTTTTGAGCTTATTAGTTACAGAGTTTAGAACCTTCGAGTCATTGTCAAATGTTTAAACTTAAGAACTTTTCTCAAGTTTATATACAATAAGACTACAATAATCAGTTACTGCTTTGCTTATACCACATCACATCAAGATGGTAAGTGGCTACCGCCGCCTATAAACACAAGCAAAGACATAGGTGCCAATAAAAATATGTATGAATAAAGTATAAAGAATTAGGAGGGGATAGGGAAACGGGCTCTGGCAACTCTTACTCACTCACTGAAACACTGTTATTTTACAGTGGTCTTTTTCAAGGGTGTGGTTACTGCCGCCAGAAGGGCTGCCAATTGATGGCTAAGAAAAGCTTATATAAACTTATAAATTAGCAGTTATATAATCTTTTAAAGTTTAAATTTAAACCATACATAATGAATCCACATTATTCTTTCGACGATCTTCGCCCTGTTTTAACGTTTCATTTGAGTCGTATTTAATTTTTAAATTGTTCATAAGTCAACTAAGACCCGAACATGTTGAGATCACTTGAATTCTAACGCTTTCCTTCGCCCAATGCTCAAATATTTGAAGAAGTTAAGTGGCCATCCATTGATGAACTGTCCAAGTGCGTCATTACTATTGAAGGTGCACCTACGGTCACTCGGCGACTGCATTCTATATTGTTGGAGAATGGTTTTTGTCAACGATGTGCTAGACGCTATGTGCGTCGGACATCGGACACTCAGTAAGCACACACATTTATCCTCTCGTGTCGCATTAACTTTTGTACACTAATTAGTGAGTGTATATGTATTACGAATACATTATAGAAAGTCACGGTCCAGATGTGTGTTCGGTAAATATGATTATTTCACAGTTGACACCCCGCTCAATGCATTCAGTTTCTATTACAGTGTTAACTTATCATTATTGTTTTATGATAAATACAAAACAGGTATTTGTCATAAAGGGCTTAAAAGAACCTTCAGATGAAAGCTTTGTGCTGAGCAACATTAGCACTTTTTTTATGAAAGATTCATACTCAGAATATAAAAAATCAGAATGTGAAATTTAATTTTCATATATGAACTTCGGAATTTTTTGTCGTTAATTAAAACTCTCGATAATAGATGGCGCAGCGTTCTTAAAGATTTATAGTTTTTTAAAATATTGACATGTTTTCCTTTATTATGTTTAAATATTATTAGAGATAAAATGGTCACATAATGTAAACGGTCTCATGATCCCTTTATATCTGTTAGATCTGTTATATCTGTTAGATTTCTGGAAAAATATCTAACAGATATTACTTATTATTAGGACTACATAAGTAAGTAGCATTAGTAGCTTCTATAATAAGGTTTGTTATTATAAATGAAAAATGGAATTCTAATCTTGCAAACAATGAAGATTTTTTAAAAATTTTACAAAGTTTGGCGGCAAGAACAGTCATTGTATCAAAAGCAATAATTAACATATTTTAAAAAAAGGCCATAAACCATGTCCGCCGCAAGAACTCAGTTCGGATGCTGCGCTACGAATCGCGTGAGCATTTCAAAATCACTCTCGGTTCATCTATGCAAATTTCCTCGAAACATTTAACTGGTTTCTTTGTTTGTACGAGCCCCATAACTTTACCGTAAGCTAAGGTCCCTCGTAGCAATTTTTATTAGATTTTATTCATTGCATAACTTATTTATTTTGCTGCTATTGAATCAGGGCGATAAATTCGTTTAAGTATCTATACTTTTATTATAAAAAGTTAATGTAAGTTTTCTTGTGGGAGGCATATTCTGGCACTTTTTAGCTATAAAATCAACAGCTTACAAATATTTATAATTAGTATTGAAATTTATTCTTTCCTTAAGACCAATAATTGTTTCATACTTCATAATAAAAGTTCATAAAAAAATCGCTCAAAACTAAAACAGGAGCAATTATGAATACGAAACTTTAAATTGAGAAAGAAAATGTCAAAGATAGGATTGAGTGTTGAAATTAAGAAATGCAAGTTGATCATATCGAGGTGGCACAAGCAAGTGTTCATAATTACATCAATTTCCAAGCGAAAAGCGGTACTGGAAATTAAGGACCCGCACTCCTATTTATTGCCCTTAAGTACGATCCGAAGTAAACAAACGTGGCGGGGTAGGCCGGCCACATGTAATTTTGTCTGGCAAAACCTCATTTTAAGTTGCAACGGTGTGCCTCGAGCGGGGCTAATGTGCGCGGGAATCTTTGTCTTAAATAAAGCGAAAATAAATTAAAAAGTAATGTAAAAACATTATAAGTTTAAAACAAAAAAATCACGGGCGAGCCGCGTCGTACGTACGACCACCGTCATTGTAATTATGCTTGTAACTCCGCAAAATTACTTCGGATGTTGCTAATATATTATTTATGTTGGAAATTGAAAGATTCTCTTAATGGGTTTTCGTTTGCGTTTTGGTTTAAAAGTTCAACCAATTAATCGTTTTTATTGCTTTCTATGGATGTCACAAAATAGTCGTATGTTACAGGCCGCCTCGGGTATAGCAAATCTAAAGAAATTTTATTAGATTTACTTGTATTTGTATATTATTATTCCAAAGTATCAATTTAAGTAAGTATATTCTAAGTATTATTATTTTTTTTCAATTTTCTTTATTCAATTTTCGTTGTTCAATTTTATTTATTATCGATAATATATTTTCACCCTAGTAGTTTCTCTGTGACAGAAAATATATTGCCATTGTTTGGTTGGAGTTGGTTCATCGATGTATTTTGGTCCGTTCAACAATGTAAATAAATATCCAATAAATTAATTTTAAATTTGGTATTTGAGTAAAACACTTACTTTTCTTTTTGCAATCGACCCATTCCTAGTACTTGAGTAATTGTGATCGTGGATGTCCACAAAATTGACTTTTGGCAACCAGCTAGGATTGCCATCTCTATGCTCCTTCGCCTCATTCAAAACCCTCTTGTCCTGGTTGAAAAACCTTCTCGTGTTCTTTAATATCCTCATTATTTTTCTTAACGAGGTTTTATAATGATCAGGTGGGTTTCTAGTTGGTTCTTTGGTTTGCTTGAGGGCTATGTTTCCTGATTGCCGCCTGTGGTGTCGTACTCTGTGTTCTACGGAGCGACCTTCGGCCGGCATGAGGCACGTCGATAGTACTATTACTACAGATACAGCCACCAAAAGCTTTTTGGGGAAACCTGCAACAATAGAATTGGCCGTTCTTAGTTTTAAATTTCATAAATTTCACATTAATTCTAACGTCATTAATTCTAACAATTGAGTTGTTTCGGCAAAACACTTTTTTGGGAAAATTTTGAATATTAATATAAGTATTTATGGAAATTTTGAATAATGTTATTCTGTATGCAAACTTAAACCAAAGCGATAGATGTCACTCTAAATCTCTGAAGTTGCTTAAATGCATTATATAATAAATATTTGCATTCTTCAATTAAATTAGATCAATAAAATTAAAATCTAAAAAAATATATTTAAATGTAGGGTCATTTAAATATTATTTTTTAAAGATTTTAAATCATAGAAACCACACGATTCTTTAACTTTATAGCTACTAATATAATCAATCCACTTTGATATAGCTAACATTTCGTTTTCCTAACCACTAACTATTGTAAATCGTTGAACGACAGTCATATTGTTAACTTAAGTTTTAAAACTTTAGTCAGGTTAGATTTGTTTTAATTTCAGTTGGGTTACAGACAGCTAAGAACGTTCAAATAACTTTTTTTTTGTATGTAACGCCTGTTCACACGCTTTTAGTGTTGGGAGCAAAGAGGTCACATAAAAAATAATAAGCTGCCTTATTATCTTATATTGTTGTAACAGCGTATGCACTATATGCTTGTCTGTTTGTTCATCTCTGGCTTTCTCAACGACTCGATATGCACGTACAAAATACCGTCTTGGGAACAATTTTATTCTAGTTTTATTAAACTAACCGCCTTCTGCGCTTTCATAGTTAAATTGTTTTTTTTAATATTTGTGTGAACATAGTACCATTACTATTACTTTATTTTTATCGTATATTATATTCACAAAAATATCAGAAATTATTTTTTTAATTTCACCGTGAAAATATCACGATAATTTAATTTTTTATGTATAATTCGTGGCTAAGTTACGTTTGGAACACGTCAAGTCAAGCTGTCTTTTGGAAAATTAGGGAGGAGCCTTATGTCCAGCAGTGGACGTCTTACTGCTGAGATGATGATGAAGTTACGTTTAGGTTACGGGAAATTATATTAACTAAATATATAAAACACAGCCTGTCTGCCGACGTTTTCATAAAAAAAGTGATTTTGCTAAATGCTTAATATTTAGGTATTAGGCATTCAGTAACAGACTTACGCAAAAGGCACAACAGAATATTTTTCTTATTATCCCTAGTCTTGGAAGTATTGTATAGAACCGATGTAGGTAAATGCCACGCCCGTGCAAATGCCAATATATTTGCACAAAAATGTCCACCAAGTTTTCATGTTATTGAAGGTTTTTGATGTTTCGCGCCGCTGTCATAAAACGTATTTTATGTTCGAACGAAGCCTCGCAATTCTGACGGAACGTTTCCCAACTTTTAAAATGCAACACCTATACTAACTTTGAAGAGCTTTTGTTCACATTGCGCACTAAACAGTAGAAAGTTTGGTACTTGTTTAGTAAAATCTGCTTGATTGCAGTATATGGTAATACTTTTAAGAATATGGTATCAAAAGTTCTCAAAAACTCTAACGTAAGCTCTAGCGAAAATTTGTATGTTTGTTACTCAATCACGCGAAAACGGTTAAACGGATTTAGACGAAATTTGACACACAGATAGTTTATTACCTGAACTAACATACAGGATACTTTTTATACTGGAAAAATGTTAGGTTCCTGTTGGATTTTCAGAAAAACCAAATAAATGGCGTACGAAGTCGCGGGCATAGCTAGTATTTAAGTAAAATCTCTGCCTGCTTTTGTGTGGTATTTCCATGACATTAACCTGATGCTACAGCATCAAGTAGACTGCAGGACACCCAACTCCTCAGCAATTTACAGCGGATATAGTGTGTTTGAGCACAATATAAAGTCGGAAGTTAGTTTATAATTTTAATTATCATACTGAAATCTACTCCATTTAATTTAACTGAAACCCCACCTGTATCTACATAAAATGCAATTTCAAAAATGTATTAGGTATATACTTTCTTTTTATTAATTTTTATTGAAATATAATTACCGTAATACTTACTAAACATGTTTTGGCATGTCAGAAAAAATGTTTCTTGGAGTTACCTATAGATACGACTGATTGCGTCACAATTAAAACATGTGCCAACATGTTATCTATACATACACAAATACATATTTGACCGATAACGATAGACAACTAAATAGATTAATATATAGATAATATATAGATTAAAATTTTCGCATATGTTCTGAAAATTAGGTCAGGAATAAAAAATAAATAAATAATATCACGGAAGGCGCAATTTGAAAATATAATAATACTAAATTATTATGTTTTTCTTTAATTTTTTTTCTTTCTTATTTATTTAATTATTATAATTCTCGATGTTATTATGTTATTATGATTATGTGTATAACACTAAGTGAATGTATAAATTTTAACATAATCTGGTATGAAAACAATTATTATTTGGAGAAGCTTTGGGAAAAACTCATATAGATTTTAAAACTTTTGATACAAATTATCGAATAAATTTGTTCATTTTTCTGTTACACAATCTATCTAAAATATGACTGAGAAAGTGTTTTTAATTTAGTCGTCGTAATGGTTGTTATTTTTAAAGAAAACTTAGCTATCAGCCATGCATATTTAAGCACTTTTTTCAAGATTACTATACCTCAAAGTAAGAGCCGTCGTAATCACATTTAGATTTATGTTAAACAATAGAATAAAACAAAACATTTATAATACATTCAGATAGCATTGTGCATTAAATATGAATGAGATTTTAGTGGGCTCGACATTGTCCCGTTTCAGTGAACTTCACAGTGTTACGTCAAATAAGGATAAAGTGTACTTTATGGTCAGTGAATCATTAGGTCAATTTGTGTCGTTGTCAAACAAATGTGTGTTAAGCAAACCAGACACATAGTCCAAAATAAAATACATGCATCAGTTGTGTACTCTGCTATTATACGCTGTGTTCGGTTTGCTATTTTTTTAAGCTATGTACAATCACGACCGTATTTAATGTGTATGTCGAATGCATTAAAGGGATCAAACAATGATTACGCGCGCCTATAATACCGCGAAAAACGAATTGTGATTATATTAACACCTCTAAATAAATGTGTTACAGTGGTTTTCCCGTTTCTGATGTTTTGCGATCGTGATGATTTTCCGCATTTGACTTACTAATACAGAAGTATCGAAGGGAATTTGGATACATATGAATCTTTATACGCATTTAAGCGTATACAAATCATAACATAAACCTATATTTATATTTTGAGCATTGGTAGCACACATATACTTCCTTCCTGACAGGTATAAGATTTATAAGATTTAATAATATTTAATAAAATTATCAAATATGAAACAATCCTTTGGATATAATGAAAAGTCAATAGCAAGATAAAGAATAAGAAGACGAAGAAAGTCAAACGTTTTCCTTGTATATCATGAAATTCACAATGGGTTCATGTCATTGTCATTATAATGGCTTTGATCTTTTATTGACGGATTATATCTAATAGATTTATACGTTACAGCGACCCATCCGCATCTTCGCACGGTGTTGAAACTTTCAAAACCCTTTCTTAGCCCATATTTTAAAATTAAATCGCTGTTAGCATCAGTCTGTTTCTCCGTTAACTACTTCTTAATCACTCAAAATATTTTAATACGGTTTTTACTAATGAAAGGAACTATAAGAGGAAAGTTTGTGTATATATCTTACAGAAAAAAAATTGAATGTGTGCCGTGTGAAGCCTGGGGCGCGTTGCTCGTAACTTATAAAATGAACATAATGATGTTACAAATTTCAACTTTTTAGGCTTAGTACTTCTGGTTATGCATTGATAATCAATCAGGACTAATAATTTTATAAGCATAGATTATTGGCTAGTATTAATATAGTTATTATTATAATTATAAATGTATTTATAACAGGACATCAGCAATAAGAGAAATATAAAAAAAAAGTTTAAAAATTGCTTTTAAAATGTCCTTTGCAACTAAATTGGTAACAAATTAATTAAAGCAAACTCGATTATAATTGATATGACAAAAAATCGGGCATCCATCGTGTGCTACGAATTTGGTATACAATGACATAGTTGAGATTTCAGCGAAAAATCTCTTTGACAGATTGCCGACGGACGAATGTTGTTCATTCCCACACGAACCATCTTAATTATATTATGTGCACGTATCTTCTCAATTAGTATTGTCCAAAACCAAAACAAATTTAAAGCAAACTCGCCGACAATGGAACCCATTGAAGGCTCCCAATGTTTTTCTTATTAATTTTGATTAATATTCCTTGCAAATCATTTTTTATCACTTTAATTATTACTGTAATTAATTATTAATATTATTAATTTCTCATATTTTTTATTATATTTTTAAATCAAACAAAAATACCAACACACATTATAATTGTATACACAGTACTTACGTTATGCAAATTTAGACAAATTTAAAGTTACATACATCTACCCACACATATCACTCGAATATAACTCCTTACAATTTTTTAAAAATAAAATATTTTATAATAATTTTAAATAAAGACACACACCAGTTAAAAAGACATCCATGAACAATGCATTGATGTAGCTCCTTTGGGCAAGTCCATTTCATTTGTTATTTTCGCAAACGACGGAAAGGGCTTTAGGAAAATATCACTGAAAAACAACACTCGCGGGTATACGGAGCTCAGTTCGGTACATTATGACTTATTCAAAATTTATATTTAAAGTTCGCACTCGAATTAATGTATGTGTGTTCGGCACTAGTGCGTGCGCCGCGATAGTAGTACGAGAGGCGAGTGTGCGACACCGGCGCTCGATCAGGCTTTCAAGCGTTGAATGGGATACCGAAATGCGGCACCGTATATGAAATAGCCGGTCAAACACTGCGAAAACCCTTACCCGAACCGCGGACAGCGAACTTCGACCCTTACGGAGACGTCATACGTTTCACATTTTTTTTTCTTTTGATATTTACTTATACTTATTGATGTGACAAAATACTTTATAATTATTACTTAGATTTACATTTATAAATGAAAAAGTTTGTTAGACGATTTTAATGCAAATTAACTTTTGAATAGATTTAGTTTTTTTTTTAAATCTAACCTATTAGGTGAAGATTGAGTTCGCTTGCATTTGATAAGCACGTATAAATTTACTTCTTAAATTTAATCAATAAACATTTTTGACAGAAAAATGGTTTACTAATTTTATGTTTCTCAGATTTATTGACATTCATTTTCAAATAATATCTACTATCTCATAAAAAAAATCCAATCAATAATACATCGACACCTTTACGACAAATAAAGAACGATTGAAAAACTTTATGTACCTAACCATTGAATAAAGCTATTTTTAACTTACGTAATAAGTAATTCCTACTTTCAAACATAACATATTTAACACAGGAAATACAATGAGTATGTGCCTACGTGTTAGTGTTTTAGTTTTCCTTAAATGTTCACATTAAATTTGTTAATGAGTGTACGTTAATTATATATATTTTTTAAATGGTGTCATCTCCTCACCATTCGCTTTTCACATCTTGTGCAAGCGAACAATTATTCGGTTAGAACACGACGGTGAATCATCGATGAGTCTATATCCTAAACTTTTTATCGGACGTTCTCGCGTCGCGTCGCGTTAGTCGCGGCAATACGAAATAGCACGTGTTACATGATTTACCTACACAGGACAACGTAAAGAATCAATGACGTGTAACAATGTTTGATAATATTATTTTTATTATCAAACATATTATCGAGTCTACTTAGTAACAATTTTTATTAGAAACTTCCGGAAAATTCGCATTTTTTTGAAGTGACAGTTTTACTCACGATAAGAGTCGATCAAGGTCGTATCTTGTGTGACGCTTCAGTGTAGCGATCACGTAACGCTCCTTATAACATTTCCGCACGATATCTACCGCTTAGGTACTATATATTTGTAGCCAAAGAAGTTTACTGAACGCGTACCTACTCTGTACACATGCATGTTTTTTTTATTTAGGCTAACGGTCTAAAATAGTCTGACATTAATTAGGTACTCTTTAGTAGTGTAAAGGATAAGGGATGAGAATCAAATATAGGGAAGTGAAGTCTGGGATCCCTTACTAACAAAACACAATTTACGTATATTATTTACGTTTACACAAGTCTACTACATATTTTTAAAACACAAATTCCGGCATTAATTCTAATAGTGAAAGTCGACTATAGATGAAATTCTCTGTATATTTTTTCGTTTAATTAATTGTAAAAAGTTATAAATGTGCCTACATACTTATATAGGAATGCGTTAGCGTTATTACGAATTTATTACGGTTACACTTAGGTATTATGATTGATTAATTAAATTCCAATTGCGAATATTGTCAATATTTTGCACAATTTCATTTTAACATATTAGGTATGCGCAGTGAATGGCTAAACTTTGTCAAACGATGAGATAGATATGAAAATACCTAAATATACTTAAATTGCTATGAACAATCGTTGACAAGATTTTTGTAAGTTTTTTTAATCATTTCGCTCAATATTAGCTTAGAGATGTCAAGGTATAGATAAAATATATAATTATAAAAATATATATAAAGAATAAAAATTTATATATTTATAGGTTATTATAAATTACAAATAAATAAGATTACAAATAAAATCATCTAAGCGAGGAGAAGGTTTAAGACTGTTTTTAGTTTATATTTATAGCAACACAAATCATGACTTTCGTTTTCTTTAGTGTCAATGTCCACTGTCCTTCCATGCGGTTGACACATTGACAAACACCATGCGAAACACAACTAAAGAAGAAAGCAAACTGATTTTTTTAAGAAAAAGTTACTGTAAGCCTGGGAAAGGAGCGGCTGTGACACGAATCTTCCAATTCACCTACGTACAGACAAATCGACATGGATTCTTCGTACAGGATACGCTCCCAAGATACCACAGAACAACTAATACCACCGAAACTTCATAATACAAATTATGCACTAGCTATCTGCTGTCCAAGTCTGGTTTGACATTTTCTTGTATGTGGTCCACCGTACTAAATATTTGAACGAGCATCTCGTCTGTTTACATTGACACATTTTTTTTTGTTTCGTGGTTAACAAGGCGATGCCATTGTACGCGGCTCGCTTATTGATAGTGTCAATAGGAGATTATTATGTTCGTGATTAATAATACTTCTCGCACGTCGCATTTATTTTATTTTTGATCTATTATTGTATTTGTTATACTTACATATTTTGTTTGGAAGCCGTTAAAGCTGTCGCGTGGGTGGTCGAACTTTCATTTAGATTAAATTACTTACTTACATTTTTTAATTGTTTTAAATAATATTATTATTCATTTCTAACATTTAGAGTGGCCAATTACTACCAAGAAATTTATGAACACAGTACGGGGACGTCTGGAACTTTAAAAATAGAAGATTCAGCGTAATTATAGTAATGAAAATTATAAACTGTAGATATTTTTCACAATTTCGAAAAAAAAAAAACTATTAATAAAACCTATGTTATTTTGTTACGAAAATTGTAGTAATTAAAAAATATATAACTATATTGTTGCTGAGAATGAAATATCTCAATTCTTATTTATATATCCGTAATTATATTAATTAATAACTCTCTAACAAAATACCATAAATGTCTAACTAGCGTCTAAGCTCCGGCTTCGTACGGATGCATTTTTTCTGCAAATTATGTACATAAACCTTCCTCGTTTATAGCTCATTCTGTTAATAAAAAAACTGAATCCCAATTTATTGAATGGCTTAGAAGATGTTATCGGAGAAATAGACAGAAGCGGAGAGCGACTTTATTCAATTTAATAATAATGTATACAAATAATACAGATTATTTGTTTAATTACATTTTTAATCACAATGATAAACTGAAAAAAGCTGAATAGCGTTTCTGGAGTAGGTAATTAACCGCGATATGGCTGTATCACAAATTTATCGAGTAACTATCGTGAGTACAATCGCATTTTTCCTCGTAAAACGAAGGAGATTCCCAGCATTTCGCTCGTAACTAGTGACATAATAACACGGCTTTCGTTAATTAGACGTTTTTTGCTGTTGTGTAGTAGTGAAATTGAAGTGTCGGCTTTTCCTGCCATCTCATCGGTGAGTCACGGCTTTCCCGAATTTTAGCGTAGTTTTCGTGGGCAGCGGAAAGTGGCCGAAAGCCTACAAAAACGGTGTCAGATCACTATTACTCATCCCTGACTAAGTAAGCGTATATTTATTTCATTTGGGGGTTTAAAAGTAAAACAGTTTTCTAAAAATAAAATGACTGTAAAATTATCTCAATCAAAAATTGAAAAAAAAAAAAAAAAAAAAAAAAAAAATGATTTTGGGGTATTATGCGTCTCGAATGAATTTTCATCCAGACCATTTTCGGAGAAACTTGTAATGTCTAACATATTTAGACCAATATGATTCACTTTACAAAATCAGTTTTTATGTAACGGGTATAATTTTTTTCTGCAAATTATATATAAAAACCTTCCTTGCCTAACGCTTTTCCATTAGTGAAAACCGCATGATAATCCGTTCAGTCGTATTTAAGATTATTGCGAGCATACAGACAGATAGACGCGGCGGGGCACTTTGTTTTATATTAAGTAGTATGTTAAAATGTCCACTATAGCTTGAAAAGTTTGTCCTATGAAGTATTACTATTCTCAAGAACCTACCAGGTTTCAATCTTCACTGTAAACTGGCTGGAACTTAAAATCAATCCATAAAACAAAGTTTATATTATAGAATTGCCTCTATTGATTTGTCGGGCACCTTAAATGATTATTTTAGTATGTCGCCATCCAAGAGTGTAGTAGGTATACCATCTTTAACAAAGTGTAAAATTACGTTTACCGTAAACAAACTAGCTTCCGTGCCGGTATCCGCTTGCGGCCACCTAGACACAGCCAATACGCGAAATGGCATTGTTCAAGAGCCGCAATATAAATCATTCCCTTGCCTTGAGAAATTTCAATGCTTTTACTTCTAATATATGTGCGCATATATTTACCAGAGTTTACTTATTAAAACATTAATTAATTTCAATATACCTAGTAACTTAAAATTTGCTCCCGGTTTCGCCCGGAGTGCAATTTTTATATAAAACAAACCTTCCCCGTTTATCTCTCTTTCCATAAGTGAAAACCAAATTAAAACCGGTCTAGGGATTGTTCAATTTTTGCGGAACGATTTATATTTATAAAGATTATTTAAATGTAGAGATAAATTAAATATTTGAACTTTATAATAAATTTATAAATACATATAAATATTTTATGTTAAGGTCTACAAAAAGGCCGACGGTCCACTTGATGGTAGGTGGCTACCGTCGCCTGTAATACAAGCAATTCCACAGTCCACATAGCATGTGCGCTGCCGACCACAGTAAGATGAAGAATACTCCGACCATAATAGGAACTTAAAAAAACACGTTTGTTTTATGTTTTGCAAGCTAAAATAAGCTTGAGAAGATTATGGTGAGATTATTAAATTGTTAATTATTAGCCAAAGGCTTCGACCTAATTAATTAAAAAAACAAACAGAACCTTATTAAAGTTATTTTTGAAGTGTTAATTGAAACACGAAACATAAACGGTTAAAAATTTCGCGTAGGTTTGAATTGAGAATGTTACTTATATGAGTCACAATCACAATATCGCCTTTAGATATCATTTGAATATTAATGGTGTGAAAATATCTAAAAAAAGACTACGTTACAAACTCGCCAATGAAAGAAAGTTGCTAAAACTTATTATATTCTTAAATATTCACATATTCACATAATTCACACGTAATATTTAAATATTATCTGATTGTGTCGTTAACTTTTTTTTAATAAAAATTGATTCTTAATCAATATTTATGAATAATACTATCGAAAATTGCACAATAATTTTTTTTATTAATCATTCGGGTCAGTTTGATATACATAAGTAATGCCAAAACCAATAATTGATAAGTTATCATTCTTATCGCTTTATGATTACATTACATCATTTAATGCAATTCACTTTATTATTTTATGAGATAATAATACTAAGGAATCTTTAATTGTTTAAGATTAAACGGATAATTCACTTACCGTTTGAGTTACTCCTCATTCTTTTCATTTGCGATGAACAAACACAGTTGCACTCACAAATATTTATTTCCATTTTTTTAAAAAGTTTATCACAGATCAATATATCTTTGGTATTGTCACACAGAGCCACAATGCAAAAAAATAGTCGCGCACAAAAAATCAAATTTGGAACGTAAACTGTTTTTTAAAAATGGAATCGTTATCGTCCGAGGATCGCGGTCGTAGTTTAATGCAGGAGGCGGACTCACGGGCGGATAATGCGTTCTGTTTTGCCGCGTTACGAATAATGTGTGTCCTGAACGTTTTCTACGGCTTTATGTAGCCGGCCGGCCGCTCCCGTGATAAAGGGTGCAAAAAACGGATTGTTTGCATTAACAGGGTCTATTGCGTCACGGATACGACGTCGCTCGCGGTTATCACGTAAGTAAAGCACATGCTCTAACGCAATCGCTTGTCCAAATAAATACCATATGTTACCGAACAGGATCCTGTAGGTGATTGTGTGAAAATTTGTATTTGTCTACCAGTGTCGTAGTACGCTGTACCAGTGAAATGCCTCTAAGATAGTAAGTATTTGATTTTCGTCCTTAGTATTAAGTAATATGGAGATTGTGGGATTTAAAAGGTATTAATAAAAAAATTTTTTAGTGTTGTATTAAAAATAATATTATAGAATATTCTTCTTTAAGTAATGTTTCCTTTTAAATGTGACGTATTTATATACATAGTGTATAAGAAGTTACTTTTTTTTGAACCAATTTAATGTCCTGAGGATGTCTTTTATATTATTAATGTTTATACAAATGAACCAATAAATATAAACTATTTATGACATACATTTATATCTTTATTATCATTTTTAACTTCAAAAATAGCATTTTTGTTTATTATATGATATTTTTTTCTCGCCCCATCTGAAATTCAGACCTACTTTCTAACAATAATTAAACTATTTAATTTAATTTTTAACTGAGCCTTGCTCAAAATTTCTCAAAATTTTTATTGTATTTTATAAAACGATAAAAAAAAGTCTGATCTAAAAGTTATGGTTATCTATACTGAAGTGGGGATTAGTAGTTTTCAGTAGTGATTTGCGGAGGGGAGAGGGATAGTCTTAAGTAGGGCTTTACGGCTGATTAAATTTTTGAAATTTTCACGACTTATATAATACAAAAAAAAAAAACTGCGAAAATGTTAACTTTTAGGTTAAAATTAAATTAAAATAAATATTTATTAAGAAAAAGTTTTGGTGGAGAGTAACAGTTACCTGCAATTTTAACTGAATGTTTTGCGTATTACTTAAAATGAAAATGGCAGTCTTTATAATGTCTATTATATTGTAGATGCGAAGAAGAAAAATACGTTTCTATTTACTGTAGTTTTAAATTGGATTTTTTGATTAGTTCTAGCTGATTCTAAAAAACTAAGTTGTTACTGAAAATTTTGTACTGAAAATAGAAAAAAAAAACATGGTTACGCATGGTGCACGTCAGAGAATCATTGCAAATTGAGCATTTTGTAGGTGTTGCGTAATTTCATCCCGCCTCCGCCAATCCGCCCACCCATCAACCTCTTTCCCAAAATAGTACAATTTGATTGGTTGCTCGGGATAACCCCTTCGCCTATTATGCGATTTTAAGTAATTCCACACCAGTCGTTTTACGTCATGTGCGAAACCCGAAAAGAGCTTTGATTATTTGTTAAAAACAAAAAAAAAACTAAGGCCGAATTGCTCGTTATAAATTTTGTTTAAATTAGTTTCAAATATTATGTTTAACCTCAAGACGCGGAATTGAAGTTTATAGTATACCAGCGACCCGCCACTGGATTCGCATGCACGCATTTTTTCTGCAAGTAAACCATCCTCGTTTCCAATAGCAAAAACTATATCAAAAATCGTATTAAAAACTATTGGGTGGTTTAGAAGTAGGTAGCGGAGAAACAAACATAGTAAATCCTTCCAATTTTTATAAAACCTTATGAAAGGTCTTATATGAAATATATAAACTGCTAAGCAATTAATTCTTTATCTAACTTAGATATTATTTTTAAAGAGAAAATGACAATAGAACCCGAAGACTTTAGGCAACGTAAGAATATTTCATTTTAAAATTACTAAATTGATTTATTTAAATTTAAACTTAGTAGTATTTATAGCTCAACATACACTTTTCAAGTAAGTAAATTAATTCTCCACAGTTTGTTTATTTTTTTATCTATTAAGTAAATTTTAAGTTACGTATCCTATGATCATATTTTTATTTTTATTTTTTAATAAATACTAATTAATTTTTAATTATTCACTCTTATTTAATAATACAAAATAATACACATTTTTGCGAATACTTGTCATATCATAATTGATAATCATTGTCCAAATTGTGACAGCGCCTTCCTATAGACTCGTCCGGAAGTGTCGTAATCCAAACACGTAATAATTGTGAGTAATATCAGACAAATTTGAAGAATCGAGGATAATTTGTTTAAATAAATCCGTGGAATTTAAATATGAATTATAATATTTCCATGACAAATAACTTAAATATTGCATAATTTCCATAAGTGAGCACTCTATTTAATTGGGTATATAGAAAACCACAAATGCAATGTTATATTTATATAATGTCTCATCCTGTAATAACGTGCGCTGTGCTCCTAAAGCCTTCTTGTCTCACAGTTTATGTTAAACTATTATATTTTATGTACTATTAGCTACCCGCCCAAGCTAGCTACAAGTGTATATAATAATTATGTAGACTTTATTTCCTTGTTATTAGATAATTTCGTCTCTATAAGTTTTAATTTTCTCGAATTTATTTTGCAACTGATATTTTTATTATTAGGTAAACTGGAATAATGAATTTTAACCTTTAAAATAATAACTACGTTAATAAAAAAAAAATCAATTTTCTTATACGTCTGTATTTATTTTTGTCTTGAATGTTTTTTGAAATTATAAAATTATTAAATGAAAGTAATTTAATTTATTTCAATTATAAAATTAAATTATATAAATTTAAATATTTATAACCCATTTGATAAAATTTATGAATTGGAGAGAATAGTTGATATTTCATAATTAAACACCATTAAAATGCATTCTCATTAAAAAATCTTTTTTTTATTTGGCCTTAAAATACTGGAAAAATATAGTATTTAATCAGTTGCATCCTTAATCTGGATCTGGAGTTAATATATACTTTATTTATATATATTAGATCAAAAGTCCAATATTTACAATAGATTGTCCAGTGATTCAGGGTCATTGCGTGTTTTTTTATCATTTAGAGATTTTGCAAAGGTTATCGAAGTTTTCTTTTAAAAACTTTGCACTTGACGACTACGGTATATATGTCCACGCATCTCGTGACAGGGCGCATTGTTTAAGCAATAATTGCTACGTATAACCACGCTTCACTACAAATACGAACAAAAGAGCTAATTACGTATTAGAGTTCATATCACACCGTAGCCAGATATATCATAATATTTTTTATTTATCCTTACAATGGTATGCAGCTGCACGAATATACGCATGTTATGCAAAAACAATACATTACAGTTACATTTATTTTGTGATAAAACTAAGATTTTTTTCCAAGACTTTCTAATTTTAATTACTTATTAACTATAATTATTAAGTAAATCAATCACAATAAATTTAGTAAGAGTGAAAAAAAAAAAAAAAAATTGGTTTCTCAAATGGTACAATTAAAAATTCTCCAGTAATATATCGATATTTTGTCGTTAGAGTGACACGAAGCAAGGGAGAAACCAAAACAATCGCTAAAACAGGCGTAATTTTGTATCTGGCAAATTTTTATCCAGCCCGCAAATTTATACGCCTAAGCCGGATAAGTAACAGAATCGGGAAATTTCAAGCACAAACAGAATACTGCATGCCTGAAAAGGCAAACATTTTCATTTTTAACCCATCAAAATTCTGGACACGAGCCTGTCACTAAATTATTAATTTTATAATTATTATCATGTAACGGTGTGATTGCAGCAATGGCGAATATGCAAAAAATGAGTATTTCATAGGGAATTTTAAAATGGTTGGCGTAATTTTTAATGAATTCAATCTGTGGGGTTATTTCGAACATCCTGATATGTAACGATTACATGGAACTATTTGTGTTTGGACAGTGAAAATCCCCATGTAACGTTAACTCATTGTTTATGCAAATCCGCTTATTCTATGGCAATGCTGTCATATCCGATTGTTGTATTTGAGTTCTTGTACAATGTTTGAACATTTCAATATTTGTTGAAGAGTACAACTTATTGAAATAATGTACACTTATAACCTTCGTAGGTCGAGTTAGGACTGTTGTAACAATAATATAAATACTTTGTTTTTCATGGGAAAACGATTTTATGAGTAAAAGATTTTATTGTCTTTATTCTTGTCATTGTATTTTTGGTTAATAATATAACAATAAATTGATATATTACTATTCTCTTAAGAACAGTTGATATTTCATAATTAACTTGCTAAGAAAAAAACCGACTTTCAGGCGCGCTTAAGCACCTAAAGAAAGATAAAAAAGTAACTTTATCATACCCCATATTTCTACAGTCGTGACTTTTCTGTATACTTGTCCTTTCTAACTTCTAGTTATAGACATGTCTTCATCATTAACATAACCGTCAATGTCACTGATCACATAACATAATATCTTTCATTAATTAATCAACTAAAATAATTATTGTTATTAGAAAAGTTTATGCGCACAAAGTAATTTTCAGAAAGCATTTAAACTTCATTCTAAAAATTTTGACAAGTTATCAATCAATATAACTTATAGAACAATATAACCTCTTACAGTATATACCCCGTAAAATAACAGCACTCTGTGTTTCATAACGGCCCATTTTCCTATCTCTTACTAATCCCTTCTTTTTAATCCTACTGTGGTCGACAGTGCACTTGCACTTGTGGCGTTGCTTGTCTCATAAATTATCCGACTTTATGGTAAGTTTATTATTTTAATGATGTAATCTTTTAGAAATTGCAAAACGCAAGTGCAAGTCGCTATTTGACCTTACACAATCAGAGTTTGTGGATCAAAATTTCATCCGCAATCTCTAACCATGCAAGGTCAATTTCGTATCGTCGATGACTAAGTGAGTTATGTTACAGCACCATTGTAACTAAATCGTTCTCGGAAGGCGGTATCTCACAGGTAGTGGATACATAATGCTGTTAGAGGAAATGCCAACATACATATTTGAAATGAACGAACTAAATTAGACTGATACGTACGAGTAATGCAACATGCAAGTATGCTTATTTCCTGTTAAGAAAATGCATAATTTCCTCTACCTAGTGTCATGTTGTGATTTCTCCAATGGTGGTAACCTGTACTCTATAGAAGAACAGAATAAGCAAACTATGGAGATTCGCGAGAAAGATAAATGAAGTAAATTTATTAATTTTGTTTAATGTTTGAAGAAGCTAAGTTTAGGTATATAAGTATTTAACACTAAATCAACACTTTTGATCAACAAACGTGTAAAATATTAACATGAATTAATTATGAAAAATATTCTCATAAGTAATCTTCAAGGCAGACGGGTTTCTCGTTATATGGATCTGATGATTAATTTAGATTAATTTACCGTCTAAATGAATTGATATTAGGTTATTAAATTAAGTAAAACAAATTGTTCAACATCACCTGTGTGTCAATTTAAGACGAAGTCTAAATAATTATCTTATTAATTATTTATTTACTTTTCCTAGTGCTTTAATTCAATAAACTTTCTGCTCAGAAGCAGAATGTATTAAGTTTTCGTTCACTGTTAGCAAATATGCCAAAAAGATTGCGAAATTTATACTTGAAAAGTTGCATTGCAAGTCTTTGTTGTTAGATAGTTGCATATGATCGAAGCTTACTAAAAATGACAAAGACTCATTTGAATATACACCGCGTACTTGTAATGCAATTATTCTAATCACGTTCCATCGGAATCATTTAAATCGCAGCCAATCTTCTTACATTACCGGAAAAACTGGAAAGTTTTTCCGATTATTTTTCTCTAGCGATTTGAATATGGTACGCTCCCACGGTCGTCCACTTTGTGAATTGTAGCATTTATCTTAACACAATTATTATTGTCAATTACACGATAAAAAGGTTTTGTCTACACATAATTTACCTACTTACACAGAAACGGTTTAGCATGTGAACAAAAAAAAAAATGGAATGGGATTACCCTGGCGTGACTGTGACCTATGTAAATAAGGATTGTTAAGACTACACCACTATAAATTGTAAGAGGTTATTGAAAGTGCGTTTTGTACCTATATGGAAGCATCGCATAGATGCTTAGTGACAGGACACACTCGTTTAGCAGTCATTTAGTTACGCCGCACATTTTCGGTTGCTAAAACGATTAAGCGACTATTCTGTCGCTAGAGCTTTTTTTAAATTAAATTATATTTAATAATTAGGAATTTAACTCAATTTTCTTATAAAATCAGTTGCAGACAAGAATGATCGTACAAGCTTCTGCTTTTTTATGTTAAAGTCGACATACAGACTGACGGTCCACTTGATGGTAGGCAACTCAAAGGTGCTGCTAGTACGCTGCCCACCATAGAAGGATTAATGATAAGAGATAAGAAAGGGATGGCGTAATGGGCTCTGGCATCTCACCAAAACACAACGGCACACATGCTGGTATTTCACGGTGGTCTTCTGTAAGGAGTCGCCAACGGGCTGCTCAAATGACTGTGAACGCAGTGCAGTTGCGAAATTGTAGCAAGCAACAATATGGAAGGCGAACCAAACTACAAGCATTTTGGGCTTACAAGCAAACTATGTCTTATAAGCCCAAGATTATTATGACTTCGATAATAGAGGATATTTATGGCATGTGGTCACAACCTGTACAACCAATTTGTCCACCGTCTGCGTAAGGCAAAACATGTTTATGTATATTCTCAATAATTCTCAATTTAAGCAGGTAATTTAATAAGTTACTTTAATGAGCGCTCACGGTGTTATTTATGGCTTATCTATACATATTATAAAATAAAGTCACTGTCCGCTTCGGTCTGTCTTATGCCAATACGGTTTCATTCTTCCATCCCAAATTAATTTTAATTAATCATTATAATTAATTTAAACTGTAGTCGGCAGCGCACTCTTCTTGCAGTACCTGTGGTAGTAGCCAATGGATAGTAGCCAATGTGCGGCCTTCCTTAGGCAGCTCGTCTGGTGGCAGTAACCACCCATCTATAGAAGACCACCATGAAATAACAGCATACAGCTGTTGTGTTTCAGTAAGTGAGTGATGATTACCAGAGCCCATTTTCGAATCCCTTCCTAATCCTGTTTTCTTTAAAAAAAGTTTCTACTTTGCAACAAAAAGAAACACGCAATGTGTTTTCTAATCAATGGGAAATTGAAAAACTATGAAACGATCAATTGTAATGCTACAAGAACACATCAAGAATCCGAGAGGCGCACAAAAACTGCGGACGGAACGGCTGCTTACATAAAACACCTATATATAGAAAAAAAAGCTAATTCCTCACGACAAGCCGGCTAATGATCACCAGCCATCGCTTACCCGTCCAGTATTTCCTGTTTTCTAGTTGTTACGCAAAATTGCTCTCTTAAATTCCACCATACTACTTGCCTATTGTGATCTGTAAATCGATTCCAAGACATCGCTTTGTATATCAATTCATGGTCTCATCATGTTTTAAACTAACTATAAATTTACTTACATCATTGTCATATATTATCAAGTTTAATACTTATTTCATTAGACTTTAATTAACTGACTTTAACAATCTAGTGAAAGGATATTTATGGTTAATTAAGAGTATGTAACTTAAGTTACATACTTAAGATAGCGAACAAAGCGGATTCACATACATAAGGTATGGGCATAGGAGAAAAAATAGAATTTATAGAATTTTAGAGATTTTAGAAATTTTAGAAAATTTATATTTTTGACCCCGACGCCCAACACAAATAAAGGGCGTGTGTGTATCTGGTGTCTATGTGTTTATCCCAAACGGATGCACTGATTTTGATCCGGTTTTTGGATTCAGGCGTTTGAAGATCATCAGTGATCTCATCATCAGTAGTGTGGAAGATTTCACTAACTTCCACAGGTTCGATTGATGTGAATTTTGGTCCACTCTGTTACTTCAGTGGTATTTCCATGACATGATAATCTTGACCTGATTCTGATGCGAAGTTTTTTTTTATGAAAACTATAGTAATTGTAAAAATAAGTTAATATAAATAAAGTTTATAAATAATTTTTCGATGCACTGGTATTCAAATTACTGTTATAAAAAAAGCGAAAGGGCTCGAATGATTCATGAATTGTCTCATACTAATAACTCATCACATTCACGATGCGTTCATCACTCTTTTTGTTCAACATTTAGGCACTGATTGCTTCCCGCGATCAATGCCGAACGCCGACTAATTTGTACCTTGCGTTATGTGTAGGTGATGTATATTGTTAACTATTTATTGAAGTAAATAATAAAATGTCGAAAACGTCCGTCTCACCTATCCCTGCTAAGTATCCCCACTCGTAGACATAAATAAAATGTAGGATGAAATGCGAAAACGTGTGTAATATACAAGGTATATTTACTACGTACCTATAGCGATGGAAACACACGGTCGTTTCATAAGAATTAGTTAGAGTTTTCAGATTTGCAAAATTTCATGATGTCGCTTGTGTACCTAGTTAAGGCATAAAATGTAACAAAAAAAAAACACTTTCCCATTAAAAGTAAAAGTATTATGATGCTTTTATCTTAACTTTGTAATTAATTAGAAAACATGAATCAACTACAAATATTCTCTAATTCAAAATAGTTGGAATTAAAAAAAAAAAAAGGATTTTTAATTATTTTTAAAAGTAACAATCTGTTTTTATATATTTTTTTGTAGTATCTCTTCAGAAGATTAAAGTTGCTTTACATTTATGATGCAATATAAAACCACTTATAACTATCGTACTATCGTACGAAGTTATTGTCAGTGCGATTCGGTTACAAAGAAGATAGTAACAAAACCCGGATTAGACTCAACATCCGTTTAAATTAAACGCTTAACATTATAAAGTAATCAACATGTAGATAAATATAAATAAACAAACCGTTTGACAGGTCTTAGAGTTTCAGGTATCATTAATCCTCTGACCACTCTCATGGGAACTAATCAATTGAAAGTTATAAATTAGAATGGATTCGTTACATTGTTTCGTTGTACTTTTCCTGTGTCAGGAAATTCAGGTCATCAAGCTTCTAAGGATTCTAATTTTTGTGAAGTAAATATACAACTACGATTTATTATTTATTTATTTATTTATTACATTGTGAAAGATTCAATATGTTCTTGATAAAATTGGCAATACAAATGGTCTTTATAAATGACTATAATTTGTTCAACAAATTTTTAATATAACATGACTATTATTTTAATCATTTAAGTTAATGTTTCGCACCTACGTATTCCTTTTACGTTATGCGTAGGACGTTTCACAGTTATTTGTTAGTTTTTTTTTCGCAATTTTTATTTTATTTTTAAATTATCTGGTAAACTCTAAAATTATTTTAAATATTGTTCAAGTAGATTGTATGCTATGAAGTTTTAATAAATCCATAGAATAACATTGTTTCTCGTTAAGAGAGGATCCACAGGGTTAAGGTTAAGGTTTATAATTAAACCTTGACACAATACATATGATCGATTAGAGGTGAAGGTTACCGGAACTGGAACTATGGACGATATTCCTCATTACAATTTCCTCAAATCTATTTTCTTCACACTTTTTCCTCTCGAAGAATATATAGAGTTCAATAACGCTAGATGGAAAAACGATCTGTCAATACTAATTTCTATTGCTAATAAATAATAGGAATTTTTTATAAATATTAATCTTAGAAATATTATATTTCTTAAATTTTAGTTATTCGTTAATAGATATTTAGTCGTCGAATAAATCACAAGCGTAGTAGTGTTAGACTTCGCTAGACTAACTCCTTTTATGTTAAGGTCGTCAGACAGGCTGACGGTCCATTTTTGATAGGTGGTTACTGCGTTACCTATAACACAAATAACCTCACAGGTGTTGCAAGTGCGCTGCCGACCATAGTAGGATTAGGAAAGGATAGGAAAATTAGCTCTGGCATCTCTTACTCATTAACCGAAACACAAATAGCACATATGCTGTTATTTAAAGAGGTGGTTACTCCCGCTAGATGGCTGCGCAAATGACTGTAAACGCAGTATGCCTTGCCACTACTTGCCAGGCCCATACCGGATCTAACTATGAAAAGTTCATTTCCAAAGTTCTAACGGGTCTACCCGGGGCTGTCATAATTGATAAAAAGTTGATCAGAAATAGATTTTAGTATGTTAGAAAAATGGGGAAAATTCCATAATGGGAAGCAATTCAGAATACTTATGATAACGATATCGGGGGATAGAGTTTGATGCTGTAGCTACCACATGTATCATCAACATCCACAATTTAATTATACTCGATAGCTAAAGGATTAAAGAATATTTTGGTATATATGGTATATTCGCTTTCGCTTAATACGAGTATATATACATATAATATGTTCCAAGAAAATATTACTCGTAGCGTACAAGTTTTCACGTAAAACAAAGCCACACCCCATTTTTTTCTGCTCCTATGTGGTTACGAGAGATTTTAGTTTTCTTATCTGCATCGGTGGAAAAATAAAACAAATATTTATAAAGTAGCTCTATTCTTAAATAAAGATTCAAATGCGACAAATAAATCACACAACCTACCTCAATAGACACATAAACATCACCAATGTCTAATTACAAACGCAATTATGATCCGTAAATTTATATGTATTTGATTCGTTATCAACCTACGCCGTCCTAGCCTTGTTGCCAGCGAACATTACTTATGATTTTATAATTGAAGTTTAATTGTAATAAGATAAAATATATGTGATGAATCAAGTCGTAATATCATTGTTTCAATTTGACAGATGGATATAAAAACTAAGGACAATGGCCGTATTTTACACGCTTGTTTTAATTTGACAAGCTTTTTTACATAAACTAATCATTCATCATAAACTAATTCAATTTCAACTTGTGTTAAACATTAAAATATATATAAAAAAAAACCCATTTATTTTAGGCCAATGTCCATTTTTGGCCGTGTCAAATTTTCACACAGACGGTGTACATAGCTTAAATTCCTAATCGTGTTAATTCATAATCTGATGATTATTTGGAAGATTCTTCTTAACACAGCGTCTACAGACTTTCAAAAGCCACCGGTGAAGAGGTATAATTATCATATAACCTTTTTTACTTTCTACTATTGAATCTTCAAATTCCAATGGGACCCTACGACACTCAAGTAACCATGTTTAGCATCGTGGGCTCCCCTACCACGGGCCAAGGGCGGCCATCCGTCTAGAAACGCACATTGCTGAGAAGTGCTGAAATGTGCATGCCCTTCTCAATTTAAATTAAATGGCGGATGAAATCGCGGAACACAGTTAATTTCATTTAAAAATGAGAATTTGACTTGTCTCGTCCTTTGCGACCAATGTCTCGTCAAGCACCAGACGACAGGCCAATGTCTCGTCCTTTGCGTTTGAAGAGCTCATGTTTTATTCGTATATTACTAATTGCCGTGACATATTCTTACGGGCGTCGTCGCATTGAACCGGAACAACAAAACAGCCGATTTTGAATGAGGTTGCAATAAAATCGATAAAATATTTTATTAAGTTGCAAAACGACTGGAATTTAGCCTCGCAGTACTTTTATTTCCCATCGATATAGGCTTTCACAGCCGTTTGCGTAAACATGTAGTGGCCGTTAATAAAACGATCAACGACGTGTCGGCAATTCTCAAGTGCATGTTTTAACAATTCGCGAGTGTAAAATGGAGCAGAATGATGTCACACTTGGTCTTTAAATATTTTTAAGGCTCTGCGCAGACGAGGACTTTGTTAGCGGAAGACAAAAATCCCCGAAGAGTGGAAATAATATTTCGCTTACAACTGCAACAAATAACCCACACGAGAGACTTAAAGTTCTGCACATTAAAATAACCCAAGACATCGAGAGACAAAAGTACGCAAGTGTCCCTGAAAAATCACCCGAATACAACGCACACAGCGGTATTGAGCATCCGCGCGATGTAATTTGAGAGTACTTGAGAGTGAAGTTAAAAAAACTTCTTTACAAGAAAAGTAAAATACGAAAAAGAGAGAAAAAAGAGAAGAATACGCCAAGAAAAAAGTATCATGACCGAAGTTGAGTCCGCTGCGAGTTCTTAGGGGCGATTTTTTCTCCCGTGGACAAAAGTCTTCTCGTCCGTGTTTGCCTTAATGCCCACACTTCGGGGATTATCATCACCCGCGAATAAATGAAAAGTACCTCATCTGCGCTTGCCCTTAAGAATACGTATTTTTATTGCACATATACTATATTGTATTTATTTAATATCTAAATTATGCATATGTGAATTTATTAAAATATTATTTTCCAGCTTCTAATGGTCATAGCGCGATGATAAAATAGCATATAATTTTTCTCAATAATTTGACTATCAATGCAAGATTTTTTTTAAAATTCGACTGGTTCTGGAGTATAACGCATTCAACCAAATAAACTCGCGCGCTTTATTATACATATATTAGTACAAAAATCTCAATAGAAAATTGACTAAAGATTTAAGATTTAAAAATAGAAATTTATAATGTAATTAATTAAAAAAATGAACACAATGCGGTACCATCACATAACCCATACATATCAGTTTACCGCCCACGTGCGTTATGGAAATCAGTAGGTCACTGGGAGCCACTTTAATGTGAGACTATGTTACGCTAGATTTGCGCATTGATTCATGTGTGATGTGGGCGAAACACCGGCGTAAGGTCGATGTACTCACTCAAATTTGCGGTACCTTAAAGGTGCCAGTTCACTTGAGGGAAATATTGGCTACATAACCACATTCTTCACATCATTTTCAAATTTATTTATTTATTATTGTTTTCGATTGGGAAATATAGAAGAAACATTCGGACATAATTATATATATATGTACTGTTATAATTTTATTAATCCACATATAAAACCACAAGTTTCATATAATTGTTTTTAAAATAATCTTGTAAAAATTAGAAAATAATAAAAAATTCAATACCTACACACTTGCACATAGCATATGGTCGCAATTATGAAGGAGCTTTAGTAAAAACTTGTGCTTGTCGCATGCGAAGTGTCGCTACGAAGTATGTAAATTGTACAATATTCTTTATTTGCATATCCGGAGGTCAGACTAGAAAAAAATGACACCATTAGATGGTTTGATGTGGTGGTGCAAATCGGTATCAAGGCCACCGGTCTGCTCTCTCCTTGCATTACTGGGTAAGTGTACCGCCTAAAATCAACTTTGCTTATGATAAATTACTTATTGTAAGTGAGATAAGTGTAGTTTATTTGAGTGGTTTCCTCTGTCGGCTAAGTGAAAGTTCGTTTGTATTACTGATGTGTCATTAGGATCTTGGATATTGATTGCTTTGGCACGCGTGTCCTCCTTCATTATGACCTAAGTTGTACGTTGTTTACTTAAACATATTAAGTAATAGCTCACAACCAGACACTTTTATAACTTCTTCAGTCTTAGTAATGGCAGGGAACATTGTGTGTTGAAGTCAAGCTTGACAATCCCTATGGCTAAGGGAGAGGATAGTTGGCTCTGGAATCCCTTATTCACTCCCGAAACACAACAGCACACATACTGTTATGTCACGGTGGTCTTCTGTAAGGAGTGGTTACTGCCATCAGACGGGCTACCCAAATGACTGCGAAACGCAGTGTACTCTGCCACTACTACTTATAGCATGCATTTATTTGCTCCAACCAGCGTAATTAGGCTGCGAAATCCGTTTTCGTAAACAGTCTCATTAAGGAACAGCCAATTTGTTGGAAAGGTACAAGTAAGCTCAGCTTACAGATTACTTGGTTCCGTGCCGATTTCAGCATGCCGAAAGGATAATAGCAATAATTTATATTTATTATAATTATAATGAGCATTTTCAAGATACTTTAACGAGTGCGTGTCACACAACAATTAGCGTACTTCGTAAATTGTGCAAATTATATTGAATTTTGGAGACTGGAAAGCAAGCATTTTTTTAAATTTGTAATTATGAGTTTTTCAGTCACGCTAAGGATAATTGTAATTTTTAGTCCTGTTCTAACAACTCTGTTTATTATTCTTTATTTTTATGTCAATTGATGAAAAGAGTCATATCAGCCTTATCATCATAACACCATAGCCTGAGTCTACTGCTGGTCATAGGCCTTCGCCATAATTTTTCTAATCACCCTTACAAAATGATTTTCTATTATTAGAATTATTAGTTAGAATTAGAATACAGAATATCTATAATCACTGAGCTGTTATTTGACATTATAGTATAATAAAAAAAATCATAAAATTTATTAATAATATAATTAGATTGTATATATGCTGATTCACAATAAAACTTATAGCTATTAAAATTAAGTATTTATATTATATATTTACATTCAAGGGCTCCTATTGTTTTAAATGAATAATTGGCGTGACGAAATACATACCTTCGATTAGACAATCAAAGGGCTCACTAAAATAGAATTAATATGGTGATAATTAATTTCACTTTCAACACAAGGTCAGACAATAGTGACGCCTACTATAATCCTACGCTGATTGTTGCTAACTTAACGTTTATTATAATAAGAAAAAGTATGAGGCGACAGTTACTAATTTGCGAAAGTCATCTCGCGCGATGAGCAATGGTGACGACACCTGAAATAAAGAATTTTATGAATGTCGCCAGTAATAGCCCTTAATGCAATACATAATTTGCACGTGTTAGTCATAATATTGTTAACCTCGATTTTTTTAAGGAAATTGGAGATGCAAGATGTTTGAGATTTGTTCTAAGTAATGCTTATCCTGAGATTTTACTTGTACTTAACTTGATTTTAGTCCACAAATACTCATACCATTTCTTGGATAATTAATGGATACTGGACTTGAACGTTTAAAAGAAACTTAATCCAACTGATGCGCGAACATTTGAACAATTTCCCTTGTGAGGTGTTATGGGCTTCTTCATTTCCTTCAGGCTATTCCTGCAGGATCGACAGCACACCTGCATAACCCTGGTTTTGCTTGTGAACTTAGGCAACAGTAGCCGCCTACTATAAATTGGACCATCGCCCTGCTTGCTACTTTTTATATATAAAAATCTTGTCTGCTTGTCAATACAATATTAAATACAACGGCAAGTTATTATAAGACTTTTCTGAGAGAATACGTACTGTGGCTATGGGACATCACGACGGTTCTCAGTGTTACTTCTATAAAATTCAATGTGCATAGAACGTTTTCTAATGAAACCAGCTGATTATTGAAATTCATTTACCTATTAGGAAGAATTTCTGAAAAAATAAAAAATTCCAAAAGGTGTATAATTCAGCTTGCTGTGTCCGACGCTTCGAAAACGACGAAAATAAAAACTTACTTAAATAATTAAATTTATTCGCACCTATAGTGTTACTTGTGTTCTAGGCGACGGTAGCCACCTACCACGAAGTGGACCATCAGCCTGTCTGTCAACCTTAACCGGTCAAGAGGTGTAGGCCTTAGAGTTATATTATTGAATTTTTTTTTGTCATCAATTGTATTGTTCGTACGTATAACTCGCAATTATTTCACGGTGCAAGATTTGTTGCTGAAATTACAATGTATGCATAACAGCAATTATGTATGTATGTGGTTGTCATAAATATGTGTTATAAGTACACAACAATGGTAACCTCAGCAAGAGTTACAGACGAGACACTTTCACGATACGCCTACATGTCTCGGCTCATTCCTACACATGATCGACTGACCAAGTTTCAGAGAAATTGATTCGGGTCAATTATTTTTAGCATAAACCATCCGCTCGGGTGGACATTGTGAGTTGATCTTTACTATCGTGATTATAGTTAAGTTAATCAGACCTTAATTATCAGATTAAGAATAGCAGAACATACGAAAAGTTCACCAGACGATGGCTCGACTAAATTTAGTTTGCCTGCATAGGTATATATACCAAGCTCACAAATTGTGTGTTCGTTTGTGTGTGTGTGTGTGTGTGTGTGTGTGTGTGTGTGTGTGTGTGTGCGGTCAAAGCTACATACACCCACTTCCCTTACACTCATACGGAAGAATTTAGGTCTTATTATACAGTGGCCTTTTGTATGTTACGTCTGAGGGCAGGCTAGTCGCACTACATGGTATCGGGCCATGCCTTGGCGGCATCGAGTTTATTGATAAAAGCGTAATTATAATTGTGATTTCATATTACAGTAAAGTATTCCGCTTCATTTGAAAGATTTTCTCACTTTCTTCAAGTAGGTAAGTTGAACATTAACAATCTTCTACAAAGTTACGAAGTTACTGAATGAAATTTCTATTTTAGATAGCGAACAGCCTCCGTTTTCGCACGGATGTCCAAATTAGAATCTCTTCATTAGAAACTTCCTTGGTTTAAACGAATATTTGAATTAAAAAAAATGCCGGATTCGCTCAGCCGTACTCGAGCTTTGCGCTTAATAACATACTTTAGCATTTTATTTTGATTGATATAGATTAAGGTTATTGCATTTATTTAAAATGTAGGTAAATAGTCTTATTTTAAACTTAAATAAAATCTTTGTCGGCTGGTTTATAAAAAAAATCGACGATAACATAGAACTTATTACGCAAGAATTGACGCTCGGATTTCAAGAACATTAAAACATGTGTGGTAAATATTCCCATCCGTGAATTTTTTGGGCGGACAAGGTCGAACAGGCGGGCAGTCAGGCGGTCCACTTGATGGTAAGTGGCTACAATTGCCATAAGGGTCGTGAGTGCATTGGTGACCTCGACAGGATAAGGGATGAAGAGTGTTAAGCTCTGGAATCTCTTACATACTCACCGAAACAGAAAACATACTTGCTATTATTGCATCGTCTAAGCTCGATAGACAGGCTGATGTTCACTTGATGGCAGTGGTTTCGCCTATAATACAATCAACGTCACAGGTGCTGCAAGATTAAAAATAGGGATAGAAATGGTCTTTGGTATCACTCACCGAAAAACAATAGCATACATGCTATTATTTCACGATAGTCTTCTGTAAAGGGTGCTAATCTCACTGCAGCCAGACGGGTTGCCCAAATGACTGCGAAATGCAGCGTGCCCTGCAATTACTGCCGGTGCAACTACTTTTTTTTTGTCGAGCCAAAATAAAAATTGGGGTAACACTGAGAAAATGGCCTATTGCATTTATTTGTATTATTTTACCAAAGGAAATATTTAAAGAAAGAAAATTGCTAAGGTAAATATAAATACTAAGGTACATTAGTTATATCAAATGTGCCTTAGCATGATGTGATATCAATTAAATTTATCATTTTATTAAATGATCAACAAACCAAAAACAGTAAACAGAAGCAGTAAAACTGTTTCGAACTTAAGATAAGCATAATTCTTATTGCCTTTCAATTTACACCAACTTTTTTAATTAATTGAACATTCGTGTATTACCTACGTATATCCAACGCATGTGTTCATAAAAAAATCCGTATCAAATGGCATATCGTTAACTGAGTTAGTAATGTGTTGTCGAATAATGAGATACCTTTTACGTTTTATGATTCATTTAATTTAAAAGTTTGTTTTTAGACAGTTGCGGAATGAATTAGGCTGAATTTTCTTAAGATTGACTAAATGATGCGACTTTCAGAAATTGACAAATTGACGATATATGAAATCTCGTACCTGAATAAATAATGAAATATTTGGGTATTCTTTATATCTGCATATAATTTTTAATTAAACATTAAAAATTATTAAAAAATTACAATCCTCACATAAAATGTAATCACTTTTAAAATTAGCGTCGCTTCTGGTTTCTTTTATTATTTAATTCTTTGTAAAAATAAAGACATTTTGTCGTTAAAAGATATGCTGAAAATTGCCTGTTAATACAAGCGACGCTAGGAGGGCATGCCTGTCCACTGCCCAGTTTATTATTATTTGCTATAAAACTTTGGGCCAGTTTTACTGAGAAAGAATGAAAATTACAACTCTAACACTACTGAGATGTATGATTTTCCACACACAAATAAAAGGTAAAGTATTTCCAGAGGACCTATTTATTTTAAGCATGCATTGCCCGTGCTAAAATTGTTGATAATATCATACCTTATTAGACAAACATGAACTTCTAGTTACATTATAAATAATTATTTAAATCATTTTAAACACATGAACTAACAGAGTCCTAACAGAGATATGGAATCATTGAAATGATATATTATTTTCTTTCGTAAATGTGTAATACAAACGAACTGTTGAGAACTTACGGAAACCCATGACCGGCTATGGTCTCAAGTGTGTGCGTATATATATTAGATATTACGTCAAAGCAAGGAAACGCTCAAACGACTTGAGCATGCTTCTATGATAATATTCGATAAATCATCATGATAATTCCGCACGCGTCGGTGTTATCACCATGATTTATCAATGGCCAAAATAGGCGAAGCCAGTCACTCACTAGACAAACACGCGACCTTTGATGACGTCGTTTCATGACGTTATGAAATGTCCAAACGCCCACTGAAATAGTGTATGAATCAAGTTTCAGCCTCTCAAAACGGCGAGGTTGCGACAAGTGAGTGCAAATGAAGATTGATGAATATACGCGGATACAGTTATGAAATAGTGACGTGTATGATATCATAATTAACATAATTTATTGTATAAATTAGTTGCCACCGGATTTTCTCGTGCTATTAGAATGCGATGTTGTGTTAGTAATACAAAACAGTAAATTTACAACAAAATATTTTTTTAATTTAAATAGTGTTTTTTCAAATACTTTATTACTTTATACTTTAGCTATTGCATGAGACTTCGTCCGCGTGATTTAAAATCGGTTTAGTAGGTTTTGATTTTATTCAATTACAAACAAAAACTTCTGCTTCTGCCGGTCCTTGTGAAAATTTATGTTTGGCAGTGGACGTCTTGTGGCTGAGAATTTTTATTTTCTTTTATATTTTAATTTAAAACAAAATCACACACTGTTCTATATTAAAATAAGAAACGTGAATGCATTTTGAGAGTATTGAATATATAAATAAATAATTGATTGCAACGCCGCTCATATTACCTTCCAGTGAGCAGATTAAGGATTAGTTGATTACTAACTTGTCACCTCGCCCACTTCAATAAAAATCAGAAACAGAATGACAACGGCACTTATTGTAACAGGTTTCAACAATATAAATTTATTGTGCGCTTATTTAATTACGTAAAATATGGGATAGGTACTGCAACAATACAGTAAAATATGTAATTTTATTTCTAAAACATTTTTTTAAGATCCCAAAGGAACCCAACATTTTTCCAGGATAAAAAGTGACCATTTTTCCAGGACAAATAGTATAATCCAGGTAATTCATCATAATTCACTAGTGAAAACCGAATTCAAATCGGGTAAGCCGTTTCTGAGATTAGCGTGCACAAATGCACAAACGCACAGACAAAAATACTATAAACTATTTTTTTAAAGTACAACGTGCACAAATTGTTTTTTTTTTTTTTCTTTAAATATTTAATAGGTTGACACGGCACGTTTACGATTATTATAATATGTATATAGATTTTCGATTATCCGAGTGTGGGATAAACGATCGATTTGTTAAATATTAATATGTTAACTGTTCCTTTGTTTGTGTTCTGGTATTTTTTCTTCTTACACTGCAATATCTGGGGACAATATCTCCATTTCATTGCTGCAAATCGAGTCAGCATTAGTGACACGCGTCTAAATAGCGTCAAATGAGCGGTTGTAACCGCAAATAATGGCCACTAAACGCAGTTACGAGTGTTATATTTTATTTATAAACATTTTTCGACCCACGCTGATTCTATATCTTGTGTTTGGTAATGCGAATAAAGGTAATAAAGGGTTCAACGTGGATCTTCTGTATTAAAATTAAGTTGGACAAAATAAATGTGATGCATAGTTGACTGTTATTATTTTGCATTCTACCAGGTATAAGATTTAAAAGTCTAAAATAAAGAGAGATAAATTATACCTATTATACTTATTTGATATAAAATTCATTATTCATTTAAAAATATTAGTTAATTATCCTAACTAATATTTATTATAAATGCGAAAGTTTGTGAGGAAGATATTATTGTTACTCTTACAAGTAAAAAAGGCTTAACGGATTTGAATGAAAATAAATTATTTATTACTAGCTGTCCTGCTCCCGGCTTCGTAAAAACCTTTTTTTTTTCGTAAAAACCTTCCCTGATTATCCCTCTATCCATTAGTGAAAACCGCATGAAAATCGGTGCAGTAGTTTCTGAGTTTATCGCGAACAGACAGACAGACAGACAGACGCGGCGGAGGACTTTGTTTTATAATTTGTAAGGAAGGATTAACAATATACTTTTTGTACTAAAAAATGCCCGAGCGATCGTCAAAAATATAAAAAATTAGGCGATACTGTCGTCGATAGTGGCGGCGCCACCGTGGTCACAGCGATAAAGCAATAAGATAAGTCCAGGCGTTATATCAGGCGTTATCAGGCTTCATTTTTCGACGCGAACGAAGTCGCGGGCATCAGCTAGAGTATAATAAACTAAGAACGTCAAGTGTTAGTCTTTATCACCAGATTATTTACATCTGGTGATAATGGTGGTTCCATTTTCATACCCAAATGGTCGCATTCCATTGTGGCCGGGTTCAGTCCAAAATATTAATAATTTCAATACAAGGTGAATTTTTGTCAAGAAAAGAGAAACACTTTATATGCAATTGATTTTATTTTCAGATCAATTTATTTCATGTTAGCTGACGCAAGCTTTCTTTTGTCAGCGTAAATAAATATGTGTTCAACGTTGCTCCGTTTTACAAGGTTTTTTGAAAAGATTCACAGACTATATTTTTCCGCTCACACTTATGTAAACTTTAATGCTTTGCTCTTATATTTTCCTCAGTTTCCTTTTGCCAGAGATATCTGAAGCAAGTTTTTTTTTATTGCTACGGCGACTTAATTCCATATTCAGTCTTAAGGAAGACTGTGCACAGCTTCCTTAAGACGAAGTGTGCCCTGCTACTAATTACCAGATCCAGATCAGAAGCTGGCCATGCCGGGAATCGAACCCGGGAACCCTAAGAGCACTGAGACATGTGAAAATTAATATATGTAAGTAAAGAGGTAATAAAATAAGTAAACAAAATATTGTTACTTCGACTACCTATTTGATAGTAAAAAATACAATAAAGGTATAAACATAAAATAAGAAAGTAGAAGCGCGATCTGCATACCTAGCTTTAAAAAAATATAAATAGATAAAATAAATGTCTTGCATAAGTAAATTTTTCAATAATAAATTAATGCAAAGACATAAAATGCATTGTTTCATTAGAACAAATAGTTTATGTCATTGAAGGGTTTAAAGAATAATTATATTAGTTATATACACTGGACCGCAAAGAAAAAGGGTCGGTTAGAAAATCTTAAATAGCTTCAAAAGTACCTGACTTAGCTTTATGAAATAAAGATTAAATTAAAGCTAAACTATATAAATTTTATTCTTATTTAAGCACATTAAAATATTCTTTAATTTGTCTTTATTTCATTTATAGCTAGGTCAGGTACTTTTGATGATATTGAAGATTTTCTAACCGAAACTTATTCTTTGTGGTCCAGTGTATATATTATCCACTCACTTAATATTTGGAGTAATGAAATTTTTATCAAACATACTTCGGGATTCCTAGAAGTTTATGCATGTAGAGCGAAATTCTAGCTTCAAACAATATTTTTCATTGTTTTTAATGTATATTTAAGTTTAGTAAACATCAGATTGAGTAAAACAAGTTTTATCAGCTATATTGCAAACATGATCGCGAAATGTAATAGCCGTAAAGTGCGACATATAACCCGCCATAGATTTATGGTGTCCTCTGGCACGCGCGTAAACTGAACCTATCGAGAAAACAAGACTTTTACAACTAGTCGTGACAAACTATACCCAACAAACTATATGTGCGGTTTATGCTTTATTTTAGCGAACATCATTGTCGCTGGGTATCCCGTATGATTGCGAAATTTATATAATTTTATTAGAATTATATAAATTCCGTGAAAAAGTTTATTTCCAAAGTGGACGCTGCCGGGAATCGAACTCGAAAACCCTACTAAAACAAAGCACCCTAATCACTCATCCAACGAGGTCGTATGTGACTGAAATAACATTAAATAATATAAATTTGGCAATCATACGTGATTTCCAGTGACAATGATGTTCGCTAAAATGAAGCATAAAAATAGTGGAAGCTTAAATGTCATCTTTAAATAGTGTTTTATTATTACTGTTGTATGACACATGGTTTGATAAACAAATCTTATTATAAACATGTTCCTAATGGTCTCAGTAACTGTGTATTCAGTAGGTAATGTTAAACAAAGTATAAACAAAAAAACACTTAAGTAGCCATTTGAGTGAAGTGCCTTTGGAAGTGTATAATCCTTATCTTCTTTATTACATAGTATAATTTGAAGTCGGTCTTAACTTACGAAGACTTATGAAGGTTTTCAATTTAAAAAAAAGTAGATGAGAAAATTGTAACCTTGAATTCAATTTATAGCTTATATGTCATCAACATGTCCTGGCAAATAAAGGACTGGTCTCATCATCACTATATGTACAATATGCACGCTGGACATTTACAATAATATACGTTAATAGAATATCTATTTTTACATTACTTTCGTCTATAAAGATTTTATAAAAAAGCATCTTTTCCAGGTTTTCATTACTTTTTCAAAAGTCGACGTTAATATATACGTAGCACGATACATTTTCGTGTGGGAGAATCCTAATATTTTCAATGTAGTACCACAATAAACCCGATTGTCCACAGAGTAACAAAGTGAATATTCCTTCGCCATTCTCTGGCGTTTATTGAATGAGAGGAAGCTACGACAGTGCTTTCGTTTAGTTTGTCCCATGAATGGACTATAACCAGACAATAAAATATTTGCTAGAGTTGCCAGGTAATTCTTTAAACGTTGACTTTCCATTTTGTCGTTAAAAATATCAAATATTTGAGTTAAATCCAGTTGAAAATATTTTATCTTTTTAATAAAGAATGTATTTTAAACTTGTAACTAAGTGTTTTTTTTTATGTTAATTAAGTCTTGCTAATAGTTCGGTACTCTTTGACGCAAAAACTACTCGGCTCAATGGATTTTAATGAAACCGTAACATAGTACATATTATTATATCAGAATAATGCATGGGTGGTCTATATCTACTAATATCATAAACAGGTAAAGTTTGTATGTGTGTTTGTTTGTTTGTATGTAGGAGGTAATCTTCGAAACTACTCATCCGAATTAAAAAATATTTCACCAATGGAAAGAATATAATTTCAGGATGGACATAGGTTAATATTCCACACAGGCTAAGCCACGGTCATCAGCTATCTAAATATATCCAACGCTTGGCAAAAGTATAATAATAATGTCTAACATATTTCGTCAGGCGTTATATCTTTTATTTTCAACGAGACAAAGTCGCGGGCATCGGCTAGTGGATTGTAATTTTTAAAGATAAGAGGACTATAAATTTATAAGACAAGGGCTAAAGCTGGTATCCAATAAATTAATGTTTAGTGACTAAATCCTTAGCTTATATAACAGTTCCAATAATTCAATTGTAACAACTCTATATAAGTGTACTGGTTGCTAGCAGCAATCTCGAGGAACGACGGTCGCCGACGACAATTACTCAACGGCTGATGGATGCGCGGCGCTACTGCGACCCACGACACCACGCCCACCGAATCAACTTTTCTATACGAGCGGTCGAACGCTCTGAAACGGCTGATGGATGAGCGGCTGAAACGCTAAAGAATTGTATTATTTTTTTTTAATTAAAATTGCTATTGAAATATATGTAAAAACTCAGTGGGAAGAGTTCCTGCTGGCGAAACTTGTATATACCACCAGTTGAGATTTAGGTCAATGGCTTTCCCGTATACAAATAATAATAATAAAAACTATAAATTGATAAAGACTTAATTATGAATAAAATAAAATATGATTTTATTATTTTATTAATGATGCGATGAAGACAGAATCTTTTATCAAGTCTTATTAATCAATATATATACAGGAGTAACGCAAAAATGTTGAGACATTGTTTATCAATTGAACTTAGAAGTAGGCAACGTTAATGGTAACAAAATGGGTTAGACCTCGTAGGTTCTTTCCCGTAGTTATACAAGATCCGATCAAAATACAAAACATACAAAAATACAAAGAATTTTGTTTTTCAATTTAACAATAAAAAAAATTATTTTAGCAATATAGAATAAAATGGTAACGGAATGGAAACTTTAAATGGTTTTACAGTATTTAACAGTTGTATACAGTTTGAACCTTTAAGTTAGTATACAGGTTATATTATATAATTATATCCTTATATAGTTGGATATACCGTAGACTACTTAGTGCTGCAGCATCAGGTAAAGGTCACCATGGAAACACCGAAGAAAAAAATTCACCAAATTTCAAATCAAACCAAGTTGCTGAGGAGTTGAGTATCCCCCAGACCTTTTGGTTAAGGTTACCATGTCGTGGAAATACCACTGAATACCTATACCAAATTTTCCATTAATCAAACCCGTGGATGAGAGTGAGATCTCTTCGTCAGCTAAGAAATTAGCTGATGATCTTCAAACGCCTGAGCAGATCTTCATAAATTTTAGCTAGGAACAATCTCGATCACGTTAGCTTTCAAACCCCTAAAAATAAAAACTAATCAAAATGGGTCCATCTGTTTGGGAGCTATGATTCCACAAACTGATACACAGGTTAAACTTATAAATTTCTTTTGCGCATTTGACAAGCGCCCGATGCAAAAGATCGCTGTCTTCGCTTGTCAATCGTTTGTCTGCACACACCATTACCAATATGCGAAATTCAATAAACACAGCAATGTACAAGAGGACAATAACCTGCCAGTCAAATTGTCGTCCGTATATGATAATGTAGCAGACAGAAAGCACCTACGACGTACAAGCGAACTGTACTCTTGCGCAATAGTAGTAACTGAGATTACCATCAAATGTGGGCTGCTAGCAGAACCGCCTCGGTAGCGGCTGCGTACTATCACGTATTTAACTAAACAAATAGGGTTGACAAGACAAAAACTCTGCATTAAATCAGAGTAGTAGCAGTCTTCAGTTTTGTACTTAACTTAGTGTATCTACACGAAGTACTTAACTCTTGATTTTTATTAGGGCGTGAATATATTATGATAAATTGTGTTATTTAAAGAAACTATAAAAAACTAAAATGTAAGAAACGCATTTAAGAAAGAAAGAGACTATAAAAACTTATAACATTTTTTTCTTTTTGAATTTATCCTTTTTGATCCGAAGACTAATTATATCAAAACTAGCAACCCGCTCCCGACTTCTCCGCAAATCTTTTGGGTGGTTTAAGAGCTTAATGGGACTGGAGGCTTCACTAGATAAAACTTTACTTTCCCTATTAAACGACATTTTGACTTTGCATCTTTTTTAATAGCGCATCCCTTATTCGAGCGACGTCAGTGCTGAGATACGACGTCAGTGAAACAGAAGAAGAAATAGTGAGCTAGAGCTACCTATATATATAAATTAGACCCAATATTGTTCACAAATTTAGGTTACATAATAAGCGACATTGGTTCCTTGTTTGCTCAGATAATGTTATGACAATCGGTACAGACAACACACAAACCGCGTTTATCACTTTCTCAGAATTTGCTTTAAAAATATGGGCGTCTGTACAGTAATTTAGTGTTCTCTAGCGCTTCGGTTTCGCGCGCATGCGTCATCAACTCATCGCTTTGACGCAATCAGTCGTGAACGCCGCCTCTCCAACCGTGTGACTACGCCAAATATTTGACAGATACGGTGGCTATGTACTGAGAATTTTGCCAATAACAATCCCATAACAACTGCAATCTTGTTATGTTTGCAGATTGATATGTTGTTAGCGTTCGAATGTAGTTAGGCGTTCGAAATGTGGAAGTATAGGCGCACGCTGTCCATTAGCTCGACCGAGAAGTTGATCAACGCAAAAGTCCTGCGAATGATTGGCTAAAAACTCAACATTGACAGACAGGTATTGATGGTAAGTGGCTACCGTCGCCTATAACACAAGCAACGCCACAGGTGTTTCAAGTGCGCTGTCGGCCATAGTAACATTAAGGATAAGGGATTAGGAAGGGATAAGGAAATGGGCTCTGGTATCTAGGGAGTAAGGACTCACTCATCAAAAAACCTCTCCTACATGGGCTATATTCTTAGACATGAGCGATACAACCTGTTTCAGCTGGTGATGATGGGTTATGCGCTGGTAAGAGAAAAGTGATGATAAGTGTTTGAAGAACATCAGGGAGGGGACCAGGATAGCTAACGTGGTAGTGCTGTTCCGACGAACCAAAGACAAGGAGAACTGTTCCAAGCTGATCGCCAACCCTCACTAGTTGGAGAGGCACAGCAAGAAGAAGATATATATTGTTATGTTGCTGTATGTCAAATGTCAAATGGGTGCGTGTAGGTTATATACGAGTATCTAATGAGTATTGTAACATAATTTATTTGACGGTTGACTTGATTAACAATACCTAGCTAATATACTGTTTTAGCATAAGTTAGTGAGTTATGCAAAGTTTATAATAATCGACGATTAACATTAACCAAAATGTTGTTTACTTTTTCTATTACGAATATAATAATGTTGATAATAATATATAAACAATATGTCATGTTTTTTATAAAAATATAAAGCAGATTTCTCAATTACTTTGAACCAACCTCATATTGATTCCATCACGCTATAATTTTGGAAAAATTTGGTGCTGCAACAATTTGGTAGGATTGCTCATGGCTGTGTGGAGTCATGCAAGCGAACTGAACTGAACATTAGTTCAGTCTTATTTCAGACAATTTATCTAATGTATTCATATATCCAGCCACTTGAAAGTAGTTGGCTACGTTCCTATAAAAACGAGCAATGCCATAAGGTTTGCAAGTACACTGAGGACATTGACAGAATAAGGGATAAACTACCTTATTTTAAGATCATATACACATAAACATTCATTACCTATAGGTATATGATCTTTTATAAGAGGTAAAATCTTTATAAGTATATGATCTTTCATTTTAAGCTACTTATTGTAAACGGAAACATTATGATTTGTAGTCATAGAGCATAAGGTACAAGGAGAAACCCATGTCGTCAAAGATCCTATAAAGTGATTCATTATTCGACGTGGGACGAATGATACGATTTTTATCTTGATGAAAATCTCTTATGCGGTTTACGGATGTAAGATACCAGCACTAGAAAAATGTATACGTGTGGATTATATAACGTTTAGACACAACCGTGTACCTTTTAAATACCAAAGTTTAAAGGGTATTTAGTTTATTTTGTGAAACTATTATTTTATAAATAAGTAACAGTTAATCTGCTTGTTATATTCCACTAGCAGTGCCCCCGCGGCTTCGCCCGCCATGAAATTTAATAGCATTGAATCTTTTTCATTAACTATTATAGTAATATGTTCATGATAACTTATCCATCAAACCATCAAATGGTGTTATTTGCTTATAATTTCCTTTATACAAGAAGCTAAATCTATTTGCCTTACCATATACGAGTATATATAAGTATAAGTGAACGTACAAGGGCCTACATGCAAAAAAAAAGAACTGAAATATATACTACAAAAGTACAAAAATAATGCAGTTTTATTTTATTATATTAACTTTTCCTTAATTAACAGTTTCATTAACTTCGGTGTAATCATTTTAAAAATATATATAAGACCCATCGATGTATCGACGTGGAAAAGGTAGTTTATGTCTGTCGATATGTTTTTGGTATGAATGTTATCTATACCCCTACCATTGGTTTTGGTAACTCGATTTCTTAACCAGTCAACAATTATCTCGCAAAAATGCAAACAATAATAATTAAAGACTTAATCAATATTCTATACTTTCATTCAAGCAATTATAAAGCATGTGAATAGAAAATCTGTTAATTTATTGACGCCAGACATAATACTTTTGCCAAGCGTTGGATTTTTATCTTTAGATAGCTGGTGCCCGCGTGGACTATTTAGCCTATGTCCATCTTGAAATTCTATTTTAACTATTAGTGAAAGATTTTTTTAAATCGGATGAGTAATTTCGGGATTACCTCCTAAATACAAACTGTAACTCTTTATAATATTAGTATAGATGTTATGCTACTGGGACTTATATTTAATTTAATTTGACATTAAATAGTGATGCGGAGCAAATTTAAGTTGTGATAATTTGTGGCGACAATATGAAAGTGTAACCACTAGTAGGGCTATCGTATTTGATCATAACACATCTAGTGAATGAAAGGGTTCATTGTGGTGTGATTAGTGTACGTAATATATTTCAATTGACGTTATAACAGTCAAACATTATCAGATAAATTCAACACCTTTGACAGATATCTTGTTTGTTGTGCCAAACCAAAATAATATTATTGTATCCGTTTGTTATCGTCTACTGATAAGATTTTTTATATTTGTATTCAATTTAAAATTTTGCTAAAAATAACTAAGAAGGGCAAAAGCATGTATACACATTCTATTTTCATAATTTGGTATTTAGGGCAATAAATTGTAAACATGCAAATATTCACAAATTATATCTACTTTGCCATCGGCAAGAATATGTATACACTAACATTAGTACATATAATTAAATAAATTGTTTATTTACTGTATTTTTAAATATATATTATTTAAATCCCCTCTATTTCTAATCCAAAACAAGTGTCAAAAATTAAACTTATTAAATAATTTCGACATTAAAAATTGAGTTCAAGATTAACATCGAGCTTTCGGACATTACTTAACACTAATGCCCTGGAAGAGAATTAAATGGCGGGTATCAGCAACTTCTAACCGTCCTAATGTTTCGAACTATCCACACTTGCTCTTTATCCTGATAAAAATAACGTGGTCAAGTATCATTCGACAATAGCCTTGGGTGTTTTGCGTGGGTAGAGAGACAACCCTGGTGAGCAAATGAACAATAAAATATACCAACGCTATCGGAACTGAGCGTTACGGCACATCCTAAATGTCAAGATAAATATAATTTACGTCGAGATAAATATAATCCTATCTATTACGCGATTAATAATAATAATAATAAGCCTTTTTATTCAAACCATGAATGCATTAACAATAACATAAATTAGAAATTGGAATTAATTACATTTGAAAAAAATAAAATAAATAACTTGCAACATCTAAATATCTGTAGGTTAAAAAGGAAAAGTTAAGATTCATGGCCCCTTTTGGTATAGGCCTCCTCCAAGTGCCTCCATTTGCTTCTGTCAGTGGCCACGTCTATCCAGTCTCTCCCCGCCGTCTTCTTTATGTCATCGCTCCATCGATTTCTAGGCCTGCCTCTGGGTCTTCTTTGTCCTGGACCTTTCCAATATGTTGTTTTTTTTGTCCATCTGTCCCCGGGCATTCGGGCCAGGTGTCCCGCCCATCTCCACTTTAAGCTTAGTGCGTGTTGTACTGCATCAATGACTTTTGTTTTGTCTCTTATATCCGAGCTTTTTTGTTTATCTATGAGTCTAAATCCCAGGATGCTTCTTTCCATAGCGCGCTGGCATGAGCGTAATTTATTTATAATATTTTTGTTGTAAGTCCATGTTTGGGCACCATACGTAAGACAGGGTAGCAGGCATGAGTCCATAATTTTTTTCTTTAGTGTCAAAGGGAGTTTGGATTTTAATATTTCCTTGTAGCACCAGTACTTTTTCCAGGTTGTATTACATCGTCTTTCTAGTTCGTCTGTATGTCTTGTATTTTTGAATGATATTTGTTTTCCTAGATAAGTATAGTCCTCTACATATTCTAGTGGTGTGTCGTTTATCGTTATTAGGCTTATTGTAGTCGAGAAAACTAGACCTATTGTAGTTACCTTGCTTACTATGGGGTTAAAGATACAGATTCGGAAAAATAAGAAAAAACTCGAATCAACACCTTATTACTTAAAGGAAGATTATCCCCGAGAAATCATAAATAGACGAAGAGAACTTCAAAATGAAGTAGAAATTATGAGAAAGCAAGGAATAAATGCCTTCATTAAATACGATAAAATTGTGATACCTAACAACAAAAACCAACATACAGAACAACAAAAACAGACGCACAAAAAAAGAACCTTATCCACTTCGCCAGAATTACCACCCCACTCGAGTTACAACGCAGGTCAACAGAATGCAAAACAACGCACTAAAATAAACAAAACTAATAATATGAATAGTTTTATCATAAAAAAACCTATACTTACACTCCAAGAGAAAACGCCGTCACCGTCATACACTACCGCAGCGCACTGCTCTAATCAAAACACACCAAAAGAATAGCAATTACCACCGGCCCCTATCGCCCTCCCTACACGGCTAGTCACCGCGGGAAATTATGACTACAACCCTCCAAGATGCCAAAAAGTATATATATGTTCATACAATGTTAAGTCTCTACTATCACCACAAAGAATGGTTTTATTGAAATATTCTCTAGAAAAAATAAAGTACGACATTATAGGACTGTCAGAAGTCAGAAGAATAGGAAATAATATTTTAGAAGATAACAGCCACATATTTTGCTACACTGGAGAGACTAAGGGACATTACGGTGTTGGATTCCTTATCAAGAAAGAATATAAAAACAACATAGAAAATTACATAGGAATATCAGAGAGAGTCTGTTTACTAAACTTAAAATTTGGAGCATTAAGTATCTCAATTATTCAAGTTTACGCGCCTACAATTGAATCAACAGAGAAAGAAATAGATATATTTTATGACCAAATAGAGTATGCCAGAAGCCTTACACAAGGAAAAGTTATTTTAATGGGAGATATGAACGCAAAAATAGGGCAAAGGAAACCAGGAGAAAATACAGTTATGGGACCATTCTGTTATGGCAAAAGAAACAAAAGAGGAGCTAAACTAATACAATATGCTCTACAAAATAGATATACCATAATTAACACGATATTTAAGAAACGGACAGCAAATCTGTGGACATGGATTTCGCCAAAAAAATACAAAAACCAAATTGATTATATTCTTAGCGACGATCCAAAACTCTTTACCAACATAGAAGTACTAAGCAATATCTCTTTCCCAAGCGACCACAGAATGCTTAGAGGGACAATAAAACTAAGTAAAGGAAAGAAAAGCAGAGCCACATACTCCACGACGCCATTAAACCTTGCCAATGAGATAAACCAAAAAAAATTCCTTGATGTGCTAACATCAAAGTTAGAACAAATGCAATGGGAAAAGGACGACAATATAGAATCCTACTACTTAAAAATAGAGTCAGCCATAAGGGAAAGCCTTAATGCACTTACCTCAGACAAAGCGAAGAAAGAAATATTATCTGAAGATACAAAAAAATATATAAAGAAACGTACAACTTTATTGCACAAACCATCAAAAACCAAAGAAGAAAAGAAGGAACTTTCGATGCTTTACAAAACCACGAATAAACTAATAAAAGAAGATTACGAGAAGTATCGCTTAAAAACAATCGAAAAACATTTATTACATAGTGGAAGCCAGAAGAGAGCCTACAAAGAACTAAATATAGAGAAAAGTTGGATACTGACACTGAGACCAAATAAAGAAACAAGCAAGCCACAAACAAGAAATGAACTAGTAAACATTGCATTCAAATTTTACAAAGAGCTTTACAAGGCAAGTAGTACCTCTGCAGCAACAAATAACGAAGAAGGGCTACTTAAGACTAATGATTCAGAGTCCGCGGTCGAGCCTTTTAGCGAAGATGAAATTCTGGAAAAAATAAGAAATTTAAAAATAGAAAAAAGCCCAGGAGCAGACAACATCCCTAACGAAGTCCTTAAATTAGGAAAATATCTCCTGATAAAACCTCTTATAACTTTATTCAATAAGATACTCGAAGAACAAAAAATCCCTAGTAACTGGGCCAAATCACACATAATTCTATTATACAAAAAAGGAGACCCTGCTGATATTAATAACTATCGGCCAATCAGCCTACTTTCAACAATGTATAAACTGTTTGCAATGTGTCTAGAAAAAAGAATAAAACCATTTATAGAGAAGAACCAACCGGTAGAGCAGGCAGGTTTTCGACAAGGATACTCTACAACCGACCATATCCATACCCTCGAACAAATAGTAGAAAAATATATAGAGTTCAAACAACCACTATACCTAGCCTACGTTGACTACGCAAAAGCTTTCGACTCGATATCGCACGAAAGCATTTGGAAAGCATTGCACGACCAAGAAGTACCACAACCATATCTAAAAATAATACAGGATATTTATAAAAAAAGTACAAGTCGAATAAAACTAGACAGGCTGGGTCCAGAGTTCGGTATACACAGAGGCGTAAAACAGGGCGACCCACTATCGCCAAGAATTTTCATAGCCATCTTACAAAATATTATGAAAAACTTAAAATGGGATAAAAAAGGCATAAATATAAACGGAAAATTTCTCAGTAACCTCAGATTTGCAGATGATTTAATTATTTTTTCAAATACTCCAATTCAGTTAGAAAATATGCTGAAGGAACTAAATAGGGTCAGTAACGATATTGGCTTACAACTGAATACATCAAAGACAAAAGTTTCTACAAATGGCGCTATTACGCGATTACGTTTCGTTTAGTCAAAATGAAGCGTGAAAGTCATGAAAGATTAAAGTAATAAATATTATATTGAAAAATCTAATTTCTTAAATTTCATGATCTCATATTGGAAAAATTTTAATTGAAGTGAACGTATCCGATTCATACTTCGAACTTGTGACCTCGCACCTGACTAAATCCTGGCCAGTTAGGACTACTTAGGACTACTTCCGGCTTCATAAGTTGATTCAATATATAGTATAATGAATTCGGCTTATAAATTGCTAAATAAATTATAACAAAACACTATTAAAAATGTACTAAGAATAGAATAGGTTTGTAAAATGAGATAATTTATAAAATGCTTAATGCTAACACATGTTGACGTTGACTTCTCACAGTTATTATGATAATATTTTGATAGCCAGGCAGGTGATGTATCAAATCATGCATCACCTGGAATGCTTTTTTTTTAAATTATTGATCAAAATATTATTGTATAACTATACTAGCAATAACATTATTTAAATCTTATTTAAATATTAACAATTGATAATATTGTTACTTTTGTACTCATCTCTATATACTCGTATATAAAAATTCCGTGTCATATGTTCCTCCGCGATGAACTCCTAAACTACTGAACCGATTTTGATCAAACTATGTAACTTTATGTTATTTGGTCCAACTTAAAAGATAGGATGTATTTTATAAAGTTACGCGGACGAAGTCGCGTGCGTCAGCTAATATAAAGTATATATTATTGTTATTTTTCTCTTATGTAACAAAGTCACTAATTGAATAATATTATGTATAAATATCAGAATTAAGGTTTTATGTTACATGGACTGATAAATCTCATGGCCGTGCTATATGCAGACGGCAGAAAGGCCGGAAAGGCCTGTGTGTCTACGTAAGAAGCGTGTTACAAGTCACGTAGATCTTTGCGGATGTAATTTTGAGTGGTGTGAACTTTGAATCATAAGAGAGTGGGTCAGTAAATAAGAACAAATATAGAGCACAATTTATTAAACCTACTTTGTCAATTTTTCTGTCTTTTATGAAAGATTATTTTCTAGCCTCATTCAGCATATTATTTTGTTTGATAAATGTTTATTTTTAATATATCTATTAAAAGAAAAATTAACAAAATTTTCAGGGCAGACCACCACCCGTCATAAGACCTCCCCAGATGGCCGGCGTACTTTGCGTATATAGTCGTGTCACAACGTTCCTGCAACCCGCGCTGGAGTCATCAGGTTTTAGCCGGTAGTAGTCTGGCATAACCCCGCACCATCTAGGCAGCTGTCGGGTATCCATGAGGAACTGTCAACGTTAAAAAATAATGGCCAGCCCATATGGCGACAGTAACCATACCTAAACAGAAGATCACTGTGTAATAACTGCATGTGTTATTATTGTGTGTTAGTAGGTATACGAGGGCATACGTAGGTACAACTGGTATGGCGTTGGTTGTATTGATAAGCGACGGTTACCAGCTACTACCTTACCTGCCGATTTTTATATAAAAAATAATAATAGTTCGGGATTTTTTAAATTTCATTAATTTTCGACGAAACTTCTTTTATCCTTCGGCACAGGGGAAAAACTATGCGCTTACTAACATTGCAAGTCATATTACACGGTACTTCTTATAAATTCATTTGCACATCCTGTAATTCATTTGTTAAAGTTGAAGTTGTTTAAAGCGTCTGCATATTAGTCGTCAACTGTCACCGCAAGCACAATTGTCTCCCTAACTGGAAACGAGTGAATCAATAACAATTGCAGACAGAAAATTATCTTTAAGCATTACTGAATTATTAAAATTTAATCGCGGTATACATCGAGCAACCTCTATCGAGCAACCCCCCTATAAACAGTTATTCTGTACGCTAAAGATCAGCGTCATGATGATCAAGATCATCAAGACTACACGCTGAGTGGAGACCATTTTGGTACACTTTTTTATAAATTATAAAATACCAATACTTTTACTACAAGTTTTTTTTTTCTATATTTTTTTTAACTTCCTTAATTATTTAATAAATGTATCAGTTATTAAGTATATATTCCTGATTTTATTCAGATCAGTATTTAAATGAGATATATTTTCAAACTAACACATATACTTAATATGTATCATAACATGGTAAGATATCATATTTTAATATCCCGCTTTTTGCCAGCTTAGAAGTTTTTAAGCCATGAATTATTTATTTATTTAATCTGATTAAAATGATCCATTTTTTTATTATTAAAATAGGTAAGAAAGAAGCTGCCTTATTAGTATTTTGTTAAGTAAAGCATCCTACCTAGGTCATATTCTAAGACTATAGGTACGACCTGCTACAGCTGGTGATGATGGCAAAGTCGCTGGAATAAGAAAAATGGGTGAAGAAAGAAATCGTAGCTGAACAATATCAGAGAGTGAACTGGGATAGCTAATGCCGTTAAGCTGTTCTAACGAATAAAAAGGACTGTTACGGCTGATCATCAACCTTCACCATTTGAAGAGGAACCACAAGAGAAAGAAGAAACAAAGCGAATAATAATGTCAGGATATGGTAGTACATATTCATGTTACGAAATGCATCAATTAACTATTTTAAAATGTAAATATTAAATCCAATGTTAAATTTTATTCTTCATATTAATAAAAAACAACAAGTTTAATTAATTAGTTACTAAGCACACTTATTCAGAAAACCAAAACGTGTAATAATATCAGGCGGTCCAATGATGTAACACCTATATAAGTACCAATAAAAAATATTTAGACCAAAATTATAAACATGGCACAGATGCGTCATTGCAATCAGAAAACCGTCTCGACTGTCAAATGTATTAAACAAGCAATTAGTTACAGATATCAATCAAACGTCAAACCGGCTCGTTGGAGCCGTCAATCATTTGTCAATCCTAAAGTTGTTAATCACATATTAACACCTTATCGATTGTGCACAGATTATCTGAATAAATTGATTAAGTCATCAGTCTAGTGAGTTCGAATTCAACAATTTAATAAATTATCTTATTTTTAGAACATTATTATAATAGGCATTATTCTTATTCTTTATGCACTTATTATGGCATTATTCTTTATGCACTTAATAGAGAATATCAGGATCAGGATATTACACCTTATTGCTTCAGATTGCGGGAATACGTCAAAGCCCAAATTTTGATGTCCTTTAAGTTAGTTATAAGATGTAACGCTGAAGATGTCCATACCCCCAGCCTAAAGTTCCATACAAATGATCCTGTAGTATAGAGGATCCGTCTCCTCACTCTAGCTGAGTCTTTACTCTGGCTTTACTCCTGAAGCACCGTATAACCCCTGAACACTTGAGCATTCGCATTTTCTCCACTGCGAGAGGGAGAATGGGCGGCTTAAGTGCCGCTTAACCACGGGGGCGGCGGTTGTTTTTTTTTTTGTATTTTACTTTTTTATATGTATTCGATACATCATTCGCTACAATAAACAATAAAGCAACTTTCAATTGCATGTAATTAAATTGCTAACTGTACTCATTAGCAGGTTTTTAGGACGGCCCGTTAATAATTATACTTACTTTCCAATGTCTTTATTATTTGCAGTGTTTTTGTAAGGTTTTACTGAGATGTTTCCCACCCACGGTGTATTTACTGGCAGTGGTACTAAAAACGTTAATTTGGTGAGACATAAGCATAGTATAGCATGTAGTCACGACAGACTTTAAAGACAATGCGCCGATATTGAGAGTGAACGAAGGGCGCTGCGCTGTCTATAAGGGCGAATATGCTAGCTTATAGGATTGCGCGATGTTCCAAAAATATAAAGTTGTCATTATTTAAACTGATACTTGTGAATTGTGAGAAAATTACACACAAAAAATTTACAGCGCTCTTCGTGTCCAATTTGACAAGGCACCCAGGGCAGTTTTGGGGGTGCCCCGGTGCCTCGGGCCTTCGGGAATGTTTGTAATGACGAGCATTGATTGCTTATTTGTTAATATGTATAATTCGTTATGCGGGTGCCATCTCTACATGATATTTATATAATAGTATAAACCAGCACTCATCTGGTGGTAATAATTACCATAAAATAATTACCATAATAAAACTCTGTAAGCTTGTCTGTCTTCTTCACAAAAAAACCATAAATGTGAATAATGTTTCGTAAAATAACATTTACAGGGAACAAATATAAAAAGCTACAACTAGTTAAATATTGTATTTAATGTTTTAGCAGTGTAAGTAACTATTATTAAACTACATTAATCATTAGATAAATGATTGTCTCTCTATGTTTGTCACGTTTTATATGTAAGTCGATCTACGAAATAAATATTCACGTATTTGTCACATGGTGTGAACACGTAATATTTTATTATGTAGCATTTTTAGTTTTTCTTTCATTAAAATTTTTTTAACAATGTACCCTACTAGCAGTGTAGCGGAAATGGAATACAAAGGCTGCACACTTAACGCTTCAATAGAAGATGTGTTTAGTTTTGTATTATTTAAACTATATTTCCAATCATCAAATAAAGACAAATATTAACTGCTGTGTGGCGACTTTTATGTGTAGGTACAGGAGAGTTCAGCAGGATGCCTTCGGAGTATAATGGGTTTCAGCGATCCTTTTAACACATAAATTCTTTTCAAATAACGATTTTCATTTGCAAATATATTATGTGTTGATATTTGGCTTAAACAGTATTAGTGCAGTTTTAAAGGATCTAAACGATGATTTAGTTTGTGGTAGATACTGCATAATTTAACATGAAAATATAACAATTTAATAATGTTTTTTACCAAAAAGAATTCAATTACGGAGAGAATATATATCTTTTTGAAATAAAATATAATAAACAGCAATCAATTAAAACAGTTACAGTATCTCCTATAGTTGAAAACTTGAATTAATTAATCTCCAGGCTGGTCCCAATTGTGTGGTATTGCATGACAAAGCCTTTTGTAAGCTTGCTTTATTAGTTTTATAGTACTAGTTCTCACGGCAAACTTGAATTACTGCACGTTTGTAAGTAACGATATTTCTACAGTCGACTCATTTCTATTAATAGAAACGAATTTCAGAATATATTGAACATTATAAATTTTCAATCAAATTTAACTAATTTGACAGTTGTTTATCGCATTTGACAAAGTGATAGATGCTGTAAATTAATGTTTATGTGAGCTCAGTGAACTAATCAAATTTAACTGAAGAAAAGTTAGTATATTCCACTAATAAATCTTTTATTTTATGTTAAACTAAGATTTTGTCTTTGAATATAAGTATATCTACTAAAATTCAGATTGAAAACATTAATAAACATTTTTATTTTAAATATTTTACTTGCAGACAGTTAATACTTATTATATGGGGAACCTCTATATTACATATTATACGCCTACAAAAAGAACAAAAAAAAAATGCTAGAAATAGGTAGAATGGGTATAGATTAGAAAGCGCTGCGTAGGACGCCCTGCGACCAGATGGACATAAAAGGGCTTCACAAGAAGCTGCTGGGTTCGAAAAACGGAAGACCGTGCATGGTGGCGAGCCTTGGGATCCAGCAGTGGACAGACACAGGCTGATGATGATAACGACGACGACGACGACGACGACGACGACGATGATGATGATGATGATGATGATGATGATGATGATGATGATGATGATGGTGGTGGTGGTGATGATGATGATGATGATGATGATGATATGTGTTATCAAAAGATTGTGAACCGTTTCAAATAAAATACCAAGAGCTCTAAATGTCTAGCAAATTTTTTAAAAGGCTTACACAACTCATCACAAAAAAATTACTTCAAAAGTTTTAACTTCAAGTTTTTTAACCGATGACAGCTTTTAGAGAATAATATGCAAATGTTTACTCAAAACAAAACATAGACATGTGACACCCGAGCCTCGGCGTGGAGTGGTTAATTTACTCGTATTTTACAACCAGTTTAGACTGAAAGATGGGCTTAACACAACAAATCTAGGGATTTGAAAGACGTTCTGTTTTTCAAGTGGCTAAAATGTACGATTTTTGTTATTCTATTATTATTACGTATTATAGTTTATTCATTACTGTTATTATAAAAGAAATTTACCTATTGATATAATCATAAAAACATTTTGTATAATTATGCCAGTAATTGTATTTACTTACATATTAAAGAATTAATCTTACTTTATAATATTTTAGTTATAAACATTTTCAATGAAATTGTATTACAGGTTTAACGTAGGTATGTACCTACAACGAGTTTTGTTTTAACTCTACGTTTGCTTGTTATATTTAATTGCAGACCTTCTCCGTAGATATTTATGTTATTTTTTTTTAATAAGGATGTTTGTGAATAAGAATAACGAGAGAAAGGTCAGTGCTGACAGTTGAAAAGAAATAGCTTTTTCAACACCCTAAATAATATTTTAAAAATAATATTTTCGATAAATCCAAAAGTAACATTAATTAAAAGTATATTTCAAAGAACAAAATGAAACAAAACTTGTTATAAAATCAACATTTTTTAAAATAAACACGAACTCATTAGAGTATATTAAGTCATTGCCTCTAGACAAGACTGATGGTAGACGGATAAAGTGTAATATTTATGAGTTTAGTCATCATCTATTTCTCATGTAAGGTATGCATAACATATGTGAGTGAGAATCGTCCTGTTAGCTGTTTTATTAACGTAATGTATTTTGTTGAATTGTAGAAAATAACCATAAAAGGTTTCATGACAAAGATTTGACCGATAAATGACATGGATAACGGTCAAAGATTGATTACTTGTTATGTTAGTATTATGTTGTTTTGAGTAAAAAAATTGAGAGAATATAAGATTTAATCCACCACATTAGCACATTGCGCTTTGGTGAGACTTTTCCTTCTGTGTTTGAATAAGTGTGGTAAATGTAGTGTGATTTCAGATCTACACAGAAATAGAAAAAGAATTTTAGCCACACTTGGTAAAAACTACTTCATCATCATAGTCAGCCCAGTGGTCCGTGGACTCTACATGATATCTCACACAATCATAGACTTAGGATATTTACGCTATATTATATTTATACTTACGCTAAAGCTAGACTTTCAAAATAAATGTTTTCACTTCATCGTTCACGGTCTGCGGCGCACTAACATGTCATTCCTTTGGAATTTTGTAATTTTGTAGGCAATTATAGGAATGGATGGACCCGTATTTATAGGCCACGATAGCCTACCATTAAATGCCCCCGCTCCCGCCCCCTGCTTAGTACAAAGTTGAAATTAAAAAATCCTGTTTTAGCGGATGCGTATGTTATATATGAACCTCTATGTTCCAAATTTCAGCTTTCTAGACTTATTAGTTTTAGGTGTGCATTAATAGTCAGTCGAGACAAACGATTTTATAAAAATAATTATGTACTTCGATAGATTCAAAATAATATTTTTCTATTTAATAAACGCTTGCAAACAAGATTTTTTTAAAATAAAGCGGTTATATCCAATCTTGTGGACCTTTGGCATCTTTGAAGAATATGAGACATATCGACCCAGTTGTCATTTTTTTTTTGGTTCACAAACAAACGTTACAGTGTGCATAGAAGGTTACCATGTTCAGTGACTTGAATACTTATTACGTTGCTGTTTTGAATACTGTTTCTAAAGTCGCCTATTTGCATGTATGAAGACTCATCTCTTTTGGCATCCTTTTATAGTAATTTGGTTAAAATTATATTATTATCAATGATTCATAGAGTTACGTTAGTCAAGCTATTTATAGAACAGACTACTCATAACATCATCTGCGGTTTGATATCACGTAACAGTTCTTTATAATAAACTATTTTTTATAACAATAACAACATAATTTAATTATTTTAATATAATAGGAAAGAATATAGGTTAAACCAGTTTAGCGATTAGTACCTACTGTATTAGTAACTGCTGTAGCAACATTGTATCGCTTAGTACACTTTCTTTTTATTATTGTTTTTTAAATAAAAAAAGCTGTGGAATCTGCAAGTACAAAAGGCTGAAGAATAAATATTACTATTACCATATATAATATGGTCAGGACTGAATCCTCATTCTTCGCTTACATAATTCTAGATGTATTATTATTCTATAGTTAAATTATATGCTTATAAATATTTAGTATTACGAAATTCGTAGTTGTGTAAAATTAATTTAGAGTTCGCGAATTTTATATATCGATTTAAATTTTATAAATATATGTCAACAGGCAGACTAACGGTTTATTTGACGGTAGGTGGCTACCGTTGCCTATTAACACAAGCAACGCTACCTACTTCTGACCTTAGTTGGATAAAAGGAGTAAGAAACAAAGAAAGAAAAAAAGAAAAAAAAAAAGAAATTTATTGAGTCAACACAAATAGCACATGCATTACAAGTTTAATGAGAACAATCTTAATTGTATTGGCAATAGTACCATACTTGCCAGTGCATGCACCACTGTCTCGACCCAAATAGGCACCCAACTCAGCATATGCTGTATGCTACAAGTCACATAATATTTATTACAAATAAATAATAATTATATATCACTAGAACAATATATAGCAGTCTATAATAACATAAATAAATGAAAATAAATGAATAATCAGCAGATATAATTTTAAATAAATAAATTTATATAAACAGTGTATTAATAAGATACTACTAACGATATGCGAACTATGATAGAAAAATTAGATAATTGATACTTCTGTTCTCAAATTTTCTTGTTGTTTCTGCCATTCTTTGAGAAAAAGTTTCAATTTGGTTTTGAACCCGTGCAAACTGTGAAGATTGCGAATTGGTGGCGGTATGTTGTTTCAGATCTTACTAGCTGCGTATCGGAAACTACCTCTAAAACACACTGAAACGTGACGTGGCGCGCACACTTCTCGAGAACGCCTACGTATTTCACCAGATCTGGAACCCACGATCCATTCGAGTCGCTTATACAAATATTTTGGAGTTTTGAATTTTATTAAACCAAAGAGTAAACTTGTCAAATGCAGTTTCTGTCTAGACCTCATTTTCAAAATTGCATGTTTATTTAAAAAAGGCGTCACATGACTTCGAGGTGGTATTTTAAAGCAAAAACATTCGTTTGAACAGACGAGGACCAAATACTGTATCCATATAGTAGAGTAGATAGGGAGATGGCATCCCTTACTCACCGAAGCAATATTAGCACGAATATGTTGTTATTTTACGGTAGTCCACTTTAAGGGGATGGTTACTTTCGCCAGACGGACTTCTCAATTTACAGAGTAAGGCATGCCAGAATCCAATCCCATCCTAATCCCTTATCATTTCCTACTATGGTCGGCAGCGCATTTGCAGCACCTACGGCATTGCTTGTGTTATAGGCGACGGTAGCAACCTACCATCAAGTGGACAGTTAACCTGTCTGAACATAAAAAATATCCTTTGACTTTTTTGCATATACATCTGTAAAAACAAGAATTGGCTCGGAGTTACGCCGACGGCCGCTGGGGCCGAAAGGTTCTTGAGTGGTGGCCACGGACTTGCAAGCGCAGCGTAGGACGTACACCAACAAGGTTGGACAAACAACCTAATAAGGGCTGCGGGTCGACGGGCTGCGGATCCAGGCTGCTTCTGACCGGTCCTTTTAGAAAATTACGGGGTAGGCCTATGTCCAGCAGTGGACGTCCTACTCCTGAAATGATGATAATGATGATTATACAAAATTAGATTAGATTGTGGTTCACACCAATTGTTACGTCCGATTAATGTTGTTGTGTTACGTCTAATCGGTATAGCGGATTTCCTATTTGTCTAGAATGAGAAGAACAAAAACTGTCGTAATTGTTCATAATAAATTAAATTAAGCCGTCGCAAATTTATATTGTTATATAAATTGGAGGGAATCCCGCTGATGACGCGAGTCTATGGCAACTAGGATTTTTTGTCAATTGAGTCAATATACCTTTGCCAGGTCGTACAAATGGACGCCTTTATGCAATCACCCTGAAGTAAAATTTATTAACAATATTTATACAATGTTGACATTGCTTTTAAATATATGTTTAAAATTAGCTTAAACAACTATTTAAAAGCTGTTCATCATCATCGTATTGTAAAAATACATAAATAAATAAATTGTATCAATCGCGTATATAACAAGTAAACAGTAGTGTAGCTTGTATTTGTAATTTTAGACTTCAACGCACAACCAAAACTACTAGTCTAGAAAGCTGAAATTTGGAACATAGGTTTATTTTACAACGTAACCATCTGCTTAGAAAGTGTTTTTTTAAGATTTCAATTCCGTGCGAAGCCGGGAGCGAGTCGCTAGATAAATATAAATTAGAGTAACGTGTTAGTGAATTTTAAAAGAGTTATAATACATTTTTTAATTATGAAAATAAATGCAATTGCATAAATTTTACTGGTTCGTTATAAAAGAGTCGTGATAATGTATCTAAATTATTACTCCCGGATTTAGGAAATGAAAGGCACGAATGGAAGCTAAATGACGGTCGCCATAGACAATGGCTTCGTCATGGTTTTAGATTCGTTGATCTGTTGACATCTTTACAGACCGATGAGTCAATTAAAACGATAAATTAGTCTTAATTAATTAACTATTATTACTATTAATTGTACAGTCATTAATAATACATTCGGTGACATGTATAGTGTTTGTATTAAAACTTAATAAAATTGTTTCCATTATGAATAATATAATAGTTGATTCATTTTTTTAGCCCCCAAAAACATTGTATGCAAAATTTCATGATGATCGGTCGTGTAGTTAAGGCGTAACAAAGAAACAAACTTACTTTAGCATTTATAATATGAATTAGGACATCTTAATTAGTCTATTGATGTGATTTGAATAATTGTGAAAAGTTAATTTATTTTCTAAGCAAGACATCACTGCAGATAATGCAAACCATGTTGCACCGTAGTGACAACTAGAACCAAATAAGTATGGTGCGGACAAAATAATAAGCCACTGCGTCGATATCGTAACAAGTAATAAACGGTAATTTGACACGACAAGTCAATTATGAGCCGACATAAACACGTATCGGCTTCGACGGAAATTCACTTTACCACATACGGAGAATGGCCTTTTTAAACTATTAAAGTATTAACTTTTTATTTATTTATTTATTTTAAAGACTTTTGTAGCGAATACTGTTGCAAATATCTGTAGTCTGTAAAAATCAATTTTAATGGGAACTATAGCCACTACAAATGACTTTGTCCGCATATTTTAGTAAATAACCTTCCTTAAGAATTAAATTATAAAAAACCATGCCTTCAACTAACCAAATAAGCCTACTATTCAGATTTATTATATTCGTCATCTCAGCCGCAAGACCTTCACTGCTGGCCTCCCCCATAATTTTCCAATTGAATTGAATCCAATTTCCAATCCAAAAAATAATAATCCAAAAAAACTATCGTTGGTACATATTTAATTCGATAACAATGCTGAACGCATTGTTATGGAGTTAAATATGTTGCTTGAACTAACCATGTTTGCTGAATATAAACATTTAGAAACAGATATAACAATAATAGTTAAGGTGTTTTAGCTATTTCAAAAAAATTTATAGTTAGTATTTATATTATTTAAGGGACACCTGCTTTCACCTGACTTATTTTATTACTTAATTTTGCGATACAAGTCATAACAAGGAAATGTTATCTTTACTTGAATTAAAGAAAATCATTTATAGACGCAAAAATATTTTAAAAAACAAAAATATAACAATTGCTGTTCAAATGAAAAAATTATCATGGTCGGTCCCAGCAACATTTCTCCATTGAGGACTTTAGCTCATTACGTCAATATCAACACATACTCCGCTAATAGATATATAATCATCCGTATTATTTAAATTGCTTGACAAATTACACGTCGGTACTCGCTCACTTGTCGGGTGCGTTTGGAGTTGCAGACTGCAGCGCTTACAGCCTCTCATACATTGTTCGTAATTGTATTGAGCTGACACAACATTATTTATAAACGCAAAGTAACTAAAAATTTTCGGTGCTCAGACGCCAGATACACCGATACTTTTAAATGCAAATAAAATTGTATTCTGACTGGACACACTGCTCATCTAGCTTTTTTTATGTGATATTCGTTAGACAGGCTTTTTTTTATGTGATATTGTAGATGGTAAGTGGTTATCGTCGCCTATAACCTACTATAACTGAATTAAGCACAGGCCATATCTTAAATCAGTTATAGAAAACTTCTCGACGTTAAAATTCTTGTCATTGCCAATTGCGAAAGCTATAAAATGTCAGCCATGACAAAAAAGTTAAAAAAAAAAATACATTTATTTGTCCAATTCATAAAGACTACCTTTTATTTAAGATAGTTAAGCTAAATAAATTCTTCTTTGTCTCCTGGTCATATTAATGTAAATTATATGAACGAGTTATTAGGAATTTCAGAAATACCGAAAGAAATGGGCTCTCTTAGAGGGGTTGTGCGGTCTCTTCCTCGACAAGTACGTCAAACCATTTATAATTCATTGGTAAAACCACATTTATTATACCTGATTGAAATCTGGGGTGGTGCCTACAAATCTAATTTGGCCAAATTACAAATTACGCAAAATAAAATTATTAAAATGCTTTTTCATTACCCCTATTTAACACCTACTAATAAAATTTATAAAGAAACAAAGTTAATGAATATAACTCAATTATTTAAATTTAATACATGTATACTCATTCGAAGGATATTGGATAAATCAATTCATTCTGATATTATCTTACTTAAACAAAAAGATATTTCAAATTGCATAACTAGGCGAGCAAGCCATGTTGTCTTACCAAAGGTACGAACAACATGTGGTAAAAAAATGGTTACTTTTGAGGGAGCACAACTTTTTAACAAATTACCGTTGCATATAAAACAGGCAAAATCTTTTGGAGAATTTAGATCCAAGCTCTTGAAACATATTATGTTAAGTGTTTAAATGTTTTAATGTGATTTTGTTACAATCCGGAACAAATATTGTATAATTTTTGTCTGCCTGTTTGATGTTTCGTTTCTTAATTAAGTCTTTTCTTATTTTTTCTCATGTAAATAGCTTTAAGCTTTAATGAGAATAAAGATATATAAACCTAATTATTGAAATAATTGTGAATTTTAATAGCAATTTCAACATTTCTACCTACTTTACGTTTGATACCTACTGGTTTCATAACGATAGTTGTTGCGAGTTTCTATTTCTTTATGTTCTCCAACAAATCAAGATAAGTATTTCATCATTATTTCAGCCGCAGGACGGCCACTGCTGGACATAAGCCTCCCCCCATAACTTTCTAATAGGACCAGTCAGAAGAAGCATGGATCCAGTGTCGACCCGCGCACTTATCAGGCCCTTATTAGTCGAGTGTTTATTGTCTGTAAATTCACAGTAAATACATGCTTAATAACTTCAATACTTTCTTGGTAATAAATGAAAAATATACTTACTCCTATATCTAGTTATAATAATAACATGTTGTGGACACGCCTTAAAACAATGTCCCAGTGAAACTCTATATATTTATTCATTCAAACTTTAGTTCGCAGACACGAGTCTTCAATTAGTACTGCGTACTAAAGGAAAATGTGGCTGCCGGGTAATATTACCAGACTTGCTTATACTGTATTCATTTAAGTACACTTGTAGAGGTATATTATTAATAATATATATCTGCACGTACGAGTGGTCCCACCCACCCAGTTCTCAGTTCTCACTTTCGAACGAAACTCGCAATTGCGAGTGAAAATCATGTTCTTAATTTCTTTTAAATTACCCACATCTTAATTTTGTGCGATTGTTAAATTTCTTGTTGAGCCCTTATAGAACATTTAAAATAATGTGTTAGTATCATCGAGTTTTATTATGTAAGTCAACAAAAGATCACAGGATAGATTCATAGACGGATGTTCACCATACCATTGTTGTAGTAATACTACTTATTCAATGACCATACAAAAAGTTTAAATAATAATAATCAAAGTCGATATCTTTGCCTAGCTATTTCTTCTCTCAGTTATCTTTTAAATGAAAATAATAATAACAAAATAAAAATAAAATAAAATTACAAAAGGGATTTTTATGCAGTTATTATTTCTTCCTTGAGGTTTGCATAAAACTTTGACTTTGACCAAAATTAATAAACATTTTCTGGTCCTTTAAGATAAACATTAAGGTTCCTTACATAAATGAATCTAGGAGTTCGGTGGATCACTAAACTTGTGTGAATATATTGAAAATGTGACCTTTTGGCCTCGCTGTTGAAGAATTATTAATAAAATTTGTATATAAGTATACAAGCATAGTTTTCACTAGCATACAATATTCTAATTTTTATTTATGTTATTAAACATATCATTATAAATCTTCAACAGTTTATTGGTTTCTTATATTTTATTTTGTCAAAAGTGTTTCATTCAAATCAATATTGCATCATAAGGAATCGTAATGATACTTAAAAGTGTGTAAACCCCGAAAGACTTGATAATTTTTGTACCACATGCCGAGACGTCGACGCGTATCCTGCATTTTACAAATTACTTGCAACTTCAAACGTTGCAACAAACTGCAGTTTGAGTTTCATTCCTCATACATTTAGCAAATATGCGACATTTGGCCTTTAAGAGTAGTCATTATTGGCAATAAATAATTATGAAGTATTAGTGTTAATTAAACAGGTATATACAGGTTTAGAAAACCATTTAAGTCATGATTAATTGTAAGAAAAATCGTCTTTCAGATAGATAAATTGAATAAATTAGATATATACAGTCGATGTGTTGTTTATTAACGGAATAGAGATCCATTTAATTATTAGAAAAATTGGAATCACTTGTGACCAACTTACCCATCAGATACTTTTTTGTATTTTACTGCCAAGGTTTGGAACTCCGTGATGCCGGCGTCTGTGTTTCCGAGCTCATATAACCCAAAGTGAACCTGAATAGTTTTACATAAAAGTATATTAAAAAAGCTTATACGTAAGCATATTTTGTCTTTAGAATATGAAAATTTAATAGTTCATTTATTGTTTTGATAATAGAGTAAATTTTTTACATTACTGATTATAGTTGCACATAGCATATTTTATTAATAGGTCGTAGTTCGACAAATAGTGCTCATAAGCACTTCCCAGTTTTTTTAATAGAGATAGATAGTGAATAGTGAACTATTCATTAACGTCAAAATGTTGGAATCAAAAAAGTCCACATAGAGATTTTGGTTTCACAACGACGATACGTTATTAAAATTTTAACAAAAAATAAGTTTCTGGGCTGTGTTAATTACTCATCCCTGATAAATTCTTATATTTCTTACACGAGGGCGGCCTTATCTTCAATTACAGTATTGTCAATTGTCTGTTTTTATAGTCACAGTAGATGACAATGAAAATTAGCATCCAATCCTATTGTTGAGATCAATAACGCTACTTTGGCACAATTGACACTTATCTATTAATCTCTAAAAGCAAATACTTTGTCGTGCTCTGTTTCATCATCACGATGGATGCAACGATTTTCCATAATGTAACAAGAGAAATTACCTACAATTGAATGTAGACTCTTAGTTATTGAAAGTATAGTTTAAAATTGAATATGACAAGAATTCATTCGAGAATGTTAATGCGAATATCGAATTGGCACCTGCGAGTCTGGTGAAGCAGTGACGTCACACCGGTTGAAATGTAACCCAAATCATTAAGCCACCAATCAAGGAGCCGACGTAGTGTTTTTGCAGCATCAACCGGTGTCATATTAAATTTGTTTTGATTAACATACGATTACATTTTAAGAGACGATGTGGACATTTTCCATCTGGTGCCGGTTTTATCGTTGTTACTACGGTGTAAAGGACGCATGATGTCACTGGATTGTGTCTTCTTTAATATAAAATTTATATTTCGTTTATGTCTTGTCTTGCATCGTAATAAGCATAACATTGGTTTTGACGGGCATTTATACAAATTTGATAAAACGTTTATAAATTTGTTTTTTGCTATGTCACCAATTGGGACAGAGTTCGATGATCGAAGGTAAACCTTCGATCGAGAGATCGAGTTTTGATGGAGGTAGTATAAAACATTAGTTTCAAATAAATTTTAATTGATTGGGACTTAATTCCACACGTTTAGCATGTTAATTACTGTAACCGTTTTTGTATCTTAAAAGTAAAATTAAAGAATAATAATTAAAAAATATTGAGTTTTTTGAGTGAATCCTTGGTCCTTCGAGTCGAATTTAAACTAGTGACCTCTGCTATGAAGATATGGAACTCGAAAAAGGATCAATGGAGGCAAGACTTGAAGGCAGGACGAAACCGAGGAAATGTCTCGTCTACAAATTGCAAGTAACCCAACGAGTAACTCAATGCTCACCATTTTATTGATTCGAACTTAGATCGGAAATAGATTCGGAGATCTTTCGAAGATATCCGAAGCTGCTGGTAGTTGACGAGTGTATGGAAGACGATGACGAGTGTCGTGGTGCTCAAATGTTAAAAGCCGCTTGCGGGCTGACGAGTAGGTCCTATAAGCTTTCCTTTGGTTTGGATTTATTTTAAACAGATATGGACTACTAGAGCCTTCCAAGAATAGATTAATGGAAGACCAACAGGAAACAGGGTCTGCAATTAAGCTGAACAGTGGTAAATTTCTTGGTAAAGTGTAAGTAACTAACTGTCGAAGAAATTGTCTAATCCGTTAACTAACTTCGTGAACTGACATAGCTTAGGCGGACGTGAACTTTTGGAGTTACATGCAAAGTCAGTCTCGTAATATTGTAAACTTAAGAGAATATTGTCCCAGGAGAAACTATAATTAATATAGACTACATTGGGTTAGTTTTAGACGAGGACTTTAAATGTTGAGCAAATTTTTAATAATAAATTAAATTATTTTTAATAAGTATGAAATTTAATTTATAAGAAGTAAATATAATTAAAGTGTCTATGTTTCCGTTTGTAATTTTGCCTAAATTAAAGGTGGACTTAAGTGCGAATACAAAGCTAGTTATCATTATTTATCTTAGCCATATACCTATGCAAAAACTTTATTTGACTTTTCAGAATCTCGGAGATCTTCTCCGAGATTTCCTAGACATAAATGAGGATTACTTCTATTTCACAAACGATCTCGTTTATGGAAGTGCAGAATCAAAGCTGCCAAGCTTTCTCCAAAATTGGCTATCACCATTCTATATATATATTTCTATAGCAATTTAACCCACATTATACTGATCAAGATACAAGGGCATTTGAAATTCATAAATTCATACTCGTTAGATATTTCCTATTGCGGTGCATTTATGTAATATTTATGCTAATACAAGAATACCGCACCTCGTTAATATCGCTGCATATTATTTCGGTTTAACTTGAAGTTTGTCACCAGACGTAGCGTTCACGGAAATGGCGAGAGGCTTACGTAAATAGACATAAATATGTTGGCTACATAAATTTTATGACAATACTAGCCTCTGATTGCAGCTTCGGCCACGTATCTATATTGCATCCAAATCGGTTCGACAATTTTTTATGTAATGGTCGTCACACAAGCTGATAGTCCACTTGATGGTTCTCGGCTAACCATCTCCTATTACTTTAATTGCGCTGCCGACCTTAATAGATTATGAATACCATAGAACCGACCATAGAATCATCATTTCAGATGCAGGACGTCCACTGTTGGACATAGCCCTCTCCCATAATTTTCCAATAAGACCGGTCAAAAGCAACCAGAATTCACCGTAGACCCGCGGTCCTTATCATATCGTCTTTCCACTTTTGCCGGTCAGTGGTCTCCACCCGCTAACCTCTACGCACTATGTGTCTTGCTCACTGTCCATAGCATATCCCTTTCCATAGCTCGTTAAGCGATTTTGGGTATTTCTTACGAGGCGCAGTTGGGACCAAGTTTCAGCGCTATATGTTATTACTGGCAACACACATTGGTGGAAAACAATTGTATTGAGGCAGAATGGAATTTTGGACGGGAAGATGTCCCGGTGTTCGAAAGAATAATAGTTTAGTACGAGACCTCAACTACTACTCACTATTTGTATTTTAAAAAAGATGTCTGGATATGGTTTACTTAATTAAATCATAAATGATTTTTAAACAAATATTTTGAGCGCTTTCCTCTTGTAATCTGATTTAAAATGAACCTCTTACTCGTAAACCCATGTTAAAGTTGATGAAGGCCTGCACGCATTTATCAATGAACGCCATGCAAACGATGTAGGGGCTTCATTAATTATATTATGGTATGTAAAATTTACGATAAAATCAATTCATGTTTGATTTTTAATTCTCTTTCTTTTTTTGATGCTTTGTTTTCTTTGAGAAAGCTTTTTTAAAGAGAATGAAATATTTTTTGTAAATGAATGAAAAATGTGTGCGATGAAAAATTTTAAGTTTTGATACGAACTAAACTACATAAAAACATAATTAAGCCAAGTATTAATGTTAATTACTTAACTAAATAAAGAAAAAAATATTTATTAACTTACTAATGATATATATTAAGTAACAATTAAATGTAAATAGAATATATATTATAGAATTTTAATTTTTATTAAACTAAAATAAAATTAAAATATTTTTATATGCTAATTGTAAGTTGACCACTGGTTGTCCTTAAAAGTAAATAATTGTATAAAATTTGTCTAGCCTTACCAGCGAGATACGTGAATCAGATTACATCACTGGTGACGTCATGACTAAATAATTCCAATCAATATTCAAGACAACGCTAATGTAAACGACAAATTCAAATATTCCCTTCAACCATTATGTCATTTTAATTGAATTAAAATAAGGTCCTTTGTCATGACCAGTTAATTGTTATGACGTAATATCACGACGTGTAACTTGATGTTATTTGATCATAAATTATACCGACCCGTCCCGGATTGGTCCGTTATTGTACGTTTTTGTGTTATGGTCGACAGACAAGTTGACAGTCCACTTTATGGTAGGTGGCTGCCGTCGCCTATATCACAAGCAACGCCACAGGTGCTGCAAGTGCTGCTGACCATAGAAAGATAGAAAGTTCATGTCTATAATCTTTAATATGCTTGTTAAATATGTAATGCTGTAATATTTGATACTAAATAAATCAGTAAATAAATATTAGAAAGTGGCAAGGCTTAAGTATCCTGCAGCAATAACCAAAATCACCCCCTCCGAGATGAATATAGTGTTTCTGTGAGTGATTACCTATCCTCCTGATACCTTGTCTTTTTACCTATATATTTCTTTCTACATTCTTTGTACCTTTTTAGCCTGATCGCTTCGAATAAAATTAGATTAAAGTATAATTTTTGGCATATTATTTTAAATATAACCATTACTTAACTATATCCCGTAGTATCAAAGACAAGTCAGTAAATCTTTTGGAAGGAATTGTTTATAGTTTGAAACTAGACATTACAATTAACATAATAATTAATAAGTTCATAACAGCTAGACGTTTCAACTTATAGATAAATCAAGCGAAACTGTACTAATAAATTTATTTAACAACAAACAATAATACATAAAATAAATCATGACTGATAAATTTATCTATGTTTTAGCAAATGTTTATAGTTGAAGTTATAATGTAACAATTTTATTAGCCACGTATGTGACAAGATATTCACATTAACTCTACTTCATGTACCACAAACATGTCAAGTTTGTCTTCAATCATTTTGAATATACAATATATTACAAGTATATAATATACTAGCGCCCCGCTCTCGGCTCTGGCCATCTTTCGTGGCACATGCCATGAAAGATGGAAAAGTCTCTCAAAGGCCATGTCCAACCCTTCAATCGATCCGTGACAAAAACACTCCGAAAAGGGTGTACTTACGACTGAAGAATAAGAACATAATATGTATATATACTTACCTTAAGTGTATATGTAGTTAGTAAGCTTAAATCTTAACTTAACATTTAAAGTTAATAAACTTAATATAACATCAGAAAATAAGTATTAATTTTTAATCTATCAATTCTTTCGGGTTTATATTTATAAAAAATAAAATAAAAATTGACTCTGACTTGCTACAGTATATAAGTGAAAAGCCCTTTCGAAAATTATCACAAACGCACAGTATACAAACAGATAAATATTCTAAAAACTTTTTGACTTCGGTAACATAAGTAAATATGGTTCGTTTACTATTTTATTATATTGATTTAGAAGTAATACTTAAAGGTTATATTAATAATACCTTTACTTTTTGACTATTTAATTATGGAGTTTTTGCATAATCAATGAGATAGCACAAAAAAATTTATTAACATAATTTGTTTTAATATAACGCGAACACTTCTATAAATAATAATGTGATTGACTGACCGCCGACATTTATTAGTCATCGAGAAATCATTAGACAAATCAATCAAATAACTACCGGATCAACACCAACATAAAATTGTTAATAAGTCGATAAATCTGATCGCGTCATAGCCATTACGCGGTTAATCCACACTTAATGTGTTCGGAACTAAGCCCACCTCTCACTGTGATCCTTAACTACGAGTATGTTTAAAATATTATTTAATATGCGAACTACTATAGTGGGCTGCAAATGATGGTTTGTTAAATATTGCTTGAAGGTGTAAAATCAGTTAGGGCTGGTATACAAATAAGACTATTCCGAATTGTTGTATTTAATTAATATTTTACACATTTAATGATATTAATATTATGGGCAATAACTATATATTACCCAATCAAGTCTTTTGTAGTTAAAATAATGTGCGATACTTAATCGTAAAATTTTAAAGCAATATCAAATCAATATTTCGAATGAAAATTGAATCAAAGTAGTGGTAGGGACCCTGCGTTTCGCAGTTGCAGAGCAGCCAATCGGGCAACAATAACCATTTTTTTCTTTACAGAAGATCACCGTGTAATATCACCATATGGGCTGTTGTTTCGGTGAGTGAATAAGGGATGCTAGAGCCCATATCCCTTGTCTAATTTCTTATCTTTAATTCTTTAACTCTACTACGAGTATAGTCGACAGTGCTCTAGCAGAACCTGTGGCGATGTGTAGCCGCCTTCCATCTAATGGACCGTCAGCCTCAGTTGTCAGTTGTCTTGTAGTGGTCTAGTCATATATTTTAAAGTAATCTACCTAATTTTCTTCAATACTAATAATATATAATAATGATCACAATGATTATAATTTTACTTCATGAAAATATTTTATTTGATTTACAAGGGTCAAAACGTATGTATACGAAAGTCAATAATATTAACTTTGCTAGTCGGCTTGTGATGTAACGAAATGGCATTACATTTTCGTTTTAGCTTTTGTCTACTGTCATTGTACAAAGATAGAGTCTGTGGTTGCGCATTAATTACTTTTGCGGCTGCAGAGCGTTAATTGTGTCGAAATAATTTATGTGTAGCAGTAGCTATCAATTTCATATGCGTTGAATACATTATAGTATTGCAAACGAATTCTAAACAGTGCCTACACTGGACTCAGACATCTACATAAGTTTCTATTCTGAGACGAATAACATTTAATAGTTCTTGCTTTTATCTACATTTATTACCTAACTTTATCTCTATATTATCTAAATATAGAATTTTTGTAGGTAAATATAATTTTTAAATATGCAATATTTCGGGTATATTTATTATGTCATGGACTAAATTAATAACCACTATTCTATTAATCATTTGGTCCGTAACATTATATTTATATCTATACATATCTACAAAAAAGTTGTCGTCCGACTTAGATTAAGATATATAGTTTAACTTTTGGTTTAAATAGATAGCGTAAGCAGTTATAACTTAATAAAGATATTTTAAAATATTTATTTTAAACAAATTAAAAAAATTGACAAGATTATATAATGCTATAAGTACATTGCGTGTGTAAATAATAATAATATATATTTGATTCTGAATTTTAATATTTAAAACAAAATTTGAGGTAATGGTAAAAATTATTAAGGAAATACATACACAAAAATTGATAATCGTCATTGCAACATTTTATGAATATTAAATAAGTTTGTCTGTCCTTTAACAATACATATTTTCAAAGCGATATCATCTTTAAGTGAAGATTACATCGGCGAAGAAATTACTTGTATAAGCTGCACTTGAAAATGTAGAATTACCCGGGAACATTTCGAGGACTGTGCGACTTGTGCGTGTAGGATGAACAAGGACAACTCAATGACTGGATTAGAAGTTAAGAAGAAATTAACTATGACCTTTCATCATCAGCCTGTGTCTCTTCACTGGTGGATGTAGGTCTCTCCCAAGGCTCGCCATCGCGTACGGTCTTCGGTCCTTCGCATCGCATTTACCTATAAAATAGGTGCATTGCGAATTGCCTCATATTCCTCCTCTAAAATTACCATTATTTAATAATCTTAAAATAATAAATTAATCTTATTAAAATATTATAAGTTTTAATAGAACATAGAAGATTTATCAATTATTACCTTATTTGAAATAACTAATCCAGTATTATGAAGTCCTTGTATTGGAGGGCTTTTGTTTTAAGTTTATGTAAACAAATTAGAATGCAAGCTGAGTTTGTTCGAAAGCTAAAGTTGAATGTTACTTTCAATTTGTGTAGGCCAGTCACTGTAACGGTACATATAAAGTGCAATAACTAATTGTGTAAATAAGATGATTACAAGTCACACTTTTTATACTTATTGTTTAGTCTTTGATCACAAATCTATACTAATATTAGTCCCGCAGGTAAGCTTAGGTTGCAACGCTATGGGAGTTGCAACTGCACTCCGACCTCAATAATGTAGGATGGTTACAGCCGCCAATGTTTATTCAAGTAAATGTTTCTTACCCTTCTTCTTTTATTATAATTAGGGAATTCCAGTAACTATATGGTTTTCAAAAGATAAAAAAATCAGTTACTAGTTACCTATTTTTTTTGTTTGATCTCAAAAACAAAGTTACTATCTTATATTTTGTATAGTTTTTCAAAAATACCATAATTGTTTATGATGAAAAATAAAACACTTTTATGATAAAAGTCAAAGTCCGTTCTGTTATCTGATACATGACTTAATAAACAAACCATTACGACCACCCATATTCCCTATTTAAAGACAGACTGCCCTCACAAATACACCTCGTTTATTTGAGGAAATAAACTGACAATTTTATAACGAAACAAAGCTATGGATTTTCTATGAACGAAAGCGCGTGGGCGCTTATATCATATATGGAACGAGAATTCTATTAAAGATTGAACCGTATATTTGTGAGCCAAAGAGTGCAATTTAACTTAGCCTTGCTGCTTAGTAATTCTATAATTGAAACTGAACTTAATATGCAAATATTAAAGTTTAAATTTGTCTGACAGAGTGATTGCTGAAGAACATTATTAACGATATCACAGTTGGAACAGGTGGCAACGCTTTAGTAGATTTGCTCACTGTAATTGCTCATTCTAAAGACGGTGTCGCGATAGGAGAGGTGACTTAAATGAAATATGAAGGCTTTCCTACAAGAAAACTGGCTCTGCTAGTGAAACATTACAGTTTTACTGGAGTTTTTGATATTACGTTTTAACGCTTAAAGCCTAGAGTATGTTTTCGAATAAAAAGTACAAGTTAGAATTACTTCCAATGTATTGGAGATGAATGAATCAATGAGTAGGACGAAATTGTGTAGTAAGAACGGAGTTTACATATCCAATTTATAACCTATTTGTTTTCATAATTTTATTAGGTTTGGATAAGTCTAAATTTATTATAATATAAAATAGGGATTTCTGTTAAAAATGATATTTAAAGTTTCTATTTATTTATGTGAAAAAGTAATGTAAATGTAATGTCAAAATGTCAAAATGTTATGTGAAAATGTAATGTATTTATTAATTACAAAATAAAATTTATTACTTAAACATATACAAATTAAAATGAATTCAGTTTAAGTATTAGATTTCAACGCGCTCTGTTCTGTTTTAAAACATCTCTTGAATAAGCTACTTATTTAAATAATTAAATTTGAATATTTTGTAATGGTTTATTGGTTACATCAGATCACAGTGAAAAAAAAAACTGTATTTTGTATTCTGTAACTGAAATAAAAAAGCCAATTTCACTAATCCTTATCTTTTATAACTGATCGTTTATCCTATTAGGGTCGGTAGCACACTTAGGCGCGATTTCACCATGCTCTCTTAGTATTTGACATCGCTGTTAAATCATTTAGCGCTGTCACTCGCATACTGTAAACGTCTGTTAAATGACTTAACAGCGATGTCAAATACTAACAGAGTTTGGTGAAATCGCGCCTTAGAATCTTTATTGCGTACCTACCTACGATCAAGACTAACGAATTAGTCCGTCTGCCAATATGGTTTCTCTCCCCACATTTTTAAAAAATAATAAAATCGTATCGTTTATCAAATACAATATTAGATTTTACTAGTGAATTCTTAGTGGTGTAAATCAGGCTATTGGTGGGTGTCGGATGCCGCCCACATACAGCCGACCCTTCCGGTTGCATTTTGCAGAAAGGAAATTATCCTCGCATCAGAGTATAATGCCTTCATCTGAGGGTACTCAATTAAATACAACCGTAGAATAATGTAGGTTAGTAATAATAGAGGTTGGATATTTTCCTGTAATAAAAAGAAAGTTTCTATGATGACACGACTCTTTTATATATAGATAGATTTATGATTAAGAGTAATGATGGGTCAATAAAAAAATCAGAATTAAAATTACTTTCATCTATACTTATATAATATAGACAGGGCACACTGCTTTTGAAGAAGATTCCTTCTCCCAGCCAATCCGTCGGAAGAGGCTCGGGCGCAGGCGACTGGCCTATGTCCGCACCTTTCCCTTTGACCGAGGCGGTAGTCTTAGGGGAGACTATCGCCTGTCCTGAGGCCCCCAAGATTATGAGGTACCGACTTCGGGTACTCTGAGGTACCGACAGGGAGCGCAGTCTTCGCCGCGCTGGACATCCGTAGCGGGTCGCGAATGTCATGTCACAATGTTCCGAGGCCAAGCCCACCTGCAGCCGTGGTAGAAAGTTATTGGGTTTTAGCCGGTAGGAGTCTGGCATAACTCCGCAGAGTTCCCTACGCTGCCGGGTATATATGAGGGTTTCCCTCCGTTAAAAAAAGGCACACTGCTTTTCGTAGTCGTAAATTGGGCGGCATGTTTGGCAGAAATCCTTACAGAAGACTACCATGAAATAACAATATGTATGGTGTTGTGTTTCAGTGAGTGACTGTGCCGCCAAAGCCCATTTCCTTTACTATAAGGTCGGCAGTGTATTAAGCGGCACCTTTGGCCGTCTCACGTACATCAATATTTATAATGATGAACTTCGCTTGCGTGGCCACACTACCCACAGTTCATGCGACGCAACGCCTTCAAACACATTGCACTAAATCTAAACTAAAACTAAATCAGAACAAGTATCTAAATCTTATATAAATGTTGACTTCCATAAAATATAGAGCGTTCGAATCGTCCATTTTTACTGGACTCTGCTTTGCGACAAAACGTCGCACCTATACTCAACAAGGAGGTAATATAACCACGTTTTTTGACGTGATTTTTCGCACTAATATCATAGTGATGTATGAATATCGAGATAGAGGAACGGCTGCGCTGTCCTGGAAGTATCACTCTGGCTGCCCAGTTTATGAATGCGATATGTCGTGCGCCTTGCGACTAATAAATACTTTCATATTATAAAGGTCATCTTAAATGAAAAATCAATAAAAATACCTACATAAAAATTATATTTATTAATATTACATGATTTTCAACTAATTGTATCTAGCAAATGTATTCTTCACACAAAAGGAACTAAAATAAATCTCTGTAAATATCTGATGACTGGCCGTCGCGTCTCGTCGCATTTATCTTCGCACGTGGATCGTACCTCGCTGACTTGTTAATATCTGCGGGCGCATCATCTCGCGTATAGCGCGCATATGTTTCGTTACTTATTGTTTACAAGACTGATCATATTTTACTGCTTACAACATTTATTTTCTTTAAATGCAAAATGTTTAGTTGTTGTAATTTTATTAGCGAGCTTTAGAGCTACAGCAGAACTTTAGTTCTAGTGTTTACAACATTTATTGTCTTTAAAATGACAAAGATGATGTATTGTAAATGTCATGTCAAATTAGCGACCTTTATTATGTTTCTTGTGTTTACATAATCGGTTGCCATTTGTATCATAACATTCTTTATTACTTATTATTAAAACATCTATTGAAAGGCGGACCAAGTTAATGTATATAAATAAAAATAAATCGCCTATAGACCAATTCGGCAATTTTTTTTATCAAATATGCGTCAAAGTCCAAGTAAGATTGTTATAAGAGAAGAATTGGAAAAAGTATTCAAAAAATGCATCCATGCGAAGCCCTGGCTATTCGCTAGTCAAGATTAAAAGCTAATATAAGTGTTTATTACATGCACAGTACAATAAATTTTATTAAACATCACACTGACACGAATGTGAAGCCCGTATTTAAATATCACCAATATAACAAAAGAGATAATAAGGTTTTAAAAAAGGTATTGTAAGGAAGTCCGCAATAAAGAAATTGATAGGTTGTGCAAATTGAAAAATGTTATTAATGTCATTGTTACTTGTATGTCTTAAGCCATAAACATTAACGTTCGATTATTCACCACACATTGCTACGTTTATTTTTAAATCAACCAAAGGGCATTAAAATTGTGTGACAATTCTGGGTTGTTCCCGTTTTGTCACTTTCATTTCAGAAATTTTTTAGAAATATTATTTAAAAATTACTTATTCGATGTTAAGATCGACAGACAGGCTGACGGTCCACTTGGCTACCGTCGCCTATAAAGAAAAAAAGAAAATTTGCAAAAAAAAATTTCATCCGTGCGAAGAGGGGAATATTAGCAAACAGTTAGTTTATTTCAAAAATTCAAAATTCGAAATAATTATACTTTAAATTAGAACTGAGTACTTAAGATTGCATTCTGCACAATAAAGAGAAAAACAATGAAGTATCACTTGGAATGCTTCAGAAAATGAACGAATCGGAAATAACCCTTGACAACGCATATGACCACCTCTAGCAATCGCAACAAAGAGTACAAAGGTTCACCTTTTAGCATATAAAATAATAAAACATCATAAAGAAATAAAGTTTTACAGCCGGTAACAAAATCTGTACACTGAGACAAGATATGTACGCTAAACGTAACATTATCTGAAGTAAAATTTATACTGCACTAGTTTCGCTGTAGTTAAAGTAAACTATTGCGAAGCGCCGTATTTACGAACGTCTGGACAACATCAATTTTATTGGGAAAATAATAATTTACGCTATTTTGTATAGAGACATATTAGTTTTTATTTTAAATTTTCCTTTGCTTTCACAAAGATTTTAAATGTTTATCTAAATGTAAATTTATTTCTAAGTAGTTTTACAACATTTAAGTGCTTCTGCGTAGTTGCTTTCATCTATAGGTAAATATTAAAAAAAATTTTTTTTTATATCTTCAACATTTTTTAAATTATAATTAAGGCTTGCATTAGGACATCAAATAGGGCACTGAAAATCCTGTTGGTATATAATAATATTTTTAATATTATATTTTTACTACATTTTACCTGTGATTATTATACTTTGATGAAATTACAGCAAAAAAGGCGTTTTTCAATTTGAGTACCTACAAATCGAGTTAGCTGTTTAACTATTTTAGCAGACGGAGAGTCAATTTTTAACAGACTACAGCCTTAAGGGCTACAATGTAGGCCAATGGAAGGCTTAGTAAAGGAACTAAGAAATAATGCAACAATTTACAAGTAAACAAGCAATTTGAAAATGCTATATAATAAATTTTATTTCCTTATCACGTTTTAGTTTACAATGTGTAATTTATTGTTCGAGGCAATTACATTTTAAATTTCGTCCCACAAGTTAACACGAGAGAGTTGAATATTGCGAGTTCTCATCCACAATCTTACGCGTCGAATCTAGCCGCACTTAAACTAAGATCCTAGGCTCGTATAGACTTATGAATGAAATGAAAACCTGAATGAAACCGGTACCCGGCCATAACTCACCGGGGACGTATCACCGAGGCCTACCGCAATAACTCACGCCGTTTGCGAAATATTACTGATTCAATTCAGCCATCTTGGGAACTAGGAATAGACGGTTGACATTTTAACTCGGAGTTCGTGCCATCCAAAGTAAATGGCGATTGTACAGTAATTTCCATAGTATTTAAAGACTTAAAGTCACACTGAAATAGATAATTTATGTGTATAATGTGAGATTAAGTTTTTACGAGGTGTTAAGAAAACCAAAGGAATTGTACTCAATAAGGGCTGCGAGCTGACACTGGATTCAAACTACTTTTGACCTATCCTAATTGTAGAACGCAGTGTGACCTGTATTATCAATATTTAGAACAAATGAATTTATTCCTAAATTTTCAACAAACTGCTATATACTTATATACCTATATTTAATTTTTTGCTGTTTCAAATCGCTAAAGTTCTTTAATTTAAAGTATTTTTTTAAACAACACAAATAAATCATGTTTAAATTCTTATATTTTATCGTATCGCGTTTAAAGCCTACATTTAAGTGAACAATTTAACACAGAGCCAATAAAGTCTCGTAAGGACAAGTCGAGCCGACATGTTGTAGAGGAAATAGCGGCTCGAATAACAATAAATATTATGTTTATTGAGTTGTATACTGGTTTACGTTCTCGATGTGTGCAAATAGCACTTTCTTCACTGCTTCTATCAGACAGTTATACCTATTTATAGCGCCTTGAATATTGAAATCATGATGCTAGCCGCACTCGTCACAATGGTCGTCCAACTTGGAGCCGACTTCTATTGTGCGTTCTCCAAAGAAATCAAAATAACACCAAGCATTAACTTCGTTGAGAACTTAATATTTTAATCTTATCTTCTTACGTGTACACGTTAGGAACATTGTTCAGGGCTCTTTGACTTTTTAACAGCCCCTTATATCAATGCTAAACTTTCAATGTTCGGCTAACTGGCAACACGCGAGATCGCCGCAAGATATGTAACCTCTTTGTCAGCAAATAAATTAAAAATTGAAAAACGAACACGGACGGGAGGCGAGCCTCAGTTATGACGTCATAATTAAGGGGCCCAACGTTGAAATCCGAGCGAAGTGAGTCAGTGGACCCGGTCGTCTCACCGTGAGAAAAACGTATATAATAAAAAAGTAAAAGTGCTTTCTTTGTATAAAGAGGTACGCGAAATTGAAGTTCGATTATCGGCCACTTATTTCGGGGTATATGATTCATTTTGGTGAGAGGTATTAAAATTTAAAGGGGCACGTTGAGAATTTCGATTAGCGAGATGATGTATGCACGTAACTGCATATAATCTTGTTTATGTATTTGAAACAACAATGAGAAGAGTACATACTTAGTCAGATGTTTATGTCGTGCATCAAAAGCTCCCAAACTTAACCGAATTATTGAATATATCATGATTTAGGTCAAACACTCGACGCATTGTGATAAATCGAGTTGACATTGTTCTCGATACCGAATGTATCGAATGAATTGTTGAGTGGCAAGATGCGTCATTTAATTGTGCTGCAACCAGCAAGACCGTTAGCGCATTCGAATTTAAAAATTTATAATTAACGGTACAAGTAACGGGTCGGAGGGCAAAATGAACAAATGTTTGATATTTCTTTATGTTTTTTGGAAAATAAGTAAATCCGAACGAGAGCGTAAAAAGTTGGATTCTGTATCTTCTGGCAATAACCAAGTAAGCGTGCTAAGTAGGTATATAAATTTATAATATATCTATTTATAATATTTATACTTTTATATGATTATACATATTTATATAATATTATACAATGCAAACAGATTTTGCATGGTAATAAAATATCCTTATCCTTACATATTATAAAACAAAGTCCTCCGCCGCGTCTGTCTCTCTGTTCGCGATAAACTCAAAAACTACTGCACCGATTTTCATGCGGTTTTCACCAATGGATATAGATATAATCAGGGCAGGTTTTACGGAATAATGCACCCCGGGCGAAGCTTTTAGTAAGGTAGGTTTACTAAAAGGTAAAATGCATGTAAAAGTCTATTCGTCCAGAACTAGCTTACTTATTACTTATTAAGCAATATTTAATGTTTACCTACTATAAAATATATATACAGCCATAACTTGATCTGACCATCGGCTAGGAGAACAGCCACGAGACAAATGAAAAATTTTTAATTATAAAATTGAAAAAATGTTTTAAAACCTAAGAAAATGGGCGCCTGTAAAAGCCAGTTTAATAATATTTATTAAACTGTGACCACGGAATAAGTAATAGTACAAAGTGACTGAGATCGAAGGCAAAACAAGCTTGCGTACGCTCTATGTCATAGCGTGTTAGCGTCTATTACGTATAGAAAACAATACTTAACAGGCTATTAAACAGTAGCTAAAACAAGTTTAGTTATTAATTATTAATTCTACTTTCTAATATCCTGCTACATGGAGCGATAGTAAAATTTATTATTAAGTTAAGTGCGGAACCGTTGGTGTGTAAGTAGCCAATAAACGGCGAACGAGTTATGCGTGGGCGGGGTCGCACTGTTCCAATTGTGACAAATGCTACCCGGATTACATTACCTACTGGAACGGTTTTTAACAAACATGCATATGTTGTTACTGATTAGAAATCTATCATTAAAAATACTGTTACTCTAAAGAGTTGCTATTGTTGCTTGAAGTTTCGTTTATCAATCATAGAAATTTGATATTTATTTTACAACTAAGTAGATCTATTCTTTGACCGGGATAATCGTGAGACAGAGAGTTGAGGGTCAGGACAGACATAAATCTTTATACTGTATCAAAGAAAAGTATGTTAATATTATAAATTTATATTGTGGGTGTAAATTTTAAAATAGAAAGATCTGTTCATAGATTATTTCAGTGACATGCATGAAACAATAATTGACATTGCTATTTCTAAAAGTATTAACTGACACTGTGAATCTCTTAAAGGTTAATTAACAGTGTAAAAGAAAATCTACATAAAGATGACAAAAAGAATAGAATCCTGAGTTTTTTTCGGGGTTTCTTATCAGGATCGTCATCATCTTGGCTTTTTTCCGAAACTCTGGTAAATTTAAACTTATAATGACTATCATAAGAGTTTCTTGGAGAAACCAAATTGATAAAAAAATATTTTGATTTTGATTTTGATGATGCATTATGTAAACTACTTTCAGCATAAAGTTGCTGAAACATACATGGGACTCTAGAACTTAGATTATTCAGTGTGTTGCTAAGATCTTTTACGTCTCATCTGTAATTGTTTACGTTACTCGACTTAAGTTTAAGTCAAAACATAGGTAAGTAGGTACGTACGGCTGTCATTTATATAGTTCAGTAAATAATATTATACTACTTCCTTCCTATTCCTTTTTTCATTTAAAAAAAGGAATATTAATCTGATAATAAGAATAATACTTAGAGTATTTTATTATAAATTATTTTTGATGACTTTTTAAAAATTAAACGAATAAATTAAAAAAAAAAATCATATTCACTTTTTTATGACACAAAACAAATGTCGAAGTATTAAGATAGCTAGCTTATAATGTGTTACTTCTTTGCATCATTAAATAGTTCTCTTAATAGACTTTCACTTGTTCAAAACTGGACCGTTCTCAGAGCTTCTGATGTCATTCTTACCTAATTAGTCTACCATTAAGCATCGATTTACAAGAACATGATTTTGCTTACTGTTTTGTATGCATTAATTAATTAAGTTTATGATTTTTATAATGTAATAAACCTATAAAAGGAGTTTATTACTTAATAGTAAATTTAAAATATGACACGCTACGCTCAAGTCGATGGTATATGGCTACCGTTACCTTAGTGACACAAACAACAACAGGAGAAATGCTGGTGTGCTGAAGACTCCGCAACAAATTATGACAACCTCATTAAAGAATTCCATTGTCGACTCAAACATGATTTCTTTATGTTATGGTCGTCATACGGGTCCACAGATGCCACAAGTAGGCTGCCAACAATAGTAAGTACTCACATGGTCTGTCATCCTTAACTCATTCACCGAAACACAACAGCAGCGTGAGTCTTAAAAGTTATTTAATATTTTGTATGAATAATCTTTTGGGGCTAGTTGGAAGTCAAGTATGAAATATTATTTTGGGTCTGTTTGGATTTGGGACAATCTTTGTTTTTTCACCGTGGTCTTCTTTAAGGGGGTAGTTACTGCCGCCAAACGGACCTCTCCATTTATTTATACCTATACTTATACTTTAATGTGTTTGTATAATTATAAAGGCCTCTTTCACCACGTGTTAAGTAGGCTAACCGCCATTTAAAGTCACCGGTAACCGGGAATGAAAGTGTTGATATGCCTTTGTTTGTACGGTAAAAGTCCCAAACATTAAAAAGAAAATAATAAAAAAAATTAACTTATCGAAGAATGCAGTAAACGGAGTGCATAATTTAATAAAACATAAAATTATTTCTAAAAGTAACTAATCAGCACTTTACTTGTAGTTGGTGAAAGAGGCCCTAGACTAATGAAATTTACAGTTTGTTGTAGGTGCTTTATATGTATAAAATAATCCGAATAAACTCTCCCGGGAAGGAAAGTCTCACCTATTCATTATTTTAAATATTAGCAGTTTTCTTTATATTTCACGCTTTTAGTTACCATGATTAAAATTGGTTAGTATATTAATTGTAAAAATGGACAGAGTATATACTCGTACACATCGAATTTTGTAAATTCATGAAATACACATTGGTATATTTCATGAACGGTAAGTATGTCCTGAATATGAAATAACCTAAACTTAAATATATTATTAGAAGATTTTGTCTTACCAAGAGGTAGATCATTTGATCAAAATAAAACATTTCTGAAATTAAAACTAGTAGCCTTTTTTGTTAAATTTCCTTCAAATATGTACACTAGTTTAGTTGGTCCACCCTGTAAATGTAACTTTATGCCTGACAAGATTTAAATTTGTCAAAGAAAGCGGCGATGGCTCGCAACAAAAACCAAAAACGCAATATCAATTTGCGACGAATTTCGCATAACTAATTTCGTGGCGAGTTTAATGCGGCAAAAATATGAAAGAAGGTAGCGAGTGTGTCACGTTAATGACAATAAATGCAGTACAAACGAGTGAGCCAGTCTGACAATTTGGGAAACAGGGTCGTTCAAGCGGGCAACACTCATTAGGCTCCCTACGGTGTCAGCACTCTTTATACTCCACGTGTACACATTTATCCTCAAATTATTCTTCAGAGAAACCGGTGGACGGGTCACAAAGAACCTCGCAGCGTTTTTAAGTATATCAAACGGACAGCACCCAAAGCTAAATCAGTTCTCGACAATATAAATTTCGCATTGACACACATCGGGCCAGTCATAAATATCAATATTGTTTTGTTTTCTACAAACATTTTTATGTGGACAACTTAAAAAAAATACTTCCCAAATAACTCTGGACGTGAATAAATAAAGCGGTGTGGTAGTAAATGTCAATAATATGCAAAATAATGGATGTTAATCTTGACTGTATTTGTGATTTGCGAGCGGGCGCGCTTCAAAGATTAGCCGCCCGGTTGTTATAATATTGTAAGTTATTTTTGTCAAGGTACACGTACCTTTACGAGGTATAACTAAAATATTATTAAATTCTTTTATATTATCTATATAGAAAATATGTTTCCTGTAGTGTTACTGGATTTATAATTTGGATAAAAGCAGATTAATTATATTCAGATTAGCTATATTTAATCTAAATTATTATGTTACTGTAAAAACTCGTATACCTGTAAATCCTAGGGTTTACCGGTAAATCTTAGGATTTGCTAGCATAGGTTGGTAATGTTGAAATTTTTATATTTTTTTAATGATATTATATAATAATGATATTATATAATATCTTCTTCTAAACCACTAAACAGGTTTTTATTCGGTTTTCACCAATGAACAGAGCGTTAAATGAAAGAGGTTTGTGTAGGTATATAACTTGCAGAAACACATTGGTCGTGTAAAGCTGGGGGCGGATTGCTAGTAATTTATATTTCAATTGTGAAATTATTGGACTTATTAATTTGATTTACTAGGCACATAGACTCAGGTTTATCTAAATCTGCGGGGGGTTTCAGTGTTACACAACTGCTTTTTTGTGTTAATAAACGCTTAATTAAATACTGTTAGGCTAGAAACAGAGTGGGAGCGGCGCGGGTGGCGAATTCCATAAGCGAGTTTCGTGAACACCCTACTTTCTTTTGTGTAGGTATTGAACATAGTGCTAGCAGAACGGGTGCGCAAGCGGGTAGCGTCGGCGGGGCGCAAGAAATCTTAATCTTTAGTAATCTTTACTTATAAAATTGTTTGTCCTGACTGACTATCAACGCACAGTCTAAACTAGGAAGCTAGAAAATGTCTAGAAAGCTGAAATTTGGAACATAGTTTTATTTTACAAAGTGTGCATCTACTAAGAAAGGATTTTTGTGCTAGTATTTAGTAATACTAGTATTATGTACTAGTATTTAGTATCTATTTTGTAAATATATACCTACATGTAGTATTCTGTGGAAATTTAGCTCGATCAATGAACCTGTTTTTATTTCACATTTTTCATCTGTTAAATACAAAATCAGGTTTATATTCTTAATTAATTAATTAATTAATTAATTAATTAATTAATTAATTAATTAATGTGTTAGCACCCTCTACTTCGGCTACATTAATTAAACCACTTTATGTTTAGTCCAAATACTTTTATCGTCCGACCGATACATCAGAACTACTATTCCAACTGTAAGATTTGCGGGCATACGAAGACGACCTCACTTCGTGAATACGTTCACAAATATCATACCTTTTCAATCTCACCGAATGAATCTGAATGAATGAGCAACTCTTTTTGCAACGTCACAGAGCACTTTTTACTATACTTTCCGCCTCAATAAACCATATTCAGTCGACATAAATAGCAGGCGCTAACATATGACATGACTAGAAATTGATTCAACTGAAAAAGTGAGTTGTATGAATGAAAGTTCGACGACAATAAAGATGTATTCCTATTATAGGCTGCATACTAAAGGTAGGCACGTAGGTATAAAGTACAATTATACACACGTCTACCTTTCGCCCACGAGCATCCTGTCGACAGGATGTGCGGATCTCTCCTGTACATGCCCTAATTGTTGTGTTCGATCTAATTTGCGCGTGCCTTTATCAACGTAGGTGTGTTAATATTTCCATCTCATTGGGTGTTATAATTCACGTGGAGCCATCGTTGTAGATTAATATTTTATACTTTAGACATTTTAGGTAATAGTAATTTACTCACTTATAAGGTCAATGCATTTAGAAAGCTTAGTCTTAATAGGACTTATGAACAGTTACTTGAACGTTGACAGTAATAATTTGTATTGAAGATTGTAAGACTCCATGTATGTATTAAATATCACTTAAATAGTGCTAAATTAATTTATTTTTACATATAATCATTAATTGAAATTAAATAGGTCGACCCCTTTTAAACGTAAAAGCAAGACGGAAACTTATCCACCTCAAGTTAAAACCTTTTTTAAACTTTATGTACATATTACAGATCATAAATAAACACCTGCAATGAAGAGGAATGGCTTCACATGTTTTTGAAGATGTGAGTCTTTTTAACAATCGGGATTTTTTCCTTATAACAGACAGTTAAACTCTAGAGTAATTTAGCTATTATTTCTAACCACATTATGTATTAAAAGAAGAATACTTTAAAGTATTCCAGCGATGGGGATTTGTGTTTGCACTGGTAGCAGCTTAATGTCACTGCTTGTAAATTCTTTAAAAATAAAACTATAATTTTCTTTTTGAAAACCATTTATACTCTCACATTACTACAAAGTATAAAACAGTAGGTACAATTTAATCGCGAAGGATATATTGAACAGCCATGTACATCTCATATTGTGTAAAAAGTGATCACATTCAAGAGTAATCGTACAATTTGCATCGAAATTACTAGCATTGAAGTGTCTGCGACACGTACTCGTGTGTAAATTGACAAATAATTGATTCTAATGATAAATGCGACGAGCGACGTCGCTTTAAAATGCACTTAACGTGTGCCAAGCATTTGCAGATATATAACATTATAGGTGATGGAGCAAAAAAATGAGAACAAACTTTAATTTCTGTGTTTACTCGATATATACGTTGATCTGTTTGTATTTGCAGTGATTACTGACTGATGTCTTGCTTAATGGAGACATTTCAACATTGCACAGACTTGTGACTCACACTACAATTTTCACAAGAAATTATACCCGACATTAAGAAAATTTAAATATTTAATTGTATCGATTTTAAAAATTCTTTCACCTATAAAAAGCTACGTTACCATTATCAGCGAGTAACATGGGGTATATTTTATAAAGTTACGACGGCGAAGTCGCGTGCAACAGCAGTATAATAGCTAGTATAGATTAGTAAGTTGAAGTGGCAATGAACTGGGCACATTGTACTGACAGGCAAGCGCATTGCAGAGAACATGATACTAAATACTACTCCAGTAACTTCATCATCTTCATCCCATACGTAGGAAATTAAGCTTCACCCATAATATTTATAGTAGTACCGGTCAGAAGCAGTCTGAATCCACCCTCTGGCTTATTAGGTCGTCTGTCCACCTAGTTAGTGGACGTCCTACGTTGCGCCTGCCGGTCCGTGGCCGTCAATTGAGAACCTTCCGGCCCCAGCGGCCATCGGCTCTCCGTATTATGTAAGTTGAAGTGGCTAGAGCAGGCTCTTTGCTACTTCAACTTACTGATCCGCCGGCTTATGTCGGTAAGTTTCGTACGTGTACGGATCTCCACATTCCTAACTCGATCTCGCAGTATAACCCCGAGCATAGCCCTTTCCATAGATGGTTGAGTAATGTAGAGCTTTCTCACGAGGCCCACAATTAGAGACCACGTTTCAGCGCCATATTATGTCATCACTGGCAACACACATTTTGGACGAGATGTCTCGAAGCTTCCCTAACGCTGCCCATGCGTACATTATTGCATAATGTATGCTTCCTCGTTAATAATAATATTTATTTATTATTATTAACGAGGAAGGACTCAATAAGAAATCTCATCTATAAACTTTGTCTACGTATTGGCAGCGTAGTTTCCCAGTGCGTAGATATAAGCAAAAAATTGAGGAAATTTTGATATACTTTTCCCTAAAACAAACAACTAATATCTTTAACATCAGTGTTAGTAACTGTATTACATTTTGATTTATCTCGAATCTAAAATGTTCTTACGTATGAGATGGTAAACTCTGATACCAATCTTTTTCCCCTAGTCTGCGCTGAGTCTTCGTCTCGTAATCTGTCAAAACCGACTTAATTTTTGCATTGACTTACTAACTTACTGGAAATAAAAAAAATAAAAATGTACAATTATCGAATCGGTTGGTACCGAATTATGATAATATAAAACAAAAAAAAACGAAAACCAGGAGTTTGTGGAGAGCCGTTTTATAGAAATGTAGCTCATTTTAAATGAATTTTAAATTTGGTCGAGCCGTTAGTGATAAAAAAAAATTAAAAGACTTGAAGTGGTCGTAGTTCCTATGCAGCCTCTGTATTCTTGCCGTTTGATTGCCTATGGGCCGTCGAACTAGTGAGGCTCTGCGGGTATGCTCGGCCGAGACTCGAAGTTCGATGCGACGTACGTGCAGACTAGCGGGTGACGTGCAGATTTGTTCGCTCACCGATGCCCGGCGGTTATACGGCGAAGGTTTTAGAAAATTTGTAGTATGAAAAAAAAAAACCTCCTGAAATGTACGAAGGGAAGCCTTAGAATAATGTACATTTTCATGAAATCATTCCAGGGAATCTAATTCGCGTATTCATTTCAGGTTAAAAATTTAATTACTCGTTTGAACTAGTAGGTATCTACGAGTATCTAGTAAAAGGCAAATTAATGTACACCCACGGAATCGGTGTCGAATAAAATACTACACGGATTAACTGTGGTAATCGATGGCGATCGGAAATAAAATAATAAAGGGGGGAAATAAAGCAGATGCCATCGTCAAATAAATTTAAAAAATGCACCAACCCGTTTCCAAGGAAAAAAAATGAAAAATAAATTTAATTATTTATATAGGCCTTCTACCACCATTTCGTTAGAACTTTAATAAAATTATGAGAAAATAAGCTAAATAAAACCACAATTTTAAATAAAGTGAACAATCATTTAAGTAGGGAAAGATGATAAGCGTCACCGTACCTCCGAGAATTCTGGAAATTTGGGAAATCAAAAGGATGGTTAAAACACTTACCGAATATCTCAATCGGAGGTTTAATTTAAATAGCGAGCCACGATTCGATTTATATTTTAATATATGGAACAATTAACCAAAAGAAAACTATGCGATTCAAACTAAATTATGAAGGTGGCTTCAGAAGACCATCAGCTCACTTCTCACGTGCGCTCCTTCTGTCAACTCGCCGGTGAAAAAGACCGATTGCCCATTGCACGGCGCTTTTGTTAACCGCTAAACTTCTAGAACGTTCGATACTCGAAAAAAAAACAACGTAAGCCAATATAATATACCATAGTTAAAATTATGCCACAGAGCAACATTGAATTACAGATCTAGTATGAATCCGGATGAAATCTAACTGTAAGCACACAGACCAGTACAAATCTCACAGTCTTATTAAGTGGAGTGTCAAATATTACCTATCAGATCAATGTGTTCGTCAGACAACTACAAATAAATATCAGCTTGGCGACCTGCGAATGAAGGAAAAATAAAAGTAATGTTACAACATGTAAAAAAATAGTCTTGGTAAAAAAGTCTTATCCATATCTCAGTAATGCAAATGGTGCAAATGTAATCATCTATGTTATACAACATCTAAGTATATGGTGGTTAAAACTTGCACTATTCAACAATTATGATTTTTTTATGTTAAGGTCGACAGACAGACAGACAGACAGGCTGACGGTCCACTTGATGGTAGGTGACTGTACTATAATATTCGCTAGTTATTCTCTTGATCTCCGTTTCGCAATGACACTTCCAGTCAAATAATTGTTGTTAGTTCATTGTTTTGTGTGGTATATATACGTTTTGAAGAAGTGGCGATGCGTGTGACACGTGGGGGCGTAACTTTTAACAACAGTCTTAGGTATAGCTCTTCATACATAAAATCAAGTTTCATCGGCTGTCACATTATAAGGAGTGAAAGATCCTTAATTTATTTAAATTTTGTGTACAGTGTGAACAGATATCTCAATAGATAAAAACATCTTTCAGATGTGAGTGAGTTAATACAGTAATTATGGTACCTTAGCGCTCAGGTGAAATTAGATATTTCAACTAAATATGTATAAAGCATGAAACAACAATAATAATATTATAAGTTTGTTTCTTTGTATGTTTGTAGGAGGTAATCTTCAAAACTATTCAACTTAAAAAAATTCTTTCACCAATAGTTAGAATTAAATTTCATTATGGATATTGGCTAAATATTCCAATAGGGACTTATCTACAAACAAAGATCCAACGCTTGGCAAAAGTACTTATTTATATAATGTCAGGCGTCAATGTATGACATGGGATACTTTATATATTTTGTCAGGCATAGGGCCTCTTTCACCAACTACAAGTAAAGTGTTAATTAGTTATTTTTAGAAATAATTTTTTGTTTTAATTGATTATGCACTCGGTTTACTGCATCCTTCGATAGGCGATTTTTTTTATTAGTTTCTTTTTAATGTTTGGGACTTTTACCATTCAAACAAAGGTATATCACCTTCATCATTCCCGGTGACCGGTGACTTTAAATGGCGGTTAGCCTACTTGACACTTTACTCGGAGATGGTGAAAGAGGCCCTTAGTTTATTTTATAAATGTCACTTTTGTAAAATACCTACTAGCGACCCACTCGGGCTTCGCCCAGGAATAAACTTAATTGGGTTTTATTACATACCTATATTTATTCCATGAAAAATTATCTAACTGATGGTGAAAACAGCATCAAAATCCGTTGCCTGGTTTATTAGGAAATAGCGGCCATACAGACAGACACGGAAAGCGACTTCAAGTTACATTATTTTAATAAATAAAAATTTGACGTGGTATTTTTACATGAAATTGAGAACCAGATTCTGATTACTTGTAGCCGATGATAAGCAAGTATTTACATAGCCTTTAATCAAAAAATTGTTAAGAACAATTTTCGGCGGTGTTTTATTCGCTGAGAGACATTCAGAAACAAAACTTCTACGCCCCACATATCAGTTCAAACACATCTAAAATAGCTGTATTTATAACTAACGATCCGAACATCGGAGATTGTATGAAAATACGAAGCGTTGCTTTTCCTAGCGTAGTGTAAAAATTATGTTTTGCCTTAATTGTCTTTTGAATTAAATTAAATTAAATTGTCTTTTGAGTTCACTACATTTGGAGTTAATAATATTAATTTAATTTATTATTTAATTATTAATATTCATTCATCAAAAGTTATATCAGTAGGTCATCAAAGCTTTTCATGAAGACGGAGTGATATAATTGATATCACTGAAGGAAATTAGTTTAGAGGCTAGTATCTAGATCTAGCATTCTTAAAATTTTAAAATCCCATTTTCCTTCTAAAATCCAACGTTCATAAGTTTGTTAGTAACTGAATATACTATATTACATATTAAATAATCCCTATTCACTGTAACAGGAGTAGTTACTGCTGCCAGACTAAGTTATACACTTTTCATTTTATAATAGAGAGGACAGTAACTTTTCTCAGAAATAAAAAGTAGCCTAAATTAATCCTTATAACATCAGCTATCTGCCAATGAAAGTCCCATCAAAATAGGTATAGCCGTTTCGGAGATTAGCCGGAACCAACATTATTATTTTTTTTAATTTTTTCTTATTAATACCTTATATAATATGATATATAATACATTTAACAAAAAACAGTTATTTTGACATTACCAACAGATACTTCAATTTTATAATATGTCGAGAAATATCGTCTGCACTAAAAGCGATTGAAATTCAGAGACGCCGTCACAGCACCCGCTAGGCGCCGCCAGTAACCAAATGTAATCTTTTTAGTTTTTCTTTTTACAATCTTCTGGAGGTCTTGGGGCGTTGTTTTTTTTAATGAATCGGTGTTAACCTTCACATGGAACGAATAACAGGGTGCCGATTGGAGATAAACAACTTTTTTTCAAGGTAAAACAGTAGAAATGACAGGATGTGCCGCGCGCTCTTTTGCTGTGACTCGAGATAGCTATCTATACGGACACGATTCTGTATAAAGGTTTTCAAATTAAACTCTCGACCACTTCGAGATTCTCAATTATGGTGTTATGGAGCATTAATATGTGGTAATTAAGTCAAAAGTTTTTGGGCATGATGTTCGTATCGCGTGGGTTCTTGTGTTGTCATCCCAATTAAAAATTAACGGTCACAAATTTGTATTAACATAATCATGTGAAACTTGTTGTATGTGTTTATCGGTTTTATGACACGTTACGGTAATATAATAATGATTTGTATTACAATGTATCGATCTTATGTCTTTATACAGGATCATCAGCGCCATCTGTAGTTTTTATAAATAAAAGTAATGGTTATAATAAAAAAAGTTTCTGTAGCGATAATAAATAATAATAAAATCACAAATTTCGTTATTCAACAAGATTCCATGGTTTATATATATTTAATATAGTTGCTTAGATGGTTAATTTTGTTTAAAAATGCAATATATCAATACAGATCGATGCCAAATTGAAGAAGCTCAGCTACTCGCCGCTAGATGGTGGTAAAGTACGCAAATATGAATGGGACTTTTGCAAATCGTATAATAGGTGCAATTTTTGCGCATTTTTGTGATCTTACGTAAAAACTATCAAGGCTCCCTTGTAAGAAAAAAATAAGACATGGTCGACCCCCCTCCCCCTCTAAATCGTTTTACGTAATAAATGAATCGCCCCATATTACAATAATTTATTGCCCATATTTTTATAAATTTATTTTTCACTGTGTCCCATAAGAAATTAATATATTTAATAATTTATCTTATATGCAGCGATTTATATATACCTACGCATTAGATTTCTGTGTACCTTATTTAGTTTAGCTTCGACATTCCTACGGTGGGTGGATATATAAGCACAGAGTGTCACTTTTAAAGAGGAACAGAATCAAATTGTAAATATAAATTGTAGATATAATCTAGCGGTACGTATTCGCATTGTTTGACCAAGATCATAAATTAATATTTATTATCTCAATACTGTACCGAACCTTAATTGAGGCCAATAATTAAGAAAATCATTCTCTAATATAATAGCAAATAGCTTAAGTGTACAATTATTATCACCTTTCGATAAAACTATAATTTAAGAAACAGAAGAATTGAATAATTGAAGTATTATAGGTACTAATTAATTAAATCACTAGTAATTTATTAATTAGTACATATACGGGTTCATATTGGTACTGTGGTACCTAATATTGTTAAAATCATCGTTCTATAAACATTTTTGTTTAAAGTTTTTAAGCTAGTGTTGTTTAAAAGGTTTAAAAAAAAAAAGGAAAGCTGTATCCCAATAGAATTGAATGCTTAAATATGGACACCATTTATTGTAATTTTAAAAAAAAATAGCAGGCGCCAACGTCTAAAGAGGAAATTTAAAAACAGTTGTAATATCATACGAGTATAACATCCGGTCATTAGTTGAAAAGAGAATAAGTAAACGTATAGAATTTCCATTATTTAGCCGTCTTTAACAGACTTTATTCATTCAGAAAATTTAAGCTGACTGCAATTTGCACTGTCAAAGACGAAACAAGGTTCTAAATCGTTTGAGATTTATTGCTAATCCTGGCTTAGGGGTGTTCCATACAGTCGGCGTTTGTTTCATCCTTACGCAGGGTATTAGAACAGACCGTTCGTTAACTACTCTTTATTAACTAAACATCTATGAGCTTAGCGCCACCGGATGTGGGCGGTTCGAAATTCGAATTGGCCCGCTTTGTCGGCTGAGTTTAACTCGTTTTGTTCTTTTCAAAATTTTTCTTTTCAGCGGTGGCCAGTTTCTTCGAAATTTCAATTCGGAATATATGATCCAAACGGTTTCGAGATTATACATTTATCCGTGCGGGTCGTTAACTAATTTTAACACATGTTTGCGGTTTTACGTTTTAAAACTTGATCTGTGATATACCGGCGCCTTTTAATTAAGTGTGGTCTACCGATCTAGAGGCCAGATTTTACTTACATTAGTCACGTCTAAACACAATTAGCGTCTTAATACATATATATATTAGGTACTTGTGTAAGTATATTTTATTTCACTATTGCATTGATATTAAATATTAATAAGTGAACCATGTTGGCTTTTTAATCTTTAATATCAATGCAACAACATGATTTCAACGAAATACGCCAGTTTAAAGCAAGCTTTCTGTGCATTATATATTATACTAACGACCCGATTCCAACCTAGGTTTCCAACCTATTCTCAGACCTACCAAATATACACAAAAAAATGGTTTAGTAGAGGTTTCGCACAATTTTGTTTCGTATATAAAAATCGGTCAAGCCGTTTCGATATAAGATATATAAGATATAAAAAGAAACTTCCTCGTTTAACGCTCTTTCCATTAGGGAAAACCGCATGAAAACACTTCCAGTAGTTTTTGAGATCATAGCGAACATACACAATCTTGAATACAAACACACAGACGCAATGGGAGACTTTGTTTTATAATATTCAATCATTAGAAAGTTACACTTACGAAATTGCCATTTTGTTGAACTGACCATTTTCAACTTCTTGTTTTTTTTTTCTTACAAATATTTTGACACTGTCAGATTTTCTCCGATAATTTTGACAGTGTCAATTGTAAAAATAGCAATATGTACAACACAAAATTATCAAAAGAACTTAGCAGTAGCAGATCCCGAGTTATCACGCCATGTTGAATCGTTGGTAATATCTCACTTCTTTAATTCTATGGTTTGACATAGTATTACATGGAATAAATATTTGGATCGTATCACTTTATATCACATTCATAATATCATCACAGCATGCCAGCTAGCAACTACGAGTAGTAACTAGTAATGGCTTTCTTGAGCTTATCGGTCTAACGAGCTGGTCTGGGAGCCATCAAGTCGTAGACAGAAGAAATAGAAAAGAGTTTGCTGTTAATTTACCGTTAATGATTACCTTAGCTTTTTGTCAAGAAATTTAACAATAGTTTTTGTTAAGTTAAAAAAGTTAACAATAAAAGCCACAATAACAAAAAAAATGATTATAGACAAAGCTTAACCTGGGATAGAGATAACAGTAATCTGTAATGTTGTAAATAACATTTAAAAGAGAAAAAAGGATCACCTTTTTCCTTAAAGCACAAGTTGAACTACACGTGTCAAAACTGGCTTTACAAAACAGGACAATGGAGCAAAAAACTGCTAACAAAATGACACTTAATTTAATTGCTTAAAATTAACGCCAAGAATTTAAAATGAACCAATAATAAAGCTTGTATTATTTTTTCAAATTTATGTAGTTGGATCTAAAATTGTTAAATTTGACTGTATTAACAACTTTTTGATTACTTTTTTATGTGACAGACGGGCTCCCAGTCCACTTGATGTATGGCTATAATACAAGCAACGCCATAGGTGCTGCAAGTGCGCTGCCGTCCAAGATCAAAGAGAAGAAATAAGGAAGGGATGGGGTAATGGGTTTTGGCATCCCTTACACACTCATTAAAACATAACAGCATGTGCGTTGTTATTTCGCGGTGCTTAGAGGGGTTGCCCAAATTATTACTGCGAATCGCAGTATGCTCTGGTACTTACTACATTGATTTTTCTTTTCGCTAATTAATAAAGTGGATAATTTTCTCTATTTTATAACATATCATCTTTTTAACACATATGCATATGTACACTAAATTATCTAGATCTAACATTCATATCTTTTGATGCGATCTATCTTGTACCAGCTATACGATTCGTGCTGATTGTGTATGGCTGGCATTATAAATACAACAAAAATAGCCAAGAATTACAGGGTTTAAAATAAAAAGCCTTATTTTCGGATTGTCATTTTCAAAAAAAAAAAAAAGATCGTTAAACGTTCACACATTGTTTCACTGATAAGCATCTGTATATTTAAACTCAATGAAACTAACTGTATATGTCTAAAGAGTTTGTTAATGCCATGTTGTGGCACAAAAGAATTAATCCGTTAAAGTAGCCGACCGAAAATAATCACATTCACAATTGTCCATGACAAACAAAATATCGAGAAGGATGCATATTATTTGTTGACAAAAGGGGTTTAAATAAAAATTCTCAGTTTTTGTTGGCAGCCAGTGACGTTACAGCAGTTTGACACGTTGACGCTTCTGCACAAGGAACAATAATGCGTGCAGTGATGCAAACTGAAACGAATTTGTGAAGATTGAGTAGTAAAGGCATATACATCCGGATTAAGGGACATTGGGAAGGCTTGCGTCTTTTCTGAACTGATGGGTAACGGCAATGTATCATTCATTCTTTGTCTATTGAGAACTTTTATATACATAAGTAATTTCTAGTAATTTAAAAATTTCCATGTGGCCGTTTCTAAGTTGAGTCTGCCTTAATTTATAGTAAGTATAAGCAAGAACAATTTCTATCTGTTCTAATAATAATCTTCAGAATTTGTTTTCTTTTTTGTTTGTTATCACAATATATATAATTCAGTAATAAACAATATTCTTTGTTAAATCGATAGTAATATAAAAATGTGGAACGCTACACGATTTTGCTGTAATTATTCTAATTTCTTAACTTTTTAGTTGCATTTTCTCAGCTAGTTCCTTTCTGAAACCCTACCAGGGTAGAGAAAATAGCTTGACGATTAAAAATGTTTTTCTTTAAAACCAAATTTGATGAATCAAATACATTTTCAGTGAACGCATCATAAAATCTAATGTGTATGTAAAAAACTATTTGGTTTGCCGGCAAAATTCAAAAGCGTGACACATAAAGCGGGACCGCCTTAATTTTGTATAAACGTAACGCTCTTAATATCTCAATTTCGGGAACGGACCTACATCTTGCAGCAAACACACCGCCCCCGAAGATATCCTACTGAGTTAACGCAGGTGCTTCGCGGCTGACGAGTCGTCACTTAATTGCAGTCGTTCGCTGCAATAAATTAATTACGTGACAACACAACAGTGAGAAGCTGGGAAGTTGGTACTTGTTTGCACAGTGGGTGCGACGGAAAACGTATCGGGCCTGCCTCCCGCTGAGACAGGACCTCACCGAGCGATGGGTACACACTGTCACATCACACCGCCTTTTGTTCGTCCGAATTCGCCCATCCTCTTTCGCCTGTTGAAATTGAATGAGCAAAAAAGAGAGGACCAATCGGCGGTGAAGCCTTTGCGCAGCTCTCATCATTTTTCATGTCTTACTCAATAACTTGCACGCATAGTCGTCGAGATAGTGATCGAGTTTTGAAATATTTCGGTGGGAGAGCGTCACATTCCCAAGGATATGGTGTTACTTTGCGTGCAGAACGTTTTTAAGTGCCGACTAATTCTTGTAGATTGTAAGGGAAGGGAGACACAATTTTGAGCCATCTCTTTGTTGATACCTACATTAATTGTGTATTGACACTAGCTTGTAATGTTTCGATTACCACGCTAGTTCTATTCTCATTATCTCACCCCTTATCCTATTAGATTTGGCAATGTAGCATATCCATTTGGCATTTTGTGCCTGGGAAAAACATACAATATGAAAATACGTTCTAGCAATAAAAAATGTTTGTATAATTTATTACCAAAATAAAAATAATATTTTTATAGAGAAAAAAGAACCGAAATAAGAAGCTGAATTTTTTTTTTAAATTTTTTTTTTAATTTTTCTTCTCATTGTATAAATGTAAAATCCGTAATTGGCTGTAAGGTATGTTTTTGTTTTTGTCTGTAAATTTTATGTTGAGAGCTGTGGATTTTGTGATAAATAAATAAAAGAGTAAGATTTTACTTCTTTTTTGCTTGAAATATACGTAATGACAGAGGTCAGTGTAGCTGTGGGATAGTTCGTAATCGGACGTGGGGCCATCAACAGAGGACAACGCCCAAAACCAGTCCGCGAGAGAACGACACATCAGGCCGCTGCGGCCACCGTCTTGTCCTGACACATAATTGCTATATAACATCTAATCTGATGTTATCATTACACATGGAAAATAAAGAATGGTTGAATTATCTACACTAAATAAAACGAGTGACAAAGATGGACAAAATTATATGCCAAAGAGATTACGTTTAGTGTGTTGGTGTACATGTAGCTAGAGAAGTTAATATGTTTTATTGTTTTTTTAATAACTACTTATATAGGTAGTGGCAACATTGGATTTGGTAGTCAGAAATGAACAGATTGTCTGGCTGCAGTAACCTTTAGTAACCCCTTAGTAGATGAGGACCGTGAAAAACAACATGTAATCACCCTTTTAGTGGAAGTCCACCGTGAAATAACATCGTGTGTGATGTTGTGTTTTAGTGAGTGAGTAAGGCATTACAGCTTACAGTTCCTAAGAGATTTTCTAGTGTCAATAGGAGATGAGATGAATCGAGTAACTATCAGCCTGTCTGACAAATCTTACATAAAAAAATCCCCTACTTTCCTTATCTCTTTTCTTTATTGTTAAAAATTCTGTCAAATTCATGGCCACTATGCCTTTTCTTATGTTAATATGCAAGGGTAATGCCACCTTATAAGGTATATAATAGAGAACAGTTATAGACCGTCTGCCGAGCTACATAATTTTTTTTTATAATAAGTTAGTTTTTAACTAGTTTAACAATTTAAATAAGTGCTGAATTTCTTGGTCTCCAACGAATACATTTACAAAATATCTATAAACAACAATGATACAAGTATACGAAATACTCCATAACGTGGCAAAAAGCTATAAACCGAAAAGCAGTCCGACACCACTGTGCCTATATATTTTCTTAAAAATATAGCATCGGAATATATCTCAACACAAAACGTCCGGTTAAACTAAATCTCGAGTTATGTCCCTCACTGATATGAACCCCTCGGATGTGAAAGGTTTACTAATGCGCAATTTCATACTTTAGTGCCAATAAAACCGGGCGCGGTGAGGATATATGCACCATAAATAAGCATGTTTATATGACGATAATAGATCGAGTAATTTGGTGTAAAAACTCAATGGAGAAGCGTATGGTCGCCCTGTGTGAAAGACGCCGCGCCGACAATTTCAGAAGCCCTCATTGGTCGGATGCGAGCGGCGAACATTGTACATCATTTGTTAAGCCTTTTGTTAGATTCACACGAGACGAATTTTGTGGAAAACCATTGGCAATCAAAATTTAAGAGAAGTTATCTGTGGAGTGACCCATACAAAACGGAAAGCTCACATATTTGGACTTATAAAGTCCAAAGCAATTTAATAAGAACTACACCGAAACTGGTCAAATGTTAATTAATTAATTAATATAATTTAAAAACAATTAACACAAACTTATACAAAAAATATTTAAATAATTTTGAACTAATATCTTGTCAATATTGATAAATATAAACTTTTTTCGTTTATATTTCATATTTACATTCGGTAATTTAAATATTTTTTTTGTTATAAGGTTTATAGGTCTACATTGATTGATTATGAAGATCATTATATTATTGTATTTAACTGCTGTACAGTTTTCTCTCTGGTATATATTTGTAATGTCTAAATTATTCTCTCTGTAAAGGGTATATTATTAAATTAACTTAATATTTAAAATTTTAAAAATAATATGACCCAAAAGTTTAAATAAAATAACAACTTTTACATTTTTTATGGCCCCTTAGCTTAGTGTCGATTCTAGTCTAAGAAACACATTTCTATCACATTATAAAATCGGTGTAATTAGTGGCTTAGCAATTAAAACTAAGCCAACAAATTTATAATCTCTTTTATAATATTACAAATGTAATAAGCCAGACAAAAATTTGATGGTCGTAAACTTTCGCGTCGTTTGTAGTTTAAATTAGACAGAATTAGGTGAATAAACCTGTAAAGAATTTCGCCCCGTGTGTGTGTCGGGGACACCGCGATGATTATCGCGCGTGATTAATGGACCGTGTCAAAATTTATTGTGGGCTCAGAGTCTACTATTGTCTCAATGAATGCTTTTTTATCGTCATAATATTATAAAGAGTGTCGTCTGACAAGTGGCGTTTGGGATTATGATGCATTTCTCTCAAATAACTGACTCTGTTATGACTTGCTAGAGTTATTTCTCGTTGGATCGTAAATTGATTTTGATGTCTTTTTTATTGTAAAATCAAATCGATTTTTGATTTGTATTGGCGAGATGTTTTCATATGTTAATGTATCAGATTACACCTTTGAAATATATACATTGGTATTGCAATATTTATACATGTTACCTACTTATGCCTTCATGAGAAAATGTCGAATGTTCGGATTCATATTGGTGACGTGAACAGACTTTGATTCTGTTAATTAAAAGTAGATTCCTAAGTGAAATATTTTATATAAATTACATAGAATAGAATAGAGTAGAATAGAATAGCGTTATATATCACAGGGTTCTATATTATTATAATTTAGAAATTTACCACATTACTTCTGTATAGACGTAATTTCCTTAGCTTCATGTAAATTTAAAATACATTGCTTTTTTTTTCATATATTTAGATTTATTTTCTTTTGGTATGTACTTAGTTGGTAAATTATTAGATACTACTATAGATTATATTCATATAAATAATATAATTAATAAACAAGTCTTAGACGTCCCGCATAATATTTTTTGTAAGTTTTTTACGTGAGAAAATGGTAGACGGGCTGACAGTTCATTTTGGTGCCTTTCCTCGTCAAAGAACACAAGCAAGATGCTTACTGGTGTTATTAGGTAAGATCGGGAACATTTCTTTTAAACTATCCAAACTTTATTACATAAACCTAGACCGAAGCGATTGAAGGAGTTACTATATATTATCTAATCTTTATCCTATAACCTATGTCCGTCTGAAATTATGTACCTTTCTAATATTGAAACAAACTTTCAAGTAGGTACTAGAGTCTGTCGCAAAATTTAGCCGACATGGCCTAATATAATAATACGTAAGTGGTAACACATTTTCAAGTTGTCAAAGTCAATTATTTCGTTAAATTCAGTTCTTAAACATGTCAATGAAAACGAAAACATTTTCTAAAGCAATTAGAAAACTTGTATTTAATGTGATACATTTTGATTTTCGTGAAGGGCACTACAACGCCATCGCACGCTACATATGTAACATACGTCGGTTGACTTTACTCTCAACTAACTAACAAAATACGCTCTCTCTCTCTCTCTCTCTAACATTAAAATATATTATATTTTTAGATTTTCAAATAAATCATAATAATATTTGCTTTTCCTTTAAAAAAAACATATCAATTAACGAATTTAGTATGAAAATCAAGCTTTAAATTAGTTAATTTTATTTTAGTTATTAATAATAAGAAATAAAAAAAAAATCATTTATATTTGACGACACGTTTGGTCTAGTGGCTAGTAACCATAGCTGTTAACCAAACGGTCGCGGGTTCGAATTCCGCTAGGGGCAAATGTTTATGTGTTTATTTTACCTTTGTACCTGAGTCATGGATGTTTTGTATTTATTAAAAAAAAAGTAATCTATGTAGTATATCAACTGTCTGGTATCTATAATACAAGCATTAGTTGCTTACTATGGAACTAGATGGTGCTGTGTGGAATGTGTGATGATATTTATTTATTTATTTATTTATTTACAATACTAGTGAGTACCTAATAGTAATTCAATGGCTATGTGCAGAAAGCCATTGAACCATCGCGTTAACCACATTAAAGCCGACACTTGACTGGGACGATGTAAGCGAAAGCGTTGCCGATATTACATCGACATATGAATCGCCACGACCAATGAAAGTATTAGGACTCACTTGGATAGGTACAGATATTCGACTCTATTCAAGCAGTATAATGGTTATATATAATACTATAAATAGTTCAAGAAACGGTAAAATATGGAGAATTATCTCCGCGAAGCTCAACAAGACAACCTACACCTATGTTCCTACGCCGTATATGTTTTCTTCACGTGTCTCAATCTCGTTTGGTGATGGAGTGGGCAAAAATTAGAAGATAATTAGTAGATTAATTTAGTATAGGCAAGGCACACTGCGTATAGTAGTCATTTTGGGCAGCCCGTCTGGACAGTAACCACCTACTTACAGAAAACCATCAAATAACAACATGTGAGCAGTTGTGTTTCGGTGAGCTAGTAAGAGATGCCAGAGCCCATTTCCCTATCCGTTTTCATTTTTTTTCCCATGTTAACAAGGAATATTAACATAATATAGCCGGCAGCGCACTTGCAGCACTTATGGCGTTCTTTGTGTTATTGCTCAATTGACCGTCAGCCTGTCTGTCGACCTTAACTTTAAAAAAAAAAACCTTCACAGCCCTCCCCCTATTTTTCCACTATTTTTATTTCATTTTAAAACATTTAAAAAAAATTAAAATGAAAATCGTTAAACAAATTATGATATTAAGGTCTTGATATGTTTAATTTATGATAGGTACGGTTTATAACGTGTTGTTACGTGACGTGAGCTCTAAGGGGCCGCGAGCATTTTAATTTTCGACTTTAGAAAAAGTTTAAATGACGAACATGTCTTTTTATAACTCGTATACTGAATGAATACAAATGGGGTTTGCCGATTATACAACCTATATTTTACGTTATAATCGGTTTTATGATACTAAATATTTGGACAGGGGTTTTATTGGTATAGTAACATGATATTTTTGTGGCGATGCGCTTTTGTTTTGGCCTTTTATGATTATTAAACTATGCACAGGGACTGCAAAAAATCGAATTATCTGAGGGAAACATGAATCATTGTTTTTTTTTTTTAGTTAATTCAATTCACATTGGCCTACGTACAAGTTTATATAAAGCTAGAATTAAAAATAATTGTGATTTCTTTAATAAATTAAAATTACTTAAGACACTTACGCAAGCGATAAAGAAATTTGTGCCACTTACTATATATAATAAATAGAGTCGTTTTTAATTTTTTCAAGTATAGTTCGTCTGAGAGACTAACTTAAATTAATGGCTATCACCAAGAGTATGAGTGCATTGCCAACTTTCACTGGATAAAGGATGATAAATAAAGAGGATAACGCATTTCCTTTCTCACACATTCACTAAACATTGGACCTTAAGCACCTTAGCCACTGTAATAAGGAGTTGGTAAAAAAAATACATTTATTTCTACATTATTTTTCTATTCTAAAATTTGTTTTTACATGAATTCTTTTTAGTTTTTTTTTTTTTTATGTTCGCACTCAGTATATCATACAGAACCAGTCGTTTATAAAATTATTTACTCAACGCTATGCTACATCTAATTTTTTTTTCCTTTATTGAAATCGCCGCAAGTTTTAAATAAATAGTACAAATACACAAAAAAAAATTGGATTAAAAAAAACAGTCAGATTACGTGGGTGCTGAAGATCAGAACAGACGATTGCAAACAATCTGGTTGGTAGTTATTTGGCGACCATTAACAGCTGCGAAGTGCATGCGCGTGGACAGGTGTGACGACAAATGTTCGAACCGAGTGTCACTTTAAAACGATACCACATCAATACATCGATGTGGTATCAATTTCTATTTTGAACTTTGAATTTCTATTTTTTTTTGCTACTTATAAGTTTTAATAGATCATCTATGTATATTTTACATAACCTTTGAAATTTTAAAGTATGTTTCAAGTATTATAATTTAGAAAAATATAATAAACATACTATTACAAGGAATATTATCTATATTTTCTATTTCGTATTATAAAGTAAAGTTGCTCTCCGCGTATGTGTGTTTCTCCGCTAACTTTTTCTAAATTTCTTCACGGGATTTTGATACGGTTTTCACTAATGGAAAGAGTGATTAACGAGAAAAGTTGTTGTATGCGATTTGCAGAAGAAATTGAATTCATAAGTCTATAAGCAAATGAAATTAAACATTTATCTAATTAGTTACTTTATGAAATAATGTAAATAATATAACACGTATTTCTTTATTAAATTTTTAAATATATTTTTCACCAACCGCATAATGTTTCTAAGTTAGGCCTAAGCTTAACATAGAAACCATTAAGACATTTCATATTTCGATCAACTTTAACATGTTTAATCTTTTAGAAATACTTCGTATGTAACATAAATATGAAATTATAAATACAAAATAGTATTTTAACAAGCTATAATTAAAAATTATAATCTAACCGTCGACATTCTATGAGCCCAAAGACGTTGTATCTGCTGTAAGTTGTTGTGGAGTTGGGTATTCCGCAGACTACTTGATGCTGCAGTATCAGGTCAAGGTTACCATGTCATATAAATACCTTCGAAGTAACAGTGCAGTAATTTCAAATCAATCGAATCTGTGAAAGTTATTGAGAAATGAGCTAATAGTCTTCAAACTCTTAAAGGAATCTTCATTAATTGTAGCTAGGAACCATTTCGATCATATTAACTTTCAAACAATAAATACCAGATCAAAATCGGTCCATCCGTTTGGGAGATAAGATGCCACAAACAGACATACAGATATACGGAAACACAAGTCAAAATTAGAACACCCCTCTTGAGTCGCGCGCCGGGGTTAACATATACTTATTTCTTTGCGCATGCTCTATTCGAATTTATTAAATTTTGTAATACAACCCAGTGATATATTTTGAATCATTTGTATGTAACTGATTTTTTATTAATTGATTCAAGGCAGCGCTTGGCCGCGATCTCACTTGATGTAAAGTGCAGATGCGGCCGAAGGTGGACCACGCTTACCTACTAAGTGCCCATTTACCCTAAATTTGAATTAGATGCATAATCAATACCAACATAAATATAAAAATGTCCCTACAGTGTGTTTTTATAGTTAACATCAGCAGCAGTTAAGTGAGATACTGTATGATGTTAATTCTATACACTTGCGCGCGTTGATGTCTTTTGGTTGCGAGCATTTTGTATACTTATGCGTAAACTGTGAAACTAGATATTGTTTAATTTAGAAAATTATTAAGTTTTATATCCATAAAAATATAAAAATGAAAGTAATTATTATATAAAATTATATCCATTATAAATATAAATAGAAATTATTTTATACAAGCACGTTTTAATCTATTTACTCCCATTTACTTTAAATAATGTTACGTAAGTAACAGTTATGTTACTATATTCATATCTTACATATCTCTATTCATTAGAGGCACAAAGATTAATTAAATACCTAAACCGTGAGTAATTAGTACAGGCACGATTCAGTTGAATTACATACCTATCTTTTTACGACTGACACAAAGCAGTTGCTACGCGTCGAACGTAATATGCCTTATATAGAAAATAAATATAAATGTATATTACTTCTTGCTTACTTCTATATAAGTTTACTCTCTTTTGTAACATTCAAAATAATTACATCACAGGGCTTCAAAATAAGAACTGGACTAATATTATGGTAGCTACGAATTCAACTGTCTAGGGTTAAATTTCATGAAAAACCATCAGTCAGGAATTGAATCGGGATCCATTCGTTCAGGGAAATAAATACCTTAACGTAAACCATAGCTCAACTGACTCATCAATATTTTCAATTAAATTTCACACTCTTATGACATATTTATAAACATAAAGTTATTAACGGAAATACCAATATTCGGCCACCGGCGAGACTACGTCCATTCTCATCAAAGCCGCCGCGAATTCCTATCCACATTGTATAGAAGGCTGTCATGTCATAAATAACCGTGCAATGATCGTCGCTCGTACAAAAAATAGAATTGACATCTGAATTATTGCAAGTAATGGGCAGTTTCAGCAACCGAGTGCCGCCCAACCCGCACAACAAACCGCCCCTCACCCTGCTGCCCGAGGAACAGACAGATGAACAGCAATGCGAATAACCAACAAAAGGAACAGAAAATAATACATCAGATAAAAGAATTTTCAAAACAAACTCAAAATACTAAAGCGTTTGACACGAGCATCCGCTCGGCCGCAAAAAAGGCGAGCCAACGGAACGAATTGCATGTGTAAACTGCACCTTATGTCAATATTTAGAGGGACGATTTCGTCATGGCAATCCGATATGCTTTGATCCCGCGATAGATCTCAATAGCGGTGATTAAAGGCGCCTGTGATTTTAGTTGAATGCTTTTTTTTTTCAACCGATCCTGCCTTCATCGGCTGCACAATATAAACGCATACTAACACTACTGTAAAAGAATGTACAATTATTGGGTTTTGAATGGGTACAGCGGGGGCGAAGTGCCCATAAATTTGTTTTTTTTTTTAACATTTGGACGTATGTTGAAAATCTTTTAAAAATCATAAACGGCTTTTGTTGCAGATCAATTTATTGTCGATGTGTCGAGGAGGTGTAAAATTTTTATTGTGTTGAGTTCCGACCGAATTGATATGCCCATTTGTTAATTATATGATACATTTATATTATATTAATGCTGTCTTTTTGTCTGCGGCATCACTTGCGTGAAAAATTTACAGTAGTTAATTGGGGACGGAGGTTAGCCAGAATTAATTGCGTTCAACTAATGTTGATAGAAAGTTTCATCAAAATCTGTTTAATTAGGCTCAGCAAACGGAAACTTAATACAAACAGACCGGTTTATATTAACATTTAAACCAAAGTGTTGTTGGAAATATGTTTGTCACAGATTGGGATGATTTTTTTTGGGAAGATATTTTCTTATATTCTTATAAGAATTACTTACTTACTAATACTGACTTGATTAAGATGAACCCGCACAATATAGGTAACAGAAAAAAAATATTTTGACTAAAAAAATACGATATAATTTCATTAAAGATATTTCTAAGTGATCATTTTCATCAAGTATATGACTATATTTTTATATAAGTCGTAAGGAAAGCTGCCGGTCCACTTGATGGTAGGTGGTTACAGACGCCTATTAGAAGTGATTAGGAGTATATGGGAGTCTTGCAAAGAGATGGTTACGATCGCCTTACGGGCTGACCAATTATGGGTCGACTCGCAATGCAGTGTTACCACTACAAAAAATAATATTTAAATTACAATATCAAAACTGTGCTTAAAACAACAGCACTTATTAAAAGGTTTGTAGCTTTATTTTTAATTTTATCTAATCTCTTTATGCATATTAAGTTAATTTATTAGGTAAGGTCAACGAACATGTTGATGACACATTCAAATAAAACAAAATGAAATGAACTGAACTGAATAGCTTAGATGAAATATGTCATTAAAGTTCTATGTTAACTTAAAATCCATTTTTTAATATAAAGTTAAACTTAGTAAATAAATATTTGTTTTTTTAAATCTGGTGATTGGAAATATTCGATTAGTGGTCAAATGCTGTTGTGGTCACCGACCATACCTTATAGAACCAATAGCTAGAAACCGCAACTATATCTGAAATAACTTGGTCCCAGATACAAGTCTTACGAGTATTTTTAGGGACATCTTTTGATTTCATTACTGTTGAAAAAGATAATAATTTTTAGTTCATATAAATTATTTATTTAGTTCATACGGTTTCAAAACAGAAATTACGGTTTATTAGTCTGTTATTGGTACATTTTTCTTAGAAAACAATAGTTTTCTAAGAAAACACTAAAAAAAAATGTTGATGGTGTTATACATTGAATAAGTCATTCATTCCAATTTGTTGTAGAACCGAATGAGTCAGGCTACTAAGGTAACATCTTCATTGAACATGTCAAGGTGTTAATAGTTGTGCTGATGCTTATTATGTGTGTGCGAGATGCGATCGTAAATTTTGGTCCTTCAAGGCCGCCTAACAAAAGGACCAAAGTGTCGTTCAATCCCAAAGTCGATTTTACAAGAGGCTGCCTGGGCCGCGCGTGTGGGCCTTTGATTAGTTAGAAAATTATGGACATCTCGATGCATTTAATACAATTATAAAGAGCATGTATGTGTTATATTCCCTTGATTAAAGCTCAATATTGTTTGTAGATAGGTAACGTTTTACGTGGAATGGTGTCAATTAGACTTTTCCAAGGTTTACAATCGCATAGTTGATCTCCCAAGATAAATAAACTGCAATGAACAAGATGTATATAGAGAAATGGACTATGGCATTCCACATAATTATAACACAACGTCACTTGTGCTGTTATTTTGTGGCGAGCTTCTGTAAGAGAGTGCTCCGTCACTTTTAATTGAAACTCAGTAAAATCACGAGACCCTCTTATGGTACTAAAGTACACTGAGAACTTTAGTATCATAAGAGCTACATATTGAGAACTTTAATACCATAGTTAAATATGTATTTAGTTGACATGAATATAAAGTATATATTATAATCATCTCAGCCATATGATGTCTACTGCTGAACATAGGTCTCCCCCATAAATTTCCAATAGGACCAGTCAGTCGAAGCCTGAATCCACCATCCACCCGCGGCCCTTATAAGATCGCCTGTCCACCTTGTAGGTGGACGTCCTACGCTGCGCTTGCCGGTCCGTGCCCTACACTCCAGAATCTTCCGGTCCCAGTGGCCGAAAAAGAAAGAAGATATATTTAGTAAAGTAAAATTAAACGCAATCATGTCCACAATATGCTATCGAGCTCGAATCTCAATAGGTCACCAATGTCCTCATGAATGGGTGGCATCGTCGGGGGCTCTTTACAACGCGCGTTTTGTACGGAATGTTGTAACAAAAAAGCTTTAGATACACACCACAACAATCTCGAAAACTTTCCTCTATTTAAATTTGAACCCTATGTTGAGCGCGATACAGATGTGATTTTTTTATACGAAAACAAAGAAAATTGTTTTAGTGAAACAAATAATCGTACATACAAGATCGGTCGGGAGCTGGGAGGAGTCTGTTTTAGACGCTTTATTAATTATGTTCAATTAATTTCGAGACGGTTCGTCTGACGCCATTTTCGCGATACGGTGGGTCTGAGGATTGTCGTCTTTTTTTCGGTTTTGCTTCTAAATGTGTTTATTAACGAAGAATGTGACGAGGTTGTTCTTTTATAAAATACAATTTCTTTTCTTAATTTTTAACCACGTGAATTCGCAAAGAATCTCTTTAATACACATGAATATGCAATCTTCAATATATCTTTATAATAGTATTTATTATAGTATTGAAGCCCAATAGCTGTATCATCAACTAACATTAAAAGTTTACAACACCCGGTGGCCTTGCACAGCAGTGCTAAATTGAAGAATCTTATCATAACGGCACATAAAAGCCGTCAAATCTTATTATTATTATCTAATACTAATTCGAAAAAATAGTTTTTAAGTACATCTATGCTATTATTTTAAAGAGGCAAGTTTGTTTATTTGTTTGTTGGTTTGTACCTATGTAGGAGTTAATCTGCGAAACAACTAATTCGATTTAAAAACACTTTACTATTATCTGCAGTTCTGGGCCAATATGTATTATATCAACTGTCTAGTATCCATAATACAAGCATTAGTTGCTTACTGTGGAACTAAATTGTGCTGTGTGGTATGTGTGAAGATCCACAAATTTATTTATATTGCACTGTTATTTTAAAGTGTACAGTCTTGTTTTATGTTGCAATGTTATACAGCAATGTTAATAATAATGTGAATGTATTATGTTATGCACCTTAATACAATCGTTAAATTACAACAAGGTTTTTGTGTTTCAGTGCTTCACTCATGGATACAAGAGTCTATTCTTCTTTCTATGTAATCCTAATCTCAATGATATCGGCAGTAAACTTGATTATTTCTTTATATTTTACAGACGACAGTACCCATCATGAGGAGAAAACAGACTGACGACTGTCATAAATTAACAAAAACATTCTCCATATTATTATTCTGACACATTATCTAAAATAGATCTTAGATATCTAAGATATAATGTATCTAAGATAAGTAATCTAACAGAAAATTTTGACAAAAGTGATAGATATTGAAATGTGTTTTAAGTAAGGAATCACGACTTCAATTTAAAGGCTATGAAAAACTGTATTTAATATTTACGACCCGAGTATTAAAATGGGTCACTTAAAGGAACTTTTTTATGTTTTTTTTGACAAAAGGCGACAGGCAGGCTGCCTGAATATTAGACGGTGTGTTGTAACCAATAAACAATAACAGGTACGAGAACAGAAGCAAAACCAGTGGCTTACTAATAGGCTGCTTTTAATCTACTTGTAGAAGAAATTGCTAGAAGTGTATGGCTCTGATACGAATACTTGTCAGGCGTTATATCTTTCATTTTTCAAAGCGGTCGAATTCGCGGGTACCAGCTAGTACTTTAATAATTTATGAACCATGTAACGCTTAATCAATTATCTAATTTTTTTTTTAATTCTATAATAATCTCTTGAATATTCAAATTATTTCAAGATAACTGATCGTTTTTTTTACTATTTTTAAGAATTTCTATGCAAAATTCTCGTTTCCAATTATTAGTTATAACGTATTATTCTATGTAATATTCAACTTAATTTTACCTGCTTCAGTTTGTTAATAGTCACTTATAAAAATATTATTTTAATCGGTCTACTTTTCAATTTTTTTGTCACAACTATGTCACTCCTTTTTCACACGTCACAAATATATTTATATGTTTTTATTTCGCATGGTATTGTGGCAAGCGGTCGTCAAGTCGGCGCCGGCGCATCCGATTATGTTATTGTTAAAAGACGGAATTCTTTTATTTGATCTACACGGCGTTCCTGTAAGGAATTCTGTGTTTTGCGGCTTCGGGACTTGATATTTTATATAAAAGAAATATATAAAATATTTTATATAAAAGAACTTGATATAAAAGGTATTTTAGATATTGATTATACATTGAAATCTATTTTTTAAATACTAATTGTGTTTCGTAGCTTCGTTCACTTTCAAATTTTATAGCATATAATAAAGTAAAGCGTCAGTGAGGTTTTTTACTGTATTTACCAGTAAGATACAAGATTACTTACTAAGATCAGTAAGATAAACGGTTTACCAGTTTCTCGATTTCAGCTATATGTATGTAGTTTATATATTAGATATTTGGATCTAGAACTACTTCGGATTTGAATCTACCTATTAAGTACTTAAGAACTTAATAATGATTTAATTACTTAGTTCCTAAGTGACTAAGAAGAAGACGTAGCGTCCACGTATCAAGAGACGTTACACTGAACTGCTACCATTATATAGGTTACCGGCTTACCGCGGATTTTTTATTTTAGTAATATACTTTCCGAAATTCGTATGGTCTTCAATGCAATCCAAGAATATGTTAAGTAGTTGAAATTTCTCTACAATTTCTAAATCTTCACATAGTATAAAACAAAGTCGCATTCTGCCGTCTCTCTCTATATGTACGCTTAAATCTTTTAAACTTCGCAAAGGATTTTAATATGGTTTTCACTATTGGAAAGAGCGTTAAACGAGGCAGGTTTTTATATATAATTTTCAGAAAAAATTGCACCCATGCGAAGCCGAGAGTGTTTCGTGAGCATGAGCATCCTAAGCTTTGTTTACGAGAGGAGAAAACTTCAAAAGAACCCTATGACCTAATCTGAGCCTATGACAATGACAAGTGCCGCATGTAATGCAAATGGTATTAAACCAGGGTTATGTAGGACTTTTACCGCACTAGATGGGCGTGGTTCTGATCGTTAGGGGACTGTGTAATCGTCACCTGTAATCGCGGGTAAACCTAAGCCTGGAGGAATAAATTCACTGAATAATACTGAATAGTTATTAGTGAAAATTGCATGAAAATCTGTTGATGGCGACTTTGTTTTATTTTTATAAGACATTGCATTTATTTATTTATTTCATTTTTTATCAAGATATCCCACAAATGTAATGATTCGCTAATAATCCTGGCAAATTAAAATTGGTCGGGTCCGGAAAGTAATGCGATATTATAAATGCGCAGGGATTGTTTTTTGCATGAATAAACACTCGCCGACAATTGAAGTACCTACTTATTTATATTTTGGGTTTAATATCGAGTTACAAGCAGCTAGGCTTTTTAATGTTTGTACAAAATGTCCATATATTTTATTCAATGATGTAAAATGAATCGTTCTCTAAAAGTGATTTTGTTACGTATTAATTACTTAGTTTATTAGTTTTTTTTGTTACTTTATGTACTGTATTGAGCAATGTGTAAAAATAAACACTAAATAACTACCTAGATTTAATATAGACTAGTTTTTCTTTTTTTAATTTTGTGGTTTAAGAATATGTTGTTTTATAGTGTATTTTGATTTTGAAAATTACCTTTCAATACCTTTTTTAATAAAATACATATTTTGATGGCATTGGTCAATAAGATTTTTTTCTGTTCAATGTCTAATTGTTAAACTGTTCAATGTTCATTGTTATACCTTCGCTTACAACTAAGGTATACTACACTAAAATTTGTTCAACATTTCTATGGCCTCAATCGCAATTGGTCGAATCCCGAGCAAACATAAATGCGCCAAACGACAAATAAAGGGGCCAGTGAAACGCCAAAACTACAAACGGCAGCCTAACAAAACAACAAGATCGGTAAAGCTTTCCAAACCTTCAAGTAAATAAAATGAATAGTGTTAAAATCAACAAATGTTGTCATAGAGACAGCACATTCACACGATCACAGATTACGAATCAATTAACGCGGTCAAAACAAACTCCGTCTATGGGAACGTACCCCGTGTTCAGGAATTTATTCTTGACACGAGTGACCTTTTTTTTTACTTGCATAGCACAATATAAAATCAAAACATATGAACGCGGTTATGACCCTTAAATAGGTGTACAATTTGCAAGATCTCTATTTATATTTATAAAAATTATTTCATAATCTTTTCAAATATTTAATTAATTGTTGGTATTTTGTATAAATTGCTAAGCACAAAACTCACGGCTTTTTTTTTAAAATATTTTCTATCTTCGTTGCAGCATTTGTGCTGTTATGTTTTTGTGAGTAAGTGAGGAATGCCAAGGTCTACTGCTTTATCCTCACAATATTTCTTAAACTAATTTTAGTAAGTTCGGCTACGCACTTGAATACGTACTTGGTGTTATGTTACCTACTTATGTTTATAAGCCGAGTAATGATGTGGTAGTTAGCTAACACTTGACCATCAAATAATTCGCCATTGGCTTCCAGTCGTTTCAAGTAACAGTATTTTGAATCTACACAAAAATATTAACTATTAGTGAATTTTCAATTCTGTATGGGTTAAGATGTTCAGGAACGTGTAAATCTACAAGAGGAACGATTTAATTTTTGTATTATGAAACAAATATTAACTCCTAAAACTTTTTTGTATTATTTAACCAGTAATTATTTTACTTATAAAAAGCTACATTATCGGCGAGTAATATAGGCTATTTTAATTTAAAAAAAAAACCGGATATCTACGAAAATTACAACAATGTAACACAATGTATCAAAAATTTGCATTAAAAAGTCATTATTAGGTGTGCGCTGCGAAAACTATTGATAAAATAATGTACTGCGTGTTTAGAGTGCTCATTAATTAGCCACAAAAAAGTACGAAACAAAATTCGTACGAAACAAAATCATGCGAAATCTCTTCTAAACCCATTAGTTATGTCACAATAACCATTTTTTGTTCAAATTAGTCAATCAAAACACGAGAAGAAGAGAGTTGACGGACATACGATGTTATTAAATCTTTATCCAGCTAAATAGTTTCGTAATCAATGTGGGTTATGTATAATAATATGTATACCTTATAATTATATAGCTTATTTGTTTATAGATTTGTAAATAAATAAAATATAATTATGTAAATTCCTCTTTAAATGATTCGAATTAGACTTTCGACGATTTTATTTTTTGTTTAGTTTATAATATTAGTTTTTGTTTATAAAATTGTATATTCATCTTAATATATAATTCATACACATGCGCGGACGAAGTCCCGTGCAACAGCTAGCTAGTATATTAAATCAATGCGACGGATTATAATAATGAATATAAAATATATTCACAATTTACAAGAAACGAAGTGTCAGCTGTTGCACGCCACTTCGTCTGCGTCACTTTGTAAAATACAGCCTATATTACTGGCCGATAATGAGTTTTCAATAGGTGAAAGAATTTTTAAAATCGGTCCAGTAGTTTTTGAGTTAGTTCGTTCGTTACAAGCAAAAATACAAAAATATAAATATCATCTCTGCATATTATTAGTCTTAGATCTAATATTATGTTAAAGATCCTAGTATTATTATATTATATTCCGAGCTTACAGCTCGTTCGGTTAATGGGCCTTTACAATCTATTACATTAATTAGCACACTATCTTCAGGCGTTTATACTCTAACTATACTGTATAGTTCTCACCAAAACAGATTTGTAATTTTATTGACTATACATTGTCAAGTGGGTATTACTACGAGTACAACACAATTAAGATACAGGTGAATCTCTTGATGGTGAATCACTGGAGTGGTCGTAAATGAATCATGATTCAAAGAACGGCTTAAGTATATCATGGGAACCATTCCTATAAGCAAATTACATTGCATATTAATTGAAGCATCGGTGTACTCAAATAATTTTTTATGGAAATAAGTTGGTCTAACTTTAATGCGATTTCATTTAAATATCATATATTATAAATAACTTGAGATACCAATAACCTGTAAATATTGTTACATTTTTATACCTTAATACTAGCGACCCGTCTCCGGATTCGCACAGATGCGGTTTTTTTTTCTGCAAAATATATACACAAACCTTCCTTGTTTACGCACTTTCATTGGTGAAAGCCGTATCAAAATCTTTTGGGTGGTTTAAAAGAAGTTAGTGGAGAAGCAGGCAGTAACTTAATTTTATAATATGTACATATACTCGTAGATAGATTAACTAATAAGAGTTCATACTATTACAAAAAAGCTTTATAGTAATTAGTAGTCTTTAAAATAAGTATTAATTAGTACTTAAGTAATAATTATTAGCATAGTTTAACCGGACGCAGTGATTCATTTTTAATAGTGACCTAATCTTGACCGAAGTTCAAGACAGTTATTTGTTTATTTATTTTATGTAACGGTCAACAAGCAGAACAACGATCTAATTGACGGTAAGTGGCTACCGATTGCCTATTAACACAAGTAACTCCATAGATAAAGGTTGCAACCTTAGTGGGATAAAGGATATGGAAGGGATAGTATTATAGGGGAACAAACTCTAGCATCTGACATACAATTTTTCATTTTGTTTTCTTTTAAAGATGTTCTGACTGCACCGAGACGGGCTGTCTAATGTTAATATATTATTATTTATTTTTTTTTTTTCAGAATTATGTAATTGAATATTTCACTCAAATATTCAATTCAAAAAGTATTTTTTTATCTTATCTCGTACATTGTCTATAATAAGATGTGCCTACTCACTCGTCGCTGTTGGATAATGTTCCGTTTCGGTAATTATAAGCAATGAACACTTGTTTGGACTAAATATAAAGTCAGGGATAGTCAACATTTGAGCTTCATAATTTATTTTTATAGAATCCATTAAATTATTTTTACACATGCTATAATTTAGTATCCGTAAATAAGAAATGCAAGAAGTTTCCCTAGCATCTATATGCCTATACACTCTTTGTGTTTTTCATATATAAATAATATATACATATACATATACATATACATATACATATACATATACATATACATTAGGGTGTCCCAAAAAAATAAAAGTATTTTTTTTCCAACGCATACCCTCTTATTTTGTTTCAATGATGTCAAAGGTATTATAAATAAAGTTTCACGTATTTAGAACCACGGCAACCCGTGCCGACTTGCATCGAAACATGTCGGTACTTGTTTACTAAGGCGCGCGGGAGCCAACGTATTGATGTGCTTGTTGTTGCTTGTTTGTTGATTAGTAAACGCATTGTTTTCATTCTGTCAACATGTCAATGGAGTTACGCAGTTCTAAAAAGGGGATATTTTTAATAGGGGACGTAAAACATCAAATTACTGGTTCAAAACTTCCCTCTAATGGACAGGTACTGGCAGTTCTGTTCTATAATATTCGAGAAGTTAATTTAAGTGTCAATGAAAGCGCCAATCTTACTATTCGTGAGTGCATTATTTACTGGGAAAAGGCACGTATACCAACTAAGTCTTTACCAAACTGTGTTAAAAAACTAGTTAACTTGTACCAAGTTTGGAGAGATTTGCAAAAAAATGCAAATAAAACTCAAGGCGTGTTTGTGCAGCGTCGGCGAGAATTTATTTCAAACTTAAATGATTTGTTTGATCTTGCACACGCCGATGCCCTTAATTTAATGAGGATTAATGAAGATAAGATCTTCCTGCAGCGCCAGAGGGAGCCAGGTCGGCCTGGTCACTTAGCTGGAGTGGATAAAAAACTGGCTGAAAAGGAGGAAAAAGCCTACGTTAGAAACATTGACGAGCAAAAGCGACGTGATAAATATCTGTCATCCTTAACTCCTTCGTCACCTTCTTATGAACCACTACAAGAAAATTCGTCTTTTGAATCTGAAATAATGGATTTGCAAGAAAACTTGCCCACCTTTACCGAGAGCACACAGTCTAACACTTCTATGAGGAAAAATTTCATAACTCCGAAATTAGTGGCAGCTTTAGATGGGTGTCAGTTAAGTATGCGAAATTCTGTATTTATTATTGAAGCAACTATTGAAGCGCTTGGACATAACACTGACGAATATCCTATAAGTAAGTCCTCAATTCAAAGAATTCGTACAGAAAAGCGAAAACAGCGCGCAGAAGCTATAAAAGTTGATTTTCAAAACGAGGTACCGGATACTGTAACTGTCCACTGGGATGGCAAACTCTTACCAGCTTTAGATGCACGAAAATCTAAAGAAGAACGTTTACCGATAGTTATTTCATACGATCATAAAGAACAACTCATCGCTGTGCCAAAATTAGAGAACTCTTCAGGAAACGAACAGGCACAGGCAGTTTGGAACGCTATGATTGATTGGAATCTTGAAGATAAAGTGCAGATTCTCTGTTGTGATACCACTGCTTCCAATACAGGTCGTATTAATGGTGCCTGTGTGCTTCTCGAACAGAAAATGAATAGAGAAATGCCCGTTTTTGCTTGCCGCCATCACGTCTACGAGTTGGTATTAAAAGGTGTGTTTGAAGCCAAAATTAGCCAAGTCACTACGAGCCCTGACATTCCACTGTTTAAAAAGTTCCGAGAAAACTGGAAAAATGTTGATCCCGAAAGGATACAGAGTTATTCAGAAAAGCTAGCATGCCTAAATGTTTCAGAAATTAACGAACTGCTAGACTTTTACCAATCTGAATTAACTAAAAAAATTGCTAGAGATGACTATCGTGAATTAATAGAGCTATCAATAATATTTCTCGGCGGAGATAGAGAGAAGAGATTTAAGATTCGGCCTCCAGGTGCCATGCACCAAGCTCGATGGATGGCGAGAGCGATTTATTCACTGAAAATAACTTTACTTAGCTCTCAATTTAAAATTTCGAACAAGGACAAGGTAGCTCTATTAGACGTGTGCCTGTTCATCGTGACATCCTACGTGAAGCCTTGGTTGCAATGCACTTTAGCGGTACAGGCACCATACCAGGATTTATGCTTTTTGAAGACCATGAAGGCTTACGAAAGAATCGACAAAAGCATCTCAAAAGCAGCTTTACAGAAGTTCTGCCAGCATTTATGGTATTTAGTAGATGAAGTATCTGTCTTGTCTATATTTGATGATAATGTAGACCAGGAAACAAAAGTAAAAATTGTTGCTAACTTAGCCAAAGAAAACTCATCAGCCTACGGTAAACGCTACATCCCATCGAAGGAAGAACTATGTGGCCCACTTTTCGGTTAGTAGAACTAGTAAAAATATTTGTTTTCTTTTATCACTTTGCTTAGATAACTTATTTCTATCTTTTTCAATTTCAGAGAAAAGCATTGATGATTTTGTGTCAATCAAAAGTAAGGCTGTATTCAATCGACTCAAAATTGATGACAGTTTCCTCAACGAGTGTCCTGCTTCATGGTCGAATAATACCTCGTTTCAACATGCTAAGAAAAAGGTGCTGGCACTGAGAGCAGTTAACGATACGGCTGAAAGAGCGGTTAAGTTAATGCAAGACTTCCATGGCTTAATTACTGTGGAAGAGGAACAAAAGCAGTTTTTATTACGTTGCGTACAAGAACACAGACAGGTATATCCGGATTGCAAAAAGCAAACCTTAAAAAGAAAATTTAGTAAATAATGTTCTTTTAACGATTAATACTTAATAAATATTATATACGGGTAAAACAGTGTTTCATTTACTGAAATACGTATTAAGTTCTACAACCTCTCTATGGCTTCCATACTAACTTTTCATTCAAAGTTTGACATCAAGTCGGCACGGGTTATCATTATCCGATCGCCATAATATTTATTATTTAAGTCATTAGGGTCAAATGGAAAAAAAATAAGGGGTATGCGTAACTCCATTCGCAAAAAAAAAATTTGCCCTTATAGCCTGGGACACACTAATATACATATACATATACATATACATATAATTTTATAAATATAACTATTTATATTACGTTTGAAATAAATAAATAAATATTACTAGTTTTATCCCGCGGTTCCGCTTGCATTATTTATTGATAAATAATGGACATAAAGGAATATTAAAATATCTTAAGGGGATACAATACATATCTCAGAAAAATCTCGAAAATTCAGATAGTTTTTTTTTGCCAATGTAGTCTTTTTTAAATGAATAGAGATGCAGTTGAAATTGAAATTTTAAATAATATAAACAAAAATTGACAATTTTTAACGAATCTTAAATTTTCAACAAACGCTCAGTAAACATCCGAGTTTAGTATTAAAAAAATTGTAATATTACCCTGCTATTATACATATGTTACAATCCATCACTTTTTTTCATTAACATATAAAAATTACAAGTCACTCAAAATATCTAAAGGTTTGTGATACCTGGCGATAGGTATGCGCTCGCTTCCTGTCATAGTTTCGAGAGCTGTGTCACAATAACTGGAGATAAACGCCTTATGTCAATATGCAAACATTAAGACTTACGTCGTTTTGCATCAGCAATGCCGGTGTAAGGTCGTGGTGCATAAACGGAACGTGTATATGACCTTAAAGACGAAAAGATAATTACTAACAATCACTGGCTATCGTTAGTCTGGCTTTTAATTTAGATACATGTCCATTAATTAAATGATGTATGTTTATTGAAGTCATTTTAGCAGATCACCATTAACGGATTAGTCAGAGTTAATTAACAATTAATAGTTTATTTAAGAGTGTCGGATTTAGTTAACCTACACGCGCAGGATACGCATAAATTTTTTACATTGATGTAGTAACATTATGTGTTAGTCAGGTTATTTAAAGTGAAGTGGCTACACCAGACACCTGGTTTGGCAGTATGTCGGCGGTAGTCATAAACTGGGCGGACAGTTTTGGGGTCTTTAGTCCTAGGTTTTAGAGTCGGCAGCGCATTCGTACCTAGGTATATAAAATCATAAATATAAAATCATTTGCTTCGAATCATTACCATTAGATATTGAAAAAATTAGAACAATGTATGACGAGCCACTTTAGAAAAGTGGGCAATTGCTTTAACGCTGTCTCAGGGGTCGAGGGTGCGATTCCCGGCTGAGCCTACTTTGATAATGAAGTTGTCATAATATACACAAACCATAGTATCCAGAAGTATAGTAATCCAGAATCGTTTAAATCCAGGCTTAATTGTCGTGTAAATTACATTTTTATAAATACTTTAATTTTAAAAGGTCGTAAGGATATTATGAAATACAATATTTACATGTTTTTTTTATATATAACGATGCTAAATATTAGTAAAAATACTACCCGATAAAATCCTATTTGTCCTTTTATTCTCCGTGTGAAGGTAAATTTAGTTTCGGTCACGGTTAACTTGTGGTTTTGCTCTTACGCAAATGGAGATCCTGATCAAAGTAAATCTTCTTTTTATAATCTTTAATAGGTCTCTCTAAGTGGTCGTGCATAGAATTATTATGAAATACTGAAATTATGAATATGAATGAATAATGAGTAAATAATTCGTGGACTTCTGTGAAAAAATCGATGGACACTCGTGTCTGTCTGTTACCTTTTCACGCCTTAACTACTCAACCGATCATCGTGAAATTTTGCATACAATAAGGTGATGCTGTGAGTATGGTGGAATTGGGAGGGCATCGTTCATTATGACTACATCATATGTCGGCAGGCTCGGCAATAGAGAGCTTAAACCATCGCTACTGCCGACATCTGATGAGGATCAAGCAAAAAGCAGAGAAAAAAAAAACGATAAAGTTGATCAACAGAAAGTTGTGAACGCAGAACGCCAGACCACGCACATTTTAAGCCACTCAGCAAATATTGAGAGAGTCTGATTGGGAAGTGTAAAATCTAACCTTGCATTGTCAGATTTTCACCTGGTTCGGTCTTTTCAGATTTATTTCATTAGTGTGAGATACCATCAAAAGAGGACTGTCAGAACTACTTGTTTCATTTACAAAATGGCAACAAAGTTATCGAACAAAATTGTTATTTATTAACAAGTTATTATAATCAAATGTAAAAATTATCTTGGCTTTATATACAAAATACCAAAAACTTTTTCCTCCATCTAAAGTAATGATTTAGTTGGTTAATTGATTTGTACATACTTGAGCGATGAAAAAAGCGATTGTCACGTGCGAACATTCACATTAACATACCCCCCTTTTTTCAACCCAGATTCGTGACACATCGTGTGCGAGCCCGCGGTAAATAATAAATCTTTCTAATAAATAAAACAAGGGAACGTGAGCAAGATAAAGAGCTCATGCGCGTTCGGTGCGCCCTAAACGTCATTGTGACCCGCCGACGAGTCGTTAAACGAATGTGAAAATATTTTGTGTCCCTTTTTAGGGGTCTGTAGTAAATATATGTATTTCGCTTGCCCATCAATTCATAGGTCTGGTATAATATACTCTCTGGTGATTCAATTAATTCATTTGTAACGACAACTCCATCGTTTCGGTAATAAGTTACATTTCGCATAGATTTATAATAATTCAAGCGGTCTTTTAAAATATGTTTTTACATTTATTTTAAATTTTTGTAAACATAAATTTAAAAGATTTTACAAATATTTTTGTAGGTCTTGGACATTTATTTTGTGTTGAAGGGAATTATTTAAGTAAACTCTAATATCCAATTCCCCATCATTTCCAATCCCTTTTTCTTGAACCTAATATAGCCGGCAGTGCGCTTACAGCACCTGTAGTGTTGCTTGTAATATAGGCAACGGTAGCCACACCTACCATCAAGTGGAGCGTCATCCTATCTGTCGACCTTAACATAAAAAATGGGATTGGTTCTATAAAAATACCACTAAAATTTTAATTTCGTCTGTATAATAGTTTATAGACCTAGTTCTATAGGTATTTTATTTCATTTAGGTATTCCGCATATTTAGAGATCGAAAAATAACAGACGGAACCCATTTAGAATTTTGTGAAAATTCCAATTCTGGTTTCATTGTAAAAAAAAGTTTGACCCGGGTCGATACACAACGTGGTAGGTCATTCTCAATGAGAGCTGGTTATTAATGTGTAAATATGTATTTCTCATTTACAAGGCGACACTTGTCTGGCTCGTCGAAGGGCCGACTTGCAAACCACCTAAGAAAATTATATTATTGATTCATTGCATTTGTCTTATTTTATTTTAACATGACTATTGCATTTTCAGGGTGTAAATGTAAGTGTAAATGTAATGTATGTTTTTAAAATAAATTAAGTTTATTATGTCTTGCGTTCATAAATGTTTGATTTTGTTAAGCAAATATTCTTATCACGCGGTATTAACATTTGATCTCCTTCCACGTGAACTAGGCCGAAAGTATGTAAGTATTATTTATGTATTGTAGTTTGTGTAAATTAATATTATAAACCAAATAAAAATTGAAAAAAAAGCAATTTTAAATGAAAAAATACAACAATTTAACTACTTAACAAGACTAATTAAATTTGGGATTAAAAGGCCTAAAGACGTAGAAATCGTATGAACCATGCATGAAAGACGTATAAAAAATTATTTAGACCATCTAATTAAAAATGGGTAAATGGGTTTACCCATACATTTTTGACGATCCCATTGGTCGAATGGTTCAGGTGCCTTAGTGCTCTGGAGTTCCGGGTTTGATTCCCGGCAAGATCAAGGTCGTCGAATAGGGTAACAACCCATTTGATGGTACAGTGCGCTGCCGACCATAGTAGTATTATAAACATAAGGATAGGAAAGGAGTAGGAAAATGGGCTAAGGCATCCCAAAGTCTTACATCGAAACATAACAGTTGTTATTTCACTGTGATCTTCTGAAAAGGGGTAGTTACTGACATCAAACGGGCTGCCCAAATGACAGTGAAACGCACATAAGAACTAAAGCTGTAAACATCATTTGAGATTTTGCTTAAAACTACTAATATAAAATACTAAGAAAAACACTGAATGTTCGCAAAATTCACACCCGACTTCTTAGTAAGACTTGTTGGATTTTTATACCCAATAGTTTTTTGAGACAAGAAGCTGCAGCTCGGTTTCGAAATTTTGTGGTCGATTTTACTCCAAAAAACCTTTATTTCTCCGCGTCATCCATCATAAGTCCTAACACCTACTGAACTCCCGGCGACAATTATTACGTGGTACCCTCTTCTAACTTATTAAACAAATATGGCGGCTAGCTTTTGTATCGGTAGCCACAACCCAGGAATGTAACAACCCTTGTCGTTCTAATTTAGTCCTTAATCCACCGTTTTAAAGCAGTTATGAATCCTTTTATTTTGCAGGTTATGTCACTGTTTTTTATTATTTTTCAGCGTCAACTCTAATTCGTCAGAGTGACCGAGTCACCAACGCAAATAAAGCGCTTCGTCGTGAATGTCTTGTGTAAAGATATGAATTTGTTTCCAGTTGGAGTCATGGGAACGACTTTGGAGTCATCTATGAGGGAGGCAGCGCTTGTAAGGAGCGACATTGGAAATTGTTACACGTTTTGTTATTACGACTGCGTCAGTTAGCGTGTATGAATGATCGCTGGCTCGAGTTATCTTTTTAGATGTTATAAATTAGACTGCATAATTATTGTCTACTGTTGCTATAGGTTCGCCCTTTTTCAGTTTGTGATATACTTGATATTTCTTTACATAATATAATTTGAAGTCTCTTTCGGCGTATGTACATGTCTTTATAATTGATAACTTCTCATAAACCACGGAAGTGATTTTGATACGTTCGCTGCAAATGCCGGTGCCTCTCTCATGAGTTTCTAAGGTGGTAAGAGTAGATCTAAATGAATCTTATGATTTCCGTACTAGATAAAGACTTGTGTGGAAAACTAAATGATTTTATAAGTCAAATTGTTAAATAAGACTAACTGTATGTGACTACATTGTAGATATAACTATATGCTTAAAAAATAGTAATAAATTTTCCTGAGACCGCGTTTTCTAACTGTTTCGTCCGACTGATCGGACGACCCTTCTCCTTGCGCGACTTCTTTTCAGATTTCATAGTCCACCATTTTTGTTGCTTGTATTGCCTGCCTACCTTTACCTATCTTAAAAAATATTCTTTTCAATGACAGCTCAATGAAGCTATGTTTTTTATAAATAAATTAATCAATGATGTACCAATTAGAAACTAAACATTGGTACACATATATAAAATAGCCAAAGTATTGATAGCCAAGATAAATAATATGTAACTGTGTACAATTAAACCGGTTTCATAGTAGTGGGGTGTACAATTAAAACAATTAGTGAAATTTATAATAATTTATATTTACAAACAGAGAATTCACTTCCGTTCGAGTCATAAATAATATTCACTGTACATAATATATCTAATTCTTAAATACACTAGCTTCTTTTTTACATTAACATAATACTATTAAAGCTAGCCATATTTAATGGGATTTATTTATTTAACATTTATATAAATAGTTAACAAAGAATTAAGTAAATCAGTGAAATATTATATAGAGAAGCCTCATTTAGGAGTCTTGGGTACAATGTAAAATTTTTAGAGTTAGATATTAAATCGGTAAGTCTTGCAATACTGTCTTCAATTTTTTTTTTCTAAAAGTAATTAAATAAAAACCATCTTGATAACTAGCGTTATAATTTTTTTTATCCAATATTTATTTCTTGTTTAAATTTTTAATTAGAATTAAATATTCGTATGCGGCCTAAGTACTCTTCGATTTTCTCGTTTGATGACGTCACATGTTAATTTATAGATAAGTCGCACACGTGACGTCATCCTGCGAGAAAATCAAGAAAAGCCAGTAATTAAAGCGGTGACAAACAAAGTAACGCAAGCTATTTCAGTTGAGTAGGTGAACATAAAAAAAAGTAATTTTGAAAATTTGATATTGAAAATTTATTTCATGAAGATAAAAAGTCAAATTGTAACAAATTTTAAACCTAAAGATGTCATTGCGGCTATTGATTAAATATTTGATTGTTTTTAAATATAGGAACATAACCAGTCATTTTTAAAACAATATCCAACTCAGTTTCATATTTATGTCTATATTTTCGAAAATAAAAATACAAAACATCCACTTAACTCATGTCACACAGAATAAAAATGTCCTAACTCATGACATGAGAGCCACACCACGCCACACATCACATCATACATTCATGGTTTAATTACATTCTAACTTTACTGTAAACATTAGGATATGTTTCAAAACATCATACAGACACGGAACCAGTTATCATCAATACACATTTGCTAAAAAGTACAGCATGCAAGACTTTTTTTTAAATAACTATTAAATATAATTAAATTAACAACAAAAACGTTGTTATTGTCATTCATACACAATTAATTTAAAATTACACACACTAAAAAATTTCATACAAATTTTTCAATAAATCAATTGAAAATTGGAATGGAAAATTGATACTAGATTTAATTAAATAATAGAAAAAAAGGTAAGAATAATTAAATACTACAATGACGAAATTATGTAATGACGAAAGTAATAAATAAAATTTATAACACCTTGACTAGGATAAATCGACATTACTAGGAAAATTTCAAATGTCAGATGTCAATCAATACTCGTAATAATAAATTCGATATTATTTACACAACAATAGAGGAACATAATTTAATACCATATGGCAATTTAATGGCATTGAACAGGGAGCAACGTGAAACATACAGAGTATTAATGGTCATCCTTAACAATCAGTATGAAATATTTTATTAATTATTCAATAAAATGACCCAAACGCATTTAATGTACAAAAGAATTATTATGTTTCAACATTATACTACAGCATGTTGAATCAACTGGCAGCAAAAAAAAAAAAAATGTTGCTTTATGTTGCAAGTAAAAAGTCATAAGGAAAGCACAAAAATCACTCGAAAAAAATCTAAATTTTTCATTACAGTCTGCCATGATTCAATGCAGACCTCCATTATGTACTTCAATGTAAAGTAATAGTAATACTGACGCGGTAAGACATTGAAGAGCTAGCTCTCTTTATAAAAGATTGTCTATAAAAATGTAACGAAGTCCATTTTTTCAATATATAGTCGCCATCACTTTGTTATCAACCCGACGCCTCTTTGCCGGACATCCTGTCAAAGACCTGGGCGAGGTACTCCAGGTAGTTCATAGTGTCCCTGTAGATGAGCAGACTATCGCCAAGCTTATCGCCACTGAGCAAATCCGGAATCTCCGAATTCAGCACCGGCACTATCTCTAAGTTCTTAGACAGCATAATGTCCTGCAAAAAAAAAGAAAAAGTTATAACTCTTGCTACTTTAGCATTAAAATTTGTAGTGTTCACAGTTTTTATTTCAGATAACTATTTATATAAACAATTTCAGTTATTATAATTCTTTGTGATGAGAGATGACAACCTACCTAGTTAGGGATGATATTATTTCTATATATCTGTTATTATGCCCGTGACTTCGTCTGCGTTAAAAATAAAAGATAACGCCTGACCTTTGCCAAATGTTGAATATTTAGCTTATGTACATCCTGAAATTCTATTCTAACTATTGATGATTTTTTTTTTCAAATCGCATGAATAGTTTCAAAGATTACTTCCTACATACATACAAACAAACAAATATTAGTAAATATTAGATTCATACTGTGCTAAGTTGCATAATTAATATTAGTAATATTAATAATGCGATGAGCTGATGCAAAGGTCGGTTTACATGGAGCGAAAGTTTTCAATATTAATTTTAATTAATAAAATCATAACGAATTGAAAATACTTACATAGAAAAGGCAAAGTACACCGCGAACGTCGTGTTTTGTGTTAACAACCTTTTGTTTGAGACTCTCGTCTGCTGTGAAGATACTCTGATTAAGTGCTTCTTCAGTCGCGTTTAAACCAGCCACTACCATCTTGAGGCCCTTATACATCCCCGGCAAGAATTTGTCAATGTCCTCCTATGAACAATTAAAAAGAAACATTATTAGGTTTTGTGGGTATACTAGTGGGTATAACACTTAATAATAGTTAAAACTAAGAGAGGTTGACTATTATTAAATACTAGTTGGTGCCCGCGACTTCGTTCGCGTTGAAAAATGAAAATATAACACCTGAGAAAATATATGACAACTTTATCGCTGTGATGACAGTGGCGCCGCCACAGCATCAGAAAAAGTAACAAACACCCGTCAATGCTCACAAATTTTCGCGTTTATAATATTATCAGGATTGAAGAACATTTAGTAGCTTTGTTATATTAAGCATAAGTAGGTACATGCGCACTTAGCCGTCAGGTTGCCGCGGCCAAGCATACTGGCCCCATTGTCCGACTAAAGTTAAAACATGTTGAATTAGAATGTACCATACACAGAAATACTGAAAACCGCATTAAAATCCTTACTGTAGTTTAGAGAAACTGAGACGCATTATCTAGGTACTTATAATTCGCCGATCTTCATAAGATAATGAATTGAATGGGCAATGTTTACATTGATACCTCTCGCTTTGTCGACCAAGATGTCCACGTTGCAAATACATTGTATTCTCACGTAATCGATAGGTGACCGACAACAATGAGAGCCACCGACGTTGACGATTCTTTGAAATCAATTCAAAACCACATACGGATGCACGTTTTTGGCATCAGCGAATTCGCCGCTCCGCGATTATTCATTTACCGAAACACAATCAACGCTTCACTTCACGGACGACACTTACATAATCTCGATCGATAAAATAATTTTTACGTGATCCACTTGAAATTTTTTTGTTCTTTGTTCGCAAACCGTATAATATTCGTAATAAGTTCGTAAAAGCTCTTCCTTACCGTTATCTTATCTAAGTCTTCCGTTGGCATCCTATCACTCTCATTTCCCTCTTCGAGAATTTTCAGTTGCTCCCTTGGCAGTAGCTCTTTGTGAAACCAATCGAATTTCCGAAGCCACTGGGACTCCTTCCAGAATTCTAACAGTGCGTCGAAACTCTTAAAACTATGGAGGTCCTTCTGTAACAACAAACAACAAAAATCTTATTAGTTTATTTACATAGCTCTGTCTAATAGTGGCTGAATACTATACTTTCAACAGTGGAAAACTGTTATGAAAGTTCCTCATAGCGAATAGTGAAGGCCAACTTTGAAAATAAAATTTTCCAACTCCTTACAGAAATCCACATTGAAATAACTTCATGCGTGCTGTTTTGATTCGTCCTGTGAGTAATGTCAGAGTCTGAGTCCATTCCTCCATCTCTTAATTCAACTATGGTCCTGTGGCACCGCTTATGTTATTAGAAGACGGTACCCACCTACCATCAAGTGGATCGTCAGCCTGTCTGATGACCATTAACAAATAAACATGGTGGTACCAATTTGTGAACATATTAATGAATTCGACTGGCCGTAAACAAAACGTATGAGTCAAACCAGTAATCACGCGCAGTCCCGTTGATTTCTTTGAACGATATAAATAGATTAGGTATAGTGGCGTAGATTGATATTCACGGAACCCCTCTATTGGAAGGAAGATGATGACTGGCCAGTGTCATAGTGTTTCCTATCATCACAATATATATAAGACTGAATTCGCCATCTTTTGCAGTTTTTCTGTAGTCTTTGAACGCGGGAGCGTTATTATAACCATTTCCTACCTGTAGTACACGTTTTCCTAATAAACTAAAATATTTTATTGCAAGCCCCTAGGAATACTAGCATTACTAGAGATGCGAGAAGAGACAAATAAAATAGGCAAATTAGCTCTGAAATCCCTTATAAGACAATATTTAACGTCCTTATAGGCTTAAACAAAAGTCTTATTAATGACCATCGTAACCGAATCGACCAATTACATTCTACAAATTCAAATGTCTGCAAACAGAAGCGTTCGATACTAGTGCTTATTGCGAGGGCTTAAGGTCTTAATGCTAGACACGATGGACCGCCATACACGAAGGTCGCGTGAAAGATGAGATATTGAAACTGGAAGAACGCCCGCGATGCCGTCAACACATAAAAAAATTCTATATTAAAATTTGACACTACGACAAGAGTTGTCATAAATCAATCGATTTTTTCCTTTATGGCGCACGCAATATAGATTAAAATCCCTTATCGATCTTGTGTGCTAGTAGCAGATGCAACCGCAGACGAAGTGATAGAAATTAGCCGTTTTGTTAATGGCGATATATTGGCGCAACATTGTTGTTTGACAATGCAGCTAATTAAAAATGTTACAAACCCCCTAGAAAGGTCGTAGCTATCGGAAATTGCAATATTCATATCTGTCTAATAATCTTAATAATGGCCACCAGGTCTTAAAAAACTAACAGAATAAGTATTTTAAATTTGTCTATTGTACTTAAGATATTTAAAACGTGATGATATACTTTTTTTACATAATGATAAATAAAATTATCTAATATTTATGTAAGCGTCAAAAAGTATTTTTAACGTTAATAGCTTGTAAATAATATTACCTACTATTTAACTAATTGTTTACTGACAATACTTATTAATTATTCCAGAATTAGCACAAAAAAATATATATAATTACCTATTGAATACCAATTTTAGAAATGTGTCATTAAACACAACGATATATCAATATTAGTTTTAACTAAACAACAATGATACCTACTAATATTGTAAAGTAAATAAACAAAATACTGGCAAGTCAAGGCTGAAGGCGTTATTTTATAAACATTATTTTTATTACAAGCCCTATTTTTAGAACTTAATATAAATAATTCTAAAAGGAAGACACTTTTGTCCTAGGTAAATAAAAAGAAAACTATAAAAGTAATTTTTGAATTAATATAAATATTAAATATTATAACTAATATTATAGAAAAGCATTTTATCATTAATAGGTTAAGCCAATTTCACAAATATATATTATATTGCTTGTTAGATTAAATTACCATCTAGAGTAAGTCAACGGTAATCAAAAGAATAATATTTATTCAAGTCGCAAGTATGGTTTATTTAGAGGATAAAGTATGAACTGAATTGAGACGAGAGCGCAGTTGTGAACTTATTATTAGGTAACTGTACCCTACCATTTTTAGGAATGTGCTGTCTCGCAAATTAAGTTACATATTATGTGTGAGACAATCCGTCCGATCCCGAACCCACCTAGTCAATTACTTAGTCATAATCGTAACAGGTGCTCATTGTTTCACGAATTTTATATGATTGTGTATTTATATTATACTAGTATACCGTGTGAAAACAAATCCACTTTTATATTATGGATGAAAGCTTATTGTAGGTTTAATTTAGAATAGTACTTAGTTTAGATGATATTAATAATTTGTTAATTAATGAGTTACAATTTCTGAATATATGTTTAAAGTTTGGTTCTCTCACTCAGAGCCCCAGGTTTGAACTCTGATGAAATTAAATACAAAATATAACTTTTCAATCATAGCCGCCTAGAGCAATCTAGATTGTACTGTATTACAATCTTGTATTATTTAATAAGTAACTAATTTAATAATAACTAGACTTCGAGTTCCATAGAATACTATATTAATTTACATTAATCAATACAAGTGTTAATTTATCCTGGGGGAATGCATTATTGGGATATAAAGAATTGTTTAGGAGTAAAAAATACCCAAATGTCTCAAAAACTAAGTACTTGAATTGACCTTGAACCATCAAATGATGTTTGCAATAACATTTAAGTTCATTGCATTTAACTTGAGACAGTATGAGTTTCACGCTACCTGTTATTATTATTGAAATGTGAAAATAATTACATTATATTTATGTGTTCGTGGGTGGGCAGTGAGCGCGCAGAAATTCTACGAAGTATGTAGGTAGAGCTCCAATCAGATCAGAATGCCAGAATCAGAACATCGGAAGCTTATCAAGTAAACATATGCTCACACGTGTTTATATAGCACACATACACATTGAACCAACGCAGCAGACAGCCTGTCGCCGTGTGAACAACGCTATCAAACTAAGTATGTAGTGTCTGTACCGAGTAATTCGATGTTTATACATTAACTAAAGTATGGCACGATAAGCGATGCATGCTGTACGGTACGTATGTATACACGCTTTGCCGCGGTACCTGATCGGATTACATGCGATGTACAATCGAGACCTCGCGCTGAAACGGTCCGATTCGCGATTTGGTCTAAAAGCGGAAGAAAAATGAAGACATTCCAAGTTGAAATAATTTAACACCGACCCAAGTCAAGAGTGTATGTTACGACACATTCACACGGTGGCCAGTAACGAGTCACACAGTGCAGGGTTCGTTGAATTTGTTATTGCGTTCTTAGTAACAAACCGGCCAGTTATTATTTTATACGAAACGAGCCGACCGCAGATGTGACACACCAAATATAATTTGTATATTGCCCCTTTATTACGGTCACTTTTCACTGGGTTGAAGGATTTTTAGTTTAGATAAAAAGCCTGCTAACATTTTATTTCAAACGCTTGAACCCAACCGAATGATGTTTCTTTAAGAGTTCGCTGGACTGCTTATCGGACGGATATTATTCCTATCATTCTATAGTTTATCGCTAGACTGCTGATTGGACGAATCAGATAATATTATAAGCTTTTATCGTTTTCATTTCTCTACTTAGATATTGGAAATAAATGTTTTAATCAAGATTCATTGCTACTGTAATGTCGGTGGAGAAAATTTATTTTATCTTGAAAAATTAGAATACATGATTTCTTTTTATAAAAAAATAGTTTTAGTATCTTGAATACTAACTGTCTAACGAAATCCAGATTTTAGTTTTTATGTCTTACTCATAAAAAGAGATCTATACTCCTGTTACTATCTAATGTGCTGTTTGGCTCGCATTGACAAAAGAAAAATATGAAAGAACTAATCTTTATAAGGGAGTCTGCACGCTGTATAATTGCTTACTTCTCTTAAAACAAAGACTTTGTTGACGGCCTTGAGTGTTGGTAACAATGGCAGTTCATCGCCTCCGAGTTGCGTCTAAATCGCAATAAATATGATACATTAGTAGCGAATGACCGACATTAAGGGGGAGAGACAGAAAAAAAAAATAGAGACATCGACGAGCAGGTGTGTCGCGCAATATTAATGCGCAATCAGTATTCGATGCGTACGCGCCCGTCCTGTACCTCGTTCCGGCTACTGTGTGTCGATAATGTCGTTTTACGATGGGGAGGCAGCGAACAGGACGTCGCCGTCGTTACGACCGCAGCAGACCTATTACAATGCCACCATACTTCATACGAAAACATTACGCACTATAGACTCGACACATTCTTTAAATGCACGTGCACTGTCACACTTCCATCGACCGCCGTGCACCCAATAGTCAGGGGACGTTGTCAACAACACCGGAAATGTACGGACAACACAATCCACGGCAAATATCTCATAGTAATACATTGGTAAGAGGTCATCCATAAATGATGCGAGGCGCGACGGTGACAACGCATTATTGCTCGCCGTTCGGGACCTTACTTCCGATTCGGAAATATATTCAGAGGAATGGAATGATAGAGCCATCCTATGAATCGTTGTATTAACATGCCAAATGAATGTTTCTTGTTATTCTTGGATGAGTTATCAATTTATCGAATGTAGGTTGGGTGGCATGGAACAGTAATACTCTCTTAGAGAATTCCATCAAGAAATCAAGGCGAGAATCAAGACGAGTATTATCAAGGCGAGAATATCCGAGAGACTATTGTTTGTTTTTTTGCTTGAGTAAAAAACAACAGAAGTTTTTTGCTTCTGTCATCATCTTTTACCTCTTTTATTCCTACATCCTTTCTGTATTTGTTTAATTTTGTCTATATAATATATCCTAATCCCTATTTGATTTAAAAAGTAAGAGACGTGTTAATGACCCATCAAATATATTTCATATTAGATAACTAACTCAATGTAAGGACACTGTATATATTTGAACTGCAATTTGAAACAAGTGCGAAATTATAATTAAAAGAAAGGAAATGGAAGAGGACGGATGTTTAAACGCGAAACCGGCGCCCGATGCAATCTCTTCCACGCCATCCGATTCGGTGAGAAAACTGCGTTTAAGGTGCGCACGACCTGAATCGTTAATGGGTCAAATTACCTTATAATATATATTTTTTAATATATATTTTTTTGAATGAGAACTAATGAGCGAGTGTCTGTGGAAGTTTCACAAATCGATACAATCAATAGACCCTAGAGGTATGGCGTCGACGTCCTTAGCTTTAGTTTTATTGGTATTGGCCGGCTGCAAGCTTCGTCCGTTCATTTAGGGCGACGCGGCGGGCATATCGATGCGGACGCGAGCAAATACTACGTAGGCTCGAGTCGATCGAATCAATTGATCAATGAAATTAAAGGTAGTTCGGAAACTGAATGAACAGTAAGTACTTACGAATTTGTCTTTGTATTCGGCCGCGTTCTTAGCAGCGCTTCTGGCTTGCCGTGAAACCGCTTCCGCAAGTCTAGGTGAGTATGTCGCAGGTGATTTAGTCTGTAAAAATAAAATAACGTGTTTGATATAAAAAAAAAAACATACACATGAGAATTATTTTTGTAAAACTGATTTTCTAGGTGCAAGTGACTAATGGGCGCTTCACAAAATTATAATTATGGAGAATCATTGCTGTCGACCAGGCGGGGTTATGAAGTCATTTCATTAAAAGCATTATAGTTTAGAAAATAAAATAAAATATGTTTACAAATGTTTATCTCTTCCCTTTATCAGTCATTACTGTATACATATTATACGTACTGTATAAATATTATGTCCAAGGCTGGAAAAATGCCTCTGTGCTGTTTGGACGATAGGTAGGTATTTGTTTCAGCCAACATACGAGTATCTCACATAATAATATATGTATATTACCTACGTAACACTACTGTACACAGATCTATATCCATACAGGTAGGTATCACAAGTGAGTAAAAATTGCTACTCTTTTCAGATACGAGTATGCAGGCAAGATTTAATTAAGTTTACCATAGTAATCGCAACTTAAAATATATTATAGAGAATAAATTAAGTAGGTGACATACGTTTGGTCCAGTGTAGTCGCAAGGGTTGGCCCACAGCGGGTCTTCTTGTGTGTCTGAAAAACGCCGCTGTCTTTCCATGACGCCTCGGCCCCGATGCGATGCGGGTGCGGCCCAAGTTTGTGATATAAGACTCCCGATAAGCAGCACCAGGCAAACCTTAGCGCAAACGTCGACGTGTCCTGCAACAAATCATTGTAACAGTTAATTTAACGGTGTCAATAATAATAACAATAGCACAGAATTCGATGAAGCAAGCGAACTCTTATGTGGCCATCACCTCGCGGTCATCAACCTGCTTGCAAAACTTCATCTGCTGAATTTGCTTGGTAGTCAAAATATTGCTGGCATGAATCAAGGTAAGGAGTGACTAAAAATCTTACAATATATTACAAGGGACGTTAGAATATGTGAGTAGACGCTTATTAAATTAACACAGGATTTATACAACTTTTTTTTTTTTCGTTTGGATAGTGATTTAATTAATTTTGTATTTTAATATAATAGCGCATGTACGCTTAAATAACTAAATACAAAACAATTATTGCAAAAGAACTATAAATTTGAGAGTAAACTTTTTGACCCTTTGAGCCTTTGCGGTCACTTTTGGTGACCTATTTTGAATTTATGTTATATGGGTTAAATGTGAACAATTCGATCATATTACGTTCGAAAATGAACTTAACTTTAGCCGTAATGTAGTAAAGTTTCCATAGAATCTCGTGAATGAAACTGTCGAGTGTCCTGTACCGTATGCGGCACACACGATACTATCGATTATGGTAATCGACGTACTTCCGATGAATAAATACATCGCGGCCCAGAGGTGGACAGCCTTTGCTAATTGGCCGGTGAACCTGTGTGAATCACTAATGTGGCATAATTTAACGGTTGCAAGTGCACGGATAAATATTTCTATCTTTTCTATGTATTCAAAAACTTTATTTACGATTTTCGCAAGTAATTTTGTGCAAAGAATGAATCCCCTTTTCAGCCGATAAGAAAATTTACACATCCTGTTACGAAACGGAGAAAAAAAATTCTTTTTCGTAGCTGGTTACGTAAATTCGTTAAGAAAATGTTACCAAAGGATACATTTTGGGCAGAAAATAGAAAAGATTTATTTTGCTGAAACAAAATCATCAATATTTAGCAAAGTTGATAACAATCCTATGACGCGTTCGACGAGATAATTACCCAATCGTCATTTAGTTTTTTAATACTTATGTATTTTTACTGATAAAATATTATAATTATACTGACGTATTATTTGTCCATATATTTCAAGTGTGATACAATTTTATTGTAATTTAATTATTAAACAGATGGAACAACTATGTGTTTATATAAAATACTAGCGACCCCCAGTACAGTTTTTATAAATACCAACCTTCCCCGTTTATCCCTCTTTCCATATGTGAAAACCTAATTTAATCGCTCGAGTTTTTGAAGCGTACACAAATTAAATTAACATTTTTATATATAAATATTTACTTAGACTCGCTTAACTCAATTGGGTCAAAATAACAAAATTAGGTCATCAACATAAATTCAGATCGTTCTAGTCCGGGATTATTGTTTCGTTACATTCTATTATTCTAAACGCGTTAACTATTAGTAATTCAATATAAGAAAATTGTCTATTTAACAGAGTGTACAAGGTGTTACTCATGATGGGCATATTTGTTTTTTCAGTGTTTTGACTCAATATATGACTCAGTCTCGTAATATTTGTGACTAACGATCTTTAACGCTAATGTCTCCATGAAATCTTTTGATCAATTTAAGCCGATTCTTATAATTATGTAATGAGAAAACCAGTCCGATAAAACTTTCGCTAACACAATAAATAATCTATTTAAAGATACATTTAGTAATAAATTATATGACGTCAAGTTTGCCGTGTGTGAAAATTAGCACATATACCGGTAACACGTCACTATATCTCATAGACTCTATTATGGTAACCGTTATATGGTACTGTTAAAAATGATGTAACATGTGATAATTGGAAGCTATTTTTGTTGGTATTATTTATTTTTATTTTATTTTTATTAGAGATGCGTTTGCTCTTCGCCTATGATGGAGCGAGCTCACCCAGACGATGCCTATTCACACGAATTTGATTGAATAGGTATTATTGGTTAATTATTTTATTAATTTATAGCGCTATAGTTAATTTATCGATAAGGTCATCCAAAGACTAGACAAAGTACAAATAAATAATATTAGGTATTTAGTTTTATTTTTTGGAAAATGGAAAGACATTTTTGGAATGCGAGACAAAATATCGGGACGAACGACACATAAAATCCAAATTTGTAGTGCAAAACAACATTGTTATAAATTTATTATATGTAACTTCGTTTTAAAAAGTAGAATGTGACGTCATGTTTATCATATTCTATATGTATTATACTTAATTTTATTACTCAATTGATATGAAACATCAAAAGTTGCATTGTGCAACGTTTTGTATGACGTACAACATTTTAAAGGAATGATGAAATGAGACCATTTTTTTTTATATTAATGATCATTAATGATGCTACATTCAATATACATGAAAGTTTGGCACAAGAAACACCCTAAATGCATTTAAGATTCGTCAGCAGGCAATAATGTAGAAATTAAGCAAGGACATTGTCTTTAAACATAATAGAATATCCATATTATATTACTGCGAGAGCGTGCGAAAAAACCCAAAGTCAAATTCATCAATACACTCACACACAATTAGCACAAATGTGTGCGTGAGTATAGTTTTTTTCTTTTGCTCGCGTATCTCGTTAGCGAGTTTCGCAGTGATTTTGCTCCTTGGCCCTCGGGCTGGCGGTCAAATAAAAGCAAATTATAGTTATAGGGTGCCTCGCCGCTTATTATTTAACTAGGGCCTGTGAACTGATCCGGATTATCACGCCCATGTATTTAGAGAAGGAGAGAGACGGACGATGCAAGACACCGACACGATCTCACTTCGAAGACAAATTGGAAAATCTTATATATTTAAATTTCATAAAGGAGAATGCCCAAAATGTATTGATACTTTTCCCACTTAAAAAATTCAACGTCCAGTAAAGTTATTTGGTGTTCTGAATAGAAAATTATAAAACCTTTTTGACTAAATAGGAAGAGATTTGAACTATCGAGCGATTGAATCTTAAGATATTTTAAAAAAGAAAAAGTTTAAAAAATACGAAATTAATCTTGTCACTTGGTCGGAATTATAAAGTTTGAGGATATCTATGAGATAAGAGAGAGGTTTAATCATCATCAATTTATAAATTTATGGTAAATATCAAAATGTAACAATTAGAGGCATTTAAAAAATGAGGGATAATATGTTCGTTGGGCCATTATAAACTAATAAATTAATTGTTTATTAAAAAAATATAATAATAATTAGTTGTCAATTAACTAGGCCAGATATTGTGCTTTATTGGCCCCTAATGGACAAATAATGTAACTCTTTTAAAAATGTTATAAATTTGTTTGTATAAATACCTAAATATTATAAAAATATAATTAAGCGAAATACAAGATTTGCACCAAACACTAAGAGATTTCAATGCAAGAATTTTTATGATAAAACTAACTGGTGACCGCGAGTTGGAAACTAGTAGGAGTTATAATAACTAGTTCTTTTATAATATAGTAGGATAAAATATATAAATTTTTATCACATAAAAAAATAAGGAATATAGCATAGACACAAACAGCCGGCGGGAACTTTATTACTCTCCAATAGCAAATAATTGTCACTGGCACCAAAGAGAAGAGCACTTAGGGCTTATTCCAGACAGACTTATGACATCGTATAAAAAAAATCAGATAATTTAATCACTCTGCGATTAACGTTGACCGGGTACTAACTAGGCACTATATGGGACTTTATTGCCCTCTAAATTGACACAATAATAATCTTGTTAACGATTACAAATACACACGAGACCGCAGCCGATGTGGAGTCGGTAACGATAGTGTCAAAAGGAAGGTCCAACATACAACACGCGTTAAACACACGATCATAAGATTTTATTAGTGTGCCGGTCAAAAGCAACCGCGAGACTGCCGTCAAAAGTTCACCAAAAAAAAAAAAAGCTACAGGTCAGCTCGTAAAAGGCATAGAGTCACCTTAACACAGTTGAAATCATTTTAATATTATTTAAATTTGACACCAACATATTTATGAAACTCTACTAAATAAAATTCTAACAGAGAATTTTTTTGTGCGCTCATTACTCGCTCTTAATTAAAATAATAAATTGTAATTATACAAAAGTAAAACGCGCGAACGATTCAGAAGAAGAAAAAAAAAAGAAAAGCGCATTTTATACAAATGGGCACTAATTACTGACTTGTATTTTATTAATTTGTTTACAAGCATCTCGTATTACAAAGAATAAGAGATGTATGCACACACAATGTGGAGACTCGATCGGATTCCTTAGCCCATTGAAGAACTGACCGGGCGACCATAAAAAAAAACTGTAGATACCTACACGTAATACATGGGTTTATAAGGGTTCATAAAAACACGCGAGACCGCGGCGGAGGTCGGCCCGACTACCCGAGAAACAAAGAGTTCGTTTATTTTTTAACAGCTCGCCCGTACACAAAAGGAGGCATCGCGGCACCAAAAACGAACCAAACGAGAGCATCTTGTTAACCTTTTTAAAAAGAAACCACGCGACCGCTAACTAGAAATTCGGACCGAAAACCGAGAAAAGTTCGCGCCATTCAAAATAACCCTTTAACACATTCGCATCAACGCCCCGGCGCCAATACAAACCATTGCGTAAATGAATTTTAGCAGGTCGATGATACAATTTTTTTGTTTTTGGTGAATTCATCATTTTTAAAAATACAATGCTACGCTATATAGATAGTGACACAAATGCTATCCCAATCTTCCTTAGGCTTATTGTCTTCAAATACTAATATATTTATTGATTGCAAAGATGTATCCTTAAATTTTCTTTTGAGTCTTAGGAATATTTTGTTACTTACTTTAATTTATAGTAAATGAGTTTAGCGTCAATTTTTGCGGATTTTCATTAAAACTTAAGAGGACTTTATCCGCTAAGGCGCGCCGCCTCACCGCGTGAGAATTACTATTACTTATTGGATAATATTATTATGGCTATCAATAGGCAACTCAGCGCACGCTCTATGTACACACAGCACTAGTTATTAATAGTTTTCTTTATAATACTAATACCAATATATCGTAGCACGGAGTTTATTTAACAAAAAATAATTATTAAATTAAATTAAAAGTCCGTTTCTGTATCATTTTAAAACTAATTTATGTGATGGAAAACAAACTTATCACAAGCCTAGATATCCTGTTCTATAAAATATTTGAAACTTTAATAAATTTATACAGGGCTACTAGTTAAAAAATTACTCGTAGCCACGATTACATGAAATGATCTAGAACTATCTAGACTTTGAATCACTAAATACTTTGATTTTATCTATACATATAAAGTAGAAAGTTTGTAGGACTTTTTATGTTTAATAATGTTTTAAGCTTTACTTGTTTCAACTGACAGTGCTGCAGAAAACGTCCACGTATCTTTTTATAGAGGGCTATACAATTAGAAGCAGGCTAAACACACGACGTTAACCGAAATTTAAGGGCGGCGAAGCCGCTAGGGACACAAATATATAATTTCCGTGTTACATGTCGGATGTGCGGTATCGTTTTTAGTTCGTGTGCATCTCGAGAGGACTGAGCTAGGTCATTAACGGTACAACTTGTATATAGCTAATACCCATCCGCGTGACATTACATAGAAAAAGCGTCAAGTTTATCCATAATAGTGGTTTAATTTGAGTCGGTTCATCATTTTGTTAGTAGCGGCTAACAACCGATGCGCTCGTAAAATTTGACTGCACATAATAAGAGCGATTATCAAGTGGGGACGCGCGTGGCGGCTCGGAGGCTTCACAGGCAACATATGCGGTGATATCACGATACCACACTCTTCATTAACTGAAAACACTCTAAATGGTAATGGCGTGTACGCAAACCGACCATGTCCTCTTTCATTAATGTAATAACCATTTTTAAAATAAACTTAATAAGATGCGTTCACAAATAGCAAACAACGCGTTAATCAATTTCTGTTAGAAAGATTTCAAGTTTCAATCTGAAAATACAATCTGTAACTTAATGTTGCACGAGCAAATAAAATTTCATTTTATAACTTATTCACTGGATGTAGGTACCAATGTACGAAAATTAGCGACAGTTTTTAACAAATAAATAGTTGAATAGTTCAAAGTCATTTCTGGGGAGATTAGACTTGAATATGAATATGCGAATGCATTTTTCGCACTACATTGACTTACTTTGAGCACTATCTACAGTTATTATTTGACGCGATTAGATTCATCTTTTACACGTGTGTGTGAAAAAATATATCATTTTTTTTTTTAAATAATCTAATGTATTTGTAGAAATTACTAAGTATTATATTTTATATACATAAATATGTACACAGTGTTTATTGTGTTTTCGATTACAAACATGAATTAGAAATAACAATGGCTTGCTCCAAATGTGAAGAACAACATAGTAAGGAAACCTAGTTACAAGTACACATATGAAGAATTCGAGTGACTTCAGGACATTTATTATCCTGCTAATATAAGGGTGGTTGAGGTTTGCAGTCAGCTTTGTCACATTATATATTATTTATAACACAGACTGATACAGATAAAGTAAATCATTTTCATTACATTGACAATGTTTTGTCTTCTCAAAACAAGTACTGAAGTACTGAAATAGCGACGTTGTAAAGACGTCGCCATTTCAGTACTTCAGCTCGTGCTTAGCGAAATTACACGTCCTTGTCCGCAGTGTATCAGTGTCCCGCACTGATATAACTGTTTATAATTAATGTGGTTTATTAAACGCTGTACACATAGGTACACAGCATTTTATGCGACAATGTTGCTAATGAGTCTGTGGACCGTGTACCTAATTATGCGGACATAGTTCATGAAATTGAGCCATTGCTTTAACGGTTACCGTAAAAAATGAATGTCTTAATGCATTTTTTCATTGAGTTCATTTTTAAGATTAAGTTAATTTTACTGAGTATAGATTAAACTGACATTTTGAATGTGACTTCATTATTGAAATTTCAGAAATCTAATAACTGTATATACATATTTTAAAGACAATAAAAATGTTTAAACAAATGTTTAACTTTAAACAGTGATAAGCTTGCACGAGCGCCCGAATGTATGAGCATTACTTTTTCAATATTTAATTTTGTTATGTGTAAGATGTAACAGATAATAATCATTATGAGAACTGATGTGACAATTAATTGAAGTTTACTTACTTAGCAGTTAGTTATAACTTAATAATTAATTAAACATTGAAAGAAAAACAAATCAGATTTTTTTATGTTATGGTCGGCAGACTCTATCCACTTGATGGTAGGTGGCCACCGCCGCCTATAACACAAGCAACGTCGCAGGTGCTGCAAATGCGCTCGCGACTACAGTAGGATTAAGGATAAGGGATTGGGAAGGGATAGGGAAATGGGCTCTGGCATCCGTTACTCATCGACACAACTTCTGTAAGGGGGTGATTACTGCCTCCAGACTAAATTAGAAATACAGTGTGCCCTGCCACTACAATTTAAATTAAATTTTAATTAATTAATTTAAATTTAATATGCAATGGAAAGGGGTTCACGTAGAGATATGGTGTTTTTCTCGCATGACATTTAAATCATTTCTTGTCCGTATATAGAGAGTGGCTCAGCGATACTGGGCAATTACGAAATGACCCCCGCGCGGTGTAACTGTATGTGTCTCTTTAAAGGATAGAAACATTTAGTAAGATATGTCATTCTTGTAACAGTACGCCAGTTTAATTACAGTTTAAGACTAGTTAGTTGGTTCTGATCGCCGTGTTTAACATTGTAGAGGCGAGACCGTGCCTAGTTTTTGCGTGTAATGAAATTGTAATCTCGATAGCTAAGCGGCGAGCGAGAGAAACGATTAGGCCGGATTCATATTGCAGTGTCGTGTCGTGTCGTGACATTCTTCCGTCGGTGTCTACGTGCAAATTATGAATATGTCACGTCATGGCACGACACTGGAAAAGAATTAGCACTGCTTTTATATAAAAATAACAATATCTACAATTTATCCGATGATGCATGTTTCTTTTTGTTAAGGTCGACAGACAGGCTGACGGTGAGACGGTCCAATTGATGGTAGGTGGCTACCGTCGCCTATAACACAAACAACGCTACATGTGCTGCAAGTGAGCTGCCTACCATAGTACGATTAAGGATAAGAAATATACAAGGGATAGGGTAATGAGCTCTGGCAACCCTTACTCACTCACCGGAACACAACAGCACACATGCTGTTATTTCTCGGTGGTCGGTTACAGATGTAAGGGGCTGGTTACTGGCGCCAGGTTGGCTGCGCAAATGCCCTGCTACTGCCGTAAGACATGGCAAAATAACATGCATATAAACAACTAAATAATATGCACGTCATACAAACTATGTTAATCACATTTACCTTTTAATGCATAGCGTCATATAAAAGAAAGTTTAACGTCGATAACGCCTCGATAACTTTATGACGTGTCATGATACGACACGAGACTGTGCTCATAATATGAATCCAGATTTATTCCGAGTCGCTGATGCTTCGAATAGACAATAATACTTCGACCCAACACCGGATATTTAGTTTATAAATAAACAATGTCGGAGGCTAATATCGTTATGACGTTTATCACGATGGGAGAGATTTATTAATATTAAGTATAATCGATGCTTGATTGTTATTGTTAACACTTTGCTAATATTAATGTAGAATCTACTACATTTCATAAGTAATTTATTTCAATAAAAATAGATTTTAATTGGATATTTAAAAGAAAAAACTAAAATGTATTTGATTAGCTATGAGTATGACATATATAACATTTGTACATTAGGAAAAGACTAACATATTGTTTCCATTTTTTAAATATATTGTTATGACCTTATAACAAGTCTTAATCTAAGCTTAAAAACAACATTGATTAAGAGGAAAATTAAAAAAAAATTAAAAACAAATACCGCACGTGACTATTTACTGAATAATTTAAAGAGAGCAAATAAAATATTTGCCAGGAAAAAAATAATAATATTCACAATTATTATTATTTAGTTTAAGAATTATATTATTTAAGAATATAGAAAAAGAAGAAATACGATTATAATATTAGAGAATAGAGAGTATATACCTATCAGTCTCTTTAAATAAAGTTAACTTAATATCTATTGAAACAAATTAAATTGGTGAAATAAAAATTACAAAAAAAATTTTTTTCGAAACAATAAGTTATTAAATACGTTATATTTAATATAAGTTATATTAAAATATAATCTATTACAGTTAGTATGGAAAGTTTGGTTTCATTCAAAATGTTACAAACAAATCAAAAAACATCATAATAACAAAAATATTTAATAAAATAATATAGAGCTTTAATAATGTTTTAATATAAAACCTTATTTTTAGTACCTACTTAGATATTAAAGTTGTTTCCATATATTTATTTTAATAAAACTTTATCAAATTATGTACCAATATAATCTAAATAATAAACAATAAATAATCGATTATATTAAGTGTCTGTTATAAAAATAATATTATGCTACTACTTCCAACTTAATTAAAAAAAAAAAACAGTAAGTTACATAAATAGTTGCTTTAAATGACTTAGAAAAAAAAATTAATGTTATTATTGTATTAAAAAAAAATAGAAAAATGTAATTGTCAATCACTTTAATTTATTACAAAATTAAAAAAAAAGATTATTTTCTATTAAAAAAAGATTATCGCGGACGAGTTATTTAAAAAAAATTTAAATCAAAAAAGTCCTTAAAAAAAAAAAGAAATACTCACTGCTCCTTGACGCTTTCTGGTTGTGTTTCTTCATTTGGCCGGTGAGTTTAGAAGTGTTCATACGAGCATCTTTATCACTGACACAATCACTGTAATGTCTACTTAATCTGTTCCTAATGCAATATTTACAACGAACTATGTGGGATTCGGGACTCTGTGCGGCGGCCGAATCCAAAGTCTTTTCGCTAAAACAGCAACCCTCCCTCATATTGGTTCTAACTATCACAGTACCCATAAATCTATTGACAGCGCACGCCGGGATGTTACTGTACTCCATAGTAGCCGGGTATCGTTGATAGCATCCCCCAAATAAATTGTACGGTGTCGCACGCGTCGTGTCGAATGACTGACTAAATGAATTTGTGTGTGGACGCTCATGATAAACCCTAGTGTACACTTAGCACGTGGGGCTTAGCAGTGGGGACGCACAGTGACGAATAGCCGGTGGGGCTCTCCCGCGTAATCGTCTCTCCGCCAATAACGTTAGGAGAAATTGAGGGCGGGGTCCCGATCCCACCCAGTAACAACTACCTTTATGTACCCGGTGGAGCCCGCAAAGCAAGGGATGAACACGGCGTTAAGAAAATTTTCCATACGACATTCTATTCCTCGAAGATTATTTGCATCCTGGTTCGTTACTTATATTTTAAAATTAATATTTTAGTGATTTAAATAATTAAAAAAATAAAAATAAAATTAAGTTTTCATAGCTTTTATAAAAACTTTAATTTAAAGTTTTATAATAGATAACAAATCTAATTTAAACTTACAAATATAAATATGTGTGTCCATTTCAGTGTCGCAAAGAAACTTTTTTTATTCATGAAACTTTTAATGTGGGCATAATATTCGTTTACAATAATTATACCTGAACTAAATATTATAGATGTCACACTTTTTTTTAACATTTTTTAATACTTTTTTTTAATTATTTATTTTTTGTGTAGGCTAACTGCCATTTAAAGTCAACGGTAACATTAAAAAGAAAATAATAAAAAAAAATCGCCTATCGAAGGATGGAGTACCTAAACCGAGTGGCAGTACATAATTTAATAAAACATAAAATTATTTCTAAAAGTAACTAATCAACACTTACTTGCAGTTGGTGAAAGAGGCCCTTAGTCACATAGAGTTAATCAGATAAATTATCAAGTAAGTACTTTAGATACTTTTTAAAACTTAAGAATACTTATTGAAGAACTAAAATAAAATACTTTAGTATGTTCTAATAATATAATTAAAATTACGTTTATTTAGATAAAAGTAATTATTTTCGTCTAACTTTGTCTGCTAGGTCTATAAACTCCCATATCCGGGAAAGTATTAAGTAAATTAAGTACTTAGTCGGCAATAAGCAGTAACTATTCTTATCTTACTTTTTTAATCAAATAAGTATGTTAAAAAATCAAATTTAAATTTAAGATGTTTATTCGATATAGGTAAGCAAAAACTTTTAGATCTTTGTTCAAGATTTCTCATCTCAAAAACGGAAAAACCCGTTGAGTCAAACGCTTATAAGTAATTAGAGAAAGTAGTACTTTAATCATCAGTTTTACGTCATTGTCGTGACTAGCTCAAGGCCCGCAACATGTATGACGTAGCAAATCTTATAAATAAAAACCATATCTTTAAAACAGTACCGATTCGGTTGCATTTCGTGCATTCATTGAAATTCTAAAACTCTATAAAGCCACAAACAGACATTTCCAAGAAATATTTCTCAGAAGTCTTATCCCGCCTGACAACCGTAACCCTAGCAAATAACCACCATAAAATAGAAGCACGTTTACTGTTGCCTTTCGTAGTGAGAGTAAAGGATGCCCGAGTTCGCTGTCCTATTCCTATATGAACCCTTATCCCTTATCCCATCATGGACTATAGCTTACATAAATCCCCCTTACTGTTGCTCATGTATTATTAATGTGTGACTATGTAATGTACCACCAAGTAGGATGTTAAACCGCAGTGTATTTTTTATGACGTTTAATACAAAGGAGTACTCTGTTTTTTTTTTGCCAAAAATAAGCCAGAAGTTTATTACGGATTGTTGTAAACTCTAAATTCGTTACTACCTGTTTGTTAAAATTTTATTGTCATTTTTGTACACATAGCAAAACAAAAACTATACTACAATTGAAAGTTTGACAAAAACGAAAGGATTTACAAGCAGTTAAGGTGTTAGGTAACCCCAATCAATACGTTTCGATTGCTGGCTACGTAAACTGCGCAAATGAACATTTCAGCGAGGTTTGATGTGACGTGCTTTGAGGTTTGCTCAAAACTGCACTGTTACGGGCATGTAAATGTGAGGCGAAAGTTACTTACCGTATTCTTCAACTAGCGGTGCAAAGAAAAATATAAGACAAATGAAGCTGAGGGAGGAGAAAGATATCTCGGTTGAAGAATTTAATAGTTTGTCACTTGCACCTGTGGCTTTGCTTGTGTTATAGGCGACGGTAGCCACCTACCATCAAGTGGATCGTCAGCTTGTCTGCCGACAATTAGTGTGATAATCACTTATCAATTGAGCGTAATACTTATCTCAAATTCAAATGGATAATATAATCGAAAAATCAAATACTATTTTCCAAATAATGGACAATAGTGTATGTGTGATCGCTCCTTAACATATATTAAAAATCGATATAAAATCAACCATAAATAGGATCAGATCAAATGATCAGATACAAGTTTAACTAATCCAGAAACTAGTTTTTTTTTTTTTTTTTTTTTAATAATTTCATGCATTTTGAGAATTTGAGTTGTATAACGCAGCTTTTATCTCAATGGTAGCGATCCCAATATCAGACATCATTTAATTCCTCTCGGCTTCCATATTGATTCATAGAGAAGTATATGTTTTTTATTTGCATAAATGATGCATAAATATGGACTTAATTTTAAATGCATCTATCAATCTATCTAACGACAATGTTTGGGTAATTATCATGGCGTTTGTTTTCAATGTAATCTGTTTACATAGAGCAAGGCCGTTTGGCAAATATTAAAATTTCTCCAGCAACATTTCAGATTGAGTCACACGAATACCTAACATTTTACAATTAGTCACGACAGGAATTCACTTGACTCAGAAGTATTTTGTAAACTAAAAAGTTATTCTATCGGCTGATACGAGTATTCTAAATTTAATATCGAACACATTCTTTTAAAGTTTTGTTTCGGTCTTTTTTTTAAAGCAATCGACGAATACAATTAAAATTTTTCTATTAACATAATCCAAAACAAACTTTTTTATATAATTAGTTAGCTTATAAAATTACGCTAATATTATAAAAAATGACATACTCATACTACATAAAAAATGTACACAAAAAATTGATAAACCCATGAACTTCAATAAATAATTCAATTAAAGAACTTTCCCTGTCCAATCATCATATTATTATGATGGAAGGACTACTTGATGATACTGTACAGTTTTTAGTGTTCTGCGAATAGTTTTACAAAAGACCACCATGACCACCATGCTGTTGCATGTGCGCTGTTGTATTTCGGTGTATGAGTAAGGGCTGCCAGAGCCCATTTCTCTATCCTTTCCTAATCCCTTATCCTTAATCCTATTATGGTCGGCAGCGCACTTGCAACGCCTTCGCGTAGCTTGGGCTATAGGCGACAGTATCCATCGACCATCAAGTGGACCGTCAGTCTACTCTGACAGTTCAAATTGACATAAAAAAAAATGATATGCACGTATTGCAAATTGTACACAACTTATTCTTTGGCCAAACATATTACGTATACTTGCGGTGAGCAAGAGATTTTATTATCAAAGATATTAAACACATTAACCGGATGCATTGTGTCAGGCTTCAGTTCTATGAATGAATATCGTACCATAGTAGTCCACCTGCATTAAATGTTGGGAATATCCTGTCGATAACATAAAATTTAATAAGCAAAATAATCTCCTATCGCACAAGAATAAAGTACATTTCCATTGAAACGAAACTCGCAGTCGTCACACAGTCTAGTTAGACTCATTAGCGGAACGCTGACACAAGGAATGCAATACTACCAAGCAAACACTTCACATGAATTTTATTACACGTGTGAAATAAATAATTTATACCTGCGATGATTTTAGATTACGAATAAGAATAATGTTTCACTATATATAGGTATAGTTTGTGTAACAATCCTATAGGATTATTTTTTTAAAATTTTAATAGTAGTTAAGGTTCATGCTTTTTATGTTAAGGTCGGCAGACAGGATGACGATCAACTTTTTTTTTTAATTTTTCCCGTAAGGGTTACCCCACCCCCACGGGCCGTATATATCAATTTTACAATTTCTGAATTTAAAACTAGGTTTACAATGAATTGTAAACCTCACTCGTGCACTCACCGAGCACACATGCTGTTATTCCACGGTGATCTTTACCACCGTGAATAATGGTGCACGAGATAGTTTTGGCTTAACAAACAGAAGACAGATTTTTAATTATCTAGGACCTAGATTCTAGGTCAACACTTTATGATATTTAAACTAAAAATCTTTGTGAAATAAAATATTATACTAAAGTTATAATATGAATCTAAGAGGAAATATTATATCAAAGCTTATAATAGAGTTTTCTTAACTTACGCCCGTCGTACCCCGAGATGGCCGAGATTCCGACAGGATGCGTGGCCCTCCCCGCGCTTGACAGCCTTGGCGGGTCGCGAAAATCGTATGACATCGTTCCCGTGACTCCACCTATCTACGGCCACGCTAGAATGTCTTAGAGTTTTAGCCTTTAGGATTCCGGCATAACCCCGCAGCGCTCCCTATGCTGCCATATTCATGAGGATTTCCCAACTCCACATTATTCTTAAACTCTTATTGTATTAGGTTTGCACTTGCATTTCTACTTTATGGCACCTTTTTAGTACCTTAAAACACACTAAAATTACCTCTTATCTTTTGTCCTGTTTGACAACATTTTCGTATCTATAATATAATGTGTCAGCGGATACAAAAATCAAGATTCACTCAGTTGAAATACCCGTATTTGGTCAACGCTTTTAGTCAGAATCAATACAAAATCGGTACCGTCAGACGTCACACCACACCTCTTCACTTGTCATAGTTCGTCATATAAAACGTCATACATATACCTTATGAGTTTGCTTAGACCTACGTAATGTACATATCTTCATAATATTGACAAAGTCTTAAAAGGTACCTTTACGCGCTTATCTTAATATATGTAATGAGCTATTTTTACATATTTCGTAAGCTATTTTTTCTGTAGTAACTTAAAAAGGCAGTTATTTTGGAATTATTTCAAATAGTTCCAGTGTTAAAAACTGCTAGATTGCAATTTACTATAAGAAATTTTAAATTTCATTAAGTAACAAGTTGTGTAAAAGTTTGAAAATCATTTTCAACTTTAGCTACATTCAAATAAAATTTTGAGATTTCCGTCAAAATCAAAATCCAAACCTATGCCTGTTTGGATTAGGTGAAATCTCACGAATTGGTTCCCCAATCACCAAATGACTGTTACACTTACTTATATGCCGTTATTTTAATGAGGTCTTCTTGAAGAGGGTGGTAGAAGAATGTGGTATTCGACTTACCAGCTCAAATCAGCCCAATCCAAACTACAAGTAAATAATGCAATGTGTCATGCCTATACAATTCTACGATTACGAAAAGCGAATAAGTATAAGCGAATCGCTTTGGCTTGTTTAAGGTAACAGAAATCCGCCGTTAGATAAATCTATACTAATATAATATAATGCTGAAGAATTTGTTTGTTTGGTTGAACGCGTTAATCTCAGGAACTGCTGGTTAGAATTGAAAAATTCTTTTTGTGTTGGATAGTCCATTTATCGAGTAAGGCTTTAGGCTATATAACATCACGCTTATGTATATATATATATATATATAATTTTAGTTTAATTTTTATTTGCGTCAACTCTAGCGCCATCTGTCAGTAAATAGTGACATTAAATATATACTGGCAGACTGCAGTGACAATAAAAACTTATTTTGACAATAAATTTGTATTTAAGCTTTATAGGTTATGTTATGTTATGTTAATTATGTTTATGTTAATTAGTTTAGGGGATGATGGGGCTGACATACCTTTCTAAGGTGAAACCCCCAAAATACAAAAAGATAATAAAAAATAAATAAAAAAAATTGTTTTTGGGATATCTCATCGTAAAATAATTACTCTTCAACGCGAACCAAGTCGCGGGCACCAGCTTGTGTATAATAAGCTTTGTAATTATTACAAAGCAAACCTAAACAATTATATCACAGATTGATAGAAATAGCAAAGCCTTCACCTTTAACTGGCTTCCGTTCCTGAAGGGTAACATAAGAGGACGTACGGTATTATTATAAGAGATCCAGGCAACAAAGGATATAACGTCTGTACGCCTCGATAAGGTCTCGATTTACTCTCATATTTATAATATTAATATAGTTTGGATCTATTTCATTTTTTAAGTTTTCACAAATTCTGTATATTTTAAGGCTGGACCTATCTTTAATAATCTTAGGATATGTACGTACTACGCAGACATACAAAAAGTCGGCCACCCTGACGGTAAACAGGTTTGGTCCGATTGAATGGAGCACGGTACCTGCTGTGCAACACTTCATTTGAACTACAACGGACAGAGACGTCATTTATAGGTGCTGAGTACTAGTGTCTCTATGAATTACTTGTCACTGAAAACCACTTTTTATTAAACTTCCAAGCCAGGCTTGTTAGCTATCATACATGATATGTAGGTGAGAGAGTTAACAAATCAAGTTTACTATTAATTACTTTCGTTGCTCACAGACATTCGATATAAGGCCTAAGGTTAGGCCTTAGGCCTTATTCTAATTTTTGGAGCCTAAGGCCTATGGCCAAAAATTAGAAATAAATTTTAAAAAATCAGAAATAATAACAATCTACAAAACGGTTCAACCGAAGGAATATTTATTACAGAAATTACAAATAAATCAACAGTAGCAACTGTTATCAAAATTAGGTAAATTGGTTACTATGACATATTTATTTTAAAATATTTTTGACCACCGACGCCCGACGCACAAAATGAGGTTTATATATTTGACCTGTGTTTCTGTGTATCTATGTATCCGTCTGTGGCATCGTCTTCCCCTGTCTGCCGATCTTTATATATATATATATAAAATTACAATCTTGGTAAATAAAATTATATTTAAATTCTGCTTTGGATTAGCCGGTGTCGGTACACGATAAACTCTTTTGTTCTGCAACAACAAAGGCCAAATACCTTTTAATTCTAACGAATTAGGGATGAAACGAATAAATCGAAGAAGACAATGCGAGTACAAATCCCTTTTTATTTGAATTATTAAAACTAAGAAACTATTTTGGCTTCTATTAACTTGTCACGTTAACAGTTAACACATAGATAAACCAACTTTCACTACGTTATTTATATTACGCAATAAACATTTTTATTGTCCTCTTATATTTGTTGTTTGACGCTCCAAATACGTTTGTACCCTAACGGTAGCCAAACATCGCTTTTAAGAGGTCCACAAAGGACCAAAAACGAGACGCGACTTTAAAAATTTCACTAACGCATTGTTTAATGGTTCACTTGTCTTCGGTCGACTGTGTATAGACGACTCACAAAGCAGGACAAAACAGTAACGCAAAACAATCAAAGCGCGTTACAATAAGATGCAACCGTGAAATTCCTTTTAGAAATGGCACCAGCAGCGGTCGCATCATTGACTGTTGTTTGATAAATTACTACGCCAATAGAACGCCCTCTTGACAGCGACTGATACAACTGTATAGAACTGTATCTAATGTAATAGAAACTCCACAAAAAAAATTAGAACACACGAGAATTACACTTTTATTGAAAATTATTTCGAAAACAACTTATTGCGCGCATATGAATTCTACGTTGTTTGATAAGTTAATGTCAGTTTTATTATACTTCTCATTTGTACGTAGTACTTTAAAATTTGGAAGTATAATATGGAACCCACAATACGAGAAGCATATAGCTAGAATTGAAAAAAAAAAACATAATAAATTCCTAAAATCATTAGATTATAAAACAGGAAATATATTCAGTGACTATAAAACAAGCGCTACAAGACACAAACTACATTCTTTAAAGGATAGGCGATCTTATATTGATGCAATCTTCTTATATAAAATAATAAATAATCACATCGATACTTCTTCACTTTTAGAATGTATTCACTTCAATGTACCAAAATTCAGAACAAGATCAAGTGATACATTTCATTATCCCTATTATAGAACTAATCATTGTAAAAATTCCTTCTTTCATCGTTCTAAGTATCACTACAATAAGATTCTGAATAATATTGACATATTTTCTAACAATTTGAATTCTTATAAAAAGAAAATTGGCGAATAACTCGCACAATTCACTGCTTTGTTCTATAAGCACGAACACTATTCTATATGTACATTTGTACGTTGTTTCGAACACTATGCTATTCTATATGAACATTGTAGGCTGTCCCGAACAGTTCTAATGTCAAAAACAAAAAACCATAATTTCCAGGCTTGCGAGCGTTAACTTGTATGACGATTCATATAAACGTTGAAGGTCAAAAGTCAATGTCACTTGCCTTAGTGAATCCCTTAAGAATCAAAATGTATACAATTCCTTAGCTGTATCTTTTCCTTCAAAGACAAGTGACGACATGTAACCGAAAAAATATTTGCACTATTCAAAATTCGACTTAATTATATATTTCAAAGATGAAAAAAAAAAAAATCATACTACGAAAGAGGTAAAAGAGAAAGTTTGAACGTAATTATTGTTTCGTTACGGGGGTAGCTATTTGTCTCCGTTCCTCTATTCTCGGTAATAAAAATTTAAACTGTCCAAAACGGACCGACAATGTTCACGTTATTGTGGCAATCTACACAATAACATGAAGAGAACTATTATTATTATTATTTTCTGTTATTTCGTGCAAACGAATTGTAAATTTTAACTGTTCCTATAATATACTACTTATCCGGTCGTAATAGGTGAAAGAAATGGGTTTATAAAGTTGTTGCAAAAAGAAAGGTTGGGCAAGAGACTTTGAAACTTCAATCTGTGATTTAATATATTTAAATACGGGACAGAATACTATGCAATTAATTATGATTTTTTTTACTATTATTATTGTAATTTGAATTACACATTTAGCCATGATACAAGAGTGCGTTAAGTTGGTAATTTCAGTTGAGATACGAGTAATGTTGCAAGCAGAGCTACGAGAATATTCGTTTGGCGATGAAGGCATCATGAAAGACTAAAACTGAATAATTAAAATTATAAAATAACCCCCAATTTTCTACAGAGCCCAAACAGGGTATATCCGCTGTAAGTTGCTTAGAAGTTGGGTGTCCAGCAGACTACACGATGCTGCAACATCAGGTCAAGGTTACCATGTCATGGAAATACCACTGAAGTAACAGTACACCAAATTTCAAATCAATCGAACCTCTGGAAGTTAGGTAGATCCTTGTGTTATTTTTAAAATGAACCGGTGATCTTTGATCTCCTGAACATATCTTCATAAGTATAGCAATGGACCGTCTCGATCATATCAGCTTCCAAACGAAAAAAACTGGATTCAAATCAGTCCATACTTTTGGGAGCTATGATGCCACAGACAGACACAGAGGTCAAACCTATAACTCTCCTCTATGTGGGTCGGGCGTTAAAAAAAGATGCAGATAACACCAAAATTAGGATATAGAGTTATTGCATCGGTCTCAAGTAACGTAGGTATGTAATTATAGTAACATCGCATAACAAAAAGGATCAAGGAAAAAGAGAAACTAGATCTGTTACGCGCTTTATATAATTCCATTCAATGACGCTCGTATACTAGTGTATCCACAGTTCCTGCACAGTGAACCACTTTTGTCCATACAAGTTATACAATGTTTTAAAGGTGTGCTGCTCGTATCATGTTGCAATCGCTAATTACATGACCATTTACATGAATAATTCAATGTATATATACACATTATAAGACTTTTAAGCTTTCTATATCAATGAGGATTGTGTTATCCTTTCCTTACATAGTATATAAATTGAAGTCTCTTTCCGCATGTGTGTCTGTATATCCGCTAACTTCTCTTAAACCACGCTACGGATTTTATTGCGGTTATTTTTCGTAGGTTTATACTTAAAAATGTGATTATTTTAGCTCTACCTTATTTTAGCTTTAGCGGTGTTATAACTTTGTCTATTTATTTTCAGATTCGATTTCTTGTAAGAATCGAGTTCATTTACGAAGAAATTTGAATAAATTTATTACATTAATTTCTCTAAATTTATGATATTAGCAAAAACGAAGTTTTTATTCCAATTTGGCTCTAATGTTTATATTTATCTCATAAAACTCATAAACCATGACTACATCACGATTTAACTAATCAATGTACAAGTTAAACAAAGTGAATAATCTGTAATAATTATGATTGACGAAGTTTAAAATAGACGAGCCAGGTACTATAAGATGACTCATTCAAGTAGACCGGAATATTATCTGTCGTTTTACGATTACAACATACGTTTCAAGCGTATCTCACATTGTGATTGTTCCATATATTTGTTTCACTTACATTGCTGGTTGGAAAAGGAAACTTCAATATGCATTTACGAGACTAACAACCAATGTAAGGCGTGATAGCGGAAAGCAGAAGTTATTTCGCATTTCATGACGTCAATCACTTGGAGGCTGGTCTTGGTTGCTTAATTTAAAAGTTAAATACACATTTTTTCAATGAAAGCTGCAAATTAGTCAGAATCTAGTGACGTATAAACGGATTTCCTGTTGCTGCAATGTATGGAAAATCATAATTACTATGACACTGAAGATCTTAACGGACATTAAATGTATGTAGGTGGGTTGAGTAAGATTATTTGAACTTTGTTCTTGACTCTAGAGTCTATAGTTAGATTAGTATTACGTTTCAATTGTTAACAGTTTGCGTTGTAGTCATATGAATTCCCCAACTTATGAATATTGTTTTAGATTATTCTGTTCTAAGATTTTTGTGTAGGCATGGATACTTAATCACATTGGTTCCAAGTATTTAAACAAATTTTTTTGAATATTTTAAATCTTCTGTCATAGCAGTGACTACTAATGACGAGATTTTTCTCACAGACAACAGTCACACAAGCACAAGATAAAGGATAATTGATTAAGAGGTAAAAGGGAAATAGTATAATGTACAGACAGTACCTATATAGAATAATTATATAATATATATATAGAATATATAATATAAATAGAATATATAGGTGTTAATTATAGCCGCCAGAAGGGTTACTTCCAAAAACAATAATTGGGGTGTTGAATGCTGTCGAAGGTTATATGTACAGCAATTCATCACCAGCCTGTGTCTCTCCGCTGTTGAATATAGGCTCACCACAATATACGGTCTTCTGACCTTCGCATCCTGCCGTTTCCTGCGATGCCTTTTAGGTCATCTATCCACTTGGCCGTAGGGCGTCCCACGCTACGAAAACGTAGCGTGAGAATCACGATCTTGTATGGAAATCACAACATAAACCAAGTCGTGATTTCCATTCAAGAAATAGTCTACCTCATCGGTTATCCACTCTGCAAAATATGTAACCGGCCCATTTCCACTTCAGCTTGCTAATTCTCTCGGCTATGTCGACAACTTTTGTTCTTCGGCGAATTATAAAATTTTTAATCCTTTCCAAAAAAAAAACCGAGAAAAGCCCGCTCCATAGTTCTCTATGCGACTTTGAACTTGCGCATCCGTCCTACCTTGCGTGGCGAAGTTTCGGCACCAAACGTCATTACTAAAATATTTATAGCAATTAATCTAGCAACAATAATAATTTATAAAGACAGATAATTTATTATACAATATATTTGATATCTTTATCTTAGCTGAATTTTTTATATTGTTACTCTATTAGCAACTTAAGTTACATCAGTCAGCTCTAATAACCCTAAGTTATATGTAAATACATATAACTTTAGGAAAGGAAGAGATCGTAAGTATATAATCATGGAAAACTCTTGTAATGCTGATGAAAATTTCAAGAACCTCTCAAAGAATTCACCAAGGGAGAAATCTCACTCGGGGTATCCACGTTGTTATGTATAAAACGGGCATAAACGTACCGCTATTAAACAAGATATAACAGCATAATTTCGTTTGATTTGACATGCCGAAACAATTTAATCATTATCTCTGTTGGAAAAATTAGTAGGGCGATGTCCGCTCAAATTTGAATTCCAAATTTAAGAGGGGACGGTTTAAAAGAGGGCAGCAACTGACGGTTGCATAAGACGTTTATTTGTAGAGGGAGATATTGCAGAGGAATTGGCGGTATTCGTCAACGACCGTAGCGGAGCGGCAATGCAAGCCGGTATATCGAGCCGACTGGGTGGGCAGACCAGGGCGGTTGGCCCTTCCATTCTTTTTGTTCGCCAGTTTCGCTATGCGCATCCAAAAACCTCTGTCTATAGGTATCTCTGCGTCAAATCTCACGCAATATATCCCACTCGCAACATCTCCACTCTCGTATCTAATCCGCAATTTTTCACCTAACGAGTACACACATTTTGCACAACTGCGTATACAGATGATATAATAACTAAATAACCATCCGTAATTGGCAAGAAAGATAAAGAGAAGGGTGTACAATTAAAACATTACTCGGTCGTCGACAAATTATGTCGTAATTAGCCGCACAATTAAAATCGAAGGTCATTAAGATGGTAAAAACTTAAATTAATCTGTTTTTGTCGAGTATGAGATCTGTTACAAACAGAAGGTATGAGTATAAACCAAATAATAAACGTTATAATACATAATATCGCGAAAAATTAATATGAAATGTACAAGAAGCCTATTGTTTTTTGTCATAAAAATAGAAGTTTTTGTTATTGATAGAAAAAAAGAAAAAAATTAAATAATTCAATGATTTAATATTAATTATTAATATTTGTTAATTAATATTTTAATTCCGGGAACAAAATAATTTAAAAAATGTAATCATCACAAATAATTATAACGGCCCTCAAACAAATGACATGAATCGTAGTATATTTAAAAACCTTGAACTGATCAAATAAAATCGTTAAATATTTTAAAATACTGATTTGTATAAACTTACATGAAAAAAAAAAAAAAAAATTTAATTAAAATTAAATACCATATAAAAATTTTTATATATATTTGATAAGATTTTATGAAGTAATGTATGCACTTAGATTACTTATGTACATTTTTAAATAACTATATAAAAATATTTCTATCTGTTGGTTACCTAATCTTTGAGTGACAAGAAAAGAGGCTGTGTGAAAAGGCGCTTGTCAACATGACTGTGTGCCTTAATTAATGTAACGGTAAACAAATACAGAGAAAATACATTAAACTACAATTTAGTCATAATTGTTTCATTAATCGGTGCTTGTGTGTATTTTAAAAGATTGATATACTTACAAGTATTATTCTTTTCCTCAAATAAAGTTTTTTTTTAAATAATCTTCTGATCACATTAAACATGTCATAAACTATGTTTAAAGTGGTTTATTTAAATTTAAATAAATTATATTTTCTTCACTCTTACTCCTAAAATGAACTTCTTAAAATTGGCTCTCGTCTGAATCTTGAGAGTAGTGGCAAAAACGAACAACCGAACAAAGTTTCGGGCACCAGCTAGTTCTTACATAAGAATCTATGTTTATTAATCTAAATGCCTTCTAGATATACTGAATGTATCTCACCTGAAATATCTTTAATTGATTTTCTATGCTTCGATGAAACCATTCGTTTAACATGATGACGATACAACCGCTTCTTCTTCGCTCCTAACTAATAATTCGACGTTGAATTCAAACAACAATTTACACCACATGATATTCAAACATCACCTGACGTAAATAAATAATTTCTTCAAAAATATATTCACGAAAAATATTAAAAAATCGTTTCGAAATTTTACATTTACAAAGTGAACGCGCAAAGGCGGCGTTGATGTTTACTAACTGTCAAAGTTACAGATTTGATTTCAATCAATGTCAGAGACAATCTCGATGGTTTTAGGGAATTAAAAACATAATTAATTTGAAACCTTTCATGTAATTATTAGGATCGGAAAACAATATTCCAAATTTTCGAATATCTTAAATTATACTGAGGTTTGTATTAAAGAAAAGAATAAGACGCTATCACAGACGTCATTGAAAAAATAAAATATATAAAAAACAAAAAGAATTTAAGTCTTTTGAGAATAAAATAAAAAAAGTTTCCTGTGTAGAGTGGGATTTTAAGAGTTTTTATGTTACCATTATATTAATATAAAAGGATGTATGTTTGGATGTTTGTTCGTCAATAACGCACAAACAGCTAAATGAATTTGAATGATATTTGGCACACATGTAATTTATTACCTGGATTAACATAATATAGAATACTTTTTATCCTGAAAAAATGTTAGGTTTCGAAGGGATCGTCTAAAAATATGAAAAGTTTGGCGCAATTCATACATTTTCAATTTTTCAACGCGTACGAAGTCGTGGGCACAGCTAGATAATAAAAAAATACATAATAAAAGATTACATTTCTCTTACCTTATAACTTGATGTTGTGAGAATTTGGACTGCTCAAATTCTGTAACAAAAACATTTATTTTATAAAATCTAGAAGTTACCATAACACAAAGTTGGAAGTTAATCAAATTTGAATTTAAATCATGTTAATTTGAAAGGAGTTTTTGCACCACTTATAAAGCCAGTCTGTTCATAATTTAGTGCTTTTAAGCTACATGGTTAAATCTGAGGCTCCGAGCAATGGTTTTCGTGAGCTAGAACTTTTTGAATACATGACTTATTTAATTGGATCTCCATATGGCACTGTATGTTATTCGAATATAAACTAATATCGTCTAAAACGGTTGAGTTTTTAAGTCTATTTTCGGTTCCATAACATTTGAAGGAACAGATCAATCGGAATTGGTTTTGGCCATCGAAATTACAACCTGTCATATTTCAGACACGATCATGAGGAGCCCAAGTGAAGGTTACAATAATAATAAATAATGAGTTATGGAAATTATAATCAGACCACTTAAATTTTGACACTGATTTTTTTAATACAAAACGCAAGGGTTTCTCAGTATACTGAACAGATATATAAGTAAGTATATAAAAATATATCAAACTAGCGACCCGCTCCCGACTTCGTACGGAATGCAATTTTTTTATATACAAAAATATTCCTCGCTTATTCCACATTCCATTAGTGAAAACTTCATCAAAATCCGTTAGGTGGTTTAGAAAGAGTTAGCGCAGAAAAGGAAAGACGCGAACAGTTGCAAAATATTGTTTTTTTTTTTTACTGCTTGATAAGTTTTATCATACGACCGATCCCCGGCTTCGCACGGATGCAATTTTAACCAAATTAAACCAATTTTCTCTTCATAAAAACATCCCTCGAACTTTAAAGAATATTAGAAAAAACAATTAGCCAAATTGGACCAGCCGTTTTAAAGTTTTACGTTTTAACATCACATCTAGCGATTCATTTTTATTTATATGGATATAAAAATATTATCTACCTCATGGTGAAAACCGCATCAAACTGAGTTAGCGGATATACCGACAAACAGACGCGGAAAGCGATTTTAAGTTATGCTATGCATGGATAAAAATATAATAACATTTGCCAGATGTTTTATAACGCAAATTAAATAAATTATGTTATCTTTGACGTCATAATACTGATATCGCCCCCAATTTGAGTAAAATCCGTGATGTTATTTTTATACGAACTAGCGACATCTCCTGGTTACGCAGGCGTCAGTAAATTTGTGTAAACAAAGATAAAATTTTAATCTACATGAAATACCTAGTTACCCTTAGCAGACGTAGCTACTTAATTTTCAATCGAAAATTGATGCCCGAAAATTGATCGATCGAAAAAACTTTGTTAGTTAATATTTTACATTGTTCAATTTTATCACCATTAATATTGTTGTTCGAAGAAAATCGAAAGTGTGACTTAATGTTAGAATATATTTAAAATTTGCAAAACGATAATCCGATGACAATGTGTTAAAAATAGCATCGACTCTACTATCCCGTTAGATATTAAAATGTAAAGCAAGTGTGAAGGTGAACTTGAAAATGAACCAGGATTTCCGTCATGTCAATCGTTTGACATAACCAGAGCATGGTTTACGCGTAAAGCCGCTTTCTTACTTCGTCTTTGTTTTAAGCTAATTAATAAATTGGCCGGCAAAAAGTGAGTCCAAGAACCTGCTTACGGATCTTGCCGGAGTCGGTCGGTATGCCCATTTTGCCGTTGTCGTACTTGTCGCTTCCTATTCCGGCTATTGTTGTGCGTCCTGCCTGTTAGACGCATGTATGTATTGTACGCACCACGCACACAAACACCTCTTAACGCCAAGACATCATGCAACACATCAAAATAATGTAGAGTATCTTTTTTATTAATTTTATAAAACATTAAAACATATTAGTAATTTAAAAAATAAGAAAAGATTTAATAAATACAGATATTTGCATGCTCTTCTCATGTAGAACGTACTTTGTACCCTAACTGCTGTATTATATGAATAAGATCATGTAGACATGTGTTTGTATGAATAAAGATTTAATATTTGTTTGCAGTTTTTAGATACAATTAAAATTTTAATAAAGTTTTCTTATATTTTAAGCAGGATTGCACAATCCTACAATTAGATCGCCAGCTCTATAGTTGGTTCTAAAAGCTCAAGCGACGAGTTGAAAACAAATTAAAGTTTAAACAAATAAGATATATTGTCACTCTTTTCATCAAAAAGTAATTAAAATAATACTGACTTATTATTAGGACTCTTTTATTAGGAAATATAATTAGACGACATTAATAGATTATATGCTACAAGTCTCTCGGCGAACTATAGAGAGGGCAATTCTTGGTATTTCTCTGAAAGATATAGTGCGAATTACGATGAATCGTCGGAGAAATAAGGTTGTAGACAGAGCATATATGATTAGTTAGCTGAATTAGGAATTGGCGGGACATACATGTTATGAAACTAATTGGCGTTAAGGTATACAAGTCTTTAAATAGCCTGATATATTCGTTACTACTTGTTTGTTAAAATATTATAGACATTACAATATTGAGAGTTTTGTAGTCACTGGAGTTGTGCAGCCAGACTGGCGGCAGTAACCAGAAGACTACAGTGAAATAAACAGCATGTGTACTGTTGTGTTTCGTTGAGTAATTAAGGGACACCTAATCCCTTCCTAATCCATTATTCTTAATCCTAACTATGCTAACTAATGTTAGGGTCTTTCGACCCTAACATAAAAAAGAAGAAGCTATCAAACAATTTTTACGTGATATTATTAATCGATAAGTTTATTTTCTTTTTTAAAATTCGAGTGAATAGGCGTTTTCTGGGGTTTTCGGCCTCGTCTTTTCTGCACAGCTAGATGCTGGTCAAGAGCAAACCTATTATTATATTATAATAATAAAATAAAATAAAATACATTAATTTAAAATTTTAATTTTAATAAATCTATAACTTATTAATTTATATTTTAAATAGATAGACGTAAAATGTGTAATTATAAATTTACAATATATGTAAAATACGAGTATGAATTATAATAACAATGGCACACATAGAAATAGAAACCGTCACAATTTATTGATGTGGTCACCAACACAGTCAAGCAATATTTCTATACGAGTGCACACACATGCGTAAAGTCATCAATGAACGTATCGCTTGTAATGAATGAAGACCTTGACTGAGGTTGTTTCTCGCCGATGTTCGATATCGTTGATAGAGCAATGAACTTGAACGAGGAAAGCTATTGTGACATGTTATGACACGAGCTCGTTTTATTATCAATTTACGACCTTCGAGCAATGAAAGAAACATAAATACGTTTAAAAGATTATCGAGGTGTTAATTGCATCACAGTTATGCTAAATCTCATGGCCATATTACCTATGCAATTTTTGTTCGAGAAACGATGGATTGTTTCAAAAGAATATGATATTTTTAATATGTTTCAATAGATATTCTAAGTAATAGATACACTTACTCGCATGAATTATTTTTTAATTGTTCGGCAGGCTAGCTGACTGTTCACCATTCACTGGTAGTCGTTTATGTCACCTATTAACATAAGCAACACCTACTTACCATAAGTTCAGCTTACTAAGATAAAGTATAAAAGAATAGGGGGTTTAGAGAAATGGGCTCTTGTATCCTAAATTCACTCACTGAAACTCACATGCGATTATTTCACAGTGGCATTCTGTAAGGCAGTGGTTGCTGTCGCCGGATGTGGCGCCCAGCTTAATAACTGCGAATCGCAGTGCAACTTGCTACTGCTTGTCGAAAACATTTCATTCATTTCATTTATAACCTCAAAAATACCACAACAATTTTTTTTTTCCGCTAACTAATGTCGCTTACCAATAAACCAGCATTAACATATATATCGACAATCATTTCTTCAATATTTTATCAGTGTGCTTTTCATATCTAAATCAATCAATCCACATTTCTTAAGATTATAATACCTCGTTGAGAGCAGTAGGACATATGGCTTGAAATGAAGAAAAACATCCAACCATTCACCGTTAACAATTTTACACGTCCTATGATTCATTAAAAAATAAACAGACTATAATAAAAGACAAACGCGAATGTACGCCATTCATTCAGTTCGTGATCGTAACTATGCGTAAACTTGAAAATATTTGAACAGTCAGTTGCGTTATTATACCATACACATGTATGCCAAAGGCCAAGTTGTGTCTATAGATCAGTATAGCAGGGTTTCGGATATGACGCAAAAGTTGTACAGTTCCTATAGGCGGATCCGGACGCCAAATCCGCATGGTTTGCCCCATGCTCTCTCATAGTTTACTTACACGTCAATAAACTGAGCCATATATAGTTTTGTAAACATCTCATCTCATGCGCACGCCGTTTTATTTACCAACACCGCTTTTAGATCTTTCAGGTAATTGTGGAACTAAGATAAACTGATGATAAGTATTACCTTAAACGCCATTCATTGATTACGCACGAAACGTTTTAGCAAGTTTGGTGTGGGAAAAATTAATACATATTTTTTTAATATACATATTCTAATAAAATAATATCTAAAATATAAGCGAAGACTTTTTATTAAATTCTAAATCTCTTAATTTAATAGCTTAGTGTTTTATTTATTTCACTAAAATACATGTATAAAAAAGACGCCATTGTTGTTGTAACAACACCATTGTTAATTCATGGTGAATTTGTGACAGATTACTCCGATCAAGAAAAAGATATTTCGTCTCTTAAATTTTGTTCTGCATTTAAATAAATTGTAGCGTACGTCTTGAAGGATTCAGATATGAAACGTAATTTAAAAAGAATTTGAAGACTACTATGTAATTCAATCAATCTGTTATTCTGAACAGTTCCGTTTCGCCAAATAACAGATGGAGATAAAAAACATAAAATAGAATTTAGTCAACAATGAGGAGGCGAATTTAGAATGACTTTTGCGTTACTCATACGTCATCTAAATTGGTTCAGAACTCAGATGACGCATAGTCCATGGGATCCGATAATGAGAGCAACATTGGAAATTCCGACAGACCACTCATATAGAGGCTGATCGCAAATGAAGATTGCCAATGTGCACATTGACAAATTTACTGATATCTCACATGCCACGGGTTATATTAACATACTTATCAAAATATTTGTAATAAATTCTTATATACTGTTTTAGCATCAATTAATTATCCAGATCAGAGCCAACTTTCAAAGTTCATTTCCAAGTTGACGCTGCCGGGGATCGCATTGCACCTAAGACAGAGCGTCAAGCTAGCACTCTAACCACTCATCCAACGGGCTCGTCAAATCAATTTTCAACATTACCTAGTCTAGATAATATTTACGTATATTTAAATACAATGTCAAGTACAAATATTTCTATTGTTGTGAAACAAATAATTGCGATTTCATATTTATTAACGTAATTTAGGTCATAGTTACAAAAGATATGAAAGATCGGAATTCGGATGCTGTACGCTACCTACATATCTCAGTAAAACAAAACTTGTAACGTCAGTGAGTCATACGATAAAAACTGTTTGTTTTGTCTGTCTGTGGCACGGCCAGCACACATGAAGGTCGCTTTCACTGTGACTCAGTTGAAGACCTATATTTAATATTGAATTTAATATATTAATATATATTATGAAATACTCCCTCTTAAGCTAAATTATAAACATTAGCCATGTGTTGCTATGTTAAATTGCCACAAATATTGCTTGATTTTGTCAAAACTTAATCTATTCAATAAAGATAATATGGATTCAATTTGAAGTGAATATGGAAGAAAAAATCAGTGTTAATTTATTTTTTAAATATTAAGAGCAGAAATAAAAAATAAAAAAAAAATCATATTATATATTTATCATATTATATATCAATAATATATATTTTTACAATATTTTGCTAAATTTTCATTTTTTGCACAAGTCTTTCTTGTGATTAAGTACTAGAAAACGCTGTTATATCAAACACTGTCTGAAGTAAACATTAAAAATTACCCGAATCATTAAGTTTTCTGTAAGCATGAGTATTATAATAATCAGAAAAAGAAAATTTGGCTTATGTAGTAAGTACTACAAGTAATGGGTTAATTATAACTATAATAATAAGTTTAATATAGAGGTAATTCGTTTTAGAAATACCTTAAAATGTTTGTTTTGATGAACAAGTAGCTGATTTAGTGCATCAGAGATAATAATTTTACAGTCTGCGGTTTGTCTATTACGAAAGAGTTTGAATGACTGTAAAACTCGTAACACAGGCGAAGCTACAGGCGAAAAGCTTATTTAGCTTGAGTGTTTTATATTTAACTAATTGGTTATATCAAACTAACTGGAAGAAATCCTATTTATTTATTTTTATTTTTATTTTTGGTAGGTATATAATAAAACTTTTTTATGATAAACGACGGCAGACTAATATTATTAGCAACTTGATGAAGGGTACCTATCATTGCGCATTTTACGGCTCTAGGCGAGTCAGTGTCACTGCAATAGGTGAACTCATCGAAATACAACAGCACATGCTGTTATTTCATGATGGTCTTTTGTAAGGGGATGGTTACTGCCGCCAGACGTTCTGTCCAAATGATTGCGAAACGCAGCGTGCCCTGTGACTACTTAAACTACTTAAGTATGTGTTATGGGCTGCTCTAATCAGAGTAATGTAATGATTAGTAATTATATGCAAATATGTTATATAGTGAAATATATCTAACAATATAAGTCAAAGTTCATTCTATAATACAAGATGAACGAGGATATTATTCAAGTGTGAGTTATGTGTAAAATATTTCGTGTGTTAAATAAAAAGTCGGTATTCCCAATATGTGAGTAAGACTTTAAGCATTTTACTCATAACAGATCTGTGGTTTCAGTATCTTAACTCATTTATTTATTAAGAATCTCTATGTAACACTGCATAATATATGAATTTGGTGCTAAAAGTGGACCTCTTCATTTCAAATAATGATGATGATTTCAATGATGATGATGATGATGATACTTAATTAATACGGAAATTGGATCCTTTCTTGCAACATGCAAAAATTGGCAAATTTGTTCGATCTATTCAAGAGCTTTTCGAAGAATTGAACATCTCATACATAGCAAGTACGAGTACAGTCCCTGCAAAGCATTTTGACCGAAAATTTGCAAATGAGACAGTGAGTGCGAAATTTGTTCAAAAACGTTGTGCAAAAAGTTCGTAGTTTTGTTCCGCTAATTAAGAATAAAAAGAGATTCATTCAATTATTGGTGTTTAATGAACAATCATTTTTTAATTGAAATACTTAATTGAATAAACAATTGAAAATGGAAATCGTAAGATTTGATCCTAATAGCACCTGCCTGTAATAATTTAAATGAAAAATACATATACTCGTATATATATATGTAAGAAAGAAGCCTTCCAGAAATGCTACGAATCACGAATCGTTAACTAAGATTAATTCAAATTTGAGGTATGATTATTATTTTGTAAAAAAAAAAAATTATAACTCGTTGTAACCGAGAATTCACAAATAGCAATTACTTATTGTTTAGTTTTTGCCGGTAAGAAGCACAAACAAGGTTTACCCGTCTAATAAACTTACCGCAGTCTTATTCTCTATGCAAATTTTTACAATTCACTTGTCTTGTGTCTTACAATACAATACAGTTTCGTTTTTGTCACACTACACCAAATAAGTCTTTCAAAAAGGTATTTTATGACCATTAACTGATAATCCCACTCTTAACAATAAGATTTTGCTGTATTTGGATTCGTTGCTTTCGGTATGCTTATTCAGCTCAATTATTTCAAACTCTTTGAATAGGGAATTTACAAACAATATTTTGTTTTTGTAAGTAAAAATTACAAAAACAGAACGGCTAGCTAATTTAAGAGGGTAAAAATACATTTGCGAACATAATAATGGTTCATGGGTAATTATTTTAGTTTGTACCAAGAGATTCTTTCATGTTTCAATTTTTGAAACGATTTTAAATGTACTTTTTATTTATGCTAATAACGATTTACTATATAAATTTGCATTACTAGAAACGACTTTATCAGTATCTTTCTTGCCCAGAGGATTAAGTCATTCAGCGGGCAGTACTTACAGCTAATTTTCTGGATAACCCCTCCAGGTTTCCAGAGTTCTATTAATTTCTAACTGATTAAATTTCATAGATTAGATTTCTTGTACTAAAACATGTGTGGAAATATTCATTTGCGTCCAAACATTTGTTAAACAATATTAATTTTAAAACCTTTTCCACGTCAAGTAGTTTAGTAGTAGTACAGGACCAATCATCATTATCATATCAGCCCTAGAAGACGAGGCGTGCGAAACCGCGTATTAAGCGTTTCTAAGCAACGTATATCTAATTACTATCTGTATCGTCTATATATACTTACACATAAATTATATCCCCCTTATTAATACTCAATTTATAAGGCTCAATGCACAGGCTATTATACTCAATATGAGGGTGTATGAGCTTAGTCCCAACGCTACCTCACTGTGTCTTACCATAGAAGGTCTACTAGGACACGCAAACTTATTAGACTCATCTAAATATTACTGTTTGCCCGACTGAATTCTCGACTGGGATTCGAACCTGCGACTATCGTTTCGGCAGTTATAACAATATAATGGTAAACATTCCAATATTTACTATTACGCACAATGTTTGTGTTGGAACCAATTTTAGAAGTACATTCAACCGAAGCGTTCGCGCGTGGAAAAACATTGACAAAAATTTTTTTTTTTGGGAAAAAAAATTGGGGTCTAAAAAGGGCTGTAAAGGGGATTACCCATTAATTCGTATTTTGGGTGATCAATAAATCACTAAAACCTCGCATTGTTATAGTGAATAACCGTTTTCGGTGTTTACTATCTCACAAAATACTGTTAAAAAAAATTCCAATAATATCTAAATTAAAAATTAAACAAATTCCTGTACAAAACCTTATACAGTCATATAATCATCTATCTCTATCTCGTGCCATTTCGAACACTGTTTCGTTCGAATTATCTATTTAAACATTATCATTGCCATCATTTTCATTTGAAATAATATGTAATTAATTAATCAATCAGAAAATTCAAAAAATCAGATTCTTTTTTTATTATAGTAAGTTTATAATAAGTAAGGAATTTGTTTTATAATAAGTAGGTAAGGATATGAAAAGCAGTTTTCACAAAATGGTTAAGAGAAGGAAGGTTAACTAGAATGACGTAATATGCTCCAAACAAAAACTTTTCACGTATGACGAATAAATTTTACGGTAGCCCATTCAAAAGTGGAGATGAATGAATGAGTCACTAATAGAACGAAATGAGTCAGTGATACGCTTACAGGATCCGGATATAGGTAATTTTATTACAAATTCATTCAGTTTAAAATAACTTATTGAAACTATGGAAAATCCGTCATGTGCGGAGTACTGAAATGGAAAAATTAAACAACATTTTTCCATCTATTAGAACATAATATGAGTAGCGGGCGCCCGAGTCGCGGGAATGCAGACGGGAAATGAATATATGACTAATGAGTAGGTTTATTTCCTATCTTATGGAAGCTGTGTGATACTTTACAATGGGAAATAGGATGAGAATAGCTCTCGTTTGAAAATGCAGCAAGTCAGCAAATAACTTAATTATTGGATAATTCAGAGTCCATATATAGATATTATACTATATCTATACATATAATAAAATCGTAAACAAGACGTGTTGGTACATTAAATATTTTAAAAAAAAAATAACATATTACCAATTTAAAAAAAATAATTATTAGAATTTTAGTTCGTTTGTCTGTACTGTACGTTTGTGCTATTAATCCGAGAAAAGGCTGAATGGATTTGAATGAAATTTGGCACTTCAATGTTCAGCACGCATATACATAGTGCAAATATGTGTGTAATATAATTGTAGACTTTAATCAGAGAAGCTTCAAGCATTAAATGCTGATTAAATGACGTTTGAGTGAAATATGTAAAAAATGACAGCACTGTCATTAAAAAAATGATTAAAAAAGGTATATATTAGAAATCTCTGTAGTATAGTGAGAATAAAATACAAACTAAATCCAACGCTATATATTTAGATAAAATTTAAATGACACCTAATTAACAGCTACTACAGTCAATTCGCGACCATGGGCCCTACGGTTTTAATAATGTACCTAATTTAAATAAATAATGTAATAAGTAGAAAATCAATCAAATTTCCTATACATGTTATAATGAAATTAATATGTCCGGTATTGGGTGAGTAATTTTTTTGGAGTTCAGACTTTAATTATGAATTAAGTATTACAAAACATTGCACAAATTATATAAAGAGTCGATTACATTATTTACATAATTTTGTTACGTTAAAAGTTACACGGAAGAAAATGACCCTGGTCTTGTTCCGTGGTCCGGCAGCCCAATTTATAAAGTCCGCTTTGATTAGCATATGTGTAAACGAATTCAAAATTCATATTGAACGGATTTTATTTTAACAATCGGAATATTATCTCAGATTATGCTAAGTGTCAGTTTAATGCTTCCAATATTATGTTGGTATTCTTAGCAAATGTCTTAAATTAATACATTTTTCACCTGAATGATAGATCTCTCCCAAGGACACGCAGTTGTTAATAAATCTTACTTAATAAGATATAGGGTACATCGTACATTGTTAACATTTCTATATTCAACTATTGTCTTTCTTGTCTAAATTGATATTTTAACTTATTAGATATATTCTGCTTATGTTTTCACCCTTTTTTATTTTTATTTTCTCAAACGGAAAAAAATAATTTTTTCAACATTTATACAGTTTTTTTTTTATTTATTTTTTAATAATGTTACAAATGAAATTCTGTTGCGATTTTTATAAGATACTGTACGAAAAAAGTTTGAAACTAGTTGCAAGGACACTAATCAATCAATAAAATTATACACTTACTTTAAAACAATTGACGCGGAAAAGCTCATAGTAATAATTGTAATGACCAGGAAAGCTACAAGTTGATAATGGTGATTATTATTATAATAACTTGAATGCGTATGAGTCATATGACTTTGTAGTGTATTAATGAATGAATGAATTTATTTTCCAGTGTTTGAGTACGAGGTACCTTACCTGGTTCGAATGGATTTTTCCGACGGAAACAAGGAATTGCTTTTATTACCAATATTAGATCCTTTAGGAAAATTCAAGAAAATGTGAAACGTGAGTCACAGGGGTATAAACTTTGTAAGCTTAGCATACAGCTAAAACACCTATAAATAGATATAAGTATTTCAAACTACGAGTATACATATATTATTAAATGTGAAGGATGTTTTTATGCCAACCATTAAATAATAGGGGTTCTAAAAAGATCCCTAATCTACTCTTCTCTATTGGTCAAATTTGTTTCATTGTGTACTCTTAAAAAACCAATCAAAATGCCATATTATATAATATTAGAAGGAAACCGGCATAGAAAATATACTTACAATTTTCCTGACATTTAAACAATAAAAATAAGTTGTATCCGAGCATTGACCTTTATTACTTAAGTTTTGTCATTTCTTAGTAGGTAGCTCTTACTAGGAAACTATATGAAAATACTTAACTTCACATAATCAATTCCTTTGTTATCTATCTATATCTATATTTAGAAAGTAATTGTTCGTCTCCGTCTTTTTCTCAGTCTTTCACTAATGAAAAGAACGAAGGTTTTTGTATATAATATGCAGAAAAATTGCACTGCTTGATTGTTTGTGAGTCCTCTTAAGATAAAGATGATTTGGTGATTCTACTAAAAATTATCCAGGTCCTTAAATACATTCATGTACAATTTGTTCATATAATAAAATTGATTTCACTACATTTAAAAAATGCAACAAATTGAATTTGAATAAAATTATATAGAAATATCACCAATATATTATTAATTTATATTATAAACGCAATACGCAACGGATTCTATAAATAAATACAATTATATAACATAACATAATCGGATTGTGATAATGTTCCGTAATTCCGTTTACCGCGCGAAGTGACCTTGTCTCGGTGCCGGCAACGTAGCGTGTGACGTCACACGGCGTGACGTTGCATCGAACGTCATATTCACAGAACAGAGAAATCTACGTCCTATCGTAATCATGACGTGGAACACTAAATCAATTAATTGGACCCCCAATACTAAGAAGAAGCTGAATTCCCCACTGAATGTAAATTACGTTTTCAAGAAGTTAATAAGACGATAACAAGAAAACGTTTGATCAGATTTTGAGTCATACGAAGGTTTCCTAAACATTTTTAGTTTTTAATTTTTTGCCAGACATTAAAAGAATGTTCAGACCAGACAATGCCGCGTGTAGGTATTGAATACGAAATATGTATTTTTTTAAAATTCTTATTACGAACAGGAATAATTACTTAGTTATAGCCGTTAGTGTGTAGTTAGCTTTACCCATTGTAAATAAAATAATTTATGTGATGTTTATTTATTTTTATACATATTTTATTTAATTTTCTTAGATTAAATTTTTTTACAATATAAATATATGTTTTTTTTTTTTTTTTTTTTTTCAATAAATATGTATTCAAAAATCATCCCAGACTAATAATAATAAAGCTTATTAATAATAAAATGTATTATGAATAAGCTTATTAATATTAGATATCCATATTGTTTAATGAAAATGTTTAAAAATTACAATAGATAACTAGTGCCATCTCGTGTATTTTTTAAATTAAAAGCTACAATTTGGAAGTATTCAGATTTGTCGCCATCTATTGCTAAGTAGCCAAATTATTATACATTCATAGCAACAGCTGTGTTGTGTACGTGCCATCTATCAACGAGTAGCCAAATTAAATGCTAATCTTAATGTTATCCAACATAATTATTTTTTTCTACAAACAATGATACATTACTCAATCGACACTAACTAATAGAAAACGTACGTTAATTTAAAAGCATTTACTATTTTTTGCTTACTTGAAGCAATTATAACATCGATAAACTATTTTAACAAAAAAACTGAAATCGTGCTACGAGTTTAGAACCTCAACTCAAGGTTTGTTCGTGTTAAATAGGCGGAATAATTTCACGAATCCTGTATATTTGAAGTCTTTCGAAAAAAACATTTATTGGTTAAGGTTTGTATTTACATTTTATTTTCTAGAATTTGTGCCTTTGTTCTCTGTTAAAGCATTCAGTGCCGTTTTTCATAATATAGTAAACTTGCTGGTGCCCGCGACTTCGTCCGCGTTGAACGATGAAAGGCATCCTATGTCCTTTCTGGTGTCCCAGACATCGTGTGTGCAAAATTTCATGGTGATTGGTTCAATAGTTTTTGCGTGAAAGAGTTACAAACATCCATACATCCATACATCCAAACATACTTTCGCACATATAATATTAGTACGGATAGTATATATAAGAACATAATATCTATTACTTTGAATAAAAAATCAATTTTTAACATGCATTTGACAACACACTATTTTTTAATGTTAAGGTTGACAGACAAGTTGACGGTCCACTTCATGGTAGGTGGCAACCGTCGCCTAAAACGCAAGCAACAGCACGGGTGCTGTAAGTGCGCGGACTACCACAGTAAGAGACTTAGGGGTTGGGAACGAATAGGGAAAATGGGCTAAAGCATTCCTTACTTACTCACCGAAATATAACGGCTTACGGCACACATGCTGTTATTTCTCGGCAGTCTTTTGTGCGGGGATGGTCATTACCGCCAGACGGGCTGCCCAAATGACTGCATAACGCAGTGTCTCTTCTTTTTTTAACGTTGGGAAATCCCTTGGATACCCGGCAGTGTAGGGACACTGTAGGGTTATGCCGGATTCATACCAGCTAAACCTAAAGACTTCGCAGCCTTAGATGGACGGCGTCGCGGGGACGTTAAGACACAACATCGGTGCCCCGCCACGGCTATCCAGCGCGGGGAGGTCTACATTTCTTGTTAAAGCCTTGGCGTACCCGAAAGTGGACGTAGCCGGCCAAAACGCAGTATGCCCTACCAATACTAAAGGCAGTATATGTACTACTTTCAAAAGTATTTTGTTTTGTAAATCACTTTGTTTTCCTCCACAAGTGTCGCAAGATAGTCAACAAGTAAATCTGTCCTTAAACATATAAAATTATCACGTCCCCGACACATAAATGATAATTATGTGAAGATAGCAGGTGTGTAAACATATCGACGAATATTCATCCAACATATCTGTGTGTGAAACATTTTTAAATGAAATTGCGATATTTTTGAGTAGGTACACTAGTAATTCATTTGTACAGTAGCAATCTTTAATAAATGTACCATAGACATTCTGAAACAATACATGCATAGTAAATTGATCTTTTACTAGTCTAACAATTTATTATGGCAACTTCCCGTTACTCACAATAATCGTATGCTTACCGAGTAAATTAAAAATTTAAGTTTATTCAAGAACAATCACCATTTCCTAATCAAGTTAAATTCTTGTCTTCTCTATATTTGATTTTAGATTAAATTATTTTTAATAGGCTAAGGGGGCCTCCTTCAACAACTACAAGTAAAGTGTTGATTAGTTACTTTAAGAAATAATTTTATGTTTTATTAAATTATGCACTCGCTTTACTGCATCCTTCGATAGGCGAAATGTTTATTCAAACAATTAATAATTAAAATTTCATGATACCTAATTATATTAATTTTAAATGTTTTAAATACCGGCCTTTAACGATTATAGTTATCGCTGCATAGTAATTAGGATGCTCAAAATACTCAAAACACAATATTGGTTTATAGTAATAACATACCTAATAAGGAAGAGGTTTGATTCCATAGAAATATGTTCTAAAAGAGATCCGCTGTCGACCATAGAAGGATCCTTAGTAATTCTATGGTCGACAGCGCACTTCCAGACACTATGGCGTTGCTTGTGTTATAGGCGACGGTAGCCACCTACCATCAAGGAGACCATCAGCCGGTCTGTCGAACTTACATTAGAAAAAGTTTCTGATATGTTTAGGGTCGTTTTCTGTACTCTGTAATTTACTATAACGGTTTTAAACTATTTAATTTTATTACAGTTTACCTAACCTCATTGTCTAAATCAGTATTTGTTATTAATAATTGAATTATTTAAATTAATTATGATCCTCATCAAAATTTGATAGGTGCTTCGATATTTTTCATAAAAAGTCTATTTTAAGGTCGATTTATATCGGCCAGGTGTTAAAATTTTTTTTATAAGTATCTTATTAAACGAATAGAATTTTAATTTTAATTTTGTAATTTTTATTGAGTGGAATAATTGTATTTTTAAAAAATATATACATGATTTATGTGAAGATAAACTGTAATGGCATATACAGGGAACAGTTTCGGAGACATCTTCTATGTACGTAATTATTATTAGATTATGTTATTTTGGTAGGTATTATTTTAGTAGTGGCAGGGCACATTGTGTTTCATAGTCATTTATGGTGACCGTAACCATACCCATGTATAGACAGTAAAATAAGTGGGTTATTGGATAAACGAAGCTAAGTATCACCTCTTAAAGCTAAGTATACATATTTTGAATACCTACCTACTTAGCTTTAAAAGCTAACTGATTTTTTAAAAAAAAATTTATACTTTTTTTTATTAACTTGCAAATGATGATAATATTTAAATTTAATCGAGTTAAATTTAGTGTCAGCAGGGCACATTAAATTCCGTAGTCATAAACTGAGTAGCTCGTTTGGCGGCAGTGACCATCCCCTTACAGAAGACAGCTTAATGCTCTTTCCATTTTAGTAAAAACCGCATTAAAGTCGGTAGCGTAGTTTAAAAGATCTAAGCGTATATACAAAGGGACAAACGGCATTAAATTCCGTAGTCATAAACTGAGTAGCTCGTTTGGCGGCAGTGACCATCCCCTTACAGAAGACAGCTTAATGCTCTTTCCATTTTAGTAAAAACCGCATTAAAGTCGGTAGCGTAGTTTAAAAGATCTAAGCGTATATACAAAGGGACAAACGGCAGGAAGCTTACTTTTAAATAAGATTGTATAATGTTGTAAGAAGACTTTGTAAGAAGAAGCGACATTGTAAGACTTGTTGTAAAGACTTTGTACCTACTATGTAAAGAAGATAAGGTATAAAGTATCTAGTATGCAACAACCTTAAAAATTAATTAAAATAATTAAACAAGTTTAGTGTGTGTCTAACAATTGCATGACTTTGCGTAATCCATTATTCATTAAACGAATATGGAAGTATGTTTTAAATACGTTGAGTAAATTCGATACGTTTATGTTACGCCTAACAACGCCTTCTATTGTTGTTAGGGATGCTCATAGTATAGTTTTTTTATTAATAAAAAAATTGCTTTTACCGTAACCTTTAATTATAAAATATGTATTAGAAAATAATCAACAAAGGCGTTGTAATGGCAGACGGTAAGCCTCACTATGCATCAAATACCTACTTTTGTTAAGTCAATCCTTATCCTATTCCTACTAGGTAATATGATAAATGCGAAAGTTTGTGAGGATATTAATATTTTTTGCACAAAAACAGCTTAACGGACTAACGATTTAACGACTTAACGATTTTACAGTGCGTACAAAGTACTTCAAAAAAATATAAAGTTTTAAGTTATACTGTTAAGTTATTAATTGTCCTGATTACATCTTCTTTATACGTAAAAGAAAATGGTGTTAGTTAACACCATTTATAACTCGAGAACGGCTGAACCGATTTTTATTATATTTGTTTTATTGAATTTGTTTCAATCCTGAATAGCAGAATAACTATTAAAACTTCGGAAAAATATTCACCAAAAAAAAAATTATGAAGAAAATTCATTTTCTCATACATTTTGTATGAAACGGGTTTTATTTCCCCCTGAGGCGGTACGAAGTTCGCGGGTCAGCTCGTATATATAATAACCGTGAAACCTTGACGTTATCCAAATTTTCATAAAACGACACGTCAATGCCTAAAGTCAAAAATCAAATACCTACCGAATAAATATATCGAAATTTGAAAAGTGGTAACCCTACTGTGAGTCCAATTAATGCACGTTGCATTGATACCGGGCTATGACCTGTTATCATCGTTGCAACTACTGATAACTGATCTACTACCAAGGCGTGTTTATATTGCAAATTAAATATATGCATTTTCGCTTGATTGAAAACCAAGAATTGAAGGAATCAACATAATTTTCATATTCAACAAAATATTGTAGAAATATGAAAGTTTTTTTTTATTAAGGGGGATTCCTACCCTGTAGATATAAATCCATTGCATAGTTTTCGAGTTATGTGGACACAAATATACGGAAGCTCAATTTTAGGTCTAATTATTAAGTATGTTATACTTGGCAGCCGCTCTGGCGATAGTAACCATCCCGATACAGAATATAACAGTTGCTGTGGCTTGTGTTACTTGACATTAAGTAAACCGTCTACCTGCCTAACCTTATCATAAAAAAATACGTAAATAGTGTTGAGCGTGAAGAAAATGTCGAAATAATCGATACCTCACAAAATAACAGGACAGATAATTGGAGCCTGCTGGATTAATAACTCTAAAAATTGCGATAAAATCTAGCATTGAGAGATAAAACGTATAAGAAGCATTGTAAAAACTACCTAACCTTGATCCAGGCGAACCCACTGAGAAACGATGCAACTTTTTTACCTGCCAACAACAATCAGCAATTTAAGATTGTGGCTTTGAATTTTTTGCGACTTTACAGTAAATTGTTTCGACGTTAGAAAATTAATTTACTAACATTATGACTTCCTACATAATATGTTTAAAGGAACAATAATTTTGCATGCATAGGCATGCGTGGATGTGGACGTGGACATGCGTGGCGTGGACTTAGCATGCGTGAAAATGAATTTTGAATTTTAAGGGCATCAGACATGCTGACGGTGCACTAGATGGTAGTAGGTCGCCTATAACACAAGTACCGACCATAGTAAAATTAAGGTGAAGGGATTAGGAGGGGATATTTACACGTACAAGAAAATCCTGTGACCTGTGACTTTTTCTAGTGTTTCTCAGTTTCCTTTTGAAATCTGAAAAAATATCAACCCTAAATAACATTTGTTTGATTACCTCATTAATGGAAAGAGCGTTAAGGGGGGGGAAGAGGTTTTTATATTCTTATAATTTGCATCCGCTAGTATATTATAAAATAAAGTCGTTGTCCGCCTCTGTATGTTTCTCTGCTAACTTCTGCTAAACCACTTCAAAGGAATATTTCACTAATAGATAAATTGATACGGTTTTCACTAATGAAAACAGAAATAAACGGTTTGTGTTCATAATTTGCAAAAAAATTACATGCTTGCTAAGCCGAGGGCCGGCCGGTAGTATTATTGTGTTTTGAATATTGACTTTTTAGAAATTTTTAAGGTATATATTCATTTTGATGTAACCATTATTTTTCAAGATTTCAAATGAATGGTGGTATAAAAAATCGTCATAAAAATTATAGGGTACAAGAAAAAACTGATTACTTACGTATGCTATTTATTGCAATATGTATATTATTATGCAATATGTATAAGAGATTCATTATACAGAATGCTTTGAAAAATTGTACTTGATTTTATGTAAACCCTGGTAATGTCATGTCATAAGTGACTATAAGTGTGAACAACATTATATCAAATACTAGCTGTTGCACGCGACTTCGTCCGCGTAACTTTATAAAATATAGCCTATGTTACTCGCTGATAATGTAGCTTTCTATAGGTGAAAAAATTTTTTCAATCGGTCAAGTAGTTTTTGAGTTTAATCATTACAAACAAAAATACAAATCTTCTCTCTTTCTAATTAGTATTAATATTAGTATAGATTATATTATCTATGGCCATAGGCCCATTTTTTCTCCATCACAGCACTATAGGCATACTATAAATTGTTAGAATGGTAAATCTGTTGTCGTTTTCTAAATTTTATAACGCACTTACCTAGGTTTTCTCGTGATATTTTACTTTACAATTAGATTAAATGATCATCACTTTCAATGCATAATTCTATATTTCCTTACAAATAAAGTACCTACCTTCAAATTAATCGTTTCCGAATTCAAACACCGCCTTAAAATGTTCCAAAATTCGCACTTTTTTCACTGTAAAATCCACTAAAATTCAATACTGTAACGAACCAAACACAATTTTATTGAGCAATTTGAATATTCCTAATCAGAAATGTTAGCGCGTCGTAAGCCGGGCGTTATCGGATATACACTAAGCATATTATGGGTGCATAAATTTACACCACCCGCTTATGTATTTAAAATTATACAAATCTGCACAATCGTTACCTATATCGAAAGATCAAACCGGTTACGTTTTTATACTCGAGAGATTTTTTTGTTACGTAATTCTGTGTTCGCCTTCAATGCGACTTTCGCCCGAACTGACTACCGCCCGCCTACATTAGTGAGTTCGATTTATTTTCGTTGGGTACTAGCCATAACTATTATTACTGTAGTACAACCATAGACATAGGTGTGAGGTATGCCATGCCGCACGCGCTAATACTTTGTGTACTGCGACATAGTCATTTTGAACTTCGCTTTTTCGGATCAATACATTAGTTAGATTTTAAGACTTTTAAAGGTCATTCTTTAAAATTGATAGGCGAAAAATTTTCTTATAAACTTCGTTTTTGTGTCTTTATAAATTATTACAGCCTATTATTCATTCCAATGTTTTAGTTTTACATTTATAATATAAGTATTATATAAAAAGCAACCCATCTCTCATGTTCGCATGTAAATTGGTGTTAGATATAATATATACGCGTTATAAAATATAAAGTAAAATGAATAACATTTTGAAGACAGTATTTAAATTATAGTGAATACAGATTCAGTCTCCTTTGTTACCATAATGAAGCCGGTTTTAAAAACATGTGTGCATAGGCCGGTGTTGCCCTAATAATAAATAGTACCAATATTCGTCGTCGTTAGCATAATGATAAAAACCAAAAGTACATTGTCAGCCATTCAGGTTTACGGTTTAATAAATAAGTAGGTTTAGTAATAATCACTTGTGATAGCAGAGGCGTCTCTAGCCCATGCAGCGCCCGTGTGCAATCATTACCCTAACGCCCCTTTGTCATCTAAGACAAAAAAATCATGTTAGGTCGCAAAAAATTGCACTGTTTTGATTTTTTGGGATGTAGATGTCAATAGTGTAAAACCAAGTTTGCAGTTAAGAAAGACCTGTGCTAACTGTACGGTGCTCGAAGAAGCTCGAAATTTTCAGACCTTTTTCAGTTTTGGCTAATAACTTCTGAAAAGTGCATTTTGTGGAAAAGTCATCTTACAGACTCTTAAAGAAGGCAAAATTAGCTACAATTTGAGCTCAACCGCAGTTCTGGGCGCCCCTAGCACCGCTGCGCCCGTGTGCACCACACACCCTGCACACTAGGTAAAGACGCCTCTGTGTGATAGTATAAATAAATATATAAGTTAAAAATTAGGGTAATAAAATAAAGGCTTGACATTTGTGTTCCAAGCTATATCCTCAGTTTTTATTGAAACTATTGGTTTCCAAGTTTACGTACGTGCGAAATGTCATTCTATCCTGCTTTTTAGTTTTTGAAGACTGGTTTTATACCCTTTCTATAAGCTTTAATTAAATCACTTATTCCATTAAATCATTATGACATAAGTGATTTTTCACTGTTTTACATCAAATAATTAGTATATTAGCAAATAAGCTACAGTCTTTTATATAAGTGCATATTACACCAAAACTACATACATTTTTATATTTTGAAGCCGAATTACATAAGAAATAGAAATGTTCAATACCTATATCGAAAAGCAACGTAGGTTTCCCCACATTAATTTTTGAATGTTTGCCAAAAGTAAGCCAAAGTTTAATAAATTGTTAACAGACACATCTCAGACGTGGTTAAAAATAAACAGGTTGAATATTTCCGTGTGTTCTATCTGATTCATTTAGCTCATCGAATCTAACTGTTTTATACTATTTATATTTTCTAAAGTTCTTGAAGACTGTTACTAGTATGTAGGACTATTACTTTAGTAAACATGAATTAATATAAATTTATACATAAATTACAACTGCTAATTAAAGATAAAAGTGTTGAAGTTTTATATAACTTATATACGTTGCGGTAAATACAATTTAATAGAAAATCCAAATTTATATAAAATGCGATTTGTATGCTTGGATATTTGGATTTTAGTTACTCAATAATAGTTACTCAAGATATAATAATAATAATACTCAATAACGCAAAAATGTCTGAAGAAATTTGGATGAAATTTGGCACACAATTTATTTGGATATAAGATTTTTGTACACTGGCAAAATTTTAGGTTCCCGAGCGATCATCTAAAAATTAAAAAAAATCGGCGCAACTATCGTTTACGACGAAATCGCGGTCACCAACTAGTACAAAATAATTGACATCAGTATATACATATTCATATAAAAAATGCCATTATAAAAATTAACTACTAATAAATTATTATAAGAAAAATAATTTAAAAAAATAACACCATATAGAAAATAATGTTAGGTAACTACCTACTTACAACTTAATTTCTGACTATATTCTATATTAAAAATAATTCTATATTAAAATTAAAATTGAAAAATATATAATTTTTAATATATTTAAAAAAATAATAATAATGAAATTCTTTCGGACTCTTATTGTAAATTTTACATATTCTTATATAATTAACATTACTAATCATATTATTACTAGTATTTTTAAAGTAGTGTGTGAGAGAGAGAGACAGAGAAATAGTTAATTTAAAATACATTAAATTCATATTTGAAAAACTATTTAATATTTGAACGGTGCATTTTTTTTTTTTTATTTTTTTATTATAGATGGATTTGCTCTTGACCAAAAACCAACTGTGTACGAAGGATGAGGCTTAAGATGGAGTGAGCTCACCCAGAAGATGCCTATTCACTCGAACTTTGAAAAATTCCAAACCTTGGCAGTGCGCATTATAAAAGATGTTTTAAAGCGCTTGGTCCGAAATAGAGGGATATCGACAAGATGAGGATGGTAACCAGCCATACGTCTGTATGTCCAATGGGCCATAATATTATGTATAGGGAAGTTAGTAAGTATATGTTATGTATATTTATTCCCCCATTCGTACACGGGTGAAACCGTGGCGCATTGGTCTTGTATTTTAATAGTTCCTTTGAAAATATCCCGAGACTTTCATGGCGGAACAACATTTCATACTAGAACAAAATCAAAGTTGTTGCCTAATGCAATAAACATGCTACAATTATAAATAAAATAATAACAGATAACTTCAAATAAAGTATCAAGTATTTCGATCCCAATACACAGGTGATAATAAGACAAAGCAGAGGCCGTACAAGGCCACGAAGCGAGGTTGTATTATGTATAATAAACCGAAACATAAAAATATACAAACTCATTATACTACATTTTATTTTAGTTATGAATAATTTTATATAAAAAGAAAAGATTTGTATTTTTGTTTATATAATGAATAAACACAAAAACTACTAGACAGAGTTTAAAAAAATTTCACCTATAGAAAGCTATATTATCAGCGAGTAACATAGGCTAGGTATATTTTATAAAGTTACGGGAACGAAGTCGCGTGCAAAAGCTAGTACACATACTTACAACATATTTTGCCTGCCTAATGTCGGTATCATCCCACGTAAATAATGTGTTAAATGTTATTATTATTGCTTTTAAAAATAAATTGACCGAATTCCTCGACGCTCGAAATATTTCTTTTAAAATATTGTTGTACGTTTTATTTATAAATAAGTATTATCCTATCTATTAATATTATAAATGCGAAAGTTAGTTTGTTTGTTACGCTTTCACGTCTTAACTACTCATCCGATCATCATGAAATTTTGCATACACGTTGTCAGGGATAGGGAAAAGGTCACATAGGGTAATCTTTCATCCAGAAAGAAAACACTATTCGCGAGGTTAAAATATAAATATGGCGATTGCATATTAAAAATAATTTTTAAAGAAAAATCATACATAAAATAAAAATTGAGTAATAACTAGGCACGTAATAATTATTCTATTCTATGACGTGTTTAGATTTTTATCAGATAGTCAATGCAGTAGGCCATTAGCGACCTCAGGTCAGGTAACGGGGTCGACTATGGGTCACATGCTATCAGTAATATACGAATCGATGTTGACTCAGCTAGTAACCAGTCGCGTTTCACATACGAGTATTTTAGTTAGCAAGTGTGAGTGGAAAATTAACTGACTCAGTCAGTTTAGTTAGCATCTTTCGTTTCTATTCCTGCCCAATGTCGTAATCGATGACAAGCAAGGGGCTTAATTTGAAAAGTATTTGCGAAATATGTAACGTAGCGTTACTTATTTTATTTATTTTATTAGTTATATTACCTTATTTGTTTATTTATTTTTTTAAGTATTTAAAAACTTATTATTTTTTTTAAATATATAGAATTGCATTTGACGTTCAATATTCAAAATTTTCAGTCAGAGAGCGTTTTTTGTTTCTCTGTCGCTCGCAGAGAGCGGTACAGTTTTTGTGCTGATAATAGCCTGTATTTGCCAGTTCATTTTCTTTTAAAATTTTAATTATTCAGTTTTAAATATTTATGTAAAAAAAACCCCGGTTTATAAATGGGTACGCATTTCATCTTATTTCTGATGATAGATTGTTGATTAATGTTTTTTTATTATAATTTGTGTTTTAGTTCATTTTAAATTTATTGTTAATTTACTCATTTAATTCTATTATCTTTTGCAGTTTTTTTTAATCCTTATGCAATTGTATTTTTTTATTTTTCTCTTGTTTATTTTTGCCTGACCATTTATTGAATAAATTATTAACATTTAGGGATCTTATATCTAAATTTTAGATTCCCACGGTCAGGCACACATATTTTTTCTTTTAGATTTGTGTTTAATTATTTCTTTTTCATTTCAGGGTTTTTTTTTTTATGTTTTGGTTTTTTTGTCATTCATGGATTTAATTAGACATATATAAATAATATATAACGAATCCTGGGTTATCCGCATTTTACATTTTGATGAGCCTTCTTCATTTTTCTCTGGTGACACTGATGAGCAGCGTGTTTTTATTTTGCCGAGAAGGAAAACTATATTATTACATCCAGCCATTTATTCACATCCAGCTAAGTTTTTAATTTTTATTAGCCGGATTTACTGAATCAAATTTTAAATTTCACATATATATATATATAATAACGTACGGGCTTAAGGACCACCCCCTGTGTATTTTTTTTTGTTTTGTTTAAATATATTTTAAGTGCTAACATATGATTTTTTTCATTTTTTAGTTAGCTGGCGCCCAATTTTTTTAGTTAATTTCATAACCGAAAACGTTATCTTAGTTCAATTATTTTCAACGTTTCAAATATCAATTATATCATATAAATTTATAAGTCTTATTAATTGTATTTTAAGAAACTTTTACGATTCATTCATAATCCCTAGATATGGAAATACTACCTTTTGCCTGCATGTTCGCTCCTTGTGATTAGTGAAAAAGATGCCTATGTGAGTGCAATTTTTTCTATCTTGACATGAAAGACCTTTAGTTCAATTGAAAAATAATTTTCATATAGATTCAAGGTGGCATCTAGTTAATCAGATAAAATGTGAATATTATAATTAATCCCACTGAGGCTTTGTCCTCATAAGAGAATATGCCTTGCGAAAGAGACAGTCATTACTTTATACCTAATAGAAGTAAAATAAAAAAATGAGGAAGAATATACCTATTTAAGAATGTGGAATATATTTTAAGAGAGATTAAAAAAAAGAAAACAAATGGGGTGTGGCTGTGTCGTGGACACGGCCGTGTATTTCACATGAATATGTATAATATGTATATATCCGAGAACTTGAATATACCATTTATACCAAAAAAAAAATCGTTGATCCTTTAGCTATCGAGTCGTGTATTTAAATTTTGAATATATATGTTAGATTTATATATATAGTAGCAGCATCAAATTGTATCCCCCGATTTTGCTATCTGTTTTGCTAGTTCTCCAAATTGCGTCAAAAAATGTTTTCTATTAGATATTAATTCGCGCTAAACCTATGCCGATGAGCGACGGTAACAGTGACGCAGAAATGTGAGCACGTTGGCGTAGAGTTACGTATTTTATGATCACACAAACAAAACCGGAACCAAGAGAAAACGTGACAAAGAAATCAATCAATTTTTATTGAACAGTTGTTTAATAATAATTTCATATTACTCTTAATATACGAACATACTATACTACATACTACATACATACATATTGAATGACTGTTGTCACATGAATAGTTTTTGCATTTTACTAAATAGACATAGGTACATTGGCGTTCTCATCACAGTCAGTCGTAGGATGTAGATTATGTATGACTAAGTGACTATATCACTATAAATAGCTTCTGACTGTACCAAAAAATGTAATTTACAAAAAAAAATACAATTGAACTTAAATTAAATAACTAAATTAATAATTAAATAAATATTTATACTATTAGAAAAAAATTAAAGTATATATACATAAAAGAAGAAACAACGTCGCAAATAGCGTTGTATGTTTGTTAATTTGCATTAATATTTTTATCTGTATTATATGTATATTTCTGAGCGATTTTTCATATGGTTGTTTGATACATATTGTAATACTATTGTAATTTAGTAAGTAGTGAGACACAATTTAACAATTTAACAATTATCAATAAAATATATTTGGACTAAATAAACTTTTTTTTTTCTCTTACCTTGACGTAGAATCCAAGCGTTTTGACAAACTTCTATTATGACTCAACAAATTAAATGTTTTTATACTTTCAAAGTATATGCTAGTAAACTTACGTATCTCCACTAGCTATCACAGTTAGTCTTCACTGCAGAGTAACGTCACTTCGAAAATTTGTATCTTTTTATCCATTGATGATCCAATCATTTCTAAAAGTAATTCCGGGACCGCTGAGTCATAAGTTATCATAATGTACTCATATATGAAAAACTTATCAAGTTTATCCTACGTATTCAAACTAGGTAACTACCCTTGTAAATTTATATAAGTAATATATTATATATATATATTAACTATTATTATTATTAATTAAAAACTCAGTTATTATTAACTAAAAATATCAACAGTTATGTCGTATGCATTTTAAGAAATGTATACACGTGTCTAGTGTGACCTTTCCAGAACGACCTTCATTTTATTTGACCTTTCATTTATAATACGAGCTAATAGAACAACTAATCGATAACTGCTCCACTGAATGACAGTACACTTTAGTTAAAACGTGTCAATCTATATTAAACTAGTTTTTACCCGCGACTTTGTTACCTGTGTCGGATATTAAGTGTGCATAGGTATTTCATTATTTGTAATCCTTTCTTTCTAGGATTTCACAAGCATGAAGAAGATAGTATTCTTATCCTTATTCTTCCCTATTCATACGATTCATTACTTACAAATTGCTCTATATCGTTTTTTGAAATTGTTTAGACATATAGTATTTAGAGATACTTAGTCTCATACTTAGCTCAAAGTAAATGCAGTTAAAGGTTTGAATATTTACTACTGCACGCGACTTCGTCCCCGTAACTTTATAAAATATGGCCAATGTTACTCGCTGATAATGTAGTTTTCTATGATATAAAATAAAGGTGATAGCATTTTTAAAATAGGTCCAGTAGTTTTTTAGTTTATTCATTACACACCAAAAATACACAATTTACAAAAATACAAATCTTCTCTCTATATAATATTATTAGTACAGACAAAGCTTCTGTTTCCTTTTGTTTATTAAGTGCATTCAACTGTCATCATTTAACATAGCCGTCGTATTTATTCGCGTCAAAGAGCAAAATGTCCAGGATGTAATAGCATCACACACTTTCCATCTCAAGTGACTGAAATTACAACAATTTAAGGCTATTAGGTCCAATTAAGGCCGTATCAAAGATCTATAAAAACAATCAGAGTACGCTGCTGCCATTAAAACCCTATTAACCATTTGTGTTTACCGAAGTATTCCCGGTCCTTGTTCTTCACTCGGTAATCTTGTTTTTAATTTTATGAGATCATAGTATGTTTTCTTGTGGCCGCTTGCCACTTAATAATGTGGACGTGAAATAGATACGCATTCTGTATCAAATACCTGCTCTTCAGTTTTATACCTTTTTGTTTTTGCAAAAGGTGTGCTCTGAAATATTTTATTAAATACCTATGCACACTTAAACTTTGCTTATTTGAGAATTTTCCGCTGAACTATATTTCTAAAATTTACTACGTATTTTTTGATTTTGATTGCAATCTCAATTAACCTAACATTCAGTTTGGTATTAAAACTGATATAAACGTGATATATACATAAACACAGTTATTAAGCAGAGTATAAAATATTTATTTACAAAGCACAATGAACCATTTACAAAAACAAACTTTTTTTATTAAAATTTTTCTAATAACTGCTGATAACAGCATTTACGCAATACTATTACCGGCCAGTTCTTATTTTCAGTATGAATACTATTTCCAATACTAATGTAGAGGCAGTGACCGCCTCCTTACAAAAGGATATAGTGATTTTTCGTTCTCATGCGTTTTTTTTTTTTATTTTAATATAGATCATATTAAAATCTGTGTCTATCATATTAAAACTTTTATCTGTGTTCTAAGGCGGTCCACGAAATTCAACAAATAACTGTCAGACTCCTTTTCTCATAAAAGGTACTCTTTCTCATAAATGGTACTATGCTTGCAATAAAGTCTTACGATAATTAATTAATTTTATTTAATATTAATATTTAACATATAATTTTATTAGGGGCTCTTTCACTAACTCCAAGTAAAGTGTTGATTAGTTACTTTTAGAAATAATTTTATATTTTATTAAATTATGCACTCGGTTTACTGCGTCCTTCGATAGGCGATTTTTTTAAAATTATTTTCTTTTTAATGTTTGGGACTTTTACCGTACAAACAAAGGTATATCATCTCCATCATTCCTGTTTACCGGTGACTTTAAATGGCGGTTAGCCTACTTGACACATTCCTATGACGATTGGCAGCACACATGGCATCCCCTTCATCCCTATTTTGATATAAAATAGACGTACAAACTGAATTCCTCCTTACAGAAAATCACCTCACTTGATATCGGTATCAGCTAAACCAAATAAACGCCAGCCTACGTAAAAAAAGTGAACTATAGGTACTAATAACCCGAAAAATTATTAACTTTAAAAAAATAACAACAACACCCTTTTAAAAAAACAAAAAGTAACGGCGCTTATATTAACAAATTTAATAAGATCCCTAGTCTCCAGATGTTCCAACAGTTTGACCTTCCAAGAATTAATAGAGCATAGATAATATGTTTCTCAGAAGAATAGATTCATTTTCAATTGATGGCGTCAGGCTGTCTGAGTTTGGGCCACTCTCACTGACAACTAATAGTGAAAGTGAAATGGGTTTGGAGGTCACGTACATTTGATTAATGGTTCTTCTATCGGTCTATTTGACAACTTCGAGTTTGATTAAATTAATTTTAGTTTTTTTTTTTTTAAGTTTTAAACCTAATTATCAATGTTAGAAATCTATTTTAAGCAACGTTTATTTAAAAATTCATAAAAAACTTAAATAATGAAGTTATTTAATAAAATTTTCCAACTTGTTTTAAAAACGATAAATTTATAATAATTATCGTTGAAGATTAACTTGTAAATTTGTAGTCAATGAGTAGTTTTAAAAAAAAATCCATGATATCTTCAAAAATATCTCGCATTTTCTTTGCTTTTCTTGGTACCTACTTAGTTATAACTATACTAATATCATAAAGAGGAAAGAATAAGAAGAATAAGGAATTTGTTTGTTTGTTTGTTTGTTTGTTTGCTGTTGGGAAGCTATATTATCAGCTGGTAACATAGGCTATATTTTATAAAGTTACGCGGGCGAAGCCGCGTGCAACAACTAGTGAGTTATAAGTTGTATTAATTTTATTTTAATTCACAATTTTTTCAGATGAATGTATGAATGTTTCAAATGCAGGTACCCTTAGTGTGTTCAACTATCAAAGTTGTGCAGGATTACTTCTATTTGGTACAAACGATCTAGTTAGACAGGAACAAATATGACAGAAGAATCCGGCTGGGTTTGGCTGCATTCGGGAAGCTGCGTCATCTGTTCTCGTCACTACTGCTGCAACATTATATAATCAGTGCATCCTGCCAGTGATGATGTATGATATCGAAACATGACATGTCCTCTCACGCAGGACTGATCCACAAGTTAAAAGTCGCTCAGCGAGCTACGAAGCGCGCTATGCTCGGAGTTTCTATGGTGGATATGATCAGAAATTCTGAAATTTGCCGAAGAACTAGTTTTCGACATATCCAAGAGAATGAGCAAGTTTAAGTGGCAATCTGTCGCATAGCGAATAACCAATCAGGTAGAAGTGTTCTTGAATGGAGGCCACGAACTCCCTGCGGCCTGAAAGTTAAGCGTTTGGATGCGAAAGACAGAAGACCGTGCCATGCATGGTGGCGAGTCTTGGGAGAGTCATACATCCAGCAGCGGAGAGACACAGGCTGCTGCTGATGATGTTGATGATGAGATATATCCGCAGTAGTTTATTGTTATAAAATTATAGTTTATAAAAATTGTGTTAATATTTTCTCTCGATATACAGTTGCGATATACGGCATCCTATTGCCAGCAAGACAGTGCTCTAATGATGAGGACATGCAAGTCTAACCAACATTCCTCGCTCTGCGTGACTACAAAATGATTATAAGACACCGTAATTTACAAAATGACATTCCGACTGTCGATACATGTCATTAATGTCATTTGTGAACACAATTACTGTGGCAATTTACGATCGCCAGCAGGGTTGGGGCTGTTTCAAAGAGAAATGAACCAATAATAAAATACCAGGTTAATTACAAATCTCAGGCGAGTCGTGTGACTGACTGACTGAGTGAAGACTAATGTTAGTAGATATCTAAGTATGGTTGTAATTTCACTCGGCAACCGCGAAATTCATGTATTTCTTTGCAAAATCCCAGACTTCTTTATTCTATAAAGACTTTCTTTTGCCATTTATTGTATCAAGACCTGTTCTTATTTGTGTTCCAATGCGGTCATATAACTTCAAAAGAACTGTCAGACTGCAAGGCTACGAGAATTTATCTTTTATATTTAATCAGATTTTATAATTGATTTTGATTTTTTAAATGTATTAACTAATATATCATGAATGTAATAATATAATCGCATGAAATTTGGTATGAAGATAGTTTATTACCTGGTTTAACATATAGGATAAGTATTTTTAATTTTTCAACGCTTAAGAAATCGTGGGCACAGCTTGTAACAAATTATTTATAAAACATGCCTGATAGTAAACTTCGCCGTGATTTAATTCATATTACACACGTCTTCCCATTCCCATGTTCTAAGAGCATTCTCGTGACAATTTCATCCGAATTTGTTCAGTCGCATTTGCGCGTAAGACAGAAACATACAAACATACATTTATTATGTATTAGTAGATTATATTAGCAAAAACTCAAATATAAGCCAGATAGAGTCATTGAATTTATTTGGTATTTTGCGTTATTGGATTTAGGCATTGTTGCAGTTGGTGTGAACAAATGCCCTGTAGATATCAGTTACAAATATATTGAAAATAAAATAATTTGTAGTTTTCATTGAAGAAAAATCAACCTCAAGTATTCTATAGGTAATGGAAATATATCCCATAGATAAATAAGTATAATTTGGATACGGTGTGGCAATAGCTCGGAGGGATAATTTCGCATGTCATTACTGAATAGCGGCTGCGTGCACGCATTGGCGGAGCATACGGGGCGGTGCTGGGATCAAGATGGCGCCTTCAACCAATGCACCCATTGGTATTTCATATTTATAATTTATTTAATAATATTATTAGAATACTGTTACAACTGACAAATTAACGCCTCCATCAATCGTATAGGTAGGTATTGATCAAGATGATGCGTTCCTCCGATAATAACTGTCCGGCTAAGTCTCGAAGTGTTTTTTGTATTTTCTGATGTACAACTTGGTAGTAGGTGACTATCATCGCCTATTAACATAATCAACAACAAGAGGAGAATGTAGTGTGTGCTATATGCCAACTTAGGTATTATGTGGCGCTATTGATGTGGGGATAGTGAAATGGGCCTTGGCATCCCTCAAGCAAAACATAAAAGCACACGTGCTATTATTTTACGGTGATCTTTGGTAAGAGTGGTTACTGCCTCCAGACTACCTAGTTTATGACTACGAAATGCAGTGTGCCCTGTCACTAATTGAAACACTAACGTAAGAACTATAAGCTCTTACAAGTTCTTACAATCAATGTGTGTCTATACGGAATAAAGATAATCTGTATGGTACATTCTACTATACTAAGTATCGTCGTCATAGCGATAAAGATGTTAGATATTTTCTCAGGTGTTAAATTTTTCATTTTTCAAACGCGGACCAGTTAGTTCAAAATAATTATATACTATACATAAGTTGAAGGATAATCTTCTAATATAATATATCAAATGGTTAAGTAACCCCTTGCCGGGGTCACTTTTGATATGGGGAAAATCTTAATCTTTAATAAAATAATTCAATTTTTTCTAAATTAATACCTTTTTATCTATTTGTTATAAAATCTTTTACTGAAAATTTTGGATTTCGTACACACAGATACATCTAGTGTTGAGTAGCTAAACTAGTGAGCATAGTAAAAATCATAACTTGCTATTTAAAAAAGTGTTTTTGTTAAAAAAAACATATTATTTTAGAATTATTATAGATTAAACAATTAAAATTAAAACAACAATTAAAACAGTTTACTAAAATTATTATAATAAATGCTTTTAATTATATTTGCTTTCAGCGCCATCTTACGGAAACTATATTTACTACGCTGGTTTCAATTGGTCGAATATGGAAGTTTATATAAAGCATACGTTATAACTATTTAGATTGCTTACTAGATGGCGATAAAGACAAATAATGTAAAAATTATAATAATTGTTATTACTGCGCTTTGTGTTTAGAATATAAGTATAGCAAGTTAGAGAAATTCTAAATAAAGATTTACTTAAAGAAATATTATGAATTGGAAGAAAACGCCAAACTTATGCGAAATATTCAGCGGTAGACTGCTGTTGTTTATACCTTTAATATTTATTTATTTAACTCCGAGCCATTTAATATTTATTTATTCCTCAATTAAATACTTAATTAAACATTTAACAATTAATTTTATATAATTAGATTGTTACAAATTATCATGCCAAACAATCAATTACAAATCTTGTCCAACAGAATTTTACTATACCTGTTTGATCAGACGTCAACCACCAGATTAAGTTTCTGAGCAAACAATTTTGCAACTGAATTCCCTACAGGTTCGTGAAACACTGTTAATTGTTTGGAAATAGACAAGTCTGAAGCTTGTTATAATTGTATCTAATTCTCATAGCACAAGCGATAACAATATTGTCAATATTATTATTAAGTGTGTGGTTTATGGGTATAATATAATTATATTTAGTTACATTTGGAAACATAGAAATAAAGGCTAATAAACCCTAATAGGCTAATTTTAAAATATCTCTATTTATTCAAATATTAAAATCTTTTCAATATTTCTTTCTAAATAAGCGTTTCAAATTCAAGATTGTATAGTTAAAATAATAGCAAACATTTACCCAACGAATTCGTCAACAACTGAATGTGTAGGTATGCATCATATACATGCATGTTAATGACTCTAGATACATATACATATGACCTTTTCTGTAGGTCACTGCAGTATATTATATAACGACGCCCCCCTTTGGACACTGGTGCTTTCCTAACGTCTTAAGGGGTCCCGGGTTCGATTCCCGTTGGGCTCAACTTGCCAGAGCCCTTTACCTATTGCCTCCCTTATACCTTTTCCTTAATCGGCAGCGCACTTGGCGACAGCGACAGCACCTATGGGGTTGCTAGTGTTAATAGGCGACGGTAGCCACCTACCATCAAGTGGACCAGTCTGTCGACATTAACATAAAAAAATATATATTGAAGGCAAATAATAAAAGCATTATAATAAATGCCTTTGGCATTTACTACTTGGTCGTATTCACCTGTGAAAACCTGATAAAAGGTTAAAATATTGTTTACGTACGCCAAAAAACAATCAATCACATGGCTGTAAGACTACAAGACTTATAACTGTACTGTAATAAACTGTTACTGTAAGGCTCTGTAAGAAAAAGGAAAAATTACGTAACAAAAATACAATGATCAATCTTAACAAAACATCGTAGCTGTGAAACGGTCTAACATAAGTTCCCACGTAGTGGTGAGATGAAATAAGATTAAAGTTTAACAGATGCGACTTCACGTGAAAAATGTTGCCAGTAAATAACTAGCTGCAAAACCAGGGCGAAGATCTAAAAGCAGGAACACTCTCAAACTAAGTGTCTGAGCGGTGTCGGATTGCAAACTTCCGCCGCTAGCGAGATTATTCGACGGGATGATACTATCTCGCGCGAGCTCTTCTCTTTTTAATACCTCACACTGTCATTTTAACAACTACTCGTCACGTCACGTAAAAGCGTATGTTATATTTTACAAAATAATGCAGTAATCCATACTATCCATACTAATATTATAAATGCGAAAGTAACTCTGTCTGTACGCCTTTTACGCCTTAACTACTCAATTGATCATCATGAAATTTTGCATACACGTTGTCAGGGATAGAGGAAATGATATTAAACCAGAAAAAAAGGACTGTTCCCGAGGGATCATCTAATATAAAATAAAATACTGCAGTGTTATAGCAACAATAAGTGTTGTAATGTATGAATGAATGATGAATGTTGTGATGAAGTTTGTGACTATAATTTTCAGAAAAATAGCACCCGTTAGAAGATAGGAGCGGATTAAAATGACAATCAAAAAATGACATAGAATATAATGTTTTATTTTTTAATAAATATGTACATTCATGACGATACTTCACATTCCATACACCAGTTTGCCGGTTGTTACACTATAAAAAAGGTAGACTACAGTTGTTGAATAATTCATAAACCCTTATGTGGCGAAAATACAGGATATGACGCAAACGAACCGTACATTTGGTAAAGGAAAAATCCTCAGGATTGCACACTTGACTTCTACAGAAAATAGTTGATAAACTTCGAGGGTGTTAATAACAATCATTTATGCAAATACGAAAAATCTAGCCAATATTTTTTGTTACAACCATGTACTTATTTACTATTAATGTGAAAAAGTATCTTCAGGCACTTAATTTTCGCCTATGTCGGTACAAAGTCTAATACGCATCAAATCGAAATCACAAACTGCTTTATTTTCAATATTAGACACCTATCATATCATCTACAGTCGAATGCATAGATAATTCTATCATAAAGTATGGACAGGATACGCCGCGTTTATAAATTTTCCACAATCCGCGTTCATGACTTGCTCCTATACTTTCATACTTCATAAGTATCTTATCGCGTAAATAAAACATTAAAATGTAACTATAATGACTTAACATAGTTACAATTTAATGTTTTACTACGAGCAACGCGCTCTGCCATAAGAGTTCCAAACAATGTGTGACAAAGTTGTATCATTGGAAATTTTTGATGGCATCCGTACTGACGACAATGTACGGTCCAACCAATTTATTGTCCACTTTTGAGATATTCTTGTTCGTTGTACTTTAGATAAATAGACAGTATTTACTTGTAATAAGAACTAAAATTGAATGAACAGTACCAATAAGTCGTTATCCAATATATTACATATCGTAAAGAGAAGGTTTATTATTGAGTATGGTTATCTCGTTAATTTATTTTATATCATCCCCTCACAGATAATCACCACCAAATAAACAAAAAACAGACCTCTATGGTTTAGTGAGTGAGCAAAAGATGTAGAATCTCTAACCTACATTTTAGCCTACACCTTTTTAGGGACCATACAGTGATAGAGAACCTACACTCCCCTCAAATGTCGTTGTGGCCTTAGGCGACAGTAACCACCTATACCATCAAGTGATCCGTCAGCCTGCCTGACACTCTTTATAATTAATAAAAAATATTTTTTGTGAAATCGGCTCGTCGATTTCAAATTGAGATTTAGAAATACGTTTTCTTATTATACAAGCGTAATTTTAAAAATAACTTTTTCTTTAATCAGTTTTTGTTTTAAATACACCTGATAGTTTTTTTTTAAAATCAAGTAAAAAATACCCAATTAGATTTACTGGTTTTCATAGTTTATTCAGAGCACGCACTCGCTATCTATTACTCTGAGTAATATGAATATATATTTGAATAATTCTTGCATTTCCTGCACTTTCATGGGAGTTTATTAGCAATTGTAAGAATTTATTGATAGAATCCTTTGGTGAATAAACTTAAAATAAAATAAGATAAAGAAAGAAGAAATGAAAAGATTATGATTATTAAATAATTTTCTTACATTACATTGCACATTGCACCATCTTTCCTGTGTTCTCGAAATCACAGCTTTTCTAACTTAACTAGTTTTTCTAATTCGATTTTTAATGCTTAGCTAGGTAGAGCTCTTGAGTTGTTGAGTCTAATCGATAGCAATACCAATTAAACTGAATTATAAATGTGATTTATGAATAAAATAAAGGGCAAACACAGAGTAATGACATGTAACGTTTCTGTTAGGTGGTTAAGTGTTTCTAAAGTCGCCATTACTATGAAATATGAATTAATGACCGCGGAGCGACGCTGCGGCGTCATTCGGTACATATAGAGATGTTTATAAAAACCATGGAGTCGTTTAACGTTATTTTTTATATAGAAATTTATTTTTTAAATTGTTACTTAACTCTCTTTCATATATAAATAAAGAAATAATCCAAAAACATAATTAGGTTCGTGTGAATGTTATTAGTTTCGTCAGTTCCTAAGGGAAAAGTAATAATAATAGGCATTATTATTACTTTTTCCTATTATATTTTGTGAATTAAATCCTGGCCGATTTTGAACCTAATTTTGAAAATTTTAAACCTAGATTGTAGTTGTGTATATATGATTTACACTAAAAGGTTGCATTCATGCTAAGTCAGGAGCGGGACGCTAGTTATAAAAAAAATAGTTGTATGTCAATCTTCAGAATGTGATGAAACTTCCTAATGAATATATTTAAAAGTGTCCATGAGTGGTGCCTTTACCTTACACATTAGAACATCCAATGGCTTACGAAAAAAAAAACTTAAAAAAATTACATTTCAACTCCACACCTCCCTTTTAACAAATGCGCATAACCAAGTAAGAGGAGACGGGTGGTTTATGATTGATTATGTCGTATTCTGTTACACGAACGTTCAGATCCGCGACGACTGCTCGTTGAACATTCCCCAATATCAGCGACTGGCGAGTTACATACTTCACGCTCCAAGGATATGGCTAATCATAATAAAACACAGAGCTTCAAAATCTACAATCCGAACCAACAGGAAGAATTGAATAGAGGAAAATTCACAGACAATAAAAATGATGACGATTTCAAAGGTACGAGTTCGTATGCTAATATTTCTAATAGTGAAGCAGTCGTGTGTTTTGACGTGGATGGATTTGAAGATTCAACAGTATTTCCATAATATTCAACTATACAATATACTTACACAGAATAATATCATATTCTTGAAGTAGCAAGTGGGCAGCATCCGTGTTATACTTATAAAGGACTGCTATCATTCTTTTTTCAGGTCTTATCAGTATCAAAATCAAAAATAAGAAAATATCAAAAATACTTATGTACCTAATAAAAATCCGAATCTTAGGTAACATGTTAGGTAGATATTTGTTAAGGAATGAAGAGGTTCTTTAGAAATTATTAAACAAAATTATGTTTTTGAAGGGCAAATGTTATTAGTCCAATTAGGGGAAGTAATTAGTGAGACGACTTATTCAATAACCAATGTTAATAAAATTGTATGATTTCTATTGAAGCAGCAAGATCAATTTTTGCTAACGATAAATATCAATTAGTGAATTCAGCATTTCATTATAAAAATTGTGATCACTTAATTGTTTATGTACTCAGAAAATATAAATAAGTGTCTAAAAAATTAAATATAAAAAAGAGAAAGAACTGTCTAATCAGTACAGGTGGAATGGGGTTACTTTGATCAATTTTGAAATTAAAATAGCTCTACTTCTTTAAATATTGGCAAAAAAAAAAACAATTAAAAAAACCGTAACATCAACTTCTGTTTGTCTTTCTATCGTCTAAACAAAAAGCGTGATCAAAGTTAAACTGCGATCGGGGTTACTTTGATAGTCCTACCTTTTTTAACGAAAATCTATAGTAACTCCCATTAGGTTACTATTATGGTACATTACAATGGTACAGTAAACAAAATTATTATGGTGTATACCAAAAAATACTTGAAACAGTGGATTTCATCAAAATAATGTGTTTGTATCAACCACATTGGTACATTGAAAGTTATTCAGGCTTACAAAATCAGAGAAATGTGCACATTTGTCGATTTTTTCATCACACTGACAGATTCTTAGACGCTGCGTTCGAGCAAAGACAGAGAATTTTAATCAGTGATGCTAACCGTAGAAAAAAAAACTTGGAGCTGCATTCAGATATCGAATAAATGACATTTAAAAACAAAATAAAGTTTTTATCAAAGTAACCCCGCGGTTCAAAGTAACCCCGTTCCACGATATTGGAATTTCTTAAGAAAATTTGGATGCATCCCCTTTGTTCACCGTGATTTAGATCTATAGATCTGTTGAGATACTCATTATGTCAGAAAATTGTCTCAATTTCTCTATAGTTATTACAGCATAACTTTCATCAATCACAGTAGGTAGGTATTGAAAGCGTAGCCCCACGTGAAACCGAGTTACTAGTTAATTTATAACAATATCTATACATGAAATTCATATTAGTGATCGTTGGTGATGATAGGCTGTATGAAAATATTGTGATATATATTTTATATATGTATATGATGTAAAAGCACAATATTTTCTTGTTAATGTGCTCCAATTATACATGAAATAAAGAAACTTTATTATTTTTATTTTCATAAGTAAACAAAAATGGTCGCTATAACAAAATATAATTACGTACATTCAACATAAAGAAACAAAATATACTAATTTAAATATTAAATTACGTGTAATTTACTATCCAAATTTTCCTTTGACTTCCTTTACAAAGCCAAAAGCGAATTTAATGAAAAATTTATTCTTACTTCTATAGGTATGTAGTACTAATTGCCCTATTTATACAAAATGTTCATTAATATTATCAACGACACTTTATTATCCAAAATAATTTATTATTGTCCTAAAAGTTTTTTATAGAACTAATAGGATGCACCCGAAAAATTATAGAATTTAAAACAAAAATCACAAATCTAAGTCATTTTAAAGTGTCTATATCAATTCTCAGGTTACGATGAAAAAGATCTTTATGGTCCACAAATCACGGATAAGGATGGCGCCTTACTAGACCAACATGACAGCTTTTATATAACTACTAAAAGCTTACTAGTACTCTTTCAAATTATGGGCATCATGCCGATCATGAGAGTGCCTAAAGGTAATATTACTTTTATAAAATTCCATCGCCAAATATAACACAAAACGATTGGAACTAAATATTTTACTGGATTTGGTTATAGTTTATTCGAAGTTAGCTGTTATTACACATTTTATATGTATAGATAATGAGCTGGTGCCTGCGACCTGCGACTTCGTCCACGTTGAAAAAGAAAATATATGAGTAATTATTATACGATGAGATATCGTAAAAACAAATTTAAAAAAACAGTTGCTATTTGCGCCATCTGACAGGATGAAAATAAGACTTTTTGTCTGTTGTCTGCCAGATTATATTTAACACATTTAATGTCACTTTTCACTGACATGTCACTTTCTTAACATAGATGCACAAACTACGAAACGTACCACATACAACTGGATATCAAAAGCTACATTGTGGGCCTACTTCGTATGGAGTCTGGAGTTAATAATGGTTTTGAAAGGTACACTTATTTTGTTTCAACAAATTTTATTTATCTATTGGCAACCATAGTATGCTGGAGCTCATTTCTTTTACTATTAAGTTCTACTAAGCACCTGTGACGTTGCTTGGTGTTATACTTGCTTGCTTGTGTAGCCACCTACCACCAAGTAAAGTGCCGCCTGTCTGACGACCTTTACGTTTACATAAAAAAATGTACGGATACATTAATTAAACTCTGTGAGAGAAGATTACACAATGCCTATAAAATTGTCTATTATAAATGGCCAATTTTAGAACCGTTAAACTAAATTAAACAGCTTTGTTTTCTTTTAATCAGTGGGCCGTGAGCGTCTGACAAATTTTCAGAAGAGTTCTAATAAACGTTTCGATGAAGTTATCTATAATATAATTTTCTTGAGCATACTCATAACGCATTTTCTAATTCCAATTGCGTCCTGGAGACACGGGCCTCAAGTGGCTATTTTCAAAAATATGTGGACACATTATCAGGTGAGCAAATTTAATTGAGTCGATACTTTTTAGGATTTTAAACCTTAAAGTAAAAATGGGTCTGTTATTTTCGCGAATCGCTAGAAGTAGCATTTTTTAATTAATATTGCTAGAGTCCCTTGGAGGTTTAGAAAATTCATGATTATATTTTAACACTAGGGGCCTTTTTCACCATGTGTCAAGTAGGGTAACTGCCATTTAAAGTCACCGGTAAATTAGAATGATGGAGCTGATATACCTTTGTTTGTACTGTAAAAGTCCCAAACATTAAAAAGATAATAATTTAAAAAAATCGCCTATCGAAGGGTGCAGTAAACCTAGTGCATAATTTAATAAAACATAAAATTATTTCTAAAAGTAACTAATCAACACTTTACTTGTAGTTTGTGAAAGAGGCCCTAGCTGTAACAAACTAAAAAACTATTGGACCGTTTGTAAAAATTCTTTCACCTATAGATAGCTACATTATCAGCGAGTAATATTTTATAAAAGTTACGCGGACAAGGTCGCTTACAACAGCTAGCTATTGAATAAAAGTTCACATGCATCTAATTATCCTGTCATATAGATCTAATTATTACCTAATAATCTTATAATCAGACATATATTTTAAGTAGCAAGAATGTTAGCATTAGTATTGGGAAAACCAGTATTATTATTATTTTTCTGTTTTATAATATTAATATAGTGCTTTAACAAAATTTAATTTTTGAGTCATCTGACAACACAATTTAAATTTTAAGCACGCAATATTTAGAAAGTGTCTGCTGATAATCCGGAAACGTGTTCAAACATTGAACGCTTAATATTTCACGTGTGTTTCAGCTAAAATACTTAAAGATTACTGGTAAACCGATTGTGTTCCCGAACCTTTACCTCTTAACGTGGGGTCTATGCATATTTTCGTGGGGATTGAGCATCGCAGTGATATTGTCACAGCATTATTTGCAAGACGACTTCGAATTGTGGCACTCCTTCGCTTATTATCATATTATTGCTATGCTTGATGGATTTTGTTCTTTATGGCAAGTATTTTAATTTATTAAGTTTTTAAAATGTATATAAAAAAATCATCCTCAAAAAACACATTTTTAATAAAATCATTATTAAGTAAGGCATAGCAAATCCTAGACAACACGTCTAGCGGCAAAGTTATGCTGTTAAGTGTTCTAGCAGCACATGAGTTGTTATATTTCTTTTATAGAGCATGGAATTAGGATGATGATCATAAAATGCCTGAACTGCCTTCATCAATAATTTGTATAAATATGATAATTTAAGAACGATACCGATCACGTTAGCTTTTAACGAACAAAAATAAAACGGATCAAAATCGACCCATCCATTTGGGATCTACCATTCCACAGTCAGACGCACAGATACACGAATACACACAAAAACAGATACACAGGCATACGTCAAACTTATAACACCCCGTTTTTGCATCGGTCGTCGGAGGTTCAAAAAGGATGATTTTTGTAGTTTTTTATTATTATAATTTCTTACATTTTGGACGACATATAAACTGAAATAAATAAAAAATAAATGAATAATAAATAACTCGTGAAATGTAAGAAGAAAAAAATTATTTACAGTATATTGTGTATATTGACAGTATATATAATACATTTAACGTGATAATAGGGCCCGATCTTCGACAAAGTATACACTAAACTTGTAACAAGATTCGGTCCAAACAGAAAAGTTGTAAGAAAACATCAAATCAAATGAAACACCACAAACCTTAATTTCCTGGGATACAATTTTAACTTCTTTTCCTTTCGCTTGTATTAAATAAACATTTTCTTTTTATTTGTTCATTCTCCAAGCTAAATTCCTTTTACATTTCATTCAAGATATTCATTTAAGTAGTTATTTAACTTCAGTTACTAAGCATAGCTGAATAATATTTAACATTTACTATTAGTAATTTAACAGACAGACGTGAAAGCCACTTCAAATTATATTATGTAATGTTTAGAATTTAGTCAAAGACTCCAGACACAAAATTGATTTCATGAAATTTTTCTTGATTTTCTAATTGATAGCTAATTCTTAATTTTTGTATGAGCTTTTTATTTATGATTCAATATTTTGTTACATCCTTTTCTAGAAAAATATCTAAGGTAAATAATACGCAATTAATTAAGTAACTTAATATTTGTTTGAACACAGGTACATAAATTGCAACGCTTTTAGCACAGCCTCTAAGGGGCTCGCTGAAAATTTGCATATCGCGTTGCAAGCAGAGCAGCCTGCTTTAAAATTAGCGCAATACCGACATCTATGGGTCGACTTGTCGCATATGATGCAGCAATTAGGTAAGAGAATGTGCTCATTTTATATATTATATTTTGCTCATTTTCTTTTGAACACGAGTAGTAAATTTTAATTAAATTAAAGGTAGCCAAAACTACTACTCAGATTCTGATGACACTCTACTCCAGTGGTTCCCAATTATTTTTTATGGCAGGAGTTATAAAAAAAATTTTTTTTTTTTCACTTTTAATTTTATTACCGTCAAAATACAGTTCTAAATTCCAATAGCGGTCAGAATCAGTCTAATTCGCATTATTCTCTTTGAAGAAATTGTAGAGTCAATTAACAAAAAAACATCATTTGGACATTTTTTCATGACATGACATCCCGGTTTAGTAGAGGTTTCGTAAGAGTTGTGCGTAAGTATTATTACATGCACTGATTTTTTAAAAAAAAAATGCGTGTAGCGATTGTTACGTTTTACAATTAAAGAAGATGATTGTAAACAAATAAAAAACAAATATTCATACTGCAATAAAATTTGCAGAAACAAACACTAAAACCTTAGGTAACATTTGAAACAAAGTCATCAAAACTCAAATAAAGCGTCCAATTCACAGCAGGTGTTCCGTAATAAACAACAAGCCATTTGTAACATCTGTAAAGGGTAGTAACATTTTAAACATAGAATCTAATCCACGACTATGAAATTTTCACTTTCTTAATACCGACTAGCTTTTGTTAGCGGCATTGCTCGCGATAAAAATAGCACATAGTGTTAATCTTTAGTAATTTCAGAGTACCACTAGCTTTTGCTCTTGACTTCGTCTTGTATCTTTATAAATTATATTTTCAAGCTGGTGGGCGTCACTATTACAAAAAGGTAATGTGTTTTTTTTTGTTTTGTTTATATGTTATATAAAAAAAGAGTTTAAAACATCCATACATCCATACATCGCATTTATAATATTAGTACGGATGTATGAGAAAACAACTTTAAATCCTAACGAGAAATTAGGTATGTTTGTGTTATTTGCATAGAAAATATTTACCTACATCTGAAACAGTATATTTTGTTGTTACGTGTTTATTATGTGAACGACACGAGCACCATTTCCAGGTTACGGACTTTGCGTAAAAAGGTGAAGTAGGTTGCTTGCATTGTTCTAGATTTCAGAGCGAGCACAGCGAAAGTTTATTTTCACAAAGTAATCTACTTCGAAATTAGAGGAGTTGCCGTAAAATATGTTTGCCGAGAGGTGCCTATTCGCGTTTTACAATTGAAATAAGCAGCGGCATTTCCGTTCTTAATTTACATTTTAAATCTTTACGGCCTGTATTCATAACAGGGTTTATATTTTTAATAGTTTTATACCTAAACTATGAATTCTCTAAAGTATAAAAAGAACTTACTAAGCGGTTCAGTGACAACATATATTAACGTCGGATATTAGCGTGTGGGTGTTGCATGCTCAATTCAATATATTATCATTTGCTTGTGACCCGCCCCGGCTTTACACGCATGCAAATTATTTCTGCAAATTATATTTACAAACCTTCCTCACTTATCGCTGTTTCCATTAGTCAAAACTGTAACAAAATCCGTTGATTGGTTTAAAAATAACTTAGCGGAGGAAGAGGGGGATAGCGAGTTTATTTTATAATATGTACTTATAGGTTTTTTTAGTATTATTATTTTAAAGGTTTACTTTCATTAAAAAATATATAAAAATTTTCACTTGAGATTATTTGCAACAGAAAATGGATTAAATATTGCCTATTTTGTCCAAAATCGTATAAACAGTTAAAAAGATAAATAATTTAAATATTATTCATCTTTAATTTAATTTAAACTTTGTAATTTAACCAATTAAATTCTTCTTTCACCTCAGGTCGAGCCTATTCGAATATGTATGGAATATATTGTTTGGTTATTTTCTTTACCACAACAATATCTCTGTACGGTGCCCTAACAGAAATATTAGAGCATGGACTTAGTTATAAAGAGATGGGACTGTTCGTGATCGTTGGCTACTGCATGACATTGTTATTCATCATTTGTAACGAAGCCTATCATGCCTCCAAGAAGGTATCATTGTGCTACATCTTATTATTTAGATACTATGTTAAGGTCAGTGTAGTTAATTGAAAATTATTAATAAAATTATCAAGATTGATAGTAAAATTAATAAATTGTTTACTTTTATTGGTTATTATTAATAATTACAGCTTTAAGTAAATATAAAAATAAACATTTTATAATAATAATTTCTAATTAAAGTAATATTCGTTTCGCTCATGCTTTCATATACATTTGATAATTTCAGGTGGGGCTTGAGTTTCAAGTGCGTCTTCTAAATGTGAACCTTGCAAGTATCGACAGAAGTGCACAGCGCGAAGTAGAAATGTTTCTTGTGGCGATCGCCAAAAATCCACCTATAATGAACTTAGATGGCTTTACAAACATTAACAGGGAGCTGTTTACGGCTGTAAATATATATCAGTTTTTATTTACCTAACCATCTATAAATAATAATAAAAAGAAAACAATTCAACACCTCCGTAGCAAAATAAATGAGCAATAAATATTGAATAAATGTTTCAACGCTTAAGTAAATGGGACGTGGACGATGTCACGGGAAAAGATACTAAATTATTAAGTATCATTTATAAAACCTAATGCACGTTTTCACCAACAGACACCTAGAGTTAGGGGACACCTAACTACTATTTAAGCCGACCATTCACGGCAGTCCATCTTGCAGTACGGCGCTTCATAGCCGGCTTAAGTAGCATTAATATGTGTTCCCTAACTCTAGGTGACCGTTGGTGATAACGGGCATAAGTGAAGTAAAATTGGAACATTATTCCCTATTATATCTAATTTTATTTTCAGAACATTTCCTTTATGTCAACATATCTGATTGTATTAATGCAATTCAAGTTGACTCTTCTTAGGAAAGGAGCAAGAAAAGCCATTAGGTCTGTTGTGAAAGCAATACTTAATGTTACTACAACTCTCGGATATGAAGATGATGAAGAGGAATATGATGATGAATAATTAAGTATATTTAAATATATCGTGTACAGTGTATAAATTATAAATTTAAAAAAATTTAAATTAAAAATTTTTTATTAGTAAACTATTAATTTAAAAAAATATTGTAAATTCGTTGTAAAACTTAATTGTTTTGGCACATTCCAAATTGCATTAGTCACTAATCTTGGAATATTTTAATTTAAAGGTGCTCTTAAAATCAATTTTTTTTAGTAAAATATTGTAAAACAATTACTCAAATGACTTTTTTTATATATATACTTGCAAGACCTATCAATTGCATCTTGTCATGTCAAGAACTTTCTGGAGCAAGCGAAAAGATGGTGATGGCAATAAATAAATATAGACAATAAATAAATAAACTCTTTGGTTACGCAATTAACGATAAATTGACAATTAAACTTGCAAAAAGACGTAGATTTACATAAAAACCGAAGAATAAATTGGTTTAACACGAATTAAGAATCAGCGTCCAATATTGAGGCAAGCAAAGAATCCATCTCTTCACAATGTTCAAAGAATGAATTGTGAATTAAGTGTAACTTAACTAATGGAAATTTTGCAATTCTATTAAATCATTGGTATAACCTTTCCAATAATTTTTTGTCTTCAAAATGTTGATGTCTAAGATAGACGATAGACAAAAGACAAGGCAGTTTTCGAGATACTAAGAAAATGTAAAGAATTTTCCTGTATTTCAATCCGTGTAAAGCCTAGGGCTACTTGTAGTACTACGAGTATTACTTATTCTGTGCCCAGGGGCAGGCTAGCTAGTATAATCTAGAAGTACATTCAACTTAAAATCAGGTCCTCACTGTAAGAGTAGGAAGTAATAAAGAGTACCAACATGAATAGACACGTTCTCTAAATATGTCGTTCGTTCATTGGAGAACATCTCTTGCGGTGTAGTCTTCGGAAATTGTCTGTCCGGATATGCTTGCACTGCATTGCAGTGTTACCACATCGTTCTGAAGCGATTGAATACTTAAATAACTTCCGGCGTGTATCGGATACGGATAGTGCTACGTATTTTCCATATGGCACTAAATTATTTCTCACGACTGCTGAACTTTATTTCGAAACTAGCTTTTGTCCGCGATTTCATCCGCGACCCTTTTTGTTAAATAACACCTTCCAAAATTATGTGACCAATAATTTATTCAATCTTATATATTTTTGGCAACAGTACCTACTTTTTTTTTGACAACGTGTAAGGAGGCTAAGTAGGTAATCTTTACTGATTTAAGAATATTAAAAAAAGTTATTTAAAATCAAGGAATAAGGAAGGAATAACAAGTAATGTGTCTTAACAGCTGAATGCTGTTATTTATTAAAACATTTATTGTTAAATGTTTATTAAAACACGAGTTCATCAAATAATATATGACTTCGTTTTTTATAAATATACTAATAGGTTACCTTATGATTTTATGAGGTAAATATTTTTAAGATAATTTTAAGTAGGACGACCGTAACGTCTGTTTTTTTTAAATATTTGAACTGATTACGAATGAATGTGCTTTATTAACTAAGAAAATAGATATGAAAAATATTGGCAACAGATCAAAGAGATAAGAGCTGCACTTAGTGAACACAATATATAAGATGTTGAGATGAGATGGTAACCATAGCAACAGGTTATCTTCCTCCCAGAGCACTACCTAGACGCTATTCGAAGCCAAGCCAAGCTCAGCTTGAATTATAGCCTACGGCTTTTGTGTTCATTTCATTACACGCTGAAGCGCTATAATTTTCTATACGTTTTATTACAGACTTGAAGTTCATACGGCTTACTAATCAGAATCGTGATTATCTCACAAAGAGCTCTTGTACATAATGTACGTCATTATGTACACTCTCATATACAATAAGAGCCCATTGGTCAAGTGGTTAAGGTGAAAGGTTCTTGACGGAGCGCTATTTTCGGCAGGACCAACTTTGGATTTTATTTTATTTTTTAGAAATATTGACTGGTTTGAGCCTTGCTTTTAGTGGTAGGGTACAATGAGTTTCATAATTAGGACAGCCCGTCTGGCGGCGGTAACCAGACTGATACAGAAGCTCACATTGAAATAACAGCATGTACCTACATGCTGTTGTGTTTTGGTTGAGTGAGTAAGGGAGCATTATTCTTAATCCTACTAAGGTCGGTAGCGTATTGTATCATTAAAAAAATTTAATAAAAAATATGAAATATCCCTTCACCCTTCTTCATCATCAGATATTCGTATCATTGCTAAAAAAAAGTATTTTTTTAGAAATTTAATACGTTGAATTTTTAGTATACTTATTAAAATTTTATAGATTTCTAAAATATACTTATTCATATTCCATAATATTAATTACTTAATAAATACCTTGTAAATTGGTTAAGACTGCAAAATGAATAGCTTCCTGACAATCTACTCTATGAATATATGTAATATAAGTATTACATTAGTCCAAACGTCTCTCAAAGTGTTGGTTGAGAGAATGAACATATAGGAGACGCAGTCAGAAGCTTATAAAGTAACAATAAATAATTACTAGATTAAATTCAAATTTAGGTAGACCAAAATGTAATTAGTATTTCTGACGCAATTAACTCTCCAAACAATTTGTGCAACTAGTTGAACGACACGGTGTAAGCTCCAATTCAATTAAGCGACCCATGCACAGATTTTGATTACAAACATTGTACTTTAAGTAGATTACAGTAATAGAACGTGTAAAATTATATGTCACAATAGCATTACGCAAGTCACACTTGAGCCTTTATGACTCTTTGTATAATCTGAAATTGCGAGCAAGTCATCGATCCATCCTGATAATAAATGCGGAATTTAGTTAGTTTGTTTTTTTACGTTTTAATGTTAACTACTCAACCAAATACGATGAGATTTTGCATGCAAGTTGTCATGGATACATTGATTTTTTTTGTTAAACTTTTAAGGAATAGGGGATCGGATGCAAAAATTAACGGATTATAATTATTTGCTCAAACAAAACAAAAAATACTGTTAGATGTTACAGAAAAACCTTGGTGAGCGGTAGTTTTGTGACTAATATCGTATATTTTGTATAACTAGTTTACTTATTATAATATACCTACATATTTACTGCCATACATCTGAATGTCCGATGGAAGAAAGTGGAAGGCGGTATGAGCTCATGCAGCTCCGAGCACACTCTCCGAAGTACATACATCATAATGTAGTTATCTCCATTTAAAAATACTTTGATTTCATTTTCACTTGTTCTACCCAAAGAGGTTTAGTAAAAATATCTTTGGTTCTACTGTCCTTTATGAATACCTTAAAAATATCTGTTTTTAATTTACAATATTTAAAAAGTACACCTTAATACATTAATCTGGAGTCTCTAATTGGACACGGCGACGTAGCAATTTGTCTACCAAAGTAAACACCCGGTGACCAGGACTCATCCCATCGCCAAGCAATTCAATTAATTCAGGTAGCTAGCTCGTTGCATGTTCCTGCTCGACACACATGTACACCTCTATAGGTATATATACCTACTTCTCTTCCTCAAATAATAAAACACATATAAAATATAAATCGTCTTCCTGTTCCCCCATCCCATGTCACAGTTATTTGATAAAAAGCGTTAGAAATAAACATTCCTAAGGCAAAATTACTATAACAGTGAATGAATTTTTCAAAATGCTGCTTTAAACTTACTGTTTGTTAAACAAGATAAACATATTATAACATTTCAATTATCACCAATCACTACTTTAAACAAGGACTAGCCTCAGACCGAACACAATTTTTACCAAAATGAACCTAATAATATATTAATTAAGGTGCAATATTGCTTACGGGAAATTTATTTTATAATTTATTATTTTATAGATAATCCGCTTCTGTCCGTTTCTCCGCGAACTTTTAAACCGCCCAACGGATTTGAAAAAATTTTCACTAATGGAAATAGCGATAAACAAGGAAGGTTTGCGTATACATATAATTTATTGAAAAAATTGCATATATGTCACGATCGCTAGTACAAAATAATTATAAAACAATTCGGTTTCATAGTACATACAGTAGACTCGACACATAACTTTATGACATTGTAATTGAGTAACTTTGTATAGTGATTAACTTTTAATAATAAAATGTAAGCAGACGTTCCTATTAATACACATACCAAGAGATTCTATTTTAATATTCAAATTTGCAAAATTAATTACAATATCTCTGCTATTTTGTATACATACTGCGTATACACCGCATCACTACGTATTCTGCGAATCTGAACTGTCTGCGACATTCACAATTAAGTTTGCACATAAACGAGTTGTTTAGTTTACATGAAGTATGGAAACGTTATTACTTCATGAACTTAGTTATACGTATGAAATAACTTACTTCATATGTATTTCTGGCTAGATTGTGTTTTCTGCGTTAAAAATAGGACAAAAGATTAAATCTTCTGTAAATTCAAGTATTTAATGATCTTTTACTCAGTCGGTTGTTGAAAAAATGTAATTTGTTGACCAAATAATCTGGGCAGTTTTATAATAAAATGAAAAATAAAAAACTATCTTCTGAATTGTTACTTTATTTTATTTAACAACTGGTGCCCGCGACTTCGTCCGCATTAAAAAAATATATATAACACCTGACATTTTTACCGCTGTGACGACTTCGCATTTATAAAACTAGTAGGATTTTATGAAAACCATTTTTTGCGGTCACAATAAAATTAATAAACCTCTTACAGAAAAGTATCAAGAAATGTAATAGGCCGCATATAAAGAAAGATGCGTAAACGCGGTGTACCCTCCCACTATAGCATCATGATAGTGTAACAAACCAGTACCTATATTACTATTTATAGAAAAATCGTTAATGGAAAATCTGATAGTTTAATTAGAGGGTTTATACAGAGATATATTAAACAAGAAAGGATGCGCCCTTAGCATACTACCAGTGACAAAAAACGGCCTCCTTTATTTGCAAATCTACTAAAAATAATTTGTTTTCATTGCCATCTTAATACGTATTTTTAAATCTTACTGGCGTATTCTGTTATTGTAAATTGTTCTCATTGGTTGGTTGGTTCTCAGAGTGGTCGAGACGTGTGTACAACAGAGTTGTCAAATTCCGACTAACACGTCAAGAAAGCAAACGTATCCATGCGGATACATTGCGAAGGCGTCATTTACATTGCTCGGGGGCGCATCCTCTTGTTTAATATATCACTGGTTTTATATCAGTTTAATCGCGAACGCATCAGTTTAAGCACGTAACAGAACCACAAACAAAATTTTCCAACAACCACATTGCTGATCTATTACTGTGCAAATATTAATGCTTTTAGCGACCAATACAAAATACAAAAATACAAAATAATTTATTTACTTACTTAAGCCTAGGTACAAAAAAGGTGAAGGGGGCCTCCTATTAAGTATGAGGAGACCAATATATATTAAGATCTCACCTTAAGTAAATTATCATTATTGCAGTCGTAGTTACGCCCGCAAATATTTCCCTTTCGGGTACCACCTTCTTCGAAACTCGGCTGTTCAGCGATCAATCAAAATCTCATTTGAACACGTCACTTTGCCGGGGATCGACGTTATCCATCTTGTCTAATTTTGCCATACATTATATCACGTTAGCCAGAACCATGTCAATCTATTGAAGTCTCAGATCACGAAGTTTGATGGGAATCGTTTTGGCAAACTTAAACTTTTTAGGTCTTATGTAAAATTGTATCACATTATTATTAATTTGTCCAGTACAGACAAATTACTTTAAGATACACTCAGTTCCAGGTTTCCCTGGTTCATTTTCCGGCAGGGTCAAGTTTGGAAATGAACTTTTTAAATTTGGTTGGAAAGAAGTGGTATGGCACATTGAGTTTCGCTTACTATATTACCAGGAACCTTTACATTTCCACAATGCACGCTATCTCTCAACAGCCATATTGAAAATCTTTAAAGGCTTCTCTCAGACTTACTATAACCCGAAGTACAGTATCGCTTAATTATACTTATCTGTCAATACAACAAAAGGCCAATTTCAGGTTTAAGGATTCATATTATATTTATTCAACTTCGTAAATTAAAATCACTGTGAAATTGAATTTATTTAAATTTTTAAACATAATTGTCAGTGAGATCTTTTTACACAAATGTTGCAAGATCCACAAACAAAATGTTCCAACAACCACATTATCTTAACCACATTATCTTTATGGATAACTAGCTGTTGCACGCGACTTCGTCCGCGTGACTGCAGGATTGAGGTCCAAATTGGGACGAAATATATGTAGGTAGTAGTTATGGCTTTTACAAATATTTATAGAAATCGCTTTGGAACATAAAAATTCCATTCTCAACTGGAAAATTTTCAATGATATTTTTTACGAAAAATCGTAAGTAGAAATTGAGACGCTAGACTATGTATTTTCGGTTCGTTAGACAAATGACTTGTCGTTCTCTGGTCATTTCCCCTGACGATTGTGACATTGATGTAAATGTTAGCTAGACAATAGATATTGTGTATTTTTGAAAATAATATTCTTTCTTTGGTTTGGTCTACTGAATATTTTTTAACGTTAAAAATATTAAAAATAAAAAATTAAATTAAAAATAAAGCTAGCGGGCAAACGAAAACTTAGGTAGTTTATTTATTTATAAAAACACTCACCAATGAACCATGAATACAATGAAATAGGTATCTTGTCTTCTAAACACTGCCAGGTTTATAAATATATTCAGCAGAGGTTGTCCTGCCCGAACCCGAAAAATCCGGTTGCGAGCCCATGCCAACACAAATTTAATCAAAATCAATCCAGCTGTTTAGGAGTTCAATCACATACACACAGACATAAGAAATAATTATGTAATACTGAAGAATTTTTTTAAATATTTTAACAAAACGAGATATAAATTTCTTTGGTTGTAAGTAATTATTTTCAGTTTTAATTATTTAAAAAGTGTTTAGTTTAGTAATATGTGTAATAAAATTTTAGTTTTTATTTTTATATAGAGTTAATACATCACATAGAGATAAACATACGACCTGTTTGTTGTACACCTTAATCCCTACAACGAAATGCAACGAAATGTACATTTCATACATCTTATAACACAACTAATTCGATATAGATAACTATTCTTAATTTGTTCATAGATGTTTATTTACAAACAAACCTAAAAGTGACTGACGCAAAGTGCTTACCAACATGTATCTTTTCATTAAGAAATTTGCTGAATACTTAGGTATTACGCAGACAATGAATTTAGTTTTTACTTCTATATATGTCATATAAACATACGACGGTTGGCGACCTTGAAACTACCTTAGAGATTAGAGAAGACGAGCCTGTTGATTGAATACCTTCAAATCCCTAGTAGGAAATATATATTTACTTTTCCTACAGCTTATAACGCCATAATATTTGTTCGGAACAACGATATTTCGTTGGTTCGGAGACTTTTATTTACAAACAAACCTTAAGGTGACCGATACAATGTGCGTATACCTACATACCTATAGATTTTTATGAAAAAAGTTGCTGAATAGCTATTACGCAGACAGTGGCGTCTATACGTAAAATTAGGTTGCGCGGCACTCGTCTAGGGCGGCGGCCCTATCTGCTGAGGGGTGGCGCGACGGGTGCCATAGCCGGTATCATAGCAACGGGCAGCATCCATCCCTGCCAGTGTGGTACCGCTGGTCGTCCGGACCGCTTGTGTCTGCCCGGAATCCTTCCGCGTCTTGCCACGTATAAACACCGAATAAAAACGTATGGTTCAATTTTTTTCTCCAATTGCACTGTTGATTTGACAATCATTAGTAAAATGTTCATTCTATTCATACTTCTCACTGTGTATTTGATAACGCTATGTCACGGCTGACATTTGTTTTAAAAGGAATATAAAGAAGTGAGATGTGAGGCATTTTCACGAACTATCCCCTGGAATGTATTATAATTTTTGAGAACGAATCGGTAAGTTTCATGTGTACGTATATGGTCTAATTATAATTGGTGTTATTCTCTAACAATTTCATATTCTGATGAGCAAACAATCTAGTTGATTGGTCTCTCTAGTAGAGCTCTATTAGAATTGTAAATTTTCTTAATTGACATTCTAATTGATTTATGCTTCAATAGTTTGCGTGTGAGATTATGTATTCACTACAGTTATTGAAAACCTTATAGTGGCTTAGTGCGCAATGAAATTTGGCTTCAAGTTTTATAATATGTGTAGAAATATTTATTACCTACGTAATAAATATTTGATCGTGTTTGGGTCATTTAGAAAAATATCTTTCTAGCTTGGTTCTTTCAGGCAGGGTTCCAAGCATTCTAGCTCTATACTGTACAGAGGTAATAGTAGCTCTGAAGTCACCGGCGATGCAGAGCAAGTGTTTTGCCAAAATGTCAAAAAAAAATTAAACGTCATGGGTAACCTTAGTCTTGGAGATATTTGTGAAATACTTATGTAATTTCTCAAGTAGTTAAATAAAAATGAATGAAATATTGAACCTCCATCGTATATTACTAATTTTAACTACTGAACGGATTTTAATGAAACTTTTCTTTTACATCAGAATAACACGTGGGTTATAAAGATACTTAGATAAAGTCGCGTCCAAAAGTTAGTTAATAGATTTATTAACATCTTTGGTGCTGTATATTTAACATGGTGATTGTAACTGCAGTTATAATGCCTAATGATATTTTGCTAGATATTTTTTAAATTTTTCTCTAATAAAAAAATTCTAATTAAATACGTCACCATAAACCCTCGACGGTACAGACATTATAATAATTTTATGCCCTCAAGATTTTAGGTAGACTCATAAAATTGTCCCTTGAAATCACATCGGCAGCTAATAAAGGTACCTCATTAAACCTTATAACGCTCCCTTCTCCAATTACTAACTTTTTCATTGTTCCAGCGGCTTATTCATTGAGGACGATCGTTTTGACTTTAAACTTTGAGTTGAATAAAAGATATCCTCTTATTTATTATTACTTTGACTTTAGTCAGTGTTATTATTCAAGTCTTTACCGACATAACGGAGCAAGTTACCAATTCCATACTACGTTATTCCAAGATTACTCACTCGTTAGTTATTGGTCGTAGCAATATATAAAAAAACCTGACGTTTCTGAGATATAATATATTATGAAGGTTTGGATGGAAACAAAAAATTGAAATTAATTTCACATCTACATACTCGTAGTATAATTAATTTCTAAAATGTGCAGAATTTGTGACATTTTGAAAGGTTGAATTCTTCTAATTACTGACTATCTAAATTTCCATGAAAACATCGTAGCTATAATGTGTACATTTAAAATTAGTAAATAGTAACCACATATACTCGTATATAAAATATTTTTCCAAAATATTGGAATTGCTTTGTTGATGTTTGATTACTTTCGCGCGTTTAATAAGTGGCGCGAACGTCTTGCATCGCATTCTGTCTTCGGTTATTCGCATTATAGTAAGTTGAAACAACAATATTCCCAAATACCTAGTACTGACTTCACTCGCTCGTATAGCGTGTCCTTAATGATTTTTATATACTTAAAGGAAATGTGTAAAAGGCAATGTGTGTATATATGTATGTTATATATGGACTCCAAAACCGCTGAACCGATTTTGATGAAATTTTCAGACAATAATCTGATTAGTCCAGCGGGTAATCATGTGTTGGTTTGGTAGTGTGACGCGGACGAAGTCGCAGGCAAAACCTAGTTTTTAATAAAAGTTAAGTATTTGACCGCTTTTTTTTGCAAAACACTCAGTTCATATAACAGATTTATAATATCAATTCTTTGTTTATTATTCGAGTTAAGGTTGTTGAAAAGAAATAACAGTGTCCTATAAAAAAGTAATCGACTTTCCTGAACCTGATATTTTCTAATTCAGAGCAGTAATTTAATATAACCGTTTCCTTGTACAACTTTACAACAAGTTACCAACTCAAAACTTTACAGCGATCGAGTTTGACTTTTAGTGAATATTTAAAATTATAAATATTTAAACTAAAGTGAGATATTATGAAACTATCTGTGTCCTGCGGTTTCACCCGCTTTAATTTAAATTGAGATGTGTACAGTTCGTCTCTTCTCGGTAATTTTCGTTTTTCATTGGGCGGCGTACCTCGGCTCGGCATCAGACCAAACGCGTCGCGCGCATCCCACGGCACGTGAATTATCAGCATTACCTACTTTGGCAAAAACAGGGTGTTATAAGTTTGATAATGTGTGTTTGTGTATGTGTCTGTGGCATCGTAGCTCCCAAACGGACGGACCGATTTTGAACCGGTTTTTTTTTTTAAATCTGACGTGATCGACATTGTTCTTAGCTATTATTTATGAAGATCTGTTCAGCGGTTTGAAGACCATCAGCCCATTTCCTAGTTAATGAAGGGATTGATGTGAAATTTTGTATTTCCATGACATGGTAACAGCATATGGTCTAGCGGTCTTGCTTGATGCTGCAGCAGCAAGTAGTTTTCGAGATACCCGACTCCTCAGCAACTTACAGCAGATAGCGTGTTTGGGCTCAATAGAAAGTCTAGGGTAGCTTGTCGCTTAGAGTTATTTCAACTCTATTTTTTATTGTGTTATTATTTATTAGTTCTTAGTGTGATGATAATTAAGCTATAACCTTCCTCAATAAGTGAGCTATTAAATGCAATAAGATTTTTTTTAATCCGTCTAGTAGTTCCAAAGTTTACCGCATTCAACCAAACAAACAGTCTTCAGTTTTATTATTTTAATACTTATATAAAGATTACGAACTCGATTGAGTAGGTAGTGAAATTTTGAAAAACCTGGGCCTCGAAATATGTATACGTAACATGTAAACGTAGATGTAATTAAATGTTACTAATAAATGTACGGATGGTTCTCGAGTGGAGGCCACGGATCGGCAAGCGCAGCGAAGGACTTCCACCCACAAGGTGGTAAGACCTGATAAGGGTCGTGGGTCGACGGTCGATCCAGGTTGCTACTGACCGGTAATTTTGGAAAATTATAGGGAGGCCCATGTTCAGCAGTGGACGTGCTACTCTTTTTTGCAATCAATAAATTAAAAAAAGGTTTAATTCATAGGTATTCGTGGAATTTGGAAATTTGTTTAATTTTATTTTTACGTAGCAGTACAATATAGGAAAGTATGGTAATGAGGAATAAATTATTCGAAGCAATTATTTCGTGACAAAGTGAGGCACAAATCAATTTAACTTTATTGTCGACAGCAGAGCGCCATTGGTGGTAAATTTTTAAACAAAATCGATGCAGACAGTTTCAATAGAAAATTTGTTGTTGTAAATGGTTAAAATGTATTTGCAGTGTTTGCAGTGCAAATAAAATTATATAAAAAAAACTTCATTACAAATTTTCTTCGCCTTATCTTGTCTACATAGTCTCCTTGTAACTCCACACACTTCTCCCAGAGATTTTCCCATCTCTTTAACCCTTCCAAATAGTACTCGGCGTTTTTCTCTGCAAAATAATTGTTTACGAAGGTGGTTGCCTCCTCAATTGACGAAAATCTCTGTCCTCCGAGCGCAATTTTTAGATGAGGGAACAAAAAGAAGTCGCTTGGGTCTAGATCTGGTGAGTAAGGCGGATGGTCAAGCAGTTCAAACCGTAATTCCTGAATTTTTGCCATGGCAACCGCTGAGGTGTAGACGGCGCGTTGTCTTAGTGAAACAGGATTTTCTTTTTCTGCAAATGTGGTCGTTTTACCGCAATTCCTGCCTTCAGCTTGTCAAGTAATGATGCGTAGTATGCTCCTGTAATGGTTTTTCCTTTATGAAGATATCGATTAAGATAACTCCATGACTATCCCGAAAAACGGTCGTCATCTCTTTCCCAGCCGAAAAAACAGTTTTTGTTTTCTTTGGAGCCGGTTCCCCCTTTGCAGTCCACTGTTTCGACTGTATTTTTATTTCGGGCGTATAATGGTGTATCTAAGTTTCATCTACAGTAATTAATCGGCGCCAAAACTCGGATTTATTGTGCCTAAACTGCGCCAACAGAGCGTTGGAAATGTTCATTCGAACACGTTTTTGGTCTAATGTAGCAAACGTGGCACCCAAAGCGCGAACAGCTTTCTCATGCCTAAATTTTGATTTAATATCAGACAAACACGTTCTTTGGACGTTTTCATAACCTCTGATAGTTATCTCTCTCACTTTAATTCGGTGGTCGTCTAGCACCATTTGATGAACTTTAACAATGTTATAATCAGTAGTTGCAGTTTTTGGACGTCCCGAACGTTCATCGTCTCCCAAGCTCTCACGGTCACTTTTAAATTCAGCTGCCCAAAATTTTACTATGGTAAATAATGGTACAGAGTCCCCGTTATCCCCGAACACAGAGTTCAACTCATCTTTGATTTGCATAAGCGTATTGCATTTCTAAAACAAAAATTTAATGACAGTTCGATACTATTTTTTTCCATTTTTTTCCACTGATTCATGTCTTTCTTATCCTTTACAAAAGTCCTACAATTCGTCAGGCAAAATATTAATATTTTACCTGATACAAAAGGGAACTATTGGTCCTACAGAGTTTTGATTAAGCTTAAGTTAAAGCTAAATAACTGTTCTACAACTTCATTTCTCATGACTTTCCTCGTAAAACTACAAATTTCTAACTTTTTGGGGGAAATGGCCAATTTTTGAAGTATTGTATCTCGGGATCTGCTTGACATACAGAATTCCGGTTACGCTAAAATTGTAGCTAATTTTGTCTTCTTTAAGAGTGTGTAAGATGACTTTTCTGTAGAATGCACTTTTCAGAAGTTATAAGTCAAAAACTGAAAAAAGTAAAAATTTCGAGTTTTTTTTCGAGCACCGTGCAGTTAGCACGGGTCTTTAGAAACTGCAAACTTGGATTTACACTACTGGTATCTATCCTAACAACATCCCAAAAAATCAAGACAGTGCATTTTTTTGCGACCTAATGCGATTTTTTGGCTTATATCCAGTGTTGAAAATTTTAAGGTTCAAAAACCTCCTCCTCTATTCAATCCTCTATTCAAAAACAATTATAATTGAAAACTTATTCAAACACAACAGCTTAAAATCGTCGATTCTCTGTACTAGGTAGGGGAGAGTGTGTAAGAAAAAGCCAGGCTTTGAAAGAGCCGATGCTATTTTCTCCCACTTACTAAAATCTAACCGTAATTAATTTTTAGTCTTTATATGGCACCACTGTATAGCCAGACATTTGACAGTTCTGCGAAAAGACTACAAATTAATTATAAAAATTTTAGTAAATGGGAGAAAGTAGCATCGGCTCTTTCGAAGCCTGGCTCTTTCATACACACTCTGGTAGCGGGCTATTACAAATTAGCATAACTTTTAGTTAGTATTTCGAGTAGTTGTTACGAATTTTAGCAATACTCATTAAAGTTACTATTAACAGTTAATTTTTTTTTTTTTTTTTATTATCCTTCATAGTTCATCCTACTGAAGTTTGCAGCACACTTGCAGCGCTTATGAAGTTGCCTGTCTTAGCCGATAGGCGGCTGTAGCCATTACTTTTCGTAATAATGAGATACTTTGATTCGCATAATGTGTTCGTGCGGTGGAGTTGACAATTTTTCACAGCGACATCCATAAAACAATTTTGAAGAAAATTTTTATTAAGTGGCTCTCCAATTCCACCGAATTCCATTCACTACCTACAGCTACATAATATATACAATATATTTCACCGAATGTAATTATTAATCAAAACTGTTCCATCGGTTTAGCCGGAGTTCAGTGATGACCATCAGAAATAACATACAGCTTTGCAATTAAAACTATTAAAACTAGAAGAAAAACGGAGAAAACTGCAAACGGAACAAAGGAAGTGGATGCCAAAAGATTTTATTAAATATTAATTAGAACCGCAAAAAGAGTTTCTGAAGTAAACTCTTTTTGCGGTACTAATAATAATTCCAGCTTTGAAAACTGGAATTATTATACGATGTTGTTGAGTGTTAACAAGTTTTAAATATTGCTCTCAGATATCAAAATTTAACACCTGCCGATTTTCAAATTTAAGTTGAAATATAGTGAAATAAAAACACGACTGTCTAGTGACATTTAAAAACTTGAAATTTTGTCTTAAATTACAACAACTTTTTTGTGATAAAAGTCCGCTTGGGGCTTGCGAGCAGTCGGCCCACACGATAGTCGGTGGCTACCGTTGTCTTAGGAACAAAAGAGAACTCCCGATAGAATAAAGGAAGGTGATAAGCATTTATTATTTATACACCAAATAATAAGAGCCTTTAGGGCTTTCTATTTTTCTTCCTATGTATGTTTGCGCAAAGTACATCTATTGGTAATATCAAGTTTTAAATATCAAAAACAAGTAATCACGCAAACTATAAAAAACTGTCTTAACGTTTTTTGATCGTTCCAGATATTCTCCTTTTGGCAAAGGCATTTGCTAACTTGACTCCTTTCCGGTCGGTATTTTTTAAAGTAGCGAAATTCCTACGATATTTCTTCGCATTGCTTACTTAACCCTTTCAAGCATTATTTATTTAGTTCCTAAAATACTTCTTGCAGATACCTCTTATTATGGCTTGAACGATCATCTAACTTTTCTTGGTTGAATAATTATTTGCTTAAAAATATTTGTTTGCCGTAGGAACATTAAATTGCCCTTAAATATGTATTCAAATGTTATTGGTCAAGTGATTAATAGGCCATTATTCATAATTTCCGGACAATTTGAAAAATGCCCACTATAAGAAGGGTCAAGTTAGGAGAAAAGAATGTCTTTCTTCTATAGCATGACTTTTTATAGGGAATTGTTAATAATGTAATCACCACCTGTAGTTTTTTTTAGTACTTATAAAATAAATTTTAAAGCTTTATTTATTTCATAAATAATTTTATAGGCTGTTCAAAATTCTTTCTTTTGTGTTAATGTAAATTTCGTTTTATTTTTGTAACGCAAGACTCAGTAATAAAACCAAAATAAGTCGTAGTCCATTATTATTCTGGAATTAGTATGTTTAAGATTACGCTACTTATGTTAGTATTTAAACAAAATATCAGGGGTATGCATAATTTTACTGTAATTTTTTCAAACGATAGCATCTGGTGAATTCATCGACGATAATATCTGGTAATATTCGACCTCTTTTTAACGACCAAATAGGTCATTCTTGGTAACGATTTCTCACAACTTCATAATTTTCTCGTAACAAGATAATATTATTCCATCATGTATAATTAATTTCATATTTTAGCGCCTAAAAGATGTATAAATTTGCCTTCATTTCGTAGTAATTACAATATGTTTGACACCCTGAAAGGTTTTCGAGAGATTATTGGATAATTTAAGCACATGAAAATGCGTTACGAAGGCTTAGTACACATGAGTACATTTTCCAATCCATCATTGCTTTAACTGTTATTAGATGTTAAGGGAAATCTTGTAACTCATCAATAACATTAAAGTGACAATTTTACGAGACCTTTTTATTATCATAATATCCAGAAAAATGTTTAATGTTTTATTACTTGTCCTGATAAACTTATTAAATTAATGGCATTAGCAAAAGATACATTTACTAAAGAAAAATTAGACAAACATCATTGGACTTTGATGTGGTCAATTTAATTTGGTCCTCATTTCCACAATTTCTAAGAAAAACAAGTAATAAAATTTCAAGGAAGAAGCTCGTCTTATATTATAACTTTTATCGTTTTACTCGTAATAGACGATAAAAGTGACCTCCAACTATGTCGTTATATTCAATCAATAATATTAGGATTCAATAGGAACCGATTTCACTTCTTTATGTTAAACTCGACAGACAGGCTGACGGTCCACTTGATAGTAACTGCTTACCATAGTAGGATTAAGGATAGGGATTAGGAAGGGATAGGGAAATGGGCTCTGGCATCCCTCATTCACTCACCGAAACACAACAGCACACATGCTATTATTTCACTGTGATCTTCTGTACGTCTTTGACGAATAAAAGATTTATTATTATGCAAGGGGGTGGTTACTGCTGTCAGACGGGCTGCCCGAATGACTGCAAAATACATAGTGCCCTGCCACTGCTTTCCAAACCCAGACCAGAGCCAACTTTGAAAAGCTTATTTGCAAATTTGACCCTGCCGGGAATCGTACCTAGGACCCCTGAGACAGAGCGTTAAGGCAAGCACCCTAACCACTCATGTCATCCAAGGGGTCTCTTTCCAATCCAATGGGCTTTAATGATTGTTTATAGAGTAATATATATTAACAGTTTAGTAATTTATAATAATCAATTCTTCTCTTTTCTTCTCCGAAGACATTCGCTGCAATCAGTGTTGCTATTTTAGTGCATTCACATGTATTCAAATATTTTTGGTCAGAAAACTGTCATCTTATCTATCTTGCGATGTTATCTTTCACAGTTAGAGTAAATAGTAAATAATTTGTAAACGATACATTAAATAGAGACTCTCAATGTGCTGACCTGGATTCTATTCCCAGTGTGATTTAATATTGCCCGAGAGTTCTACTAGGCTATTATTGTGTTAGGTTTTTATATTCATACTAGCTGATTTCCACGACTTCGTCCATGTTGAAAAAGAAAATATATGAGTAATATAACGCCTGTCGACGCTGGCACCACCACGGCGACAGAAGATTTTTTGTATTTTTAGACGATCTCTCGGGAATATAACATTTTTTCAGCATAAAAATTATGTTAATCCAGGTAGTAAACTATCTGTGTGCCAAATTTCACCCAAATCCGTTTAGTAGTTTTTGTGTGAAAGAGTAACAGACATCCATACATATATACATACATACATACTTACATGCATCCTCAAAATTTTTCGTATAAGTAGATGACAAGTGCTCAGTGGATGACAAGTGCTCTACCGACTAAAGAATAGGCTTTGGAATTTCCTACTCTACTCATCGAAACACAAATTGTGGTTGTGTGATCTATCGTCTCTATTTGTACGCTGATCGACGCGACTGATCTCGTGAAAACAAACTCACGTAAAATTGTATGGGCGGTGGCAGCACTGCAGAAGCGACAAGCAAAATTTATTACTTCATATAGTAAAGTAGATTTCAAATATTCTACAACCAATGAAGGTTGTTTTTTAACGAAAGAAAAGTTAGTTTTTTAATCCATAAAATAAAGTTGATGCCAAAATTATATAGAAGGTATAATTATATAGAAGTCGAAGATAAAAAGAAACTTCCAGATGGAGCCCATGAAAAACACAACACTAACAAAAAAAAGTAAAAAAATTGTTTACGAACGAGTCTGCGACACGTTATGCCTAGTCATCTGTACATTCAAGGACAAACTTTTTCACAGCTTGAATCAATCAATCTTGTTAGTCTCTCGCTAAAGTAGTATTATGAAAAAGCTATCGCTATTTTAATAGACATTTAGAGCCCCTATTCCGTGTAATTCTCTAGGCCTTACGTCAACACTCACCTGGGCCTACGTGCTAACTGCTCTCCAGTCCATTTTCACGCGCCCATCTCGTCTCCCCCTCGTATATTGAATCACAGGATTCGAAATAACCGTATATCTTCTCAATAAAAGTCAATTATTTAAACCAAATTAATTGTATGATCTTCTACGATTACCTAATATTAAATTGTATTTATTAATATTAACTACCAAAATTTCTTGTTATTGTGTTCTTTTTGTTTGATTAATATATAGGACTCAAGCTAAGCGGCTCAAGCAAGAATGGCTGAACCAATCATGCCTATATTTTTCTTTTTATTTTCTTTTTTTTTTCAAATATGCGTTGAAATTGCCCGGAAAACTTCAAAGCTCATTTTTTTTGTTTTCCAACCAAAGTCGTGAACAATATTTGATTGAAAAGCCATCTATGGGGATCGCTTGGAGTTCTTTAAGAGACCTTAAAAGAGAGGAGAAGTGCTCGTGACTTGCTGTTCCTTCATAAGATCTTACACGGCTCTATTGTCCCACGATCACTGAAAATATTTCAGTAAATGTTCCTTATCACTATCCGCGACGGCGCATGACCGGTATATTCAATGTTCGGACTTGCAAAACCAATGTCGGCTTAAACGCATCAATAGTGAGAATGTGTCAAACCTACAATGACTTTAACAGCAGCGTTGGGGACCTTGACATCTTCTCTGATACGATTGAAGCGTTTAGAAATAAAATACATAAAGCATTCAAGCTAAGTAGGAATCACCAATGTAAATAACATTGATGGTATTCTGGCATCCTGGATTTGCGTTGCATTATATGTAAATTTAGCATGTAATGCATTGTAGGTTTTTATAATTATTGTATTATGTTTTTGTATTATATTATTGTTTTTGTTTCCTTTCTTCGAATTTTGTATACGCCTGTAATTGGTGCGCGTGTCAGCTGAAATACGCTGTGTATAATTATGTCATAAATAATTTTAACACGTGTAGTTATGTATCTTAAAATAAATAAATTAAAAAAAAAAACCTTATATTGGTGATTGTTTTCTCATATACAATTCTGTACGTTGTGTACATTTTAACTGTGAAAGAATTGTTTGAGAACTACTATTACGAGTTGGGTAATAGTCTTGGAACATTATTACACACAAATAATGATAAATACCATTTCTTTAAAATAACCTTTGAAATAGTTTTCATTATAAATTTTACAAATAAATTAACATCGTATTATTTTTAAGGCTTACAACATACATCACTGTATTTATTTACTGTTATTGACGGAGCATAACCGTATCTTATTTTAAACACACTTTGCGAATCTCCTCGCTGAGTGTTTTCGAATAAAATCTTTCACGGCGCAGGAAGCTTTCGCAAATTTGCTAATACGTTAGATTTCTATTTTTGGAACGAATTAACTTTGCACCATGTTGAGTTAACTTACCGGGAAGATCAACTATTATAATGTAGTTTGCAAAACAGGGCTTCTAATTGGCCCCTTAAAATAGCCCTCTTAATTCTGCTTTCATTGTATGTTGGTTGATATAAGTTTAGTGTTTGTCTGACAATATAAAAAAAAATTGTGTGTCTGGCAAATACCATAACCAACTAATACCTGCATTACGGCGGGAAATCACAACTTTAATTGGTACAACTTTGTGTGGCTTGGTCTCAGATCACTGGTTATGGCTGGTAAGGTTGCACTTACCTCATGGGCTGATGTTAAATCTACAAGTATAAACACACCAATTGTATTACCCTTGTGTTATGGGATAACCATGAAACAGGCATGGAGCGACAACCTGCACACCCGGACCAGAGTAAATTTTGAAAAGTTTTTTCCAAAGTTGACTCAGGGGTTTTTAATCAGTAACCTTAACCACTTGAGTCTCATCACTTGAATCTAATGCTTCATCACTTTAATCAATGGCTTCAACCACGGTCCCTGTCACATATAAAATTGTGTATATATAGGGTTCATACAGGGGTTATGATAAATGTATATGCATCACATAGTTGTGAGCGCGGAATGTTTAATGTATATTACGTGCAATATGCATACTACCGATCTCAATAGCGAACATTTTTCTTGTGCGTGTGGTAGTCCCAACTTCTTTGAATAGAGAATAAAAAGTAATATAATATATATGTACTCGTATATTACATTTAATTAGATGAAACTTAGTTTTTCAAATATTCTCATCTCATCCCAAAAAAGTTATTAGATAATTTATCCGATCGGTTTGGCAGACAGCGAAATAGTATCACGATCGTTCAAATTTTGCCGTTAATTTATTCGTAGAAGTTAGGCAATTTATCAATCGGTTTGGACATTAAAATTTTCCGACAACGCATATTTCTACCGCTACAATGATTATGATTTATTTATTGGTTTGTAGGAATTATAAGTTTTGTTCACCAATATTATTTTTTATAAAATATTAAGTAGAATTTGTTGTTTCTACATCGAGGCACAATACGCTAGAGAACAGAGGTTAATAGTCCAATCTATTCTTCGTCTTAAAATGACATTTCTCTACATAGGTTGGCAACCGTCATGGCAAACTTTGGAAGCTGGACCATAGAAAACCACTCTCTTAAATTCTTCAACTTAAATTACATAGTTTTGCACTAAGTATGAGACGAGGTAAAAGTAAAAAAAGTAGACATAATTTTTTATAGTCACTACGTACTTTCTTCTACATTTAAAAAAGTTCAAAGATAAGCCCCGTTTGTTTAGAAAGGACTACGAAGGTGCAACGTGATATTTATTCATGAAAATCAGTTCGAACTGTTGTTGGACAGAACTGTTGGGTACGAAAAATGTTAAACCGAAACATGGCTTGACTGTGTAAAGGGTAGGATTTAAAATAACCAGGCGAAACCAAATCGCATATACAAACAAAGGTAAAAATCGTCCGATAATCTGGGTAAAGTTTATCACTTTTTTATCTGATGTCTTATTTTATTTTATTGGTGTTAATTTCGGCTATGGAGATGTAAAGCAATCTGTCAGTACACCTATAAACATAAAAAATGCCAAGAGGGGATGCAAAAGTGCCACCGACTATGATATGATGAGAATTAGGAGGGTATTGGGAAGCACAGCAGTGTACGCGCTATTATTTTACGGTGGTCCTTCTGACTTACTCCGCCTTAACGCTATTAATCTCCGATGCCTGATGCAAAAACGGGGTGTTATAACTTTGGCGGGTGTGTCTGTCTATCTGTGCATGCGTGTATCTTTGTGTCTGTCTATGGAACGATAGTTAAGTAGAGAAGATCTTTTGACGACGTTGCTAAATATAGTCAGATATTTTATTGATTATTAAATTATATTATATTAAAATCTCAAAGGAAAATAACTGAAATCATACATCGGTGCTTTTTATAATAAATTACCATTGCAGTATAATTAAATTAAGTAATTAGGTAATGGACTTGGGCGGAACTCCGTGGAGTCATTATGAGTCCCAAAGGAACTTCAACGCTGTTTGGCTTATCACGTACAAAATGGACAATAAATACAAAATGTACGAAAATATCACAAAATGGATTAGAGGTGAATCATTGGGACACGCACTGGCTAATAGAAAAATATATTTAGCACATGGATTTTTTTAATTTTATGTTAAAGGTCGACTACTAAATGTACAATATGTATAAATACCATATTTATACATATGTACTCGTATACGCTCATAAACATATGTAATGCCTATAGGTACTGTATATACGTAACTTGATTCTCCGAAAAGTTTATCCGGAACTTATCTTTGAAACCACCCAGACATCTCAAATTGTTGATTGGTAGAGGAATGTTGTTGACCTAGCACTTGATAACCGCGTATCGAAAACTACTTCGAAGAACTTCGAAACATTCGACACAAAAGTCATAACACTAGTGTGCCAACATTTCGCATAAAAAATATAAAATTTGCTTTGGAAATTCCTTGCTAAGTTACACGTACAGACAAAGATAATATTTGCATACAATGACACTGCAGTTTTTATGTATATTTTATTTTTATATTGATTTGGTTAACTATTTCTTGACGAATCCAGCAACACTCGCCTCTTAATACTTTATCAATCTATACCTCTATATCTATAGATACTTATTATAAAATATAGTCGCTGACCGCTTGTGTCTGTTTCTACACTAACTTCCTATAAATCATTCAAAGTATTTTGATTTGGTTTTCATTAATATAAATAGTGATAAACTAGGAAGGTTTGTGTATATATAATTTCTAGAAACAATTGCATCTGTACGAATCAAGCTCAAATATTAAGTATTTGAGGCTTAATTATATTGGCATTAAGCATTTTAGGTAAAGCATTTTAAACAATGTTGAAAAAAATTCTAACCCAGTCGCAATTTCAAATCTAGTAGGTATATCGAGAATTACATAGTCTCTTTTACCTCAAACTAAAACTTTTTCATTAGTAGACCACCACAACATTGAAACTCATTAGTTATCACAAGCTGGAATTATAAATCTTCTTTTTAAAAAGCAAGGAACGCCCGACATTTCTACTTAACTATTTTCTAACAGCGCAACGTATTTCCTGCATTCACCTTCATAAGTCTTATCTGGTTTTTACCGCCTCGAGCTTTTTCTTTGACGCTTAGCAACTTATCCTTTATGACACTTATGAAACGGAGTTCCTTATATCATTACTTCTCTCTGAAAAGAGATTTTAGGAAAATTCTTTCAAACTTATGAAAAAAATCTGTTTTTACTTTATTTGTTTAACGATATTTTCAGTATTACTTAAAATTTTACAAGTATTTTAAGTTTTTAATTCTGGAATTTTTTTTACTGAATGACTAAACCATTAATTCTACTTTTAAAAATTAATTTAAATTATATAAATTAATAGGTGTAATAAATAAAATCCTTTGATTTCATATGTAATATCGAATAAAATCCTACATTTACTCTTACATGCACCTGCAATAACAACGAAATACATCACGATTTGCATTCTCATTTCACCAGCCTTCATTTACATAATTGTTTGATTCCATTTGTTGCGTACGAACAGATGGATTTTGATTACTTATTTCTCATTTAAAACATTAATTCTTTCAATTTAAAATTAAGTAAATTAGTTGTTCTTCATGAATTGTTCTAGGTAAATGTATATTATTTATGATTATCTATCGTAGACTCTTACCTATACATACACGGCACTTTTTACTATTTAATTATGGCCAGTGGATCTGCGATAGGCCTCCGAAGCCAATCTTAGCCAAATAGCCTGCAAAATCTCGTGATAAGCCACAGCCCGCATCCTCTATTTTCCCGCAATCTCGAAGACGCATCACTTCACTTTGTTAAGAGTCAAGTTAGTAATTTTAGTTTCCCTGAAGATTTTGTCTCTAAGGAAATCAGAAAGAGAAGTTATTGGTTGAAAGGTTTGATAGCAAACTTCGAGTCTTTTTCCCAGGCCAATAACGGAAATAACGTCCAACTTTATTCTGATTTTTTTTCCTTCATAAAATAATGTTATTAAGGTCATGACAGGGAAATAAGCATTGCCACCATCGGACTTATTCATCCCTTTATTGTGTGCCCTAAAACGAGTCACTACAAGTCACGTTTCGCGCATCGAAAAATACACGCTGTCATATAAAACACATAACTTTGTAACGGTAACTCATCCATTTCACATGCGCTATATCAGCAAGTTCAGCAATAAAATTGCTTCAGCTCTGTCCCAAATATGTTTGTTTATTTAGTCTCTGTACACGACAAAAACATTTGTTCCACAAAAGAAGTCACGTCTCGAAGCTTCCCACGATCTCTGATAGGTTAATAAAATTATTGTATTATACATAAATATATTTTCTTTGTCAATTTAGGTTCTTTTTCCCATAATGTCCCTAGCGTGAATTGATTTTCCTAAAGAAAAGAATCAGGTTTCTGGTGCCGTATTAGAAAAGGAAAAATTATAATGCAAATTATTTAGTTTTCTGGAAGCGTCTAAAGTTAATTCTCGTATAATAGCACGAATAGTAGTATGTAGTTGGGTTAGAAATATTAAACGTCAAAAGGTCAACTTACAAGAACCTGAAAAGTTAAGTAACATTTAATGTTACATGAATATACTTACATTAATGAATAGAGTTAGAATAGAATTTTAATGTAAGTTTTGCTTTTGTGCTAAACTCAAGACTTTTGTGCTAAATAGGAAATTTTTTGGCCAATGTGATGACATAATATGGCGCTAAAACGTAGTATGCGATTCGAACTCAACGAACTATGACGAGGCTACTCTATGAAATCTATGAATTAAGGTTTTTTTTTATTTCAAATCTTCTGATCCTCTCTCAGTTCTAACTACACAGACGTCGCATAAACTTGACTACAAAGTGAAATGCAGTTAAGCTGCTTGAACAAAGCTTCCTGTTCTAATGTAAGTTGTTAATTAACCTCTTGCTAATGGTAATGAAGCTGGCGCTTCTTGCAGTTTCAATATCACTTATGCAGTCTGCCGCTCTTCTTTAATTAAGAACAGGGCTTAGGATGGTTTTCCTATTATCACATTTGCTTAGTTACTTAAACTGATTTGAACCTGTGGTTTATACATACAAACATATTATTTTATTTCCATACCATTCATGAATATTGTTTTTCTTATTTTGTTTTTATTCTAGGTATATTATAACCAAACAGGGATCCAACACGAACCAGAATGAAAATGTATATTTTTCAGTAGTTATTTATTAAATACACTATATATACAGATAGTAATATTACTATCTGAAATTGGACAATCATCATTGTCCCCTCTCAGTTGAAAACAATTTAAGAGACAATCCATTCAAGGGAAGTCCTCCCACTCCGTCCCGTCACAGCTCCGCTCAATAAATCTGAGCACCACTTAAAACCGTGACAACTTCCCAAATAGTGCCCGATGTTATACTGCGATGATCCATCAAAGTCGTATCTTTGGAGCCAATGAAATTTTCGATGTAAATTTCGCTTAAATGCCTGTCCTATCACTTCTCATCCTCTTTAAGGAAATTGACGCCCAAATAATTCTGTTTAGTGTCAAACAACATTATTGTATAAATTGAACAATCTTTACATTTTTTTTTATGTAAAGGTCTCTGTCAGCCTACCCATCATAGAATATAAATAAGAATTAACATAAAAATAAAACACAAAAATTTACTTGATTTCAGAAAAAAAAACTTTGTTATTATAATTTAGCGTTACAAACCGTCTCGTTTAAATGTCATTGACTGAACAAAGTTTATATCTTATTTAACTTTGCACGTGTATTACAAAATAACAAGACCACTCAGATAAAAGTTACCCCCGAAACTCTCTCACTCTTTCTCGTGAATTTAAATTCTGTTTGAAATTATTTGGTATATAAGAAACAAGTAATAACAAGATTTTACCGAAGTCGCTGTAAACAGATAGTATTAATATAATTTAAATAATATATTCTCATTTATTACGAAGTAATAGTAATTACATTAATCGTCGAAGTTTTGGGCAGTAAATTACACCCTGTATTGTAAATACTATAGAAGAATTACTATAGTAGTAGAAATACTATAGTATTTACAATACTGATATTTTAAATACTATAGTAATTCTTCTCTAAAATTTTTACTACTGAATCGATTTTGATGACATTCGGCAAGATATAGGTTAATCCTTGGGGAGTAGTGATATAGACTTCGCTTTAACTTTTCTTAACGGAGAAGTCAGTTAACATAAATTAAGAAAGATGTCTTCACTCAATGTGATTTAGAAATTGAACCTCCCCATAAGTATATACTCGTACTTGGGCGGATGGCCCTAACTAGCTGTTAGGGAAATTGTCAACTCTTCCCTCGGGGGATAATACAACCTGTTCAGTATACACTGCGACCTTAATTAGTCTCACGTTGGACACATAAATACGCTTACAGGGACGTGCACTCGAATGTTCAACAAATATCCACATTTACGACCACCGTTTGTAATTTATGTGACTATTGCGATCATTGTATGTATGAGTGTGTTATTAATAGTTATAGTTCCACAATAAACTAGTCATGTCAAAATGTGTATGTATGCACTGTAAGTTAAGTTCCAATTTGAACAACTATTAACACTCTCTCAAATTAAGTTATTCAACTGTACTATTTATTCAAGAACATAAATTTGTGAGCTGGTCTCATGAATTAGGTATAATTTTTAGCTATTTATTAGTTCAGGATCATAAGTAATATATTATGTACCTAATCTTTATTTATTATTAAAAAAAAAGGTTCTGCATGTTAATGTATTTAAAGAAAACTAGACGATGGATTGACTCTAAATTTTTACACAACATTGCATTTTATTGCATTTTAATAGAAGAGTGTTTTTACATATTTTTTATTCCAAAGTTCCAACGCAAACAGGGAAGAAAAACGAGCTACAGCGAAGCGTGACCGGGTTCAGCTAGAGTAATATATTATAGCAATTTACAACCTATAATTATTTTACGAATAACGTAAAATTTCCTAATAAAATTGTCAGTATACACATACCAGCCAGATATCAGTGTTTAATCCAGTGTTTGCCCTCTGGTCGAAATTCGATCATAAACATTTCAAAAGAACTACATATTACCATATATTTTTTTATTTTTATTATTGGCACTAAAACTCGCCAATAGCTACTGAACAAGAAAGAAAAAGTCCACAAACAAATAAGCAAAAAGTTACTGAACTGATCTTTCTGAACTGAATTGGTAGGTAGTTAATGAACTGATCTTTCTTTACCTATTTATATTAGATTACTAGTGACCCACTCTCGGCTTCGCTCGGGATGCAATTTTTTAGATACACAAACCTTCCTCGTTCGTCCCTATTTCTATAAGTGAAAACTAAAATTAAATCGGTTGAGCGGTCTTAGAGTCCATAGAGGACAAATATACTCACATTGATTCCAATAAAATGAATAAGTAAATAGGCAACTTCTCTATCCTCAGGAAGGTATAGGTAGTCCTTTTCTTTATCCTATTAATGTTGGCAGCCCATTTGCATGGCTATACTTTCATGGCGTCCCTTGTGAACATCTGCCATGAAGTTTAAATAAAAAATAATTTATTAATTGTGATGGTTTTAAAGTACAGGCAATATGTTAAAAATATGGGAATGCTCATAAATTTAACGAATAGTGATAATATTGAAACCAAAAAGATTTATTTGATACTGATATGCATTTAATTTTCAGTGAACAGATGCACGATTGAACACTCAGTTAAATTTTGCGACCAACAAATTATTGCGGTTAAGTGCCTTGCATTGTCTTTTATATTCACTCGCGCTTTACTGGAAATCATATATGCTGATAAATTAAATTGATATGAAACAGATTATTTTTCCGAAATTTTCAATCTGAGAAAAGCCTTATAAAAAAAGGATTTACTCTCCGATAAAGAAACTCTAAGTGATTTCGAGATTAAAAAGCTGAAACTGAGTTAAAAATATTACTCATTAAATACCTACACATAATGAAAATTCCATCAAAATTTAGCGGATTATAATCGTATATATAGCTCACGCACTACAGTAGTGGAGACTGGAGTTACTTGTAAACTCCACTAAAACGTAGGTCTAGATTTAACATATAAAAAAATAACAGATTAGAAAAGATAGTAGGGTAAAAAAAAAATTCAACTACTTAATTTACTAATATAGCCATGTTCCACGATTACTACATGGCAATATTTATAGCGTTTATAAATTAAAATCGATTCAATATTTTTTTTAATTACCAATAAAATAAAAAAATTGTCGATTAATCACTGTCATGTCTTTATTAAGTTTTAATTGTTCAAATTTTGTCCACTAAGTCCCACTAACGTGGTGTTACTAGTAAAAATAAAGTTTCCCACCTTAAAGTTCTGTCACATAAAATAGCAATTTAATGTTAGTTCTTTAATAATGCTAATGTACTTTGTACTAGAAGTTATTCATTAGCGGTAGCGTTTAATCGAAAGTGGGTTACATAAAACATTCCCACCTGCACTCCGGTAATTGTGGCAGTAGTCTAGTGGAGAACATAATAATAATTGGGATTACTTGTGAGGTTTTAACGGAGCAATTGACCTCCAAATATACGCGGGTGAGGTTAACAATGCTCATTACGGCCTCTGAACCCTACTAGGCTAGGTAACTGTTTGAAATAACTGGAGTGAAAAGTACTACAACCATAAAACTATACTGTGAAATGACTGAAAACTCTTGTTAAGGTTTGTAGTATCTATTTTTCTTTTTTCCATATACTTATTTTTTTTTTCTTATTTTAATTTTAATTTTTTATTTTTTCTGACTTTTTTAGCTGACAATACAAACATTTCAATCAAATATTGAGGTCATCATTAATGAAATTTGCCAGGCCTGTGTTCTAGCAGTCTTTTGGACAAAATATATTACTCGAGCTAGATTTGTTCGATGGTGCTGGAACGCTATCAGAATTTAAGATTGACAGCAGTTTTTTGGCGGTAAAATTTATTATCAAAAGACGCACCATTTGACATAAAATCTGTTAGCCGATCTGTTGATTTGGCCGATTCAAAAGGTAGAAGAAAGGCCAGGCCGAGCATAATTAGCTTTGACCAGTCGCCCGGAACCGGTATGATCAAATCTTGTTCGGATCAAATTATTATGCTCGTATGGAGTATTGGAACGTAGCCTTAGTCGAAGGAGTGCAAGATTACAGCCCAGAGTCTAATAGTTTTGACATTCTGCCGAATCAGTATTGTAACAAAATAGTTGAACAAAAACTACTCAATGTATATAATTTTATTCAATATTACGAAGTCGCAATTTCTTGGGAAACTTACACTTGTCTTTGTCTATAGTAAGTACGGGTGGCAATTCGTAAATCGGCTGTATTTGCAGCTCAGCAGAGATTCGTCGAGCATTCGGAGATGATCACTTGGCTCGCTGCCATACCGACCTAGGCTCACTTTCACACATATCTGTCTTAAACTACACGCCATGAGACGTGTTTATTATGATACTTGCTTTGTAACACAAGGTAGGTTTGGTCTTGTGCAAATATTTATACGCCCATGACTTCGCAATGTAGGTGAAATTTTTTACTTTTTTAACTTAACTTTAACTTTTTTAAATGTTGCTCGACAAACAGGCTACGGTCCACTTGTTAACAGGAGGCTAACGTCGTCTATAATAACAAGTAACGCCAGAGGCTCTACAAGTGCGCTGCCAACCATAGTAGAATTAAGGATAGGAATTAGGAAAGGATCGAAAAATTGGCTCCAGCATCCCTTACTCATTCATTGGAACACAACAGCATACATGCTTATTATTTTACGGTGGTCTTCTCATCTTTTGTAAGAGGTAGTTACTGCCGCCGGTTGGACTGCCGAAATATAAATATTAAAAAAAATATGATGACTATTTTGTTTCAGACACTACACAATAATGTGTGAAGTTATTAATGGTAAGCCTATATTATTAAAGTGTAAATGTGTTACGATTTCGTTTTGTTACGAGCTTGGTTACGAGTAGGTATTTATTGAGTTTTAATTTATAATATGTAGAATAACAATATTCACATTTCTATAGAGAAATTCTTAATTCTTAATGCTTATGTTTTGTCGAACTTTAAAGTGAAATTAAGTAAATGACAGTTCTTCAGTTTTTCAATTTAATTTTTTTTTTAAATGGTTTATACTATAACAAAACCAACAACAGTTATTCAGTCATACATTTTATTTGACATGATCCACATGAATACGAACCATAATAAAATTTCCATTCTATATAATATGTAGATTTGGTGTTTACTTTGAGGGTAGCAATCTAACACAAAGGGTTTCGATCGCGCCCTTACTACGCTTCCTTTCAAAAGCCAATACGCCCTTGTCCTAAGTAAAGACTTTCTTCAAAATCGGAACCGTCTAGCTCACGCGTAATTGACTTTTTTGATACCAATATAGCTTAACAAAAGAAAGGAAAATTACACTCACTTTTGAAAAGAATCTCATAAAACACTACACTTACACTTACTGACAATATGAAAGAGTAAATTCTGCGCTAAAATTGGAAATGTTTGTTTTTTATTTTTATTAATGATGGGCTTGCTCTTGGCCATCATCTAGCAAAGACAAAGCCGACGATGGAGCGAGCTCACCCAAAAGATGAACTTTAAAACTTAAAAACTTAAAACTCTCACTCGAACATTAAAAAGATATGTCTTATATGAGCTCGGAAACATAGACGCCGGCACGGAGTTCCAATCCTTGGCAGTGCATATTATAAAATATTTTTAATACATTTGGTCTGAAAAAGAGGGATATTGAGAACATGAGGATGGTAGCCAGCCGTGTATCAGAATGACCGATAGAACAAAGGGGAAGGTGATATGAACTCATGCAGCTCCAGAGCACACTCTCCGAAATACATCTCCGAAATCTCCAGTATAGAAGACACACATATAGGCTATTGCATGTCTATGTACCACGCTCTGCAGCTTAGTTTTTAAAAGCGTACTTAAATGTTACTTACCGAAATGTTGGGTTAAAATTAAAATAATCTAATTAATTTCGAGTATACAAATTATTTACCGGGTATAGGAGTTAACGGCTAAACAGTCAAAAATGGAAAGTTACTTCAAATTATACCGTGTAAAGATATTGCACATCATTCTCATGTATATTATATTCCGATCACTTAACTCTGATCTGAAAATGGCATCAACAATCAAGGGTAAAAAATCACTAAGGGTCGTAGCCCAATAGTAAATCGCTGACCGATTCCCAACTTGTTTCTGCCAGGAATTTGCTAATGTAATTTATTAGGGTGCCAATAAAAATGTCGTTGTAGCGATTTATCACCATTGTCTTGCGTTTAAGCACAACAGAACTAAAGCAGTAGGTAATCTTTATGGCTATTTCTTTAATCATTCTGATTTATCACAAATTCTTTGTTAGGTGTCAAAAATTTCGGTTTCACACTTAACCCATTTAAGCCACATATTATTCCCCTAGTGTGCGTTTTTTGTGCATTTATTATTTTAACACGACAAACTTATTAACATAATAAGTCGATAATATATAAATTTTCCTTGACAACTAAAAATCTTTTCGAACTAACAAACTAAATACGGACAGGATCGTGTATATTCCAGCATATAAAGATTACATTTGTTAGAAAGAGAAAGTAGTAATAAGATTTGCTGGTCTGCATTTTCATGCCCTTTGTGCACATTTGGTTCCATCCACTAATTGTCATTGAGTATAAGTGGATCAAAATGTAGAACAAATAAATACAACGTAAACTTTTAATTAATGACCAATGTGGTTAAATTGTGTGTTTAAAACACACGTGCATTATTTATCTATAAAGTTTCTTAATAAAAGAAGTTTAAAAAAATAACAAAAAAATTGCCACTGTAATAGAAAGGATCCCTCAATTAACATTCAAATTTCAATCTCATCCAGCCGATAGTGTGATTGCCTTCACCAAAAAAAAAGATGTTTTGTCAATAATTTTATATACGGAGATTGTTCACTGATTGACCTAAGTTTACTGTGTTTTAAGGTGGAGCAGATTGTCTGCTTAACTTTCTATTGTCTTTTCCGCCTTACGAGCATGTTCGGGTTTTCAGTTGATTTGCGAAATTGATATTTATTGCATTGGGGATAAAAAGTGATGTCGCGTGTGCTGTTAATTCTTTTGCATGAAAGGTCAACGGTGACGTCAAAGCAATAAATTAACCCTTTTGTCACAGTATAAAGTAACTATATTGCTTACTTTAATTATTTCGTTACAAATTGAAAAAGAAAATATCATTATTAATTAACCGTGTTATTTGGATGAAAAATAGCTTATAGTTTCGCCATAAAGAATAAATCGCCTCTTGAGCATCATATTAATAAAATAAAATAAAATAAAAAATAAAATACTTGATTTGCGCGAACACATATTTTCAGGATTTTAATTTACATACACCAATTACATGTCGAAGAAATGCCTCTACGCCTACCGGAAGGGTTGCCATCAGGATACGGGGAGCTTTCTCCTTTCCTGGATTCCTTCTCCTACGAAAAAAAACAGCAGTACAAAAGTGGAAGAGATTTAATTATGGAAACCTTTACTTATAAAATTTTCGCACCGAATCGTATTGGACATAATATAATTTATTTTAGCCGTTTCGCCGTATAAGAAAATAAAATTAAGTTAGGTACTTAACTAATAATAAATTGAATACTTATTAAATCTTTTTTGTTATTATTTAATTTAGTTACTTTTAATATAAATTGTAAAATTTATTTTAATATGTATTACTTACTTGTATAAAAAATAGATAGATAATACTGTTTATTTATATCAGAGGGCCTAGTGCAAGTTTTATTCGATCAAACGCATCGAACGGGTAAACATCAATTTGTATTGGAATGAAGCAGCGCCACCTGCTAACTAACTAACTGCTTCATTCCTTTCCATTCCGTTTACGCCTTCGATCGACGCGTTTGATTTAGTAAAATACGCACTAGGCCCTCAGTAGCTCTACCATGAGTTCATAATGACCGCACTCGCTTGCGAGAGCGTAAACATTTATATAATTATGGAAAATTGACAATTTGGTACAGATTTATATTCATACTGCGTTTATAGTCAACCACTATTTTAGGTTTCCGTGGTGTAGCGGTTATCACATCTGCCTAACACGCAGAAGGCCCCCGGTTCGATCCCGGGCGGAAACAGTATAGAGGCAGCTCTAATTTTTTTTTTACTAGGCGGATTTTTTTTTATCCTATACCTAATACATGAGGTTATGTGGGATTCGTAAGTCACTGATAAACCCTCTCGTACATGGGAATGGTTCTAGTTCTGAATAAACCTAGGAACTGACTAGGATACCGAAGATGTCATAACGTCCGTGCGCCGCCGGTACGAATCCGGCTAAACTTTTTTTCCCAATGTTAAAAAAAGGGACCGACTAGGACTATCGTTATATTCGGGGTTGACGTCACATGCTACGCGGACGACACCCTCGTAACCGCCCGCGGTGACACGTTCCGCGACGCGACCCTGTTGGCAACAGCAGGAGTTGCGCAAGTGGTGGCGCGCATCAGGCGTTTGGGCTTGACGGTGGCCCTTGAAAAGTCCGAAGCAATTTGCTTCCACGGGCCTCGCAAGGCGCCACCGCCAAACGCTCTTATTATTGTGAGCGGAGTCACCATCGGCATCGGGTCGACGCTGAAATATCTCGGCGTCGTTCTCGATAGCCGATGGAACTTCAGGGAGCACTTCGCAAGAATAACTCCCAAATTGGTGAAGACTTCTATGGCGCTGGCCAGAATAATGCCAAATTTAGGAGGACCTAAGGGAGGATGCCGCCGTCTCTTTGCGGGGGTGGTACGCTCGATGGCCCTGTATGGAGCGCCCATCTGGGCGGACTCCTTGTCCACCCGCAACGCGATCTTGCTGCGGCGACCACAGCGGGTCGTGGCGGCCAGAGTCATCAGGGCGTACCGAACTGTCTCGTGGGAGGCGGCGTGCGTAATAGCCGGAACACTCCCCTGGGAGCTGGATGCCAAGGTCCTTGCAGTAGTTTTTCGCAAAACTGCGAATGCAAGGGCCCGACATGCGGCTCCACTCCCAGAAACAATATCTCAATGGCGGAAAAAGGCCTACGACAAGGCCTTGGACAAATGGCGCGATATGCTGTTGGACCCAAGCGCAGGTCATCGCACGGTAGCTGCAATCGCGCCTGTCCTCAAAGAGTGGACGAGCAGGCGGGCCGGTTCGCTCTCCTTCCGGCTTGTGCAGGTGCTTACGGGGCATGGTTGCTTCGGACGGTACCTGTGCAACATCGCGAGGAGGGAGCGAACCACCGTCTGCCACGAATGTGGGGCGCCGAATGACTCGGCCCAACACACATTAGCGGAGTGCCCAACATGGGACACAGAGAGAGCTGCTCTGACGGCAGTCGTGGGACAAGACTTGTTCTTACCCGCTGTCGTCAGAGCTATGATTGGTAGCCTTGACGGCTGGAATGCCGTCAAGAAGTATTGTGAAGAGGTCATGAGCGGCAAAGAGGCCAGAGAGCGGTCCCGCGAGGTTGACCCTCAGGCCGATCCAATAAGGCGTCGAAGAGTCGGCCGACGTGCCCGGGCATACGCCGCGGCGCACGTTGCGTAAACTACGTCAGGGCGTCAGAGAGGGACATCTGACGTCCTGATATACCCAACAAAGATGCGTGGCGGCTCACAGCATTCCAGTGGACCGCCACAAACAAATGACGTGAGGCATAAAATGTTCGCCCTGAGCTGGGTCCGCCGAGGACGTAGCGGTGTGTAGGGATCCGAGAACAAGGCCTCGCTGTGATCTCGGACCCACACATCACCGCTGATGGTGGAATGCGGGGGGGTTTTAGTGGGTATTCCTGGGGGTAAGACTTCGCCGGGCGAGTCCCACACTCACCCTCGTCGACTGTCCCTGTCGACGAGGGATAGTGCGTAAAAGTCATTTCCCCTCCTTAAAAAAAAAAAAAAAAAAAAAGGACTATCGTTATATTATTGAATATTGTTAACATGTAGGTACGATACTTTCAATTTCCAATTATTTCAGCTTTACCCGCCGCTTGTTATTATATTTATTTAACTGTGTTTGTGTTTTAGATTATTAATTATAATGTTTATCTCTCCGAGTGCAGATCTTTGCCTTGTTTTCACTCAGTGACGGATTAAGCCAGCGCAGGGCCCGTAGCAAACGTGAGGCTGAAATTCGCTCATAAACCTAATTTACAATGTTTTTAAGGCTACACCTGGAGAATAGCAAGCTACCAACTACATCCACCGTTCTTTCATTTAACAACGTCACTCTTATTGAAATACTAGCACCCGACAGACGTCCTATCAAAAGGTATTGCTTAGTAGTAGATACAGTAGTAGATACATATCAGATAAACTTTGATAATTTTCTTCGGATAGATTGTATCAAGTACTGTTGTTGTACGAGGCACCAGAAGAAATGATGTTTTAATTGCAAATACTTAATCGCAAATAAGAATGAAAGCATATAAATTAAGTTGCAATACGAAACATACAAAATCCGTTCTCTTTATAATATTAGTAGTATATAATTATATACATTAAGAAAGTATTAATCTTATTGTTGAATTTTTTAAACAATATCATAAATTAAATAGGCTATATATCTTCACAATATCACTTAGGTAATGCCAAAGTCCTTCGTGCAATCACGTGTCAGAAACACTATTCGTTGGTAGAACCAGTAGAACTAGAAATAGCCTTGGATTTTCTCTTTCAGTTTTCGTTCAAGTACCATTCCGAGCTAGAAATTGCATTTGTCTAATATTTTCCAGGTTTTATCCATGAAAAGTTTACTTTGAAATACCTTATATTTTTATAGTGTACGACCTACTTGAATGTTTATTGTTTTTACGTAATGTACAATAGTTTAAGGTTCGATAATACCTTTTATGGCACTTATGCATTATTTCATTTTACTAATTTTCAAGATTTCCATTAGTTTTAAAAATGTATCAAAATCAGTTGCGCCGTGATAGACTCCAAAAAATTAAGTCTAAAATTATTATAATACTATTTTAATAGAAATTTTTTAAAATAAATTCCTATTAAAATATTGTTTTAAAAATGCAATACTATTAATATTGCCTGGTTTATACATACCAGCAAACTGAGACTTTTCTGTTTTAATATTAAATATTGCACAAGCAATCACTTACAAGAAAATATCAATTTCACATGAAATAACTTCGGTTTGAAAGGTAACATTTCATATAAACACTACGCAATCGCATCCAATTTAAAATGTGAAAGGATCGAGAATATTCTGAATGATAAATTGTATGAGGGCTTAGTCAATACTCGTATTAGCTAATAAGTATTAAGGTTAATCTTTCTTTTTTGTGCCAGTATGAAATAAAAGATCCAGTAAGAATTAAAATTGGGTCGGCTGCATTCTGTTAAAAGTTGACTGTTAAATTTTTGGCGCTGCCGATAACATTATTTTGTAATAAAACCTTCTTTATCCTTCTATGGTCGGCAGCGCGCTTGCATTATCTATGTTTGCTTGTTTTATAGACCGATTTGACCTTCAAGTGGATCGTCAGCCTGTGTGTCGATCTTAACATTAAAATATACATATTTTTCACGTATTCGACAGGAGTTTATTTTTCATATTTTCACAAACCTACTGTGCCACTAACTCGGTTAACGTGAGTACTACACTCTTGCCCATTACAGGTGCATTAGTTTGTATTAGTTTTCAGAGAGCGCGCTCGCAAACATCGCTAACCGAATTTGAGTATCTACTTTCATTTTATTCATATTCTGTTTATCCTGTTATGCCTGTTATGGTGTATTCTTTATTTGTCCCACAAATTCGCCCCATTTAATAAATCTACCATTCGACCCAAAAGTTGTTCCCTCAAATTTTAAAATATTTTATTTATTTTTCTTAATTTGTCCTGTAATTTTTAAATAGGCTGCAAAATTTATTTTTATGTCGATACTGATCAAAATATGATATGTAAATAATATTTATACCATTTAAAAAAATACATTGAAATATGATAATTATGAGTACACAAAGGTACACATTAATCCCGTAGTGAAAAAGCTCAAAAAATTAATGTTTTTTTATTTGTGCATAAATTGTGTAAAAATCATTACCTACACAAAATGGAAATGAATTGAATTTAAGTAGGAAATCTATAGTTTACTAAGCCTAATATTTATGAGGGGCATTATTAATAATGGCTTAAAGACGGTTCCAATGCAAATTAGGCATAAGTGAGAGAGCTGGCCCCCGGAATACATAATGTATATCGATTTTCATTAGCTAATATCACTCCGCTTATTTTAACCTACCTATGATTGTTAGGGCCCGTTACTGAGGGATTTTAGATACCGGCTCGTTTTAGATCCAACGGAGATCATCTCCTCTTATTTAATGAATTGCTTTGAGGGCTTATCCTCCATGCTTTGTATAGTATAGATATATTTTTAATATAAAAGTAGTTGAATTGCACAGACTATTTCTTTTTAATATCTATAAATTTGATTTTTTTATATGATTACTTCTTGTCTGATTATACTAATATAGTTTTGAATAAGATTTACCGATAATATATAACTTGTCTATACTAATATTATAAAGAGAGAAGATTTGTATGTTGTAATGAATAAACTCAAAAACTACTGGACCGATTTTAAAAATTCTTTCACCTATAGAAAGCTATGTTATAGCGACAGCGAGTCACATAGGCTATATTTTATAATGTTACGCGGGCGAAGTCGCGTGCAGCAGCTAGTATCTGATAACTTCTTAAGTCTTAAAATGTGACTTCATCAACGTCACCACTTGAACCACTACAAATTGCAGCCAGGCTGTCACTTTACTTGATAATAGGTTACTCTGTCACCTACAATATAAGTAACGTCATGAAGGTTTCTAACGCGATGATGACCTTGATAAGCTTTGGCATCCCACAATTTATCCCACAATTTGTTTTTATTTCAATAACAAAGCCACAATTAACACTTTTAATTACTGAAATTTAGTAAGATGCTATCTTTATTATTTAACTCAACCATTATAAAGTCTTTTTTTTTTTTTAATTTATCCAGTTCATAAGCAGGATGGCAAGCTTCCTTCCTTCTTATGTTAACTAATCATATTCTATTTAAAGTTATAACTAGAAGAGGAAAGTATGATTTCTTAAGCAATTAAAATTATAGTGTGTAATTTGTAAGTAAATGATTATTTTGGAAAAGGTTAAGTTTAGTTTGTAATCAATTTACAATCAATCATTCCCATGTGAATGATGGCCCCGGATTACTAGTATACCTATAAAATTGATAGCTCCTTATGAATAACTTGCCTTGCCTTGTGTATTAGTACAATACCGATTTAACCCGTTTACTCCGAATCCTGTCAACAGCCTCTACATCTATTTAAAGGTATCGATCGAAAGAAAGGTAGAATTTCTCACAAAACGGCGCCAAACAATAACGAGGTTTTTTTTTCTTTATTTTTCTCAAGGCCTCCCTTTTATTCTACGTGAAATGTAAATTCGGTAAAAGCCTGATCCGTAACCTCAGTAGCTTGTGAATTATTTACATGCATACATTTCGTAGGCATAACTTAAATGCTTTATGTGTAGGGAAATCTATTTTTTATTTCTTTATTTGAAAAGAAAAAAAAATAATAATTTTCCACTGCCCATTATTCTAGCTATTATTTGGAAATATATAAATTTATTGTATACTCAAATACACAATTATAATTTTTAAGTGAAAACTTCTTTAGGCGCGTTGGGCATTTTTAAGATGAGAAAAAAATATGGAACTCGCGACACTGTTACCGTAACCGACACCTCTGTAAGTATGTACTTTCCTGACGATTCAAAAAATACACACGTAATTGTTCAAGTTTTCACTTCTGTCGGTACTCCCGGAGTGCCACTGTTTTTTTTTAATGTGGCTATTATCAAAATATTTATCTATGTTATACTATTTATTATAGTACAGGGAGTGAATAGAATAAATAGCAATTAACAGCCGGATCCGTCTAGTCCTAATCCTAATATTATAAATGTGAAAGTGACTTTGTTTGTTTGATTGTTACGCTTTTCTTATCCGATTATTATGAAATTTTGATGTTGTCAGAAAAGGCTGCCTTTAATCCAGAAAAAAGTAGAGTTTTTGAGGGAACATTTAAAGAAAAATGTCAAAGATTGAATAAGTGTTTTTTAACACTTAAGGAAAAGAACGCATAAGAAGCCTCTGTCAAAAGCTAGTTTTAAATAAAGTTTTCGTTAAACACTAAGTCCTACATTTTGTAGAACGAATAAAAAAAATAACGAAATCTTTTTACAAAAATACCTCGGAAACTTTACATTTATAGAGCCTCCGTTCCACATTTTTAGGTCGATACAGATTCAATTGTTTTAAGTGTGGCCTACTTACTAGAGGTCATATTAATCTATCTATTCTTTATAAAACCCAATTCATTAATTGTGTTCCTACCCCTGTTATGGTTAGGGTCGGAATCGATAAAATTCCATTCGCTTCCACGAACAAAGATGTTGCTAACCTAAAGCGCCCTTTCAAACATTAATCATGAATTTAGTTAATTGCAAAGCAAGACAACGTGTATCTCATTTATTAATTTAAAAATCCACTCTGAAATAAATCTTTACTTTGAGAGAATAATTAAAATAATATTAAAAACACATTAAGAGAAAAGCGGGCTCGACTTCATCAAGATTTAAGCGAAACTTTTAATATCAAAACGTCCTCTCACGAGTAATATTGATGAAAGATAAATAGTGTTACTTATTTTCAAAAAGTGAATATATATTATTCAATATTTTACTAGTTATCTAATTTTTGCAGCGCCCTAAAGAACGCAACGCAATAGGCAATAAGATAACCGCTTTCGTCAACCTTTTTCTCATAAAAGCGCAATTCGCACAAGGTTTAAACCTTCTTAAGAATAGTCCATACCGCTACTTAAGAGAAGACAAGACCTTACATCTTTTATGTTATCCTACATATAGCAGCGGACTCAACTTCACATTGCCTCACATTGCTTTGTCACGCCGATGTGAACGTTAAGAAAGATTTAAATACCAATATTCACTCTACATAATTTTAGTATTAAAGTTAGGCTTTCCTTAAATAAACACCGTTTTGAAGTTATTGAAATTATTTAATGATTTATTACTGTACTTAGATCTTATGATTACACCTTGAACATAAAAAGGAACATCATATTTTGCGATGCGAAAGTCACAAACGTCCCATTGTTGCGTCTGAACGATTCGCTCATTGGCTAAAAATTGGCTTGCAACATACAACATAATATAAAATCAGTCTTTAAATTGTTTCCACAACTATACGAATAGAAGCGAATTACATCGCATCTCATAAAATAAACTACAAGTTTGAATATCAAGTTTATATGTGAAAATCCTCGGCATTAATAAATGTCACGGAAATCTCTGCTAACCCTACGGTTTCAACGTGTATTATCAAGCCGTTGAAATACCGCAATAAATTATTTAGTAAGCCTATATTTTGACATTGTTTATGAACTATAGCCACTTTAAATGGTATATAACTAAGTATCTATCAACGTATCTTCTAGTACTAAATTCTTCTATATTTCGAGGTAAATTTTGTTGCGTTAATGCACCGCTGGAATTTTCAAATTCATTTTAAATTAATTTATTATAAATTAATTTATTATAAATTAAATAATGAAAATTGCTAAAGAACTTTAATTAACTTCAAATTAACAATAATTTACATTCAATGTTCAAAACCAAAATTGCTCTTATTCGTTTTCGCGAATCATATTTATTTATCAAGATTATTTGCCAAACTGCATTTTTCAAATCAACAATTCGAATGAAGATAATAATTATAAAAACTTTTAGTATTCTCGATGCTTTTAAAACTCATTTCCCCAGAGACCCGCCTTGCGCGTCACAATTATTGAAGCTTATACTATAACTATGTTCTATAAGTTTATATTGTATCGGTATTAATATTTGATTTCGATATTGATCCATTGCTATTATTATTTACATTCAAAGTAGAACACTGTATACACGAACTAGGAATACAAGATAACGGAAAATACATTTGTGTTCAGAGAATTGAACACAACGGAATCCCGTAATATGCATTTCAAATTTCACTGAATTGGAAAAACATTTAAGACGTGGACTTTATTGCATGTAGTAGATTTCCTGTACGAAATTCTGTCAAGAACCACTGAATGTATGAAGAACACTTTTACATATTTACAGCGGATTTATTAAAAATGGCCCCAATAATTCTTCAGGGTTGTCTAGATCTAGAACTAACTCATACTAACAATGAACCTAACCACCATCTAAGACATTGATGGAGTAGTAAATTGTAGTTAGTAAGTATTAGTTAAGTAAGTTTAATTAATCCAGATTGCAATATAGATTACTTATTCCAATGTTTCAATAAATTTTTGAGAATTTCTTTTTGACCATAGATTTTATTACAGCATACTCGTAGCTATCTGACACATACACTACAAATATTCTGTCTGTCCATAAATTCTAAATATATTTTGTTCATAAATTATCTAAAATTAAATTAAAGCACAAATTTAACGTTCAAAGCTAAGCTAAATATAATCTTTTTAATTATTAAGCTGTTTCTAAGTGTATATTTTTATATCGCATAAATTTAGAATTCATGAACTAACGGGCGTCTAAACAAGTAGGTATAAAGTGGCCTCCCCTTGTTGATCCTTGCGGTTGGGAGCTGTGAACCTTTGGGACGTGCGGGACACACAGACAACCGCATTTCTATTTCAACATAAACTATACATAAACATCATGTAATTTTTTTTATTAGTTACACTACACTATACTTTTTTTTTTAAGGTAAATAAGTGATTTTTCACTTCAATTTTCAAATGTTATTTTCATTTATTAAATTATTTTACAAAATAATTAAAGAGTAATTATTTTTTAATGTTATAATAAAGTACAACGCGTTCTGTATTCAATAAAGTAAAGCCAGAGACAAGATAAAGTTTATACAAATCCGATTCATACTGTGATTTGCAACATCCAGTGATTATGTATCTCTGTCCTTTTCTTCTGACACTTAAAAATATCAGAAGCCGCCAGCACTATCTATTCTAAGTACATTTTTTCTGGATGAAAGGTACCCTATGTCCTTTTCTGTATCCCTAACAACGTTCATGCAAAAAATCATGATGATCGACTGAGTAGTTAAGGCGTGAAAAGGTAATAGACAGACAGAGTTACTTTCTCATTTATAAAATTAGTAAGTATGTATGGATACAAAATTTGCTTTATTATTTTTATTTTACATTACAGTACATACTTTTACAGTAGTTAAGTTAAGACTAGTATTTTAATACTAATTAGTACGTAGTCCTCTTAGGGCCTCTTTCACCAACTAAAACTAACTAAAGTGTTGATAAGTTACTATGAGAAATAATTTTATGTTTTATTAAATTATGCACTCGGTTTACTGCATCCTTTTTATATGCGTTTTTTTTTTATTAATTTTCTTTTAATGTTTGAGACTTTTACTCAGAGATGGTGAAAGGTCCTTACACAAACAAATACCAAGTTTTTATCTTAGTGTTACTTGAAAATAAGGGATATTTGCAAAGACTCGTCCTCTCTCTCGCACGTAAAATTGGGTGATTTATGGACGTCAAGGACATCAAAGGTATCTTTCACTGAGAGCAAATTCTCATCATTTCTAATTCAAAATGAAATTGAAAAACTATCAGATGTGCAGATCCAACCGGTATTTCATTAGCCTCTGTATTTTTGACAGCCTTACGGTAGATCCACTGAGATATATGTATATTATGTTGTTAAAGGTCCTGTAGGAAAAAGGTCCTGTCCTGTAGGTCCTGTAGGATTCTTAGTAGCTTTATAGTGTGATTTATATTACTGAATTTCTTAAATTTTTAATTACTCACACGTAATTAATCTAAATGTTTCATTCTACCGCTGGTAATTAATTTGATTACAAGTTCCATTTGTGTAATTAAATTAACTAATTCGAAAGAGTATTTAACTGTCGTGCGCTCTTTGGTTATATTACTAAGCATTTTATCATTACTCGGAAAAAAGTAAAAATATCTCAGACCTTTCCACGTCCTTAAATATATTATATATTATTAATATAATATAATATATGACATGATATAATTACAAATCTGATACCGTGAACCAATGGGGCCTACATCGAAATTATACCCCGAAAGACGATCATGAGAACAAAACAAGACAGAAAACAATCATATTATAATCAAAAGAAAAAGATACAAATAATTTAAATTTTTATTCTCTAATATTATATATTAGGATGCTATATTTATTAATACAATAAGCTAATAGGTATGCTGTCAATAATTCAATTTAAATTAAGCCTTGAGCTCCATTTGCCTAAATCGGCCTTATGTACTTATTGCATATTAACTGGTGGCTGCGATTACTTCCGCGTTGAAAGATGACGTCTGACAAAATACATGAGCTATAATTTATTTAATCTTTATCGCTGTTATAGTTTTACCAGGCGTTGGATTTTTATTTTTATGTACTCTCGAGAACTTTTCTGGATGAAAGGTAACCCTTTGTCATTTTGTACTCCTGACAACGCAACTAACGGTACAAAATTAGATGATGATCTATTGAGTTGTTAAGGCGTGAGCGTAACAAACAAACAAACTCACATTCGCCTTTAATATTAAGATAACAATATGTAAATTATGCGAAATGCTTCGTAATGTGTCCAATAAATTATTGTACATACACAGTATGTAGATCCGAAATTGGTTTATACATAGTAAAATCACGTAGTCAAACAATGATATCAGGTTTACACAAACCAAGTTAATGAATTACGTCTAGAATATCTAATTAAGTTGAACTGTTCAGAACGTATCAGCCTATATGAACAAACGTCTACCCTATATAATGGACTATGAACTGGCACGCTTGGTCACTACAAATACAAATATCAAAATCTCTCTTAAGCCTAGGATCAAAAAGGTGTAGGTCCTATTAAGTCTAAATCAGAAAAAAACTATCTGTAGAAAAATAAAATAAAATGTGTATGTGTGTCTGAATGTGAATGTGTATGTGTATATTATGTACTACACTACGAATAAGCATTCTCACACAATTAGTTATGACGGGCCTGAAAATAAGTGGTTCTCTATCTCAGTTCGAAAGGAAATCCCTGTTCAAAGTTGACCCAGGGCACGCTGCGTTTCGTAGTCATTTGAGCAGCACGTCTGGGGACAGTAATCACCCCACTACAGAGGACCTCTGTAAAATAACAGCATTTTATGATTCGATGAGTGAGTAAGGGTTGCTAAAACCCATTTCATTATCCCTTCATAATCCCTATCTTCAATCCTACTATGGTCGGCAGCGGACTTGCAGCACCTGTGTCGTTGCTTGTGTTACCATCAAGTGGACCATCAGCAAGTCTGACGACCTTAAAATAAGACACAAAATACAAAATAAAACACAACTACATTCAAATTTAAATTTAAATTTGATTCTGGCAAAAGCTTTCCCAGAGAAAGTTACTGGGACTTAAATCTCAGAAGCAAAATTCAGTTCTCAAGTGGACTGTCAGCCTGTCTGACTACCTTAATATTGGAGTCTAAAGAGAATATATAATTAGGGTAAAATACCAACAATGGCAACAAAGAATAAGAGGAGTTACCATTTACTTACCTGTCCGAAACTTTTGTTACGGCCACACCTTTCTAAGGCGTTCATGCGAAGGTGTGGTGTCATTTAATACAGCCTTCTACTAATGGATTCCATAACTGTCCCCTATTGAATTTTCAGCGGCAGAAAACGTGTATTATTATGACAATTCTATTTGTGACATCCCCTTTTGTAAACGAAATGTTATTATGCTCGGATAACATGATAGGTAGATTACGTGGGCCACAAAACGTGTACACAAAATATAAATACAACAAAGGTTGCCCGACTGATGACAACTGGGCAGACGAATAATTGCGTCGCTTTCCGTATTTGAAATGGACGTATTACAAAAGCTTTTAGCTTCTAAATTGTTTATGACTTACCTATATGTTGCGTCTATGTCTATTTTATTATCAAATAGATTTTGTTGAGGAATTTGTTTGTTAGATATCATTAATTTATTTATCTATTTATTGAATAGCAAACCTTAAGCATACATTACATTAGGTACAACATATAAAACATTACAAAGAATACTATGTTTTTAAAATGAAAACTTCTTTAGGCGCGTTGGACATTTTTGAGACATTTTTGAGATGGGAAAAACCATGGAACTCGCTTGACTGTTATCGCGTTACCTCTGTTGACAATTATAAAAGAACACAGTAATTTCAAATAAAAATAGAAAACGGCCAGTGATATTCCAAAAAGTACGTCTACATTTTCACATGTTAAATGTCACATTAAAATATATAAAAATTAAAATACACATTTATTGTGTTAATAGGCTACCATAGCCACCTACCATCGTCAGTGGATCCAAGTGGATCGTCAGTCTGCCTATTGATCTTTACATAAAAATTTAAAAAAAAACTATTACAGCACTAAGAATTATTTTAGCACTACGAGATACTACAGTGATCGTAGAGCTCCAGAGTAGTAGTCAGCTCACAACCCATTGGCAAATAATCTCCAAAACACCCACCCGACCAGGCAATTTAGATTATGATAACATTTACTGTTTTCATATTATAATTTTTATATGATATTCTTTAATAGAGCCATTCCATTCATGCAAATCTTCCCGGTTAATATTTTTTCTTTGAGCGCTCACACGAATAATTATTTCGCCAAGGGCTCAGTGCGGTCACGATTGCGTTTACATGTTTATCGCTTCCCTTTTTAGAGAATTTTATATTTTTCCCGCTTTTGAATTTATGTTTTTATGTAAATTAGGTTAATTACTTGAAGGGTTAAATGATTAATGTGGCTCTTTAGAATGTTCGTCGCGCGAAAGGTATTAGAGGTCGTTAGTGTCAGAAGCGAAGCGAAAAAATTGTCGCTTTCTTAGCACAGAGACAACAACATCGAGATTGGATTATGTGAAAAATTTGGTTTATAATTTTATTAAAAAAGAATTTTTACCCTATTACTTTTTCATCGAAGGGCTTCAAGTATTGAATGACTGACCGGGCACATTATTTTGTTACTAAAATTTATGCACAGGTTTCTATATACATAATACATATAATGACCCAAGCTGTAGAAGGTGAGAGTTTCTTCTACAGCTTTCTCTCACCTATGGCCCCGAAATATGGCCATAATGGGCTATAACTAGGGATTTAGATCTCGGCCTTTATTTTCAATCCCGGGATTTCGGGATTATAAATAATCAATCCCGGGATCCCGGGATTATTTCGGTATTGAAGGTTACAAATTAAAAATAAGAAAAATTTACAAAAATCAGCTCTTTAATCAACAAATCAAAATTTAGACACAAACGTAATCAAAATTTAGACAAAAATCAACGTGTTTTATGGTGTACACCTTGCTAATCTAATCACTTTAATCAGTCAAACTTAGAGTTAGACTAACCAGAATTAAAATCACCCAGTCATTATGGTAAAGTTACTCTTTTTCAAAAATCAGTGAGATCCTTTTATAATTAAATCTTTTTGCATAAATTAATAAAACCTTTATGTAACAAACTATGCAAATAAACTTTGAAAATTAATATATCTTTAAAACCGACTAAATACTCAATAGAAAACATTAATGTAACAGCATAGCAAAGCAAGTAGGTAGTAAAGTCAGTTTCTTAGCAAAAAGTATTTAAAAATATTCTTAATCAGTCATATTTTTGTTGCACATATATGCTGCTACTGAGAAAGCGCGTTCAGATTAAAAATGCAATTTAAAAATGCAAAAATGAATTATACCACCAAATTAAAATGATTGCTTTCCTATCATTTTAATTTAAAATAAAACTTATTATTTTATATTAAAATGAGAGGCAAGTTGGGATATCTGGTACAGAGCATTCACGTAGGTAGATTATTTTATAACCTTTTTAAAATGACTTCAATCCCGAAAAACCCGAGAAAAACCCGAAAAACCGAAAAATCGGTGAGTTTAGTATACTACTGCGGATTTCGTTTTACTGATATTGTCAAGGGGGGAAATTTCTAGCTCTTTCCGTAGCGCGTTGAACTGTCACAGCCATCGGTCACAGCCTAATAAATCATAACCAGACTGTTACGTTTAACCCTTCCCAACTACGATTTTAAAACAGTTTTTATAACTTGGTAGGACACAAAATGTTAGACAACATTTTACGTAATGTTTACTTCTATGGTATATAATATAGTTGAATTTTCTATTTCTTTTTGTACTATATGTGCTTACACATATATGTATTGTATATGTACTATATGTACTATATGTATATATGTACATTTTGTTACTATATATATACAATTTAATACTTTTATTTAGTAAATACTGTCTTTATTGTTTTATTTGTTTTTGCTTTGATACAGACGGACATTAATATCAACACATTAGAATAAAATTTTCCCTTAGTCAATTACACCTGGATGACTCTGGAGATGGTGGTTAGAATGTAAAAAAAGTTTAGACAAGAACGAACCCAGGTCCATTGATCAATATAAGTAATACAATAAGTTGCTATAAAAATGTATTGCACTGTCCTAATTTGAGTTGTTGATTTAAAGTTAAGGGTCTCCAGTGACAACCTTACTGGAGTTCATTTATTTTGATTTATTCAGTCGACTGGTTGCGAGAAAAACACTCGACAGTATTAATGCATTTGTCCCACGAACAAAGGCTATTTACACTTCGCCAAATTTAAATTTTTAAGATGTAGTAATATTTTGTCATGGAAATATGTATTTTCCACTTTCCCATACTTTAATATACTTTTATATACTTTCACATACTTTACTATATTTATTTTATTCAGCCCTGTATATAGTTATTAGTTGTAAATTAAGACAGTGGAAAAAAAAACAGTGTAAGTGCTAAGATAATTTAACTGTTCCTATCTTTTTTGTTTATTGTTATATATTAGGCTCTTATGTCGTATCCTATATCCTTGACAACGTGTATGTAAAAAATTCATGATGATTAGTTGAGCGGTTAAGGAATGAAAGTGCAACAAAGAATCTTACATTCGCATTTATAATATTAATTAGGATAATAATTCCTGTGTCTGATTAAGATTGCTTCTAACCGGTCCTACTGGTAAATTATGAGGTGACGATAATGATAAACTCCTGTATCAATGGCGCCTGTGAGATCTGCTTGCTTTCGCAAATCATAAGAGCAGCAGATTGTCTAATAGACTAATATGCGTCAAATAAAAAAAAACATTTAATATTTAATTCACTCAATTGCACGAAATTTCTTGATAAAAATTTTAAAAATACAATTAGAGTAAGTGGTAAAATTTCCTTTTTTGTATTACAATCACGTTTTGATAGTTAGTTCAATATGCGCTACGAACCCCCAAGAGACGTATCTACGAGCATCGTAGCACTTCCTTAGCTACGCCATGAAATAATAACGAAGCGCGTTGCCGTCAAATATTTCATTAACGCTCTTTACGCTGAGAAATTTACTCAACTGTTACGTAATAAGCGATTCATATATCTCAACTAATTAAAACTAAGGGATCTTTATTATACTATTACAAGCGAGTTACCTACTTACTTTATATAAGTCATATCTTATTAAACTATGTATTGGTATATATAACTAGTACCTATTTATAAGTAGACTAGCTGTTGCACGCGATTTCGTCCGCTTAACTCAATAAAAGATAGCCTAAGTTACGCGCTGATAATGTAGCTTTCTATAGGTGAATGAATTTTCAAAATCGGTCGAGTAGTTTTTGAGTTTATTCATTACAAGCATACAAAAATACAAATCTTCTCTCTTTACGAGTATAATATTAGCATAGATAAAAGCACTTCGAATTGGAACTGGAAGGTTATCGAAAGGAGTATGGTCAGCGTCACGTTAAAAAAACACTTGAAATGGCGATAGACAGAACACATGACTAGAGACAACAGGACAAAACATACCAAAATTAAAACTAACCAACTGCCATACACGAGATAAATGAAGTATACAAATAAAATAAAATAAATTATTTTCTGCACTTGGTCATTGTTAATGAGGCGAAGTTAGGGATAGGTAATCCGTAATGGGTAATCCCTAATCGTAATATCCATACTTCCATACTAATATTATAAATATGAAAGTAACTCTGTCTGTCTGTCTGTTTGTTACCTTTTCACGCCTTAACTACTCAACCGATCAATATGAAATTTTGCATACACGTTATCAGGGATACAAGAAAGGACATAGGGAACCTATCATCCAGAATAGAGTACTGTTCCCGAAGGGATCATCTAAAATGAAATAAAAAACTAACGCGTAGCCACAGTGTTATATAGCAACAAGAGGTCAAACTTCATATTGCTTACATTTTTTTTTTATTTTTCAACGCGGACGAAGTCGCAGGCATCAACTAGTCAAATATAAATGATATATTTTTTTAAATATATTACTTACTAGCTGGTGCCCGCGACTTCGTCCGCGTTGAACGATGAAAGGTCCCAGACAACGTGTATGCAAAATTTCATGGTGATCGGTACAGTAGTTTTTGCGTGACAGAGTACATCCTTACATCCAAACATACTTTCGCATTTATAATATTAGTACGGATACACATAAATTTATAACCCGAAAACAGGGCTTTCCTTTATTTCTAAACGAAATTTCAAAAGAGTAACAGAAAAAATCAGTATGTAACAGAACGTTAACCAGATCTAATCGAATAAATAACAGTAAAAATCCGCATCTAAATCGATATAAAATAAAAGGTGCCAAAGCTCCAACGAATATATTGAAAAAGTTAGTTGTGTAAGCGTTCACGTTTTCTTATCACGTGCCATCACCAACATTCACTTAAGATGTTTTGCAAATGAAAGCTTTTCCGACGTGTAATCGACTGGTCCTTTCATTGAACTTAATCAGTATCGTACGTAATACCGAAAAACTAATTCGAAGCGTTCAATTACATTTATTTTTTTAATTAAAAATAAATTCAATATATGTACATACATATATTAATAACTTTCATAGAAGATATTTTCCCAGTGAAATCTAAAATTTCTTGTTACCTAATGGCACAAGTTTCAACCGTAAACTGATGCTATGATCTTCATACATAACTGATATACGAGTATATACAAATATTGAAAATTACATTCATTCGATAAATTCAAATTACTATATAGCACCATTTTTATATTTTTTCTCTTCTTTTATCTGGTTTAATTTATAACCTAATTGTTATTTTGATGTATAAACTATATTATAACACAAAGTTTAATAGTGATATTTTAAAAAATAAATGGAAGGTATAAAATATACTGATGCGCAAAACAATTCATTATAAAATTATATCTACCCTTTTATGTAAAAATTTTTCACATGGATTACAAATATTTTCTCAAATATCAAATATAAAAAAGTTCATTACCCTTTCTTTATAAAAGCACCCAACTTTGATACCACATCTACATAAAACTGAGTATATATAAAATATTTGGTAGTGAATTGAGTCGGTGGTGGAAGCAAGGGCGCCGGCCATCCGCTCCCGAGTTTACGGTAATTTCGTTTCCGGCTTATATTTATCTCTGAGAACATGTCAAACCCATGTCACTTCTATATTATATTGAAAAAGTTATCATAGTTACTGTGGATATTGTTTCAATTCACCCTAAAAGTAACAGGCTTCCTTTTACATTGGACTCGAATCTAAGCTAGATTATTTTAGCGCTAATTGATTTTTGCAAAGAAAAACCCACTTTTTTTATTTTTATGTTAAGGTCGACAGACAGGCTGACGGTCCACTTACTCACTCACATCACCGAAACATAACAGCACATATATGCTGTTATAACACGGTGGTATTCTGTAAGGTGGTGGTTACTGCCGCCAGACGGGCTGCCCAAATGACCAGTCAAATACAGATCAGTCAATTTTGAAAATTACATTAATATTTCCAAAGTTGACCCCGCCGGGAATCGAACTCGGGGCCACTGAGACGTTAGGCAAGCACGTTTAATTCAACCAGAAATACAGAAACCAGAAACAGAAGTGTGTTCTAACTTACGAAAAGCGAAGAAACGTAGAAACATTTATTCTGAATTATTTGAATGATATTTTATTTAATAACATTTACTTTAAAAAACACAAGTATATAATATTACATAATTATAAATGCAAATCCCCTAGAATGATAAAGTAAAGAAAGAATCTTTTACATAGATTTATACAAAGAAAGAGATAGGAGTAAGTAACGACAAAACTCTGTCTAAGAAAGATTAAACAATGCGTAAGTTGGACATTAATCGTGGACGCTAAGCAAATCCTTTAATTCTTCTGATTGGTTGAAGGTTCGATCACGTGACTGAGCCCGACGACTATAAATCCGGATTAGGGTATTCTTTGTGCCTCCGCTGAATGAACTCGATATCGAGACTTAATTTATTACAGTCCACTGTCACCACCTGACTCCGACTCCAAGTTTGACGCAACGCATATTACGAGTACATATAACATCGTATTACTTATGTTGTATAATAGATATATTGCTATGTGATGAGGTCCCATAGTGGACTGAAGCTCAATAAAGTTTTTCACCTATTATTTTTATAATAAGGTCGCCAGACAGGCACCTATAGCACAAGAAACGCCACGATAGAGAAATGGGCTATGGTATACCTCTTAGTCATTCAACGAAACACAACAGCACACATGATGTTATTTCATGGTGGCCTTCTGTAAGGGGGCTTTTATTGCCCATATGAGTGCAAAAAGCAGTGTGCTTTGCCACTACTTGTCAACTCCAGACCAGAGCTAACTGTGAAAAGTTCATTTTCAAAGTTAGCCTGTCGGGAATCGAACCCAGGACTCCTGAAACTCAGCACCTTAACGACAAGACCAAGGGGCTTAATATTTTACATTTTAAAAACCGCACTTGAATTGATTACTTTTGCGTAGGGGCCACCTACTCATCATGAATATCTTTCGACAAGTATGGGTTTAAGTATATATTTTTTAAATATGTTGAAACCTACGACATGTTGATCGGGAGAGAGCTGCCACGTGTACATAAAAACAACAAATTGAACATTATTATGACAATACGCCGTCGTGGTGTGAAACTGAAAGCCAAACTCAAATAAATTCAGTTGTAACTGTTACGCGAAACGCAATAAACAAACCGATCGATTTGGCCACCAAACGATACTCACGTTGGGCACAGACGATTTTTATTTCGATTCGTTCCCGGGAAAAGTTCTAAATTCAGCAGTTCAACGTATATCGATCTCGGGCTTGGTGGACATTCGAAACAACAGAGCTATTTGTTTCATTCGTTAAGAATTGGAGAAAGGTTCGGCGCATTTCTCTTTGCTTGTGGGATCTGGTATGTGCTTTTGCTCTATTTTAATACTGGTTTTTAAAGCTCTTTTATATCTTTGTTTTTGTTTTTAGGGTTGGAATTTTTTTTTTTCAAGTTTATATGGGACCACCTTCGGGGTATACCCTTTCTAATAAAAAAAAAGAATTATCAAAATCGGACTACTCTGTAAAAAGTTATGCGTGATTTTACATAAAAAAAAATATACGCGTCATATTGAGAACCTTCTCCATTTTTTTTTTGTTTTTGTCGGTTGAAAAGGAAAGAAAACATCTCAAGTTGTTGAAGAACAAAAGAATTGGTAATCTTTACTGTTTCCGGATATTTTATTTACTGTTTTCGATTATGTTGAATTCAGTCTAAAAAAAACAAGATTCAAGGTCGGGAGTTATGGTAAATGATTCCTTCCTTGTAAGGTAAATATTGTTGAACATTGGTCAAAATAAAAAAAATATAGTACACTTAATTTGAATGATAATAAATTATCGCTAATTCCGCCACAGCAATCGAATTTAGAATTGATTTACAATTGAATATTTATTTTTAAATCCTATCTAATATTTATAAAATAATAATACTAAGTAATACCCCTTCAAACCAGAGATAAGATATTCATTGTAGCGACGACATAACATATGAAAATGGAATACACGAAATAGTCACTTACGAATGAACTCCACACATAAACCCGCAAAGCATTTGGCATTGTATTGCACGTTGTTCCAGATATCAAACTGTTGTCACAACATGTCAATGATTTCAAATAAAACACCATTCAAAAATAAACTGTAAGAACTGAGAAGAGCGCACATTTTCACATACGGCTACAATTTTATTTGTATATATTAAGCACAATGATGGAAGCTATACCAGTTGAATTCTAAATTTAATTTTATTTAACCACGCTTCACTGTGGCCAGTTTTTTTTTCATTTCCGTTAGAACTACGGAATAAAAATCATATAGAAACACTCTTCCTACTCAAAGCTAATGTTATGCAAAAATTTCAAGTCAATCCATCAATTGGTTTTCGAGTTTTGTAGACACAAACATACGAAAGATAGTAAATTTGAATTTTTTGGTTGAATTAAATTTTATTATTATTAGTCCCGCGCGTTCTGGAGACCTACGTCCAGTCTGTCAGCTATTTTGATAATGTTAAATCTTTCAAATACTCATAATTATACAGACGCGAAAGCGACTTTATATTCTTCTTAATTCTTTAACGCAGATAAGTCGTTATTCATTTGCGATTAATCTATATCAATAACTGTTACATATTGTAAAATAAAGTCACTATCTGTTTCTCCGCTAATTTCTTCTAAGCCACCTAAAGTAAAGTTATTTTTATTTAGAAAATTGTTTCAATGTTGACAACTCACAATAATTTCGGATTCATTTCCATGTAATACGTCGCATTTCGTCCAGAAAATATTCATGCCGAACAATTTGCAATGTAAATTCAATGCACATTCTCATTTCGTATGTAGTCGCGTGTAAATTTTTTATCATATGTACTGTAGGCAGATGTAAAATCACTACATTTGTATGTTAATATTAAAAATATTAATGAATTTTTACACTGGCGATATAAGTAGGTACATTTTAATTATTCCATTGGATGAGTTTAAAAAAATATACTTTAATACCTATTAAGGTGGGATTTCGAAGCAAGCGTCAATAGCATCAGTGGCGCCGCGTCAGTGACGCCGCGTCAGTGACGCCGCGACAGAGTGGCAGATAATGCACTATGCAAATTTGTAATGTATGGAACGATGGTACGTGATTCGAACGCAGTGTCACTGACGCTGCGTCATTGTTTCTGCGTCTGTGATGTCGGACGCCATGTTTGTAGTGACGCTGACGCCTACTTGTATTTAGAGATTTTTATTCCCATATATTTTATTCATAATTTATTAACAGAAAATTTTTATTTCTTTCGTCACATAAATCTCTTTTCTAGTGTACAGTCTGAAAAGAGTGATATTTTTCTCTAAAAAAGTAAGATTCATTTTTAAAACAAAAGCTTTACATTTTTTAAGCTTCTTTTAGCCGCTAATTACTAATAACCGAGCTAAAGACAACGTCGGTCTGAATTAGAATCGGTCTCCTAGATAAGATAAGACAAGCTTGGCTATCCTGAGTTTCTATTGTTCGAGTAGTACGAACCGAGAACATGAGGGCACTGCCTTAGTTTCATAGCTTATCTTGTTAGAAGCTATTTCTGGATAGTTTCCAATCGATTTGAGTTTCTCTATAACTGTACAGAAAAGATTTTAATCAGGTTTTCAATTTCAATTATGTAAATTTAAATGTAAAAAAATATTGTATAGGTCCTAATTTCATTGGCATTAGATAAAAACACAATTTAACTCAACAAGACACCAGATGCAGTTCTGATGCTGTACTTTTGAGTAATCTTCGATTTCATATACGATTCAAAATTTATTTTCAAAAGGTGCCACAAACAGCCTTTTGACGACCCTTTGGATGAGTGGTTAGCAGGGTTTCCGGGTTTGATTCTCGGGAACTTAGTTTGCCCTGCCACAATTAAACGGTGAACAAAAAATATATATCCAAAAAAACCACATCGTTGTTATCAAACGCTGTTTTCATGGGAATAATTAGTGCTTTTTCTAATTAGGTACCAATTTGTGACACTACGAGTAAAATTGCAAACTGGTTAGCTGTCTGAGTAATTTCAAAAGCGAATTGAAAAACTGTAGAAAAAATCCCTTTGATGCCAACGGGAATATTGTAGACACTAAATATTGCACAAAGACTCTCGTTTGCGGTATCTCGGGTTAGCGATAAATGCTTCCATTGTGCAAGACGGCCTTTGTCAGCTATGCAGTACAGCTGACCGCTTCGCCGCAAGCCTACTCTGAAACATTGAAGAAAGTATATAAGTAAACTGAACCGCTGTTAACATCCAAGATGTTTTATTATTATAAATTCTAACACAGCTAAAACACAAACAATATTGTAGTGGCGGACACACTGCTTTACGCAGTCATAATTTGTGCAGCCTACACCTTACAGAAGACCACTGCGACTTTGTTATTTCATGTGAATTTATTCATGCATTTGTCCGCGACTTCGCGCGCGTTGGAAAATTGAAAAATATATAACACCTGAGAAAATATCAAACATTTTAATCGCTGTACTCGTAACGACATTGGCGTGCCGCGGCGACATTGGTGCCCATTTTTTGAGTTTTTAGACGATTTCTCGGGAACCAATTCAACAAAATGGCTTGAAAATTCAATTTGGCTTGTTGCTTGCCTAGTATATGACTGCGGAACGCATTTTAGACTGCTACTACAAAACACAAATTTCTAAGAATTGGAAAAACGAGGGATTAATACAAGTACTACAAACATGTAAAAAATCTAAACATATTGTTATTAGTTGAATTTATCTCATTGGACTTAGGGTTATTTGCTCGGCAATTCTATCTTCAAGTTAAACAAACTTTTGCCTCTCAGAAAATCGAGTGTCCGAAGGTACACACTTGTGTACTATTTCTTTACATTTCTAGTACTCCCAGTGCGCTCATTATTGAAACCACTTGTAACCTACATTCAGAAGTTGCCTTCACACGGTCCTGAATTTCCGTGAGAAATATTAAACTGAGTTAACATTATTTGGAAAGTTAACTAACTAGAGAACCTATAAAATATAATATCTAGAATAGTTATTTGGTTATATGCATTAACTTCTAAGGGCCACAAAATAATTTGTTTCTAACAACGTACCTATTCTTCTAATATTATATGTGAAAATATGTAAGGATATTTGTTACTTTTTCACGCAAAAACAAATAAACGTATTTTGATGAAATATCACAGTATTATAGTTTAAACACAAGAATAACTCATAAGCAGTCTATATACTAATGATAACTAGTAATTTATGCAGGCAAAAGCTATTCAAAATGTATCCATACTAATATTACAAATGTAAAGTATACCTTTTCACGCCTTAACTTAACAGAACATCATGAAATTTTGCGTAAACATTGTCAGGGATACGGGAAAGGTACCTTTCATTTAGGAAAAAATAATATTCTCCCTAAAATTAAAAATCCAACGCCTAGCAAGAGTAAAACAGCAATAAAGATGTCAGGTGTTATATTGCTCATATATATTTTGTCAGGCGCTATATTCTTCTTTTCTTATTTCATTTACAATAACCTTTCATCCAGAAAAACCTTTCATCCAGTACAAACTTCATACGATTGTATATAGAATTATAGAAAACTAAGATTTTAAAATAATTAACTGTGGAAATTAAGTAATAAACAAATTATTTGACTAACATACCCTGTACTCGTATATGCATGTACAGTAGCAATAAAACATGTTAATGTGAACGAGATCTTACCTAACCATAAATCGCTGACAAAGGTCCGGTGCGAGGAAAATGGCCATTGTGTTTAACCAATGAACGTTCATTCGGTTACCGTACGATTGAACACGGGAAAATGCATTTTAGCAAATGCATTAGCCATCGACGACAGACCACCACCAGTGGCTTAATCAACGTATTTCATTGATCGAAACTCCAATTGGTTATCAATAAATTTACGGCATTTTTTTTTGAGATAACAGATAATTGTTATAGTTATAAGAGAAAGACTCTTTTATACCTACATACAGTGCTAGTTCAATCTATAGACAATTTACTGTCAAATACTATTATTTAAACCATATTACTACTTATGTAAGTCTAAAAATATATAAAAAATTATGAAAAAATTTAGATAAATCACACACATAAGTATGTTTTTTATAAAAATATCTGATTTTTTATTCCTAACGAAAGTTTAAGAAATATATTAATTAACTAATTAATTCAGAGATGGTATAAACAAAGCCTGTATTGTAGATGTGAGTGGTAACTGCCTCTAGATATATTTATTTAGATACCCAGTTGTGACTGCAGAACGCATAATGGCTAAATGTCTTTCATTATCAAATTAATTTCATTTAAGTCTAAAATTAAAACAGTTATGTTAACAAAATCTTAAAGTTCTTAAGTCACTATGAAGTCACTATAAGTTATCCAATTTTACATCATGACGGGCAGATAAATGAGATTACTTATCTGTATGAAAAATTAAAACAGAACTAAAGTTAGGAAAGTGAAGCATTTGGATAGATTTAATTGTTGCTATGCTTCAAGAATGTTAATTTTTTTAACGTATCTGTTGTCAGTTAGACACATAATCGCTAATTTTATATTATCTATAATAGTTTTTTCTTGTTAAATGATTTTCTGTAAGGGGTTAGTTACTGCTCCAGACTTGCTACCCGTGGCTAAACAGCTAAACCGATTTAATTAAAATTTGGTACATAATAGTTCATGCTGTCTGATAAAATTATATTTAAAAAAATAATATAAATAATAAACAAATTCTTGAAAACAATTAATAACTATATTTAATTGAAAACAATAAACAAAATTACTTTAGTAGCAAAACAAACAAGTTACAAAGTTTTATATAGTATTCGGTAACAAAGACCGCCCCTAAGTTGGTTCGATACATCAAACAATACTGTTAAGAAACTCTGTCTACAAACTTGGGTCCTTGCTTTATGTCTTAGCCTTAGTAACAGTGAATAGTTCATTTCTTAGATTATTAGATCCTGATTACGTAATATCATTTCAATCACGTTTTATTCCCAATTGTTATGTTGTTAAACACTGGGCAGCTCCCTGGCGGCAGTAACCACTCTATTACAGGAGATGTCAGTACCAATCCCTTCTTTACCTCCTATACCTTACCTTACCTTACCTTCTTTACCTTTCTATAGAGGTTGGCAACGCACTTGCTTGTTTGTGTTATTAGCCGGCTATTATAAATATGTATGTCGAATGTATTCAAATTTAAAAAAATGTAATTTAGACACGAATCGGTAGTTTCCATAATAGAATACCTAAAATAAACACTATCGTTTTTAATATTAATTTATTTAATTACTAGCTGTTGCACGCGGCTTCGCCCGCGTAACTTTTTATAAAATATAGCCTATGTTACTTGCTGATAATATAGCTTCCCAACAGTGAAAGATTTTTTCAAATCGATCCAGTAGTTACGGAGCCTATTCAATGCAAACAAACAAACAATCAAATCTTTCCTCTTTATAATATTAGTATAGATGAAAATGTAATAAATAATTCTCAAGTCACGTGACAATGAGCAAAGATCAAAGTGCATGACGTCACTTGTTCTCAAACATCACCGCTTTGAATCATCACATAACTATCACTTAATAAGTTTTGGCGTTTTAGTGCGATATTTGAATCAAAATTTAATATACAAGTTTTTAAAGTATTAGTTTTTAAGTATAGTTTTTAAGTTTATATTAAAGTATTGATTATTTCTTGTTTTACATCATAAATACGTTTGTAATATATCATTAAAACCGCATATAGATGTATTTACTACCACATATAGACACAATCCGTGAGGACCAATACTGAGTGAAACGTCTAATATTTTATTCATGAACACATTCAATCGTGTCTAGATAATGGTTTTATTAGATTTTTTTAAATATCATCATAGAACTACGTATAAAATAGCTATTACGCGTGATTTTAAGAGGGTAAAAAAAGTTAAATTAAAACCCTTGGAAGAATAGTTACGACAAGTTTCTAACCCTTTGAAATGTTTATAAAATTAATGTAACGAAAAGCTGGTATTTTTACAACGTTGTAACATTCAGTTGGATTTTTAGCCCAACAATATATGGAAGATGGTGGGTCTCCATACAATATTAACCTAAGAGTTCTTCAATCGCATCTAATATCTTTTCGGGGTTTTTTTTTGATGTACAAGAAAGGATATAGTCTACCTTTCATTCAGACAAAGATACTGTTCCTAAGGTACGCGGACGAAGTCGTAAGCTAAAGCTAATAAACAAAAAATAAAGAAAATATCATAAACATTATGTACACATAAGTTCATCTGACGGGTTAATGGGCAATGCTCATATGCTGAACAAAAACCATTTCGTATTTTTGTTCGTAAAGTGGAAAGTGTTCAGCGTAGGGGCGTTATAATGAGAAAAGTTATATGTTTATATTACAACCCTCACATTTTATTGAGGGAAAACACTGTGGTGTAATTAAACAATGTAACTGCTACTTTTTAGTAAAGATAGTTTCTTTAATGAATGTCTGATAAAATTTTGACAAAAATTCTAAAAACTATTTCTTTGATCTCAGTAACATAAGTACAAAAATATTTAAAAATATTTAAGACACGGCTCGTTTACGATTTAACTCTTAAATGAAAAAACAAAACATAATATTTTTCTAGAAATAGTACCTATAATGGGTGATACGCGTAAGACTATTTTTTGAAATGTTATCAATTTCCATGCTATAACTAAAATAATAAGCTAACCCCCTACTTCTATTAAGCCCAAAAACGCTATATCTGCCGCTATGTAAGTTACCGAGGATGGGGTTGTCCCGCAGACTACTTAATGGTGGAAATACCACCGAAGTAACAGTATACTAAATTTTACATCAATCGAACCCGTGGAAGTTAGTGAAATCTCTTCAGCAACTAGAAAATTGGTTATTGATCTTCAAACTCCTGAACAGATCTACTAAAACTATATCTAGAATCCATCTCGATTTAATCAGCTTTCAAATAAAAAAAGACGGATCGAAATCGGTCCATCCGTTTGGGAGCTAGGATTCCATAGACAAACACACAAATACACCCATACACAAACATATACATTAAATTTATAACACCCCGTTTTTGCGTCGGTGGTTAAAAATACAATACTTAATGTAATAAAGATGTCATATCATACCATCGATCGGCTGGGTATAATTTATGTTATTTTATGCGAGACCCGTTTTCATACTAATGAGTGCGAGCATACTAATTCTATAATATTAGCGTTCTGTTAATACAACGGTTAATTTAATTTAATGATTGGACGGTTTGACCTATATTTAGTTTGATAGTTTAGGTCATTCTAAACAGACAAAATTACTGCACTGCGTTTTCTTATACACTTGTGTTACCTATATTGATTTTTTGTTTCCTAAGGGCACAAGCAACACCAGGGGGTACAAATGCGCTGCCTCTGCAGGAATTTGTTTACTGCTCGCATGAAAAAGCCAATACTAGGGGTGTTCAATAAAAAGTGAGAAGAGAATGAAAATGAGTAAAAAAAAATGATACTGACAGACAAAGGCATTTGTTATAACAATAATTAAAAAAGTTTTCGATTTTCATTGTAGTCATTTGTTTTCTACGTTTCGCAACGTGTTCTCGAAAATGGAGAAAATTGAAATTCGCGCGGTAATTAAATATCTCTGCTTAAATTTTTTTACTACGGAGCAGGTAAATCAAGACTTGCAAGGAACATTAGGGGTCCATGCTCCTCCATACTTTACAGTTGCTCGTTGGTGTGCTGAGTTTAGCGAGAAAGATTGAAACCAACGATGACCCACACTCGGGGCGCCCTGCGACGGCAGTAACCAAACAAATTATAAAAAAAGTTGAAAAAATTGTTTTGGCGGATCGTCGTGTTACAGTTCGTTTTATAGCTGAAGAAATGAAGATTTTGATAGGGAGTGTCTATAATATTGTGCACAACCATCTGGGCATGGAAAAAGTGTCTGCGCACTTGGTGCCCAGAATGCTTACGGTGCCGCAGAAACATACCAAACTAAGGATTTCGCGAAGCTGTTTGGATTTGTTGCAGCAAGATCCTGATCGATTTTTGTCTCAATTCATATACCATGGATGAAACATGGCTTCGTCATTAGACCCGGAAATGAAACAGCAGTCCATGACTAAGAAATTTTAAGCAAATCCATCCGCCGGTAATATACACGCTAACAATTTACCTGAAAGTTTTGCCATTTTTAGTACTTTAACGGTTAAAGTTATTTATAAACAATCACAGCATATCCCTCGAGTGTACTTTGCTTGTGAGTGGAGGTAATAAATTTCCAATAATTTCGATAACAGAGGTCAATTGCTTTTAATTAATCAATCGAACAGAAAGCCGGTGGCCATTGGTAAACGGATTATCTCTAGAGGTTCAACGTATACATAGCGAAGTAATATTTTCTCCAGTAATAACATTTAGTTTCTACCTAGCTTTCAATGTAGCTTAGCAAAAGCAACTATGTCTCGCGCTAGAGTCTCGTTCAAGTGCCTTAATGTGAAGCCCGTAAAGTTCAATATGTTCCGAGAGAAAATTGCTCATCTCTCACAATGGATTTTTTAAGACTATTTGACGAGCTTTTAGAGATAACTGCCTTGAAACGTTTCCTTTGTCCTATTTATTCATTGTTTCCGTAGAATTGTGAAATATACGAACACTCTTATTTTTGCAACAAATAATAACTGTTGCCTTTTCAAACAATTCTGTCAAAGAAAATATAAGTGAAATGGCATGTACGAGTAGGTACATGGAATTGTGATAATGAATACTGTTTTCGTCATACAAGCCCATACAAATTCATATATACAAATTGCTAATGCGGTTGGCCGCCATTTTGGTGACGTAATCTCGTGACACACTCAAAACCTTCTGTTTTGTTAGCTGTGTTTTTTAATTATGGATGACGTCTCGCGGTTTTAACAACCGCATTAATATGACAAGGTTCCTGCTCATTACCAATTTGCAGGGATCATATCTCTGATTATTCTTCTGGAAATATTACATAACTTAAGTATATGAATGTTTCAAATTTACTCAAAAAAAATAGCTCTATGCTTTTAGTTTAATTTTAAAAAGTATTTTCGTTAATATATTTTTATGCGAATTTGTTGAAGATAGCTGTGATTATTGCATTTAATTTTGACAAACCCAAATTAACCTAAATTACATATTTTTTTATGAATATAAACTAAAACTTAACCAACATATATAGAACATGAATATTATAGATAAAATAATTACAATTGAAAATTAAAAACTATTTAATAAAAATTTGTATAATAAATCGAAAATAACCATATAACCAATAACCATATTAATAAAATATTTATCTCAATTAGAACTATAATAAAATTTATGATATTCAAAACGTTGTTTCTAAGATTAGAAATATGGGTTAGTTAGTTACCCTTATAAATCAATTTCGGGCACATAGCATCCGTATTCATATTTACACGCATTAAAATAAATTAAATGAATTAATAATAACCGAATAGGATATTTATTTAAAATGTTTGAAATAACGCTTTAGAACGAACAAATCACGAAACTAAACAACGGTAGCTAAACAAAGGGCGTTTAAAACAACTCCAATGTATTGTTTACCATTGAGTTTAATTCGTATCTCACGCTGTATCCTAAAAACTGTCTTTTTTCCGAAAATACACTTTTTTTTTACAAAGAAGTCGTTGGCTACAATTCCGCTCTGCTGGGTGTCAAAGCGAATAATATGTTGGAAACAGGTCGGAACATATTTCATAACGAACATTGTGACACGTTTGAAAGCTCTTGTGATATTTAAAACACAGTTTTAACATATAACTTATTTAAGACGAATTTATGCCTGAAAAATGTAATTTCACTGAACACTGCGTTCTGTAGTCTAAAAACTGGGCGACTTATCTGGCGTCGATATCCACCCTCTTTTAGAAGACTGCCGTGTCTGTTGTATTTCGGTGAGTGAGTAAGGGATGCCAGAGCCCAATTCTCTACCCCCTACTTCATCCTCTGTCATCCCTTCCCTTATCCACACCTTATTATATTATAGTCTATTATATAGTGGATTTTAGTATATTATAGTCGACAACAGTTATTTTATTTTTATTTTATAGATACATTTGTTTTATTTCCTCGAGTTGTCTTCTTTTCCTTTATTATGTAAATTGCGTGCTATGTTGAAGAACTAAACGTCTTCCCAAAAGAAAGCTTCTAGATGAGGTAAATCTAAAAAACTTGACTAGAATACAGTTTGTTCTGTCCGTACATTTTCAAAATATCTTTAACATCTATTATACAAAATAACCACAAATGCAAATCATATCGGCTTTACACGCCATTCCCTAAACCATTTGCAAAATTAATTCTATATTCCAAAGCAATTAACAGTCAATCGAGGTCGAAAATGAAAATCAAAGTCCCAACAATTAACATAATATAATGTAATTGATGTTTTACTAACCATTTAGATGCTTTTCAACATTTTTATATTTTTGGGTTGCGATTATCCAGATTAGACAAAAAATCAAGGTATAAATCTATTTTACCAGTTCTAACATATCTACTGTTAGTTATTAAACAAATGCCTTTGAAATATTAATTATACTCATAATATTAACTTACTGCAAGTGCGCTGTCGAACATAGTAGGATTAAGAATAGGAATTACGTATAGGATGGGCTGCACACAGGTTTAGACATGGTTGTGAAATGCAGCGTGCCTTACCACTACTTAAATAATAAATACGTTAAAATATTATCCAATGGATGTATTTATAGTAATCTGTAAATGTTCGTTTTCTTATTTCCAGTGCCTCTTCTGTCTTGATGGTTCGCCGTCAACTCTTTGAACCTGTGAAGGGTCAACTGGAACCATTGTTCGACTGAGGTGATTCCAGTCGACTCCCTGCTGTTTCGCAACCACAACTTCCTTCTTCCTACTCCCAGCTCATATCTTCCCTTCCACCTTACCATCATGATTAAAATTAGTTAGTAATAAAGTTTAATGTTTAAAATATGTTCAACAAGTATGATCATCATGTTAATCACGTGCCAACTCGAGTCCATTATCTTACCAACTAATATTATCAATGCTAATGTGAGTTTGTTTGTTTAATTACGCTTCCACACTTTAACTACTCAATCGATCACCGTGTTATTTTGCATACACGTTGACAGGGGTACGGGAAAGAACATAGGAAACTTCATTCATCCAGAAAAAGGTACTTCTCTCAAGGGGTAATCTAAAAATAAAAGAAATTCAATTTAACGCCTTCGAAAAAGGGACGCGGTCGAAGTCGCATGCAAAACCTGGTTGCAAATAATAATTAAATCTTGTTTGGTACTTACTCACCTAATCGTTTCGTGATATTTACAAGTTGGGTATTAATTTCAAATTGAGTTAAGTTTAAACTTAAAGTTAAATTTAAACCTGACCTTAAGCAATGTCACATACTCGTACGAATGTTTAACAAAAATAATAAAAACACCCATATTATATTACATGTAAAATTCTGTGAAATGTGTGTTAGAGTGGGCTATAGGGTAAGTAAGTGAAAAATTGCCCACATTACCTTGATACAGTAATGCACTCAACACGATGTAGGCACTTGTAGCAAATGAACAGTTTTATTTCCACCCCTTGGTGGTTTTATAAGTAATATTAACAGTTGATATTTCCCTTTAATGTATTATCTGTAAGAGATACACATTATTTGTATTGGAGTAGAATTTTTAGTGTGAAAAGGACTTAATGGTATTTATGTTACGGCCTTTGTTTGAAATAGTCTTGAATATCCGTTATTTTCGTCGTCCGAAGCAATTTTCATTCCGAAGTCCGAAGTATTATATTTGCATACACTTTGTCAGGTATACACGAAAGGACATATCTTTTCAACTAGAAAAAAAGTACTATTCCCAAAGGATCATCTAAAATAAATTAAAAAAACTAACGCTTGGCCAAAGTATTATAGCAACAAGAGGACAAGCGTTATATTGCTTATATATATTTTTATTTTTCAACGCGGACAAAGTTGCGGGGAACAGATAGTTAACTATATTTTAAGTTTTATTTAAAGAATACAAATACTTTTTTTTTATGTATATGATACAGTGTGAAAATATAATTTAAGGAAATAAAGCAATTTGATAATCTACGTTTTTCTATTTAGTTATAACAAGTTCCATGTCACCAATACCTTTCTCCGCAACTAATAGCGAAAAGTCTAGGCGACATGTGGGACAGTTCTAATTTAAAACTCACGCGAGGTAACTACTCGTCCAACTAAATTCGTTAAAAGTTTACGAATTTAAAAAGTTAAATTAAAATTGAGCACATCCTTTGCGACGTCGATTGATGAGTGGGCCATTTCTATTTGCACTCAGCCACTTCAGTTCCACACGTTCGAGTAACTAAATACTTAGTAATAGTGATGTGCCATATTTGTCCAATTGATCGATGCTTTAACAATTCCGTGACACAAACTATGTTGGTGATAGTGTACTACATGGTATTATGTTTGTTCGTCGTAACTAGTAAACATTAACTAAATAAGTATCTTTTTTTATTAGTTGACGTAGATAATCTTTATTTGTAATTTCGCTCTCCCAGTTCCTCTTCAGTCCTGAAGGTTGATCGTATTTAAACTTCTTAAACCTGTTTCTGTTAAGAGCCAACTGGAACTGGCTACGACTTTCTTCTTCGCCCCAGAGCACATTATTTGTGATGAGTTTACCAATGATATTATAAAACTATCATGCGAAAAGGCTTGAGGCTAGAGGCTAATATTTTTATCTTATTTATTAATATTGATTATTGAACGAATAAACGCGTTTACGTTAAAATTTTATCGATAAATTAAATTTGACTTCACTTCCCTATTGTACTAAAGGCATACATTGTGATATCCGCATTTCTATTTACACAATGCTATCTACCATTACCACCCGCTGTCGGCACGTGAAAAATATTGTACCACACTCGTACTGCATTTGCAAACACATACATTCCTCTTCACCTAGGTTCAGAGTGAAATATTGCGTCTGCTCTCTATGAATTCTGCATTAATCATTTTGTTCTATTGTTCAGTAGGAGCAGTTCACCGGTTCACTTAGTTTTATTGCAATGGTTACGTTGAGTTTTGTTTTAGCTAATATGTAAACTTTTTATCGTTTTGCTTTCAAAATAACCTTTCTGTATCATGACTTATGTATTATGTACCATGTGTACTAGGAATGTCATGGAGATCAGTGAGGTCATCACACATTAAAAAATATTAAAAATATATGTACCACTAACAAAATTATATTTATTTTGAATAACTGTGAGACTTAATTTACTGCCGTAATATTTTATGCGCTTACCTACCTATATTTGGAAATCAAACAAAATTATTTGGGCATTATATTACGGTAAAACAGCTTAATAGCAAGGAATGTGAAATGAATTTATATTTAATTTAATTTTATGTCCTGAATTTATACTTAATTGAAACATTTACGCACATATATAAATGATAAATACTCATAAAGTTATGTTCTTAAAGTTTTTATTTAATTTTGTGCAATAAAAATAAAATTAATTCCAAACTGCAAAAATATACTTTTTTTAAAAAAACAAATAAGAAAATACAAGTTTTGATTAGTCAGTGTCAAACCCAGTCGAAGTTCGCATTAAGTCAAGTCTCCAGTCTCAAGGGTGAGCTCTCAAACGAGTCACGACAAAGAACTGTGGTAAACTCTATGACTTTCCAACTCTCTACATGTCGAGTACCTACTAACGGCTTTGTACGCTCCACGCCGGTTGAATATAGGGAATAACATAGCACTTGTAATTTGCGCTTCTAGTTCCAATTAGTCTATAATAAACAGTCTCCTGTCCATGTAGACGGGAATTAGTAGTGGCGACTCGACGACCTAATTGCAATGTTCTATGCATTCGATATCGGATGTAGAGCCGTGGCCATCACTAACCACAAGTTTCAAATATCTACATATAACCAAAAGCGTATAAAATCAATAAAGTAACAACCATCGCATCCAAATAAATTCAACTGTGTAACTAAGACAATAGGCTATAAATAATTATAGCCTATTATATACATGTGAATGCGTCAGAATAAAGAAAAAATCAGAAAAGCGTTTGATAGATATTGCTTGCAAAGATATATTATTTTGATTCTTGCAATGCACTGCGTTCAAAAATAAGATGGCGTCTCGTCACTACATTACTATACCATTTACTGGTCATTTTTTAAACAAAATAAACAATAATAATAACATGCATGAATAACAAATAATAATAATAATAATTAGTAAATAATATTTATGAAGTACTTCATGAATTTTTGAATGATTCTTCGTAGCTATTAGAAAAAAAATATATGATAGGAACAACTCAATATGACGTAAGTCAAAAACAAACTAGCTGGTGCTCCCGACTTCGTCCGCGTTGAAAAATAAAAGATTGAGTTGAGTGTCAGCTAGTATCAAAGTGTTTTGAGAAGTCTTTAGTAGGCTATGTGTGTGACGACCAGACATTGGACTCTGATGACCTCTTTATAATACTTATGAGTAAAGATTTTGAAGCAAATGCTCTGAGGTTTATTGTGTAACAAACACGGTGCTTACTTCGAACAAATATAGCCTTAGCGGTCACTCGCGTCGAGCGCCCTCGGTCGTCTTCATATTATTTCCTCTTGTTTGATCATGTCAGGGTCGCCAATGTAATAATGGTTGATAGGTAATATTACGACTCCAAGTTGCGTGTATTAAATAAAAGGAAGGGTGACTGATCACAAAGGATTTGCTGTTATTGTGTTACAAATATACAATTAAATAGAAGAAAAAGGTAAGAACGGAACGGCGTAAGGAAGACGACTGAGGGCTCACGGCGCGAGTGATCGCTAACGCTACGTTTTGTGCGGAGTATATCGTTTTCATTACACTTTCAAGGTCTAGTACATTCATATATAATGAATCTGTCACGAACCCGAAGCTGCTCAGAGGAAGCCATTTTCTTTTTCTGGGTCACTTTTGCCGGTTGGCAGTATTAACAACTGCTTACAGAATTATAAGTGTATTTTGTTGAGTGCATAAGGAATACTGGAGCATATTCCGCCCTATCTACACCGTGGTCTTTATCCTACATCTTATCAGAGTGAGTTGAACAAATGAATACTTTGGTATTGCTGGAATTTATAGGCATGATATCCGTCTACCCTCAAGTCGCCTGAGCCTAAGAGGATTAAATAGAAGTTTGTAGTCTACTTAACTTTATGAAATTTGAGGGTAGCAGATTATGCTCTGCCGCCAGGTGGACAGACAACCTGAAAGGCATCGCGGGAAGTGGCTGGATGCGAAGCGCAGAGGACCGTTTCGAGCCTTGGGAGGAGCCTATATTCAATAGTAGAGAGACACAGTAGAGATGACGACGACGACGACGACGACGACGACGACGACGACGACGACGATGACGATGACGACGATGATGACGACGACGATGATGATGATGATGATGATGATGATGATGATGATGATGATGATGATGATGATGATGATGATGATGATGATGATGATGATTTTCTAGAAGTCATTAGTCTACTATTGCCAGTCCATTTGCCCAATTTTTGACGGCGAAGCTCAGTGTGTCTGGACACTATTAATTAAGTTAATATAATTTAACCACTTTACAAATGTCTGTCAAATGCATGTTAACTTCTAGGAAAATCGGGTCATAGCGTGTAACGTGAAGAGGAAATTCGTAGAACATTTAATTTAACAAGAAACAAAGCGGTTTGTCAAGTATGTAGGTACTTGAAGCAAGCGTGCATGTGACTAAAGCTCCGTCGCCTCCGCAACGAGAACCCATATCGTGTTATAATGAATATTTACTGTAATATGTACAAAGGCTACGTACTATAATATTTAAGAATAGGTACTCGTACTGTGTAATATTATTAGTGATCCTCTTTGGGTTCTTTAAGGCGGCAATATCGCATAATGAGGCAGTTCTATTTCAAGAAATAAAATGTGAGTTATTTTCTCCCCATTGAAATTGGCGCTTATGACATTTTATTTTTAATTGAAAGTATAGAAAACTTAATAAAATTTAATCTAACTCTAAACATTTAGCTCTTTTTGATAAAGTGCCTTGGAAATTTTCTCATTGTTTCAACATGTTATCAATTAAGGTCAAAATTTAAAATATAATAGAATGAAGAGTTTGTTCGTTTAAACTCTGTAAGTAACCATCGCATATAAATAATTATTTTTTGCATTTCATAGCCTAATTCTTGAGGCTATGAAATGCATTTATATAAGCATATAAAAACCTTTCTCGTTTAACGTTATTTTCATTAGTACAAACCGCATGAAAATCCGTTCAGTAGTTTTTGATATTATCGCGAACATACAGACAGACAGACAGACGCCGCTGGGACTTTGTTTTATAACAAGGATAAGTAAACATAAGTGAGGCATAAGATTATTACGATATAATATTAAAGTAGGTAACTACATGATTAAAAATATTTATAATATTAATAATGGTAATATAAAATGGTAAAATTAGTTAGTAAAATATCTAAAAACAAACAAAACATAATCATCAAGAAACTGTGCAGGTGTGATTTTTTTAAAAATGGCTCTTTTGAGGTTGTACCATTATTTTCGTAGTACTTAGAACAGAGCTCGCGAAGTAATTTGTAGGTCGGAGGTGCTCGAGAGTTTCAGAAGTCGCTTGACACAAATCCGGCTGCATTTTCCGCGTTGGAAAAACTTTAAGATAAGTTTTATACAATACACCTTTCGGCCCTTGACAATACTTCTCATGTATATTATATACCATGTACCATGTACCAACTGTTACAAAAAAAAATTTCTTATCAACTATAACAATTTAATTTCCTGTGATTTTTTTTAATGTACAAGTAAAATCAATCAAATTATCAGACTTATACTAAATATACAAGAATATATATAAGAATATACAAAAAAAACGTCCAACTTTAACGACAGTTTCCTGTTAAATGTTATTTATAGTGATTTTTTTAAAAATCACTATAAATAACATTTAGCAAGAGGAGAGCAAGCCAAGAATTTTTTTAATTTTATAAAATACTAGCTTTTGTCCGAGTCTTTTCGCATCCCACGAGAGCTATACTGTATTAATACTATACAGTACAGAGCAGTGTCCATTTCTGTACACCTGACAACATAAAATGCAAAATGTCGTAGTTGAGTAGTTAGGACATGAAAGTATAACAAGCAAGCGTGCCCTTTCCCTTCCCAATCGCTTATCCTTAATCCTATTATGGCCGGCAGCGCATTTGCACCTGTAACGTGCTTGTGTTATAGATGGCGGTAGCCATCGGTGGATCATCAGCCATCAGGTGGATCATGAAAAAAACAATCTTTAAATGAAACCCTAGTTATATGATGGGAATTGGAAAAGTGCTGTTAATTGTGATGATCTGTGAACAAAAATGTCAATTTCGATGTTAATTTATATACAGTTATTCGCGCAGAATTAAAGAATCATAAAAAGTGAAATATTTAATTATAGGATCATTTCAAAAAAGACTTGCTAATTATTCCAGAAAACTAGTTTATCTATACTAATTTTGTTGTTTGTGTTATATGTAGGAGGTAATGCTCGAAACTACTTAACCGATTTAAAAAATTCTTACACCAATGTTTAGAATAAAATTTCAGCATGGCATAGGCTAGATAATTGGGCATAGGCTAAATATTCCATATGGCTATCTAAAAATAAAAATCCAACGCTTGGCAAAGTAATAACAGGCGTCAATGTATGTCAGGCGTTATATTGCTTTAAATATTTTTACAGGCTTTATATCGGCTAGTAATTAATATTACAATTGCAACATTTATTCGTATAATGCTGAGAATAATGAAAAGTTGTTGGTATCAATCTATTTTAATATCACACTGTGTTTGTTTCAGATACAAAAACCACCGCCAATGAGCTCCAAGTTTCTTGATTGTACGTATACAATTTTAATTTACGATTACACCGACGAAACATCGAAAGCAATTCTCTGTCTCTGAATGAAATAGCAAAGAAAAAGAATTCTTTGTCAACCAGCTAGTTGAAATATCAACATTCAAATTAGTCGTAACTTTTGCTACTGTGCCATAATTACTTGGCTAATAAATAGAAAAGAGAGAAGATAACATTCACTATGCAAACAATAATTATATAAATAGATGTATAAATTTAAACTGTAAATCAATAACTCATAAAGAATTCCTGCTAAGATATAAGAAATTTTTTTTTGTTCTAAAGAATCTTTTTCAGACATCCGAGTGGCTGACCTTAATCCGAATTTTACGCGAACATTTTTGTTTGTTTACCTTGTAAATTGGCAACTGGAAATAATTTATTTGCCAGTTGTTACGCGAAAAGTCAAATTTGAGATACAATAAATCAGTTCCAAATGTAATCCTGGATCTAAATGAACCCGTTCCCACGTGGCAGTTCAATAAATCTTGCATTTTTTCACTCCGAAAAGGGTCGTTGTAACAGCGAATTAATTGTAACAAGGGTTTTATTCTGTACAACGTCCCTGATACCAATTACCTTATCCCCGCCTACAGTTACTTAATTTGCCACATTTGTAAATTATAATTAACTGTATCAAAAGCTTTTTTGGCCTTTAAAATTTTAATGGAATGTAAAAAATATTAAAGTGTATAGGTCACGGTAATATAATACATAATTTACGCAGGGACATCTTTCTATTTTCGTTCATTCCATAAATCTGTATTTAAAATCTGTATATATAACGCTCATTCATTTAACATAAATATTCAACATAGTGGCTAGCCTACAGCATATTGGCATATATATTTAAAAGTTGCCAGTCTACTCACCCTTTTGGCGACTAAGGACTATCAGGGAAAATGACTAGGTATAAAAATGACTATAATGTGATATTGTCAAAAAAGAAAATTGGAGAGAAGGATTATTAACTAAGTATAAAAATGCCGATATCTAAAAAAGTCTAAGATGAGCATTGCCTAAGTATAGAAATGCCGACATTTAAAAATATCTGAGATGATTATTGATTAAGTATAACATTGCCATCATTTAAAAAAGTCTTTGACTAAAAACAAAATCGTCACAAATACAGGTTTCTTAAGTTATATTTCGCTTTTCGATCTTTCGCTGTACACTGCAAGACTAATTTATAGATAGATCTCTTAAAGAGTCATGTTTCATAGTAAGAGCATTGCAATATATTTCCAACTATCCCTATTTTGATTAAAAATTCAAAATAGTGAGAACAGCTGTTTTAAAAATGTTTTACTACAGAGACGGAAACAATTAATTAAAGAATTCCTCAAGTTGCAGTCGGCAAATCAAGCAAAAAAAGGTCGACAGTGCAAGCTCAGCTCTCTGAGGCACAGTCGATATCTAAAAAAAAATCGTTAAATGCAAATAGTTTTAATACAGATTAGAATGGAAATCTATACTCTGGCATCCCTTTCATATGTACTAAAATAACATTTCAGTAATAAACCATTAAACATTTGTAGAACGCTCAGCAGCTTATGGCATTCTTTTGGCTCTATGTGAAAAATTACTAATTTTACAACTTTGGATAATTTTGTATGAAAATTGCATACAACTCTCTTCTGAGATATCTGTACAAGGAGTAAGCATGATATCATAACGTTATCGCGTTCATAATTCCGATGGGACTTGAGTTACACGTGCTTGGGTTGCACTACTGCATCCGATAACTAGAACTGCAACTTGAACACGTGTATATTCAAAGAACAACTGTATCTTTTAAATATGTATAAGTAATCATAAAGTTAAAAGTAGAAGAAAAAGTAACTGCAAATTTTAAGAAATTCCGAAAAACAGCATAAGAAATAAGTTATACGATTATTGGTACAATAATAATGTGTTTTGAATTTTGGAAAATTTTGATTATAAATATATTTATTTTTAATTTCGTGTTTTCACTCTGTTATCCCACCAAGGGAACCAGAATAGCACATATGCTTATATTTTACGGTAGTCTTTTTTAAGAGACTTTTTACTTCGTCCACGTCCTTTTTTCGTAGGTGTTAAAATATTATTATAATAATATTAATAATAATCGTTTATTTGCTGAATATAGGTTACAATGGTTTTACAATAGATATTTCTCGCTACATTCTACCCTCGAGGGTGTGCAAATATTCACTCAATCTTTATTGCTCATATGTTTAAATCAGGAGTTGATTTTTTATATTTATTTTTAGGTGATCCCTCAACAACGGTACTTTTTTATGGACAAAGGTCACCTATGTCCTTTTCTGTATCCCTGACAACGTGTATGCAAAGTTTCATGATGATAAATTGAGCAGTTAAAGCGTGAAAACGTAATTAACAAACAAATTCACTGCCGCATTATTGATACAACATTTACTTTTAATCACAGGAATAATTCTTGCTTTACATTGTATATACGTACGTACAAGGTACAATTCAGTTTATTTTCCACAATTTACAAAAGTCTTTAAAGTAGAGGTAAGCATTAGACGTTTCCCTCTTAAATACGAACAAATTGAGAGCTCGCTGTGTGCCCGAGGGTTTACAGCACATCTATCAGGAAAGCTTGGTAAAGTTCTCTAATGCTCTAAAGAAAGCTTTTAAAATAAATATAGGGTATACACTTCTTATGTGAAAGTAGCCTATAAGGTAATATGGTTTATCACCGACAACAGCTTTTAAATTTATAGGAAAATGGAACACACATACCTATAGACAGAATGGCGTATTTTAGTAGGCAGTCAAAAATCTATAGGTACTACTAAAATATGTTATTTATAATAATCCTTTATAATATTTATAATAACTCATTGAGAGTGTATTTATTATTTTTATATAACTTTAGCCTCTATATTTATGTTTTACTAGCTTTTGCTAGTTTATTTCTTAGTTGTTAAAACATTTATTCAATATTTTTGTCCTTTATTGAAAATTTTATTTTTATTTTTAGATGATCTGTCGGGAACTAAAATCCTTTTCTGGATGTCCTTTTATGTACCTCTGACAACGTGTTATGCAAAATTTCGCGATATTTGGTTGAGTAGTTAAGTCGGGAAAGCATAACAAACAAACAAACCCACTTCGGCATTTATAGTTTTCTTTTTTTATGGAAATTGTGTGCCTAGTTGTAGAAACAAACTTTATTTTTATTTTTATTCAATGAATTTATTCAATGACTTGCCAATTTTCAACAACACTTGATTTTGTAATTCCATTTAAAAAAAAATCCTTTGCATATAATAGCGACCCGCCACCGTATTTGCACGGAGGTGAAATATTCGAAAACTTTCTTAGCGGATGCTTACGTTATAAAATAAACCTATGTTCCAAATTTTCAGCTTTCTAGACTTAGTAATTTTGGCTGGGCCTTGATAGTCAAGACAAACGATTTTATAAGTATAGATTATTCATAAATACCTGTAAAAACGTATCAGTCTAATTTTTTATATGCGGTCAAACAAGTCAGATTATAATATCCAATTGTAAAATTGAGAAATTTGGCTTAGAATTCCAACACTAATAACTTTAAATATGTTTCGGTTCGTATGTTTTCTTGACGCCAATAAAAATTTACCCTTTATTATGATCAGTAAACTTCTGACAGTTTATTAGATCCAAAGTCATTTAAATTTTATCACATAGGTATCTAGATGTTACCACGAACACACTTAGTGCCCTACTTTTATGTTTCAAGAAAAAAGACGAACGTTGTCTTTGCATTTAAATGTCAAATAGCCGAACATTAGGGTCTCGTATCTCCTCCGCTCAGAACATTAACCGCAAACGTAAAATGTTTTACGACGACAAATTATATTACATTTCAACTTGTTTGAATAAAATTTTTGTTACTCTACCGTCAGGGCGCTGATACTAAAATTATTCGCACAGAAAACCCGAAATTATGCAAATTATTCTACATTGTATATAATTGTTGTCACATGTTACACGTATCTATATACATTTATAAAAAAAGGCTGTGCCCGCAACTTCGTACCGATTTCGGTATTCGGTATTCTTTTCTGTTTGTAAACCGATTGAAATGATTGATTGATTGAAACATTAAATATTACAAAAAATATGCTATAATACATCACTAAAACCACATTCAAATCAGTTAACTGTTTTTAGCGTCCACAAAAGCACAGGAAAAAAAGGCAGACAAAAATTCTTAAAATTATTTTTTTGACCTTGTTAACATAAATACAATTTTAACATAAAGGTGGCAGGCAGGCTGACGGTCCACTTAAAGGTAGGTTGTTAACATCGCCTAAGGGCACATGGAACACCAAGGGTGGTGCAGGTGCGCTGCCGATCTGCAGAAATTTGTTCACGCCCGTCTGTTACCTTTTTTTATAGAAGAAATAGTAAACATTTCGCTTCATATGAAGTTTAATTTGAAGCAATTTATTTTACAGCACGGACATTACTCTGTACCGATCCCGATGAAACTTGTGCATTTTCTGAACCGAGCGGTCATCAAGTGTTCATTTCACCGGTTATTACCGCATCCCTTCCTTTTCTCGCGGACTGACATTGACGTATAGTTTAATTTATGAAGCCGCAAGCTCTGCAAAGCCACTGGAAACAATATTATTCTATCGCACATAAGGTCCATTGTCCCATAGCTTTGGAGCGATGAAAAGTTTTTAAGTCTGCATGACACTTTCCCGGCCTATTGTCCCCGTGGAAATAAAACCGCGACTTTAACAGACTTTTGCTTTTTCCTAAGTTTTATTCTGCGATTTATAAGAGGAAGTGTTTGAGTACGCCGCTCTTAGAAGTTATTCTTAAATGTGATATATTTTTATTGAGTCCGGTGAGTGCAATGACGGAAGTTATTTTGTTTATTTATATTATTTTTTGCTCCAAATTATATTTTGTACTCGTAATAACTTCTACTCTAAATTATATTTTATACATTTAATAACTTACACTGAGTCAGATAACATAATCAGTATTTGTGTAACCACAATATGTTGTAATTTGCATATACATAACAGCAGTTTATAATATTATTTACCTTAATAATTTAATTTAAAAAAAAATTATATGTACACCCGAGCAAATCCCTGCTGATTTGCTGTATAGTTGGGACTAGATGTTGCACGCAATTTCATCCGCGTAACTTTATAAAATATATACTATCTCTTAAGTTGAACCAAATTACACATAATTACGAAGTTTTATCAAAATCGGTTCAGTAGTTTAGTAGTCCATTGGTCCCAAACAACGTGACACGTACTTGCTGATTGTAGCTTTCTATAGTTGAGAGACATTTTAAAATCGGTCCAGTAGTTTTTGAGTTTATTCATTACAAACAAAAATACAAATCTTTTCTGTTTATAATATTAGTATAGATTAGCATAAAGAGAAAGCGAACGAGGCATAATATTGGCAACAACTCTAAAGGCGTAGAACCTTATTGCTTCGTAGCACCGTCGTGATGTTCATAGTGGAGCTACGTGATATTGCTACATTAAACAAACTTCGCTTACTATACCTACGTAGGAAAGTCATTGTATAAGTTTATTAAATATTAAAGCTACCAATAATAGGCTCGGAGCTTGTTCGCAATAAAACAACACTTTAATAATATTACAGCCAATAACAAAGTCAATTAACAAACAAAGTGAAATGTTACGAATTCATGGCCTAGTCAGGTAATGGGTGTATTGGCACAGGAGGTAATTAAATTTTTAATTTATATTGTTTAATATGATATTTATGACGGCACATGGATATTTATGAGCAGTATTTTCTGTTAACATTTGTTTTATGTTTGTAAACGTAAGTAGTTATTAATATTATTGTGATTTATTAGTGTATCGGAATAGACAACATATATAGTAAATGAAATGAAAGTAATGGGAAGTAAATGAATTAAACATATCATTTATATGTTTAATTTATTTCCTGTAGGACAAGTGGGGATAGAAAAATGTAAAATTGTAAAAAATGTTTTCCGGCATATTTTTTGCTTTTTTTCTTATTAATTTACTTATTTTATATTTTTTTAATCCCTTTTTTTCTATAATCTGCAAAAAAATTGTTAATGCCAAAAATGTTTAATTTTCTAAATTGTATTGGTCAGAATTCGCTTACTTATGAGTATACGTGGTTATACTATGGTAAAAGTCATCTAACAACAAAAACTCATTTGTATATTTATTGCAGACGTAATATTGTGCCTACGGGCGGTTTTGTTTTATCGAGACATAAACGAATGATTTTGATTTTATTGAAAGTTCATTAATTTAAATTATTATAGTGAGAAGCCAGGGGCGGGTTGCTAGTACATATTATAAAATAAAGTCGCTCTACGCCTCTGTCTATTTCTCCTCTAACTTCTTTGAAACCACCAATCTTATTAAAAGATTTTCACCCATGGAAATGGGGATAAGCGTGGAAGTTAGGACATTTGTGTAAGTATATAATTTGCCGAAAAAATGCATCCCTCTATATGTATGCTCAGATCTTTTAAACTACGCAACTGATTTTAATGCGGTTTCACTAATGGAAAGAGCGTTTAATGAGGAAGTTTCTATGTGTATATGATTTGCAGAAAAAATTGCAGTCGTGCGAAGCCGGGAGCGGGTCGCTATTAAAAAATAAATGTATTTTTTTAATAAAATTAGTTTACTTTTGAAACTAATAGCGTAATGAAATTAAATAAAAAGAAATTTCTTTTTTTACGTTCGCTCGAAATCGAAATTTGAATTTAAAATTGTCGATTCACGTACGAATGCATTCGAACAATAGGCGAGCAATCAAATGTTAGTTGTTAACCAGTACCACCTGAATTTTTAGCGCAAACCACAACATTTGCATGAGCTCGCCGTATCCAATTCTAATGCAAATCTCCGGCAAATAGCGAACGAACGCCGCCTTACTCATGACTAACTACACCCAAATTAAACTCTCTCAAGTTTACATTCCCAAGTTTTCACTTCGCCCTTTGAATAGGATTAAGCTTCAAACTTGAGCCCAAAATTAAACCTTTAATATTGCGTCAACTGTATTACAATCAACATTTTCACACTTACCTCTTGTTAGGTACCTAACCGGTTCATTGTTTTTAGATTTTCTCGCTGCATTAATATTCAAATATTTAAGTATGTTTATTAAATAAGAAAATAAATAATTTTCATAATTACCTTAACATAAAAAAAAAAGTTCAGGTATTCTTTTCATTTAACATGACACAAAAGGAAAAACAAATTTAGACTGCGTTTAGAAGCTAGAAGTACCTAAGAAGAAAGCTTGTCACCTCCTTGTATAACACGAAACTAATTTTCCACCTCCCTCCAACTAACAAGTACTAACAAGTGTCCTCTCTTTGTTCGCAGATACCCGACTTCCTACATCTCTCCGATTCGCCGTCTGCTTGATTGAAAAACTTACCCAAGAAGAAGTGTCCGCTTGAAACTTAATTGTTGTTTTAATTGTTTGCAGTTCAAACGGTGATTACGACTCGATAGAGTTTTATTAAGCGCGCTTTTTGTTACAAAAAAATCTAAAGGTACCTCCTATAAGTTTTAATGCGTTTCAATTGAAGCGCATCATTGTTTATGCATTTAGACTTTTTACAATTGCTGAAAAACTAACGATTTACTATTGTAGTTAATAGTCATATGTGAGTTTAAGTGACAAATATATAGTGTTGTTAAGTGTAGAAGTGTTCAGTGTAAACGATGCATGTGAGTGGTGTATCGGTTGGACGTGATAAGGGTGTGGTTTCAGTGGAAGCGTTCGAATTCGCGTAAAGCTGGGTGCGCGACGCCACGGCGTCGTCGGTGGAGGGTCGCGGGGGTGCGGGCGAAGAGGAGCCCGCGCCCTCGTCCGCGCCCGACGCAGAAGCGCCTGTGCGCCGCCGCCGACCCCAACGCCCGCTCTATCGCCGCCTCTTCCACTATGTCCGCACAGCATGGACAGGCGTCAAATTCGCTTTAGGTAATATCTACGTCCCCGTATACTTATCACTCCATAGAAATCATGTTTAGACATTTTTTCAAGACTGCATACAATCATATACGTACCGTTTTTCATGTCATATTATACAGTTTTTTTATGACATATATTATACCTATCTTGTTATATACAGTGAGTCTAAAATGTACTGATGACATTTTACATGCTTTATAGAACATAGTCAGATAATAAATTAACAACTGTAATATCTACAGTTGTTAATTTTCACCAGTGAATACTTATCTCACTGGCGACTTCAAGTAATAACGGACTAAGAAAGTTTGAAGTTTATTCGAATAACAAATACACACAATATCTAACAAATACACATATTTTAATTTTTAAATTAATTACGAGCCATTTCAATCATTTTTGTACTATATTATTAAACCATCATAATTAACACATTGAATGTTAAGGTGAAAAGTATGATTTCGTTCGTACCTACATAAACACCTTAAGTGTAGGTATGTCTGATCAAAGGTTAAATTAAAGCAAAGTTACGACCCCAAATGAAATAATATAATAACTTTCTATATTGGGCGTCCGTTCGCTATTTTCATCAGTGCCACATTAGGCCCTCATAATCGTAAAAAGAAACTGAGGTGCTAACATTAATAGTAAATTTTGCGGTGAGCTCGGGTCGTATCCACATAATTCTATGTGTGATCATAATTTTTAATATTACCCACCATTATATTATTAATAAGACAGTATAAAGTGTCTGTTCATATTATGCGATGGAAACTCATAACAATAAAATTGATAACAGTCTCGACAAAGTTATCTTTTTCCAATACCTACATTTCTTTCCGCACTCTTTAAATCGCTTAAAGAAATCGTCTATAAAACTCTATATTATAACTATATTATTTATATTATCACTGTTAATTATTTCCTTTATTTCTCTACAATAAAACATGGTATTAATACTAAATGATTGTATTCTTTATTAAACAATATTAATTAATTAACATACCTTTTCAAAGAAAACAAAGGCGAAATTGACTTTGAAATGAGGTAAATTTCTAAAGCCCTTTGTCCGAATCAGCACTTTTCCTAACCTCGCGTCACCTTACTTAATTTACGAACTTTATTACAGAGCCTCGAACCACTCGACTCACCACAAGCACAGTGTATGAAATACCTCCGTATGAAAACTTCTTAAGAATAATATAGCCATTATTATTATTCTATAGATGAAGTTGAAAGAAAAGTTTAATATAAACAGAACAATGTATTTAGGACAAGTACAAATATGTACCAAAAGCGATACTCAATCTTACAACAATTGTTCCTTTGATATTGTTGAGGAATGGATTGTATGAAATGAAAGACAGGATGAAATTATATTTAAATAAATTATATTGAAATAACAATATAGTACAGCTCACTGACACGGCAACTTTTTGCGACAACTGACCCGTTCTAATTTTATACATATTTACACATGTACCTATTTGTTATCTATGCTAATTTTATACCTATTTGTGGCCACTAACCAGCCAGTTGCCAACAGATATAGTGACATTGATATAATGTTTAATATCTTTCATCATCAATATAATTTGTAAGATTGGTGCTTTTGGTAGTTTTTATATATATATTGCATATCTATATAAACAAATGACAATATTTATAGTTAACCAAAATTACTACTATTTTTTATTAACTAACTAAACATATTTTTTAATAAATTTGGTTAGGATATAAAGATTATCTATACAGTCTCTACGACAAAATTTAATTTGTAAGAAAAATAATAGCTCATCTTTAAATATAGTTTAATATTCCTTAATTTTGACCTATTGTTAGTGTATTTTTTTTGTGGCTTATAATAGCTATTATAGCTATGCTACGCAGCATAGCATAACATTAATCAACATTAAATGCTTCTTTTCGAAAAGCACTTAGATATGTCTAGTTTTTCCTGTGATTGTTGAAACTAATTCCAAATTCTTAGCTCTAAATTAGCAATATAATAAAATTATTCACATAATATAAAAATTATAATACATACGTATTTCTATTCTTAAGTTTATTTCTTCATATAACCTAGAATACTGCATCTGAGCATGGTGTCCCTAAAACTTGGTACTAATGATAAATTGCTCTTACACCGACTATTCCGTAATTGCCTGGTATTAATGCTAACGAATACAACAGTGTTGAGGACAAACCTTAATTTGTTAAATTGTCAAAAGACAATTATTGTACTAGAGACAACGAGAAACTTACAGATTTTCAAATGAACTTAGTAAAAGCATCTTAATAACTTAATTTACAAATTCAAGCAATAAAATACTTTATTAATATGAGTGCTGCAATTTAAAATTTAGAATTATTATTGGTAATCTAATAAATTATTTAACTAAATTAAAAGCTTATTTTCTTTTACAATTACACATTATTTTTGGGCAGCGTTCGGGAAGCCCTGATATATTTTCTATGAAATCTGTTTAGAATCTTATAATTTTTACATTATATTTGATTGATTGTAACTAAGGCAAGTGAAAACAAAATCAAAATGTCCGATGAATTAACCGAAGAAGGTCTGAACAAATCCAAAGTGATTTTATTTCATTCAATAAAAACAATAAATGAATTATTGATTTATTTTTACTTTTGAAACACTCACGAGTTATTTGTGAAAGACCTACTTTTACAAATTATATTTTCGCATTAAATTAAAAGCATTCAAATTAAAGCCTCATCAATATTGCAATACGTCAGACATTTCAACATCGTCGATTGATTCTCAGCCACGCTTACCGAAGCTCGAAATACATTCAATGCTAATAGAGAAAATTTGCATTTTAGCAAATTATAAAACTTTACAAGATAAATGTCAGGACTGGAATCGTGGTTGATAAATATAGATAAAAATGTTAATTCTTTATCAATTAATAGAGATATCATCTTACAATCAAAAGTTTTTGATAACCCCTAACCGTAGGAATGTATACTTAAATAAATCAGTATGTTTTGTCGTCAGTAAATATTTGTAAATTAAGCATTTGCATTCAATTATATATTTTTTCTCTTTATTCAGGAAACAAACAGTCATTATACATAGTATTTTACAATATACATAATTATTTAAAGACTTAGAGTTCCATACACAAAATAAATATTAAACAAAATACATACATTACCTATGTACTGTACCAGTACTGAAACAAAATCCTACACATAATACAAAATACAAATAGATAATCAAAATTTTAAAATTTAAATTAAGAAAAAACACAATAAATACATTCAAGGAGCTATCAAAAGCCTATGACGTATCTGAATCCTATATACATCCGTGCCATGGAATACGAAATATTTATATTAACTTTTTATGTAAGTAGGAAAAAAAACAATATTTTGCAGAGTCGCCGAAACTGTCCGTATCTGTCTATTTCTCCACTAAGTAACTACTTCTAAACCACCCAACCCATTTTATTTCGGTTTCACTTATGAAAAAAGGGATAAACGAGGAAGGTTTGTTTGTAAAAATTACATTATGATCGAAACCATAAGCGTGTCGCAAATCTACACTAATATTATAAAGAGAGAAGATTTGTATGTTTGTAATGAATAAATTAGAAAACTACTAGACCGATTTAAAAAAAATTTCATCTATAGAAAGCTACGTTATCAGCGAGTAACATAGACTATATTTTAAAAAGTTACGCGGGCGAAGTCGCGTGCAATAGGTAATGTTTTATATGATTGTTAAATAAAGATTTTTATTATTGTTATAATCGTCACAAACAATAATAGTAGGGGAGCCCAAGAGGGGATTTTGGGATTTACTCGAGTGCGTCAGATATTTCCAATGTATATACCCCACGTGTCTCCGATAACGGATATGTGTTCATCTGCCGGTTTGGATGGTGGGGTTGGTGGGGGTTGTGGTAAAAATTTAAATACTACTCGAGCGTGTCAGATTTTAAGAAGGGATGTTAAGTGAACCCAAACTAAGCTCCCATTTAAAATAGAGACGATTCGGATGTAACGCAAGCGTACGTGGCAGCTTTTTGAAAATGCAAAAAAGATTTTTGGCGATTGCCATCTTGAAATAATCGAGCGTGTCAGATTTTCACACAGACGGTTCAGCTTGAATTCCTTATCGTGCTGATTCTTAATCTGACGATTATTTGGAGGATTTTTTTTAATACAGCGTCTACAAACTTTTGAACGCCTGTAGACGTTCACCCCACAGTTGAAAATGAAAACATCATATAACCTTTTTTTCTTCCTACCATCTAATCTTAAAAATCCAATAAGTCCCCACGACGCTAGAGTAACTCCACATTTAGGATCGTGGACTCCCCTACCATAAACTTCTAAATAAATTTGAAAATATTGTTTTGTGTTCTTTTCACTTAAGTATCAAACGGGCTTAAGTATATTCCTTAAACATTTCGTCTGTAATGGTAGAATCGTTTTACCCAAAAGTTACTGAATCCCTCAAACTCACTGAGTGATCGTTAGGGAACAGATAATTTTCACTTGAAATGGATGAGTCTTCGAAAATAGATTCGAGGGATTTCTAAAATTATTCTTCGGTAATTTCGCCGTCTCGTTCATTTGAATTGACAAGCGATTTGAATTAAAATATCTATCATTAATTCCAATTCTTACACATTTCCTCTTTTCATTTAAAGTGAAATTTACACTGTAGTATTATTAATATGATACTGTAGTAATTCCTCAAAGAAAAGACTGTTGTTTCATAAATGTACTGTTTGCTATTGCTTTTTTGTGAAAGAGTAATCTCTCATCCTTTATCCTATAATGATCGGCTGCTATTCGACCTCTATTAAAAATAAAAAAATATCATAATATCTTATTTTTAACATTTTAAGAAGTCAGGAATCCTTAACAGTAATCCAATATTGGTCCTTTGACGTCATAAACAATTCATAACAATTCAATTTTAGTGATATTGTTATGACGTCATAACAATATCACTAAAACTATTATACCTACTAACTTTTGTCTGCAACTTCGTTCGCGCCATTTTTCCTTAGGTGTTAAAATATATTTTTTGCCAGGTATTTCATTTTTTATTTTTATTTTTAGATGATACCTACTCCGGGAATAGTACTTCTTTTAATAAAGTCTTTTTATATAATTTTCATTTCATATAAATTGGTAGGTAGTAGGAATATATTGCATATGATAATAAACTAAGAACAACCATGAACTAAGAGCATCTCTTTAAGAATAAACTAAGAGTATATATACTACCATCCAAAAACACTGTAAATATACGTCTCTATTACCAAGTAATATGACGTGTTTTAGCAAACAAAGCATTGCAAACAGCGCATAGAATGTAACATTCAACTTTGACCTTTACCCATAAAATTTTAAGGTTCTTACAACTATCACCAGAGTCAGCTCGGTTGGCATGGTAATTACAGTTGAATTTTGTATTTAATGCAAATCGTTTACAAACAGACGCATAGTCCTGTGAGTTCATAATATTAAACTGTATGTCATAGTGTTTGCTTGTTTGTGTGCTTGCCGAATATTTGATTTGGATAGCATCAATGCACTCATGTATTCCGAAATTATCATAAATACGTAGGCAAATTTCACAATTGTCTATAGAACAAAGAAAAGAAAAGTGTAATACATATTTAATTAGTGAAACGTACATGATAATGTTACTAATATACTATACTATGCTACTACTATGTTACTACTATAATGTTTCAATCACGCATAAACCGCTGAAGACAAAAATTGGCACAGAGATAGCTATCTTGTTTTGGATTAACTATGTAGTAAGTCACTTTTTATTCCTATAATTGTGCTAAATAAAACTTTTTTGAATAGACATCTTGATTAATTTTTAATATAAAATGTAAAAAATATTATGTTTAGTATTTGTTTGTTTTATTTTACTATATCTATACATATTATAAAACAAGGTCTTTGTCCGTTTCTGTCTATTTTTCCGCTATTTTTTTTCTAAACCATCCAACAGATTTTGTTGATGGACTCTAATGGAAAAGCGATAAATAAGAATGGTTTTTATATAAAAAATAATAACTTTCAGAAAAAAATGGCATCCGTGCTAAGCCGGTGGCCGTTCGTTTGTTGATTAAAAATAAAAATCGTTTTTTTTTTTTTATTAAGTATTTTTTTATACGTAAACCTAATCAGGCTAATAATGAATAGCGTTAAGTAAATAAAATAGACAAAGTAAACAAAGTACATTTTCAAACTGAATTCATTTGCAACGTATATTTCCGCTTGTGTTTAATTAAATATATTTGTAGCCAACAAATCAGGTCAGTTTATAATTGGATTGCATCTAAATTGTCCCTTAATAAAGCTTGGCGAACAACCAAATTTATAGCTACTCATATCACGTATTTATATTTCCTGGTTATTTTGAACAAGAAAAAAAAATATATATTAATTTTTTTTTGTTAATTATATTAAAGTCATATATCATAGAACTTTCATATTTTTACACGATTATAATAATTAAAACATTAAAATTTCCTTTAACGTAAACATACATTATTATTTTAGTATTGTAAATCTTATTGATTTAACATAATATAATATCTAAAGAAATGCAATCTCTTTTGTTATGCCTATAATATACTTAAGAGGCAAAAAGCCGAAATAAAACTCTTTAACAAAAAAAAAATTAAGCTGTTAATAGTCAATTTTAAGTTTTATCTAAACTTTAATAATTTTTTAATTTTTTTTTTTAAACTTTAAATTAGATTTAGTTAAGACTACATTAAGGCTCTCTTCAAGCGAGCTAGCTATAAACATATTCCTACAGGGTAGGCAGCGCACCGGCACCCCCCTATAGCTTGTGTCCTTAGGCGACGGTAGCCACCTACCATCAAGTAGACCGTCAGCCTTTCTGCCATCCTTTATAATATATATTTTAAAAAAACTTTGATTGAAATATATTTTACTTAACATGAAATCATAACACGTGTCTTCAACGTATGAGTATGAGTATGAGTACCATTCACCTTCCTATTAGCACATACGCAATTTATGCACGGAACACAGATGATAATGAAAATTTAAAAGTTGAAACAAAGCCAAGTGTCGTCTAGACGCGTAGTATTACAAACGAACGCGTCTATAGCAGTGCTGTATACGTTTACAAGCACGGAGCTTAAAGATAGATTAAAATCGAATGTCAAAATAAGACCTCTAGATTTGAGTGCTAAGCAAATGGTCAAAAATGTAGATAATAGACAGACTAAAACCGTTAACGTTGGAAATGTAGTTGAGTCTTCTGTGAGTGCAAGTGACAGTTCCAAACAGAGTAGTGAATCTACAGTTGAAGTTAAAATAGTGAAATCAAGTTTAGTGAATAGAGAAATAAATGTAAAAAAGAATAGAAGGAAGTCAAAGAAAAAAGTAAGGTTTTCAGACTCACCACAAGAAGGGACACCTTTCTGGGAGCGTTTTGTTAATTTTTTACACTTATTTTGGAATTGCACTAAGACAACAGTAAAAACAGCTTTGAGTAAGTTTTTTGATTCTTTTCCTACTTTAGCTAAGGTGTCTATTGCGGATACAGTTTTGCGTTAAGCTTCTTTAACCTTTGGTAAAGTTTAAAAAATGTTTAAGCGAAAACAATTTAATTATTCACTCTCCACGTCTCAAAGTTAACTCGCTCGTTGTTGTTATTTTTTTTGTTTTTCACCTTCCACGTTATTATTTTCGTTGGATTTTATAAATACACATTTATTTTATTAAACTGGTTCAGTTTTTCAACATAATTCATTGAAATATTGAATTACATATTTTATAATATTGAGCACATAAAATATTATACTCTCCTCTCCTCAAAAAAGGATTTCCACTGATAAATTTCTATAGTACCATTCGATTTCGACTAACAAAATAGCATTATGAAGTCTCATCATTTTCACAATTGACAACATTTTAGGTTTTTGTGTCAAATTGACTACAATTTACGACTAGATGTCTGAGATTTTTGATCATATACTGCTTATTTTAGTTACATGTTGCACATGACCTGATTTAACCTTGATTTTTATTTTTATTTGTTACCTTGTGATTTAAGGCTTGCGATTTTAGTCACTTAAGGCTTAATTGTATTGCTGTTTACAGGGTCGATTTTAGTATTGCAGAACTAATTCGCTAATATTATAGGAATTTTTGATAGTTTCTTCGCATCATTATTAAATAAATAAATGTTCACTTGTACTATGTTTGCACGCACTTAGGTAAACCTTACCATTAAAAATTATTAATATTATACTTATGTAAAAAAACCAGTTAAATGATGTTTTTGCGCACAAATTCGTCGGAAAGAGTAAAAAAATATGAACAAGTTTTATTTAATGATATCCTCCGGCGAAAATCCTCGCAACTTTTCAAATTAATTGGGTATCCGCTTTGAACGCGACCACACAAAATGATTGTTGGATCAATTTGATCAACAATTTCGGACAGTTCGTTGCCGAAACATTTTGCGGGTCAACTTTTACTGACAAACTCCACTTGCGACGCGACGCAAATCGATTACATTACTGGCTCTAGTGGCTCTCAACTAATGAATAGTTTGGAAACACTTTACGAAATTTTCAATAACCTAAAAAATGCGCCCTGGGCTATTATTGGACGCAAATGAATATTTCTGTTAAAATATTTCCCTGTTAGCTATACTGTCCAATTTATGAATAAAAGTAAAGTAGCAAGTACTTACCAAAATATCTCGACCACAATGAGCATTTCTTGACGAGGAATGGTTTTTAGTAGGTACATAAAACTACAGATTTTTAAAATTTATATAATTAAAATATAAATTTAAAAAATAATCCGCTAGAATTCATATTCTTTTATTTCATTCAAAAATCTGTACAGCTCCCAAAAATATACTTAAATTCTCCTTCACCACGCGCTATAATTTAACGTTAACATAAATGATAAAGTATCTGCTGAAATTTATCTCTTGGTTTATATAATACGTTTCTATTAAAGACATAGTCATATCATTTTAATGGTTCTGTAGATTTTCATAACTTAAAATGTATCAGATTATGAGACTTTTGACATAAAACTTGTGAGAAAACTTAATACTTAAATTCATATACGAGTACCTGTGGCCAATTGGATACACTTCATAACAAATGATATTTTCATGATAAACAATGATTTTGGGACGAGCTAATAATTATTCAAATTCAAAAAGGTGCCGACAACGGTCTTGAAGTTAATAAGAATATAATAATAGTAATGTTTATTTAAGACTCCTAGTAAGTATCCATATAGTGTTAGTAGTAAAAAAAAAAACTTAAAACTATTATTATTATTATTATTTATTTATTATTAAACAGTAATGTTACATTTTTAATTAACACTGGTGTAAGCATAAACTCTTCACCGCACACCATGTTCAATTTACAGATACAGAATCATTAAAATATATAGGTACAGGCATATATTAATATATTAATATATTAATATATTAATATATACATATAGATATTATTAAAAATATATACAGACAGATATATATACATACTTATTATAATTATTCCGATGTTAGTAACTATGTTAGTATTAGTAATGTTAGTATGTTAAGTATGTTAGTAATGGTATTTATAACACGAACATGTTTGTGTCCACATTTTTTTAAATATACGCTCATCGATATTGTATTCAGGAGGCTGTTAGAGCTGCCCCACGTTCGTTCCATCAACAAGGCAATCCTCCTACGTACTACAGCCTGGAAACTGCCCGTTCTAGAGTACAGAGATTGACAGTACGTTTTAAATAATGTAATTTTCACCTGTTCTGCATAACGTGCGAATCTGCTGGGGGCAAAAATTTAATCCTTTAATTGTATACCTGTCTAAACAGATACATACATACAAGCTGTTACGTTCCAACGTTTAGTCTATTGTGCGGTTATTGGTGAAAGGTCTGGCCCACACTTGAGAGATCCAATGGAGTCATAATCATAAACTCGCTTCAGACAAGCCAATAAATGCGGATGGAGTAGGTCACGTCGCTTGACCCTTACCTACCTCGTAAAGTTTCGACCCGCAACGGAGACACGGTTCAAACAATATTACGTGGTCTGAAAATTTACACTGGAATTTATATTTTCGATATGAGTTTAGTTTTGCATGCTTATAACTTAAGGCGTCGCTAATTGTTGAAATATTGTATTTTTCTTTACGATTGTTTGGTTTAACTTCACTAACAACATATGTTAATTACAATTTAATTATTAATTTACCATAAAAGTTAAAGAGGTTTGTGCTGTATTTGCCATTAGGATGCTTTAAAGTTAAGAACTTTTCAATAGTTTATTAATTAGAAAGAAATAGTAAACGTTTAATAGTTTAATATACATTTTTATTATTTAAAAAAAATTGTCAAAATAATTATAGATATTCTGAGCTATTGAAAAAAAAAATTAAAGAATTAAAGATTAAAAATTCAAAATTAAATTAAGTTTAACAACGTATCCAGTTATTTTTCTTAGGAAAAACTTTCCTAATTCAATTTTTCGTTGCATAAAAATCTTATTACTAGTCCGTTATTAGACAGTTACCCCAAAGTCCCAAGAGTCTAACGAAATCCAATACATATGGGTAATATTTAACGTAGTGCAATTCGTTGTGGCCCAATTTAATTAGACGTGAAGAGACGTATCGTGTTGCGTCAATAATACGACTAATGAAGCTATTACATGTTAAATTACATCGATTACACGCAGACCTATACATATCTTATGTAACCGGTATACACAAGTATAAGGAGAACGAATTATGTAGCCTCCCTTTGTGACATCTTGGTAAGGTAATGCCTACTTTAGGTTTTTACTACCGTACTAGGCGTACTATTAAAACAGATCTCATCAGTTCAGTTTCGGATGTATGTTATGTTATCGCGCATACATATTAGTTAACAAAAACATAGGATTTTGTCAACTAAGTCTATAGAAAAGGCAGTTTCATATATGATAATCTGCCCTTAATTCCCGGCAATGGTATTTTTATGCCCGGCAACTTAAATTACTCAGAAATAATTGATATTGTTTATATTATTTTCAGTAGGCTCAAGCTTGCTTTTAAAAGGTATCGCAAATTTGCCACAAAAAAGAGACAAATAAAAAATTCAATAAGCATGTTCTTGTGATGCGGATTAATTACATATTATATAAATCTCAAAAAAAGTCGTTTATTTTGAAAATGTGTACGGAGACTATTATTTTCCAAAACAATAAGGCATTTAACTATTTGGAATGACATGTGCTTGGAGTTCCTAATATGTAATGGTTGTATGGTGGTGCCAGCTGCCTAGCATTTCCGACTGCAAATGCTAACAACGCGAATAACCAACAGATTTGTGATGGTTTAAATTTTAACAAAATTCAGTGTAATAACTTAAAAATCACTTTTACCTCGATTCTTTATTTGTTTAAATATTATTTGAATAATGTTTTTCATATAATATTCGCGCCATTTCTAGATGTTATAATTTTTTAGTTACTGAGTATTATTTAAATGCAAAGCAAGCAAAACCGTGATTTGTAATTATACTGTATTTTTATTTATCTTTTTCCATTAATTATATTATAAGAATAAATTTCTTTTCGGATTTTTTTTATCGGCATAAATGCAGACAAGCTGAAAATTCACTTGATGATAAGTAGCAACCGTGCGTCGCTTCTGAACACGCTTTAAAGACGGAAAATGCGTCTTTAAAGCGTGTTCCTTATCCCTTATCCTTATTGTTAAGGATAAGGGATAAGGAATAAGGATGCGTGAATGAAGTCTAGCAATCTTTACTCATTTACCAAAACACAACACACGTGCTTTTATTTCACGGTGATTTTCTGTAAGGGGGTGATTATTGTCGCCAGATGGGGTGCCCAGTTTATAATTGTGAAATTTTGTGTGCTCTTTCAATACTAATACTTATGTTACTGAAATTTTAAAAAAGAATAATTACTTTTATTTACTTTATATACCTACTTGTTTTTATTCTACAAAACTTCTCTACCAAGATAAATGAAAGTAAAATTGAAACTATTTTTTTAATATTTAAAAAGAAACATTTTCTGTTTATAATATAAATAATGTAACTTTTAAAATACATAAATATTTGATTAAAAAAAATATTGGCACACACAATTTGACTACTTTTCTTGCTTGTTATGAACAATTTTGTTTCAATATAATATGTGAAAGTTATAAAGTCGAGACGAATTTTCACCGTAACAAATTTATTTATAACCCGTCTCTTTTAACAAACTTTACCTGTTTATAGTATGAGTATAATCTAACCTTTCAAACTTAACAAAGAAAATTTCAATTCAAACACCCGAAGCAACTATAACAAAAGTAATGTGTTTCATAAACGCAGCTTTACTACTCATTAACATATAGAACATTCCTTCAATACATATTTTACTGTAGTCGTTAAAGAGAACAATACGCCGCATTGTTTATGCTGCGAATATCTCATTACAAATTTCAACTCTACATAAGTTAATAATAAGAATCATTTTTCACAAACAAAAATTTACGTACACAAAACGAATTCAAAATAACCATATCTTTTGTAAAGAGAAATAGTAAAACGATTGTGAAGGCGTTACGAATTTAGTGATGTTTAAATTTTGACAATTTTTTTTCTTTTATAAATATACGTGTTGCGTTTTTAAGAAAAATGTTTTGTATTTTTAATGAAAAAGTCTAGTATAATATTAACACAAGAAAAAAGATATAATTTATAAGCAAACTTAATTATGCATGGTCCAGTTTATTCACCCTGTAAATTATGACTAGGTAAATAATAATATTCTTTTAAATCTGGTAATATTTGATATTAAAAATTAAATTTAATATTCAAATATTAAATTTGATTTCGTCTCAGATGAAGGTTTTACATATGTATAAATAAAATAAACTGAATTAAATCCTTACATATTTGTGTTTACATAAATATAACTTATAATTTTTACTTTAAATTACGTCAGACAGGCTGACGGTCCACTTGATGGTAGGCGGCTATAGTCACAAATTAATACAAGCAACGCAACAGGTGCTGCAAATGCGATGCAAACCGTATAGTAAGATACGGAAATGGTTACTGCTGCCAAATAGGCTTCCCAATTTCTAACTGCGATAAGGCAGTCTGCTGTGCTGCTACTAATTAAATTACCATTGGGGATTCAATTACCTATATCAATTTGGTCTGCAAAAGTGGATTTACGCGAGAGTCATTTTTGCCCGGCCAAGCACATATAAATTATGACAAATTAAGGATTTGTCATATTAACGAAAATTATGATAATTTAATGACCGAGAATTTACGATCTTAGATCTCTTATACAGGTTTTCATAAGTAAGTAAGTACTTTTTAAAGAATCAAAATATTTAGTGTGCAATTAATTATCCCTAAGCAGATTTATAACTTTACGTGTCCAAGGATTTAAGTCATATAAAAAAAAATATTAATAATGTGCTTATAAGATTCTTCCACAGTCTTACTCGAACTTACAGAAGAAAAACGGATTTTTTTTTTATTATAAAAACTAAGTATAAATGAGTAAAATGTTTCACTTTGAGTAAAAATCTATTTGCCGTTATAGATTATAAGAGACTATATCTATACAATCGCCCTAAAGGATTGATAAACTAGAACACTGACCTTTACCGTGAGTTTACAATGACCGCACTCGCTAGCGAGAGCGTAAAATATTTATATGAAAAACTGTCAACTGTCAATGTCAAATTGATAATTTTCCATATAAATATTTTACGCTCTCGCTAGCGAGTGCGGTCATTATAACTCATGTTAAAGGTACTTGATTTCTGTAGGTATATAATTTGCAAAAGAAAAAAACTTCATTAGTGGGATGCTGAGGTCAGCTAGACAAAAGGACGGTTTTTTTTTTTTTTTAAAAAAAAAGGGGAACATAATAATTGTGTTTTAAAAAGTAGATTACAGTATAAGCAACGTAAGTGTTCGTTTTGTTAATGAACCTGAGATAGTACGGCTGTTATTATAAGAATAGAAGTGTTTGTTTACTGTGGGTAGTAGGTACGTCCGACTACACGCCGCGTTATAATATGGCGCAGCGCACTCGTCGGCATTCGATAAATAGGCCTTAAATTCATCAGGTGTTAATTTTCGTGGAACAAAGGCTTGTAGAGTCAACTTTATGCGATTTTTACTGCACATATTTTTTCTAAATTTTGGAAGAAACATGTCTCTGATATTTTATCTATATTAATATTACAACAAGGTAAAGGTTGTATGTGTGTTTGTTTGTATGTAAGATGTAATCTTCGAAACTACTTATGCGATTTTTTAAAAAAAATGTATTTCATCTTTAGTTAGAACAGAATTTAAGGATGGACAGAGGCTAAATAAACCACGCGGGTGAGGACCGCGGGCACCTGCTATATGTATAAAAATAAATGTTTCTTTTATTAGTTTATTTTTATTGTGTTCTAAAAATTTACTATTTGTTCATCAATACTCACATACAACACATATTGTGTCTGTATTTATATTGTGGCTGCCTTTTAATATGATAACTTTATCAGCAATTAGTTTGAAAAATTGCATTGAAGTCCTATATAAATATTAATAAAGGCCGATATGTATATATTTGCAGATTGGAAGTTTACACGCCGTAATATATGACGACGAAAATATTTTGAGTGTAATGCGAGTTTTAATTGTTTTTTTAACAAGTACTTAGCTATATTGGTTTAAATAACAAAAAAAAAAAACTCTGTTGTTTTTATTAAATTACTTATAATGTCAGCATAAGTTTAATATTACTAAGTACTCATAGAACAGTAGTTTCACCACCCTGAAATAACATCATATGTGCTATTGTGTTTCTAAGATTCCCGAGCTCATTTCACCATCCCCTTTTAGTTTACTAACTTACAGAATAGTTGTCGTACTATTAACACAAGCGACGCAAAATTTGATGCAAAGGGCATCACATTTGGCGTTATTGGAGCGTTTGAAGGCCGAAATTGCAAAGAAACGACGGCATATGGCAAAGAAAAAAAAAATTGTTTCATCAAGACAACGCACCGTGTCACAAGTCAATCAAAACAATGGCAAAACTAAATGAATTGAACATCGAATTGCTCCCACGTCCACCGTATTCGCCAGATTTTGCTTCCAGTGACTACTGGCTGTTCGCAGACCTCAAAAAAATGCTCGCCGGTAAGAAATTTCGCACAAATGAAGAGGAAATCGCTGAAACTGAGGCCTATTTTGAGGTAACAGATAAATCGTTCTACAAAAGTGGTATTGAAATGTTAGATCGGCGCTGGAATGATTGCGTTGCTCTTGATGGAGATTACGTTGATGAATAAAGCTAATTTTGAACAAAAAAACCGTGTTTTCTTTGTTAGGCCCGGGACTTTTCAGCCCATGTGTTATGCAAGGATGTAAAACATTTAATTTAAATAAGTTAAGTGTATCTGGTCTTGTCCACGCATATCTGTGTTCTACATGAGAAGTAAATAACCGCTGATATTCGCAACGCTCGTATAGATACCGGCCCCCAACTGATATGCATTCACTGGCAGTATATTCTCGGCGGTCGCGGACAAAAGGTATTCAGAACGCACCGCACAAAGAACTAATAAATAATTCAACGTCAACACGTGCTATACGGAAATAGTGTTTGTTATAAACAATGTCCGTGAATATTGACATGGACAATTTCACGGCGAAAAAGAATTTGAGACGCAAAACACTGAACACTCTGAAGTCCGCCGTGTCGGCGCTCAGACAAATCGCCAGTAAGTGCCTTCTGTCCTGTTTTCATTCACAAATAACCGTTACATTTACAACGGTGCACATATACTCGTTTGCACTCAATACTACGAAGTTTACAAGTATGGAAAACAACAACAAACTAAATATTCTAGCGAATACAAAGTAGATTTTAAAAATTCTAAATCTGCGTTTATAGATTCATAACAGCTTTGAAAATATTGTCAAATTTGTAAGCTGTTATCTCACAATTCAACGCAAGATATAAGTCAAGGTCAGCACTTAAAACCAATTTAAAATATATATTTTTAATATAATATTTTAAATTAGTATAGAACTAGTGACCCGCTCCCGGCTTCGCCTGGGGTGCAATTTTTATATTGGTATAATCTTACCTTAAATATACCTACAAACCTTCTCAGTTTATAACTCTTTCTATATGTGAAAACCGAATTAAAATCAATTGAGTGGTTTAGAAGTAGTTACCAGACTAACGAAAGGCGATTTTTTTATATTAAGAAAATAATTACAAGTAATAAGTCACAACAGGTAAAATTAATTAAGGCATTTCAAGTTAACAGGAATTTTACCTGTTAAAAAAAATTAACGGGAAAAATTAAATTATCGTGGTCTAACATTTATAACAACGTCACTGTTTATAACATAACATTTGAAGTAGATTTTTATAGACTTTGGGCCTCTTTCTCCATCTCTGAGTAAAGTGTCAAGTAGGCTAACCGCCATTTAAAGTCACGGTAACAGTCCCAAACATTAAAAAGAAAACAATAAAAAATTCGCCTATCGAAGGATGCAGTAAACCGAGTGCATAATTTAATAAAACATAAAATTATTTCTAAAAGTAACTAATCAACACTTTATTTGTAGTTGGTGAATGAGGCCCTTACACATAACATTTACATAACAGCTGTGTACTTAACATAGCCATAGCCCGCAGAGAACCAGAAATCTCGGAGAAGCTGGTAGTGATTGGAAGAATGGAAGACAAGAGGTCTCGTGGCCGGTCTCCTAGCCGATGGACAGACCAAGTTGTGCATCTTGCAGCCCTTACAGTTGCGAAGGCTATGAGAAAAGCTGAGGATAATAGGGAATGGAAACAGCAGGTGGTCGAAGCCACCAAGGCATTTCAGAGCGGGCACGACCTTCAGCAATGAAGAAGACGACTCTATCTATTTATCTATCCATCTACTTAACAAGTGTAGGTAAAGAAACAAATGTATTCAATGTAATTAAATTACTTGAATCCCTTCAGATAATTCTTAGTCGAGGAAAAACTCTTAAAGCGATGAATAGCGCGCGTACATTCATAACACTTGAAGGGAGCTGGAAACAATTCGCGTAGTATTTGCGAAACGTCACCAGCCATAATAAAGGTGTCATTTAGGCGCTTTAGGAAGGCTATTGTGCTTGCCTGTCGCGGCGACCCTCTCCAAAACATTAGGCTTCGTCACTCTTCGAGCAAGCATCTTGTTTGTTCGAAAACAGGATTCATTTGTTTGACGCCATCCGTCAAAATTTAAGTCTTCTTCGAAAAGTGTTCGAACACCACATAATAAATTGCTACGTATTATTTATTCAACTACATACTAACTCACGGTAAAGTTATGAAAATTTATCTATACTCTGTTAAACTGGTGCAAGTAAGGAATTAATTAAATTCAATTTATATCATTTCAAATTATAATAAGAAATTAATTACAATTAGTAACGACAGATCATCGTCATATATGTTGGTAACTACAAAGATATTAAGATACAAAGATATGTGTAAATTTCATGATAATTATCTTCTATACTAATAATATAAATGCGAAAGTATGTTTGGATGTATGGACGCAAAAACTACTGAACCTCACCATGAAATTTTGCATACACGTTGTCTGGGACATCAGAAACAGTATTACAATGGCATCGCCATGGTGTTGATTTATTTCTTAGGCGATATCGATCAGAAATCACCACAACAACTCAATTAGAGCGTCAGTCTAACTGTGTACTTTTATTTCGAAAAAAACATCATTCGGTCAGTCGGGTAAACATGGAACTTATTAATAATGCAATGCTCATTGAAAGCTTTTAGTTGTTAAATCATTCTCGCAGAGCCACAAATCATTTGAAGCTGACGCTCCCCAATGCTTCGTAGGAAGACACAAAAGCGTGCGGCTGCACTCCATTAATTCACATCACCAGATTTTGACACGCATTCAACGTCGTACTTATCATTGGACTAATGTTATTTAATAAATTGCTACATTCTTCTTTTGCTTACTTTACTAGCGATGACTAGTTTCAGATATTTCTCCAGGTCTACCTCGTAGTATTAAGTTAAGTAGTGGCAGAACACACTGCGTTTCGCACTAATTAGGCCAGTCTATCTGGCGGCAGTAACCGCTACCTTACAGAATCTTCTTCTCTTCTCGATGTGCCATTTCTATTGGAGGTCGGCTATCATCATGGCTATCCTAACCCTCGAGGCGGCGGCTCTTGAGCCAAGAAGTACGTCGTCTGCCCGGCTTGCGTCTACCTTGTATTTTCCCCTGCATGATCAGCTGCAGGATATTATACTTCTCGCCGTGCATGATATGTCCAAAGTATTCCTGTTTTCTGACTTTTATGGTTTTTAAAACCTCAAACCTCATTCATTCATTCACTCCAGTGGTACCTTACAAAATACCGCCGTGAAATAACAGGCTCTAGCGCCAGACGGGCTGCCCAAATGACTCCGAAACCCAGTGTGATAGATCCAGACCAGAGCTGACCAAACTAAACTTCTATAGGTATATCAGAAGTTCATTTCCAATGTTAATCCTGATGGGAATCAACCCCAGAACCCCTGAGGTGCTTGCATTAAAAGAAGCACCTTAATTTCTCGACAAAGGGGCTCGTCAAATAACATTGTTTAGTGAAGAGCTTTTTAAAATACTTTTTAGCTGAGTTTTGAAAGTTTTTCTTTATCAATAATTTTTTATATTTTTCGGTAATTTTTAAGTCTTATGTAAGTAATGTTAATTTGAAAAATTCAATATTAAATTAGTTGTTCAGTTTTTCATTAAATCTGAAAGGAATCCATTGACATTTAAGGGTAAAGCAGAAAGTGCTTGAGTGGCGGCAGCAAAATTATGTTTACACACGTTACAGTGTCGTGAATTCGGTGGTGGTGTGTAAATCGAGTTGGAAACAATCACAAATGGGTAAACCTTGGTGGCGGAGAGTTAACGCAAACTTTACGAAGCAAACACAGTGCGAAGCGGCACACTTACCCTGTGCAATTGTTACTGTTTCAATTTAAACATGTTCGTAGCTGCTTTGAAATAGAACGAGATTTAATTATACTTTTTTTTAATTTTATCTGCAAACAGTATTCTTTATTTTATTAAATTTATTTTTAGTAGTGGTAGGACTGCGTTCGCAGTCATTTATAGCAGCGCGTCTGGCGGCAGTAATCTCCGGAACCACTGCAACTATCAGAACATTCGACTAATTAAAAAGACATACGCTAATACTAACTCACTCAATTGCACCTAGGCGAACCTACCTATTGGCCATTATCCATTAATGAAATTCGTATCAAAATTTGGCATCTTGAACTTCTTGGCATGAGGTTGAGCTCAAACCTCAACACCTCTATCGAGTCCAAAGTCCAAACAGCAGCCAAATGGTTAAAAGGCATCCTAAATAGTGTGAAACGATACTTCACGCCTGGACAATTCTTATCTCTAATAAAAAAAAATCCATTGAGTGGGTTATAGGAAGTTAGCGGAGAGACTGACAGCGACTTTATTCTCTAAAATTTATAAATTCATTGTTATTAAATTCTATGAATATCTATACATTGAAACATGATGGCTTTAAGTTAAAATTTAGTATAAATGAAATAAAAGTTAAAGCAATTTTTCGACCAAATAAAACATTCGTATCTGCAATCCATTGTGTAAGTTGCCATGTGAATAGCTGGTGAATCGAGGCTGTACAGTAAAGCTGTCCTGACCCTTTTAATTGTCGATTTGGTCCCGCAATTATGTGTGCCTCGTGTAACACGGCGGAGATTAAATCGATGTACAATCGTCAGGTTAAACAAGTAACAACAAAACAAACGAAATTAGATTTTATTTCTAAAGCAGTAAAGACGTGTGAACAACACGTTCATTGTACGATTACACGTGTAGAGATTTGACCGACGTAAAAAAAAGCTATTGTTGGATACGAAACGTATATTTAGGTTGATGTAATTATTTTTCATAAATAAGGTATAATAATAAAGGTAAAATAATATTTATTATTCTTTCGTTAATGAGTATTTTACATTTTTTATTATTTCATATTATTTTACCTGTATTTTACAAAAATTTGAACCATTTGAAGCTTATTTTTGGATGAGGTAGTTTAAAGCTTAGTTTTATTGCAAGTTTAGTTTCAATATCTCATTATATTTTTTAACCCTTTGGATAATCTTTTAATGTAAAGTGTGACGTTAACAATTATAAATTACTTGCTGATGCCCGCGACATCTTCCGCTTGGAAAAATAAAATATACGCTTAAAAAAATAATTCTGTAAAGCAATATAATTCCTGACATACATTGACGCCTGACATTATACTTTTGCCAAGGGATGGATATTTGTTATTTTTGTAAGTCTAACATTAAATTATTGCTTATATTGTTATTTCTGTAAGTCGTTGATTTTTTTGTGGTTTTTCTATGCTTAAGAAAAATGGGTGCGGACGAAGTCGCCGGCCAAAACTAGTTGATAAAAAAAAATTTAAGCTTGAGAGACCACATTTTGATATGTAAAAAATAATAAAAACACCAGAGTGTTATAACGTGTCGCTTGTTCCGCTATGCGCCATTTTAATCTAGCGTCAAGTTTTAAAAGCGACGTTCAGAATTTCAGCTCTATTCGTACAGGGTCCGTAGAGAACCAATTAAAAAGCAACCGTTGCGCATTGGGATACACCGTCCAATTCGCAGATACCCTAGCACTTTGTTTTGCGATTTATCATGTGTTTTGAATGTTATAGATCGATTTGATTTATGATTATTAAAAAGAGAATTTGCAGGCTGAAAGTCCACATTATGAAAGGTTTATCAACAATGTAACTTTCCAATAAAAACACTAGTCTTTTGTATGTCCTGTTTGACCCGCTGTTATAAAAGGTACAGCCTAACTGTCTAACTAGCATTTTAGTCGATATGAATAGTCGTTACATGAGAACAGCTGTGAAAGGGAAAAAATACCTCTGTGAGATGTGATGCTGAGCGTAATATTAGTCCCTACATATAGCTTTTCTTACTGCTCCGAATGTCTAAGAAATTTCTTGATTCTATTGGGCTGCTATTATTATGAAAATTTTTATTAATCAAATCACTTGAAATATTTATTTGTAACTTATTTAAAAATATATACAACTTAACAAAAACAAGTTACAAAAAGGCCTCTACTCAGCATTTTATTAGCACAGTCCAGCGATGATCCCTTAGTTAACCTAGTTATTCTTACATTACTGAAATTCAAAAAAGGTGAAAACACAAATACTAAATATTATTACCTTCACAAGTTAGCAGCACCAATGATCACAGAAGTGCTGTCGGGCCGTTCCAATGTCTTAAAAGTATTCATTTCACATGTTCCTGGACTTTATCTGTAATGCTAATTCTCTGTTGATGAATGTAGAAAGGTTCATCAACTGAGTTTCTATCTTTAGAGTTCTATCACTTAAGGGTCTTGAATTAAATTCTTGGTATTTTTATAGCTATATTTGTCGATTATTATTCTTTGTAGATAACATTTTCATTCGATATAAACACAAAGTATAGCAGAGAGCTTCGAAGAATCTTTTCACAATAAATTCTAAAAGATTCGAGTAGGGTTTATCGAGAGAATTTTACGCAACCCTAGTTCACACCGCCTGCCCCTGCCCTGCAGCCATTTCAATTACGGACGAGTGAAAGTTGACGTGAGGAATTTTGAGCTATTTTCGGCTTGACCGCTTTGAGCCTTCAACGGACCACTGATACGTTATAAATGATCTTGAAAACCGTTTTATACTTTACGCTAATTGGTTTAACCTTCTGCTAAATTTGAAGAGATTTTGAAATCGCGTAAACGGTCTTGTGTCAGATTTTCATATATTATATTTTGTTCCAAAACTGGGAACATAGCACTCCCAACATATATATGTAACAACATACAATACATAAATAGCAACAAAAACTGCCCACATAGTTACTATGTCATAGTTTATTCCAGGCCCGGATTGCTTGTCTTTTACGGACATCTTCAACATCTGACAGTTTTAGAATTGAACCGATGTACAGTATATAGGCGACAGTAGCTGTCTGTGAACTTCAAGTCTTGTATCAAGTGAGCCGTTAGCCTATCTGTAAACTTTTCATATAAAAAGGTTTAATTTTCACCTGAAAATATACGTCACCTCTGTATATTTTCAGATATTGCGCACATACCATCTACACAATACCACCGAAACTAGAATATGTTACGTAATAATACATCCTAGCGAAAACTTTTTTTTCATAATCATGTTTGTATCAAATTTAGGTTTCCCTAATAAAATTGTTGCAGTTACGAAAATTCATGTAGCATTATACGATTTTAAATTGGAACAAGATAATCTTGTTTTAAATTTACTACGCGACCACACGTTTACAACTTAATCGCGGTCTCATAAAAAATTAAATTATCTAATCTTATATATTTTATGATGTAATTAAAATATTTAAAATATTTTAACTCGATTATAGTGTCATCGATTTTATTTGATCTTACTACCAAAAAATAACAAATTTTTATTTTTTGTTATAAATAGATTACACGCGGCCTTTTATTTCTCATGATTTAAATGTTATTAATACTTAAACACACTGCTAAACGCAGTGTGTTTGTTGCTTATTGTATTTCATTACAGTTCAATATTACAAATAAAATAAATACAAGCAATACTAGAAATAATTCTATATGTACTTTTAACAATTCAATCTCTTTTATGTCAGTCTTACAACGTTAGTTAGCGTGTTATACACAATCGTACAATCGTCGACCACTCCAGAATTCGCTGAGAATTCTACATTACAGTTTCCTGTGTCATATATGCTAATTTAAATTTTACATTTATTTATAAGTAAATTTTTTTAAGCATTCTTGTAAAATATATTTACAGAGCATAACTGTATGATTTGACAAAGAACATTTAAAGACATGAGTATTCAAATATTCAAATAACATTAAAAAACTTATACAGTGCATATGTGTTGTCTTGCTTATGGTGTAAGTAAGAGTAATTAGTGTATATTGTGACCTTAAATAACATTTCTGCAATCTTCTTCTTATTATAAATAAAAATCGCTATATGTGGTTGCTAAGGGCAAAACTCAAAAACGGCTGGAATATTTCAACATATTATTTTTCTGAAAATTTTTTTTTAAAATTTGGATATATATTTTTTTTAAATTTGGAAATTCATTCGCACGGATCGAATAAGGAATGTGTCTTAGAAAAAAAAATTTGTAACTTTTAGGTACGTCTTAATAAAATGCATAACGGATTCACTAAAACTTAGCGAATATCTCAAAATTGTGAAATCTTTTAATGAAATTTATATAAACTGTTTTCTGCCCTATTCCTATACGTCACAAATTCCAACATACTCTCAGTAAGATTGAATTCGTGTTATATTAAATCGCAATCCGGGATGAGACGTTATTAATAAATAATGTGCTATTATCGTGAAAGTTAATAAGAAAATCACATCGCTTCCAATATAAGATAACAGGCTTTTGTTTACCGTTTTTTTTTCATCACATTATCTCATTTTGAGATATTTAAGATTTATTTTGTGATGGGAAATTAAAACTCCATTCTCTTCACAGAAAGCGTATTTTCTAAACATATTTGTACAATTGCTTTTGAAACATAATCTTAACAGAGTTAACTCAATTTAATTAATATTTTTTATTTTTTATTTTAACTTATAAAAAAAAAGTTAATTTTTTTCTGAATCCGTTCAAAGGTTGCAGGTTCATAAGCTCATATATTTATAAAATTTCTAATTTATCTGCGACATGATTGTTTTAAAAGTAGCTCTTCCCCAGAAAAGAGTTTTCTAAAACTAAAACTTACTACTTTATATTAAACTATACTAGAAGAAACACAGTTAGTGTTTAGAATGTCGTTGAAACAGCGAAGCAAATAAACAACTCATCCAAATAATGATTGCCATAACCATTGTATGTGGAAATGCTATGGCATCAAACTACGCTGGATGTGTTTATACACACACATCTGCATGTATGAATATGCAATATTACATTTCCATCTAGACATCCAGCAATGTTGATTGTGTCTGAATTTTAATATTATTTTCTTATTCAGTATATAAGCACATAATATCTAGTCCAATTTTCCCACCCTTGAATAATTAATAACCAAAAATAAGTTTCCGGTTATATCTATACATAAAGTAGCCGACCGCCTCTGTGTTTCTTTCAAGGTTTCTTCTCAGGATCGTCATCATTGTGGCTATTTTTTACGAAACCGTTTTTTTGCAATGATTGAAATGTGTAATTGGGTCGCTAGCAGATAGTGTGAAAAATACGTATAATAGGTATAACAATCAAATATAGGAGACAATCATTGCCAAATTTCAAGAGAGAGAAAATGAGAAAGTTGGGTGCGGTGGATATGTGTGTGTGTGTGTGTGTGTGTGTGTGTGTGTGTGTGTGTGTGTGTGTGTGTGTGTGTGTGTGTGTGTGTGTGTGTGTGTGCGTGCGTGCGTGCGTGTGTGTGTTTTGGTGTGTGTGACTATAATGATGAATAAGCCTTAGTACAGTATCATTTCTAAATCCTAGTAGGAGAAAGTGTATCAAGTTTGATCGGTTCGTAGCCTTTATCGATGCACGATGTTTCCACGAAGTTACGGAAACTACATTATAGATGTTCCACGAAATTCAATAACCGCACTGTGAAAATGTCATCACAGTATAAATAGGTTACAGTGGTGCAAGTCTTTGCGACTGCAAATTCTATTCTAGCAACATCCTATCAACATGTTACTGAAAAGATATTATTATTATTTATATACTATCGTTTCTCTTTTGAAGTTAACAAGTACTAATTCACATCAAGTACTCGCATCCACGACTAATAAATAACATTTAATCTATCTATAGATAGAGAATAAAAAATAATGGTTTCTGATATCCATGATCTATACAAAATATATAATATAAAATGAAGGCGCTATTCGTTTATATCTGTCTCTGTTAACTTGTTCTAAACCACTTAATCGATTTTGATGCGGTTACTTGTAACGATAAACGAAAAGGTTTCTGTATATAATTTGCAGAAGTCGAGAGTTGGTTGCTACCTACAAAACATGAGAAAATTTAAAATTGAATAAAAATTCTAACATTTTCTTAACTTTTCATGAAACGAAGTATGAGTGGCTAAAATTGATTATTCTGACGTGTTAGCAATTTTTTTATTTATTTATAATTTTAACTAATATCATAGAGTAACTAGTACTTAACAATGCTAATATATAAAATAATATGTAAAATGATAATACTAAAAACCACTGAGGTTTAATCTCGTGTTACCATTTGTCATTATTAATAAAATCTATTTATATACTATTAATTATAATTTAAAAAATATTTCTTTAACTTAAATTTGATATTTTTAATTGTTATATAGTTACATAGATAACATAGCTAACTGTGTATTTACGAGTGTATACTGTGAACAAAGTTTCGTAGACGATCCGATCTGGCGTTACATTCCCGGCCTTTCTAGCATATTTGTATTTATACCAAAATTCTACTCACTGACAAGTGATAGGAAGAAGACGCACACAATCTTATTTGTGTATATAATATATAATTTTCTCGCATGTCAGGTTCTATAATATATTTTTCTCATGTAATTCAATCACTGTTTTTAATATAATAATCATATTTTTAAACTGACGTTGCATTTTAATAATCAACAATTAATAATGAAAAATTTAAAAAAACAGTTGCACTCCGGGAGTGCTGACAGAACAGAACTTGAACAATTACGTGTGTATTTTTAGAATCGTCGGGAAAGTACATACTAATATACAGAGGTGTCGGTTACACGGTTACAGGTTGCAAGTTCAATGGTTTTTTCTCCCATCTCAAAAATTGTTCTTTTTTTTAACTGTCAGCGCCATCTCTGTTTGCATTGATGTATTATTTCAATTCAATTAGTTTTCACAAGAATGTATTATTACGTAACATATTCTAGTTTAATGGTATTGTATATATGGCGCAATTGCTGAAAATATACATAGGTGTCGGTTACACGGTTACAGTACGGTTACACGTCGCGACTTCAATGGTTTTTTCTCATCTCAAAAATGCCCAAAGCGCCTAAAGGAGTTTATACTTCAAAAATATATATGCAATATAATACTTGACCTCTTGTTGCTATAACACTTTGGACAGGCGTTAACTTTTTATTTTATTTTAAATGATCTCTCGGGAATAGTACTTTTTTTCTTGATAAAATGTACCCATGTCGTTTCCTGTGTCCCTGACAATGACCGGTTTAGTAGTTAAGGCGTGAAAAGGTAACAGACAGACAGAGTTACTTTCACATTTATAATAATAGTATAAATGGATTGCAAATTATTTAAGCTAAAGTGAGCAAATTACCATAATACCGTTGAGGGAATAAATAGAAATAAGCAGATACATACTCGTAGTGGGGTTAAGTTTGAAGAGTCTCTCGTCCCATTCGCGACATTTAAATGAACCCCGAATGGCTCTATCAGCTTTTTACACGTCATCAGTTTTCAGAGCACCCTTCATTTCTCTCCGATGGAATTTCCCTTACGGGGTACATCGAACCTCCCTCTCTCTTGTATTTGCTGACAAAACATTTTGCGTCACTAAAATATGCCGCGACCTGGTTCATTGAAGATTAGGTAACATAACCAATTTTACATAAGCACTTAATATTCATAATATCATTGTTTTATGTCTTGTTCACGGTTTTTTTTTATAAAATGCTAGCTTTTGCCGGCATCTGTGCCTCTTTTTCTAAGATACTAAAATACTTATAATTTTTTTTGCTCAGTAACTAGCTGTGCCCGTGACTTCGTATGCGCTGTAGTTCGTTTTTGCTAGCATTTAAATCAAAACACTTTATATTCAGCTAACAAAAAACCTGTAAAATAAAAAAGTGGTTAGTAATAAAATTAATTTATTATTTCTTAACATTGTGTTAGCAGAGTGTGGAACGGTAGTGCCGTAACCGCCGGCAGTCGTCCCTTTTTTAATCATCTGCTCCATTAAAAGAAATTATTAACGGACGAAAAGAAAATTCGAGGTTTTTCGGGGAAAGATATGAAAGTGAAACTTTATTTGGAAACTCTTTTAATGTAAAAATCAGTTCATTTTGCATTTTGATTAAAAGAAATATTAAAAAGCTTATTTATCGGAATAAAAAGTAACAACAAAGATTATGTCTTATGTACCTACTTAAATTATGAACAAAATGACATATATGGGTGCGTATGAATTAATATAAAAATTTGTTTGTTATAAAAGTTAGGTGGACCTAAGATTGCATATTAAATATCATAGTATAGTATAAAAAAAAATATTTCGAACAATATTATAATATCAAATTTTACTCAGTAATAGTTCGTTTCTCATAAAAGTCTGTGTCTTTATTTAAACAATATATGTATTTAGGTTTTACTGTATTAACAATAAAAAAAAATCTTTTTATTCATAAATATTATCTTCTCTAGTAAAAGTAGGTATCATAGAAGTTATAGAACAGCGCTACCTGTGGCCATAAACCACCATCTTTTGACTTATTTCAGTAATAATAATATATATTAGTAATATTATTCGAAAAATATTCTCTATTTGTATAATTAAAATATTGCATCCCACTGCTGGACTATCACACGAGCACCCATATATAATATGTAACTTATTTTAATCTAATAAATGCAAATATGTCTTCATTCATTATTAATTTGAAATCTTTTGAAAATTAATATGGTACAAATAAAAATTACACTATAATTATTTTATTTATTTATAAAAAAAACTTTATATATATATATAAAATTTCGTGTCACGTTGTTTGTCCGCGATGAACTCCTACTGAACTACTGAATCGATTTTAATCAAATTTTGCACACTGTGTGCAGTTTGATCCAACTTGAGAGATAGGATAGTATTTTATAAAATTACACGAACGAAGTAGCGTGCAGCAGCTAGTATTATATATATTAATAAAAAGATTGTTAACAAAACAAATCCATTGTAAAGAATGATGTGGTATAAATGAAATGATAAATATTTCTAATTCCCTATTCGAAATGAACTAATCCTGTATTAAAGCAATAAGTTAACATAATTGAGCGATAATTCCCCGAACCAATCGTGCAGCATCCGTAATATTAATCCGATTTCTAATGTTGCCAGCCGCAAATAATGCTTTGTCTTATTATAATATATAGGTCTATGTATACAAAACATGTTTGTACTGAAAATTTAGGGGCGTTCATACATCACCGTCACTTTTATGCACGTCACTTTTTTATACTTATACTAGCTGTCCCGTTCCCGACTTCGCCCGGGGTGCATCTATCCATTGGTGAAAACCGCATGAAAATCGGTGCAGTAGTTTTTGAGTTTATCGCGAACAGACAGACGCGGCGGATTACTTTGTTTTATAATATGTAAGGACTAGCTGTTGCACGCGACTTCGTTCGCGTAACTTTATAAAATATAGCCTATGTTACTCGCTGATAATGTAACTTTCTATAGTAGTTTATGAGTTTATTCATTACAAACATACAAATCTTCTCTCTATAATATTAGTATAAATATAGATATAGATAAGTATTATAAAATATATATTTTCTTATAAAAAAAAGAATGAAAAATACTAAGCATTAATATTTTCCAAATTCCTTTCAATACATTAGATACGAGGATATAACGAGTCATTGGAGTATATTTTAGAAATATTCATTTAGCCGTTTCCTATCGGGAAGAGCTCAAACTCAGTATGTTCTAAAAATGTTCTTTTTAATATTTTTTACAAAACAACTGGCTGAAATGTAATGGTGTGGTATATTTTTGGAATCAGCTCTTTGCGCCCTTTCATTTGATACTCCACTCGATAGGTAATGAAAAAAAAAATATTTCATCAAAAAATTGCTGCCTTTTTGACATTCTTCAAAAAACACCCCTTTTTTGAGCCAGCATAGGTCCTCATTACATAGAGGTCTTCGAATCATGGTAGTTTCTGCCTCTAAACGGGACTGCCCAGTATATAAGACTGCATAACACAGTTTGCCCTGCCACTGAAGATTACCATTGAAGCAGTCTTGAATTCAGTTGTAAAACAAGAAACTAAATGCCTCTAACAAACGGCAATGCTTCTTAACCGCTCATACATTACGTCCGATACGCGAACATTCTCCTTTATTGCTCTCCCACAGCCGCACTTAAAGGTCCCACAATATTTAGATTGTCGGAAAGTTACCGTCGAGCTATAAAAGGGAGTATAAATTCTACAGTTCATAAAGCTGTTCACAAGACGATATCTAGTGGAAGATTCCACGATAGTACACATTCACAATTATACTACATAATTACACCTTAACATTAAAGGATCCTTTATTGCATCATTCTACATAATCTGTTAGAGAAAATTAACATTTTCTTTATTTTATTGGAATAATAAATTTGAAACGATCGTCGGATGAATATTGAATAATAAATACGAACTATATAATGTTATAAATGCGAAGGTGAGTTTGTTTGTTTGTTACACTTTCACGCCTTAACTACTTAACCATTATCATGAAGTTTTGAATACACATCAGTGATACAGACATATACATAAAGTAGGTACATTACATCTACAAAATCATCTAAAAATTCAAATTCAAATTCAACGCCTGAAAGATCGTAAAGCAGGTACACAGGGAAGTTAAAAAAGCTTAACCAAAGAAAAAGTATACACATATAAACATAAACAGCTATGCAATAAAATCCCTTCAACCTTGTTTAATTCGCTACTAAGACTTGCACAAATCCACGCCACATACATAAATCGTTCGACAACCCTCGAAAAACATATACAAAAGAAAATGAAAATGGATTTAGCAAGAAGGCAAAATGTGATAAGTCACGGCCGCCCGTAAAAGGCATGTTCACGTATGGAGGGGCTTTTTGACATATTGCTCTAATAATTCTAGACGAACACCACTTGTTTAATATAGTAAAAACCTTATTAAATGTATATTTACATGCTTTTAATTTAGAAGACTCGCAAGACTGTTGCAATTGTCTTGGTTTTTATTATTTTTATTACTTTTTCTTTCGATGCAGCGCACTTACATTTCACTGGGTAAGTATATGACTCATTGAAATATTGCCAAAAAAGTTTTCCTAACAAATTTACTTAAAGGTTTATCGAACAAAAGTTATAGTGCTGTTCCCCCGGTAACATTGAGAGGCGCTCCACTAAAACTAGTTACTAAATTTAAGTACCTAGGGCACTGGGTTACGGAGTCTATAAGCGATTATGAGGATATTGAAAGGGAGCGTAGTGCTTTGGCTGTCAGATGTAACATGTTGGCCCGCAGATTCGCACGTTGTGCAGAACAGGTGAAAATTACATGATTTACTGTCGACTACTACAGTGTCCTTAGGGTGCAATATAACAATGATTCAGGGCGCTGTTGGGGCTGCCGCAACACTGTAGCGCATCAGGAATGTTCACGAAAGCTAGAACGAACAGTTTCCAGGCTATAGTGCGAAAGAGAATTGCCTCGTTGATGGAACGGACGCGGGGCGGCTCTAACAGCCTCCTGAATACAATATCGATGTATGTAGGTTGTCATTTAAAAAAGATGTGGACACAAACCTACATAGTTTTTAAGTTTTCTTGTATTATTAACACTATATGGACACTAGGTGTCTGAAATAAATGTGTTATTATTATTATTCAAATAAAGTCTTTTATTTGAAACTTAAGGTTGGGCATTCGTTAACTTATTTGTCATTTAAACATGAAAATTTAATAGTTTAATATTATTTTGATAATGGAGTAAATTTGGCATATAACAGATTCTAGTTGTAGTAGCTCTTAATAAAATATGCACAATTGGACATAGCATATTTTATTTAAAGGTCGTAATTCGACAAATAGTGCTCATGAGCACTTAGCAGTTTTTTTATACAATATAGATAAGGCAGTGAACTATTCACTAAGGCCAAAATGTTGGTATTTTGGTTCTATTGTTTAATCTTGACGCACCTTAACCTGCGTTCACCAGGTCTACAGCAAATCGTTTTCCAGCTTAAATTTTTTCCAGCTTTAATTTAATATAAGCATAACAGCGAAACCTGGTCAGTGACAAAACCGATTAACGGTCATTGTTTACCGACAGATGTTTTTAATTGCTTAAAATGATTCCGAGCACTTGAAGTGGCGACTGGTCCGTGTGGGACGTGATTAATGAACAAATGTATGGTACTTGATGTATTGGCAGGGAACCCGACACTGCCGCAACGCGGTTGTGATTGATTGCGTGTATTCATCAATATTTTCTTATATCATTGTTATGCCGAGTAATATTTCACGATCGTGGTGGCGATTACGCCGCAGCCGCTCGGTACCATGCACACAACGTGTTGTTGATACCGACAACGTATATTTCACACGAGAAGTATTTTCATTCTACGGTCATTTGATTTTACCATACGTTTCATTCAATTATTATTCATACTATTCATACATATTCACTTTGAAGACGTCATAACATATTATCACAATTTTAAATAAGTGCCAATTTTAAAATAATACTGACAATTTTATAAACGCCATAAGGACTTCATAACCTCTAAGCCCAATGATTTTTTCTAAGCCACTATTAACACTTGGGGGAGACTGCCGCCCGTCGTAAGGTTTGCCCAAGTTAGCTGGCGTGCCTCCACTTTCAGGTATACCGAGGTTCTGACAGTTAGCGTAACCCTGACTCGCGCTGGATAGCCGTGGCGGGGCACCGATGTCGTGTCATAGATTCCCCGCGACCCCGCCCATCAACTGGTTGGGTTTTAGCCGGTACGAATCCGGCATAACCCTAGAGGTATCCAAGAGGATTTCACACCGTTAAAAAAAGCCACTATTAGCACTCGACAATCATCATTGTCCTATTTTTAAGGAATATTTTGTACATTACTAACGATTCAATATATTTCCCAGGTCTTACAACGCAATCCGAAAGTAAGCGAGATTCAATAAGCATGTGTTTATAGTAGATCACTTGGATTCTGCTTTACGATATAAAATCCAATTAAGTATATGTACTTCACTAATAGAATTCATAAATTCTTCGTTACATTTGTAGATTACGATATAGATTCTAATAGTTCAACTCGACATTTAGTTGCAAGTTGGAAATAAACTGTTTTGTAATAAATACTTATAATAAATAGATTTTTGGCTACTATTGTTTTTTAATTGATAGTTTTAGGAACTAAATTTTATCTAACAAATTTCGAAAAAGTGTAATAAAGAAAAGAATTAATTTTTTTGTAAATTTATATACCTACAAAACTGAAAATGTGACGTCACTACTCAGGAATTATTATTACTAATAATAAAATCAGCGTAAGAAAAAAATAACGATTTTAAATTGTTTTTTTTTTCTTATTTATTAAATTAGTAAATTCAATATTTAAAATAAAACTAACTTTAATAGTGACATCTCAATTTTAAGACAAGTCCTTATTTATTTTGAATAGAGTCAAATAGCTTAATACGAGTACCAAGTCAAATGGCCTTGCAACTAAATGCGTATACAAACCTTATCATCTATTTAGAAACCCATCTCAGAAATGCCATCACGTAGTGTAGACCCACCTTTATACAAGTATATAGATAGCTACTTTTAGATAGTAGGTAGATACAAACGCTATAGATTACTAGTGAATTTTTAAAACCAAAACCTTTTAAATAAAACACACACAACTCTTAGAATAGAAATAGTTCATTTTGTTGTGTGTAGTAGTAGAATTTGTTCGCAGCTCGAACGACGATTTCAAAATGGATACAAGCAGGGTAAGTATTTGTGAATTCTAATCGTATTGGATGCAGATGTAATAATCGTATTGCCAGTACTTCACGGATAAACTCATTTGCCCTTTTATAATTTTCTTTGTATGACGTTTAATTTTGTTAGTTTGTAAGCGTTATTAAGATTTGCAGTATCAAAATCCCCAAACGGATTTTGTACAGTTTTCACTAATGGAAAGAGCGACAAACGAGGAAGGAATTAGCAGATAAAAATAGCATCCGTCCGAAGCTGGATGTTGAAACGTTGAAAATAATTGAAGTAAGATAACGTTTACGAATTTTATGAAATTAAAATAAAAAAAAAAACTAAAAAATTGGGCGCCAGCTAACTAAAAAATGAAAAAAATCATATGTTAGCACTTAAAATATATTTAAACAAAACAAAAAAAATACACAGGGGGTGGTCCTTAAGCCCGTACGTTATTATATATATATATATGAAATTTAAAATTTGATTCAATAAATCCGGCTAATAAAAATTAAAAACTTAGCTGGATGTGAATAAATGGCTGGATGTAATAATATAGTTTTCCTTCTCGGCAAAATAAAAACACGCTGCTCATCAGTGTCACCAAAGAAAAATGAAGAAGGCTCATCAGAATGTAAAATGCGGATAAAACCCAGGATTCATTATATATTAATTATATATCTCTAATTAAATCCATGAATGATAAAAAACCAAAACAAAAAAACCATAACAAAAAAACCCTGAAATGAAAAAGAAATAATTAAACACAAATCTAAAAGAAAAAATATGTGTGCCTGACCGTGGGAATCTAAAATTTAGATATAAGATCCCTAAATATTAATAATTTATTCAATAAATGGTCAGGCAAAAATAAACAAGAGTAAAATAAAAAAAATACAATTGCATAAGGATTAAAAAAAACCGCAAAAGATAATAGAATTAAATGAGTAAATTAACAATAAATTTAAAATGAACTAAAATACAAATTATAATAAAAAAACATTAATCAACAATCTATCATCAGAAATAAGATGAAATACGTACCCATTTATAAACCGGGGTTTTTTTACATAAATATTTTAAACTAAATAATTAAAATTTTAAAAGAAAATGAACTGGCAAATACAGGCTATTATCAGCACAAAACTAAACCGCTCTCTGCGAGCGACAGAGAAACAAAAAAAACTCTCTGACTGAAAATTTTGAATATTGAACGTCAAATGCAATTCTATATATTTAAAAAAATAATAAGTTTTTAAATACTTAAATAAATAAATAAACAAATAAGGTAATATAACTAATAAAATAAATAAAATAAGTAACGCTACGTTACAATGTTATAATAAAAAAGATACAAATTGTCCGACTTTAGTAGTTTGTTCAAATAGTGGCAGGACACACTGCGTTTCGCAGTCTTTTGGGCACCGTGAAATAACAGCATATGTGCTGTTGTGTTTCGGTGAGTGAGTAAGGGATGCCAGAGCCCAATTCCCTATCCCTTTCCAATCCCTTATCCTTGATCCTAATTAGACAGCAGCACACTTACACTTGTGGCTTTTCTTGTGTTATAGGCGACGGTAGCGACCTGCCATCAAGTGGACAGTCAGCCTACTTGTTGTGGCCCACAAAAAGTAAAATATAAATTTTGATGACCCCTCCTAGTGTAGTCGTTTGTATTCTTTATATGTTAGTAAAGTCACATAATAATGCGAAGAAGCCGACATCAAGGGATGAAAGTCACAAAGAGCAGTTAGCGAAACAGGTCCAAATCTCGACGGAAACAAATTAAACTTGCGTAAGTTTCATTGAATTACATTACGTCAGCTTTTGGACCATTTCGCTTTGATGACGACACGCTCTGCCTGGGATTTAATGGTAAAACTGATGACAAAATTAAATTTACTTTGGTATCCGTTATTGCTTTATTAATTATTCATACCGTCCGCACCCTTTTAATTCGCAAAATGAAAATTAAATATAAATTGACATAATCGTTCAGTTCTTTCAACCGTGAATATTGGTTTCTATAAGCGCTTTAATTAATATTTTTAGACAATAAAATATTTTATCAAAGACTAGCTGTTGCAAGCGACTTAGTCCGCATAACTTTATAAAATATAGCCTATGTTACTCCCTGATAATGTAGCTTTCTATAGGTGAAAAATCTTTAAAATCGGTCCAGCAGTTTTTGTGTTTATGCGTTACAAACAAATATATATATTTTTATTATATTAGTGTACACAAGTCCCTAACAAATTATGTGATTCGAAATTAACTTAAATTATTTTTGTACAGTATACTTTTAATTATTATCAATGGTCAAGGTGCTTGCCTCAACGCTCTCAATTGTTCCGGGTTCGATTCTATGATAACAATCATACCACCCAACTCAATCAAGAAGAAATTTCCCTTATTAAATTATATTATTAATCTAAGTATATCTGTATTTATACGTTTTTTATGTTAAGGTCGTCAGACAGGCTGATTGTTCACTTGATGGTAGGATTGATACTGGTATTTCACGGTGGTTTTCTGTGAGGGGGTGGTTACTGCCGCCAGACAGGCTGCCCAAATGACTGCGGAACGCAGTGTGCCACTGTTTTCCAAATCCAGACCAAAGCCAACTTTGAAAATTCAATTTTAAAGTTGGAATCGACCATGGAATCGAACTCGGGACCTATGGAACCATTCATCCATCGGACTGTACTATTCTTACGTTAAACTCTCGTCTCGTCACCCGTGAACTTTATTTGAATATACAAATTAGAGACCGCGCTTTCCTCCCGAGTTTGTTGAAAGAAATCCGCCGATTACTCCCTTTATCTTCTCATCGGGATCCCAAAGCGACGAGGCGGTAACGGAAATTTTCATACTAACAGTTTATTACGCAAATTTTGCTGTTGCCCCAATGCCCAACAAAAGTAGGACAATCTTCGAGAAAGTTCATGAATTATTCGGTTTTCTCTGGACAAAGTTTCTTTAAAACATTCCACCAAAATTAATATCAGTTTTGGTGTTGTTACTTGTTTAAATTAAATTGAATTTTTAATTTAAGGTCGCTCCTTCATTCATCAATCGTGCGAGCGGAGCATAAGTCTCAAATAATAATGCGAAAGCTTGCACCATTAAATGTGTATATATTTTTATTGTATTTTTTTTATTTATTTTGTTTTTCTGTCGGCAGGCTAGCAGACACAAATTAATTGAATTAATTTAATAAATCTTAAATTAAATTCAAATTTATTTAAATAAGGTCGCATGCTATTTTAAATTCGTTAATAAGGCGTAATTATAATCACGGGTACAGCAATAAATTAGAATTTAAAATAAAATAAAAATTAAATTGTATTTAATATTTTATTAAATATAATTTTAGTTATCCTTACACCGTTAATCTGTTATTTTATTATTGAAATAAAAAAAATCTCTATTTAGACCGTGATTTGATATGAAAAAGTCGACCCCTTGGAACGAAAATTACCTTTTTTCTAAAGAAAGAAAAACACGGTAATAGCTTTCACAGACAATTTCTAAAGTAGACGGGCGAATGCTTAACTTTTCTTAATTTAAAATATAAAAGTCTTCTTTTAACTAAGCTCTTAGGTGCATTTCAAAGCAATATACCCTAATTATGCAATTTTATGTCATTTAATACGTAGCAACGTTTTAGAGTAAATAATTATAAGCGTAACTAACCAAATTACTAGCGACCAGTCCCCGATTTCGCACGGATGCATTTTTTTGTTAAAATTTTTCAAAAACCTTCCTTGTTTGTCAGTCTTTCCATTAGAATTGAGATATTATAGAAGTGGATAGCGACTTTATTTCATAATATGTATATCTATACATACTCTTAGATATACTTATAGATATACTCTTAGCTACTCATAGATATAGATACTTTATCCTGTTAAAGTTATTATCATTAAATCCTACTAACTCAATTTGTTTTGCATTCATGCATAGTATATATAATATATTATTTCAAGGCTCTCCATACGAGAATAACGCGGCATCTGTTAACTCTATTTCAAAGGAGTTATTAAAGTTTTAATGAGATGTGAAATGCTGAGAAGCCGGCGCGAATAGTATGAAAATAATGCGAATTTACATTGTGTATTTAATATAGAATATTACGGAAGAATTGAATATATATTTAGTAAAAAAAAATATTAAACGAAACATATTTTTAAACATTAATTACCAACGGTTGCGAATGCAAATACTAGAATCTGGTTAGAAATCTCATAAACTCTCTGTATACAATTAATTCGCGATAAAAACATGTTTTCAATAAATAAATCACTCAATCATTTCTTAAATACAATTATAAAAGAGTCTCCGAAGCGTCTGTGTATATGTATGTTCGCGATGATCTGAAAAACGACTGAATTGATTTTCATGCGGTTTTCACTCATAGTAAGTACGTTAAGCGCGGAAGATTTTTATATATAAATGTCGCACGCGACTTCTTCCGCGAAACTTTATAAAACATAGCCAAAGTTACTCCCTGATCACATTATAGCTTTCTATAGGTGAAAGAATTTTTAAAATTGATCTAGTAGTTTTTGAGTTTATTCAATACAAACATACAAATCTTCTCTCTTTATAAAATTACTAGCTGTGGCATGCGATTTCGCCCGCGTAATTTTATGAAATATAGTCTATGTTACTCGCTAATAATGTAGCTTTCTATAGATGAAAGAATTTTCAAAATTGGTCCAGTAGTTATTGAGTTTATTGGTAGTTATTGACTATATTTTACTATCTATACTAATATGTATGATTGTAACATACATATTAGTATAGATAGTAAAATATAGTATAGATTTGCATTAAAGAAATACACCCGTGCGAAGTTACATATATCGATTTTAGTAAGCCTTATTTCGTGTATTAGATTTAGATGGGAGACACCTTTCTGGTTGCCTTATTCGGTCTAACTGCTTTCAAGAAAGAGATGTATAAATCATTTCTACATATAAACAATTTAATAAAAGAAAGTAGTATTCACAATTTCAATACTAAAGGTTTTAGAATCTGTGTCTAATTCCACTTTAATCTGTTGGTCAAATTCACGCTCGCTGGTGTCATCTCCAGAACTTTGCGAGTGACGACTAATCGACTTTACTGATTGGAAAACCAATTTCGAATAGTATCTATACTATCTTTTGACATTAAATTAGAATGCAATATTATTACCGTATCAATTCCTTTTTAACAGGCGATCCGCTCTCAGCTTCGTGCGTATGCATTTTTTTTCTACAAATTATATAGAGAAACTTTCTTCGTTTATCGCTTTTCATTAGTGTAAAACGTATCAAAATCCTTTTGGGTGGTTTAGAAGAAATTAGCGTAGAAACAGACAGAAGCGAGCAGCGACTTTATTGTATATAATGCGTATAATATAAACTAGAGAAACGCCCCCGGCTTCGCACGGATGTATAGGTATATTGTAGGTATAGATTGTTATAGGTGTAGGTGTAGATTGTGTAGGTATAAGTGAAAATCTAATTAAATCCACCCAATGGATTTAATTAGATTTTCACTTATGAAAAGAAGGTTAAATAAGTGTGTAAAGGCGAAACCGGGAGCGGATTGCTAGTATAATTATATGTAACATTGATTATTATACATATTTCGCTTAATTTACTAATACAAAAAAGTTTACAGCAAGGAAGTTTAAGTACAAACCGAAACCGCTCATTCTTATAAGTCTTAAAAACATGGTAATTAAAAGTTGGCTCTACCCACTAAAATTTTCATATACAATTTTCAGCTTGTTAAACTTATTCCCTAAATGTGGAAAGGATCAAGACGGATTAAAAATCCCTTACGGCTTATAATTGAAAACAATTATAATTGCTTAGTTATTGTATTATACAATTCACCATGAAAATAAGGAAATTATAAAGGGATACTAGCGACCTAGAAAATTTTAATTATAAAAATTTAATTTAAAAATCAAAATCCGTTGCGTGATTTAGGAGGAGTTAGCGACTATACAATATGTAAGACTAATAAGAGATATTAGTCCATCAAATTTAAAGTCTATTTTCGCTTGAAATACTTAAATTCCATTAAGGCCATAACTGAAAGCAGAAAATTATTTGAACATTCTACTAGAATCTGGGCTCATTAACCAAATGTATGTATATTTGTTTTTTGTATTCTATAAGAGAGAGATTTGTATTTTTGTATGTTTGTATTGAATAAACTCAAAAATAACGGTGCCGATTTTAAGAAATCTTTCTCCTATAGAAAGCTATATTTTATAAAGTATTATCAGCGGGTAACATAGGCTATATTTTATAAAGTAACGCGGGCGAAGTCGCGTTCAACAGATAGTCTTCTATGAGTTTAATACTCGTATCTACTAAAAGAAATTACTACGTACGCTCGTTAATTTGAAAACCGATATAATCAATAATAATTCTAATGTAAATCTACTTATTACTTATTTAAAATTAAGTCGCTGTCCGCCTGTATGTTATTTTTAATAAATAACCCAACAGATTTTATCTAAATGACCCAACTAGGAAGGTTTGCGTATATAATTTTCTAAAAAAAAACTTCCGCCTGAAGCCTGGGGCGGGTCTCTATTATAATATAATAATTCTAAATTTAATTAAAGTTTCAGAAAAACTTTTAATGCATCATCAATGGGAATTGGGAAAGTCCATTTTGAAAACAATTTAAATCACTAAATATTTCCTTACACCGACACTACACTGTAGTGGAGTTAATTTTTCAACCCGGACAGCAATCTCGACCACAGATAAATTACGCCTTGCTATGACTGCGGCGAATTGACTTCATAACTCTTTGACAGAATAACTTACTCATAAAATAATTTTAAGTTTTATTTTTCTCTTACGTTTTCAAAACATTTCAGCTTGTTAAGTTTAAAATTAGAAATGACCTACATGTACATAATGTATTAAGTTTTATATATTGAATTAACATACGAGAAAAAAATATATGTTCTTCTCTACATGTTACGTGTCGAATGGATTCGTTTTTTGTGCCTTTAGGGCACTTTGCCGCCTGTTCTCTTCTTTAAAAGTTGAATTTGGAACTCCTTTCAATTTCTTTCAGGACTCTCTGAAACGATCGTGCGTTTAAATAAAAAAATTAAATACTTTCGTGATCTCAATCAACTTTTCTGAACTGTGACAGTACTATATTATAAATAGTGCGTTTAATACGGTATGCATAAGCTAGTATATAATAATAACTGGTACTTTACCCTGTATTCATATTTTGTGTTCTCTATACTCTGGTTAAGTTAGCGGGAGTGCAAAACAGTTTTGCTTGAATATAAATCAAGCAATCTTCATTTAACCTCACAGCGACGCATACTCCCATCCATTAACTGTAAACACTCAAGCCACGCGTGTCAACAACACTTAACATCGAGAAATCAAACACATAAACTTTAACCCAACGCTTGGCGTAAGCCCGATTTCGTAAGTAATTGAAAGTCTCCTAGCTTTCATTGTGTTCTGAACCATTGTTCTGAGCTCAACAATCTACATAGCTAAAGGTATAAAGGTACGAAAATTTAAACAGTGTAAGAGTTATGCTGTTAGCAGTAATTTTTAATGAAGATCTACACGCAAGCACATAAACATAATAAGCTATAATTAAAAATTATAAAATAACCCCCGACATTATTTTGAGCCCAAACACAATATATCTGTAATGTTGTTAATTGCTAAGCAGTTTGGTGACTACTTGATGCTGCAGCATCGAGTTAATGTTACCATGTCAATAACAAAAGCAACGCCATGGTTACGATTACAATAGGATTATGGATACCTTACTCACTCACCGAAACACTACAGCACACATACTGTTTCACTGTTGTGTTCTGTAAGAAGGTGGTTACTGCCGCCAGATGGGCTGTCCAAATGACTGCGAACGCAGTGTGCCCTGCCACAACAATTGTCTATCATTGTCCAATAATCAATTTTAAAATTGCCCTTTAGGTACAATGTTTGTTATGTTTAACATATGTTTAACAAATGTTAAGTATTAATTTAATGAAAAAAATAATATACTATATTAATAATATTTTTTTTTTTTAATTAACTTTAGTGCGTGCAAAATCAACTCGAAGTGAGTACAGCTCGGATATTGCTAATACATATTTTCGAAAAAAAAAATTATTGTGTAGAAAAGTATCTCGAAAGGAGACTGATTGACGATTAATCAAAAAACGTAGAAAAAGCATATGGAACGATAATTCGATAATAATATTTCCGTGAATAAAGAGCATATAAAAACTTAATAGAAATTGCAACCCACAATCGCGCTGCAAAGTTGGGAGCTAACAAGACCAAAACCGCACCTATTTGTTTAAGAGTTTAATTAAACTATTATAATAAACTTTGACTCTGTGCTGCTGCTCGTGGTTTTAATTATGTGCATACAAGTTGATGACTATTTTTTTTATGTATAATCACGCATAACTTTTTACTGAGTAGTCCGATTTTGATAATTCTTTTTAATTGGATAGGGTATACTTCGATGTTGGTCCCATATAAATTTGGAAAAAAAATCTTACCCTAAGGGTGGGAAAATAGGGGTGATTTATTGTTCACTCACAGATTTTAATGCTGAGTTGTGTATTACAATTTTAAAAAAGCAATCAAAAATTAAGCATGTGGTAATAATTAACATGTAGCAAATGCGAAAAGATATGTACAGCTACTTTTTTTTTATTATAATTGATATAATTGAATTGATATTACACAGTTCTTTTACATCCTTCGCAATAGTAATAATAACAGAAAATTACAATGTAATGCCAGCAAATGACACATAACGTGCTTGGCGGCCATTACAATTTGTTTCAACTTTTACATTCCCTTTAGTGTTAGTAGGTAGCATCGCACCAAAGAGACAATTGAGCGACATTCTCTGAACATTTCCGTCGCATTGGTTGCACTGAACGCCATACATGTTTCCGAGTATGTTTTATTCAACCGCTTCAGAGCAGCTGGCAAAGCCGACAAGTCGACGGCTTATATCCTCCGGTCGGGTTTAGCTCTCAGTTTACAAATTCTGTATGACAACAATATAGCAGCGATCGCGATAACACTGGAGACGCAACAAGGCTGCTTAACATAGCAAATTTTGGTTTAAAAGCGATTGTGCTGTATGTTAATATTCAAGTAGTAAATGCATATCTTCTTAACATTTTATTTTACTTCAGAAACACAGACAGACATAGTTGATGCCCACAACACTAGGCTAAGCCTGTCCTGTGGGAAGCAGGAACTGTCATAACTTTGTAAGTACCAGAGTGAATAAAAAAAAATTTAGAGCTGCATCGTATTATAATCATGTCATTATCACTCATTTTATATTAATTTCAGTTAAATAAAAAAATCCAATTTAATAAACAATGTAAATAAGATAAAAAAAATTATAAGCAATAAATAGTTTTTAAAGGAAAAAAATTACATTATTATTTCCTTATATAATCTAAATATTAGTGTTCTACATATGATAAGAACGCTTATTTATATACTATCGATATTACTATTGAATCAATGACCGAAAGTACTAATAGAACTATTAAAGTGGACTTATACTTAGTGCCTTTTCAATGTCAAATAAAAGGAAGCGAATACTTGAAATGAGCAAGGATTTGTAATATATTTTACGCGTGCGATCACTACATATCCTTACAAGGGTTTGTTTATAGAAATGTGCATACAAACCTTTGCTGATTTCAAGCTTGCGCTTCCTCCTATTGAACAAGGAAACGGTAATACGCTCCCGGTAATAAGTTCTAGTGTTTAATATTCAAAATTTTAGTGTTCGACTATACGTTTTTTGAATATTGAGATCGAATTGGAGCTTCGTTTTGTTCGAATAGTAATAATGATAATAAGTTCCCGTCCACCCGTTCATTTTCAGTGTCCAAACATATCAGTTTACGAACCGAATTCTACTCCGTTCACGGACACAGACAGCTGTTCAAGTAATAAAATCGACTTTGGGATGTTGACGTGGCTTATGCTCGCTTATCCTTAATAAATCCTTAATAATAGTGTTAATATTCGAATGGCCTTTGTGATTCTTTTCAAATGTTAATAAAATCAATATAACGAAGCTTGGAATTCATATTAAAATATTAGACCTACCCATTTTTTAATTACATTCAAAACTTTTCTATTGTAATTTAGGTACTTAGGTACCTCATAAGGCTTAAATAAATGCAGGTTTATATTGGTCCTTTTAATAGTCTTCTTATAATATGAGAGTGAAGTCAAAAGCTAGTATTAAATTTAGATCTATTTGTCTAAGGGCCTTTTGAACCATCTCTGAGTAAAGTGTCAAGTAGGCTAACCGCCATTTAAAGTCACCCAGTCACCAGGAATAATGAAGGTGATATACTTTTGTTTGTACGGTAAAAGTTCCAAACATTAAAAAGAAAATAAAAAATAAATCGCCTATCGAAGGAATTTAATAAAACATAAAATTATTTCTAAAAGTAACTAATCAAAACTTTACTTGTATTTGGTGAAAGAGGCCCTAATTCAATTTATAAAATTTGTTTGTTCAATGTCTAATTATGTTAATAATTATTCTGTATTTTATATACAAAACATTGAAAAGATAAGTTTTATGTCATCCCTATTCTCACTCCAATAAGCAAAGGAAACAAAAGCGTTCAGACGATTTTGAACCGTACAAGCTTTATTAATTGGTGTCAAAGAGAAGTTTCGAACTAAAAAACGGACAATATTAAACGGTACTCGTTTATCAAAAATAATTTGTCGGGGAAAACGGAGTGAAATTGAAAAGGGAAGCGATAGCGCCCATTCGAAGTCAGGAAACGGATGTGCCCAGATTGTTTGGTGAATCAATTTGAAAAGGTGCATTAAAATACGTGTTCTATATTAGTAGTGCATTAAAATAGTGAACGTATATTTCTGTTCCATTCAAAACTGAAGGTTCCTTATTTGTCAATTGTTTGTCGTTTTGTTAAACGTTTCATTGCCGCATGTTCTACTGCTAGTAATGTCTGTGACAAATATTGCTACCAATATTTGTGGGAGATCAAATTTTAGTATGATGCTGACTAGATCAGGATAAAATACTGTGCCTGAATTTCTACCCAGTTTCTGTCCATCATTCTCTTCCTACTCATACAAAAGACAGGGCAACAGATTCCATTGTAAGTCCTCCTACCTGGTGTTACTTGTGGTTATACTCAAGCCTACCTTTTGAATTTTACGTTAAAAATATTAAAGAATACACGAATTTACGTAAAAATATAAAAAATATTAAAGGCTGTAAAAAGTTGTCTGAAATATTTTTAAGCATGACAATTTTATGGTGTTCATAGTTGCTGAAATATAACTTGAAACTTGACATTAGTAAACATTTAGCCGTTCGCTTCTGCCTAAACCTAGCAAAGTTTTTAGAAGTGTTTAAATTAAAAGTAATTTTAGGTTACAAGGGTATAATGTAAATTTAAAAACTTCATAAACTCTGTATTTCTTTCACTAGCATGTAGCAATTGGCTGTAATGATTTTGACTGCGGGACGACCATTGACATCTGTATTGACTCCCCTAAACAATACCGCAGACAACTCAATTCAACTGCCCTCCAATTCAGAGCTTCTGTGCTTGCTAAAAACGACAGTCGACTGGTCTTAATGGCCCCTTAATCAACAGCCAACCATTGCCGAATTAGCTCTTTACTTTATTCTTTACTAGCTGTTGCACGCGACTTCGTCCGCGTAACATTATACAACATAGCCTATATTACTGGCTGATAATGTTAATTTTTGAAATTGGTCCAGTAGTTTTTGAGTTTATTTATTAGAAACAAAATATTTATCTTTCCTTTTTATAATATTAGTATAGATTTTTTTTGTTCCTCTTTTTATCTACCATCAGTCCTTGGCTATAATCAGATGCGTTATCTGGTAATTACACAGTGCGAGTGCCCTCTCCATCAAGAAGACCACCCGTTTATTTTACACTAGCTACTCTCTTTTGTGCAGCTCCATTATGTCAAATAGATATAGATTGTTTTTTTTTTTTACATTCATAGATTTTCATCCCAATCCTATGTAAAATTGCATAATAAAGCTCGATTATACGTACTGAATGAAAATATTTGATGTACAAAGGAACAGCGTGACAATGAAGGACGAAAATTGAATGGAAACCTCAACAATGCTTAGTGTGCGAGTGACGAACAATTCATTTCAAATTGAATTCTAACAGCTCTTTGTTATAATATGGAGTTTCGAAACTGTTGAACAGAAATCGGGCATATAAAAAGGCGTAGTAAAAACCCGACGGTCCTCTCGCATGAATGCAATTCTGTTGATGCAGTCCGATGCACATGCAGTTCGAATGGTGCACTCTCGCGGATGCTTCGTTGTGAAAATAAATTGCATCAGCCGGCACATACAAATGTAACATTTCGTGCAGTCAGAACAAATCAAGCTGGTCGCGAAATGCTTATTGATTCTTCGAAAGAATGTCAAGTTTTTCACGGAAATGTGCTCTGGAAATTTATTTACGTGTTGATACTTTTTATGACAATCACACTAATACTAAAGCTACAAAATATACTTTCAAAATTAAAACCTTATACTTTTCTTTATATTAAGGTCGGCAGACAGGCTGACGGTCCACTTGATATAGGTGGCTACCGTCGCCTATAACACAAGCAACGTCATTGATGCTGCAAGTGCGCTGCCCGCCATAGAAGGTTACTACTATAGATAGTACTATAGTAGTATCCTTCTATGGCGGGCAGCGCCATAGAAGGATATATCTTAGTAGTATAGTAGTATCTATACTACTATACTATCCACACGAGCTGTTTATGTTTCAGTGAGTAAGTAAGAGATTCCGGAGCCCAATTCCCTATTCCGTGCTAATCTCTCATCGTTTATCCTAATTAATATCGGGAGCGTATTTGAAAATTCTATGGCATTGGTTAATACACAACGGAGCCCTCTACCATCAAGTGAGACGTCAGACTGCCTGTTAACCCTTACATTAAAAAATAAAATTTACTTGCAAATCTTCATATATACGACACATTATTAAGAATGTTTTTTACAAAAAAAATCAGACGTGTAAATACATTTTAAAAATGCATTATTTTTTATATAATTCTGATAGTATGTGTTTATAGAGATGTCATTTAAAAACACCAGGAAAGTAACAAAACAAAAAAGTACGTTAGATACAAAAGTTACGACACATTCAACTTAGGGCTTCTCGAACCCTCAAATTAAGATTAATTATACAACGATTCTACGGACTAGACGAAGATCTCAACACTATAACACTCCTAAAACTTTTTCTTTAATCTGTCCAGTTGAAAAGTTTCATGTGATAAACGGAATGGTCCAACAAAATCACTAAAGCGATTTTCGCTAATTGCTTTGGAGATTTCAGTAAAACTTCGCCACTCTCGAAGTTAAGCGAATGGGAAGTTTGCATCGAGCGGTAAACTTTTGTTATATTTTTATATATATGTAATGATTGGCAGGCAACCTTCACTTGTTTGATAGGTAACGTCGCCATATATTTAAACAAGTAACTTAACAAGTAAAACAAGTGTTTTTTAAAACCTTAAATGTCCGGATTGTTTAAAAAAAAATATGGGATCCGGGTCGCAATCCTTCTGATTTGGCACGCTTTTTAAATTACACCTTTATCATCATAAAAAAGGTCATCTCGTCAAAATAAAAACTTTTTTTAACATATGTAACCGTATCCTTGCTCCGCAGAGTGAGAGCCAGACCCAATCGCGTCTTAATAGCAGATAGGCTGGACTTATATAATATGTAAAAACATATAAACCTTTCGGAATACTTAAAAAAAATATACGGAAATCTACATCCGAATCACGTAATTTTCAAGACTCTATACAGTTTTTAAGTTAAACATTGAACTCAATCTTGGTTAAGGTTACCAACGTTTCAGTAACTTTTGCGAATAAAATAAAACGTAATGTAAGTTGAGCCCGCATGCTTACCTTATTACTTTGCGACTTCCAAGCCCTAGGGCTTACACTTTATTTTAACTGTACACAATGTTCGCTTGTATACTAGAACGAGAAAAAGAGAATTTAATTTTGTTGAAAAAAGTTACTTAAATGCGGACCGATTGCGTTGATAATATTAATATAAACTAAGAAATAAGTATTAATAATTTACTTCACATTAATGAATCATCTAAATTCTAAAATCTAAGTTCTATAAATAATTGTTAATCATCACATTTTCATATGTTCTGTGTAAGTATTATTTATTTTATTTACTGGACACGTAAATAGAATAAATATTGTTTGAAATATATTTTTAATATCACTCGAGTCAAATTTTGCAAATAAATTCTGGTAACTTCTCATAGGAATGTTTTGATCGTATAAAAATATTCTCACATACTAGTCAAGCATTTTATACAAATCTACGGATTGGCTCAGCGGTAATAGCTCTACCTGCTGTGTTAGAGTCCCTTACCCATAAGGTTTGGCGGCTCACATATATTTTTCTTAATGAGCTTCTGTTTGTAGACTTATCACCAAAAATCCATATCTTATATCCTCTTAACACATCACTTTATTATAGAATCGAATGTTTCCCATCAAACATAAATAACTCATGAGGACAGTATTTGGCATAAATGAACTTCAAAATCAATATCAAAAACAAACACTACAGTTACAAGATTGTTAATGAATGATACAATAATATGTTACCACAACAAGGAGTAACGTATAGTTATTCTGAAATCCATTAATCAAGGAAGAGTGACGTCACTGGCAACGTAACATTAATCACGAATCCAAACAACGCAATAACGAGTTAATAGAATAATCCACGCAACGTAATAACAATACGAGGTACTACGCACAACAGCAGCCATGATTATTATTATTCCCAATTTGAATACATTATAAATTCATCGACAAAAGTGTTGTTTCGTTATTTTTTGAGTTTATACTAACGAAATTGTTACAGAAAAAATGTCGCGTGTAACAGGTCATTGTCCGCCTCTTTTTCTCCGCTAATCTCTGTCAAAGGATTTTGGTTCGATTTATTTAAGTAAATGTTTATATAATTAACTGTAGACGAAAATTTACATAATTAAAATATTTAATCGCGTCAGTTAAAGTAATAAGCGTTGGCGTTATAACGTGTTAAATGAAGACAGCGTTAACTTTATTCAGTATCTTGTGACATTTATTAAAGTTTATTATGCGGAAAAGGCGAAACAATTTTCCGGATTACTGACGACGGTATTGCCAAGCTAGATTGTTATGACTTTAATTTGTATTAAGGCTTCGGTTGATTCACGGTATTGTGTGAAAACTAAGCATCGGTAATAATTGAGACGACTCTGCCACATTGTAACGGTCCATAAGCATACATTCTCTCTCCCGAGGATTCTGTTAAACCAAGTAAGTACTTACGTACGTACGTAAGAAACCGTTTATTAATTAAATAAATTTGACTATGTAACTTGTAATTCGAAAATTTTGAAGGCAATATTTTAGAAACTGTTTTTGAAATGAACTTTAAGATTTGTTTTAAACTACAACTACAACATTTAAACATTTTTAGCTTGATTAAAAGAACGCAAGCTTAATTAATATTATGTAGTTCTAACACTTATTCTTAACTAATTCTTTTTCATAATATCTGATATTATTTTAAATTACTCAAATTTCATCCATATTATTAAGTGACTGAAATTGATCATAGGTCCATATTATTGTAATGTCAACCTTTGTGTTAAAGTATATTTAACTCTTTAATGTAGAGCTAGTTAACTACTGCTCGTATTCATGAACAGTTTCAAAGCGAATACTGTTACTGAGCTATGTATTATAAAGTACGTCATTCATTCATGTCAATCACGAACAATAGGTGTGACGATATCTGTCAGAAACACTCGCCTATGCGAATTTATTCAAGTCCGTAACAAACCTTCGTCCATTAAGTTTTCTTTGTAATCTCTCTATAGTGTGACGTACATAGAAACAATTTATCAACGTTTTTTTAAACAGTAAGCAAGAGAGTAATATTAAAAAAAATTGTAATAAAAGAATAGGTTATAAAGTAATATTTAAATATAAGTTTAGGTTAATTTGTGAATAAAATTTAAAAAATAAATAAAAAATACTCTACGTCCTTCCTAGTTTTAAGAAATCTTCATACCATTTAATTTAATCAGTAGCTTAACCGTCCAATCCTAACAGTCAGATTTTCCCGTTAGTTGAGGATATCTTGAAATATTTTAAAAGAGTGTTTCACTTAGTGCAAATATAATGACAGAAATAAAACAAGAAACGTAAGTGGGTAAACAACTCTGAAGCGAATGTTGACAGTGCTTGATGCAAAATGTAATATTTTTCTTCCGCCTCCATTCGAGCAACAGCTGGCGAGTGACAAAAAGCGAACAAACACAAGCTAAGCTTATACAATATTACAACACGATACGTGAAGCCAATTTAATATGTATAGATATCATAAATTTAAAAAAAGAATTTCTTAGTAAAAATTTTATATATCTTAAAAAGTGGTTACAACTATGAGAAACTATATAAATTTAATGTTTCATTTAATTCTAAATTATTATATTTACATATTATATGTATAATATATCTGTATAATGTATAATATAAAGCTTCGGTCCCCTAGGCAGGGTCCTAAGCATGCTGGCTGCATTAGCTCGTTGTATGGCAATGCCAATCTGTTGACCGAGGTAATAGCCAACTTTAGAATTGCCGGTTATGTCGACCAAACGTTTTAACAGATGTTGAAAAAGTTAAGCGTTTAAAGTTAAATTAAAAAAGACCTTAAAATTAAAATTACATTAAATTTGGATATTGTATGCATCATAGCTATGGTCATGCACTGACTTCAAAACTAACTGACTGTTTTGAAAGAGTCGCCGAGTCAAAATATTTTTGACGTTCAATTTTAGTAAATACCAAGGTCACACATCAGCAGACTTAATACTGCCGACCCTCACTTGACGTAAACAAGGCTAAAACATACGAATAAAACGTATTATCTCAGAATCTCCCAAGACTTCGGCTCCGCTCCTTTCCTCGTAGAATTATATTTACGCGGCAAACGCACCTGCGAACAACGAATAACTTAATAACGACAAATCGAATAAGAGTCCGTGCCGTGTCATTTACAACGGAAGATTTATATTGCACGGATTACCCGACACGTAAAAAATGGCTTCACTGATGCAGAAACTAGCGCGATATATTTATATTTCAGGCTACATACGAGTATTATCTATTTTGTATAAAAATATTTCCTGAAAGTACAACAAAGTTTTATCATATCACATTTGTTGGAATTCCTTTGTTGAATATCTACATTAATCTGAACTTCGATTAGGGCATATTAAATCTACTAATATTATAAAGTGAGAAGATTTGTATGTTTGTAATGAATAAACTCAAAAACTACTGGACCGATTTCAAAAATTCTTTCACCTATAGAAAGCTGCATTATCAGCGAGTAACATAGGCTATATTTAATAGCGCTGTGTAAAGTTACGAGGACGAAGACGCGTGCAACAGCTAGTAATCTATAATCTAATTCTATACGTACGTATTATAAAATAAAAGGTTCAAACAACAAATTCTCCCAAATACCGATTACTAACTTCACACACTTAAGGACTCGCTGTACACGTATCCTTAACTATTCGTGATCAACTATTAGAGATATAAATGACAATTTCCATGATCTCATACTCTATATTTATAGAAGTGGTATGCGCTAATTTTCGTTGAGCTGTTGAAAGAGATTGAATGGCGCTGTGACGGATCGGCAAGTCACCCCTCATCACATCTCCACGAAAACAACCCGGGCCAACGTCGTTTTTTGTCAGCTTTTTGCAATAACCTACGAGACGTTGTAAACTAATTTAATGAAAATGTTCACTCAAACAGTTCTAACTAAAATCTGTTTTTATTAAAGCAGAATCTTAAGTGATGAGAATTTTAAGTCCATAGCAATAATTACAACTAATCTTGAAATATATTTTTCTATCCCGCTGAATTAATATTTATCAGGATAGCAGCACAGCTATCAGGTTTTACAACCTTCTTTCAAAGGAAGGTCTGAAGCGAAAGAGACATCAATACACATTCAATACTCGTAGCAATATAATTCATAGAAGGTCTGACACGTCAGTACAGTTATTTCTTTAAATAACATTGTTAGTGTAATATATTTCCTTCTCAATGAAAAAAAAATTAATGATGAGATTTAATCAAAAAACACGACTCTCTAGAAAAACTGTCCTGTAGCTTTCCTATAGTCTTTTTTTATATAAAAAAAGTTGCTTGCAACTCTAAAATATTTACAAATTTGAAAAAGTGCCTATGATTTTTCATTATGTCATGCACATAAATTTCTTTCTCGATTTCAATTCAACAGAAGCAGAAATTTTTCATTGAAATTGAACAGTCGGTGTCGATGTTATTATTAGTCATTTGTCATTCAGTACTTACAAATGCTTCGTTTGTAATGAAAAACATTTGTTACCTAAATCCGATTTGTCAATGAATTTAACACCTCTCTGACCTCCTGAATTACTTCTTTCTTTTGAACTAGTGTGTGTCTCTTTCTTTAAAATATACAGACAATAACCGAAAAACTAACTTATAGTTATTAAAGACAAACTCGATAACAACTCGTTTTTATTTTACTAGTTATTTGTTCGAGGCCGCGTCACCTATTATAAAATTATATAATAAAATATAACTAAAAACAAAAAAACTCAATTATAAAAAAAAATAGTTCAACATTAAACGTGTTAAGTTTCTTCAAAATCAACAAACAATGAAATAAAATCTAATCCAAATAGTTATATATATTTACACATTATGTAATATAAAACATCGGTCCCTTTGGCAGGGTCCTAAGCATGCTGGCTGCATTACCTCGTTGTATGGCAATACTAATCTGTTGACCGAGGTAATAGCCAGCTTTAGAATCGCCAGTTATTTCGACCAAACGTTTTGATAAGGTGTTAAAAAAAATTAAAAGCTTTGACGTTAGCAAAAACACTTCTAGGGCGGTTTGGTTAAAGCATATATGCTGTTGAAAATACAAAATATGCTTTAACCAAACCGCCTTAGAAGTGTTTTCGCTTAACGTCAAAAATAAGCTAGTAACGTCGCTGCTAGTAAAGCTAGTAACTTCATATACACAATATATTTTCTTTGCTGTGCAATATTATTGTAATATGGCAATGTGCCAAGCACCTGCAGCTTGACAAAAGGTAGATAGTGTCAAATAACGGCACACACCTTGCAAGCTTAAAACCTATTAAAAGTTGAAGGCAAAAATATTTTCCACTTAGCTTCAAACAAGATTTTATATTTCTAAAATATTTTTCACGACACTGTATCTTGTTTGGATCTCAGACCAAATAATAGACAGAATTTTGAGGAAGTCGGTTTTATTAACATTTGAAATGGTATTGAGATTTTGTGTTCAAAGCTACGAGATAACCTCAGTTTTTATTGAAAACATTGATTTCCACGTTAACTTACCTGTGAATGTATCTGCATTTTATTTTTTAATTTTATATCTTTTTATATATATATAAAAAGTTTGTGTACGCTTCAAAAACTCGAGAATGGGTAGACTGATTTTAATTCGGTTTTCACTTATGAAAAGAGGGATCAAACGAGGATTCAGTACACATTTGTCAGATTCCGCTTTCGTCAGATCATTTTATTTTTCCGTATAGGTCAGAATTTTAAAGATGATGACGAAACGGCAATTATTGTAATTCCACATTCGACAAATTCCGCATTCGTCAGTAATCTAATCTAGTTGGACGAACCTTTCATAATATTCTTCATAACCTTGCATTCTACAGCCTTCATACCACTCCTAAATCGTTTTGTTGTAAACAAAATAATAATAAAATAATAATTTGAATAATAAGTGCCAGGCTACGCGCATTTTACATTTTGAAAACTAAATTTATTTTTATGAAAATGGATGTCATTGTTAAAAGTAAAAGATTTATTTAATTTAACTACTCGAAGTTAAAAACGGACATATGGTTTGTTCTGTTACACTATTTGGTAGAAACTGACGAAAGTGTCATTGTTGGTTTTCCACATTCGTCATTCATGACCAAAGCGAACTAAATTTTCATCGATTTCGATTTATGACGAAAGTGAAATCTGACGGATGTGTACTAAATCCCTTAAACGAAGAAGGTTTGTATGTACAAAAATTGCATCCCGGGTGAAGGCAGGAGCGGATGGCTAGTTATATATAAACTAAGTTATGTACATATCTCATTACTTATTAAAAATTACTATGACTCATTAATTATTATGTGTAAATTACTTATTATTAAATTATACCGCCATAAAATCAATGTCTAATAATGTGTTGTAAGAGATGTGTATAATAATGTGTATTATACATTATACCTACACACTTCGCGTCCGGAAATTGAATATCATGCGCTATCCACTTCACGAAATCGACAGCATTATTACCAATGATGCCGGTCGTAAAAAACATAAAATTTATTTGAGGCGGGAACGCCTGGCCTTTTCATTGTTTTCTACCCTAAAAATACATAAAACATGAAAATAAGGGCAATAGGAGATTGTATCAGATGTGATATATATATAAAAAAACTTTTTTAATCACTACGTGTGTGGAAATAGAATTTATTTATTAGTTTACTCAAATAACAGTGTTTATTCGAGTCCAATCTTTCAGACTGTGCAGAGCTTTTTGACCAAACAGTTCTATCGTAGAAACGTGCGTAGAAAAGGTTTGCCTATATTTTCCCATTATCTTATTTCCTATATTTTCAGGAATACAATAAAGGGCATAGGGTACCTTTTATCCAAAAAAAGTACTGTACCCAAGGTATACAAATATATGAGCAATTACTATTGAATAAATGTTTTGAGACCAAAGAAATGGGGCGCAAACGAAGTTACGGGCAAAAGCTAGTGATGTATTCAAGATATACTTGTATGGCAGTAGAAATAAACTTATACACAGTATAACTTATAGTTTAGTTCTAGAGCGAACGTTGTTTCATCCTTCGGTCGAGGAAAGATAAAGGATATTGTATTCTCTTCAAATGCCTCACATGGGACTATGACAATGGTTGAAAAGGTTGACGGAAAGATTATATCTTACCCTAGCCTTTAATAGTACCCTAGGCAAAATCCATAACTTATCGCCGGAGATCTTGAAAGCTTTTTTTAAAAGGAAGTTTTCAAACGCACAAGGCATTGTTTGTGTACTTTGTCTTCAAAGACAGAAAATCTTATTTAAAATATTCAAACGAGTGCGTTCTATTGAAGATTGTTCGTGTAAATTAAAAGCAACTTTCGGTTACCACGATTAGAGCTATATTCCCTTGGCGGTGGGACGAATTTCGGTTTTTTTTTTTAATTACATTGCATTAAAGTATAGTTACCTCGATTAATTATTAATTATATTAATTAAATTGTGTTTTTTTGGAAAGTATTTTCAAATACGCAGCCGCTCAAATTTTCAAAGAATACTCTTTGACTGGAATGACACTATTATAACTACGTATATTATATGAAGTCAAGAGAACATATAATACGTTTTTTACAATATAACTTACTAGCTTTTGCCTGCGACTTCTTCCGGGCCCCTTTTTTTAAGATGCAAAAACATTTATTCAATCTTTATTGATATATTTTTGTCAGATGTTTAATTTTTATTCTTATATGACCCCTTTTTTGATTCTTGTACTTTTTTCTTGATGATACGTACGATAATTTCTTTTCTATCCCTTACAACGTGTACGCAAAATTTCATGATGTTCAGTTTAATAGTTAAGGCGTAAAAGCTTAACAAACACACTTTCTTTCGCATTTATAATACATATTAGAATAGTTAAGATAGGCTGATTGGCTAATGCACCAACATTTTTGTCTTAATACCGCATTGAGGTTACTATATCGGCGGTCACGTATAACCAACATGTTGCGTACGTGACTTGGTTTTGCCCTTTTACGTTAATAATATTAACGTCACGTGACACGACGAAAAACGGAATTCGCAAGCGGTCCATATAAATAATTCGTCACTAACTACTCGTCTCTTTCTTACAATAATTCAGTATGTACAAGTATGTATAAATATAAGAAGTATGGACGTCCTAAAAGGTCTCAGCAACGTAATAAATATTCTTAAAACCAACTGTGTATACGAACCAATAAAACTATGTATAAGCTGTTATTTGAGTTGTTATGGTGTTAAGATACAACTGTATCTTGATATATTTTGATGCCATATTTTCATATTTTGATGCCGTTTTCACCATCACCATTTTTCACGGAAGTTTTGAACATATACTACCTGATGTCCGCAACTTCGTGCGTGTTGAAAAAGAAAATATATGAGTACGAGTAATAACGCCTAAAATCGTTATCGCTGTGACGACGGTGGCGTCGCCACGTGACAGTGACGCCCAATTCTTTATATTTTTAGACGATCATTCGGGAACAGTACTTTTTTTCTGGATGAAAATATGTCCTTTCTTATAGGGATATAACAACGTGTATGCAAAATTTCATGATGATCGGTTGAGTAGTTAAGGCGTGAAAAGGTAGCAGAAAGGCAGACAGACAGAGTTACTTTCGCATCTATAATATTAGTAAGGATGTATATATTAAAACCTAAATTAAGTTTTTATATAAGTCTGTCCGCGTTTGTCTGTTTCTCCACTAACTACTTATAAACCACCAAACGGGTTTGGATACGGTTTTCGCTAATAGGAATAGAGATAACGAGGTTTATGTATATAAAAAATACTAATGGAGAGGCCGGGAGCGAATCGTTAGTTTGGGATAATCCTAACTATAATAATTATAAGTTTTGGTCACTTATAATGTAGATAAAGTCATATTATATAAACATATGCAGCTACAATTATCAATTATGACGTGTAATGTATATTTGATATGATAAGTCATGTTAAGATAAGACCTAAGCTTGTAAAGGTCGAGTGAAACAATCCGCAATCAGAGCTTAATGAGCAACATGTACGCGGCTGCATTCATTATGCAAATGATTCATAGGTAATGCACTGCAAATTGAAATGGTAATGAGCAATAATGTGTTCGGGACCAACAAGTCGTAATAGTGTCGTTTCGCAACAAGTGTGTCCAACAAAAATTACTTTCTTGTACCGAAACCGTGTATTTTTGTAATGAAAACTTCTTTAGGCGCGTTGAGAGCTTTTTGTATGGGGTAAAAGCGCTGAACTCCCGTGACCCTCACGCTTTGGTATAAATATATAGATGTGTTTGTATTTAGGTGATAGGCTAAATTATGCTAGCTCTGGAAAAAATAACAAAAAAATTCAGGTTAAGAAATAATAAAGAAATAAAAAGTTGTACGACTGAAAGTTTTTTTTATTTTTGATCTTCTTGGAGCCACCGGCCCAGGAAGACCTCATGCCAAAAGCTGCAGTTCTTAGGTGAGTGTATCAAATGAGGAGGCTGTCTGTCGTCCTTGTCCTTAAAAAAATCAGTGCCTAAATATATTCAAAAGTAAATTATTAAATTTTAACTAAATTTAAATTAAATAATTTATAAATATAACATGAATATTTTATATTGAGACGATTTTTTGACGTTTTATATTAGGTATTAATATGTAAACTATAAAGTTCAATTTATATATCACACAATGTTAGATATTGGCTTTGAACTTGTCTCTTATCTGTAACCACTTATAACTTACGAGTATAATGAACGCGCGCTTAGATTAAACTTTAGCACAAAAGCATATTATTAAAACATAGTGCCAACACTCACTGGAGTTTCTATTAGCAAAAGGAATTTTAGTAACATAATCAGTGAGCTTTTTTCGATTGGGTCCTTCAAAAATATCTTATTCTTATTATGAAATAATAATAAACAAATAAAAACAACTTATTTAATTAAAGAAACTGACTATATTGTAGCCATTAATTCGTGGACTAACACGAGTACATCCTAATTCTTCCCATTAGTTACCAAAGTAATTTAAGTCGGCAACGAAATTAAAATCACCAAAGTCTCACATTTATTATTTTAATGGTGGACATTTTTTTATTTTAATTTGAATGGAGAAAGTGGCGCCTTCATTTTGGATTGTTTTATTGTATATATACACATACATATTGTAAGTTTTTGTTAATATAGATATTACTATAAACATGATAAACGAAAGACTGTCCGTTACTCTCTGTTTCTCCAATATATTCTTCTGAAAAACCCTACAGTTTTTGATACGGTTTTTACTATTGGAAAAATCGCTAAACAAGAAGGTTTGTGTAATAATTTTCAGAAATAAAATGCTACCGTGCGAAGCTGGGTGTTGAGTTCCACCTTTAGTGCACTCAATAAAATTGTAAACATATTTTTGTTAATAATTATGTTTTTATATAACGTATATGATGCGGTTTGTTAAATAATGTCACTGAGGTGATACAAAAAAAACCATAAAAGTTACAAAAATTTTAAACATTTAAAGTATTTAAGTTTAATTTTAATTAATTTAATTTAGGATTAAAAAATCACCTAAAGTAATGAAACAGAACAAAAAAAAATAATAAGAACTCTTTTTTTGGATTTTAATCGCGCATATACCTAGAAATATTCAATATTAAAACCGTTAAATATTTATAATATAGTTAAGAAAAAATTATAATTTTAGTATAATACGTAGAGCGACGCGGTCGTCACGGCGACGCATGATGACCGACTGTGCTTCTGTCGGGGGTAACACCGTCTCCCCCTCATTTTGGCTTTTTGAGGGGGAAACGAGTTAAATAGATGAATACATAATAATAATAATACGTTATGATACATTGAAAAAAGTTTGTTATTTTTTTATATTTATGCAAATAATAGATTCAAAAAAAGCATTTGGACTTTTTTTATTATTAATTATTGTTCCTTAACCTTAACGCATAATGAATATCAATCTTTAAGAAATACATTAAAACTTACTCAGACAGCATTTTCGCCAAGTTCAATAAGGACCATCGTCTGTTTTACAATATGGATAATTTGTGTTGTATTTCACATTTGCTGTCTTATATTTTGGCATTCGCAGGAGATTAGAAAGTGGCACGAGGCCAAGCTACTATCAGACTTTCAGCATCCGTACTGCATCCGAATACTGATTTACAGAATCTCCGTCGGTAACACTGAAAAATTATAGCGTCAGCAGAAACTGAAATTAGGCTTGACAACTCAACATTTTACCGAAAGCAAGGGCTTTTTGTTTTTTTTTATTCATATATACTTATGTCCATTTTTAAGTATATCCTATCCTATATTTAAATTGTAGGGTGTACACTTGTTAGATTTTATCACATTTAATTTTAAAAAATGTGTCTGTCATGCCCGGCTGCCCACGACTTCGAATAGATGCTTTTTTTTGCAAATATCAAATTCGGAAAATTTCGATATCGTTGTACATTCCTAAAAATATTATTAAGTATGCAATTTTCTTCTGCAAATTATATACACAAAATTTATAATATTGTCGTTAAGATTATTCCATACTAGCGACCCGTTCTCATCCGTAGACTTCTAAGTATATAAGTTCTATAAACATTATATAAACGATTTAAAGTCAAAAGACAATAAAACAAAAATTTGGTGCTGTGTTTGAAATCTTTAAAAACCTTTAACACCTTTTATATATTATACATACATACATTCATATGCGATAGTTTCACTGTGCATATGATTCATTATTCTTTGCGCGTCACAATTCCCGCTGGGCACAGACAGACGTTGACATTTCAACGCCTGTCCGAATGTCAGCTTTCAACGACCCGACGACGAGACGACACACACACGGGAAATTAGTAGCATATTCAAAAAGAATATTCAGGTAAATCAGAGTATGAATTGAAGTTATTCTTTAGGTAAAAGAAGTTTTAAAATTAGTAATGTGATTTTTGGGTTTATCTATTACATACAAACATATAAAAATTCAAATCTGTTTTATCTTTATCAGTTTCCTGTCAGGAAGATTCCAAACTTGGTGTGTTTTGAAATTGTTTTTATTTTTTTATGAAAAACTGATTGAATGATTTTGGAATAAGTTCATGCATCCCTTTCATTTGATACCCCACTCGATAGGTTTCTGAAGAATTTTTTTCATACAAAAAATACCTTTAGATAACGTCATTTCTGGAAAATGTATCATGTATCCACATGGTGGCGAATATCCCCTCTAAAATACTTAAAAGACTCCTACTAAACTTTCCTGAAAAAAATTTCTCCATACTTCCCCACAGGACTACAGCCAGGTTCTTTAAGTAACATGGTTTCAAAATAATCTAAATGTGGTGCAAAAGTAAATATTTGTTTTTATTTATTTTTTTAATATAATATAAGTAAATAGGCCAATGAGGCCCATGTTCTAGTCGTTTAGTTTAATGTATTATTCCCTGGTACATCGCTGAACCGAACTTATCACTACCAGTGGGGATACTTAGTAGGGGCAGGTGAAACGGGTGATCGAACGCCTCGATTATATTTCTATAATATTTTTCGTATTAGAGTAATATATTCGGTATACAAATAATAAAGACATAAAGCGGAAATCCTAAGCCTGCTAAGGATTTTATTTTATTAAACCAAAAACACTTTAAGCACACAAATACAGATGATTCCCAAAACAAAATCGTTTGTGTATGTGACATTCGAAATCCTATAAGCCGAAATCACTCGGGGTTCAGCACCTATTGACATTTACTTTATAGCTTTGATCCGACCCTGTACGCACGTGACAAAAAAAAAACCGGTAAATGCGGGTATACGGCCTTTATAATACGGCACTGTTTGACCAGCAATAACCGTTACTTACGCCTGAAAGTAAGTACACATGCTGTTGAAAATTCTGTATGCCAAACATTTATTGTTGTTGGTACCAAATAAAGTTCCAAATTTCCTTATCGACGCACAATGTCACTTTAATCCGAGCACCGCTATTGCCTATTGCCTATGTTTGCTCTATTGCCTACGCCAATTAGAGCAAACATATATTTAAAAAAACTCTAGGTACTTTATAGTGAAAGTTTCAAAGTGACTCATTTAATTAATTATTTAATTTTTAGTTTAATTTAATTTCTAAAGACATACACATATCAAGTTCTTCTAGATAATATTCATTTCTAGCAAACTTTTCATATTTTGAAATTATAAGGGAACTTTTTACTCATGTGCAATATCTTCTTTAGCTGACTTTAAGACGTTTTTTAAAAGCCTCAATACGATTGTGACGCTTTAATAAATCAAATGAAACAGCTTGGTCAAGCAATTTTTACTCGCCATTTACTTCGTTAAGCAATCACTAAACCGAAATCATTTAGATTAATCATCGTGTAAGTTAGATTAATGATACCTTCTGATATTAATGGTGGTGTTCCAATTTGTTCGATGGCAGGGTTTTGTCTTACATCATAAAAGCGTGCGTGAGTTTTAAATACATACATAAAAATGTTGTATTGGTTTGTGTATTACTCAAAAACTCGAAAACTAGCCGACGGATTAACTAGAAATTTTTACAAAATATGCAATTCGCTTCAAGGATTGATCATATCTCGCGTAATAATATAATCTCGATCGCAAGAAGAATCGCTTTTTTACGGCGCCATCTGCCGAAAGCGAGGAGAACTAACTCGCCAATGAGAACCGCTGTCATATTAAAATTTAAAGTGAAAGTTAGCCGTTGTTATGGCAACCAAGTTAATATAAATCTCAGCCACAGCGAAGCGTGGTCGGGTTCAGCTAGTTACATATAAATTTAAATTAATTTAATTAATTTCAAGTTTTAAGTTTTCGCTTATAGTTATGTTTATATTGAGAATGCGAAGGTTCGATAAAGTTAAGTTTGATTTATATTGAAAAAGAAAAAGAAAAATGGTCTATAAAAATGTTAATCACCTCATATCATAACTTTACGGTACTGGAATATTCATAACCACGCTCTCTGCATTTATTTTTGTAGGTCTCAGAACATTATATAGCGATAAATTATAGCGCTCACAGAGAATTTTGGAATTAATACCTACTCGTATATTCTTTTTATAGGGATTGATTCCATTCTTCTAGTTCGCTTTGTACCATATTCGCTATTCATTAACTTAGCTATTAGTCATCTCTAACGTACATCGGCAACCAAGCTGACGGTCCACTCGATGGTACTCGTAGGTAGCTATCTAAATATAACACAAGGGACAAAAGTTAGACAATAGATAATAGTGTAAAAATAATTATTTAGCTTAGAAACAATTATTTTATTTATATATCTATATTGAAAAAAGTTTGTCATTAACCTTAATTTGATTGTAAGAGCATTGACGAGTCCGTCACTAAGTTACATTGTCCTAGAAAAATGCGAAATAGAATAAAAATTATCGATCTCGACTTCAGTAGAATTTATAGTAGTCATGAACTGGCCCAGTTTCGGCATGCTCGTAAATCCAGGTGTTTACGAGGCAACGTATGGTGAATTAGATCAACGATCACCTATAAAACCAAGGAAAATAGAGAAAAGAAACGTTCAATAACATTTATTACACTTTATGTATTAAGTCTCACTTCGGTAACAAGGATATTTTAAATTAAATTTTTAAAGTGAAAACCTCGTTGGATACTTTTGATATGGCGAAAAAACACTGAACTCGCGGGAAAGAAACCTTTTGGTTAAGAAATTTGAAAATGAAATCGACACCCACATTTTTAATTTTTTATTTATTTGATTGATTGATATTGGTTAATTAACTATAATCTTGATTGAGGTCATAAATTAAATAATTGATTTTATAAGTTTAGTATTATATAAAAAAAATAAGTTTAATTGAGTCATAGTGTAAGTCATATCATTTAACCAATACTGACACTTCTTCTTTTAAAAAAAGCACTATACCCCCGTGGGAAGTTATTAAAAAAATTTGACCATTTAATCAAGGTTTCAAAATGGTATAACACATGCTACTAATCTTTCTAATTTTGGAAGTGAGAACTTCTTTAGGCACGTTGGGCACTTTTGGTACGAGATCGCGGTATACTCATATAAGTATATATATGTATTTGTGATGCAAGTTTTTCTTTGATGTGCAGTCCTACTACTGGCGGTTTTTTTTGTTCCTTTGGCCGCACGTGCAAAAACTAATTAACGTCAGAGCAGTCAGCAACGAAAGAATGAACTGTTTTAAATACGTCAGCGTTTTGAATTATGTAAAACCAACGACCTGCTCCAGCTTCGCACGAGTGCGAATACGACAGTACAATGGATACTCATCGAAATACAATAGCACGTGAACTTTTATTTCACGGTGGTATTCTTTAAGGGTTGGTTAGTGCCGCCAGACGGACTGCCCGGTTTTTGACTGTGGAACGCAGTGTACCCTACCTACTAAATATACAAATCTTAAACTGATTCAATGTAGCTCTTTGTGCTTCTCCGCTAAATTCTTCCTAATCTCCCAATGAAGTTTGTTATTGTTTTCACTTATGGAAAAAGTGTTAATCGTATAAGTTTGTATAACATATAATTTGCAGAAAAAAATTGCATCCATGTTCGGAGGCGAGTCGCTAATCGCTTACTAAATATTAACAAAATAGCTTCAAACGCTTGTCCGTTTATCTGCTTTTTTTCTTCTTAATTATGCGCTTCTCAAACATTTTATGGGGATAGATGAATGGATTAAAGTTAAATTAAGGATGGTATACTTACTGTTATATTTATTATCATCTAAATAATGAAATTCACTTGTCCCCATAGATTGCATAGTTTCCAAACAAAAAACAAATAGAATATTAACGCAAGTGCATTTTCCGTGACATGATGCTCCGTAAGTTTCCTCCACGCTACAATGCAGAAAACTTCCCGTTAAACATTCAATATGCATCGCCACGGCAATGTACTGAGGAAAGTAAAATAGTTGGTGTATACAAGAACGTTTCGTTTTATTCCAGAAGCGTCCAATGCATCGGTCTGGCCAGTGCTTGATTTTGTTTGTATAACGACTCTAATAATAGATTTTTGTATTGGAATTGTTTTTATATTATCAATAGTCGCCGATTACCCCAACAGCTTTTATTCTATTTTTATTATTTTACTTTAACTAAATGAACACAACGTAGGTATTGTTTTAATTACTTCGATGATATACTCTAAAGTGAAGAACCTATCATCTGCATATTCTAACTTAGCAAATATTGCACGAATATTAAAAATACCAGTGTCAAATAAATATAGTGAATTTAAAGCAACAAGTGTCCTTTGTAAAACGTACAAGTATTTTTCCTATTCATAGCTCAGAGCAATAAATAAAAGCAACGGAGAACGGAGAGAAACAACTTATATGAAAACGACGCCAACACTCGCTGCACGCTCTCTGAACTGCACAACTTTTCCCATCAACCATAATGTGTGCGTTACACAAAGTCTAATCATACAAAAGTCACAGTAAACTTTAGTACATAGAATAGATTGTTTAATCGTATTATATTAAATTACTTTTAGTGGTAACAGTTTTTTTTGTATAGTATAGTGACGAGGAACACTGCGATTGTAACGACTGATTAGCGATCATTAATATCATTGATTATGTATTGTAACTTTGGATTTCTATATCTCTGAGTATAAGCACTTTGGAGCATTATGATTAGATTAAGGTAACTGCGTATACTCTATAGAATCATCGTTTAAATTTATACATTTATTAGTATTTATTATTAATGGAACGACCTATCAATGTAAAGAAGTTTATGAGTGCAATCGCTTTCCACTTTCACGCACGCCACAATTATCGTGTCTTGTGATGGAATAGTCCTAACGCAGATAGATTGGATACAGTGTCAAGGGTTTGAGTCACAGTGCACGCGATCGCGTGACACGCAGGAGGAAGCCGCGCAAACAATCGCTTTTATCCAACCTTACTCTTCCTTCTACCACCACTCACTCCGAAAGGAGATATTAAAGTAATTTCCTGAAAGATAAAACGATGTCTTTACCGAAAGCCTTGCTGAGCCTCACCTTACCAAAATCCTGAAGGGCATTAATAAATTAACTACGACTGATGTTGCATTTTATCGTGCAACATCATCATAAGAAAAAAAAAATTGTACCAAATGGTGTTTAGATTTTTATAGTTCATATATTATTATTTTTTTCAAGATTTTTGGTCGACCCAAAAACGAAGAGTAGGCTTAAGAGAGTACCTATATTTGACGGCACTAAGCGCCTTTAAAAAAACCTTGTTAACTTATTAATAAGATTACGCTTTGCGTTATTTCATCTAAATTTAGTCTGACTGGGTAATAAATTTACTATATTGACACTTGATTAACGAGAGCCGTGACAAAGCGAATTACGTTATAATTAAATGAAATTACATGAAGCGACAAAGTTGCCGGCGTGTCAGGTCGCGGGTAGCGTCAACGATCTTATCAAAATATTAACACGCGATGTCAACTTTGTAGTCATCATATTAAAACTGAACGCTGGTAAGTTGTACCTTACGAGTACTCAGTAATAAAGATCGGTTAAGACGTCATTAGATACCTCTATTCGCTAAATTTCATCAATCAATTCTTCAATACTAACTATATTATAAATCTAAATGTGAGTTTATTTGTTTGTTACGCTTTTACGCAACTACTCGTACACGTTGTAAGGGATATCTACAGAAAAAGACATAGGGTGCCTTTCATCCATGAAAAGCTAATGTTCCCGAGGGATCATATAAAAATAAAAATAAAGAAATCAACGCCTGAAAACACTTTTCATATTTATTTAATTAATGTTCTTCAATCAATCTAGGACTCAAATTACCAAAAAGTTACTATTATTTGAAGAATCAATTTGAGATTTGTATGTCTAAATCATCGTATATTATTTTGGGTTGTATTCATATAGTCTAACTGATATTGTTAACAAAATGTCTAAAATAAAAAATGTCATTGTAGACTGAATGTCTGAAATTAAAATTTTTGACGTCATTGTTGCATGTATCAAGCAAAAGGTTTGGTTTGATATTTCTTTTTCTGGATAAAGCTACGGATATTTATAGTCAATGACGTCATCGGCTACGCCGTAGACACCTACGATTAGGAGGGTCTACGCGGCCGTTACGACTCTACGACCCCACAAAACAATATCCGTAAATAACAAACTTTGAATAAACAATGCAATAAATTCGTTGGGAATATCGACTAATAGTTCTCAGTTAGACGAAAATTAATACTTTGACTGGGCAAGAAAGACAGGTCCGCCTCGAAAGCCATCTGCTGCATATAATACGAAGTGAAAATTCCCATATACAAGTACCAATTGTGATTTTTCACTTTTTCGACTGTTCCTTTGGGTTTTGCTAATTTAGTTTTTCCAAACTATCCCAAATGAAATAACAAAAATAAATGCCATTTTAATTAAAGCCATTTTTAAGTTTTTAGAGACTAAGTAATTAATGCACAGCAAATTATTTTTATATATACCTTAGAATAAAAGTCAACAGTTTATCCTCTTTTTATTTTTCATTAAGATAGTTGAATTTTTCATTAAACCTCTGCAGTTTCATTCAATATAATCACCGAAACGGTTAGGCTCAATGCAACAAAACTGAAAAAAAAAAACATTTCATTACTTAAATTTCTGAAATAGTTTTGTACGTGTCGGTGTTGGAATTTAGTCTACTTTTTTCTCCGAAACCAACACCGGTTTAAACTGAACACTCTCTGAAAGTATACTACTTTAACATTTTTTTATTCTACCCAAGACTTTTTAAATTGTCATACTTTTTTATTTATTTTTACCAATACCAATAAATTTGAACATATTTAGTTAAAAAGTTATTAAATACTTATTTAGTAATTTTACTCATTTTATTTACGCTATAAGGAAATTCCTGGAGCAAAGTAAAAATTCTTTAATATTTCTTACAAAAGAATAGCAAATTCTTAGATCGTGAAAGGAAATAACGAAATGAAAGCATACCTATCTGTTATCTTTGCTTTTATTAAATTGCGTTTTTCTTTTTTTTTCCTCAAATTAACGAATATTTAGAATTAATAATTTAATTTGATATGTATATTTTTAATTTTATAGTATCATGAAAAAGTTGAAAGTATCCTTATATGGTCGGCAGCGCACTTGCAGCACCTATAGCGTTGCTTGTGTTATAGGCGACGGTAGCCACCTACCATCAAGTGAACCGTCAGCCTGTCTGTAGGCCTTAACATTAAAATAAGAAATTCCCTTTCAGTGTTCATTTTTCTATTTTCTGAATGTATAACAGTGTGAATAAAAGTAAAATAAAAACGAAACTCAAGAAGTGATTCGTTTGAAATAGATATATGGATTTCATTCATTGAATTAATTCACATTTGATGACGACGTGTTACAACTAGATACTAGTTATTACTACTACTAGTACCTACTAGTACAACTAGTTACATACTAGTTCGACCATAATCATATTGAAGGTGTGAATTTTTTTTGTTTATTGATTGCTCGAAAATAGCAACTAAACAAAAAGATATGTAAAAAAGCAGAGTTTTTATCTTTACTAATTTTTATATAAATTTGATCAGTCCATATTTTTATTTTAAATTTAGGCTTAAATTAACTCTTAATTTAAGCCAAGACAAGGTAAAATTTAAAATTCAATTGACTCTATTGTGTAAGAAATAAAATGTAAAAATAAAATGTTCAATTGAAACACAGTTGGCGGTTTTGTTCAACTAGCGTACAAAGACTCGTACTAAATTGATTGATAGTGAATCACAGCGAGCGGGATTCCGCCTACATTATACCCCAGTATCTGTCCTCTAGGACTATTATCCTTCATTATCTGTCGCCAAAGGACGCCACTTCATAATACACAATAAATTACCTTCAGATAACATTCAATGGATAGTTGGGGGATCACAATTTCTCATAAGGTATGATCCTTTTTTGTAAAGGCGGTAATAATAGTTATTAACACAAAAATTGATTCATTGATATTTTAACTTTTTTTTTTTACTAGCTTTTTGTTTATTAATCCATATAAATTGATATTTATTATTGACTAGCGACCCGCCCCCGGTTTCGCACGGATTTATTTTTTAGCAAAATTATATTATACGCAAATCTGCCTCGTTTATCGGTCTTGCCATTAATGAAAACCGAATCATACTCCGTTGGGTATTTTATCGGTGAAACTAACTAGCTAAGATACTAACTAAACCCAGCTACGCTTCGCTGTGGCTCGTTTTTTTTTTCCTTATCAATAAAAAGTATACCTATAGAAACACTTGTGTTCAAATGAAAATTTTCTAAAAAGTTAATTCATCGGCTTGTGACATTAACTTACGGAAGCTAAATTTTTTTTAATATATTAATACACTATAATATATATATAAAGATTAATTTGATGTTGATATAAGATTCCTTAGGGAAGGGTTCGTTTTAAGCTCATTTTATATTCAATTAGTCAATTATAGATCTCTGGTTTGATTCTAGCTGGATTACCTAGATAATTTAAAAATCGCGTATGCTTAAAATATTTTCAAAAATTGTTTGTATGAGTAAATTAGCTTTTATTTTTATAATTTTAATCTGTGATTTTGTTAGCAATACAAACACAAATTTTGTGTTTGCTGAATAAACTTTCGTGTTCAAACTTTTCGTGTTTTCGTTCAAATGTTAACGCGAGTAAAAATATAAGTCGTTAAGAAAATGTAACAGTTTGGAAAATGACGCGCCAATGTATCTTTTATCAGCCATTTCCATAATACATAAATATTTGCCACTTATGTGAGGGAAACATGAAAATGCGATAAGGAGTCGTGCGCGGGTTGTGGAACGAAGGTGCAATAGGCGGAAGGAAGCTTTCTCCACACAAATCATATCAAGTGCCCCGCACATGCCCTTTTCCCCTACTACAGGTATTTAAACACATTTGCAACTTAACCATTATTGAAAGTAGTCTACATATCTTACATAATAAGATTTATTAGACTACATAATATGTAACATCTATACTAATATTATAAAGAGAGAAGATTTGTATGTTTGTAATAAATAAACTCAAAAACTACTAGACCGATTTTAAAAATTCTTTCACCTATAGAAAGCTACATTATCAGCGAGTAATATAGGCTATATTTTATAAAGTTACGCGGGCGAAGTCGCGTACAACAGTATCTTATATTGGACCAAAATACATATTAGACGAACACACAAAAGAAATTATTTTATTTACTGCTGCTAATAATTATTAATATATAATTATAAAACTCCTTTTTAGAATTTTATATTTAAAATATAAATTAATTGGATACCTATTCATTCAGAGCAAGTGTTTTTTTTTTTTTTTTTTTTTAATTGTGAAGATGAGTTTCTCTTCGAGGCGGTCATATAATAAATAATACGTGAAACGAACCCTGTGCATCTGCGTGATGGGACGAGAGTAATGAAACGAATCGATCCTTTGGGAATTACTCCCGCAAAGTCTCAGAAAACATAGACTGTTTAACATTGTATCAACGCTATAAATAATAATCAAATTAAAATTTTATTCATTGTTAATATTTTGACATTAAGAGGAGTATGTAAATTACAAACATGAACGTTTTTGCTACCCACTTAGCTTTCGTCCCACTCATCACATTAATAAATTTATCTTAGTCATTGCTTTAGATTTCGTAAACTCGTTTTTCTTACTAAAACATATTTGACCTTTTAAATTTTAAAGCCATTAAGTAAAAGGTTTATTTACTTTTCTCATATGACTGAAGGCTCTTCCTATAAGCATCGTCTACTAAAGTGAGGATAATATACTTACCACTGTTCTGAAAGATGAGTAGTAAGAATCTTAATTTTTTTTTTTAAATAATTATATATCGTAGGAGAAAATAACCGTGTTCAGTTTCAGTTCTTACTTGTTAAAATTTCTAGTCACTACATAAAAAAATTGTTAAATGCTTTAAAGATTTTACCACCTTATTCATTTTTAAATTACCGATTAGATAATGACCAGCACGTCTCTTATAAGCTGCAAATCCCTGAGTCATGTTTTCAAATATGCGAAGTAAGTAATTCTGGTTCATTTCTTTAGATAAATTTGCTTCGTGACAATATTTCTTCTGATTCTTCGTACGTCTTTTTATTACGAATATTATGTAGATTAAAATTTTTTTGGACATCTTATATTCAAGAGAATCACAAATTGAATTTATGAAAGAGTTTGTTTCACTGCGCACATACGAGTGATTCTGTCGGAGTAAATGCGGTGCTGCATCAAAAAAGTAATTGAAAAGTAGATCTCATCTGCGGTCCGGCTGCTTTTAAAATAAACACACTGGGAAAATAAATGTGAGGCGAACTTCAAGCAAAAATTGCATTCAAACTAGAGGTTGCTCGCATCGCAATTATAATAACAACCCTCCATCGATGCATTCATATCGATATACCATCGATATACCAGCGGATTTATTGGCTCATTTCCGATGGCAATTAACTGATTTTTGAAATAACTTGTTGAAAATAGCGACCTGCCCCCGGCTTCACGTGGTTGCATATTTTATTTGCAAATTATATACACAAACTTGCCTTGTTTGTCGCTCTTTCCATTGGTTAAAACCATATCGAAATCCGTTGGGTGGTTTAGAAGCAGCTAATGGAGAGAAGACAGAGGTGAACAGCCACTTTATTTTGTAATTTGTATTGTATAGATGTATTTTCTTTATTTTCAATAGGTACAAAGAAGAAATCGTAACGTGGAAAAAAATACTACTTCCTATAGAAGCAAAACTCGCTCCGGAGATCATATCGTCTAAAAACACGGGGGTATATTATGTATTATGAACATAAAATCTAAATTTTAGTTTGATTTCAGGCTAAACGTTGTTCGGCAGCTATAGAAACAAATTTTCTCTAGATTTTCCTGCGGGAGTTATGAGATAATCTGTAGGAAAACATAAATCCCGGATATAACTCATATAACTCATAGAAGTAAGCATGGGAGGAGAGTATAAATGTTGGCCGCGTATTAGATTAGCTTCTCTGGACGTTGTCAGACGATATAGTAAAAGCACTTTGGCGTTATTTTCAGGCATAGAGAAGGCATATTTTCAGCAGTTCTGTCTGTTGTTAGTTTTGATGATGACACAAGAAAATTCAACTTTTACTGTATACTGATCAGAAATATAACGCCGGCTTTATGAAATCATTATGAACTCACACAAAGACCACGCACGCTTCCGCAATACATTAATGACACTTATTTTCAGATTTTCATTTGCTTTTTATCATTATGGTTACCGAGATTCAATTACTATGTTGTTTATGGAAGCAGAAGCTGAGTTATTTCAACGAAACGAGAAATCGTGAAATTGCAAAAATACCTATAAATAAATATTATTTAATTATCGTTTCGTGTTATTTAATTGTCAGCATTCCTGACTTTAATATTCGTCCATGAGCTGCATGAACGTAGAAGCTATAAGCATTGTGCCGTGTGAATTTTCACACCAAATAATACAAAACAATTTAAAAACCTGTACTTTTTAGGTTAAGGTTACCGTCGTCAACGCCAAAGGTGCTGTAACCATACTAGGATTAAGGTTAAGGGATTAAGAAGCGATAGGGCTATGGGCAAGGACTTACTTTGTATTGCTGTCATCATTAAAGACATAAGTTGTCAAAAGTTAACGTGATCAATTACTCGTACAATATTTCACAATAGGCGTTTGATTTGACGCGGCGTATTTATCAAGTGAATCTACCCAACAAAAGCACGGCACGACAATAATCTCTTGGCCAACATCCAAAAGGTAAAAGAAGCTGAATAAATGTCCCTACGTCCTCGCAAAATATATCGCGGGTCGAACGATGTATGTATCTGGAAGAAATAGCGGAAATAATTCACACATTTCCATTTGAAAGGATTTTGAATAAGGCAATAAATTCTCTAGAGAAATAAACATAATATTTTATAACAAGGTGAATCTGTGGCGACGCAAAAATGATTTATAACATAGAAACCAACTAGATACTAGACGTAAGAAACTTTAAACTTTTAAAAGTTGCTTTGTGACGCTAGAAGACACTAACAGTACAAGAGAAACCATTATACAAACCTTAATACTTAATCGTAATCATTTCGCTGGTATAAAGTTTATAATATCACAATTATAAAGTTTTATTAATATACTTTGGTATTCGTCTTTACAAACATAAATATAATTTTATAGTAATAAAATGTTTCATTTGATATGTTATTCTATTATGTATTTTGTTTCATGTATGTTTGTTTTTTTTTAATAAAGAACAGAGTGTCTGCAACGAATACGCCCAAAGTAGTCAGTTCGTTGTATACAGATACTAACTCGCACATTGACGGTGTAATCAGACTACCAACTGCTATTTTTCTTCATATTATATATGCCAATCGTAAATTTAATAGGTTTCAGACACATTTTTAAAAGTCAATTCAGGACTTCGAAAAAAAAATAGGCAAGATGATGACGATCCTGAAATAACTACGAAATAAATTTAGGATATCATTCCTTTTGTCATTTTTAAAATTAAATATGTAACAATATTAAATGTAAGTTATACAGGTTAGTTATATTAACTCATTTATCACAAAATATATATAAATATATAGATAAACAACTACTTTTTTTTAAATATAAAAGCATATTCTGGTATTAATTCTGTAACTTGTCAGAGAATAAAGTCTTATTTTTATTTATTTTATTTTTATTTGCAAATATTCATTTTCAACTACAAATAATAGCATAATAGGATGATATAGCATGATGATATAATATAGGTACTCAATATAACTGCTAGTGCCGGCATGTGTATTGTACTGAAGCCAGTTGTGAATTGATTTTCTCCTGACGTTAGCCGGATATTGTTTTCACTGTTTACTTCTGTGTTGCATTAATAATAAACTCCTGCAATTTCTGAATGTATACAAAAGCGAAAAAACAATTAGATAGAAAATTAAATATTAATACGAATAATAATGATTCCTCTTGTAAAAAAAAAAAGAAAAAAAAGCTTCAGCCTACGTAAGCAAGCAAAACTTAATTAGATTTTATTATATAATTATATAAAACTTCTGTGAAACATTATCTAACTGATGGTAAAAACCGCATCAAAATCCGTTGCATTTAGCGGCCACACAGACAGACGCGTAAAGCAACTTACACTATGTAGATTTCTCCTTTTGTACCTTGTATTTAATTTTTATTTATTTTATTTGTTAACTAGCTGTTGCACGCGACTTCCCCCGCGTAACTTATAAAATATACGCTATGTTACTCGCTGATAATGTAGCTTTCATAGGTGAAAGAATTTTCAAAATCGGTCCAGCATTTACAAACATACAAATCTTCTCTCTTTATAATAATAGTATATAATATAGATTACTTGTACTTTTATTCAACATTATGCTTAAAAGCAGTGAATGAAATGAGCTATTTGTCCTGCATGTAACTGAATAAATAAATAAAAGTAATTCATTCAAAAAAAACTTTTAACTGAACATTTTAACACAACTAGGTCCCCAATACTGAGTTAAAGTTACAAGCAGTAAACCGCACCACTGGAATTGATACTGAAAAGACTGCTACAAATTGAACTCCGCTCAAATCTCATATCCGATAATCGGCTCAGCCAAACGTACGTGGGACTCAATACGAGTATAGTGCTGGATATCTAGAAATTTGTCAGAATGTAGATCCATTCAAGATAAAAGTAGCCCAGAGTCCTTGCAACACATCATTGGAAAACTGAATCTAATGTAGATTGGTTTTTTAATTAACATTATGTAGTGAGATATTTTTAAACCTTTATAAATTATCATATTATTTTATTATGTCGTGTACCTACTCGTAATAAAACTCGTACAAACTCTTTCTATTTTGGACTTACAAATTTTAAAAAAAATATTATTTTCATTCATACATTAGTAGAAATTTTTAAAATTGAAAAATTCAAGATATTGTGCTCATACGGAACTTAATTATCATATATGTATAATTTGATAAATTAAACAATTGTGTTGCTTTGTAATTTTAATCAAAGCAACACAATTTATTACCTTTACATATGTATAATATATTCTTGTCCCCCGGCTTCGCATGGTAATGCAAAAAAATACATCTAATAAACCTTCCTCGCTTATCACTCTTCCCATTATTGAAAACCGTATCAGAATCCGTTGAGTGATTCAGAAGAAGTTAGTGGAGAAACAGACAAAGGCGGATAGCGACTTTATTTTATAACGAGCTGGTGCCCGCGACTTCGTCCGCGTTGAAAAAAAAATAAATTTGAGGAATAATTATTATACGATGAGATATCGCAAAAAAAAATTTAAAAAATCAGTTGCTATTTGTGCCATCTGATAGGATGGAAATAAGACTCTGCTAGTATTTAATGTCACTATTCACTGACAGGTGGCGCTAGTTGACGCAAATCGAAATTATACTAAAATTATATTATTATACGCGTGATGTTATATACTCATAGCCTAAAGCCTTCCTCGATAAATGAACTATTCAACACAAAAAGAATTTTTCAATTCGAACGAGTAGTTCCTGAGATTAAGATATATGCATATAAATTATATTTAGTGCCACAAACGAAGCTTACGTGAGCAAATCCAACATAGTATATTAATATATCTTATTTCTTAAAGTCTACTAATTTAGAAAATGTGCATTCTTTGTAAATATGTATTTAAAACAAATTATTAACATCAAGTCTGCAGACAGGCGTCTCACTGGCGGCTCACAACACATCCGGCGTTACAGCAAAAAGCAATTTCCTCTATTTGCACAAGCTTTTGTCTGTGCATAAATACCTTGACCGGTTGCCTCATACAAAGTAGTATAAAAAACTACTTTATAAGAAAACTGTGCTTAATTTTTTTTGTGAAATTTAATCAATTAAAATTTACAAAAGAATAACCTATTATATAGCTTCTAATTATTTACGCCACAAAACTCTTTCTGTACAATATAAGTACCGGTATTTAAAAAAACATGTATTTTACAATAATGAACTTGATTATTTGAATTGATTTTGAACATACTTAAACTGTTCTCTATTCAATCTGAAGTAATTCTTAAATCTATCTTAAATAACACGCGACAATACGAGTACATATACGATGCGAAATCCTTTGAAATGAAACGTGAGTTATGTTGAAAACATATGTGGAAATAAATTTAAGTAAGAAGTTTTAGAACTCTTCAAAAATCCACCGCGGGGGTAGTTATTCACTTCACAATGCAAGCGTCGTCTCACGTCGAAAACGGTACTTAATTCAAGGGTAGAGACGCCAAGACATATTTATTACCCTTTACGAGGTCACTGAGAAAGGTTGTTTTCTATGCTATATATATATAGTGTAAGGATTCTCGAGTAAAAATACACACAAAGCCATTCTGACATGAACAAGTTTATTGGAGTCATATTTCTGTTATAGGTAGATTTTAACTAGGACCTCCCCAGGCTTCGGACGGATGCAATTTTTTCTGCAAATCATATACACATACCTTCGTTGTTTATCGCTCTTTCCAACAGTGAAAACCCTACCAAAATTGCCTGGTTTAGAAAAGTTAGCGAAGAAACAGACATAAGCGGACAACGACTTTATTTTATAACTAGCTGGTGCCCGCAACTTCGTCCGCGTTGAAAAATAAAAAAAACGTAAGCAATATAACGCCTGACAGCTTTATTGCTGTTAGAATTTACTGGGCGCTAGTTTTCTTAATTTTCGATGATCCCACTACAGCACATATGCTGTTAATTCACTGTGGTATTCTGTAAGGAGGTGGTTACTGCCGCCAGACGGGTTGCACAAATGACTACAAAACGCAGTGTGCCCTGCCACTACTTTCCAAATCCAGACCAGAACCAACTTTGAAAAGTTATGTTAAGTTCTCTTATAAAAGAAGATGGATACATTCGTCAAATTGGCTAGGCTGTTTAGTTTACAACTGCGAAATGTAATACGCCTTACCTTTCTCAAATGGACCATATAATATATTATGTTGGTATTGTAAAATCTAGATATCTAGATGTACAAGTGTGAACATGCAAACACTATAGAATCCGAACAATAATAGAACAAAGTTTGAACCTTCTTAATGGAAAATAATATATAGGGTTAGACGGAGGCATGACATTTGTGCCTATTCAGTACTACACAAAGCTTGTAAGAGACTTATTCAGAGGGTGGCCCGATTATGTTTCATTCTCGATAGTGTTATTTTGATAGACACTTATTCGTGGGCGTATGATTAATGTGCCAAATTGTTTTTGTACGAAATGTATTAATAATTCTCTTGGAGACCCATTGTGAGTACGTCAGTAAGATAAGGCAACATTTAAATATTAACATATAAAAGAAAAATTGCCTTTTGTTATGATTCAATCATCAAATTTTGTATATTTCTCGTTTTTGATAGGACACTTGAGTGAACAGAGTCAGTTTTATCGTGAGATTAATTTTTATTCACTGATTTTATTTTATAAAATATTTAAAAAAACAGACTTTATTTATTTGTTCAAATAAAATAAAATAGAGGCATTAATTAAAATAAAAACTTTATTGTTATCTTGCAAATTTATGTGCAATGTGTTTTTGCAACAAAAACCACTGGATCGCACTCCGCCCCCTTTATACTTGTAATAATTTATTTATTTATTTATTTATTTATTAAGGTACACCAACAGAAGACACAACAATACAACACAATAATACAGTTTATACATTCGGTCTTGGCCTGATGTGAATTCCATTGACAGGTATACACAACATTTAACATCAATCACCGACCTTTATGATTATAGAAAATTCTTATACTAAGTTCCAAGGCAATAATCGTTATGCTCACAACACACTCGAATCATAACATACCTATAAATGATAATAATATAATAATAATATAAAATAATAATAATATAATAATAATAATAAACGTTTATCTCAGACAATTGTAAATATGTTTCTTTTTGTAGTAATAGAATATTAAGCCGAGATGAGTGGATTATTAACTGGATGAAGACATGACTCCGTCATATCCTCATTCAGTGATTAATATTAATGCGAATCATCATAAACATTTTTATATGTGTTAGGAATACAGAAAAGACGTATAAATAGACAGATAATAGGACATATAAAATTCATCCAGATAAAAAGAACTGTTCCCGAGAAATCATCTAAAACTAAAATTTCAATGCATTAATTAGTGCACACCTGCGCAACATTTCAAAGGAAAACTTTACTTTAGTTATTATTGTTCTTTATAATAATGTCTGATTAATTTTGGCACTGAATTGATTTTGACAATCAAAGTTATTGGTAAACAGGTATATACTGCCTTGTGACGTCACGTGTGATTACTCGTGGCATGCACGAATATAACTAAGGCCAACGCGTACTCATGATAAGGTAAGACACGAGGATAAGTGCGGGTGGGGTGGTCTAGAGTAGCTTAGTTTTATACCGACACGTTTCAAGCTATTTTAGTTATAATATATATAAAGACAATGGTTAGTGTTATAATATATATAAAGACAATGGTTAGTGTTATAATATATATAAAGATAATTTAAGTATGTCTACCTTCTTGTTACTTTTGGAAGATTTTTATTACTATCTGAACCCGGCGAAACTTCGTTTATTATATATATTTTTTATTTTTTTAAAATAAAAGTAGCCTACTAAGTTACTCCTAATAACATCAGCTATCTGCCAGTGAACGTCGTTTATTTTATTTATTAGTATTGATAAAGGTGCTGTCCAACACTGTCTGTTTCACAGATAACTTTTTCTATATAAACAACCCAACGGATTTTGAAACGGTTTTCACGAATTGTAAAAGCAATAAACAAGGAAAGTTTATGTAAATAATATTTAAAAAAGGATCTGTGCGAAGCCGGGAGCGGGTCGCTAGTATTACATAGTGATATGTAATCTATAAAGAATAATTTTGATCATTTTTCTCTCCAACTTACATTCTCTTGGGACTATTAGAGTTGTTTTAAAAGTTAGATTTTCCCACTAAATATAAGATAGGTAAAATGTAAAAGCCGAAACAGCCGTTGAAAGTTGTACCGATCGCGAACACCTGCCAGTAACTCAACCATTTGTTCCTGTTAACTGTTCTTTGGAAGTATTCAAATCGTGAGCCCCTCGATAATGAGACGCAATGCGGTACCGCCTAAGGACGTGGGTTGGGTGTAACGGCCCTAATACCCATCACACAAATTACCCATGACTTCACAAAAATGTTAAAGAGTCATCTACTTTTTTAGTATGTGTTGCATTTCATACAAATCTATTAAATTAATAAATAAAATAAAAATAAGAAATGGAAACAATATCAAAAAACTTTTCACCTCTCTAGCACGAAAACAGCACCAACACCAATTTTTTGGCAGAAAAATCGATTCTTGATGCGAGCATGATTCTAAATTCGAACACGCGATTTAACTCACAGGAATAAAATTTTGATTTTATTAGCCCATAGCCGACTAGATTCGGCCGACCATAGCCAACTAGAGTTGGCCCAACTGTGAAGATAGATTCACAGCCGTTCAGAAACTGGTTCAGCATTAGGTCTTGGTGTTTTTGTACTGTTTTGGTAAATATAAAAAAAAATGAGTACGTCCAGTGGTGATGGTCTAACTCCAGAAGAATTAAGAGAACAAGTTTCAAAAGCCGAACTTAGCTTTCTTCCAGAAAAGTCCCGTGAAAAATATCTTCATTCGTACGAATTATTTCATTCGTACAAACATAGAGACATTAATTACCCTTACCTAACACACAAGTAAGTAATACGACCATCACAGTTCCGAACAAAACTGTTACCTTTAATCTTACAAATTGCAATAATTTTACTTTCAATTTTTAATATTTTTGTTAATTTAGTTATAATTTATGTGAATGTTAGCTTCTTAATTGATTTTCTTACCTAAAGATAACGCTTTTCTCGCTGTTGAGGTGAAAAGTTGTATGTTTAACACGAGAGCAAATTTTTTTATGTCTCGTGCCTTTAAATCACTCACTTCGCTCAGTAGTCTATATTCTAGCACCAAAAAACAATTTTGCTCTCTAGTTGAACAAATAACTATTTAACTTTATTATTTATTTAAAAAACTGAAAAGCAAAAAATAATAAACCTTCTTTATTTAACCTTAATAACTTAAGTTCTTAAACTAATGTAAGTATACCTAAGTAATTTTGAGTCGGCTCCAAACAAGCAAATTAATTAATTACGTAAAGCGTGATGCCTGGTGGCATTTTTTTTTATAATCGGTAAAATATTAAAAAACATACAATATATAAAATAAACTTTTCCCTGTGGTGCAAGTATAGCTCAAAGTGAGTGTTTTATATTCATAGCAGCGAATAACACGTACGTTCGCCAGAGGAGAGGCACCGCTCTTAATACCCATCCGATACTATCTGCCTTCATGTGAATGAACACTGAATCCTCTAATAAAATATAAATGTAATCCGGTAGACACAGTTCCTTGTTTGTTAGATTTCGTTTTAGGAGAATTTTGGCTTTGCTAAACACATTGTTAATTGTTAAATTAAGTTTTTGCTCTCCTAGTACCGGATTAGCCATATAGCAAGAGGCAGCAAATGCTACGGGCCCTGCGCCTGAGATAATTATGGTTGTCAGACTAAATCAGTTTGCAATACGAGTATAGTTCAGTATAAAGAATAGTTGAAGATAGTTGAAGATTGACTCATATATAACTAAAAAAAATACAAATGATTTCTTATTTACGTATACTTGTGCAAGCAAGAAAACAAACCACAAGAACTTTTGGCCTCTTATGACGGCGTCATAGTTAAAAAGATAAATTATACGAACGCGTCATAAATTATTATGATTGTAATCTACAATTTAACAGGGCGACAGAACGAAGTGCCTAGTAAAATAAAAGCAGTAAGTACTATGGTTATGAGATTTTGCAAAAAAAAATGGCATGGCATGACGTTTTATATGTTATAATAACTCAACTACATTTAATCAAGAATTAATCTTTTTTACCAATCACATATATCCAGGTCTTGAGTCTACAAATGTCTACAAATATAATTTTTCTGCTACTAGAGCGCACACCTTATTAGTTTAATTTAATTTGACATTTGTATATTAATTTTAATTATAATTTTACGTCATTTTAGTTTTTATATTTTATCAGTTTAAGCTTTAAAATGCATTTTTATTTAAATTGTATCCTGTGTTGTAGATATATATTTTGTTGTTATCTTTAAATGTGACATGAATGTGGCATTCAACTCGTTTGTCCTTTATTCTAAGGCGCTCTCCTATTTGGCCACGATCGCACGATGATTTCGTTTTTCGTATTTGTTTACATTTACATTGTCGACAAATTCTAAAAAAATATAGTATACGCACTCACTCGGCTTGCTCCTCGCGGCCCGCCGCCATTTTGCGTTGAGTTCAACTATCATTTTAACGAAATCATCATCGCACGATCGTGGCTCGTACGATCGTAGCCAATTAGGACGACTCCTAAGTCCCTAAGTAAATTTCCCCACTGTAATATCGAAATACTTTGACACAAGAGAAACAAGTGACATTGGAAACCGTAGCTTCGTAAAGTTGCCTCGTTAAAACTGATAAAAAGGATACTTTGGTTGTCTTGTATTCTCCACTTTGTTATTTGACCGACATTTATAAATATTGCCACATAATTAATCTGTTTTATAACCATTTTTTTTATTATGATTACATAGTTGTTTTTTTTTTTTTTAACTAAAGAACAATTTTAATAATATAAAAACTTAAAAACTAACTAATTATTTTCAAAAAATACTTATAAATAATTTAAACCTATTAAGCCTTTGGTAGACGGAAAAGTGGCCCCGTTGAATCCACATGCTTATCTTCTGGGCAAAGTAAGAGCCAGCACTCTGGTCGCCCGACGCCTCTACCAACTGTTTAGCCAGCTCCTTGTAAAGTTAATGAGCGGCTGGCCCCCACGGATCCATGGTCTCTACCGCAAGCGGCACAAACATGTAACCCCTATCTAAATTTACATATTTGCGCCGCTTGAGATTTTCGCTTTATAAGCGGCAGCACCAGCCTGTGACGTGCTTCCTAGAAGATAGAAGATGAGTGCTTTTTGAAATGAAAACGCATAACGTTCTGCTGATACAGAAAGATTAGATAGATTTAAATAAGCCCAATAATTATTTGCCCTCTTTTGAAAGATCTTTAACATATTTTTGAAAGTTACTTTTTTAACTAACCCAATTTTAACTATAAAATAAAATAAGGTTCACTGTTTTATACATGTTTTTTAAATAAATCAACGTGAATCTTTTTCGCTTCCTTCTATCGCGTTAAATTTATGTAGATTAACATAGCTAACTCGGCCCTTAGCGCACATGTGTTGCCAGTCGTTTTCGATTCGCATACTTGCCCGCACTTTGCATACAAACTTTGCCAGTCTCGTTCATCCACTTATGAGTCATATCAAAAATATTATCATGGAATCTCCAAAAATAATTCTTCCTCAAAATAAATTTTTCCATAAAACCTTTTTGAAAATAGAATTTCAAGAAATGCCTTATTTTGATAGTTCAGTGTCCTCCAATGGTCATTACGGTCTTCTGTTTAATCTTTAACTAGTAAGTCAATCCAATCACTGCTTTAAAGTATTATCATGAACTCTACAAGGACCTGGCTAAACGGTTGGTAGAGGCGTCGGGTGACCAGAATGCTGGCTCTTACTTTGCTCAAAAGATAAGCATATGCATCCAACGGGGCAATGCCGCCAGCATTCTGGCCACTTTTCCGTCTACCAAAGACTTAATAGATCTAAATTATTTATAAGTATTTTTTGAAAATAATTAGTTAGTTTTTAAGTTTTGTATAAAAAAAAAATATAATAGATAAAATAAATGTAAGTGAAATATTATCAATGCCATTCCGTAGTGTGTTACATTCGTTACACAAAATAGTTCGTAGTAGAGTAAGGGTTGAAGATGTGTTATGTCACCCGGAAATTTATTGGATATTTTGTTAAAGGGCGTTGAGTTAAACATTTTCAAGGTCGGAACGAAGATATTCAAATTTTATAAAATGTAGGTATATATACTGCTAAAACTCACTATATCATAACCTTCACTTATATCATAACAAACTTTTCCCATTTCGTTTATAAAGTTCCTCTTGGCATACATTCAACCCTATCTGTCACAAGCTCTATCTTTAGGTCGCATTATAAACACCTTTAAAATATACCTTTAAAATAACCTTTATATACCTACCTACCTTTAAGTAGTGGCTAAGCATACTACGTTTCGCAGTCATTTAGGCAGCCCGTCTGGCGGCAGTAAGAAACCCTTGTACACAACAGCACGTGTGTTTCGATGAGTGAGTAAGGGATGCCAGAGCCCCTTTCCCTATTCCTTCCCAATCACTTACCTAATATAGTCGGCACACTTGCAACACTTGTGGCGTTGCTCATGATATAATCGACGGTTGCCACCATCAAGCGGACCGTCAACCTGTCTAAAAAACCTTTTCCTAAAAAATCAATTGTTCATTAGTTTTAAATATACTATTGTGAATTTATAAACAACTAGTACTTAATGAGCTTATTACTAATTCACACCGCACACTTTGAAATCACAGATATCTTAGAAATCATTAGGATTAGGATTAAGTGTTATTATCCATTTTCCAACCGGCAGCCGGTCGAAGTGTCGAGTCTTCGGCTTCGGGGGACCGCAATTTATTACATGTTATCAGTCCTAATTGTCGAGGGAATGGAATGGGAATACGAGACGAATTCGAGCGGCGCAATTAGTATTAAGACACGCCAATTGCGAACAATTTGTCCCGTACCGCGGAACGTTAAGTTAGACATAAGTTAACAGGACTCTTGGGGGGAGAATTGAATTCGTAAGCTTCTGTGGATGCTTTTTAAATCGAAAGTTCTAGAAAGAAGAACTTGTATGCATGTATACATGTATACAACCTAATAGGACGAACGCTTAACAGCAGATAAGACAGACTTTTTTTAATTTTTATACGGGAAATGACGGGAAAATGATTGACCTCAATCTCAAGTGATGGTAAGTGAAGATGAGCGAAGATGGTGTTCGCTTGCCTGTTAATAACCTATTTACTCTGTTCTCAAAAGTGTCCAAGGTTGTATATTTCAGGGAACATTAAAGAAGGGAGAGTATTCCACTAAGTTATTCCACTAAGTTATTTCGTTGTAAAACTGGAATTAGAAATACCACAATAATTATTTCTTAATTGTTCTTATGGTAATAGTTAACAGACAGTTTGTACTGACGAATTATTCCTATACCATATTATTCCAAAAAATTCCTTGATCTTTTAGCTATCGAGTGGTGTAATTAAATTTTGGATGTAGCTGTTAGATATGTAGGTACAGCACCAAACTATACGACGATTTTGTACTGACAAATATGTTTTATCCAACTTAATAGCGCTGTAGATTTTTTATAAAACAAAATATGTAAGGGTTGCTATACATATAGTCGGGTCGGCATAGCCGAGCGGTAGAATCGAATATGTGTAGATGAACGTTCGACAATTCGCTATACTTATAGCCGTGTCGGCAAAGCCGGGCGGTAATATATAAAAATGAACATTCGGCAGAAAGGCCTCTTGGCCTACCCGCGCAGTGTATATACTAAACAAAACCCGGATGGTTTTGCCGATCGGGTAAGCCGAACGAAAGTCGAACATATGTAGAAGGTACTTCGGCTGCCTTATTATCTAACAGCAGACGACTTGCGATCGCGTGTGCTGCCATACAAAAATGTTGCACTTTAATTTTAGTTATTGTCCGTAAGAGGCCTTATCGCAAACCATACCTTTGTTACGACTTACGTGATACCAAAAACACGTTTTAGTGTGATATTGCACAAAAGAACGTTTTCGTCTGTCGCAAGTTGGTCGCAAGTCGTCTGCTGTTAGATAATAAGGCAGCGGGTAGACTTTGTTGTTCAACAAATATTGCCGAATGAAATGTGCCGACCCGATTATACGATTATGTATGTATAGCAACCCTAACACAACTTCGTAATATTTTTTGATCAGACAATGAAAATAATCTGATATTTTGTTTCGGAAGGAAGAGAATTCCTTACCTTTATTTTTGTTGTAAGACGTCCTGGTTTTCTAACAAATCCTAAACAACATTTGTTCTCAAATCCTGGAAATTCGAGCTACAGAAACGAACTTTTCAGGTTCGCCCTCAGTGTATTATATCGCAATACAGGTCTATATTTTGTAATACATACATAAATTATTTTACTTAAGTATAGAACCTATTGTTATTTACCAAATTGCTCTATGTTTATTATATAACAATTTGACAAATTAACTACACAATTTTACCATAATTTGGATTTATGACAAATAACCGAATATATTTCAAGAAAAATTAATATTTATCACAAGTTACACAATAACATTTCGTCGTTGTTAAGCCAAAATTTGCTCAAAAGTATTTTGAGATATTTTCAACAAAAGTTTTCCTGAAAAGTTTTACATGAAAGTTTATTTAAAAAAAATCATTTCGAATAATGCATTCAAAATTGAAAATGACATTATTATCATGCAGTGCGCATACATAATCCCTATATAATAAATAAATTGTACCTGTGAACAGTAATTTGTTGAATCGTAAATTTTCGTCTAGAACCCATTTCAAAAGCAAACAAATTTTTAAATCATTCACCTTTTACATTTATAGGTACCATAAAACAAGCGAATTTGAACTTTAGGTCTACACATTTGAAGTCTCTTTTTAAAAATTCGCACGATTAAAGTAAATACTCATATATTGTTGAACAACTTCAAAGGTACCCTCAGATCAAAGGCGAGATAAATTGAAATTTTTTATACCGATTTCTCTTACGAATTTACTATGGTATCCGTTGATCTACATAATCTAACCGAAATCGGCACTTCCGTGGTGTGAATCGTGACTGTAACAATGTACGTTTTTCGTGAAACTTCCTATTTCCTGAAGCGGAATCATAATGACCCATAATGGATCACTTGAAAACACTTTGTTCTTTTGAATTTAACGCTAAAGAAACTGTATGAAATACGAGTATAACCTCGAGCCTTTATTCATACAAATTCATGAGATGAAGGGACAAAACAAAATTCCTTGTTGAACTTGACTTGGCGGTATTATCAACTTCCAAAAAAAAATTGTTATGGAAACATAAGTAACTATTAATAATAGTTATGAAGTCTTTTTGGACACAATGTACGAAATGAGTAAGAATTTGTCTGAAAATTTTCAGATGAAGTTACAGAATGAAGTTTTTAATACTGTGATGCACGCCAGAGAGGAAAATTCAAACACAAATATAGTTTATAATATTTCTGGGGCAGAATCCTTTACACTACCTCCATTCGACACATCTCTCAACCATCGCATTCAGTACTTAGTCCTGATTCTCATATTTATCACGTAACTTCGCCCCCACCTCGTCCTGGAACATCGTATTCGACACATAGCTCTCTATCATCACATTCAGTACTTACTGAGTCAGATATTCTTTCGCCCCCATGTCAGCCTACACTTGACGAAAATAACACTAGCACCGAGAGTCGCGATATCAGAAATTATTTAACTGATGACGCTATTTATGAAAATTTATAGGTAGTAATTACTTGTTTGTACGAATGACCAAATATAAATGTAAGAAACAATATAAACTTAATAAATGGTAAACCAAATTTATATTAGTCTTATTTTGATTTGACACTTACCTTAAAGTTATTGCAAGTCTCTCCAGCGGGCCTATTCTCTATCTGTGGTTTTTAAAACCTATCGACTCTGTGTCGACATTAAATTGGAAATAATACTTTCTCAAAAGTAAAAACTACACATTAAGGCGACAATAACTTCATCGACATGATTGTATAACCACAGTAAAAAGACATTTGACAAGTGCTTAGTGAATACCAAAGTAGAAAATGTCGAGTCTATAACCGCATCGAGTCGATAACCACAGCAAAACCACAGATAGAGAATACGGGCCCAGAGAAGATATACTTTTGCGTAAATGCGTCTCTTGCTTCATAATGTCATCTTCAATTATAGCATTAAATTCGAAAAATTTAGTTTTATTCATCCTGTAGTAATTACAAAACTTTTCTTCATCGAGTTCAAGAACGTGATGACACAGTGGTTACCGAAGCTGAACTGTTCCAAAATATATATCTTACAGTGTGAAATCGCGGGATGTTATATATGGCTCAAGATGTAATATATATCATATTACATCCCATAGTCAAAAGCTGGCTTAAGAAAAGATTTTTGAAAATTTCAACTCCGTGCTAAGTCGGGACCGAGTTGCCTAGCATTTCATAAAATACAGAGAGAGATTAAAGTTATTGTAGAGTTCATATGTCAAGGAGTAATTCTCTAATCGGACCGCGCATAAATAAAATAATACTGTCGGGATTTAGGATCCGACTCCATTAGGTTACACTACATAATGTAGAAATACTACGTACTCTGCTTCGTACAAAGATATATTTTTATCCATCCATCTTCCCAACTTCGCGAAAATGTGCAGACGATTGCATTACGTTTCATACATATACGTGATTTGATGTATTGTTGCACCAAATGTTTACTTGGAAATATTTTCGAATATCGAAAAGACAATATACTAGCGTTCCGCCCCAGCTTCGCTTTAACAGCAATTTAAAATTATATACTACATACTTTTATCGAAGACTAATGATCAGCTCCTGGTTTCTCCCGTGGTGTTGCTTGAGTCCTTTGGCGACGGTAACCACCTACCATCAAGTGGACCGTCAGCCTGTCTGCCACCCTTTTTTAATATAAAAACTTTTCCCCAATCATGTTAGTTGAAAATAACTTTCGGAATAACTACACATAAGGTTCATTAGGAGAGCTAAATAAAATTAGCGAGCAATAAATGCTTCGTTAATATATCAAGAGAAACTTTCCATGCTTATATTAATTCAGCGTCAGAAACATCCGGTGTGGAATGAAAAATTATTTCTGCAATTATACCGTGTCTTCATTAGTTGGCAAGAACTAAGTAAAAACATAATACGAAAAATAACTTCTGTTCACTGTTTCACTGATTTATTCCGAGCTTAAATTGTACGGTTGTGAGTTTATGTAGACATGTAATCTAGATTTTATTTATCTATCTGTCTATCTATATCTAAATCTATATTTATACATATTATACTAGCTGACCCGGCAAACGTTGTTTTGCCATATAAAAAAAATTTTGGGGTGGGCCACCCTTATCACTTAGGATGAAAAATAGTTTACGACCTATTCTCAGACCTGCCGAATATACACAAAATTTTTTTGAGATAAGCATGAGATATATAATTACTACAAATATAATTGTTATGACATAATATGACCGTCAGTTGAATACAGTTTTAAATTTAAAGTCATTATGTTTGTAAACAAGAACAGCACTAAATTTCTCAACTTGAAGTAAACTCATGATGAGTGCGCCAACTATAAAAGAAGTCCTCTTGTAAGAATCTCCGGCTATTCTCCGGAGCAGACTCCGAGTATGTAAAAAGAGAAAGGAAAAAAATGCCTTTCATGACTCGTCGGATAAAATCCGGAATAAAAACAAAACATGGAACAGACTGGCTGTTGCTGTGTTTCCGTGTCAACAGAAATCCAGAAAAGGTGTAAAATTTAAGGTTATCATGGATTTTATTATTTTATTACCTACACCAGATCACAACTTAAGACTTAAGCCACTGCACATTCTATTAAGGGAGCTCTTCGAAGTTTGAAATTTATAACACGACAGCTTATTATTTATTATGAAATATTCGCTCCGCTTTATGTTCTGTAATAAGAACAATGATGCCAAGCCGAGTCAAGCTTCATTCAATAGTTCATTGTGTTCAGTGTACTCTCTCTTGTCATGTCACTGTCGATAAAGCACGAACTATGGAAGGATATTGCACTTACATCACTCGCCCACTTTCTGGAGTACCTCTCAACCACTCTAAACAGGTGTCTACCTAGAACAACTTGCCACTGTTTTTTTAATACTGTTCTAATGGTAAAAACTATTGAAAAAAAAACATTAAATTCGACCCTGAATCGAAGTTAGAAGAGATTTCTTGCAAGAAATATAGGTTACGAGTACACTAGATTTTTTTTCTCTGATACAATAAAAGAAAAATGAACTACTGTTTTCTTTTCTTGACTATATTAGACATCATTTTTTTTTTCATATTAACTAAACTACTCGTTTAGGAGATCTATGCTTTCAAAGATACGCCTCTCTTGCAGTTTAGCATGATTATTCGCCTTAATTATTCGATTCTAGATTAACAAATCATTCAGTTCCAAGAGCGTTCACTCTACATGTTTAATTAAGCTCTATTCTTGCGTTTTAAAAATCCTGCAAACATAGAGGTCCAACTATGCAGACTGAATCAGATATTTGCGAACAAACAAATGCGCTTAAGCGTTATTTGGTTGACCTATATAATTTTGAAATTTATTTCTAATAATAGTTCTCTTTGTTCCAGATTCGGAATTCGAGGAGTTGGGTGAGCAATTGCCCCGGTATAGGCCGGACTCGATCGCGGCTTTGCGGCGAGCTACACGGTTCACGGAGCCCGAATTGAAGCGCTTGTATCGAGGCTTCAAGGCGGAATGTCCTACTGGGGTAGTGAAAGAGGACACCTTCAAAGTTATATACGCTCAGTTCTTCCCACAAGGAGGTTTGTATTATTTCTGTAATACTCGTAGTTGTGCGCGCTCGTGTGCGCGCGTCAACCAAAAATTCAAAAATTACAACCTACCTAAAACTCGGCCTTATGCATAATGTTGATAAATTAAACAAAATAGTGGCAACTTATTGACCTGGTCCATGCATACGGCGTGACTGTTTGTTGCTTCTTATAAAATTTAAGTTTGTTTATAAATTTCTTATATAAATTATAATTTCGGTCACATATTTACTTTAAATTGATATCCGAACCGGTCCTAATGCTCAAAATGTTGGTTTTTTTTTCTGCCAACTATGTATATTATGTAAATTTAAGTAACCGTCTTTTTTAAACGTGGTTTCGTTAGTCCATAAGATTTTATTGAAAAATTGCGGATCTTCACGATTTTTTGCCAACACTATTCTGCAAAAAGCGATTCTAGGTCCTGCTCTTAATTAAGAGCTTTATAATCGTAATTCGTCATGACGGACACGATTTTTTTAATAGATGACAAGTGTGTATTTGATTAAACTAGAAACATATTTTTACTCTGCAAATTAGGGTGTCCCAAAAAAATAAAAGTATTTTTTTTCCAACGCATACCCTCTTATTTTGTTTCAATGATGTCAAAGGTATTATAAATAAAGTTTCACGTATTTAGAACCACGGCAACCCGTGCCGACTTGCATCGAAACATGTCGGTACTTGTTTACTAAGGCGCGCGGGAGCCAACGTATTGATGTGCTTGATGTTGCTTGTTTGTTGATTAGTAAACGCATTGTTTTCATTCTGTCAACATGTCAATGGAGTTACGCAGTTCTAAAAAGGGGATATTTTTAATAGGGGACGTAAAACATCAAATTACTGGTTCAAAACTTCCCTCTAATGGACAGGTACTGGCAGTTCTGTTCTATAATATTCGAGAAGTTAATTTAAGTGTCAATGAAAGCGCCAATCTTACTATTCGTGAGTGCATTATTTACTGGGAAAAGGCACGTATACCAACTAAGTCTTTACCAAACTGTGTTAAAAAACTAGTTAACTTGTACCAAGTTTGGAGAGATTTGCAAAAAAATGCAAATAAAACTCAAGGCGTGTTTGTGCAGCGTCGGCGAGAATTTATTTCAAACTTAAATGATTTGTTTGATCTTGCACACGCCGATGCCCTTAATTTAATGAGGATTAATGAAGATAAGATCTTCCTGCAGCGCCAGAGGGAGCCAGGTCGGCCTGGTCACTTAGCTGGAGTGGATAAAAAACTGGCCGAAAAGGAGGAAAAAGCCTACGTTAGAAACATTGACGAGCAAAAGCGACGTGATAAATATCTGTCATCCTTAACTCCTTCATCACCTTCTTATGAACCACTACAAGAAAATTCGTCTTTTGAATCTGAAATAATGGATTTGCAAGAAAACTTGCCCACCTTTACCGAGAGCACACAGTCTAACACTTCTATGAGGAAAAATTTCATAACTCCGAAATTAGTGGCAGCTTTAGATAGGTGTCAGTTAAGTATGCGAAATTCTGTATTTATTATTGAAGCAACTATTGAAGCGCTTGGACATAACACTGACGAATATCCTATAAGTAAGTCCTCAATTCAAAGAATTCGTACAGAAAAGCGAAAAGAGCGCGCAGAAGCTATAAAAGTTGATTTTCAAAACGAGGTACCGGATACTGTAACTGTCCACTGGGATGGCAAACTCTTACCAGCTTTAGATAGACGAAAATCTAAAGAAGAACGTTTACCGATAGTTATTTCGTACGATCATATAGAACAACTCATCGCTGTGCCAAAATTAGAGAACTCTTCAGGAAACGAACAGGCACAGGCAGTTTGGAACGCTATGATTGATTGGAATCTTGAAGATAAAGTGCAGATTCTCTGTTGTGATACCACTACTTCCAATACAGGTCGTATTAATGGTGCCTGTGTGCTTCTCGAACAGAAAATGAATAGAGAAATGCTCGTTTTTGCTTGCCGCCATCACGTCTGCGAGTTGGTATTAAAAGGTGTGTTTGAAGCCAAAATTAGCCAAGTCACTACGAGCCCTGACATTCCACTGTTTAAAAAGTTCCGAGAAAACTGGAAAAATGTTGATCCCGAAAGGATACAGAGTTATTCAGAAAAGCTAGCATGCCTAAATGTTTCAGAAATTAACGAACTGATAAACTTTTACCAATCTGAATTAACTAAAAAAATTGCTAGAGATGACTATCGTGAATTAATAGAGCTATCAATAATATTTCTCGGCGGAGATAGAGAGAAGAGATTTAAGATTCGGCCTCCAGGTGCCATGCACCAAGCTCGATGGATGGCGAGAGCGATTTATTCACTGAAAATAACTTTACTTAGCTCTCAATTTAAAATTTCGAACAAGGACAAGGTAGCTCTATTAGACGTGTGCCTGTTCATCGTGACATCCTACGTGAAGCCTTGGTTGCAATGCACTTTAGCGGTACAGGCACCATACCAGGATTTATGCTTTTTGAAGACCATGAAGGCTTACGAAAGTATCGACAAAAGCATCTCAAAAGCAGCTTTACAGAAGTTCTGCCAGCATTTATGGTATTTTGTAGATGAAGTATCTGTCTTGTCTATATTTGATGATAATGTAGACCAGGAAACAAAAGTAAAAATTGTTGCTAACTTAGCCAAAGAAAACTCATCAGCCTACGGTAAACGCTACATCCCATCGAAGGAAGAACTATGTGGCCCACTTTTCGGTTAGTAGAACTAGTAAAAATATTTGTTTTCTTTTATCACTTTGCTTAGATAACTTATTTCTATCTTTTTCAATTTCAGAGAAAAGCATTGATGATTTTGTGTCAATCAAAAGTAAGGCTGTATTCAATCGACTCAAAATTGATGACAGTTTCCTCAACGAGTGTCCTGCTTCATGGTCAAATAATACCTCGTTTCAACATGCTAAGAAAAAGGTGCTGGCACTGAGAGCAGTTAACGATACGGCTGAAAGAGCGGTTAAGTTAATGCAAGACTTCCATGGCTTAATTACTGTGGAAGAGGAACAAAAGCAATTTTTATTACGTTGCGTACAAGAACACAGACAGGTATATCCGGATTGCAAAAAGCAAACCTTAAAAAGAAAATTTAGTAAATAATGTTCTTTTAACGATTAATACTTAATAAATATTATATACGGGTAAAACAGTGTTTCATTTACTGAAATACGTATTAAGTTCTACAACCTCTCTATGGCTTCCATACTAACTTTTCATTTAAAGTTTGACATCAAGTCGGCACGGGTTATCATTATCCGATCGCCATAATATTTATTATTTAAGTCATTAGGGTCAAATGGAAAAAAAATAAGGGGTATGCGTAACTCCATTCGCAAAAAAAAAAATTGCCCTTATAGCCTGGGACACACTACTGCAAATATAACGTACTAATAAAAAATTAGACGCAAACAAAATAAAGGCTTAACCATCATACAGCTGTTGCCTACACGAAAATGTTAATAAAAGATACGGACCGTACTAAAAGAATAAAATGGGGACATGAAAAACGCATCACATAATCATATAATCCCATCAAGTTGAGTGCTCCCGGGTGTGGATACTGCTTTACATCGCAGAAAGGCTTATTATTGCTCAGTCGGTTTAGAAATCTGCAGAATTTACTGACTACAAACTACTTAGGTATACCTACAGTCGAGTTCATACCTAATAATTCTTCTATTTCTTTTTATTGAATAGAAACCTTATAATAAGCTGTCGTTAAGGCATCCTAATACTGTTATTGCGAGCGAATACTGTCGCAACACCGTTGAATACTTATATTATAGTCTATGCGCAACACTCGCCCAAAAATTTCCTCAGTGCCTCGAAACAAAAGTTTACAATCAATGTGTGTATATGTATAACTCATTGTATAACTACTCTCCAGCGAGAGCTGAGGTCTGTCCATGGACGTAGAATAATATAAACAGGACTGATTACTTTAAAAAAATCGCATTTACTAAAATGAACTGTATTGCCAATAGTTAAAGTATGTTTTTCATTACGCCTTATACAGAGGCTAATCCGAGCCAAGGTAAAAGTGCACTTATCTCATTATCATTATTATTAACTATATATGTAATTTAAAAAATAAAATAAAAAATGTATGTTTTAATCAGGGCCGTAAAAAGTGTATTTTTATACTACCACCTTATTTGCCTAGGTTATATTGATTACTATTAATTTTTGTCTACTTAAAATAATTGTCTTCAATTCCAGTACTGGCCTTGCAATTTTGAAAATATTTATTTCAATAATGATACCCAGGGCTTTTTTGTGGGGGCACGTGGGGGCACGTGGCGTGTTTTTCACCTAAATATAAGTTCACATTTCTTTTCCAGAGATGTTTTTAAACAAAAAAAAATTACTTCTATTTTTTCCTCAAAACACAGTTAAAGGAATGGGGAGGGGGTACAAAAAATTATGGACTTACAACTTTCGAGAATTAGCGTGCCCCCAAAAAAGAAGTGAGAAAAAAAGGCCTGATGATACCTATTTCTAATTGTCTTATATCCTAGTTTAAGATCTACAATATCTGTTTTGTGATTTAACAGAGTACTCGTACCTATAATTATAAATACTACTTAACATAAAATAAAATATAACCTTTAATATTCAAATAGTTTTATTTATCTGCTAATAAAACTCTTTTTCAATTTCGATAATTGTGATTAATAAAATGTGAATTATTATTATTTTTTACGAATATATTCAGATAATAATTTTGTTTATTGCGTCATTATTGTTGCTTGGAATAAATGACAATAATTAATTAAAGTTTTATCTATTCCAGCGAACTCCGCACAATATGCGCACTACGTGTTCAACACACTGGACCAAGACAGAAGTGGCTTGTTAAGTTTTGAGGTAAGCAAAAGGGCCTTTTAGACGATCATATCAGTTTGAAAATGAACTTTTCCAAGTTGGTTCTGATGTAGTGGTAGGGCATGCTACATTCAGCATTTCGCAGTCTTTCAAGCAGCCCGTCTGGCGGCAGTGACCAGTTTCGGTGAGTGAGTAGGAGATGCCAGAGCTAATTTCCCTTATTCCTTAATCTTACTGTGGTCTGCAACACACTTGCAGCACACGTGGCGTTGCCTGTGTTATGGGCTACGGTAGCCACCTACCATCAAGGTCCGTCAGCCTGTCCGCCAAGCTTATCGTTATGTTTATGGACAAGTAAAAAAAGGGATGTTTGTTTGGTGTTAAACAAAATGTGTTGCCGTCAGACAATCCGATGGAAAGGTATAGAGCCGTTTATTATGCCAACATTTCTGTAATGTTCCAGGAATTCGTGACCGGGCTATCGATACTATCAAGGGGAACGTTAGAAGAAAAACTGCGATGGACTTTCACATTGTACGATATAAATGGTGATGGATACATAACTAAGGAGGAAATGACTGAAATTGTGACAGCAATCTATGATCTCATGGGGAAGATTGTCGAACCAATTATTGACGATGATGTCGTCAGAGAAAAGGTGGAAAGGCTTTTTCAGGTATGTATCTTGAGAATTTACATCCAAATTTAAAGTTAAGGAAAACACATTGGACTTCGAAACTAGGATCCCATTGGAGCCAAAAGGTAAAAGAATTATCCTGGAATCCCATGGGATCCTAGACATGGGAGCCAAGTGGAGAGAGGGCGCCATTTGGGATTGTAGAGATGTTGAATACCTTATTGCCATTGCCCCCATTCCCCATATTGCCAGTAGTAAAGAGTAGATGGTATGAATTGCAGAAAATGGACATGAACCGTGACGGTGTGGTGACGCTTGAAGAGTTCTTGGAGTGCTGCGTTAGGGACGAAGGCATATCGCGGTCGATGGCAGTTTTCGACAGCAACTTCTGACGGCCTGCGGTCGGTGCCATTGGTGCTAAGGTTGCCTGCGCTTAGGGCCATTTCATGTAATTTATACTATGTATATATTCACATCATTTTCAATGTGTGCAATCATTGAGCCAAACAGTCCAACACTTCTACAACATCTAATACATCTGAGGGCAATTCGAGCCATAATGTTTTCATTTCCCATAATTATGATTGTGTAACATAATTACTGTTAAATAAAAAGTAAAAAATATTTACTGCTCAATATATTAAAAAAAAAAATTTAATTTATATTGTAACAATTCAACGCTCTCGTCTTATTTCTACATATATGTTAATACTAAAATTATACGTTTTTTTTTCATTGTCCATTAGACTGTATAACATAGTAACATAAACTGTATAAAAAAACTACTACTCCATAGACAATTATTTTCAATAGAAAATGCAATCTCAAAAGTACATTCACTATTCAATAAATATTATACATAAGTGACAGACACTGCATACTTATGCAGATCTGTTACTTTGTAACGTCATAAGTTGTTCCCATATAAATCCCATACCTAAAAACTTTTCATGTTGGCATTAAGTGTCAACACACACCTAGATGCGACGCTGAGCGCACGATTCAAGATTTCAGTGAATACGCGATGCATTACCCGACGTCGCGCTGCGTACCGCGGCGCGTACACACTGACTGAACTGCGTACCTTTTCGCGTAGTAAATGGGTTCTATAATGCATTGTTACCTTAAAACGTGCAACGGCTCCTTTCAATGTGAACTGACGCTAATTAATTATAACTTATATGATTATCAACTCACCAATATTCCAATAAACCCTAATGGTATACATGGCGCAGCGAGCGATGTGCCAATGAATCGTCTTATTCGAAGTGGCGCATTTAAATAAGGGCACTTTGGGCCTCCACAAATTGAATAACCCATTTTTAACTTTCTGTTTTTCTGAGATAAAAGCGCGGAAAAGCTTTATTTAATGTTGTAAAATGTATATGTATTACTTATTGTTTTATTTATTTATCTTGATACTATTTCATTTTTTTTTGAGATTTTAAAAAGTTTAGAAAAATTGGACATATAGATATAAAATAATATATTGATCAATTCATTTTTGATTTCTTTCCACAACCTTCGTGCCCAAGGGCCCGTTAAGTATAAATCCGGCGCTGGTTATTCGTTCATTAGAATCATAGGCATCGATGTAAAATTATCTATAAATAGGTAAGTAGGTAGGTACTCCGATTTAAACGTAACCAAAGATTATTTGAATTTATTCCTCGTATAAATAGTTGTATAGGAATTTGAACTCTAAACCATCAAAAGTGCGTTAGACTGTTGTAATAATTGTTTCATTTTCATGAACTCTTAAATGTGAAGATCCGATAAACTTTATTATTACGTAAGCATTGGTGGGGAGTTCGTAAGGCTGTTTAGGAATTTGTAAATGTGAGGAAACATGTAATATAAAAAAAATATTTATTTCCACTCTCCTTAAAAATGCATGGAACAATAAAGAATTTAGTATATTTAGAAATTATGAGCTGTTAGTATTTTAACTCTTCTAATAATGTTCTTATAGTGCTCTTGTAATACAAAGAAAATAGATTTTCAAACTTTCATACATACATTTCTGTGACTGGGGCTCTTCTGATATACTTAATAGGCATAGCTGCATTCGAATAAGCATCCAGAAGCCGCGGACATCACTTTAGCGTACCTTTGTGCGTAGTAAATTAGTTCTATATGTTCTTAAAACATAAGCGTTTCGATGTGAACTGACCTTTAAAAAATAAAGAGACCAATACAAAATAGATTCTAAATTCAAAAAGTCATTAACCCCCTAGCCCTACTTCCCGTAAAACGATAGCTAGTCCTGGGATGGCGAACCACATGAAATATTATGTGGCAACCGATCGAAACAGTTTGCATTTTCGTTCAAAACAACAAAGTTTATCCACCCAAATGTCATTAAATATTTCTTTAGAAAAAAATGGACAATGATCCATAAAGGTTAACCTTTATGGATCAATCCCTGTGCCCTGTCTATTCAATGGGAATTATTGACATGTCAATAATTTATATTGACACACCTAGAGTAACTATTCTTCTTCTAGAGCTCTTAATACTTACCGTATAACAAATTAACGAAAAGTAGTAAATTAGTACAAAAACTCTCGCTTTAATACACCTTTTCATTTTGGGTCCAAAATATGAAATATATCTAACCGCTTTTTCAACTTTGGTTTTAATATAGAAGAAGAGATTTTTCCTTATAAAATAAACATTTAAAAACTTATTGAATTGCAAGTAAGAGAATGACTTAGTTATTTGAAATAGGTAAAGCTTGTGAAAAAACTATTTAAATAGCTAGCTAGATGGAAGCAAAAAGTAAGATTAGTGACTCACTATCCGCGCATGTATCTCGTATACTCAGTCCAATGAACTCAGTATCGTTCAGTCGCTCAAAGGATATCTTGCTATGCAAGATGTATTAGGTTAATAATACGAACCAGGTTTTTGTGGAAAAATTTGGATATATTTGTCGACTCTAATATTACACGTGTTCGATATTGGAAATTTAATTGTAGAGATGAGTATTTAAGTATAACAGTTTTATGAGGAACTTTTGTCGATTACGTAATATAAGAACGTACCGTATCTTTCTTTTTGCTTCCATCTGTGAACTATGGTAATTTCCCTTTCAACCAAATAAATTTTCGAAATATCAAAAATTAGATTGCGACCTCATTTTTTCCACTCGTTTGGCCAAGCGTGGGTCATGTACTTACAGCGTTACGTCGTCACATGACTACTTACCATATAATATTGTTTGTGAAGCAGCCTTTACATTTGGCTAAATTCAGTTAACTAAATGAATTAGACTCTGAATTTAGACAAGTGTAAAGACATTCGGACTGTTAGACACACTAATTAGGCAATCAGAATCGTGACTGTCGATCTAAATCAGTTAGCATGCTGAATTTAGCCAAGTTTAAAGCGATTTAGGCAAGAAATGCGTTTAGTTGTCTGCCACTCGCAGCGGAGTGCGCACGTCCATCATTTGTCGCCGAACGCAGCGCAGTACCTACTTTCGAGCAGCGATGGCCACTAGAGAAAAAGTAGTAATTCTTTTTTTTAAATTTGTTATCTTTAAATTGTTCAGATTCCAATCTTAGAAAATTTATTACATCATCCGGTATCCGGTAAAATATTTAATATATAATTTGTTAGACACTTTTTTTCTTAAAAGCAAATATTTTTTCACCCAACACTCCCTGGGCCTTTTTTTAGTAATTAAAATCGAGCTCGACGCAACCATAGCCAAGGCGAGCTTTATCCTTTGGCACAGCCTTTGATGTTTTGATGGTCTCATGAGAGTGCTATGTACGTACGACACGCTCGGAATTCGCTGTTATACTGTGTTAGCTAGCTAATTATATCATTGTAAAGAGCAAGCTTTTTATTCGCCCACGCTCACTGTCTGAATTTAGTGAACTGAATTTAGCCAAATGTAAAGGCTGCTTAAGCTAGATACATAGCTTTATGTATTATATTTTATTATATTTTTTTATGTACTGTCAGTTGCAAATATGATTCAATGTTTATCATTCACTGTTGTAAATATTGTCATTACCTATTCTTTAAACCTTATGTGTATACTTATAAATAATAAAATTTTAGGATTAGTGAACCAAAAAAATTTCAAACTTATAGAATCCGTAAAAGAACGGAATTGAATCTTCAAAATGATTTATTCAATAAACACTTACATAGATATTTTAAAAAGTTGTCGTCTCTAGCTGTTGTATTATATTTCTTAAAATTCTTCGCTTCAATTTCTTTTCAAGTCACAAACTGCCCTTCTTTTTTAAAAAGTTCCGGCCATTTTTAATAGAATATTATAGAGTAAATAATTATTTATTTAAGATTTTATACATTAATGAAATCATGACATTTTGACATCGACTGATTATTCCTCCGCAATCTCTATTCTCTATTTTGTGGTTAATTTAATTTAAATATTTATTTGTACTAAAACATAATATCCTTAAATTCATAGTTGGGCCTAAACACTAAAATAATCTACTGGAAACTCAAATAGACACAGGTTAATATATCACTGCCGAAACATTTTTAACAAAAAAGAAGACCTAAGTATTAGTTTCTTTTTTATTTTTGGAATTAAGTCGCGACGACAATAATTTCAGTGCGCTTGCTTAGCTTAAAGAATTCGCAGAAATCAATTTCTCCTTCTATCCAAATCATCAAGCGACGTACCCACCCTTTCAGATATCGATTAGATTAGAGATTTTTTTTGTCTTCAAGCAACATTTAATAAGTAATAAAAATCTTTTTCCTTCCACAAATTTTAATTTTAATTATTCGCCAAACTTAGATTAACTTAAACTTTTTTAAAATTGGGTCACAACAAAAATATGAAAATAAAAAATATTTTACTAATTACATTGAGTTTGTACACCTATTTAATCTATTTTCTATGAAATTCTGTATCAGTCTATATGAAAAATGGAGTGTGTATAAAAAATAAATACGATTAAATGTATATTTTCATAGTTGACGTTTAATGGAACCAAGTAACTAGATGCCATAATAAAAGAGATGTTAAATAAGTGTCGTTTGAGGCCGTGCCGACTTTCAAGAGTTTAGTTGTCAGTGATTTATCTTATCATCAGATGACGCTACTGACGCACCTTATCTCCAGTGTAAAATAATATATTTACTTGATATTTCGATGTATGGAAATTGTAATAAAAGAAGGCAAATTTAACAATAAGTTCGGTGTTTCCTCTTTCTCCTGCCACTTCTAAAGGTAGATGATGACCCAACCTAAGAACTTTTTGTGGCGCATCCACACATACTTTATTGCCGTCGTGCCGCAGTTGACGAAGTTTTGTTTTGTCGTGATGAAAGTAGAAGTGGAATATGTTTAACGATTAATAATAATACAGCACCATCATCAACCTATGTCCCTCCACTGTCGGATATAGGCCTCTCACAAGGCTCAGCACTACGCACAGTCCTCTGCCCTTCGCATCCAGCCGTTTCTGCAATGCCTTTCAGACGTCTGAAAGTCCCACTCGGTGTTTTCCAATCCGTTGCCTCCATTCGAGAACATCTATCCCATAGATTATCCGCTCTGCAAGATATGTAACCGGCCCATTGCCACTTCAGGTTGCTAATTCCTTCTGCTATGTCAACAGCTTTAGTTTTTTCGGTAAATTTCAAAATGTTTGATCCTATCCACCGAAAAAAGTCCGAGCATAACTTGCTGACTTTGAACTTGTTTACTAATACTGTCGTGAAATGCCACATTTCGGCACCATAAGTAATAATGGCGCACTGATTATAGACTTTGGTCTTCAGACATTACAGCATTGGTGACGAGAACAGACTACATTATATAGCTTCTCGAATGCAGCCCAACCCACCTGTCATTCTATCATCCAATAAACACTCATTTTTTTACTTACATTTCTTCTCTATATTCTCTTTCTTCTTCTTCTTTTCATAAAAAACAAAACTACACTCAGAAGTCGATGCCGGCGGGCATGTGTGTGGATACGCCATTACTTCACTTTCTATTGTGGCATGATTTCCTGCAGTCGGTGCGGTGTCTTTATATTTTTTGTGTGTAAGTTGTCATGCCAACTAATAAATAAATAAAAAATTAATAAATGTATATTGTGATTAAAAGGTGATCATCTAAGTAGATATTAAATAACTTCTTTTTAATTGTAATTTTTTTAGATTACTTATTTTTATGTCGTAAAAATATGTATTTATTGTCGAGCTTAAATAGTTAAGAATTTTTATGTGTCTTCCTCCGAAATACGAGTAGCTGTGTTTTTTTTTCTCCATGATTAAATTACATTTTCGTAAATGTTTATCTATGTTTAATAAATGTTTAAATGATATATAGTAACCTAGTAACCTAGACGGTTACTATATATGGTAAATAACGAGATAATAGCTGATATAAAAAGGTATACCTATAATAGGAAATGTTATGTCTTATGATGAAAAACTAGATATTTATTAGATAGTTAAATTAATTCCAAAATTAACAGATATCCAAAATCCATTTAGACATCGAATATTATTCTTTGATCTTTGTTGAAGTAAAATTGCCTGGAACAGATTTTTTTAAAGATTTATAAAAACTACATTCGATGCCAAACTGATTAAATTTAAGAAAAAAATGTTACAAAAATGCCAGCTTAAGTGAAGAGGTAGGTATCATACCCCAAATTATTTACACTCTAGACTCTAGATACTCAAAATAAAAGTTGTCATTTTTTAATATTTAAATTTTAGCTTATTTTTTATTTTGTTGCGCTTTGAAATTTGTCGCATATTGCACCGCAATTTTCAAGACAAAATTCAGAGTAAAACTGTTATAAATTCGAAACAAGCTCTACCAACTGCATCTGTTGGCGTTTTTTATTATAGGCCTATTAAATAGATGAAATTAAATATCGACTACCTACCTTAAGATCCATGTTCTAGTCTAAAATCTACAGGTATTTGATTGGTGTTAGAACTTTAGGGTAGTTGCAGTTTTGTCCTTAAGGACTCTAAATGTTATAAATCAATCTGTATATGGCTTTGTTTAATTGTCTGTGTTTCCATAAAGACGTTCAATGTTTTAGCCATAATATAAAAAGAAAAAAAATGAATTACATATCAGTATTCATTCGCCTCATATCTGTCATTTATTGCGTTAACCAATATTTTGGTTGCTTTATTTTAATTATTTAATCTATCACCTAACGCACTTTCTTTTTACCATCTTCTAATCGGCCATTAGCTGATATTTATATTTTTTTACTTATTAGGTAGATGGCGCAAGTAGTACTCAAAATTCTGTAAGTGAACCTACCATTTATAATTCAATACTTAATTTATTTAAATAAATCCAAATCGCTACAATACGATCTTAAGATAAAAAAGTGTGTTGTAAAAAAAACCTAATCGAGTAGGGAAATTATTACCTAGAGTGGTCATGAGTATTTATTTAGAAATGAACATCCGTAATGTATGTAATATTAGATATTTAAAATATTGAATTGTTTATTTACAAATTGTATGTGTATTTTATAGAAAAATAAATATATTAAAAAATACCTGCATCTTCTTTTATTTAACATAAACGAGGATGAATTATTTTTTCCTTTTTTTTATGTAAATTTTTTTAATTATTTCAATGGGCATTTATTTGCTCCTACTTGGTATAAGTAAATAGTTCATCAGATTCTTTTATCACAATATTTCCCAAATAGAATCGTTCTAGAGAGAACAAAAATATATCACAATTTACTGTTATTTATAATAAGCTTTACGAGATCTGACTATAAAAAAAGTTAGAGTCAAACCAAACTCTGTTTGAAAGAGTATATTATAGGAACCTAGTTGAAACCTAGGGTAAGCCTGGATTTAAAAGACTCTGAGCTCATGCTATGATTAGTATTAATACTATGTATTTTGTGTGAAATAGTTGTAAGGAATTTTATTCATTTTATTTTGAAGATATTTTGAACTCGGGATCGTCATGGCTATTTTTTCACGTCAACCCTAGTGAAAATATACTTATGATTAAATGTTTTAAACCTATTTATTAAAAAGGATAGTTCGTTAAGTACCAAAATCTACAAATAAAACTCAAATTATTATTTTATAGAAAATATATTCAATACCAAAGTAATGTGCTTAATTATCTAATTGTAATTTTTCAATCGCACATTAAAATCATTACAAAAACTTTATCATTTTAACATCAAATTCACTTATTATCAAACTAATACTAAAAGGTTCCAATTAAGTTGTAGAATCTATAAATCTTGTGTGAAACCTGGCTGAGAGAGAATCAATGAACCAGAATTTATAGTGTATTAATACTTCTTTACAAATAGATTGTTTTGAACACATATTTGGAAGTTTTAAAAGATTTCAAAATGGAGCTAGGACAAAAAAATATTTCTTAATTCTTAAGAATTAATTTAAATTCTTAAGAAAAAGATGTCTCACCACTCATCTGCTCGTAATCAGAGGGACTGATCGCATAACATACCACAAAAAAAAAAGACGCTATTAATAAACTAAATAATCTCAAGGTAAACTTCTTTAGAGTGTTTTCATCGAAAAACTAAAACATTGAAATATTTCTGTTTCTAATGTAGTTTTTCGAGGGTTAAAGTAACGGAACCTCTCCATTACTCGTAGTTCTCCCTCACCCGGGTTTGACTTTCTTCAAATTTCTGCACAAATTGGTCACATACAACCAATGATTATTGCAAATAAAAAAAACTGGATGCCCAACGTATTAAACAAAATTTAAGAAATCAATTTAAAAAAAAACTGTTGTTTAAATCCAATTTTTAGATATTTCTATTTTGGACGTTTGTAAATAGTATATGTGCCAGTCATTGTTACATATTGTTGACATATATATGTTTGACATATATGTCATATGTCAAACATATTATTATGTTACAATTATTTACAAGCATTTTTGTAGAAAGTTTTACATGTTTTATTAATTGTTTTTTTTTTTTTTTTTTTTTCTAATAATAATTGCAATTGACAATCAAGCATGGCGGATAGTTTATTTTAAAACACAAAGTGGCTGACAATTCAGAATAGCTTCAAAAAAGATAACTATATAATTCTAATATTGCAGATTGTTACATAGTTAGGCATCCATTTTTTTTTTCTATAAAGCTCTTATATTATTTACAACAGAAATATAAGTATTTAACACTGCTATCAAGTTTATAAAAAGCGAAAAATTCAAGATGTTATTTTATAAGCGAAAAAAAATATCTGTCATAAAAATGTAGTAAAATTTTTAAAGAAACAATAAAACTAAATAGTACCTAACTAAACTCCTCAAATTCGTGACCATTCAGAATAAAATAATATTTCATGAACGGATGGGTCACGAAATTAGACGAGTTTAGCCTAAATTCACTGGTAGCCAAAATAAGTCCACTTGGCTGGGCTGTTTCCACTTCTTACCATTTCACTAAAAAAAACCTGTTTACTTACTTTTTTTTAGGAATTTACTGCTTTAAAAGCGAATTTAGGCAGACTTGATCAAATGTTAACTAAAAGACACACATTATGTACGTTTTGAATTACAAAACTTCTAAGTTTATTTATTTAAAAACTATAAATTAAGCTAAAATTACTGTTTTAGCTAAAACACTTCAAAGAATTAAAACAAATGTGAAGTGATTTAACATAAAAAAATCCTCTCAAATAAAAAAAAAATCTTAACTAGACAGTACAATAATTGTTAAAAAAAATTTTGTTTTTCTAAAAACTAAACGTTAACATTATATTGTTAAAACTATTGCACCTATAAAATTGATCCTTGTCATAAACTTAAAAGTAAATTAATATCCTTGAGCAAGCAAACTAAAAATTAGATTTGATACTATAATATGATGAATGTAGTGTACTTTGATTTTGTGTATAATTAATTGAAATTATGGTAATTGTTATTATTTTATATTATTATTTTAATGATGACGAAAAGAATGGTATCCTGAGTGTCTTAGGGGGTTTCCTCTCAGGATCGTCAACGTCTAGACTTTTTTTCCCGAAACACTGGTAAATTTAAATTTATAATGACGATCATAAAATTTATTTATGATCGTCATTATAAAATAATTGATAAATAAATATTTTGATTTATTTATAAAATGGATAGATCACTGCAAAGAGATTAAGGCGCAGATTCCTTCATGTTCGTTATAACAAACAAATTACACCTAACCAATAATAAATTAATAAAATATATATAATTTGTTTTTTTGTCAGGGAAAAGTCGAAGTTTCATTTTTTATTATAAACAATTTGGTGTCAACAACTTAGTACGCGCTGTAGTTCGTACTTCGTACTAACACACGACAATGAATAAGTACAATAGTCTTTCAATTAAAAACTATAAAGAATCATCATTAGAAGCTACAAGTACTTTTTTTGTATAGGACACACGTCGCAATTTACACAGAGGCGACATGTGTCAAATGCTTGAAAAGACTTTGCGTTTTGTAGTAATATTAATTGCATTATTTTCAATGTTAATCGTTTATAATCGGCACATCATTGTGCAAGCATCCACACAATCGTCTGTTATAGTGGTTTGTCGAACGGTAAGCGTACGGTGCCCATCGATGTACTACAACTATGGAATTCGCTTCACAAATGCCAAAGCGGCACATAAAAAGTACGCCTAAAACGGAATCATGGCGGAGTCTTGCCTTCGCGCATCATTGGTAAAAGGTAGTAACGACCAAGTTCTACTATTCATTTTAAACTCCAATGTTTTTACGTAAAGTAACATTTTCTTTAAATGACACGATGTTTGGTTGGTTTTAAATGACAGATGACACAGTTCATGCTCTACGCATTTGTCACTTTAATGTTCCATAAAGTGTGTAGTGTTTTGTATGGCGTGCGAAATCCATAGTTGTAGTACATTGATGTGCGTACCCGAAAAACCGACAGATCACGGGTTGCAGGCAATCATAGACGATGATCGGAAAGTAAAGCCGAGTATGCCCTCTACACTATCGTGCTCGCCCGTAATCGTCTGTAATCGCCGATAGTGTAGAGGAGCCATTAGACATATACGAAGCAATAGTAATTATAGATATCGAGTGACATATCATCTATATCTCTACGGTTCTAAAGAATAAGTCTCAACTACGGAGGGTAGAGATAAGGAGTACCGACTCATGACAATCAAACTGAAAAAATTGTCCTCTCTAACAATAAAATAAGGGTTCTAAAAGTGGCCATGATGGGGCTAGTGTAGCATATCTTCTATCTTTGTCTATTTATAGTGCTCAATTCCACACTAACACCATCTTAATTAATTGGTATTCTGGGATCACTTTTTAATACATAGAGTCTGTCCTTCTTACCTCTATAGTCTCAACAAAAAAAAACACTAATAGAGAGCAAATTTTTTTTTTTTAGTCTTCATTTCATTATGTAAGTACTTATTTTAATTTTTTTTTTTTAGTAAATTTGTTCGGTGGTTCTGAGGCAAGTAAAGTAAACTTTTGAGCTAATACTTAATTTTACAAACGACCCTCATACAATCTCATCAAAGTACCTAATAATTTCACTAAATAATAAAGGACTTATCTTATGTGACAATATTGTACATAATCAGTCTCTTTGTGAAATTTTGATTACAAAATTAATTAAACGACAACTACCCATAATTTTTCAATGTTATTTTGACAGATCTGTTTTTAAGATTATAAAATTCATTTAAGATTAAAGCATTCTTGATTAATTAACTATGTTTTCATACATTTCAAGACTAAAAGTAATTCTAGACCACAAAAGGTTGAGAGATTTTTTTTTTGTCTTCAGTTTTATTTCGTTTGTTAATTTTTTAACTTCAAACAGAATTAAAACTAAAATGAAGAGAATTTTAGAAAAATTTAAACTCGACAGTGGAAACGACATTTTGTCATTACATTTTATACTATTTGACATTAGATAAAAAAAAATGATATTTTGATCTTTACTCTTTATTTCACAATTGGGCTTCAATCATGAAATAAATAATTAACTTGTCAGTATGAGATTACTAAATAAATAGAAACATTGTAATCCATTTGTATATCTGGGCCAATTTTCACAAAGCTAATTTTACTCTAAATATGACTTACCAGAGAAGTAATCTAGGCTTTACTATCAAAATAAAGCCACTCATAGGGCTATTTTTCATAAATTCCTTACAAAATACACCACAGTACAAATTCGGTATGGGTCATAGATGATATTAATTTTTCTATTCAAGAATAAGTATATACCTACATATTATGTACATACTAGGTATATTCATTTTATGAACCTACAATATACAGTTTAATTAACAATTCAAACTGAAGACAGGTAAATAATGCAAATATTATCTATTATCCGCAAAACGCACACATATTAGATACACATCTGTATATATTATATTTAAAAAATAAAAACATTATTTACCAAGTGGAAACATTGCATTGTCATAAATCTATATACATAAAAGAAAGTCGTGTTAGTTACACCATTTATAACTCGAGAACGGCTGTATCTGTCTTCTCAGTGGAGGCGCGGTTACGGTCGCCAGACGGGCTGCCCAAATGACTGTCAAACGCAGTGTGCACCCTTAGGGGTTAGGAAGTAGTCTTCCCCAGTGCGTCAGCGAAATGGATTTAATTTTCATTTTTGTACATTTACTGTACTTAATTCATGTTGATAAAATTCATTTATTTTAATGAGAAATTGAATTTAAATCAGCTAATATGTTAATACAACTTTGATTGATTCTGAAGCCGGGTCAGCTAGTATTGTATAAAAATGCATTCAAGACTATGTATTCGACGAAAATCATTATTTAAATAAAAACTACAAATTTGGGAATTTCTCTTATTCCACAAAAAAGTTAATAATGAAAAAAAATCTATTCTCATTATATTATATTAATTATATCATAATTTATAAACTAATTAATATATATCTATTACACACACAATGCATTTGTAAAATTATTTCTAATTAATTAAAGAAAAGAGAATATTCAGATATATTTCAATTTACGATAGAAAAAATATGGCGGCATAAATAGACAAACGTTTACCGTAATTATGTGGCGCTGTTTTCTGAAACAAAAGAGTGATAGCATTCTAAAATTTGTATCAAGTTTTAAATTTTTTGTGGTACAATTTGAAAAAATTTTGACTCCATAGGTCGCTGGTTCAATCCGGCTCGAAGGACCATGTAACAATTTGCACTCTATGGTGGTGTTGGCTTCTACTCTAAGTTACGAGATTACGTTATATTTGAAAAATCGCCCTAGTTTATTTTGGATGAGTAGTTAGTGTTTGCCTTAACGCCCTACGCTCTGTCTCAGGGGTCTCGGGTTCTATTCCCGGCAGGGCCACTTTTGGAAATGAACTTTTCATAGTTGATTCTGGTTTTAATGTGACAAATGGTGGCAGGGCACAGTGAACCACCCCCCACCGTATCCTACTATGGTCGGCAGCGGAGTTGCAGCACATATGGCTATGGTAGACACCTACCATCAAGTAAACCGTCAACCTGTCTGTCGACCTTAACATATGAGAATATTTAATGCTATTTCAAGATACTCACATGCTTGTTAAAATAGTTTCGGTATGAAGACAGCCGGCACCCTGTTACAGTAACGCGTCCAGGCGGCTCCGTAGCGCGAACGACAGCGCGCGTCATCCCTCCGCGAGCGATGGAGCAAGAATGCCGCGTGAAGCACGATTGGCAAGATGGCGCCAATTGCGCCCCCCACCACTCCCGGCACGCTCAAAGCCAAGTGAACTAATAGGTCGCCCGAGTAATTCGGGTGACGCGCGTAACGCCACGCGTTACTCACCAGTAACTTCTTGCCGTGGAACGTCACCATTGATTCTAAATCTGAAATATAACATTTTCCCATGTACACACGCACACTTATCGCTTGTTAAACAAACTATAGAATCCTTGGTTATAGCTATAAAAAAACCAAGGAACTACAAAAAGGACAGAGGGGTCTGTCCGACCACGTCAACCATAATTGATCTTATCATGAATCGAATCTGGGACAGCACACTGTGTGTCTAAAGGATATTTTGCGGAACAATGTTACATTTTTATTTAGCATTCAGCTTAAATCTACTGATGAAACGATGATCATGGAACTAGTGGTTAACACATTCAGTCAGAAGGTGTTGTAGCCTCTACATAATTATACAGGGCCCACTTGGACAAGTTACTGGTGAAACCTATGATACTAAAATCATTTCTTAGTGTTAAAAATTACTTTGAGACTATTTGGTTCAGTTAAAAAAAGTGTTATACTTTGTCCAGAACGGAAGATGGCGAAAGATATGACTTTAGATTATTGGCACTGTGGCCTCTTAACCAAGGATAGTCATTTAACTGATATGATTAAATAAAAGAACGCATTTACAACTTACTCGATTTTATCTATTAAAACTAACACATAGTTTTGGTAATTTTTACAACTCTGAGTATCAAGTATTGGTTTTTTGAAGGCACGGTATTTATTGGTCACATTTGAATACAATTAAGAAACCTTTAATAAATTCTCAATATAAAAAAATGACAGATTTATAACAACAGTTAAGTATTAGAACCGCATTAAAAACTCAAATTTAAAATATTTAACTAAATTTTGTACCTATGCAAATGTATTTTTAAATAAAATGTTAATTTTAAAACTTGATAGTACTAGGATAACTCCTTCCCATAAGATACAATGATTGTGTGTGGTAAAACTATGTTTGTAAAAATATATATACTTATAGAAAAAATGTAAGTATATTAGAAATTTATACCTATATATATATAATAAAACCATAACCATTATTTAACAATATAGTATAGTTTTCCAAAACAAAAAAGGATCTATACAAGTAAAATTATTAAAAAAGGATGAATTGCCAAACAATATTTAGATCGTTTAAATCATCACATACATCCATACACACATACACAAACATCAAACTTATAATACCCCATTTTGTGTTAGGCGTTAAAAATAATTCAATGCTTCTTTATACAAACAAAAAGTTATATTCTATTGTTTGGCAGCTCTTCAATATTGTCACACGTTTATCTAACTTTATATATATAATTTATATCCACAAAACAATGAGAATCATCAGAACACTTACTAAGATTTATAAAAGAATTGTATTATATGGGTGTTTCTCAGCTATTTGGAAATTCGTCCATACAAGACTGTCCCCAGACAAATTTTATTAAATGTTGAGAATGTTTGTTTATAAAATGAAGGGCAATAGCAAATTAAATATATATTCTTAAAAAGCCCACGCAATTTCCTCTTGGTTTTTGAGTTATGGACGATTTTATGCGAAACCGTGAACAAAACATTTTTTTATTAAAGTAATCAAAAATCTTTATTTTTCTTTGTCATTCTTAAAATATGTATTTTTTTTAATAAATCAACAATATTAAAACTAATTTCAATTATTATAGTGACTTTTCTTAAGTCTAATAACGTTTGTGTTAAGCTTAACAAAATCAACTTCCTAGTTTAACAGTATTTTTAAGACTGGTGTTTTATCCAAGCACTGTAACCTCTTTTTATACTTTTCCATTTTCTTTTTGTATTCCTGCATCTTAAAGTCTTTTTCTTTCAGTATCTTGCTATAAAAATATAGGGACTGATAGCCAGGGGACTGTTATTTTTATTAGAATACATTTAAACATATCAAATTAACGAAACAGATGTGGCTACATACTAGATGATTCAATTATTTTAAACAAATTGTCGTTATTAAAACTCTTAAAATAGTAAAAAAAGGCTTGCCAGGGGACTGTTTCCACTAACGCCCGAGACGCGTGGTTCAACACAGATGCAGTCGTAGCATTTAAAAAATGGCGATTGCCTGCTTAGCTCCATAACCGAACGAACTTGACAACGATAGCGTTCTTTTCATGATCTAAATGTTTCGCGCCAAAACAAAATTTGACACTCAGCACGGTTTTCAAATGTTAACAGGGGACTGTTTTAATAATTTGAGGACAGAATTCGCACATAGATATTTTGATTAAATTTATATTGTAAAAATATAATTGTGATGTATAAAGATGCTTACTGTCTTTTTATGTATTTGGATATTTTTTTATTCAGTTATAAACAGCAAAAAAATAAATAGTGGTTACAAGACTTGTAATTCTGGAAAAGAGACATACAGAAAACTGTGTTTTGAGGTGTTTGCGGTTCATTTATTTAATTATAACATTATTAAATTACTAAATTACTAAATAAGCTGTGGCACGCCAAGAATACCTAATACTATGTCGTTATTGATACAAAAATCTGTGAAATATTAATATTTATTGCATAAAATTAACTTGGGACGGCGATTTTTCATTTAGTGGAGAAATGCCCATATATAATATTACATAAAGAGCCGAATACATTTATACAATATGATTTATAAGGAAAAAAATAGATACTTACGCGCCAAGCTCGGTTGTAGAGGATTCTTCCTGAATTCATACTTAATATTGTTACTAATAAGCATTATTAGAAGTCCCAGCAGATAGAGTAGCGAAGCACAGACAAGAGTGTTAGTTGAGAGCGATAACTCGGCATCAGCTACATACTTAGATATTGTTGTGAAATAAAACGGATATAGGAAGTTGTACACTAGCTGGTAGTAGCCAATTCCTTCCGACGCCCAGTAGAATGTCGACGTGATTTTATGCTCTCGCATTATAAAGCTCAACAGGTAAACCATTTGCATCATAGAGAATATGAGTGTAGTCGGTTTCAGTTCTATGTAATTGTAGAGTTGTTGTAAATTCTCCAACGTTATATCCTCGTTTCCTTTTGTCTGAATTTTTATTCCACGTTTAAAGATGATCAAAGTCAAAATGAGCTGAAAAAAAAAATTAACAGTAAGTACTGTTCTTATAAACTTATATCTGGGTTTATCTCAAGTAATATGTGTTGATATAAAACTATATGTTAATCAAACATTTTTAAATAAATTCTAAGAAATAATCTAAAATACGATTGTGTAACGATACCAATCAACAAATTAATATCTCAGAAGATTAGGCCCAAAAAAGTAAAAAAGTAGTGTAAATTTTTTTTAGATAAAAGGGCGCAATCGAACACGTGGGCAAAAGCTAGTAATTTAATAATATAATAAGAAGTACAAGACATATTGGAACATCATATGGAACTCAAGAATTTGTGATCAATATAATTTAATCATGATGATAGTTAAAATTAATCAGTACACACATAAAATTAGTATTTATATTATATTAGTATATATCTACTAACATTATACCTAAAGAGAGAAGATTTGTATGTTTGTAATGTAATGAATAAACTTAAAAACTACTGGACCGATTTTAAAAATTCTTTCACCTATAGAAAGATGGGTTATCAGCGGGTAACAGAGGCTATATTTTATAAAGATACGCGGGCGAAGTCGCGTGCAACAGCTAGTGTGTAAACAAGATAATGGCCTGATATTGATACAAATGTCTCATTTGAAATTCTCAACAACAGACTAAGCAATTAACTCTACATAAATATTACTCCATATAAACAGAAATGAAATTATTTATTTAATAAGTAGCAATACTGTATGTATACATATTTCTTACCTTTTCAAATGGTGTTCTCTACATTTAGTCTCGGGACCATTTGTGTGTAAAGATGTGTGAAGTCATATTATGGTGTAACTTTACACGTCTTTAAAAATTGTTAGTAGGTTATATGGACACAAAGCTTTCATAGAATGTTTTCTTTTATATTTTAAAAAAGCTATATATTATATTTATTATTTCTAATTGAAAAGCTCAGACGTTTACACGAAATGGGTCCTCGTAAGGAAGATCCAGGTAATAAAGGTATTAGGCTAATAGTAGGGGTGCCGAAGAGGGGATTTCAGGATTTACTCGAGCGTGTCAGATTAAGGTATGGTAGATTAATTACATGCTGAAAAGTGTGCATTTTAAAAATCTGACGATTTGAACGTGACGAAAGAAAATGGGAAGGTCACAAAGTTGCAAAAAAAGTCACCTTGACATTCTCGAGCGCGTCAGATTAAGATATGGTGCTGAAAAGTGTGCATTTTAATAATCTGACGATTTGAGCGTGACGAAAGGAAATGGGAGGGTCACAGTTACAAAAAAAACGTCATGACATTCTCGAGCGCGTCAGATTAAGATATGGTGGGTTAATTACATGCTGAAAAGTGTGCAGTATAAAAATGCGTGAAAAATACTTACAGCTGTAATGTTGCAGATTCTTGAAATCCATACTTTAACTGCTAGTTTACCAATTTGAGGATGGATTTCTCTACCTATCCAAAAGTCGTATAGCTTGTAACCAGTGTTGCCATAGGAGTTCAACTCTTCAGCATTATGACCTCTTATATATAAAATAACAGATAGAATTACTGCTATGGCATATGATATGAGTGCCAGACTCACATAATTATTCAGTAAAGAGTCTATCTTGTATAGATTGTAGAAGTCTAGACCAAATAGCAAGCTTGTAGTCATAACGCTTGCAAAGAAGGCATTGAAGCAGTATTCTTTGCGTTTACTCAACATGCAGTCCGCTTTTGTGCCAAATATTGGAATAAAATAAAACAATGCTTGCAAAACACATTGGCCGAGCATAATAACTAATAAATGCAAATTAAATGGCAAAATTACAGATTTTATTTGAGACCAATCTGGTACATAGCTTCCAGAGCACCTCTTTGAGCAAACAATCAAAATATAAAATACAGTTAACGGCATTAAAATTAGTAAAATAGCAGATCCTACCCTGCCCCCAAATTCTGATCGATTTTTAAAAATAATACTTTTATTACTTATGGTATCCATTAAGGGTGGTGTGGACAGCTTCCGTACCACTTGTTTGGTTATGCCAGAATATTTCTTTAAATCATCCTCATAGTTTTCCTCATCGGAATAAGTATCGATCGACTGACTCAGAGATTGACTGACAGATTTACTGAAAGAACGGCTGGCACTTCTTTGTACAGGCTCAGTATAATCGGTTAAGCTTCTTCGTTTTCTCAAGCCGTACACTTGATTAGTACGTATTGGGTCCACACCGTTTACTTGATACCCTGAAATTTCAATTGTCGAAGACACAACATCAGAAATAGTATACTGATCTGTAGACGCGGTGCGTTTGGAGCGTGTAACGCGAGAACTCTCAGTATTGATGGCATTAGACGTTAGCTCCTCCGCTTTATAGAATCCCTTGAGAGGGATCCTTTGAACGGGTATTTTTATCTGAGAGGTTACTTTACTGCCAGGTTTAACTGGAGATTTCTGAGCGAGGTCCTTAGTGGTTTGATAACGTGCAGGAGACTTTCTTGCTGGTGATCTTCTTGTTGCAGATTTTTTCACGGGTGATCTTCGAGTTGGCGATTTTCGCGCGGGAGACCTACGCGCTGGTGATTTAGGCGGGGGAGATTGGGATCGAGGTAATGTTTGTTTTCGGGCGGGAGACCGCGTCGGAGATTTCCGAGTGCGAGATAGTTTTGTATTTGGATTTGGCCCTTTTTGGGCAACACTTCTTCGGGTTAACATTTCACTTTAAAATTAGACGCTTCACCAAGTTTTTTTATAGCTTAATTTAGAATGCACCATACCACACGGAGAGATAACATCGCGATAAACATACTCATTTAATAATCGATTAATTTACAATATCCTTTAAACTAAAATAACAAATCCGACAAAATAGAGAATTTAATTTAATTACAAACACAATATCGCCAAACGCCAAGCAAAGTAGAGTAGCGAACTAGCGAAGCGTCGTTACGCTATGCTAACCAACCAGCGAGCGATAAGAAGAATTTTAAAATGCTATTTTTCCTTTGTGTGATTGGTTAAAAAATACACAGAATACTATATATTTATTGAAAATACAGAGTATAATTTAGTTTGTGTTTTAATATTTATTCCAATAAGCTCATTAACTAATATTATTAATATTAATAATTAATAAACTAATATTAATAATTATAAAAAAGAAAACACATATACCTAAGTAATATAAAATTTAGTTATTTAAAACTAAAATATAATATAAAAGAATGAAGTATTTTGAAGAGCGGACAATGTACCCGATCTGACCTCTTAGCTTGGATGAAACTTTCGACGAAGAAAGAGACTGAGCTCGACGAGGCCGTCCGGGCAGGGTTGGGGCAGAGCTTTGTAGCTAGGAAATGCTGGGTCAGCGGAATTAGGTTATAACAAAACGTTGGTCATTTTGTTATACAATTAAATTAACAAAGGTTCTTATACCCAGATAAGAACCTTATTAATGACGCTTCTCGAATTACCTTTTTACTTCCTACTATATCAGTACCGTAGGAAAAAACCCGTTATTTTGATAGTTAATTCAGATGCAATTTATAGTGGTATAAAGTTCACATTAACGTATTGATTCCGTAAGAGTTGTCACTTTATGTCAATAAGTTACTATTGCCATCAATATATTATTTGATAAGAAATTAATAAATAATAAGGAATGATAATAACATGAGATTTGGTTTAATTTGTTACTATACCAAGCCAGAAACTCCCAAAAAAGAAGTAAGCATATATATAGCTTTCGCATTGACACTGACAGCGAGTCAGCTTGTCAAAATTCAAATTATTGTTTTCGTTGGTGCTTGGTGCCCTATTTTTAATTTTAAATGCATATTTTCTTGTCAAAAAACTCAAAAATCACTAATGAAGTTAATGAATTATTAGGTATAGTTAGTAGGTACTAGGTACGACAAAAAGGATTCTTATCTCCACATAGTGATTTTTGTGAAAAATTTTCTCCGTGATTGTTTATATATTTTATGGTACATATCTGATACATATTTTTATTGTTGAACTGAAGATTTCGGAAAAAATCAAGCCGTCTGGCTGGGAGCTTTCATCGATAGCGCTGCCTAATCCGTTTGAGAGCAGTGAGATTACATATTATTTCAATGTTTGAGATATAATAAAACAATGTATGGTGGAATTCATTCTCTTTTATAGGTCTACAATTTTTTTCCATAATGTTTTATATATAATATTACACATATATTTAAAACTGCCAATTTATATCAAACACTTTTCAACTAGAAAACCTACCTATGGAATTATTACAAGTAAAAAATAACATTTAAAAATGAACCTACTACAACACTTTACATTACGCAACATATAATTATATACATTACCTAATATATAATTTTTAATTATTAGATAAGTAGTTCACCAATATTTTTCGAGAGAACTGACCAAGTCTTTTGGATCAGTATTGGGACCGTGACGTTCGACGGGAATTCCATTTTTATCAATAATGAATTTAGTGAAATTCCACTTGATGAAATCTCCAAGAGTGCCTCCTTTCTTATGCTGAAATGAAAACCAACAGAATGTCATTAAGTATGTACCAGAATTTATTTGATTGATAAAAAAGGTAAACAAATATGTCGTCGCCAGGGTCACTGACCTGTTTTAGAGATGGGATTTGTACAATAGGCATAGCAGAGAGTTGACTCGGTAGTAAATTATTAGAACTTGTTCGTACTGTTTAATGTGATGAATTTCTTGTCTGTTTACTTGTTATTTGACACAATACAACAACGTTAACAAAGTTTCATGTCTTAACAGTAAACTTTAGTTGGTGTTATTGCACTATTTTATTTTAAGTAATCTATTTCATTAATGCCATTTAATCAAAAATAATTTCATAAAGTTTTTTCGTCTACGGTTATGAATTATAATAAACTAAAACCTTAAAAATGTATGTAGAATTGTGAACTTGATAATTTATGTACGAATCAAAACCTCATGTGACTCCAAATGATTTAGGTCGTGTAGGTACATGTCCCGTCTCTAAAACCATAGACCAAATCTCTGTGACGTCTATTGATATTGTAGGTTATGTGACGATTTTATCGAGTATTTTGCATTTTCCTGTGAAAATATGCAATAATTTTGGATACGTATTGTAAATAATATTATGTTTAGTGAGTGTAAATGAATTCGTGAATATATGAATTTGTAATTAAGGTTAAAACTGGAAAATTCTATGTCGTGAATTGTTTGTTTACCTTTTTTATCAATAAAATAATATCTGGTATACTTACTTATATATTAAACATTCTTCTTATTAAAATATTACAACTGGCAACACACCAACATAACAAATACATACTTTTACTAAATATATCCCTTTAGTATTTACTTATTATATTAATAAAATTACATAACAAATGCAACATGTGGTGTAATCATACCTTTAAAAATTTCCACAATGGGTCAGCATGTTCACCATTTACATAAATTTTTTCAAACATATCAAATTTTACTTTTCTCTGATTATATCAGAGATTCAATGATTAATGGTTAATGTGACAATGAATATGGACAGCTAACACAGTACATACACAAGGTTGTCTGTTACCTTTAAAAACTTCCATAGAGGATCAGCATTATCTCCGTTGACATCAATTTTTTGAAACATATCAAATTTCACTTTCCGTTCTGATATGAAACAAACGATTTCATCAGAATTTCCAGGTTCCTCACCTGCAAATTGGTTGCATGGGAACGCCAATATACGAAGACCTAAAAAAGGGTGTAACATTATCTATATCGCTTACCTAGCTAATAATTCCAACTTTTTTCCAAGGCTACTAAAATACTAACCTTTGCTTTCTCCATATTGGTCATACAATTCATTCAGTTGCTTGTAATTATTCGCAGTGAGACCACATTTGGAAGCCACATTAACAATAATGCAGACATTACCTTTGTATGTGTCCAATTTTACTGGTTCTCCTTTAATATTTTTAACAGTAAATTCATGTATACTGGTTGCCTCTTTGTAATCAGGATTGTCTAATGCCATTTTACTGTAATATGACCAAAATTAAATGAAGATAAGTAACTACCTATACCTACTTATCACTAATGTAACCCAACTAAGTAACCCAGTTGAACATTTGATCAGAAAATTAAGTGTAAATGAAAAAGGGCAAATAAAAATAAAAATATTTATTTTCATTTTGTCATTATAAAATAACTAAGTAGGTACAGTTGGGGTACGAAAACCTCCATCAGTTTTCAAATTCCTTTTCAAGTTGAAAACTCTTAGTACCTTTTGAAACTAAAGAACTATTAATTAAACAAAATACCTATATTATATATAGGTCAGTGGTGGTAATTGTAAAACGAAAAACCTTTCACTTCTTTTATTTTACATTAATATCATCTCAATAGTCTGTGGACTGTGCCCTCTGTAATATTTTTAATACAGACTGCAACTATACAAGAGATGAGACTTTAGCGATTATGGTGTGTTGAATAATACTCCAGTCGTTGTATGTACAGGAATGTTTGTTTATTAAAAATTGTCCTATTTTTATACACTTTTTTACATGGTCACGTGACGTTGTGTGACAGAGAAAACAGTTTGTTGAGTGAGACGGACGATGTTGCTTCACGAGGCGCGAGTACGCATGCGCTCTCGGCGGTGGTGCGAGGTTATAAATATAGGTCGCGTGGTGCGGTCGGCAATTTTCTCGCCGGACGCCGTGGAAGAAACATCTCGTGGATTTCGTGTAACTCGTGGACAACATTGCGAAAAAGACGACTGCGACGACTGCTGCTGCCTTCTGTTCGAGTAATTGTTCTCCGTTTGGTGTCCAGTGAAAGTGAAGTGAAGAACACACGTTGATCGCTAATATAAACAGCTCTTGTCAGAGCTATTCCTATATTAAACCGCTAATGGTTGTGTGTTTTATTTTCCTATACCAAAACATGTTAATCGCTAATATAAACAGCTCTTGTCAGAGCTATTTCTATATTTAACCGCTAGTGGTTGTGTGTTTTATTTTCCTATACCTAACATGGATACGGTAGCTACAGTACTCCCCCTCAAGCGAAGCGTACCGGTAGTTTGATGAGACGGCCCGATCGTGCTCGCTTGCTTTCACTGTTGTTCATCGTACTACTGGGAGGTAACTTGGTAACTGTTCTGGTATGGTTTCGACTGGTAACTGGATTCTGGTACGAGGTAACAGGTTCAAAGTCTTCAAGTAAGTATGCCGGTTTCAATCTGTCGATCGATATATTTGCTTGACGGCTAGGTAATTGAATAGTGAATACTTTATCAGTTCGGTTCACCACACTGTAAGGTCCTTCGTAAGGTGGTTGAAGTGGTTTTCGAACTGCGTCGACTCTGACAAACACGTGAGTGCATGTATGTAAGTCTTGATGCACAAAAATTTTCTTCGTACCGTGAGTCTTCATACTTGTAGGTTTGAGCGCGTCGATAGTTGTACGTAGCTTGTTTACGTAGGTATAATCGTCAACTGGAATGTTCGATTGCGCGTTGAAAAAATCACAAGGCAGTCTTAGTTTGTATCCGTAGGTAAGTTCGGCTGCGCTAACACCTGTGTCTGTGCGTAATGAAGCACGTAAGCCAAATAATGTAGTAGGTAGCACGTCGGTCCATGTAGTACTGTGCTCGGATAGCTTGGCTCTTAATGCTGATTTCAGTGTGCGGTGCCAGCGTTCGACTATGCCGTTACTCTGAGGGTGATAAGGCGTTGTTCGAGTTTTCTTGATTCCCATTATTTTCATTAGGTTTGAGAATAAGTCGCTCTCAAACTGACGTCCTTGGTCGCTTGTGAGTGAAGCAGGGCATCCAAAGCGAGTGATCCATTGCTCGTAGATGTGTTTCGTAATTGTTTCAGCGGATATGTCGTGTGTAGGTATCGCTTCGGGCCATCGAGTAAGACGATCGATGATTGTTATTAAGTATCGATGTCCGTCGGCTGTAGTAGGTAGCGGTCCTACGATGTCCACATGTATGTGCTGAAAGCGGTCGCTCGGTGGGAATGACGAAAGACTACTCGATGTATGGCGTTGGACTTTGCTCTTCTGACAATGTATACAAGTCTTCGCCCACGTACCGATGTCTTGATTCATAGCAGGCCAAAAAAATTTTTGCGTTATTAGCTTGCGTGTTGTTCGTGTTCCGGGATGACTGATGTTGTGAACACTATCAAAAACGGTACGTCTATATTCTTCTGGAATATATGGTCGGATATGCGGTGTAGATGTTTCGCAGTAGATGTTCGCCTTAGTGTTAGGTATTGATATTTTTTTCATTGATAGACTGCTGTTCGTAATCAGTTGCGGAATTGCTCTGTCTCTTTCTTGCGCTTTAGATATTTCGTTGTAGTCGAGCGTAGACGGGCATGATATTGTTTCTATGCGGCTTAAGGCGTCTGCTACAACGTTTTCTTTTCCGTTTATGTGGCGTATGTCGGTAGTAAATTCGGCAATAAATAGCAGTTGTCTTGTTCGTCTGGGAGTTTCTGAGGCTGATGGCGATTTTTGCAGAACGTAGGCGAGCGGTTTGTGGTCGGTAAAGATTATCAATTCTCGACCTTCAAACGTTCTTCTGAAGTGTTTAACAGCCATGTAAATTGCTAGCAGCTCTCTGTCGAATGTAGAATATTTCTTCTGTGCTTCTGAAAACTTCTTGGAGAAATATCCTAATGGTTGCCATTTATTGTCGTGGTACTGTTGAATTGCTGCGCCAGCTGCGGTGTCGGATGCGTCACAAAATAATGCGATAGGTGCTTGGTGAATAGGATGAGCGAGTAAAGCTGCGTTTTGAATGCTCGCTTTACATAACTCAAAAGCATTTGACGATTCTTCGTTCCATTCAATTTTTGTTTTGTCTTTTTTCTTGACGTCATGTAGGTACTTATGCAGCGGTGCTTGAATCGATGCCGCGTTGGGTACGTTGTCTCGGTAAAAGTTTAACATACCGAGGAAACGACGAAGTTCTTCGACTGTTGACGGTTTCTTGTAGTTCAGTATGGCTTCCGTTTTTTCTTGTGTTGGCTTGATACCGTGCTCCGAAACAATGTATCCTAGGAACTTAAGTGTCGGTTGGCCTAGGACGCATTTTGCAGGATTGATGGTGATGCCATAGTCTTCGAGCCTTTTTAGAACTGTGCGAAGATGTCGTTTGTGTTCTTCTTCGTCTGTAGAAGCTAGGAGTACGTCGTCGATGAATGGGAAAACGTAGTCGAGTCCGCGCAGCACTTCGTGAATAAATCGTTGGAATGTCTGTCCTGCGTTCTTGAGTCCAGGACACATTCGAGGAAATTCGAATAAACCGAATGGTGTGATGATGGCAGTCTTCTCAATGTCCTTTTCATGTACCATTATCTGAGAATATGCACGATTTAAATCAAGGGTAGAAAATATTTTCTTTCCGGAGAGCATGTGAGTGAAGTCCTTGATGCGTGGCACGGGATAGCGGTCGGGTTTCGTTATTGAATTGAGTCTTCGATAATCGCCACATACGCGTAGATCGCCGTTCTTCTTAGGAACGACATGAAGGGGTGACGACCATGACGACTTGCTTGGTCTGCATAGGCCTTGTTGCATCATGTTTTCGAATTCCTCCTTGACCTTTTGATAGCGGTGTGGAGGTAATGGTCGTGCGCGACTGAAGACTGGCGATCCGGATGTTTCGATGAAGTGTTCTACGCTTCGGTCTGGGTTGAGTTTCATCGAAGTCAGACGAGTGATGCCAGGAAATTGACCTAGTATGTTGTGATACTCTTGTTGCGTATCGATACTGCGGATGGTAGGTATGTTCGTCGCGTACATCGGAACTTTGACTGATAAGCTTGTACGGCCGTCGATCAGTTTCCGATTTTTGAGATCCACCATGAGCTCGTGATGATTGAGGAAATCGGCACCCAGTATTGGTTTGGAAACGTCAGCAACGATGAATTTCCATTTGTAGGGTCGCCGTAGGTTGAGGTCCAACTCGAGCGTCTTTTCACCGTAGGTTTTAATAACGGTGTTATTAGCGGCGTAAAGTTGAAATGGCAGTGGAGTTGATGTTGACCCTTTTTTTCTAGGTAGGACTGATATGTTGGCGCCGGTGTCTACCAGAAAAGATAAGCCGGTCTTCTTGTCCCATACGAATAGGCGGTAGGATTTTTCGTGAACGTCGGTGTCCGCCGCTTCCAATGTCCTGTTTCTCGAGGAGTCGGTCTTAATAAAACTGCATGGCGTTGTGCAGCGTCTTGCCTTCGCTCTGAAATTTCTATGGTAGAAGCAGTACTGCGATGATGATTGTGACGTCATACTGCGTGTACGGGAGCGGGTTTGCGGCGGTTTTCTTGTGCGGGATGAAGAGTGATGGCTGAAGCTTGACTGTGCCTTGAGTTCGGCTATTTCCGATGACAGCTTCTTAATAATATCGGCGAGAGATTGCATGTTAGCTGCTGATGTGGTTGTTGGATTTTTCTGTGGTGGTGAGGAGACGGTGAAAACTTGTTGAGGTCGTCTGTCACTGCAGAATGCCGGAATTCGCGTTGGCAGCGATATTGCGGACATTTTTTTTGCAGCTTCCTCCGTTGAGTTACAGCATTTGCGTTTTAGGCAGCTTCCTCAGCATTACTCGAAGGCTTCATTGTTGGGCAGAGGTTCCTCGTCGGATTCTTCTGTTGGGTTGAGCTTCTTCTGTCGGGCAGAGCTTCTTCTGTCGGGGTCACCACTTTAGCGATTATGGTGTGTTGAATAATACTCCAGTCGTTGTATGTACAGGAATGTTTGTTTATTAAAAATTGTCCTATTTTTATACACTTTTTTACATGGTCACGTGACGTTGTGTGACAGAGAAAACAGTTTGTTGAGTGAGACGGACGATGTTGCTTCACGAGGCGCGAGTACGCATGCGCTCTCGGCGGTGGTGCGAGGTTATAAATATAGGTCGCGTGGTGCGGTCGGCCATTTTCTCGCCGGACGCCGTGGAAGAAACATCTCGTGGATTTCGTGTAACTCGTGGACAACATTGCGAAAAAGACGACTGCGACGACTGCTGCTGCCTTCTGTTCGAGTAATTGTTCTCCGTTTGGTGTCCAGTGAAAGTGAAGTGAAGAACACACGTTGATCGCTAATATAAACAGCTCTTGTCAGAGCTATTCCTATATTAAACCGCTAATGGTTGTGTGTTTTATTTTCCTATACCAAAACATGTTAATCGCTAATATAAACAGCTCTTGTCAGAGCTATTTCTATATTTAACCGCTAGTGGTTGTGTGTTTTATTTTCCTATACCTAACATGGATACGGTAGCTACAAGACTATTCACGTAATATATTCATTTGATTTGAATCATTAATATTACATAATCGATGTAGGTTTATAACCAATATAACATAAAAAAATATAAAATTAAATTTATTTATATAGAAAGGTAAGTAATAGTGGTAGTAGGTAGGTTACCTAAAACTAAAATGTGCTCGCGATATTGATGATAGGCACAACTTTACGAACGAAAACAGACTGTGACTGTCATGCTATGCTGATATTGTTTGTTATGAATACCTACCTGCTATAGATAACTTTTCTTTTTTTATAAAAGAATTGTGACAAAACAGACGAATGAGGAAAATGAAAAATAGCGCCAAATTTAAAAAAAAAGTCGCATTCTGCCTTTATTTGTTTCTCCGCTAACCTCTAAACCAGTCAACGGATTTTGACACGATTTGCACAGATAGAAAGAACGATATGTAATTTGCAGAAGAAAAATTGCATCTATCTTCCTCGTTTATTTCTCTTTCCATAAGTGAAAACCGCTTGAATTCATTTTCCCGCGCGTATTTTTTAACTTACGATAAGTCCTGAGAAATTTATTTAAATTGCATTGTGTAAAGGACTATTATAATGTGTATGAAATGGTAACTAACGTATTTAATTTGTATTAGTACTTACTGTATCCATTTAAATAGCTTTTCCAAATACTTCATTATAATATGTGGTCATGTTTGTTTTGAAACCTATCCTTAAAAGATAAGACATATGGCATCCGGGACGGTATATGTGATATATCTCAAACAGATTAGACAGCATTTTCGATAAAAGTTCCCAGGGCCATAACAACAAAATTGGAATTGGAAAGTTTCCAGACGGATTGATTTTTTCCGACATCTTCAATAATTATCGTCATATTTCAAACAATTGACACCTTAACAAATTAGTTATGCACATAGGAATCACTCTGTTGGAAGATGAAAACTGTATAAAAACCCGTTCAGTAGACAGACGCGGCGGAGGACTTTGTTTTATGTAAGTATTAAGGATATCCATTTTTTTAAAACAATCTTGTGAACTAAGCATATTTTACATACTAAATATGAGAAATACGTATATGTCGTATTTCTAATATTTATGGAAACAGTAAAAGTCTTGGTAGTAACTGGGCAGGTACAATTCACGCTATATAAGGAAATAAAATAATAAAAAAGGCAATTTTTATATAACATTTATATTTTATGATTTTACATCTATCCTAATCTAATAGATTTTCACATCTTTCCTCAAAGCATATAAGCTTTAATAAGTTTTAAAAAACACCACAAATAAATATTTGATATTAAATGCAACATTAGACATTCATATTACATATATATTAATGATTACAATCTTAAGCATAACAATATTTCGTCGAATTTTTTTTAATTTTTTTTTAATATTTACCAATATTTTTCAAGAGAACTGACCAAGTCTTTTGGGTCAGTATTGGGACCATGACGTTCGACGGGAATTCCATTTTTATCAATAATGAATTTAGTGAAATTCCACTTGATGAAATCTCCAAGAGTGCCTCCTTTCTTATGCTGAAAACAAAGAAAATTTTGCACATTATAAAGAAAGAATGCAACATTGGTAAAGTTGGGTTTCATTATTCTAAATAATATGATGTTCATAACTGACTTTATATGTAGCGATTTAGGGAGGCCACTCATTGGCTACCATCACGCGAGGTTCGGCTTCCATATTGTTGCTTGCAATATGGGAGTGTTTGTCGAAGCTTGAGCGATTGTTCTTGTTGCTTCAGCAACTGATTTTATGAGGGAAATTAATCGCTCTAGCGACAGAATAGTCGTTTAAGAAACAGTTCTATTGTGCACGACTATAGGACTGTGTGTGTGTGGATACTTCAGCCATAATAATAGGTAGCTAAATGTGCGGCCTCCCTTATATTTCACACTAATATTTTAAATTTTTAAAAGTATTGGTAAGAATTTGTATGTGTCTTTAGCCCACGTTTTTGTTATCAAATTAATTATAGATGTTTGTCATTATAATAAATTAGGAAATAGAAAAAATACTCAGATTGTAATTAATTGGCTTTATCAAAACAAACAGATAACAGCAATTATTAGCTATGCCAACTGCACATGTTTTTAAAAACAACTTTCATATTTATTATTATTTTAAAACAGTTTATATTTGAAATGTTACTATATACATAACTACTTATAAAACAGCCTGAACTATATAATGTTATTAAATTTCTGTTTCGTGTTTTAATACAAAATAAATGATTGAATGTTTGATAACATAATGGTTTTAATAAATGAACATAAAAGTCAAGGTGACAAGAATAAAAGAAAAACAATCAATAACCCTACACCTGCTTATTTCACACATTAATATTGCAAACACATTAATATTGCATATTAGGTGAAGTAAAAAGTTCTGAGCGTTATTTTCTTTATTTTGACGATGAATTTAACAAAGTTAGAATTTTCCGATTATGCGTCGTTTTGTTCGATAACTTTTGCCTATTTTGAAGGCAATTTCATAATTCCGCGATCGAAGAAATCTTCGTCACTATTGGTAAAAACCTTGACCAGATCATTTTCACAAGCCTATCTTGAGGCAAATTTTTACCATCAAGAAAATTTTGTAAATGCATGAAAAGTTGATAATCACTTGTTGCCAGGTCTGGGCTATACGGTGGGTGCGATATAACTTCCCATCCAAGCTCTCGGAGCTTCTGGCGCGTCGTTAAAGATGTCTGCGTTCTGGCGTTGTCTTAATGGCACACAAACAAAATATTGACCAATTCTGGACGGTTCTCGTCGATCGCCTTCTTCAATCTGACCAGATCAGACCATCTGACAGACTAGAAAACCGTTTCAAACGGTTTTCTAGCTAATCTTCAGTTCTTGGTCATTGCAATAAGTGCTCACATGCCAGTCTAACATGATTGATGATTTGTACGATTTTATCAACATTTTCGACGATTGGCCTACCAGAACATGTCTCATTTTCGATGTCCATATTATCAGAACGAAAGCGTTGGAACCAATGCGTTGTATTGGGCCCATAAACAGCACAATTTTTTTGACCGTCTGCTTAGCTTCATTGTTTTTAGTCGTAGTCATAGTGGTATCAAATTTTCCCTTTTTTTACCTCCATTTCATAACGCTCTAACACACAACTGGATTCACTTCTACCCTTCTACCAGTCTGTAGTGAAACCCATTTTTTTTTTACAAAAGAAGATGCAAATTTTTGTACAAAATAAACAAGCTTTCATATTTTTAGATGCAATGCATTTAGACTCTAAACTTTTAAACACTAAACTTGTAAGCCATATGTTGAAATCTAAATTTTAGCGTACATTCTAAAAATTTAAGTGGGATTGTGAATAACATTTTATTTTGATTGAAAATAACCTAATTGATAAATAAATATTTTGATTTTGATTCACAATCCTGTAGCCCAGTGGCCTCATATAATTAATACGGCTACACCCCTGTTAATGGTTAATGTGACAATGAATATGGACAGCTAACACAGTACATACACAAAGTTGTCTGTTACCTTTAAAAACTTCCATAGAGGATCAGCATTATCTCCGTTGACATCAATTTTTTGAAACATATCAAATTTCACTTTCCGTTCTGATATGAAACAAACAATTTCCTCAGTATCACCAGGTTCCTGGCCTGCAAATTGGTTGCACGGGAACGCTAATATACGAAGACCTAGAAATGGGTGTAACATTATACTTATATATCGCTTATATAGCTAATAATTCCAACTATTTTATTTCCTTGCAACTTTTTTCTGAGGCTTCTAAAATACAAACCTTTGCTCTCTCCATATTGGTCATACAACTCATTCAGTTGCTTGTAATTATTCGCAGTGAGACCACACTTAGAAGCCACATTAACAATAATGCAGACATGACCTTTGTATGTGTCCAATTTTACTGGTTCTCCTTTAATGTCTTTAACAGTAAATTCGTGTATACTGCTAGCTTTCTTATAATCAGGATTCTCCAACGCCATTTTACTGTAAATGTAAACAAAATCAATAAAAACTAATGATAACTTGAAAGACACGAAAAATAAATATTATTCTATTTTTGAAACTTCTATACTGTACTAAGACTGTACTTAAAGTAGGTAAACAATTATGCCGGCGGAGTATCAAAAACAAGATGGACAGACCGATGCTGATGCGTAGAAAAAAAAAGATAAGTACCTATGTATAACTTTTATTTCAAAACATATTGCGTAATAATTGAAAAATAGTAGCTAATAAAATAATTCATACGAAGAGTACTGGATTACAGCGGGTACTTACACAGAACTTAGTTGTGCCCGAGATAAACAAACTATATTACCAACGATAGGCACAACAACTCTACGAAAGCCTCGAAATCCGACTGTCATCTTGATTGACTTGTCACTTGACTGATAATTTAAAAAAATAGTCTGAAGTCCAATGATGACTAAACAAGAAGAAACGTGACATGACGTTATTTCGTCGAACTTCTACACTCTATGCCAAGAACGTTCTTTGGTACCAAAAATATGCGTATTTGTTATAAAGTGCGGTAAGCAAGCTGACTGACTGCAAGGAGATAGAACGTCCACGCCATGGAAGGGCAGAATAGGGTACATTGCAAATAGGATAAGGAAAGTGTAGAGAAATTAATTCTGGCGATAAATATTACGATTCTCTTTGCTCTGGCATCGCATTTTGTCATCTGCAATCCATTTCGCTTCCGTCTGTATGAAAAGAACTCGGTAAATATTCATGTGATTTTAATAATTATTAGGTACCATGTCAATTTTTTTAAAAACTGAAAGGCTCAAGTCCAGAAAACAATAGAAGGGCATTCATGGTGACGCTACAATAACTAAAACTTTAATTTTAATGGACATAGTGGGCCCACAGCAGTTAGCAATTTAATTAATTAATAATAATGTTTTTCGTTATCTATGGTTACGCCAAATCAATCACCATTTGTATGTTTCCAATCTCAAAACGTAGTAAAAAAACGTAGCAATATCATGAGTAGAGTAGAGAGAATGACAATTGACAAAATGTGTCATTGTTTTGTTATGTCAATTGTCATCTACAAAACATCAAAACAAGCAACAACGAACGAAGAAGTTATAACATAAGCAAAACATAAGTCGCAGAAGGAGGTTTAAAAATAATTCGTGTGAATTCGTATATTGTACTGTAATTTATTGAAAATGGCCTTTTTAGCGTCAAACTTGCGTAGATGCGTCAGTCTAAATACCTTAACAAGGGTTAATGCTGTTCAGACGGCGTCATATCACGCCAATGTAAGTTTTCTATTTGTTGCGCAATTGATTCAATGCCAAGGATATTTATATGTTGTTTATTGAAATTTTTTTACAGGTTATCGATCATTACGAGAACCCTCGCAACGTGGGGTCTTTAGATAAGAAAGACAAAAATGTTGGCACCGGTTTGGTTGGAGCGCCGGCATGCGGAGACGTAATGAAACTACAAATCAAAGTAGACGATAACGGGAAGATCGTCGATGCAAAGTTTAAAACGTTCGGTTGCGGTTCAGCGATTGCTTCTAGTTCTTTGGCCACGGAATGGGTAAAAGGCAAAACCGTTGATGAAGCCCTGAAGCTGAAAAATACACACATTGCAAAGGAATTATCGCTACCACCTGTCAAGCTACATTGCTCTAGTAAGTATACTCTAAAAAGTAGTAGATATGCAAATGCTTAATTTTAATTAGCATTGCATAATATTTAGTAGTAGTAGTAATTTCTGTGGTCATTTGGGCAGCCCCTCTAGCAGCAGTAACCACCCCTTACAGAAGACCACTGTGAAATAACAGCATGTGTGCTGTTGTGTTTTGGTGAATGAGCAAGGGATGCCAGAATAATAGTGACAATAATAATAATCTCTTTTTGTATGACTATGGGTATGATAAATACCAGATGATATTTTCCACATGGCCAAAAAAGAACTCTGTATGCAAATACAAATTCCATGTTATAATTATTTAAATGAATATGTTTTATTAAAATATTGGTCATCATTCCACTAGCTGTTTCAAACTTGCAGATAAACATTATAAACAAAAAGGATAACCTTTAAAAATGTTTTTCAATAAATTGTTTCTTATAGTCATCATGCATTCCAACAAAAATACAAACTAATTAGGCCAATTAAAGAACAATATTTTACATTAAATTATGTACAGTAAAATATCAATTTACTAATTATATATATTTCCAAATATAATTAATGGTTAAAACTATAAACACAACTATTATAATATAAATAAAAATAGTAAATAAACACCAAAATATTATAAAACTTCGGTGAACCTACCTACTTTTGTTTAGACTGGTACACTTCCTATAGTGAATGTATTTGGTCTTCATCAACTTGCATATCATAAGAAGAAACTTTCAGGTTTTGTATTCTGTGAGAGTGTGAGAGCAATGGAATTAAGTAATCCAGGCCTTAATAACTTTCTATGTTTTAGTGCTTGCTGAAGATGCTATAAAAGCTGCTCTGTCAGACTACAGAATCAAGCAACAGAACAAGAAAAACTAAGCTGACTTGTTGGAAGTACCTCAGGAATGGATCTGTGATTGTACATCAAATAATGTGTTAAAATTAGATGCAAATGTCTCTTTAAAAAATATTTGCATGATCAAGTTATGCATATATTTTTTAATGAGTTTAATATTTATAATTAGCTTGTACATGAAAATACATTTAGTATTCAGTTACAATAGGTTTGGGATATGTATGTAATTATATTATGTAATCCTATTATGCTAATAAATGAAATCTAAGCTTAGCTTGGATTTAGTACAACTTATTCTTTTATTTTTATATTTACCTGAACCAACCTCTATTGTTTTTACATTTACACAAAGAGATGATTGGTGTAAAGAGAAATCTGTGATTACTAAAATTATACATTGGTCATCAAATATAATAATTTCTTAATAATACATTAAACTAGCTAGTATCGGCTAAAAAATAACTAGAAGAACTAAAAAGTAGTATGCCTACTGCCCTTGATTATGAAATTGAATATACAACAGAGAATTAGTGTGACAGTTTGAAAAAAAAGTAGATAAAAATAGAATTCCAGTAACAGAACAATAATTAAATTACGGAATTAATATAGTTGTAGAACTAAAATAATACCCATTTTAGTCTTTTTCAAAGAATGGTGAAGTTCTTTCGCAGTATTGACATGAACAGGTGTATTATTTAATTTTTTAATAACGTCTATAATAATATGGATGAAAATCATAATGAATAACAATATACCTAATTATGGTCTTTTAAATGACGTGTTTTTTTTTGCCAATTGTGCATTAACGAGACTCCGATCAACAATACTATTCACTATACTCAACCAACATATAGTTATTGCTTTTATACTCGTAATGTCCATTTGAGATAAAGTTACAGTCTGTCGCAAAAGCCAATCTGAGTAGTGTGCGAGGGCGCTGTGGTGCTTTTCACTTAAGCAAATTGTTTACAAATTTTCTGGTTGCACTAGACAATGTTTTCCTTTTAATTGATATACTTAAGAATTGAATTTAATGAAATAATTAACATTAACTTTAAAAAGGTCACGTTTCACGTCGTAAAAGGTCGTTTCACGTTTAGGCCGCGTCGTTAGACTTGCGACTATCGAAACCAAAATCTGACCGAGTGAATTTTGTCAAAAACTCTTCTTTGTTTAACTAGCTTTTGGTTAAAGTCTGTTCAACTATTTCTACCTTGGTTAATAAATTGAAACACCATAAATAATGTCATTGATTTATTTATATATTACAAGTATATAAAAGTAAGAGCAGTGGAAATCAAGTGATGACAATCCCCAGCTTCTGCAGAGCGAGCGAAGCGGCGTCCGCTTTCGCTTGCTTCTTGTTGGCGCTCGCAACCGCCGGCTGGTATTCGATGCCGGCTACTTTTACCTGACAAATGACAAACACATTCAGATCCACTTTAGTCACTCGATACTAGTACCTATCAAACATCAACTTAAGTAACATTTCGTTCATGGGAAATATATATAAATTATAAATTTACACGGCAGACGGGGCAGTGCATGAGGTGGCATATTCTAACTAATGAGAACTGGTTTACATTGACCCATGTCACTTGTAAATAAATAATTTGAATTTGAATTTGAATCTATCTGTATCATTAATTTTCTTTTACAATCGCGTTTGCACGACATAACGCGATGCCTAGAACGAAAGTACACATTGTCTTTATTGAAATCAAGAGGTTTTGTCTTTATCGAGGTTTCTGTCGTGTCTTACAGGCTTTTCAGATTAAACACATACATCAGGATACGTTATATTGTAATTAATTTGCCTATAATAATATCCCCTAAGATCAACCGTGTCCAATACAAAGTGAGCTCTCAATATGGGGTAGGTTTGTTTATGTTATTTTTGTCAGCCTGTTTGTCATATATAAACATAAAAAAAGCGATATCGCCAATGGAGTTATTACCATTTCGACAGTATGTCACTTTGGCATCTTAAACGTACAGTCAGATATAAAGTAAAAAACATAGGCATATTAATAAAGTACATATATTGAAAACAGAAAGTGAAGAATGGAAAACATTTTTATGTCAAATTCTATTTAAATTTATTTAATTTATTAATTATTTTTATGTCAAATACTGTTTAAACATTACATAAATGTTATTTATCACAATTTGAACAAGAACAGAAAAGATCGGCAGTTACTGAGGATGTTAAGATTGAAAGTATAATACAAGGTTTAAATGCAAATTTATTTTAATACTTTACAATGCTTAAAAATGTTAGATAATGTTTTTTTTTGAAAAAAAAAAAGGCTTCCTTCTTAAGCAAAAAAATAAAATACAAAAGAGATGGTGTTTTAGGGACTCTGTTATTAACTCGTCGGTGCCATCCTTCAACATTATTTGTAGTACGAAAAGAGTTTTTGTAACAACTCAGCTTAGCGCTTGTGACATTTTTGACGACCTATTTATTAATGAAATAATCTTAAAATTCAGACATAACAGCTGAGTGTGGTGAATTTTTAAAAACAGATATAACTGCCTCCGGTAACAATCAACACTTTATATACTGAGCAAGAAATAAATCCCTAAATAAGTTAACAGTTAGCTAATATTAAAAAATGTAAGAGACATAAAAGTGTCCTATAATTTATTAATAATATTTGTTTATAATGTAATGTGATTGTACTTTTTCTCTTGAATACAAAATCTGTCGAAAGAAAGATCCGCCAATGAACTCACCCTAAAGAGGAAGTTCTTCTTATGATCTGGACCACACTCGAAGCAGAGCGTGTATTCCGGAGGCCCAAGTTTCTGTTTGGAGCAATACTCGCCGAGCAACGAGACCGGATGCTTCCCGCCGGCCACCAGCGGAGCGGGACCGCGCCGACTCGGGCGGACTTGTTTTATCTTAAATTGTTTAAATACTTATTAGGTATCAACTCTGACAGAGTATAAAAATACAATATATCACTTTTTACTATACAAAAAGTCGCCCTTACTCTTTAATTACCCAATTTTCAAGCTCATGAACTGTTATCCAACTTATCCAAGCTATGATAGCCTGTTATGTTTTTTTTTTTTTTTTTTTTCAAATTAAATTATACAAATATTTTAATTAAAAAGTAAAAATGTTAAAAACAACACAATTTAGGTACTTTTTTGAACGATCGCGCAGTGCTCCGCATCATTTAGCGAGTAGCACTGCGACCGTCAGCCTGTCTGATAACTTTTACATTTTAAAAACCAAACGGAAACGAACTATTAAATACTTTTGAAAAAATTCATTTTTATGACTTAATTTCATTTTAATTTGTTTAATAAGTTCTTAACAATGATAGCCACAAAAATATAAAAACAAATATTTGATATGCGAATACAGGTTCCAATATCAAATGTAAATTATCCTTTTTTATTGTAACAGTATTTACGGTCACTAAGCATACATACATACATACACACACATATATATATATATATATATATATATATATATATATATATATATATATATATATATATATATATATATATATACTAAATAGCTTATTGCTATACGGCGAAGGGAGAAATTTTAGGAGCACACGAAAATTAAGAACCAACAAAACAAGGCCTAAACACAGGCCATAGGCGACAGGGGGCATCCCGCCTGGCGACAGTAACCACACCCTTACAAAAGACAACCGTGACATAACAGCCCTACCCCAATACCGTATCTTTTGTAATAAAAAAAAAAGGTTAACATTGACCATGCGAATTAAGTTTTAACGAACAACACCAAAGCATGCAAGTATTTTAAACCAACTCACTGCTTTTTTATTTCTGCTACTGACCTCTTCTTTAGCCTGTAGCCCTTTCGTGTCCAACTTCACTTCCAATAACAAAGGCTGGAGCGTTCCTGTTCCCTCTTTGCCCAGCCCTTGTCCCGGGGTCCATCCCATTTTCTGTAGCAAATGCATCCCCATCCCGCCTTCTACTGGCGCTGCGCGCGTTAGTTGATCCTAACACAATTCACTTCATCAACAAAACTGTTCACAAATCTTCTTTCGCCTGATTCAAATCACTTTAATAATCAAAATACCTGAATTATCGAAAATATTATGTAATAATTAAGAAATAAATAAATTGTAGAATAGATAATATAATTTCAACTGTAAGAGACTCAAAGAAAATTTAAATTTTATATTTAAAAAAAAAAAAATCCCCGGGCCTCAATTCCAACGTTCCAGTTACTCTAAAATTAGTATCAGTTTACATTTAAAATTTAAAAAGTATGCGCTTGAACAAAATTAACTTCAAAAGTTAATATTTTGATATTTTTTCAAATATTATTCCTAATTTTTATGCTAAAACAGTTGAACTGCTAACTCAACTCCATTTCAATGATTTTTTCAGATATTAAATAGGAAACTGAAAATCCTGTTGATATAAAAATATTACAATATTTTTTATATATTTTACCTGATTAATTGTGTACTTTGATGAAATTTTAGAAAAAAAAAAAAACTTTTCTCAATTCGAGTACAAATGGAGTTAGCAATTTAACTCTTTTAGGTAACGTTATATATTTAATGATATTTTTACATGTCAGTTTGTTTCTTTTTGGAATTAAGACCTCGCAATAGGCTCCCTGCAATTAAGTCGAATAATAATAATAATACACTTTTGAATAATTTTCTTAAATGAAAACAAAAAATAAAAATGTCAATAGCCTGTACTCGTTGAGTGTTGCCAACTGAACTGCGCTCGATACTTACCTCTAACTCATAGACAATTAGCTAAGATTAGCTTTACACCAATCGGCCCTGGATTGCATCTAACGCAGTGCGCGCTTCACCTTATCACTTAAAAGCTGCAACAAATATTCACGAATTCCCCATATTTAACAAGCCGTACCTTTTTCTATGAGCAATAACACTTAAATTTAATATCAACAAATAAATAATAATAATAATGAATTCATTAATTTTGGTTATACAATTACAAATTGCATCTACAAAAGACGGTCTCACTGCTCAAAGAATCACTAGGCTTGAATTTTCTACTTTTATCATAATCATAATCATAAACATCTAATTTAGATATAAGTAGTATATATTTTATATAATTATTTAATACATGTAACTATATATAAAATTACATGGAATATTAAAAATAAAACGTTTTAGTTTCATAATGTATTAATAGAAGCGATACAGATATTTGTATAAATAAAATAAACCATTAAATTTTTAGGGGAACACTGAATATTTGTTTGCAAAATGTAATAATGATAATTGACACGCCAATGGAAGTGATTGCATTGATTGCAAAATAACGTTATTCATAAAGAAAAAAATAATCTATAGAAAATCACTGCATTCTTTTCTATAGAACTATTGAAGAGTAATATCAAGGGAGTAAATTATATAAAGGTAATTTAATTTAAAAATTTCATTCGTAATTTCTTCATTTGCATTAAGCAAAGAATACCCAAATCTATTTAAATTTATTTTAAATGATATTTAGTTAAAAGAACAAAATATATAAGCGCTCCCAATAACGATAATATTATGTTTCAATTCAATCATATTGTCAATCTATAGAAATCATTACACGAAAGAATATAATCATGTAATCATATAAATGCTTAAATTTTTATTTACTTTTCAGTTGTTTACATAAATGCAAATCAAATGTAACCACTACCCTGACATTGGCGTGAAAATTATCACAACGGTTCAACGCTAACTGTGTAATTAGCGAACTTTTTAGTTCCCTCTTTACACGACAACGCAGCACAACGGTGTAATTAGCGAACTGTTTAGTTCACTCTTTACACGACAGTTCAGAACGAACGGTGTAATTAGCGAACTTTTTAGTTCACTCTTTACACGACAACGCAGCACAATGGTGTAATTAGCGAACTGTTTAGTTCACTCTTCACACAACAACTCAACAGTAACGGTGTAATTAACGAACTATGTACATAGTAAGGCTAATGATGAAATAATATAAAGGTGTTACCAAGTTAGAAGTATAATTGACATTGTCTTATTTGACAAGATTTGGTCACACAATGTATCAAGGAAATTGATGTTTAGAACAATTTATTGCGAACTTGTACATACAATTATTGCTCAGATTTTATTGTTATTAATTGTTGGTGTTATCGTGAGTTAAAATTATTATTCCAGACTGGTGTAATATATTAATATACAACGAAAAATACAGTTTTATATTTAGGCACTAATATGAAATCCATTTAAATTAACTTTAGTAGAAGTTTTGGCACTTAAAACAGAAATTTATTATTAACTTTAATTTTTTTTTTTTTTGTAAAATAACTAATTCAAAACGTTATGTGAAAAAATATATTTCATATAGAGGGTTTTAAATAAATATAAATGTAATTTAGCCCTGAAAAATTTGTTTACTTTTTTACGTGTTTCGTTAGCCTTGCCATATAAGTTCATTCTTTACACGTTTTAATGCAACACTAACGGTGTAATTAGCGAACTGTTTAGTTCACTCTTTACACGATCAACTGTCAATCGATGTTAATTGAAGGTTACAACAACATTGCCTCCTAAACACTTGAAAACCTTTATACTTTACTGAAAATGCATTTATGACGCTGAAAGTCGTATTCAAATAATCTAATTATTTAAAAATTATTCTCTTCTGTCGTAGGTACGAACTATTAACATAGAAGAAGAAGTTAAAAGTTGCAAGAAGACAATTTATTGTCTTGGTCTGTATGTTTTCGCTAACTGAAAGAGCTATAAAGAATAAAGCTGCACATTAAATACACAAACCATCCTTGTTTATTGCTCTTTTAGTGGTGAAAAAGTCATTGGGCAAATACATAGAGGCGGACAGCGCTTTTATTTTATAAGAAGTATACATAGATTGTATGAAGATTACAATAAAAAATGGGCTTATGGCATCCGACACATAATAATATTAGTTTAATTTAATAAACCGATATCGCAAATGTTGTAACAGTCAAAACACCACGTAGATGGTCAGAAAGCGTAATACCAAAATGGTATTATGAATTGTGACCGGATGCAGAACCACCGGCAACTGGCAACACACCACACGACTCCACTGCGCTGAAAGAAAATTCATATCGACAGTGGCAACAGTGTCTGGCAACAGTGGCCACACCGGCCACACACCGCCACTATCAGCAGAACCAAGTGTCCACCGGTTTAGCTTGATAGTAAAACACAATGTCACATTTTGTACATATTTATAAGAAATTTATAAATTATACACATTATATATATATATATTGAATTTTGGTGTTTCAATTATGGTTAAGTGTGTACAGTTATGATAATATACAATTATCAATAAGTATAGTGAAATATTAAACCATAAACTAAACCCACCTCTACGTAACCTAACACTGTTTTGATGTGTGTCTATGCGTCTATACGGACATAAATAGATTTAAGTGTGTTGTGTAAATGTTGTATAGTGGCGTTACCTTCTTGGCCCATGCCTGCATGCCGCTGGCGAGTTCTCTTGGCGTCAGAATACTCGCACCAGTTGAGCCAGTGAACTCGCCTAAGCCCTTTTGGCTCTTTGACCAACCGAACTGCGAAAAAAAAATTATTGAAATTTTCAAAAATCCTTTCCTAACGGATGTTCACGTTATAAAATAGTGTTCCTTCTATAATTTCAGCCTTCTAAGACAGATTGTGGCCACGCCCCTTTAAACAAGTACAAAAGGAAATTGGTCCTTACAATTACGACATAGGGTTCATATTTCATTAACCGAAAATAGCATTCTAGCACTAATAGAATATGATGTTTACTAGTCTTAAAAGTCGAGTAGTTTCAAAGATTATCGAGACTGTCTGCGCGAATATAAAAACGGATGATAAATTTAACATAATCAGTATTTTGATTTAAAAAAAAAAGTGGTGAATCGTATGGATTAGAGAAAATAACTCAAAGAAACCATGGTAGATTTTATTTTGGTTTTTCCGTAAAATTTATACTTACTCCTCTTGTAATGCACAATTCGCTGTCCTCCTGTTCTTTGCGAATCAATGAAAGCTTCTTGCACACAATGGCTGCTATGTCCTGCAAAATATGCATTTATCAAGAACAATCTTAGCTCACAATGTGTTCCAATAAAAATGAATATAAAAGACACTTAAGACACTTACAAGTTTGGGGGGTTCGATTCCCGGCGGATAGGCTTGCGGTCCGGGGGCGGGGAGAGCTAGCGGCGCGGACGGCGGTGGCGCCGCCGCTGTCTCTGAGAGAAAACATTTCATTATCTATTTCGTTTAGAGGAGTGGCAAATAAAGGTGTATGGTGAAATAGTATACTCACGCGTCGGTGGCGAGTGGTTGTAGAGCACAGGAGGCACGGGGGGCACGGGGGGCACGGAGGGCACGGGGGGCACGGGGGGCACGGGGGGCGGAGGCAGCAGAGCGAGCGGCTCAGGCGGACTCGAGCTCCTATTCAACCAAACGAGACATATGTTAGTACTATTATTATTATATCTTTGGTGGCTATTTCTAGCCTACCTATACCTACCACGTTCAGAAACTGTAATGTTACTACTAGGGGACGTATTGTAAATAATTTTCTAATCACATTTAAGTAGCTATTAGAAATACTCACTTAGCAATATCTGCAGGTAATAAATCAGACCTCGATGGCGCTTTGGCGTTCAGTTTAGCTACTTGCTGAAAAAGAAATAAGTGAAAAAAATTAAGTATGTGTGTAAAATGAACACACATATCTCATTCAATATATTTTAAGTATGCAACTTTATAAAACATAGTATGCACGTTATAGGGATCAATGAAAAGTAGACTATAGTAGACAGATAGTTTAACTTTCGTAATCTCTATTATCTAGAGATATTTTCTAGCGAAGACAATTTATTGCAATGTAAACAGCTTTTACATTTTATTGTACAAATAACAACTAATGTTTATTTCAAGCCAAGTAACTTCATTTTGCAATGAACTATAACAACTATTGACACTACTTTCAAGGTTATAATATAAATCTTCTGTCTGTCTCCTTTCTGTTTCATCATGATTATTTATGACCAACTGTTGCCTACGGCTTTCTCTTCACCTTATTTTAAACGACTCTTCTCTTTGGAGATAAGCAACCACGGTGGCTATTTTATGAAAATATGAACAAACAACTCTTAAATTTTTCAATTAATATTACTTCTATTGTGGAAACTAAATTCTATTCTGAGGGGAAAACATTATCAATATGAATAATCCCCCGTCATCAATAATGGTAATCACGACTGTAGGACATTGAAACTTCTCATGCGATACGAATGTGAAGGGACGATGAAATGACATCCTCACCATGTTATCCTTCTTGGGTGAAACGGGAACCCACTCGGAGGCCTTCTCCCGGTGCTGGGATCCCGAGGAGACGGGAAACTGGATCCGGAGCTCATCCTTGTTCGCGAGGGCCACCGCGTTTGACTTCACCGGCAGTGGAGCTCCACCCTGAAATCAGGTTCATTATTATATTTAAAGATTGATGATTTGTATTTTTGTTTGTAATGAATAAACTCAAATATTACTTGAACTATTTTAAAAATTCTTTCACCTATAGAAAGCTACATTATCAGCGAGTAACATAGGCTATATTTTATAAAAGTCACACAGACGAAATCGCTTCTAGTTGGAAATATAATCAGTATGGACATTTTTAACCATAAAAATACTTTTTTTTTACAATTAAAGCTTCCTCTTACTGTCCACTCGCCTTATACATTAACATAACCTTTAGTTAGATACAATTGCCATTCTTAATAAAATAATTTTGCTTGAAAAATTGTGAACTATACTCTTCTAAAAATAAGACGACTGGCTGCTAAACAATGTACCCACTACTTGCCAAACCAGAATACCCTTGTGGAACTCTTACCCTTATATTCATAACGATGGGCGCCTTCTCCTTAACGAGGAACGGATGGTGGAAAGCGATGGTGTCTTCATTCTCGCTCAGGCCTTCGTCGTTCGACGACACAGAAGACAGTTCTCCGAGAGCCTCTTTCTTCGACAGGTGCTTACAAAAGTCCGTCAATTCATCCACTGACTTGCCTGGAAATGACAAACATTTATTACACGCTTACATTACATTACATTCTAACTAAAATAAAATTAAATAAAATTTCTGGCGCTTGTATTGTTGCCGATGGTTAATTTATACGGATATGTTTGGATGTTGGATCCAATAGCAACAATGCAATTATTATGTTTTAATGCAATTATCGCGACGATCTTAAGTCCACGGCGATCTTACCTCCCGATTGAATGGCAGCCATGACTTGGTTCCTGGTGTGAGGCGGCAGAACTGCGGCTCCCGCGGGAACTGCCCCGTTCTTGAGCATGTTGATGGCGTTCCTGCGAGCCACTTCCAGCAGACGCTTCTTCTCGCTGTCCGCTAACTTCACACCGCTCGGGGACCTACTGTTGTATCAAACACAGGAGCCATTAAGAGGGTTTTACACGAATTTCTGAACATGATTGTGATTCACGCAAGAATAATACAAACAAAACAAAAATGGAACAGGATAGCACAATTCTATTTCTATTTTTTGTTGCAATTAAAAATTGAAAATTATCGTTTCTAAATGTAAAATTATGTTTTTTATTTAGGGAAATACCTAAATTTTACTATCAAGTCACTTTTAGTCATCTATTTACCTTAGAATTTATAAGTTAAATCCAATATAAACGTTAAAAAAATAATGAAATCTTGCATTTTGTGCCTTATATTTTGTGTTATCCTACAAATTCAGACCTTTCGTATAAAATATAATACGTGCACGAGAAAATTTCAATGCTTAGTATGTAAAAAGACAAATAAATATTATTATAAGATAATAAAACATTTTACAGCGCGAACCTGGATGTTCACTTTGACCAAATCAATAAACACAAGAAGATTCTTGCTGCCATTTCGTCACACTTTTAACTGTTCATGGTTTTATGTATTTTTCAGTAATTTTTAATATTTGACATTTTTAATAATTTTAATTTTTGTTTTTTGACTAAATTTTCTTTTTTTACTTTTGACTATTCAAATTTTTTGTTTGTATTAATTGTAATTGATTTTGTTTAGATTCTATTTTCTTTTTATTTTAATGTTTCGAATTTAAACTTAGTTGTTGGAGTTTATGTATCAAAGTGAATTATAAGTTCAGCTCTAATTGGCTTGCACACTGGACCTAGATGTTGAGCGATAGGGTTAGAATGAATGTGTGCTAAGATGTTGCCGTTTCGAATAAATAAATAAATAAATAAGATACTAAAGATTACAATAATTTATATGATTTTTTTAAAAATACACTGTTTAACGCTTGGGTCAAACGATATTATGCATGCAGCATTTAAGCGGTCTTAAATCAAAAAAGTTAGGATGGAACATTTAAATTAAATATAAACCTAGATCTGCGAGTCCGGTGTCTCGGTGAATGTCTGATCCTGTGCCTAGTTCTGGACGTAGACCTTCTTCTGGACCTTGACCTGGAGCGATGTCTAGAGCGTCGCGACGACCTGGATCGGTGACGGGAGCGAGACCTTTTGCGGGACTTAGAGGATGAACGGTGGTGATGTTTCTTTGATCCAGATCTGGACCGAGACCGGTGAGATTTGCTAGTTGATCTGATAGAATTATATTATATAATAATAATATGTCATAAATAACCCTAACAGCACAAAAATCAAACTTAGCAGTTCATGTGTCCTGCAACTACACTTCTGACAGTATACAAACTAACACTAATTAAAATACTAATCTAATAAAAGATTAAGGTTTCAATTAATGTATAGAAAGTGTATTTTATTTTTTACCTTTTGCGAGATTTGCTTCTTTCGCTGCGAGATGACTTAAGTGAGTGTTCAGACTTAGACTTCTTTGAAACAATCTTGGGCTCTTCGGTACTGTTATAACAATTAAAAGTATATGAATTTTAGGGATTTAACTAAAAACCTAACTATAACTTCACTAAACACTAGTAGAAATACATGTGAAGTAGCATGTAGCATGGAAATGGCCTCTGGCATCATTTACCCACTCACTGAAACATAACACAACATTAGGTATTATTTCACGGTGATATTATTTAGTTGAGTTAATTTGCAAAGTTGAATTAGCCGGGAAACAAACCTGGGACACCTAAAACAGAACATTAAGGAAATCACCCTAACCACTCATCCTATGGGTTCATCGTGCTGAGTTTACCACAGCAAAACAATTATTTTAGAAAATGGTTTAACTTTAAAAAATGTTTCCTATCTACTGCTATCTATATAAATAAAAATTAATTGCCACATGTACGTTGGAGCATGAATACTGCACGACTGATTTTTTGTCAAGACAAGGTTTGTATGAAAGAAAATTCTTGGAAAATCTACAGGAAAAGTTGAAAATTTGGCTAGTATATTTATATGAAATTGACAGGCAAAAATAATTCCATTTAATCTTAGAGTAAGAACTTACGGTTTGATTTCAACAGCTTTTTTCTTTAATATCCCTCCAGGGTCCGAAGACTTTGGAAACTGTGAGTTTGACACCTCTTCCTTTTCTTCACTGGATGATGAGCGGCTGCATTCACCATCCTCATACTTTTCAGCTTTCTTTCGAGCTTCCTCTTCTGCTTGCTTAACAGTCTGCTCAAAAACTGTACTAAATTTCAAATTTTTAATTTGAATTTTACCTTTCAATTTGTCTGTGTCTACTCCCGATGGTCTTTCGGCTTTTATGTCATCATCTATATCTACTGGAGATTCAGGCATAGGGATTGCATTAGCATCTATACTGTTTATGGTATCGTTTTGATCTTCCACTTTTAAAGACGCCGTTTTTTCAGTTTTAGGCTCTTTTTTAATTTCATTTTTTATTGTTACTTCTGGAGTTAAATCGCGTTTATGCGAATCACGGCGTTCCCGTTTTAATTTTGTTACCGGTGTTTTAGAGCGTGATCTCGAGCGATCGCGGTCTTTGCGTTTCTTAGTCTTGCTTTTTTTCCGTTTTTTATGCTTGTGCGAATTGTCGCTATCGTATGAGCTACTGCTACTGGTACTTCGTGCGCGTTTCTTTTTCTCCTTTTTGTGCTTCTTTTTTCCTTTCTTACTCTTTTTTGAAAGGCTCTCTTCAATTTTAGGCGGTTCGGCATTTAACGCACTAAATATTTCAGATAATATCTCACTAGAACTCTTCTGGGTAGCAGGTTTTTGTTTACGTTCAGGGGTTGTTTTCTCTCTTTTAATTAACTGTTCAATTTTGTCTATAAGAGTAGTCATATTGACGACAGTTATCTAATGCAACTTCATTAAATTCAAATGTGAATCGAATCAATAACCAACACAAACAAAACACAATAAATATTACTTATATAGCTTACAATTTATTTACAAATTCAAGGAACATATATACTCAATTTCTTTAATTCAACTTCATGTCTTGACATTTTGTTCGACAGACAATGCTCCGCCATTTTATTTTATTGGCATATGTCAGTGTCAGTTCACTTGATTTTTTTTGGAATTTTATGGCCTGGTAACTAGACGCTTAAGCCAATCAGTAATTTCACTATCAACACACTCTAAAAAAGGGACTAGTACACAGGAAATTTCATTTCATTTCATTACAATCTCCAATGAGTCTAGCCAATCGCCATAACATCAACAAGAACATTATGTTATACTAGCTAGTGCCAGCGACTTCATCCGCCTCGATAAAAGAGAAAATTATGAGTAATGCAAGGCCTGACATTATTATCGCTGTGACGACGGTGGCGCCGCCATCCGATTGTTATTTTTAGACAATCCCTCGGGATCCTAACATTTTCCCAGGATAAAAGTAGACCCTATGTTTTAATCCACGTATGAATCTATCTATGTGCTAAATTCCATCCATTCTCACAAGCTTTCGTATTTATAACATTAGTAGGTAGGTACCTAGAATTCTGATATTCGATCTAAATACATGAAAATAATTTTATAATCTTTCTGTTAAAAATGGCGTTTACTTCTGTAATTCTTGTATAGGTATAACTGCGCCACTATCTGCAAGGACTTAAGCCCACTCATAGGGACTTTACCTTATCCTCTTATGGTGGGCAGCGCACTGCAGCACATGTCCACCTATCATCTTGGCAAAAAATTCTTGGATGCAAGAAAAGAGCAACAAGAATGGAAGTAGATACCTATTCTTTCCATCTCTCGGACAGATAACTCGGGAGTTCGACTGTACCTACCAAAATATAAGACCATCCAATCATACTAAGCATTAATTATAGTTTGACCGGAACCGTTGTACCACTTATTAAGAATGCAGGGCGAGGCGGGAGAAAAGAGCACTAGTTCATATGAATCATAAATACGGTCGATTTGATTACAATATTTTAAGAAACAAATTTTAAATCGATTTAAAATATTTCAAAACTGTCCACATAGAGTTTTCTATATCAAGGTAAGTGATATTAACATTTTAATCAAGGTTTTCATAGTTTTGATGTCACGAGATATCTATCGCACTACCGCATAGACGACGGACAGCCAACAGCGCTCTCTGCGCCTTCGCCTTGCCGCGCACACACCTAAAGCATGGTACAGCGGTTCTGGTCAAACTATGTATACATATAATACTAGTCAACGTCAATTCCTCAGTAGACCAACAGTGGACGCTCCATCGGCTCCATGGTTCGTCCCTAATGTTGATCTCTGTTATGATCTGGATCTTCCCTTATTTGTTTACTTCCGATTAAGTAATAAATTATTTTTTTCAATAATTGCTAGGTATTGTATTGTAAGCAACAATTCCTTATTCAGTTTAAAAAAAAATACATCTTGTGGCGACCTCCTTTAAGTTACCTATTTGGAACTTACATTTTAGTTTCCGTGTCATTCTTTCAAATGAAGAAGCACGGAAACGAGACAGTCGGCCTTCAACACTGCTACAGAAAGCACGCGCTTTCTCGCCACTCAACAACACAAACGCCCATCGTGCGTAATGTAAAAACGCCCATTCGTGCGTTTCATCAAATGTATAAATGTATATAATAAATGTGTGTAAATGTGTAAATAATAATGTGGAGTCACTTTCCATCCCACAATCTTATTCTTTATCTGTAATCACCATTGCGAAATCCAAACCCACATTTAATATTTTGAAGTTTGAGGCATGTTTTAAGAGATTTGGCGCTTCCAAAGAGAATGCAAAAAATAAAACAAATCATAGAAACAAATTAAATTATTAGATATATTTGCATTTTATGTATACATGTAGGTACTTAAATTTTATATTCATGAGTTGGAGTTGGGTCCGCGGCGTCGACCGAATGTCTGGACGACGTTCACAAAGCTGTAAAGAAAGAAAACAAATTATTAACACTGAAAATATTAAGATTTGGACCTATATTTGCTTAACATACAGTGACACCTATTTTTGAACAGTTATAATACAAACATAAATATTACAAAAAACAATTAACCACATAATTATTTTTATTTTAAGTAGAGTTTTATATAAGTGTTAGCTGAACCGGTCACTCGTTTTTTTTTATAGTTTCTGTTGGAACTTCAGAATAAAAAGTTTATAAAAACACTCATCTGTTAAAATGCAATGTTGTGTAAAAATTTCAAGTCAATCCATCTGCTAGTATTCGAGTTTTATGTACACAAACATATGGACACTAAATTTTTGTATACAAAGATAATGTGACATGAAACTGACCGTCTGTTGTACTGGATTCTGCGTTTAGCTCGGCCAGTCCTCTTCTTTTTCTTTTGTTGTTTTTCCACCTTGGGTGTCTGTCCTTTTACCTTACCTGAAAACATTACAGTTCATTAGTTATCATAATCAAACAATCAAATATATTTTTCTTTCACAACATAGTAGTGACACACACATAATCTACAAACAGCTCAGAAAACATTTTATAAGAAATAATATTTCAGTCTAATTTCTTATATATGATTACATTGAAAAGTTTGATAACATAAATTTTTTAACTAAAGCATGTGTATCTTTCCTTGTAACTCAGGGTTTCTTAACCTTTTTGCAGTTATGGACCACTTTCAAAAATCTGACGGACCCCCATCAAATTTTATTGTAGGAAATAAAAATAAGACATTTAAAAAATATTTTTTTATTACTACAAAGAAAGTAAAGATTAATGCATGTCGGTGTTTAGTGAGATGGTTGCTGCTGCTTCTGTTCGATTAGCATGTTAAATTGAGGAACCGTTTTAGCCAACACAAGTTGCATATCATCTTTCATGTCTAATCGGTTACGATTTTTTGACACTAATACTGATAACCCTGACTCATAGAGGTACGTGGTAGTAAACGGAATTAATATGGACATTGCTTGTTTAACAAGGAGTGAGTAAGCTTCTGCTAAACTACACCAAAAATAACAAATATGTTTTACGTACAACATCCACCGTGCTAACTATAGCTATAGACCTACATTTTTACATAGATCACGTGCAGTATTTATTATTTTCATATCTCACATGTTCCACCAGCACTCATGCCACGGACTCATGACCCCAGGTTAAGAAACCCTGTTGTAACTGTAACTTGTGAACAAAGTTTCAGGGATTCATTTTAATAATATAATACAAATAGTAAACATATATTAATTTATTAGTGGTCAGTATGTATTTGATCTAGTATCCAACCAAAGCTCTAGCAATCATTCATTCTTAAAGGTGACCAAGATAGCGCCAGCCACTTCTGACATTTTTATGTGCAAGGGAAAAGTACAAAGATACATAATCACTGGACTCTATGTTATAAAACTCAGAATGGTGTGTTTACATTGTTTGCATTTTCTCTGAAGCTTTAGATACTTTGGGGCATAAAGTAAACATTCTTGGAATTAAAGTTTATTATAAACTAAACCTCTAAGTGGAGGAGCAACAAAGCTAGTGGAGTGAGAAAGTCATTTACACTTAAAAAGCAGTCTGTTACATTGTACAATATTGAAGTTAGAAACATCAATTTTTTTTTCTCTTTTCATGAAAATCACTCTACCATGATCATTAACGCTTATACTAAATTCTTTTAAATACAAAATATACTTACCAGCACGAGCCAAAGAACCGTGAACTTTACCACCGAGCAATGGTACTGTGAGGTCCAACTCTGCACTTGAGAGTTCACTTACAAGACAAGTGTCGTCGAGGGGAGCTCCACATAGTGACAGACACAAATCTTCATCCTCAACTCCAACAAGTGTGCGGATGCGGTCCTGAAAATCAAAATATTTACAATTACCAGTGTCATTCAAAAGTACTTTTAATTGTTGCGAATGCACCCTGGTATCTTTAAAATGAAATAATTTACAGGGAATTGAGTTGAGCTGAAAAATAAAATGTGCTGTCCTTGAGTAAAAGGAAAATAAAAGGCAACAGATTACCAATAGACCTGCTGTAACTGGCAGCAACGTGACTGTTTGAGGGTTGAATTGCTAAATGCATTCCTTACATGCTTTTTAAATTTTAAAAATCATCAATGAATGTTCATATGTGACAGATCGAGATGAAAAAGGTGTTAAAAAATGAGAGTTTGAGCCTCTTTTTGAAATAAGAGAGAACTGTAGGTTGTTAAGACATAAATATAGTTGATTAAACAACTATTTAGTTTGACCAACTAAGCTATAAAAATCTGGGCCACACTCGCACAGGATATGCATTGGTGTTTCTTTTGCCTCACGGCGGAAACGACACTCCCCTGTGTTAGTGAGACCCATTAATTTAAGGTGCTTATTGAGGCGGCAGTGCCCCGTTAGCGCCCTATTTAACCATACTATAAAGGCGTATGAGATCATCGGCCTCACAATAGCAGTGTACAGTCAAAGGGTGAATATGGACATGGGCCCCAGCTCTTCCCTACCATTCGACGACTGATGCATAAGGCTGCCTTAGCCTTATTAATCACATTCCCAATGTGTACATTCCACGTTAGTCTCTGGTCAAAAGTAACTCTCAGATATTTGACCTCTGAGGAAAAGACAACTCGTTTGCCATTTACTAGAGGTGGCTTTAATTTGTCCAGCAACCTCTTTTTGGTAAATGGTACTATAGCGGTTTTGTCACCGTTTACAGTCAATTCATTTGGTGTGCACCATTCGCAAATGATATTTAGAGCTTTCTGTAGCAGGGCCGAAATTGTGCTTTGGCAGAAGCCTCTTATGATCACCACTAGGTCATCAGCATAGCCTAGCGTATCGAAATTGTGTTCTGCCAGCCTGTACAGAAGCTGATCAACTGCAAGAGTCCAAAGCAGTGGCGATAGAACTCCGCCCTGCAGGCATCCTCTTGTAGTTGCTATAGTAAGCGAAGTGCCGTGTAGTTCAACCTTCGCTTTACGTTTGGATAGCATGGCCTTTACCCACCTTACTGTAGTCGGGCCAACATTTTTGTTTTGTAGTCCCCTCACTAACGTGTTGGTGGGAGTGTTGTCGAAAGCGCCTTCTACATCCAAAAATGCGCACAGAGCTATCTGTTTATCATCCAGAGCCCTTTCCGCCCTGTCAACTAGTTGAACCAGGGCCGCCTCAATGGACCTTCCCCTCTGATAGGCGTGCTGAGTGGAATGAATTGGTTTCTTTTCTAGAAGAGTTTCCTCTTCAATATTTGTAAAGGAGCAATCAAGTCTTTTAAGCAGCCCTAATTGGCTGAGTTTGTCCTTCGCGAGCAATCTGTGGATTCTTGCCCCTCGAGGCATTTGTGTTAATTACTCGCAGAGCTTCGTCCAAGCAGCACGCTTGGAACGCTAACACCATTACATGTTTACACTTGGACATTTATCATGCGTGTGTGTACTGAAAAATTTGCTAAATGTGATTTAGAATAGTTTGCTTCCGATATACAGACATAATAATTATTATAAATAGACATTGGCATACCTTAATTTGACCAATGGATTCTTGTCCAGCAACATCCAGGACATATGTGGACTGTCCTCTAATATGCAGCTGCATTTTGAAAATCCTGTTACACAAAAACCAGTTAAGAAAATTAAACTTTCTTATATTTGCGATAAAAACTATAGGTAAAGTTTATTATTAATTTATCATGATGCCTACAATATATGCATAGGTTAGGACGGTTATAAATCCAATGTAAACTTTTTTTTTTTTAAATCGTAGTACAAAACCTATACAGGACCGACATTTAATAATATTTTAAAACACGCTATTTTCTAAGACTCACCTCTTTTAAATTAAAATCGAAATCACAAAAACACAGCACGTGACAGCAGCACACAAGCAGCACATGAACAAATGCGCTAGCATCAATGTATAGTCTGTAATGAACACCAAATCACAAATGAACGAACACAGCCAAATCAAGTGCAGTCAAGTCACAAACAGTGATTGAACTTATTGATGATTTGATGAATGAATGAAACACAGGGCAGAGAGCATTTCCTCGTAGGTATATATATAGTATTCTATGGTACACAGCCAAAACACAGCCACAAAAACCAAACAAAAACATAGGCATAGACAACTAATGAAAAGACGAACAGGATCAATCAACTTTTCATTATCCTTTAAATAATACAATTTTGGTTTGATCGCAGTCGCAGGTTTCGTTTCAGAATTTATTTTGTCTTTTTTTAACTAATTTCTTTTTCATTTTGTTCTTTCAGAAAACAAATTTTCATATAGTAAATGAACCGTTATGTATGTTTCAATTCTTATCTATTGCTTTTTGTTATAATGGTATCAGTTTTGATGACACGAGTATCGCACGACCCATCTTTGGATATTATCTGAGGATTTATTTTTATATCTTGTGCGGCTGACATTGGCAAGCATAGATGACGGATAGACAATGTCAGCGAACAGCCCTACGCTGTCTGTCTATTAGCTATTAAATATTAAATTATTTTTTTTGTTTAGTTTATAATAATTACACGGACGAAGTCACGTGCAACAGCTAGTTTGGGACATAAGGTTATGTGGGATGTAAGTTTATTTAAGGTATAACGTTACGTAGGATGAGCATGACAGAAACTCTATCCACTCTTTGTAAAGTTTGTAAACAATAGTATTTAAAGCAAGGCCAATGAGACAACGCAAAGAATGTAAACAAACTTCCAAGGGTTATAAAGATGGCTTCCTATACCATGAAACAGATAACGCCTGCCGCTTCGTGTGAGGGAAAAGGACAGACATTGTTTGCGTTGTCTCTTTGGCTTTACCTACTACTTATATTCGAGCACTAAAGTGGTCCAGTGAGGTATATTCAGTCTTTAATAATTCAAAGTAATAAAAGATATATATTTTTTGCATATTATGTTTTTATTCATTCAATACCTTTGTAAGGTAAATTTTAAACAATACAGAATGGACACTACATTCTTTATTCTGCTGCAGGACACTGTCGCTTCGTTAATTTTATAATCAAAATATATTGCATTTTTTTTTCCAATCTGCTTATAAACAGTTTCACTGCGAATCACAAATGCATGTCTATAATTCAATATATTCAGAGAACGACTCAAATATTTTTTCGCAGCGGAACATTAGGACGGAAAATAATGTCCTTTTTAATAGAAGGAAGTGTTGAGAAAAGTTTCTTATAATTTAATAATTTCAGAAAAATTTAAACTACTTATTTAACCGACATGTAGGTACTTATAGAATAGGAAAGCTTTAGCATGATTGCAATGTGTCATGGCGATAAGTATGTTTGCGAGAAAATAGTTGCCGATTCTGTTTCAACATTAAATTTTGTACCATTCGACTAAAATCGAGTAACTATTTTGTCTTAAACATAAACTTTAGGTACATGGTAAAAGTAAGCAATAATTATTAAGGTTCATTCAAACATTATATTATTACCGTGCTATTTTTTTCAAGGTACTTTTATTTGTTCAAAAATAACTAGATAAGTAGTTTAAAATGGCATTGAATTTTGCTCTGAAAAACGAAGCTAATTTTGAGATGGAAGCTCTTGTATTGAGCAATAATTTTTAAATTTAAATTTAACGTTTACACATTGTTGCCAATATCAACATAATTTAAAAGAAAGTGTCGCCATAAGTAATTTAATTTCAGTGATCTTTTGTGTCCCTACATTTTTAGAAATGCTTCAAAAATAATAATAATCATAAAATGTACATTCTAAATATATTTAATTTGATGTGTAAACTGATAAAACAATTTTCAATTGTTACCTATCATCAAAATCGTTCATTCTCGACTACTTACCTTTTCAAAAAAATTATGTCCAGGAAGACTAAATCAACGCCAAAAAACTAACAAATACCACTTAATTTAATTTTCGTGATATTTGACCGTTTTTACTAATAGTCGTTGATCAATTAATATTATGATAATTAATTGCATATTAAATTTTACTCGCCCAATTCGTAATAGTTGTACATTCCCGTATTAAAATACCTACCTACCTACATACATTTTTTTCATATCAAAGTTTGTGTTATCTAAATCCAATATTGTAAGTATTTCGTTTTGTAAAAAAACAGGTTGAAAAAGCTACATAATATAAACTCGAAATTGTCCATAAACATCTATCTACTCGTATCGGTCATTTTTTTGTAAGCATTATCTACCTTATTTTTTATTACCGACAAGTAGAATGAGATCAAAAGGCCAGTACTAAATATATTAAAAAAAAATACGCTAAAATAGGAATACCTTTAACTATTCAAAATCATCAATTATGTAGATAATTATATAAATGCTGAGGATAATAAAATACATTTTCGCTTACATATATAATCCTAAAGAATATAATTATAATACTTAAATATAAACATAATAATTAATCTTACTTCTTAAAAAAACTTAAGATTTGTGTTTGACACACTTTCTTTAATAAATAATGTGTAGGTACATATTGTTAAGGGTGCTTTGAATGAATCATTTCGTCAAAAATACTTGTGCTTACATACAGTACTCAAAGTCGGCTACCTTTCTTTCTCATGTCCATTATCAACTATACGAGTTATCACACAGATATTATCGGGTCCCAAACGTTTATAAACCATGAGACAGAACAGTATCCGCTCTATCAACGAGTGGTAATGAAGCGTTCGCCTATTGCGATACAAGCTGACTATGCCAAGACCCCTTAGGGCGCGGGTTTCCAACCTTTTACTAAAGTGATCGGATATTATCGGCTGATTTGTTAGATTTAGTCATTTCAAAGCATAAGATAAGATAAAAAGCACAAGATAATTGCTCTTAATTTTCACGCATTATTTGACCTGTAAAACCGCATAGCTTTCACATCGTAGTATGAAATGCTATTTTGGTTTTTGTAACGTAAAAATACTAACTAATATTTGTAAAAGTACTTAGTGATTATTTTAACATAGGTAGTTACATTACATAAAATAAACCAGGAGACCAGTCTTTGACTGCTCACATTTTTAAAACTATAAAATCATTATTTAATTAACTTAGTTATTTAAATCACAATCGAAATACCGCAATTTTTAATTAAGATGTATCCACCTGAGATGGACAAAAATTTTCATCATTCATTTAATTTGATTGAGCTTTATTGCTAGATTTATATAGAAATAAAAATAAACATCACTAATATGAATAAGTATCATTATTGTAATATTGATGTTAACGGAATTTTAGCTTGCAATGTAGTTTAATATTATTATGAAAATATATTGAAGGCACCAATAGTAAAAGATTGACAATCCCTGCCCTAGAACTCTGTCCTACTCACAGTCTTTTTCTTCGTGCATTCAATTTTATTAACAAATCCCTAATAACATCTACATTTAAAGACAAGTTTCAACATGACTCTTGGCATAGTATATCTATAGTAAGTTCTGAACAGTTTTAGAATTCGGGGACGGCTACGGCTCTCGTGTCCGCCATCTTGAACCGCAGAAGGCATTAGCTATTAACTATTGTGTATATTCAATTCAAAAGTATACCGATTCGTTGTCATCGTCACGAGAGGTAAAATAGAGTGTATTTTAAAAAAAAGGTTAGGAAATAGCAGAAAATTTCGCTCGAGGCCTTTGCTTGAGAAAATTTCGTCGTAGTCTTGTTCAATTCATCTGATTTTTTTTTATGTTACGGTCGTTAGAAAGGGTAACGATCCACTTGATGGTAGGTGGCTACCGTCGCCTATAAAACACAAGCAACACCACAGGTGCTGCTAATGCGCTGTCAACCATAGCAGGATTAGGGATTAGGGTTTATGGGGGAAATATTAATCAATTTATTAATGGAGCTATTTATTTTGTCGAGTTTTAAAATCCATTCAAGTTTATGTCAATTTTGTTAGTCAGCTTCATAATGAATATTGTGAAGACCTTCATGTTTCGATTGAATTTCTAAATGCGAAATTTCAAATGCAAGAAATCACAGATTTGGGCGTTGCGTCGTCGCCTCAACTTCATGTTTTTTGTACAATTTTATGTCAATATTGCATAAGTTACTGGCAAGGAATAGGTACAAAGATCACTGGAATCTATCCAAATGAAATGAAAGACGAAACGAGAGAAACTACCGACGAAATATTCGCAAAGCACGCGAATAGGAGAGCTTTAGCCGTTCCAATCTTAAAGCTACTACTAAAATTGTCTAAGCGACCAAAGATCGCAAGCTAAGTTGATTCTCAAAAGTCTTAAAAAAATAAAATCTGCTAGTGATCAACTCGAACGCTTAGCGGGGACGTAGAACGGCTCGTACCGTTCGGAAACGCTTCTCGAAACCAAGTTTCGAGTAGAGCGAACGCGACGCGTCGTTCTCGGGACGAATGACGACGAAGGGCTTGTACCCGCGCGCGTACACTTCTCGGGTCAGCCGCCGAGCCAGATAGATGCCGTAGCCTTTCCTGCGGAACTCGGGCCTCGTCTGCATAGAGAACATCGCCCCGTAGTACGACTGCACCATCCAAGCAGCCAGCTGCCCTTCCACGAAGATTCCGTACGCGGGCAACTCGGCCACCAGTTTCTCGAATATTTCGCGGCACTCAATGTCGCTGGCCGGATACAAATCGTGCACCGCCTTCATGTGTTCGGGCTGTAGCCGAACTAGCTCCACGTCCGGTGGCAGGCTGTGGACAAATTCCTCTATTTGTTAACATGTTTCTTCTCTTCCAGAATGCCTTTTTGTTTCAGAAACGGTAGAATTTTTTATTTTTCCCTTCAAAAAAGTGATCTCGTTATCGTATATTTGAGAAATAAACTATTTGATTTGATGGGCTTGTATCTGCTATTGCTATAATGTAAAAAATATAGGTACCTAGGTTTAAAAATGTTTTGAAAATGTTGAACTATTTATGTTATTACATAGATAACGTTGTTTTAAAACGAAATATAGGCGAGAAAATTATTTTTCTAATTGTTCATACTGTCAGTAATATCAAAGATAGTTATCATTAATTTAATAATTAATGATGAAATTATTATTGGAAAACAAATGAAAATATAAACAAAATTATGATTTTCACAGTATATACTTCTTGTAAATTCAGATTAAATTAGACTATATGAATATTCTAGCCGAGTTCATTTCAAGTCTCCATGGCTTCAAAAACATTTTTCTGGAGTTGCCAACGTGTCTAGTAGTTCCTCAATATACTGATGCTCACCTGTCAGTGTCGGCGTCCGCTGGTGGCTTATCACAGACATATACGTCGCCGGTAATCTTGTCGTGGGCCTCATAATGCCTCTCGAAGCGATTCACGATCGCCTCGTGAGTGAAGTTCAGGTAGAGAGGTTGAGTCAGATCCAAGAGGACGTCCTCCGACGTCAGCAAATCAACCAGCTCCGCGCGCTCGGACGGACAGAACACCGTCACGCTTTCGTATGGGTGTCCGTTAGGCTGGAAAATATATATGAAGATTATCATTTGCAATCTTCTATTGAGCCCAAACATGCTATATCTGTTGTAAGTTGCTGAGGAGTAGTTTATTCTGCAGACTATTTAATGCTGCAGCATCAGGTAGATGTTACCATGTCATGGAAGTAACTTATACCAAGTTTTACACCATTCGAACCTGTGGAAGTTAGTAAGATCCCTTCGTCAACTAGCAAATGAGCTGATAATCTTCAAACGCCTGAACAGATCTTCATAAATTACTTATAACTAAGAACTATTTAGATCACGTAAGCTTGTTGTATGGGAGTTAAGTATATGGGAATAAGGATGGCAAATAAAATAACGCTTACCGTACTTGTACAGCCAGGAAAATGTAGACAAATGGGGTCTTCAGGCCAATTCTTCGCTACATAAAAATGGAAGTCCCACACCTTGTTATTTAGATATGTTTGAATCGTCTGATGAAACTGAAAACAGAATTTTTTGCTAATTAAAGACTTATTTCATGATTACCTACCTTACTTATACACTATCTATATTGATGACTCGTTTTATTTTATATTTTACTATAAAATAAAACTATATTTTACCTTTGTACCTGAGTCATGGATGTTTTTTCCCATCTCAAAAATGCCCAACACGCCTAAAGAAGTTTTCACTTCAAAAATTGCATTCGTACGAAGCCTGAGGCGGGTTGCTAGTGTTTCAATCTTGAAATATACTATTTTGTTACACAACCTTCTTTTACCCAACTATTTCAAAGCAGTAAAAATTAAACGCGGCATTAATTTCAGGGAAAATTCACACACAATCGATTTGAAATATCTGGGGTAAAAATCTTCCAATAAAGATAATTTAGGTCGCCTAAAAGCCTCGTACAAACATGAATCGAACGTCGTTAACATTATGTAACTGTTGTATTGGCGTTCCAACTTTAAACGTAAAGAACACGAAAGTTGTTGCTCAAGATTTATAAAGTTAAACCCCACGTTTAAGTAACCCACGAAGCATAGTAGCAACAAATGGGAGACATAACGAAAACTCTCAGCGGATGTTATGTCGTTAATATGGAAATAGCTAATACCTAGCTATTCCCTGAGTGATAGAGAAGGTTTTAAGTCACCGACATTGCTCATATACATAGCCATTTGTCGCGTATATGATTATTTTACGCTTGCGTAATCTATTATATATTTATAAAATCTTTATTTTTTAACGAAAAGAGATTTTAAAATTTGGTTTGGTTACAAAGGAGTTAGCAATATATCCAATAAGATACAAATATATTGTGCAATCCTTAATGCATTAAATGTTATGTGGTTCAATAATACGATTGTAATTAGTAGCCTTTGGTGATTCTACTTATATAAATAAAAATTAATCGCTAAATGTGTTTCTAAGTGCATAACTCGAGAACGGTTGGACCAATTCCTCTATTATTATTTTTTCAAATATTCGTTGAAGTCCGAGAAAGGTTTTTATGAAGACAAAAATTGGAAAAAATTCCCGGAAAACGTAAAAACGCCATTTTTCTTTTCCCCACCCAAAGTTCCCAGTTGACGATTGAAACATTTCAATCGAATATTGACATTTTTTTTTTCAACACATAAATCAGCTAGTTTATTAAATAAAAATTATGGGTAAAATGAAGATATACCTTTAGAGATTCAGGCATATACTGCACTAATTCATTGGCCACTGTTGGGATCTCGTCTTCTGTTACCAATCGAAAGTTTTTCCCCTCGGGCACGATTTCCATCTCTGAAACAAACAATTTCAACGACTCTTATCGCATACCTATTGAGTTATAAAAATGTTGTTACGAGTATAAGGGTTACCTTACACTAAGATCTTTTATAAATATCTTTACTTATATTTTTACTAGAACTTGCCCACGACTTCGCCTGCGCCCTTTGTTTTATTTATTCAATCCTTACTGAGGATTTTTTTTATATTTTAAAAGTTCCCTCAGTAACAGTATTTTTTTTCTAGATGAAAAGTATCCTATATCCTTTTCTATATCCCAGACAACATGTAGGTATGCAAAATTTCATGATAATCGGTAGAGTAGGCGTGAAAGCCTAATAAACAAAATTACTTTCGCATTATTAGTTAGGATTAGTATTGGGATGTATAAGTTGTTTATGTTTCATAAAAAAACCTAAAGATCGATCGTTGGTCCTTTAGAGAATGTGCGAGTCATTTTAGAATAATTTATTTGCTTAACCGTAAAGGAAACCTGTCCGTGACATTTTCCTATAGGAAATTATATTGATACAATCTAACGGGCCAATACAATGTGTCCAATACAAGTGTCGCTCTCGTATATAATGAAAAATATTTAAATGTATACAAATGTCCTATTTAATGTTGTATGTGTGCGTATAGTAAATGATTTATTGTTTTGTAGCAAATTGTATAAAACATTATAATGTCGATGCTCATTTCCCTATCCCCCCTTCCTATTCCCTTATCCTTAATCCTATTAAGATTAGCTGTGCGCCTGTGGCGTGGCTTGTTTTAATAGGCGACGGTAACCACTACCCTGGAATGCAAACCTACTAGAGAAATGCAAACATCGCAAGGATACATGCATCAAAAAACTTTAAAACTACAAGAAGTTGTACCAACTCCCAACTCGCAGTTGGATGTAAGTAATATACCTATGCTTCACAAATAAATAGACTCTAACAAAGAGAAGGCTCCCTCTCTAAAAATATTAAGAGTACATACTTATGACAAAGCAATAACTTTTTTTGACAGCCCACTAGACAACAAGGCTATTTTAATTCATGGTCAAGAGAATAATGCTAGAGAGAACAAAAATCACCCCAAATTTAGCTTTATACAAGCAAGCCCGTTAGGCAATGGATCGCTTGGCTGTGTAATGACATTTAAATGTAAACTTTCTAGAATTATCCATTTATATGTCATAATGGCGTCTATATTTACATAATGGCGTCAGTATGTGTCAGTATGTCTGAGGCAACAGAAACTATTCCTTAAGCACTTAAAAAAGTTTAACTGCCAATTAGTAATCACTCTATTCAAAACACGCGTTACATGAATCATAATAATAATCATCATTTATTTGCTGAATATAAGTTACAATGGTTATACAGTAGATAAATTTCGCTACATTATGAATTTAATTTACAGTAGATAAATATCGTTATAATTTATACAGCCTTGGGTCTACGTACTACAAAAAAATATATGTGTAAATAAATATTTATAAGCTCTATAATATGCTAGCCATAAATAGGATGGGGTTACAGTCATATCCATTTTTATGTTAAACTTGACGGACAGTCTGACTGTCCACTTGATGTTGATGGTATAGAGGGATTAGAAAGGCATAGGGAGATGGTCTCTGACATGCTATTATTTCTCTGTGGTCTTCTGTATGGGGGTGGTTATGGCCGCCAGACGGCTGATCATCAAATGCCTGCCACTACTATCCAAATACATACAAGACAGAGTCAACTTTGGAAATAAACTTTTGCAAGTTGACCCTGCCGTTATCTTCGTTAATCCCTCTTTCCATTAGTGAAAATCGTATCAAAATCCGTTGGGTTGTGCAGAAGAAATTAGCGGAGAAACCGACAGACGTGGACAGTTTCGGTTAAAATCGTTTTAAACTTTTTTGATAAAAACAAAATTAACATGTGATATGTTTTATCGCTTACTAAACACCAGTTCAGAAATAATTGTTCGTGTGAGCGTGCAGTTAGGGATATATTAACCGCTTACTGCAAGAGACCGGTCAAGGCCGGAGTTTTGCTGCATGCAACCGAACGCAGCCTGATGCAAATCGGCTTGTGTGCAAACCTACACGAATAACGTATGCTCTAAAATTAATCAGCACTAATTGCTAGCGCAAAAATTGCTTTTCCTTGTGGCTCTTTATTTTAATTATTCAACGCCTCAAAGTATATACAATATGCAGGCTTGTTGTTTTCTTAGCACTATTAATATTTGTGCTCTGCTGTAATGTAAAAGCGAATAAGCTACAGCATATACGCTTTTACATTAAACTTTCTAGTAATTTAATTTGTAATAGTTTTCTACAAGTAAACATAAAAGATATGTTAATATTATACAAGAGTCTGTAATTATACTAAAATATCTATTGCATATCTACTTGTATAAGTAAGTAATTATATTATAAAATTAAATCACTTTCTGCTTCTGTCTGTTTCTAACTTTCTGAATCGTTCGTCGGACTTTGATATAGTTTTATAGATAGAAAAAAAAATGTTATTTATAGTTAAATTTTGTTCGAATCACCGTGTTGCTACAAACTCCAAGTGCTACGAAACTGGCTACGAGTTATAAAGTTATAATGCTACAAAGTGCGCTACGAGAATTCGTTTGATAGAACTTGAAGACTCTTCAAATAAGTCTTTTGTTTTTAAAAATGCAATTGTTTGTTCGTGCAGTAGAAAAGAAGGTACACAATTTCTTTAATAAATCGAGCTTCGTCTCCACATGAAAATCGCTGGCGAAATATACCGGAAGTCGTTGTGAGTTCGCGTGCTAACCTGCTTATGTATAATATTGATATAACTTAACCATATAAACTGTATGCAAATATTATGCAAATATCTAATTTTATGATAACCAGGAATATTAGATCTTACTGAATTGTATTATAAACTAGTATGTAGTTACTGATATTACAGATTGTAAGGTCACTAAACTAATCCGACTAATATTATAAATGCGAAAGTTTATGAGGATGTATGTTTGTTACTCCTCTACGCAAAAACGGCTTAACAGTTTTGGATGAAATTTGGCACATAGATAGTTTATTCAACTTTATATTAATGGATTAACATACTTTTATCTTGAAAAAGGTTAGTGGTTAGTGGCGTGCCGAGCCGTGGCGGCGCCACCGCCGTCCAAAAAAAACCAAAAGAATTCATATTCTTTTGTTTTGTTTTTAACACATATTCTCATGAATATGTGTTAAAAACTTAAAATATCGTTTTATAAAGAAACTAAATGGACATTGCATATTTATAAAAATGCAATTCAATACATCAAACTTTAAGGAGAATCAAAAATGATTTGGAATATTAAATGTGTAAGGTTAAGAGGACAAGTCGAGAAAGGTTGAACCATGGACTGCAAAAGATTTCTAAAGTGCATTGGAGTTTCTCTAACTGACAGGTCACATTTTATAAAAGCGTTTCCATTCTAATCGACGATAGCTGAATGGAAAGAGCCGCAAGCAACTACAATTTTCATGAACGTGACTGAAATGTTTTGAAGTTATTGCGAGTGACGTAATATTACCTAGGTATATTCGGCTTTAGTAAGTGATCTAAGTTTAAAGCTATTTAATATACAGCGATAAAGATGTTACGCGTTATAACTCATATATTTTAATTTTTCAACGCTTAGGAAATCGCGAGCGCAGCTAGGCTACTAATAAAAAAAATCGAGTATTCCAATCATAGAACATTTAACTTTGAGGAGAATGAGTGTATAAATAAAACGCACGTCAAAAATGTAAGGATATAGAGAATCATAACATTTTTATGGTCTGTAACATTTTGCAATGTCGTAACATACTGTTTACTAAAAATAGATATTTTTGGTAGTAACTTTGCATGGTTTTGTATGATACACTATAGAATAATTGGCAGCGTTTATTACTAAACATTCTACGAGTATAGCTACACTAAATTTCTTTGATTTTTTTTGTACATTTGTTGCAATGAATAAAGTCAAAAACTATATATTTAACTGATTATCACAATAAAATTCTTTTGGCTATAGTAAGCTACATTATCAACGAGTAATATCGGCTGTAAAAAAAAAAGAAAAGCCTTACGAAAATTAAAACAATATAACACAAAAGGTATATAAATATGCCCATAAAAGTTACTGCTAAAACTATTGATGATAGAAAAAAATTGGCGAGGCTTTATATTCACTAACCATTATAGTCATGTAAGTCACAATACAGGTTTTTTTCTTCAAATTAGTCAAAACAAGCGTAGAATCAAAAAATGGTGACATTCGTTTCATGTTATTAATCCTTATCCAACTAAATATTATAGTTTTATCATCAAGGTTGATTATGTAAAGTTACATTTTATGATATTTATATTTATTTATTTGATTGTTAGAGAATAAAAATAAAATAAAATAAATACATTTAAACGCAAATTATTATGCTATGTTACATAATATATCAATATGACATCTGTATTATTACAAGCAAGTTTACGTGGGAATGACTCCGTTGGTTGCCAACCGGCCCCGACGTCCTTGTGTCTGCGAAACTACTGCAATGTGCCCACCCCGACACCAATCAATTATTTCCATTTCTATTACTGCGTTTAAAAACTCTTCGCACACAGAATACTACGAGTGTTTTCACAACTTTTTCAACACGAGTAATTTTTCAATGTTCGTTCCAAATTTAAAAAGTTGTGAGTAACGTTATACTCTGATGGAAAAGGCAAAATCGAAAAATTATTCCACTCAACATTTGAAGAGTTAATTCTAACTAATATTGTAAATTGCGACGGTGAATCGGTTCGTTTGTTTGTTACGCTTTCACGTCTTAAATACTCAACCGATTTTAATGAAAATTTGTATTAACATTGTCAGGGATATGGAAAAGGACATGGGATACCTTTCATCCAAAAAAAGTAGTGTTCTCGAGGCATTATCTAAAAATAAAAATAAAAATTGACATTAATGTTTGGAATCCAAAAAAAAGGAAGGCGGACGAAGTCGCGGAAAAAGCGAGTAAAATATATTTTTATTTAACTCGGGACTTAAAATATGTATTTTAATTTTTTAGAGTATATTTTAATTAAAGCGACACCACTCCACTTGCACAATTATCTTTTCTGTGACGGGTCGACAGATAGCTAATAGGGGGTGACGTTAACTTTGTTATGCCAGCCCTTCATTCTTAACATGTGTAAAAATTAATAATCTGTAAAAAAAATGAAAAAGAAAATACATAAAATTTATTCTACAAATCTGCATGTTGAGCTTTTAACTAGACAATTCTATTTAGCAAAAGCTGTCGCGTTTCACGAGAGCATTTCTGTACCTCATTACGGTGACATCACATACAAGTAATTTCTCTTAAAATCTAGGTTAACTGCTTGTCTACGCGACCCTTAGGGGTTGCTCTTTTTAAAATTTTTATTTTTATTTTTATATATTTGTCCCGTGATTTATGTCAAAAATATCGTTGAAAATCTGCAGATTCTTGATATAAGTAATACAGATGTCAAAAAATTATGTTAAAGAGATATTCATCATTACAAATTGGTCAGGACGTCTAGCGGCAGTAACCAGGTGTTTTGTCAGCTTGTCTGTCGACCTTAACATTAAAAAAGAAAACCATCCTCGTGTATAAAACGTACATAAATTCGTAGAGAAGCAATTGTAAAGGACGCCATACCATATTCTTCTATTTTAAACGCGTTTTTATTTCCTGTCTTACTTAACTTACTTTACGACCCCATTGGTTATCCGGTTAAGATTCTTGTCGTAGAGCTCTAAGGGACCCCAAGTTCGATTCCCGGCAGGGCCAACTTTGGAAACGAACTTTTCAAATTTGGCTCCACTATGGTTAATGGGAGGAAGTGGCAGTACACTGCGTTTCGCAGTCATAAATGGGACATCCAGTCTACCAATAACAACAAAAAGCCACCGGTGTGTTTCGGTGAGTGGGTAAGGGATGCCAGAATTAATTTTCGTATGCCTTCCTAGTCCTTTATCTTTAATCCTACTAAGTTGCATGAGTTAAGTAATAATTGTCAGCCTGTTTGACGAGCTTTACATTTAAAAAAAAACTTAAAAAGAAATATTCATACTCGTACACATTATACACATCGTGCGCCACCAAGTAGTTAAGTTAGTAATACAAATTAAATAGTGAGCTTGTTCGTAAGAATAAGAACGATATTATGACGTCACCGACGTTAACAGGGTAGCGTGCCACCATTAGTGATAAATGTTCCAAAAACTTTCTATGGTACTAAAATAGAATATTTGTATGATAATATTACATTTGTCTAAAGGTGGGAGAGCTAGATAGTATTACCAAGCAAGTATTAGGTTAAGGCCACACTATAGGTGCCAAGCTATTGGAGATAAGCTTAGAGCTACACTTGTGTATATAGGTATAAGATACATACTCAATGATTACATACAAAAGCCTAAGAAATTACTCTTGACTAAAAACTCAATGTTTATATTTCAAAATTGAAGGTTTTGGAATACACGAAATTATGGTAGGAACACTCGGAATTTGATGGGCGGCGGCAATTAGAATTTTCTCCTTTCTGAAGTTACTAGGTGACTAAAAAAAGTTTACCAACACGTTGGTACATTATGCGACTCGCTTGGTGACTGACTACACTAGGCACCTACTTTGAGACGTCACTTGCAATGTGGCCAACTTCGACAGAATCCAAGATGTCTGTTTACTAGGATTAGTCACTAAGCAAGTAGTTTGGCTCTTAGCACTAAGCGGACAGATAAGTCTTGCCCTTGCCAGTCTTTTTGCCTTTTAAAAGAGGTTGAACGTGTCGATTGGGTGTTATGAGATGAACCTGATGACTTATGTTTCTAATCATGGATCTTTTTATCTATATTGAATTTATTTTACTAAATAGATTTATTTAAATAATTTGATGGTTTTTTTCTGCAATCAATTTCGATTGGATGACTTATTTAATATTTATGTTACGAGAATTTTGGCCACATATAAAGAGTTTCTATTAGTTGCAGTGTACAAATACCTACCACTAGGATTGTAGTGAACGTATTAAATGTAAATGAAAAATGTTAGGTCAAGGTTTCAGCGAGGAGGCATGCAAGAGTGAAGCACAGAAACCAAGTACGCCGTTGGAGAGCTTAACAAAAGCCATTTCGGTACCTACGTCATATAATATTAAAATGTGCATTGCGAAGCTAAGAGATGACGGCGAACCTCGTTAGCTTACTTACAGTTTACCAAATTCATTAGAGCACTATAATAAATTCATATACACGTTTGGAAAGTGACTTCTCAATACTCTCGAATGAGAAAGCTACTCAGCTAACTTAGCCTGCTGACTCTAAAATCAGAATGTGATTGTAAGTTTGCGCTTAGCTCACTTCAATTCAAGTTTTATTTCTATAGTATACTATATAATATACTAATAGTGAAAAGTTTATTTATAAAAATCTAACCCGTTTATATATTTTTCCATATTATTATGTATCTTTCCATGAGGACTTCTTCTCAACGTTTTTTAGTCGCAAATGTGCTGTAACTAAACCATGTAAAAACATTTGTTCCACTGGTAAGTTCCATTGGAAGCTTTTGTTCAATTCAATCCATCCATCAGAATCGATCCATCCGTTCGGGAGCTACGGTTACAAGACAGATACACTGACACACACGCCAAATTTATAACAACCCGTTTTTGTATCGGGCATCGGGGGTTAAAAACAGGCATAAATTGAATTAATCTTAAATATACGAATGGATAGCGAACGAAACTCCACTAGACCAGTCTGACTAAATTATTTTTCTATATTTATGGCGCCTCATTATCAGATAATAAAGAAAATTATTAGACGAGTAACGCGCGTGCACTCGCTTTATTAATAAATAAATATAAAACCATGGCTAATCATTAACATCACGTTATTATTGTATTCGTGTAATAGTTTTTTTCTAATTTTGAAAACAACAAAACATGAATAAAAAAGCAATATATATGTACAACACCTAAGGGTGTCAGTCTTGCAGAAACCTATTCATAGCTGGTCTTGAAGAATTTCAAGTTGAAACACAAACACAATAGAATATTCTCTTGGGGCAAGCACGGCCTAAGGGTAGTCGAGATAATAAAAGAGTTATGACGAAAAAAAAAAAAAAAAACAAAGAAGAAATAATCTCTTCTCGTCCCGTCAAAATGGATGAAATATTACAGCCTAATGTGGCACTGTCAACAGTAGATTTTTTTTCTCTAAAAGATTCAGCTTTACCAGTATGTTGTAGTTATACTACTATGACATCTTGTTTAGTTCAGTAATATATAATTAATTTTATAAAGTCTCCAGTATAAAACCTGCATATTGTCATCTATAGCTGGTAATGTAGTTTTCTGTAGTTGAAAGAATTTTTAAAATCGGTCAAGTAGTTTTTGAGTTTATTCATTACAAAGAAAAATACAACTGTTATCATCAGTTTTCTGCATTGCTTCCTACTATGAAGCAAATTTAAAATTTCACGTCAAAAAGAGATCATCGTGTCAGCAAGAGATGATAAAAGGAGAAAAGAAAACTTTTCAAATAAGTATTTGCATTTGTTTCAACAAACAACATATCTATAGTTTTTGGATAAGTTAGTGCTTTGGCTCGCGTCCGAGAGTCAGGTCTCGCAAACTGGCCTTCAAATGGTGCCAAATTGCTTAAAGCCAGATCGAACAAATATTTTATTTTGCTTAGTAAAATGTCTCAGTACGTATTTAAGTTTCAGTATAATTTATATAACAACGATTTACAATGTAATTGTTTATTGTGTTCGTTTCTGTTATACAAAATTTAATCCTAATAGGATTAAGTTTTGTTCTTCTACCTTCTACCTACATTCTTCTACTTCCTGGTATTAATTACAAAGGCAGTCTGAGTTGAAAGTTTACAGAGATATCGTCAGTGCGTAATGAGAGAGCACTCAAAGCGGACTACACACCTACAATTTTTAAATGTACGAGTACCTTTTTACAAACGGATTAATTAAATGTACAAACGGATTTAAACCGATTTTATCCATTTTTTTTTTATTTGAAAGTCGAAGGTAATCAGCCTTTTTTCTTAGTTGATGAAGGAATTTCACTAACTTCCACGTTTTCGTTTGATTTAAAATTTGGTATACTGTTACTTCTATGGTATTTCTATGGTATGGTAACCTTGAGCTGATGCTGCAGAATCAAGTAGTCAGCGGGATACCGAACTCGTTCGCAACTTACAACAGATATAGCGTGTTTGGGCTCAATAGAAAGTCAGTGGTTAGTTAATAATTTTTATAATAGCACTGTTTGAATCGGTGTATGAAGCATTAAAACATTATTTCTCCTGGGAATGCTGTCACCATATTATTGTAATTTATGTTCAAGCATTTCTCACTAAGTAATTTATCCTGAAAAATATTAGGTTCCTGAAAAAACGAACTATAGCGCGTACGAAGTTATGGGCACCAATTAGTATTAGTATATTGAATATAAATCTGACGATCTTTCCACAATTAGTCCAGACGGTAGGTACTCACCAACACTCCTCTCTTCATCGATAATTTTCGTTATTTCAAATAAATAAGGGCATAAAATAGAGAAATTCATATTGTCACAACACTATTGAAAACTGCTCTATATAATGAAATATATATATAAAAAAAAACAAATTAAAATTTAATTAATTAATTAATTTATGAAGAAATAATTATAGGAATAGGAAAAAACCTATTCGTTTAATGGTTTTTTTAAAAATTTTTGTGTATTTTTTTACCACAGGAAACAAGTTCTGAAGCACACGCCCAACAATAAGCAAACACCAGTGTGTGTGTCAAACGGTTTTAATGTGGTTTTATTGTAACAATTAGAAATATATACCTATGCACCTGATACGATACTTCTAAATGAATTATTTATTTTCAAATTTATATTATATTATCCTCATTAGCATGTAATGCACTTTTAAATTATTTGATAGGATTTTAATGTATTTTTCATTTCGACCATTAGCGTGTGCAGTAGATAAGCACTTACTTTAAATTATTTATTTATGACAAACCAATGAAGCAATACAATTATTATCTACATAATTAATTTAAATAAAAAATGGGTTAAAATGTTTTTAATTTCCAGTATTTAATGTTGTAAAACTTATGTTGTAATTATAGTTATTTGTAATATACTCGTACTTATTTTGTGATAAGTATACAACATTTAAATACTTTAATATAAAATCTTTTTTTTCTATCTTTATATATAAAAATTACGTGTCACATTGTTGTCCTCGATTAAACTCCTAAACTACTGAACCGATTTTGATAAAACTTCGTAACTATGTGTAATTTGTCCAACTTAAAAGATAGGATTATAGTAGTAGGATTTTATCTCAATTTATAGTGTTTTTTTATTGCAAATTATTTGTTTATTATATGAGAGAGTTATAAATTACCTTAAACCGCTATTTATGAGAATTTTATGGAACTCCCAGATAATTTTTAAAATAAGTTTTAAAACAATGGAACTCCATGTGATTCTCACAGATTAAGTAAATATTTATTATAAAAACCGGGGTGCAACCCCGGGCGAAGCCGGGAGCGGGACAGCTAGTATACATATAAAAATCAATGTAAGTATGGACTCCAATACAGCTCAATCGATGTTAATTCTGTTTTCATTTATGGAAAGAGGGATAAACGGCGAAGAAGGATAAGGATAAGGATAACATAATTATATAAAAATTGCACCCTGGCCGAACCCAGGAGCGGGTCACTAGTTCATTATATAAATAAAATAATGTTGCTGCCCGTTTTTGTATGTTTTGGCTTCTTCTAGAACGTTCTAGTTTGTTACGGTTTTTAATAATGGAAAAAGCGATAAGCGAGGAAAGTTTATGTTTATAATTTGTAGAAAAAAATAACATCCGCACGAAGCAGGGGCGTTTGCCTAGTAAGTAATGATACAGAAAATTTTCTAAATTTCAACCAACAATTTCAACTAAGAATTTTTAAATAATTTAAAAAGAGAAAAATGGCAGAAACACTGAGTTTTACTTTTAAAATAAAACTTTAATTTTAAAATAATTAAAGACATTTACTATTTTGAACTTATTTTTTTAAAATAGTTAGAAATTACAGGGAAGTTTATTGTGAAAAAATTATCATTAGATTCCTAACTTTTTGGAGACTTTTTTTTTGTTGTACCGAGTTAATATCGACAGCATTACCTCTAGATACAGTAACTTAAGTCACTACAATATGAAAATAGGTAATTAAAACTATCCATTAGTTTCATGTTGGTTTGACAACATAGATTGCCGAGCCCAGTTTTCTAGCTAATTTGTGTGGTATCCATTGCAGTTTCGAGTTGACAGTTATACCTAGTAATACCATTTACTCCGACTGCTCAAGGTTAGCACTTTTGGCATGAAAATATTTTCCTAGATTGGGAAAATATTTTCTACAATTAGGTAAAAGTAAATGATTAGGAATATAATATAATAACAACAATGTACTTGAAATAATTAATTTCAGATGGTCGTTGGATGACATAGCATATCTACTTTTAGAGATTTTTGTAATTATAGGTGTGATAATGATTGCTATTAGTACCTGTTTAAGAAAAATAAAAAATCCGGACCCAGAATAGTGCCCTGCGGAACATCTATGGTCACTAAAGGCCCCTGAGCCCAAGTAAAAACCAGACACTTATTCTACAATGGCTACTAGGAGTAATAAAACATTAAAGTATTTAATAATATTTAACATAGGTAATCCACAAGACCTACAAGACTTCCCGTCTTAGTTACAATACAAAAGCTTACAACAAAGGGATTAAGTTATCAAAATAAAGCAAAGGATATTAGAAGTATACCTACACATGACCGATAAAAAGGCAATCATATTACATAGAATCAGCGAATGAGATATAAGTATTAATGGCTTATCAACTTCGTTTATACTATGTTTACGAAGCCCTAATGAGAAGGTCAACTTATGTCCAGTTTATAAGTATGCGTTGTTAGTTATACGTTTAAGGAGTATTAAACATGATTTGTGGCCCGCTAAGCTCTTTGTATGCAATGTAACCCCAATTGGTAGGGAGCAACAGTTTTTTTGCTGCGTACAAAGCGATGTGGGGCATTAAAATTGTGGGGCACAATGTACCTTTTGTCCACGTGGCCCCGTGTGCGAACGCCGGTGCCGAAGGGCCTTGCCTCGCAGCTGGTGATGATGATTGGTCTGTTGAGGTGTTGGAAGCGCGTAGGCTTCAGGCCGCAAGGGGCCGGCGTTGCGGTAGGGTGGCGGACTTTGAGCGCGCGTCTACCCTGAGATCGGTTTGCCGGCGGAGTGGCCCGGCGTACTTGACAGACGACTGGGGTGCGCGCGCTTGCACCACCGAGCATGCGCTTTGCAACCCTCGCTTGGCAAACATATCCGTTATATTATATCCAGCCAGCGTCACTACACATGACTGTACCTAATATATTGTGCACTAGCCGTTCCGTGGTATTTCGTTGTACGGTTATTTGTAATCCGATTGGAATGAAACAAACACAAAACGTTATGGGAAGCTTCAGTGAAAACAGCGTTCAAAACGATTAAGCCGTTTTGAGATCATAGGGTGTTTTATTTAAATGTTCTTTCGATTCGAAGGCGTTCCATCCTGCTTTTTATTTTTTGTAACTTGGTTATATTATACACCCTTTTACTACCCAATTCGACAATTTTACTAATAATTTTAATAAGCTGAAGTGTAGTTTGATTGCATTTGTATGCGTGTAACCGTGTATATACATGACGAAGGCGTAATTTTACCGGTTCACTCTGCCGTCCACAGGGCTCTATCTTTAGTTCTTATTTTAACTGAGAGCTATAGTGGATTTCTCTATCGGTTAATTTATAAACAATTGCTTTATACCGGAATAATGTATTAAATATATATACTGAGTATCAATATAAATTTTCTATAACACAGTGTAATCTGTATTTATGCTACACTTGAAATAACACTGGAGGTTAATCCATACTAGTCCATACTAAGTAATATCATAAGTGAGAAGGAAACTCTGTCTGTCTGTTACCTTTTCACGCCTTAACTACTCAACAGTTCATAATGAAATTTTACATAGACACAAAGACAGTTGTTAGCGATTCAGAAAAGGACATAGGAAAAAAGTACTGTTCCCGAGGGATCATCTAAAATTAAGAAAACTAATGACTGGCTAAAGTGTAATAGCAATAAAGATGTCAGGCGTTATGTTGCTTATTTATTTTATAATTTTGAACGCGGATGAAGTCGCGGGCACAAGCTAGTTCGTAGATAAAGCGTTGACGTTTGCGTGTGCGTGTAGAATGTTTAGGTATTTAATGACGTCGATCAGCTGTTTCGGTTAGAGGTTGTCGCTAGGGGGCAGTATCGATTGGCCGCCACCACTTTCACCGCACAAGGCGCGAAGCTCTCTTTTGGCATTGTTCCAACGAATGGCGTCCGGTGAGATTTAGTTCATCGAGTGTTAAACGCCTTAAAAATGACATACTTAACATTTCCCTTCGGCATAGCTAATTCTAATAATGTATTAGTTTAAGTAATTTTTTCATGATAACTCAAAGCGAAATATGTACTTTTTAAATTGCAACAATACTATACCAACATTTTAAAAAAGAAAGTGGATTCAATGAGTTAATCTTGGAAAGCTGAAAAATTCAGTCACTATTTCATTGGCACATTATTCAAGATTTCAATTATTCAAACATTATTCAAATTTAGTTTCTTTGTTTGTTACACTTTCACGGCTTAACTTAACCAAACTTCATGAAATTTTGTCAGGGATAAAGAACAGGAGATGGGATACCTTTCATTCAGAAAAAAGTAATGTTCCAGTGGGATCTTCTAAAAATAATAATATTTTTTTTTATTAATATTAAATTAATATTTTAACACCTAAAAAAAGAAGCGCGGCTTTAAAACTTTTTGTTTTAATTATGCTTAATAATTAAATATAATTCACACGAGTCAGTTACTTAATAAACATTAAGAACTTTAACAAAGTAATATCTGCCGATCATCAGTGTCGTATTAACAAAAGATAATATATTAAAGCATTTGCTCAGATGTAAGTAAATGGATCAGAAGGAATCCATTATTCTTGTCATAACAAATAGAATGCGGAGTATTTTAGCACCTACTTACTATCTATAAATATCTTTTTAGTAAAAAAATCAGCTTTTTTTTACTAAACTACCAACATGTTGTAAAAGTATCGATACTGTTCGTAAAAAGAAACCAATACTTAAATTCTAATCAATACAAATTTTATGAATTCATTCCTATTACATAGTTGCTACTAATACACTAAACGCATATACCTATATACTTACTACTATTTTTCTAAAGTATTACATTCAAGCTTTTAAAAAAAAAAAAAAAAAAAGTTATATTAAGTACTAACTGTGCCCGCAACTTCGTACACGCTGTCGTTCGTTTTTAAAAATCCCATACTAACCCATAGGATGAAACTCAGTATGAGGATTTTTGCCCATAAATGTCTACTTTGTGTCTACAGTGTGTCTACTTTTCAAATCCAGACCAGAGCCAACTATAAAATAAAGTTGGCCCTGCCGGAAATCGGACCCGGGAACCTTGAGACAGAAAATTAAAGCAAGCACCACTCAACCAAGGGGCTCGTTAATGTAATTATAGAAATATAAAATTTAACAACTTCATTTAATGGAGAAATAAGTTTATCAATTATTAATAATGCGATTAAGAATATTTATGGAATTAATTTTATTTAAAATGTTATGTTATCTTATAACACGTGCGTCTCATACACAATAATTAACCGTCTACGAATGAATAAATTTACCGATAAGCCAGAAACAATAGGCCCCATATATATGTTTGCCGCACCAATGTCCGCATTGGGTCAAGGATGATGCACAAAATCTGCAATGTCCTTTGGCGTATAGGTATTTCTGTAAGGACATGTCACAATTTATATGTCGAATAACACGGTCATTCTAAATTGTAAAAAAGAACTTGGCTACCTTATCTACTTATATAATGAACCGTATTTTATAAGAAAAATATATTTTCTTTTTGTAAATTATTGGTATTTTATAATTCACTAGTGTAACATACATTTTTTTATTACTAATTATCATATTATTAATAAAAAAATTCATAGTGTAAATTAATAATTATCATAGTGAAATAATTTTAAATTATCAATGAATTGTTTTTGCTAAAATTATGTTAATAACATAATATACAATTACCTACCTACTGCTAAAAAATATCAATTTTCCTTACGTGGGTATCCCTATTATATCATTTATCATTTTCACCAATTTTCCGCAATGCGACTAACTGTATATAATATATATATCCTAATTTTTTTTGTTAATTATTAACAAAAACCTTGCTCGTTAATGACACTTCCATTAGTGAAAGCCGTAACAAAATCTTTAAGTGGTTTAAAGAAGAGGTTAGCAGAGAAACAGAGGCGGACAGCGATTTTATTTTATAACTCGCGACACGCTTCTGGCTCCGCACGGCTGCATTTTTTTCTGCAATTTATTTATCTATTTAAACCTGCCTCGTTTATCCTTCTTTCCATTAGTGAAACAGTATCAAAATCCCTTGGTGAATTTGAAGGAGTTAGCGGAGAAATAGACAGCAGGGAACAGCGATTTTATTTTATAATAGTCTAGCTTTTGCTCGCTACTTCGACTGAATTCTTTTACATTTATTCAGTCTTTATTGCCAATTTTATAATTTTGTTAGGCATTGAATTTCATTTTTCTTTGGAATCAATGAAAACCGCTGTGGAGTCCACGAGACTACGAATTTTAATCACCACAGATATTAATAACAATAACATATTTAACTACTTTAAGAAAATATTATAATAAGGAAATAATTTTCAGTTTTAACCCTTTTAAACGCCTAGTTATTTCCATGTTCCTAGAGAGTACCTATATTACGTTCTTTTGGTTACTTCTGAAAACTCTTAATTCTTAATTTATGTTACATTGTTTTGTGACATTTTATTTGTAAAAGTTATTATACCTAGCTCATACATTCACAATCATTTCTTGCAATATAAACCATAAAACATATAAATATATAATTTTATTTATATGTTTGGAGCATGAAGTATAGAGATAAGGAGAACTCTCTCATATGGGGTGGAAAAGTTGTAAGTGTCCAGCTGTAAGCAGTAAATAACAGTTTCAAATCCCTCCAGAGTGGCGCTAGAGTAGCCAGAGTGCATAAAATGTAGCAGTTGTTGACGGAGTGAAGTGCGCTGAGATGATTTTTTTTTTATTTTTGTATTGATTGAGAGTGATTTAATTTTCGTGAGATTTTAATATCTTTTAATAGTGATATAAAATTTAAAACTTTTTAAAATAATAAAAAAATAATGGTGAACATTTGGCTACAAATGTAGCCACCCTTATTTAACGCCTCTTTCAACGGACACCTTTAGGTACACAGAGAGAGTTCTCCTTATAGTTAAATTTCTTTTCCTTCTCCATGGGTTGGAGTCTGTGAAAATTAATTGACAACGAAAAGTCAATGTCACTGTCATTTGTCAACTGTACAAATCTTTTTCCTCCCCCTACCAACTCGAAATATCGAATTGAATGTCATTTCTGACTTTTCTGACTGATAGATAATCAATAATTCAATATTATTATTAACCAAATACGAATGAATCAACATCAAAACAAATATTTTTTGATATTTCTTAATCTTAATCTCACATTAACCGATAATTTACTTCTTAAAAGTTAATACTTTTCTAAATAAAACAAGAAACGCAAAACTGCGAATTGCAGTGTTTATTTTTTTAAAGTAGTTTTGATTCGCATTCAAAATTATTCGGTAAGTAATTAAGCAGATTTAGTTTTATTCTAGACTATATAGACTAGTATATTTTATTTCTCATACAATGGTATTTCTTGCAGAACTAACGCGTTGAGGATTATGTCGCGCCATAGGTTCGGAAGACAGTACAACGGGTATTACAAAGTTCCCACTGATGATAGCGGCTTTTCCGACGCCCAATTTGATATAGCTCCTCCAAAAATTCCATGGAAGGCTATATCTTTAGCTGCGTTTTTATTTATTGTCGGCACGACACTGCTAATAGTTGGCAGTTTAATTGTAACAGGACATATTGATACAAAATATGAAGATCGTTTATGGCCAGTTATAGTTTTGGGTGCAATCATGTTTTTACCTGGTGCTTATCACATGTGGATAGCATTTTGTGCATATAAAGATTATCCAGGATACAGTTTTAATGATATTCCTGAATTTGAATAAGCAATTATTCTAAATTGCATATCATATAAGCTCGAAGCATCCAAATTAGTTTTGTTTAGCTATGCTTTTTGTTATGGTTTAAGTATTTAATACATTTAAATATATAAATATAATGTTTTTTATTCTAAAGATTTTTATGTGTTGTAATATTATTTATAATACTTAATTGTATAGGGAGTAAAGGGGTATGTCAGAAATTTATTCCAAAAATAATTTTTAGTGTCCATGAATTACACAAATATCAAAAAAACATAAAATATTTTTTAAGGCTTTTTAAAAATAAAGACACATTTACACAAAACCAGCTAAAAACTTACATAGATTATTTATATCGTGTGTAATGAATAATTAATTTTTCTTATAACTTCAAAACGCAATAATTAAAAACCTGACCTCATTTCCTAGTATAATCTTTTTATTACAAAGCTCGGGAACGGATGCTTGGTTAAATAATAGTTGTAAAAAGACACTAAAGATTGTTATTAACTAAAATGATGTAAGAGAAGCTGCCATGCCCCTTTGTGTATATGCATACTTAGTTCTATATTTAAGTCTTATTATCATTTGCATTGAGAAAATATTGTAGACTGATAACTTTTTATAAACATTTGTTGCGTCTGGCTTCACACGTATACTTTATTGTGCAAATTATATACTAAAACCTCCATTGGTCGCTCTTTCCATTAGTAAAAATTGCATCAAAATCCATTGCGCGGTTTTGCAGGACTTAACAGATATACAGACAGACACACAGTTGCGGTAAGCAACTTCAATTTATACTATGACTAGCTGTTGCACGCGACTTCGCGTAACTTTATAAAATATAGCCTATGTTACTTGCTGATAACATAGCTTTATATAGGTGGAAATAATTTTTAAAATCGGCCCAGTAGTTTTGAGTTTATTCATTACATACATACAAATCTTCTCTCTTTATAATAATTATTAGTATAGATTATAGGTAATATGAATTCTTGGGTCCAACCTACTACATTCTTGAAAAATTCTCTCCAAATTTTTACATTTTAATGTTGTGAATCAGAGCACTGAGTAGTGTTAATAAATAAATAACTTTGTTCTGGCTACACTTAATAAGTGAGATTAAGCAACATAAGTGCCTTTTTTCTATACATAAAATAAAGATTACATAATGTACCTTTTTATCAACTTTATTAATTTCTTAAACCTATCACAATTTTTTCTCTCAGCAATACTCATTTGATAATTCATAGTCTTATTGTATATTCTTTTAACTAGTCTCAAAATTTGAATCTTATAATAATAAAATTTAAGTTATCATATTACAATAATAATAATAAATGTATTTATATTTAAGGAAGCACTCATTTGTAATTGTTAATTAATAAATAAATGATAAAAATATTTTTTGCGTTAGTCAATTTACTAACTAGGTACATCCTTTTGGTCTGCATTTACTTAGTACCTGTGATTTTTTTATATATCTTTACAATTTATTATTCTTTAGTAAGTAGGACTAATGAAGTTTGCATAGAATTTGTGCTCTTTACCACTACAGTACAAAGAAACATTGAAAATTATTTTCCTGCTCGAAGATTGTTTGTCGCAACTTGAACTAAGTATATCAACAACCTTGAGAGTTGAATTCCCAACTGTTACAATACAACATGAACATTAGACATAACTTTGAGAAACTCGTTTGACGTTTTCGAGTCTTCCTTGTTTCTGTATTTTGGACAGATATGTAATTCGTCAGTTATTATTATTATTATTCTATTTCAATTCAATATATAACAAAAGTAACTGAAATAAAACCAACCATTTTAGGCATAATTTATTCAGTAATCCATAAATTATAACACTAATAAATAAATTTGATATCTAGTCACTTAATTGTAAAATAAATTGAAATCACAATCATCCTCTCGACTCGATTTAATTAAACTTTGCTTTCCTATCTAACATTGCACATTTACCTATTACCCCTCTTCCCCTTTTTGGGTAATGGCACAGAATGGCCCGACTTCCTCAGGTGGTCGAACAGTTTTGTCTTACTGGGAAACTCGTTATGACAAGTGGCACATCTCATACTATTTGTTCCACTTGGATCCGCTTCTCCACCTTTCATTTTTCTCTCTACTTGCTTCTTGACCTTAGTATTCCTTTGTATTTTGGGTAACGCAGTCTTCTCTTTCCCCGATTCACCCAACGGATCATCCGTTGGTGTTGTACTAGATATGTCATACAAGTTCTCCGTGGACGTTTGAGATTGCGACCCCTTCTTGAGGTCCGCTTCCTTCTTCGCTTGTATTTGACTCTTGAGCATAATAAACTTCTTGGCGCGTCTCCCTCGCGAGGGACCCTCGATTTCGTTGAAACTCATTTCATCGTGACTGTCATTGCCTTCGCTCTCTGGCATTGGAATGAAGGACTTTTTCTTATTTTTCTTCTTCTTCTGACTCTTGGGAAGCGCCTGGAACAAATATTTTATTAATCTTAATTCAATATTTATTATTTATTAGCGTCATACTACTCTAGCGTCGAAGATAAAAGTTAACTCTATGAGCCGACTGAAGGAGTTTTAAATATGGAATACATTGAGGAATTCTCCATGTAACGATTATCTAATGCTAGCTTTTGCCTGCTACTTCGTTCGCGCCTCTATTTCTTAAGCGATAAAAAATATGACGTCTCATGAAATATATGAGTATAAATTTATTAAATCTACTCATAATATTTTTGTCAGGCGTTGAATTTTTGTTTATATTTATCCCTCGGGAACATAAAGCTACCCTATGTTAGAACACAGAATAGGTTGTGTACACCTGACAACATGTATGCAAAATTTAATGATCTATTGAGTAGTTATTAGGCAATGAAAGTGTAACAAAAAAACTCACTTTCGCATTTATAATATTAGTTAGGATGCTATTTAAATTATTAAAAACATAGACGAATCGAGAACAAACCTGAACTTTATCTGAATCGTCACTGAGCGTTTCTCTGATGTCGTTATCTTCAATATCCGATGTTGAATTTGAGGCATTCTCCTCTTCTGTCTTCCCGTTGACATTATCTTGCACCGGTTCCTGTAAATCTGGCAAATTCTCCGCTTCCTCATCATATTCATCGTCAGATATACCGATGTCTTCCTCCATGGACATGTTGGCGACATTTTCCCTATGTTTCTTACTGTTCTCGTGGTTCTCGAATGACTTTGCATTCTTAAACAATTTGTTACAAGCGGAACAGTACAAGTTCTTGATCACTTGCTTCGATCTCTGCGCTTTGTTCACCGGTTTTGAGATTTCACTACCCTGCTAATGAGTTAAAGTTGAATTTAATTTTTTTTACATACACTATATTATGTTCACTATTATCTAGAAGCTATTTATCATAAGAAAATGCATAGGGGATACCTCTTCAGTCTTGGAACTCTCCTCGTTGCTGCTCTCCATTCCGCCTTCGCTGATGGTGTCGTCGTCGTCCGACGACAGACCAAACTCCTCGGCCAACAGAGACTCTATTTCATTCAATTTCTTCTGATAATCCTCGCTTTGTAAGAACGAGCTCTCTCCCTCTCTCTTCTTCGCTTCCTCTATCTCCTTTTGTCTCTGCATTATTCTATCTCTTCTCATTTGTTCAGCCTGAAAACCGTTATGAATAAAATTATAGCTTACTAGCTGGTGCTGGCAACTTTGTCTGCTTTGGAAAATGAAAAACATATGAGTGTTATAATGCTCAACATGTTTATCAATGTGACGACGACGGTGGCGCCCCATTTATCAACCAACTTCAAAAAAGGAGATATTATTTTACTAAAATTCAAACGATAGAGGAATTATTATTCCAGAATAAAAAGCATCCTACAAGCCGCACCGCAAACCTTCTTAGTGCAGCTTGTATGTGTTAATCCCAGGTAATAAAATATCTGGTTCAACAAAAGGACTTTGCAGTTTTTTTATATGATAGATAAGGCAAGTGAACTAACCACTAAGGTCAAAATGTTGGAATGTCTAAAAAGTGCACATAGCAGATTCAGGTTTGACAATGACTATATTGTAGAAAAACAGTTGTAACTAATGGCCTAACCTTTTTTTTATTCTTTTCAGCTTTTTCTTGTAACTGCTTCACATGCTCGGCCACCCTCTTGTCCTTCCTTCGCACGAAACTGACTAATCTCCTAATTTCCTCGTTTCTCTCCTTCCGTGCCTTTTGTCTTATTTTATTATTCTCCTTTTCCATAATTTTCACTACTCTCCTGTTGTCTCCTTGCGATAGCTCATATTCATCTAGCCACACGTAACCTGAAATTCACAAAAGGAAAAGGTTTCATTTTAAAACACCCCCAGATTGAATATATTTTTTTCTTCATTTGGTTTGAGATGCCAAAAATATCGTTGTTTAAATAACTTTAGTAAGAGATCTTAACATTGAGTATTACTTTAGAGACAACTGATTCACATTTACTTTTATTATGCTTACAAACCATAACTCTTTCAACCTACCTTGCTAAGTAAGGTTTAATACTAACTAACTTCAAATATACATAAGGAAATCCTTTATAGGAGTATAAACATACCAGAAAAAAAAAACTACTACATAGACTTTATATATATATGCACTTACTTTTATTAGTAGAGAATGACATCCAATATGCGTAGAATTCATGAACTTCTTCATAAGGTGTGGTGGAATTGCCAAATTTTGGTATTTTTGTTACATCTTCCGGGTCATCTAGGAAATCAGTTTCTTCCGATGCTAATTTTGAGAATACCTGTGACAAGTAAAAACACAAGTATTTACTATAATGTCATTTCAAATGACTGGACAAGAGAGGACGGGAACCAGCTGGTGACTGATGTCATTAAGGTATTTCAAAGCGGACATGACCTTCAGCAATAAAGAAAATGTCATTTTTGCTGAAATCTGTAGTATTGACTTTATTGTAAGAGGCCTCGCAAGGCTCATATAAACTATGAGAAGGATGATGGAGTTATAATCTATACTAATATTATAAATGTTATTTTTACATTTAAAATAATACCAGCTTTAGTTGATAAGTCATCTGAGCACAGTATCATTGGAAATTTATTTTATATCATTTATAAAAAACAGGTTGCACCTAGGTATGAGGAGACTCTTTCTAAAAGTATATTTTTATAGCTTAGGTGTGCTCATATAATAATTTAAAAAAATATTACCTCAGAGTAAATCTCATAAAATCCCTCAGGCCCATCACCAAAACCTTTGTAACAAGACGGACTGAAATATGGAAATACATCCAGACTGTCATCATTATAGGAGCTTCCTGCACCTTTCAATAATTGCTCTCTATGATTATCATACCTGTGAAAAAGCATAAATAAAATGTATTAACAATATATAAAATACATTGTAGTTATAAACTTGGAAAAAAAAAAAAAAAAAAAAAAAGTTATTTGTACCACCATACTCGAGTTGAAATTTTTAAAAATTCTTTCTTAATCGATGATTACATTAGAAAATTAACCTATGTATTAATTTTCGGTTTAGTAGTTTTGGTTGTGAGTTGATAGTCACCCAGGACAAACATTATAAGTATAGATTATAGTTTTTATAACCTTAATGTATATCTGAATAAAAATAAACAAACTGTTAATATAAAAATATAATTAATTGAAAGCAAATTAAAATAATCAACGAATTTAACTAATACCTGTGATAAAAGTAAGGTTAACTTGGGACTAAATGTTAGTAAAAACATGTGCGAATCTTACCAAGCTCTCTCCTGATGATCAGACAAAACTTCGTAAGCATTTTGCACGAGTTGGAACTGTTCCTTCGCTTCTTGAAGGTTTTCCAAATTTTTATCTGGATGCCATTGCAGAGCGAGCCGACGATACGCTTTTTTTATATCCGATGCACTTGCATCTCTTGCAATAGCCAACACTTCGTAGTGGCATTTCATTTTGGTATCATTCCCAAAACTTTTTACCAGTGTGTGTTTATTATAAAGAGAAAACTCCTTTAAATAATTATTCTCTTATTTGAACACCTGTGATGTCTATTTACCATTCATATAATGTTTTATAATTTTCTGAGAAACAATATTGATCTCTTCTTCCTTCCTTCAATTAAAACATTTGAAGCACGGAATTTTATTTTAGCAACCACAGACCATACAAATTGACTTCACCACAGACCAGACCACATGCAATGTTTGTCAAGACAAGACAATTGTCAAATTAAACAGAACATCAGTCAATATGAATCAAAGCTTTTTTTATATCCGAAGCACTCGCATCTCTCTCAATAGCAGCTGTAGTTAATATTATGATGTAGTTGCTCTAATACCATTGGACTGTATCATTAATAGTACTAGTGATATTACTTGGTATCGCCAGTATCACTAATGGTACTAGTGATATTTTGGTATGGTATTACCTACTTCTATATTTCGACTTGAATATAGAATATAATAGGCAAACAAAAATGTTTTAAAAAATTTCTCATATATAAAAATATTGGATGTCTAAGAAATCGACCTAGTGCTGTTTCGGATTACCTAAGACACAGAACTAGGAATGGTCCATTCCCAGTAAGTAGTCCGGTTAACAGTCCGGTTGACCGAACTAGTGAGACTTTTTTTACCAGTAGTCCGATCGTACAAATCAACTGGAATAGTGAGACCATTTTTCTTTCATTTCGGTTGTAGGTAAATCCAATTATGCAGCCAGCATGCTTGGGACTCTGCCTAGGGGACCCAAGCTTAATATTATAATACATTTTGTAAATATATATAACTTAGTTTTAGATATAGATTACTTGTTAATTTATTAATTAAAATTACCTTTACATGCCTTAACATTGTCTATTAACAATGTTCTAATGTCGTCGTTGCATTTTGAACCTCATTAAAATAGGTAGGTACATAAAGAGAACAATTATTTTTACTAAATAATAAGTATATTATACTTTATTAAAACTTGTATATATATAAAATCATATATCATAGGTACTTAATTACTTTAAATAAACTCTTCATATAATTTAATCACATTTTCAATACATCAACTTCGAGACTATGAAATGCTTTCTTAACAGTGGCACCTATTTTGTTGCATCTGACTTGCCTTTGTTAGTATTTTATTTTCATTCCCATGAATTTGCGAGAACTCATCTTGGATTCCCGGATAGACCCTTGGGCTAATACATGTACCTAGTTGTTTATTTGATTTCCACATATCCCAGTATTACTACTGGGCTACTACAACTATTATTCAGGACTCGAGCAACTACTCGTAGATGAATGCTCCTAGATATTACTAGGTTTACTCATTTTCTCATTTATAAACCAAAAATAGGCCATAAACTGACTGATCATCTGTATTGAAAAGGCCCACAAAATTATGAGTACTAAATTTTGTCTACACTATTTATTATATACTTTTCAAATCATTCAAATCACCTGGATTGAAATAAAGCCCATTCTTTTCTGTGGACCATTGTAGTTACTTCCTGAAGTATTTATCTAATTTATCTAATTTACCAAATTTATGACTTTAAATCATAATAACTAATACATTAATATTAGGTTATTGTGTTATTGTGTTCCCTCCCTTTCAAATCTTTCCCTAGTTTTCAATAACTTGGGTACTAAATCTTGGTACTTTCCTTCCCCTCTCATCATAAATCGTTGGACGATGACAAAGCATGAACTTAGATGTATACAAGTCTTCGAAACTGGTTGTAGATTTACCAGCGGAACTCCGCTGTACTGGTGTATGCCTTCCGGCTTCGCTTCCTTTTTTGACTTGAGGTCCTAACCACTCTTCGTACAGGTCTAAACGAGGACCCACTGGTTCGATAGAGGCCGAGCGGCAATTATCAATAATCCACTTTTGTTCATGAACTGATGGTGATCTGTTGAAGAAAATGATCTGTCACGAAAATATACCTATAGGTATTGTTATAACTAGTGATGTGCCGGATCTTTAAAAATGGAGATCCGCGGATACGGATTCGGATCCGCGGTAAAGGATACTGATACGGCTATCCGAGGGAGAAGAAAGATCCGTATCCGTATCCGTTACTTTTTGGCGGATCTTTTTACGAATTTTTCCCTTGTTAATTTTTAATTCATATCTGAAATTCTACATATAGGTGATAAGTTTTATTTGCTAAGATTTTTTTCCAAAACTCAACACATACCAAATTGTTTTTGAAATTGAATAATGTCATAATATATATAATACGTTAATAATAATTATTACCTAAGCTGAGATATGTACATTTATAATTATGTTACAAACTGCGAAGGAACTTATTATATAACGGCCTAAAACACAATGAGGGCATTAATTTCGGGAGTTAGATTTGAACTCTTGCCAAATTAAGTTCGAAGAAGTCCAAATTAATCTCGTTTCATAATGTACTTTTAACCTACTTTATTTAAGCTGTTTATTACAATTAATGCTGGCTGAATTTACAAGAGACACTTGTACATAATTTGAAAGACGGAAAATAAGTTAATAATGAAAAAAGACGGCGCTACTGTTTGAAAGCTCCGTAGGTTCGCAGAGTAAAGAGGCAATCAGCCAAGCAATTAGGCAGCAATCACGGAGCAAAATGTCGATGCACCAATTAAACTCATTCCATGAACATTTATATCCGATAGGTATTCGTTACAGAAACAGTTTCGTTTGCATTTAATTTAAGCCGTGTTGAAATGGAACATTTTTAAAATGTATGTAGGTACTCGTAATTCATTCAACTTCACTGCCTTTTAGGCATTTTTTTTATATGCCGAACAATTCTAGCCCTTGCTCACTGTAGAGCACGATAACTAAATGTCATCTTTGGTACCTATGATCACCAAAGATGACAAAACTATTGAAATTTATTAACCACTTTAAACTATTTAAATGACAGTAAAATAAATGTTTAAATATTTAGAAATATCAGACTTAGTTAGATAAATAAACGTCTACATATTATATAAATATTGGGCACATTTCACGTCATTGTAGTTTGTCATGGTAATCATAAATGAAATGAAAGAAATGTCTATTGAATTCAATTGAAAGGACTATTTGTCAGTACGTAACTTAATGAATTCGAGATCATTATAGCTTGATTAATCATTAAGGCTTATCCATGTCTTTCCTATGTAGTTTCAGTGTCTGAAATCCTACTGAAATTGCAAGACTTTAAGCAAAGACTATTTTCTTTGCTTAGATCATAACAGTAAGAAATGAAGAAAGGCTGATTATGTTCTAGTCAACGGTGTGTAAGCGATTTACGAGAATATGGTCCACATAGAATAAAGTCCATATATAATTATGTCCACTTTGACTGAAATAGCTTTTCATGCGTCAAGAACACCGCGGTCAAAGAACACTAACATTTACGAGCATATAAAAATGGGAATCACTGCTCAATGACACTACTGTGAAGTCTACTGGGAAAAACATATAGTTTTTGAAGTGTGACTATATACACTTAAATTTTCGTGCTCGAGTTTCTCAAAACCATAAAAATAGATGCCGATTCGTCATAGATCTCATTAAAAATTGATTCATCTAAAAAAGTTTTAAACAAAAATAAACATTGTCAATGGTATATATATATCGAAAGAAGATGAAAGTATTCTGACCTCAGTATAGATGTAGCGTCATCGTATTTGTGCACCATTTTGGTCTTGGTGTCGTAAAAACCATCGCCCGCATCATAACAGCCGTCCGGAATAGGTCGTGTTGGTTGCTCCGCAGTTAAGTAAGATTCGCCCGCGGGTTGCAGACCATGATTGTACTCGATTGTGTATCTTGAATAATATAAATATGTGAATCACTTAAAGCATGGGAGGTTGTAAATGTTACTGAAGATAAACAAGGCAGTGTACTGAATTACGACCGCGCTACGAACCCAATAACAATCAAATCATAACCAAAATCATGATCTATACGTTCTTAGCATGCACTGCACTCTCTCCTTAGTATCTCTTCTGAGATTTTCAAAATATAGTTAGCTTCTGCTATGTTCCTGAATTTTTAAATCCCACTAATATCATAAATGTGAAAATTTCCGAGGATGGATGGGAATTTGTCACACAAAAACTACTGAACCAAATTTAATGAAATTTTAAAGTTATATGGATTAATTATAAATAAATGCGTATGAAGTTGCTCGCAAAAGCTAGTTAAAAATAAATGGTTAATTTTTGGTAAAATTTACATTAGCAAATAATCCTTTGATATATTTCAATTAAACAATAACTAATTTTCTTTATAAAATATTCAATATATATTGAAATTATATTATACTATGTATAAAATCTATTCAGATATTTTAGCACATTCTAATAATCCAGAAATATTGACGATCCGTATCTGCGAGTATACAAGTAAAATATAGAATCTTTGGAGTTTTTGGTACATTCTAAAAAAAACACATTACAATGGCTTTAATTTTAGCTGTAGCTGTATAAACCATTTTTGACAAAAGTTTTTTAATATTAGTTTATCTTCTATATGTCACTAGCTGCCCCCTCCAGGCTTTGCCTAGGAAAAACTTAATTAGCTTTTATAATATATACTAAAATATCGTGAAAAATTATCTAACTGATGGTGAAAACCGCATCAAAATCCGTTGCTAAACCACGCAACGGATTTTGAGTTACCGGCCAAACAAACAGACGCGGAAACCGACTTCAACTTATACTATGTAATAATATGATTTTTATGCAGAAAATATATAAAAGTCTATCTCTTTTATAATTAACTGTAAATTTGTGTCATATATTATTGTGAAAATAAAGATCCTACCCTGTTATATGTAACTAGTGACCCGTCTCGGCTTCGCACTAGTATTCACTTTGCCAAAAAGTAATAAAATTTCAATTTGTTGAAAAATATTTAAGGTTAGTCAATATACGCGTCCAAAAACAGTTTTTTGTGATTATTATATCACAATATTTTTTTAAAATAAATAATAGTGAACGGTGGACACTATTCTAAATTATTTATTTTTGAATTAGACTAACTTCCCAAAAAAAAAAAAAATTAAGTGCTAGTTAAAACCGCATCAAAATCCTTTTAACATATAAAGAGAACAAACAGCGAACACGGATATTAGCGACTTTATTTCATTAACTTTTTTCTTACTAATATATATTAATTTATTACGGGTAGTAGAATAACCCCAAAGGCGATTAGCATTAAAGAAAGAAAAATGGCAGCAAATATTTTGCTCGGTACCTACTATTCATATTTTTCTCTGTTTGAGAACAGAAAACCGAAGAAATATAAAAGATTCTGCTAACAAATCTTTTACTTCCGTAGCCTTAGATTTATTAATGTTATTTATTCATCCGTATTAAGTCGTATTTATACAGTAATATATATATATATTTTATATCCTAAAACTTACGTGTGCAAAATGCGTCATAATAATAAGGTTTAAAATAAAATAAATAAATAATATTATACACATCAAAAAAAGTTTTAATTTAAAGACACCTGGTAACATAGATGACATTGAAAATTCTAATTAAAAGGATAGGATTATCCTTATCCTAACTAACTAAAAGGAAGGATAGGATTATAATTAGGAAGGAATAGGGAAATGGGAAATATCTTGGTCAGTAGTGCACTTGCATTCGTTGTGTTGTTAAAGGTAACTTTAGCCACCTATCACCAAGGGGACCGTCAGTCACACTTAAATATATATATATATATATATATATATATATATATATATATATATATATATTTATATTCAAAAATTGATTTAAAATTTTAATTTAACATAAATATTTAAAATTTACCTTCTGTCAGGCATACGGCAATATGACCAGTTTGTTTCACTGTATTCCAATCCGTCAGCAAATATAAGCTTCCTCGAGGTAATAATCCCTTTGTTCCATTTACCACGAAGAATCTCGCCGGATGGATATCTCAACTCACCCTTACCATGGAATAGGCCGTCACTGAAATCGCCTTCATACACTACACCTGATAACAGAAATAACGTAACATTTTTATAAATCTATATCTATACTAATACTCGTGCGAAGCCGGGTCGGGCCGCTAGTTGCTTAATAATTTTTATTAATACGAGTATAGACTATAAGAAATAATGAATTATTTGATTGTTATTTTATATTTCTATTTAAAAAAAATAATAATAGAAAGATAAGTAGCATGTGTTGTACCGTTTTAAAATCTTGATCGAATGGGCCAAGGGTAAGTGTTAAAGTTGGCTACAAAAATTTTTTTAACTGTGATTCAATTAAACTTTATTTTTTATACAAAACTTACAGAACAACTGTTGAATTTATGACTGAATTTAATAGCACAGTTATTTGAGATTACACAAAAAGTAAATAAGTACAAAGTTGGAAAATTTGTGATCACAGTAACCAAAAATGTGGTCTAGGGTGTCGATTTTCCACACATTATTTGAATGTGCATCTCTATTATTTCTTAACCAAGTGACCTGGATTTTTTTTCTTATTTTTTCCAAAGCTGGTATAACCTAGCTAGCCTATCTCCCCGTGCCCGCTTGGCGTTGATTCTGTCTCAGGTATGTATGTACCTACCTTTTATTTTAGTATATGTCAAGGATGGCGTGATTTTTTCAAACATGGTTCAACACTCAACATGCAAACGAAGGTAAACGGAATCTAAATTGTAACATAGCTGATGAGGCTAAGTTTTACTTGGATAAATCAAGTGATATTTAATATAACATAAGGAAAACCGATTTAATTTGTAGGTATATTTTTCTGAATTCTTTCTTTTAGTTAGAATCATTATTTCACATTGTGTATCGAATTGTGATTTGTCGTTTTGTACGTGACAGAAGAAAAGTACATTGGCAGAAAAAAATTGGCGCAAAAAGATGATGGCTTTGTTGTCGGACGTAACGATCCTCGTTAGCGAGGGAAGTCTCGAGTAAAAATAGTGGAGACCGGTGCCAAGTGTCACTTGCTACGAAGGGGGTTGGATACGTATCACGTAGGCGTGGACTTCTGGAAATATTTTTATCAGAACTTGTCATAGTTTTGTTTTTATCTTTTAGTTTTATATTAGGATCTATGTAAGTTTTAAAATATCACCATCCTAACACTTACCTGTAATTTTATAGGCAATCACTGGAATATACAAACTAAACACCTCTAAATATTAGAACATACCAATTTTCACTTGACATATTTTGGATATTAGATAAAACTTAAACGTTCGTTTTTATGATAATAATTGTCGGCAGGCTGACTTAGTATATAGGTCTGATATTAGGTGGCTATACTTATTACTAAGACTACTAAATACTACTATTAATACTACGATTACTAAATAGTGTCGTCTATAAACGAAAATGACATTTATATCCTTTATATAAGGAAAAAGTTGGTTTTAACTCATTATGTTAAGACATCCCCTACGCACTGAAACACAGAAATACAAAACAGGCACACGTGCATTTCACAACAGACTATAAGAGTCTATAATATATATGGTCTTCTATAAGTGTATGGCCACTGCCGACTAGGATGCTTTGTTTACAATTTCTAGACAGTAGGTACGCCTTGCCACTACAAAAAATAAATAATCGAATAAGACTCAAATTGCATCATTGACTAAATATATACAAAATAATAATAATAATAATTTTTGTTAGTAAAAAGTTCTAAAAGTAGTCTTATCCAACCTCAATTAATCGGTAGAACATATGAAATCAGACAGACAGATTGATAGATTTCTAATATGAATATCGCTACATCACTATTTTGCATACTGTATTATAATAGACCAGAAATAACCAATAAGAACATAATAGTAGGACATTACTGTTACTAGTATAGGTAACAGTTAATTATTTTCCTAGGAAGCGTATTTTTAAGGTGTCAGGGTGCATTTTATCCCATGACCTGCGAGAATCCCCTAGGTAGGTTAAAATGGAGCTGTGTTTCTTACAGCGCTATTTGTTCGGCGCTATATTAAATTTACATTGTTAAGAGTTTCTTTAAAGACAATTCAATATCAACTACATAAATGTTTTTAGAAAGCTTATTAAATTTTATATGTTTCTCTACCTAGAACTGCGAATATTATGAACAAATTTAAAATTACAAAGGAAACATTATGTTCTACTAAATGCTAATTAGTGAAAACTTAAATAAAAAATTAAAATTAAGTATCTATATCTTCAATATCTATATCTTCTAACAACAGCCTTTTTCTGCTTTAAAACGATAATGATCGAATTTCGACCATTGTACGATATCTTTAATTACATTGGAATAAATTTCAAAGACATCTGTTTTGCAATTACCACCGCTACCTACGTAATGTTTATAGATAGTATAAGGAAGAACATTACAAGTCTTGTAGTCAACGATATTCTATAACTACTTGTTATACATAAAACGATAAAACAATAAATTAACATATATTATAAAATAACTCTTAATTAATAAAGAATTTATGCTTCAGTTAGTTAATTAAGAATTATAAAGTCCACTTAAACAAAAAGTCGAGTGAAATAATCTAATTCGTAATAACAGACAGATATATATCTTCTTAAAAAAAGAAATTAAACTACAACCTTCTAGTCATATATTAGTCCGTACATATCGTAACCTTACAACGTAGTCTTTTGTACAGTCTTAAAGGTGCTTTTAAAATTCTAGCCTAATTCTAATTTAAAAAGAACCCGCATTTACCATTTGGAAACGTGTATGTTCCGTAACCACTCATTCCCAGCACGTCCCAGCTACCCACGTAAGTGGATCCCGTCGGGAATAGCTTCTTGGATCGCATCATAAGTGGTATATTGAAAGATTCTGACCTAACGTGTAAAATGTTTGTTGATAGTTTAAATGAGGTTACTGGTGCAATTGAAAAAAAGCTCCTTTTGCACAGTTTTTATTTAATATTTAGGTCGACAGCCAGGCTGTCGGTAACCTTTTTTTTTACAAGAGGAATTCATCATGGATACCCACCGGTCTGTTATGTCGGACTCCCGCCCGGAGATGGTAGTGGGGTAGACCTACCGACTAAACCTCTTGGCGTCCTATCATCCGCTATAGGCGAAGTTGCGAGGTCAGCCGGCTGTCGGTAACTTGAAGCTGAAGGTCGACAGTAACCACCCCCTTACAGAAGACCACCGGTGAAATAACAGCACGTGCGCTGTTGTGTTTCGGTGAGTGAGTAAGGGATGTCAGAGCCCATTTCCTTATCCCTTCCTAACCCTTTATCCATAATCGTACTATGGTTGGCAGCGCAGTTGCCGCAAATGTGGCGTTGCTTGTCTTATAGGCGACGGTAGCCACCTACCATCAAGTGGACCGTCAGCCTGCCTGTCAACCTTGACATACATAAAAAGTCATTAGAGTCTTAAATTCTAAATAAATTACGAAATGAAACGGAAAAAATCCTTCTGACGAAGATGGTTGATATTGAAAACGAACGAATGTTGAACATACCTGCACTCCTCCTTGTGCTCCTCTGAAAACTTTCTCATTAGCTCCTCCCAAGGTGACGGTGTCGCTTGTAGCCCACGCTGTGACACCCTAATGATATATATGCCAAAAAATTATAATTTTATTCATTTACTCCATATGGGGAGGGGAAGGGCTAAGGCTAGCAATGAACGCTCTACGTCTGTGATGATGGCGGTGTTTATGATGATAGTCCCATTTTTACTATACTGTACTATTTAAACAACAGTCAATTGCAGTCGTTCAGAGCATAGTCTAAGGTTGCGAAATGCGATGTTGGCCACGAACACTCTGCCAAAAGTGATTCTCGGCCAGGAAAAAGAAGAAGAAGACTATACACATGAAAGAACAATATTTTTTAAAGAACTATATATTAAAAGCATTGAAGGTTAAATGCTACTGGTTTTGATATTATACTTAGTAAAAATAGACTCACATAGATGGATACATTTTCCTAGCGCCTATTATTGTGGGAGAATCCTGGAATAAAAATATTATTGTTTCTGTTTCTTGTAATTCATCATTTAAAAAACCATAATAATAAAATACGCAAGATTTTAATAGTACATTTCGTAGTTAGTAGTCTCTGAAATTTTTATTTTTTTTGAAAAAAAATATTTTAACCAACGCATAAAAATTTGATTTGAGGATTTGATAGGTTTTAGGTGAGCGCGTATTATTTCAATTAATTTAACTTTTTTTGTTTGGAAACCGATTGAAATATAATACACTAAATGTTACATCAGTGAAAACCGAATTAAAATCAGTTTGAGACGTTTCTGAAATTCTGAGTGCACAAACGCACATGCAAACAGACAAAATTCTAAAAAAACTATTTTTTTTTTACTTTGGTAACGTAAAAGTAAAAACATGTACAAATTGTTTTTTGAAAAAAAAAAAAAATTTAATGAGCAGTCACGGCTCGCTTACTATACGATTTTATTACATTATTATGTATGATGTGGCGGTTGGTCGACTCTTTCTCCATCTAATATACATATTATGAATCACTGTTTGAATTAATGACATACCACTTCAACGCACACTTTAAGGAGTGACCTCAAGTTCATCCAGTTAATCGTAGAGGATTCTTGTATCTCCACAGACTGGGAATGGGAACGGTTACCATCATCAGACTGGGACTGGGAACGGTTACAATCAGACTGGGACTGGGAACGGTTACCATTAGACTCGGACATAGTTAATGATTAAAAAAATATTTATGTAGGTATCTCATATAAAAATAGTCTACAATAAACACAAACTGGCCAATTGACTAAAGTAATTATCTACAACGTGACAGGCAGTTCACAACATTGCAATGCCAAATTTGAAATGTTTATATCAAAGAGGTTTGGTTATTTTATTTGATACTTCTTCATGCATACTCAATGTAAATTATATTTTTAAATTTTAATATTGAAATTTTATGGACTATGAATATGAGCGGCTATTTACTTAGTTCAATAATTTATATTATATTAAAGACAAATATGTATATTATACCTATATGTATATCATAATATATGTAATATATTAGGTATTTTAAGTGAGAATAATTAAAGATAACTTATGTGTGTAAATGTAATATTTTAGCATGGAAATATTATTTCAGTTGGGCTAAGCAAGCCGACCCAATTCTGGTAAAATGTTCTGTTAAATCTAGAAATTAGCCTAGTTTTTTTTAAAATGTTTCTTCTAGATTAGTATTAATTTTGAACCTATACAAGAGGTAAACCCAGCAAGAAATGTGTAGAAGGGTAGCCGACTGATTCAATGTCAGAAATGTCTTTTTTAAATTATTAATGAATCTATATTTCGCTCTAAAATGTTTTACTCTGAAATCGCAGTCATCTCACTTTTAGAATTTATTGATATTTCTATATTCAATTTCAGACTTTCCCACATGTCTGCAGTAAATACTGATACCGACATTGATGATCTGATTGAAAACTTAGCGTTCAATAAAATTTTGTGCTGCATAGTTGAACAAAATACTTATAAAGTGACAGGAAAATGAGAAAAAAGCCGCGAGGTCTAAACTAAATTACAAAAGATTTTCCAAGCGTTTAATGTTTAATGAGTTCAATCGAGTTGTCGACGGCGCCTTGGTATTGAGAACGCTTTAGGAAAAATATTAAAGCGTTGAAAAACTCCTTTTTATTTCTAAACGTTACATTATATTCTCAGATTAAACATATTAAGTAGGTATGTTTAAGTATATTTTAATATGCCAACACTTTTGCATAGCAAAACATTAAATGTTATAATTTTTAAGTTAGATTAATTTGTACATAGTATGCCTCTAATTAAATAAGATAGGCAACATTATATGAACTAGTAAGAGCCTTGAAGTTGATCAAGAAATCAGATACATACATGTGACCACGAGCTCATTTTACTATTAGCAAGTCTATCGGCCTATTAACGTGAACATTATCAGTAATAGTACGTATTTAACACCCATAAGGAGAACCGGACCTACAGAAGATCCAGTTACAAGAACATAAAAGCTCAGATCAATAGTTAGACATTTGAGCAATAAAACATGATTCGCAACGCATTGGAAAGATTTCACTCGTGCAATAAATAATTCATACGTCGCTTGACCATGACCGTGCAATAGTTGTGTCTCTTGAATACGAATCTGAGTACAATGGACATCAACAATAGAGCATTTCTCTTCATGATTTCCCCGATCTTTCTTTTGTGAATGACTTTCCTTAATTTTAATACGCGTTGCCACTTCAAACAAACTATTTGTAGAGAAAAATTGCATTTGCAGCGTTAGTTTGAAGATAAATTATTAAGGATACTACAAAAGCAATTTAATGGGCGATTTTTCAAATATATATAATAGTGTTTGAACAAGGTTGTTTGAACAACTTACAATTTTTTTTTGTGCATATGTATTTTTTTGCGAAAACGAAGTCTCATTGTGCAGAAAATAGTGAGACTAATTGTGATCTTGGCATAGGAATCTATACATTTTCATTGGTTATATTAACAAGCCTCAATAAGCTGATAAAATAATAATACTTTTAATAATAAAAGTGTGGATTATTCTAACTTTTGTATTATTTCCTTCTAGAATAAAAAATTAACATAGAAAAAATCTTGTTTGGTGATTTCGTTCTTGAGGACCGAGGTTGTCTTTTAATAAGTAATAATAATCTCTCCTTCACTTTTATTTTGAACGGCTAGAAGTTCGATGGAGTAAAAAAATCCACATCCTTTACCTATATTGTATGGAGAACATTGTTTTCCATTAGTAACTAATTTTTTGTTGTAACATAAAAAAGAAGTCAAATAACGTCCATACTTTTGAGTTCCGAAGGGGATGTAATGTCTCTTGACGATTCACTTGACTGTAAGTGCCTACCGTAGCTAAGTGAGTGCACTACCGAGCATAATACGATAAATTGTAAAGCATAAGATGATGAATGTGGAGTAGCTACGTTTTCTATCTATACTAATAATACTCTATAGTCAAGAGATAGAGAGAGCGATAGATAGAGAAGAGGTAATAATCTATGTTGAGGAGTAGACTGTATTTAATGAAATGAAAATATATTGAAAAATTAAGAACATATACCTATTTACAGTAAAATCTGACACACTACCGAACAATATGTCTCTGCTACCAACTTCCTTTTTTTTACTCAAGTGTTAGTTTAATTCTTTAAGAGCATAAATAATAATTATAAGAATTTAAGATGCTTTGTCGTTTGGACGAAAAAAATATTTGTTTACATACAAGAGTTTTAAGTATATCTGTGGACTTTCCGTAATATAACTTGAATACGGGACCACGACTGCTGCAAGTTGAAAGCTGATGTAGTCTTGAAGCTGTTTCCTGAAAATTTTAAGAAATTATTAATTTTAAGAAAAAGTTGTTAGAAATTCACAACAAAATTTGTAGTTAGATATATTATTTATGTAGGATTGCAAATGTCACATTAACGCGAGTTATAATAGTGTCCAGATGGAATTGAATTCATGGTGTCATTGTTAAAAAATGTAGGATTTTTTAAAACTTTTGTTTACCATTTAGTAAGTGAATAAGGGATGCCACAGCCCATTTGCCTATCTCCTTCCTAATCCCTTATCATAAGTCCTACTATGGTCGACAGCGCACTTGCAGCACCTGTGGCGTTGCTTGTCTTATGGAAATTAAAAAATAAAAATACAAAACAATTTTAAGGATTTTCTTTAAATTTGACTCTCTAATTTGAGAAGGTTCTGCTGTTAGCTTTGGTTAAGTAACAAAATACAAAAACCATTTTATTTCCATAGAAACACAAAACCATTCAGTTTTTACCTACACGTAGAGCTGAACTAAAGTTTAAGCTGTGTGAACCTGGAACCCGACATGAAGTAATCAATTTTTTTTTAAATGCATACGTTTGTACTCCGTATGTACTGGTTTGTACCAACTTTTTTTTCGTTTGTACCTCAATGGGTTCGGAGATACAAAATTTTCAAAATACCCAGAACCCGACTTGAAGGAATCGATTTTTTTTTAAATGCATACGTTTGTACTCGGTATGTACTTGTTTGTACCAATTTTCTTTTCGTTTGTACCTCAAGGGGTTCGAAAGTACCGGCATTACAAAAAGTGCGAAAATGGTAAATCTGTCATTTTTCAAGATATTTGAAATCTGCAAGCGGGGATAGATTCCTAGTCGTTTGTACCCATCGAAAACACTGAAAGATTCGTTTGTACCTCAAGGGGTTCGAAAGTACCGGCATTACAAAAAGTGCAAAAATGGTAAATCTGTCATTTTTTGAGATATTCGAAATCTGCAAGCGGGGATAGATTCCTAGTCGTTTGTACCCATCGAAACCACTGAAAGTTTCGTTTGTACCTCAATGGGTTCAGAGAAACTAAATTTTCGTGATATACAGAAACCCAATTGGAGGAATCGATTTTTTTTAAATTCATACGTTTGTACTCGTTGTGTACTTGTTTGTACCAGTTTTTTTTTCGTTTGTACCTCAAGGGGTTCGAAAGTACCGGCATTACAAAAAGTGCGAAAATGGTAAATCTGTCATTTTTCGAGATATTCGAAATCTGCAAGCGGGGATAGATTCCTAGTCGTTTGTACCCATCGAAACCACTGAAAGTTTCGTTTGTACCTCAATGGGTTCAGAGAAACTAAATTTTCGTGATATACAGAAACCCAATTGGAGGAATCGATTTTTTTTAAATGCATACGTTTGTACTCGTTGTGTACTTGTTTGTACCAATTTTCTTTTCGTTTGTACCTCAAGGGGTTCGAAAGTACCGGCATTACAAAAAGTGCGAAAATGGTAAATCTGTCATTTTTCAAGATATTTGAAATCTGCAAGCGGGGATAGATTCCTAGTCGTTTGTACCCATCGAAAACACTGAAAGATTCGTTTGTACCTCAAGGGGTTCGAAAGTACCGGCATTACAAAAAGTGCAAAAATGGTAAATCTGTCATTTTTTGAGATATTCGAAATCTGCAAGCGGGGATAGATTCCTAGTCGTTTGTACCCATCGAAACCACTGAAAGTTTCGTTTGTACCTCAATGGGTTCAGAGAAACTAAATTTTCGTGATATACAGAAACCCAATTGGAGGAATCGATTTTTTTTAAATTCATACGTTTGTACTCGTTGTGTACTTGTTTGTACCAGTTTTTTTTTCGTTTGTACCTCAAGGGGTTCGAAAGTACCGGCATTACAAAAAGTGCGAAAATGGTAAATCTGTCATTTTTCGAGATATTCGAAATCTGCAAGCGGGGATAGATTCCTAGTCGTTTGTACCCATCGAAACCACTGAAAGTTTCGTTTGTACCTCAATGGGTTCAGAGAAACTAAATTTTCGTGATATACAGAAACCCAATTGGAGGAATCGATTTTTTTTAAATGCATACGTTTGTACTCCGTATGTACTGGTTTGTACCAACTTTTTTTTCGTTTGTACCTCAATGGGTTCGGAGATACAAAATTTTCAAAATACCCAGAACCCGACTTGAAGGAATCGATTTTTTTTTAAATGCATACGTTTGTACTCCGTATGTACTGGTTTGTACCAACTTTTTTTTCGTTTGTACCTCAATGGGTTCGGAGATACAAAATTTTCAAAATACCCAGAACCCGACTTGAAGGAATCGATTTTTTTTTAAATGCATACGTTTGTACTCGGTATGTACTTGTTTGTACCAATTTTCTTTTCGTTTGTACCTCAAGGGGTTCGAAAGTACCGGCATTACAAAAAGTGCGAAAATGGTAAATCTGTCATTTTTCAAGATATTTGAAATCTGCAAGCGGGGATAGATTCCTAGTCGTTTGTACCCATCGAAAACACTGAAAGATTCGTTTGTACCTCAAGGGGTTCGAAAGTACCGGCATTACAAAAAGTGCAAAAATGGTAAATCTGTCATTTTTTGAGATATTCGAAATCTGCAAGCGGGGATAGATTCCTAGTCGTTTGTACCCATCGAAACCACTGAAAGTTTCGTTTGTACCTCAATGGGTTCAGAGAAACTAAATTTTCGTGATATACAGAAACCCAATTGGAGGAATCGATTTTTTTTAAATGCATACGTTTGTACTCGTTGTGTATTTGTTTGTACCAATTTTCTTTTCGTTTGTACCTCAAGGGGTTCGAAAGTACCGGCATTACAAAAAGTGCGAAAATGGTAAATCTGTCATTTTTCAAGATATTTGAAATCTGCAAGCGGGGATAGATTCCTAGTCGTTTGTACCCATCGAAAACACTGAAAGATTCGTTTGTACCTCAAGGGGTTCGAAAGTACCGGCATTACAAAAAGTGCAAAAAATAGTAAATCTGTCATTTTTTGAGATATTCGAAATCTGCAAGCGGGGATAGATTCCTAGTCGTTTGTACCCATCGAAACCACTGAAAGTTTCGTTTGTACCTCAATGGGTTCAGAGAAACTAAATTTTCGTGATATACAGAAACCCAATTGGAGGAATCTATTTTTTTTAAATTCATACGTTTGTACTCGTTGTGTACTTGTTTGTACCAGTTTTTTTTTCGTTTGTACCTCAAGGGGTTCGAAAGTACCGGCATTACAAAAAGTGCGAAAATGGTAAATCTGTCATTTTTCGAGATATTCGAAATCTGCAAGCGGGGATAGATTCCTAGTCGTTTGTACCCATCGAAAACACTGAAAGATTCGTTTGTACCTCAAGGGGTTCGAAAGTACCGGCATTACAAAAAGTGCAAAAATGGTAAATCTGTCATTTTTTGAGATATTCGAAATCTGCAAGCGGGGATAGATTCCTAGTCGTTTGTACCCATCGAAAACACTAAAAGATTCGTTTGTACCTCAAGGGGTTCGAAAGTACCGGCATTACAAAAAGTGCAAAAATGGTAAATCTTTCATTTTTTGAGATATTCGAAATCTGCAAGCGGGGATAGATTCCTAGTCGTTTGTACCCATCGAAACCACTGAAAGTTTTGTTTGTACCTCAATGGGTTCAGAGAAACTAAATTTTCGTGATATACAGAAACCCAATTGGAGGAATCGATTTTTTTTAAATGCATACGTTTGTACTCGTTGTGTACTTGTTTGTACCAATTTTCTTTTCGTTTGTACCTCAAGGGGTTCGAAAGTACCGGCATTACAAAAAGTGCAAAAATGGTAAATCTGTCATTTTTTGAGACATTCGAAATCTGCAAGCGGGGATAGATTCCTAGTCGTTTGTACCCATCGAAACCACTGAAAGTTTCGTTTGTACCTCAATGGGTTCGGAGAAACTAAATTTTCGTGATATACAGAAACCCAGTTGGAGGAATCAATAGATTCCTAGTCGTTTACAAAAATTTACAAAAATGTATTGCCGGTACTTTCGAACCCCTTGAGGTACAAACGAAAAGAAAATTGGTACAAACAAGTACACAACGAGTACAAACGTATGCATTTAAAAAAAATCGATTCCTCCAATTGGGTTTCTGTATATCACGAAAATTTAGTTTCTCTGAACCCATTGAGGTACAAACGAAACTTTCAGTGGTTTCGATGGGTACAAACGACTAGGAATCTATCCCCGCTTGCAGATTTCGAATATCTCGAAAAATGACAGATTTACCATTTTCGCACTTTTTGTAATGCCGGTACTTTCGAACCCCTTGAGGTACAAACGAAAAAAAAACTGGTACAAACAAGTACACAACGAGTACAAACGTATGAATTTAAAAAAAATCGATTCCTCCAATTGGGTTTCTGTATATCACGAAAATTTAGTTTCTCTGAACCCATTGAGGTACAAACGAAACTTTCAGTGGTTTCGATGGGTACAAACGACTAGGAATCTATCCCCGCTTGCAGATTTCGAATATCTCAAAAAATGACAGATTTACCATTTTTGCACTTTTTGTAATGCCGGTACTTTCGAACCCCTTGAGGTACAAACGAATCTTTCAGTGTTTTCGATGGGTACAAACGACTAGGAATCTATCCCCGCTTGCAGATTTCAAATATCTTGAAAAATGACAGATTTACCATTTTCGCACTTTTTGTAATGCCGGTACTTTCGAACCCCTTGAGGTACAAACGAAAAGAAAATTGGTACAAACAAGTACATACCGAGTACAAACGTATGCATTTAAAAAAAAATCGATTCCTTCAAGTCGGGTTCTGGGTATTTTGAAAATTTTGTATCTCCGAACCCATTGAGGTACAAACGAAAAAAAAGTTGGTACAAACCAGTACATACGGAGTACAAACGTATGCATTTAAAAAAAAATTGATTACTTCATGTCGGGTTCCAGGTTCACACAGCTTAAAGTTTACTTATGTGAAAATAAAATAAGTTAGGACATAATTACCGAAATAAGGGAGAATGAATGTAAAAACATATGACTTGATTTAGGATCTGTAGATTTAATTGGAACACTCCTTCTTTGTGTCTCCTAAAATGTTATAAAATATTAAATATCTGCTGTTACTAAGCCATGCTAGCAGTCTATAGTATACAAGTACAAATGTTAACTATATTTCATTTAGTTACGTCTTAGCTGGTGCCCGCGACTTTGCCAGCACTGAAAAAAAAAAAATATAATACTAGATAGCGCCATCTAGTTAGAATCCGGAGGTAAAGCGATGGCGAGGGTCATGCGACATCTATCGGATTTGGGTAGAACTGCTTGGTGTATTTCTAGCGACTCGCTCTGTTAACGCCTCGTTTCTCGTAACGCTCTTTCCATAGGAACAAACCGCTAGTTTAAAGCGTAAATACACAGCGTCAGCGGAAAGCGATTTTGTTTTATACTATGTAAAGATATGTTAAGAAAATATTTCTTTTAAGTATGCTAAATATTTACTTACATATTGTATTATTTTTTTCAATACTGCCAGTTCATCGTTAGTGTTATCGTCAGTAAGTGATTTTTGCATTGTAAAATAATTGAGTAAAAGAATAAAAAGTAAAAAACTCAAATAAAACAATCCAAAAAAAAAATATAGCTAAATTGATCACACAGAAAAAATATTAAACAGATAAAAATTATATTTATTTTAAAACTTTACTATGTTATTATAACATGACCGGCATAATTAATTCATTTTATACTTTTAAAAGAGTAAACTTTGGAACATGTAAAAAAACTTTATTTTATTAAATTCAGTAAACTCAATTACTGCACACATATTACTTTAAATAAGCACAATAGTAATATTGAGAAAATATACTCTAAAAAACTTTCACAGGAAACATGGATTCTAAGATTCTAAGCTTTAATGTGGTTAGCTAATTCTACAATATGACTATATAAAATATTGTATTTATATGAAACTAGATCATGTGACTACCTAACTGCGATATATCTTAACGAACTACCAGACTACCTACTAACCAGACTACTAAAAGAGGTAGACGAAGCAAAATAAATACTTAAACAATATATTTATAAGTTTTTTGAATTCCTAGTTTGCGTTTTTTTTAAAATTAATTTCGCCGGTCACATTTCTTCGTACATACTTAATATAAAAATAGATAAATGTCAATACATAATTATTGTATCTGTCATTTTTTACTTTTGTCTGATTAATTATGAACAAAGACAAAATTATGTCTGATCGTTTTGCAATAGAGAAGAGGATTGATTCTTTCGTTTGGTTATGGTCGATGATGATGACAATATAAATATATTTATCGTCCTGTATATATTTATTTCTCTGTATTATGGCCAAATTTACTTGATTAGTATTTTATAATACTTGTTAAACTTGTTATTCGTCCCAGTGAAAGCATTAAAACTCCTTTGTAGCGACAACTTGGTGTATATACTCGTATTGACATAGTTACACATTTAAAATCGGCCAATCATTTCATTTCTTCAACAGAAAACGTAAATTTGTGAAATAATGTAAGTATGATTAGAACAATCTATCTGCAGAAGATAATACTTGTATATTATGGAACAGGGTTTAGTTCAGAAATGATGAAAATGTCAGGGGAAAATGTAAACCGAGAGTATGAAGTGTCTTATTTGAACATCAGTCCTTCGTTATGAATGAACTCCATTTTTAAGTTGGGAATACTCTAGTTCTCAAAAGAAACCCACGACACAAAAATGAACTACAATTTTTTGAAATAAATTTCAACATAATTTGCAGTTTTATGTGCCGATATCTGTAGACGCTTTTGCAACAAACTTTGCAGTGTATAATATTCAACACTATCCAATATTAAATTTAAGGGTCTTGGTAAATAAAATTCGAGCAAAAAGATAATTATAAATTTTGTTGTAAATTTTGTAATATACTGTAGCTATATTGTTTTATGCTTGAATTAAGTACACAACTGATCATCATGAAATTTTGCATATACCTTGTCAGCGATACAGAATAAGACATAAAGATAAATAAAGATTTATAATTCAAATTCAATAAGATCAATAAGATATGAACAATAAAGTTTTGATAATTTTTTTAACACCTAAGAAAAAGATACTCGGACGAAGTAGGGGACAAAAACTAGTAATACTTAATCTTATGTAAATTTTTTTGTTATTTTTGTTTAAATTTAATTAGAAACTATCATGAAATTACAAAATTGGGAACAAACCAAGTTCAACCTTAGTAAAAAAATCTGTTATAAATTTAGCCTGAATTACAAGTTCAGCCGTTAATAAATATTTTTTATTGAAAGGTTTTCATGTTAGCTAACGGTTCTCCTGAAGGAAGGTGGTCAGAAGCCTACATAGCACGTTGAGCGACGTTGAGCTTTCTTACGAGGCTCATATATAGAGAGAGCTTTATGTATATAATCTTCTTGGTTTGTGTTCGCTTCAGAAACCCGAGAATGGGTAGACCGATTTTAATAAGGTTTTCACATATGGAAAGAGGGATAAACCGGGAAGATTTTTATATAACTATAAAAATTGGATTCCGGCTGAAGCCGGGGTCGAATGAAAAACTAAACTGCTTATAAAACACACATTGGGCGGACCATGAAAAGTAAAAGAATAAAATATTTTAACATTTTTAAACGATCTAAACAGAGGTAAGTTTGAAACGCAGACCCATTTCGTGAGGCAATTTGTAAGATTACCTCATTCGCGGCGACAAAAGAATTCAGCAAATGGTTCACTCAGCGTGGTACGATTCAGATAGATATATTTATAACGAATGAATGAATAGAAAATAAATGCTTTCTCTTTGTTCAGGATGAATCTTTGAGTTCTCAGTGATTGATGTTGAAGGGCCTATGATATTAATTTAACGGACACGTGCGATTTAACGGACTTGGCAGGCGACACGCTACATAATGAAAGGGGTCTATGAGCGTCTGGAAGAAGTTATGGTACACGGGAAGTGTCTGGCAGTACTGAATATTATTTTGTAAAATTTTTTTATAAGACATATATTAAAATCGGCCTTTAAAAATAAATTAAGTTAGTCCTATTTTTAGTTAGGTACCTTTCTCACCTGATAGATCTAAATTGGCCGTCTACCCAATTTAGCGTTGTACTTGTTCCTATCTTTCTATGTACTTTGAACGTATGCGTATCTACACATAAGGTGAAGGTACTACTAGATTCCTCACGTTTTGTCCTTAAGAAAATAAGTTATGTCAGGAGTTTGGAATTTTGGGCTATTATTATTGGCAGAGCTCACTGCATTTCGCAGCTTAGTTGGGCAGTAACCACCCTGTGTGAGCTTTTGTTGTTCGATGAGTGATTAAGGGATGTTAGAGCTCATTTCCCTTATATTCAACTTACGTTCATTTTGTATTCAACTAACTTAATTATCTTACATTAAACTAAGATCGACAGCGCACTTACACTTACATTGCTTGTGTCAATATGCGAAGGTATAGTCACCTATTATTAAATAGACCACAAATAGACCATCAGCTGCCTGCTGAAAAATACATAAAATAAATAAATAAGTAAAAAACTTAGTGCCTGTGGTAGGATCAATCGAATGATGATTGTGCTTTTTTAGTCGTCAACAAAACATCATCTGCTTTTGGCTCATCTAACTGTTGTCATTCATTTATTTGTGTGGCCGGTCCCTTAGTGAAGTCGGGCGTGGATGGAGCGTGTCGATACGGTACTGCAGTTCTTTAGACCGCTACTTTTTAATGTTCTTTACCGTACGAAAAAACCTCAGTGACCAATTGCATTCAACCTTAGCGACTAAGTCCCGTAATTTGGTTCGCACTGCGGTCGGCAATGTAACATTGTCTCAAAGCTTGGGAAAATTATTGTGCGTTCCCAGCGAAGCAACTTGAAATGGTTTAATTAAAAAATAAATATTTCTACAGAATATTCAGTACTTTCTACCCGTCCCCGATTCAGTTTTTGACGTGAAAATGTCTTTAAATTTCCTTCCATAGTGGGAGGAAATTTAGAAAAATGATGTAACAAAATGGGGGATACACTTTGGTGCTGTTGCTACCATACCATACCATACCATCTACATCTAAAATTTAACTGCACCACTCAATAGCTAAAGGATCAAAGAATTTTTAGGTATATATGTTATATTCGAATTCATTGGATTTATACATTTACGTATTCACATAAAACACGGGGTCGTGTCCACGACACAGCCACACCCCATTTTTTGTTGCAAATGATCTACACAAACCTTCCTTGTTTATCGCTCGTTCTATTAGTGCAAAACCGTTTCATAAATTCTTAAATGGTTCAGAAGAATTGACAGAAGACAGTGACTTTTTAAAATAATATATAGAAAATTCGTAACAGCTCTTTTTGGCTGTCTTTTGAGCGACTACATGTAATTTCTCAGACTTTCCTACCTGATTTCACGGTTGAGTATAAACGTTAAGACGTTCGAAAGTAATTCCTTATTCATCTCTTTTGTATTCATTAGACCTATCGCTTCGGTGTTCCGCATAATAATGATTTTCGAGAGAAAAATTAATGTCTGTTTGATGTCAGGTCGCTTGGTAAATCTTAGGTCTGTAGATCAATACTTTTAAGAGTCAGAAGAATACCCCGATCTATTAGGTTGTGTTCCATTCCCGGTAAAGTCTACTATGAAAAATAACTTTGTGATAATAGCCTTAGTTTATGTTTCCAAATACAGTTGTATTGTTTCCATGTATAGATAAATCTAATTCTTGTCAAACAGTTGGTATGATCCTGTATTAGCACATCTGCCTTCACCATTAGAGCATATCATCATTATTTTTAATTCATACTTGATATCGAAAGGCTTGACCGTTCACTGTGTAGACAACCGGCTATTATTGTTTCTTTTTATTGTTATTAATTTTAATATATTATCATTATTAATATTAGAAATTGTAATATAACCATAAAACATTCCTATCAATGTTTTACATTATTATAACACAGTTGTATAACAAACACAACATTCTTTCTTCGAGACATACTACTCATCGTAGATTTTTATCACTAAAGTTGATGGTTTACTTATAATAGTAGATGGCCACCATGACCTATAAATAGAACCAACACCGGACCGGACACGAGTGGATTGCTTATTCTGATGAAAATTGAAATGGGCAGCCTGTCTCTATCGCGTGCTTTGATCTATCAAACTATCAAACTAAGTTACTAGTGAATGAAGTAAATTTAAAGCATTAAGAAATTGAATATATATCAAGCGAAATGTTAAACAAAACATGAGTAAGCAGGATCCTCCACATCAGTGAGTACGGGCGAACAAATCCTTTCAGATTTGAAACAACTGAGGCGATTGTGTAGCTACAGTGTAGCAAAATAACAATGCAGATAGCGACTGTGGTGAAGCAACAAAAAGCTTTGTAATAAACCTTAAGCGATCTAACAACGCAACAAAGTGGGTAGCGATTTAACTTTTTTAATGTTCTTTTGTCGTTGGGTAACAATTTTGTAATAGAACTCATTAGAAAAATTAAAAGACCAAGACGAAGATCAAATGAGAATGTTTTGATAAGCCTTTGGTTTGCCTTAACGCTCTGTTTCAGGCATCCTGGGTTCGGTTCCCGGGACCACTAGTTGTAAAAGCTTTGACCCCTGATATTCTAAAGATCGAAAACAACTTTTGAAATGAACTTTTCAATGTTGGCTCTGGTCTGATTTAGAAAGTACTGACTGCAATGTCCACCCCCTTACAGAAGACCATTTTATTTCTAACAGCATTGTGTTGTAGTGTTTCGAATTTTTAGCCTGTCTAACTAACTTACTATCGAATATAAAGGTTTTTAATACTATTAATTGGCAGCTACGTATCTCTAAAATATAATATACCAATATGAACACAAATAATTTATAACGTAAAAGGAAAATAAAAGGTTACGAAACTGCGAATGTCGGAATTCCATCAGGTGGATGATTCGACCATAATTTATTAGCACTCTGAGTATACTAATCATAAAAATATTTTCGTGTATTTGTGTCCCTCTGATTGATAAATGATTTCATTAGCCATTCGCGACGTCACCACTGAAGTGATTTATGTTGTTTTTATCTAATGTAAAAAGCGTGTCATCTAAAAAAATCTTACAATATAAGTATTTGTATTATATTATAGAAAAGATGTGGTGGAGGTTTCGGGGTGTTATAGTCAGTCAGTAAACAGTGACTCCCCAGTCCGCAGTTTTTGATCAATTATAACTTTACATAAAAATCACTTGTTACAATGTTCGTTCACGCTAATTTCTGAAACCACCTAAATATTTCAATGTTTGGTAAATGCGTATAGTTGCGTCTAATTATTTTGTTAGTTAATGACCATACAGATGATTAGTGAACTGATGACGCAGATTTAATTTGAAAAATTTCCGAAGTGATTAAAGAAAAACGATAAGAAAAATTGTGTTCAGGCGTGTTCTTTCATCACGATAAAGCCGAGCTTAGAGAGCGGATGTCGCGCCCAAGGCAATCCGCTATACTGACTTTAATATCCTAGACCACCTACCATGTTTTCTGCACTTAGTCTTACCAATTCCCAGAGCATTATTCGAGGGGACTAAGGATAATGATTTAAAAAAAGAATTGATTTATACAATAGAAGGAATATGAGATTTCAGTAACGAAAAATTGTAAGTTCATCAATGAGAATATACCTAATACCTGAGTACAAAAGTAAAAAAGACTTTTATATGGACTTTTATAGGCCACTTCCGGTTTCGCACTGATTTTTCTGTGCTAATTATATATAAAAACCTACCTCGTTTAACGCTCTTTTCATTAGTGAAAACCGCATTAAAATCCGTTGCGGAGTTTAAAAGGTCTAAGGGTACATACATACAAGCGTACAATATGCTATTCTGCGAAAACAGTGCACCTATTTGGAAAAAATGACACTATTTATAAGGCACATTGTTCCAGATGGACATATTCTTTACATAGTATTAAACAAAGTCGCTTCTTGCCGTCTGTCCCTCTGTATGTAAGCTGAGATCTTTTAAACTATGTACGCAACGGAATTTAATGCAGTTTTAAAAATTTTAAAACGAGTCGGAGGTGGCCCGCTAGTCTTCGAGTATACTAATATTATAGATTTGTATGTTTGTAATGAATAAAGACCAAAACCAGTGGGCCGATTTTGAAAATTCTTTCACCTATAGAAAGCTACATTATCAGCGAGTAACAAAGGCTATATTTTATAAAGTTACGTGGGCGAAGTCGCGTGCAACAGTTTCCATATGTTTGTGTCTACAAAACTTGAATTTTAACAGAAGAGTGTTTTTATACACTTTTTAATCCAAAGTTCCAACGGATACGAAAAAAAAAAAATGAGCCACAGTAAAGCGTGGCCGGGTTCAGAATACAAACTCCTGCAATTACACCCGGCCGAAGGGCGTAATGTAAACTTTGGTTTTATGACGATTATAAAACCGCGTTCAATTAGTGCGCTAATTTTGCGGGTGGCATTGTCGAATCTGCAAGTTAATCAAGTAGTTGTTACAACGGTACCTGTACTAATAAATCAGTGAGTTACGGGGGCTTAGAACACAGCGGGCCCCGGGCACCAATTTGCATACATTTGAGCGGAGACGTGACTCGCGTTATTGAGTCAACGATACCTTTGGATTTTTAAATGAGTGCACAAAAATTATCGTTGCAATTTTGTTAGCAATCACACAGCAGTGCGTGAGAATTTTCCTTCGAGTTCGGAATTCTTTATTTCTCAACAATTCCCTACATATATAATACTACCGACTGGCTTCTGACTTCGCACAAATGCACAATTTAAGTTTTGTTTTATGAAAATTATTTAATACAAACCTTCCCAGTTTATAACTCTTTCCATTAATGGTTTAGAAGAAGTAAGCGGAGATACAGACAAATATAATAATCTGTGTATTTATAATATTAATATTTATTTTATAAGAAAAGCCGCATCCCATGTAAATTCTGTTCACTGAACTTATAACTTAAATTGATGTGTTAAGTATATTATTAAGTTTCCAAGTAAAATAAATTGAAAGATTTAAAGAAATAGAAAAGTAATTTAAATCTACAATGTCTTTGGACTATAATTTTTTTTAAATAAAAAATATATTATCTATACTAATATTATAAAGAGGAAAGATTTGATTGTTTGTTTGTTTGCATTGAATAGGCTCCGAAACTACTGGACCAATTTGAAAAATTCTATCACTCTTGGGATTTTGAAAATTCTTTCACCTATAGAAAGCTATATTATCAGCGAGTAACATAGGCTATATTTTATAAAGTTACGCGGGCGCAACAGCTAGTACCACCTTTATTCATAAGAAATTTTATTAGATAATTTATGGAATTAGGAAAACAACTACATTATTATATTCTGTATAATTATACCTTCCTTGTCATTGTTGGTATATATACACAATCATTTAAGACAAAATCTTCTTAAATGATTTCATTTGCAGGTCAGTAATATTCGAGTCCGTCTTGCCTTGTCTTGTAAAGGCTTTTATGAATTTCTAATACAACATTTTTTTCAGATAAAATTACATTCAAAGGTATAAAAAGGTATACGAGTATATAAATTAGCATCATGATTCCACATAGTAATGTCCTTGGGGTAAGGATGCAGAAGCAACTTCCATGTTTTAAAAAAGGAACTCGAAACTAAAAGTGTGACATTAAAATTTTTCTCACGATTCTCTAAAGCTGCGGTCTCGAGCAATTAGCTGCGGGTTCGTGGTTTTTTATATAATGGAGGTTAAAATATTTCATCGTTTTCAAAGAGAATTATATTAATTAGTAATACCTAGATAACACTTTAAAATTTTGTTAAACATTACTTGCCGATGCTAACACTTCTGGAAGTCGTAATTTGATAATTATTCTATTTTATAGTCTTCAAACTGTATTAATTACTGTATCTTTATTATACATTTTAAAACTTTATACACATTTATAAAGTAATACACATGTTAGTGTCATGCACACTGTATTCCACAGTCATATACTGAGCAAACCGATTAACGCCACAGACCGTCTAATATCCTAACTAATATCCTAATATTATAAATGCGAAAGTAAGTTTTTTTATTACACTTTCACGCCTTAACTGCTTAATCTCTTTTTATGAAATTTTGCATACACGTTGGCAGCGATACAGGAAAAAACATGGGTACTTTTCATCTAGGAAAAAGTACTGTCCCCGAGAACGCACCTGAAAAGAAAAATTCAACTTATTACGGATCATGTATTTGAATATTACGGTTAATAATAAGTCCGAGAACGGCTAGACCAATTCGCCTATTTTTAAAAAAATATTCATTTGAAGTTAGGAAAAATTAGGAAAAAATCCAAGAAAATTGCATCCGTGCGAAGCGTAAATAGTCTTATAAATGCGTTTATTAGTCTTATAAATGTTATTAGATGGGCCATACTCGAATTGTATATCTTTTTAAACTAACATATTTTCAAGTTTACTTAAAATTAAATTATTACTTACACCAATCATTATAACAGCATTACCTTAACCTTTTACTTGTATATCTGGTAAATGATGTCGCAGGACTAGCATTCGTGTTCATTCCATTGTTTGTATGCGTTGTGCCTCATCAACAGGTTTGTTTGTCGTAAATGTAGTTCATCAATATGCGCGCAAGTGACTTTAGACTGCAATTATTACTTGAGCAAGTACTTAAAGTTCGATTATAGTGATTAAGTGACAGTCAGTTATACTTTAGTTTGAAACTGTATATGCGTGCAAGTAAATTTAGACTGCAATTATTATTTGAGCAAGTCGATTACACTAATTAAGCGAATTAGTGTAATACCCCCAATAAAATTATTATCTTTAGCAGCAAGGCTGTTGTACTATTATGAAGGAAGAAAGACTGAAAACCTTAGTGCCAAAGCTTTAATTAAATTTAATTAAAGCACTTTTATAAATTACAGTTTTTGGCCTTAAGATGTTTCTTAAAAAATATCTCTTAAAATTTATAAGGTACTTTGATAAATCCTTGGTCGAGTGGTTAAGCTCTGTCTCAGTTGTTACGGGTTTTATGGAAAGTATCCTGTCTAGCGACCTTTACATTTAAAATAAGGTGTAAGATTAAGAATACGATATGTTTGAATGGCGCCTTATTATTAGGGCCTGAAATATTGTACCTTTAGAGTTTTATTTTGTATCTACTAAGTAATACTGGTAATAATAAGTAATTTTGAAAGGACTTTTGTCCTCATAATACTCCTCATGGAATATTATCTTGTCCTGTTTATGAAGCTGTCAACATACATTCAGTCATAAAGGCAATAAGTAGTTCTGTCAAGTGAACAAATAAGAAAAACCATTTAACTTTTTATTCTCACCTAATAAAGACGTGTTAAATTTTGTATTTTTACTACTTGTCAAGTAACAAGGCGAGTATTACTGTTAATGTGAACGCGGCTACTGTCACAAAGGCGAGGCTGCCTGACTACAATCCGTTTATGATGTATTCAGACCATACCAGTAGAAATTTGCTTTCTTCATATAACAATTCCCTTTGTGAATAAATTCTGTACCTACTGAAAACCTAGGAACAGCGAGAATTACGGTTAGAAATAAGCGTTAACAAATAATTATTATGGAATTTGTTACATTAATTTGTGAAAATTTAATCAATTTGGAATCCTGTTACGAGTATGAACTAATTAGCGACTGCGTACATTAATTAGATCGTTAGACGCTGTTATGATTTTGTGATTTTACATTTACAGTGTAAAGTATAGAATAGTTTGTATACTATGCCGCTGCCCGCTACTTCGTTTGCGTGGATTTCATCTTAATATATGAATACTTATTTTACTATATTTATTTATTTTTATACTTTAATATTTAAAGCGTAATACTGTTTGCTCATACCGTGGCATTTTTTACTTTTAGCATTGTTATATGGCGTAACGCTCGTAACTTCTAATTGAAATATTAAATTTGAACAATTTAAAAAGAATTTTACATGCACATAATCAACCTTGATTTTAATACTATTTAGTTGGATAAGGATTAATATCATGATACAAATGATACGAACCATTCGTGCTAATTGACAAACTTTGAGTTAATAATCGATATAATAATAAAAGTTAAATCCAAATTTATTTTAAATTTCACGAATTGATTGTACTTTCCAGTTACAACCTTAGTTAATGATAAAAAAATTCAAATATACCACATATATACCAAAAAATTCTTTGATCATTTAGCTATAAAGTGGTGTAATTAAATTTTGGATGTAGATACATGTATCTACAGCATCAAACTATATTTCCCGATTTTGTTATCGTCACTTTTCTGAATTGCCTCCTACTGTAGAATCAAATTTAAAAATAGATTCTTGGAATGTATCGCGATCTAGAATTAATAAATACCTCTTGTGTTTTAATGGTATAAGTTACGAAACAGTGCTTAAAGAGTACTAACGTGCGCGAATTCAAAGCAAAATCACGACAAGCTCTATAACAGGCAAGAGGTTTCCGTCTAGAAGCTTTTCCTAGATGTAATCATCTAGGAAAAGCTTCTAGCTTCTTTCCTTAAACAATAATATAGTATATTTTTTGGCAATTTCTTGGAGATTATTAACAATTATTAAGAAGTACCTATCTACGATAAAATTATGTGTCTAATAAGGTATTATTTGAGGTCAACACAACGTTGAGATAAATCTTTGTCAAATCTCCCGGGAGACGGGAACAAATAAAAGTGGTAGCCGGTCGGTTGGCGGTGGGGACCGCGCAGTCCGATGGCCCACTCAGCCTCACCAGTACAACGCTGCCTTTACTAAGTACTGCTCGCGCGAGAACGAAAGCCTTCGCTTTACGGAATACGTAAACAAAATAAGTTTTGTTTCATTAATTCGTGTTTTCGTATATAATGACAATAATTTCCCTGAAAGCAGAACATACTATTTAGCAGATTTCATTATTTTGGTGAGTAAAGCTTTGAATTTTCATTCATAAATTTCATATTCTAGCTAAAAATCGACAATGTTTTGGTAAAATTTTAATAGATATATACGAGTATGTTGATTTATTGCTAGGTTGCTAAATTATAATCTTACTTTTGTATTTTTTTTATTCCCGTGAATATTTTTAATTAGTAACATTATACTATTATTTTTAAGACTTATTATTTTGTATTTTTTTTTATTGAATCAATCTAATAATAATAATAAAATAGCTTTTTACACAATTTTTTTATTTAATGAAAGAATATCGCTATTAAAATAATAAAGTCCATAATGTTTCACCCATTGGTGAATTATAAATTGAAAAATAGCTGCGAAGATCTTGGGATAAATTGTTTCTAGATTAAGAGATTAAGATAATAAAGAGTTAATAAGTAATTAATTAGAACCAATTAAAATTAAATACTGTTATTAATTAATATAATTTATTTTGATTGTGAATTATTTAAAATTTGACAAATTTTGATACACTTTTGATAAACTCCCATCCTTAATACTACAAGATGATGATAATACTATCTTATATTGTCGTATGCTGATGTTCAGTTGTATTCAATTCAAAAAAAGGATTTTGGGACTATGTCTATGCACTATTCTATAGTCTGAAGTCTAGATTTAGAATCGAAATTCATTGTAAATGATAAAATAAAATCAATTGTTTCAAGTTATTATGAAAGTCTAACTTATAAGAACCGTATTTCTGACTCTCATAATAAGTTTGTTACGTGAGCGGAATGGAAATCATTTTATATTAGGTCGAAACTTCATCGAACTTTTCATCGACCAACTAATGAATCGACCAACTAAGATCTTAAATCTTTTTAGAACATTTATTTCACTATATTATGTGCAATTACTCAGTCGCACGTGTTCTTAAAGCAAACATGAAATTTTCACCTCTTGAACTTTTAATTTCCTTCTGCGAAAAACTATTAGTAAGTGCTTGGATATATTTTAATTTAAGTAGAGGTCATTTCTCTCTTTACCGTGAAACGATTAAGATCTTAATTTAGTATATGCATATTTTTCTGCAAATTATATCCACACACCTTCCTCGTTTATTGCCAAATCCATTAGTGAATATTGTAACAAAATCCGTTGGGTGGTTTAGTTAGCGACAGTGGCAGCGACTTTATTTTATAAACCCGGCCACGCTCCGCTCTGGATCAGTGAATTGTATAGTATAGTATAGATCCATACTTCGTCCTCGGAAGATTTTCCTGTGTGCCATTGCCTGCCATTGCCACTTCAACTTACCATCCGCCGGGTTATGTCGGTAACTTTCGTTCGTCAACGGATCTCCTCATTATTCATTCGATCTCTCAGTGTAACTCTGAGCACAGCCTTACCATCGCTGAGCGACGTTGAGCTTGATTACGTGGCCCATAGTTAGAGACCGCGTTTCAGCTCCATATGCGTAGAACGACGCGTCAAGTGACAAGACGACGCGTTGCCACGCTACGACTGGCTACACACCTTGGTCAAAAATTTAGGTTTTAAGGCACTGAGGAATTTTGGACGAGAAGATATCTCGGAGCTTCCCCAACGCTGCCCATCCGACGATTGACCTCTTTCTCGAAGTTGGCTCTCACTAGTTGCAGAGACCTAGTTAAAGAAGCATACTTAACGGAAATTAAGTCCTATGAAATCTTTAAGTTAATCCAAGATTTTTCGTTGTACTTACTTGAAATTTCGGTGAGCAATTAATAGCAGACTCGCAGAGCATATTATATCTACTGACGTAATAAGTGCGTTTATTCATTCCTGTTTGTAGTTGAGTATAATCGGATTACTGCACGTTAAAACAGGTCGATTGCTTGTGCCTGGATATGCTGAATTTAGCGTTAATACTATTTTAAATAATTACAATATTCATTGAGCATGGTAATTTTAATTCGTATCGTTCGCATTATTCCTTTTATGTCTTTTGCTTTTTCGATAAATATTTTGCATATTTAGCAACTTATATGTTATTTTACTAGTTTTTTCCCGCAACTTAGTCTGCGCCCTTTTTTCTTAGGCGTTAAAACTTTTATACAATCTTTATTGCTCATATATTGCTTATTACTCGGGAACAGTACTTTTTTCTGTATAAAAAGTCTGTAAAGATCCATTTCTGTACTCGTATTTTTTATTGAATACATTTTTAACAACATTATTAATTCCTCGGGAGCAGAACTTCTTTTCTGAATGAAAGGTACGCTATCACATTTTCTGTATTCTTGAAAAAATCTATGCAAAATTTCATGATAATCGGTTGAATAGTTAAGGCGTGAAAGCCTAACAAATAAAAACCAATTCACTTTCACATTGTGGTGATGGGATTATTATATGCTTATAAGTAGACCATCAAGTAGACCATCAGTCTGCACATCGATCTTTAGGTACATAGTATGTAAATCATATATAAATCATACAATGTAGTTGTTCGCTTAAATATTTGATATATTTTTGAACAACATTAGATTTAAGTAATTCTTTAATGAATAAAAAAAAAGTTTATTACAATTATATGTACAATATAATGTAGAAAGAAACATTATAAATCGCAGAAGTAGCCACAGGCAAAAGCTAGTCACTAATAAAATGGTCCCTCTGCTGGCCAGCTTTCCAACAACTTTGTGGTTAAACTTATTCTGTGGTTGTGTTACACATATCCAGGGCTTTCACACATCACATCACATTTATATCGGAACTTTGTCTCATTATTCAGAACGTTAGTCTCATTCTAAGTACAAAGTAAGAAAGCTAGTTTAAATTTACCATCGAGTCTTTGGTGTAGCAAAATATTAATAATAATTCAAAGCTACTTTGGACTTGTAACTGTAAATCTATAAGTGCAGTTCATAACTAAAATGCAACCATTTATATACTAAAAATTTCTCCCATGTAGTAAATAAAATATTAGATGTAAATTTAAGAAATTTAATTAAAAGAAACTGATATTTTTTTTCAAATAAAATAAAATAAAATAAAATAATGGTTTAACTCACATTCTTTACATTATTCTGATTTCAAGTATTGACGCTGTAAGGCTCAAAAGGATTTTTTTAATGATAGTCACAAAAATTGTGGTACATATTATACTTAATTCTCCTTCTGACTGTTGAAATATCTTTCAATTTTTGCTTCAGTGTAACAACTTTATATGCTTAATAATTTTAACTTTATATTTTTGCTTGAGTATATATATTTTCAACTTTTATTTTCCTTAATGTTTCATCCAGATTTAAAGAATATAAAATTGATAGACATTTAAAGAAACGACAACCCTATTCTGTGTCTATCAGGGGCGGGCATTGCTAGTACTCGTACGTAAACCGTTGTCGATATTTACTCCACCTTTGCACCATTATACCTACACACTTGCACCCGAACATAACCGTGAATCATATTACTTATTTAAATGATTAAAATTAAAAGTTCCTCATGCACTCGCACCGCTTTGCTACGCTCCAACACAAACTATAACCTAACCTATCTTACTTGTAAACTTTATGGTACCGTCATCTATTTTAAAACACTTATACAAAATTCATCAAAACATCATTAACACGTTCCCATATGCACTAAGAACGCTCGTATCTCCTTTTATAGTTAGCGGAAAGTGAAACACAAGATACAAGCTTTTAGTTTGAAAGCGTAAGCTACAAAAAGCAAGCTATTTGGGTCAGTAAAGTCGACTAAGGGTGCACCGTATTTTAAATGAAAGTTTTTTTCGAAAGCTTACGAACTTTCTTAGGTTTTTACTGACCCTGAATGGAAAAATTGATTAAATCCGTAATAATAACATGCTTTTATTGAATATACTCGTAAGCGTATCCTTATACATATTATAAAACGAAGTCCCCTGCCACGTCAGTCTGTCTGTATGTCTGTATGTTCACGATAATCTCAAAAACTAGTGAACGGATTTTTATGCGGTTTTCACTAATGGAAAGAGTGTTAAACGAGGTTTTTATATATAATTTGCAAAAGGAATTTCACCCGTGCAAAGCCGGGAGCGAGTCGCTAGTATATTATAATGGCTAAACTATTATTGAATATTTTTGATTGGACAAACGATTCATGTGTTTATAAGCGGTTTAAGGCATTAATTAATTAATAATTTAAAACCTCAAAATCAATATATTATTCAATTTTTAAAAATCTTGGTAAGTTTGATTTTGTCTGTGCTTAATGTATAGCATAAAGCTCTCACGGACATTCAGCTGTCCAAAATTTTACTGCAGTAAATGATGGTACAGAGAGTCCAACTCATCTTTGATTTGCGTAGGGGTATTGCCTTTCCAAACCAAAAATTTAATGACAGTTCCATACTCAATTATTTCCATTTTCACAAAAACACTCACATCGACTCACTCAAACGACTGTCAAATAACAATTGCGCGTCCAAAATGGCTGAAACTTTGGTGAGTAACTGTCAAAAGATGCACAACTCATATTCACTAGCCTTTATTGACGAGTGCTGCCACCCACGTAAGATAGATAGAGTCATCTTCTTCACTGTTGAAGGTCGTGCCCTCTGAAATGCCTGGGGACATTGTGTAACAAATAAATGTATATTATAAAGGATCCAGATCATATGTCCAATTGTCCAGTGTATCGAAGAGTAATAGTTAATACACATGAATTCCCTTGCGGTTCCAAATGCAATGTAGTTCGAAATCCAAATGTATCTGAAATAGGCGAAGCAATAAGGGTGAGCTTCAACTACCTCTAGTTTAAACACAAGTGGAATGAACAAATAATTAATAAACCTAAGAAACTACACCTATAGATGCTATGACTCAAAGATGTTTTAATTTAGAAACATCGCCAAACAAAAACTACTAAGAGGTTTTCAAAAATCTGTGCCGCGAAGTCAAGAATTCTTCGTAGCCTTTGTTCTCAAACAAGTCATTTTATTTGCTAATTTAAGTTACTAAAACACTGAAGCTTTTGTTTGCCTTTACTTTTTAACAAAGGATTGATTTATTTTGATTTACACCACAGTGGATTTAGCTCGGTGTGTTAGAAGACCCGAATTTTATGCCTAATTCCATTTTTATATTAGTAGATAGTCAAATGTAAATTACTTTGATTAAATTTAAATAGGAATGAAAGAATGACATATTACTCTATCACCTTAATCTATACATATTGTAAATAAAGTCGTGGTCCGCTTCTGTCTGTTTCTCCGCCAATTTCTTCTAAACCAACCGGTGTGACATATGGGATACGGTTTTCTTTAATGGAAAGAGAGATAAACGAGGAAGGTTTGAACGAGGAAAGTTACACAGCCGAGAGCGGTTCGCTAGTATGGAATATGATCGTAATAATTATCCCGACCCAGTTTGATACCGCTGAAAATCGGGATTGAACAAATTTACATTTATTGTTCATAGGCACTGACACAGACAAAGACATTTTGTTTTATAGCCTCAAATACATTTATAACACTATATTCAGTTTTCATACAATCGTTTATTTTACTAATAGTTAATTATGTTGACTTAACAGATTCACTTATTTAATTTTTCATACTTAAATTATCACCTAATAGCCTCTCTACCTCTCTGCTATAAATAACGTAAAATTATGTAAAGGTTATAATAGTATAATATAAATTTGTGTAAATATAATATGAATAATGTCTTAATTTAATATTTTATCTTGTAGGTTACAATTATATTAAATATCAATTTCGAAGTTACGTATAACTATATCAATTCTGAAAGACGAGAGCTACTCTGCCCTCTTTTCTCCACAAGATGATTGTAAGTGTAATCTCCACATGAGTACTTTATTATGGCTTCACGGTTTAACATCTCTCGTTAAACTAACTGTCGTTCTTTAACTACTAGTAAACCCTCACTGATCTAAATTAATGATTCTGTCTTTAATAGTTTTTAATATCTCGTTATTAATCTGTAAATAATTAATCTCTGTACACATAAAATGTCTTTAAAAGATATGAAACTAAGTGGACATCTGTTTCTGTCTGTTTGCATGCTGCGTTTGCGTCTGTTATTTGTTAAAATAAAGCAACTGATTTTGGAGTGGTTTTCACTCTTAATTAGAGAATTCCTTTCATAAAATTTGTTAGTAATATTTTTGATTATATCTATAAACAGCATATAAAAGTTAATGTTTTGTAATTAATATTGGTCAAGAAAAAAATGCTGTGATCTCCTATATCTTGCACTTGCTGAATTATTATCTAGTCATAATTGAGCACAGTAGTCTGTAAAGTATTCTTAGGTTTGAATCGTAAAAAACATTTTGCTCGTTTTTTATTACCATGAAATACTGTCTGAGCTTTGCAAGACTTTATTAAGCTCAGTAGTACGAAGTCACTTTTCTGATTAGAATGTGAGTTAAGTAGAACAACTTCATCGCTATTTTATTTGTTTATAACCACATAAAACGTTATGTTATATGATACAATAATCATATTTATTGTTTAGTTATGAATAAATTTGGGGTTTTTGGAATAATTACTATAATTTGTTGATTAATCTAGTTTATTTGCAACAACGAATGTGTATGGTCATACATAGCGTCTTCTCATTGCTCTCTTGCACGGCTAACAGCTACACCTGCTTCCAATTGACGGTACCATCAAGCGGAACGTCAGTAGAATTTTGCATCAAACAAGAAATTATTTTGAATAATTTCATGCAATATTAATGCTAGGATATTATTCGCAAAAGGTTCATTCGGTTACCGACTTACCTAGACAGAATCATATAGTGCCAAAGGAGAGTTGAATTTACTACTGAATCCTATTAAATGCAGCCGAAAAGTAATGTCCAATCTCATTTTTGCCTTATGAATACGTCAACCAACTGGGCCTTTGTAGTAAATCTGATGTTACGATTCCCAATCTCTCTCACTAATGTTAAAACCAAAGATTATTTCGATGGTTAAAACTTTTAGAAGACAAAAAAACTTTTTGTCACACATTTGAATTAAAAACTAGAAAAAGTATAATAAATACGGTTTTTTGTTTTTACGAATATAATATGTATATTAAATATGTAACAAAAAGGTTTTATTCACTTGCATATGCAAAAGCTTTAAAAACGGTCTACTACTATGAAATGGCGTGGCAGTGTTAAAAATATTTTCAAGGTACAATCCGCACATTATTTATTAAAAATTTAACTTTGTGTTTGTATATCAGTGTCAAAAGTTAAGTTGGCATGACGTAAGCCTTTTCTTACACAGATCCATATTTATCCATACTAATATTATAAATGTGAAAGTTACTCTGTCTGTCTGTCTTTTCACGCCTAAACCGCTGAACTGGTGAATTTTGGTATAGAGATCGATAAGACGTTGGGCTACTTTTTATGGCTAAATTAAACCTGAAAGTTGTGAAATAGGGGATGAAAGTTTTTAGGAGGCACCGATTTTGACTTAAACCGATTTTGATGAAATTAGGTATAGAGATAGCTTGAACCTCAAGAAAGAACATTTTCATTCCGAAAAACTGGCGCTTTTCCTCGATAAACGATTGCACGTTGTTAAGAGTTGTTAGAGAGCTGTTCCACTTTTCTCCTCTGTGATAATAGTATCGATGAACCTTATTATTATATTTTTTATTTGTGTAAAATTAAGTATTGACGGGATAAGTTCCAGATCTAAGTAGGTACGTATAATATTAAACGAATATTATACATACCTACTTCTTGGAATTAAATTTTCATTATATTGCGATTCAATATCTCCATTACATCCATCAAATGGGGTATTTTATCTTTGTTAGATCCATTGAATAAAACTCCATGCGTATTAGAACTGAGACAATTTTATACTATCGCAGTATATTTACACGATTGACCTATTTTATGATCTGCAATGCGCACGGTAAGAAATACCCTTAAACTGTATTAAGAGAATTGGAATATACTTACTCGCTATTATAGATACTTCAACTTTCTGTAAAAATTGCAGCCTCTAGCCTCTTTATTTCTTATGATGATAAATATCGTTTTTATCTATATCTATACTAATATTATAAAGAGAGAAGATTTGTATTTTTGTATGTTTGTAATGAATAAACACATAAACTACTAAGCTGATTTTAAAAATTCTTTCAACTATAGAATGCTACATTATCAGCGAGTAACATAGGCTATATTTTATAATGTTACGTGGACGAAGTCGCGTGCAACATCAACTGAGAATATTGCCCACGTGCTTAGATACAACAGATAAGTATACAACAGTGTATCCCTTATGCTTTGGTAAGTGCTTTGGTATCCCTTATTAACCCACCGAAACACAGCAGAATACGTTATATTACTGTTTTCTTACCATAGTTACTGTAAACTAACACTTACTGCCACCAGTAACACTAACTTACCCGTTACTGCCACCAGATTGGTATGCCTCGTTTTTTTTGGAACGCAGTGTACCCTGCCTCTAAAATAGCCTCTATCTTGTTGTACATTGTAAAAATTGCAAAAAAAATCTCTTTCTCATAAATTTGTTAACTATATTCTTGAAATATCACCACAAAATATAACAAAAGGTAGGTACTAAATCAGAGAGTAAACATTGAATAATTTAAACTGCTTAAGGTCAAGTAGATTATTCTAATTCTCGGTAAATGTTTGGATTGTGTTAAAGTTCATTTGAAAGCTTATTTCGCTTGCTTTGATTTTTGGAATAAAAAGGTTGAGGGCATGAATATTACATGAGAATGTGCAGGTTACAATAACAGTGGACTAAAAAGAAAGGATAATTACATATCTATAGATAATACCTAAATCGATACTCATTGCTAAATGAAAGAATAAATGTAGAGAGGTCAACATCAATTAATTAAATAATTTGATTGCCTATTACGTGGTCATTAAGTGTGTAAATAACTTTTAAACTGAGATGTATATGTATCCGTTCTTACTAGGGGAATGCATTCTTACTAGCGCATAGCTTAATTTAGTCGTGACAAATTAACTTAACCAGGCATTTTAGATTCACTTTGTAACAAAGGTAGATGGGATAACCTACAACGGTCACATAGACGTACTATTTAATGCACGTATAAGCGTTAAAAGCGAAGCTAATATTAGGCGTGAGTGTATACGTGCAGAAAATAGTATGCACACCATGTTTATGAATTTCTATGTAGAAAGTGTAAGCTTTGGTATGACTCATATAATGTTATGATGTAATTTATGTATCCTTTTAATATTATAAATGCGAACCTCGGGTATCTAACACTTTTCCAAGACAGAAAGTATTTTATATGTTGGGCTATTTTTGCGTGAGAGACAAACATTTATAATAATATATTAGTAAAATTTATTATGTAAGATTGCTCATAATATGTAGCAATGTTTAGGTATATATTATTATTCTGTACCTATATAACATAATATGATAAAGTCGAACTAAAATAATAATTATCTAAGTAATTAATTCATACCGATTATTTGGATAAGGCGCGGCTTCACATAGTTCAGATGAGTAGCAACTTTATCCCATGATCGCTCGAACTTAGGAACAATATCTATCTCGTCTGAGTTTCTTCAAGCAAGCCGTAAACAACTTCCTGCAGGGTCGCAGCGCACTTGCAATACCTCTATTGTTTTTTGCAGGTAATATAGAATATTCAAAAATTTTTTGATAGATTTAATTTTTAATGCAAAATTTATTAAATTTTTATTAATTACCTCATCAAGCTTTTAGTAGAAAATTGTTAAAATTTAAATAAAAAAAACTCGCCTTGGGGAAATCTGCCAGACTTAGGACTAGATCCATATCCGCATCCGCAAATGAAAATACATACTCGTAATATGTACTTACGAATCCTACTGACTTTCATAATAACCGTTGAAACGGTGTATACGAATATCCATTTTATCTATACAAAAATACAACATACCATATTTAAGTCTGTTCCCACCTTGAAATATTTCCAAAAAAGTTTTTTTTTAGTAAATTTAATAATTTTTTGCAAGAAAAGTAAGTAGGTATCGCCATTTTACTTTTTGTATATTCTTCGTCATACTATCACCAGTTGTGTGATAAAAATAGTATACGGTCATTCACATCGACACAAGTTAAATAACCGGTGAGTTTTGTTTTGGTTCATGTTTTTTGCCACGCAAATTAAAGCTAAAGCGGTGTGTATCCTACACAAAGCATAGCAGCATTTGTGTACTCAATTTCCACGTTATTCTTAGAGAAAATATAAATGCTTACTTTGATGGTAACCTATTTAATTTTATTTTAGTTTTCCGTGTATTTCCAAATATTATTTACCTGCATTAACAATCATGTAATTATAGCAAAAACGTCAATTCAATTGATGTAATGTTTCTGTCATTCTGTAAAAATCAGCAGGTATACTGACTGTTCTCTTTATGATAGGTGGATAGCGTTGCTTATTTGATTAAGAAGGATAGATGGACAATGGACTAAATGAAAATAGATTTCTGTAACTTTAGCTTTTGAATAATTCTAGTTATTCTTTGAATTACCCGGAAAGCGTGACATTGGAAATTTTTTGGTCAAATATCGCATTGACTTCTCCCATTGTCCGTTCGTGTTGAGGTCTAACCGCACCGGCAAATTGTAAGTGTACACAATTACTTTCTCTCACGTCTCGAATTTACAAAGAAGTGGAGTAAGTTCATAATTACTATGCTAAGCGGGTAACACTTAATATACGACGCCCCGGGGAGGCTCCAAGCACCATATATGGGAATAACAGTAGGGTATCCTTAAAGCACAGTTTATGACAGCGGAAGTCACTATGCCTTGCCACTATTGTCTTGTTATCCGTTATTGTTCATTAATAAATGATTTAATGATCAATCTAATCCACACGTGAAATAGATTTTTTTTTATTAAAATAAAGTCACACGGCACTTAATTCAAAAATAATATACAAATAAATACATATGTATGTATGCTTCAAATCTTAATGCCAATAATTAAAAATAGCTATAAATACAAACAACATTCAATTATTCATGTAATGAATATTAAATAAAGAACTCATCAATCTACTACAACTATGGATTTCGCACACATTAAAAACTGACATAAATGCGTAGAGCATGAGCTCTGTCATCTGTCATTTTAAAACCAACCAAGTATCTGTCGTTTAAAGAAAATGTGACTACGTCAACACATTGGTGTTTAAAATCAATAGTAGAACGTTATTACCTTTTACCAATGACGCGCGAAGGCAAGACTCCGCCATGATTCCATTTTAGGCGTACTTTTTATGTGCCGCTTTTGCATTTGTGACGCAAACTCCAAAGCATAGTTGTAGTACTTCGATGAAAGAACTAAATAAATAAACAACAAATAATATATTAAGAGGAGACGTATGTGTAAATAGTGTATGTATTGTGTACCTAATGTTCGCGTTAACTTAATTAACCTTAACCTAATTAGAGTTTTATTATACTAACTCTAATTATACTGTGAAAACTGAAAATATAAAAATGCGTGTGTTCAGGAAAGAAAAATGGCTTTCAATAGCAAATATTAAAAAAAAATGATGAAATTGCCCAGTGACGATTAAATTTTATTTTTATAATTATTTGATTGCAGTCCATTGCTGTTCTTCACTATTGTTGTTTGAAAGGGTCAGAGGAGGAATTCGTTATCGCCTCGTACCTCTGAGGACCCAACATAATTTATAATTCTATATTATAATACATGGATGTTATAATTCGAAATTGCCCGTGTGGAATTATTAAGAGTTACCTATATTGCCACTAAAAGTTTTTGTGCAAAGGTACTGCTTTTTTAACTATTATACAAAATATTTAGTAACTTTTGATTATTTCAATAAAAAAATAACTAAAAATGATTATTTTGATTACCGCAAAGGAGTTATTATAATTTACGAATAGTTTTTTATTTTCCTATAAATAATTATATCTAATATTTGAAATAATATTTGAATATTGAAAAAGAATATTTGAATAATAATAATATTTGAAAAAGAAAAATACAGATACAGATAGGCCAAAACGATAACATTATGTTGTGTAGCTCTTAACCCAGTTTCGCTCGTACAATCGATCGTTATTTTTTAGGATTTGAGTGTTTATTGTCTCATCGGGATTAAGAGTATTTTATTGTGTACTTCCAAGATTCTTCCAACTCCAATTTAGTGACTGACTTGTGTAGACTGACAATCATCGATTCATCTTCCCAGAGTTTTATATTTGGCCAGAAATATAGCATTTCAATATTCGTAGTTTTTGTAACACTTCAAATGAATATATGAATATGAATATGAATATATAATATGAATTCTTGTTCGTCTTCTTTCACTTCATTGTAGTTATTTATAAAAATGTATTACTAATTGGTGCCCGCGTCTTCGTCCGCGTTGAAAAATAAAAGATACTAACATTGTTGTATCTTTATTTTAATAAGGCGGGTAAAGTTATACTTTAGACATAAATGTTATATCTTAAATATATATATATAAAAAAAAACTTGTTTTCATGTAAAGTCTGATGTTTTATTGTAGTCATTCTCCCGAAAAAGCCATGACACGGCCATTAGCGACCATTAACGATGTCCTAGCCTCTTATATCAGTGGCACGAAGCGGAGGTAATAAGAACACGTACGCTCCAGTAATGACTTTCTGGAGAGAACAAAAACTGCGAACTTAGCATGTTTATGGCAGAGCATTCCCTCCGGACTCTGACGCATAGCTTATAGGCGTTTCAGTAGTGGAACTCCATTAATACACTTAACTGAACAAAATCGTCACCTTACTTTAAACACAAGTTTAAAAATATCATTTATTACTCTTAGGAAGTTTTTCTTCTAATAATAATAATTATCAAAACATTTGACAGTTATTTGAATTATTATAAGTCTAACGTCATGACAGAGAGAAGTCAATACCCGGTTTGATTTTAAACGTTGATCAAAAATAAAAGCCAACTGCTCTAATAGTGAGCAAATATGGCTTTCAAGCTCACTACAGCCCACTGTTAGTATTCACTGTTACGTTTTGCAAAGGTGTAAACAAAGGTGTAATATATGGAGAATTTAATTTATGAAAATCGTGTATTTCCCCGACATATCATGGAAGTTCTGTACCATTTTCACGTTTATGAAAAAATTGTTTAAGGTAATATAAAAAATATACCGGACGAAATTCTCTGATAAAATGAAAATAGCATCAAAATTATTTTCTTAGTTTATTTAAATTACGTAAACATATTAGATTAATGTTGCTTTTGACTATCTTCCTTTGGAAAATTGCGAGCGAAGCCTGTCACAAAAATTGGACACATTTGAACTACTGCTATTTCTTGTACTGTGAAATAAGCTATGATTATTATTAGTCGCTATATTGTGCTTGTACGGCCATTTTTCTTCCTACCAGAAATAAACGAGTAAGCAAGCATTACGCTGTCCACAGCAATGGTGTTGTCCTTCTCTAACATGTACAAACTGACAGTGCTATAACGTTTGGACTAGTATTTTTATTTCATTTAACATCCTATATCTAGACTAGACTGTAAGGCGGTTTGTATCTATATTATTGACGTTAGTTTCTACTTGTAATACATACCTATAATATTTGTCTATAATATGGTATATGGTATATTTGTATACCTATCTTCTATCTTTCTTATATATATAAAATTCTCGTGTCACAGTGTTTGTAACCAAACTCCTCCGAAACGGCTTGACCGATTTTTATGATTTTTTTTTTGTGTAAGTATATTCGGTAGGTCTGAGAATAGGTCGTAAACTATTTTTTATACCCTTAAGTGATAAGGTATTTTTTGGCGAAACAACAGTATAGGTACCTATAGGTACCTATAGAATTATGTAGAAATTGTATGTGTTTTTGATCATTATAATTTGAACAACATTCACATCTCTTTGAGATATTGTAAAACTGTTATTTGTTCAATTTGTACTTTTTCAAGATAATCTTAATATATTTAATTGTTTTAAAGAATAGATTTACTTAAATTAATGTGGCAAACTTAAAGGAGGGATTTTCTATTGTTATGTTGCAAATTTCACATTAATTGTCCAATACAATATTGTGTAGAGTAACATTTGTAAGCAAAGCAAATAAAGCAAATAGATGGTGAATATCGATAAATTGGCGCAGAATCGACAATAAATTATTAGATAAGGATCAGAGTTTCCCGACATAAATTTACTTAAATACACTGTAAACAAATATAACCGAATGAGACAATGGCTGTTAGACAGTATTAATTTATAAGCTACATTCCACATAAATTACATATTATATTCATATGACGAATCCCAAATAAGAATAGGCTATTGACGTCCATAAGTAAATAGCAACTTATTTTTTTGCTGAATCTTTATGACATATTATGTACATTCCAAATTTCATCCAAATCCGTTCAGTAGTTTTTACGTGAAAGTGTAACAAACAAACATCCATCGTCACAAACTTTCGCATTTATAATATTACGAGTAGGATTTTGTCTAAAATAGATTTTGATAGATGTTCTCAACTAATTGTAGTTGGCTCGTGTCCAAGTGATTTGTTTCACCATTAGCCAGCCAAGAGAAGAGCACGCCGTACCAATGTCGACCCTTAAGGACCTCATTTCAGACATACTTTGACGTTACGGTGGCATCATTTGCATTTAACTCGTTACCGGGCATATTCATATTGCTTCATTACTTATACGAGTAATAGACAGAATATTTCTCTTTGCATTATTATATTAAACTACACCTAACTTCTGAATTATGAGCTGTTACAGTTTTGATAACACTTATCTTTTGATTCCTAAGCTTTTTTATATTGATGTCATCATACAGGCTAAAGTCCACATGATGGTAGGTGTTACCTATAATACAAGTAATGCCACTGGTGCTGCAAGTGCGCTGCCGACAATATGGATAAGCGATTAGAAAGATATTTAAGAAACTCAATAAGTCAATCAGTAAGCAGCAGTAAACCATACATCTCTATAACCATAGAAGGATGAATCAACTCATTGCCAAAGATCACGGTGAAATAATAGCATGCGTGCTTGAATGTTATTATTGTTTGTTTTTGTTTGTTTTTTGAAATTGAATTTGAAAAATTTTAAAAAAATTTTTCTTTTGTTTCGAATGTCACTTTGTCAGTGACACGGAAACTAAAACGTAAGTTCCAAATAGGTAACTTAAAGGAGGTCGCCACAACTTATTTATTTATTCACTTAAACTCACTATAAATAGTCAGTCCTTATAATGGCTCAAGCTATTAGATTTTTTAGCTAAGATTATAATTTTTGATTCATCAACTCCAAAAAGCTTGACAGTAATTTATTCTTATATACAGGGTGGAATTTTGTAATGCCATATGCAGGATATGTTACAGAAGACCGCGAAGCTAATATTAGATATAAAATGTGGATGTTATGTAGCTCATTTCGCAAACCTTTTACCTTAAGGAAGGGAAGGAAATGAATGTATTAAGAAAAGCAAACTGAAATGTTATGGCAGCAGGTGCTCGGAGCGCGAACGACGCAAATCTAATAATCATGTTCTATAAACACAACGACTTGTATTTATTTAGCGAAAAGGCAAGAGACCAGTGATAAGACAGGACAAGTTAAAACTGAGGGATTTTGTTTGTTTGTTTGTAATCCTAATTTGTCAGGATGGATATAGGATGTACTAGCTAGATTAACATATGTAATACTTTTTATCCTGAAAAAAATGTTATATTCTTGTTCTTGAGGGATCACAGCATCACAGCGATAAGGGCGTTATATCAGGTGTTATATTTTGATTTTTCAACACGGACGAAGTCGCGGGCACCAGATAGTCGTTAAAAATTTTAAAATAATTTTATTTAAATAATAATCTGAAATTCGATTCTATATAGGATTGGGAACCACATATCTAGACTCGATTATAAATATTAGATCTAGATTTAATATTTATTTTAAATATTATTAAAATATTTGTGCCACTAAACCCAAGAAGGTATTGAAAAAGAAGACCGACTTAGAAGCACAACTTATAAGTCTAGTCGGTGGTCGTTAGGGCTTCTATTCATCGATTTTAAAGGAGACTACCACAAATGTGTAGTGTAGAGTCAGCACTCACATTTATTTATATTTATTTACTATCTATTAAGCACTATGCAATATATACGTAGTCCCTTAATTTACCTATTATTTTTTTGTTCATTTAACCTATTAGTCAGTCTGACAACAAAATCGTTAGCAACTAACGTCGCCTAGGAACACAAGCAAACCATGGAGAATATAAATATGCTGTAGCTATCGGAAAGTAAAGCTAAGGATAAAGCAATGGTAGCCAACCATGACACGCAACGAAGCTCAATAATACAAGTGCTGCTATTTCACTGTGATTATTCCGAGTTAAAAACTCTAGAACGCATTGGGATACTACTCGTCTACTCAACTACTCGTATATAAAAAATTACTTAATTTTAAATCTACTTACACTATGAATTTTATGCATTACATGCAAAAATTTCTTGTAGACCATATCCAAATAGCGTTGGAATTTTTCCAATACCGCATTTGCATATTTATTCAGTTGCATTTCATTTTCTCCCGCCGGTATTCCATTCAGCAAACATGGTTTCGAAAAAGTACGTTGCCCTAAATTTTATACTGCATTCGTACTAGACTCATCTACTGATAGAAATTTTGTTTATATGTTTTTTCGTTTAAAGGTCAGGCTAACAGTGCTCTTGCTACCGGGGTATCTTTGATATCTTTTTTTGATCTTGATCTTTGTATCTTTGGTCTTGGCTACCGTCACCTATTAACACATGTAACGCCACAGCTGCAGCATTTGTGCTTCCGAACTTAGTAGGAATAGGAAGAGATAGAGAAAGCCAGAGTACTTTATACTATACTTCCGTCGACATAAATAGCAAACGCTAACACTAAGTAGTTTCTTAACCTCTCATAACGCCATACTTCTAATAGTAACCCTAATTTAGTCAGTTACTGTTTCGGTGAATTCTGTGTTGTTTTTCGTGTGAAAAACTCTTCTATTGTTTTAGATTTTAATATGCTAACAACAGTTATATGCGTTGTGAAACGACTGTTACCTATTGGAGATTAATTGTTGTAATATTCACACCAATAATTGTATGCGTTCAATGACATACAATTAGCTTCACTAATTAAACTGTATTTGGTTTTTGTGCAAACAGCTTTTGTAGGCTTAACAGTTTTAAAGAAGGAGATAAAGATACAAAGGCGAGCAAATAACGCACACGTATCTTTATGAGAATTTGAGGGTAAACTTTTACGATGTGGAAATGTCTGCTGTATCAAAACGTCTAGTATGCCGCTCAGGCGAAATCCAATTCAAACTGTTTCAATGGCCATTGAAAATACAATTTTTAGAGTACATACCTAAGTGACTTTTGAACATTTTTTTATTGCAAAATAATATTAAATATTTCAATAAACATTTTAAACAAGTAAATATGAACATTTTTGACTAAGTTGGTAAGTAAATAGTCGGAAACTTTCGGTTTGTGCATATGAGAAATTCCGAAAAACAAAACTTTTCACACATACACCTATATATACATATATGGCACATGTTTACACACTAAAACTACTAACAACCTGAACACGAACCCTTGCTCATTAGCGAGACTCACTTGAGAGTGAGGTGACACACAAACCGTGAACTTTTGTTGAAATAGACCGCACTTAAGTTTCAGGAGAGGTGGTCGCATTTGTATATATGACTGTATATATTTTATTTTGTTGACATGATATAAAAACAAAATATACAAGTTCCTTTATAAGTAAAATCGTCATAATATAGATATCGTCATACGGTAAAAAAATAAACAATACACTGATGACCTTACATTACAGTGGACAGTCAGACTACCTCAACATAAAAAACTCTGTCGTAGGACTGCACGTCAGAAGTAAAAACTACGCCATCTATTAGCATCTTAATAAATTATTGATGAAGTTAAGCTTATTATGAACCAAGAAGTACGTACTAATTGGGGTAGATGACGCTTATTTCATACGTCAATGAGGGTGTCTCTCACAGAGCATAACGGCACGAGTTCACAGTTTTTTCCCCGTACCTACTATAGTGCCCAACGTGCCTAAGGAAGTTTTCACTTCAAAAACTGTAAACTTCAATTTTATATGTATATTTAGATATACTTATAAAAATATTTTAAAGAAGAAAGAAGAATAAGGGTAGTTATGAGTAATAAGACATACTTAATAATTTTGGGAACAACTCTAATTATGCACCCGTCCTTGTCTGTTATCACCGCTACTTCCAAAGTCATCGAAACAGCGATTATAATTCAATTTCAACAAGTTTACTACTTATTACAAGTCTAAAGTCTAAGCGCCTTTCGCATTCATTAACATTCAGGCAATTTTGTTAAAGAAGGATTATAACTGTCCCAGGTTGTGAAATAATCTTTTCCACTTTCTTAGTAAATTCAAAACAAGATTTATATTTAACTTGTTCTGTCTCTTATAAAACTTATTAAAACGTTTCTGGGCGATAGAATTATAGCTGTTGGGTATACTTAATTAAGTTTTGAAGCGGAGACCGAGCTAACTTGCGCGGAACTTTAAAGTAAGCTCGCGGAAGTGTTAAAATAGGTTAAAGTCAACTCTTGGCACGAGAATTTTCTCCAATGTTTAGATAACTGAACAAATATTGTGTCTGAGTATTACGTGTAATTAAAGTAGTAATGAGCTTTCGTTGCCATAACAAGCTTTCGTTACTTAAAACTGTTTAAGTATGACAACATTTTTGTTGAAGATTTTTAATTAATAGAACAGTTAACTTTATTTTAGTCATCTGAATTCCGATCAGAATCAATAAAGGTAAAGAATACATTTATAGCATTGATTCAATTAATAGAACTGTATGGAATTTATTTTTAAGTATTAGGTCAATCAATAGAAATATGTGGAACTGATTTACGTTTAGAGTTACAACAAGATCATTGTCGATCACTTCGATGTAACATCGACTTCAAAAGATAATTTACATTTTGAAACTCAAAGCTCAAAATGAACATTAATTAAAAAAAAAAAACTATATTTAATACTTTGATTTTAAACAATTTAAACAATTGATACATAAAATCCAATGTAGAAATTGTCGACAAATAATTAATAATATTATGCTAAAATTTAATTATTAGCAGCGAACACAGAACTCTTTTCCTGGATTTAAGGTACCCTATGTCATTTTCTGTATAATTGACAGATACAGTATGTATATGCAACATTTCATGATGATTCGTTGACACATTTATAATATCCATTGATAATGTGAAAAAAAAACACATTTATGATATACTGTAAACTGTAAAGATTCATCGTAATCTGTTTAGTAGTTTTTTTTTGTGTGAAATGGTAAAAAAATCCATCATCAAAAACATACGCATTTATTATTTTAATAGGATTTTGACTCTTTGATTCTTATCTGTCATAAAAATCACAATTTTTATTACATATTCGCTGTAAAAGCTTTTCAGTAGATTGTAAGTATATAGTAATTGTGTTTTGTTGTCATTAAAAAAGTGTACAAATAGCAGACAATCCAAAAATACTTTGTTCATACTGTAATCCGACTATTCCGTTCTGTTGAAATAATGGCTACCATAAAACCAAGTACTGCAGAGTCGTTGTTTGTCAGAGAAGTGATATGTTTTTACAATGTAATGTAATCGAAATGTATCTTATATGTTGAGCACAGCCAGTGGCATGTTACTTGCCACTTAACGGGACACAATTAATATTCGCTATTGTTACATAGTAGCTAATATCGTATTGTTTGTTGCAGGTTCAAGGAAATATCTAACAGTAAGTTGAAGCTTATATTGTAAGAAAATCGGCACACTTCATTTTACAGCGACCTCTGTAACCCTACATTTTAAATGGGTTTCCTATTGTTTTGAGTAAGATTTTAGCACTGTCGTCGATCTCTTTAGTTTGTAAGAAACTATAGCTGGTGCCCGCTAATTCGTCCACGTTGAAAAAAAAATGTGTAAAACTTGAAGTACCTATATTGACGCCTGACATTATAGTTTTGCCAAAGGTTAGATCTTTATTTTTAGATAACTGTTGCCCGCGGCTTCGCACGCGTGGTTTATTTAGCATATGTCCACCCTTGAATTCCCCTTACAGAATATCACCGTGAAATAATAGCATCTGTGCTGTTATGTTTCGGTGAGTGGGTAAGGGATGCCAGAGTCACGTATTTGGTAAAAACAAATATACAGAGACATTTGGCTTTTGAAGTTCCAATATATATATTTTTAAATGTGTTAACTAAATAGTTGTGTTTAAGGTACTATTGAATATAAAGGATTTTATTTTTGTACTTACCGTTCATGTATATACATTATCAATACAGTCACGTAATCACAAAGGGCTACGAGTATGTGTAAAAACATTGAGTGCTTTGTAGGAAGTATTACTTTGTGAGCAGTTAATTAGCAAACTAGGTAAACCTTCGAGGCTTTAACATTGGATTTCTGATGAAAGATATGGCGAACAAGGATTACGATATCTTTTATGGGTCCAGTAACGGTTAACTTTACACAAGAGTTTAAGTAACGGCTTAGGTTACTTTTAGTCTAGTTTTATTTTGTACTTAATTGCTTAGTGTTACTTTATTCTTATGTGCTTGAAATTGAAAAATTATACTTTTTTTAGTGATACGATGCACTGTAAGTTAATTTATGAAATACTAGCTGTTGCACATCCTAATGTTATATTAATTTTCTGCGTTTTCACGTTTTTCGTTAATTTTAATAAAAAAAAAACTTTTTAACAATAGTTATTTAAAATAAGTCTTTATGTTTTGGGCGCCATGCAACGTCGACCTTTAAGTCGAGAATAAATGGTTTGTGCTGTAGGCATATTTAAAGGCAGTTTTAAGTTATTTTTGAAATAATAGAATATCACTAGACATTTATTTTGAATTTTCGGTTTATTTTGAATAAACATTTATTTTGAATAAACGTTTTCGATTCAAAATAAATGTTTTTTATTCTATTATTCTAATACTGGAAATTGTCGAATTGGCTTCCAATTAAAAGTTTAATGGGATATTTTTTTTTTTTGAGTCAATGTACTCTTCACATATTCCTCCTATCTAAACACCTTTTTATGTTAAGGAGCACATGTTAGTCTTTTACGTATTCACGAAATATTCCTTATTTGTATAAAGCGTACTCGTAATCTTCAAAAATTGTTATCCGACGCGAGTCTCGAAAATACACAAACAAATATTTCGATTTGAATTGCGAGTTTGTGCGAGTATTACTTGAAACGTGCTTTCTATACTGACGAGGAACGCTTTGGGATAATTTGGTTACTTTTTCTTACATGAGTACATGACTTTGGAGGAGATATGGCTCTGTGATTTATTTGCTAATATAACATTTATATAATAGACACATCACAAATAGCTTTTTATATGGAAATATTTTTATAAAATGTCTGGAGAGTTTTCTTTTAAATGTCATTAAACGACATTTTGACTCCTTTAGGCGATGCCTTTTAGGCATAAAGTTTGATCATCTGTGCAATGAAGAATATATTGATTCACATTGATTTCATTCTCGAAACGAATGTACTTTAATGAACATTCGTTTCTAATATGAAGATGACAAATGTTAATGAAAAATGAAACTTCATTAGCGTAGCGTCTTTTATGTTTCGCTAGTGTGTCTATTAGTTCCAACACCAACATTTATTTTACTGTGATAAACTTTCATCAGAGCAGTGGCAATATCGCCTAGGGCTTCCTGTGTCCTGCTCGCCAGATCGTGATCTCGCGTCAAATACTTCATGACTGCAGCAATTTTAGAGTCAATTTTGCTACAGGAAGTTTTGGCATGCGGCATTGTTACTGGCTTGAATGTTAAATTTCGCTCGATTTGCAATTTCAGAAGACATTTGATGAAAATATGTACCAATAAATGGCCATCATATTAGAATGCGAATATTAATTGACTATTTTCCTTTTGGAAAAATCTATTCACCTGTACATTATCTTTTGAACAATCTAAGAGCGAATTAAGTTTAACTTTAAATGACTTTTAAAAGTGAATAAACTTTACTTTTAAGTTATACTGAACTTTTAAATATACATAACTAATAGCGACCCACTCCCGGCTTCGCCTAAGAAAGAAACTTAATTTATTTTATATAAAAAAATTCTGTGAACAACTATATAACTGAAGGTGAAAACCGCCTCAAAATCCGTTGCGTGGTTTAGGAGGAGTTAGCGGCCGTACAGGTTGACGCGTAAAGCGACTTTAATTTATACTAAGGATGAAAAGATATGTGATAAAAGTTTAAAAATAGAGTCCAGTCCATGATGAACTTTAGTAAACGACGGGAAGTTTTTTTAGTAGATCCTCGCAACTTCGCTTCCTTTATTTTCACATGAAACCCTTTACTATATAAAGAGTTGGCTATAATTTTCTCTGATTTGTCCCCCTTTTTCGAAAAACAGTTTAAGGACTTTCTTATGAAAAACACGTCAAACAATAGCCTTTTGAGACGCGATTATTTACTATTTGAGGCACGTAGATGCAAACTTGCCAGTTATGTGTCTTTTATAAGATGTACTTCGGAGAGTGTGCTCAAGAGCTGCATGAGCTCATACCGCCTTCCCCTTTCTTTCATCAGACATACAGACTTACGGCTGGTTACCATCCTCATCTTTTCGAAGTCCCCCTCATATAACCCAAATCTTTTCAAAGTTCGAATGAATAGGCATCTTCTGGGTGAGCTCGCTCCATCATAGGTCTCATCCTTACTACACAGCTGGTTGTTGGCCAAGAGAAAACCCATCTCTAATAAAAAAAAAAGGTTAGCGCGGACGTACAAACAAGACATGCAGTGTAGAATTGAGGAAGGATTTTTCGAGAGAAGAGGTATTTACATTTGGCTCATTCATTTCAAGATCTATTAATATTATTTTTTGCTACAATATAGGTACTTATTTAAGAAATTATTTCCTAAAAGGATTGCATCACGATGCTGCCGATAAGCTGACCTGAATTTGATGCAGACTCCGTTATCCAAGCTCTAGCTACATAACCATTCAATATACATCCTAACAAAAAAGCGCAATCGTCTATTGTAATCCGACACGTAACCGATAGTTCAATTTGAGTGCAGCACAAAGCTGAATGTAAAAATGAAATATTTTGCAATCACTGATTTGGTCCGATGGTGCAATTGACCCACTTCTTGGCGGTTCTTCACACATTCATTTTGCACTCTTTTATTTGCATTAAAATGTACATCAACGCCATATTGATTGCGGCAAACAGCAAACTCCTGTTGGTAAAATATTTCTTAATCCTTACATTTAAAAGTTGATTTAAAAATCATTTTCTTGTTTCAACCAACATATTTTTCGTATTTTTTTTTTGTAACAACTGAAGAAGTTCTAAGTGAAAATGTTACTTGCAAATTTGTACAGAGCTGTTAGATTGTTTTCGTAGTGTCAGGAAAAGTAGAAACAGCATTCCACTTTTTCAATTGAATGCAAATTCAACATTTTCCCTCATTGTGAATATTCTATCTTTAAATATAAGTAGATTAATTAATTCCTGTTTATATAGTAGGTGTTATTTGTTGTTCTTTGTTCACCTGGTTTATGACTCTTATGCTATTTTATAACTATCATTTCGTCTCTTTTAGTTAGGATTTTTTATTGCTTTCTTTGGGTTGGAAATATAAACACTTTTTTATCAAGTAGATTTTTTAACATAATGGTCGATTTACATCATGTTGATGGTGGGGTGGTTACCGTCGCTATGAACACAAGCAAATGTGGTGCAAATCTTAATAGGTTAAAGAATATGTGACAAGGAGAGGTTAGAGGAAATGGGCTTTAGCTGCCTTACTCACTCACTGATACATAATGCATGGAAACAAAATAGCACATATAGGGTAAAGGTCGTAATACAATGTGCCCTCTTACTGCTAATTAATTTTGAACCATTAATCAAAAACAACTTCCCTCAAGACATATTTATTATGTATATGTAGATTGTATGGATGCATTTTTGTATATATATTTACATATATTGACTTTGACTTCAAGAAAAAGCAATACTGTAGAAGTAATATTGGTTCAATCTATTTTATCTTGTCTTGTATGTCCTACATCGTAAAGAAAGTGTACAAACGTTCGGAGCGTTTATAGAATCTATCATGTTTATGTATCGGGTTATTTCAATGGGCTGTTACGTGACTGAACTGACCAGAATTGGTTCTGCGGTTTCCGTGATCCAATTTGCTTCCCCGAGGAGTACGCGTGAATGATTCGCATCAGAAATAATAGGAGGCTGCGCTGGCTTTTGGATGCTGTAAATAATAAGAGGCAAGAAGCAATCATAGACGTGTGTACACTTCTGGGATTTACGGTTCACTCAGAATACGTGCCCTGTTTTATTTATCTAAACATTTACCGACTAATGAAAAAAAAAAAAAAAACACGATTTCTATAGAAAATACTTATTTACCTATAGTAATAATTACATAGTACTATTATTCAAAAGTCAAATTTAAATCTATATATATATATAAAAGGCGATGTGTGTATGTATGTCTCCTACAGCCTCCAAAACCGCTGAGCCGATTTTGATGAAACTTTCAGACAATCTTCAGATTAGTCCAGCGAGTCTTCTTTGTCCGAAAATTTCATCAAAATCGTTTCAGCGGTTTTGGAGTCTGTAGGAGACATTTTTTTTTACAACCACACCAATGGTACATCATAACAGGACTAATCCTAATTCGACGTATCAGTAACCAATCGAAGTACATTATTTAAATTATTTACATTACACAAATAAAATTACAAAATTTACAAAAACATGCACAAGAAATTATAAGAATACTTAATATAATAAAACAAAAATTACCTACTATAAGATATCACAAATAGTCCCACCCTACTGAATTCATTCAGTGTGCAATGGAACAGGTTAATCGGATGTGCCATTTTATTAAGGTTGCTCAAGGCTCTCGTCACAGGAGCCTTGCCAAGCAAATCCATTTTTTCATAGGTAAGTATATAAGTATATAAATTAAATTTCTCGGAAAAATGTAAAACATTTTCTGCAGCAACATTAAAATTTGCTAATTAATCTTCCCATCAGTGGGAGGTCGATATTTCCGCGTGCGGATAATAAGGCAGTACAGGGCATTAGACCGTTCGTAACGCTCCGATAAAACCGCCAGATACATTGGCGATAAGTGGGCCGATGCTGCCCTGCTTATCCTGGGGCTATTCAATGGACGCGATAAAAGCAGTTTATCTCAATTGAGCAGACGTGCGAAAACCAAGCAAAAACGCTATTTAATAAAAGCTCTTTCAGTCGAATATAATAAAGACGCAACTGTATTTTACATGATTACTTTTACGATATAATTTTAAGCTGTTTGTAATAAATGTATACTCTTAGGTAGTTAAAGCAATTTTATTCTATGAGAATTATTATTACATATTGTATACTTTTTTGCGTATTTTTGTAGTAGCAGGGCACACTGCGTTTTTCAGTCTTTTGGGCAGCCCGGCTGGCGGCAGTAACCACCCCCTTACAGAATATCACCGTGAAATAACAGCACGTTTTGCTGTTGAGCTTCGGAGAGTAAGAAAGGGATGCAAGAGCCCACATTTCCCTATCCCATCCCAATTCATTATCCTTAATCCTACTGTAGTCGGCAGCGCACTAGTGAACCGTCAGCTTATCTGTCGTCTTTAACATAAAAAAAGTTAGCAAAAAATTACCGAGAAACAATTTTCTATGAATTGATTTATTTTGTATCACAGATTTTTCTTCTGTATCATAGATAAAAGCAAATTATTAATGAATCAAGTTAAAAATGAGACAGAAAGGAAAAAGAAAACATATTTTTCGACTACCTACTTATAAATTCAATATGCATTTGCGTTCTTTGTTCTCTAGCCCCGTTTGTTACTACGTATCCCATTTGCAATGCGGAGACACATTTTTACCGTACCCTTTTTAACGCCATACATTTGTCCAGGATTTATGAAAGGAAGCATATTGTTTAAAATTGGATAATAACTCGCTTTCGTATGTGTATGTACTGTTGTTTCTTTTCCATATAAATGTGCCAAAAAATGTGTAAAAATATTGTATTTTATTAAAACAGATCTCTTTATAAATTGGTTTAATGAAATGTAATCCTACTGGTCATACCTTGGTCTCTATTCGTGTAAAATTGTAAAAGAAGCGGTTGTTAACTGGTTCGTCAAATCTTTAATATATTCGCATATTATAATATTATATTCTATAGCTACGTATATTAAATGTCGTTCGATATAGATCTTTTTCGTTACTTTAATTTTATAAATATTATAATATAAAATATTATACGTTATCTTTACATAGTATAAAATCAAGTCGCTTCCCGTCGTCAGTTCCTCTGTACGCTTAGATCTTTTAAACTACGCAATAGATTTTAATGAAATTTTCACTAATGGAAAGAGCGTTTAACTAGGAAGGTAAAACCCTCTTTCCACCTATATTCAACTCGGACGAAGTCGCGGGCACCACTAGTTAAGAATATTATAAAGTAGCTATAAATTTAAAAAAAACATTTCCGGATTTTTGGGGAAAATAAAACTGTAAAACAGTTTTATTTTTTTCCTTTAAAATGTTGGCCTTTAATTATTTTGGTTGATTCTCCTGAGGAATATTAAAACGTTATCTCAATTTGTAATGGTACATTGACTACACAGGCAAAAACAAATTACTGGCTTTAGATCTCTCATTTAAAAACAGAATACTAAATATTATGTAAATTAATTTGAATATTTCATTAAAATAGTGTTTTAATGATAATTTAACATTGAAAAATTATTATTTTTTAAAATAAATTCTATAATTAAAAATATATAAATTCCATTCCATAATGAGCCCATATGTTGCTGTGTATCCTGCAGATTACATGATTCTGCAGCATCAAGTAGCATCGGGTCGAGAATCATGGAAATAACACCAAAGTAACAGCACACCAATTTTCAAATCAAGAAAACCGTGAGATCCCTTCGTCAACTAGGAAATGAGCTGATAAACTTCAAATGCCTGAACAGATCTTCATAAATTCATAAATGCTAAGAACCATTTCGATCACGTCAGTTTTCAAACAAAAGAAACTGGATCAAAATCAGTCTATCTCTTTGGGAGCTATGATGCCATAGATAGACACGTATATACACAGATTCACAGGTCATACTTATAACAATTCTCTCTTGCTGCGGACGTCAGGTGTTAAAAATTAGGCAAAGGTTTTAACATATTCTGCCAATACCCATAACACACTGGACAGTATTCTAGCTCCTTAATAAAATAATGTAATGGAAATTCCTGCTGATAATATATTGCAATTGCAAGCAAATACCAATTCTACGAGTATAGTATTTATATGCTCAGGTAAACGACACTAAACTTTTATTATTTGAAGCCAAATAATTTCTGATTCCTTAAGTGACTTAAAAAATATTCTATACTAAAAATGATTATCACTTTTTTTTACTATAAATTTGTTTAAAATAAAAATAATATAAAATGTTGGTTGGTATCTTGACAACAATACAAAGTACGATAATTTGTAAACAAACGTTTATAACTTACATTTCGATGTCGACAGTGAAAACCGGACCTAAAGGAAATCGAATATTGCCATGGAATATTCAAACGAAATTATGGTAATTTAGTAAACAATGAATCATTTAGTACCTCGTTGTGTAAATAAAACCGTTTGTTCCTTTTAAATTAGATGAAAATGAAGTGAAATCGGGTTAAACATGTTGTGACCTACATACTGATATACCTCTACAACTCTCCGTAGAGTTACATCCTATGTCAATGTCTTGGAGATTCGGGCGCGATTGTGGGGCGTATTCTGTCTTTGAAAGTCGCAATTGCGACTCGAAATTATATCCTACTATATACGAGGACCTATGTACAGCCTGGCAACGCACTTGCAGCACCTATGGCGTTGCTCGTTTTACCATACTTGTATTATATATATAGGACAGACATTCTGACGATCTTAATGATGGTTTGAGACTACCGTCGCCTATAACACAAGCAACGCCACAAATGCCGCAAGTGCGTTGCTTACCATAGTAGCATTAAGGACACCTGGACGCCTGCGGCCAGGTGTACCTGAAAGGTTTCGCAGGAAGCGATTAGATGTAAAGTACTTTTAAAAATATATACAGCAAATTAACTATAATATATTAATTCCTTAGTAGTGGGAGTGCACACTGCGTTTTACAGGTATTTGGGCAGCCCGTCGGCATTATTCCAAATTTCGCATCAATCGAACCTGTGAAAGTTTTTAATATCCATTCTTCAACTAGGAAATCGACTGATAATCTCCAAACACCTGAACAGATCTTCATATATTATAGCTAAGAACGTTCCCAGGCGTTGGATACTTATTTTTAGATGATCCCTCGGGAATGTTACTCATTTTCTGGATGAAAGATAGATACTTTATAGTTTTTCCTGTATCCCTGACAGTGTGTATGCAAAATTTCATGATGATCGGTTGAGTAGTTAAGGCGTGAAAAGGTAAGAGACAGATAGACAGACATAGTTACTTCCACATTTATAATGTTAGTATGAATAAAGATTTAATAAAATGTTTTAATACTTAGGAAAAAGGAGCGAGGACGAAGTCGCGAACAAAAGCTAGTATATAAATAAATTTAGCATATCAAATGCTAAAAGTTATCTCACTTTACTTTTTGCAGTTTACATACTGATATTTCCCATCATAAAATATGGAATCCATATGATTCACACTATTTCTTTTCCTCAACCAAAATATGCCCATGGGGATAATGTATCAGTAGCTACGCACCCTATACAATCACTCACCTTATACTTATATAAAAAGACTAAAATCAATCAATGTTTGAAAGCTGACGTGATAGGGATGGTTCTTAGCTATAATTCACGAAGACCTGTTCAGGCGTTTAAAGACTATCAGCCCATTTCCCAATTGACAAAAGGATTTTGCTTCCATTCCACATGTTCAATTGATGTGAAATATGATATACTGTTTTATCGGTGGTATTTACATGACGTGGTAACCTTGGTCTGATGCTGCAGCATCAGCAGATAACAAAGTCTGCTGGATCTGCGGTAAGGTGCAACTCCTTGGCAACTTACAGCAGATAATAAAAAAAAAGTCAGATGCTTGGCCCTAATAAAATGTCAGGGGTTAGTTTATATTTTTTAATTAAGGGAGCTAGTTTTATAAAGTTAAAAGATAATGTGCTAACTGTAAATAGTGAAAATATTTACGAAAAAATCTAAAGAACAAATCATATTCAAAATGTCAATACAATTTCTGTTCCGGCAGACTATCGGTCTGCTTCTTTTTCATTCCTGTTTTCAATACAAAGTTTATTTCCCTTTGTTCCTATTCCTGCTATACGCGATCATACAGAAATGTGTAGTCGAATAACATACGGATGTCCGTACAGTTTCTCTGTGTTTCAGTTCCTGTCTATTTCAATTTCATTTGCATCCAATTTGGTAGCGTGCATGTTGATTCACTCAGAAACTGTAGCTTGTACTAATTAGTTAATGTTGGTATTAGGTTTCGATTCAATATATTTGACACGATCACTATTTGGGTTTAAGTGAATTGAGCTTTGTTTTGTTTATATTTATTTCGTTTTATATAAGTTTATTTGTAGTTAATAAATAATCTTAATAGTTTGGTTAAAACATACTTAACAAAAATTTAATGTGTCTTTTTGTCATGTGAAAATTGATTACTGGGGACACACACTGTTAGAGAAGATTGTGAATAGGTAATATTGTGTTTGGAATAATATATACTAATATTATAAAGAGGAAAAGATTTGATTGTTTGTTTGTTTGCATTGAATAGGCTCCGAAACTACTGGACCTATTTAAAAAATACTTTCACTGTTGGGAAGCTATATTATCAATGAGTAACATAGGTTATATTTTATAAAGTTACGCTGACGCTGATAAAAATATTTTTATCAAAATTTTATTTTTTGTTTGCTTTTTGAAAATCTTTTTTTTTGTTCCAGAAATAAAAATTTTTTCCAGGAATCCTATATGATTATCCAGTTAATAAATTATCTGTGTGCCAAATTTCATTCAGAACAGTTCTGCCGTTTTTGGGTGATTAAGTAACAAACATCCATACTTTTCATATGAAAATTGATTAAATCTACTAAAAGAATTATTTGGTTACAAATTTAACACTTATCTTTAACAAAATTGAACAGATGTAACAGAAGACAACAAAATCTAAGTGTAGAGTTCCTGCAAATACCATAAGTTGTGTCAGTGCAACTTGGATAAGTAAAAGTAAACTCAGAGCAAAAAACTTAAGACACGACTAAGAAGTATCATGAATATTCGTGCCTTAAATTGAAGAATGAAGTTTGAAACTCATGTTGAAGATCCTTAGTACTAAATATTTGCACAAATCTTTCGTAGCTTCAGAGTCAATAGCACTTTTATGAATCTTGATGGCTCTGGTTTAATACCACGGCCAAATTTCTATACTTTTTTCACATTTCTAAATGTAATATTATCTACCATTGGAGTAATGACTGTATCGATAAAATCTCTGTAGTGAAAAATAAATGTAAAGTTATTAAAGAGCACGAATCATCTTGTTGCAATAAAGTCATTGTTACATCCATCTTCATTTAAGACCTAACAATAAGCCTATTGTATGTAGCTAGAGTTTATATGGCATTTCCAAAGAAAGGGGAACAATTACTTTGTAGAGATAGCGATGCTGATATCGTGTCTAAACATCGATAAATGGGTTTTATTATCAACAAACACATCTATTAAACAAAAGAAATTTCTTTATAATTACTCGCTGGGGTTTAAGTTTTAAAATCAAAAATAATAAAATAGAGAACACAAGGTTTTGCTCGTGACTTTGTCTGCCTGAACCTATGAAGTACTACTACGTTTCTATGTAACTACCATGTACCTACATATGATGTACCCATCATGTACCCACGATATTTACTCTATTTTAAGCAATAAATAAAATATTTACTAAATTAAATAAATTACGTCAATAAGCAGAAACGGTCAGCTAACGGCATATGAAAATTATGTCGGTACACATTCCACTAGTAAGAATATCTGCGCAAGGTATGTACATCAGTATCAAGTGCAGCCATGCACTAACATTAAGTTTTATGTCAACTCCCATCGAGTTTTCCACTTAAACAGTAGCAATTTCCGTTTCCGCATAAACAGGTCTGGCAAATAAGACGTCTTCATGGCATTTGAATCAATTTTTATGGGATTGACTTTCTTCAGTAATTACAAATACGTTTATTCGCCAAAAAGAAAATTATGCTTTACATTTCACCGGTGATGTGTCTGTCTTTAAACTCTATTTCAGAAATTCTTTAAGGATTTCTGAGCACAAATAGTTCTCAGAGCACTTGGTGGTGCTAATCTTAAAATATTCTTCATCACGTTTCTGAGCTTAAATTTCATCAGTCACGGTTTATCCCAAAGCAGAATATTAGTGTTCATGACGTATGTTACTGGCGTTTGTGAATTTCTAAATTGAAATACTGCAATGTTAATATTCTCAGTGTATGCTCCAATTGTACAATTTCTTAATTTTCTGACGAGCTTTAATAAAAGCTAATTTTCATTGCCATAGATTTTTACGTGAAGATTATTCTGTGCATATCTTGACATCGTATTAAATTGAATTTTATTAAACGCCATTTATATTTTTTACGCGAATCAATACGAGGAACGCCTTTTTGATTCTCATTATCAAATGTCATGATAATTACAAAAAGTCATTTCTATAAGTTAGGGAAGTTTAATGCTTTTATAATAGGCCGTATAATAACACTTTTTTGAACATACCTACGTGTCAGCCTTTGCATACATTTTGTGCTTCTTTCTTAATTGGAGGAAGTTAGTTTTAATTAATCTGGATAGATTAGAACATTTTTATATTAGTTTTATTAGTTTAAATGTTAATTTCGTCCACTGAACTTTGATCGTAATCATAACTTTGACTTTAAACATAACAAAATTTGATCATATTATGGGACAAACGTGGAAATTTTTAGATAGTATGACAAAATATCGAATGAACGAGGCATAAAACTAATCTTTTTTAATCATATTGATAACACCAACTCATCTATAGATACTAAACAAAAGGAAGAGAAAAACGGTACTCTAACAAATGATAAGAAGTTACTGTTTCGTCTAAAAGACGATTAGAGATTTTAAAAAAACACTGGCTCCATAATATTCCAAAGTGAATATTGAATGTTAGGTTCCTCTGATACATTACAAGTAGTCTAGCGCTACGTACGTGCTTAAGTATCTAAGTTCGGAGTGCATAAAGTTTAACAACGCGGCAAATATAGTTTGTAACTATCCACAGCACCGTGTTACAACTGGGATGGGTGTTCGGTCGGTCGGTTATATACCAAGTCTCAATTACGCTTCACCGATCAAACCACTTGACTGTCTAACGATGTCACTTCCAGTTTCTCAGGTACATATAGCTTGTCATGAAAAGTTATTAAAATTATAGCGAAATCTTCATCAACTACATCTGTTTACTTTTGTTCTGTTAAATTCCCTGCCTGTACAAATGTACACATATAATAAATTGAACACATTTAGGTTTAGTTTCGGTATTATTAGGGTATATTAGGGAATATTTTGACATTTAAATAAATTTTACAATTGACTACGACGTATTTTTTATTAAGTATTATTTTCGTTTTATATGATTTTTATTTGAATAGAAGATATATAAATTATAAATTTACACGCCAGACGGGGCAGTGCATGAGGTGGCATATTCTAACTAATGAGAACTGGTTTACATTGACCCATGTCACTTGTAAATAAATAATTTGAATTTGAATTTGAATTATTTTAGGTAGAGCGATTTTGTTGCATTATTGTATGAGTATTAGATCCTATTAGACCAGTAGACCAACCCTTAACGAAACACAACAGCAAACGTGCTGTTGTTTCACGGTGGTCTTCTGTAAGGAGATGGTTACTGCCGCCAAACGGGCTGCCCAAATTACTGCGAAACGCAGTGTGCCCTGCCACTACTTAAGTTTAACTTTACTTAAATTTTAAACTACAGGTTTGTTTGTGATAATGTTTATATTTTTAGAACTTATTTAATTAATATGAGAACTCATTCTCAATAATTAATTAAGTCGCAATATGCCGCAATACTGGACACGTATTAATAGCAGTAACTGCCAAAATAGCAGGTGACACTTTACTCCTAATGGATTTATGCTGTTATGTACGTACAGCTTGCACACACACACAAATATTAATGTATGTATGCACATCGTGTGTATTACCTAAGTATCACCAGACTACTTGAAGTAACTTTAAATTAGTACTTAGAAAAAGATGCGAAAATTGTGCAATTTAGCATTTTTTTGTGGTGAATTGCGGTATATATTCTGACGGTATATATGATTATATGTAGATGGCTACTGTCTCCTATAATTACAATAAATAACAGAAAATGTTATAATTTATGAGTTTTAAGATATTAGAGAAAATGTCTCTGGCTACTCTTACTCACGCACCTGTGCTGTTTTGCATTGTGTTTTTTTTTCCAAATGATCGTTTATAGCCATCGTTTTGACGGAATTTTTTAAAATTTCGTAGTTCTTTTCTTGAAGTGTTAGATTCTGTTTTAAATATTCATACGACTGAAAACTGACTGTATATTGTTCTCAAGGAACTGTCTTGTTCAGAGTATAAGCGACTAGTATAATCGAAAGCTAATTTTCCTTTAAAGTGGATAGTGTCATTATCGGTAAAGTTTGCTATAGTCTTAATCGAGGTAGCAATATCCGGTGTAGCAAAGTTTTAGAAGTAAGACAAAAATAACGGTAAAATTAAATCCTTTCTAACTCTATTTTTGTGTTTTGTAAAATATGTGAGTCTATTTTTCATCGTTCCTAAACTCGGTTACATCACAATTCTTTTAAAAGGTTTGTTTACGTGTATGATCTATGCTGCAGCGAAATTTTGCAGAAAACTTTCCAAAATTTCCAGAAAATCCCACATGTGCAAGTAATAACAAAGATTCATCGCAATCAGATGAAAAAAAAAATTACGAACAAACAACTATTATCTTTCACTTTATATTAGATGAAGGAGCGGTAAAAAATTAAGATTGGGCTCACTAAAATATCCTATTTTTTTATCCTAAAATGAGTAACAAAATATTTGCTTAATAATTTTTCATGCATTTTTCTCTATTATGAACAGTAAACTTAGGCAGCAAATGCTTATTATTTGGCAAACTTATTTACCTGATTTGCTTATTGCTTGATAGACATAGTATTTATTGGCCTTACTGGATAGTATTCGTATAAAGCTTTAAAATGCTGCTGTTAAATATACGGGTTACCCTCAAACCCTAAATATAGGGTCGAAACTAGTGTAGAAATCGTATGAGCATCTATTGAGCACAGCTTCCTGCAGTACCCATCATCCGATTATTCCAAATTTGTTGAATCTCTATACTGCATTGATGGAGTATTGCCATCTATAATTACTTCTACAATTATTTCTCATTTAAATTAAAGTATTTTCTTCTCTTTCGGACTATGAGTCATCATGCCTTAGAGGTGATTCAATATGGAAGAAACTTATATGTGAGATTTAAGCAGAATGTATGTCAGATGCCTCGTCCCACTCCATTGTAACGTTAAACAAAACCATATTTTAGATACAAATCCATACTATGATTCATCACACAAGTTTTCAAACTCTCTAAACTCCATTAAGCTCGATAAAGTTTTTTAATTTACTGAATAAAAATAAATAAATATAAAATTGAAAAAAATCCGCATTATGAAGTTTGTAATTTTTTTTAATTGTAGTTACATAATTTCTATTTAAGAGTTCAGACCATTTAATAAAATAATCGATAACTTAGACAAATTAATTATCTATTGACGACAAATTACTTAAATGTATATGAAATAGATAGGTCGCTTACAATTCTCCTTTCAAACGTAGAAATTAATTAATGAAAATTCTAATTTGTCTATGACTGTACCCAATAATGTCTTTGCAACATATCACCCCATTTTGTAGTATGACACAGGCGGTACAGTCAGAAACAGTTATATTTGATATATTCATTAGTACAGTGCCATACGGTCCAGTTTTCTCAGAAGTAGGGAAATGGGTTGACAACGCCAACGAGCTCGTTTACGTCCCACATAAACCTTCCCACAGACACAGATGTGCGTAATTACCTTACAATTACATACTGTATCAAGTGAAAATATACAGATACGTAGGTATAATTTTTTTTCATTCTTTAAATAAAAATGTCTTTGAAGTCAAAGTATTTAATCTTTTAAGCTTTTGTCTATCTTGGTAAAAATTAAATTCTCAATTTGATTTTTAAACTTTGGGTCAAATCAGAGTAGACTACTTCATAATTATGCTCTTTGTTTTGGTTAGAGAGTATAAAGGGATGTCTTAAATCATATTATGCTATTAAGGCCGGCAGCGCAACTGCTTGGCATTGTTTGTGTTATAAAGGCAATGGTAACCCCTCTGATTGACATTCCTCAAGGGACTATCAACTGTCAATGGGACTGTCAGCCTGCCCACTGACCTGTAGAAGGAAGTCAAGGTCTAAAGAGTCAAAACTTTTGGCTAAATGGTACATAAAGCTAATGTTTTCAAATGATTTATTAAAAAAAAAAAACACTTAGGTATCTTTTGGTTTTAGAGTTCAAAATGTGTTTTTGATTTTTGTTGTTTTGAATGTCTTATTAACTGTTTGAATTGCTTACTCGTATAGAAATTTCTCAAATTTTTTGGTGCCTGAAATAAATGTATTTTATTTATAAATAGTTTAAATGTTCTTTCATTAATGTGTATTACCTATTTTTCTATTATTTTAAATATTCATCTAAACAGTCACGTGTGACCTAGTTAGAATATAATCTCGTAAAATTAACCCTTTCTCAATGTAAACAAAACTGCAATAATTGCACAAAGAAAGAAATAGTGACCAAATTGGCGAAGTCAAAAGTGATTTGGAATCGTCGAGCATGCATTAAAAGATCTAATCGGTACTACAGAAGCGAGAGAAACCGATTACAGCACCTGTCAACTCCAAACTGGAGCTTTTAAATGGAATATATTTTTCATTTAAAAGATCTTTGCATTTACTGTCTGTGTTCTAACTAACTGAATTAGCATCAAACGGTTTTGTTAAAGCAATGACAACTTAAGAGACATAAATATTTTTTTCCACAAAATAAGCAACATCCGTTGTGATAGTTCATCGACCTGTCTCGCCGTCAGTTGCGAAGGCTCTATGTACCGTTACATCTAAGTTAGCGTTTACTTTCAGCTAGACTCAACATAGGAATCTTTAAGGTTCTTTGTCGGCATTTCATCTGGAATGGAGCACTTGTACTTGTGTTGTGTACTTTCGACTTTTACTGTGACTGTTTACTTGGTCCGTTTGTTTTCAACTTCGATGTTTCCTGTTTGTTTCTTCATTTATGTATTAACTTTTCTTTCTTTAGAAAGACTGTTTAGTGTAAATTGGCATTTATACATAGCATTAAGGGATATATATGTTCAATATATACCTATCTTTAATTGTGATTAAGGCCACATTAAAGACAAGGGTATGTTAAAAGAATAATACAGGGTCTTGTAATCCTGAGGTAAAGTTGTCGTTATTTTTTATTCTAAAAAATTCGAAGTTATTTTTTGTTTAATTTGATTGTAATCACATTTCTTATTCACACTATTATTAGCAGAACGTGGAATGTCAGATATATAAGTTTGGACTTTCTGTAAACTTTGTACATATCTTGGAATTTAATTAAGTAATCTTGGAATTCATTAAATATTTTTTTAATTGATAATTTTAAATAGCATCCGTAGAGGTTAAAAGCTATAAATCTTCATTTAAAAGCTCCAGTAAATATGGCACTATAATAGAGAGAATTGGTTTAAGCATCTATCTGATGTTGTGAAACCCAGAAAATTAGCAAGTAACTTAGGATTCGAAGACTAAGATAAATATGACAAAATTTCCCACGTGTATAACCGCATATATAGGCACTGTTAATTACTACCTAGCATGCCGACACGCTAATAACACGTCACGTGAGGTTGCATATTGATTGTACCCAAAAACTAGCAATACATTCTTTTTATTATATCTTTGGGAACATTGTATAAAGGCACATAGCCATAGAGACTAACTTATTACATACGATTTAAGACAAGTTTATTTTAATTTTATCTTAAGTTTATTTTTTTTTATCTTAAAGTCGACAAACAGACTGAGGTTCACTTGATGGTAGGTAGCTACTGTCGCCTATAACACAAGCACGCCTATATAGAAGGATTAAGGATAAGGTATAAGGAAGGGATGAGGGGTATTGGTAATTCTGCCAATAGTAATTAGTCTTTGGCAATATGTATTAATAAAAATTATAGGACTGTTTTTAGTAGAATACATGTGTTGTGTATTCTCCATCATTAATATTGTATTAAGGGACACCTATCTTAAGTAACTTTTCGAGTAAAGTTTCGTATCGTATGAAACTATTTGCCACGCCAAAGTTTTTGGGTCACTCGTTCATATTTTATGTAGGCGCTTCGCTTGTAATAGAACAACTTCGTGGGAACTTTGATGTTTACGTGATTTAATTTTATTATTCTTTGACCCACTTCACAGGAATAATTCTATACTTCTTCAATTATATGGTCATAAAGTCTATTTAACACGGAAGTTCATGAGATCAAGCGTAAAAATTGCTTAGATACATGCCATCCAACTCGTCTTTAATGACTCAATGTTCGTAAGGAAATGTTTGGTACATAATAAAATTAGTAACCTAATGGTATGAACGATCGATGACGATCGACTGACGACACAGCTTCTTCTTCTTTCTTTTGGCATCTCTCACTCACTCACCGAAATACAACAGAGCATTATTATTTGATGTTATTTCACGATGCTGCCAGACTGCCAGGTTTTGGCGGCTGTGAATACTGCCACGAGATGGGCTGCCCAAATGACTGCGAAACGCAGTGTGTCTTGCCACTACTTTCCAAATCCAGAACCAACTTTGAAAAATTAATTTCCAAAGTTGACCTCGCCGGGAATCGAACCTGGGACCCCTGAGACTTAGGGCAAGCGGCCTTACCACTTCATCCAATGGGTCGTCAAAATAATTATAATTATTATTTTTAAAACTATAAACTAAGTATATTACTGTGAAATATCAACAAAATCCGTTCATTAGTTTTATCGTTAAGGAGTAACAAACACTCATACATCCATCCTCACAATTTAGCTTTTACAAAATTAGTTGAACATTAGATGTTCGAATCTCCAGAGTATCATGTTTAAACGATGCATTTCCCTACCTTATTAGCTGCGAGTAACTGTCACTGACAATTATAATTCGTTCCTATCTCTAGTGCATAATAATGTTCATGGAAATTGCATTGCAAAAGCAAAAAGCTGCTTTGATCCAGGCTTATTTCCCTTAATTTGCAAGTTGAAAGACTTTACGTAATCTTTTGCATTATACTAGTTCCTTTCCTTGATACCATTTCCTTGATAATTCAAAATAATTTCTATGTGTACGATGCTCTTTGTTAGCAAATGGCTACTTACAATTATAAATAACAGCACTTGTGCGATGCGTGATTAAGAATGTAAGAGCAAGTTATTCTATGCCTTTTTGCTCTCTTTTTGCAAGATCGCCAGCTGTTGCTGAATCTAGATTTGGACAGGCCTATGTAGGCATACGCAAAGTCCTATCTATTAAATTTTTAGTCTGTCCATAAAACATTTACCTATAGGATTTTTGAAACCTATAGTCAATGGAAGACACCTATGATTATTATACTATAATTTTCTCATCACCATGACTCTTAGATTCTATACTGATAATGCAAAAGTGTTTGTGCTAATGGATGTATTTGTATATATGTATGTTTGTTACACTTTCATGCAAATACTAATGAATAATTCCATGAAGATTTTGTTATTCTTTCACAAAAAACCAGTGAATGAATTTTGATGTAACTATGGAGTAATGTAGTTTATACATATAGTTACACATACACATATACACAATTTATAAAAGTATACACAAAGTCGCGGGAAAAAGCAAATAGTGTACATACATAATATAACTTTTACCATCTTATTAAATTAAAGTGTTATCGCAATTAATTAATTAAATGAATAAGTTTCAGTATTCCTAATAAGTATCTCATATATCAAGCGCCAACATGACAACGTTATGAGAAAGACAAACAACAGAAAAGTTGATTATCTTACTTCATAAAGTTCACATCAAATTTCGGAACAACTAACTTATGTCTCGAACACAACTTCATAGCGTGATCTTATCTTCAATTTAAATATATAACTTAGAATTATGTGGGGTGCTTCCAATACACAGTTATCATCATCATCTTGTCGAAATCCCTTTTTTCGCTTTAAAACATCCTCCATAATCCGCACTGCCAAGGGGAACTCCCTAGCGGCCAAATCTTTTCAAGGTACGAGTGAATAGGCATCTTCTGGGTGAGCTCGCTTCATGACAGGCCTCATCCTTGCTACACAGTTGGTTGTTGGTCAAAAGCAAACTCATCTCAAATTAAAAAAAAAAAACCGTAAAACCTACGCTTCCTTTGAGCAATTAAAAATATTCTAATTTTCTAACTTTATTAGAATCACGTTGGCTTTGGTTAAAAAAAGGGCGTCCCACACCTCCCTTTAAATTATTAACAACTTGAATATAATATTAATAATATTCATTTTATGCCTAAGGCGTGGATCCAAGCATGCTTGGAATGAGGTAATGCAACCAGAATGCTTGGAACCCTGCCTAAGGGACTCAAGCTTGATATGATATTCAAATTGTAAATAATTTAGATTATTAATTAAAATAAAATTTTCTAACTCGAATATAAAATTAAACTGGGATGTGAACCTGCGTACGAGTATTCAGTAACGCTCAGTAGCGTTTCAATTAAGGCTAACCAAATATAAGTCGTGATATTCCCTACACATTAGAGGGTACAATCCTTAAACACTAGGGTAAATGAAAATGGGTTCCATTACTTACACGAGTCGATACGTGACTGGCTAAATTCATCCACTAACAATATGTCAACTAACAATTCATATGGTACATATTTTATTAGTTGGCTCCTAGTTGGCTCTGTGAATGACGTTTCACGCTTCCGACCATAAAGTAAGGGTACATTTGAAACTGATTGTTTATACGTTCAGAGATCCCGGAGAGTTAAATATTTAATAAAACACAAGCGAGAAACTTTGCATTGTAATGGATCTGCGGAATTTCCAAATTTTATGCATATTTTAAGTTGTACTTTCATAAGGATAAATACTTAGCTAGTTTTAACTTTATCAAGTTTAGAGATTTGGCAATGTTATTTTAACAATGAAGTCACAGGATGCTTAGTATTTAGGTAACTATTGCATATTTATTGACACAAAATAGGTGTTTTATTAGTAGCTTTATTAATATTTTCTTAATAATAGTGGCAGGGCACTCTGCGTTTTGAAGTCATTAACAAGGTAACCCGTCTAGCGTCAATAGCACTAGTGGCGTTGTGTCTCAGTGTCTGCCTGACGACTTTAAAAAAAATAGCTATTTTCATAGGTTCTTTTTGTTGGGACATGACGTCACATGTTTTTTTAAGTAAATGTCACAAAATATCCACAGATATAAACAAAATATAAACAATATGGCATCAATCCATCAAAAAATTGCCAAATATTTGTATGCTCCACAAATAATATGCAAGACAACAAAATGCTGACAAACAACTGCCGTTTCGGACTAGTTGTACGGCCTAGTTTAGTTCTCCGTTACATCATATTGTAATGTATGTGGGTAGACCCTACCACATGTAGGTAATTCGATATATGTTATAGGAAATAAAGCCAGTTCTGAGCCAACCGCCATTGCGTTTTATTCGTACATCTCAGTGGCGACGAGTATTTAGTGGATATTATTTAAATTAGTCGTTGCGATAAAAAAAAAAAAAAAAAAAACATCATGCCTTTTGGAAAACTACACGAGTTCGATTTAAATGATCGTCATAATTGGGACGCGTACGTACGACTTGTAAAACAGTTCATTTTCTTAAATGAAATAAAAGATGAACTGCGAGTAGCTACCTTAGTGACACACGTCGGAGCGCCTACCTACGAACTTATGTGCGATTTGTGTTCACCGTACCACCCCGAAAACAAAACGTTCGACGAATTGATAAAACTCGTAAGTGATCATCTGGAACCGAAAAGGTCAGAAATTGCCGAACGACATATATTTCGACAGAGACGACAAAATGAGACCGAAACGATCGGCGCCTTTTTGCAAAATTTAAAACATTTGGCGAAACACTGCAATTTCGGCGCAACTCTGGAGGAGAATATCAGAGATCAATTCGTGTCGGGTCTCCAGAACGAAGAGATGCGTTCTCGTCTCTTCGCAGAACCCACTTTAGACTACAAAAGGGCGGTGGAGCTGGCGCTTGCATTGGAAGCCGCAGAACGGCACGCGGAGGCAGCAGGCGGCGGCGCGCGCGCAGGCTGGGCGCTGGACAGCGGCGCTGGCGGCGCGCGAGAAGGCGGGGCGCCGAGCAGCTCAGGACTCGGGCAGGGCGCGGTCGGCCTGCATCGAGTGGGCGCGAGGCCCACTCCGAAGCGGCGACCCGCTTGCTGGCGTTGTGGCAAGGTGGGCCACACGCCGAATAAGTGTCGGTGTAAATCGTTAGTGTGTAATATGTGTGGTGATTGTGGGCATTTGGCCCATATGTGCGCGAATAAAGACAGTAAAAGTGTTAACGTTAATAAGAAATGGTACCAAAATTACATAGAGGACAGTGATTCTGACAGTGACGGTTTGTTTCATATTTTATCTGTAAATAGCAATATAAGAGATGGTCCCTATCATTGTACATTAAATGTAGAAAATATAGATATCATGTTCGAAATTGATACGGGAAGCAGAATCTCGGCGATTTCAAAAAAGTTTTATAATAATTGTTTCTCGCACATACCAATAATAAAAGATAATATTAAATTGCAGTCGTACACGGGTGATGCGATCGTACCGTACGGTCGCATCGCCGTGCGAGTAAGAGGCGCGAGCGAGATAGTCGAGTTGCCTTTGTTTGTTATCTTTAACGGTGGCCCTCCGTTGTTAGGACGAATATGGCTTCGTAAATTAAAATTAAATGAAATCAATATTAACAAAATTGACGTATGTAATAATAATTTAGTATCAAATTTAGAAAAGGAATTTCCCACAGTATTTGGAGAGGGCATAGGTACATTCAAAACAGCAATAAAACTATTTTTAAAAGATGAATCGCCAATATTTTGCAAGGCCCGTCCATTACCATTAGCGTTACGCTTACCCGTGGAGCGCGAGTTACAAAGGGTGCAATCAGAAGGCGTCATTTACAAAGTAGAAAGATCAGATTATGGAACGCCTATCGTCCCAATAATTAAACGAGACGGCACAATAAGAATATGCGGCGATTATAAAATTACTGTAAACCCTTTATTAAAAGACTTTCATTATCCATTGCCGCGAATCGAGCAGTTATTCGCCGCCTTAAGTGGGGGCGAACAATTCAGTAAACTAGACCTTAAAAATGCGTACCTGCAATTAATTTTGGATGAGGCTTCGCAGCCGCTCACAGCGATCACAACCCACGTCGGTATCTATGTATATCGTCGTGCACCTTTTGGACTAAAATGTTTACCAGAAATTTTTCAAAAACTAATAGAAGAAACACTATGTGGATTAGATTATGTTGTATGTTTTATAGACGACATCTGTGTGAGCGGCCGCAATAAAAGCGACCACATGCAAAATTTAAAAATAGTTCTTAACAGATTAAATGAAGCAGGGTTACGTATAAAGTTCGAAAAATGTGAATTCTTTAAAAACGAAATATGTTATCTCGGTTATCGCATAAATAAGCATGGTGTATATACAGACGAAAGTAAAATCACTGCTATCGCCAATTTGCCGGTACCTCAGAACGTGTCTCAACTTAGGGCGGCCTTAGGATTGATAAATTATTATTCACGATTTATACCGAATATCAGCACAGTGCTGAACCCGCTATATAGATTATTAGCAAAAGGTACACAATGGAAATGGAGTGAGGAATGCGATAGTGCATTTAAGGTGATTAAAGAAAAATTGGTCAGCGGACCCGCTCTCGCGCACTACTCGCCGGAACTGCCACTGGTGTTGGCGGTGGACAGCAGCGCGTATGGACTGGGCGCTGTACTCGCGCACACCTATCCAGATGGCAGCGAGCGTATCGTGTGCTGTGCGTCGCGCACCCTCAACGAAGCGGAATGTCGCTACAGTCAAATCGACAAGGAGGCGCTGGCGATCGTATATGGGGTCACCCGACACCATCAGTATGTATTTGGCCGTAAATTTACACTGCGAAGCGATCACAAGGCGCTGACTCACATCTTCGGTCCTAAGCATGGCATACCGCAGACCGCCGCTAGTCGATTACAAAGGTATGCGATTCGTCTGGCGGCTTACGACTTTAATATCGTGTTCGTGTCGACAGACAAGAACGGCAATGCCGACTGCCTCTCCCGCCTACCACTGAGTAAAGCCGGAACCGAGGAGGACGACGCGGCATATATACATTTCGTGGAGGACAGCTTTCCCCTTAGCCATAGAGAGGTAGCCAGAGAAACGAGCAGAGACAACGTGTTGCGAATAATTTTCAGCTACATTATAAGCGGTTGGCCGACCGAGATACAAAGAGACGGTGAGAAACCCTACTTCCATCGCCAGAAGGAGCTGCACATAGATCATGGTTGTATAGTATGGGGCTACCGCATTGTAATACCGAGCACCCTTCGGCGACAAATCATCGAGGAGGTACATGGCGGGCACGTAGGGATAGTCAGGATGAAGCAGATCGCGCGCAACTACGTCTGGTGGCCACATCTCGACGCGGAGCTAGAGGAGCGCGCTCGCACGTGCGCCGCCTGCCGCGACCAGCGAGACGCGCCACCGCGGGCTCCCCCAGTGCCGTACGTCTGGCCGAACGAGCCTTGGACACGTCTTCATGCCAATTTTCTACAACACAATGGGAAATACTATTTCTTAATCTTGGACGCCCACTCGAAGTGGATCGAGGTATTCCGCATGACCACTGGCACGTCTGCCTCCTCAGTAGCTGCTAAATTAAGGGAACTGTTTGCGAGATTCGGAATACCAAAGCAAATGGTAACAGATGGCGGGCCTCCATTTACGTCGGCTGAACTAGCTCAATTTTTTAAGAAAAATGGAATAGATCACATTCTTATCGCGCCTTACCATCCATCGAGTAATGGTGCTGCGGAGAATGCAGTAAAAACTGTAAAAAAAGTTATTAAGAAAGCGGTAATTGAAGGCGAAGATATCGATCGCGCCTTAAGTAAATTCTTACTTCAATACCGCAATAGTACGCATTGTAGTACTGAACGAGAACCCGCCGTGGCCATGTTGGGGCGGCGCTTACGCTCAAGATTGGACATGCTGCGTCCGGCGAGCGCTGCCCACTGTGTTCAAAGGGCACAGAGCAAACAGGTCGACAACGCGGGAGGCAGAGCGCGCGAGGTCGCCGTCGGCGACACGGTGCTGGTTAAAAATTATTCGAAACATGGAGAGAACTGGTTGGAAGGCGTGGTGGCAGAACGTACCGGTCCAGTCACCTATCGAGTCGACACCGCCAACAACGTAACAAGCAGTAGACACATTGACCAAATAATACCTAATAACAAGGTACGGAAGTCGTGGCATAACCCAGAACGTGTTCCGGTGGAGGACAGCGAGCCATCAGCATCGTCGGCAGCAACACCAAAATCGCCAGAAACACCCCCCAGCCGTGCCTCCACAATAGCTGACACTCCGCGGTCGGGGCGCATCGACGAGGTCAACGATGCTACTTACGAGCCATCTCTGACACCGGTTAGGTTACCTAATCTGCGGCCGCGAAAGAACCGACCGATTTATAAAGAGTGACACACTAGCTAATTATACTAATTCGCTTTAAAATATATATATATACAAAAAAAAATAAAAAAAAAATAAAATAAAAATAAAGACTTTATTTCTTTAGATTATTACATTATTACATTAGAACTTATTACATTAGATTTTTCTACATTATATTTTTCTACATTATCTACATTATATTTTCCTACATTATCTACATTATATTCTAACATATATACATTCATACATCATGCTTATTAACGATACTTATTTTTAGTTTATATATAGAACATTAATTAGTTTAGAATAAATATAATACGTGGTTGTGTAGTAGAATTAATACATGGTTATTAATATAACACGAATTTCTTATTCTTTGTATGCAAGAGTTTAGGTTTTAGTTACTAATTATTATTATTATTTTTTTTTCTTAAGTTACCTTGTTTGATTTGTATAAATATAAAAATACCGTTTATAACCTGCATAATCTTCGGGGGAGGAATGTATGTAATGTATGTGGGTAGACCCTACCACATGTAGGTAATTCGATATATGTTATAGGAAATAAAGCCAGTTCTGAGCCAACCGCCATTGCGTTTTATTCGTACATCTCACATATAATGTCAGTGTCAATAATTACTGGTGTTCCCATCAGTAGCAAACCACGGAATAAAGAAGAGTATTATTTTTAGTATGTGATCTCAGACTTCTTGCATACTAATTATTCACACAAAAATACTCAACTTTTAAAGCTTTTCAAGTTTATAAAAGCACATCCCATTATGTGTTGACTGATTAAGAAGAATCTGTCGTGTATATTCGAATTTCTGGAGAGATAGTACCATAAAGTTTTAAGAATCATAGACGAAATTATTTTCCAAATATTTACAAGTGCAACATAAGTAACGATCCTAACTAATCTTACGCTAAATCTATACTAATATTTAAAGGGGAAAGATTTGTTTGTTGTTTGCATTGAATTGGCTCTGAAACTACTGGACCGATTTGAAAAATTCTATCAGCAAGTAACATAGGCTATATTTTATAAAGTTACGTGGGCGAAACCGCGTGCAACAGCTAGTAAACAATAAACGCGAAACTTAGAAAAGTTAAAGGATAGTAGACATAATCGTAACACAGTTTCTACACAAAACACGCCGAATATAATTAACGAATATAACAAAACAATATTTTTCCGGTATGGGAGCTGCACCTAAGTCAATATATTCAGACCAATTTTGATTTTGAATGACTCACGATTTATTTAAATAAGCAGACGTGAGTAACAACGCTTAATTCTTGAGTTTAAATTCAATAAAATTCACACGAAAACAATTAATAGTTATCTATATTGAAATTATATATAATATATATATTCTAAATAACATAATAATTTCAATAAGATTCAAGTTGTATTTAACAGTTGTAGATTGCATACCGTTCAATCCATTGCATACTGTGTCATTGGATAGCGGATTGCGTTATGATTGTTGTTGATCATCGGAGCGTTCACATTATAGTGTCAAGTTTTCTCCTATCTGAATTTAGTAGTTGCTTCGTAACGTGTTATTAAGATGCACTACTTGATATGTTAGCATTGTTTTATACTCACATAGAGCTTCGCTTCATTACATCGTTGTAATTCTAAGAAGGAGGACATTTTTTTTTTATTATAAAGTGAAACAGTCATGGTGACAGGCCATTTAATAGTGGGTCGCTACCAGTCGCCTATGGGGGAATGCATTTAGGATAAAGGATAAGAAATAAGATAAGATAAGATAATTTGTATTTTTTCACATTATTTTCTTTCAGATGACGTTTAGTTCATTCAAAAGTCATATAGCTGGGTTTGACTAAAGCAAATTTAGTATAATTTTTATAAGGAGAAGATTGGACTGATTTTAAAAATTCTTTCGCCTATAGAAAGTTACATTATCAGCGAGTAACGTAGGTTATATTTTATAAAAGTACGCGGACGAAGTCACGTGCAACAGATAGTTTATTATAAATTTATTATAATTTAATTAATTAAACGTAACTGCGGCAAAATTCTGATATTCAACCCGACAGCAATGTAATATTGTTTTTAATCATTAATTTAAATTAAGTTTCATAAAAAAACAGATAGGTACCTACAGAAATCAGCGCTCGGATGTTGTACTTACTATAACGAGGAGCTAAAATTCAAATAAATGAATAAAATACACAAAGAGATCCTAATTAAGTAACAGGAAGTAATTGAATCTTCAATTTACTTAGTAAATTTTTTTTCGTAGCGACAGAAACTCTTTTTAATGGCTCGATCTATTAAACGTAAAGAACTTAATTTTCTTGCCAACATTTTTCTTTCTTTTGAACCGACGAAGAGAACAATTTAAAGCGAGCGAAGCCTTCATTATGACACCTAAGTGCCGCGTTTAAAGTTAATATTTTTTTGAATAGATTTTTACCTGAATAGTTTTAAAACGAAGAGACGACACTTATAATACTGATTATCATAATGTAGTTAATATTCACATAACTGTTTTCACTGTATATTTAGTAAGTTTTTTAAAAATAATAATTAGCTGTAAGTAGGCAAGTTGACAAAACTTCCTCGTAGATAGTTAATGCTAGTGGTAATGTTCTAAAGGTAAAATTTCTAAAATAGAAATAGTACTAGTGTGTGCACAGTGAGGTTATTAATTTTTAGAATTAACAGAGCAGCTTGATATGATATATAAATATGAACAATTTAGATAACTTATTCACATTATTAGTACTGAAACACTACAACACTTTATTTAAGAATTAACATTAAATCGAGTCTAGCTATATCTCATTTGATTTGTAAGTCCCAATAGCTTCACACATTTTTAATGAAATGTTAAACATTAATAAAACGCATAAAAAAGAATTACAAGTCAACGTTGCTTACGTAATTTACTTGATATATAATCATTACGGTAATGGCCGCGAAAGTTGACTGACCCTACTCGACTCAGTCAACTCATCTCAGTCAGGTGTCACGCGTCCCACATAATGACGGCAAACAACTTGTCAAAACAAAACGGAATCGCGTTCCATTCCAAATTTAAAAATACAAAAATCACCTGTATTTTTAAGTAAGGTTAACATAAGCCTCCACTTGGCTTAATTTTATTTGTGTGTTTTAAAAAAAAAGGAAATTACAAATGTGCGTGAGCTTTCCCATCAGAGTAAAGCTCTAGACACGATATTATTACATAATGTATATAGATTTATATTACGGTATACTCATTATCTTATTGGTAAAAAAGATTATCTTATCTCATTATCTTATCTGTGGGTACAGTAGTCGTAGGTTTTGCAAGTGTGAATTTTTGGACTTCAATTATGTGCAATTATGTGATCTCTTACTCCATCTGTAAAGACTAGAAATCTATATAGCTAGAACTCTACAGTTTACTATAGACCTTATCTTTTCACACGGAACACACAAGCTTAACGATGGCACATAATAATATTATGTCATATAATATAATTAAAGGCTAATCACATGTGATCGCATATCCATAGCACACACATCCATTTGACGACACGTTTGGTCTAGTGGCTATAGTAACCCTAGCTGTTAACCAAACGGTCGCGGGTTCGAATCCCGCTAGGGGCAAATGTTTATGTGTTAACATTTTACCTTTGTACCTGAGTTATAGATGTTTTGTATTTATAATATGTATTTATTAAAAAAAAAAGTAATCTATGTAGTATATCTACTGTCTGGTATCCATATTACAAGCATTAGTTGCTTACCATGGAACTAGATGGTGCTGTGTGGAATGTGTGATGTTAGCAACGATGTTAGTGATTGTTTCTAGAGGTTATTTTAGACAAATTATTAGTGAATTAACTTCAAGTAAGCCGTTCTGTTAACACACAATTAATGTCACAATTAATTTTAAGGAAAATTACTTATTTTAAGTAGTTTTTCTGAACAGTTAGTGAACAGATTTTTTTAATAGATTATTGAATAAGCATTTGCGTTTAGTGTTTTAAGCGACTATTTTTCTTGGGTTCATATTTAAGTTAAAAGTAAAATTTACATAACATTAAGAATGCACAAAATACTTTATTCTTTTTTTAAGAACTCTTAGGAACTCGAATGCTCTTCGCATAGTGTTTACTATAAAGTTGTAGAGAATGAGTAAATAGAAAAGGAAAAAAGGAATGCCAGTCGATACGAAACTAGTAGTTCTAGTTCTCGCGACAATGACCCGAGGACGGTTCTTGTTTGGCTAGTTTTTTGTATTTCTTTTGTTCGCCATTCGCGATTTTTATATCTGTAGTGGTTTTGACGTTCACTTAGATTACAGTTTTGGTCAACATTCTGCTGACTATACTAAATATTGTAAACATATTTATATAAATATCAATTTAAACGTTTTAGTTGTAGACAATTTTAGACACACATCAGATTATCTCCTATAATATACATAGAAATATTTCATATTACAAGTTGATACATTGACAAAGCTGAAGGTGCTGCAAGTGCGCTACCGACTGATTAGAGACATAGGATCGGGAAGGGTTAAGAAAATGGGCCTGGCATCTCTTTACCCACTCACCGAAACACAAAAGGACTGATCACAACAGTCTTTTGTTGTGTTCTGGCAGTGCCTGGTCAGGAAATGGTAATATAGCCGCCAAACGGGCTACCCAAATGACTGCGAAACGCAGTGTGCCCTGCTACTATCAGCCAGATCAAGACCATAGCGAATTTTGAAAAATATCATTTCCAAAGTTGTCCTTGTCGGGAATCGAACCTCCGAGCGGTATATAGGAATATTTTTTATACATATATGGCAATAGATGCTGCTAACAATATATGGTACTTATTATTTTGTTTAAAAGATTTGTTGGGACACAGCTGACCATAGACCTCTCCTCAACGTGTAGAAGAATTTGTGCCTATACTAAACTAATCCATTGCGGTTCTGCATTATATTTTTAAAGATTGTTATTCTTTTAGTACTTGGAGCTACATTATAAGCGGTTGGCCGACCGAGATACAAAGAGACGGTGAGAAACCCTACTTCCATCGCCAGAAGGAGCTGCACATAGATCATGGTTGTATAGTATGGGGCTACCGCATTGTAATACCGAGCACCCTTCGGCGACAAATCATCGAGGAGGTACATGGCGGGCACGTAGGGATAGTCAGGATGAAGCAGATCGCGCGCAACTACGTCTGGTGGCCACATCTCGACGCGGAGCTAGAGGAGCGCGCTCGCACGTGCGCCGCCTGCCGCGACCAGCGAGACGCGCCACCGCGGGCTCCCCCAGTGCCGTACGTCTGGCCGAACGAGCCTTGGACACGTCTTCATGCCAATTTTCTACAACACAATGGGAAATACTATTTCTTAATCTTGGACGCCCACTCGAAGTGGATCGAGGTATTCCGCATGACCACTGGCACGTCTGCCTCCTCAGTAGCTGCTAAATTAAGGGAACTGTTTGCGAGATTCGGAATACCAAAGCAAATGGTAACAGATGGCGGGCCTCCATTTACGTCGGCTGAACTAGCTCAATTTTTTAAGAAAAATGGAATAGATCACATTCTTATCGCGCCTTACCATCCATCGAGTAATGGTGCTGCGGAGAATGCAGTAAAAACTGTAAAAAAAGTTATTAAGAAAGCGGTAATTGAAGGCGAAGATATCGATCGCGCCTTAAGTAAATTCTTACTTCAATACCGCAATAGTACGCATTGTAGTACTGAACGAGAACCCGCCGTGGCCATGTTGGGGCGGCGCTTACGCTCAAGATTGGACATGCTGCGTCCGGCGAGCGCTGCCCACTGTGTTCAAAGGGCACAGAGCAAACAGGTCGACAACGCGGGAGGCAGAGCGCGCGAGGTCGCCGTCGGCGACACGGTGCTGGTTAAAAATTATTCGAAACATGGAGAGAACTGGTTGGAAGGCGTGGTGGCAGAACGTACCGGTCCAGTCACCTATCGAGTCGACACCGCCAACAACGTAACAAGCAGTAGACACATTGACCAAATAATACCTAATAACAAGGTACGGAAGTCGTGGCATAACCCAGAACGTGTTCCGGTGGAGGACAGCGAGCCATCAGCATCGTCGGCAGCAACACCAAAATCGCCAGAAACACCCCCCAGCCGTGCCTCCACAATAGCTGACACTCCGCGGTCGGGGCGCATCGACGAGGTCAACGATGCTACTTACGAGCCATCTCTGACACCGGTTAGGTTACCTAATCTGCGGCCGCGAAAGAACCGACCGATTTATAAAGAGTGACACACTAGCTAATTATACTAATTCGCTTTAAAATATATATATATACAAAAAAAAATAAAAAAAAAATAAAATAAAAATAAAGACTTTATTTCTTTAGATTATTACATTATTACATTAGAACTTATTACATTAGATTTTTCTACATTATATTTTTCTACATTATCTACATTATATTTTCCTACATTATCTACATTATATTCTAACATATATACATTCATACATCATGCTTATTAACGATACTTATTTTTAGTTTATATATAGAACATTAATTAGTTTAGAATAAATATAATACGTGGTTGTGTAGTAGAATTAATACATGGTTATTAATATAACACGAATTTCTTATTCTTTGTATGCAAGAGTTTAGGTTTTAGTTACTAATTATTATTATTATTTTTTTTTCTTAAGTTACCTTGTTTGATTTGTATAAATATAAAAATACCGTTTATAACCTGCATAATCTTCGGGGGAGGAATGTATGTAATGTATGTGGGTAGACCCTACCACATGTAGGTAATTCGATATATGTTATAGGAAATAAAGCCAGTTCTGAGCCAACCGCCATTGCGTTTTATTCGTACATCTCACATATAATGTCAGTGTCAATAATTACTGGTGTTCCCATCAGTAGCAAACCACGGAATAAAGAAGAGTATTATTTTTAGTATGTGATCTCAGACTTCTTGCATACTAATTATTCACACAAAAATACTCAACTTTTAAAGCTTTTCAAGTTTATAAAAGCACATCCCATTATGTGTTGACTGATTAAGAAGAATCTGTCGTGTATATTCGAATTTCTGGAGAGATAGTACCATAAAGTTTTAAGAATCATAGACGAAATTATTTTCCAAATATTTACAAGTGCAACATAAGTAACGATCCTAACTAATCTTACGCTAAATCTATACTAATATTTAAAGGGGAAAGATTTGTTTGTTGTTTGCATTGAATTGGCTCTGAAACTACTGGACCGATTTGAAAAATTCTATCAGCAAGTAACATAGGCTATATTTTATAAAGTTACGTGGGCGAAACCGCGTGCAACAGCTAGTAAACAATAAACGCGAAACTTAGAAAAGTTAAAGGATAGTAGACATAATCGTAACACAGTTTCTACACAAAACACGCCGAATATAATTAACGAATATAACAAAACAATATTTTTCCGGTATGGGAGCTGCACCTAAGTCAATATATTCAGACCAATTTTGATTTTGAATGACTCACGATTTATTTAAATAAGCAGACGTGAGTAACAACGCTTAATTCTTGAGTTTAAATTCAATAAAATTCACACGAAAACAATTAATAGTTATCTATATTGAAATTATATATAATATATATATTCTAAATAACATAATAATTTCAATAAGATTCAAGTTGTATTTAACAGTTGTAGATTGCATACCGTTCAATCCATTGCATACTGTGTCATTGGATAGCGGATTGCGTTATGATTGTTGTTGATCATCGGAGCGTTCACATTATAGTGTCAAGTTTTCTCCTATCTGAATTTAGTAGTTGCTTCGTAACGTGTTATTAAGATGCACTACTTGATATGTTAGCATTGTTTTATACTCACATAGAGCTTCGCTTCATTACATCGTTGTAATTCTAAGAAGGAGGACATTTTTTTTTTATTATAAAGTGAAACAGTCATGGTGACAGGCCATTTAATAGTGGGTCGCTACCAGTCGCCTATGGGGGAATGCATTTAGGATAAAGGATAAGAAATAAGATAAGATAAGATAATTTGTATTTTTTCACATTATTTTCTTTCAGATGACGTTTAGTTCATTCAAAAGTCATATAGCTGGGTTTGACTAAAGCAAATTTAGTATAATTTTTATAAGGAGAAGATTGGACTGATTTTAAAAATTCTTTCGCCTATAGAAAGTTACATTATCAGCGAGTAACGTAGGTTATATTTTATAAAAGTACGCGGACGAAGTCACGTGCAACAGATAGTTTATTATAAATTTATTATAATTTAATTAATTAAACGTAACTGCGGCAAAATTCTGATATTCAACCCGACAGCAATGTAATATTGTTTTTAATCATTAATTTAAATTAAGTTTCATAAAAAAACAGATAGGTACCTACAGAAATCAGCGCTCGGATGTTGTACTTACTATAACGAGGAGCTAAAATTCAAATAAATGAATAAAATACACAAAGAGATCCTAATTAAGTAACAGGAAGTAATTGAATCTTCAATTTACTTAGTAAATTTTTTTTCGTAGCGACAGAAACTCTTTTTAATGGCTCGATCTATTAAACGTAAAGAACTTAATTTTCTTGCCAACATTTTTCTTTCTTTTGAACCGACGAAGAGAACAATTTAAAGCGAGCGAAGCCTTCATTATGACACCTAAGTGCCGCGTTTAAAGTTAATATTTTTTTGAATAGATTTTTACCTGAATAGTTTTAAAACGAAGAGACGACACTTATAATACTGATTATCATAATGTAGTTAATATTCACATAACTGTTTTCACTGTATATTTAGTAAGTTTTTTAAAAATAATAATTAGCTGTAAGTAGGCAAGTTGACAAAACTTCCTCGTAGATAGTTAATGCTAGTGGTAATGTTCTAAAGGTAAAATTTCTAAAATAGAAATAGTACTAGTGTGTGCACAGTGAGGTTATTAATTTTTAGAATTAACAGAGCAGCTTGATATGATATATAAATATGAACAATTTAGATAACTTATTCACATTATTAGTACTGAAACACTACAACACTTTATTTAAGAATTAACATTAAATCGAGTCTAGCTATATCTCATTTGATTTGTAAGTCCCAATAGCTTCACACATTTTTAATGAAATGTTAAACATTAATAAAACGCATAAAAAAGAATTACAAGTCAACGTTGCTTACGTAATTTACTTGATATATAATCATTACGGTAATGGCCGCGAAAGTTGACTGACCCTACTCGACTCAGTCAACTCATCTCAGTCAGGTGTCACGCGTCCCACATAATGACGGCAAACAACTTGTCAAAACAAAACGGAATCGCGTTCCATTCCAAATTTAAAAATACAAAAATCACCTGTATTTTTAAGTAAGGTTAACATAAGCCTCCACTTGGCTTAATTTTATTTGTGTGTTTTAAAAAAAAAGGAAATTACAAATGTGCGTGAGCTTTCCCATCAGAGTAAAGCTCTAGACACGATATTATTACATAATGTATATAGATTTATATTACGGTATACTCATTATCTTATTGGTAAAAAAGATTATCTTATCTCATTATCTTATCTGTGGGTACAGTAGTCGTAGGTTTTGCAAGTGTGAATTTTTGGACTTCAATTATGTGCAATTATGTGATCTCTTACTCCATCTGTAAAGACTAGAAATCTATATAGCTAGAACTCTACAGTTTACTATAGACCTTATCTTTTCACACGGAACACACAAGCTTAACGATGGCACATAATAATATTATGTCATATAATATAATTAAAGGCTAATCACATGTGATCGCATATCCATAGCACACACATCCATTTGACGACACGTTTGGTCTAGTGGCTATAGTAACCCTAGCTGTTAACCAAACGGTCGCGGGTTCGAATCCCGCTAGGGGCAAATGTTTATGTGTTAACATTTTACCTTTGTACCTGAGTTATAGATGTTTTGTATTTATAATATGTATTTATTAAAAAAAAAAGTAATCTATGTAGTATATCTACTGTCTGGTATCCATATTACAAGCATTAGTTGCTTACCATGGAACTAGATGGTGCTGTGTGGAATGTGTGATGTTAGCAACGATGTTAGTGATTGTTTCTAGAGGTTATTTTAGACAAATTATTAGTGAATTAACTTCAAGTAAGCCGTTCTGTTAACACACAATTAATGTCACAATTAATTTTAAGGAAAATTACTTATTTTAAGTAGTTTTTCTGAACAGTTAGTGAACAGATTTTTTTAATAGATTATTGAATAAGCATTTGCGTTTAGTGTTTTAAGCGACTATTTTTCTTGGGTTCATATTTAAGTTAAAAGTAAAATTTACATAACATTAAGAATGCACAAAATACTTTATTCTTTTTTTAAGAACTCTTAGGAACTCGAATGCTCTTCGCATAGTGTTTACTATAAAGTTGTAGAGAATGAGTAAATAGAAAAGGAAAAAAGGAATGCCAGTCGATACGAAACTAGTAGTTCTAGTTCTCGCGACAATGACCCGAGGACGGTTCTTGTTTGGCTAGTTTTTTGTATTTCTTTTGTTCGCCATTCGCGATTTTTATATCTGTAGTGGTTTTGACGTTCACTTAGATTACAGTTTTGGTCAACATTCTGCTGACTATACTAAATATTGTAAACATATTTATATAAATATCAATTTAAACGTTTTAGTTGTAGACAATTTTAGACACACATCAGATTATCTCCTATAATATACATAGAAATATTTCATATTACAAGTTGATACATTGACAAAGCTGAAGGTGCTGCAAGTGCGCTACCGACTGATTAGAGACATAGGATCGGGAAGGGTTAAGAAAATGGGCCTGGCATCTCTTTACCCACTCACCGAAACACAAAAGGACTGATCACAACAGTCTTTTGTTGTGTTCTGGCAGTGCCTGGTCAGGAAATGGTAATATAGCCGCCAAACGGGCTACCCAAATGACTGCGAAACGCAGTGTGCCCTGCTACTATCAGCCAGATCAAGACCATAGCGAATTTTGAAAAATATCATTTCCAAAGTTGTCCTTGTCGGGAATCGAACCTCCGAGCGGTATATAGGAATATTTTTTATACATATATGGCAATAGATGCTGCTAACAATATATGGTACTTATTATTTTGTTTAAAAGATTTGTTGGGACACAGCTGACCATAGACCTCTCCTCAACGTGTAGAAGAATTTGTGCCTATACTAAACTAATCCATTGCGGTTCTGCATTATATTTTTAAAGATTGTTATTCTTTTAGTACTTGGAGGTTTCTTCACCGTTAAAGCGAGTAATCATTATTAATTTGTAACCCACATATGAAATCGAAAAAAATCTCAGACGTCTGCGGTTTCTACAGTCAAGTGACTATAATTGCTTTTTAGCTAATATTTTTTCAATGTCACATACGGTTAACCCTGGCATCACCAGTACTGTTACTTGAAAGACTTATAAACATTTCCACCTTAACCACTCAGGATTTAAATATGTACTATTTGGCCATCTTGCACTTCACACTGATTCATCGACAGCACTCTAGAGACCGTTGTTTGCAGTCGAGGTATGACCAAATCATCGAAGCGGTCACAGACTAATAACAGCCCACACCAAAGATCCACTACACCAGCAAGACTCTATCGCAACATGTGTTGCCATACAGTACAATATTGCGTTTAAAAATATTTCATGTAGTATTTTCTTACTTTCAGGTGTATTGTCAGTGTATGGGAGAACAAGATGCGTGCAGCGTTAATCGTGCTGCTGGCCGCTGCTTGTACATTCGCAGACAAAAATGAAGAAAGGTAATATTACCCTCTCTGTGTGTGATTAAATTATAACATTCGTAATAAGTACCAAAGAAGCAATATTGCTGTTATTGGAATTATTAAAAATTCAAATAAGTGAAGTTATGAAGTAGGTCTATATTCGTTATTCAAAGTCGTCATAAAACCCCTTCGTTGTTCAAGTTCCTCTCAAATATTTTAATAATTCAATATGTAAATAATATTTAACAATGGTTTTGAATAAATCAGTATACCTAATTACATAATTAATTGACTCTTTATCTATGTCATTTATAAAAATATTTAAAATAATCTTAGACATACACAAAAAAAAATCATAAAAACGCAAATTACACGATATTAGTTATACTCGTATATTGTTTTATTTTAACGGAATTTTTACTTTGGTTTATGTAGGCAGAATACATTTTAATTGAAACCATAAGTTTTAGTTTCATATTATAAAAAAACAAAGTCCTCCGCCGCGTCTGTCTGTCTGTTCGCGATAAACTCAAAAACTACTGCACCGATTTTCATGCGGTTTTCACCAATCGATAGAGGGATAATCAGGGAAGGTTTTTACGAAAAAAAAAATGCACCCCGGGCGAAGCCGGGAGCGGAACAGCTAGTCATTTATATAACGAAATATGTATATTACATATAGATCTCGCCAACAAAATATTTTAATTTTAAGCATTGGTAATTCAATAGCTATGGAGAGGCCAGCAGTGGAAATCTAACGACTAAGATGAGATGACGAATCAGTTTGATGTAATGAGGAGTGGGCTACTAGCATAAGTAAAGCCTTATCTTAGGTACTTGGTTCCCTATTCTTTCTCAGTCCCTCTCTCTTTCTCATCCAACATATTTGCACCCTTCCTGTAGCTGTTGTTAACAAAGACTATAAAATTAAACCTCTTAAGCCAGTATGCAACTAATATTACACAGGCCGTCAGCTTGTCTTCTGATAAAAATACAGACCAATAAAAAGTAAACTTAACTAATGTTATTATCTGCATTGTTAGTAAAATTATTTTTTTATATATCTATTTCAGACGCAAGAAAGTACCCTACGTCGCCGATGCTGTAGGCAACACTCTACCACCACCATCTAATGTCCCTGCAACAGTTGGCAGTCCATCAAAACTTTTAACACCAGATCGTTACGAATTCTATACTTTTGATGAATCAGGAGAACTTGTAAAGAGGTTAATGACATTAGAAGAAATTCAAGCTATAGTTGCAGTAGGCGAAGACTCCGAAGGATTAGTGACGTTTGCTAATGAAAACCAACCAACTATTGCTTTCAACTTCAGTCAACCACCTTATACGAAAGTTCACAGTGTAGTAACTAATGTACAAAATGTTTTGAAGGCTCAAATGGAAGCTCATAAAAATAAACCGCAACCTACCCCTACTTTGGACACTCCTGATGTATCTGATTCTTGGAGTTTAATATTACCTTCAATATTTGGTAATACCGGCGTCGATATTCTTCCTGATATTCCCTCAGGTACATTCACTACACCTGAAACTGAAACAATTGAAATTGATCGTCCACAAGAGTTTAATGATAATTATCTAAGTAAAGAAGGTATAAACCAAATACTTAACACTACAACAACAAAAGAGGATACGAAAAATATTGTTGCAACAGAAAAGTTGCCAGTTATAGAAAAAGTAAAAGAAAATCCTACAACTGCATCTACTACATCTACTGTTAAAGTACCCTCAACTAGTGTTACATTACCTACAACGACTACAACCACAACCACTACAACAACAAAAAAGTCAACAACTACTAGACCCGCTACTAACAAGCCAATTTTAACATCAACGAAGTCATTAATTTCAAGTACATCACGACCACGTACCACAACCGTTATTAATAAACCCGTTACAAGTACAACGACTACTGTTAAACCACAAATAAATACCACCAAAGCACCTTCATCAATTACAACAATAGTGCGAACTACACAAAAAACCTCTACAGTAGAACTAAATATAACCAATTCAAACCAATCGGTTACTTCAGTGCAGAGTAATGAAATAATTTCAAATAAAACTGGCCTGAACTCCAATTCCGTTTCAACTACAGAGGGCAAGAACCTGTTTGAAAAAGTTAGCTCTTTTGTGCCAGTATCTACTGTAGCATATGTTGCTACAGAAAGAACAGCAGCTCCTGTTACGGCAAAACCAACCCCAATATTTGTAAGTACTACTAAGAGATCAGTTTCTACAACTAGACTTCCGGTAGCGTCTTCAAAGCCTAATATTCAGTCGACGACTACTTATAGACCAGGGAATACAACTTTAGTTTACCTTTCTTCTACAAGCGATATTTTAACTACAGAAAAAGATAACGCTACTACTATTACAACTCAGTCAATATCTCCATCGACTACAGTTTCATCTACAGAATTTATGACTTCTGAAAATACACTGGTACCTAACCATCAGGATGAGAAGAAACCGACGACAAATATGGATGAACCCATCTCCCCTATGTTTGATGTTGCACAAAGTATCAGTCAAATCGCTACCGATTTAGGAAATTATAGACCCATACCTACTACTAGTGACATATTAGACTCAACAAAAGTTCATAACATGGACTTAGAAAGCAAGGAAAATTTGGATATTGATATTTCCCCTGAAACTCATAATGAAACGGTAACCAAGCCTACGGTAATATCAAGCCCGAGTGATGATAAATTTGTACAAATTTCGACACTTAATCCTCAAAATCAATTAGAAACTAAAGTAGATGACTCTAATAAGTTCATAGAACAAACTAATGAAAAGGGGTCTACAAAAGTAACACCAGACGTTAACTCTACTGCTGCTAATGCAATAAGTACTATAGATCCAGCACTGTCTGAATCTATGAATGATTTATTATCTCAAGTTGCAAATAAGGCGCCTTCAATAGTTGCTGATAAAATCCCAAGTGCAGTAGATATAAGAAGGAATGAAACAAAAATAGATTTCGTTGAGAAATTTAATGGTAATAAAACGACGTCCTTAGGCTACTCACCAGGGGTAAAAGAAGATATCCCTGATAAAAATCAGTCTAATCATAATGGAACTAAAATAGAAAAAGTAGAAATTACTTCAAAGATCGAAGGTAATAAAAATAACTCAACCGAAAGTAGCAAAATCGAAGATAAATTAGACACACAATTTGTTCAAATTTCAGTTTTAACAAACAAAAACGACTCTAAATCAAATATTACCGTTTCGAAGGTAAATTCAAAACCCGAATTAGAAAAACTTCCTACTAAAACAAATAGCCATAAAACGCAAGTTTCACAAATTGATAAGGTTGTAAATAAACATGTATCAAGTCTTGACTCAAAGATAGAGCCTGTAACAACAAAACAAAAAGAAAAAAATTCTACGACTACAACTATGCGACCCATAAAGCCCACCAAAGCATCTACAGCTTCGATGAGTACTAATAAAATTAGTTCCCCTGAAAGTAACAAACTACCTGAAAAAAATCTTAAAGATAAAATCTCCGAAACACTGCCTAAAGTAGAAGAGTTCAAGAAAAAGATTCAGAAGGTTAATATTGACGACAAAGAATTGGCAAATGAACGCAATAATTCATGGAAGTTAATTTCTACTGTTTCCCCACCAAAAGTAAATGAAATTCCAAAAGATAAATTTAAAACTGATAGTTTCTACACCCCAGAGAATAATGAAGACAAACAAATCGTTCTAGACTATTCAAAAGAAAATCAAGGGCTTGAAGTCACTACAAAAGATTTAGGTGAAGATATAGCACAATTTACAGAGTTGTGTAATGAATTGGCATTTAGATATTGGAATGTTATGGTGGAAAATATCGACAAAAAACGAAGCTTTGTTTTGTCACCATATTCCATAACATCAATGTTAGCAATGATGTTTATGGGTGCTAGAGGCGCTACTTCAGGAGAAATGAATGAAATCCTCAAATTGGATGATATGGTTACTTTTAACCCACACTTCACGTTGAAAAATATTTCGGATTCCATAAATATATCACCAGATGCCGGTGTTGTTGTATCTGCATTCGTTAGAGAACTCTACAGCGACAGAAACAAAGGACGAATACTGGATTTTTACAAAGAAAGAGCTCAACATTTTTACAATGGCCACGTTGAAGAGATAAATTTTAAACTAATCAGCGATATAATCAGAAGAAGAACAAATTTGTTAGTGAAGAGGCACAGTTGGGGCAGGATAGTTGAATATATGAAAACCAACACTATTACTATGCAACCTCCATTAGCTGCTTTTTCTACAAATATTTTCCAAGTAAGTTACATATTTTATTTTTCAAAGCTTTTTATTTTTCCTATAAAGTATGTGCACGATACTTTTAAATAGTATACATTTTACTCAATATGTAAAATATTATGGCTTATCCTATGAAGAACAGTTTTTCTAATAGACCACCCTTACAAAAGACCTTTACAAAATTAAACCAATGTGAAATAATATTTGGTGTACTTTTGTGTTTATTTGAGTTAAAAAGGGATGCCCCCTTTCAAGATCGGGAGTGCATTTACTTATATGTATTGCTTGCCCTCCTTGAGTTGCTTGTATTTAAAGAGTAAAGAGTAAACTTTTGCTCATAAATCTCACAATCTTAACGTGTCGAATCTATATATACATAATATTCGCAATGAATTACGATTAATAATTATTATGTATACAAATGAATAAAATTTATCTATATTATATCTATTCGTACCTCATTTCCTTATTGTCAACTGTCTTCAAAAACGAACTTCAATTTTGCTATTGTATCTTGAATCTATGCACATCCTGCAATCTATGAGAGAAAATATATTATTAAAACACACTCTTATAATTTGGTGTTTAATTTTCGCATCCGTATCCAAATACAGCCTGCATGGGGAATTCTTCTTTCAAATTAGAAACTTTTTAATTGATTAAGTAACTTCAGCTTATTAAGCTTTTGATGAAAAGGATTTCATCAAAATTATGCCCACTTTCAATAATTTCTCTTCCATTAACCATTTCTTATAATAATTGTTTTACACTTTACAGACTGATTGTTCGAGTTCATCTGTGGAAGGCAGAGACGGCGAAATGTACTTTGTCGTTTCCCCAAACGTTCGGCAGCGTCGGCTTGTTCCTGTACCCGCTGTCGTCTACAAGAAGGGTTTCCTAGCAGGCTACGATCCTGTACTGGACGCTACAGCCGCTGCACTTGGTAACACTAAATCCGTTGTCAGTACACTGTTTCTGATGCCGGGTCAACAAGGCAATATAGTACATGCTGAAGACTTAGAAGCCCTTGAAAAGCGACTGTTAGATTCCAATCCGACTACACCAGCTTGGAATCGCCTTCTGCGGACCTTACTTCCAAGAATGGGATTGGAATTGCAAATACCAAGATTCTCTCACATGTCGATATTTAACGTGTCGACAACATTAAGAAAAATGGGCCTTAAGGATGTATTTGATCCTGAGCTTGCTGATTTGGGAGGCTTAAATGGGCCATCGAAGGATTTGTATTTGTCGGATATGATCGAATCGACTAATTTCGTTACATGTGGTGAAGGTATCATAGGAGATCAGCATCATATTGAAGAGTACCCTGAAAGTTTAGAGCTCACAAGAAGACGTAGGACATCTAGATGGACGGGTGCTTGGGATGAACCGAGAGATTACCAACGTGCGTTCCACGATCCCCATGACGTTGGTGATGCTATGAATCTCCCTTTGCATCTTCGGCCGAGACAAGCTCGTCTTCCTTCAAGAAACGCCCAACCTGCTCGATTAAAGTTCGACAGGCCTTTCCTTTACTTCGTTAGACACAATCCTTCTGGAATGATTTTGTACGTAGGTCGTTATAACCCACGGCTGCTGCCTTGAAGGCATCAGAAGACTGTTAGTTTAGTTTAATTTTATTCCTTTAAGGAAAGTGATAAGACATAATGGAGCGTGTGTGATGAAGATTTGTCAATGAGCATTTACTTGACAGTATTACTTTGTAAGTGTTAGCAGATAGAATGCCCCTTTAGTTAAAGTAATGTGCAGCACTTCTAGCCCTAATACATGTAATTTCATCTGCGTGTGTTTGAATAATGAAAGAATGTTAAGTTGTATTTTATAGTAATAAGTAGTGTGTATGGAATGAATTACATTGTCTTATTATCACGAATTAGATACATTTTAATTGGTTTTTAGAATAAAAACACGTTTCAATTATAGTTTCGTCAAACTTATTTCTAACACCTGTAGTTTTTCTGTTAGTATTATTGAAAGTATTCGCGACATACAATTTATATTATAAAAAATTTAATCAGTTTAAATATGTTTTTTAATATGTTCTATTTTTTTTTTATTTTCTAACGTTTATTTTAGAGTTTAACGAACGAATGTTCACGTTAATGAAATCATTGCGTGAATTTTGAAACATGGCTCATACTCGTATTGCAGTATGTTTAAAAAATAAATATAATTTTATTCTAATGAAAAGGAAATAAAACATAAAACAATCGGTTATTAGTCTTGTTAAACATGAAAAAAAAAATGACGTTTTATTTAAAGTGTTCTACTTAAGCTATTTACAAACTAAATCTAATTCACAAGTTTTATTTAAATGCTACTATAAAAATAAATATTTTTACGATATTTCACAGCAGGAAATAATTTTATTTGGGGAAATATTGTCTACACTCCTCCATATGATCCTTCAGTTTTTTGCACCCATCCGTTTCTTCCCAAACGGGACACTCCTGAAACAAGAAAAGCAAATTATTATAAAGGATCGATACAAAATATCCTTTAAAATTTAATATAGAAATATAACATTTGATTGATTGAACACTCTTGAATTATTTCAAGAGTGTTCAATTAAATGCTGTTGCATTGCGTATAGATTTTTAAAAGAAATAATTAGCCCCTTATAATATTTAACTAACGAAAAGAATTCGCTCGGTATACAATATGTTGAACATGACCATCGCGTCGTGTTTATGTATAAAAATAGATTAATCAATTTGAAAAATATGGACCGATAGCAGTTATCTATGACTATAAGAAGAGAAAGCCTATGCCTATGGCGCAAGATACGTGGCAGTACCGATAGCATTCTGAAAACTAATAATATAGATATCAATCTAAAATAAATGTTTTAGATATTATATCCATTTTATTAAAAAAATATAAGATACTTACAGAGAAAAGAGTCGAAGTAATGCAGAAGACTATTTTGTTAGCTTCACAAATGTGCGGAGGTCCAGGTAAATTTTTACCCACGCATCTCTCCTTTGCTGTGGTAATGGGCGTTTGGAAAGCTGTGTTCTTCTCCGTCCATTTGTCTAGAAATTTGGCCACAGCTTCGTGATCAATTGCCTCGTCTTTTAGGAGGTCGTACTTCTTGAGCATGCAGAGTTGCTTTGAGCACTGAAATGGTTTTGTTTGATAAGTGAGTATAAGTCAAATATGCTTGATAAACGTTAATAACTATGTGTTTATTCTTTAGATTTAGCTTGCCGCAATAAAAGTCGACATTAACAATCCCCTTACAGATGATTTATTTGATGGTCCACTTGATGGTAGGTGGCTACCGTAGCCTATAACCCAAGCAACGCCACAGATGCTGCAAGTGCGTTGCCGAACATAGAAGTATTAAGAATAAGGGATAAGGAAGGGATGGGTAATGGTCTCTGGCAGCCCTTACTCACTCACCGAAACACAACAGCACATATGCTGTTATTTCACATTGGTATTTTGTAAGGGTGTGTCCAAATGACTGCGAAACGCAGTGTGCCCTGCTACTGCTTAACAATGCAATGCAATGAAATGTAAAGTTAGTATAGTAATTTCTTATATAATGCAGATTTAGTATTGTATAAGAGAATAACTAAAATACTACTCATTTCCTATACATTTTTAGTTCATTAGAATTCATTTTCTATTTGCTGTTCATTGCTCTTCATCATTTTTCTATTGCCTGACAAAGGGCAACGCTAATGGACCGATTAGTTCAAGAGAGCGCCTGACAGTGGATGAATGCGGATGGTAGTATTTTTTATTACATGTTAAGGTCGTTAGACCATGCTGACAGACTGACACTTGATCGTGGATGGCTACCGTTGCCTATAACACAAGCAAATATAAGCCACAGTGCTAAATTATGACAAATTATAATTACAAATGGAACAATCATGGCGGTACTCAATTGAAAATGTCTCAATAATTGAGCTCACAAGAATCCATTGTTAACAGAAGATTGACACGCCATACTGTAGCTACTCAAGTCAATTTGAACACATAATATAATATCTTTTGAAAAGATTTCACAGTACAACTTACCCCAGGAGGACCAGGTCTTGGTGGGGGCGTAGTATCATTTAGCTTCTGGAAACCGCATTCAGCGAAGTCTTCGTCAGTGAAAAATGGCGGTATCTTGCAACATTCATTAGGTTTCTCCTGTAACATTTAAATAGCAATTTAAAGCCAATATTTGAAACGCGAAGACTTCATTCGCGACCCTCCGAAACAATACTTTTTTTCTGGATGAAAAAACTTTTCTATTCTATTTTCTTTTCTGTACCCCTGATAATGTGTGTGCAAAATTTCTTGAAGCGCTGTAAGGCGTGAAAGCGTAACTAACAAACAAACTTACGTACGCATTTATGATATTAGTTTGTGTTATTTCTGTTAATTGGTTGTCAACAATTATTAATATATTAAATTAATTTTTATATATTTAACGAAATAAAGAGTACCTAAAAACTTTTGCATATTCTACTCACGCATTTATAGTCTTCATACTTTCGATTGGTCTGTAATTTGTATATTAAACAATCAACTGCAATGTTAAAAAGAATTAAAAAAAATTTTTTTTATCCTGTATTAAAAATTTTCAGGCAACCTATTTTCGATTTACATATTATAATATAATACTTAATATATTAAATGTGATATAAAATACTTTTCATTCATTAAACAGATGGGTGAAGGTCGTAATTCTATTCGGATCTTAGACTATTAAAGTTATTATATTTCAAAAAAAAAAAAAAAAAAACTTACAACTCCAGGAGGCGGTCCCCTGCACTGTGGAGGCAAATTAGGTATCAAAGGCGGAGGTCCTTGAGATATGACCACCTGAAAAATCCAATATTAGTTGATGGCTAACATTTTAAAGCTGTATATTTGTAATAATTTACAAAGAAATTAACATCAAAAAGGATACTACACCTCAAATTGTCAACACAATCTACACACATAAGCATAAATTATATAATAATCTTTTTAGAACAAATAATTATAAATTTAATTCTTATTTAAATTAATTCAATATTGTAGATGGTAACAGTAAAAAAAGAGAGTTTATTATTTTTCACATATATATATGCATAACTGCATAATTATGATTGTAACATGATTGTAACGAACAAATGCAATGTTTACATGACCATTAAATTACAATGCATAATTTTATTGTATATGTCGTTCACCAATTATAATTCCAATTAAAGTTATCCAGTAAACTTTAGAGGGGAATATTTAAAAAAATATCCCTTACACAATTCGCGTAACATTATTACGTTTCAAAAGTAAAAATGTTGACTAAGAAATCAATAACGTTATAAAATTTAATTTTTTTAATCACAAATCATACGCTCACCTGAAAGACTGCAGCTAACACAGAAGCGTAGATAAGCATTGTTTACGTATGAAGTTTTCTAGCAAAGTGATGGTGTGACGAAAATTATAATGGTTTTATAGGCAGCTGTTGCCGGCAGCAGCTATTGTCGGACACGGGAAACAATCAAGGTGTCGCCTGACATAGAATAGTATGACACGTTTGTAGACAGGACAGGTCGTATTAGATCATTTATGCTAAATATACCTACTTATGTACACGTCTTTTTATTATAATAGCGACGCACTTAGCAGATGCTTATGTATAAAATAAACCCATGTTCCAAATTTACAGCTTTCTGGACTTAGTAATTTTGGCTGTGTGGTAACAGTCAGTCAGGAGAACTTAAAGTTTCTCGTGTATCTTTTTATTATTCTATTTTGTAAGACATATTTTATAGTATCTTTATTTAGTACAAAAAACATGTCTACACGATTCTAATTACACACATTGATTATTGAAAACAAATGTAAATTTTAAAATAGTATCAAAATGTTAGTTCCTTTGACACAGCATGCAATAAATCTTTTACATGAATTTTGAATCTTTTGAATGAAATTTGAAAGGTTGATTAAAATTCAAAGTGGGTTTAAAATAATTTTAAACTAAACTTGTAAATGTGACCGTAATAATTTCATGACTAACACTAAAAAGTATAAGACGCATACTTTCAACCTTCTTAAATAAGCTCTTATTTAAGAAGCCTAGGAGTATGCGTCTTATATTCGTACTTACTCAATAATTTCGAATGTAGCGTGCTTCTAGGAGGCTTAATCCTATTAGGCTTGAATATAAAAAAAAAACTACATAATCTATGACAAAGACTGAGAGGAAATTCGTGTAGAGCCGCTTACAATTTTTTGGGACTTGACGGAAAACCTTCTTTAGCATTGTTGTTTGTTGATAATTAATTCAATGAAATTCCAAATTTCTTTTCTTTTGGTTTTATTGACTCTGTGGGATTTTTCTTGTTTATATATTTGACTATACTTATATGGGATCTTTATTGCAAAGTTCATTAATATTTACATATTTTTTTCCATATCAAATGGGCATTTATTTTTTAAAATTACATACTAGAGTTTATTGTCTAATATTTACAATGTAATTCCATATTTTTATATTCGTGTTTATTATTCAAACTACTTGTTACACTGTTGTATTCGTTAATGACTGTTTCCTGTTTTTTTTTATAATTTCTGAGTTTAGGAACACAAACTAGAAACATAATATTTTACAAGTATATAAGTATTAACTATATACTCTTTTATATTGATAAAATTTTTCGTGTATAAAAATTATATAGGTCTTAATGTGTCCCGTTACGTTCTTAACTTACATTTATATCCTAAATAATTATATGTTCTTTAAATGATTCTTATTTAAATGATTCAAAATATTACAAATCCACTCTAATATGTTTCTACGCAATTAAAAATGTAAGATCGACTGTCAATTTAAAAATATAAGATGAAAAAGCATGCCAATGGTCAGTTTGTGTCATTGGCAATCTTTAAAATAGTAAACAAAACACACGGAAGGAGTAAAAGAATAGGTATCAATAAAAGTACCTATTTTGATTGCATTTTTATTACTATAAAGTCCTTGGACGTTTTTATGCAATGCAATTGTAGAATGGTCGTTAGAAGCGAGTCCTCGTTAAAACTTCATTATCTCCTCTCTCTTAAAACGTGATTCTTTCCTTAGATGGTTTGCTTAGATAAATTTTGTCTTCTTTAACACATGAAAACCAAAGGCGAGTTAACTAAGGTATGGCGAGTTTTGGAGTTTTTTTTTTGGGGAGATATTGTGGGGATTTACTTTAAACCTATTAAAATTTATTCACACGTACCATTAATTGTATTACTATTGTAATGTAATAATAAACTTAATATTTATATAAAATAAAAAATAAATAAAAAAGCCTTGTATTCCTTGCATTATTTTGTACAATTTTAACTTATTTCTAATACGTTAGTGTTAGCGGTTAGTGTCCTTATAATAATTTAATTTATTTTATTTGTTTGTAGATATAATTCTCGTGTCACAGTGTTTGTAACCAAACTCCTCCGAAACGTCATGACCGATTTTTATGAAATATTTTGTGTATATTCGGTAGGTCTGAGAATAGGTCGTAAACTATTTTTATACTCTTAAGTGATGTGTGGCCCACCCCAAAAAAAATCATTTTTATTTTTTGGCAAAACAAAGTTTGCCGCGTCAGCTAGTATAATTATAATATAATTTAAATAAACCTAAATCTATATTGACTTTTACATAATTTATAAAAAAAGATTGACAAAAAACCATTATAATTAAATATAAATTCTCCTTTTCCTTTCGTTGAAATATGCAAGCCTTTATGTTATTTAATAATTTTCATTTTATCAACGCGGGCGAAGTCGCGGACACTAGCCAGTAATAGTATAAGCCATTGTCCCCAAAAAGCAAAGATGTTAACAAATCCAGTTTGTCTATGTTTTCCAACAATAATTAGACACGCCAGCGACAACAAAATCCGGTCTAAAATTTGACAATAGAATACCGGATTTCGTGTATTATGAAAACGATTCCTGCAGAAACTCAAAGTAATTATGTAGTTTTGTTTATTTTAGTTATTTGCAATACATGGGTTTTAACTATCAGTAACAAGGTTTATTATATGTAATTAATATAGGCTATATTATGTATAAACCTTGTGTTGCCTTACATCAAATGAGGTAGTTCTGATTTTTTTTATATGTTGGTACTGACGAAATGGTAATGACAAATCCAAATTTTCAGCCTCGAAAGCCTTTCGGATCATTGTTAAATTCATTAAAATTTAGGTATTTTTTCGGTTTTTGTCGATTTTTACTACCAAGGACCTGTGCTACGGCAAAAGTCACTATGCACACTATTTAATTAGATTAAATTTGCAATTGAATGAGGATAATTTAGTCTTAGTAGGCGAAATACTTTTAAAGATATTCAAATTGCAAATTTATCTAATTAAAAACAGTTTTCAAAATATTTTTAGAAAATACTAGGTTTAAAGTAGTCCCAAAATTTTAAAAAGTTCATTGGGCACTTTACATTATAATATACTAGCGACCCGCTTCCGGCTTCGCCCTGAGTTATATAAAAATATTTTCCCGCTTGTCCCTCTTTCCAAATGTGAATCTTCTACTTATTCTCCACTTTTTTAAGCGTAAACAAACCAATTTAACATTTTTTATATAGTATAAAATATTGTATAACAGCCTATGTTTCGGTTGCTATGATTTTAAGTTAAATACCTTTCAATGCTTTCCATTGTTACCAGCCCTTCCCTTTAAATTTGAGCAGCAGACCGGTGTTGATTAACATAAATTAAATATTAAAAAGATATTGATTTTCTCTTACAAGTAGTCTATCCAATTGCTTTGCTTCCAAGTTGTGTTGTCATTTAATATTACTTCATATTTTATTATGAGTCACAAATGTATAAAGAATATTAAGAAGTTCATGTGTCCTTAAAGAATCCTTATGAGTCCAACAACTGTCAATTAAACAACTGGGACGGCTTGTGTAAATTATTAATTATTATATTATTATTATTCTAACAAAGGAGAGCATCAATCGTAACATATTGTAAAATAAAAAAATATTGAATGCAATAGCAGAATAGGATGAATTGCTTTTTTTTAAATCAAATGAATGGTTGTCCTCCTTAAACTTATAATTTAAAAAAAAAAAAAAAAAAAATCGCGAACAAATCTGTGAATTCGAATTTTTTAGTTGGTAACTTAAATGGGGAAACATGTGCAGTAATATACATCGATGAGTAATATGGGCTAACTAAGTCGTCAACTTGAGAGGAGTAAAGGAATTACAAAATATAAAAACTACCTTTTCCCGGCTGCTTCGTCCACGCCTCTTTTTCTTAAACATCTTAAAATAAAAACTTTAACACCTGACAATAATATATCAGTAATATCAAATAATAAATTATTATTTATTCAATTTTTATTGCTCATACTCGTACATTTACATCAGGCTTTGAATTTTTATTTTTATTATTATTTTTGAAATGGTACCTACCAATTGTTTTTTTCCATATACCTACTTGGCAACGTGTAAGCAAAATTTCACGACGATCGGTGACAAACAAATTAACTCACTTTCATATTTATAATAATACTTAGTTAGTAAGAAGTGGATACTAAACTCGTTCTTCTGTATTTTTCGAATTAATTTGTTTTGTAATTAGTACTTAATTAATAATGAAATATAGGCATATAATGAGCCGTGGCGATTCGGTGTATCGGATGTCCTCAGACAGGGCTATCATCACGGTACAATGAATCAGTGTCAAGTAGAGACCTTGAAGAATTGCGGCCGTCATATAATTATGTAAGTGCGATGAACGAACGGATAATATCCCCTCACTTATTGTCATGTGTTAGGAGTGAAGTCCCGTTACATACATTTAGTTATTTATACTCATTATTGTACCTACATAGACGTTTGTACTGGATCACTAATTGACATTTTTGTTGAACTTGTGTCTTATTGAATGAATTCCTATACTATAACTATACTGTGGTGTGTGGAACTTTGCTAACTATAGAATATAGTATGTAAAGTTTCACAGGCAGGCTGACAGTTCACTTGGTGGTAGGTCTTTCATCGAAAATTCAGACGTACCAGTTAGTTACCATTCTCATCTTGTCGAAATCTATCTTTTTCGGACCAAGCGCTTTAAAACATCCTTTATAATGCGCACTACCAAGATTTGGAACTCCCTGCCGGCGTCTGTATTTCCGAGCTCATATAACCAAAATCTTTTCAAAGTTCGAGTGAATAGGCATCTTCTGGGTAAGCTCGCTCCATCATAGGCCCCGTCTTCGCTACACGGCTAAATAATGTAAAGGGGTGGTTACTGCCGCCAGACGGGCTGCCCAACTTATCAATCTGAAACTGCCACCACTAGTTTGTAATATTATTATATTAGATGTTATATATTAATACATTTAATCTATAAGTATGTTCCAGAAAAAAAAAGATTCACACATAATCAATGAAACACTTTTTAGTTTAGCTTATATATTAATTTACTAATTATACAAGTAATATTTTAGTCCAACTAACACATGAATGCCAATTTAAACATTTGAAGTAAAATTATGGTGTAAAGTTTCCTGCAATATTTTTTCTCGGAAATCCTGTGTGATATATACATATAACATATTATTATTGTTATTTTAATGAAGTAACATTTTAGTTTGATTGTCTTCAATTCAAAATGTTGATGTACAGAAATTAACATATCCAGAATTCTCGGGGACATTTCTGAAAAAAAAAAAAGTAAGAAACAAATATTAAAACTATTAGAATACGATTATAATCAAATAAATTAAGACAGATTGTCTCACAATAATCTGTCTCTTTCAAATTAGGGAGTCAGGAGTTAAAAATGAACGTAAATGGATTCTGCTATTCGTAGTTTTATGACAGGGAAAAGCGATTTTCAAGGGGCGGTTTTTCTTGAGTATTCATATGAGTAATTCTGGTTATTTTAATTAGGCATGGCAATATTTTTAAGCTTATGCATCTGGAAAAATCTGTTCATGTACTTATGATTCTTTTGATACTGTCAACCCTTCTTCACCTAGTTGTTACGCGTGTCAGGTATTTTAGTAACTTTTCTCACCAATACGCCTTATGGCCGTTATGTTTGTGATAGGATGTGATATAATTCAGTTACCTTTATCATAGCGATTCCAGTGCATGCGAAAACATCATATGCCTTACAAGGAACGTCCAAATATTGTCGTAAATCTCTGTCTACGCAATCACTGATAGCTTTTTCGGCTGCTTCCGACCAGCCCTTGTGATTCCCGGCCCACTTCCGTAAATGATCTTTGTACGCTTGCCGGTTCAATGTTTCTTTGTCATTTAAAAATCCCGATTTTTCGAAAATACACTGGACATCATTACACTGAAACATAAATATTTATGGATTCATTGTCACCCTTTCTAATAATTGTAGCTTTCTTAGACTTTGGCTCGATAAATCGTTAAATAAACCAATGTTATTCTTGTTAAACAAATCATTGAATACTTACCGGTCCTTGGAGTTTAGTGACGGAACATTCCGCCAACGGAGTGGCATCTCCTAATTCCGGTATATTACAACATGCTGATAATGGTTTCTGAAAAGCGAAACATTTTAATTGTATCATCTATTTTTGCATAGTATATACACATAAGTAAAAGTAACTTTATCTATCTGTCTGTCTGTTACCTTTTCACGCCCTAACTACTCAACCAATCATCAGGAAATCTTGCATACACGTTGTCCGGGATACGGAAAAGGACATATTTAAGTACGTAAATAATATATGAAACAAATATTAAAATAATACCAATGTTGCTCCTTTGCGTCGCTCTTGGGTCGATACATCACCCATCGAATTGGTCTAAAACAGAATAAAGAAATTAACAAAAAGAAAAAATATTAACAATTAACAAAAACAAAAAATATAGAGACATCACAAGACGAACCGATTTTATTCTTGAGATATAGGTAAACACGATTTTCTTTTACATTATAGATACTTTCATTATATACCTATATTCAATAAAAAATAATTCTATCAATTCTATTCAGAATTAACGAACATTTTCAACATTAAGAAATGATAAGTTAAAGAAAAGTGTTCCACGAGTCTCGGACGACAATTTCTTTATATGTATCCCGACTAGACAGTTAATGTACCGACAGCTAAGTATTCCTAGTATAATTGAAAAAAAAAAAAACTTACATTAATTTGTAATCTTAATCGTCGATAATGTTATGGATATTTATATAACGCGAGTTCTATATAAACAAAAAATAACTGGCACTTCGTGAGTAATATTTTATTTGACAAAGAAAGGGTTTTAAAAAACTTACCAAAACAAATGAAAGACATAATAATAACTGAAACAACATTTTGCACTGCCACAAGTATAATTACAAACAGTGGGACTGTAATAAGAAAATAAGGCGAACAGAAAAATAACCACAATCATAACAAAAGCTTACACTTAACTCAATTAATGTTCTTATGTGTGTCTGTCTGTTCTGATTAACTATTTTCTGTTCTAGTAGAAATGTCCACTGTTGCTTTTATAAAATTTTAATAAAGTATATGACAAGAACATACAGGTTATAATAACCATGTCAAGGTTACCATCAGTATACCAAATTTCACATCAATCGAACATGTGGAACTTATAACACCCCGTTTTGGCATCGGACGTCGGGGTTTAAAAAAAGTATTTTTTATATTACCATTCACAATCATATTTGCTACACGCAAGTATTTTATTAGTATAACTTGTAAGTAAACCTTCAGGCAAATACTAGTGAGTCTTATTATGCTATCTCAGGTCAGAGAGTAAATTGAGCTCCATAATTATCTAGAAGCATTAACTGTTTATTTTATTTATATTAACGAGAATTTTAACCTTTTCTCGTTATTTCTCCAATACTAATCAATTAATTCTCACAAAGAGTTGATAATACGTACTTGTTTATATTTTTGTTGTTGTCTATATTAAGGTCGTCAGATAGGCTTACGGTCCACTTGATGGTAGGTATGTGGTTACCGTCGCCTAGGTGTGTAATACAAGCAACGCCACAATGAGCTGCAAGTGCGCTGCCGACAATGGGATAGGGAAATAGGCTCTTACGTCCCTTACCGAAACAAAAACAACACACATACTGTTATTTCATTGTAATCCATAAGGAGGTAGTTACTGCCGCCCAAATTGCGAAAGTTAACCTGTCACTAGGTACTAAAAAAATACTAAATAGTCTAAATAACTGCAGTTTTTGTAAATTTTAAATGTGTCAATAAAATTTCCTAATATTGAGTTAGACTAAGGACTAATCTAATATAGGAATTAGATTAAGGTGGAACACCAAAATCCTGTGTTCATAGTGAAATAAATACAATAGGTGAATCGTGAGTCATGACCTAAACCTAGAATAAACATGTTACTTACAGGTTGGATTATGAAGCGCCTCTGGCGGAGCTTGGTGACATTATCTGATTGCAATATTATCTAAAAGTTCGTATCTTAAGTTCTAGATGGCGCTGATATAATTAAAATATTCATAAGGAACAGAAACGCTGTAATATAATAGATGTATCATATTCAAAATCAGTGTTTGTATTTTTACTTAAAATAAACACGGTTACGTATATTCGTATAATAAACACGAATAATCTAATCGTACTTGTAAAAAAACTATTTTGTCCCTATTATAAAAATTTCGCATCTATATACCTAGATGACGCTGATTTGTATTGTTGAATTTACTTAACTATAGTTAATGTTATGATATGATATGTTTTTATTTTTAAAAGATTTCATTAATATGTTTAAAAATAACTAGATTAAATATGCTGATGGTTATTAACATAAAATGTTTTTTTTTTCTATCCTAATACATTATTAGTGTGTATTACATTATTTTTGTGTTTTATGATATCATCTTCGTCTTTCTATAATTAACAAAATAATAAATCGTCCTCATTTCTTGAACCTATTTCCTTCAAAGTACCAAAACTCACGACAAGGTCAATGGACACTTTTCACATTCTCTGCTTTCGAACAAATCATGCTAGAAAATCCTTCCTACGTCGTTCCAAGTATACGAGTAAGATGGTACTTAAGTGATATTGACATATTTTCCAATAATTTATGGTATTACAAAAAGAAAGTTGGCGATTTACTTTGTAAAAAAATTTTTTTTTTAATGCATTTAAGGGTGGCAAGCAGGCTGACGGTCCACTTGATGGTAGGTGGCTACCGTTGCCTAAGGATACAAGCAACATATAATGCTCTGCCGACCCTGAAGAAATTTGTAACTGCAGTTTTTATTACCATTAGGTAAGTATTCTTTTTTTTTCTTATCTTCTGTGTTTATTTTTTTAACGGTATAGGTATATGATAATATTATAGATTAATTACAATATGGTTCTTTAGGCCTAACTTAGAGATAAGAATATATGGCTGTATGAAACTTTATTAAATAAATAAAGGACATAAATTTCATTCTTCATAAAACTTCACATTGCTCATAGTAGTTTGACTACTACACACACATGTTGTACTGTGACCAGTGTTTCGTACACAAATGAGTCGCCTAATCAAGTGATTCTATCGTCTACATGAGTTTTATGCTCGAGACGAAGTGTAAATGATAGAAGTGATCACTTCATATTATAGACTATATACTGTTTATGTGCCGTAAACCAGGGCGTAAACTGAATCGTTGCAAATGAGAATGACGTGTTTGAATGAAATTGTAAGGGGCGTTTCGTCATCGTTACGTTTAGCCATACTGAAAATTATTATTACAGGTGTAATTCGACATCACAATATCAAAAGCAATCAAAAGCAATTAATATCCTGTAACTGACATTTTTTTGTATGGTTCTTTTTTCGACTTCAATACAATAATTTAGTTTCTTTTTCCCATGCAAAGGTCTTCAGACAGGCTGAAAGTCTACTTGATGGTAGGCGCCACAGGTACTACAATCGCGCTACTGACTGTCTTAAGATTAAGATCTTAAAATTGAGAAATTAGGAAGGATAAGGAAAATGAATAGCCCATACTCACTGGGTTTGGGCTCGGCGAGTGAGTAAGGCATTCTACTAGTAGGCTCACTAAATTTTATTTATTAAATAAAATATAGTCATTAAATTCATTAATAAAATTTAATATATTAGTATATTTTAATAATTGTTTTAATACAACTATGTAAGACTTGCAAAAATGTATTATTAGAATTTCATTCTCAGTGAACAATACTCAGTTCGTAAATACGTAAATTTTACGTATCGCAACGTGAGCAGTACTCTGGGGGGTTTTGTAACCAAGTTTATAGCTTATAAAAACGTCTATTGCCACGCACATTGTCGCCGATGACATCGTCTCGTGTTTTATTGCTGTTTATAACACTCGTTCGGTTTTATACCTTGGTAATCGTGATAATAACAATTCATTAACTTTCCAAAGAACTTTAATTTTTCCCAAAAGAGATCCTGGATCTCTAGAGTCCTAGTGCAAACGCTTAGAATTTTCACGTTAAGGCTAACTCCCACTTTAATATCTTTAACATGACATTTGATTTAATCCATTTCACGCATGTTATATATACAAAAAAAAAAAATTTGTGGGAAGATGTTTAGTAGTAGTTTCATATAGCTTCAGTTTCATATAGCAAACCAAACGTTAACGCTAACCTAACCCATACTATGTAAAATATAGTATAAGTCGAGTTACGTTATATCGAGTCAAAACATATCTACTTATGATAAATTTTGATTTAAAAAAAATCATTTTTCACCCTAAATTGATTGGTCGGATTCGCTCGCTAGAAATAAGAGCTAAAACTCTGTGTTGTTTAAATTTTCAACTTTTACTTCTGTTTCTCATGATTTGGTTCTCATGATTTGGGCGCCATGCATCTTGCATCTCGCAACCAATAAAATAAATGTTGGATTTATGGATTGGATACTTGAATTTATGTTGTACTTAACCCATCAAATAGATAAAGTGCACTTAAGCTAGGACGCCGTATTTTATTAATTTACATTGTAGTTAGTACGCACAAACTTAACTGGATTAAATTTGTTATATTTGAAATTAAACTAATTTAATAATTGTAGTCACACTTTTTCAATAAACCGGTACAATAATATTGCCAACTTGATGAAAGTTATTAACAAAGTAACGCCATAGATAATGATTAAAAAACCGAAATATAATAAAACAAGATACTTCAAGGTTGTCTTCTGTGAGGTGGTAATTACTTCCGTGAGATGGACTGCCCATTTTACGACAACTATTTACTATAAAATGAATAATATCACAAGAATAATATTATGTTTAAAAATTAATATTTGTATCCACTAAGCTCCTATATAATCCCTACTTAACATTATAAATGTAAAAATAACTGTCTGCTACTACTCAACCAATCATCGTTCACGCATATTTTGCAAACACATTGTCAAGATAACAGAAAAGGACATAGGGGGGTACTAAAAGGTAAAAATCTATAATAGAAAAAAATAACTTTTCCCGAGGGAACATCTAAAAATAAAAATCCGACGCCTGACAAAACTATAACAGCAATAAAGATTGAAAAAAAAAAAGGTCATATATTTTGTTAGGCGTTATATTTTTTAAAAGAGGCGCGGACGACGTCGTGTGTACCAGCTAGTAATAATGTAAAACCAAAATATTTATAATCAATATTGAACGCTGACGTGCACTCATTGACGCACAGACTATATCTCACGTGTTAGACGTAATACTCGTAAGTGTTGCATGCAAAAAGTTACTGAAAAGCCATCGAACTTAGAGACACTGGCGTGTTGCCAGTGCGTTGTCTAGGAACTTATTTTGCTTCCCTTCCATTGATACGTGGGCGTCTCCTTAATCCTATACACAGCCCCAATTATCGTTTTCCTATGTTTGCACACCGTCACTTGCGGCCGGCCGACGCCGGTTGACCGTAAAAGAATCTTAGACACAAAGTACACTGGAATTCAAATATCGCTCTCGCGTATTAACTCCCGCGATAACTTTAGGACCGTAAATGTTCAAATACAAACTAATAATTGGAAGCTGAAATTTATTCTATCTAACTTTTAGCCTTCTTTATTTAAAATTAAACAAGCTATAATTGAAAATTATAAGCATAACCCTCGAAAATTCATTGAGACCATTCTAATAAGCCCTAACATGTCCCGCAGACTGCTTGAGGCTGCAGCATCAGGTCAAGGTTACCATGTCATGGAAATACCACCATAGTAACAGTACATCAAATTTCAAATAAATCAAAGCTCCTTTTAGCTTGAAATTACTTTATAACACATTTTTTTCTAACAATACAAACACACAAATTCAAAACACATAAGACATTTATAAAAAAAGGACAAAAACTTAATATGTGTATGAAAAATAAATATCATTTCGTTAACTAAATTTATTAGGTAATTGAGACCGAAAATAGCAAGAAAGTTACCAGAAGCGTTGTATGTAAGTTATGTTGTTTGATAAGAGGAAACCTGCTTTTGAAGACAGACTTGGGGACGCTTTGTCTAAACTCGAAGTTCAATCAATTGTCCCACTCGTTAGCGTTTCAACCATTGACGTTATTGCGACCGAGCTACGTGACAACGATACTAATTTATAATTATTACAGATGTGGTTAGCACTTTTTACTCTTACTTTATACTGATGTTAGCAACTTTAAAATATGTACCTTAATTGTTGCAGAAATAAACAGCCCTTATAAACTCATGAACAAGTAAATTAGCTCTCGAAAAGGGCTTCGTTTGTGCCTCCTTTTTTTCAGACGTTAAAACATTTATTATAACTCATATGAATATTTTGTCAGGAGTAGAATTTTTAATTTTAATTTTAGATTAGTTGAAATTTTAATTTTAATTTTAGATTATACCTCGATAATAGTAGGTACTTTTTTCTGAATGAAAGGTGCCCCCTATGTCCCTTTCTGTACACCTGACAATGTGTTTGTACAAAATTTCATCGTGATCGATGGAGTACTTTCGGAGATTTGCGGTTTTGAAAAAATGTACATAAAATTTTGACGAGCCCATTGGTTGAGTGCTTGGTGCTTGGTGCTTGCGTTAACGTTCTATTCCAGGGGTCCCGAGTTTGGTTCCCAGTAGAGCAAACTTCGAAAATTAACTTTTCTAAATTGGATCTACTCTCAATCTTGGAAAGTAGTAGCACAAACACACTGCGCTTCGCAGTCATTTGGGCAGCCCGTGTGGCGGCAGTAACCATCCCCACACAGGAGACGACCATGAAATAATAGTGTGTGTGCGGTTGTGTTTCGGTGAGTGAATAGGGGATGTCAAAGCCCCTTTACAGCCCCTTATCCATAATCTTACTATAGTATGCAGCGCTCTTGCAGCTTGCAGCACCTGTGGCGTTGCTTGTATTTTAGGCGACGGTAACCAAGTGGGCAGCCAGCCTGTCTATATTATGTCGCCAGTATCACTTTTAACTATAAAATTAGCCAAAACAAACTTAGTGTACGCGTGCAAATAGTTTCATGTGCAAGTGACAGCATTTGCACACCCATGCATGACGTGTGGACTAGATGTCTTTTTGAATTTAGACCGATATTTCGAGAAGCCTATACCTACGTAGTCACTATCTGTGTCAGTGTCGGCGACAGTTTCAACTTTGGAAACCCCATTGTTAATCACGTGCGTTTGTTTTCTGTATACCTAAAACGCTGTATGCCTAAATATCTATTATAATTCTCAGGTGAATGACAGAATTAATTGTAATCGTATTTTATTTTAATTATTATAATTTTTAAATTTACAGTATGTTTGTAATTAGTATATTAAATATGTATTTTTATGCCTTTTAAGCCTACCTTAATTGGCACATATTCATGGTCCATAATTTGTTAATGATATGTTAGGCAATTTGAGTTAATGTGCTTTAGGCGAGTCTCTAAAAAATATTTAAAAATAAGTTACTATAAGAATAATACTAAGTGACTATATTAGGTAAGAAGTATTACTAAGAACAATTATCTTAATTTTTGATGACCTATTAATAAAATTGTCTATTTAGTAAAGCAATTAAATGGGATTTTATTACTACTATTTATGTGCTATGAATAAATCCTTTTCTTATCGTTATTTAATCTGTGGTTTAGGCTTCACGGGAATTAGCCCTAATGCGAAAACCCCCCCTTTCCACTTGCCGCTTCATCCCCCCACATCGTGAAATTTGTCCCCGTTAACGGTTTTTTAAGTATTTTGCGAAAACTTTAATAGATACAAAAAGAGTGTCAAAGGCAAAAATTATCCTCATTAAATTCTTAACAAAATATGTTCTATATACACTATTTCCATTAGCTTGACGGTTTTCAAGCTACAGCCAGTTTTCAAACTAAATTTCAAAGTTTAAAAACTAGCTATAACTTGAAAACGGCCAAGCTAATAAAAATAATGTATAAAACATATTTTGTTATGAATTTGATGAGGATAATTTTTGCCCTTGACACTTTTTTGTACCTTTGAAACTTATTAAACTGAAGTTGGTTCAAAAACTTGCTATAGCTTGAAAACCGTCAAGCTCATCAAAATAATGTATATTTTGATTAGAATTTAATGTGTTTTTAAGTTATAGCTTGACATTGACGGTTTTCAAGCTAATCCAAATAATATATAGATCATATTTTGTTTAGAATTTAATGAAGATAATTTTTGCTTTTGACACTTTTTTTGTATCTATTAAAGTTTTCGCAAAATAGCAAAAATAAAAAACCGTTAATGGGGACAAATTTCACGAAGTGGGGGGATGAAGCGGCTAGTGGAAAGGGGGGGAGAGTTGTGGGTTTTGTTCAGCAGACCCAAAGGTATAACCAACATAAGTTTCAAAACTTTATTAATTTGTTTGCTTCCCCCATACACAGAATTGCTTACACAGAATGACTGTATTATACAGTATAATAATATATATATACTCGTATTTAGATATATAGTTATATTAAAACTTAATCAGTTTGCGATTAAATATTTGTACAGGTATTAATAAATTGCGTTTTAGGTAATAAAAGAATCGTATGGTGTCTGTGACGTCATTCTTAAGAAAACTCTTAACTAATATTTGATTTGACAGCAAACATTGTCGCAGTGGCACCGTTGCGACGATCACGTAGGAAACAAAAATACGAGGTGGGGGTAAGCAACTCGTTTCTATTTTAATTTAAAAATGTATTTTTAATTTAATAACAGATTTTTTTTAAAGTCGTTTTGTGGGACACCAACGAGACACCAACAATGCAATCAGATAGCTTAGCTTAAGAACATGAAATATATTATATTTTATGTAGTCAACATTAATTTAGTTTTTGGAACTTGTTTGCGAAATCTACACCTATTCACCTGTTAATATTCACCTGTTAAACAACCTATATAATTATCTTTCACCAACTACAAGTAAAGTGTTGATTAGTTACTTTTAAACATTTTTGTACATGAACTTATTTTTTCGCTGGTGTATCTGTATAAATAAATAAATGAATAAATGTAGTTGGCAGTCATCAAGAATAATATTGTTTTTTTCTATCTGTTCAATGTTTCATTGCCTCATTAGTTATCTCATTTAAGTAGTATAATTATAATAAGTATTATAACAATATAATGATAATAATAGATTAATATATATCATGTAAGTAAGCTTTCATGAGAATAAAGAAATATAAGCCTAATTGCACTGATATGTCATTTAAATCAGATTTTTTTTAATTTAAAAAAAGTTACTTAGTCCACCGGAAGACTTTCTAAGAGTTCCGATGTTCAATCTATCTACAATGATTAAGTGTAATGTGCAGGACATAAGATTTTGTGTGTTTTAGCTAGGTTTTTGTTATATCCTAGGTCCTACTTAAAAATAATTTGATTTTAGCCTTAAATAGTGGTAGGGCACACTACTTTGGCATGCGTTTCGTAGTTATTTGGTCAGCCTGTCTGGCGGCAGTGACCATCCTCTTACCGAAATAACAGTATGTGTGCTGTTGTGTTTCGGTGAGTGAGTAAGGGATGCCAGAGCCCATTTCTTTATACCAAGCCCTTATCCTCAATCCCACTATAGTTGGCACCGCACATTCAGCTACTTTGCAGTTGCTTGTGTAATAGGCGACGGTAGCCACCTACCATCAAGTGGACCGTCAGCCTGTCTTTCGCACCTAGCATTAAAAAAATCCTTAAACAGAAGATAAACTTTTAAACTTTATATTAAAACGTATCGATTAATACATGTACATATCATTATAAACTAATAGTAATGAAAAATATGATTTTTAATTGAAGTGCTCCTATTTTTCTTTTTTGGAACTTAATAACAATTGATAATAATTATGCTGTATCATATAATCAGATCCAAAATTAGCTTTTTTCGAAATTTATGAATCGATACCCCCCTTTTCCTAACTAATTATACTCCTTATAGAAATTTAAAAAAATATTCGAATTGATATTATTGATGTATGTCATGTGGATTAAATTTTTTTATGCATTAGAGATGGCGAAATTTGAAAAAGAGAAAAAAAAGAAAAGGGAAAAAAAATTATAATTTATCTGTTAAAAAAATAAAAATTTTGAGTTTGAAAACCATCTGGAATTACGAAATAATGTTATATTTATTTTATTTTCATTGTCAATATTTTATTTCAAATACAATTATAAATACATTTTCCCTATTAAGAAATGAATTTGAAAATTGGAATGCAAACCATGTTAGTAGCATTATTCCCGTGATGATTAGGGCGGTGGGCGGAAACCGCCCGCCTTGTCCTATATAAAGGACGGTGTTTGGGCGGGCGGCTCACAACACTTGTTGCAACCACACGCGGGCGACTGCCATCATCTCCAAAGGAACTTAATACGTCTCAGGTAAGTGCTTAGTTAAGTTACCATTACTGATTCGATTATGTACGGCTACTTCCAGTGATTCGTATAACTTGATTTATGTGCGTAAAGTGAGATTTAAAATGAATTAGTGTATCAGTAAAGTGTGAAATAAATACCTTTTTAAAAACTTTCAGTAAACATATTTTAGCATATTTTTTTTTACAATTTTCGAGACGTTAGTTTTCTAAGCAAATAATAAATAAACTTTGTTAAGAGCAGATGTAAAGAGATCTGTATTTTATAGACTAATTTCTTTCTAACTTCTAAAAATATTTTTAAATTAATTTACTCATTAGAGTTAAGCTTAGATTAAAATTTATATGAGTTGTTCAGTCCATTTTTATTGTATTTTAAAAACCGGTATAAAAATAATAATTTATGTACAGTAAATAACAACAGATATTATTAAATTGTTAAAAATAATCTCACAGTTATTCGTTGTTAAATATTAATTTTTTTCTGATGAATTTCCTTTAAAAATTAAAAAATTTCTAATATTGAAATATAGTAAATATTAAATAATACTTTTTCTAACAAATGCTTTGTGGTGTGTGAAGAGTTTCAATGTTTCATTTATTTAATAAAATTTAATAAAATTTTATGCAACGTATATTCAATTGCATGAAACATAATTCTAAGGAAACAAACACGATAATGAAATAATAACGCATAGCCTTTACCAAGTACCTTGTTGGATTTTAATATACCAGTAAAATTACGAACTGAGTTATCCCTTTGATAATTATAATTTAGGGTCAAAGTACAATGAATTCTTTGTTCAAACTCGACTAAAGGCGTTCGTAACTTCGTAACTGTATTCAACTGGTTTTCGAATACATTAAAACTTCTGATTTTTTTACCCAAAACATATTTAATAATTCATTCTCTATCAGTTTTCATATAAATCATGTAATCTTGTCAGAAATTCGAAATTTCTTATTATACTGTATCATTGCCATAATTAAATATTATAAAATAAAATTTCATGTGTTAAAGTAAACCTTCTTTTGATTAATGCAAATAGTTCCTCAAAAGTCTTCGCCATTATTATCAACACATTATAATTGTACAGTAAAGGGAATTTGTTGTCAACTCAAAACCAGCGCGTTCTTAGCGATGAATGGACCTTTGTGAAACTTGAAGATAGCGAAGCTAGACCAACTTGAATAAGAAATATTGTTTTGTGTGATGAAAGCCAGAATGTGAGATAGCCGAGACAACTCTTTTCTCGTTTTGTATTCGTAATTTTATCTCAAAATTTATGTTTGTTCGTGACGATTAATTTAAAAAATATAACAAAACAAAATTACTCTGTTTTATTCACCAACTACAAAATATATAAAGCCACAGCCTCCGTTAAAATATATAAGACACAGTCCGTTAATTTATGTTATACAGTTCTCAATCAGTAATTTTTAAAATTACAACAAAAAACTAAATTTCACACTATTTCTCCGCAGTAATGTGAATTTTGCGTAAAAGAAATTTAGATATTTTAATAGTACATAAATGCAAATGTACAACCTTTAAGTCATGTTCTTATAATATATTCTTTGGCAAAATATGATTCTAAAAAAATATTCTCACAAATGAACTAGATGTATATTATGATAATTTATAAATGTAGTAAAATATATCCCATTTTTTATTTGCATATATTTATCAAAATTTAATATTTTACACTTAATTTTTTTTTAAGAACATGTTTTTTTCTTTAATCTTTAAGGGGGGTTAAATAAAGATTTAAACAAAATGCCAGTATGATTCCAGCCACTGGAATTACGAGATTTTTCTAGGAAATATTTCATTAATTTACGGTAGCCTTTTCAACTGGGTTGTCTGGCCACTTTCTGCAACTTGGTAGTCTGTTTTGCTTGATTGGAACCGATATTATAAATAAATAGGAAAATTTACAAATTATACGATTTCGAATTCTAATTAAAATTTATAGCATACTAGCTACAAGCTCCCGGCTTCGCACGGGTGCAAGAAAAACTATCCTATCTTTTAAGTTGGACCAAATTACACATAGTTACGAAATTTCATCAAAATCGGTTCAGTAGCTTAGGAGTTCATCGTGCACAAACACGTGAGATGTAATTTAATATTAGATATTCCGAGTTTCCTTTTTATTGAGAAAATAAATATTTTGGGTAGTGAAATCCCAATAGAACTTAAGTGCCTCGTGACGTTACCGGTTGAGATTAAAACGAGAGGTGTGTACAATATAATTAAACCAGATACCGGAAATTACTACTTATTGTAAGCCGATTAGGTCATTTATTCATTATTGAATTTTTTAACCTTTTAGATTTACCTACATTATTGCTTAATTTGGATTAAACGAAGAACTAACCCAATATTTTTTTAACTACCTACCTTTATTTACTCTCAGACATGGCGTCATTCTTGTTCTAATTAACCTTAAAAGTAGCTAAAGGATTAGATAAAAATATATATACACAAAGTCTTTTTAGTTACCGTTAGTGGTCAACTCGACCGAATGGATCTCGCCACAATGGGCGAGTCAGCATTTTTGTATTTTGCCTACACTTAGTTTTAATAATCACCTCGGCATATATATGTATACAGTGTACAGTCCGTTTAAAAGGAATCATTATTAATAGACTACTATCTAGGCGAACTTTTTCTCTACCAGCCTGAGATACACATACACAAAGAGCCCGAAACTGGGTTTGGGCAAAAGATGTAACGTAGCGTTACTTATTTTATTTATTTTATTAGTTATATTACCTTATTTGTTTATTTATTTATTTAAGTATTTAAAAACTTATTATTTTTTTAAATATATAGAATTGCATTTGACGTTCAATATTCAAAATTTTCAGTCAGAGCGTTTTTTGTTTCTCTGTCGCTCGCAGAGAGCGGTTCAGTTTTTGTGCTGATAATAGCCTGTATTTGCCAGTTTCATTTTCTTTTAAAATTTTAATTATTCAGTTTTAAATATTTATGTAAAAAAACCCCGGTTTATAAATGGGTACGTATTTCATCTTATTTCTGATGATAGATTGTTGATTAATGTTTTTTTTATTATAATTTGTGTTTTAGTTCATTTTAAATTTATTGTTAATTTACTCATTTAATTCTATTATCTTTTGCAGTTTTTTTTTTTTTTTTTTTTTTTTTGTTGTTTTCCTTCTCGGCAAAATAAAACACGCTGCTGGTCAGTGTCACCAAGGAAAAATGAAGAAGGCTCATCAGAATGTAAAATGCGGATAAAACCCAGGATTCATTATATATTAATTATATATCTCTAATTAAATCCATGAATGATAAAAAACTAAAACAAAAAAACCATAACAAAAAAAAAAACCCTGAAATGAAAAAGAAATAATTAAACACAAATCTAAAAGAAAAAATATGTGTGCCTGACCGTGGGAATCTAAAATTTAGATATAAGATCCCTAAATGTTAATAATTTATTCAATAAATGGTCAGGCAAAAACAAATAAGAGTAAAATAAAAAAAATACAATTGCATAAGGATTAAAAAAAAAACTGCAAAAGATAATAGAATTAAATGAGTAAATTAACAATAAATTTAAAATGAACTAAAACACAAATTATAATAAAAAAAACATTAATCAACAATCTATCATCAGAAATAAGATGAAATACGTACCCATTTATAAACCGGGGTTTTTTTACATAGATATTTTAAACTGAATAATTAAAATTTTAAAAGAAAATGAAACTGGCAAATACAGGCTATTATCAGCACAAAAACTGAACCGCTCTCTGCGAGCGACAGAGAAACAAAAAACGCTCTGACTGAAAATTTTGAATATTGAACGTCAAATGCAATTCTATATATTTAAAAAAATAATAAGTTTTTAAATACTTAAATAAATAAATAAACAAATAAGGTAATATAACTAATAAAATAAATAAAATAAGTAACGCTACGTTACAAAGAGCAAAAGGCAGTTTTGGGCCCCCTATTTTGTATCAATAACAAGTCTTATTTCAATAATAAACATATAAGTCGCGGGCACAGCAAGTAAATAAATAAAATAAATCCAACAGAATTAAAGTTTCCTTATAACGAATGTCTATTAAGTTTCTATTAAGTTATTAGACTGTTACTTCTAGTTCAAAAATTGTGAAAATGTGATTGATTACAAAACCGATATTCGAACCTGCTCCTGTAAAGATTGTAGCCTAGCATTGTACCCAATTGGCAATTACGGCACCTCGTGATTAAGTTTAATTAGTTCTAAAGTATTCTATGCTTCTCCCATGTAGGAGGTAATGATGTGATAACGACTTTAAGCATAAAAAGTTATCGCATCTTCGCTGATTACAGTTGGGTAGGTAATTTGTGAAGTTTCTATCCGGCCCATAAAATAGTTCTTAGCATTTTAATTGAGACATAACTTACTCAACTTAACTCCTTTTTATGCAATAATAAGGCTCGATCGATGATCTAATAATACATTAAAGTGCACTTCTCGTCTTCGCTTCGTTACTTAACCTTCGAGTTAATTAACTTATAAATAATTTTCCATTAGTAGTTTTAAATTAATCCAATTGTAAAGTGATCATATCCAGATCGAGAATTGAGTTATGTTAAATACGAGTTATGTTATAATTTTTTTATGACATGGCGTGTTTTATTTTATGCCCGTATGGCGGCAGTAACCAGTAACCACCCCTTTACGGAAGACCGTGAAATAACAGCATATGTTGCGTTTCGGTACGTGAGTAAGATTCCAGAGCCAATTCACCAACATAATTCTTACCCTACCTAAATGATCGTCAACCTATCTGCCTCCATTTCCGCTCTTAATAAATAATAAAGAGCACAACTTGTCAAAATAATTGTATAATATAATAATAATAATAATATGTAAATAAATAATCTTTATAAAATTTAGGTTTCACCATTTTTTTTATTATTAATAATTAAATTATAAAGTATTTTTAAAGGAAATTTAGTAAATTATTTTTTATTTTGAACTTTTCACTGAAAAGGCAAAACATATTAAAATATTGCAATTAAAATAGTAATTCAATTACAACTCAGTATTGTGTTGTAACTGAACTCTTGTGTCTCATAATCCTTACAAGTTCGAAACCTGGATTTATTTCACCTATTCATGGAATTTAAATGAAGCCGACTACGGTCCTGATCAAAATTCATTGTATATATTATATTATATCGTTTCCTAAAGACAATTTGGCAGGAACGAGATGGGCTCATTTCTAACTAGCTGCTTAAAGTTTTTAGTCTCGTCTGGTAGTGCCGAACATTATGAGTTAAAAACACTTTAAAATTATATTTAACACCGAATAAATCTATACGGTAAATATTTAACCTGCTTATATTAATTTATAAACATAATTTAACCTTTATGTATAACACCAAAGAATTTTTTTTTAATAGGAGCAATACAAAGATTTCGACTAATATTGTATTTCTATAGAATTCTATTCTATAAAGTAAAGAAAGTAAGGTATAACATTTTATATAGATTAAACAGGGGTAATAAAATATCATACAGATCCTATTCTTAATGCGGTTATTAAACTATTTAATTTGCAGGAAGTCAATTTAGGAAATCGATTTTAGATTCTATTATCTATTTTCAATTCTATTTCTTCGATTTAGAAATCAATTTAGTGTGGTGTGATCACTAGTTCACTACTTACTTTCCTAAATCCTAATTGAAAAGTGTAATAACTGCTTAAGTAAAAGACGATTTAATAATCTTAAACGAAATATTTTTAATTAGTGATAGAACCTGATATTAAGTAAAGAAAAATCAAAAACTCTCCCCATAAACCAGTTATTGTAAAATAAAGTGTAAACTCATTAATTAAAAAACATTTTCACGAAAATTAAGTATTAAGTTCGGGTTATAATATACCTACTAGCTAGCAACTTTTATAATATTATGCGAACATTGGTTTCGAAAAAGTAAAGTATTCGAAAAAACATGAAATTTGGCTCACAGATATTTTATATATATATGTGAGCCAAATTTCATCCAAATCCGTTAAGCCATTTTTGCGTGAAGTTCATGAAATGAAATTTTTTGCATGTGTTCGCAATTTTTTTTCTACAAAGAATTTAGAAAAAGTTAGCGGAGAAACAGAGATGAACAGCGACATTATTTTATAAATGTTATAATATGTATAGATAAAAATGATATATATCTTCTATTATCCGTTTAATCGTGAAGCCATATATATACATATATGTCGCAGGATGTTTGAAGAAATCGGATAGATAAAGTACATTTTTTTAATTTTCATATTAAATTGAGTTAAGACCTCACCTTAAGTATTTTACATGAATCTATTTGGTGTTATCGAAATTCAAACATCCATACCTTTTTTCAATAAACGACCTGTCCCGCATATACACTTATTTTGTACATACATAGATGTATTCGTAAAGAAATGTGTGTGCAATTTTTGCGCTGCGGGAGGTATTCTGTCATTCTCGATATATTTCGCTTAAATAAATTTTGATGTCGTCAAAGGAGCGGTATGAAACATGGTGACGTATATGTACATTTTAGTAATTTTATTCACTTTTTTTTAAAAAAAAGTGACAAGATTCGACAAACTATATAAAAAGGATACCACTGACCAATCAGTATTATGTTTAAAATTAAAAGAATACCTACTTATATTGTAAAAACGAATGTCAATACTGATTTGCTAAACGAAAAAAATTGGATAATCTACTGTCATAAATCGTTATAGTTACCCAAATATTTAAAAAAATTAACTACTTACTTAACTAACTATTTAGCCATAAATAACCTTTACGAAGTTCACACAGAGAATTTTTATACCGAGTTCGATACAGAAACAGTCCCCTGAGGTTCTAAGTAATATTTGTGGCCAATACTCTGTAGGCACTATAAGTTACCTCCGAACATAGAAATATGATCAAACGAAGTTCAAGGTTTTAGAGTATCAATAATGAAATGTATGGGACATTTTCTATTTGTTTTTCCCTTTATATGTATGATTTCTATACTTATTTATACAATACATTGTCTCTACCTAACTTAAGAGCAGACAGATTCCCACTGCTGAACATAGGCATCTCCCACAGAGTACCAATGCAACAGATATAAGTCGCACGAGGCTAATAAAATGCATAAATTCCGTTTAATCATGAAGCCTTATTTGATTAAAACTATAAAACATGCTTTATACTTGACTGTCAAAAAACAATTATACATCCAAGATGACCGAAAATTGTCTAAATTATAAATGCGTGTGTACCAACCTAAGAAATGTCATTCTTACAATGACGTATTTAAATTCTAAACTCAAATATTTCCGGTACTCTTTGATCAGCGCTCGTAAAAAATCTACGCAGTTGAAGGCCTCGCAGTCAAAAGCTTTTCCATTCTAAAATTTAAAAACCGCTGGGGTCAACGTTTCGTTGGAATGACTGATACGTGATTGATTACCGGTAAAAACTCGTTTGGTCTTTTCATTAGTTTCCCTAAAGAGTTAATGGGAATATTTTCCCCCTTTTTGAAATATCGCTTTTCACATCAACCACGCTCTTAGCAATTCGGAAGATTAACATTTTATTTACATTCCATTAACTGCTCTCTGACAATAGAATAGAAGCGAATAAACTTAATTAAACATAGAATTTGTAAGATCAAAGGCGAGTTAATATTTATTAAAGACTAGCTGGTGTCCGCGATTTCGTCCGCGTTTAAAAAATATAACACCTCAGAAAATATCTGACATTATTGAGTTACTAGACTACTCGCTGGAATTTATCTCGCTCGAACCTGCGAGTTATCATGTTTATGGCTGTGACGACGGTGACGCTCACTTTTTTTATATTTTTAGACGATCCCTCGAGTACCTAACATTTATCCAGGATAAAAAGTATCTTATATGTTAATAAAATATCTGTGAGCCAAATTTCATCCAAATCCGTTAAGCCGGTTTTGCATGAAGTGCATGAAATGAATATTTTTTGCATGTGTTCGCAATTTTTTTCTGCAAAGAATATAGAAAAAGTTAGCGGAGAAACAGAGATGAATAGCGACATTATTTTATAAATTTTATAATATGTATAGATAAAGAAGATATAGGAGATGAGCTATCAAATTCGTCCTTAGGTAAATTTATAATCAGTCATTTTTCATTATGGCTATGACAAAAAAACATCCTCAGTATTTCTTGCACTATGTAATCGAGATCTTCATGTCATCGTATCAAGATTCTTCCTTTCTTTTGAACGAAAACAAAAGGAAATATCTTATAGGGTATCATACTTAACGAAGTGACACACATTAAGGTATAGGATTCCTAAAGAGGCAACTACAATGTAAACAAACAATGCGAATTGTTTTCTTAGAGACGCAAGAGTGTTGATGATTATATATTTTTCACCTCTCCAACACGAAAATCGATTTTTGATGCGAGCGTGATTTGAAATTTGAACAAGCGATTTAACTCACAGGAATAAAAATTTGATTTTATTAGTGTATCCAGACTAGACTCGGCCGACGGTAGCCGACTAGATTTGGCCCACCTGTGAAGATAGTTTCACAGCCGTTCAGAAACTGGCTCAGCATTAGGTCTTGGTGTTTTTGTACTGTTTTGGAAAATATAAAAAATATGAGTACGTCCAGTGGTGATGGTCTAACTCCAGAAGAATTAAGAGACCAAGTTTCAAATGCCGAGCTTAGCTTTCTTCCAGAAAAGTCCCGTGAAAAATATCTTCATTCGTACAAACATAGAGACAGGAAAAGTAAATAAGTAACACACAAGTAAATAATACGACCATCACAGTTCTGAACAAAACTGTTACCTTTAATCTTACAAATATCAGTAATTTTACTTTCAACTTTTAATTTAATTATAATTTATGTGACTATGGCTATGTGAATGTTGGCTATAATAAACATAATATTTAAATTTGTCTTAATTGACCTAGTAACGCTTTTCTCGCTGTTGAGGTGAAAAGTTGTATGTTTAACACGAGAGCAAATTTTTTTATGTCTTGTGCCTTTAAATCACTCACTTCGATCAGTAGTCTATATTAGAATCACTCGCTACGCTCGTGATTCAATTCTAGACTACTTCGCTAGTTCGTGATTTAAAGTCGGCACTCGCACGAAAAAACAATTTTGCTCTCTAGTTGAACAAATAACTATTTTTATTATGAACGAATTTTTAAATAAAGAACTTGTAATTTTTAAATAGAATAAAGAACACATTCTTTATATTAAAATTATTGTAAGTTCATAAAATAACATTGTTAACAAAATAACAAAAAGATTCCAATAATACTTATATTTCTTGTATTGAATACTAGCTGGCGACCGCGACTACGTCCGCGTTGAAAAATAAAAGATATAACGCCTGACATAGTACATTATACTTTTTCCAAGCGTTGGAATTTTATTTTTAGATAGCTAGTGCCCGCGGTTTGCTCGTGTCGAATTTTAGCCTATGTCCATCCTGAAATTCTAACTATTGGTGGAAGACTTTTTTTAATCATATGATACATACAAACTTTACCTGTTTATAATATTAGTATAGAAAATACACTCACAAAGTGTGAAATTGACAGTTTTATTGTATGGTATTGCGTAATTTTCAAATCACATTATTCGCATGGCATTTATTTGAGGCTCAGTTATTATCAATTTAGATCACAATTTCCCCGTTCATATGTGGCCATAAATTGTCTGATACATTTATTTTTCCTATACTCAAAGGACCCAAAATTAATATTAAAACAACATTTTGGCTTTTCAGTATAAAATAAATAATACAGGTAATATTTTGATATTTTTATTGGATTTGAAAAACTTGACGTACTCAGGCAAATGGTACAAATATTACCTATGTGACTTCTTCGAATAAAACGGGAAAGCTATATAAAAAAGCTGTAATGTTATAGACGATTTATATGAATGCGGACAATTTTTTACACATATTGCTTAGAGATACATACCTACTATATATTACTTATATTCTTAATCATTAAAATCCCTGAATGAATTGATCTTATATTGACTGTGGCTTAAAATTAACAAGATATATCTCATCTAAATTGTAATGCAACGTAGTTGGAATAACTCTTGTTAGAGTAAGTCACACTCATTTCCGTTTATTAGATCAACTAGCCACTTGGAGATGATCACTTACCTAGCCAACCACCCGCTCAAGGTGTTTTCCAACCAAATTAACTTTGTATATGAAGATTGCTGTCTGCGAAGAATTCTATCTTCGCAGAGCAATGCAATTTCTCGTTAAAGTTCTTACATACTTGACATATTTGTATCGTCCTTGGGACACAATAATGATGATCATCATCACAATCATGATGTTTGTTATGTTATGAATATATAAGGTCACTTATAACTTACTGCGACCCGCTTCCGGCTTCGTATTTAACGGAACGTCGTAATTAACACCCCCTTACAAAAGACCACCGTGAAATAATAGCTTATCTGCTGTCGTGTTTCGGTGAGTGAGTAAGAGATACCAGACCTCATTACCCCATCTCTTCCTTATCCCTTATCCTTAATCCTTATATGGTCGGCAGCGCACTTGCAGCACCTGTGGCGTTGCTTGTGTTATAGGCGATGGTAGCCTACCACCACCATTCAGTGGATCGTCAGCCTGTCCGTCGACCTAAACATAAAAGAAAAGAAAATAATTATATGCGGTTTTCGTTATCATTTAGACAAGATTTATTTTTTAATTATTATTATATAAATGGCACAAAAGAAAACTGTTTTCTTGTAATTAAATAGTAAATAAAGCAGTTGCGTACGCTGTTAAACATAATTAATTATACAATTGTGAATTTAAATTTCCTTTTAGTCAATCACCTACACTCGTGCTAATCCTGGGCATGTGACTAGTATGTAATAACTTTATTGAATTGATATAAATAAACGTGGCGAATGCGGTTAATGTTGGTACAGACATTTCTACCTAAATGTATTTTAAATGTCTAAATGTGACAAGTATATTTCTGGTGCAATTCCCTTGGTATTGGAAACAAACTTGTCGACGCCCACTTTCTATCAAGTTAATTAGATATGGCCAGTTGTATAATATACTATATTTTTAATGTTATCTATCCTAAGGATGACAAGGCTTGTCATCAAATGAAATCGCTGTTAATTACAAGAAATAATAATACTGTATTCTTAATCAGACGGTTTGTTAGTTAATGTCAGAACGTTAACTTGATATCATATTTATCTTAATCATATTAAAGTGTTTTCTTAAAACGTACTAATACATAAGTTTATATTATTGATTTATTTCAAACACAATTGTTTGTTACGGTAATTTTACAGCGAATTCTGAATCATATCAAATATTTTGTTAAATTGGTATGCTTACATCTCTCATTCTTACGATAATAAATGTCACGCGACATATTACTTGTTTTGCAATTCTTAATAAAATTTATTATAATTTTGTACATTTACTTCCTTATTATTATATAATTTATAGATTTATGATTTATATTATTTATCCAAATAAATGTTTTATATAAAATTCTAAAGATTTTCACAATATTTAATAAATTATCTAACTTTTAATAATTTTTAATAGTTAAGTCATAAAATAAAACATTAATTAAAGTTAATTATTTTTTATTTATTTAAAATCTATTCAATGAAAAAGTATATCTCTTGAGTATCATAATAAAAAGACAGCACTGTCTTAGTTGGACTATATCATTCTAGACTATCTCTCGTCTAGATGAATTAATATTTCAATTTCTTAGATTATCAGCCCCTGTGAGCCTCCCCAACCATTAGTGAAAATACCAAATTAATAGATATTAATGGTACACGGTAAAAATGGAAGTGTGGTGAGAGGAGAACATTAAATTCATTCTTTTACTTAAATCGTGTCTAGATTTTCATTACAGTCTCGCCGTAGAGTAATAAATCAAAAAATTGCCAAGTAAAAATTCCGAATAAATATTCGAGACAATTTTTATTAATTTATTTAAGGCTTAGCATTTTTTCAGTTAGGTACATTCATTATATTTTCGTACATTTGAAGTAAGTTTTCCTTAGTTTTAAGTTTTCCTGGGTGAAGCCGGGAGCGGGTCGCTAGTATTTAATAAAAATATATATTATTACGTGTATTTATAAAGTGTTAAAGATTGAAAGAGATTTGTTATGCTTTCAAAATATTTATCAATGCTTAGTATATTTTGATTTGCCACATTATTGTTGCTACGATATCTCTTTCAGCCTTTTTGTTGGAATATTTATGTAGCAAGGCATAGCATTGTTTGTTCACCGGAGTGGGTACTTTGTAGGCTGATCCATTACCGAATTTGCTGAACTAAATATACAACATATATCCACGAGGTCGGTATCATTAGGATCGTATAACAATTCCAATGTTAGAGCGGAATGTATGACTATTGAAATCAATCAATACCTGTACTATAACGTAAACATAATGTTTGGTCAATTTTCGACCCATTTTAGAAAGTGTTTCTATAAACGGGTGGTTACTGCCGCCCAAATGACTGTGAAATGCAGTTTTCTCTGTCAATAATACGTACGGCGAAAGGACTACCGCTTACATTGTCCCACACCTTATCAACAGCCTACCTTCAGATCTACGTAACAATATAACTATTAAAAATATTGAATTTAAGTTAAAGCAATATGTTTTAAATTGTAATTATTAATTAATTAGTTAAATTTTAGTAATAATTACAAATGATAACACAAGATTAAATCTCAGTTGGAAATCGAACTCGGGACCTCGTGAAACAAAGCGTTTAAGTAAGCACCTTAACCACTAGACCAATGCTTTCGTTAGTTTACGTATTTATTACTAACTAGCTTTTGCACGCGACTTCATCCGAGTAACTTTATAAAATACAGTCTATGTTACTGGCTGATAATGAAGCTTTCTATAGGTGAAAGAATTTTAAAATCGGTCCAGTAGTTTTTAAGTTTTTTCATTACAAACAAAAATACAAAAATACAAACTTTTTACATACTTTTCTCTTTATAATATTAGTATAGATTATTTCCAAATCTTCAAAATTAGACGAATAAAATGTTGCATTTAGAACAATGTCACCCTTCACACATTCAATGTCTCCAAGCACAGTTCGTCTGCTGCTATGGCGCCAGTATACTTGATCACAATGTTGTGATCTCATTATATACGGTCGTTTCAGCATGTGACGTCATGTGCGTGATTTACAACCGAAAAAATTATCCCAATATGATCCTTGTACGTGATGTCAACTCTTTATATGCGAGCATCGGGAAAATTACGGTTATGATTGTATTAGTTCCGCGATAGCTGAACCATGTGCGCACATAATTCATGACACATAAAATAGGTAAATATTTTACTAAACGTGGAGATAGAGGAATAAATATGACTCTTATAGGAGGTGTATTTTGCTTTTTATATATTTTGCTTATGGGCATAATTATAATTGGATATTATACAAAATACTGTATCACAAACGAAATAGCTGACCAAAAATGAGCCCATTATCAAGAAAAACTTAATGTAAATAATCAATTTAAACAAACAACCGGTCATATAATAGGCGTAACACCTCAACAAATTTCTATAGAGTTGGTCAAATTATTCTTTAGTTGGACTTGAATTGGAATAGCACACAAAAGGAGGTCCTTTAGTTTGTGGCGACCTTTCTTTCTTGTGAAGAAGGCCATTATGTATTCATATGGCATAAAATATGTATTATATACTTTTTTATAAATGAATAAAGCGCCATTGATCACAACAATCAAAGCAATTTTCTATGAACATATAAAAATCGTTATACGATACCAAATGTGTATATGGATAATAAAATTTAACAAGAAGTTTAATATTATAAGAAGGACCTTAACAAATTGAAAGGTTTTTTAAATATGTCCTATAACCGTCTTGGGTCTAGTATCGAGCAATGTCGAAGGATAGGTCTTACTTCGGTTGACCTAGATTTAATTAAATATTATTTTTAATTTACATTTGCCATAGATTGTACAATTTATTTTAAACTAGTGACTCGCTCCCGGCTTCGCCTGGGGTGTAATTTTTATATATAGAATACTTCCGGTTTATCCCTCTTTCTATAAGTGAAAATAGAATTAAAATCTATTGAACAGTTTCGGAATCCATAGAGGACAAACACACTTACATTGATTCTTATATATAGATAAGTATAGATAAGCACAAATAAGAAAATAAAGTGTCGAAAATTTCTGTTTTTTATACATACCTCATCTCAGATTAATTTCCTTCCTAAAAAGGAATTTTTAACCGCAAACGGAATTAATTCCGGTAACTTTGAAAAGATAATGAGATTTAGAAAACAATTAAACCAAAACTTTTAGGACTTGAAACTTGTGCCCACAGGTTCCTTAAACGACATCTTTGAAATTGAGTTACTAGCGGTTTCTTGATACTTGTTTAATTTATAAATTGAGTAAACAAGCCCTAAACTAACATGTCTGCTCTCATATTATACGACTTTTATGTTAACTTGTTTTCTTAAAGAAACGACAAATTAAAACGTAAATAGGTACATGTCTAAAGCCTACCAGGTGGCTAATAGTAACAAATTCTTTTACAGAAAACCAGCGTGAAATTTTATTTTATAACTAAATTTAATTGAATTTTTTTTTTTACTTGTATAATTTAATTTTTTTTTATTAATATTTACTAAATAATAATCAATAATATTTATCAATCTTATTTAAAATAAAATCTAACCCTAAGAATTAATTAGCTAATCAAGTAATATCCGCACTAATATAATAAATGCGAAAGTATGTTTGGATGTTTGTAACTTTTTCACGCAAAAACTACTGAACCGATCACCATGAAATTTTTCATACACGTTGTCTGGGACACCAGAAAGGACATAGGGTATCTTTCATCGTTCAACGCGGACGAAGTCGCGGGCACAAGTTAGTATCAGGCAAAGAAAGAATGCCAGAGCTCATCCCTTCTTGTTTTGTTATACCTTATCCTGCTTTCGACGGTTCTTGCATAATTGCCTTCGCAATAATTCTCTCAACACGGGTGACTATAGGATCGTAAAGTTTAAATTTCCGTCTGCCTGTCTATCACACATTAACCGTAAAATGATTTTAATGTAAATTAGGCAGGCCGTTAGGCGGCAGTAATCACATTCTTACAGAAGACCAAAGTGCAATAACAGCATGTGTGCTACTGCGTAATACTACTGTTTATAGGCGACGGTAACCACCTACCACCAATTAGACTGTCAGCCTGTCCGACCTTAACATAAAATAATAAGAATAATGGAATTTATCTTTTTGAAGCCGGTTCTATAAAAAAGAGGGTTTTTTTATCTAAATAAATGTATTGTATAATTTTTATTAATATCGAAATTTACATTGCATATGTTTATTGCCATTTAATGAGAATCATAAAGGTGTTTTTCATATAATGTAAGTATGCTTTCAACAATCTTATTCGCAGAGATTTGTCTTAACATAACTTTTATATCGATACGTACATACTCCTCTTACTTAACTGGATAATTTCGCGGTGAAATTTACATATAGATAACTGTTTGATGTCATTACTGCGAAGTTTGTTGTATAACCGGTAAACGCGCCTATAAAAGAGATGCTAATATTATTGTGAAGATATATTCCGTATATAACATATTTGTCTTTATTTCTGTTGTTTTATGAAACTGCTGAAATTACTCATATGCTTAGATATAGCCTTAATAAAGTTTCCAGACGTATTGTGTAGTAAAATATGTAATTTTTATTTTTTTAATATTTATTAGTAGACTTGACAGTAAGTGGTATTACTTAACATATATATAAAAAATATATATTAAAATCCGAACAATCCGATCTGAATTCCTAATATTAGTATAGTATTGAAATATTGAATTGAATAGTGCATAAAATAGTAGATTTTATTTTTAAATTAAGAAACTAGTCAAACACCGACATATTCTATTGTTAAAATTAGATTACATCTAGTCAGTATTTTTTTTTAATACCAACACATAATACTAACAATATAAACATAATTAAAGCTTTCACTCATTAACATGAAAAGTTTTAAACGTGTTTTAACAGCTTTTGTATTCCATCCAAAGTTAACCAGCTATAAAGGTCACCAAACACGAAATTCCACGATGAAATCAACACATTGCCAGAATTATGCGGACAAAAAGTTATTTCCCTGGATTCCCTCGTATTTAATGTGTAATGTTAATTGGAAATTTTAATGGAAAACAACAACGAAACATATTATGAATCTCGCAAAAGGGGTTGACATGTTATTTGGGTTCGAAGCGTTCAATCGAAAATTGAGATTTGTGACATTGTGATTTATTATGGTTCGTGGAAAAACAGGAAAATATAGGTACTATACATACAGATTATTAAAGATTTTGTGTTCATGAATAAATTCATGATAAGAATGATATTATAAGGCGAACAATTTATTATTTGCTCTTAAAATAGAAATGCTAATAAATAAATACTTAAATTACTTCTTCTTGTAATTTTATTACAAGAACGCGCGGCTCATAAAATCGTAATTTTTAAAAGCTCACGCAAGCTTAAGGCGTGTTTCAACAATGAATTATTAACTTCTATAACAATACTATCTCTCTCCGCCTATGTCTGTTTCTCCACTAACTTATTCTAAACCACCCAAAGGATTTTGATACGGTTTTTACTAATGGAAAGAGCGATAAACGAGGAAGCTTTCTGTATATAATTTGCAGAAAAAAAGCATCCGCGCGAAGCCCAGAGCGTGTTTATAGCTAATAATAAAGTTAATGAAGACTATATACATAGAATTAATTCGGCCGCTATTTGTGTAAATGTTACCAACTTTGTAACAGATGTGAAAAAAAAAAAAAACAAATGCGTCTCGTCAATCAATCAATACTTAACGTTGATGGATCAGCTTATTTTTCTTAATAAAGCTAACGCTAATAGATTACAAGGAAATGCCCAATCGTTTTCTCGGTAGCGTTTTTTTTATACTAAAATTAAACATATTTCTCATAATCATCGAAGAGGTTACAATTTCGGGTGCAGACTAACCGTCACCCTTGATCGCGGTGAAGTGAATCAGTAAAAGCACATGTGCTATCATTACGGGTATTATCACTCACTCATATATATATATATACGCCTCGTAATGCATATCCGTCATCCTATCAAGTTTGATAACGCATTTGCAGTTTCTACAGCGGTACTTATTTCAATAAGATGCCGTAGGCACCTACTGTCAAGTAGAAGGTCAGGTTGCCTGCCCATCTATGTAAATAAATAAATATATAAATATCACAACTATTCATATTTATTTATTGTATCATTCATATTATTTTTCACCTTTCTTTAATATTTCAATTAAAAATACAATATCTAGTCTCAGTCCCTTAAGCAGGGTTCCAATCATGTTGGTTGCATTATCATAAATTTATAATGTTTATTTAAAATAAAATTTAGTGCTGATATATTTTGTAAATGAATTCGTAAAGTTATTTATAAAAAATTAAAGGTTTTTTTTAAAGAGCAACAAATAGATTGTCGGTTCAAATTTATTACAGTATAGTTACTATCGGCATAAAGAGGTAAAAAAGCCGTTTTGTAAAAAAATGTAACTGTTTTGTAAAAAAAAAAACTTTATTTCCTGCTCCGAGCATTTATTATTGTCACTTCGGTTTCAAGTGATTGAATTAAGTGAGTGCAAGTAATTGAACGCGTTCCAGTCGTATAAAGTCTACTTTTAGATTTACAACGGTGGAGTTTACTTTAACCACACACGCGTTCCATTTTAAAATACATATTTAATACCTCCTTCTGTAAACTTCTTGCAAAAATACTTTTAGTGTGCTGTTTACACACCTACTTCTACGAGAAGATGACAAGATGCATAGTAACATAAGTGCATTTTAGTCACTCAATTCAATATTTTTTGTACAAACAAAGAAAGACTTGCAGAAAATATTTTCAAATTAACATTAATATGGAGGAGTCCGTTGAATGAGTGGTTAAGGTGCTTGTTTCAGGGCTACACAGTTCGATTAACAACAGTCAACTTTGGAAATGAACTTTTTAAAGTAAGGCTCTGATCTTAATCTGGAAAGTAGTGGTAGGGTACTGCGGTCGTCTGGCAGCAGTAACCAAACTGCATATGTGCTTTTTCCCTATTCCTTCCAAATTCCTTATCCTCAATAATACCATGGTAAGTAACGCTCTTGCAGCACATGTGGCGTTGCTTTGTGTTATAGTCGATGGTAGCCACCTACCATTAAGTGGACCGTCAGCCTGTCTGTCGACCTTAATAGAAAAATATTCTTAATATTCTAAACAAATTTACGCAATACAAAGCAAAGCATAATAATAATTGTTGGATATTTAAAACTGTTTTAAACATACACGTTTTAATGTCTAAAATTTCCCAAATTGTTTCAAACTAGATTCTTTTAATACACGCTTCGCACAACAGCTGACGAGACTCTCAAAAGGGTGTCTACGTGCTTCGTCTACTCGTATAAATATTATAAAAATGTACACAGACGTGTTCTAAAGCGAATGAAACTCGTCTAGTGAAACGTATTATGACGTTTCGGTTTATTTCAAAGCTTAGAGGAAAACATATGTACTCCTTTCTGTTAGCCATTATAATTGTGATCACTATGAGTAGATATTGTGAATTTAAAATGTATAAAATTACCTATAATCGTTTTTTAACTACTTTTAAATTTCAGACCACATAAAATACTTTAATCAAAGAAAACGCCTTTATACATATGAAAATAAGCATAATTATTAACTATATAATACTAAATTATGTATATATTAAACGAACCTTGAACTTGTTTACAACAATCGCAATCAATCAAATATATATACTTACTAATTAAATAAATATAGTATAAGTATATTATATGAGATTTATAAAAGGTATACTGTCAGGGGATTCAAACGATATTGAACTGGAACAAACGACGCGATATGCGATACCGATAACGTCTGAAGAAACAAACGTACGCTACAAAATTATATTTTTCAACAGCCAAGCTTTGTTATAAATAAAATGACATGTACCTTCCCACTGTTTGCAGCGTACCAATTTTAGCGCTCAATTGACTCTGTGACAATCTTGGAAAAATCAAACGTATTTTTGTTCAAGATGAATAAAAACAGTTCGCGTTTGTAAAATATAAAGTATCTAGGAGTGAAGGAATTTTTCATCTTTGCATTCGAGTGTACCTACTCCTATTTTTTCCTAATAAATCTGTTTCCATCTATTTTTTTTTAAATTAAAGTTAAACTTGAATATAAAACTAAAGAAACTAAGCAATTTTCATTCTTTTTATAAGTTGATTTTTCTAACAATTTCATTTGCCTAATTTTTATTAAATAAGTTTAGTTTGTCGTTAATTTAGTAAATAATTTATAGCATTTTTTATCTTGATTTTCATAAGCTCCACAAAAAAGTAATAAAATATCACTTAAATTGATATATCTGATTCTTTTATACATTAAAAATGGGCGTAAGACAGGATTACGGTCCAATTGATGGTCTACTTGTCTTCCAAGAAAACAAACAACACTATGGGGTATATATGCAGGAACATTGCCGATCCCGCAAGAATTTATTAAAGTACATCCCTTGATTGTAGCGGGACCGACCTTAGCTGGAACTTAGTTCTAAAGTTCGAGAAATATCATGTTTTAATGGTGAACCATAGTGTAGGTATATTATATGTTTTAAAGGCATAGTGTAGGTATATCGAATAGAGAGATAGATATAATCCTGCGGTTATTATACATGATAACTTGATAAATCCTGCGTAATCTATACATTAATAAGTAAGGCGAAAATTTTGGGTCCCTTTTTAAGAAAATTTCGCGGGCGGAGGAGTTTTACACTTTGTACACTTAAAGTTTACATAGAAAAGGAGTGGAGAAAGCTAATATTTTTATATAATATACATTAAATTAATTAAAATAAACATTATACACACTACCACGTGTTTGACACTACGTATGTAATGTGCATGGTTTTTTGTTTATGGTCGAACTAGCTGGTGCTCGCGACTTCGTCACGCTTGACCTCGTGTTGCTATAACACTTTGACCAGGCGTTAGTTTTTTATTTTTTATATATCCCTCGGGAATAATCCTTTTTTTCTGGATGACAGGCACCCTATGTCCTTTCTGGTGTCCCAGATAACGTGTATGAAAAATTTCATGGTGATCGGTTCAGTAGTTTTTGCGTGAAAGAGTTACAAACATTCATACATCCAAACATACTTTCGCATTTATACCGACCACTGTACTACCTCTAGTATAGAATACTGCCAAGTTACAAGAAATGTTATTGTGCTATTGTATTAATAAATCGTTACATTTTTTTTTTTTACTTTCTTCTTGGTTTATTATTTCAATGAAATTCACAATTGAAAAATGAAGCAATTCTTTCATTTATCTAAAGTTGTTGACATTAAGATAAAATTTAATTTAAAATGTATTGCCCACTTGACTCGTCTATAAACACGTATCGGCTATTTTTGCTTTATCACGCTGTACAAGTCTGGTTTTATATATCCCCTAAGTCTGCTCGTAAATATGTTATCGTCCGGAGCAACAGTTGAGTTTTTATCGTGTTCTGCAATATCTGATTAAATGTCTATTTAAAATACCAAATTCTTTTATATATATATTTTATAGATTATTAAATTAATATATTTGAAAATGAAATATTTACATGAATTAATCTAGGTTAACAAACATGGAAATTTTGCCTCCTTATAATATTGGTATAGATTAAAAATTTCAATGTACCCAAACAACATTTTCGAGGAAAGTTCAGATATTTATTAATAAGATTCAAGTTTTTTATTTGAAAAAAAAGTTTTTTACTAATTATATCACTGGAAAGTATTACATATTCCCCGTTTAAAGAAATAAAAGGTCCTTTCATAGGAAAACTTTACATTGGGCTTGTGTAACGGTTATGTCTTCACACTTTTCCCATTTTTTAGGTCATCTTTTTAAACTTTGGTCGTAACTCGTAATTCATGCCAATATTGTAACATAATTTAATTTAAAAATTTTCGGAAAATTTGAACTAAGTAATAAATATTAGGAATCGAATTTTTCAGGACATTACATTTTCTATATTGTTCTTTAAGTACTTATACTTGTATAGTAATTGAGTAGTAATCAAATACTTGAGTAAGACTTGTCAATTTATTTTTCTGTAATTTAGTTTTCAATTTGAATTATTTGACTCATTTTTTTAAAATAAAAATGAAGTCTGTGTTTACCCGTCCGTCACACATTCACATACAAATACAAATACAAAATAATTTATTCATCTATTTAAGCCTAGGTACAAAAAGCGTGTTTTTTTTTATTTTTATACTTAATAGGGGACCTCCTATTAAGTATAAAAATACTTGTATCAGGAGACCCCCGCTCCTCCAACACCGAACATGAAAACACACATGAAAACACCCTCTGAGTGAATTCACAAATGTATAATGTTATGATTGTAATAATAAATTACAGAAGATGATAGGTGACACTTATTAAGTACTGGCTGGTGCCCACGACTTAAAAAAGAAAATATATGAGTAATAACGCCTCTCATCGTTATCGCTGTGACGACAGTGGCGCCGCCACGCGACAGTGGCTCCCAATTCTTTATATTTTTAGACGATCACTTGGCAACAGTACTTTTTTCTGGATGAAAGGTACCCTATGTCGTTTCTTGTATCCCTGACAACGTGTATGAAAAATTTCATGATGATCGGTTGAGTAGTTAAAGCGTGAAAAGATAGCAGCCAGACAGAGTTACTTTCGCATTTATAATATTAGTATGGAGTATGAAGTTTTTTTTTTTTTTTTTTTTTATTAGAAATGGGTTTGCTCTTGGCCAACGACCAGCTGTGTAGCAAGGATGAGGCCAATGATGGAGCGAACTCACCCAGAAGATGACTATTCACTCGAACCTTGAAAATATTTGGGTTATATGAGCTCGGAAAAACAGACGCCGGCATTTCCATACCTTGACAGTGTGCATTATAAAGGCTGTTTTAAAGCGCTTGGTCCGAAAAAGAGGGATTTTGAGAAGATGGATAATGAATACCTACCTATTTAGATAAGAATAATTGCGCTGTCGTCTTGGGTAGTCCTGTAATGTTAGTTGTACTGGTATGAAATAAATAAATCACTATAAATATTTAAATAAAATAATTATAAAGTGAAAAGTAAGTAGGTATATAATGTAAAAAAGTTAAGAAATAATTTAAATTGGCACCAGAAGTCATTCTAGTTGGATAGTCATTGTACTAGAAAGGACACGAGTAATATGATATGGCATTTTATTAAAGATATGACAGGAGTCACTGTGTGAGATTTTCTAATAATAAGACGCAGGACCGTGAGTGACAATGCAAATTGATTTCTTTTTTTTTGTATCCTTTTACAGAATATTTTCGTTTATTTTTTTTTTTCACTTAAAGATATTTTGTTGTGGTATATGCAGTTCCATCCGAGAAAGAAAGAGTTTTTTGTTTACCTACTTGTGAATTACACATACTTTTAAAAAGATACCAAATTCTTAAGGATCTTGATCGTTAAGACTATTTATTAAACTTATTCGCTTAAACTTATTGTTATTGTTATTAAACTTATTGTTATTTTAAAAGTGTACGTTGGTAAGAAAATCATACGACCAAAAGCTAAATAACTAAGTATATATGTACTAGCTGCTTCTTTTATCCAGACTTACTAGTATTTTTTCAGAGATAAATATGCATTTTTTTTTCTATAATTAATATACTTTCTTCGTTTATCGCTCTTTCAATTAGTGAAAATCATATATAATTAATCGAGTAGTTTAGAAGTTGGCAGAGATACAGACAGACGCCGATAGCGACTTTTTTTATAATATAATGAAATATAAGTACTTTAGTATTCCTTAAAATTCGTATAGCATAATTATAATACGATACTGAAGTTAAGCCTAAATGTTAAATGTCTCTATTAAACTTAGTTTCATTTGCATTATCGATAATTTACCAATAGCGGTGATAATCGAATGTGTCACACAAATATGACATTTTCAATTTTCCCCAAATATCAATTCAGTTAATTAACTGTTGAGTTGATTAAAGCTGAATATCTATTTCATGTTTGGTTTACTAATATATACAGATATTGATAATAAAATGAAATAAAAATATTTTAAAAGAATTCTTTCTTAATTTTCTTTTATTTATATAATATTATGGCAATATGTAAGGTACAGTCAGTACAAAGACAAAGTATAAACACAGATTATTAAAAAAAAAACAACTTACACCTATAACCGTTTCACTTGCACTCGGCGATAGATGGCGCTGAACAAATTATAGCTTCCTTTTGTTATAAAGAAAATTAGTGAAATTTCTTTGACGATTAGCATTTTTAATAATATATAGTTTATATTTTTTTACCGGTTAAACACATAAGAGACTAACCTGAATATGTAAAGTAGTAAAATGGTATAAGAAATTAAAATGGTTAATTATGTCCACAAAAAAGGTCGAAAATAAATAAGTACTTACTGTAATTTTCAACAGAGAGTCGGACAAAAGAAATTGTTCAAAAACTTTCGCTAAGTAAGTGTAATATATATATATATATATATATAACACTTACTTAGCGAAAGTTGATTTTCTATTGAACAAATAAATCTGGCTCAGAACGAGTTGGTATCCCCTTACCCTTATTAATAACGACAGTTTGACCTTTTTATTTTTCTACTGCTTTCTTGAGTAACAATGCGTAAGAGACTTATTGACTCGTTCTTGTAATGAACACCGTGTTTTGTTCAAGTCAAGACTAATGTTGGATATTATTCTTACTCGTACCATTCTCCAAGATTACTATTGGGAGATTAAATGTACCCTTGGTACGTTTTATTGCAGACTTTGAGGGTGGATAAACAAATTGAAATTAAAATTATGCTATAATTTATTATTAAAGTTAGTAACGTTTTATTAGATTGATTAACTATCTAATCTTCTATGATAGTTAACTGTATAACGGACTGTCTTGTGTTAAATTTAAGTAACGCAGTTCCTCTGCTGTCCAAGGTAAGTTATCAGCGAGTTGGTTCTCACACTGCAGTGAATTGTACAACTTTGTCCCTCACAGCAATTGTTCAATCTAATAGAATTCGTTTGATTTTATCATTGTTGTTAACTCTTCAAGACGTCTTTATATGCGGTGGGGTTCACCGCATATGATATGTCCGTTATGATAGATTCTGTAAGTAATTTTGAGTCAAAATTAATTAGTATAAAAAATATGAGGAGGAAATATATATCAAGATTTTTATTAGAATTCGTAATAGGCAGATTGGAGATCTATTTATTGTAGTTACTTACCATGGCCTATCACAAGCAAAACTAGAGAAATGCAAGTGAGTTACCAAAACTGATGAGATAAAAGTTGAAAGACAAAGTGAATGTGACAATTCCGTCACAGAAAACCACAGTGAAATAACATCATTTGCGCTTTTGTGTTTATCTTATCTTTATACTTAATTACTTAACCCTAACTATAGTCGGCAGCGCACTTGCAGCACCTGTGTAATGGCCACTTACCATAAAGTGGACCGTCAGCAGTCTTTATAGACGGCCTTTACATAAAAAAACAATTTCACCGTTTGAAGGCATGTATATTATTGAAAATAAATAACCAAGTGTATAGCCAGTTGATTACAATTTGCGTCTAAATTTAAATCCTATCGGGTCCAGCGGACAAACTCGAATAGAGGAGAAGCAATTGTGTAGCGCTCTCGTTCGTCTGCCGTGAAATAGCTGCTTAGAGGCCACCGCAAAAAACTATTAGAGACCAATAAATTGAAAGAGATCATGTGTGAAATCCTCGCGGCGCTTGGCTATTGTGTCGCACGGACACATTTCAATACAAAAATTGGCTTCATCAATTTGTTTTATTTGAAACTGCAATTGTAAAGGCGCGATCCATTTATTCAAAGCCTATATCAAAGGTTCAAATTTTCAGCGTTTATGTGGGTAAAAACTTTATACCCTAAATTGCGATCTTTTGATTTTTAATCGCTATTAGTTAACAAGGTATTTAATACGGAAAGTTTTCGAATAACTTAACGCAAGAGTATGGAGACATATTCCACGTTAAGCCTTCATACACATGCCACACCATATGGAAGTCATGCAAACTATTTCGTTTGTGACATCTTAGAAACAAACAGCGATGTTAAGTATGTGCGCTTTATATCTACTATTATTTATGATCCAACAAAATCGGATATTTTTTGTAATAAATGCTTTCGTTGATGCTGCCCTTGCTGCTTTTAAAGGTTCTCCCTCAAATAAAAATAACCATAACAGACAGATCACTTTTCAGCTGACAGTCAAGGTATTTTTTTTCAAAAACGTTTTAGATATGATTTTACACCAGGTCAACTGTTACTTTAGACAAGCTATATTTTATAAAGTAAAATAAAGTCGTTGTCAAATTCTCTATGTCGCTATCTTCTTCTAAATAACCCAAAGGATTTTGGTACGGTTTTCCCTAATCGAAAGAGCGATAAACGAGGAAGGATTATGTACATAATTTGCAGAAAAAAAATTGCATCCGTGTCTCTCGAAGGTAATAATTTCCTTGCCATTTGACCCTTTGGTGAAATAAGATGGCTTGCTCGTCGGATTGCCTATTTACCCTTGCCTAAAGTTATTGCAATCGAAACAAGAGCGATAAATTATTAAAAGGGCATCTGTACGAAACCCTGTGGCGGGTCGCTAGTTAAATATATAAATATATAGTACCCCGGACAACACTGTGCACTCGATCAAAGTAGCCTCAAATGACGAAAAAGACACTAGTGGAACGGTCATCGACCGTATCCGGAAGGCGGTAGATGCTAAGACCAGTGGAGCCAAAGTTGAAAAAATAAGAAAAATCAAAAATCAACAGGTTATTTTGGGATGTTCCACGAAGGAGGAACTAGAAGTTGTAACAGAAAAACTAAAAAGAGACAAGGGTCTAACCGTTGAACACATAAAATCTAAAGACCCCTTAGTAATACTAAAGGGTGTCCTTACGGTAAACACTGATGAGGACATCTCAAATGCACTTAAAGCCCAGAACGGGCACCTGTTGAAAGGAATAACCGAGACAGAAGCAAAGGCCGAAGTCATGTATCGCCGCAGGACGAGGAACCCGCATACCAACCATGTAATTTTAAGGGTCTCACCGGTCCTGTGGAAAAGACTAATAGAGGCAGGACAGTTTCACGTTGATCTCCAGCGGGTGCCCGTTGGGGACCAGTCTCCGCTGGTTCAATGCTCCCGTTGTCTTGCGTATGGTCACAGCCGCCGATGGTGTAGGGAGGCTGAGGACGCCTGCTCGCATTGCGGGGGCTCACATTTAAAGGTCAATTGCGAGTCCTGGAAGGCTGGGGAGAGCCCGATATGCAAGAATTGCTCCCACGCAGGACAGGATAGCAAAAGCCACAATGCGTTTGACAACTGTTGTCCTGTCCGGCAGAAGTGGGATGCAATTGCTAGAACGGCTGTAGCTTACTGCTAAAGGCGCCCCAGCAGTACAGGACGCGATGTCGCCGCTCGGCATGAAAGACAATATTGTTGCTCAGGCCAACCTACAAAGGAAGAAGTTGGCGACCCAGGAGCTGGTTTTAGAATGCCAAAAAAGGGGAGTACGATTTGCTATGGTCCAGGAACCGTACGTTGGATCCCAAGGCGAAATGTCCCATTTCGCAGGTGTCCATATAGTCCAGATGGATCGAAATAGAACGGGACCAGTAAAGGCTGGGATAGTGGTTTTCGGAACCAATGTGGAGGTTATAGAGTGCCCCGCATTGACCACCGAAAACGTGGCTGTTGCAGTCTTGAAGACCGATAGTTGGACGGTTGGGGTGGCTTCGTTCTATTTTGAGGATAGTAGAGACATAGAACCGTACCTGGACCATATTAAATACGTAAGAAACAAAATAGGTGTCCCATGGTTCTTGATGGGGGGCGATTCAAACGCCTGGGGTACGTGGTGGGGGTCCGAGATGACGGGTCATCGTGGAGAGGCCCTGATGGGTACCCTTAACGAGTTAGACCTGGAACTGCTGAACAAGGGGGTTGAGCCAACCTTTTTTACCATACGTGGTGGCAAGACGTACAAAAGCCACGTTGACATCACGGCCTGCAGCGCAGATATGCTTCACAGGGTCCACTCTTGGAAAGTGGACCAAGAAATGACCAGCTCGGATCACAATGCTATCACTCTGCATCTAAATTTAGAAAAAGAAAAAACAAGAGTCGCACTGGGAGCGACCAGGATCTTTAACACAATGAGGGCCGACTGGTCGCTCTTCGGGAGACACTTCAAAAAAGCTTTGGAGGGAAAAAATATTGTAGAAGAAGCTGTGTCTAAACTGGATAACAGGGACGATTTGGAAAAACTCATTGGCGGCTATTTGGAATGCATAGACACAGCTTGTAAAAACTCAATACCAAAATTCAAAATCAATCCAAAGTTTAAATTACCCTGGTGGAGTGATGAGCTGCGTGATCTAAAAAGGGTCATGACTACTAAAAAGAGACGCATATCGTGCGCTGCGAGCAAACGCCGCCCGTATGTGGTGGCGGACTACCTCCTGGCGAAAGAAAAATACGAAGAGGCGGCGAGGGTGGCTCAGACCGCGAGCTGGAAACAATTCTGTCAGAAACAAGACAAAGAAAGTATGTGGGACGGAGTTTACAGGATCATAAGGGGCACAACCAAAAGGAAGCCAGATAAATTGCTGAGTAAAGATGGTGTGCTTCTGGACCCTGGGGGCTCCGCACAGCTCGTGGCTGAAACATTCTTTCCACACGATGATCCGTCGCTCGATAGTGCGGAGCACGTAGCAGTACGGGCTCTTGCTGAAAGACCCCACAACTGGGTGACCCCGCGCGCTGACGACCCACCATTTACCAATGAAGAACTGAAAAGAGTGGTGGGAAGCTTTAACCCCAGGAAAGCACCAGGCCTGGATAGCTTTTCTGCGGACATTTGTGCTGCGGCAGTGGCGGGGAGCGAAGGACTGGCACTGGGCATTTTTAATAAATGTCTAGAGCTATCCTGTTTCCCCGCCATTTGGAAACGCGCCGCAGTGGTTGTCCTCAGAAAACCGGGGAAGGAGGATTACTCCTCCCCTAAATCCTACAGGCCCATAGGGCTCCTACCAGTCCTGGGCAAGGTCCTGGAGAAACTCATGGTGGGTAGGATCAGCTGGCACCTCATGGCAAAGGCAAATCCGAAGCAATACGGTTTTGTCCCCCAACGTTGTACGGAGGATGCCCTCTATGATCTGGTGGAATTTATTAATGGAAATTTAAAAAACAAATTAATAAATATCGTAATATCGCTAGACATAGAGGGTGCCTTCGACAGCGCTTGGTGGCCCGCCATCAGATGCCAGTTGGCAACTAAGAACTGTCCGAGAAATCTGCAGGACCTTGTGGCTGATTACTTCCGGGAGAGGTCGGCCGTTGTCCAATACGCTGGTCGATCGTACGAAGTGGTGACTACAAAGGGATGTGTACAGGGTTCAATCGGTGGGCCCACCTTCTGGAACGCTCTAATGGACCCGCTGCTCGATATGCTGGACTCCCTAGGGATTTACAGCCAGGCTTTCGCGGATGACATCGTCCTGGTTTTCTCCGGAACCGAGGTGGGACCGCTTCAAGCTAAGGCCAACGAGGTGCTTGCCCGTGTGCACGAGTGGGGATTCAAAAATAAATTAAAATTTGCGCCACACAAGACGAAGGCAATAATTATAACTAAAAAATTAAAATACGACGAACCACTAATGCACATGGGTGGTACCGCGATAGAGGTGGTCCCATATCTTAAAATTCTAGGCCTAATAATAGATAAAAAATTAACATTTGGTCCCCATGTCCAACACATATGCAAAAAGGTATCCAACATATTTAAGCAAATGACACGAACCACCAAAATGACATGGGGACTGAATCCGGAGATCATCAGGACGATGTACATCTCTGTTATCGAACCAATAGTTCTGTATGCCGCAAGTGTCTGGGCCCCCGCCGTCCACAAAAAGTATATTAGAAAACAACTATATGCAGTGCAGAGGGGCTTCGCCCAAAAAATTTGCAAGTCTTACCGAACTGTTTCTCTAAATGCCGCTCTCGTATTGTCAGGGCTCCTGCCCCTGGACCTGCGTGTGATGGAGGCGGCGCGCGTCTACGAGGCAAGAAGTGGCCGACCGCAGCGGGATTTAAAAGGCAGGGAAGTGGAGGGAAGGGTATCCTTTCTTAAGGCACCCCACCCAGCTGCCCGGGTCGCCGTCGACTTTGCGAACATCGAGTGTGAATCAGAGATAGATTCTACTGGATTAAAAATATACACCGACGGGAGCAAGGTGGGCGGCGGTGTCGGGGCGGCACTTTCCTGCTGGAGGAGCGGTTCGGAGACTAAAGCGAAAAAGTATAGGCTGGAGCCGTTCTGCACTGTCTTTCAAGCCGAAATGTTTGCAATACGCGAGGCCACAGTCATCGCACTGAAGAGTAAAGACCCGGAAGTCAACATCCTGAGTGACTCGCGGTCCTCACTGGAGCTCTTGAGAAGCGGGGGTAAATACCATCCATTGGCCCACGCTATCCGGGAGAATCTGCGCAAGATCAGTATGGAGGGAAGATGTGTCAGGTTTTTCTGGGTAAGAGCCCACGTGGGGATCGCGGGCAACGAGAGAGCCGACCAGCTGGCAAAAGAGGGGGCGCTCAAATTAAAATGCGTAGCACACTATGACAAATGCCCCCTCTCATATGTGAAACGTTACACAAGGGGCGAGTCTGTGGCCAAGTGGAGCCAAATATATAATGAAGGAGAGACGGCGGGAGGAACAAAAATGTTCTTTCCCGACGCTGAAGCGGCATACAGACGAATCAGGAAAATCCAACTGACGCCGCAGCTTGTGCAGGTGCTGACGGGACACGGAGGTTTCTCGCAGTACTTGCACAGGTTCAAAATAAAATCCAGCCCGGATTGCGTGTGTGCGCCTGGGGTGCTAGAGACAGTGGAGCATCTACTACTCGAGTGCCCCAGGTTTGCGCTCGCAAGACTTGAACTGGAAATTGAAGAAGGGAAAAAACTAGAAAAAAACATACTGAAAGATTTAATAATAGAAAAAAATAATGGTAAATTTATAAAGTTCTGCGAAAAAGTAGTTGGAATTGCGACGAAGGCAAACGCGACGGCCTGAAGTGACCTTGGGAAGTCCAGAACACGGAAGGAAGAGAGAAGACAAGGGGAGAGGGAGTGGCCCTCTCACCCCATATGACACAAAATATACGCAAGTAAGGTCTCCGATTACGTCGGAGGATACTTGGAGCCCCCCCATACCCCCAAAAGTAGCGTTAAATAAATTTAAATAATTGTTATTATTGTTGTTTTAATATAAGTAGAAAAAAAAAGTGTCATGGTTTATTGTTGTTTTTAATCGTCGTAACTGTAATTAATTAATTCATCACTTTTGTAATTTTTATTAATTGAAAATATACGTCCCGTGGGGGTGGTGTAACCCCTGGGGGGAAATAAAAAAAAAAAAAAAAAAAAAAAATATATAAATATATTTTTATCTTGAATATCCTATTATATTATAACTATTAATATTAAATTATAACGGGTTGCCACGTCCCTCATCCTCTGGGTATTAACCAAGTTGTTATCTTGTTAGTTGGGTCAGAATTTGATATCGTCTTGCTTATAATGCTTAATAGGAATTGCAAATAGCATACTCCTAGTTTAGATGGTCTCGTTGTTTCCGCGTTTAAAGGATTACATTATGTAGTCTTGAAATAAAGTCTCTTCAAGTTAGATTTCTATAAGATGGAGTCTAATTGTTTATTCAAATAATTTAATTAGCATTGAGCTTTTATTTTTTATTTATTTAATAAAGCATTAATTGCTTCTCCTTAACGCTCAGAGGTCTAGGGATCAATTTATTTTGTTTTGGAGTTTACACCTTAAGAATCGATTTTCATATGTAAGCCAGGGGGTATGAACATTTATGGGAGTAAAATCAAATGTCACAAGTCACACGTTACGCGTTACAGGCAATATGCTTCAATACATGCTAATATAATATAATATCTACATATAACATATTTATATTTATATCCACTGATATTTATTTGTGAATTGAGAAAATGCATTCATTTACTAATCTATTTATTTTATAATCGTTCGTAAGGAGTAAACTCCAGTCGTGCGTCGGAACTAACATACACACTTTTTTTTCTGTTATGGTAAAAAATATACTTAACACAGTTTCAAGTTTATCATATTTATACAAATAACAAAATGCAATCGCTTTGTTGCTTAGAAACACAAAATAATAAAATAAAGGTCACTATTTGACTATAATAAATGTGTATATTATCTTTATAATTACCACCGGTACAGAATGCCAATTTGTACATAATTGCAGTTTTTCTTAGTTAATTAAATTCTAGACTTAATAATATCTTGTCGGATGCAGGTCATCTTTGGCCTTTGTGCACAGAATAATTAAATGAGATGTGAAAAACGTTTCATTTCTTGGAAAATTATATGAGTACGCTAAGATTATGCAATAATAGTAAGTAAGTTTCTATATATGTAAGTATGTATATATAAGTACTTTCTTTTCTTATTAGCAGTCGCCAATGAATTTTCAGAGATTTTCACAGATTTGCAATAGCAAATAATTTCAGATATTTCTCTTTGATTATTTTTAATCTGTCTATAAAAGTACCGCCAATTTAATTAATTATTTTTGTAGTTTATCGAGTCAGATTCTGGTTGATGAAAGGTAATAGATGACCCTGCAGTCATTTATGAAGTCAGCATCTTGGCTGAAGAATTTCAAATAATGAGTCTGTTTCCTTGGAAGATTTAAAAAAGATCCGCCAGACGGCATAATATTTTTTTTATTTTTTTTTTATTTACAGTATTTATTTATTTAATAATAATAAAGACGTACGTTTAACGTTACTGTCAATAGAGAAATCAAAACATGTGTACCCCCCACTAGTGCTGCCTCTGGTGGATCTTTTTTAAATCTTCCGAGGAAACAGGCTCATTATTTGAAATTCTTCAGCCAAGATGCTGACTTCATAAATGACTGCAGGGTCATCTATTGCCTTTCATCAACCAGAATCTGACTCGATAAACTACTGTTGACTTTATTTAAGCTGTTGACTTATATGTATTTCTAAATTTGGAATATGTTTGGATGTGCCTTACGTTGTGATGTAAAATATTTCACGGAAAAATGATCAAATACTTCGCCTTAAGAATTCAAAGAATACTGAGGGGTGTTTCAGTTTGACATGTTTGCGTAGAAACCGTATTATAAGTATATTAATTAATTCATTATATTGCCAAAAACGTTCTTCATTGTTACCCCAAATGGTTCAAAAAGCGTCTAATATAATTTTATTTTTTTAGAGAAAGTACAATTCCATAAATCAAGTTCCTAAAAGACAAATTTAAAAATATTCTTGCGGGAATATCCTCACGAGATTTCATGTCAGTAATATTTTTTATTTTTATTTAGATAGAACACAAACCTTTATCAATATTTTATTAGGTACACTTTTAACGTTCAAAATTTGAAACATACAATTCCCTCAGAGGCTTAGGTTTTTTTTTTGTTTAACATTTACTTCTTTATCTTTACTAGCTGGTGACCATGACTTCGTCCACGTTCATAATTAAAAAAATATAAGACCTTCTCAGGTCTTATATTTTTTTAGCGTTTTCTATCAGATTTCAAGTCATATTTGAGAAAATATGATTTCTCAAATATGACTTGAAATCTGATAGAAAACGCTCGACATCTTTATCGCTGTGAAGACGACGGTGGCGCGATAGTGGCGCCCAATTTTATATATTTTTAGACAATCCCTCGGGAAACTATATGTTTTTTCAGATAACAAGCATACTATATGTTAATCCAGATAATACACTATTTGTGTATCAGATTTCATCCAAATCTGTTTAGCGGTTTTTGCGTGAAAGAGTAACAAACATCCATCCATACACCAATACGTCCATCCTCACAAACTTTCGCATTTATAATATTAGTAGGATTTCAATAGCTTTGTTAACAATTAAAAAAGGAAACCTTTTTTTTCATCGTGAGCGATGATGAGCGAACATTATTTTATTTTATTTTATTTAATCGAGATACCAACAGTACATCAAAATTTACAAAAGTCACATACATTAGTTATAAAAACACGTTTACATTTGCGTACCAATTACTGGTATCTACAGCTATAATAATATGTTACATGTTATCTCTGTTAAAAATTTAGAAAAAAATAATAATAAGTCAATTAAATTAATTACATTATAGGTACAAGTCAAAGCAATATCCAACAATACAATTTAATCCTATCAACAACAATCCAATCAGTAATATCAATTCGTCAGACCATAAATTCACAACTACATAATTTATATTATTATTTGAACATTACTTCATTATAAATAATAAATTTAACAGATGTGAAAAACGAGACAAATGAAATAGAAAGGAAAGATAACGAAAAAAAAATCTTCTTTCCATTTTGTAATTTAAATTAGACAAGGGACATTTATATTGTTGTTCCGCAACGGAAACAAAATAATTGACGACGATTCCTATTTTATTTCATTAGCAATAGGAATTCCTGAATTAACGGCTTTTGAAAAGTATTCAACTGTTTGACTTTTTTCCATTTAAACAATTACAAAGGAGGCAATGATCCATGCTAGCGGCGCAAAAGGTGGCACAGTTTTGCCTTTGAGACTTTGTCCAACGCAACCCAAGTATCAATTTAAGCGAATTAAAATTGTTTTAATTTAACTCGCTTTTGTACAAATTTTATATTACAATTGCTTGACTGTTTGAATCTCGAGAAACTTCCTCATTCGAGGGAATTTTTAGGAAAACCTACATTTTGTATTTTCTTTATTTGTTTTACGGAAAGATTTACGTTACGACGGTCGGTTTGTTGAAGCCAAAATTTTGTAAGGGAATTTGTGAAATAGGAATTAAATATTAAAACAATTGTAAAGCGTGAGATTTCAAAGGCTCTAATATGATTATTTCATGTTGATGAGCTGTAGGCTTAGAATGTCCGAATGGATTACAATATAGGTTACGTGATGGATTTTTATAATGTTAAGGTCGACAGACAGCCTGACGGACCATTTGATGGACGTCGTCGTTTATTGTCATATTAATAAATAATAATAATTCAAACTTAATTATTTATTTAATAAAATTTTATTAGTTAGTTTCCAGGGAGTATGTTAAAAATTATTATTATTTTAAAAGCTTTATAGTGTCAATGGAAGTTTTTTATTGAAAAGATGCCCTACTAATGGCACTTTTTAGATTTTTTTAAATATTCATACTCTACTACTGGTTTCGCCCAGTGTGCAAATTTTATATATATAATCTTCTTCATTTGTCCCTCTTCCATTAATTAAAACCGAAATAAAATCGGTGTAGACCTTTTAAAATTATTGAAGTGTACACAAATAAAACTAACTTAACATTTTATAAATATTTGCTACTTTGTTCTGAATGCATTAGTAAAAAATACAAGTTTAAATAATAATCATTTGAGATTAATCTTCTGTGGCAGTGTCACAGTAAGTAAACTTGAAATAATTTAACTAAACACTAAACAATTTGTACAGTAGCAATTTACAAAATTAACCGAGCGTCTTCCATAGTTTCTGTAAACAGAACGTGTCTTGAATTTTTGAGTATTCGTAAAATAAATTACCCTCGCTAATTGAAATTAATACAAACTTTCGTTTTCAACGCTTCAACGTATTAAGTTATTATAAAATTTTATTAACCATAATCGTGACTATATAAACCTTATAACAGAGCTCAAATTAGAATCAATCAAATTCAAAGCGCGTGGATTTTCAAGGCCTTTTATCCCTCTTCATATTTTAATTTGATGAAAACTTTAATAGAACTTTTACTGTCTAACTGTCTAATATTCATTCAACTTTTGACAGGTGTCAACAGTATTCCAATTAACAAATAAAATTCAATAACAGAATGAATAAAAACGACGAACTAGGCTCATCAATCACGTCAACCGCTTATTATTCGGTAAGCCTCGCAATTCGGGATTTGCATATATTGTTACGTGCGTGTGAAAATGACGTTTATATAACATAAATCTGTCACCTATTTCCTTGACGTTTACCAAGTCGGTGGTGGCTTAAGAATGCTTATTATTATCTCGTCATATTAATGTTCTCTCCGTTGATAATATGTAAATAAAAGTGATAAATTAGCGCAACATAAAACAACCAAAGACAACCTAATTGAGGTGTGAGACTGTCGACCAATCATTATGAAATTATCCATACACGTTTTCAGGAATACAAAAAAGTACATTTAGTCCTAGACATATAGTCAATATAGACTCCTACTCGTACTGAAATCTCCTGACAAAATTCTCCATACTTTGCCAAACTTTCCCATATGACTACAGGCAGGTCCTGAATCAATAGGACACGTTTCATTCAGAAAATATCACAAGGGATTATCCAACAATAAAATTAAAATGCGAGACAGAAGCATTTCACAGCGGAAATTGTTCTAAAGTCTGCCCGGATAAAGTTTTCAAACATCCGGACCATGCGCATACCTATGCGATCTTTATCCAAGTAACTTGCTTGTTAAGGTTGCTAAGGTTGAATTTCACTTGAAACCTAAAACTTGATAATTCAAGTAATCCACAAAAGCAGACACAAGTCTGTCGTGTCATAATATTTTTCACTAGCTGGTATCCGCGACTTCGTCCGCGTTGAATAATGAAACATATAAGGCCTGACAAAATATGAATATGTGAAGCAATATTATGCCTGACATACGTTGATGCCTGACATTATACTTTTGCCAAGCGTTGGATATTTATTTTTAGATATCTGGTGCCCTATTAGAATATTTAGCTATCCTGAAATTCTATTCTAAGTGTTGATGAATGATGTTTTAAAATCGGATTAGTAGTTTACAAAAACAAAAAACATACAAACGTTACCTCTTTAAAATATTAGTATTATATTAGTATTCAAACATAAAAACATTTTAAAATGTTTATAATTTCAAACATTATGTTGAAAAACTTGTTTTATTCATATATTAATATATTTATTTATTCAAAAGTGATGGCAGCTATACGAGTATTTGGAGACACCGTTAATGCAAGGTTACTCGTAAGATTCTGAAATTCAAATTACACAATTAAATCAAATACCCTGAAAATTATGAATTAAAACAAGCAAATACATTGATGCTCTCTCAATGCGAAGTAGGATTCGAGCCTAGTTTGCAATTCATATAAGTTTTAAAAGATTTTAATAAAAATATTAAATATGCTTTGTTGTTTATTTTGATTTAACTGATAAAGGACATCGTTCAAAACCAGGCCATTGGTTTTTTTTAAATTACACTTTGGAGAATTTGGTAATTTTGTCAGATTTTGTAAATGGGGATAACATTCGAAAATTAAAAAAAGACGTTTTTATACTATTTTTACGAGACATACATGAATTTTATATGAAAAAACTCACATTCACTCACGATCGGACCTACATCCCACTAGCTAAGTATAAAAAGATTTTCCGTTGCTCATTGTTAAATTATAGGATACGGTAGCCTCAATATCTCCCTGTCCAACGCAATTGATATTTATACATTTTGGTTGACTTACCGGAAAATATAAATTGAATAACACAGCGTTCGCCGCCATGTTTAGCCATAAATCTACAGTTTTATCCAATTACACGAAATACTCGTTGTTCATAAATTGACAATAAATGATGATGTATAGTAACGATATTTAATTAACTAAAAATTCACATTGAAACAACACATTTTGTCAATTGCTTATACTAATCGCCTACTGTTAGAAAAAATATTTAGAACAAACAATATTTATTATGATTATAAATTTTACTAGCTGGTTCCGGCGACTTCATTTGCATTGAAAAATGAAAAATATAACATCTGACATTTTTCAGTTTTGAATTTAACACTTTTCTGGATAAAAGTATTCTATATTTTAATCCAGGTAATAAATTATCTGTTTGCCAAATTTCATACAAATTCTCTCAGTAGTTTTTACATGAAGGAGTAACAAACGCACATTCAAAACATCCATCTATCCTTATAAACTTTTGCATTTATAATATTAGTAGGACTAGATATGTAGATAGTCCTAATTGTTGAATCTTATCTTATGATATCAGAATAGAATAAAAATTTTGTAGATATAGGTATTATTTTACAATCTGAAATAAGTAACTATTTTATTTTCCACTTTAACACGCATTACACCTTTTATAGCGACATAAAACTCTTCATGACTTTATCGTTTCGTTTTCCAAAAATTCGATTGATTTAATCTAATTACATTATAAAGAGAAAATATTTTATTTATTAATTTTTTGTATGTTTACTTGTAATGGATAAACTCGGAAACTATGGAACAGATTTATTCGTTCACCTATATTCGTTCACATATTATAGTAAAAGCTACGTTGTCAGCGAATAACATATGCTATTATATATTATATATTTTATTTTATTTTTTAAAATAGTGCTTTATTATATATTTTATTTTATTTTTTAAAATAGTGGTTTTGTTCACAGTCACAATATTGTTAATCACTGAAGTGTATATTTTTTTTGCTTTAAACATTGAAAAATATCCTTTCCTCTTTAGACATTGAAAAATATCCTTTGTTAGTAGTGATAACATTTATATAACAGATTTGAAGGGATCTCGCTTGAACGAGGGCTGAGGATCCTCCTTTTAAAAGGCAATTACAAAGAAAAATATTATGAGAGAGACCGTTGAATTGAACGAACATCAGTTTAAAGTTTAAGTCAATCTGTGAAAGAAACGTTATTTAATGAATATTCATGATTTACTCCATAGAAGCAAATTCAAAATTTAAATTTAAAAATCTATTTAAAATATGTTTGAACCGATAGTCTTTATCTTTACATAGTTTAAAACAAAGTCACTCCCTCTGTATGTATGTACGCTTAGATCTTTTAAACTACGCAACGGATTTTAATCATTTTGATGCAATTTTCACCAATGTAGAGAGGAAGGTTTCTACAGAAATATACAAAAAAAATTTATAGTAGGTATAAAATTTAAAAATTTAATGATATTTATATCAATAGTAACTAAAAGATAACATTATTTTACAACAAAAAAAAACCTATTTTACTGCACAAATTATGCTTAATAAATACAAGAAGAAAAAAATAGGAATTCCCCATGTCTTCCCAATATCTTATCCTTAAACCTACTATGATAGGCAAGGCACTTGTGCTTTGTGTTATAGGAGACGGTAACCAGCTACCATCAAGTGGACCGTGCGACTGTCTGACGACGGTTAGATAAAATAATATTAGAAATTAATTGCTTATATTTGATTTATCTAGACCATTTAAAAATAAAATGTATAAAATAATTCTTGAATACTTTGAATTTATTGAAATAAAAATCTAGCGTAGCTTTTTATTTATATTGACGACTTGACAATATAGACTTCAACATTTTACTGTAAAAGCTCTAGCGGCGACAAATGACAGCACATTTTCCGCTGCATTAAAATGTCGATTTGCCAACATATCGGTGTAATAGTATACTAAGAAATAACTTTATAATTTTAAATGTAAAATGACTATAATAAAAAAATATCTGTCTACTACTTTTTACTGAGTCATTTTATGTTTCCCCGACGGTGTTCAGTTTTATTATATTAAAGTACAGATAATTTTGTAAACTTACGATATTGCCTTTTTACCAAATCTCTCGATAACGAGCTTCGGCAAAGCCCACTGTGAGCATTAAAAGGCTCAAAATGCAATTTTCCTTCTGTACTTACTACCCCCCAATAATGCTTAGCTGTAGTGGCTCAATGAATACCAAAAGCAGAAATCTCTGCCCGACACTACGTGACCCTTGAGACACAAAAACCCGTATACTTTTATTGTCGTAGTAGACTTAATTGTGGACACGACTAATGACAGACGTTAAACAAAATTGTGTTTCTTGTTACATCTAAGAAAGGATTTAGTTGAGTTTCTGATTACTTTTATATGTGCGCTTAATAATTTTGAACAATGTTTTACATGGACCTCAATTAGAGATATGTTTACAAAAAAGTGAATAAAAAAAACAGGAAATAAAGAGGAAAAAGCATGGAGGAATAAAAGGGCACATTTTATTTCGCAATCAAACATTAGACAACCCATCTGTTGGCAGTTATCATCGACTTACAACTGTGAAATAACATGGTATTGTGTTTCAATGAATGAGTAAGGGATGCCAGACTCCATTTTCTTATTCCCTGCTTTCTCTTTTATTTTTCTCTTTAATTTCTCAACCTTAATTCTACTAAAATTAGCAGCGCACTTGCCGCATCTACAAGTATGTATGGCGTTGCATTGTTGACAGTCGACCGTCAGCCTATATCTGCTGATCTTCATTTTGCGGGCAAATCATTTTGCCGATTTAATTACTCAATACATCCCTTTTCTATTTATTGATTCAGGCAGGAAATCAATGTAAAGGAATTATTTATAGTAATTTTTCGTAATAATAAAATAACAAAAATTATATCAACTAATACTGCACTACAAACTAATAAAATCTTATGGATGATGGAACAGGAATATGATATGGAACATTATTAAAAAAAAAGGTACCTAATACTCATATGAACAAAATCATAAATAATTGAAAAAATCACATCTCATACTTTGATATAGGTACATTTATTAAAAACCTGTAAATTTGACATTATAATAAACACACTTCAACTTTATTATTTACTATAGATTTTAAACTGACCATAACTGCATTCCCCTTCATGTATCAAATCTAAAATGGTTACAAATTCACTGTATAAAATCGTATGTACCTAATTTTGTAAATAGAAGATAACTTTGTATCTTCTCATGTAACTTTCGTCAGTTCAAACCACACGTACTGGCCGATCTAATTTTCTATCTCGATGTTTCGTGGCAATCAATTCAAAAATAGACAGTTACTTGATACTAATTAACCATTGTGGATTCAGTGGAACAAGATCACATTCAAATTTTCCAACAAGTTTTTGGCCTTTTGTTAAGTTACTATGGTTATAGATTATTAAGTTTGCTATCGCTTTATTAAAGAAAAAGGAAATATTTATTAAAATGGCATTAAGGGAATGTTTATCGGCTTACATTTTAAGATTCAAGATTCAAGATCAAGATCAATAGTCATAAGTAACACCAAACATAATCTGACTTCTAAATCTTTCCTTATTTTCTTTTTTCACATGTGTTACATATTGACTTGCCCCCCAGTTTTACAAAATTATATGCTAATAAGAGCGAAATTTATACAAATAAATAATAATTTACTCCCCAAAGCTAATGTAACAAGAATAAAAACCTATTGAAAGATACATAATCATGTTGTTTTGAGCAGCTATTACAGAAATGGACTAATTCTTAAACCTTATAGTAAAAACATAACCGTTTTGCTATAAAACCTACTTTCAATACTTATCTAATATGAAATACATACCTAAACAATGTATAGCAACAATTTAATATTTCAAAATGTACAGTGTCCCTTACGTGTCGTTTTATCATTGTCACTCTTAGTTAATATAAACAGATAGGGATATTTTTCTTTTAAATCAAATTGTTCTTAAATAACGCTTCCATCAAACGTAACTTATTATGCTTAAATAAGAAATTAAGGCTAAGAATTATTTAGGAATTATTATATTTTTTTAACATCAAACACTTCAGATAGAATGAATGAATGTACACTTGATGGTAGATGGCTCTCGTAGTCCACAAGCTCAAGCAACAGAAGGATTACAATTGCTATATATTACACTACTGCTATATATTGCTATAGTGGTATATTTTATTTGTTTGTAATATTATGGACTTGGCCGGGCGTCCGTGAAGCCAACAATGAGGTCTTCAGCGGAAGATCAACGCTGTGTGTGGCTTGTAGTACTGGTACATTCACTGGCAAGGCATGGTACTATTACCAATACGATTAAGATTGTTCTCATTAACTTCGAACTCAATAAAATTTCTTTTCTTTCTTTCTTTCTTTCTTTCTTTCTAAACACAACAGCCCTCAGACGGGCTGTGTGAGGGCTTCCTTAACTAAGGAACGCAATGTGACCCTGCACTATAAAAAAATAATAATTTTAATTTACAAATTCAGGTTTAAAATTAAAAACTGTCACTGTCAATTTGTTACGAGGAAACCTACAAAAAATATTTATAATAATCTCACTTTAATATCTCTCACTTAATGTCCGTTATAATAATTAAAAATTTAACACTTTTAAGATTATGACTGAAGTTTATGACTAACCTTTATTAAACAAAAGCCACTAGAGAAGGTTGTGCTTTGAAAAGAGACACTCGGTCGTAAAAACTAGAAGATGACTTACGGAACCTAGAACCTAACACCAGGGGTATTAAAAATAAAGGAATGTCTTTCTATATTAACTTCCTGAGCTCCCTTTCTTAGAGAACGTACTTTTGCTCGTGATAAGTCGTAATTAAATAAGTGGTTTAATTATTGTCAAGTGTCCAAGTTTTTTACAGGTTATCCCCGAAAACTTAACAGACAGACAAACAGAGTTACTTTTTCATTTACAATTTGGTAACAGTATGTATTTTTAGAAATTTTCTCATGACACTGTTCAAAATTATATTATGGGTGCATTATTTATTATGGGACATTAATCGGTTAAATTTTAATTTGAGATACTAATATTCGTATTTAGTTTTAAATTTAATTATAAATGCAATTTTCATTATAATATTAATTAATATACAGAATCCCAATTAAAAATTCATATATACAGAATATGTTTTATAATCTGATTAGAAGCTTAAATTTAATTGAACTATATAATAAATTTTGCGATCAACTCACTACCGCATTTATAATATTAGTTAGGATATATATTTATATCCCGTCCCAATGCTGGGCACATTTTTTTTTTAAATTTATCTATGATTAGTTTCTCTCCCGATGATTTTTTTCACCATTATAGCAAGTACCGTTTCCGCAGCCTTTTATTACGTCTATTTTATTAATTTAGGGTTTTTTTCTGAATGAAATTACGTCAAACCTGGTGGGCGCCAAACCATAACAACGGAATCAATTCATTACAGATAAACATAGATTCTTATCGATAATTAATTAATATGTATGTAGATATAAGAGAGTTGGGTAAATAGCGCGCTTCGTCGGTCATACGCGATAAAAAGCCTCGTCATATCGCTATAAGGTTGTTTAATTCAGGTATTTCCTAACCAATTGTGCTGCCAATTTCAACGCTGGTTATTCCCTCTAGTGTATACACGCGTAAGTTATTTTAAAACAAAAAATGCTATTTTTATATTGACTTGTATTTTGAAAAAGTCTTAAATTGTACCTACTTAATGACAAATCTTTCACCAAAATATTATCAAATTAAAGTATGTATCATTAGATCTCTTGAGAAATACCCACTAAAACCCCCTCGGATTCCACCATCAGCGGTGATGTATGGGTTCGAGATTACAGCGTGGATCATATAAGTTGTCCTAAAAAATATTTTAAAAAATCTAATAAATTCATTTCATTATTATTTTTGCCATACAATTTTGAAAATCGAAATGAATTGTATGATGAAATATAAATCCACACTGTTTAAAGATATGTGGGTCAATATGTAGATGTATGTATATAATATATTATAAATATATTCATGCATTCTTCGTACCTATATGAATATATTTACATTGCAATACGGACACAAGCGGACCTCATATAGTTAACCACTCAACCTGTTATCGACAACTTTGCTATTAAATGTATGTAACTTTGTTTGTCCGTTGTCTAGGGACTGCGATATAGTAGCACTAAGTGACAGGAAACCGAGTTTAACCTTTCCCTATAATCCAAATAAATATATAAAGCTTTTAACTTTAATAAAATTTCCCTAGATAATTATTCTTCGAAGAACATTTGTCTACTTAAAGACTGAACTACGACACTAATCGGTACTTACTAATATATATTTTTGTATTTAAATGTTGTCAGACAGGCTTTCGGTCTGCTCGATGGTAGGTGGTTACCGTTGCGTATAACACAAGCAACGCCGAAGGTTTTGCGAGTGCGCTGCCGACCTTTATGGGACACAGCACTCACCGACACACAATAGCACACATAAGTACTGTTATTTCACGGTGGTCTTCTGTAAAGTCGTGGTTACTGTTGCCAGACGAGCTGCCCAAATGACTACGAAATGCAGTGTGCCCTACTACTACTTGCCAGATTAGAGCCAACTGTGAAAAGTTAGCTCTGCCGGAAAACGAACCCGGGACCCCTGAGTCAGAGCGTTAAAGCAACCTTATCCACTAGACCAAGACGCTAAATATTTATATATTATTTCGACGGCCGATCTTAACATAAAAAATACCTAACTATGTACCTATATATAGAAAAATTTTACACGTGAGAACCTTCTAACATAACTCTATGTATAATGTAACTTTTTCAATTTGGAATAATTTTTCTAAATATAAAACTTTGATATATAGCTTACATTGTCTCTGTAACATAATACCATATAATACGAATTTATTGAAACTGCTTGTTATTGACCGCAATGCTTGTGTAGGCGACGTCGTCATTGAACGTAGCCTCCAACGCTTTCCACCTTACAGAGCCGTCAAAGGCTAAACAGGTAAAGATAAGGCAAACAATAAGAGCGTTTTCTTTCATAACAATACTCAGTCTGAAACGAATTCTATTCCCAGCGGTGCTATATATTTCAACATCGAAATGTTGATAGAAGGCCTGGAATATTTTTTTGTTTATTCAAGAATTGCATTATCTTCCTCTTAAGCCTTTACCACGTCTTCGTTTGTCTCAATTTAGTACTGTGCCCCATCATAATTGAATCATTTAATTACATCAATCCATTATGCCATGCAAGCATCCCATCCCTCCTTATCCCTTATCCTTAATTGACTACCAACTATGACATTGCTTGTGTTATAGGCGACAATAGCCACCTACCATCAAGTGAACCAAACTTAACAAACAATAAAAAAACTATTAATTAAAAAAAATTGTCATATTGTCACCGACGGATATAAAGACAGTAAATATATTGTCCAGCTGTGTATGTGTAACCTACATAATATTGTAATCCGTTACTGGCTCTAAGTGCACGTTGTAGAAACGTTCTCTACTCGTATCTGCAAATTATAGAACACTCGCCGAGAAAGGAAATTTGTTTGTCCATTTTTAATATTTTTATTATGTTAATCTACATAAAACAATACATTTTAACCTTAATATAAAAGAAGACTTTTAGCAGTTATTGTAGTTTATTGTTCTAGACTCTAGACACTTTAGCTGACATAAATTAGTCTAGACATTTAGCTATAAATGAGACTAGTCTAGCATCTATCGACGAGTCTAGCCTAATTTAATTAATTTAGCCTGCCGTTTTATTTTTACTAACGAATCAAAACATGTGATATCAGACTACATTTATTGTTACTTAATATGATTTCAGTTCAACTTAGCAAGTTAGATATCGGATCATAAATGGTCAAGCAACTTAGTCTATAACTGCTGAAGCATCTCGCCATGGTCGATGGTCGATAGATGCTGCTTCGTTTAACTGATCCGATTGTAAAGGTTCGCTTGTAAATGAGACTAAACAAGCCATATTTAGGTCGTTTGCTCCATTAACGCATGTGTGGAGAACTATTATTATAACTATTAATAATATTGTTAGTAAAATAAAATAATATAGTTGGCAATATTGCTGTTTTTTTATGTTAAGGTCGTCAGACAAGCGGACGTTCCACTTGATGGTAGGTGGCATCTGTCGCCTATGACAAAGGCAACGCCACAGGTGCACATAATAAAAAGTATTGGATTAAAAAGCAACAAAATTGATCACCGAGAAAGGATATTTGAGAGTCGAGAACTCGAGACAAAATAGAGAGAATGCTCGTTCTACATATTATAAACAGATTTTGATTTTGAAATTTTATAAAAACCCATTAAAATCTTATAACACGTTCGCATCTAAACATAGAAGAACGGTCGATATCAAACGTAACGTCTACCCCTCTTCAAACGAGCAATTATTTCGTCCCTTTTCTAACGTAAACTTCGGGGTTACAATGTTTGAAACGAATTTCACGAAATTTTCAGATTATTCTGCAGAAAAAAAATACCACCTTCAGACTAACACCTAAAAATTATATAACCTTCAATAACAACGAGCCCGTTAGATAAGTGGTTAGTCTGCTTAGGCTGTCTTAGGGTTTCCCGCGTTCGATTCCCAGCAGGAATCGTAATTAACTTTTCATTGTTGGCTCTAGTCTGGATCTAGAAAATCTGCGTCATTTGCGCAGCCCGTCTGGCTGCAGTACCCACCCCATTACAAAAGACTACTGTGAAACGACAGTATGTGTGCTGTTGTGTTTCGGTGAGTGAGTAAGGGATGTCAGAACCCTTTTCCCTATCCCTTCCCAATCCTTTATCCTCAATCCCACTTGCAGCGCAGCTGCAGCACCTGTGGCGTTGCTTGTGTTATAGGCGACAGTAGCCACCAGGTGTTCACAGTCAGGTGGACCTTAACAAAAAAAACCTTAATCAAAAGCCTAAATGTTAGGCCTAAGCACTTATTACTCGTCGGAAATATCTTGACAATAATTCGAACAGTTGGCAACAAAAGTGTTTAAAAAAATAAATTTTAAATTTACTAATTTTTTTATTAAAATTATTAAATAATTTTTAAAATATTAAAAATAATTTATTATTATTATAATAAATAATAAATTCAATCAAAACAGTCAACAAAAACTAAATATCTAAGTAACAATAACAGATACGAAGGAAAAGAATGCGGAACAATAAATGTGCGATTGTGCTAGCGTTGGCGACGGTACTGACGGGGCGAAGATGCGACTCGGTACGGACGAGGCGCATTCTTTCGAATTGTCAAGAAATTTCCGACGTGTAGTAGGTTAATAATCTTTCAAAAGCAACTAACCAAACGTTTTTGTTACAGGATGGTCCGACCGAGTTGCATTCTTGCAAGCTGCGTGCTAGTCGCACTTCTGCTAGTCGTACCAACTGCAGCTTTCCCCAGGTAGTTGTATATTGTCCACTAGTACCCGCAAAAGTAATAGAATGAGTAAAGGGATCATTTATGGATTGCTTTCAACTCTTTCCTGTGATGACAAGTAATGATTCAAGATTTATATTTGATTATTATAGATACCTACACGTATAAGTTGTAAAAACTTGGGGTTACCATAAAAACGCCCACCTTAAACCAACAGAAATCTGTAGTCCAACAGTCTAATCAAGAGAAAGGATAGTAAAATCTTCACCTTTTCAGATATTTTTATGCTTACGATGGCCCATAATACTTTCATATTTTAAAAGGTTCTGTAGGTATAACGATATTTAAAATATTTTGAAATAAGTATACAGTATTGAAATAAACAATGGTTTTATTAGTATTTTATGATATCATAATGTAAAAAGTATTTAGCCTTATGAATGCGGGTCGCTGGTTTAGTTAGTATAATAAAAATCTGTTATTTTATCATTACAAATACACACTTCAATCTTCTTTGTTTGTGTAGATTAATTATTTTTGTAATTTGTTGCCAGTCCGAGCAATTACTACCGCGACGAAGGCCAATATGATCCTGAAGAAATAATGGACATGCTGAACCACATCGGGAACCTCATTCAAATGGAACGCAAAATGGACAAGTGAGATTATTCCTAACTCAAACAATACATTTTGAATATTATTGCACATGTAATAAAGTGTCATAATTCAGAGACATAATGTATTTGTAAGCTTGATTTTATATTTACCTTAATGTAGGATTTTCTTTAATTGTCATGACTCTTTATTTTTGTGTCTATTATTTTAAACTGTTAAAAATATGCATGTTTTATTGAATTATACATCATTATTCGTAATTTTGACAAAATGTAAGAATATGACTTTAAGGTAAATATGATCATACGCTCATTTAAAATACACAACACGAATAAAATTGACACATATAACTTGACATAAGCATTTCACATTGACTACATAGTGACATCTAGTGACAGATCCTGGGTTTACTATTTAAAGTTATTTAAATTAGAATTACAGACTTATTATTACAATTCTATTAACATTTATGTGATGTAATGCAATGTTCAGATGTAATACAATTATCAAACTCTTTAATACGTCGATGCTTTTATCGTATGATGTGGAGTCTTACCTATTCTTTATTAGCTAAATATTTTGAATGGTATTTTGAATAAGGAAAACTAAAATTAGTAAATTTGATGTAAAGGTACGAAGGGGGCCTTCTATAATATTATATAATAATACTTCTAAAATATTTTATTATTCGGTGAATACTCGTCGCTGTAGGTACCTATCAAATAAAGTGACGTCTAATAAGTTGACGTCATACTTCAGTAAATAAACACAATATACGTCACGATAAAATCTTTGTGACAGCGCTTCCTGAATATTGATATAAACAAAGATTTAAATCCTGTGAATATAACAGATTGCATTTCTGTCGCGTTTCTGGATTTTAGTTTCGGTTTTTGTTGAAATGAAATTAACTAAGAATATATTTAATATAGGAAAATTTATTAATTTAATACTCAAAAGACCTGTTAAAATTAACTTGTGTAGGTAACCCATTTGTAACACATAAGTAATTCTCAATATGAGTAACATGTGTAAAGGGTAAAATCTATTTTATTCATTATACATCTCCGTGTAGCACATTTAATATTTGATATTTGCATTTTGACCCTTGCGGTATAACCTTACAATACAACATAACCTTACGGTTAACATTTCATATTACAACCCTAAATAAAGCCTTCTTAGAAATAATGTACAACTCCAAATTAGAATAACTGCTTAGAAATAATGAAAATATTTCATACGAAACTTCAACATATGAATGCGAAGTTTTTGCAGACAATTACATACTAGATTTTCTCAACATTCTGAATTAGTTCATACCTAATTTAATCTTTAAAAATATAAATTTATCACTTATTTACTAAGAATTTAATAGCTGCATGGTCTACATACACAAGAAATGACCTACTAAGAAAGTAATATAGATCGCCAAAGCCGTTGAAACCACAGAAATAAATGTCGCCAAACAACAAATTCCCGAACATTTTGTATTTACTTGAGACCGTTGACATTTAAAACAATAATAGTATACTCGATTGCCACAAGAAATTTATAATTCATCTCTAAAACATGCCTTGTTTATACCATTTATTATTTAAACTCGTCAAACACGCAATCTAGTCATGGTTATCCACATATCAGTCAACTTGTCAATTAATTCGTGTTCCCCCAATCCTTTTGCGCAACTGTCTGTTGCGGTTATGGTTTCTTCGTAGAGAAAAATATTAAATATTTTTTTATTTTGCATTTAACAATTGACATCTACTTTTCAATCTTTATTAATTACTAGATGACCTGACAGAGGTTCTTCTGTCAAAAACTTATAAACTTACTAACGTCAAAAACTTATACGTAAATTTTTTTTATAAAATATAGCCTATGTTACTCGCTGATAACGTAGCTTTCTATAGGTGAAAGAATTTTCAAAATCGGTCCACTAGTTTTTAAGTTTATTCATAACAAACAAAAATACAAATCTTCTCTCTTTATAATAATAGTATAGATAGCCTATATTATTCGCTGATATATGATATTTATATGTGTATGTAGCTTTCTATATGTTAAAGAATCCTACAAATTGGCCTAGTAGTTTTCAAGTTTATTCATAACAAGCAAAAATACAAATCTTTTCTCTTTATAATATTACTTACTATAGATTTAATTATGTCCTGTTATTTATATTATCTCCATACAATGTCTTTCCAGTAAAACTAGTCTCGATAAGAATTAGATTTGATGGTTTTATCAGTTTCATGCGAAATTTCTGTTTCTGGTTTGTTCTGGGAAGGTTTCTGAAGTCTAGACTTAGGTATTTATTATATAACGTGTGTTTTTTTATAATTTTTCATATATCTAAAAAGTGTATACCTTAGTCTTATTATGTCACTATGTTATACGGTGTACCTGCACCCTTTTAAATGTGTTTTATCTCTTTTCAGCTTTAAAGACGACATTACTAGGTACGTCTTGAAAGCATATTCCTGTTTTTAAAATTAATATTAAACTTTTGTAGCTACGTATTGCATGTTTTATTTAATATTATTATTTTTGTGTAAAAATTATACTTACTTATGCAACATGTGAACAAACTTTATGTGGAATACAAATTATATAATTGAAGTTTCACAGAAAATATAAAATGAACCTTGCATTTTTACTCTAATTCCAATGCAATACAGGTTCCAATGCATTATGTATGCTTTCAGCTTCGTTTGCATGTCTTATATAGAGTTTGTTCATTTATTTTACTTTTTTCGTTATCTACGTATATTATAATTATCTATACAAAATAAAATTACTTATATCAAAATATATTTTTTTTACATATAAATCATATTATAATAATAAATATGATACAGAAACATATTATTATTATGGTTTTATAATACTTAATGCATGTGAAATCACCTAATTTGAATCATAATTTAAAATTTTGATGTTGAATAATTACGAATCCGTTTAGTAGCATGTTATATAACTTGTTTTTTTTTTTTAAAAAAATTTAGTTTTAGAGATTTCTAAAAATTGTAATTTCTTAGACTTTGTAGTGGAGTGCACATTGCGTTTAGCAGACATTAAGTGGGCAGCCCGTACTCTCACTTAAATAATATGACCGAAAAATTATCAGCATTTGTGCTGTTGTATTTCATGAGTAAGTAAGAGATTTTAGGGTTAATTTCCCTATCCGGTCTTAATCTCTTTTTCTTTATTAGACTAAGGTCAGCAGCGCACTTGCAGTACCATCAAGTAAAAAAATTTAATTAAAAAATTGGAAAAAAAAAACTTCCATCCATAATCTATGATTGTCCTATAAAATATTAATATTTTCTTTAATTTATACAGCGAAAAACGAGCTCTGGATTTGGGTCTCAGCCGCGGTTACTCCGGCGCTCTTCAAGCTAAACATCTCATGGGACTTGCGGCCGCAAACTACGCCGGTGGACCGGGAAGGAGGCGTAGAAATGCCCATTAGACACTTCATTAACATTCTCGTTTTATTGAGACAAAAATTAATCATTTGGAACATTTACAATCAGGAAGAATTCATAGCTGCTCATACTTAATTATTATAGCGTCTTATATTATTATTTTTTGTGATAAAGATAAAGACAAAATATATAAGTCACACTATGACAGATTGTAATAATTTATTATTGAACAATGAAAACTAATTGGTGTTGTCTCAATAAAATTGAGTAGATTTGTATCATTCCATTACCTGCCGTCACCTTTCACAGATTGGCTGGTCGATTCGATCATTTACGAGAAACATCTACAAAAATTACTAGATTTAGAAAAATAACGTCTCTTGCAATTCCTTCTAGTCAAAATGTACCTTTTGGTGTTTTTTTAGTGAAAATAGATATAGGTAATAAATAAAAAGTTTTTTTTTTGTTTATTATTATTGTGCCTAAGATAATTTTAAAGAACTATATCAACAATATGATAATATAGTAAAAAATTCACTGTTAGTGGTCTACATTTTTCGTAAATTCTATCTAAACAAAAATTCTTAATCAAAAATTATAATCTTATTTTGCCCAGATACGTGAACCGCGTAATAGCAATTTTCCACTTAGATTCACAACTTCCGTTATACTTAATTTGTAAATTTATACGAGCGACTGATTTTAGTACAGTTAAGTCAACCATATTAATTTAACAATTATTATATTTAATAGATAGTATAAATTTTATATTTTTTTCAATACAGACGACTACAATAATCATATAAATTTAAATCATCTATATAAATATTTTATTCATCAGTATTTGTAACCAGTATTAATCTAAATTAACTAAACTGTCGTCGCATTACTTCAACTTGTAAATGTTCTTGATTGCAATGAAAAAAATAACGCTTATACTTGAATGTAATGTAGTTATTTCTAAAAATCCCAGCTATTTTAGTTGTTAAATAAGTATTAAAATATCTTTAACATTAAGTACTATTCAATGTTCTATTCATCTGAATGTACGTGGCAAATTTATTAGAATATAGATAAAAGAAATAAGTGATAAATACCTCCTGTCTAGAGTTTATTGTTAACAATAAAGAGATATTCATATTATACGAACTGTTTTTATTTTTAAAAGAAAAATTATGTTTTATTTGTTTTAAATATATTGATATCATTTTAGAAGGTTTCTTTTAACAAGAAAAGTGACAACTCATCAATTACCTACCATTTATGTTTTTTTTTTTTTTAATTTAGTCTAACATTTCATTACAGGAACACCTGCTCAGGCCTCCGCGAAAGCTAATATTTCTGGCGAGAAACGAAAACCAAATCTTGTGCAGCAGGTTTTCAATAAAGGAATGTTTTTTAGCAGACCCCGAAGCTCCTCCTTCGGTGAAACAATGTCCAAAAGTACTCCAAGTCAACAACTACAACGGTCTAACCCCGAATGGCAAAGAGTACCCACAATTCGAACCAACAAAAGGCGAAGAACTGCCAATTCTCCGCCCATCGATAATTGCACCACAACTAGCAATAGATTTGATGTGTTGCCTATAGACGTCCCTGAAAATACCGATCGACCAAAAGTTTTTAACAAGCCGCCACCACTTATATTGTATGGAATCGATGACATTACAAAACTAACAGAGACGATTGAATCGGTAATGGAACCGTCTGACTATAGGTTCAAAATTATTACCAAAAATCAATTAAGAATAAATTGTAATACACCAGAATCATATAAAGGGTTGATGGCTCTTGTAAGAGAAAAAGGACTAATAGGGCACACCTTTACGTCCAAAGAAAAAAAATGCTGTAGGATTGTTATCCGGAACCTGCACCACTCTACTCCCCACGAAGAGATAATAAAAGAAATTGCAGCCACAGGAAATACTGTTGTTGGCGAAATAATAAACGCGCGAATAGGCCCAGAAAAAAAACCAACATCAACTTTCTTTGTAAACTTGGAACCAAGTCCAAACAACAAAAAGGCAAAGGATATTAGGTTCATATACCACACAGCGGTAGTAATCGAAGATCCAAAGAAACAAAATAGTATCCCTCAATGCAGCAGGTGCCAACAGTATGGTCACACAAAGAATAACTGCACAAGACCCTATCGTTGTGTAAAGTGTGCACTCTCCCATAAGACAAGCGAATGCACTAAGAAAGACCGCAATACACCTGCAAAATGTGCCCTCTGCCTTGGAAGCCACCCAGCAAATTATAAAGGCTGTCAAGTGTACAGAGAAATCTACAACCGAAAACTCAATAAAAAAGGTCTTAAACCAATATTTAAATCTGCACCTCAGCTATCACTGGGTCCAATTTTTGAAAAAACTGAACCCACGACGACCAAATATCCTAAGCCATTGCGTAATTCTTTACAAACCCGTGGTGACCCATGTGCGAGTACCTATGCTGAAGTCACAAAGGGAAACCACATTCAACAATCAACTAGTAATAAATTAGTTGAAGATTTGCTTATCAGGCAGTCTGAAAAAATTGAAGCTCTCCTACAACAAATAAGCTCAATGATGAGCCTTATAGTCAAACTCGTCGATAGACTAAGTCTTCCATAAAATTGAAATATTACGTATAGCCACCTGGAACATAAACGGACTACCCTCTAGCAAACATGATCTTCAACTACTCATAGATATTCACAAACTAGACATTATTCTAATCTCTGAAACACATTTTACTATCAGAAGTAGTGTCTACATTCCTGGATACATAATTTATTCAACCAACCATCCCGACGGCACAGCTCACGGGGGTTCTGCAATAGTTATTAAGCAATCCATTAGACACCACCTGGAACCACCATTCAGTACAGACCACATTCAGGCCACAACAATAACGATTGAGGGAAATATGGGTAACGTAACCATCTCTGCGGTCTACTGTCCTCCCAAACATGTAATCAAAGAGGACAAGTTTACGGATTTCTTTAGAGAGCTTGGAGGTCGTTTCGTGAGTGGGGGAGACTGGAATGCAAAACACACTCACTGGGGTTCCAGATTAATCTCGACCAGGGGTAGGGAGATGAAAAAGAGCCTTGACAGCCTAAACCTAACAGCAATTTCGACTGGAGAACCGACATATTGGCCGACTGACCGTGCAAAGATACCTGATCTACTGGACTTTTTTGTAACAAAGGGCATATCTGCAAATTACCTCGATATTCAGTCATGTTCTGACTGCGCCTCAGATCACTCACCTGTCCTATTAACAATATCAACATCTGTTTTGATTAAGCAAACTGACGTGACCTTACACAACAATAAAACTGACTGGGATTCATTCAGGGATCATATAAATGAAAATATAAATTTAAAAATCCCTCTCAAATCTCCCCATGACATTGAAGAGGCAGTTAGATCTCTATCGTGGCTCATACAAGAGGCTGCCTGGAAATGTACTCCTGAAATCAACTATAGGAAGGCTTCCAAAAATATATCTTCCTCATTGAAAGCGCAAATAGGAGAAAAAAGGAGACTACGTCGCATCTGGCAAACTAGCAGGAATCCAGCCGATAAAACTCTGTTGAACAAGGCTTGTCTGGAGTTAAAGAAAGCAATAAAACAGTTTCAAGACGAAAGCTTTCAGGAATATGTTGAGACGTTAAGCGCAACCAAGGTAAATAACTACTCCTTGTGGAAAGCAACCAAACATCTCGATCAACCCCAAGTTCCTAAACCACCTATCATAACATCGGACAACAACTGGGCTAGGTCTTGCAAAGAAAAAGCAGAGACGTTTGCTCTTCACCTAGAAAAAGTTTTCTCTCCCAACGAGGCGGTGTCTAATCATGATGAGGAGTATATCAATAAAGTAATGGATCAACCTCTACAAATGGAGCTGCCATTGAAACTAACATCTCCAAAAGAAGTTCAGACAGTGATCTCGAAACTAAAAGAGAAATCAGCTCCAGGATATGACCTCATAACTCCCAGAGTTCTAAAGGAACTTCCCAAAAAGGGCATAGTCTTGATTACTATGATTATCAATGCTGTCATGACGATTTCATACTACCCGTACCACTGGAAAGTCTCCCAGATTGTGATGATTTATAAACCAGGAAAAACGGCTAACCAGGCTTCTTCATACCGCCCAATAAGCTTATTACCGGTAATGTCTAAGGTGTGCGAAAAGATCCTTTTGAAGAGATTGATCCCAGCGCTGGAAGACCTCAAAGTTCTCCCGGACCATCAGTTTGGTTTCCGTCGAGGCCATTCTACTGTTGAGCAGATACATAGAGTATGTCATATAGTGCGGAGCTCTTTAGAAAGGAAGGAATATTGCTCTGCAGTGTTCCTAGATATACAACAAGCATTCGACAAAGTATGGCATAAGGGACTACTTTACAAAATTAAAGCTTATCTTCCACATTCCTTCTTTGTAATCCTAAATTCATATCTGGAGGGAAGGATGTTCCAGGTTAAAGAGGAAGAAGCTCGATCAGAGCTTTACGAAATCAGAGCAGGTGTTCCGCAGGGTTCCGTACTGGGGCCATGCCTCTACACGCTATTTACCGCAGATCTTCCTGACACTGAACATGTCACAACAGCTACATTCGCGGATGACACAGCCATTCTAGCAAGCAACATAAGTCCAGAGATTGCCTCGTTAACCTTACAAACGCAACTTAATAAAATAGACAGATGGCTAAAGAAGTGGAGAATTAAAGTAAGCGCATCAAAATCTGCCCATATAACTTTCGCTCTCCGCTACGGCAATTGTCCTCCCGTTTCTTTAAACAATGAAATCTTGCCACATGTGGAATCAGTAAAATACTTAGGTCTCCACTTGGATCGGCGTCTGATCTGGAAAAATCACATTAAAGCGAAACGAGAAGCAATAAATCTCAGATTCAGAAGTCTGCTATGGTTGCTGGGTAGATCGTCTAACCTATCGACGGAAAATAAACTCCTCATTTATAAAGTGGCTATAAAACCTATATGGACGTATGGGATTCAGCTGTGGGGTACTGCTAGCCATTCCAATGTAGAGATTCTCCAGCGGTCTCAGAATGCCATATTAAAAACTATTCTCAGGGCACCCTGGTTTATTACCAACGCTGAAGTGCACCATTTCTCGAATATACCTACCATAAGAGAGGAAATTGCTAAAATTTGCAAAAATTATAAAAATCGCCTGAAGGCTCACCCAAATGAGCTAGCCCAAAAGCTTCTTTGTAGCAATCCACCAAAAAGATTGAAAAGGGCACATATACTGGAGCTGGACAAAAGATTTTCATCTAGCTAAATTTAACCGAAGAAGTAAAAATTTTCTTATTATTATTAAGAGTGGTATTCTTGTTGGAGGATACTCTCACAATTAAAAAAAAAAAAATCAAACAACAGATCCGATTATAGTTATTTTGACTGATTGCGGATAAAATAACAAAAAAAAAAAAAAAAAAAAAAAAAATTTAGTCTAACAATAGTCCATGGGATACCGGCTTATAATAGTAGCCTTCCATTTCAACCCTTGAGTGCCGTAGAATCTAAGGGGAAAATCGCCAAGGGTTGAGCAGCAGCGCTTAGGTTTTGATCAATCTCTAATTTGACAGAACAAAGATTTGACGAGTGTGTAGTTTGACAAATAAAAATTTTGCCAAGTGTCTGGCGTATTGGCAAAACCCCCCTTTTATCTAAAAGACCGCGGCCAAGTCCCCAGTCCCCAGTGGCCAAGCTATAGTTCGTTAAGGTAGCGGCCAAGGTAACGGCGGCGCGGCGGGAACGGAATGGATCCGGCTTTCCTATTAAAAAATTATGAGTGTGGAGCTCTAAGTCCAGCAGTTGGCGTTCTACGGCTGAGATGATGATAAATCTAACAAGCTCTGAATCAGTATTCACCAATTAAGTTTCTACTGTTTAAGTTTTAAGCTATTAGATAACATTTTATGAAGGCCTATAATTTTATTATATGATAATACAAATCGTAGCCATAACTCCAAATTTATGTTATTTCTACTATTAAAAATATGATGTTGATGTATAATTTTCATATATCATTGTTCAGTTAAATAAGCTAATCTACTCTGCCTATAATACAAATTTTAAAATTATATTTAAGCACAGTGTCTCCATCTTTTTCTAAAGATGTAATTTCCAAAGTCGTTGAGATCCACGAGTTTAGTGGGCGAATGTACCCTTTACATAATTTAATTTGAATGAAAAATTGTTGCGGTATCTCTTTTTTCACTTGAGCTCATCACGATTAAAAAAAAAAACAATGTGATTATTTTCTTTCATTTTCTAGTATTTGTAATGCAAACGCCGTCGTATTCCCCTGATTAACACTATAACATTATAACAGTCCAAGAAAATTAAAGTCATAAGCCAACCTCACTTTTGATGCAAGACTTTAGTAAGACTTTATTTATATAATGTTTTTTTCTTTTAGGCCTTAACATTAAAAAAATAAATAAATAAGCCGAAGTGCGTATTTCAACATCATTTGCAAATATCGTAATATTTGCAAGGAAAATCCTTAATTTATCGCAAACTTGTTCAATATGAGGGTTTGACATTTACTGTTAATCCGAGGTATGTTTTGGTTTTGACAATATCTATAGATGTACATTGTGCAGTTTATTACATTCGCAGTTTTACATTTTATAATTAACAATTTTGTTTTGTTTGCGTTAAGTACAAAGCCGGAAACATGACACCATCTTGTTAAGCCATTCAGATCGAATTGTAAGCGTTCACATGGCTTGTTAAGATTTCTATCAGAAATTACAAGGCACAATGTCATCTGCGAATTGAATGCATGCGCTATATCTGATGCAGTTGCTCATGTCATTAACATAGGATAAGAAGTGAAGTGGGCCCATAACGGAGCCTTGAGCTGTCCCCTCAGTTACAGACATAAGTTACATAACAATCATGTCAATTAAAATAAGTATTATAATAAATAAAATCCTGAAGTCATTTTTATTTAACTAATTATAATAATGCCAATTGAACTACTGAGACTAAAAACAAAGACAAAGGCTTTTGCCATCCTTGTCACCGTAGTTGGCACCCCTATTTGCGGGCACATATACGGTTTAGTAGTGGTTTCGCACAATTTTGTTTCGCAATAATTGTGCGAAGATGTGTCTTTAAAATTAAATATCAGAGGTAGTTTATCATATACAGAAAAAATTTGCTTTAATTTGATATATAACTTTTCATTGGAGTTATAACGGAATAAATCTAACAAAATATTACCAAGAGGTTGCGGCCAGGTCAGCAACGGCACCTATCACTTTTCAAGTTCTCTACGTATATGACTGTGGTGTGAAGTATAGTTTATTTTAATCTCTAGTAAATAATTACTAACAGTCAATAATAATCAGTAAATATTTTCCCTAACAGTCAATAATTATTAATTTAATTAAAAATATTAGCGGGCTCATTTTAATCGGCACCCTGCCCAAAACATATTTTCCCTTTTATAATTGTACATAAAAATGATTTTTATTTAATCCTTGATTTGTACGTAGATATCTCGTACTATTATTTCACTGCTATCGTAATCTTATAAACAAGATATGGTATTACGAGTATTTTTGATAGAACATCTCACGCCAGCACCAAAAACAGACCCTCTGGGTAACTTTTTGGTAATTACCATCTTTATCGTCTGAATTTATATTTGACTTAAGCAGGGGTCAGAAATCTTATGAATTAAATTTGCATGGGAAAAAAGATCGCAAAGATTAATTAGTTAGGTTTAAAAAGCAAGTAGCGAATGAGATTTAATGCAATACAGAGCAATTATTTCTTATGCAATACTAACGACCCGCCCCCGGCATCGCAGGGATGCAATTTTTTTCTGCATATTACATACATATACAAACCTTAACTCTTTCCATTAGTAAAAACCGTATTAAATCCTTTGGGCTTAGAAGAAGTTAGCGGAGAAACAGACATAGACGCCCAGACAAAAACTAAATTAGGTTTTATTATTACATAAAAATCTGTGGAAAATTATCAAACTGATGGTGAAAACTGCATCAAATTATCTTGAACTTTTATGGCATAAATCAATCATAAAGATCAAATTTACTGGTATTCTGGGACCACTTTTTAATACATGGTGTCAGTTCTCCTTACCTCCACCCTCCATAACCACACTCCATGGTCACGTGGGATGCACTATGGGTATGGCCAAGTACATTATAGCTCACGTCGAGCTAATATTAATGTAAGCCGTCAGCGCCACCCTTAGCCCACGCACATTCAACTTAAAGAAGTACGAGAGCGCCATCTATAGTGAATGATGTAAATTATTTTACTAACTCTTGTTAAAAAAACTCCAATATATGTGAGTTTTCACTTAACTCGACAGATGTCGCTTTAATTATATTGTAAATAAAACTTTTTTGTTTCAATCATTTTAAACAAACGTTAATACACTATCATAAAAATATAACTAATAAGTATTTGTCTGTGATTATTTCAAAAGAAAATAATTACAAAGATATTATAACTAAAATAACATATAATAATTTAAACCACCTAAATACAATCCCGTATGGTCTAGTGGCTAGGATACCTGGCTTTCACCCAGGAGGCTCGGGTTCGATTCCCGGTACGGGAAATTACGGGAGATATTCGCCTGTACAACATTTTTGTATATTTAATAATGGGAATATGAAATAAATTACATTTTTTCAGTTTTTCGTTAAAATCCAACAGATGAACTTTGAACAGTTAAAAGTTGAAAGTAAAATTACTGCTATTTGTCACATTAAGGGCCTGTTTCACCAACTACTAGAATTTTATGTTTTATTGAATTATGCACTTGGTTTACTGCATAGGCGATTTTTTTTTGAATCACGAGCGTAGCGAGTAATTCTAATGTTGACTACTGAGCGAAGAGAGTGATATAAAGGCACGAGACATAAAAAAAATTGTAAAATCAATAGTTGCTGAGTTCTACCGCAATGAAATCATTAAATTCATTAAAGAAGGTACCTCAGCACAACCCCCACCCTTGAGGATTTTTAGTATGTTCGTCTGGCTACCTACCTACCATACCTAGGTATTAGATCATTCGAAATAAAAGGTTTCTCTATTATTATTTTAATTTCATATTTTTTTTATTATCACAACCCGCATATAAAAGGAGAATGTGTGCTGGGGGCAGATGAAAAAACTCATAAACCTTGTTCTTATTTTCCCCCAAATGAGTTCCGATACTAGCTTTTCTAATAGTGTTCTTAATTAATAGCTAGTGAGGCAATATAATTCCACTCATTTCTATTGGTATACATAGTAGACAGAAAGTAGGTACATATAATAATTTGTACTATTTGGGTTGGCAACAAAGTTCTTTCGGTTTGCACGAGTGTAGCATAATGTTTCCGTCGTTATTTTTTTGCCTATTTTAGATTTTTTTTGTTTTGGGATTTGGTAGTAAATATATATATATGCTATATAAATTAATTCTGTGTAATTTTCAACCGACAGATTGTCACTTTAAGGACAGTTTATCATGGAGTGTTCTTAATAATAGTAATTGTAGACACATTTACTTAATTATTTTCATAAAAGCAAGAAAGCGTCTGAAGTTCACCAAGAGATATGTGAAGTTTATGCTGGTAATTGTTTAACAGAACGTACGTGTCAGAATTGATTAAAAAAATTTCGTTCTAAAGATTTTTCACGTTTTAGTGATGATTTTTCACTGAAGTTGATGACAAAATGAAAGCCATAGTTGAATCTAATCATCATATAACTATGCGAGATATTTCAAAACCGTATATAACACAAGTATAAAATTGATTTATATTAAGTTTTTGTATACATAAAAAAAGTGTGAAAAATTTCACACTAAAAAACCCTTGCCAACCCCAAAAGTTTCGCATGTTAATTATCATCATATTAAATAATAATATACATAGGAATTAATATAACAAATGTTCTATAGACTTATACACGAAGTCATAGATTTATAGAAGTTCTGTAGATTTCGGGGTAAAGGCAATATGTAACAGAACGTATGCTGATATTTCAGTGCTTATGTCTGAAGGGATGCCAGAGTCCAAAACTTTATCACTATCTTGATTCTTATCTTTTATCCAATTCTAGGTCAGCAATGCATATATACATCCTCATAACATTGGTGTCTAGGCGATTGTTGCCATCCACTTATTAAGTGGACCGTTAACCTTTTTTCTTTGTTTTTTAAGTAAAGGTCGACAGACAGCCTAACTTTCCATTTAGGTAGACAGTAGGTGGCTACCGTCGCCTATAAAGTTGCAAGTGCGCTGCTGACCAGAGTACCTAGCCTTTGGTCTACCTCAAGAGTACTGCAGGGTCAGTAGCGAGGCGACATTCTCCCCTGGTACTACGACCCGTCATAATGTATTGGTAGGTACTACGACCCATCTCACTACGACTGTAAAAAGCCAAGCTCACTTCCATTAAGGTTCTATATAAATAAAATTTACGAATAAAAGTCTGGAAAGTGATAAAATTAAAGTTATGGCAAAATAACACGACATGTTTTAGATTGTTGGCTCGTGACGTCACCGTTGATAAAAATTTATGAGTCGGTCCATTAACTTTGGAGCGAGCAGTGGAAATTTTTAAGCGTAGGTACTATTTTCTCCGACCCTTATGTTCGTAATACGTATAGTCATTGTCGCGCACCGTTAAACACATTCTTATCACCAACGAAATATTCATTTGCAAATATAAAGTAAGATTATGTATATCGTACGCGTGGGAGGCAGGCACGTGAACTTTCATCCTTATAACATAAAAAGAATGAAAGGATTCTACCACGTACCCTCCAACAATCTAAACTAAACCACCCCAATGTGTAATTTCTAAGTAAATTGTTTTGGCTTTTTTTTTATAAATTTCCAACATAATTTCCTACTACAAATAATATTATATATGGGAAAGTTTATTAACGTATATAATAATTTTTATACTGGAAAAATGTTAGGTTCCCGAGGGGAAAAGTTACACTCTAGGTAACGATTTTAAAATTAATCTCTAACGATTATAAGGTCAATGCCAATGTCCCACAAGTAATGTCCCAATTGGGACATTTTGGTAACAATAAAAACATTTTTTTATTTCCCAAAATGTCCCAAATGGGACATTTCTTATGGGACATTCACATTGACCATTTTGGGAATAACCCGATTTTAAAATAAAACAGTTAGGTACGAATTGAGTAATTTCAAATGTTTAAAACAAAACTAACTTAGTATGAAGACCAATTTTATAAAAACATCACTCAAATATTTTGTAATGTGTTTGGTAAAATAAACTAAAACGAAAATACCTATACCTATAATAATTTCTTTAAAGCTTTCTTTTGCCTTAGCCGCCAAAGTAAGGACGAAAAAGATTGTTATTTTTAGTACAAGCCATCCTTTTGAGATCCACCCAAGTATGCATTATGTAAAGGCTGAAAATTGATACATGGCCGTATTCCGTACGTGAAGGGAATAACTTATAAGATATAAAAAACAGGATAATGGAAGATAAACTTTATTTTAACCTATATAGGGTTTATTGTTTTTTGTAGGTCGGATGGGGAAATTTTAATTTCTTTCTTTTGTAAATGGTTAAAAATGCAAATAATTACAATGCTTAAGGGGACTTAAATGCAATCAATATGCACTGTTTTACTTGTTTTGATTTAATGATTTAAGCCTATAATTTGATTTAAGCCCGTTCGAAGTTCAACATAATATGATATTTCATTGGGTATGATTTAAGCTGTCGTCAATTTAATTGGTTTTGAATTTGTTAAATAATAGGTTTTGTCCGCAAAATAGTAGATCTGTCGGCAAATTGTAGTCGTCAAACAATATGAAAACAATTCCATAATAAATCACATATAATCATCGGGATATATCATCAATTATCAAATAAATGGGTTTGTATTCTCACAACAAAGTTTTATTCATAGGACAAACTAGGATTTTTTTTAAATATACATTTCCTATTTTAGATACATATTGACATTAATTTGGTAATTCATACCTGGCGACACATTTATTTAATTGACAATGAAAATATTTCGTGCCAACAGATCTATTAATTAGATGATACAAGTTGATGACAAAATATAAATTTTGATTACTGAAAATATAGTTCCTATTTCATTCTTGTAAAAGTTATTGATTTCTAATATGGTAATTTATAACTTACTGACAATAATTTGTTTCATTTAAAATCAATATCTAGTTTCCACCATTTAAATAATTTTTACATTCAACTGTACAGAACCACATATTATGCGCGAGTTGACAAACGAAATAATAGGTTAAATACAAACAGGATAACTCGCGGGCGTACGCGAGTTGACTTATAGTGGCAGAACACACTTCGTTTCCTTACAAAAGACCATAGTGGATTAAAACCACCACACAAGTGAAACCAATCATATCTTTATGTCATTATCTTTTATTTTATAGATTTTAATTATAGATTTGACCTTATATTTGACCTTACCTTATGGATATAATACCAATATTCTGAGGTTAGCCTGATATTCAACCTAAATACTATAACTATTGATTGAGGTGATTGAAAAATTTAAAAAATACCTATTAATCAGGTTTAGTGCTGGTGTTATCGTACCAATAGTAAGCTACACCACAGTACCATTGGTTCTGAGATTGTGGCTCATGTATTTTTGAAGATAATTTGATAAAGGTTTCGTATTGATATTATCAGGGATGGAATAGTTGAAATTCCAGTAAACTTGTTCGTTACAACACTTGTGGTACTTACGATAGCAACGGAATCGATTTGTCTTTTATTGCTTCCACAACTTCAGCGACATTGACAAATGAGGTGTCCTAACTAAACAGCGGCCGCATGGTCTCGGCAATTTGTATAATTGTTAGCATTCTAAATTTGTGTCTTATGGCGCATTTACACAAGTCAACGAGTCGGCCGGCATTTAATTTAATTTAATTTTTTTAGTTCAGTTATGCATGACGCTTTTAAAAAACTATCAAAAATAAACTAGCCCTTCTTTTCGTCCACTTTGATTTTCACTTTATACTTTGCATTGAATTTTTGTGTTTAAAAATTAAACTTTATAATAGTTACTACAGGGCACATAGCACTCAGCGATAATGACTACCAAGAAATAACAACTGTGCTGTTATATTTCAGTGTGTGACTGAGCATTTACTGGTTACCCTGGCGGATAGCAGTTACCACCCCATACCAAAACCTATTCCTCTGTCTCTTTATCTTAACAAGCTCACAACGAAACTTGTATTTTGTTGCTAATAGATGACGGTACCCACCTAACATCAAGTATATTTTATACAAAAAAAAGTAAATATTGCAAAAAGTAACATTAAGTAACATTTTATTGAAGCTAGTCAGGTAAGATATGTCTTTGTTAAGGTATAATATTTGTATAGTAGTCAAAATTTTTAGTGAATCATTTTGAGTTTTTGTGATATTAATTTATCTTAATTTTATACCTACTTAATGTATGTAAAGCATTTAATGATAATTGAAAGAAAAATAAATCACAGAAACAAACTCACGTCTATTTGAAGCGATCGATGAATGGCACATGTCTCTTCCATGCGGAACAGATCGGAATGGCTCGTGTAAATGCGCCATTACAATGTCAAGTTTTATGTGACGACGAAACTCAACTCGCAAAATTCAATTTGACTCGTCCCGTTTTTCTCGTAATACTCCAATTGGGCCGCAACAAAATGAAGCTATTCACGGAATGGTCAGACTTTTTCGGGCAAATTAAAAAGTTGATAAGGGTCCATGGTTAAGGGATGCTTTTATTGGAAAAGGTGAGAAATCTCGCGACTTTTTTCTCTACAGTTACAAATATAAATGTAACTAACTGTTTTTTTTTTGTATAAATGCTATCCAATTAATATTGTTTCTAAATATATATATTTTTAATAGGAGGATTTGCTGCAGCTGATTGGAGGGTTGTCCTCCTTTTTAACCTGTCCTGGTGTCATAAAGTTTGATCTGTGTGTCTGTGGGTCTGTCTGTGGTATCGTAACTCCAAAACGAATAGACCAATTTTGATCATATATGTTTTTGTTTGTAAGCTGACGTGATCGAGATAGTTCTTAGAAATTTATAAAGATCTGTTCAGGCGTATTACAACCCAATTCCTCAGTTGACGAAGACGAATAATTTTAAACTACTGATTTTACTAAACATATTTTATTTATTAAGTATAGTGTATGTATACTTTGTTTCGTTGGCAGCTTAATCAACTTGCCTCTCTCACTTTCTCATAACGAGATCCAAAAATAATTCAAAATCCACGTTCCTAGGTTACAGTATTCATTCCCTGGGAGGTGCCCTCCAGTAAAAATGGGCCTCGACTGCCGAGGAAGACCGCCGCTAGGTTTTAGTGGCTATAACTCCCTCATTAGGGGGAGGGGAGTCCCACATAACCGCACCGTCCCCACGTTGTGTGTATGCCTAACGCATTTCCTAGCGAAAAAAAAAAGTTACAATATTCATAAAATAATATTACGTAATACCGATAGCGCCATTGAAATTTCGTATGAACCCCGAAATCTTATAATTAGAAATTTCATACACATGCGCAACTCTCGTACTCAGCTATATTCGCAAATTAAAGTGACATTTTACACGACAAAGGGTTGAAAATATGTACATACATTAATATATAATTTTCAGTAGGAACGAAGGAAATGAACATCCACAGAATATAATGTGTTATCATCTGGTGTACCAAACAATATTCTACTGGCGACTCGCCTCCGGCTTCGCACGGATACATTTTCTTCCGCTAATTATATATACAAACCTTCGTCATTTATTGGACTGATAATTATTGCCCCGGTGCAAGCAAATGTCGACTTTAAGCTAAAGAACCTTTTCTTACCCTGACTGTACATTTATTATACTAGGCTAAGGTAAGGCGAAAAGTTCTAGGTCTGACAAAGAGATGGCGTTCAAATCAGCATAATATAACGTTTCCTGTCTGGGTGCACGTGCCACTCGATATACATACTCTAAAAAAAATTCAATTTCATTTCACTCACATTGATCACAATCGATTAAAATAATTTTATTTTATATAATTAGTAACCCGCTCCGGCTTCGCACGGATGCAATTTTATATACATGTAACACTTTTTTGTTTATTCTCTTCGCATTAGTTTAAATACACAATACAGTAAACGACCTACGCACACATATTTATAAAACCAGCTTCACTATGTTATCCGCAAAATTCTGTCTATAGTTCTTATTTGGTCTGAGATTAAAATTATATTTTATCCTTTTAAAAGATAATATGTTGAACTGAAAATTTTAACCTCCTTGCCACAATAATATATCTAGCTATACGTATGTATACGCATCGAACTTCCAGCAGAGTGGACGCGGGTCGGACGACGATGTACTCCCGAGTGAGGGAAAGTTGGAGGGGAGATGGGGTTTTCCAAAACAACGGGCACGGAATTAACCCTCTGCTTATGGGTCGCTATTTAAATAATCCTCTGGCGGCAGCCGCCGCCTTCTATTTAAATAGACCATTCACTCGGTCCCCAGCTAACTCACACACTCTATGTCTAAGTTATAACCTTAGACAAAAACTTGTTTAGAGAAATACAGTAAAGCCCAGCACAAACGTAGCTTTTTTTATGTTAAGCTCGACAGGCAGGCTGACGGTTCACATGATGGTTAGTAGCTAACATCTAGAGGAGACTACCGCCCGTCGTGTGGTACCCTTAGATGCGCGGTGTACCTCCACTTTCGGGCACGCCGACAGGGAGCGTAGCTGGCGTAGCCCTCCCCGCGCTGGACAGCCGTGGGCAGCGGATGTCGTGTCAAAACGTTCCAGCGACCTCGCCCATCAACGGCCGCGCTATAAGTCGTTGGGTTTTAGCCGGTAGGAGTCAGGTATAAACCCGCAGCGTCCTCTACACTTCCTTTCGATGAAGAATTCCCAACGTTAAAAAATATGAAGATTTCCCAAATTAAAAAAGGCCCCTGAGACGGAGCTTTAAAACAAGCATTTTAACCACTCAAACCACTTAAATTTAATTTTTTTATTAACTATTTCTATACATATTTGTATATTGTAGGTAGACAACTAAAGAATAAGAAAGTAATAAATGTAAAACTTACTGTTAATATCATCTTTAAACATTAGAATTCTTGAAAAGAATTATTACAATTTTATTTTAGCAGACTCCAGCGAAATTTCTATCGGCACGCCCACTAAGAATGTCATCTAAGATTCTGTACGTCATTTTGAATGTGTAATCCTACGACTTATCCCTACGAATCCAGATTTATACCGCAAAATTATTCAACATTTCTCAATGCGATCCTCACAATTATTTGAATTTTTAAAACGTCTCTAAATAACATACAAGTTTACATTTAGCTTAGCGATCCATCCCAGGTTTCGCACGAGTGTGATTTTTTCTGCAAAATATAGCACAAATAAACTTTTACTAAGGTTTTCCCTTAGTGAAAACCGCATCAATTTTTTTAATTACATTACTAATGACTATATGACAAGTAAGTAGATGTACCAATGTTTACTATGATGTGCAAAGTAAAAATTTAGTATTCATTAAGTAAAAAAATTACTTGCATATTTAATAAACAAACCGTTGTACAATTTTATGCTGATTTTATGTCAACGTGTACATTCTCCATGTTAAATTTTAAGTTTTTATTTTTTGTTTAATAAATCAAATTTAGACTAAAAATCTAAAATAGTGGAGGCGGAGTAGGTATATTATTGATACATTGGAAATATGTAAATAATAATATCATAAAATAATAATTCTTTGATTTTCCAATACATAAATAACATAACAAAATTTCTATAAAATATAATATGTAAAATAATATAAATTTATGTAATCAATCTTTTCTTTTGGTATCTTTCTTTACGTTCATATTTTTCTTCATATTCTTCTGAATGTGGTTTTGGTGCTGGTCTTGCTTTTGCTAATTCCGTCACTACTCGATCACCTAAATCCGGGTCAATTAAATACATGAGATCCAAAACTCTCTTGAGTATTGTCGGTGAAGGTACAGTGGAAAGAGAAGCAACAAGATTACCTACCAATCTTCGCTTATGACCTTCATCTCTCACAATATAGTTATAAAAGTACGAAGCTGGTTCTAAATCGGCTGCATTGCTTTGCAGAATCAATAGTTTCTCACTAGGTTTACATTCTTCTACATAAGGTGAGGGACCATTAAAAGTATTTGGGTAATAATTGGGGGCATCCTTCATATTCTCTCTAACAGGAGGTTTGCCGTCCCTAGTATATCCTTTAGCATATTTCGGCCGATTTACTTCGATTTTATTATGATTGTATCCTAAGCGATAATTTTGTGTGTCTCTGTAAGCGAACCTGCGCGATTTGAACATCAAATCAACTGGTCCAGGAATACCAGGAACAAGATTAGCTGGATTAAAAGCTCCTTGTTCAACAACCTTAAAAACATTATCTGGGTTTTTATTTAGCACAACTCGACCAATGGTTACAGTGTGGTATGTTCCATTTTTCCATAAACGTATAACATCAAATGGATCATAATCAACTTTCTTTAGATCATCTTTCGACATCACATCCATTTCTAATCGCCACGAAGGAAAATTTCCAGTTTCAATTGCGTTGTACAAATCTCTGTTGGCATAATCTGGATCTTGAGCAGCTACTTCTTGGGCTCGTTTAGTTGTAATAAATTCCAAACCTTGTTCACTTATGAAATTGAACCTTACATAATATCTTTCCCCATGTTTGTTGTGTATTTCATAAGTGTGAATTGGAAACGCATCCATTTTTCTCCAACCATTAGGAATACCAAAATCTGATAGAATCCACAGCCAACCATGCAAGGAATTAGGTTTACTTGTCAAGAAATCCCATCGCATGGTGCTATCTACAATGTTTGTTTTAGGGTTTCTTTTGAAGGAGTGTAAAAATGCAGGGAATACATTAGGATCTTTATACACGTATATTGGGAAATTAAGACACACAAAATCTAAATTTCCTTCTTTAGTATACATTTTAATAGCAAGACCTCTGGTTTCTCTGGCGAGGTCGTTACCACCTTTATTCTGAACTACTAAAGAAAATCTACCCACCAGAGGTGTTTTCTTTCCAACTCCATTAAATACATCGGCAATAGTATATTTTGATACATCATTAGTTACTACAAAATATCCTAGCGCACCAGCGCCTTTGGCGTGTACCACTCGTTCCGGTATTCTTTCGGCATCTGTTATGGCGGTATTGTCGAAAAAGTATTCACTTGAAAACAAGTCTGAGTTTAAAGCAACCGTGTCTCGTATTTCCACAGGTGCTCCAGCTGATGTGGTTAGTAACCCAATTGGTTTCTGAAAATTTGTATAATGTACATTTAAATAAATTCCTAATATTATATATTGAGTATACTTATTTAGATTTAATGAGCCTGTTAGTCAAGCGATATATTATGTATTAGTCCTAAGACCCATAGGTTGATTTCTAGCAAGGTTCAATACGAAAATGACCTTTTCAAAGTCGACCTTGGGTAGCACACTGTGCTTACCATAGTAGCCCAAAATGATTAGTGTTTTTAGCTGTATGATTTGTACATGTTTTTAGCAATTGTGTATACTTCCTTTTCTACTGGACAAAGAATAAGAAAAAAGGTTAGGAACATACAAACTGTTATAATTTATACTTAGTCTTACTGTATTAATATTATTGTAATCATTGATAAATAAACATTTAATTAATTAAGCAGTTTAATTGCTAAAACTTCAACGTTTTAGTATTGGATAAAATACATTATTTTCAACTTTACTAAAATTTCAGACTACAATAGTAAACAAAAATTATCTGTTTAATTCTGCTATTTCAAATCTTTACATTTAAAATCTTGAATTCAACTTCAATTAAATTAATTTTCTTGAATTCTCCTTTCTCTTCTTTATAAGAGAAGCCCCAAACTGAATAGTATAAAAAAATTACAATAATATGCTAAATATTTTGATTTTCCAAACAAAAGACTTAAAAATTACCAAACTTCAAAGTTCAAATAAGTAAATGCTACTTACTGTATGCTCCTGTTTAAAATCTACTAACTGCCTTGAGGCCGGATCAACAGTCAAGTTAACATACTTATATTCGTAACTCAAAATACCATTTATAAAAATGAAGAACCAAACACGCGTGAACCGCAACATATTTGATTTGAAGGTAAGACTGTAATGAACTAATGGTCCATTTAAATAGGTTTCTAATTACAGTTAAGTTGTTAATACAATTGATACCTTTGTAAAGGTACATGCGAATAAGATTTGTTTCTTTTTGTGATAAAGGCTGTTGTCGACTAACAACACACAGGAAACAACGCCAGTCTAATAGGCGCAGCCGAGTCTAATAGGACATGATTAGGACATACTTTACCCTATCTATACTTATAAAATTATTTTTCCTGACTGGCACAGCCAGCCAGCACAGCCAAATCTATTAAGTCTAGAAAGCTGAAATTAAGTCTAGAAATTATTAAAAATTAATCTAGAATTAGAAGTCTAGTCAGCTATTGGAAGATAGATGTTTAGGTTTTCTTTAAAATGTAAACATCCGTTAATAAAGTATTTTTGAAAATTTCAACCCCATACGAAGCTGGGGGCGGGTTGCTAGTAGGACATACTTCAGCGATGAAAGTATTCAGTAATTACTGTTTTCTGTAAGAGAACTGTGTCTTTTATTATAGTTGATTGCTAGTAATTTCAAAACTTCGCCCGTTCCACCTGTGCCTAAGTATCACCTCTGGTAGGGATAAGTTAAAATTTTCCCTATTCTTATGTCCTTACTAGTTAAATGCTCTGTTTAGTGTAGCCATTACGCTTGTACATGCAGTTACTACGTAACTGCGCCCGCAACTTTATACGCGACTGTATCTCAGTAGTTCGTTTTTTTTAAATCCCACAGGAACAGGATTGAGGCACAAACATACATACGTTCCCATTTATAAAATTACTAGCATAAGGATTTTGCAGAAAAGAATAGTTTTATTCTACATTTCATTTCATTTAAGACTATTTGAATACGCTTAGCAGTTTATTTAAATATCTTTGAATTCCAAATGAGTTTCTTATGTTAATAAGAGTGTTGCGGACGGCGGAGTATGTCTTAGTGTTAAGTGTAAATATGAGTATAGATATTAGGTTAGTTATAATGGTTATTGTATTAGTGAATTAAGGAATGTTTATTACGTAAGAAAGAATGTTGGGAATACCTTAGAATTAATTGTAAATGCACTTTGTATGTGCCGTAATAAAACCTTTCGCTCTTTGTTCATAACAAAGGACGCCCAAAGGTAACAGATTGAGATAAAAGGAAAGGGAACTTTCATTGGTTTGCCTTTGGGTGGTCGGGAACAATCGTTGGGTCTTCTGCGAAGGTTTTATTATGGTACCAAATAAATAGTTTTCCGACAGTCCTAGACCGTGGGAACGATCCGAAAGGGGCGGGGATGAGAAAAAAAAACCCTTTTTTGGGTATAAGTTCCCCGGCTGACAGGCATTAAAAAGACACTCTCGTTCGAAGACACTCTCGTTCGGACGCTTGAACAGTACAGTACACCTGCCCTAGTAATATTCACAACCTTGTAAATAAATATAATAACAAGCTATAGAACCTAATCTCTACATAGTCGACGAGTAAATATTAATCAACGAAACAGCGCTATTTTCTTCAACCTTTCGACTGCAACCCTTTACAAATATACAGTCCACAACAACCTATGGTCATCGACGGCCGCAAGTTTATCCAGCTAAAGCCATAGACTTGCCGTTCCACGTCCCGTCGCCAACAGTTGGTCCTTCGAGCCGGATTTATACCTGCAACAGTTGGTCCTTCGAGCCGGATTTATACCTGCAACCAGTTGGTACATCCAGAACAGCACCCACGCAAGCAGCAGTCGAAGACTGAAGAAAGTTCGTCGTGAGCATTGAGGAAGAAAAAATGAACACACGTGGCACAACACGCAGACACTCAGATTGCGACGCCAAGCTCAGGGAAGATAAAATGAGCGAATCGCGTCGAGAGAAAGAAGGCATCTGCCATGAATCACCACGAGTTCCTTCTTCAACGCAATTGAACACAATAGCAACAGGGAAAACGCCCTCAGAAGGTACGCGCAGCAGCACACGGTTGTCCACACGATCGAAGAGAACGTCAGCCAGTGCAACAGCGAGAGCAATAGCCGCGCGACACGAGGCGGAATCACGACTCGTCGAACTAAAAAAGAAGGAAATAGCAGCCGAAGCCGAGTTGAATAAACGGCGGTTATTATTGGAGGAGAGGTTGATCCAGAGCCAACTTCAGATGGAGCTCGCAAACATCGCCGTAGAAGAGTGCGAACAGGGCAGCGATATTGAGTCACAGTCACGCGTTGAAAGCTGGCTTCAAAGCACCGCAGCCGACCCGGCCAAACAACAGGGGAAGCGGAAGGACCACGAGAATCAGGAGCCGTGGCCCCCGTTGGAGAAGCCCCTAGAAGTTCGGGAGGAAGAAACGGGCCGCGAAAACCAGCTAGACGCCAGAAGAATAAAAAGCATCGACTGTGACCGATATGCGGAAAGAAGAGGTGATACATGTGCAGGTCCTAGTAGGAACCGAAGGTCCATAGTCGCCCCGATAAATAAACAGGAAGAGCAACCCGTCCACGAAAATTATGAGCCGTGGTCGGCGTCCGCTATTCCTCAAGAACTTCGGGTGGAACGAGACGACTATGAACACCGTCCGCATGAAAACAGGGGCGGGTTTAATGGCGTACAGCCATGCGTGGAGCGAGGACGGGGGGAGCAGTATGCCTACAATAATTATGAGACGTGGGCAAGCCAGCCGAAAACCCTTAAGCCAAAGATAGAAACAAAGGCTAAATCACCGGAAAGAAAATCGGACCTTGAAAAGCTCGCGGAGGTGTTAAATAAGATGACAAATAAACGCCATCCTCCGCGGCAAGCTATGGAGCTTCCGGTGTTCACGGGACTACTTACAGAGTGGTTACCGTTCAAGGCCGCCATGCGCGACTCAACCGCGACATATGGCTTTACGCCAACGGAAAACTTGGCGCGGCTACGAGTTAGCCTCCGAGGCGAAGCGTACAAGGCGGTGGCGCCGTTGTTATATTCCGCCACCCATCCAGAGAGAATTATGTACGCCTTAGAACAGTGCTATGGAAGGCCTGAAATTATAGTACAAAGCGCCTTAGATGATTTGAAGAAACTCCCGCCAATTACGGGGCTAGGCGACATGAGTAAATTCGCGTTAAGAGTACAAAGCGCTATATGCGTTCTGGAAACTCTCGACAAAAGGGATTATCTGCGCAACCCAATGCTGACACAGGAGATTACAAGAAAGCTACCTCCATGGTTAGTAGCTAAATGGTGCGATATCGAGGTCAATCAAGAGGTAAAGAGTGAGCCGGAGATAATATCGCTATCTAGATTCCTCACATGTCAAGCTGATCGGGCATCATATTACACACCGGTGCCGTTCTTACAAGAAAAGAAAGTAAAGACGCCGACCACGCGCCAAACAATAGAGCACCGAGCGGTTTACAATACCGTCGAAGAGACAAAAGCAAGAACAAACCCAACCTACCGAACGACCTGCAATAAAAACACTTACAAGGCATGTAAAGAAAAAACTACGAAAACAATGGCCTGTTTATGTTGCGGGGCAGATCATAGGGTGCCAAAATGTAATAGAATTCTTGAAATGGGCGTCGATGAACGGTGGGCTTGGGCAAAAGAAAACAAAATTTGCTTTAAATGTTTAAATGGACAGCACTCAAGAACTAGATGTACGGCGACAAGGTGCAATGTCGATAATTGTAATCGCCCGCACCACTCGTTACTGCACCACTCAGACGGTCAGCATCAAGTGGCCACGCCCCCAGAGGGGAGTACCCCTCTACCCGATGACACCTGCGAAGAAACAGTGATGTCAACCTTTAGCGAGGAAAAAAGCACCGTATTATTGAAAGTGTGTCCCTTGACGCTAAAGGGGCCTAAGGGGGAGGTGCAAACGTTTGCCTTGTTAGACGAGGGAAGTACTGTTACTCTCGTAAACAAGACGCTGGCCGAAAAAATAGGCTGTCAAGGCGAACCACAGCCGCTAAGTATAAGAAGCGTTAATGCAGAGCGCGCTCATGTTGACAGTGAGAAAATTACATGTCTGGCCAGAGGACAAGGCGAAAAGGAGATAGAAGTAATCGCGCACACGATGGAAGATTTGCAACTTAGAGCTCAAGCTATACCTAATGTTCGTCGTTATAGCCACCTGAAAGGTATCGATGTGACGGCGCATGAATTAGCTACGCCGCTCATTCTTATTGGTGCTGACAATTGGCACGTTATAGTGGCAAGAGAGCTGCGAGTGGGGAGATGTAACGAACCCGCGGCATCACGGACCCAGCTAGGTTGGGTGATACATGGCTCAGCGCCACAACGTATGATAAAACGAAATGACGGAGAGGTCGTACTGCACATAACGAGCGCCAATAAATGGGAGAAAACAGAACAATTAGTACGCGAACATTACAAAGTCGACTCGTTGGGTATATCAACCGCAATAAAAGTACCACCGAGCGAGGAGCGCGCATTGGAAATATTTAAACAGACAGCGCGTCGAGTTGGCCAGCATTTTGAAGTAGGTTTACCGTGGAAAAACGATAATACGGTCATGCCTCCAAGTTACGCAGCAGCGCTAAAACGGCTTAATTCTATAGAACGCAGAATGAGAAAGGACTCCTCGTTTAGAAATAAATATACTACGGAGATAAATAACTTGCTTGAGAAAGGGTACGCAGTTCGCTGTGATGGCACGGAAGAAAAAAGTACTCGCCATTGGTACTTGCCACACTTCGCGACTGTGAATGTAAATAAACCTGAAAAAATACGATTGGTGTTCGACGCGGCCGCGAAGTCAGGAGGAACAAGCCTAAATGAAAATTTATTGGAAGGTCCTGACTTACTGGCGTCTCTTCAGGGCATATTATTCCGATTCAGAGAAAATCGAATCGCAGTTACGGCGGACATTCAAGAAATGTTCCTTCGAATTAAAATTAGGAAGGAAGATCAGCCGTCCCAGATGTTCCTATGGCGAGACGACGGGAATGCTCAGCCACGACAATATAAAATGACTTCGATGATATTCGGCGCATCGAGTTCTCCATTTCTTGCACATAGTGTGCGAAACGCAAACGCACAGGAGTACATGAAAGAGTTTCCGGAAGCAGCACGGGCGATAATTGACAGTCACTATATGGACGACTACGTCGACAGTTTTAATACAGAGGAAGAAGCTATTAAGACTGCGAACGACGTTATTAAAGTGCATGCTAAGGCAAGCTTTAATATTCGTGGGTGGAACTCGAATAGCAGTCTGGTGTTAAGAAGCATACCAGAAGGGCAACGCAGTAAGAAAACTATCCAACTCGGGCCTACCACGATCGATCGCACCTTAGGCCTAATATGGGATGCCGACAGCGATTGTCTGGGATTTAACACGTCGTTAAATCGTGTAGCAGAGGAGGTAAAAAATGGAACGCGAGCACCAACGAAAAGAGAAATGCTTAGCGCTGTCATGTCACTTTATTATCCTCTAGGCCTACTGAGCCATTTCACAATAAAGGCGAAAATACTGTTACAAGAAATGTGGCGTATGGACCTCGGTTGGGATGAAGCAATCCCAGATAAAGAGGCGCGAATATTCGGAGTGTGGTTGGAAATGCTCAAAGGGTTATCATCGTTACGCTTACCACGAACATACTTCAGGCAACGTGATAATCAAGATCTCCAACTACATGTGTTTTGTGATGCGAGTACACAGGCATACGCAGCGGCTGCATATTGGCGAGCTCAAGGCGACACTGGCGTGACCGTCAGACTAGCCGCGGGGAAATCAAAAGTCGCCCCTTTGAAGGCGATTACTGTGCCACGAATGGAGTTGCAAGCCGCAGTAATAGCCGTCCGACTTGCAAATTTAGTGAGACGAGAACATCGGTGGAAACCGAAGTCTACCACATTTTGGACTGATAGTACAGTAGTGCTACAATGGATTCGGGCCAGCGCGAGAAAACTAACGCCCTTCGTTGCTCACCGCCTGGGAGAAATAGCGGAAAAGACAGATAGTCGTCAATGGCGATGGGTTCCGACGGAACATAACGTTGCTGACGACGCAACTAGAGCAACGCCATTGCGTGACCCTACGGATGCAGAGCGCTGGTTTATTGGCCCATCATTCCTAGAACAACCAGAATGCGAATGGCCACAAGAAAACCTTAAAAAGGAGTACGAAACTATGCCCGGAGAGGTGTTCGCAACTACTACAGAAAATACAGACGACACCTGTTTACCGGATATATCAAGGTTTTCTTCTTATGGTGATGGTAAAAACCAATCACGGCACGTTCCTGAGACCGACCTCGAAACTCGCCGTCCTCCAAGTTAAAAGAGGCTTCGACTAGTCTGCGCCGGGGGGAGAATGTTGCGGACGGCGGAGTATGTCTTAGTGTTAAGTGTAAATATGAGTATAGATATTAGGTTAGTTATAATGGTTATTGTATTAGTGAATTAAGGAATGTTTATTACGTAAGAAAGAATGTTGGGAATACCTTAGAATTAATTGTAAATGCACTTTGTATGTGCCGTAATAAAACCTTTCGCTCTTTGTTCATAACAAAGGACGCCCAAAGGTAACAGATTGAGATAAAAGGAAAGGGAACTTTCATTGGTTTGCCTTTGGGTGGTCGGGAACAATCGTTGGGTCTTCTGCGAAGGTTTTATTATGGTACCAAATAAATAGTTTTCCGACAGTCCTAGACCGTGGGAACGATCCGAAAGGGGCGGGGATGAGAAAAAAAAACCCTTTTTTGGGTATAAGTTCCCCGGCTGACAGGCATTAAAAAGACACTCTCGTTCGAAGACACTCTCGTTCGGACGCTTGAACAGTACAGTACACCTGCCCTAGTAATATTCACAACCTTGTAAATAAATATAATAACAAGCTATAGAACCTAATCTCTACATAGTCGACGAGTAAATATTAATCAACGAAACAGCGCTATTTTCTTCAACCTTTCGACTGCAACCCTTTACAAATATACAGTCCACAACAACCTATGGTCATCGACGGCCGCAAGTTTATCCAGCTAAAGCCATAGACTTGCCGTTCCACGTCCCGTCGCCAACAAAGAGCAAAGTCGATATTGAACTGAAGGCTTTTCGAACTTATTACTTTCTTAGTGTCAACTTTTAAATACTACTACAACAAGGAAAAAAGGTGGGATTAAACGTTTTATTAAAAACAAATGAGATTAGTGGTAAATTAATCTTAAATGAAAAATGTTCGGTAAATTTTTTTTAATTTTTTTAACATTTATTTTCATATTGTAGGTATAAGATTCCAAGTATTATTCTTTTTTCATTAAGTTTCTTTTTTAGCTTGCAGCGTACTTTGCAGCACCTGTGGCTTTATTTGACTTATAGGCGACGGTAGCCACCCAGTGGACCGTCAGCCTGTCTGCTGATCTTAGAATAAAAAAAATCGTACTTTTACGAGATTAAGATGAAACAGAATATAAACAGTTTACATGAACCTACTAAACATTTAGTCAAATATTAAAAAGCCTTAATAATTAATAAAATAATTATTAAAATAACTCAGGATATACAGGATACTTCACATATAATTATAGAAAAATAATACGACTTATTACAAGAAAAAACGAGTTAGCAAAATGTATATTTGCTTTATAGTTGTTATATTTAGGCAATACGTTTTTTACACTTATATCGTTTCCTATGATCAGTTTCCGCTTACTGTATGTAATTGATTTAATTAACCTAGTTGTAGATAACTGTAAGGTTTCGCGTATTTACGCGTAATTAAGACAGTTTTTATTTTAGAATACCACAAATAACTTTTGTTTCAATCAGCCGATACATTCTACATCTTTTGATTCAACATTACCAAAGGTCTTTACATTTTTTATATTTCCGCCTGGAATTCGAACCAGCCTATGCTGTTTTAGTAGCCGAGCATTCGGGTATTGCGCAAACCTCAATGCATTGAGGTATTGATCTTTCACACATCAAAAAGGATCCGCATCGTCGTAAAACATTCAATATGAAGTAAAAATAAGATCAAAATTTATTGTAGTAATAAATAATGATGTCTAAAATTAAAGAACATTTAATCTAATATACTTACGAAGATTGATAAGACCGGTAAAAATTAAACAAAGTTACTTTTTTCGAATGGAAGTCATTTATTTTTCAGCGTTATCTTTTTTTACATCTGTACACTTAGTTAGACGATTCTGGAGCTTTATGATCCCCTCTTTGTAGTAATATCGTCTAAGGCCATCAAAATACTCTTTAGTTTCGAAGATAACCTCCAAATCAGTTCCAAATCTTCGTCCCCCAATCCATGTTTTCATGTTTGTAAATAGGAAGAAATCACTGGTGAAGCGTTGGGTATCCCTCAGACTGATCAGGTATCAGGTAAAGGTTATCATGTCATGGAAATACCACTGAAATAACAATATACCAAATTTCATATCAATCAAACCTATTAAAGTTAGTGAAATCCCTTCGTCAACTAGGAAATTGTCTGACGATCTTCAAACACCTGAATAGGTCTTCTGAAGGAGTTATGAACCATCTAGACCATGTCAACTTTTAAATAAAAAAATGGATCAAAATCGATCCATTCGTTTGGGAGCTACGAAGCTACAGACAGACACACAGGTCATAATTATAACACCCTCTTTTGCGTTGGGCGTAGGAAATCTCGCAAATCGTTAATTTTGCATTTTACTCACAAAAAAGTACATTTATTAAGGAGTCTATTAATAATTCATGTCATGTCCATTTATTTCAATGTCATAAATTTCCAAGTTGCTATGTCATAAAATTATTATTATACTTACAAAATAACTTCTCTTTTAATGTCATATATTAAAATTACAGTTTCTGAGAAAGTTGCTTTTGAACTCTATTTATAGAATAACTTTAGAGAAATTATAAATAAGACTTAAAAGAGAATTTGTCACAATACAATAGAAGGATACCGGAAAATGTAAGTTTATTTTTTTATGTAGGTAGGTAAACAATCGTTATTTCAACAATACAATTTTTTGTTATAATGATTGTTTTAACAAAAAATAAACTTATATATAAAAAGTATATAAATAAGATACCAGTAGTTTGAGTTGTATATTTGGAAATGTATGAATGTTATTAGCTATATATTATAAAAAAATCAATATACAAAATCTATTTTAGACAATAAAAGTACTCGTATAATAAACATAATATTCATTAAAGATTTTCTCTTTAGTTTTTTGATAATTTTCACAATTCAATTTCATGTCTCTATTTGTAAGGTTTCAATAATAATTTAGTTTGAGGATTATTAAGTTGAGCTGTCGCAGCTGCCGCTGCACTTGCAGCAGCCTTAGCTGCCAACACACCGACCGTCACACGTCTACCAAACTCTGCATCAACCATAGTCAATAACGCCAGCACTCTTTCCAATACTGGTGCATGTACAGCTGTCAGTGACTGAACAATATTACCTATAAGTCTTTGTTTATGAGCTTCATCGCTTACTATATTGTTATAAAAGTTAGATATCTCTTGCAAATCAACTGCAGAACTTTGATATAAAACCAGTCTTTCATTCGGTCTGCCTTCGTTTACAAATGGAACTGGTCCGCTAAATGAATTGGGATAATAATTTGGCGCGCTTCCCATATTATCTCTTACAGGGCGAACTCCGTCACGGTTATATGTCTGCTGGTACCTTGGCAAATTAACGTCAATCTTATCATGATTAATGCCAACACGGTAGTTCTGTGTGTCTCTGTAAGAGAAAGCTCGTCCTTTAAACATCGGATCAGCTGGATTGTGAATACCAGGCACTAAGTTTCCGGGATTAAAAGCACTCTGTTCAATTACTTTAAAGAAGTTGTCAGGATTTCTGTTCAAAATTATGCGGCCTATAGGTACAGTAAAGTATGTACCATTTTTCCATAACCTAGTGACATCGAATGGGTTATAATCTAAATGTTTCAAATTCTTTAATGGTATCACATCTATTTCGACTCTCCAAGAAGGAAAGTTGCCTTGTTCGATGTTATTGTATAAGTCTTTGTTAAAAGCATCGGGATCTCGTAAGGCTATAGCTTGTTGTGATGTAAGACTCTCCAAACCTTGTTCGGTTCTAAAATTAAATCTTGCATAGTATCTGTCGCCTTTTTTGTTATTCAATTCATATGTGTGTATAGGGAAAGCATCCATTTTGCGCCATCCATTCGGAATGCCATAATCGGATTGAATCCAAAGGAAGGCGTGCAGTGACTCTGGTCTTAATGTGAGGAAGTCCCAGGCAGAATTCAAATCTATGAAATTAGTACGGGGATTTCGCTTGAATGCACGAACAAACAATGGAAATAGTATTGAATCCCTATAGAAATAGACAGGTGTTTGGATAGCTAGTAGATCCAGATTTCCTTCCTTGGAATAAAACTTCACAGCAAATCCTTTGAGTTCCCTTGTAAGATCACTGCCACCAAGTCCTTGTATAGCTTGTGAAACTCTTACAATTAGTGGTGTTTTCTTTCCTATCCCATTGAAAACTTCAGCTGCTGTGTATTGGGAAACATCATTAGTAACTATGAAATATCCGAAAGCACCGCCTCCCTTAGCGTGCACAACTCTTTCTGGAATCCTCTCAGCATTGTGGTGTGTTGATAAGTCCAAATTGAATTCTGAATTGAATAAATTGTCAGCATTTAGAGTAATTGTATCCCTTATATCCACTGGTCCTCCAGCACTTGTAGTTAAGACGCCAATCGGTTTCTAAAAATAAATATATTTCAATTATATATATTTAAAAAAAAAAACAATAATTATTTTTTATGTTTTTATTAACTGGCCAGCCTATATTGTATTACATAATCATAACGTCTTATTGCGCATAAAATGTACTTCAAATTGGCGGATTTCAAGTGGCTTTGAATATTGTTAATATATTCAGGAAGATAAGTTTCTTCGGGATGTTTTCTTTATTTCTAATTTAGACATACTAATCGACGCGACCCTGGCTTCGCATGGAGTTGATATTTTTATAAATCATATCGAGCATCCTAAAAACGAATGTTTACGTTATCAAATAAACCTATGTTCCAAACAACACTGTAGCTGAAAGGTAAAGGACCTTAATGACCAGCTTGACCAATCACCAAAGTTTACTAAAGCTGTAAATTTTAGTGTAACTTAAAAGGGTCAATGTGTACAAATCGAGATTAAAATAACATTATGTATAAAAAAATTGTAACTTTATTGCTTGGTTTTAAATACTATGTTATTATTATCCTTGTTTTTTTTAAATTACTTTAAGAACTAGAAACTTTTAAAATTTATTTAATGGTTCTTTATCTCTCACTAGCACTACCAATAGTATAACTAGAACCATAACTCATTTAACTCTGTTTATATTAACTTCTTGAATACCAGATGGTGTTATACTTACTGGATTTTGCAATTTGAAATCCTGCAATTGTCGTGTGGAAGGCTCTATAGTAACGTTTGCATATTGGTAGCTCGTCACATATTCAGATAGAAGGGTCAACAGCAACAGAACACCTCGTAACATGTTGCGTTTTATTACTCTTTCAGTCCTTGTACGAATTCGCAACGTTTAAATAAAATTTTGCCGGATATTATTATGCGTTTACAGTTAGTGGTAATGATAACAGAGGATCTGACTTATTAACAGTGATACAACCTAGTTTGATAGTAAATCCTTATATATAATAAAATTGTCTGTCTGTCTGTATGTATGTATGTATGTATGTATGTTCACGATGATCACAAAAACTACTAAACTGATTTTGATGCGATTTTCACTAGTGGAAAGAGCGTTAAACCACCAGAAACCAGAAAAGTTCTTATTATATAATTTGCAGAAGAAAAAGCACCTCTAATTCTAATATATTAATATGTTTTAATTAATAAAACAGATAATTAATAAATAAAACAGCTAATTAATGAATTAATAAAACAATTAATAAAACATATTAATGTTTCAATTAATAAAACAGCTTAGAAGAAAAGTATGGAATTCAACTATAATAAAATGTTGACAGAAATTGTGACAGTACCACTTGAAGGTACGAAGCTTCCGTCATCTATTAAATCAACGCTTTAGGTGTTACAAATACGTTATAAGGGATAACGAGGGAATAGTAGAGATAGTTCTGACTTCCTTACTCAACCTACTGAATCATAAAATTGCACGTGCGGTATTTCCCTGTTTTCCTTTGTAATGGGGTGGTTATTTTGGTCTGAAGGGGTGCCCGACGACTGAGCAACACAATTTGCTTTGCCACTGCCCTGGGAACTATTTTTAAATATTATATTTAAAATTCTAACTAATTTATTATCATTGCGAAAGTGAGTTTGTTTGTTACACATTTACGCCTTAACTTGTCACGTTGCATTACACGTTGTCAGGGATACAGAAAAAAATTCATCTAGAACAACTTTTTTCATCTAGAAAAAAGTACTGTTTTTAAAAATATCTAAAAATAAAAAAAATTGCGTTTCCTAGAAAAACATGAAGTGTTTGAAGTGATTTGCCTTAAATGTAATTTTAATTATTATTCAAAATAATAATAACGGATGTCAGGTAATGAACATTATAATTATTAATACACTTGCAACACAAATTCAAATCGCCCATAATGTTCTTAATCGTCTGTTACGTTCGTTGTATAATATTTTTTATTAATTATATTGAACAGTACTTTTTAGTTACATGTTGCTTTTTAGTTACTTTGCTATTGTAAGTACCTGCACTAAAATTATTATAATCGACTAAAACAGCAATAAGATGAGTTCAAAATTGATATTTTATAGTTTAAAATATTTTATTAATTATAGTATATACTAATATTATAACAATGTAAAATTTATGTTTGTAGGAGGTACCTAATCTACAAAACTATTTATACAATTAAAAAAAATCTTTTACCATTAGTTTGTGTAGAATTTTAATTTGGATATAGGCTAAAAATTCTACGAGGGCTAAGCCGCGGACGCTGACGAAGTCAACCCTGACGAAGTCGCGGGCACCAGTTAGTATATTATATAGTGTTCAGTAAGTAATCAATTATTAAAATTAAACCCCACGGAAATACGTAGGAACTTTAAGTCACAAAGCCCAACACCCACATTATTTTCTAGTGTAGAGTATTAATATATTTACCTATTTTTAGTTGATCTATATAGGCTTTTTAATTTTAAATGAGAGGTTTTAAACAGGTATTGAATTTTAAAAACTTACTAGATTTTATCATTAGTTTTTACATCTCATAACAACCAACATCAGCTCTGTTAGAGGAATAAATGAATTATTCCAACTACTTCCTTTGAAGTAGAACATATTGAAATTAATAACATTCTTTACTTATAATATGTCTTACAGAAATAACTTTAGAAAAAATTTACGCAAGTATAATTTTTAATACACACATGAAATACTTAATATAGATATACCTACAGGCGCATTTCCTAACGGGATTAGAACTTGCTTCTGTCGAATCATCCATCTGGGCTATTACTGATTAGTAAAACATACGCCTACTGAATGCATGTAAATAATGTACCAATCAGTAATTCGCTTAATTATAAAGTCCGTGAAAATTTCCTGCAGTATGCCCAAACACGTTCGTGTTCTGTGTAAACGTAACGGCACGTAAGGGAGTAATTATTAAAAAATTATTTTTGCCTGTCCATGCTGGAATTATAATGGTCTTCGTTCTACGAATAAATAATCTTCATTAATATAAACTCAAATCTGAAGTTTCATAAAGTTAAGCTCAATTTCAAATCTGCAGTACATTCAATTGCTACATAGTATTAAAACAAAATATCTGTCCACCTCAGTCTTTTTTTCTGCTTACTCCTATGAAACCTCCTATAGGATTTAGATGCTGTTTTCACTGTTAGAAATAGCTATAAACGAGAAAGGGTTTTGTATATAATTTTGTTAAAAAAATTATCTCTAAGAGTTCATATGGCAGTGCAAATTGAAATACGCAATGCCAAGGATTGGAACTCCTTGGCAAAACCGGGTTGGATCATTATTTCTAGTAAGAAATGAAAATGTTGTTTTCTTTGTGTCTGAGTAGGTGTGATGTACGTCATATAAGTACAAGTAGGAGCCATGTTAGACGAGATCTTATCTCTTTCCATATTTTAAATGTGGAAGAAAATAGATAGTTCCAAGATATTACAATTTTGTATCTAGTCAGATTCAGTATTTATTGTTAATTTTATAGACGCATTATATTTATTTTAATACGTTTGTTTGCTTTATTTATTTTAATTCGTTTTCGTTTTCTTATAACTACTATTAGATCACTGGTCGAAATACGATCACAAACATACGGAAACATACGGAATTTTTATTGATAACACTAAATCGGATTAATACCTTCTATTAAAAAAAATTTTTAGAGACCACGTTTCAGCGTAATATGTCATCACTGGCAACTCTGTATGTATATATATAATAATTATATTCAAATAACCCTCATCTCAAATGCATCTATGTAGATATGTCACAATATTAATTAAAACATGCATCTAATTTAGTTAACCACAGCATACATGGAACAGTCAACAAAATGTCTCGCGAAACTATTTCAGGATAGCAGACTTGCAATCCAAAATGGACTTTATATTTGTTCAAGAAGAACCAATATAGCCTTTTTAATATCGTATTGACCTGGCCGGATCGGGAACGGAAATAGGTCAGGCGGGGTCGGCGTCTCAGTTCACTACTTTTTAATTAGTGATATACCTACCAGACTCGCTAATAGCCTAGAGTAAACTTGAAGCTAGGTGAAGACTGATATATCTTAGTTTTATTTTTAATTTCTACGCTAAACACAACGACATAAGTACTGTAATATATCGACTCTTCTAATACTTTTCCAGACATGTCATGTCTTCGAAATTCTGACCTTTGACGTCTTTTAAATAAAAAAAAGAATTCTCACATATCCTACTAAATTTAGAAGCAAGGAAAATCTATACCAGTTGACCTCAAATACTGATTATTCCACAAAATTCTACGCAAAAATTTGAGAGGACATTTAGCGTTAATCGAATAATCAAATTTAACAACTCAATCAAGTCGCTGAAAGAAGGAATTAAATAAAGAAAGATAACAAGTTTAATTCAAAGACTGACGAGGAATTTCGCGCTTTTATCGGATCGTTAAAAATGTAAATTGAAAGTTAGGTCCGGCGTTTAATCAGAAGATAGCTCTAAAACGACAGAGAAAACACTATATTATACATGTATAAAATATCTTACAGCACATATGCTATTATTTTATGGTGGTCTCCTGTTAGGGGGTGGTTACTGCCGCCAGACAGGCTGCCCAAATGACTGCAATTGCAGCGTGCCCTGCCACTACTTTCCAAATCCAGATCAGAGCCAACTTTGAAAAGATCATTTCCAAAGTTGCCATTTCAGGTGGAATCAAACCCGGGACATCTGACAGAGCGTTTAGGCAAGCACGCTCACAACTCAGCCAACGGGTTCGTCAAAATTGATAAGAATCCATTTCTTATTTCAAGTGAATTGTGTTGTGATGCATAGATGTTGCTAGAAGCAGTACTTTAACCTCTATAAGAGTCGTAAAACTACAACAACATCGTGATATTATACGGCATTTCTTGAGATTTAATACATTAAACCCTCTAAATGTTATGCTCTTCAAACCTTTACCAACATAAGTTGCCCTCCATTTTGGCTAAGTACGAAATGAATTTTATGTGGGTTCTATAAAACTTTGCGTTTCTCATTTATCTGGACGTATTAAGCGTAGTTATCTTTGTCGTAAACAAGAGATGCTATTACACTGTTATTTGCATTTTGGTAACTAACATTTTAACTAGTAATCTCCTTCTTAGAATAAGTCCTCTTATTTTAGTAAATTGATGTCCGCATTAGCTGTTTCTGCAACTTCGGTCTTTGTAAAATTAGAAATATATACATACAGTGCCACCAAAGTTCAGATTCGAGCACAAAAGTGTGAAATGTCTATCTCTTTTTGTTTACAATTAAAAGTATTTATGACATTTCACATAGGCCTTAACTGTTCTATTGGATAAGGGTTCTTTAATTGATTCACTCTCTTGAGGTGGTGATTAGCACCTCATTCTCCTGCCAACCGCCTGGTTAGTACATGGAACATTTCAAACTTGGTCTCTATTAGACTCTAACTTTTCCAATACTGATTCGTTGGGCTATTTGGGTAACCTTGATTTTCTAATGGATCTGCACATTTCGGGTTATATCCTTCAGAGTAATGCCGAGCATTCCAGACTGTGGCTCGCTGAGTGCTTTAAAATTTGTTGTCGTCTCTGTCCACGTCTCAGTCTAATTTTTTATAGAAAAAAATATTAAAACAGTGTTTAAAAAAAGCATTATTAGACATTGGTGTAATAGTAAGCCCTTAATGGGTTGTTCTTAAACGTACGAGTAATTAAAATCTTTTTAAGGTTACCGCCAAAGTCGAGAACAGTGAAACATTTACGTAGTATGCACTTTACATTTGAATTGTGTACGTTTGCTTTTCGTCCAAGTATATTTACATAAAAATTTTACTTGACTCAAAATAAGAATTCTATTCGCATTGCTAGATATATATTCACTAATTACAATTACCGCAGTGCAGATCCAGTATGCTTAAATTGTTAATATTGCCCCGATGAAATAGTTTTTGAAGCAATTCCAGTGTATACACCATTAAAGTAACACTTAGTAGTAGAGTAGTACCTAGATGTATCCGAGTTAATATCTGAGCAGGAGCCTTTTCCCAAAATATGCACGTGATGTCATCTGCAGCACAGCTAATAAAACTAATGGTAGTGAGTGTGTCAGACATTACGTCACCAAAATGGCGGCAAGCATGGATTATCGGTTGAGTAATTAAGACGTGAAAACATAACAACGCATTTATAATATTACGAGTATTATAGTTAGAATGAATAAATAATTGAGTCGATCAAAAAACCTGTATAGGTAATTCTTAAATTATTTAACATTCTATAAATTATTACTATTAATAATATAATTATATTTTACCAAGAGAAACAGAATGTACCTATTATATTCAAATTCAAAACACATTCCTATCAGTTCGTATAATTTACTGAACATTTAATTTCGGAGAGCGAATGAATGCATTAAAACATTTTATCGTGACAATCGGGGTATTTCATTTCATGTAGAGCATAATGAAAATGAAATTCATTGATTACTCAAGTGAAGCTGAATTAGGTGCCGTACCTACTTAATTTTTATGATATAGTTCACGCTGATGATCCACTTTATGATAAGTGGCAATCGTCCTTTACAAAATTAAGTTAAACCTATGAAAGTGTAAACAGTACCTAGCTCCCTTAGACCGCGTGGTCCGACTGCTTCGTTCGCTCCGGACGACGCGGACTTTTTTTCCTGATGCTTTGATTAAAGAATCAGACTATAATGATCGGACGACGCGGACTGCTTTTTCCTGTTGTTCGGATTAAATAATCAGACTGTGCTATATTATTTTTATTTAATAACAAATAAATAATAAATGAACAAAACAACTTTTCTCTTTAAAAACAACAACTAAAACTTCACACTTATTAAACTCGATTTAAGTAGGTACTTCATAAAATATTAACTTATCTTATCATCCTAAACTCCATTAAAAGAAAATATATACTACTCAACGGATCATATTGAAATTTTTCATACACGTTGTCAGATACCGGGAAGGACAGAGAGAGTAAGTATCTTTCATCCAGAAAAAAAGTACTGTTTCCGATGCATTATCTAAAATTAAAAAAACTAACGCTTGGCAAAATAATAGCAATGCAGATGTCAGGCGTTGTATTGTTTATATATTTTTTTATTTCAACGCGGACGAAGTCGTGGGCACCAGCTAGTATTATATATGACTAGCTTCTATATCTATCTGTACCTAATAGAATATGAGACAAGATATAAATTAATGGTAAGTGACGGTAAGTTATCACTGTCACCATAAATATTAGTAATACTAAAAGGGTTGTAAGCACGCGGGCAACTCTGATAGGTAATAAAGAGTGATGATGGGTGAATGGGCTTTGGGATTCCTTACTTACGCACCGAAACATTTTTTTATATGAAAATAGTCAGACAGGCTGACGGTCCACTTGGAAGTAGGTTATATACCATTGTATATAACACAAGCAATTCCACAGGTGCTGCCGACCATAGAAGAATTAAGGATAAGGGCTAGGAAATGATAGGGCAATGGGCAATGGGCTCTGGCATATCTTATACCCCGTTTAAAAGTGGCCCATTTCCATGAGCAGGGACATGGGAAATAAAATGGGCAACATGAACATGTAAACAGGTCGCTTCCCTTGCCACTTCCGTGTCCGCTCGCGTTGCCCGGCTATCCTTCAATTGGCGGTTTTGTGTACGGACATCAAAGGGCCGGCAACGCGAAGCGAGAGCGAGAGTGTTTACATGCTGCTCTCTCGCTCACTTGCTCTCGAACGCCCGAACGGATTGCAATACGATGGCCATGTGAATGGCTATATGTAAACATTAACTGCCCTTGACGTTGCCACAGCAGTATTTAGGGAAATAAATACGACAACGCGAGCGGCAATGTCAATGGTCATATGTAAACAGGGAATTACTCACTCATCGAAACACAAAAAGCATACATATGCTGTTATTTCACGTGTAATCTTCTGTAAGGCAGTAAGCCTTCAGACGAGCTGCGGCGCCGTGGTTCGACCGCATAGTTCGATCGACTATGCGATCACTTAAAATCACAAATACTGTTTTCGAAACAAATATCACTTTTTTTTTCGTGTTTTAGTAAATTACTTCGAATATAACTAGTCTAAAATAATAAGATTTTACCGCGCATAACATGCTAGTCTAATAATAAAATAACATCGAGCAGATAAACGGCCGGCCACATGTGGCCAATATGGGATAATCTCCGAGAATAAAAGCGCATACATGTAATACACAATAATAAATCGATCCCAAAAGTGCAGTTGTAACAAACAATCATTAATATATTCCATTAACTCAACAAACAAATTTAAAAAGAGAAAAATATAGCGAATAACTTGTTTATTTTTTGTCATATATCTAATAATAAACGTATAATTGATTTAAAATGGCTTCGAAGACTTGACTGACCAAATAAATAATGACTTGTCAGAATTCTCTCAAAGTTCTTCAATCTTTTAATATATTGAATTTAAACATACAAGAAAAACACATCCACAAAATTTGTTGTAAGTTGAAAGATTACACACAGGTAACAGAAATCAATTCTTAGAAGTGTTATAATCTAATATTCTAAGGCTGGAGTCACAAAGTATATATTTGTGTAACTCTTATGAGTAGGAAACGTGTACCATCGATTGAGGTTCACACGCGACCTTGCTGAAGGGTGCTACCAAACTATTAACTGTAGATTTATATACAGGGTATTTTTTTATGATACCTAGGTTGCTAATGTATTTGTAAAAAAAATCCATTTCAATTATAAATCATATAAAGATACCCCCGTTTACAAAAAGTCGACTATAATAAATGGATAGAAACAAATTTCAGAACATACTCATAATAACACCTACAATAAATTTAATACAAAAATGTGTTTCCAGCTTCAATGTTTCATTTAATTAAAATATACTTAGGACGTTTTCTTGTTAAAAATATCAGGCTGTATATCGTGTTGCCGATAAAATTAATAGGTAAATTATGAGAAAGCCAATGTCGCTGAACTGCTTCGACCTTGCTCGTTACTTACACCGACAGAAGGTTGGTGTTCAATGTTTATTACATTATTCACAAACTAAATTGTGGCTGCTAATTAAATCAGCTTCATCGGGGAGACTGAATTTAAAGTGATTCAAGTCTATTTCTTGAAGTCTAAGTAACGCCCAAAGTCTTTTGTTAGCTTTTACTCAAATGTAATTACATATGTCTAATAAAAGAAAACTATCGGCTACGACGAGAGGTTAAAATTTTGAAAGGAATTGAATATTCAGCCATATCTCAAAGGAAGTATATACATATATATCATAGGATTAAACCGTCTGTGGCGTGGACTGTTCGTGGTAGATAATGATGAAACTTCATTATCATTATCATCATTGAGTGGAATGGTTAAGGTGCTTGCCTTAGCGCTCATTCTCAGGGTTCCCGGTTTCAATTCCCGGCAGGTCAAACTTGGGAAAGGAACTTTTCAGTTACCTCTCGGTTTTCATGTTTATTGCTATTATTTTGCAACTTCACCATAAACAAAATATATTTTAAAAATATCTTAACATAGTTAAAGTAATTTATCATAAAAATGCTAACTGGATTTGATCGAATTGTGTTGTGGGAAAAAAGAATTATTGCTTTTAAAAAGACATGAATTAAAAGAGATTCTGTGGAGCAGTCATCCATTAGGTTTTGACTTTAAATCATTTAAATTAATTCAGACAACCGAGTGGACCATTGGGGATTTTTAACGATAAAACAAAGCTATTTAAATTGAAAATAAATTGAAGACTACAGAAAATTTACGTCAAATTTTAGAATAAAGCCTTATCCCTATCCTGTCCTTGTCTTTTTGTGGTAAAGTAATCGCATCCTGCTTAGCATTCGTCGTGTTCGGTTGTAGATATCATCCTCAGATTCCAATATCGACCTTTTAGTTTCCAAGCTTTGATACTAGGCTTTCGCTACCTTTTGCAATATTTATGCTCGTATATAGAAAAATCAATCGCCGTGCGTTAGTTTCGCAAAAACTCAAAAATGGATAAACGTTATGGATAAAGGGATACTTGGGGAAGGTTTGTAAGGCTGGAGTTGATCACTAGTCACTTATAATTTACTTATTAATAATGACATTTTACATAATAATTAATAAAGTGAGTTTGTTTCCATGTTACGTTTTCAAACCTTTACTACTAAACCGATCATCATGTACTTTTCTCGAGGGATCATCTATAAACAAAAATAAAAACCAACATCTAACAAAAAAAATATGATCAATGAAGATTTAATGCGGGTGTTACGCCTAAAAACGGCGTCACTTATAATTGACTTGTTAATAATAACTTACATTGAAACTTATACTGAAATAACGTTACTTACCACAGGAGTAGAAATATAATAACATATAGGTACGTCGCATGGCCGTGAAAATTCCTGAGTTTGCTCACAAAATACAAGGACGCGCGAGGGTAGACGCGAGAGGTGTTTAAGCGAAATAAAATTTCCCTCGGGACCATGTGCCTGCTTCCCTTATCTCTGCGCGGCACGTGTTACAATGTAACGACACATCATATAATATAATATGGGATCTTTGTAGAACTTTCAAAGTGGTAGGTACAGTTTGGGTCACGATATACAAATTTTAATAGTACGAGTACCTATTGATGGACTCATTGATAAGTTTAACTTTACCTAGATATGTAATCAACTTTTTACTGCTAATCGTTTTAATGTTAGTTAGTTTTATTATATTGATAGTTCTTAATCTTGTTTACTCCTACCAAAGTGAAAATATCTGAGGTACCTTTTGCATTTGCAAGGCTGAAAAGAGATCTATCTCCTAATAATCAGTATCATTCAATGATGATCAACTTTTGAAATAATGAAAAAGGTGTTAAGAATCCCTGTGGGCTGTTGTTTAAATAAAGCAACGGATGAAGATAACTTTCTATTTTGCAAAAGGTTTAATATTATTTAAATATTATTATAATTGTTGTAATTATAATCACAATATCTTCTATATGTATTTATTTATACATTTATATATTATATTGTAAAACAATGTCGCTTTCCGCTTCTGTCTATTTCTGCGCTAACTCCTTCTAAGCCACCCATACGATACTGTATACCCATAGGTACAATAAATAATTTAGATTACGTTTTTCACAAATGGAAAGAGCGATAAACGAGGAAGGTTTTTCGGTATAATTTGCGTTAAAAAAATATGCATTCTAATAAAATTTAGGTAATTGTCAAAATAATGTCAGTGATAGCGAACTAATGAAAAAAAAGACGAGGCGTATCATATGAGTAGGATGGGAAATCGTTGTTATTTATTTAATTTTTATTAAATTTTTTACGACCTTTAAACTGTACCTCAATATTGGTCACGTATTGTTCTCCTCAAATATCTCCATTAAACCTTTACCTAACCCCCGACCAAAATAAACTTCGGACCCGCCACACTGAATGTCACACCTGAAATAACTTAACTATACTCGTAGCATATTCTGCATTAGTTATTGTTAGCTCTTAAGTTACAATCAAAATATTTGACACTCTATGCCAGTAATAGTAATGTTACCTCCATTATTCGACACTACCATAAAATTAAATGTTATAAGCACTTCTGATATTATTTCCATTATCCAGAGTGCGCGGCCTCTGTTGTTTGAGTATACGTACATTTTCTCGCTTCGTGATTGCGTGGCACTCCCGTACACCTCGGGACTACGGGATGACCTTGAAAGGGCATCCTTAACAAACAGTTACATATACTAGATAAGCCTTCGAAGAAAGTTTGGGATGGGATACGTTACTGTACTTAAACCTTCTATCATTTTTTATTTTATTTTTTTCATAGGGGGCGTTACACGACTCCCGTGTGCCGTATATTTCAGTTCCACAAACCTTTTCCACTTCAAAATTTATCTATAACTACGTTTACAATTAATAATTCTTTTTAGACCGAAAAACTGCTTCTTACTAAATTTATATCAAAGAAAAAAAAAATCAAATTTTTTTGTCTGTCTTTGTTCCGACTGATCTCCGAAACGGTTGGACCGATTTTAAAGGGACTCTCACTGTCAAATATCTAAAAAAATAATTATATAAAAGCAGTGTCCAGTAAAGCACGCGGGAACGCCACCATCTATGTGTTTAGATAAATATCTAACTTTTAGTAACATAGAAAGAGTTTCTTAAGTATAAATATACTTATATATAGGGTATCTTCGGTAAACTTTATGTCTTTGTTGAAGCATGACGTAATCGCGTGTAGGTGTGGGGCGAGGGCGGAAAATTTCTCGGACTTCCACACTGTTTTCAGTTACTGAGTAACTCATGTAATCTACGTCAAATCCAGTCGTTGTCTGGCGTTGGTAACAGCCACTTCAATTACATACACTCAATAATTCTATTCAAAAGACAGGCCAAAAATAGACTTCATGTTTATTTTTGTTTTATTTAATTTTATTTTAGAGACGCCAACAGCACAAATACTTAAATTACGTAATATATCATTAATAAATTATAAAAGCCAATTATAAGCTTGTACAACACTCTCAACACAACATGTAAGTAAATACTTAGTTGTTAGTTGAGAGTGTTGTGCACATATAAAAATTAAATACTGTAGGCGTGCAAAGCATAAACGATATACAGACTATAATATACTAACTTTACTGACTACAAATATGTCTGTCTTTCAATTGTGGTTTGTCCATACAATTTGTGGTTGTCGTCAAAAAATGCCAAAATGTTCATTAAGTAACTCCATTTGACATATTCGAACTATTGGGGAACCCAACCGAGATTCATAGTTGGACTTAATCCGAATATATTAAAAAAGTTTTACGAAGTATATGAGCATAAATTATAGAGTGGCAGTAAAATTTTATTGTATTATAAGGTAAAGAACTTATAGTCTACTTTAGTAAGGTAATAAAATAACCTTATATTATTAGTACCGGTATTTTTAAATAAATAAATGACCAGTCTCAGAGATCTATTCTCAGTGATAATATTATATTACAATTTTTTTTTTCTTTGCGTTTTATTTATTTTTTCCTAAAAGTAAGTATTAGTAATTATCTTGAAAAAAGACAAAATTATGAAAAACGCCTGTCAGTAATTACGCAGCAACGTTTACTTAAGTTGTTAATACGAGTTAATCTAGTGGGTTGAGTAATAGGATTGGTTGATTTAAGGCGCAAAAATATACACTCGAAATGTGCTCAATAAACAGATGTTCCGTTCGACACTTCCGGTACTTTCCACGAACTCTGTTCGATCACATGTAGCCAAAAATATATTTCTGTGTAACTAAGAAGTACCTAATAATTTAAATTTCTCTAGTAACCATTTAGATTCAACGTTTATAGATTTTGTTGAAGGACACACATTTAGACACAAGCAAGAATCTTTATTTTATAATTGACAAGCTAGCTCTAAAGGACGAAGGATCGATATTTAAAGACTAACCGTCTCGATTACGCAACTTCTGTATTTGTACATTTGTAACAACAAACCAGATATTTTTAAAAGCTAAATTAGCCGGGACCAGGTCTCTAGTAAAGTAATAAGGATAATATTAGGTGTAATAAGTAGAACTATACTCTGTAACTACAATACTGTATTTTAGATGGTAATATAAATAATCATATTACCATCATCAAGCCTTCATGCATTAATTTGATTTAGGCCTTCTTGATTTGTGGTCTGCCGACAGTAATTCAGATGTAGGCGTTCACTAAGCTCCAACCCAAGAATATTGCTTTCGCACCAGCTGTCTATCCAAATTGTGGACATACTTCAATAGATTTTTAGACACTATTCTTAAATAATAAATAGTCATATTTATAAATATTTGCTGTCCACCAGTAATACAAGACTAAATAAGTACCTACCTTTTTTTTACCTGAGGAAATCTGCTAATCAGATCCTCACCGACCATGGGGAGATTGGTGGGGAATGTGGGATCGGGCAGTCAGCGAGGGGCTTCACTCATGAAGCACCCCATAACCTCTTCTCTGCGGCACAACCTACCGCAGTCGGAGGCAGCTTCCACCTGACACTCTAGGATAACCCCTGCTCGTGTGGCCACGGCATTAAGAGTGAACGATCCGCCTGACATTTCCACATCAATCGCGGCAGCCTGAGAGACAGACTCCATTTCGTGTTGTCGTCGGAAGAGTTACTAGGCCGGGTGGCGATTCCGAGTGTTCACTCTTCCGAACGATTGCAGAGGGCGGTTACTAGGCCGGCTAGGTACTACCGGGTCTTCACCACCCTCCACAAAGCCGTGATTGCAGTATTCTCTCAGACGGTCCTTTTCTGCCGTAGAGCTCCGTCTTCGCGGTGTTGCCCAACTACCACTAAGCGACAGAGCTATCCGAGAGAATCCGCCCGCTGCCTCCCGCGCCGGTCATTTTACGCAGAACCGAGACCCATACCTCTGTTCAACGCACAAGGATCGGGGGGATTACCTTAATTAAGTACAAAAATCAGTTCCGTGGCGACTTATCTCAAAAATTAAAAGTAAAACTTTAACCTCGATTTACTCAAAATTTTGAATTAAGCGACGACTTATCATCTTCATCCACTCACGTCTTCAAATATCTTTGTCTCGCTCACTCACTTGCGCCTCTGTTCGCATGTCGAAAGTTGCTTTACTTTGTTTATTTTCAACTTTATTTTTGTAACTTTTCGTCAAATAGTTTGTAATATGATTATTAAATAATTATATAGTTTGTAAATATGGGTCATAAAGGTAAAACATATGCTTGTGCAAGAAAAGGAAATGTTTGTCCTCCGTGGACTCCAAAACAGTTCAACCGATTTTAATTCGGTTTTCACTTATGAAAAGAGGAGTAAACGAGGAAGATAAAATATACAATAGGTGTACAAATAAGTTTCCAGCGTTTTTAATAAAAAAATTGTCGGAAGAAGCTTCATATTTTGAGGCTATCCACGAATCGACCCAATTTTTGGTATCTTCATATGATGTGAAGTGTTGCTTACACAGATCATGCGCCATCGATCGAAACAAGTGGAAATCAGAAGGAGCAATGTCTGGTGAACACGGCGGATGGGGTAAAAGTTCCCAATTGAGTGTTTCCAAATAGGTTTTGACCGGCGCCGCAAGATGTGCACGAGCATTATCATGCAGGAGAATAAATTTGTCGTGTCTGGTGTAGTAGTTGGGCGCGCTTTTCGTTGAGTGCTCGATTCAATCTCATCAATTGTGTTCGGTAGACAGCTCCAGTTATGGTTTCGTTCGGTTTGAGCAATTCATAATACACGACACCAAGCTGATCCCACCAAGTACACAACACAGTTTTTTTCCATGAATATTTGGCTTAGCTGTAGATGTTGAAGCATGGCCTGGTGGTCCCCATGATTACGTCCTTTTTGGATTATCATAGTGGATCCATTTTTCTTCACCAGTGACTATACGGTACAGAAAACCCTTTCGTTTATGCCTGGCAAATAGCATTTCAGATGTGAAAAATCGGCGTTCAATGTTTCTCGGCGTCAGTTCATTTCATATGGAACCCAATTTCCTTGTTTTTGAATCATTCCCAACCTTGTATGTACATATAGTCGGGCCGGCATAGCCGGCCGAATAAAATGTGCCGGCCCGACTATGGCGACCTATTTAGTAGTTTTGCACCAGACTCAGCCCTTTTCTCGGCGAAACTAGTAGGGGCAATCGGCGCATGTATACATTTGCGCACAAAACTGCTAAGGGAAATTTTTTTTTATTTCGTATTTTTTGTACCTTACTAACTTAACATATAATAACAATAGTGTTTGCTTGTGACTTATCTTGCTAGTATATTCAGAAAAATAAAAAAAAACAAAAGTAAATAGGTAATAATATATTCAATAAAATGGAAAAAAAATCATCCGTCAGTATTGATATTCCTTCTATTATCGATGTCTGTTATTGGTTTTGCGCGCTGTCTTTTTTTTCCAGGAGTTTTAGGAGTTTTAGACACCGTCATAAATTCGGAATTAGCGGCTTGTGTGGCAATCCTCCTGACTGTTACCACAGATGTATTCGTAGCAAGTGCCGTTCTTTTTTGTTCTTGTTTTAAACTATTCATAATTTGTTGTAATTTATTTTCGTTTGTTTCGCTAGCTTCCGCAGTTTCTACCCGGATTTGCTCTAATTTATTGCAGATTTCAATTAATACGGATTTATCAGCAGCATTTGTTGTTCTATTTGCAATCAGTTGTAAACGTTGTATAGGTGTTGCCAATTTTTTCTGTAATGATGTCGTGGCTTCTGCAGTTGTATTTTTTACCTGCTTTAACTTACCCACGATTTCATTTGTTTCCTTTTTAACATAACAATTCACGTTGTAAACCATTTTTCTGGCTTGCGGTGTTAAAACTTCTTTTTTAGGCATTTTTTTCACAATGACGTATTACTAATACGATAAAACAATCTGTAAGCAACAGTACCCAAGAGACACGAGAAGCGCGAACACAGTGCGGGAGATGAAGAGCGACTGATCTACCAATAAAGTGTTGGCGCCGAAGCCCAGTCGCCCCCTCGCTTCTCGGGGGCCGTAGCCGCACGACCTATATTAAAATTGTAGTTTCGGGTCTTAAAAGACACGTAGATTAAGATCAGTAAACAGAGAGACTAAATAGACTAAAAACAAAATTAAATAATAATGCCTAAAATACATATTTATTCTTATTATCCTGAAAGCATCCATTATTGGACACACTACCTCACTCGATCCTGTGCTCCGCCACGCTCCGCATCCAATCCGTACAAACGAGTAGGTTTAATTCCCACTGAGAGATTCCCGTGAGCCTATAAACATTACATTAGAATTATAACATATACTAGCGACCTGTTCCTGGTTTCGCTTCGCTCGCTTATATATATGTTATAAAATCTTTATTAGATCTTATAACTTATTATCTTTATTAGAAATTTCCTGAGAAATGATCTAGCAAATGGTGAAAACCGCATCGAAACCCGTTCCGTGCTTTAGAAGGAGTTGAGCGGTCATACAGCGACTTCAAATTATACTATGTAAAGAATAGATTAGTTAGAATAAACATTGCCATCAACATATATGTAAACTCACTTCCCTACTCGAATAAAGGTGAGGTCTGAGCTATTATGATTTCATGCAGACCAGAAACAGAATAAAGAAAACGTAGTTATTTTAGGAGTTGCTAATAATTTTATTATTCTGTTAATATTATTTAGAAAAGCGGGGTGTACGTGAGAACTAGAAATCTGCCAAACACATGATGAAGACATATTAATAATAATTCATAATAAGAATTAACTTATTATTCCCGCGACAAACGTCGCTTATAGCTGATTTATAGCGTTTATATCTAACTTTTATAGCGAAGAGTGCCCGAGGAGAGTTAGGTAAGAATAAAATAAAATTAGTTCAGCACCTCGGCTAAGGCAGTTTTAATCTAGATTCTGGACATTAAAAAAATAACCACCAACGAATGTAACGTTGGTGATTATTATACAGAGCCACCAATTGTTATAGTTATCACATCGAACTAGCGACAAAAGTTTCTAAAATAAATAGTTTTGGAAACAATTTTTGTAGTATTAATTTCTTATTTCGAAAATTATATGTCGTTAAACCTGTTTTTCATAATATTTCATTGTAATAATTAAATCATTACACATATCTATGTACAAGTAAGTACCTACATACCAAATAAATGTAACTTTACCGATCGATCGGAATCCGGAATAATTACTACTCAAGGTCTTTCTTTCTTTTCGGCATAGCAACAACAACTTCGCTAACTGTAAGGGGCTTAACATTCGTAATTAATACAGATTGTTTTTCGTCTTTCGACAACTCATAAGAAATCAATTTTTTTAAAATTTTTTTCTATATTTTTTAATAAATCTCAGTTCTCAGATTGTGAATGAATATAGTCGCGTAAGTCGTTACGTGACTATTTTCACACACTTTTAATAGGCACAAGCAAATGAAAGCCTGAGACTAAGAAGAGTAATATACTGCTGACCATTCTCTTCTAGAGACAAAAAAATAAACAAGAAAAGTAACAACTCGGCATGCATGTTTTTAAATCTTGTCAGTTCCAATATAAAAAAAATTATACTTAATCTAATAAAAAAAGAATACCTATGTATTTAAAAAAAGTATGGCATGAAAACTAATACTTAAATAATTAATTACAGGAGGGAATTATCGAATGACAAAGTATACCTTATACAAATCCGTCTCGCCTAATTAAATGGTTGGATTATTTTATACAAAATAACATATAGAATATTGAACCAAGCCAAAAAGAACAATTATAACTAATGTAATGCAAGAGAATGTTTGTTTGTTCACGCTTTATCTACTCAACCGATTTTGCATTACACGTTGTCAGGGATACAAAAAAGGACATAGTGTTTGGCATACAATTTTTATTAAACACTGCTTCTTGTCTTACTTATAGTAATAAATATTATTATATTACTAAAGAAATTCTATATATAGTAACATATTTATTTGTAAAATTTTATCCCAATCTCTCTTACCTAAGTACTTTTAGGATGTGATGTCGTTCGTAAAGTTGGTGAATAATGTTAACTTTATGCTGATACTTAATATGACGAACAGAAATTACTCGTGACAAATCCCTTGACAAGTTGATGGAACAATAACTCCGTGGGATTTAATAATACTCGTAGGGTAGTGTTTTGGGAGCAACCACACCTACGCATATTTCTACTAGTATCATTGGTTATATTATTAAATTACTATATTAATGCTTTATAAATTTTATTATAGGCTTCTACGTGAATAAACACAGTACAGTACAGCACAGTGAGTGAGTACGTGAGTGGCTTAGCTAAACATGTTTCTAAAAATGTTTCTAAAAACATTTTAAAGGTAATATTTTAGGGCAGGGCATACTGCATTTCGCCCAAACCAGTCTGGCGGCAATAATCACCCCTTTACAGGAAACCACCGTGAAATAACAGCATGTGTGCTGTTATGTTTCGGTGAGTGAGTAAGGGATGCCAGAGCCCATTTCATATCTATTTCGAATCCCTTAACCTTAATCCCAATAGTCGGCAGCGCATTTGCAGAATCTGTGGTGTTGTTTGTGTTATATGCGACGGTAGCCAACATCTAGTGGACCGTCAGCCTGTCTACCGACCTTAACATAAAAAAGTGTAACTTGTATGCAATCACGTAACAGAATACAAACCGCAGATAAACGGAATGACGCTCCGGCAGCAAATTCTTTCAAAGATTAAAGAAATTATAAATAAAATATGTTAACTAAAATATTCACTAAACAAATTATGAATTAAGTTAAGAATCATCTTTATAAATTATGGTGTATGCGGTGGTTTGTTTGTGTAGTATAAAAATATTTTCCTTAATTTCATATTGAACCTAACTTGTATAATAACTATATTATTATAATGATATTATTTTAATATTAACATTTCAATGTAAATTTTGGCGGCTTGTATAATAATTGTAGGGAGCCCACAATAATATAAAATTAATGCAGATTCTATGAGAAGAAAATACAATTAAAAATCATATAGAGCTCAGTCCATATTTCAATACAAGGATTGAATTATACAATGAACAAATATTCAGTTACCAATACCAAACAATTAAATTGTGAACAATTGTAAAAGATCCTAATTCGGGTGCCTTTGAATTTTCACCTTGCGCAAGTCTATAATAAATACTTGTGATATATTGTATACTTGGAAAACTATATCAGAGTTCAGAAAACAATAAACCAGTACAGGTTAAAATACATTGAACTACATAATATTTTTATATTTTTATACATAATACATACATCATTGATATTTTTATACTCACATTGCTTATGCCTTCGATTTTATAATGGTAATGAAACCAAAGTTCCATCTAAAACGTACACGTATTACCTTTCTTCAATTGAAACTCATAATTGTAAACTTTATGGAGCAATAACAGTAAAAGCTGGCCATTTCGCGGACACCCTTCAAAATAATTATTAGACATTTCGTGCAGCTTTGGGTTGTGAAATCTTTATCGATGCAGTAACGAGTTTAAGTAACGAAATGTAGGTATTGGTTGGCCTTGATCTTGGTGTGACGTCATTGGGTGGAGCTGGGGCCCCATCCCCCTAAACCTTCGCCACCCTTTCCACCAAGCGGTGTTGTAAGCCGAAAGACAAAAGCTGAATACGAAATTTCACGAGGCACGCTGATAAAGTTTTGGCCTGATTCAGTAATTAAATGACTTTATTGTTATTTGGGGATTGTAGCTTCGTCGTCTCACATAATGGAGATGTAAAATGAGAACATTGTTGGAATGAAAAAATAAAAAATTTAATTAAAAAATTCAAAATAATTTATTTGCTGAATATAGTTATAAATAAGTTGTTGTAAATTTATTTAAATTTAATTTATCTATTTATCTATTTAGATATTGTCTATTTATCTATTTATCTATTTATCTATCTATCTATTTATCTATTTAGATAAATAGATAGATTTATCTATTTATCTATTTAGATTTATTTTAATTTATCTATTTAGATATTGTCCACATATTCAACCGACAAGCGGTGTGCAAATTTAAAAAGCATCTAAAAGTTAATAATAATTCCTCCAAGATAAATTAATAATTAATCTATTTTTATTTTATTTTTATTTATTTTTATGCTATATTTATGTAAAATATACTTAACCAGTTAAGTACTATTTTATCTATGCTAGTAGGTACACAATTAAATATTAAGTATATTATATGATTTTCGCACGAAAATAAATCGCAATTGAATATTTTTTATTTTACAAATTTATTTTATATTTTATAAATATAATCCAATATGATACTCTTAATACGATCTAGGGTTTATGGCGATTTCATTTCGTTTTTACATAGGTACACCTTTTGCACAATTTAAAGAAAATCAATACAAATTCAAGATGTTTTGGATCCGATCAGATTGGGTAGTCCGATACTAAATGTAAATAGAATGAAATATGTGTTAACATTTCAGATGAAATGTAATTTGTGGCCGACTGTACTTACATCCAAAGCAGTTATGTATGCGACACTCACCTGCCTGACAAACGAGAGGCGATTTGTTTTAGTTAGGGTTGTCATCAAAAGATAGTAATACATATTTTACACTTACCACATTTTTATAAGGATTTTTTTATGTAAACTTAAGTCATTCAAATTGACGCTTACTCCGAGTTTATATCGCCATGATGCGCTTCATGGATACGGATTTTACCCTCATTACTTAGATAAGAGATGTTGCTCATGGTCTTATCCTACTCGCTGAGTAGAAAGGTGTCGCGGACCACTGCTGTGTTTACATCTTGCTAAGGCATGAGTCTCTTCACGAGTGGTGTGAATAAAACCTTTCGATGACCTTGCACACTATGGATTATAACGGGCCATCTATCAGTAAGATTATGTAAGAAACATGACAAAGTAGTTAAATAATAAAAAAAAAATTAAAATTATGAAATACGTTGTTCAATGAACTGTAAATAAACAAAAGCTGGTGACAGTAGCCATCTTTGCAAGGTCAAAAATTCAAACGTTAAACTTTAATTTATTTTCTTATAATCCCCGCCTGTACTAAGTACATCTATTTCCCAGCCAATTACGTGATAAAAATGTAAAAATAAAATTTGGTAACCCTTATCCCACCACCGCCTGTGGGATATGTGACACCCCTAACAAACATGCCTACTTATAATTCAAAGCTTGCTTCAAAATTGGACCACTGCAAACACCGGAGTCGTAAAGTCATGAATGATTTTTTGTATACCTATGTCGATAAATATTTTATCTTCTAAGACAAAATTATCTCATCTCTTAATTGCTGTTAGACACTGCAATACTTGTATGGTTAGTTAACTTCCGTCACAATTATGCACATTTTCATGAAATCTTTTTTTAATTCAAAAAATTTAAAAAAAAAACACGAACTAAATTCTAATTTCTTAAATGCAAATAAAAATATGAGATACAAGTTACAAAATAAACAAAGTTCTACCAAATGGAATAAATTTTCGTAATAATATTACAATTAAAATAAATAAAAACAAATAAGTCGCCCAGATTAAACACACCAATAATTATGACCTCTAAAGAAAGAAATTACAGGCATGTATTACGGGACCCTTACACGGACTGGGGGCAAAAACCCAGCACACCAAAACCAGTTAACCATGAAAAATCCATTTCCAAAGATGGCCCTCCCGAGAATCGTCACGGGGACCTCTTACTCATAGCGCTAGGGTAAGTATCTAAACACTCAAGGTTACCTTTAAAATATTTGTCTCGTGAAATCGAAAGGTAACTAATCTAAAGAGCTTCCTCACAATTTGTCCAGATAGATTTCTAAACACCCTCATAAAATCCAATATGGATCTATTCGAATTTTCTTCATCCAAAAAACCCTTCTCGGAGGTGAGAATTAAATTAACTCGCTTAAATGGAAGCTCGCATAAGATTACGCCCTAAGCGAGCAAACGGGACCGGATTGCTCCCAGTCTTTATCGCGGTTCGTTATCCCGGATATTTTGTGATTTATTACCCACTTAGGGCTTACACGGCGTCTATTTATAATGGCTTACGCTCGCAACTTGAAAAACCCTCGAAAATTACGCGAAAATCCATTACGTTTAAAGTTTTTACCTGAGAGCTAAGTTAAGAACTGAGTCATTTGCAAAGTTGGGCCTCCTATTTTTTTGTCTTATTTGTAATGTTGCTAAATTTGTTGCAGTATATTACTTGCGAGGTTATTGCATTAAATTTTAATGATGAATACATGTTATAAGATATGTCAGCCAAAATACTTTTCTTTGAGGAAGTACATATTTTAAACAACCACAGGATCTTAGTTTTGGCAGCGAAAATGTTACTTGAGCCAAATAGGTCACCGGTGCAGTAATGCGCTTGCAATACTAATATTATGAATGTAATAGTTTATTAAAAACTTCAGATTTCTGTCAGGTACTAAATCCAGTCATAAACCGTTGAACGTTCAAGGAAAATATGTATGTATATTAATAGATGGAGCGTCATTAGGACCTTACTATATCTTAATAACTAAGTCAAATTAGTTAGTCATTTGCCTAATTACTTAATTATTAGGATGTACTTTAATTTTATTTAATTATTAGGAGGCAATAATAATCCTAATAGCTTATCCTCCCCCCTTATCCCTCCCTAATAGCTTATCCTTAATTATATTGTGGTCGACTGGTCGTCAAGGCACTTGCAGGTCGTAATATGCTGATACAAACAGAATACTTCAAATGATAGATTTGTACAAACAGTATATACTTGTTTGTAGATGACTACAAACTTTATTGATATTTCAAAGGCAATTTCACCTTTTTAGCATTAAGCAGGAATAAAAGAATATGCTCTGGCACCCCTTACTCACTCGCTGAAGCACCGTGAAGTACCGAAGTTAGGTACTTTATGATGGTCTTCTTATTTGAATAAATCAGGGTGTCTATATTATTATTATTTTCAATTTCGTCAATTATTCTTATTTTCGTAACTATACCAATAAAGTAATTAAGATAATTTTAAAGCAAAATAAAGTTATAAAACATTAATACAAAGGTCATTACTTTAATTTTTACGACTATAAGCGAAATTCCACTAAAATAACTCGCAACAAGAACAGGTGACTTACATAAATACTGGTCTAAAATACCACCATAAATGCCACAGTGTAATAACCTTTAAGTTATCTATAGGGCTGCCACGAAAGGTTATGTGTACGTATGCAGTACACTGCGAACTCGATTGATCTATAGGGCTGCCACGAAAGGTTATGTGTACGTATGCAGTAACTGCGAACTCGATTGATTATCCATACTAGGCAACAAACGGCTATCTCTGATTAGAAGCTAAACAAGTGCATTCAATTGACCTGAGTGGACGCACCTGTATTTGTGAGCCAAATGTACTCTATTAGTGATTCCGAGATTCATTCTAGAGTGTATATATATTCTACTTCTATACGAATTATATATAATTAAATTATTAAATAACAAATTATATTTGCATGCCCTTGCCGTGTAAAACTTACCTTGTGCTGTAACTGTAGTATATAAAAAATAAAAATATATACTTTAAAGGTTGCAGACTAAATAGGAGGACCCTTTATTCTGCAACCTTCTAGAAAATTATCAATTTTTTATTTTGTTCTTGTAGCTTCTTGTCCATGTTACAAAACATTTGTCTACATAAATAATATCTCTATAGTGTCGATACGAAGGTCGTGATAAATTTGATCCCTCTATGAATTATACATGAAGGTTTTAGTTATCGTAGTAACTTTAAATATTGAATTTGTAACTCACACTCCAGCGTCTATACACAATTTGTCTCTGTACTCGAATAGCACCCTAATTCTATTTCAAATTCTAATTTATGTCCTAGATCTGGTAGTCTAATATTGATCGTGCCTTGGCAAATGTTATTCGTACTAGAAAAATTAGCGTTCCCATCATCAATCGATCGTAAAGGTCAACGGACATGCTGACGGTATCTATGATAGTAGATGACAAGCAAAGCAACGCCATGGTAATGTATTGATAGGTCTTAATGTATGATGAAGAATAAGGAATAAAGGAGGGAATGGGTTCTGTAATCCATTACGCACTCATCGTTACGAAACAGCTACACTAGCTGTGATCGCGACTTCCTACGCGCTGTAAGTAGTTCGTTTTTTGAAAATCCCACAGGAACCTAAATTTTTTTCTGAATAAAATATAGTATCCTATATGTTAATCCAGGTAATACCATGGTAATACACTGTCTGTGTGCCAAATGTCATTCAAATCCGTTTTCTGATTTATTCTGTATTCTGAGTTGCAACATAAAATGTGTATAATTTACGAACAGAAAAGATAGAGGTGTGGATCATGTGTAGCCGAAGGGGCTTCTAAAAGAACTCTAAAGAACCTTTTATAAAGACGACAGTAAACTGTGCAGTCGATCTAAAACGATGTTGGCTCTATAAAAAGAGGGTACAGTTAACTTCAAAAGTGTTTATACACTTTTGCAGGCTCAAAAGGGTGGGCGGTGTTGCGGTGTTAGTAAGGTAGGGAGACGCTCTAACGCCGTGGGCATACTGAAAAATACAAATAAAGTTTTTGCGCAGGTGACGCCACTATAAATATTCACTTGAAATTAAAATGATATCCCACTATAGTATAAATGCGAAAGTTTGTTAAGTTACCTTTGCATGCATGCATTAAATGCATAAACGGCTCAACGTATTTGAATAAACTTTGCTACATATATAGTTTACCTATTACCTGAATTAATATAAAGTGTATACTTTTTATCCTGAAATATGATAGATTCTAAATAACATATATAATTGATGTATAAAATAATTTTATTACTGTTCAGTTATTCTTCAATAACAACATTGGTTTTAACATAAATTCAACGCCTTCATACGTAAAATTAACAGCCGCGAAATGTTTTGTCAATACATTTTCGAGAACAGAGAGCGATTGACAACCGTATTGCAAATGACAGGTGTTTGAATTTGACATTTATTGTCAGCCGATGCCATATTTAAAACAAGAAATGAATGCGTCATGAGTACCCTGTTAATAGATCCATGCCTGTTAATAACAGTTTGAATTAATTAACATACTTATTGTTTATTTAGCATTTTTTGAAATAAATACATTTTTATATTTTCTTCCATGAAGGTCAGAAAACTGATAAATAAATAAATAAATTTACACATTCCACATAGCACCATCTAGTTCCATATTGAGCAACTTATGCTTGTATTATACATACCAGATATTTGATATACTACATAGATTACTTTTTTTTTGTAAATACATACATATTATAAATACAAAACATCCATGACTCAGGTACAAAGGTAAAATGTTAACACATAAACATTTGCCCCTAGCGGGATTTGAACCCGCGACCGTTTGGTTAACAACTAGAATTACTAACCACTAGACCAAACGTGTCGTGAAATAATAATACTAATGATAACAAAATCAGGGGAGACTGCCGCCCGTCGTATGGTACCCGAGATGGTCGGCGTACCTCCACTTACGGGTACGCCGAGATTCTGACAGCACAGGCCTCCCGGTAGGAATTCGGCATAACCCGGGTATCAAAGAGGATTTCCCAACGTTAAAAAAAAGGGGGGGGGGGGGGATACAGTTTGCATACCTATCTACTAATATTAACGAGTAGATTTTAACGCATACTGAGTGAGTTAATGTTAATTAGTTAAAATATGATTTTATATTGTCAATATTATAGATTGACAGCTATTAATTACGAAAATTTTGATCGAAGACAAATGACATTTTATTTTTCAATCTAAAATGACTAAATTTAAAAAAAAAGTACCATGTTTATATTCCATTTACACTTTACTAGCGACGTGCCATAGATTAATAAAAGTTTAAATATGCATACACCATAACTAAGAAAACTTTCTAAGCTCATGTGTTATAAAAAAAATTCATGAAATCTGACCTACGAGACTCAAACTATTAGGTTTAATATTTTATAAATCATACTCATACTTACCATACTTTAATATTGCGTAAGTAGCGGTGAGTTAAGTCCTTGACATGAACCCAATATGCATGAAGAAACGTGTCACGCGAGTTCACAATAAACTTGTTAGTGTTATTTATATAAGAGTTTTGTTGACGAAGATTTATGTTATGATTATATTAATTAATTTTCTAAAGAAAACTTTACAGTACTAGACTTCAATAATAATAATAATAATAATAACTTTATTTCAGACATGAATATCCATAGTTTAAATATACACACATATATAAAAAACCAAAAAGTAAAATAAGTAAAGCAGACTCTCCCAACCTGTTTCATACCAATTGTAAAGTATGCAGTAGTAAAAAAGATGTCTCGCACTTACACTTGATGGCAGATGGCTACCGTCGCCTATTAACACAAGAAACGCCAAGGTGCTGCTAGTGCACTGCCAGCCTTAGTAGGATTAGGGATGAAGGATTAGACTAAGTAAACTACGATGACCTATCATTCGATGAGCTTTCTTACAAGGCCCTTAGTTACAGACCATGTTTCAGCGTTATAATGTCATCACTGGTGTTGCCAGTAGTAATAATGGTTTCCGTTATCTATGGGCAATATACATATATTGTATGTACAATTGTACACTAATATTTTTTGTTGTAGCTGATACATAATATAAAGCAGTAGTTACAAATTTTTTATGTAATACTTACTTCTGATTAAAGGAAATACTGTTTACACAGTTGTTTACTCCATGTACGGTGGCCAACCATGTGGCCATCCACCTCTGAACTCTTTAAATAATATGGGAATCCCAACTATGCAATTTTGAAACCAAACAACCGCAATACAGTAAACATTCATAGACTTTATAACAAATAGAAGTGTTACAGAGAAATTACTGTTCTGCGCCATTATACGAGAACTTAATTAAAATTATTAATGAATTTGTGAAAATGAGAAAGGAGATGCAAGTTGGATTGACAACAGTTCACATGAGAAAAAGATTTAGAACCTGCATAAGAAATCAGGGTTTACATATTGAACAAGATTTATTATAAATTTTGGAATTCATTGTAATTGTTTTATTTTGTTCTCATACACAACTCTTAAACAACTGCTGTCAGTCATCTATTCACCGTTTGTGCCAGAGCATCAAAGAAACTTTTATAAACGTGATGTATATCATATTAAAGAGTATGAAATAAGGAAGTTTTTAACAAATTTGGAAAAACTAAATATCAATATTTTTTTATAAAACTGTACTTTAAAGTTGAACTTTGAAAATTATTTTAGTACAATGCAATGGAAAGTTATGTCGTATTTTTTTTAATTGCTATTCAAATATCTAGTTATTGTTTGTTATTTCAAGTAGATACATTTAAGTCAGAAATAAAGCATGATATCTCAATTAGCAAAAAAGTTATTAATTCTTAATAGTAAATTTTATTGGGGAGAAATAAAAAATATAGAAAAATTTTAATATTTCAAAAACCGTTAGTTTTTGTTTGGACAATTTTGGTTATAATGGTTGTAAATGACCTCAGCTATGAATCACTGAAAAGTTTACATCGTTGTGCCAAACACGTATATAATTTATATAAAAAAAGTCGCTTTACGCTTCTGACTGTTTCTTCGCTAATTTCTTCTAAACCATCCAACGGATTTTGATACGGTTTTCAGTAATGGAAAGAGCGATAAACGATGAAGATTTGTGTATTTTTTTAAAAAATCCATGCGAAGCCGGGGTCGCTAGTTCACTATAAGCCATTTAATATTTAGTGCACTTACTTCAAAAATTACTCTAGCGGTATTCTATAAATTATATAAATAGCTAGTTATTAGTCAAATACAGCGAGTTGTGAGTCGCCTGCGAGTGTTCTTACAAATTGCATTTGCATCCAAGTATCTAACTAACTTGTTTGTGAACTAATTCAAAGTCTCCACTGATATCACGTCTTTTGGCAGCCTGTTACATGACGTAACCACTCTGTTAGGGAGAAAGTGTTTTAAATTCGCCCTCCTCCTTTCAAGAGCACAGTCATGGCTTTCGTAGTTTCTTTTAGTCAGTTGGAAAATATATTTACATAGTAATAATTAGATGTCCAATATGGTCGTTAGCTCCTCCTAAGCCATGCAAAAAAATTCTGATGCGGTTTTCACTATCAGATTCAGTTAGATACTAGATCTGTATCTCTGCTAACTATACTTACTTATAAACCGCTTATGAAACGAGTGATAAACGAAGAAGGTTTGTATATATAAAGAAATGCATTCCGGGCAAATCTGGGAACGGGTCACTGGTAAATAATATAAAAAATAATTTTTTATTGATACTTTTTTATAAATTACAAACGCATCGAATATGAGTCTTCAAAGGCAGTTTAACTACAAACAAAATATAAGTCAGAATTGAAAAAGAATCAAAATTAAAATACGTCCCTGAGAGCAATACAACCCACAACCCACTTAGTTCATTGAGCTCGCTCAAAGTAACAATAAAATCAAAATGAAAATAAATAAGTCTCCATGAGCAGCTCAGCTCACAGCCCACATAGTCGCCGGCCGAATTTAAAAAAAAAATTGAATGAAAATTAATGACGTTTTCGTAGTCTGTAATTCGTAATTTTGCTTGTTCTATGGCGTTTTAAACATGTAGCATGACATCGTGCTATTTGGCAATTTTCACGACACATCTGTAACATTACGCCACCATCACATTTTGGATGTAAACATAGAAAATTAACGCGATCTATTTATAAAGACTGTGTAATAATTACAGTCAGGTTATATGTACACAGTTATAATGTTATTCTAAGTCCGGGGTCACACGACAGTTAAAAACAATGTTAGAGCAATAGAACTTTTTTTAGGAATGGCGTCAGTAATCCACACATGAGTTAGTTTATTTAAAAAGAATACCAGCTTGTAACTGGTCAGCTTGTCCTTCTCATTTTTGAAAACCTAATACTAATATGTGTTCAATGAAGGCTTCCAATTTTCAGAACAATTACATTTTAAACTGACATTGAGAATTTCATTTTAAACATAGAAAGGTCTCTGAAATTGTTATTGTACCTACCTAATTATTAGGTACTACTGTGCTACTTAAACTACGATATGGAACATGGGAAAATACAAACTTAAAAAAATATAATTTTATTAAATTTTATTTAAAACAAAGACAGGTATTAAAAATGTTACAATTAAACTTTTAATGTATTTGTATCTCGTCGAATAATCCGCTTAAATTGATTCGGAATCCTTAAAAGAGGGACTTCATTGCGATTTGTATTCAATACAATAATTTTAGATTAACATAAATGTATTTTAGGGTTGTTTTTAAGTTAAATCGTATTGTATAGTGTAACCTCGCCATAAGATTACATTAAGAGCAGATGTTGTTACTATGTTTAGCGAATCTACATAGTTTATAACGACATTTCGTTTATTTTAAGACGCAATTTCCTAGTTATAAATAATATTTCATATAAATCATCGGTTTACAAGAAAGTGTACTGACTCATCCAGTTATTTTTTTAAACTATAACATGAGAAATTAAATTCACAAAACGTCAGTTTGTTGAATTGCAATTAGGTACGAAAAATATGTTATATAATTTGAAATTAATTAATTTCAAACTTAATAATTTAGTGGAAAACCCGAATCAACTTTCTGACCAACACATTACTTTCATAAGAATAGCTTGGAAAAGTCCGATCCCATATTACTTGGTTTGGTACTCACGGATGTCTACCTATAGCAGTACCTAATACATGTTTAATACATAGCTATACTCATATACCAGATATGTCGTAGGGATTCGTATCCGCATCCGCAAATGCGGAACTAGCGAATCGATATAGACATCCGCAACTCTATCCGCATCTGCAATAATCAATGCATTGCGCAATATAGAGCTAGTTATACAATAGATCAATTGTTACAGTTTTTTTTTAAATTTATTTAAACTATTTCAATTTTCTAGTCTAGTATAAGTTTGAATACTTAATAAAAAATTATTAAAATTATCAATTTCATTAAATTTATTTCTTCTTCTCAAAATCAATTTAATTTATTTCTGCACTTAAAAATTAAATCTTTCAAAAAAACTTGAAATCCGCATCTGCATTCGCGGATGTAATCCATACCAATACTATAAATTAATGTGAAAGTTAATCTGTCTGTCTGTCTGTTACCTTTACACGCCTTAACTACTCAACCGATTATTATAAATTTTTGCATACACCTTGACAGAGACACAGATATAAGGTACCTTTCATCCAGAAAAAAGGAAAAACGGAAAATGTAGAAAAGGAATCATGACCTGAAAATAGAAATCCAATGCCTGGCAATATATTCCAGCGTCGGGCGTTATATTGCTCATAATATTTTGTCAGTTTTTATTTTTCAACGCGGATGAAGTCGTAGACACCAGCTAGTCCGTACTAATATTATAAATGCGAAAGTATGTTTGAATGTATGGATGTTTGTAACTCTTTCACGCAAAAACTACGGAACCGATCACCATGAAATTTTGCATACACGTTGTCTGGGACACCAGAACGGACATAGAGTACCTTTCATCCAGAAAAAAGGACTATTCCCGAGGGATCAATAAAAAATAAAAAACTAACACCTGGCCAAAGTGTTATAGCAACACGAGGTCAAGCGTTATATTGCTTTTTTTTTTTAAATTTCAACGCGGACGAAGTCGCGAGCACCAACTAATCCTCTATAAAATTGCGTCCGTATATGTTATCGAGGATGTTAAAAATTCTGCTTTGTACATTTTTAATAATCGTGCACACATCTTGTTCTTTGCACCAATCCGTGACGTCACCTCTATTGTTCAAGTGAATAATTGCGGACGAAACACTTTAACCTAACATGTCTAAATATGTCTGTTTGTCTGTCTTTATCAATGGTTGTAAGTAAACAAATATTAATATTTTGTCAAGATAGTGTACCAACACATTTGCACACATACGTTGCTTCAATTGTAAACAGAACGGGTCACGTGTGAGTCGTCATTACGCTCTAATTGGTATGTAAATGTACTAAACAAACAGGACGATTGCAGTTAATCACACCAATTTTGTACTTTAACACAAGGCATTAAGGTCTTCTTACATAATTACTTTAAGTGTATGTTTGTTGGTCGATATATCGAGTAAATTGAGGAGTTGTTCCCTTTACCGGGCTCTTACCAAATGTTGCCTTGTATATTAGTGCGGCGTTGTTTAGTTAATAAAGCTACGAAGTCTTTTGTTACGAGCAAAAATTTGTCCTTTTACCTTAACATCCGTTTACTTATCTTCTTTTATATTATTAACTTGATAACGAAAATGCTGCTGTTTCTTTTCATCTTCTAGTGTAATTAATATCTTAACATATTATATGAAACTTTTTCGCATCTACAAAATTTTAACTGTACTGCAGTTTTCCAGGCCATTTTTAAAAATAAGTTTTATAAATGGCAGCTCAAGAATTAATTTTTCTTTAATTAATAATAAGAATTATTTTTCAAAAATAATTTGAAAAAATGTAAATGTTATCGCAAAACATATCTAATCCTTCTTTGTTAACCAACACTTTCAATTTTTGGTAGGAATCTGGAATCTGCTTCTGATACAATCTGTCCCTCTTAAAAGTTGCTTAGGCTAAGTAAGTTAGTTGGTAAATTCAATTACGTTTTAGTTAAGTTCAAGGTTCTAAAGTATCTAAAAACTGGGCCCCACCTATTTACAGAACACCACCGTGAAATAAGAGATCTTATGATGTTTTGTTTCCGTAACTAAGTATTGATGGTAGGTAGCTACTGTTGCCTATAACACATGCAAGTTGCAACGCCACAGGTGTACTGCAAGTTTAGTGCACTGCCGACCGAAGTAGGATTAAGGATAAGAGATTAGGAAGGGATAGTGAAATTACATCCCATACTCACTAACCGAAACAGAACAGCACACATGCTGTTATTTTACGGCGGGCTTCTGTAATGTGGTTTCAGCCGCCAGACGGGCTACGTAAATGACTGAGAAACGCAGTGTGCCATGCCACTAATTTACAAATCCAGACCTGAAACAACTTTGAAAAGTTTATTTTCAAAGTTGGAACTGCCGAGAATCGAACATGATAATCCTGTAACGGAGCGTTAAGACAAGAACCCTTGCCACTCATTCAACGCTCTCTCATGAGCATGATGATGATGACAATTTATTTTCAAAATATGCCATAACGAAATATTTATGCCCATATGACACAATCCGACTTAGGCCACACGTGTTGCAAGAGTCACGTGTGCAGTAAAAAATTGAATTTGATTGATCTACTTTAGCGTGAATTTTTATTAGGTGTCAATATTATGTTCACAGTTGCAACAAATAGCTGCTGTGGTTTTAGCTTTATATATAGAGATTCTCTAGCAATCTTTTTCTTCCTGGCCGAATCACTCTTGGCAGAGGGTAGTGGTTATCATTAAGTCTGAGTGGCACGTCGTACCACAAGCCACTATTCCTCCCTCAACGCTGCTTTTCTGGCTTCTTTATGCACGAAGCAATCCATAGTAGCCTTCGTTTGGTCGGTCCACCTCATAGGTGACCTTCACGTAGTCTTTTTGCGCTCAATTGACGATCTCTAGCAATATAAGTACAATTTGGTAGATTTAACGTTAAATTAATCATATTATTGACGCCTTAGATTGAAAATAGATTTATTCGAAGTTTTGTCCACAAACAAATGAGTGGCTTTAATTTGCCTTACGACCTACTTAATGCCTTACTTAATTAAACTTACGACCTAATGAAATATCTAATAGGATATTCTAGAAAACAAAACACCATCAATTATGAAAAATCTTTTGGATCTTTTAAATTCTATAAACATAAAATATTATGTGATATGGTACCAATAAACTATGTATTTTAAAAAATGTGTTTAGAATTTCGTGTTTTGATAAGTTTTTCGAAAACAATATAAATGGAAATTACATGAATCATATTATTCCGAATTATTTGCGAGGAAGTGATTTGAATTTTAAATTTCGAATTAGCTCTGTATTGTATCGAAAGAATTTAAATATAGAACGCTGAAAAGGCTACGAAAACATAGACCCCAGGGATAATCTCTTTTTTGTTTTTAAATTATTCGCCGGCCGCCCATAGAGTGTTTGAAGTTTTCAAATAATAACTCTTTAATTAACATAATAATATTTTCTCGCTAAAATTAATTCTCTATTCTCGTGACGCTTCATACTTTAACAAGTGGAATATTTAAACAAAATAATAATGCAAATCTTCGTTTGCTTATCCCATTAATCCCTCCTAAAAGTCTTGAATTAAAAATGTTTTTATATGTGTACTTAACTCAAGAGATAATTATGGAAAAATATCCCTTCCTTTTAAATATTAAGATTGTTCCATATTTTTTATGTATAAAGGTCGACAGAGGCAGTCTGGCGGTATATTATCATATAGGTTATCATTTTATCTTTTTGTTTTAAATGTAAAGAGGAAAATTTTCGGCCTGTTTTGTATATTTAATCAATAGATCCTTTGTATTATGTAATTTAGAAAATTAAAAAAAATATGTAAAGGAAAATCGTTTATGTAACAAAAATGGTTTATGGGTTTTGTGGGATTTTCTATTTTTCCGGGATAAAAAGTATGTGTGTAATAAACTATGTGTGTGCCCACAAATTTCATCCAAATCCGTTAAGCCGTTTCAGACAAAAATTCTAAATCAATTTTGATGACCTTGATAGCATAAGTACAACGTGTACCATTTTTTTCTATTATTTAATGTAAAAACATACGGCTCGTTTACGATTTTATTATATGTATATATATATATATATAGATTCCAATACTATGAGATCAATTAAATTATTATTATTGATTTGATATTTTATCACAACTAAGTATACATATGAGATATTTATATTAATATTATAAGTATATCTAATATTAAACTTATTCTTTGTTTCAATCACAATAACTCTCCAAGATCTCCTTATTACTAGTTATTTCACGTAGAGAAACCTGTTTTCGGAGAATACTGAGTAACTTCGAGGCTTTTAGCTAAGTCGACAATCAGTAGACCCTACTCAATAAGTATCATAACATCAATATTCAACACGCGAAAATATGAAAACGGATCCATTCATAATCGAATTTATTATAACAGTGTCACGTAATGCTTATTTTATATTTGGTATGGTCAATCGCTTTGAGCGTCTATAACAGACGGCGTTTTTGTCGTTAAGCTTCTATAAGAATGTAGGTCCTACTTATGTAGCTATACTAATGATAGTCAAATCGGTCATTGTGACGACATAATATGTCAACCATAACATAAGCCACTAGCTTCTTATCTTTACTTTATAATTGACATATGTATATGATAAACGAAATTACCTGCATAATTATTTAAAACATTTATTAGGTGGTAATAAAATTTAATAGTGTACAAGATAATGACAGTGATACTGTAACGAGTTTTCCTTTTATATATAGGTACTATTTCTGTACTTATTATAAAATAAAGCCGCTGTCCGCTTCTATCTCTTTATCAGTTAACTTCTTATGAACTACCCAACGGATTTTGATACCGTTTTCCCCAATGGAGAGAGCTATAAATGAGGAAGGTTTGTGTAAGTATTTAATTATATAATTTGCAGGAAAACTTTCGTCCAAACAAAGCCGGAGTTTTTTCTTTATAAATAGAACGTTTAAAAGCTTTCTTCAATGCCTATAAAAACAAAAAAACCGGATCAAAATCGGTCCATCCGTTTGGGAGCTATGATTCCAAACGGACATATACAACACACATACACAGATACACAGCACACGCGTCAAACTTATACCACCCCGATTGAGCGTCGGGCGTCGGGGGTTAATAAAAATACCGATTTTCATGCTCATCACGCACCATTGACGAAGGCGTACGGTTTTTAGGATCGAAGGCTTCTGAGTCTCAACCGCGTATTTCATTATTAGTCTCCAGACAATAGGTACAAATAAAACGTTGTCTCAGGGGTCCCGGGTTCACTTCCGGGCAGGGCCAACTTTGGAAATGAATTTTTTTATCGTCTATATCTGGAATAGATCTGTCAAATAGTGGCAGGATACACTGCTTTTTGTGAAATAATTTCGTGCGCACCACCACGAAATAACAGCATGTGTGTTTTTGTGTTTCAAGCAGGGTGAGTAAAGGATGCCAGAATTCGTTTCCCATATCCTAATCCCTTATCCTTAATCCCACTATATGTAGGATCGTTGCTTAGCGTCATACATGCAGCAAGTCTACTGCCGACTTGCAGCAAGTAATCAAATAAAGTAATCAAGTAGACCAAGGCTATATACATTGTTAAAAAAATGTCGAGATGCCAATTTTGGAAAGACAGAAATATCACTATTAAATTAAACTGATACTAGATACCATTCGCTTTCCCTCATAAGGTAGGTTCAACGGAATGGGCTCTGTCTTACTGGTAATTCACATACAAAGGCTAACATCCACCTAACGAGTGATACTCGTAGGTCAAGTGGATGCTACAATTTGAAACAATTTGCAATTTGTCTCCCCTTCTTTGTGTGACTTCTACAAATAAATAATCTTAATTCTTTGTCTGACACTTGAATGATTTCGCACAAGGTCAAAATCATTTTAGATTTTTTTTTCTTGTTTTATGTTTAGTACTTATTATCAACAAAACAATTAATTTGTACAGTTAATATAATAATACAGCGTAATTGCCAATTACGCTTTTTTATAATTTAATAATTATATAACGTAATAAATTTAAAAAAACAACATATATACAAAATTCTTACATTTAAAAATTGAAAATTATTGAAAAGCATTTGAGAAGTTGGCTGATGGTTGCTTTCGTCGCCACTGCCGCAATGTTTAAAGATAAAAACCAAGGTTTGCTTTAATGCGTTTTGCCAACCAATCCGTGCGTTTTATCTCATGTAAAACGCAAAGTAAAGTATGTTATGGTACCGAAACATGGTCTCTCACAGCAGGACCTATCCACGAGTTTAAAGTCTCTCTGTGAGCTAAATGAACGAAAAAATACTCTTTGATAACAATGAGGGGACTATGTTATGTCTGCTGTTACGAGTACATAATAAACAAAGTGCAACGCTCCGTTTAAATTGTTTAATTATAAAGAATATGAATTTGACGTCAATGCATTACGTCTTCTGTTGTCTCAAATATGTAGTTCGTAGTTTTGACCACTGTTTTTGTAATTCTTCATCTTAAACCATCAATATGCATATTATAAAACAACGTCGTTGTTTTTCTGTGTCTGTTTATTCACTTACTTCTTCTAAATTATTCACCCCTATGTATTTTGATAAGGTTTTCACTAATAGAAAAAGCTACAACCGATGAAGATTGTCCGAAGTCAAGATATAGAAGCTAACTTTTCAAAATTTAAACTGGTCTGAATCTAGCAAGGATAGTGGCCAGGTACAGTCTGGCTGCAGTTACCACCCTCTTACAAAAGACCAATGTGAAATTGTCTGACGACCTTTACATTTAAAAAAATTACTTCCGTTATTCACCAGTACCTACTTCCGAGATGTTTTAAGAAATTTTAGTCATCCTTGAATTCAGTGTAAGACATTAATTGCCTAAAGAATCCAGAAAGATTATTATTCTTAAGGAGAAATATTCCTTCTAGTGTGAAAAATTGTATAAATCATAATAGCCCTAGGAATAGTGTAGGACGCAACATCACGCCTCGCAGTTTGCCTGCAGCCACTATCTTGAGTATATGGGTCGCACGAGTTACCAGAGTAGATAGTTTGCAGTGACCATAAAATATTGTGGAAAAAAAAAAGAGAAACTATTTTAATAAAAATTATTCAACTTTTTGAACATTGAAATATTAATTTTATATATTTACTAAAACATAAAGATTTTAATTTTAAAACATAAAACAGCCAAAAACATGACGAAGTTGACGGTCAGTAGATCAGTCACCATCACGCTGCCCTGCCTAATTTGCCAAATATCACGACATCAGATTTAATTTGAACAGATCCTTTTCCCCATAAGTTTTATCTCGAATGTCATTTTATCCGACTTTTAAATGTCAATTAAAGCCACTATGGAGCAAATCCGTTTATAAGTAACAAACGAGTGTACTGTCTGAAAAAACTATTCAATAAAAAAATTAAATATTTAAAATAATTTTAAATATTTATTATTTAAAATAATTTTAAATATTTATAGGCATAGATAAACATAATATTTGGTTTATGTGTTAAGTAAAAATTTAGGTTGTATTTAATTTTTTATAGAAAAAACAAACTTAATTTAATTAAAGTTATAAATAAGAACCGGAAGTAGGCGAAATATTAAAACAAGTAAAGCGCATTGGGTAGTACTAGAATAAAACTGATGTGTCCTGCTTCTAAATAACGAACCCATGGTCACCGAGCGCAAGTGGTGTAAAAGCTTTTGTGCTCTCATTGCGTACAGCCGCTATTGTTTCACTGACAGACTTTACCCATTTTCTTCTATTTTAGCATTTTGCAACAGCTCCCTTGGCAGAGTATAAATAACTTGTTTCAACTGAAACTGACTGTGCTTGCTTTCACAGAGACACAAAGAGAGTGAAATCCTTACTTGTACAATCTTTGTGTATATGTGTACATATATGTCTGACCGTCAACCTGTCTGACGACCTTTACATTAAAAAAAAACATAGCAGAAATCGTAATATTGAAAGGTTAGTCTGGTACAAAATCACACTATAAAAATGTTTAAAACATTTTTAAAAATTAATAATATTTCAGTCTTGTTTGATTCCGTTTATTTCACACAGAAACATGCATTTAAACTTTTTTCAAATGGGTTTTCCACGTGCAATTCACGTGAATTTAAGGTAGGATTATGTAGATTGAATGTGTATTTGATAAGCCGACTAATTTAATCCAAAAACTCAAAAAATTAAGCTTATAATTTTCTTTATCGGCGGTTATTAAAACATTATCTATTAAACACGTAGAAAACATAGAATTGCATATAGGTACCCTAAACAAAGAAAGTGAAATTTCTCGATGACGTGTTGCGGCGGAATTAGCTGATTAATTTGTCCAAGAGTGTTCGATGCCAAGGCCTCTGAGACCTCCCACAACTTTGTTGCGACCTTCGATACAACACATTTCTCAATGAATGATTCGAACTCGATAAATAAACCTATTTCTCTAATTAATTGGAAATTTATAAATTACTAGCTCATCCTCGCGAGTTCGTCTGCGCCCCTTTTTTTTTAGAATTTGAATCATTTAGTAAAAAAATCTTTATTGCTCTCTATATGGGCGTTTTGTAAAGCGTTAATTTTTTAGGTTTATTTTAAGACTAGTATATGTCCGCGACTTCGTCCGCGTCCGATCGCTACCAAACTTCACAAGAACACCCGCTGGACTAATCTAAAGATTATCTGAAAGTTTCATCAAAAACGTATATAAAAGTTCATCTGATATATATTGTTCTTTTGTTTAAGTTAAGGTCGACAGACAGACTGACACGGTCTACTTGTTAGTAGGTAGCTTTCGTCGCCTATAATACAAGCAACGCCATGTGTAGCCAAGCTGTGGATCCAAGCGGACGGAGCGGCCATAAGCAAGTGCGCTGCAGAACATAAAATAATTAAGGATAGGGGATAAGGAGGGATAAATATAATATTATAAGTAAGACTACATATTTAAGTAAGTAAAGTATTTTTTTATTTACATTACAGACAAAATTATGAATTTTCACTATAAGCTGAAAATTCAAAACGATCATAGTTCATCAGTTTGTTTTTGCACTCAACTAAAATGTATCATTTTTAAAATTATAAATTATTATCATAATTATTTATTAATTATAAACTGAAAAATAATATATTTTTTTTATTTAGTTGTCTAGTTGTCTTAATATCAATATAATTCGTGTGGTCTTATATAAAATGATAATCAGTTTGTGTTAATTTTTAATTTTTATTTTACTTTTTGTTTTTGTATAATATGTAACATAATTTAGTTTATAATTTATGGACACAAATGTCTGAAATAAAGTTATTATTATTATTAATTATTATTATTATATTTATCCTGTTATAATTAGGTTCACAATTTACAAATTAATGCATAATAACTTACATGATTATATTTTTTAATTATGTCACCTCTGTTTTTGTCTAATAAATTAATAGATTAGTATCTATTTGTATTAAGAAACTTACCGAAATTCGTATTATATATTAGCATTATGAAAGTAATATAAGTTTGAATAGAGACACGGGTTTATTTGTCATTCATTGTACGTTGCACCGAGGTACTACGTGCCGATTCATAAATCATCTGCGGACGTTTCAAAGAGAACTCCATACTTCCATCTAAGTCCATATTTTCCCACAGGATTATGTTTGCGAGCTCCGTGAGATTACGACTTCGCATCGATCATAAAAACTATGATTGGAAACTAAGTTCAAATAAGTCATATACACCATCATATTTTTATATCTAGGTAATTCTTGATATAAATTGTTAATATTGAGATTATGATGATTTCTAATTTGAAAAATATAAAACTAAATTATAAATGCGAAAGTTAGTGAGGATAAATGTATGGATATTTGTTAAACTTTAACGCATAAACTGTTTAACTTCAGTTTAGGAATTTTGTAAATAATGTAGTATGATTCATCAAGCGAACAAAATGATGACTGAGACGAGAAATGGGTGTTTTAATGACGATTGACAAGACCTTTCAGTGGCTTAATATTTCTGGTGAAAGGACCTCCAAGCAATTTACTCAATGTGTTATACGACATACATAATTCTTTGTTTTTGAAAGTAAAGAAGAAGAAGAAGACTAATCGCCATTTAAAGTCACCGGTCACCGGGAATGATGGAGTTTATATACCTTGGTTTGTACGGTAAAAGTCCCAAACATTAAAAAGAAAATAATAATAAAAAAATCGCCTATCGAAGGATGCAGTAAACCGATTGCATAATTTAATAAAACATAAAATTATTTTTAAAAGTAACTAATCAACACTTTACTAAACTTGTAGTTGGTGAAAGAGGCCCTAAGTAATATATTATATCAACTGCTCAATAGATAGAAATATCTTCACTAATCCCATATTGAAAACTAGATCCAATGAATGAAACGTCGAAGCGACCCATTTTTAAAATCCAATTTCAAACGTTTGGGTCTAGTTTGTGTTGGCAGTGTGCATCCATGAATAGGATTATCCTAATAGCGTATAGCAGTGCAGTGTGCAGACAGTGCAGGCAGTACTTATTTTAGATGCTCGCTGTCCTGATATTAATCGTCAAAAAACGATGCATCATCGAATCACTGGACCTTATTACCAACAAGCTGTTGCACGCAACTTCGCCCGCGCAATTTTTTATAAAATATAGCTTATGTATCTCGCTGATAATGTTAGCTTTCTATAGGTGAAAGAATTTTCAAAATCGGTCCAGTAGTTTTTGAATTTATTCATTACAAACATACAAAAATACAAATCTCCTTTATAATATTAGTATTAGGGCCTCTTTCACCATCTTTGAGTAAAGTGTGAAGAAGGCTAACCGCCATTTAAAGTCACCGGTCACTGGGAATGATGGAGCTCATATACCTTTGTTTGTACGTTAAAAGTCCCAAACATTAAAAAGAAAATAACAAAAAAAATCGCCTATCGAAGGATGCAGTAAACAGAGTGCATAATTTGATAAAATATAAAATTATTTTCCAAAAGTAACTAATCAACACTTTACTTGTAGTTGGTGAAAGAGGCCCTTAGAAGTATAGATAAGGCTTTCGAATCTAGACTTGAAACTGAAACTACTGTTATATATATAAAGTAATTTTAAAAGTAATTTCTCTTGTTTTCGAGTGAATAGTTCACCATATGACATCGCGCGCGTTACATGAAGTATGTTTGATTTTAATTATGCTTTACTAGCGACCTGTCCCCGGCTTTGCACGGCTGCACATTTTCCTACAAATTACATAACAAACCTCCTATTGCTGAAATCAGTTTCGTATTAGTGAAAGTTAGCGGAAAAATAAACAGAGGCGGAGAGCTACTTTATTTTATAATTAGTATTGATATAGATATTTAGATATAGATTTTTGTGTATTGTGTTCGTAAGTTTTTATTAGGTTATAAAATGGTTGCGAAGATTTTAAATCAATTTTTAAATGTGGTAAAGATGTATTCCAAGACAAGACTCTTGTCTTGTACATGAACATCCTAAATGTTGTATGAACATAGTTGTTGGAGTAATTGGAAGTTCCACTGAGTGTAGATTAATTTATGAGGTCAAATCTCACTCGAGTGACTCAACGAACGACACAATGCAAGATCACAACACTAATTCATTGACGCTCGTCACATTGATTATGTATATTCGAGCAAACACTGTGGTATGTAATGCTTACATAATGAAATAATGTACGTCATTTGATAATATTTTCAAAATTTTTACATTGTATAATCATTATAGAGACTGCTGCTATACTATTACTATATATTTCTGTACAATTACTATTACTTTGCTATTACTATCAATATCAATACTTTTGATCAATCAATCAATAGTTATCAATACTTTGTGGTTGCTATACGATAATATTCTTTGAAAATGAACTCATTTCATTAATGTGTCTGCGTAAGTAATTTAATTTCGTGGCGTCATCCCACCGCTACTTCCAGAGAGCTGCGAACTTCGACACTAAATAATTATAACAAATACTGGGCGTCGAAACAGTTTAATTACAAATTATTGCTGACATTAAATCAAAATGTTTAGCACTCTTAATTACAAGCACAATTTTGTTGCTAACAAAATATTAAAATGTAACATTTGGAGTTGTCATCTTTGTGAAAAGCTGAGATGACTGATTTTAAATTTGAACTATTACAATCCTTTGAGTCCAACCAAAAAGCTTCGCGGTGGTCACGTGACTAGAAGAATCTATATGTAACTTATGTTGTTTCGATTCGGAATATCGATTCGAGATTCCGAACGCAGTAAATCCATACAAATTATTGGATCTACCACATACATACATACATACATACTATAGTATTCCGTTCGGATTTTATTCGAATCGAAATTCCGAAACGGAATTCCGACTGTATGTGGCCGACCTTAGAATACAAAGGTTACGTCATATTATTTTCACATTCAAGGATTTTAACACTTTTAATAACAACTAATGTTAATGTTTAATTAAAATACTATTAATATTAAAATTATTATGAGGTATATCCTCATAATAGTACTAATATTACGAGGATATATTTATGTTTGTTACCATTTCTTAGAGTCTAGGAGTTGAGAAACTCTATACTACGAGTATGGTGGTGCTAAGACCAATGCCTGTTCTTATTGGTGACCAAATAATTTTTAAGTCATAATGGAGATCAACATTACGAAGCCCAATAATATGAAAGGCTGAATTGCGTGGAAAGAATTCAAAATTAATATAACACCATTTCTTGCCAAGGATTTTTTTTAATGAATGCTATCACTGTTTTTCGTAATCAATAATATCATAGGTTTAGATTAAATTAGTAACTGTCTGCCTTTAATATATAGAAAATAATAAAGATAAAAGATAATATTTCATAAAAATATCCGTCTGTAATTAATAAGGTTCCGAGAATATTTACTCAATAACAAGTGCCAATATTTATCTTGGAGAATAATTTCTCTCCTGACAAAGTACTCGTAGGTCCTCTTTTTTAATTGAAAGTTTTGTTTTCATAAATTATTATTTTCATATGTTATTTTCAGTAATTATTAAAACATTCATTGTAATTTATTACTCCAAACATTAGTTTATATTATAAGATGGCAAGCAGACTGACGGACCTATTGATGGCGTCTGTATGCGTCTGTACTGTGGCCTTGGAACACAAGAAGCTCAAATGAAATGCCTACCTTGATAAGATAAACAATCATTGACCTCTTGAAAGCCTTTATTGGCGCACTAATACAGAACACAATATTCGCTGATTTTGATACTAGATTTCTCACTGCTGCTCATCATTTAGGAATTCATTAAGTTAATATGCATTTTCCACCAAAAGATTACGTAAGTGAAGTGATCCTTGAACTTTGCCAGATTTCTGATATTTCTTATATTTTTTGGAATTTTATTAGTATAAGTGCGGTGCCATACAAAAGACATTATTTTTTCCTTCTAGATTTATTTTCATTCTAATTAGATTATAGACGTGTCTCGAAAATATTGTCCTACGGGCATTACTTTATATTTAACGGAGCATAGGTCACAGTTCTTAGTTGTGTTTTTGTAAAATAATTACATTTTATCGTAGGATTAAATTAAATAATATTATAAATTAGAATACTTAGTATGTTTTAATAAGAATATTTATATAAGCTTGTTCAAGAGCTCAATGGTGTAGAACAGAAATAAATTCAATAAATTTAATAGCTGTTGCATATACGGAAGCCATAGTTGCATATCTATCTTTATTGCTGATTGTGATCTGAAAGTGCTATTAAAATAGCTAGAAATTCGAAACGTTTGCACGATAACCTAAAAAAAATATTATTATTACTTACTGGTCAACATATAATGAACAACTTCACATTTATTTAAAACCTGCATAACTTTGTTTACTTGTATTAAATTAAAAATGTAATTTAACTTTTAAGAAACAGTTAATTCTTGTTCAATGAGGCGTAAACTGTAATATTTTAGAATAAGCATAAGAAATAGGTATTAGATACTTTTTACGCTCGAACACCGTTCGAATGTGATAATTTGTTCCACAAATTGTTTCTGAAATTATTCAGTAGATGGCGCAAGCGTAGCTGCAACGTACAAATAGTTTAAAATACTTATCAAAACAAGGAGTCATAGACAAAACGCGTTGAACGAACGTCATGTTTTAATTTTGTCAATGGACGCCAAGCGCCTAGTAATTATAAATATCAATATATGTAAGTATGCCAGTTAAACAACGTCACAATTTGACGACAAATATTATGATTATTATCGAATCACGTAAATAAGCCAACAGTTTATCTCGTTGACACCCTCTTTTACGTAAACAGCAATAATGGTTTATTTTCTTCCAGGAAAGAAATATTACTTATTTTGTTTTTCTTTTTTATTCGGCAATATAAAATGTTTAGATGTTGATTTTCATGACTATTTGACTTTTATAAATATAATGGTTGTCAGACAGCCTGACGATCCACTTATTGGTAGGTGGCTACATGCTTCTATTAACACAAGCTTTAGATGCTGCAAATCGCTACCGACCTTAGTAAGATTGAGGATGTGTTTTAGGAGGATAGGGAAATTGGCACTGGAGGCCCTTACTCACCAAAATACAATAGAACACATGCTTTTTTCCACTGTGGTATGTTACTGCCAGACGGGCTGCCCAATAAACGGCTGCCAAACGCAGTGTCCGCCAAACTATCAATAATATTAAATTATAACAATAATAGTTTCCAAAACTATTTCACGACTGTACTTTCATTTTTTCTTCTATAAAACACGTGTGCCGATCGCCTACTACAATTTTCTGAAGGTGTCGTATCGCACGCGAGGAAATAATATCTGTGTGAGATGACTACTCATTTTTTAGGTTGGCGCTTCGCACATTTCGTACAAAATAAAATCGCGCAAAATGACAACAAAACAAAATATTAACTAAAAATATTTGAATTTGAAAATAGCTAGCAAGTCGTCAGCGCACTGTACCAGCGACAGTAGACTAATACCATCAGTGAACCGTCCGACGATTTTTACATAAATAAAAGTAGCCTTTCCCAAAATGTAGCAACTTTAATATCACCTTAGACACATTTAGGAAATGTTGCGAGGTAGGCATGTCACTACACTACATCGCTTTAACTATCCCAAAAGTACCCTGAAGGCATTATTATGTTGGACACACAGGTTGTCGTACGTCCGTCCAGTATACTAAATTGACACAATGGCTGGAGATGTAGAAAGATTGAGAAAATGTTATCATGTTTTTCAGAAATAACTTCCAAAATTAAAAATCTACACGCTACTTTAGGATTAAGGCAATATACAAAATTTCCTTACCTTTATTAATTAAAATATAGCGGAACAAATCGGTTAAATTCAAACGTATGCTAACGCGGTTCTCTCTGTATACCAAACCACCTATAATTGAGTTCAGTTAGGTACGCTCTGATTGATTGAGCCTCAATAAACCGATTTAAATCACCGTATTAACTTGATTTCCCACATAATTGTGTACAGTATGGTGTATACATGAAAATAAATCTTAAATGAAGCCACGTTCGGTCTTCCATTTATGGATCACTTGAGCATTTTTATGATATTGCGTGATAGACAGACCGACGGCTTGTTATAACGGCTTAATAAAGTAATATATTCACATATTGAAATACAATTTTGATACAAAATGAAGCTCTCGCTAGTGGCTTCCCCTGTTGTTCGTCCATCTGAACATAACAGCACACGTGCTGTTCTACACGATGGCACAGTTTAACAAATTGTAAAACTATGACAGTGGTCTACTGTAAAGGAAATTTGTACTCCATGCAAAGCCTAAAACGGCTCTAAGTATAGCGCTGACTGAATGTGAAGGAACAGCGCTGTTAACTGTCGTTAGCAAGTGTCCTCAGTTTCTGACTGATTGGCGTAAAGCTGAACGGACGCGTATGCAGATCCATACAAAACTTATGCTTTATATGGACGTGATAAACGCTATCTTATAAGGTATTCAACAGTTCCTTTTGAAGAAGAGGACGAGGAACCCCAAAAGTTTTCTTTATTCTATTACACTAGATATGTAGATATAGGAATAAATGACAGGCGAGACGAGACATTTTTGTCGTGGCGTGAAATCTTCGAATGTTTCACACTGCGTGACTGACATGTACGTACAGTCTAAAAAAAAAAAAAAACAATATTATAACAAATTAGACTTCTGGGAATATGTTAGGTTCCCGTGGGATTTTCAAAAAACGAACAACAGTGCGTACGAAGTCGCTTGCACCCAGCTACTATAATGATAATAAAATACTTTTATTTCGACCATCTTCGATCGTTTCGATTTATTGTCTTGATACGAGTATTATGGACAACTTATAACAGACTATGTAAGTACAAATATTTTAAATTATGTCGGTGCGGTTCGGCTGACAGGCCGTGGGACCGCCCCTTATGGCGCTGCGCAAACGTAAGACACTTTTGTGTCTTGTGTTGGATACAAGATATCAGTGAATATTTTCATTTTCATTTAATCAATATGTAATCAACCACACCCTGCGCAGATGTACGTAGACATTAATTGTGCCCAGTAGCTTCCATATACGAATTGCCAATCAAGAAATAATCGGTTATAAAAAAATATGATCATATCATAGAGTGCATGCGCAGCAGCGCCCATGCAACAATATTTTTGTATGTCCGACTGGTAGTCTAAAGTTTAATTTGACCAAACAAACAAACTCTTCAGCCTTACATTATTATATTATGTTAGTATATTTAAAAAAATAAAACTTTATATTCGCGAGTGTACATTTACAACGAAAACAACAAATTAACAAATATTTTAAAGTGACAATTGGTTGCGAACGTGACGAATATTGAATGTTCATGTTTCAATATCTCAATTCGGTAAGCCTTTCCTATCGCACAGCGATAACTTTGTCTTAATATCTTAGGCTCTTATGTACCTAAAACTATATATATATATATATATATATATATATATATATATATATATATAACTTATATTATATATAACTTATATTATATATAACTTATACTGATATAAGTATCAGGAAACATATAATTTTTTTATATATTTAAAAATCAAGGCAGCGCATTATAAAGAAGATTTTTGAACAAATGCACAATTATATTATATGTACTTATAGGAATGTGGGGGGCAATTTTACACTTTACATCTAACGCCAAAAGTTTTTATGTAAGCAAGTGCAAATTAGTAATCCTCGATTACTAATTTTTACTTAGGCAATCTTCCAGTTTATACCTAAAGCTTGCTGTTAATTTCAGATAGATAACTACTACCTCGGTTAATAAGAATGGTTTAATTATTGTTTTTATTTATATTACAATAATCATAAAAATATTTTGATTTCCAAATATTGTGTTATATACTGGACCGCATAGAAAAAGGGTCGAAAATCTTCAATATCTTCCAAAGTACCTGACCTAGCTTTATGAAATAAAGACTAAATGAAAGCTGAATTAAATAAATTTTATTTTTATTTAAGCACATTAAAATATTCTTTCATTTAGTCTTTTTATTTCATAAAGCTAGGTCAGGTACTTTTGAAGATATTGAAAATTTTCTAACCGACCCTTTTTCTTTGCGGTCCAGTGTATATTGTTACCTGAAACCATCATTCACATAATATGAGTTTATTTGTTGAAAAGGAAAGAATTTTTCACAATGCATCAAAGCATTTATATCGAATAAAATTAAACGTAGCTTGTTTATTATCAAAATATATATGTTTATTTTGATCATTTGGCAAACTCGTGATAAAAGGACTCACGTGTTTCAAGTCCGGTTCGATGGGAAACCCGCTCATAAATGCGATAAATAAAATTGTTTCTAAAATTTGCCATTGAAGTTAAACAAACAGCAAGTTGTATTGTATAATAACATACATATAATTTTTATCGTATTTTCATGTCTCATTTTGAAAATATCCCACGACTGTTGAGTGCAATAAAGACGCGTGTCGAGTTTCAACATATATTGTAAAAAAAAATTGAATTCAAAAAGTAAATGCATACGAGTAAAATTATAATGTATTTGAACAAATAATACCTCTGTTGGTCTTTTAGGATGTCGTAAGACAAGCAAAGATATTTTTATACTTTAAAAAATCTTTTAATTCAGAACTACTAAAGGTCAACTATCAGGAGGTTCAAAATACCTGCTTCACCGTGATCGGAATATATTCGCAGTGCGAAAAACTATTTCAATCACAACTAATGAAAAATCTAAAGACTGTAAATCCAGCCGAGTTCTCATTATGTAGGAGATATTTGTAGGAAAATACCAGCGATGTGCATTAATCTTCATTTTATGCAAGGTTAAAGTGTCAGATGTTAATGAAATTGGTCCGGATTGAGGTCAAAACTCATCAAGTGCAACTATCTAGTACTAGGAGGAGGTGAGTAATTAAACAAATAAACACCGTAAACGATGTGTTGGAGGAGTTGCTTTCAAAGAGAAACGCTTCGAAAAGTTTTATTAAATTGCTAGCTTTTGCCCGCGACTTTGTCCTCGCTCTTTTTCTGACGTTGAATGAAACACGTATTCTATATTTATTGTGCATTTATTTTGGCTAATGTGTTGACTATCTATTTTTTCTTTAGGTGAACTCCCGGGAACAGCACTTTTTTATTAGATGAAAGGTACTCTATAATATCATTTTCTGTGTTTTTATTTTATACCAACAACTTGTTTTATTTGAAAGAAATATCGAGTTTTAACTTCAATATTTTATTAAGTTTTTATGTTCAACTGTACATAATCACCGTTGTGGACGAGTTGTCAATTGAAATAATAGGTAAAAATCAAAAATGATAACTCGCCCATTTGGGCGAGTAGTCAATTAACTCTTCCTGACAACATGTGTGCAAAATGCAATGGCTTTTTGTACTGTGTCCTTTTAAGTAGTGACATTGACCTTACCAACAGACATTGGCGGCAGTAGCGGTCGAGACAGGCCTCATTACAAAACATTAGAATGTTCAGCGGGCAGCAAACGAGCCGCAAATTACTATTAACATTCAATAAACGGAGTCAAGGCTGTCATTGCAAACGGATGAGCAGTGTTGCAAAGTTTCCACTAGCTAACTACTTTCAATATGTTCACATTACCTATTACCTACAGAGGTTTATATATGAGAGAATATATGGTAATTTTTAATGAATGCAATTTTTTTTAATGTCAAAGTTAATGCAGCCATTACGTCAGACAAAATAAAAATAATTTATAATGTATAACTAAAGAACAATTACATGATGAGTTAATGGGCTCTACATTATGTTTTTTAAATTCTATTAATATTATAATATAAATGGAAAAGTTTGTGAGGATATGTACGTATATATATGTTTATTAGGTACTCTTTCACGAAAACGGCTGAACGGATTTGGACGAAATTTGGCGCACAGATAGTTTATTACCTGAATTAACATATAGGATAATAATATCCTGGAAAAATGTTGTGTTCCCGAGGGCTTTCATATTTTCCAGAGGGAAAATATAAAAAAGGTCGCCACTGTCGCCGATGGTGGCGTCACTGACGTCACAGCGATAAAGATGTCAGGCGTTAAATTACTATTATATATTTTCTTTTTCAACGCAGACGAAGTCGCAAGAAAATCATAGAACACATGCCCTTATTTCATAACGATCTTCTGTAAGGTAATGGTCACTGTCGCCAAACGGGCTCCCGTCAATAATAAATACCTACTATAAATATGATCAATGCTCTCAAAGACTACTTACACAAAATACTTTACTTACATAAATTATGTATTAAGTACACATAAGACTGCACTTCGGATATCAATTGAATATATCGCAGTTAATTAATTGGAAACATGACTTTAATTAAATATCGTTAAGGTATCGTTTGCAATGACCTTAAATACGAGAATAACAAAGTAAACAATGCAAGTTTATCTACATTTAAAGATACTCGCATATAATTAAACACAGTCGTTGAAACATTTAGTGAAAAAGGTATTTTAGTACACAAATAATAATTTCATCCTGGCCGAAAACACTCGTTTTTTATTAGTTTTTTAAAATGTTTTTAAAGTAATATTTTTAAAAATTTTAAATTTAAAACATAATTTAAAAAATATTAAACTATTCTCATAGCATTTTACGTCCTTAGGTTTTAAAGCAAGTCAATGGCTTTTCCTTAAAAGTATAGTCATAGTCAGCAAATGATACTAATACTAGGCTTTTGCCAGCGAGTTTGTCCGCGCCACTATATTTTAGTTGGTAAAACATTTTTTTTTTTTTTTTTTCAATCTTTACTGTTCATAATATTTTTGTCAACGTTGAATTTTCTAGTTTTATTTTTAGATGATACCTTGGGAGCAGTAGTTTTTTCTGGGTGAAAGGTTCTCTATAGGTCCTTTCATATATCCCTGACAAGTGGTACAAATCTTATATGATCAGTTGAGTAGTTAAAGCGACACAAACTCACTTTCATATTTACCATATTATTTAGGATTCTTTGTCAATACAGGCAAAGCCGTAAATAAGCAAAAATCAGTTGTGTATCAAAGGTTATCATCATTAGAAATAAAAGCCTATCCAATTAATATCAAAAATATTATGAAACTTATTATTTGCAATATAGATTTACTGTTTCTTAATTGAATAATAAATTTCGTGTAACTTAAACGACCCTTATCACCTAAGCGATGATTAACTTAATTAACTTTTAGATTAACTTCGAGACAGGACAGATTTCCACCCATTACGAAGTTGCTAAGTCGCCGACGTATAATCCCAGCGTAGGTACAGATTTTACCCGAGTGAAATTTCAAAGGGCAGCTAATCATAGCTTTTGCTGCTACCAAATGTGATTATTTCTGCTTCTTTGCTAATGAACTAAATGTGAGTTAGTTATTTCAACATTCATTGAAATACAAATCATAACATTAAATATAAAAATAAAAAAATCTGGGGCCATCGAATGGATCAATGCGTAGGTTATTGAGCGTTTGTTATGCCGTGAGCCATGATTTAAAGTACTTACAACACGCCCACCGAGATCCTGAAGAATCCGAGCCTGAAATACCACCGATTTAATAGTGTCCTCTGTCCTCTAAATAGTTTCTGTAAATTGTGTAAACTAGTTCAAATATCTAGGGCGTATTATCACTGACGACTTGAAGGACAATGCTTGATATTGAACGTGAACGCAGGGCTTTGGCTGTCCGTGGTAATTATGTTGACTCGAAGGTTTGCTCGTTGTTCGGCTGAGGTTAAAATAAATTTATTTAAAGCATATTGTCAATCTTTTTACTCGATCTCCCTTCGAATATAATAATAAACTTACAAATTCCGTTCTCTCCGCTTTATAATATGAATTTAGATATCATTGATGAAACCAAATGGTGGGTAATTTGCACAATTTCCTTCTGAACATTATTGATATTGTGTGTAACACTTACCTACTTATTTATGATTTAGTAAACATTTTCCAACCTGTTTTATGAAGTTAAATAGGTGTTTATCATGAGAAAATATGGAGAATTGTGTTTTTACGCTTATACTTGAAATGCTTGTAAACTGACTGGTAAAACGAAACTGATCAGTAAATTTACACAAAAGTAAATGCTTGGTACAAGCACAAGATTCTTAACTAAATATAAAGAAGATTGCAAGGACTAAATTAATGCCTGACATATGTATCTCTGTGACGACTAAAACTCTACGGCGACATGAGCGCTATTTTTTTATATTTCTAGACGATCCCTCAGAAACTTTACATTTTTGCAGGATAAAAAGTATCCGAAAACTTAATCCAGGTAATTAACTATCTGTGTGCCAAATTTCATCCAAATCCATTAAGCCATTTTTCCGTGAAAGAGTAACAATCATCCATCCTCACAAACTTTCTTATTTTAAATAATATTAGTAGGAAGTAGTATATCAACTTTTAAAAGTATTTATATGTAGATAATAAAGTTAAACAAATAAAAACTAAATTAATACACCAACGGTTCGGAAGGCTGTTTCTACGAGTAGATAAATATAATGAATATAAATGTAAGGAAATTAATTCTGATATAAATCTAGTAGATACCCAAACACAATAGCACAAATACCTCTAACCTCAGCCAGCCAGTGTGTACATTACACAAACGCTTCTAGAACAACAGTTATTTTCACACACTATCATCCACATTGTAGTGATTTAATCAAACATTTATCGACTGATATTGCCTTATCTTTTGATCAAGCGTCGTTACTACGCAATTAACAAGTACAAACTTTATTATACGTTGACCGTTGATAATTTACGATTAGAAAAATAAACTGGGATTAAAATGTGTTATTGAAATATTAGAAAACATATGTTGACATTGACGAGCTCATTGCTCGAGTGGTTAAGGTCCAGTCACGATTCCTGACAGGATCAACTTTAGAAATTAACTTTTCAAAGTTGACTCTGGTCTGGATGTGCTGGGTTTCGTCCCCGTCTTTAACACAAGCCTTTAAGACTTATGCCTCTTTAGATTATGCCGATATTTTGTCCCAAAACATAAAAATTTCCTCGTTTGTACCATAACAATATTCGATTACTGACCTTTAAGTGCTTATACTTCGAGGGCCATTAAAATTGGTGTGTTTCTATGTTGACAAATTCAACAAAAGCATTGTATATTATATCCCTTTTTTTATATAGAAAATGTGAGGACAAAATGAACTTTGTCATCTTTTTAAACCGCACACGAGCTGTTATTATTCATATTGTGCTCTTTTGAAGCAGGGCTGAAAATTATTCAAAAATTTCACTACCGCCTGAAATGCGCCTGACCAGCTGCTTAGTTTGTATTGAAGATGTGCGCTGAGAAACAATATAGTCACTATTATATCATTACTGTGTAAATATAATTTTTTACCGATATGATAGCGACATATTATATCATAATACTATCATACCAGTAAATGTGTCTCCACCATTTCCCTATTATATTATAATAGAGATATCCCTTTTATATTATTTCACAATCATATAATTTACCTATCATATCCTGAACATATCGCCTACATGTAACTATTTCTCTCTCATACACACTCTCTATCATGTCCTTTAAATGTTAATGCAGTAAAACTATCGTGTTACTATTTCTTCACTGCCGTGTCACTATCAGGTTCTGATAATATCTTTATTAGGTCACTTTTATGTCACTATATGTCTCTATCTCTCTCTCTAACATGTCACTATCAAATCTTTCCGCCATTATGTACCTCAGCCTTTAGTTGTAGAAAAACTCTCAAACTCAGCATGACTACACAAATTTTCCTCTAGTTTGAAATAAATTCATAAAATACATAATTTCACGTGTACGCAGACTAAAGACAAGAGGTTCTTGTTTTCAAATTCTTTATCAAAATCCGAATCTCCTGTAAGCCGTTGCGAGATTGTGTTTCTGTTTTTTACTGATTTGCAAGGAGTTATCTCTTGTTTGTTATTACATTCAAAAACGTAATAGTCGCAATGCCAATAAAAGCCAATCATCGTTTGGCGTCGCGTGACGTGAGTAATTACCATTATTTCAGTTGCCTTTCACATTGGACAATTGCTTATCGCGATGAACCCATTCTATATTTATACACATGTTTTTGTCATCCAGTAATTCTACTGATGGCGGCAAGTTATAGTATAAAAATGATCTAGCCACAATACCATTACTCGTAGCTAACACAAAAAAAAAACTGATTTTATTCTTATTTCATTATCAACGAAAGTTACATTATCAACGAGTAATATAGGCTATATTTTATTAAAAAAAATTACGCGGGCGAAGTCGCGTGCAACAGCTAGTTTTAAATATGGAGAATCCACTTTAAATTTTTTTCCTAATCCTTAATCGTATTACTGTCGGAAGCGCCGTTGCAGCACCTGTAGGATTGTTTGTGTCATAGGCGACAGTAGCCACCTACCGTCTAGTGGACCAAAAATACACATAAAAGGCACATCAAGAAAAGTTTAGGTTAAGTCAAGATGCAGAGCCTGGCACATAGACGTAAAATTGCCAGTCTATGTGTCTTTTATAAGATGTACTTCGGAGAGTGTGATCAGGAGCTGCATGAACTCATACCGCCTTCCCCTTTCTTCCGTCGGACATACAGACGTACGGCTGGTTACCATTCTCATCTTGTCGATATCCCTATATTTCGGACCAAGCGCTTTAAAACATCTTTTATAATGCGCACTGCCAAGGTTTGGAACTCCCTCCCTGCGTCTGTATTTCCGAGCTCATATAACCCAAATCTTTTCAAAGTGTTCGAGTGAATAGGCATCTTCTGGGTGAGCTCGCTCCATCTTAGGCCTCATCCTTGCTACACAGTTAGTTGTTGGTCAAGAGCAAACCCATCTTTTATTAAAAAAAAAAAAATGATCAGACAACTTAGAGAGTCCTTAGAGCTCTGTACATAAAACTTTCATTATGTCATCAGATCATCTTGTGCGGTGTCGTCCAACACAGCATCTCCCGGTACGTCTGTCCGTTGCATCTTGTTGTATCTGCGAGCTATATGAATTAGCTTAATGTTAATTCTCGTACAGATTTCCTCTTTAAGGAGATCCCAAGAATAGCTCTTTTCTTAGCGGTCAGAGAAATATTGACTGTCTTCAGTAGGATCAACTATGAGCGAATCTGATAAAAAGCTCTGTACATTTTAAGCACTTATGTACATGTATTAGACGAGAAATTACGTAACTAATTATATTATTCTGCTGAACAGGATTCGTCTCAATGACCTCTATCTCAATGATAAAGGGGCACTTATAATAAAATATTGCCTTTAAAATATTTTATTATAATTGCCTTTTTATCTAATTACTTCTAGTTGGTTGATAAGTACTAACTCTGGTTTTATTGTTCAATAAAAAGAGCAAAAACTAAGCTTGTAATAAGTATTTGTAATGAGCCATTTATACCGACGACGTCTAGGTTGAAATTGGCACTTTCAGAGTCATTATAAACATGTACGCGGAGTGGTTACGAATTATATTATAACACAACCATAATACTACAGTAGATATTTCTTTAAAATATATTTAATTTTCATAATTAAATGTGAGAGTTTATTTGGGAATAAAGGGTTTTTTAGAATTGTTTTTTTAACAATAATAACTTGAATCCTAAGCAGCAAAAGTTTTAAATTTATCTATATTTTATAGACAATAAGTTGATATTTATAACTTATATAAGAAATAGGCAAAATCAAACTTGTTGAATTATTTTTAACCTTCAGTTCACAAATTTATCGAAACTCGGAAGTGAGCCGCGCCGACTCGGCATTGTTCCAAATAATTACTCCCGTTTTTCACGCGAGCGGACACTCATTTTATTTATTAAGGCTATTTATGTTCCATACTTTTTATTAACTATAATATACAATACAATTCATTTCATTTAAAAGAAAAGACGTATCATCAAAGACACATCTGTTTCAAATACTTTTGAATCCGTACTATGAGAGTTTGAGAGCAAAAAATCTACTCAACCGCTATTATAAGCATTCACATGTCCCAATGTAATATTTTGATCGAATTGATAGTTTTAAATTATTTTCTTTGTTTATTTATTTTATTATTTTATTTTAATTAAAATAGCTTAATCATGATCATCATCATCTATGACATAGCACAAAGGCTTCCGTCATTTTCCAATAAGATCGGTTAAAAGCAGCATGGATCCACCGTCGACCCACGGCCCTTATCAGATTGTTTATCCACCTTGTGGGTAGACGTCCTACGCTGCGCTTGCCGGTCCGTGGCCTCCACTCGAGAACCTTCCGGACCCAGCGGTGGTCGGCTCTGCGTACTACCCTACCCACTGCCACTTAGTGAATACTTAAAACTTTACAGTATTAAACAATCAACGGTGAGGTCGATTTTTTTGCTCGCAATGTAGATTGCCACATATCTGTCATTATGAGTCTATCCAATACACTTTATGTATTCTGTAACCGCGTGCGTTCACGCCATTTTTATGTTCAATTTTTTTTTTTATAAATTATTTAATTTATAATAGTTATTTAGTTGTAAAAATGTATAATCTACATTGTAGGGCTCTTTGAAGTCTTCAGTTACAAATTAGACAGCCCGTATAGCAGCAGGTAGGTACAGAGGACAGAACGAAGTAACATCACATGTGAGGTCACGTATTTATCTTCAACTTCTAATCAATAATCATTTTTAAAGCCACAGTATATGGAATTTTTAAAGAAACAATTCAAAACACAATCTGTAACTCATTAACTACAGAATCTCAGACCAAATAAACTTATAGACAGAATTTTGCAGACAACATAGTGAAACCGGTGAAGTTTTATAATCATGTGTGTAGGCCGTTTACTGTATTGAGGATTTGTGTTCCAAGCTATAACTTTAATTTTTGTTTATTTTTGTTGAAAATATTGATTTCCAAGTTTACTCGCTTGTGAAATGTGTTTCCATTATACTTTTATTTTTTTAAAGTTTGGTTTTTAATTTCACTACGCAATTCGGCATTTCCACTATCAACTATTTTAATAAGGCGAGGCGTAATTTGATTGCATTCGTTGCGTGTAACCGTGTACATACACCTACACCTACACGTACCAACGTGTGTGTCCCTACATGGCGAAGAGTAGTTTTATTGGCTTCACTCTGACGTCCACAGAGCTCTATCTTTAGTTCTTATTTTATCAGAGCACAGTACAATCATTAAGATACATCAACGAGTTTGGCCTCAATGGAATTCTAATGAAGATCTTGTTCCGCTCTAAATAATGATGGAACGATATGATATTGAAATGAGTTGTCGTAGTTACTCAGCGAAACTTCTCTTCATAATATATTATTTACGAGCAGACAGCTGTAGTTAAGAAATCAAAATGTCTCGTCTTTGATCGAACTGAAGCTTCAATAACAACTTTGTTATTTATTTATTTTATTTTTTGTAACAGCCAAGTCACAACCCTCGCGTTGCCTTCTATTCAGAACAATATTTATTTTGTCACTTCAAAAATAAAATGTGAATAACAAACAGATTTTGTCGGTTGTTTTTGTAACATTTGTGACGACTACGACGACAAATTATCGCAAACCTAACGTTTAATTTATTATTTTGTTATCGATTAAATGTTTTAATATATAAATTAGTAGCTACACGCTCCCGGCTTCGCCTGGGTTCAAAATAAAAACTATCTTTTACTAATTACGAAATAGTTACGTTTTATCAAAATCGGTTCAGTAGTTTAGGAGTTCATCGGCGACTAACATGTGACACGTGATTGATTAAAATATAAAAACGTGAGTGATGTGATTAAATATATATAAAAATTGTATACAAAAAACTTGCTTATTTATCGCTTTTTCTATTACTGAAAACCGTAACAAAATCCGTTGAGTTGTGTAGATGATATTTACGGAGAGACAGACAGCGGCGTATAGCGACTTTTTTTATTTTATAATACGTATATATTACAGTAAAAGCTCTAAATACTGTTAATCCTAAAATTTTCCAATAAATCCTAAGATTTATGGAACTTATGTGTAATCATCGTTAATTTCGAACTTCCACCACCATTACTCGGTTAATTTTAGTTTTAACCACAGATGGACGGTAAATGCTGAAATTAGACATGTTTGATGAAGGCTTTATGAAGATAGAAGAAGTTGTTAGATATAAAAAAGTAACTCTTCGAGAAGTTGGCGGAAAATTGTCATGACCAGAAGACAAGGTTCCAAAAATTGTAACTGCCTAAAAATACTTGACGAGTAAATGCGGTTGCTAGAAATCAAGAATACTTTGTAAGCTACACTAATATCATAAAGAGATTTGTTTTTGTATGTTTATTTGTTATTGAATAAATTCCGAAACTAAGTATTTTTAATTTACATAATATTTCTATATATATATAATCTTAAATTTACCAACCTATGATGACAAATCCAAAGAAAAACCTAGGATGTAGCGTTATACGGGCTTTTACAGTAACATATACTTAGATGTATATATAAATATACTGAGATATAGACTATTCAACAGAATGTTATTCAATGTTACAAACTCGACATTGTACGTTCGTAGTAATTATCTTCCTTTTTGTTAAAGGTACGAATGTACCTACAATTAAAAGTATTTCTTGTTAAATCTAAAAATAGAGAAATACGGAAAACATGTTCGTGGGTGTTTCGTTGGAGAAAGTATTCTACTGTCACTGTAAATGCCAAACGGATTGAATTCCTTATAGCAATTAACTACTTTACGAGTGATATTCACAAAGACATAATGAACTTCTACTGTGTATTGAAACATAATTGACATAAAAATCGGCTCTCAGCTTTACCCGTTAATAAAAAGGACAGAAAAGGACATACGCTACATTTCATCCAGAAAAAAGTACTGTTCCCGACGGATCATGTAAAAATAAAAATCCAACGCCTAGCAAAACTGTAACAGCAATAAAGATTGAATAAATAAATTAATGATAATATATTTTGTCAGGCGTTATATTATTTTTTATTTTTCAACGCGGACGAAGTCGCTGGCACCACTTAGGTACATGAAACTTACACAGGCAAAGAGACCGTCATATGTATGTTTAACTGGGCAAGACAGTGCACACGGTCACCGCGTCCTTGTGGCGGCAACTCAAGACCAATGTCGTCCAGGAATAGACAGGGTATCATCTATTCGAAAGGTTGACGGTGTGCCAAGAAGCGGACAGAGACAGTAATACAAAAATATAATAACAATGCTACTAAAACGAGACACCAACTATTATACAAATGTTTGGCAGTCATTAACTCATTTTTCTTTCAAGTGGAGATAGAAAAATAAATGAATTCTGTCTCGCCCACGAACGAGCCTGTTAACGAATGACGTTCATAGAAAATAATAATGTAAATGTGATGGTTGTTTGTGCTAAACATTAACATGTTTGGCGGAATGCAAGTATTAGCTTTGAGTCTTTGATGAGTTTTGTCAGAAAAATATTTTTACAACCTAGTTTTTTTACACAAAAAGCAGAGCCACTTTGCCTATTGGTTTTATTTAAAAGAAAACATCCGTGAAGATAGAAAATAGAAATACGTTATTATCTTGCAGTAAACTTTGTTGCCATTACGTAAACAAAATATCTAGGTACATGAATTTTAGACTTATGACCTACAGACTAACTCGCAGACCAACTCTAGTTGGTCCATGGGGAAATTCGGATCACCACTTAGTTTGCTGATAGTGACTTTTTAATACCCACTCAAATTTTGATAGAAGCGGACTTTAAAATATATAAAATATTAAAATAAAATATAAAACAATTTATAATGAGAGAAATGTTAAAGAAATATTTTGTTACATAAATTTTTATTTTTGACAGTAAAGAGACTTTAAAAGATTCGTTTTCCTTAAAAGTAGTATTCTTAAGGAAAAATGTAGGAATTATAGATGAATTTTATTCATATTACGTAAACAAAATATCTACATAATTTTTTATACGAGCGACTGTTCGACCTCGGCTCTACTATCACATTCAGAAAACGCTTTTGCTGTTTATCGTCCCGATTAGATATCTTATTTCTCAAGACAAGGAGCAAGATAACTTTAATAGTATATATTTCACCTTCTTATCTCTTAAAATTGTACATTCAACTCTACAAGAGTTTTATCTAAACGACTAAAAATTTATTAAGTATCTAATGCTCGTATCTAAGTTACTTTCTGGTGAAATTTTTGAAGAGCGCCTCTAACAAAGGATCAATTTTATTTACATGCTTTTTAACTCATAATAACCAAACATTGTAGCCAATATTATAAAGTTTGTTACGCTCTCGCGCCTTAACTACTCAACCGTCATGAAATTCTGCATACACGTTGTCAGTCAGAGGTATACCTTCCAATGTAAGTAATTATGTTACGAGTATATTATCTACTATTCAACTGAGGGTTGCCCACATCTATTGATAAGATGAGATAAAGTTTTTGTTGTATTCCAACCAATATATTAGATATAAATGTGAAATAGAGCTTTTTGTTTGTTACGCTTTGTCATCTCAATTACTCAATTGATCATTTTGTTTGTTTGTTACACGTTTTCAAGGGTACAGAAAAACAGAAAACGCCTCCCGAGGCGAGCGAATGAAGTCGCGAGCAAAGCTAGTACACATAGTACCTAATTACATATGTTTGTGTGTGCTAACTCGTATGGACGTAATCTATAAAAAGACTTACCTGTTAAATAAATAAGTAAATAAATATCTTTACACATTCCACCATCTAGTTTCACAGTAAGCAACTATTGCTTGTATTATGGATACCAGACAATTGATATACTATATAGATTACTTTTTTTTTTAAATACATACATATTATAAATATAAAACATCCATGACTCAGGTATAAAGATAAAATATTAACACATAAACATCTGCCCCTTAGCGGGATTCGAACCCGCGACCGTTTGGTTAACAGCTAGGGTTACTAGCCACTAGACCAAACGTGTCGTCCTAATAATATTTGCTGTTTTGTTTTTGTAAGTGAGTAAAGTAAGCCAGAGCCCATTTCCCTATCCCTTCCCTACACTTTATCCTTAATATAGGTTCGCAGCGCATTTGCAGCACCTGTGGCGCTGTGTATATGCGACGGTAGTAGTAGCTACATACCATCAAGTGGACCGTCAGTCTGTCTGACGAAGAACATTAATTGTAGAATAATGGCAAAAATTTGGCGGATAAAATATTTAGTCGAGGATCTTTCTGCGGATTTATGTAAGCCTGTACATACCTGTACCTGTACGACTATCAACAAAATAAATATATGATTTTCATACGTAACAGACGCGGTGCCACGTCATCGCAACACATGCTAATATACACACACACGCCGCGCGGTAATAAACTCCAAGGTAAAGTTCAGAAATTCTCAGCTAACTCGCCAGAGCAGATAACGCGGTTTCTGAACCACTTTTCCTCCTGCAAATATTGTTATTATAGCTGAATTTCTTATGACTACACATTATTATGTATGAGATACATCTATACATGTAATAAAATCATAAACGAGCCTTGTCTGTCTGTACATTAAATATTAATTTTTTTTAAAATCAATTTGTACACGTTGTACTTATGTTACATACAGAGGTCGATAAAGTAGTTTTTAGAATATTTGTCTGTTCATTTGTGCACGCTAATCTCAGAAACGGCTTAATAGATTTGGATGAAATTTGTCACACAGGTAGATTTTACCTTTTTGTTTTACCCACCGGTCTGTCCCTAGACTCCGTCCCAGTTATGTCGGACTCTCGCCCTGAGATAGTAGTGGGGTGACCTAGCGAGTAAACCTCTTGGCGTCCTCTTATAGCTGAATTTCTTATGACTACACATTATTATGTATGAGATACATCTATACATGTAATAAAATCATAAACGATCCTTGTCTGTCTGTACATTAAATATTAATTTTTTTTAAAATCAATTTGTACACGTTGTACTTATGTTACATACAGAGGTCGATAAAGTAGTTTTTAGAATATTTGTCTGTTCATTTGTGCACGCTAATCTCAGAAACGGCTTAATAGATTTGGATGAAATTTGTCACACAGGTAGATTTTACCTTTTTGTTTTACCCACCGGTCTGTCCCTAGACTCCGTCCCAGTTATGTCGGACTCTCGCCCTGAGATAGTAGTGGGGTGACCTAGCGAGTAAACCTCTTGGCGTCCTCCGCGTCCGCTGGGCGTAGCCTAGGCTAGGCGTCCGTAGGCGAAGTTACGAGGCTGGACGAACACTCTTAACTCCGACGACCTGGATTAAATTGTCTTTCTGGTAAAAATATACTTTTTTATGTTAAGGTTGATAGACAACCTGACGGTCCACTTGATAATAGATGGTTACCAAGCAACGCCACAGGTACTGCAAGTGAGCTACCGACTACAGTAGGAATTAAGAAGGGATAGGGAAATGGTCTCTGGCATTCCTTACTCATTCACCAAACACAGACACTCTTATTTCACGGTGGTTTTCTGTAAGGGGGTGGTTACTGCCGCCAGACGGGCTGGCCAAAATGACTGCGAAACACAGTGTATTTCCAAAATTGACCATGTCAACTTTGAATAGTTCATTTCCAAAGATGACCTTGTCGGGAATCGAACCCTGGAACAGAGCGTTAATGCAAGCACCCTAACCACTCGTCCAACGGGTTCGTCATTTTAAAACTTTAAAAGTTTTTTGACTGACGTTTAAAAATGTTTTTTTGAGACAACTGTTTCATGTATCAATATTAATGCAAGTATTTTGCTAACAGACAAATCAGCTCGAAACGAAACAGATTTTAAATAAATGAAACATCGGCGCTCGTGCAAACGATAATTCCAATAATATCGGTAATAAATCTGACAAGTGTATAAAGAGCTCACTATATTGTTTACGGTGAGGTCAAAACACAATCTCAAGGTTTTTATTATACATTCAGGCAAAGCGTCTCCTTTATCTTTGGTTCGTTAACCACTATTTTGTTAATATGATTAATTACCATTTAGTATATTCATTTTATTATTTTAAAATAAATATCAAACCAATCTTTAGGAGTCTTCAGGTTTACCTTTACCTTTACTTGATAAGCAAGCATCCTAGTGAAGTGCGGCATATATGCGAATAACCCATGTCGATCCCCTAAGGGGATTCTGATGAACCAAGGTGTTCACCAGGATCCCCTGGGAGATTCAATTAAGGGATCCTGGTGGACTCACCTTAATATTTATTTTATAAATTAAACAGGCATATATAATAAAATCTTATGTAATATTTAACTTCATGTTTTGCCTAAAAGTTTGCATCCAAATATAAAAAAATAGTTACTCATCGTTTTTCAGGCTTTTTTAGGTTTAGAAATATATTTAGAAATATATTTATATATGTACTTACATATACAGTTTTTTTTTTTTCGAATGAAGTGAATGTGTATGAATGATTCTACAATTCTTTGTCATATTAGTGTATCTGAATAAGAATATTCAACTTATATTTCAATTGAAAATTAAAGAAAAATAAGTCAATATTTGTTTTATTTTTTAATTTTCTTATTACATGCACTTTGATAGCATTTTCTAACTGCTAATATTAAGAAGAAAACGCAGCGTGACCTCATCAGATAACAGCAGTTCTGTAAACAATCATGATTAATGGCGCGGTATTGCCACTTTACAATATTTCCCTTCTATCAGAGCCCATTTCCCGTGCCTTACCTTATTAAATAATTCAATACTGCCTATCGTCATCCCTATTCTCCTTATCCCTTTATCCTTATCCCTATCCCTTATCCTTAATCCTACTGTAGTCGGCAGGTCGCTTGTAGCTCCTGAGGCGTTGCTTGTATTATAGGCGATGGGTGCACCGTCAGCCTGTCTGTACCTTAACATAAAAGAAGAGGTAATAAAAATGTTGATGTATATATCATATTATCAAGAATTGTAAGTGGACACAAACTCGCAAACCATCCTACTTGCAAAAATACATATTACATCATGTAGATATCTACATAATATAACATACCCACGTAACAAACGCTTTCTTACTTCAAGGCTAACTGCGAGAGAGAACAGACTCGCTCAGTAGCTCACAACAGACACGAATGGAACATGCATTTCAAAACTCATTATTTATTTCATTTTAAAAGTGCTGGCGCTAAATGAACACGGCTTCGCTCGTTTAAAATTCGAATTGCATTTTCGTAAAAAAAAAATTTTAAGTTTATTAATTTTTTTATATAAAGTTTGGAATACACCATCTTTCACCTAATGTTAATCTCAGCCAGGATGTCTACTTCTGAACATAGCCTAACAAATAAATTTCCTATAGACCACCGTAAAATAACAATATGTGTTAAGAGCTCATTTTCCTATACCTCATCCTCAATACCATTATGTTCGGCAGCGCACTTAAAGCATCTGTGGCGTTTCTTGTGTTATAGGCGACGGTAGCCACTTACCATCAAGTGAACCGTCAGCCTGTCGACAAAATCTAATGCTCAGTTTAAAAAATTGAGTATTCACGATCAATGTGTACACGCGTACGATATTTAAAATAGATAGAGCACTGCCAAGGTCGTATCAATAAAATACGTACGAAACGTTTAGTTGAAATAAATTTATTGAACGAGAAATGCTATCGATGTGACTAATATTAGGTAAGTATTCTTTTAAAATATTAAAAGGGCCTTAATATTTGTATGTTCGTAATGATTTATTCATTACTCAAAAACTACTGGACCGATTTTAAAAATTCTTTCACCTACACTTTAGAAAGCTATATTTTATAAAGTCACGCGGGCGAAGTCGCGTGCAACAGCTAGTATAATATAAGTAGTAGTAATATAACTAGTATAAATACACGATTTTTTGTTAAACCAAATTCTTTTATTTCCCCATAGTTAATATATAAGAAAACATATCTAATGGTTTTGATTAGTGTAACTAGCTAAACTAAATATTAAGCATTCAAATTTTTTTCAAATACCGTTTTATTAGCATTGCAAAACTTTTTTTTTTTTTTTTTAATTCAATCTCAATTACCTAAATGGAGCAAAATGTTATAGAATTATACTTGAACACAGTAATTTAGTAAAAGACACAAACATGTTTTAACTACATACATCTGGTTATTCGAGGAAAATAATTTGTAGCAGTCCTGTGCCTAAACATTCATTGTGTTGTAACGATCTCCTTGTCTGAGAACCATGTCATAATTAATACATAATTACCTACTTATGTGTATTATATACAATCAACGCCATATTGTTGTCGAGGTACCTGTGATCAAATAATAAGGTAACTTAAATAACTTCTTCTCAGCATTGTCAACAATTGATAGCAACATTTTGATATAAGGAATAAAATTAATATACCAGAAGACGCGTTCAATCAAAATTTGTTGCCAATTTTAATTGAATATCAAAATAACAGTTAATCCAATATATTGCGTCCAAAAACAAGATTGATGCCTCATTTACAAGAAAAAATATATTCTTAAAATAGTTAATATGTGTGAATGAACTGCTTATACTTTATAAGGCAGACATAATTATGCTATCGCAGTTTTTTTTTGTAGATCTATTTAAGGCCACCATTTTTGTCATACATAGTATCAACTTACTTATAATATATATCAAACAGTTTATGTAGCGCGCGCCAAAATCCATTTCAAACCGATATTTTAACGATTTCTTCGACAAAAATCGTAAAACTCGGCAGATATGAGGAAAATATTATTATTATTATTTATTTTTTTCAAATATTCGTTGAAGACAATGGGAGGGTTCTTATAAAGAAAACAAATGGAAAAAATACACATATTCGTTGAAGACAATGGGAGGGTTCTTATAAAGAAAACAAATGGAAAAAATACATAGACTTTTTGGTTTAAATAGTTTTCGGTCAGTTGATCTGATTTATGACAGGAAGTCTGTCGGATCAGGTAGTACCTTATCTTAGTACCTTATGTATTATAAAAATGTTAGTTGGTTAGTGTACGCTTCAAAAAGGGATGGGTAGACCGATTTTAATTCGGTTTTCACATACCTAATATAGAAAGAGGAATAAACGGGGAAGTTTTATATTTATGTAAAAATTGCACAATGGGCGAAGCCGGGAACGGGTCGCTAGTATATATTTATAAAACAAATCGTTACCCCCAAAGGATGTTGGTATAGTTTTCATTAATGGTAAGAGCGATAAACGAAGAAAGTTTGTGTTACAGAAGCGAATAAATGCCTTAATTTTAACTCTCTATGACATTAAAGTGAATCATGAATTCAGGAGGTAAAAATACTAAATAGAGAAGCACAACATTTTTGAAAAGCAACATTTCGTTGCCAACAGCATAACAAAACTAGTGGTTTTGATATGGCCGACCAAAATAGAAAATAGACAGTTATTCTTATACGTCTGACGTGTTGTGATCGTCGCTTTTACGTAACGTAAACGGGATTCAGACAATCGTAAAATGTTAATTTTAGAGCTTTGTTTAGACTGGGGTAGGCAGTAAGTTGTCTTAAGTCCGGAAACACTGGTAAGTAACACTTAACATTTCAATGAATTCTCAGTTCTTTTGGGTTAAGGGTAAGTTTGAAATTCATAAGCGCGATTGTTTCGTCGCTACTTCTCTAGGGACTAAAAATAACAGTTGATACCTTTAGAAAACATACTTTTTGACTTTAGGCCTCTTAGGTCAAAAATGAAGTGATTTAAACCAAGTGAATTTTTTTTACTGCCCGGTACATTTTTTGTTTTATTATGAGAAAATCTTTGGTATGGAATGGTATACTTTAAACTATGTCATGCAGCATGCTTTGATTGAATATTTTTGTTAAAATATATATAATTAAAGAAATTATTTAGACTAGTTGTCTACTATATATATATTTCTGCCATCAAATCGAAAGATAATTTAAATACTTATTTTCTTCAAATCAGACGCTATAACTGTTATCATAACGAAAACCACACATGTATGTTATGGGCGCTCAACAAAATATTTTGCAAGTTTTTAAATGCAGTTTTAAGTTTTTAAAATTTTGCTATAAGATAATCTTTGACGAGCACCAAAAACCCAAAAATAAATTATTGTCTATTGACATAATTTACGAAAATGACTACAGCTTGTGGCAATAGTTAAAAATTGACAACACACGCTGGCCAACGCTAAAAAGTGTACGGACGAATGGAGCATTCCGCTTATTAGGAAGCTACGTATTAGCGCGTCGGCCGCCCCTACACGTGTCAGCACCGTGTTAGGTATATGTACGTACTACATACCTATAACTTATCACCTACATTATTATCTTTACTCTGTACGTTATCTAGCCAACGCGTCCATTGTGCGCTGCCAAAACTTCAGACATCTGTAAATGCTATCAACGCGTCTTCCACTTTATCTATTAGTAGCCTACCTCCCCGATGACTTGAGACATTTAAACAAAAAGGAACATTTAGCATTTAATTTTTCTGGATTGGTTTAGGATTTATTACAATTTTTCTTTTCAATTTATTTTGTTTTTTTATGTTAATGTCGTCAGATAGGCTGACGGACCAGGCCCACTTGATGATAGTGGCTAGAGTCGCTTATAACACAAGCAACGTCATAGGAAACTGTGCCAATAGGTGCTGCAAGTATATGGCGCAGTCATAACTTACTCAAGAATCAAATGCAAAAAAAAAGAAAAAAACCCACTATCCAGAGTTTAAAGCGTTTAACCAAATGAACTCTTCTGCTTTTAGTATGGTGCAATTAGACCCAGACCCTAACAACCAAAGTAAAAGTATCATTCCAGCTCCAAATTGCTTGTTGATATCCATATTGTTTGGTAGATTATTTTTGTCCTTGGCACTTTTGCGCTAAACCGCAGTTTTCGAAATATTTAAGAAAAACTGATAAATTCCTAAACCCTATCCCCCCAAACCCGAAGCAAAAAATGGTGTAACTTTTTACCAAACAATATGTGGACTGTATAGAACAATTTGGAGCTGGAATTAGGTATACTTTTACTGGGGTGTGGCCGTTTTTTGGGCTAATTGTAATTGCACCATACTATTTATTAAATTAGTAAATGTAAATTAGTCATGTAATCTATACTAATATTATAGAGAGAATTTGTATGTTTGTAATGAATAAACTCAAAAACTATTGGACCGATTTCGAAATTTCTTTCAACTATAGAGGCTATATTTTATAAAGTTACGCAGGCGAAGTCGCATGCAACAGCTAGTATGTTGCTAAGGGTTCATTGAATTACGTAAAATATTGCCCAAGATCAAATTTGTATAGAATTTTATACTCTTCAATAACTCAAGTCATTCCGAGCAATCGAAACAAGATACCTATTTGCAAAAAAACGGGTTTTGTGACCTCTGACCTTAATGTCTTGTCTTAACACACACGTCATGGTTTTTCTTGTCTTACATGTCATGGTTTACAGGAGATTCTATAAGGCTTTTGAGTTAACTTATAAATATAAAATAAAGATTTATGCAAGTGGTACTCGTTCAGAAGTTGAATCGGCTTTATGTTCCACTCGCATGTGGCAAACCAATATTTTTTTAAATACTGTTTAAGTTCACTATTGTTAGTGCTATCTATCCTTTTGGGTCCACCTAAAAAATTAACAGATTGCTATAAGCTTAAATTGATCAAAGCCCCACGAGACGTCATTATTTTAGAACTTTTTAAGTCAAAAATACTCATAGCTACTTTATTAAGTATGACATAACATTTCCTCTGTTGACACCACACACACCACGTAACATTAATCTTTTTCTAGTTATATAATAGTATTCCCTAATGTCATTTTATGTTATGATAGCTATAAATAGAAACAGATGGAAAAGTCTCACAGCAGTTGGACCAACCTATCAGATGAATATTAACAAAACCATTACACTAGAAGTGTACAACTAAGAAAAAGGAGGTACTTACTTACACATTGTCCCTACTCTTTCTTCTCTAATCAAAATTATCTTTTAAATTTTTTTTTCCAATAACATTAGATAGTTAGGCACAAAACAGAGAAGTAGCTTTAGCCATTGTGTTTAAGTTTTTTTATTTTAATTACCATAAGAACATTTTTTTTTAATAATTAAGAATCAAACAAACATATCACTGTTACATCGATATTTTAATTTCATCGTAATTTTATGGAAGATCAATACATGGTGACAAATAATTACAGAAATTAACTTGATTTTTTTACACTTTCATTGCTATAGGCACTCAATATTAAATTAGAACTAAACGTGAACATTTTAATGTTACATGCACAGATATAAAAAGATGATTGCTCGCAAACACACTAACTTACTGTCGCGTCTACAATATATCATAGCCAAGATTTGTTTAAAATGTTCACATTAGAGCATCCAATATGGATTTCGATGAAGGTTGGAGAATAGGAAATTTCTGCACTCTTGGCTATCTCGCGCCACGGAGATCTATGTCTCCTGCAAAGGGCTCGGTCCGTTTGAAATTAAAAATATAAAGAAAAAAATCCGACCCTCATTCCTATACTCCGACCATTGATGAGCAAATTGTGAAGCTACAGTATCAAAGGTCTGGACAGGTATCGAAGCTGATATCAAATTCACTAATTACAGGGAACACGACCTCTCTAGTACATTTGTTATATAGGTATATATACACAGACAGAAACAAAAGTTTATACACCTCGTAAAATCACCTTAATTAAATAAGTTCTATGAAAAAAACCAAGTTGCCTCCACTTTAGACATGCAGTAAGCAACCACACCCTTAGAATAACAATGCACTGAAAAGGGAAGTACGGTTGTTTGCAGACTGAGATTTTACACTTCAAACAGTATCCCTTATATATAATGTAATTATACTACCTAAAATGTCACAATTTTTCACATTGTATCAATGCAATCATGATAACCATCTAAGAATTGGATCAATGACCACAATATTTCACGAAATATAACATGCGTTCATGACATTAATAACGAAAATATAGCTATTATATGATTTACAAACTTGGCCATTGCTGAAATAGTGAAGAAATTGATGGCCAATTTCCAGACCTGTACAGTCATGGCTCAGACTTGTATGGGAAACAGGGTTCTCCTTTAAAATGTTAAAATAATTGTATGCATGTGGAAATTAACTTCAATCATAGAGTTAAAGTTTATCTTCTCGTAATACAATTAACCCATTACTCACTGGAGTTGATGAACTCAAAATGTTGTAAAATAGTTCAAGATTGATTTGACAATCTGTCAATGGGATTTGTGTCATTGGATTTAAAGGGGCTCCTACTTATATAATATATATATACTATTTTATGTGCTCAACTAGACAAACTTCGTGAGCATTATTATTCTAAGGTAAACCAGCCTTTAAAGAGCTTGTTCGGTATATCAATTTACAACTTTTAATTGAATCTAAAATTCGTATTGTGTGCACAAGCCCTAAACAATGTCCAAATGGTGAACGGCCTGCATTACAAGAGAGTGACTTAAAACAATAGGTGACAATATAAATTTTTCCTTTCACATAGACAGAAAAACACATCAACACATAAAAACACAATTACTTTGAAAGTGATCTGAGAACAGTTAAAATTGCTCCTACATAATAAGGCTATTGGCTCTTTGCATTGTCTTCTTAGTCACATACAAAAATCATTAACTTATCATCTAATCATATTAGCGTTCTAATAAATTCTAAAGCATTACACGTCTTGCCATTTTCGCAATTAAAATTTGCATTAAAATCATTAGAATTATGTGACTAGCTACTTTCATTAATTAAACCTTTTATTTTTACTTAATAACGCTAAGCAATTAGAATGAGAAATTCCATCAATACTTGTTATCTAATTCAAGGTGATGTGCTGTAAGTAGGGCACAGATTGCATGAATTCCATTACAAGAAGGTATTTGAAGTAGGTTTTGTGATTCTCTATATAGTTTTCTCTTAACATTAACAATTTTTTTAAAGTAACTTTTTTAAATATTGCACATATATTAAATAAAGTATTAAACAAGGTGAAAAAGTGAACTTATTTAACTCTGCTAAAAAACAGATCCCAAAAGTTATGTTTAGAAGGGGATTACCCTTTCAAATATATTTTTTGGGATTCATAATTAAGTTTAATTTATATCTAAGAAACAACAAATGTGAAGAATTATAATTTTTACTGTCAAATACCTACCCTATCAAAATCTATGGAATCCTAGCAAAAAATAAGAATTCAAAACACTCATGTAGATGTAGTGTATCAAAAGTATTATCTATTACTTAATAAATATTTCTTGTGATTTTTTAAAATAAAATAAAAATCTAAGAATAAAAAATTTAAAATCAAATCGCAATTAAGAAAAACCACCTAGGTACAGTTTATGGCACAACATAATGTAATAAAAGTATTATTTATATATTTTTCACTAGGTGTCTGGTATATTTTCACCAATTAAGGACATTGTTTTGATTTTACAAAGACAATAAAGGTACCCTTAGAGAAAAACTACAAAATATATATATACTAAGAAAATTTTAGGTAGTATGGTGAAATTATTCAGCTAGTCTTTTTAGGGACAGACAAAATTACAAATTCATATTAACAATAAAATTATTGATATGACTTTACATCATTATTTAATCCATTCTTTGATAGGTATATGGAAACATCAAGAAAATATATGTGACAGGAGTTACATATAGGTACCTACTAATTTTATTAAGAGCAAAGTGCAAATATTTTTTACTACAATGGTCCTTGAATAAATCATTTGATAATCTCTTTAATAAAACAATTTTAATTAACTTTCATACTGGTTTAAATGGACGCATTTTTGTTGATTGCAATACAGATCCTCAGGGTCTAACATGATAATAGTGAGTAAAAAAAAATTGTAACCGCCAGTATCAAGGACTAATTATTGCAGATATTATGTTCCACAAATAATCTCATGTGGACTAAGGCCTATACTATAATAATGTAAGATGATTTACAGCCTCTCATAGTACACTTACTGCATGTTTTTTAATATCTTGAAAATTAAGAAAAGACCTCACACAAAGGACCAATGCAGACACAGAAAAGATTTGCAAATATATTAACTTTAAGCTATTAACGGGATTAATGTAAAATGTGCACAAAGACTTTTTCGGAGGATAACAAACCTAGTAGCTATTAACACAGACTCTCACAATATATTCACAATGTAAAATGCACTACAAATAACTAGTTTTTTTTTAAAATTATTTGTACAGCCTGGATTCAAAGTCTTACTTCTAATCGCTAACAAACTTTACATAAATACTGCCAGTTAGCTGATGACAATTTGAAGGATTTATCAGACTGAATGCCTCAAAAATCTACACACATTATTAGTTCTACTTATTGATAACATCAGTCTCAATGAAAAGATATTACAGCCACAGTGTGGCTGGCACACATGGGCAGGAGAACACTCCAACACATTTTCTTTATGCAACATTGAAGAGAACATTTATGCCTATAGTCCATTTTTCTTTACACTTGTCTCATTTTAATAACAATATTGACATATATTTTCATTATATAAAATATAAAATGGTAGAAATAAAAGTTGCCTAATTTAAATGATTATTTTTTATTCATGGTGATTTTGTTAACATAAACTATTATAATTACTAAATTGTATAAAAAGAGACAATCAAAATTGTCTATAAAATAAGACAGGTGTCACAAAACGTGGTACCTATATATACATTTTTTATAAGGTAGGTATAAATTTCCATTAAAATTATATGACAATAGATAACTCTTGAATTACTTCATGTTGCATTACTTAATTTTTTGTTATCATCATTTTACCAAGTTGTTGACATGGCCTATTTTCATCCTCCACAAAGACATAATTATAACAACAGTTTTGTAAGGCAAAATAAGACTGTAATTTGTTTTAAATTCTAAGTAAAAATATTATGTCAATTAAATATCCTTTTAGCCCAGGTGTATGTGCTAAAAATCTCCTGTTTTGTTAGGTTTGGTAATAGTTATGATAGATTTTGTTTAAAATAAAAACCAAGCCTATGGTTTCATGAGAGTGTGCATAGTGAAATTATCATTTCTTATGATTTTTTTGGAGTGTATTTAACAAAAATCTATCACACTATATCCAACCCTAAACAGATACCGCTTGGGCTAAGTATTTGGTGATAGCTGGATTTGAAATTAACTTGATTAAAACAAAAAATGACAATCTGCATAAAGCTTCAAAAGATCCTTAAAATGTTGATTATGGAAACTTAAGTTACATCAATGAATTGATATTGATGAAACTTTATGTGGAGATAACCATGAAGATGGACATTAAGGTACTTTGCTTTTTTTTTATTTTTTCACAGGAAAACTGTGGGTTAGAATGTAAGAACAGTATTACATACTGAAAACATGTTAAGTTTATTGGCTTCAAAGCACTGATGCCAGCAATAAGTAACGATTTATAAAGTTTGCTATAAAAGACTGGCTGGTATAATCTACATTTCGCAATAAAAATACATAAAAACTACAAAATAAGGAACTATACATTACACTTAAATTCAAACAAATGTTGGCTTCAGATCACAAACACATATAAAGGTCAATTTACCACTTGTAAAATGCTACATACATACTGACAAATAAATTAATCTCCATTATAATTATTACTTTCATAATACACCTAAATGAAATATCATTGACACAACAATACAAATATATTTAAAAACAAGAAAAAAAATTAATAAAAACCTACACAACATTCCCTGGTATAAGTATAGGAAATTAATTATTGAGAAATTGATGGATGTATAGATAAAAATTGAGAAATTTTGTTGTAAATATTTTTTAAAAAACAATCAATCAATGTACAATTAACAAAATTTTTTATTAAATTTAATGAAATAATATTGTAATAAACGATAGGGCTCACCATAATCCTATGATAGCATCGGCAAACTACCCACATATTCAAAAACTATAAAAAAAAAACATCAATTGTGTCGAGTAACACTATAAGTAGATACTGGTTAGCGATGCACCTCCGGGGATATATCACCTGAACAAGGATCACTTTATGCCTATGTTTACTTCAACTTGAGAGGGCACTAAGCAAATGAACGCCACTGATATACCAGAAATCAGTTCTACTAATATCCGATGTAGATGACTTGTGGGCACAATAGTGTCCATTTCCAACCAAGCCCACCGGCCAAAGAGATGTGACAACGCGACAGCAATATCGCAACGGATTCCTTATAAGACACCGGCACAGAGGCTGGTACAACCCTCGCGCTCAGAATTCCGCAAACTCCTTTGCACACTTCTCGGTCGATGATATACGTAGTGCTTCCTCCTCATAATCATCAAAGTTACTAGTGTCGCCGGGTCCCTTGCAACGAGGAATGAACGGTGCCTCAATCTTCTTCTGAAATACAGCGATCCAATCGGTACTCGCAAACCATTTGTGACCTTTAATATCATTCACACCAGCCTTCAAGTTGCCATAGCGCTTCGTCAGATCCACCTGTAGTAAGTTACGGAGCAAGTCCTTTAAATCGGAACCAAAATGAGATGGGAAACGCACTTTGCCTGATACTATTTTTTCATATATCTGAATGGGCTGGTCGGCAAAGAACGGCGGGTAGCCGGCTGCCATCTCGTAAACTAAGACACCTAGTGCCCACCAATCGACAGCTTTGTTGTATCCCTTCGAGAGGATGATCTCTGGCGCAAGGTATTCAGGCGTTCCACATAGCGTCCACGTACGACCCTTGACGCGCTTGGCAAACCCGAAATCAGTCACTTTGAGGTAACCCTGAGAGTCAATTAACAAGTTCTCAGGTTTCAGATCTCGGTATATGAGGTCTAAATAGTGCAAATACTCAAATGCCAAGACTATTTGGGCCGCATAAAATCTCGAATGTGGCTCCGAGAATCTACCCACCTTGCGTAGATGCGAGAACATTTCACCGCCAGGTACATATTCTAGTACCATATACAAGTTAGAGTTATCCTTAAAGTGGAACTTCAGACTCACCAAGAACGGAAAATTGATAGCCTGCAAAATTCGTTTCTCATTTAACGTATGCTCCACCTGCTTAAGTTTCACCACTTTCTGTTTATCCAGTATTTTCATAGCGTAATACTCCTTGGTGGGTTTGTGTTGTACTATCATTACTCGGCCAAATGATCCTGTGCCGAGGGTTTTTATTCTCTCAAAGTCGTTCAGTCCGGCGGTGTTGGTAGGATTCTTTTTCCATTTTTCCTCGAAGTCTTCCTTGGCCTGATCGAGGAATTCCTTGACGCTTTCGGCGGCGTCCACCTTTTTATTGGCGGTGGCGGCATTGTTGCCCATGGCGCAAGATACAAACTAAGTCCAAAGCCTCGATTTGCCGTTATAAGGCCGCCTCGTTTCACTAATCGATGCCTGCTGCGACCGTGCAAGAAACGGGGCAGGTCAGCACAGACCTATTTGATACACGTACATTCTCAATACCTAAAATAATTCACGTCACAACCGACACTCGATCGCACAGTCACACATTGAAGTACCGTTTTTGTTTGAAATATAAAAAATTGGAAAAAAAGATTTTGTTACATTCACAAGAATAAATTAAAATGGCTTCCACACCACAACCGGACTCGATCGACAAGGGCGAGAGCGAGAGCGAGATCGCAAACGGTAGGTACGTATACGAGGAGTCGCGGATGGGTGGCACTGGCAGTCAAATGTTGACTGTGTTGCCATATAATTCTGAAAATTTATACTATTTTTAAACTAATTTCAACTAATTTTTTTTATTTAATGGATTTTTTTTTATTCAGTCTATTACGGCTTCTTAGGGAATTATCTCGATACCACCCACGATCTAGGCCGCAACAATAATAATTTATTTTTATAAGATCCTGTGTATTAATTATTAATTATTAATATTTATAAATATTAAATTTTTCAAGATATTGTTAACCTTTGTTTCAATCTTGAAGTTACTATTCCCTCTCTTAAAAATAATTTAAGATCGACAAACCCAATTTTGTTATGAGAACTTTATAAACAAGCATCGTTTGGTTGTCCCTGGTAACGCTAAAGTTTACATTTTATATCTCATTTTCTGCGAATTTTATAGATGTATAATTCAGATTTAACATTCAAAGAAATAATATTCAAAAGTGGCTATTTTGAAATAAAAGTAGAATCTTTTTTACTGCCAATATACCTAAATGAGTCCATTGAAACGTTTTTATTTCCCAGTTATTTGAAAAAGGTCCTTGATACATATTTAAGGTGAAAATCCCATCGTAGTTATGTAGTGTAGCTAACTGAAACTTATAAACATACTTTGTTTGTCCAAAGATATTAAAAGAGTTGTTGCGATCTGTTGGTTGAGTATTTAAAAACTAACAATATACAGCCTTCACTGCGCGGTTTCGTTTAGTAGGATAAGAAATTAAGAAAAGGTACGTTCAATCAAAATTGACCTGCACTGCATATAAACAAATGAATGCTACATTTAGGTACTCTGACAACTCGTGATACTGAAAAGTAAATACGAAAAATGAACGCATATAAACTTGCAAATGTTTTAATTAATTAATTATAAATTAATTATAAGCTTGGGACCGATTAAAGCCTTTTCGACGAAAAAATCATGATAGGGCTTATTTTCGTTTCCGGCCATAAACCAATGTTTTCAGAACCATATATTCCTTTTCGGCCAATATATATTTGTATGTATATATGTCGTTACAGATTTTTACTTACATAAAGGTACATTTATCTTATATGTTTGTACTCCATCATTCACTCTATGATATGGGTCACATCTGCAAAAGATACGTGTTTTTAAATTACATCTCATGTAATTACGTTAAAGTTTTTTTGCTTTTAATTTAAATAAATATTCTTCGCATAGCACGCACTTTGTCCACAGAAATTTTTGTAATATCTAATAGTTAATCTAATATAGTACATCCAATGATTAAAGACTCCTTTCTTATTTTACCTATGAAATGTAGTTTTATTTATTTTTCGGGACAGCCTACAGTGATAGATAAATAGCTAGTTGCATAAACTAGTCAAGTTTGCCGCGCGTACCCCCGAAGGTACACGTACCACTAATTCGGAAAAAACAATGATACAATAATTAATTATATATATTACTGTAATAAGCTAAATAAAATTAACATTTGTTTATTTAATTTCTACCAAAGTCGCACTACCTTATGAATATTGCAACCCTTAGAAAAGTTTTCGTTATTGATTCACAGGTGGCAGCACTGACTTGTTGCATAGAGTATGGGCATAGAGACATGCGCCGTTTTAGGCGATCGTCACGTCACATCGTCGGTAAGCAAGCAGTCAAGTAGTCACAGTAGTGTACCTATTTGTGTGTGTGGGAACATATTGTATGGTAGGAGAGCTAGTAACCATCCGACTACATTTGGCACAAAGCTAGGAAATTTTTTATTGATGTTTTATTATCGGTCAATTAAGAAAATACAGATTTGGCAGGCATCTTGCGGTTGCGTCATTATCAAATAAATTTTTGAAAATGTAAAAAAAATATTTTTGTAACCTACTTGCACAAGGCTACAATTTTAATATGTTGTAATTTACATAAGTTTGGAGTGTAAAAAAAATTAAAAACCTAATCTGGCGGTTGCAAGGTCCTGCCAGACGAGTATATAACGGTAGGAGAAATAGCAAATCATCCACACACAAAAACAAATTAATATGTAATAACTAGGTTTTGCCCGCGACTTCGTCCGTGTCTGAAAATTTCATCAAAATCTGTTCAGCGGTTTTGGAGTCCATAGGGAACATACATATATACACATTGCCATATATATATTATATATCTATATCCTAACGATCAGAAACGGCGAATCCGATTGAGAGCAGTTTTCATTTAGTATTGTAACAAGCTTCCCATAACATTTAGGGGTTCATCGATAAATTTAAAAAATTGGGCACTACCGTCCTCAATCACCGTCACCGTGATAAGGTGTTTATCAGGTGTTATATTTTTCATTTTTAAAGCGGACGAAGTCGCGAGCACCAGCTCGTTTTTTTATAAATCAATTCATATTTTCACAAATTTTCAAGAATGTAATTTAAATTTTATCTACATAGCTGTAGCTTTCTTGCGTTTATATTTTATACTTATAGTTAGGTAAATATAGGTACCTACCTACCTTACTACTCGTAGGTACTATTATACTACTCAATTCATAAACACAAAACTTAAATGAATAATATTAGTAACTAAACGGTGTTATTTTAACATTACCTAATATGTAATATGTTTATTAAATTACTGAACATAAAAGGCAAGTTTACCTCACGGTACCTCTAGCGCTTGTTTTTAAGTAATATGGTAATACCTACTAGCCACGCAACTTCATATGTGCGGAATAGCGCATAACTGTTTAGTTTGTCAAATAGCTATAATCAACCTTACATACATATAATAAAATGAATTAAAGTCTCTTTCCGCGTCCGTCTGTCTGGAACAGACCGTTAATAAAATAATATTTAATTTACCTAGGTACCTAGGTACCTAAATATAACTTGATTTTTACTTTTCATACATAACGGCCTTGTGTTAAGCTTACATAAACCTATCTATATGTATAAAGTTATTTTTAACGTGTTTTCGAAATGCACGGGCATTATAAATTAATACGAATAATGGATGTACTGTATGATAAAAACTGACTTTTTTGCTAAACTAAAAATTACCCTCAAAGGCGTTAAAGCGTGCCTTGTTGCTTTAACTTTATAGTAACAAGGCGGCTATAGTTGTTTGGCGGCATTTTGGCCGTGTATTGTGTATTTCTTGGAAATGAGGACGGGAATGTGCTATATAAAGTGTAACGAAACGCGACCGATCTAAAAGATCTTGCGCAGTAACCTTAGAATATAGAACAAACTGTTCTATATTCTAAGGCAGTAACTTGATGTCACGTGTAGATTTATAAGTATATCTTAAAAAAAATAATGTGCATTACTTTTTTTTTTTTTCATAAAAATTTATTGTATACAAAATTGATCGTAAAAAGAACATGTCGAAAATATTTACAATACAGTCATGGTCATGTGTAAGCTTTTATTATTTAAAAAAATACATTTAATATTATTATTAAGACTATAACTGAACTATAGATGCTACATGATTTGAAGAATAAGTTGATATCTCACACTAATACGAAGAAGAATAAATTATAATATTTCCTTCTCTCTTCCTGATTGTTTTGATAGGTACTACGTAGGACACTCCTCTAATTATTTATCGATTTTCACAAGACGAATACCCCAGTAGGTATTTTGTGGTATTTTGACTATTTATTAGATAAGATAAAAAAAATAATAATTCTAATTTGAATCTATATCGTAGATAGGTACCTATATAGATTTTTTTTAAACAATCGATCTATAGATGTTTTTTTAAATGTAGTCAGTATGTGCATCCCTAGAGAACCTCTCAGTTTAAAATTAATTAGAAATCTATTTTTAACTATTCTGCTCAAAACCATACACGGATTCACTTTATATTAGGCATCGCAGCATATCAATCAATGAAGCCATGACTTTCAATTTATGTAGTTACAAGTAAGTGTACAAGCAATTTTTTTTATTTTTTTATTTATTTATTCAAAACAGCAACAGCTTAGCACACTTATCAACTAACTATAAAATCTTCGCTAGTAGGAATTAATATAAACTATATTATAAAGGATATGAACATATATAGGTACATAAAAAATGAAAATGTAGGTAGGTACCATATATATTATTACCATAATATGTGTTGCTATTGTCAAGAGGCCTTTCTACCTTACTGTGACGTGGCTATGGGAGCGAAGGCAAATTGAGAGTAATTTTTTTATATTCAAACCAACAAAAGAACCCATGTTTTTAGACGCAATGCATTTTTGGACTAAACTCGTACGCCGTACGCTAAATTCTAAACTAGAGTTTTGGTATTGTGAATAACATTTACACACGTCGCGGCCCCTCTATCCCGAGGCCCCCTAATACGGCGGTAGAGAGCTACTCCCCTGATTATTTATTACCTATTATCGCTTAAAAAATAACATACGCATTGACAATGAATTGCCTGGGTATAAAATTAAAAATTCATTCAACTAATTAGACACAGTAATTCCTACACTGAACCATCTTGGAGCCATCAAAACAGTCTGTTCTGGTTGACGAATTCACATTCTGACGAAATCACCATCAAGTGCCAAGATTTCTTTTAAAAGCCAACGACCTACACTGATAGCAATATTACTGTTTCACATAGCTTAAAATGTAAGCACTTTTGTTACGAACGCCATAGAGACGAAAATAATAAAGATAACATTTTTAATGCATCATTGTTTATTTTTGTCGGTTGAGTCCGTGTGGCTTGAGCGGACAGTTTTCTGGCTCAAGAGAGGTGAACCGAATACAGGTTGGTGGAAAACAGACGCGTGTGCACTGTGCAATTTAGGTAGATAGATACATAGAGATAGGTACCTACCATCTGTTTCCAACTGCAATGTTGATAGGTACCTACCTAACCAATAAGTAGTTCTTACATAATTATATGTATGAATATAATGCCACGAAAGAATTTCGTTCCGTGTGTTATAAGCATTGATATATTTAGTCTTTGGTTATAAGTTGTTTACGCTTATAAAAAAAAAACGATAATATTCCTACTTAGTTATTCATTATCTAGTGTTGCAAAATAGTTACATTTGCAATTTTTAATGTACCTACTTAAAAGTACAAATAAAAAAAGTGCTTTACTGCTAAAATTTTTCCGGCATAGATTACCTCCTGCCTAGATTACCTAACAGTATATTTTTACAGAAGGCTTGTGTTATAAGACATAAGCATTTAATTTTTCACAATTAAAATTGTAAGTTAGGTAGGCAATATCGAAGGTTGAGTATTGAAGGCAGCAAATTATCGGTAAATATACCTATTAAAAGTAAATCTGCACTGGGTATCTATTAAATTAGGTATGTAAAAATATGTTTTACACATTATCTAAAAAATATGTCATGTTAATTAAAATTACATATTTCCAGGTATCTACCTACCTATCTAAATAGGACTCAAAAAAACTGTAGATCTAGGTATCTACCACCTACAAAGGTAGATGAGATATTATCATTGTAAGTAGATAGGACGTTGTAGGGGTTGAAAGGTGACTATTGTATTGCACATAAGTTAGGTTATAACATGTTCGCTAAAATAACAATAAAACTGTTAAATGGTAATGAGGACAATGACACACCATACAAGACCTGACAAATAGGTAAATTTAATTTTCCATGAATATCAATTTCCGGTGCGTTAAAACAAGCTCAATATTTTAACGATACGTATTTTCAAACAGGAGAGAGCAAGGTAGAATTTGCCGCCTGCCTCGAACCGACCGATTCAAGGTTGTTTAAAGAGACTAGCGATTCATATAGCTGTCTCGTTTCCACTCAGATGTTTTCATATTTCTGTCTCAACAATGTGAAGTAAACGCACGCACTTCATTACAATACGCGTGACTCCGCAAACGCGACGCGCGCTATATTTTCTTCTCTTCCCTCCCTCCCGCCATCATTTGATCGCCGGTGTTTGTGCTGTGAACAGTGTGTACGGTGTGCGTAGCACGTGTGTAAATTTTCCTCAATAACCAGTTTTCCTTGTAAACTTATAACAAAAATGGCAGACACAGCAGTCGACAAGAAGTAAGTGAATAAATATTCTCCTCATTTAGTGTATTAACAGAATTAATTTCTCTAAAAAGTTTTGGCGGCATCCGAAAACGTGATCAAAATGGCTTCCCATTTAGAGCGTGTATTTCATGTTTTTCTTTAATTTAGCTTTATGAACTCGCATCAACGTGTTTTTATTTGTTCGTTGCGTGTGTGTAATTAAAAAAAAAACTTGTAGTACAACTACACACATACTACTATGCGTACGTAACAATCAACGCCAATGGGTACTCACGCGGGAAAATGTTTTTGCATTTATATCTTTGTTGACAAGTTAACTGGCTAGCGGAATGTTGTTATTTAAAAACTAATTGAGTGTAACGTTATTAAATTGATTAGGTGGCAGTGAATTTATGTATAGATATGAAGTAATGAGCGATAAAAGTTAAAAGCACGCCGGCGGGGTTCGTTAGGCAAGATGGCGCTGATGCGCGGCGTGCCGGCGCGTTAGTAGCGTCACCGGCGCGCGCTCGTTTTGAATACATGTCGACATTTTGCAACACTTGGATTACGTTATCGCATCGGTACAACTGAGCGACGCGTGTTGTCATTAGTTATTTTTAACTAAAGTTAGCGTTAGTGAATATTACTACACTTATTCACCTCCATTCGCATTTCGCTGGACGATTTTGGTTACACTCTACAGTTCCACTTCTACCAGCCTCGTACAGGCAGACTCGGCTGAATTGACTGTGAATCTATCTAGTTCAGCAGCACTGAACTCTGCTGGACAGCGCTGAACGTGGCTGAAAAGCACTGAACGCCGCTGTTAGCATGCAAATGATAAAGTTCTCTTGTCCTAATTTTCGCCTGATTGGCGCAAAAACTAAATAAACTTGGAAAGATGAATTGACGCGTACGCAATACGCATCGCCATAAAAACTGCCGTTTTCTATGGACAAAAGCTGAATTGAGTTAACTTATTGCCTATAACAGGCGATCAAGTGAAGCGAATAACTAATTCAAGCAATCGTGTATGCAGTTTCGTTTCCTATAATGCAACTTTCCCACAATGTAGTAAGTACATAAGGTTGCGCAATTGCTTGTTTTTGTTCCGACATACTTCTCCGTTTTACGTTCCCCCACTCGCGACACTATTCGCAGCGTAATACACATTCGAAACGAAGCTACCGCGGTTTTTCATACTTGGGTTTACACCGCGAACTACATAGAAGTTTTTTTTTTTTCGAAATTGTGTTTTTTGAGATCTTACAGTTTTTTGAGATCATCGGTGCAAAACTGCAAAAAATAAAATTTAAAATTTTTCAGGGTATCTTTCATAAACCTTAACCGCTTCCTTAGCGGGGGTGAAGTGACTGACTATCCATCTAGTGTGGACTGGAATAGTCACATCACTGCATTATTCTTTTCCAGTGTGTTAGTTTGCTTTGCTTCCAGTGAGACCTGTGCTTTACTTTTGCATTCATATGAAACTCGTTTAAGTAGAACATTTACCGCCTTCACAATGTAAAAAACAAATATACAGTTTACAGTAATGTGACGTTAATGCTTTTCAGGGACCTCGCTCCTGAAGAAGTCAGCTCCACTGAAGCGAAGGAGTCGCCAGTAAAGAAGTCACCGGCCAAGAAGGTCGTTGAGCCTGAAAGCAATGGAAAAGAAGAGAATGGTAGTGGAGATGCTCCCGAGGATACTCCGGCAGAGAATGGAGATGCCGAAGAAAGCAACGACGCCACAGAAAACGGTGATGCCACAGGTAAGCGTACTTGCACTTTATAATTTTAATCAAAAATAGTATTTACAATAGTCATAATACATCTTATAGAACTATTTCATATTAGCCGAGTCCTTTTCTATCCTTCCCCTGACTCTTTTTACAAAAAGAGTAGTGATTACCTTGTTATTCTTTTTAAATTTTGAATTTAAGATATATTTTATACTTACGTATTAGCTTCAAAATTAATTTCTTCAAGTGTTTTAGTTTCTACACGTTTCTTGTATCTATGTTTAATGGTACATTTAATATTTTATGTTTCCTGTACATTAATAAGATGACTAATGAATGGGTGTACGCTTTTCAGAAAAGAAAGAGGCCGGCGTGAAGAGGAAATCGACGGCGGACAACGGAGACGCCCTCGAGAAGAGCACACCGGAGAAGAAGAGCAAGGTGGTGGAGGAAGCTCCTCCGGCCGAGGAAGAGGCCGCCGCCTAAACCTCCCTCTCTCCTTTCAACCCTCGGTCCACTGCCATGCATCCTGTCCCGCAGGCCCCAACTCCATCCCGTACATATCCTCTATACAGATATTCCACAAACTTAAAGCAGACTCTATATTATATAGTTTTTTATATTCTCTACAACGTGTAAAATATATATTCAGGATTTGCAAAATTCTCATTCTCCAAGTGATTGCATAAATAACTTAAAAATAATAATAATTTTAATATACTCAATAGAAAGTATATTCTGATATTGCAAATGCTGAATATTGGGCAATTAGAAATGGAGTTGGGTTCTCTCGGGACGACACTTTAGTTTAGGTTTGAAATACATATTGTATTGAAGTGACCTGTGAAGTACCTGTAAAGTGTAAATTAATAAAAGTTGGTGTGAACCGATGGACGCCGTATCGTGATGCTGTTGGGTGTTTGGTACAAAAGACTAGTAGACCAGGAGTTGGTGAATTGATAGAATTGTCGGAACGTCCTTCTGCCAGTAAAATACTGCCAAAGTAATTCACTTTGTTGAATCAATTCACAATCCGTTCTGTGAACGATGCGTTTTTAGACAAAAACAGCTTCCGAAAAACAAGGATTCTAGATTAATTAAGATTTTTAATGTTTAGGTAATTAATTAATTCAGTTATAAACTTTAAGTTAGCAGTTAAAGCGTCCTCGCACAATTTATATTTTCATAGGCATTATTTACTTAAACAATTTTTTGAACATTCCTTTGACGATTTTTTGGTTATGGTTTTTGTAGACTATTTTTTGAAAATAAAAAATAGCCACACGCGACCTACAATTTTGACATTCAAAACGAGTTCAATGTTTGACATAATAATAATAGTAAATTAATAGATGCATCTTTGTTTCTTCATAACATCCTGTTTTTTCTAATTTATTTAACTTTTTTTTAAATAATATGTGATAAATACAAACCTCGAATATAAGCTATATCTCGTGGAAAATGAATCTGCATTTTTATTGCCAAAACAAAAAAAATACACGCAGTAAACAGATTGTGTTCCAATTGGAGATAAAATGTGTAAGATTTTTATCTTTTTTCAAATTCTACTTTTTGACAAATATAATTCTTAAAACTACTTAAAATTATTTTTTTTAACTCTAAATTTCAAAAGTACATTTTAGTGTTAGTTATGTAGTGTGTACAGTTTTAACATAACTTCTCTTACGTGGAGTTAGTGTTTGTAAAACGTTTCAGGCAATAAAATAGTCCAAACAATTTACGTATTTTTATTTTTATAGTCACCTTTTATTTTAAATGAACATAGGGCAATTTCCAAATTTTGGGAATACCCGCAAACGCGGAACTTCCGCATCAATTTAGCATCTGCCTCCATTGTGGAGTCGAATCTTTGGGGCTAGTCCTAAATATTGCTATATTTTCCTAGGTAGAATTGTGAAATTGTTTCAGTTCTTTCGTAAGTGATCATTAAATCTATTTTAAAAAAACTTGAAATCCGCATTCGCTGATAAATTATGCTCAAAAGTTCTGCATCTGCAAAAACCCAAATATGCAAGTTAAAGAGTCAAATTTTTAATCTCAATATCGAGAGAGCCAATTATTAACGTAATTTCCTTTCCTTTAATTAATTTTAATTGTCTTAAGATTCCTCGTAAATTAAATTAACATTAATAGTTAAAACTTCTGAAATTTTCATTATTCTTTGCGTTAGATTAATAAGCACAGTATAATGCATTTCCTTAGGACGTTAAATAATTAAATACGTCTACTTAGGACAAACAGAATTTAGATGGGCCAGAAGATTCTTTATTAGATGGAGACCAATGTCCAGTAGTAGACTTGAAACGGATGATGTTACCTACTATAACTTTCAAAGAACTCTGCAATGCTTTAATAGGTAATTATTGAAGACTATGTATTGACAACGGCGCGTGTACCTATATGATAACTAAATTGATGAGCACTGAAAACATCATTAATAACTTATGGTGGATCAAGGGCATACATTGCCGTGGTAACAGATGGACAACACACCTGAACGATTTCACCCTTTGATTTATGGTCAGTTGAGCGTCCACTGACCACGAGTCCATACAGCGAATTACCCCCGAGTACAAAATTTGGACAATGAAGGCTTTTTACGTCATTGTATATATGTTTCTTTATTTTAATAATGCATTCTCACAAACTACACAAAACATAAATGTTTGTAAGTATTTTATGCATTTAAAATTCGTTTGAGTCGATATTGGGGCCGATTCTCTCTTCAATCTTGCTGTTTCTAGTGTTGATTAATGAGGAAAATAACGCACTGGCCGAACGCGCTTTCGAAGTTGCGAAGGAGTATGTAAGACGAAATCCTAGTTTAGGCCTTGCGGTGGATCCTGTCATCGTTGTAGGTAACCGTACAGACGCAAAAGACTTCTTAGAGAATGGTAAGGATTTAGTATACTTAATTCTTATTTATAATATTAGTTCAAGTTGTACAAATGTTGCACAAAGTTGTTCAAATGTGCACAAATGTGTTTTCTTTAGTTTGCAGAAAATACAACGACATGATAACGATACAGAAAACTCCGCACATTGTCCTAGATTTCACTATGACCGGGGTGGGTTCAGAAACCATAAAATCGTTTACGGCTGCACTAGGTTTGCCGACTATATCGGGGTCATTCGGTCAAGTTGGGGACTTGCGTCAGTGGCGTTCCTTAGATTCGAACCAAACTAAGTTTTTACTTCAAGTCATGCCACCTGCTGATATTTTGCCGGAATCAATTCGGGCTATTGTTACCAAACAGGACATTACGAATGCTGGCATTATGTTCGATGAATATTTTGGTGAGTATTCCCTATACTTACTTTATATATTAATTAAATATTCAATGACAAAAATTTCATACTTAAGTAGGTAATCACCAGTCATATAATATGTGGGTATCACAACTTTATAATGCTTGCTAGCTATTGTTATGCAATTAATAAGCGTAAGCAAAAACATATAAAAGAGGACAACACAGAAAATGAGTCGTCAAACAATAATTTAATTTTCGAAGTCAATAATATTTACGAAAAATGTAGGTAGGTACTTCTATACTAATATTATAAATGCGAAAGTATGTTTGGATGTATGGATGTTTGTAACTCTCACGCAAAAACTACTGAATTTTTGCAAAAACACCATGAAATTTAGCATACATGTTGTCTGGGACACCAGAAAGGACGTAAGGTATACCTTTCATCGTTCAACGCGGATGAAGTCGCGGGCACCAGCTAGTAGTTTATAAATAAGATAATCCGCAGTTAATAATTTTCCTTCGTAGGTAATATGAACGGTTTGATAGGTGTGAAAAATTATTTCTCTTCAAACGTTACGGCTGATTTTTTCAGCCTCAATTCCTCAAACGAAAAATCCTCAAATTATTTTTTTAATCGATGGATAATTATGTTACAAACGCAAAAAAGCAATAGTCCGACATAAAAAAAGCACTAACATCAAGGTTGCGTGTATATATTGGTTTTGTTTATTGAACGTTATTTAAATAAAAATATTTATATAGTGAAAAATACACTGTCATACACACATGCCAAAGAATCTAATGACTATAATTTCCTTTATGACGACCAATGACAACCGTTATTAGTGACTCCCACATCAAACGCGCCAACATTTCGGCGCTTCAGTTCTGTTAGCAGAGTTCTTCACCTTACCTAAGCATAATAATTCTATTCTTTTACAGTGATGGATCACAAATACAAATCGCTCTTGCAAAACATTCCCACAAGACACGTTATCACTCCTGTGAAAAGTTTCAACAAAGACGATATAAAGACTCAACTGAGAAGCCTACGGGAATTGGACATTGTGAACTTTTTCATTATAGGCAGTTTAAGAACTATTAAGAACGTTCTAGATGCCGCTGACGAGAATCAATATTTTGGCAGAAAAACGGCTTGGTTCGCGCTCTCTTTGGACAAAGGAGACATCAGTTGTGGATGCAAAGATGCCACTGTGGTGTACATGAAACCAACTCCAGACGCCAAAAGTAGAGATCGTCTAGGCAAGATCAAAACGACGTACAGTATGAACGGCGAACCCGAAATCACGTCTGCCTTTTATTTCGACCTGTCTCTGCGAACATTTTTAGCCATCAAGTAATAAACCCTTAACTATTCCGGTGCTCGTGTGCTCATTTGAATTTAGCACGCCACGTGAACTGTGGATCTCTAATTATAGCTTGGTATATTCCATGAGAGTTCATGTTTTATAATTTTCCAGATCTTTGCTCGATTCTGGCAAATGGCCAAATGACATGAAATATATTAGTTGCGATGATTATGACGGCAAGAATACACCTAACAGGACCTTGGACCTCAAAACCGCTTTTCTAGAGGTGTGTTGACATATTTACGAATAACTTTATTGTTTGTGGTTATAATGGGAAGGTGTTCTTGGGTTTACGAGTATATCGCTGGGGTTACCCACAAAATTAGAAATGTTTAAAATTGTGATTTACAAAAGGTTATGATTTGATTTTGATACCTATCAACTTAGGGTTAGGTGAAAAAAAAACATCATGAGAAAGCCTTACTCGTTTACACAAACATTGTGTATCGCTCTTTCCATTAGTGAAAACCGTATCCAAATGAGTTGGGTGGTTAGAAGTTAGCAGAAAAACAGACAGAGGCGGACAGCGACTATAAGTAATTCTTTCAAAGTAATAAGTTTCCAATAAAAGTATTTTTTTTACATAAAGGTCGGCTGAGAGGCCACTTGTTGGTAAATGGCTATATTCACCTATTAACACAAACAATCGTAAGGGATAATATTGGTTTAGGAAGGAAGAGATATAGAAATAGGCTCTGGCATCTTTTACTCACTCAGTGAAGTCAATAGTACCTACACATGCTGTTTTTTCACGATGGTCTTAGACTGATTCTCTCAAAAGATTTCTGTAAGTATACTAAACGACCTAATACTAGGTACAGGATTAATTTACGACAAAATTAGCGGAATCTACATTGTTCCCTCATGATTTTCTATAAATGAGAATTTAATTATATTATATTTAGTAGAAGACGAGTTATCATATCTACTCCTACACATTTAAAACTTTAAATAGATATTAAGTATGATTAAAATACCTGAAATGGATTGCGATCAACAGCTGCTAAAAATTTCAGTGCCTATCTGCCAGTTCTCCGGACAGTCCTAATTCCTGGCAATAATCGTTTGAATATACCTAATATTTCATTTATCAGGTAAAAGAAGCTCCAACTTACTCCTCGTTCTATATCCCTGAAGATGATCCCATGAATGGACGAAGTTATATGGAGTTTAACACTGATTTGTCAGCTGTAACCATTAAGGACGGTGCCTCGATCGGCAGCCGTTCTCTAGGCTCTTGGAAGGCTGGTCTTTCCAATCCGTTGTCTCTAAGTGACCCTGAAAATATGAGCGACTATTCAGCACAACTGGTATATAGAGTTGTCACTGTCGAGGTGGGTAAATGAACTCTGCTTTTGTTTGAGAAGTTAGCAACATGATAAATATTTTGTCAGTTTGTTTAGCTGTTCATACAATGCGTCATCTGTATGATTTTATATTTTTCTATTAGATGTCTGAACGGATTTACATATAAATTAAATTTGTGGTTTTTTAGCAACAACCTTTTATTATAAGGGATGACAAAGCTCCAAAAGGTTTCAAAGGTTATTGCATAGATTTGATAGAAGAAATAAGACAAATAGTAAAGTTTGATTACGAAATAATATTAGCACCTGATGGAAATTTCGGTACAATGGATGAAAACGGCAACTGGAATGGCATTATAAAAGAACTAATTGAAAAAAGGGCGGATATTGGTCTCAGTTCGTTATCAGTGATGGCTGAACGCGAGAGCGTTGTTGATTTTACTGTTCCTTATTATGATTTAGTTGGCATAACTATACTTATGAAGTTGCCAAGGACACCCACATCTTTGTTTAAATTCCTAACTGTTTTGGAGAACGATGTGTGGCTTTCTATATTAGCGGCATATTTTTTTACAAGGTAAGTAACAACTGTAGATACTTTTACATACCTATTATCAGGGCTTTTTTGTAGGGGCCCTACAAAAAACAAAGGAGTTACTTTTTATATTGTTACCTAAATATAAGTTCACGTTTTATTTCCAAAGATATTATGTTTTTAAACAAAAAAAAAATTAATTTACTTCTATTTTTTCCTCAAAGCAAGGAGTGGAGAAGGGGTAGAAAAAATTATGGACTTTCAACTTTCGAGAATTAGCGTGCCCCCAAAAAAATATTGATAGTTTTAAGGCAGGTTAATGGTCCACTTCATGTAGGTGGTTACCGTCGCATGAGAACGCCAGAAGAGGGGTTACAAGTGCGTTGTCGATCCTGACGATATTGATTACGGCACTCTTGAAAATTGAAGATACTCGTAGCTAGCCATTAATCGTAGCTAGCTACATGGAAACACATTGGATGGGAGATTATTTCAAAGTTCGGGGGAATATGATTCTACTTATCCGAGCTGTGCTAAGATACTTATTAAACAGGTCAGGTTCAAACAAAAAAAACTTACAAGCGAATTTATAAAATCAGAAGATTTACCAAACCATTGACAGATTCGTCATGCGACATCGTCTATTGATGTTTATATTGCTAAGTAGCTAAGTAATAATGCATACAAGATACAAGTTACAAAACTTGACATGTTTCAACAGCTTCCCAATCATACGTTTCCAAACCTGTTTTACATTTCTTGTTACTTACCAAAATAGTAGCACGATGTCATCCAAAGTTTATCCGTCATATTTTATTTCCGAACTTGTAAATCACGATCTAAAATTAATTTCTTGTAAGCCGTTATCGATGTTGTGACCACGCGTGACATATTGACATTTTCCTACAATACATTCCTTCGACGATCGATAGAGTAAGTCCACCTGCTTCTATTATTTCTTATCAGATTTATTGGAACGAGGTCAAATTGGACGTAGCTGCTTTCTAGCGCTTAAAATATTGTTTGTGCCTGTCACACACTTGGATTCACGCTATTTTTAGTGAAATTTTTATAATGATATATTCCTTTTTTATGTTAAGGATGACAGACAGGCTGACGGTCCACTTGGTGGTATGGGGCTACCGTTGTTTATAACACCAGCAATGCCGCAGGTGCTGCAATGCAAGTATGTTGCCAACCATAGTAGGATTAAGAATAAGGGATTAGAAAGGGATGGGGAAATGGGCTCTGGCATCCCTTACTGATTCACCGAAACAAAACAGCACACATGCTGTTATTTCATGGCGGTACTTGGTAAGGTGCTGGTTACTGCCTGTCAGTAAAATAATATATTGTCTAGTGATGAAATATCGCTTGAAGACATAAGCAATTTCTCTAAACCTGACCTCAACCATTCCAGACTATTTCAGATACTAGATATCGCTAGATTTTATAGAGCTCAGTCTTTTCCAGCTTCTTAATGTGGGTATTTGACAAATGGAGCCCATATAGCTATCAAAACAATAGAGAGAAATACAAAGATGACGAAGAAAGGAGGGAGTTCACATTGAAAGAGTGTTTATGGTTTTGTATGACGTCCCTAACTCCTCAAGGTGGTGGCGAAGCGCCTAAGAATCTATCTGGACGTTTATTGGCAGCTACTTGGTGGCTTTTTGGGTTTGTTATAACTTCATTCTATTAGTGCTCTTTGGCGTTTGATTATTTCAAATAAGTATTTCAATGTGTTTAAACTTGAAAATATTTCAATGTGTTTAAAATCGAGAGGTCTCTTAAGCATGATTGATGATTTATTATTGGTTATTATAATAAGATTCATCTGCAAACAAAACCTGTTGGACGAAAAACTGTCGGTTGCCGTTTGTATCTAGCAATGCTGTTAACAAACGCAAAAAAGGTCATATAGACCTAACTTGCTAGAATATTCTAAAAGCCTTTTTTATTGTACCAAAGAATATGATTAATCACAGACTAAGCAAAGATAATATGCATATCAGATTCATTATAGTACCTAATACTGAATCCTTTTCAATTGAATATTCCCTTTCAAATTATATTCAAATATAATTTAAAATTCTAAATTATTACTGTTTTATTAAGTAGAACTGTCAGTTGTAGATCTAATGTAACTTTTGGGGTGCACATAAAGTAGGTACTCACTCATATATCTTTAATTTATATAATAAATAAATAAATATTACTGTAAATTACGTTGTGTAGATACATATGTAACTTAATGCGTTGGATAAATTTTTGATTGATGTACAATAATTTTATGGACGAAAGTCTGAAATAAAGAAATATTATTCTTATTATTTATAATGAAGTGTTAGATCTATCTATCTAGGTATCTTTAGGTTATATAAAGTTTTGATACGGTTTTCACTAGTGAAAAGAACGATATACGAGGAAAGCTTGTGTATATAATTTGCAAAAAAAAATTACATCCTTCAGTCGTGTCGCTAGTTTAATATAAAATGACCGAGCAATTTGTTATATGAATGTCGGTCAATGCCGACCGAGTCGCTTACCGTAGACATTTATAATTATATAACTAAATATACATAATATCTAATATCTTACAGTCAAATAATCTTATTTTAATCCCTCTTTCATTCTTTAAAGAATATACAGTTATTTTGATCAATTTTAGCTTTATCATCATAGCATCTTACACGGCGAATTTGGCTGCGTTCCTAACAGTATCACGTTTGGACACTCCCATAGAGTCCTTGGATGACCTGTCGAAGCAATACAAAATACAATACGCTCCTCTCAACGGTTCTTCAGCTATGACTTACTTTGAAAGAATGACGCATATAGAGCTTCGGTTTTATGAGTGAGTATATCAAACACAACTCACAAGGCCGGCGCATTACATGTCCGGCTTCCCTCCAAATTACTTTGACCTCTCTTAAGTTAGTCGTATGCGAACCCCACAAATAACGTCCGCATAAATTGCCTGTCAAAAATTACTATTATATGTATCAGTGGAGAGTTCAAAATGCTTTGCTACTTATATTTTTATTATTTTGTTGTGAATTATGTGCACTGTTTTTCGTTGGATCTTTATACTATTTCAACCTGTTCTTTGCACGAATTGAGCTTTATTTTTTAAATTTATAGTTTTAATACTCTTTTTATGTAAAGATCAGAAGACATTTGATGGTAGGTGGCTACCATTGCTTATTAACACAAGTAACGAATAGGAGCATGGGTTCTACCTTCTTCTTTTTTTTTACTATGTACCTACAGCTAAACAATTCTTTGGTGAGCTTCTGTTATTTCACACTGGTTTTCTGTCCCATTATTTCACAGTTCACAGTCATTTCACAGTTATATTTCACAGTTCGAAACGCAGTTTGTCCTGTCATTACTAAATGACAATATTAATTTTTAGGATTTGGAAGGACATGAGCTTAAACGACAGTCTAAGCGAAGTGGAAAGAGCAAAACTAGCTGTTTGGGATTACCCAGTTAGCGACAAATACAGCAAAATGTGGCAGGCGATGAAGGAGGCTGGTCTCCCTAACACAATGGAAGAAGCTGTTCAGAGAGTCAGAGACTCTAAAAGTTCTAGCGAAGGCTTCGCTTGGCTTGGCGACGCGACGGACGTCAGATATCACGTATTGACGAGTTGTGACCTTCAAATGGTCGGTGATGAATTCTCAAGAAAACCCTATGCTATAGCCGTACAACAGGGTTCGCCTTTGAAAGACCAATTCAATAATGCGTGAGTATTTGATTTACTTGTATGTTGACCTAAAGAGAGCCGTTAAACGCGCCGGGGGTTTTTAGGTCTTGACCTAAAGTAAGCAAGTCCTAAAGACCTAAAAAGCTAGCAGTGGATAATTGTCGAGGGCGGAGGATCGAGTTTTATAGCTTTTAATAATTAGGCATAGAATTTTTTATTTTTATTTTTATACGATCCCTCGGGAACAGTACTTTTTTTCTGGATAAAAGGTATCTCGTGTCCTATTATGTATGCCTGACGCGTATGCAAAATTTTATTATGATCGATTGAGTTAGTTAAGGCGTGAAAGCGTAACAAACAAACAAACAAGGTCACTTTGGCATTTATAACATTATGATAACATTAGTTAGGATTATTTAAAAAACAATCCTTAATAACATAACGTGAACCATACGTGAACAAGGACGGTATCATTAGCATAAAAAAATGGATATTAGGGTGGGGCTAGCCGCCTGACAAAATTCACATTTAAAGAGTGTGAAGCTTCAGCATGGAGATAGTTACTCTACAACTCGATAATATTGTTGATTCTTATATTTTATTAATAACGATGACTTCAATTAATGTCAAGGAAAGTCGGCATTGACATTGTTATTCTAGGAATTCAGTCATCTATACTATTATATTATGTACCTGCTTATAAGAATACAGAAACAAGTCTTGGAATAATAAAACCTGATATTCTGCGTAAAAAAAGGAAGCTTTGTACAGCTTTGGGTCTAAGTCTAAACAAAGGAAGCTTTGTACAGTAAGTTTTTGTTGGAATTTAACACTGACAAAGTCACTTCGTAAAAGTCAGAAACTTTAGATCTGTAAAATATTAGGTACTTTAATCTATATACATCTTATAAGTTTGAGTGTAATCCTGTCTGTCTTTTACCTTTCACGCCTTAACTATGTGCTTAACCTATCATGAAATTTGATTTCATAATGTATTGTCAAGGATACAGAAAAGGACATCCAGAAAGAAAGTAGATAAAATTTAATTTTCATAAAGAAACAATATTTTATGTAGGTACCTTCGAAAGGATGCTTCGAACTGAAAACCTTTTATGAAAATGTTAAGGATTAGTCGTTATCTTTATGAAATAAATGTTATATAACGTTTATTTAAAGCAATTTAAGTAGCAACCGGTCAATGATGTATGTAAATGAAGGCGAAAAGGTGACTGCGGTGACATTCAAGTATCTACTTAAAGTGCACATTAAAAAAAAATTGCTTGCATTTACGAGTTGCTGTTGTTTGTAGTTTCTAAGCAAAAAGTTAACAAATCAATTATTGTATAATGCATGTTGACGGACGTTTATGTATTTACGCTGATAATTTCAGGCTTTCACAGTGATCGATGTATAAAAGAAGCTGTAATTTTACAGTAAACAATTTTTATGACTAACAGCGACATCTATCGAACAATTAAGTGCATTAATTGAATTTATTAGTAATCAGCGACATCTATTATCCGATAAGAGACTTTAATCCCGTTAACGTAGACTATATTGGTTTCAAATAAAAGATTTATATAATACTAGCTGTCCCGCTCCCGGCTTCGCCCACAGACGCGGCAGTGGACTTTGTTTTATAATATGTAAGGATTTTGGCGCACAAGTACCCATTATTTGAATGACGACCGTGCAATAACGTTTTATTGTTTTCTTTCATGTTTCACAATAACGAGTTATTATGAAGATACTTAAAAATAAATTAGATGTAAATACCGTTCAACGTATGCGTGTATAATTTCGCACTGAAGCTTCATTCATCGCATTGAAATCAGCAATATTATGCTTCGAATACATAATAATACTTATATCGTAGTACCTCATGGTTTTTTTTAAGTACAAGTACATTCTCATAAAATTAAAAAAAAAAGGCATGAATGTTTTACATTATTGTTTAAACAAAACGCACACATGCTGACACACGGCAAAAGGTGGCGCTGAAAAAATACAGTGCCACTAGTATTGTTTAAACAATTTATCATTTTCCTGGTTATTTTTATTTGTCTTAACACTTTACTTGTAGTGGGCCTCTTTCACCAACTACAAGTAAAGTGTTGATTAGTTACTTTTACTGTAAGTAAAGTGTTTACTTCATCCTGCGATAGGCGATTTTTTTAAATTATTTTCTTTTTAATGTTTAGGACTTTTACCGTACAAACAAAGGTATATCAGTTCCATCATTCCCGGTGACCGGTGACTTTAAATGGTGGTTAGCGTACTTGACACACGGTGAAAGAGGCCCTTGGGTGTAAAAAAAGCATTATGGAGAGACATCCATCACATCAAGGTTGAATTACGTTTATTAGAGACAGGGCACACTGAATTTCGAAGTCATTGGGGCAGCCCGTCTGGCGGCAGTAACCACCTCCTTACAGAAGTCCACCGTGAAATAACAGCACGTGTGCTGTTGTGTTTCGGTGAGCGAGTAAGGGATGCCAGAGCCCATTGTCTTATCCCTTATCCTTAATCAACTGGACCGTCACCCTGTCAGTCGACCTTAACATAAAAGAAATGTTCATTCTACACAGAATTCTCCAACTGCTCAATAAAAGAAAACTGGAAAAACTCAAGGAAAACTGGTGGAACAATAATCCTGAAGCGATGAAGTGTGAGAAACAGGATGACCAGTCCGACGGAATCTCCATACAAAACATCGGCGGAGTGTTCATCGTCATCTTCATGGGAATAGGCCTCGCTTGTATAACGCTTGGAGTGGAGTACTGGTGGTATAAGTGGCGGAAACGACCGATCATTGGAGATGTCACTCAGGTATTACTTTTGTTTCACAACACAATCTAACACTTACCCCACTTCTTTTTAATGATCTACTTAAAAAGAAAATCTTATGCTATCTGTCTGTATTGTTGATACATTTTTTTCTGCTATAGGACTATAGGAGGTTTTGGTGAAGGAATCACAAAGATTGTTGAATGCATAAATTTATGGTTCTTATCGTATTTTTATTTCAGGTTGAACCAGCAAAAACAGCAAGAAACAACGCGGATAATTTTACAAATTCAAAATTTGGAGCCGGATTCAACTTTAGATCTAAAAATTTCGGCTTAACCAATTTCAGATCTAAATTCTAACTCATTTATAACTATATAATTGACGAGGTTTTTCCATGTGTTCAAGATCTGTAGACATTTCCAATAGTAGAGTTTTAGTGATAATATTTCTATCTAAGTTCTGCTCCAAAAATGTGTGTGATTTGCAATAAATTTTTGGCACAACTGCAAACCGTTTTTTATCTGACCACAATTATTGAGGAAGAATTTAAACAAGAGTTATTATAATATCTTTTATTATCTAGAATAACTTAAAGACATAATCCGATACATAAATTTCTCGTTATAGATCAATATACAATAATTTAAACTCGACATGCTTTCATTTGAGTATTACATTGGACTAACTTAAACGTTTGTAAGTTCCGTAGAACACTCAACTTAAGAGGCAAGATTTAAAACTTAAAACAACTATTTACAAATGCAAGTGTAGCCTTTAATTAAATTACAATTTGGTTTACAACTCTATTGTCTTTGATTTGTTGATGTTCTTTGCGTTTTTGTTACAAAGCTCCAATTCTAACCTCAATGAGTCAACTTCTGCCTCCAAAGTGCGAGATCTTCGGAACATTTGCACATAATTTAACTGTAGCTGTTTCTGGTATCTCAATACTTTATCTTTCTCCTCGGACCATTTTCTCCTTTCGTTGTTGAATTGAGTTTCTTTTGCTTCCAAATCACCTTTCAGTCTTTCCAATAGACTTGCTTGCGGACAATTATCGCCACACGGATCCGGGGTTTCTCCATTTAGCCTCTGAACTTCGGCGTCTTCGAGAGCACTGTCGTTAGAAGTCCAATGATACTCGTTTGTTTTGCACACATCGTATATTCCCCTCATTGTTCTCCCACATTCGATCCCTTCGTATCCACTCAACGAGACATCCGATAGTTCCTGTCTAAGCTCTTTCAGTTCACTTTTCAGTTTCTCTATCTCGATTTTGCTGCTCTCTTTAGTTTTGGATAATTCGGCGACGTTCTCCATCAAGTCGTTGGTGAGTCTGTCCACCTCTGATTGAAGTCTGTTGGCGTTCTTTTGTTTCTCTTCAGATTCGGCTCGAAGCCTCATGATTTCTTTCTCTTTCTTGTCGAGAGCTTCGCGCAGTTGCCGACAATCGGCTTTCAAAGTGAGATATTCGTGACCTTTCGTGGTTTGTTCGTTCTGAAAAGAAAAGTCGCATTAGTGTGTGATGAGTAAACGAACCAACTGCAGAAATGTTTTGTTATCTCTAACAATGTTTTGTTAAAAAACTGGCGCAGTGGACCCGGTTTAATGGTGGATACTGTAAATGGTGAATGGTGAATGGTACCTGAGCATGCTTGAGCTGTGTCTTGAGCAGCGCAATCTCTCCCGCGCGTTGACAGAGACTCCATTCGGTGTCTTCGAGGCGTTGGCGAAGAAGCGCGCGGTCGCGACGGACGCGACACAGTTCAGCCTCGCGCGCGTCTGTCTCGCGACGGCCCAGCAAAGGAAGCGCGCGGGCCGGTCGCGGCCGCAGTCGCTCCGACATACTGTCGATAACAGCCCAATTTATGAATTAAATTAATGTCTTGGAATGGACCTGTACTGAATCTATATTCTAGTACTGTAAATGTAGGCACTAAAAAAAGTAGTTATTTAGTAAATTTCAGTAAATTCATAAATAATTTTAGTTGATTTAAATAAGTCGAATATTGCAATTTTTGGATACTCTATTTTATTCTTATTTTCATACTACGAACATGCAAATAGTATGATTATGAGCATGACAAACTACTAGTATATGGATATATCTAGGCCGTGTTGTGCATTTTACTACGTTTATCAAAAGATTAATTTGAATTTTTCTCTATAATAAATTAAGTAATTATCGCAACAATGGTTAATATGAATTAAATTAAATAAAAAATATATTAATAAAGATTGAACAAATATGTTTTAACACCTAAGAAAAAGGGGCGCGGTAGAAGTCGCGGGCACAGCTAAGTAGTTTCAGGCAAAATTCATGAGCAAGGTCAAATATGAAGGTCGAATGAGAGTGAAAGAGTACTCACGTGTAGTCATGATGGTCTCTCTCCAGTTCGGAGACTCCGGAATCTGCGGGCGAGGGCGCAGGCGCGGGCTCCTTCCCCTCAACGCTGCTCAAGCCAGTACTCGACTTTGTCCTGTAAAGCATAAGGCACACAATTGAATGAATGTGCACTCTCCTGTCTCCTTCAGTCGGAGATGTTGGGTGAAACGAGAAAATTTATGTGCACTCTCCTGTCTGTCTCGTTGTCGCACATTTTGGGTAAAGCGAGCTAATTTTGACAAATTAATTGATTTTAGTACATTTTATAGGTCACATTGTTGACTTTTGTGGCTCAAAAGCTTTTAGCATTACAATAATTTGTAACTATGGAAAAAAATATATAGAGAAAAGGTATCACGCATTTGTTGACTATTATATTTAACATAAAAAATGGTTAGCATTGAATATCTATTTGAGTAACTAATATTATAAAGAAAGAAGATTTGTATGTTTGTAATGAATATTCTCAAAAACTTACTAGATCAATTTACAAAAATTCTTTTACCTATAGAAAGCTATATTGTCAGCGAGTAACAGGCTATCCTTACATATTATAAAACAAAGTCCTCCGCCGCGTCTGTCTGTCTGTTTGCGATAAACTCAAAAACTACTGCACCGATTCTCATGCGGTTTTCACCAATAAATAGGGGGATAATTAGGGAAGGTTTTTACGGAAAAAAATGCACCCCGGGCGAAGCCGGGAGCGGAAGAGTTAGTATTTTATAAAGTTACGCGGACGAAGTTGTGTGTATTAAGAGTGTATGAAACGAGTACCATTAAGTGGACCGTCAGCTTTTCTGAAAACCTTTACATGCTATTATAATAAAATAAGGGATCCCAGAAACCCAGCAAGATCAGCAGAGCACTTGAAACACCTATGGCGTTGCTTATTCGATCAACGGTTCGCGTTAGTTTTAAAGTTTTAAGTAACATACGGAATTAAAATAATCTAGGTCAGATTAAACATTATGATTATCTAATTTCTCCGCGGAACCTTTCCAGTGTGTTGTCAGTTATTAGAATACAGTATCTAATCTATATTAAGTTTACAACGGTTGCATGAAAAGCGTCTCGGTCGACAGAGCGTCTTGCTCTGCCGGTCGACCGTACACTTGCAAGTTTCCCACTTTTGCGTTTATTTACCTGTTCACTTATAAAAATATAATAACAGCGATTCAATTATGTACGAGTATTACATAATATGTAGTTTTTGAATATTTATTTAGAAACCAATAATTGGTTTGAAACTTTCAACCCAATAGAGAATAATTTAATATTAAAAATATAACAGCTAATAAGTACGTTTTTTTTTTGTAAGGCTAAGAGCGTGGTAATGCCACAAATTTCTAGCCCCGCAACGACACTGTGCTTCGCATCCACACGCTGCTCATGTTTTATCTCTTGATATGTATGCGGCATGCCGAGCTACGCAGCCACACGAATATATTATTTCGATGGTTTATGCTTCTAAGTGTATGAATAGCAGCATAAAAACACCATTTGTATCTGTGTCTATCTACTATCTTAAAAAAGCAAATTGCATGAAAAATAATTATAAATGAATGATTGAAAGAAACAATTTATTAAGTAATCAGTCTTGACAAAAATAAATAAATAAATATTTACAATAGATAATCAAGAATTAATGATAACTTCACCTTTCCTTGTCGATTATTATAGGTAATATAGGTACGCGACAACTCTTGTACGCGACAGAATAAAGTTTCAAAGTATAACAGAATTGTTTTAATGCAGATAAGCAAATGATGATTCAAGATCGCTGTGTGTAGGAATCCGATAACGAATGTTGAATACTAAATACGAGTATACTGTATGCGTTACGTATGGGCGTTTCTTTGAACAAATGACAACTCGACCACATTTTTTATAGGACAAAGAAAAAAAAATGTAACATAATATACCTATCTAATATGAGAAGGTTTAAAAAAATTAGAGAGATTTTTAAAATATTTTACATTCATTTACCAAGAAAGCTCATGGATCTGATTGGTTATAATTTAAAATTCATTATTAAATAAAATTCGTTAAAATTATTAATAACAGTTAGTACCTATTAGACACCTACTCTAGCCGCTCTGAGGTCACTGACACTCGAGAGGTCGCGCTACTTCGTCAGCGTTTTTTTAACCTTTTTGAACATGTGCTTCGATACCTAAGCAATGTACAAAATGAGTGTCTAAACTTGAACAAATATTATCGCAGATGTTGACTTTCAATATTATAACCTTCAAAATGTAAGTAATATCAATAACCGCCTATCAATCAATCAATCAATCAAAGTCGTTGCATTTCATTGCAAAAGGTCGTGCCCTCTTAGAAACGCCTTGGTGACATCATCTCTTTTCGCTACTGTCCACGTTAATATAACAATTAAAACAACACTTATGTCTAGTAATAATAATACTGTAATATTAGTCAGTAGTGGTTGGCATTTGGGCAGCCATTCTGGCGGCAGTAACCACCCGCTTACAGTAGACCTCCGTGAAATTATAGCATGTGTGCGCTGTTGTGTTTCGGTGAATGAGTAGCGGACGTCAGCCCATTTCCCTATGCCTTCCTAATCCATATTCTTAATGCTACATGGTCGGCAGCGCACTTGCAGTATCTGTAGCGTTGGTTGTGTTATAGGCGACTGTAGCCACCTACCATCAATAAAATGTTGGCAAGTTTTTAATTACTGCACATTTTTTAGTTGTATGTAAATGTGCGTGCGATCATCGTAGCGTGGTTCCGGTACTCATCTCTCGCAACCATCCATTGTTACTCGAAGGTCTGATAATCACTTCAATTCAAACTGACGTTGACTCATCTTAATAGACAATGATGACATTTCATTTTCATTTGGCAATATGTGAACCACTTACGACAGTATATTTGTGTGTATGTAACAAATTACAGAAACCTCTAAAACCCACATTTTCACATGCTTTACCCTTTACAGTGTCTTAATGATTTACCTTTTCTACAGAACATAGAACCCATATATTCATATGCAGATTTATGGAACAGTGAGTGTCCTTAATGTTTTATAACCTTACAGAGTTTCTACGAAACATGGAAAAAGTATTAGGCCTGTTGTTGTAATAAACATATATGTATGTGCATAAAAAATAAACCTGTAAATATAGGACATCTGATTAAGTCAAACGGTCGTTCTGCACGGGAGAATTTATTGGTTTCATCTTAAAAAAATCATATTTGCCCCTATCCTAGCTGCTATATCTATTAGTTACTATATTATGAACTACTTATTAGGCGTCAATGAGCATAGAAATAACAAATTATCGATAGCCTTGTGTAAAGTATTGCAACGCCGCACCCAACTGATACTACAACGGAAACAAGTTATGGCTGCAGCGGATATTTATGTACTCCTATTTATCCTAACTATAATATTACAAATGTGAAATTTAGTTTGTTTGTTACGCTTTCACGCCTTAACTACTGAACCGATCATTGTGAAATTTTGCATACACGTTGTCAGGGGACAAAGGATACTTTTCAGGGTCATGGTAAAGGACATGGGATACTTTTTGTCCAGAAAAATAGGACTCTTTCCGAGTCATGCGGCCTAATTACCTACAATTATAGGTAATTATTATAAACAAGAGACATTAAAATACTTATTGGGTATTGCTAATGTTTCTTTCAAAGCACAATGTAAGAAATGTGTATTATTATTATTTTTTATCTTTATTTCGAGCTTTTCCCTTGAGGACATATCGCCTCATTGGGCAAGATCGTATATATATACATGACTAAACTAAAATATAATACTACTTTACTAAACTATTACTAAACACTAAATCTAGAGTGATAAATATTCTATAGCCTTTGTATGTATTACCTAGATAAATTGTTAATTAAGAAATAAGAGAAATATAAAATAATTATTTGTAATATAATTAAAAGGAATGTAAAAAAGCGTCGTTTAATTACCTCTCTGGTGTTGGAAGTCGAATTTACATCCCGCATTTCGCTTTAAATTCGACCTACTTTCAGAACATGAGTGATAAAAAAAAATTATCTCGTCATATTCCTTTTTTAAACACCACTTCAAGGTAGAAATCCGCAACTAATGCATTAAGAATTTTAAATAAACAATTTTATTACATACATGTTTAAGTATCTATAAACTTATATGAAATAATATATATGAAAATATATAATATACTTAAACAATAGATATAATTATGAAGAAGAAAATTACCAATTAACGATATATACTATACCTGAGCATTGTAAACACAGAAGTTTCACATTTTTTAAGACGTTTGGTAACACTATACTTTAAATTTTCTCAATATCAAAGCCAACAACGTAGAGAACACTTACAAAAGGCATTTAAAACAATTGGTTGTTCGATTTAAAAAATATATAAATTAGTTTACACACACAGGCAGCTCTCCACTCCGCGACTACGAACTGAGAACGAATGGCATCACGCGTGCATTGTGCCGCTAAAATGTACTTACCTACCTATGTGTTGAATAATCGACACTTATTATGAAGCTGTTACTAATTTTTAGACCGTAGCGATGTATGTGCTACTATTTGAAACCATCAAAACAGCAAATTATTTAGTCAAATTATTCTTAATGATATATCTGTAGTTCGGCGTACACATTAGTAACTTTTTTGTGGAATGTCGAAGACGTAATAAGCAAATGAATTTATTAATAAATAATGTTTATTAATGTTATTAATATGTTTATGAATGGAGCAATCTTATTGTTAATTTATGTTTCTTTTATAGTAACTTAATGAAAATGAATGAATTTGAATATTTTTATAAATAATCCTGTTGCCAAGCCAATTATTATATTTATTACCTATCTATTATTATCTTTGATTTCGATTAATTGATTGATTATTTGATTTTTTTATTGATGCCTACACATTAAATACACGCTGGTATAATATATGTCTATTTAAGTACAGGAGTACACATTTGACTAATTAAATTGCATAAATATGCGGCCCGTCCGGCCCGCGATATACGAGTATCTACGACTTTCAATTTGACTAATATAAAGCCTACAACCAAGAAAAAGTCGCCTTAAATTAAATATGAATTAAAGCATATTATCTTCTTTATATTATATAATATAAAAATATTATGTTGGTTTGTGTATGCTTCAAAAACTCCAAAATTGGTAGACCGATTTTAATTCGTTTTTCACATATAGACAGAGGAATAAATGGGAAAGCTTTTTATATATAAAAATTGCATCCCAGGCGAAACTACAGCGGGTCGCTAGTTATATATGTATTGTACACCTACCAGTAAATACATTTTGTTATTATTTATATAAAAAAAAAATAGTCAAGACTAAACAACTTAATTATAAGGCTCTCAAAGTATAAGCACCATTAGGATGGTGTTATGACATAACCATACAATACAACGGACAGGGGGCGAAACCCTGCAAACCCAGACCAGAGCCAACTTTGAAATGTATCGAACCCAGGACCCCTGAGTCAGAGCACCAAGGCAAACAATGGGCTCGTCTATTTATTGACGTATTAAATAAAATGAAAAAATCACAGCGACATTTTAGAGGCACGCCCGCACGGTAATGTACGTAGTCGCGGACGAGACAATCCATTCATGAATCGTTAAGGCGCTCAACTGACCGTCTTCGTCACGCGAGACACGACTTGTTAATAACTTTAATAACACCGTTAAGTGGACAGTCACTGTCCCTCCAATTGTTCGGCTCATTGACATATCAATAATTACTCTAATTGCTGGAGCTTATGGAACATAAAAAATAGAAAGTCTCCCATAAAGACTGTGTTTAGTAACATTAATTACTATCTTTAGTTACGTAAGCCTAAAACTATTGGGACATTGTTTTATAAGCATAAATATAAAGAACGCATTTAAACCCATTAAAAAAAGCAGAAAATGACACGTTTTGAAGATAACAACGGTTGTAAAAGAGAAATTTGTAGATTTTGGATTTATTACTTCTTTAGTAATGTATAGAATTTTTTTAAATATATTTTTGTATTACGGTATCTTTGTCTCTTTGTTCTTGTTAAGAAGGGCTCCGACCTCTAAATTTAGTTAAATATTTTTACTAAAATATTGTTTCATTGGGTTAATATGACTGAAATTTATCAATAGATGGCGCGCATAGGGCCTCGAATAAGTCTGCGCTGATAAATCGAAGTTCTAGATCGAAATATTTAGCCAAATTTTCATAACTAAAAATGTGGAGACTCAAATTAGTGTCTCAACGTTATTAAATTCATATTTCATATAATTTCAACTAAAAGAATCCCTCTTTTTCGGACCAAGCGCTTTAAAACATCCTTTATAATGCGTACTGCCAAGATTTGGAACTCCTTGCCGGCGTATGTATTTCCGAGCTCATATAACCCAAATCTTTTCAAAGTTCGAGTAATTGGGCATCTTCTAGGTGAGCTCGCTCCATCATAGGCCTCATCCTTGCTACACAGCTGGTAAATAATACATAAGACGAGACCATAATCACATGAGTAATAATATTACTCATGTTCAATAATATTATTCTATTACAATCGATTTGGTCGGAAAGCAGAATCAATGAGGAAAAATTTGACAAGAAACCGAAAAAGAAAGAGAAAATCAGTGCTGATTTTAATAACAATCGTTCGTTGCATAATAAATTTATTATTGTTTCTTATTCGGTGCCATATTTCTTTTCAAGTTTCTTAGGATTCCAAACCTTTCTTGTTAATTAAATGTTTAAATAAAGTAATTGATAAAAATAGTTAATAAAGTAATTGACGATTGTTAGATCAGATGATTGACGAGTTTTGTTAACAAAAGGTAAACTACATATATAAGAATTAAAGTTTCTCCAAATTTTCCAGGTCTATTAAAAATTAATTTATTGTAAATACCTGTTCGAGATAAAGGCATTACATGAGTGTGGTTGGTTAAGTATAGTTCATTTTATAGTTTGACTTAATCTTCATAGAAATATGGGATAAAAAGATAGGAAGCTTACACAATAGCAGAATGATGTCTTTGATGCAACGGTGTTGAAATGTTGGTTGGTGGTAACGCAGAGAGAGACGCTGGTTGGGGCGAACCACACCAACGCCCTTCGCGGACATCCGATGAGCCTGTAATTCCAACATTTATCTTATGAAAAAAACTTTCTGAATATTCTGCACTCGTCACCGTAATAGATTCTGACCTAATGGAGCGTAAAGAAAGAAAAAAGATTGTCAATTGTCAACTGCAACTTTTGTCAATTGTAACTGTCATGACGAAAATAGTATAGGTAGTCATGTGGTACCTAATTATTTTGAAACTAGCTGTTGCCTGCAATTTCATCTGCGTTGAAAAAAAAAAAGCCATATAACGCTTGACCTCTTGTTACTATTAACACTTTGGTCAGGTGTTAGTTTTTTTATTTTATTTTATATGATCCCTCGAGAACAGTCCTTTTTTTCTAGACGTAAAGTACCCTATGTCCTTTCCTGTATTCCTGACAACGTGTATGCGTTAAGTAGTTAAGGCGTGAAATGGTAACAAACAATAGACAGACAGAGTTACTATAGATAATATGGATAATCGGGATTCTAACCCTAGTGGTGTAGCAAAACATACTACACAATTAGTTTTTAATTTCTTGGTAAATGTAAATAGATATAATACATACTGCCATAGAGGGTCATATGAGAGGGTGGTCTGCTCGCCAGTACCGGTGTGGAGCCATACCGTTCGCCACCTGCTGATAACCGTCCCCCTAGTGGCTTAAAAGCTATAGGACGGATCACGGATTTGCCCTGCAACAATAATAAAACAGTGGTCAATATTTTTGGTCACAAATACATATTATATTTAATAACATAATGATGGGATAAGTAATAAGTCATAAGTAATAATGTTTATGAAGATTTCTAGACAGGTAGGTGTCATCAAAATATTTTTCTTCACGGTTTGAGCAAATTAGATATCTTATACAAGCTGGTGCCCGCGACTTGGTCCGTGTTGAAAAATGAAATATATGAGTAATTATTATACGATGAGATATCGCAAAAACAAATTTAAAAAATCAGTTGCTATTTACGCCATATGATGGGATGAAAATAAGACTTTGCACTGCAGTCTGTATTATATTTAATGTCACTATTCACTGACAGATGGCGCTAGAGTTGACCCAAATCGAAATTATACTAAAACTGTAGATATATATGGCCTAAGCCTTCTTTGATAAATGGACTATCCAACACAAAAATAATTTTTCAATTCGAACCAGTAGTTACTGAGATTAACGCGTTCAACCAAACAGACAAACTCTTCAGCTTTATATATTAGTTATAGATAACCTATATCTATTATTATGAGAAATTCTAATTTTTATATTTTTTTATGTTTAGGTCGACAAATAGGCTGACGGGCCACTTGATGGTAGGTGGTTACCTACCATCAAGTGATGCCACTATAACACAAGCAACGCCACATGTGCTGCAACTGCATTTTAGGAAATAAAATCACTGTCTGTTTCTCTTCTGATTTCTTCAATACCACCCAACGAATTTTGATACGGTTTTCTCTAATGGAAAGAGCAGTAAACGTGGAAAGAGTTGTGTATGTAATTTGCACAAAAAAAATGCATCTGTGCGAAGCCAGGGGGAGTCGCTATCGAGAAATTTTGCACGCTTTTAACTCTTCTGTTCTTTAGGTTATATTATTATCAGGCAAAAACTCTTTTCAAGATTTTAGAGTACCTAACCTAGACTTGTATTGTTCTGTGCCTTAATAATGTATGTAGGTATGTACCTACTATGTATACTTTAATTATACATATGCTCTCTCGCTCTCACGCTACATCGATGCGTGTCCGATTGGGAATTTGAAAGGAGTGATCCAATATGGTTTGCAATAATGTATATAGATCCATACTACGAGAGATACTCATACATAATATGATTATGTAATTATTATTGAGAGAAATTGTAGCTTTAATGTACCTCTAAGACAAGACAAATTCTATTCATTCGTCATGGTATATTAAAGTTTATAACCGGACGCAATAAATGCAAAACACAGCAGTTAAAAAAAGTATAATTAGGCTCATTGAACAAATTGCTTGAATTAGTTGCGAGTGAGTAATGTATGGGAATTTGCATCTGAGTAAGTACTCAGAGCACTTTTGAGTAGGTACTCAGAATTATTAAATCACTTGTAGGCTAAATGGCTTTTTCTGAAACAACCGCTATAGCATACGTGCTGTTAAATAAAATTTATGTTATCATTTTAGAAACTAGCTATATTTAAAGCTATAGAAGGCAATTTTCATCACATTTCTTTTTCGCTATTGAATATATTATGTTAGTAAAAGTAATTTTAAAAATAATATTATTATTCAATGAAATACTAGAAAAAACGTGTGTTTTATATTTGAGTATTATATTAAATAATAATAAACATTTTAACATAAAATATGTTTTCATGTAATCACTGTCAAACACATCATTTTGCCTGATTTGCTTGTCGCCGTCTGATTGCAAGCAAGACACTCCAATTGGAGAGTCTTTGAGTCCTTGCAATATAAAATGTATCTGCTTATTGCTTGCTATTATAGTATTGATATTGTTATAAAACGACAAATGTATTATTTAATAGACAACAAGCAAGTACTTAATTCTTTTAACGTGTTCGTTAGATAGGTCTGTTAAGTTAATGGCGGCACGGATTTGACATTTTCATACGCAGCACTCGCAGCAGACGCAGTGAAATGTCACGACACGACACAAAGGTCAATATTGCTTTGCGACGTGCATTTGTTGTTACAGTTACACGTGATGACGCTTGCGTCGTGTGGACGCTCGGCACACGCATTTTCGAGATAAAACAACAATTTCGACGTGTTCCAATTTTCGAAACGGATATTTATTATTTTTTATCTGGCGGCGAATTGAGAAATATACTGAGAGAACATACGGAGAAATATCTTCTTTATAATTGTACTCGTATATAAAAAAATCAATCGAATTGGTTTAGTCTCAAAAAAACTCAAGAATGGCTAGACAGATTTTAATTCGGATTTCTCTTATGGAAAGAGGGATAAACTGGGAAGATTTGTGCATATTAAAAAAAATTGCATCCAGGGCGACCGGATATTATATTTATAGTCAACAAAGAGAAATTATTTTAGTTTGTAAGCACATAAATATACGTTGATTTAATATGTTGATGAAAAAATGTATGCAACATCTAAAAAGGTTCTCGTGAAACGATTCCTTAAATTCGAAGACGCTTGCAACAGCCCGTAAAATATAAATTGATATTTTCTCATTTATTCAATGAAGACTAATTACTCAATTAGCGAATGTGTGTCTGGCGAAAGCTCAATGAAGCATGAAGGGTTGATTAGTAAATTCTCAGTGTTCACTGATGTCTAACAAGTATTAAGGCGTGTCGGGAATGTCACGACTCCGATAAAAACTGGATACTCGTTGGCTCGGATTTATATCGCAAAACCGCTAAACGATTCTCTATTACACACCACTATAATCTACTATTGAACCCACTACTAATCCTATATCATAATAGTAATATAGTTTACTTTTTAATTATTCGTTACTTTCGAATTAATTTGTTTTTCCTTGTTGGAAAGTGAAATGATATTGTTAATAAATTTAAATGAAATAAAGTGGAAATATAAAAATTTAATTGAATGCAACATATTTACAACCAGAAAGACAACATATCTATATTACTATTATATAAAACTGAAGAGTTTGTTTGTTTGGTTGTACGCGGGACTACTGGTACGAATTGAAAAAAATCTTTTTGTATTGGATAGTCCATTTATCGAGGAAGGCTATAGGCTATAGATAACGCGGACGAAGTCTCGGGCACCAGCTAGTTTTTAATAATAAATAAATAAAAATAAAATTTCCTAAAATTTCCCTAGACATATTTTCTTATCCAAAAATTAATTCTCCCATCATCCCATCTAATGTATCTCTGTCTATCCTTCACAGATTGACATAGAAAAAAATGTGTGCACATAAAATGAATTGATATTTAATTATCCAGAACCAAAGTTAACGCTTAATTAAGCGATTGCTAACACAATCAGCTTAGTGCGGATATTAACATGTCATTAGCGGTTTCTTTCGATAACTTTACCGTAATAGCTCAACGAAGAACATTTTGCATCATAATGTGGTCGTGTAACGTTTCTATTGGATAACAATGGTGTCATTTGTTGGGTACGAGATAATAAAACAAGTGTTGCGGAATACAATTTCCATTACCCCATTGAAAAGAGAGGTCAGTCCATTTCTGCCAGTTTTCCACTTGGTGGAGGCAAATTATTGTAACAATACAATGAACAAATAAATGAAATAAATAATAACTAATAATCAAATAATGCTAATAAATGAAACTAAATGAATAAATGAAATCAAAATATCTGGTTGTGATACTAAAAAGAAATATTAGCTTGTTGATTTTGGTAATATAGCCTTTTGTTATCTAGACTATTCATAGAAGAATATAGACTAATTTTTAAATTATTATTGAGTAAAAATAACTGATGAAATCATCATATTTTCTCGCAGCAATTTAAGTAGAGATAATGCAAAATTTCTCTGTTAAGGCAAAAATATTTTTTATATGCATACTCTTGTACAATTATTAATTCAATACTTGAAAAAAGTAATATATTTTAGCTGTTTGTTTATTGACGAAGATATACATATTTTTAGTGCCATTCAATGCAAATTACTAATAAAACAATTATAATGTCCAAAGTTGCTGTGAAATAACAAATTATGCAAAGGACTTATTTCTCGAGATTAAATGTAACGAAATTTATAAGAGATCGGTCTAAAAAAACGACAAGAGTTCTACGTAGTTTAGGTAGCGTTTAGGAAACTAGCTTTTATTAGTTCGTTTTCAAATAACCTTTTTGTGAAACACGTTCAGCTGTTTCCAAAGTAAATATAGCCTTAATCGTCGACTTAAGAAAAAAAATTATAGTTGACAATCAACTCTAAGAAAAAGGAGAAAAACATTAGGAATTTCGTGATCTTATATATATTGCAGTTTTAAACAAATCAAGAAGTGAACTCCTAACTTTGACTAAATTTTTTTATACAGTTTTTATTATATCTGTCATTTGAGTTTTTGTAAAGTCACGCTCTCATGAATACTAAGAAATATTACACGCGTAAAACATAAAAAACGTGGGTGAAACCTTGGATGCCTGGATAGAATTTCCGTCTTGATTTCCTACTACTGTTCTTTGTATACTATTTTGCGTTGTTTAATGGTCGTAATTTTTAAAATCAAAATAATCGTAATATCATAATAATAAAGTACTATTTTTGTAAATATTGGAAAAGACAAAACGATTACTGCCTTATGCTTTTGGTTTAAATAAAATACAGACACATCGCAATGAATTAGTTTGTTTTAGTAACGTCTATTAAATGCATTTTAATTATACACTGGATACACTGTCTTAAGTATATATATTCTTTGACTTTAACATTAAATCTGTTAATGTTATTATACTTATTTCAAACAAACAATATATAAGTAAGAAACGGCTGTAGAGTTTTCATTAAAAGCAATTTATTTTATAGAGTTATTATATTGTGATAAAGAAACAGTCCTCCTAAAATCTTTCTCGTTTGTTTTGATTTTGGTACATATTTACGTAAATTTATACAAAGACTATATAAGTATAATTTATATAGTTTTTGGCATCAATATAGACTTTGGTTTTTGACTTATGAGAATTGTGAAAGAAATTGCCACCAATTTAACCAATTACGAATCTAAAGAATGATGAGTTTTGAATATTAACGAAAAGCGTTGGCTGATTAACTAACTTAGAATATTAGTGAAAAGAACGGACAATTGAAAATTAAATGTGAAATCAAATAATGTCCAACTAGAAAAAAAATTCAATAACAGTTAATCCCGTTGCTATGAGGAAATGATATTACCGCAATCGGCACAATTTTACTTGACTAGTTTAAAGTTGATGTTCTCTTACAAATACTTCGGAGAGGCTAAACGTTATGGACAACAATTGAAAACGTGATAGTCCGTTCCTATTGTGTACTTTTAGTAGACTGAGACGACGTGAGTTTTGTTTCATCGAATCTTTTATAGAAAGTACAATTTTTTTTTTAAATCAAATCTGTCAGTCGAATATTTCATTGGTCATTTATGAATCTTTGTAAACATTTAATATGGCGTCCTTACTTATTTGTTTACTGGGCCGTGTGAATCGGTGTTAATGAAGACTAGTTTTAAGTTACGTGAATAACAAGATTTGTGGAGTTAATGGAACATAATATTTTAACAATACCGACGAAATGTTTACGATGCTTTAATCTATTTCAACTATCTATTACCGACTAGGTAATATAATTGAGTATTATTATTCCGGAATTTCAAGTTTTTCTTTTCCTAAGACATTCTTCGTAAAACAGTATTTTATATATGCAAGTCTTCAGGTTAGTAGAAAGAAGAAATGAAAAGGTTTATAATTAAAAAAATAATAATAATTAATATGTTCAGTCAACATTCATCAACATTCTACACAGTAAATACAAGGTTTGAATTTACTGTGCTTTTAAGTTTATGAACAAAATCCTTAACATTTTAATTGCATTGATTGCAAAGGTTTTCATAAAATATCAGTATTACCATTAGCAATTATATCTATCATGTCTGTATGTTATCCTCGTTACGTAAAGCTTCCTGCAATTAACGTATGAAGCAAGAAAACCGGTAAGAAACTTTATTACAAACTAAACGGAAGATTGCGTAGAGCGTAGATGTTAACAGATCGGCAGTTTCTAAGAGATCTGATAACAGATTTTATCTTTCTTAGATCCTCAACATGCAAGGAGAATGATCATTTTAGGTGATTTATTTGATAAAAGGAAAATATTCCAAATTTCAGCAGAATTTAGCAAAGAATACACACACATCATCAGAAAGCGTCAATAAAGAGCCAGACCAAAAACATTTGGAAATTTTATTACGTCTTGTAAGCGTCCTTAACACAATAGAATTGCATCAAGCACAAATTAAGTATGAAAAATGTAACTCTTCAAGCAATCTCTCACGTTTTATGTCCATAAACATAAAGATGTTGAGTTGAATAATAACGGAGGCCTGTCCCTAAGATGTGGCCATAAAGCGTGGCTTGTGGAGCTTGTGGATGTTGTGGTTGACCCACTTCATGCACGCGCTGGGTGGCTCACCATGATTCATTATACAGAACCTCCGTTGTTATTAGATGCTATTACTTCTTGCCCGTTTACTGTATAGCCTATTGGACGCGACGCATTTCGTCTGTATAACGCTTAGGCGGTGTTGGTGTCAAAAGATCCATTTGCATATTTACTACGTCGCTTGCGTTTACACAACTTTTTTAAGCACTTCAAAAAGCATGATGTTTAGTCATAAGTTTCTTATTACTCTTAAACTATCCGTTGAATTAACTTAATGTCGTGCTAATTATGTTTCGTTAAAACTAGTTCCCTGTCATACTTACCAGTATCTATCAGCAATTTGTACAGTCATGGTATTGCACAGCATTAATTAGAATTCATTATCAAATATAAATATTAAATTCATTTACATACCAAGTACTAAGATGAAAAGAATAGCTCTAAACACGCCTCCTATTAATCAGGGATTGCAAAATGAACTTGCATGTCACAAACAAGAGGCAACGTATCAGTGCAAATAACAGATTTGCGTCATCCTCAGGCGTTCTCCCACGCTCAAGACCACGTGTTTCTTAGCTCTCAACTGTTCGAGCGATAACCAGATCATTTGTCCCTCTCAGACAACAGCTCGTAGTTAGTTTCTCTTCTGATGACCAGTGTCAGTTAACATCAGCGTTGGCGTGGCGGAACACTTGGGATAATTTGGGGAATGTAAATTTGGTTTTAATTGAGACAGAGATAGCCTGGTTTTAGTCAACCGTTTATAAAAAGAGCCTCCAGCAATATCCCAGGCTCGACGCGCTTCCCCGAGTTATTTAAGGGCTGTGCGGAATTATGAATATTTTTTTGGTTAATTATTTTGTTGCATGGCATATTTAGGACGATTAACGTTCGAACGATTCGGACGCGAAATTTATCACGCGAAGAATGGTTTTAGTTTCAAGGTGTTTGAGCGTTTTCTCTGGAAAAAGTTAAGTTTAATATAAGGTCTACCATGGTATATTTTTACTTACAAATTATATTTTTTACAAATATTTGTTGACTTAATTATGTTAATTATTAATAATTGCAAATTGTGAAGAAGGTAACACTCGACATTACTCTAAAGGATGTGATTCGAATAGATCCGTTCGAGGACCAAAGTGGCCGACAGAAGAATTCTGTCAGCCTCCTACCTCCAGCTTCAGCTGTCTTGGATTGGAGACCATGAAATTAATGTCCTGTGCTCGTTGAATAGAAATGGTCTCAAGAGAGCAGCTAGCAACGGATGCATGAGGAGGGTAGAGGACAGAGCGTGGTGACCAGTGGTGACGTTTATTTAAAAACATCTATTTCCAACAGTCGACGCTTGTGGGCTTATGGTAAGGATGATGACGATGATGCTGATGCTGGTGATGATGATGACAATGATAATGAAATAATAATCAAGTTATTAATTGAAAAATTCTAGTTACTTTAATATATTTTATTTAATATAAACGTTGGAAAGTTTCATGACCCGTTAGACGTATACTCGTACGCCAACCCCAACATGTGCATCCCAGTGTTACTTTTATGTTTATGTACTTAGTGTAACTGTACTGCGATAATAAAGGACGCTGTGCGGCGTTTGATTGTGAATCGTACACGATCGTAAATTAGAGGATTACGATCTGAACAGGACGGTTTACAAGCCTATACAGCAGCGGGATAAAAAAGGGCAGTAACTGATCTCTGACTCAATAAAACAGTACAGAGTAAGCAAATTTTATTTTTTCATTACCAAAAATGCTTCCCATAGATGATTTTACTAAAATAGCAGCTTTCCATCGCTCCATCTATTTATATTATATTATATATGCACAAAATAGATAATAAATAGATAGTATATTATCTATTATGTATATAACATATGATATAAAATAAAGTAAAATAATATTATAAATGCGAAAGTTAGTGTGAAAAAAAAGTAAGCGTACTGTTAGATATTGATTATAGGGATATCCGTCCAAAAAGAACGAATGTCACAAACAATGTTACAAACGCGTTGCAAACGTGAAAATTTGCGAAGAGAAAAGATGGAGTGTTGTAAAATCGATTGCAGATTTATTACTATTAGGTGCCTTTGTGAACAATATTTCTAAGTAGGTACCTAACTTTAAGGATACTTTAGGGATATTTTATAATAATAAACTGGCCACCCGACAATCTGATGGGTGATTTTCATTGGGTAATTTAGTAGAAGTTAACAAAGAAATAGACAGAAGCGGTCAGTCGATCCGCCCGTGCTTCTATTTTTTGGAAATTAAAAAACCTTCCTCGTTTGTCGCTCTTTCCTTTAGCCATATCAAAATTATTTTATAATACGTAGGTATATATTTTAAAATAAAGTCACTGTCCCCTTCTCTCTTTTAGATAATAAATTATTCCTAAAGTATTAAAAAAAATTTAGCAGGTATTGCCTATTATACAGGGATATTTTGATAAATTTGAAGGGCGGATAAAAACAGAAACTGCGCACACGTGCGAAGCAGATGTTTGCAACAAAATGTATCGCTACATCTGCCCCGTAGCCGATTGCACCCTTATTGTGGATTTAAATATTGCACCCCTGCTAAATGTTTGAACCTACAATTAATTTAAATTTCTCCACAATAATAGCTCAGAGACGAGAAGCTTTAACAAAAACATTCGCGAGTCGTGCAGCGAATAAATACGTAATAAGTTTCTAAATAGCTGGGGTGCCAATTAAATGGTTGACGCAAATGCTACACGAATGCATAGAGTTTATTTTGTGCAATACTTCGCTATAGGTTATTGGAATTCAAACGCCATCAAAGCGTACCTACTTGACTGAAAGGGATTTTTAAGAAAGGCTGTAATTTTATGTTGAACTTTTTAAAGAAACAACTCAAAGGAGCGTTTATTAATGATTACATTTTAAATTTTTTAATTCAATTTAAATTCAATCTAGTTCTAGAAACAGTTAATTTTTGGAACAAGATGGATGCCACATTAATGAAGACGAATTTATGATGGATGAAAAAAAATTGACACTCTACACGATGAGTTGCAACTTACACTTTATTTATCATTGTTCTTGTTTCGACTTATTAGTTTTCAAATATTTTTATCACTAGGTACTCTATTTATTTTGAAGTCTAACAAAGGGGACGTTCTAAAATCGAATTATCACTAAGTGCATTTAATAAAAGTTTTATAATTTTTTCGGGTATTTTATTTTTCGGTGGTTTCTTTTTTTTATAATTTATTTAATTCGCGATGTGATAATCAAAGTTACAACAGATAACCGTTTTATACAAATAATTTTGGTCGTTAAATAAATCAATTATAATATACAAAACGACATGGTTACATGTAGTTCAGTAATAAATACCTGCTTACAAGTTATAGGCGTTTTTGCAAGTCCTACATCAGTCGATAGACGGTCACATCAATTTTTGTGTCGGAGAAAGCTGCCGATGCATTGAGACATGGAGAGAGGCATTGAGATCGATCGAGACCAAGATTCAAGATTTCTTATCAATGTATTGCAACGACAAAAGAAAATCACTACGGCAAGATAACAAGTTGTAGCTAATACTTACTCAGAAGGAAAAATTAAATTTTAAATTCAGAGGAAGTACATACTGGTAAAAGCTTTTCGATGCTTATACCAGTATGTTTACTGCTTTACTTTTTTATGTTATAAAGAGTGGCTGGCGGGCTGACGAGCCACTTGATGGCAACGACACAAGCAAGGGGATGCAAGTGTACTGCTAAGCCTGCAGGAATGTGTGGCACCTTATCCTAGTAATGCGGATAACTACATTCATGTCACGCAGTACGTGATAAAAAATTGGGATATATAGTGTAACAACTCTTCTGAGCACTCATCGGTATTAAACACAAGGGGAGGCTACATCTCTTCTTAAACTAAGGGCTAAATTGAGACTTTCTGAACTTTTTTACCTTTTAAATGTAACAAAAATTAAGTGTAAAAAATGTTTTTTTCTTCATGTTAAAGTCGACAGACAGGCGACGGTCCGCTTGATGGTAGGTGGTTACCGTCGCCTATAACACAAGCAACACCACAGGTGTTGCAAGTGCTCTGCCGACTATGGTGGGATTGAGGGTAAAGGATTGGGAGGGGATCGGAAAATGGGTTCTGGCATCCTGTAAGGGATTGGTTACTGCTGTCAGACGGGCTGCCTAAAAGCCTGCGAAATGCTGTGAGCCTAAAGGTACATTAGGTATCTAATAAGTATTTCACAAACTAATGCTTTTGTGGTCAAACATCGTAAGAGAAGTTACGTCGAAACGTCATTTCGAATAAGCTCTTTGGTTATGGATAATCAGAACGCATCAAGAGATTCATCAACTGTATTGAAACCGCAAAAAAGCCGAGGGCATGTACAACAGTTATTTATTATTGTTGTGACCGGTGTTTGAGCGTATTAGTGAAATGAAGGCCTTGACACCATTCGTCATTGTGTTCTCATATATCGTGACAAGATCGAGTAATCCGATTAAGGCAACTCACGACTGCGGGGTGTTTTGGCAACATCATACTTTATCTGTTACTCAGTGAAGGAAAGTTAAAAACAATAGAAAATTAAGCCTTTCTTAAGAAAAGAAAATGAAGAAAGAAAACTTATATACTTTTAGCGTAGGTATATTGAATTGAGCTAGGTTGAAAAATGAAAATAACCCTACAAAAGGAGCATTTAAAAAGAAATATAAATTATATCAGTTACGCAGAATAACAGAGAAGAAAACTTATAAACGACAAAATTAATAAAAATAAATTAAATAAAAGAAGATGTAGATTTTTTTAGTTTTGACAATACGAAGAAGGAATATTATTATAGAGTATATAAAATATAAAGGCTATTAAAAAAATACAAACGATATCAGAGTAAGAGTGAGGAAAACTAAAAATCTTCTTAAAATCTCTGAGGAAACCCTAAAATTTGAAATTTTTCATTCTTCATATTCACAAAGAATGAAAATTTCTATAGTTTTGCCATATTTTGTATTTCCTTATTTTGATCCTTATTGATATTGATCTTTAAAACTTGAAAGTTTTTATTCTTGATCCTCACTAAGAATGAAAAATTTTATATAATAGTTTCCCATAATTTGTATATTCCTTATTTGATGAAGGCTATTAAAGAAGGAATATGAAATTATAAAGCCTACAAAACTGATTTACTGACACCAACGATGACGTAAATAGCTATGTCGAGTGGGATTATTTACGATGTAATCACGATCAATCATAGTTTATAAACTGCTATTACATTACGTACGTTGCGTCTCATAACGTACAGTCAACCAAACATCTAAAACACTTTCGAAGCTCTTCCTAACACGAGACTTTGACGGTGACTTTACGGGTACATTGTACGCAAACCACTTTGCACAACACCTTGCTGCGCTATCCATTGTTGAAGCACTGTAGGCGTTTATTAGATGACTATCGAATCTCAAGCGAGGTGAAACTCCTACTTTCAGATAGTGGCTGTAAAAAAATATTGCATAGGACTAAATTTCAGTATCTTACAAAATTGTATTTTGCACCAGTTCTGAATGCAAATTCTCGAGGTATTGGCATGGCACAATGCGTTGCGCAGTCATTTAGGCAGACCCTCTTACAGAAGACCCACAACAGCATGTGTGCTGTTGTGTTTCGGTGAGTGAGGAACACAAAAAACAAAAAACAATTTGCTATACAAAAAACAAATAATTGGGCATAAGTCTTAAGAAACTCTATTAGTCAAAAATCTATATACAAATAAATAGTTTGGACATATTTTTTTAAATATTGAAGCTTGAATATTACTTGGGAATTTGAGACTCAAGAAAAGCATAATTTCTAACTCAAAATTATCATTATTTATTTATTACGGTGTAAGACCTGTTCCCATCCAATTAACGCTCGCTCCTGACTTAAATCAAATCAATTTTCCAAGCACCCATCAAACAATGAACAAATAATTATTTATAGGTATCTCAATAAAACAATTCTCTGAACCGCTAGATGATAATAACAATAGATGTTTATTTTCTTCATAGAACTGTTGAAAAAAACGAGTCATTAATATTCAATGGGCAATCAAAACAAATAACAATTATAAATTTTATGAAGATTTATACATGAATTCAGGAAATACGATTGTCTTTAAACAATAGACCATTAATTGGATAGACTTATTGAAATGGTTATAACTGACGACCATACGAAAGCAATAGAAATTTGTAGGCCAATATAAATTTAAAGGAAAACAAAATCGTGTATTGGTAGAGTAATATTAAAATGTTTTAAATTTTGTTAGGAAGTGGTAAATTATTTCATTGTAAATAGAAGTGAATATAATATATTGTCCAATACTTTATATATCCAAAAAATATATATAATATGAACTATAGAAAACAGCCCGATGTCAAATAATGTAACATAATTTTGGTCATTTTAGTACATAAGTAGGTACTATACAGGCTACAAATCTAATTAACAAAGTTAATTAATTAATTAGATGATTAATTAATTAATTATTAATTAATTATTAATTAATAGATTAATTAATTAATTAATTAATTCATCAAATTAATAAATTAACAAAGTTATTTAATTAATTTGATGTAATTAATTAATTAATGACGTATGAAAATCAATGGCAGACTAATTGTTAATAATATTAAATAACCAAGCACAGGCAAAAGGTACTACGCACAGTACGATAATAGATGGCTGTTTTGGCTCCCACTTGATGGAACCAAAATGTACTAAAATCCAGCTTGATTTGACCAAAATGTCGGGGATCGTACTTGAATGTTTGATCTGGTGCGATTTTTACCAATGGATGGCCAAACTGGTACTATAGATGATTTTTTAATCTTATATAAATAAAACCAATGTGTGTTGTTGACGTTCTACAATTGTACTATATTTATTGTTCTCTTTGATCTACCTCAATACATTTTTCCAGGTACCTTATAATTTATAATAATTTATTGCTAACTTAATTGATCTGATACCTACAACGCCATCTAGACAATGAGGTCGTAAACATACCGCCCACCAAGGACATTTAGTGACGAAATGTCCTTCTACAAAAACCCTTCCGCCCACCATGGCAGATTGTCTAGATGGGTTGAGTGACCTAAAATTAACAAAATGGTTTTGAACTATTTGACCTTAAACTAACATAATATGTGACCTAAACAACTAACCAAAACTTATAACAATTCAAAACAAATACACTCAATATATAAAAAAAGTAATACATTAAATCTAAATCTAAACAAAATTAAAACAAATCACGAATTTATTGGCAAAATACATATTTTGGAAGTGGGTCTTGTAATCATAGAATTTTTAACTTTGATTGTGACCACACGGGTGACCTTGTCCCTACCTACATGTTTTTCTACTATTTTACCCATAACCCAACGACTGGGTGGAAGATCGTCCTCTTTAACTAAAACAATATCTCCGACGCTAGGCTCAGGTACTCGAGAGTTCCATTTATATCGATTCATAAGTGTGGAAAGATACTCTTGAGACCACCGCCTCCAAAAGGTCTGTACCATCCTTTGGATGTATTGCCATCTAGATACTAAATTGACCTTGACTTCCAAATAATTATTTCCATCTGGTATGGTGACCAGTGGTCCTCCTATTAAGAAATGACCCGGTGTTAACGGGCGAGGCTCATTGGGATCTGAAGTATCTACCGTTATGGGCCGTGAATTTAGACAGGCCTCTATTTGACTGAGAAGAGTGCTCATTTCTTCAAAGGTGAGAGTGGATTCGCCTATTATGCGTTTCAAGTGAAATTTTGTGGATTTTACACCGGCTTCCCACAATCCACCAAAGTTAGGAGCACGTGGAGGTATAAAATTCCATTCCGTCCCGATGGTTTCCAACTTTTCAGCAAATTCACTCTGAATAGCGTAAATCTTCTGTAACTCCTTGGACGCTCCCACAAACGTCGTGCCATTATCGCTCCATAGCTGAGCGCAGTGACCTCTTCTTGAGGTAAACCGTCTGAAGGCGGCTATGAACGCTTCCGTGCTCATATCACTCACAACCTCCAAATGGATTGCTCGTGTGACCATACAAAATTTATTTCACTCCGATTTTAACACCAATTACACTGATACACTCGTAACACCGAATACTGTTGTTCCACTTCTGCTTGTATGCCGTTACGCTGTTGGTAACATGATCTTTCCGCTTCGCAATGTCCTGCCGCTTGGCTCCTTCCGCCGCTGGTAACTGACGCACCTCCAAAGTGTCCTCAACCGTCGCCGGTTGCCGCTGATTCCACGTATCCTTCAAGCAGCAATCCACTACCAGTACCGTAAGGGTCCGTTTCAAAGACTCCGAAACTCCAAATATACTGGACCGACTTGCTGGCAAGATGCTGGGCTGGATCCGACTCGATAGGACCAAAATGTTTTGGCTCCCACTTGATGGAACCAAAATGTACTAAAATCCAGCTTGATTTGACCAAAATGTCGGGGATCATACTTGAATGTTTGATCTGATGCGATTTTTACCAATGGATGGCCAAACTGGTACTATAGATGATTTTTTAATCTTATATAAATAAAACCAATGTGTGTTGTTGACGTTCTACAATTGTACTATATTTATTGTTCTCTTTGATCTACCTCAATACATTTTTCCAGGTACCTTATAATTTATAATAATTTATTGCTAACTTAATTGATCTGATACCTACAACGCCATCTAGACAATGAGGTCGTAAACAATGGCACTACTTGTTTATTTGATGTTAAAAGTTTATTTTAATATAACAAAATCAATAATCAAAAATGTTAACATTTTATTTTGAAACGAAGTATAAAACAATCTTATTTAAAAAAAAATTAAAACAGGTGTAACATAACAACAAGTCACCGTCAGTTTTAATAGTGTAACAAGAATTCTGGAATACATACAATTTTCCCCCCCTATTTTATTAGCAAATTCTAAGAGATGTATCAAAATATTGAATTTGTTTTTTTAATTATAATTATGTCAATAAAACTATAATAAAAGTAATACGTAGCTAAATGGTTGTATTGGCAGCCCGTGAAAGTGAGAGTGAAAGACGACAGAATGTATTAAAAGTTTTTGTTAATGGACTAGCCTAGAATGGCAAATAGAAAACGAAATGTAACACTTACTTGAATTGTTTGCCTGTCAACGGTAGATATTAATAAAATTCTTAGTATTTTCTAATTATCAAGTGCTGTTATTTGCGTCTTAAAAATCTGCAGTTCTATTTTTTGTGCTCTCAAATTAATAATCGAAAAAAGACCAAGAATTCAACGAAAATTCATACTAAAAGGGTGACTCAAAGCAGTGAAGATAAGAATAGGAAAAAATAATTGCTAGGAACCAAAAGATTTTGTCTCTAGAATAATTAAATAAAGCATCCGAAACTACATTTTTTTTTATTTAAGAGAAAACTTAGAACTTGAGAGAAGTACCTAATCATTTTTTAATGTAAAGGTGGTCATATAGGCTCAAGGTTTCATCGAGGATGTCGGGGAGAAGTTTTCGTAATTTTAAGTTAATTTATCGTCGCCTACTTAAGAGTATACAAATTGCTTAACAAATTGTCCTTAAGATAGTCATGTGAAGACTTAATTTTATGTAATTAATCGATTTTTAGTCCCTATTTCCCTAAATTGGTTTAATTGGATTCATTAGTTACCTACTTTAAATCAAAAAGCATTGCATACATAACTTTTGGTCAACACAAAAGAAACATCGAAAGATGTTTTATGGCTGAAGATAGGTCCTTCAAATAGACTTGTCAGCAGATAATCTAAGCGTAGGCGATGCAATATAAGTCTTGCAGTCAACAGACAACCTATCAGACAGCCGTGAATAATCCACAACCTTACACACATTAATGTATTCATTGCTAGAGCAGATAGGGCTGCCAATCCTCCTTAAAAAATTACAATTTCATTATTAATTACACATGTACTCGTGATTTTTTACCTCTGACAGTATTGCAGATTATGTAAAATTTACAACTACGATATGTTCAATAATTTACAATGTAAATTACTAAAATTAATGTAATAAATTTAGGATTTACAGTTTATAATTCTTCTTGTTATAGTTGTTATTTTTATTATAGTTATAGTCTATACAAATTATAAAATAAAAAAGTCGCTATCCGCCTCTATCTGTTTCTGCGCTAACTTCTTAGGAACCACCCAACGGATTTTAATACGGTTTTCATCAATGAAAGGAGCGATAAACAAGAAAGGTTTGGGTCTATAATTTGCACAGCAAAATGCATCCGTGCGAGGCCGGGGGCGGATCGCTAGTTATAGTATAAATTTTTTTACCCATTCTACTTTTGTTGTAAGTTGTAATATAATTTATGGTAGTAATAAAAAAAAACGTCAACATCATGATTTTCTATTAAGCGAAAGTAATATTTTTATTATACTTAAATACCCTTGTTGCCAGTACTTCTTAGTTGACAAGAATATAGGAAGGAAAATCTTAAATACAGACCAAGCACTACAGAAGTGGCAACTAACATCATTAGTCAAACAAGCTGTCGTAGTAATAAATGATGCTCCAACTGGAACAAATGCAGATTCCGCTACAAAAGAAACTGCTGGTGAAAAAGGACTCCTAACGGTTATAATTAACATAGACGGCGAGTTGCAACAGGTCCGTAGATAGCGGCAGTCGACGATATGCTAATGCACACGGCCGGTGGTCCCCGATGCACAGGCCGAGATACGAGACGACATTGTCTTTAGCTCTCTCTTCACCTGGCTCAATGGGATCGTGCTTCGTTCAATTGAATGCATCGTACACCTGTACATTTACACTGTTTACTTCTTTATTCGCTTCGTAACCTACTACTGTGTCGCTAGATACGTAAGTGATGAAAACGTTTTTGTTTGAATGTTGATTTATTTTTGTATGATGAGAGGCTGACGGTCCACTTGATGATTGGTGGATCTGCTGCCTGCAAATTTTAGCAACATTAAGCAAGTGCGCTGCTAATCATAATAGGATATAGGATAATGAAAAGGATAAGTGGATAGAGAAATGGAATGGATTCGTGCCTTACTGAATTAGCAGTAGTTCAGCTTAAGTCCTTAAATTAATGATAGGGTAAATTAAAGAAGAGCACTAGATTTAATTAAATCACTAGATTTAATTAGCGCCAGAGCACACTGCGATTTCCAGCCAAAAATTGGGCAGTAACTCTAGCGGCAGTAACCACCCCCATACAGATGACCACCGTACAGTAAGTGTCTCATTTCTCTATTCCTTCCTAATCCTTAAACCTATAAAGCTTGGCAGCGTACATGCAGAACCTGTGTTGCCTGTATTAATGGGTGACGGTAGCCACCTACCATCAAATGGACAGTCATTCTGTTTGACAACCTTTGCATTTATCTTTGTGAGACACAAACCTAATTGTAGAAGCGTTAACACCAGATTTAAAACGGTAGCTTTGGATATTTTTAATATTACCACACTTTTATTGATTATTTTATTAAATAATACTTTACTAAACTTGTTGAATTATCATAAATTCAATACCTACTTCTGAAAAAACAATACAGCAGATATGTAGTGCCATTAGAGTTTGCAGTAACTACGTCCTGTACAAGCAAATCGTCCATGTAAATACAAAGTGAATTTACACGAAGAATTCTCACTGGCTTTTTACATGAATAATCAAGTGAGCTTTGTAAGGGTGTAGCGAGCGTCCATACAATGGGGTCGATTAATAATACATTACTCGTATGTCCTATCTGTGTGGCTATCGCACGATGCTGCGACTGCGTATCCAACTTGCAAGTAGCTTGGAAGAAAACTTCCAATATACTGAGAGAAATCGATAAGATCGAAACGTTTTGAGCAGACGAACAGCATATTGTCAAACACCCATATGTAAGCAAATTCTTCTTTGTAATGATGACTCTCTTTATTTTCTAATACAGTTTTTAGGTTATATTTATTTAGGAAGTAAGAGTAAAAAGATCAGAGTGAATTTTTAGAATATTATGGAAGATGTATGGGTGGATTTAAGACACCATGGAGTTAGTTCCTAATGAAAATTTATTATGTACATGACTGATATTTCACACCGTTAATATATACTTTTTAATTTATTTAAAAATCTTATTCTTTATTCTTTTACTGTTTTAAAATTGTGTACAAAATTAAGATTTTTAAGAACCTAATAAATTTTTTTTGACGTCAAAGAATCAAACACATCTCAAATTCGTACATATGTACAACATACACTAATGGTTTTTTTATAATAACGAGCGACAGACAGGCTGTTGGTAGACTTGATTGTCGATAGTACCTACTGAAGCCTTAAAATACAAGCGACACAAGATATATTAAAGTACAGTGTTAATCTGATAAGATAAAAGGATTTAATATATTGGACTCTGTTCACAATTGCTACTTATTGAAAATATAAAAGTCATATGCCATTAACTAATTCACGGTGGTTATTTTTCAAGTTGATACTGCAAAAGACAGTATACCTTGCTGCAGTTGAACCACTTTCTCTTCACACCCACTTCTGAGCTATCATTGGTTTTTCATTTTAAAAAGCATTACCTAAACTTTAAAAAAACAACCTTTAAAGCTATGATCAAGTTGTGCGTAAAATATCTGATATTTGATATAAAAGTATATAAATATAAATATAATATAAAGAGAGAAGATTTGTATGTTTGTAATGAATAAACTCAAAAACTACTGGACCCATTTTGAAAGTTCTGAAAGTTACGCGGGCGAAGTCGCGTGACTAATAATATAATTGTATAAGAATTCAAATATTAATACAGAACTTTAACGTCAAAAATATTAGCTCTTAATAACGCGACATGAATCATACATGGGGTACTACAAACACTTTTGTCAGGTAGACGAAGCGGTCTACAATGAATGTGTCAAAGGCACAAAAAAAGGATTTAATCAAAGTACCGTTAGAAATAACAAAATCAGGTTAACATTTTTTTTTCGAATAATTTTAAGAAGATTAACTACTGTTAATTCCTTATTTTGTATTACATGTAGTGTGGAAGCGCACGCGCACGCAGTCTGCCGGTTTGTATGTCAAGTGACCAGCTTTCAGATACCTATTTGCATATACATCGGTGTTGTCGAAGTAGGGTTAAGATTTAATAGGAGATTTGTGTGTGTATTTAAATGGAATGTTTGTAATAGAAATTGCTGATGGATTTCGTGAGTACAAAAAGTAAGCATAGTAAAAATGCCTTTTTGAAGGATTGCTTCATTTATAATTATTATATATATAAGTCTACTACGTGAGCTTGGAAATGTTAACTATTGGTAATATAGGTTTCACGAGTCTAATTTTTGCGATAGCTAAATTGGCTAAATGTGTCAAATCGTGCAAAGTAAAATTTTGACATGCAATTTGTCTATCGACTCATTGTTATCAAACCTATGAGTTAATAAGTAACAGAAAAACAGCCTACAAGTAGATGGATTTAGCGGTGGAGATAATTATAATGGATTTGTTATCTGTACTACTAGTATAATATTATATTATCCTACGGTTATAACATTTTTTAAGTATACTTTTATTTTATATAAAATATATTAGTAACTCAATATTATTAAATAATACACGAGTAAATGGAACTTAACTACAACTTATGCAAAATAAATTCACAGCTTAGAAATCAATTAAGTGGAAGCGTTTTGAAGTAGCAATTTCGTAAGAGATATTTGAAAATACTGATGCTGGATTAACGAAAAACAAAAATTCAAATGAGACTGATGAAGGAAGTAACGCGGGTCGTGGTTAAATGTACCATAAAATTAAATTTGTACGGGTACGACGACACTGAGCAAACTTAAGGTCAGTTTTGTTATTGCAAGAACACAAATGGAGATGCAAGTACCAGGAAAATACCTCTGTTAAGTGGAACATAGAAAAAAATGTGCACGTAATATTTAAAAAACAAATACTGCAATGCAGATTTCTTGGACATCTTGATTGTAGATCTAAATCACCGATTTCGCCGTAGCTGAGTTTAAACCCGCGATTATTGTCTCTGATATAAAAATAGAATTAGGTTTTTTGTTTAAATTTAATACTTTACGGAAACACTAAGGCTATCTTTCTGATAAGTGGGAAATAGAAAATTTTTTTTTCGTAATATTTAAAAAACAAATACTGCAATGCAGACTTCTTTGGACATATTGATTTTATAGATCGAAATCACCGATTTCTCCGTGGCCGAGTTAAAACCCACGAATATTATCTCTAATATATAAATACAAATAGTATTACTTTTTTCCCCAAAATTATTAAAACTTTTAAGCTATTACCAGCCCGGGGTAGTCACAGGTTATCAAGTGTTTAGTAAAAGCCAGATTAAGTCGTTTCGTGACTACCGGATCTAAAACCCGCTATGGTTGTTGGCCTTGGTCTATTTCCACCTTTATATCAACTAACATAAAGGTCAATTAGAAAGTGTCTAGCCGACATTAAAATTGTATTGTTTCATCACATGACTTCATAAAAGTCAAAATTTTTGATTGCAATCTTCAAAGGTGTCATAATTAAATTGATATTGATAGGTATGGAATTGGGTTTGTAACTAATGCTTTTTCATTTCAATAACTAAATTCTATAATTAAAGCTTCAACATAATTCATAATATTTTTAATTACAACAGATATTCATATAGACTCTAATTCCAAAACCTTTCTTAAATAAAACAAGGTCAAGTTTAAATACTTATATTTACTTTATTAAATATACAAAATATTCTAGCTAGAGTACGAATTTAGACAAATAAGTGGAAGTGCACTATAAGTGGAAATTTTTTATTAGGTGTAAACTATCTATATTCAAACTGTTATCATGTAATAATACGTATAAGTTTCCCTAAAATAAAATAAATAAATAAATAATTAAATTATGGAGTTTAGTTCCTGTTTTCATTCATGAGCTAAAATATTTTATTATTTGTTTAGTTATTTATTTATTAATTAAATAAATTAATAATATCTTACAGATTTAAAGACTAACCTAACACAAGACCATAAAATTGATACAGTTCATAAAATTCATATAATTATTGTCAAATCATTATGTATAAGAAAAACAGTTTAAAGAGCATCATAGATCGTAAATTTATAAACTATTATTAAGCAAGTGTTTCATTAGCTTATTAACAAATTTCTTTTAAAAGCGTTCGTCGCCTATTTCTTCAAGTAAGTTATTAAGTTACGATGGTATTTATTTCTCTAAAGTTCTATCTAAATATATTAACAGATCAACTCTGGAAAGAAAATATAATATATAATCCATCATTAAGTTTGACCGTAACACAAACTGAATCAAATCAGTAGACCGGGCCTATTTATGTAAATCATTTGGAATTTCTGAGACCAAAACCACATTACAATTATTATCAGCATCACCAAACCTGTGATTTGTGGGCGTACACTATCCGGAAGAGCGATGAGCCCGAATATTAGGCTCTTAATAGCGGAGGCGAGGTCAATTGGTTTCTGCTGCTTATAAAATTTCTCGCCTATAGAAAATTGTGGTCCGTATTGCTTTGTGGGCGAACGAGGTGTAAAGATCTTCATTGATATTCGATCCAGTTTGTTTTATTTGATTTTTATTATCTTCAAATATTTTAATATGTTAAAACATTTCTCTGTCGGTAGAATTTATGCGATCGCGTATCAACAACTTTTTTTTTGGTTCTGTCGAACTTTTTACGATTTCTCGTAGCTTCATTTGTTATTCAATTTGAAACTCCCACGACACCGATGCGCTTCTCATCCGAGTGTTCAAATATTAACAAACCCGAGTTCCTTTAGCAATTACCCGAATGGTATCTCATTGTCTATGCGATGTTTTTACCGAAGCCTATTGCTTCACGGTGTATAGTCATTAATTTGTTTGCGATCGGTAACATCAGTCAACCGTCAAGCGTAGAATTACTCCCACGCTATTTCTTCGCGCAAACAAGGCTACCATCATTCACATTACGGACCACTTACTTAACAGTAACAGCTAAGAGTAATAAAGTCAGGGACACTTTAATTGTGCACAAAGTACAGTCATTTCCATACATTGTTGGGATAAAAATGTGACCAAACCTAGCTTCTTTACACATTAATTTAGTTATGATTGTCAATTGCATAATGGAATGATTTGGGTATCAATATTCAGGTCTTTAAGTTAGGTGTTATAATGATTTTTTTACAAAAAAAAAAAAACAAGAACTATATTATAATATATTTTCTATTAGACGATTACACAATCTATGTGTTCACTTTCTCTTTCAAACAGAAAAGTATAACATAATAAAATTTAGCCTGAAAATTGATAGTCTAATTTACACGCTCCTGAATATTTCTCTGTTTGCTTCTCCATTAACTCCTACTACTTAATCAACCGACAGAATTTTGATAAAGTTTTGACTAATAGGAAGTTCGATAGACGAGAAGGTTTGTATATGTATAGACGCGAATACAAACCTGATAACGTTGCATCCATGCGAAGGCGATAATGTGATGTATAGATAACTCGTGCTTTGATCGAGTGTTTAAATTGTATTGAGTACATTTGTGACTCATTTCCGTTCAATTAAGTTGATAATTTCGCATGAGAAGATAAATTTTCTATTCTTTGTAACACCAAGGTTACTTTTTATACGATTGAGGCGAGTTGCTCTAATTGTAAACCACGGGTTCAATTACTCGGGAGGTTGTTTCTTTAGTATTCGACTTTTTATGGCCATCTATTCTTTTTTGTTTATTTATAATGAGTGCAGATATCCTTGGATGTACGTGTAGCTTTAAATTATTGCCAGGTGGTTTAACTATTATTATTATAACACTTTAATGTTTGTTGTTCTCTATTTATATCACCACAATAATTATATTACATAAATGCGAAAAAACTTTGTCTGTTTGTTTGCTGTTGTGTTCTTTATAAAATCATTGATCACCTTTAAGGTGCTTCCTTTAACGCTCTGTCTCATTGCAAACTTTAGAACTGGTATTATCATAATTAGCTCTGGTCTCGATCTCAGAGTTCATTTCCCTATACCTTCCTAATTCCTTATTCTGAATTGGGCCTCCTACCATTAAGTGGATCGTCAGCTTGTCTGACGACCTTTTATATATAAAAAAGACCTATTTTGTTTAAACCTAGGAAATAATCAACCTTAAACACATTGGCTACAAGTGCCAAAGGAACACCAGCTTTATTTTTCATAGTTCAGTCAAGCTTTTGTAGTCAATTGTACCTAAGTATATAAGAAATTTTTTGTTTAACCCTTTTTTTTAATTAGTTTGGCCCCCAAGGGTGATATTTCATTAAGAATATTATATTATGCTACATTTACTATGTCAATTATGCTGTAAAATTATATATATTGACCTCATAAAAGTTAAAGGCGTAACAAAAGGACACACTGATGTATATTTTTTGTTTCAATGACCGGATTGATAGATTGAAAAAACAACTAAAGGTATTCAAATAATTGTACTTATATTATATTTACTTTTACAGTGTTGGATGTTCTAATAACGTGAGAAACAAGATACCCGTTAACATCCGGTTCACTATAAATTATAATAGTGATACGATTCTAAAGTTACAGTAGTTCTTGAACTTAGTTGTTGGCATCTATTGTAACAAACATATCAATTTCAATGTCTCTTAATTATATAATAATGGGGGCACCCGCATTTTGGAACAATAGAAAATCAAGCTAATTAATTTTAATTTTTGCTTCTTAAAAGAAGGCTAGTTAGGATTCACAAATGTTTTGTCCTATTGGTGAACTGAACACTAGGCTTCCTCGATTTAAAAATGAACAAACTAGCCAAGCATACTATAAGATTGGGGGTTTCCAAGACAAAGTCAATATTAAATAACTAACTTGCAATTTCTTTAGTATTCTAAGAGCCTCTTTCACCATGTGTCAAGTAGGCTAACCGCCATTTAAAGTCATCGGTAACCGGGATTGATGGAGATGATATACCTTTGTTTGTACGGTAAAAGTCCCAAACATTAAAAAGAAAATAATAAAAAAAATCGCCTATCGAAGGATGCAGTAAACACTTTACTTACAGTAAAAGTAACTAATCAACACTTTACTTGTAGTTGGTGAAAGAGGCCCTTAGACAAGTAAGTCTTCTTTAGAGTTGCTTGTATTACTAGCTACAGTAACCACAAGAAATGAAGTGGTTCATCAGCATGTTTTTAAATTTTACATTAAAAAAAACAAGAAAACTTCTATAAACTTTATATTCAAGAACGTGACAAGTCTAATCCATAGAGGTTTTCGTTATATCACAATTTTTTTATATTTGTAATTTTGTATACCTACTTGCTTTTGAAGCATTTAGGTATTCAATGTTTATTGCTCATATAGTTTTGTCAGGTGTTCCCTCGGGAACAGTGCCTTTATTATTGTTGAAAGGCACCCTAGGTCTTTTTATGTATTAGGTTGAGTAGTTAAGGATAGATAACGTAACATTCAAACATACAAACTTACTTTCCCATTTATAATGTTAGTTAGGATTTATTGTATTACTTTTTACATCACATAGTGCAAACAAACTAATTATAACAGTTTTATGGAAATTAAGGTTAGTTACATAAAATACATTAGAAATTATTTTATTAGCTCCATAATCTTACATATTCACATGTGAAGTATTTAATTTTATATGTACGATACATTATTATCGAACCTACTGACCTGCTATCTTCAATGCACAGGGTTAATAAAACCGGCTTGAACCATCTTAAACTTAGTCTGTGCTACATTTTAGCGGACCAATGCGCTCGTTGAACTCGACTGATAATTTTTAAATGATTTTAAATAGTATATTATTTTTATTATATTAAACTAATTAACATACTTTACTTTCGTAACATAACAGGGAACATACTACTTCTAATTTGTATTCCTTTAATTTTTATTTTATCGAATAGAATTTTTTAACCTAACCATAATTATTAAAAACAGTAATGTCATATTGTCACATCAGTGGAAATATACAATATGTTGTCGAACGACCTCGTGGGGGTCTAACCATTTACAGGTGCTATCATGGAGAAACTTCCTTAACGGTTTTCCGTTCTACAAGCTATACGATCCGCCCATTCACACTTCATTTTAGTTTCGTTTCATTTAATAACGGTGATTTTACTTCTCCTTAGTAATCCTAAGTGTCTCCAAGTGTTCTAAGTTCTCAGTGTCTAAGTGAGTGTATCTCCGTAGGTAGCGAGATGTTTCTATACAATTAAACTCTTCAATGTAGGTACTTTTTCGTTCTTGTTTTTAAAATCAAAATCAAAAGTGTTGCGCGGTTCAGTATATTTGTGATATTTTCGCGTGTTAAATTTTTGCAATTACTGACTACAAACCAAAGTTTTTCCATGAAAACCAATAATGCAAATATAAAATTGAGTTTTCGATAGCTACCATCGCGGATTAGTAAAACACCATCTAAAAAAAATTCTAGAATTCTTGGCATATTATATTTTATTATTTTAGTGAGTTCAATAAGTACTGCGAATGTCTTGAGTTGCACTGTCTTCGGTTACTGAAGACCAGTAAGTTGAGACAACAAATTCTCTTAAATACATATTATACAGATTTCATGTGCTCGTACGGGTGCCCTTAATTACAATTTACGTGGGAACATAAAAATTCATTTTGGTAATGTGCCCGGGCAAAATTCTACGAATACAGATCAGCATTCCAGCTGACACAAAAAAATCAGTTTAGTCCAGCCGAACACAGACTCGGCTGCCAATAGTAAGAAATGAGTCATGATGACGTCACCGCTCCCCCAATATGGCCGATTGGCAAGTCATTAACGGTCGAGCCCACACGCATGTTTAGTACAGGAGTCGTCAATTCGTTTAAAGTAATTTAGATAAATACACAAAAGTGGGTACAAGAAAAATATAATCCATGGATTATTTTCCGGTATAGTATTATTTAATAACACAAAATAAATATGTAGTGAAAAAAAGTTGCCTCGACAATGAGATGACAGTTTATTTAAAAACGGAATCAAGAAATGAAAAAAAAAAAAAAAAAAAAAAAACGGATGCCAAAGCCCATTTCCCTATCTCTTATCCTTAATCCTACTATGTTGGACAGTGCACTTACAGCACTTGTGTTTCTTGTGTTATATAGGCGACGGTAGCCTGATCGACTGTGGTGAATTAGCATGAAAAAAATATTCACCACAGAACACATTTGTTAATTTTTTTTGATAGTTATTTTTTTTATTATTTTTAATAATAGTCTAATTAGTGAATTAATTAATTTTGATTGTTTATTTGCTTTGTAGGGTTTAGTTTTATTTTTATTTTTTTAAATAAAGTAATATTTTTTTTTTTAAATTAATACACTCCAGGTGTAATAAAATCACTCCTTATTGCTATGATATTAAAGATGATTAAGAAATACCTCAATTTACCTATTTACTCGTAAGGATACAATTAAAAAAGACCTATTCAATAGGTCAGACATTTCTTAATTTACACCTGTCGTACAATCGATAGGTCATTCTATATTACCGTCTTTTCTTTGTATGTAAGCTTAATGGTTTATACATAACTAGTAATTTGTTGGGTTTAACTGCAGGGCTTTGGATTTAATTACTGTTTTTAATTAACTACCAGCATCAATGGCGCTTCTTGCGTACGTTTTGTTAATCTTTGCTTTAAAATCTGTTGACATTAGAGTTACATTTATTAAACGTTATTAAACCTTAACTATACTCACATTAGAATAGGATTGTAGGTAAGTTTAAATTTTATAAAAATCCAAGCTAATAACAGCTTTAATAAAGATGAAGCTTTGGAACTATCAATAGAATTTTAATAATTCTTTTTACATTTTTATAGCCCAAAAAAAATTATAACAGAAAAAATAAAATTTATAAAGTTATGTGGACGAAGCAGCGAGCAAAAGCTAGTTTTTATACAGGTTTATATAGTCTGTGTGTAAATAAGATTAATACGAAAATAATAGATCTAAGAGTGAAAGTATTGGGCTTACGGCTGTAATGGCGAGTATCGCACACATTATCACAATTTTAGACTCAGAGAAAGTTAAGCCGTAACAATTTTTATACGTTTAGGTATCAACGCATCTTTTATAAAGTATCTTTGTTTTGCTTATTGTTTGCCATAAGCTTTATTGCTTGTGCCAAGTAGACGAAGCAATTTAGGTTGATATTTCTAATAAATTTCTCTTACAAATTTGAAAAGAATTTTTTTTAATTTCTTCTTGCGAAAATTGTATTATTAATACTAAATTTGAAATATCAAACCATTTTCCATCCAAAAAACCATTGAAAATATTTGAATGTTTCAAAATAGGTATATTTTAAAGCTTTAGAAATCTATACATATTATTAAAAAAACTCGCTTTGCGCTTTTGTCTGTTTCTTAGCTAACAACTGATTTTGATACGGCTTTCACTAATGGAAAGAGCGATAAACGAGGACGAGGATGATTTGTGTATATATATAACTTGCAGAAAATAAATACCCAAATAAACTAATTGATTGGATACTACATAAGGAAACATCAATTGAGAACGAACTGATTATTCTATTTATTTTTTATTTTTAACTAGCTGAACCCAGTCACGCTTCACTGTGGCTCCCCCCATATAAAAACAATCTATTAAAATTCAATGTTGTGTAAAAATTTCAAAATAATTCATCGGCTATTTTCTTGACTTTTGTGGACATTAATACACGGAGGCCAATTTAAAAATAAATACATATTATGTCATAGAATATGTTGCTGCATTTTATCTAGATTGGTACATACCTACTGTATTGTTAAACAAAAACAATTTGATCTAAAACTTAAAGAACAATACAATTAAAACAAAAATTATCCATAAAGAAACATCTTAACTTTGATAAAGTTTTTATCACATATCGAATGGTAGCGTAATAGAAGCCTTGTTAATGAAAATTTCAGTGTTACGTTCGACTCATTGACCACAAAAAGGTAAATGCACTAACAAGCGCTGGCACGTTTGGCATCTCCTCAAAGTTTACACTTCCTCCATGCCTAATATAGAGTGCTTCTGCTAATGGATACGACACACAAACAGGGCCATATGCGTTAAAATATGTATACACAGCCATACCCCAAAACTAGATAAAATGTAAACATACCTGCACTCCCTTTTTAATATGAGCCTAATTTTTGTAAATAATTTTTATTATATACAATTATTATATACAGTTATTTGTTTTAAATGATTAATTATAATTGGAGAAAATTTATTTTCTTTTAAACTTATCTTTAAGTTTATCTTTACTATGAAAATAAGTAATTACAATAGTTTGTAAGCTAAGTTTAATCAGAGTTTGTATCAGTTTATTTTATGTTTTATTCAGTTATGTTTATCTATAGTGAATGTTTAATTCGTAAGTTAGAAATGCATGGGATAGGTATAATGTCAATCAATAATTTTATTGAAATGCTTCAACTGTGTTGAAAATGGTAACAAAAGTGCTTACTTAGTTTATCTGTACTTTCTTTTTATATTATAAAAGTAATAGCCTACCATTAAAACACTATTATTTGCTAGAGGAAATAGGTGTAGGCTATTAGCAACATAACAGGGTGAAAATTTCGCATTATAAGGCACTACCTACCTGGTGCCCACAACTTCGTCCACGTTGAAAAAAAATAACACCTGACAAAATAGATGAGAAATATAACGCCTGACATCTTTGTTGCTATTATATTATTGTCAGGCGTTGGATTTTTATTTTTAGATGATCCCTCGGGAACAATAAGTACCCACTTTTTTTTTCTGAATGAAAAGTAGGTACCCTATGTTGTCCTTTTTTGTATCCTTGAAAACGTGTATGCAAATTTCATGATGATGTGTGAAAAAGCAACAAGACAGACAGAGTTATTTTCACATTTATAATATTAGTAAATGTGGATTTGATCTACATAGACATACACTTTTGTTTTCTCATGATCATTAAAAAAAATTTACACACAAAACGAGTTCCAATTATCGTTGATCAGTATAATTAACCATCTTATCTGATCAAGCAATAACTTCTAAATTTAAAATTTAAAAATAATTGCACACCTAGGAAACTTGTATCGGAAAGTGTTATAAGCCAGTTGTTCGATACATCGTCTCTTTAAGTTTATTACCCTACTTCGCTCGCTGGTTTCTCACTTGTTGAATGCCTGACCTCATTTCGAATAATTAAGTTGACAAGATTTTCGCCAAAAAAACCACAAAAACCACTGTTTTTATAGCGAAAATCACATACAAACCATCGAAAAGGTCAACCATTTAGCGTACGTATGAGTAACCACTTAAAAAGTAAATTACTCGTAAAAAAAAATCATGGAAATGTCACGCACTCACCTCAATGTATACCGTTGTCATTTTTTTTAATGACAATCACACAATGTTTTAAAAAATAAAACACATTTCACTATGGAAACTCAAAATAAAAATCCTTTTTACGACTGTCAAACGTCAAAAGTTCCCGCTTTTTTTTTTTATGAAGCGCGCCGCGAAGTGGGCAAAGGCAACAATGTTATGCAGCCAAGATGGTTGAGCGCGTGTGACGCGTTCTGTGTTTAGGAGTCGCACTGAGCGTAAGCGGAGCGAGCGACGAACGGTCGCGGATGGTTGAATGGATGACGGTGGCGCTCTGATGCGCTCAATGAACCACTCGAGTTCGTAGGTCACCCATCATACTGACCCTGCTGGTAATTGCTTAAATTTCTCTATTACCCTATAAACCTAATACTATACAAAATATGCAGTCTATACCTACGTTGTCATTATCGTAGTAAAATATTAAGGAGAGTTGCTATTATTAAAAAAAGACAGCTTTTATTATGCTGTTAACGAAAGTTTTATGTTAACGAAACTAACTTATTTCTAGTTCTTTAACCATAGATTTTAACCAACCATTTGTGAATGGTTTTTTTTTATTCTCAGACGTGAGGAGTTCATCGACAGTGATAATTCAATTTGTTTGTCATAGAACCGGTACTGGGTTTGACTGACGAGATTTCGTCCGGTCGCTTATGGTATGGTCATTAGAACAATTGATTTATAACGAAAAAAATGTGAATCCTTTATTATGCGTAGTGAATTGATTTAAATTTAAATATTTAAATTTAAATAACTCTATCAAGGCTTTCTTTAACAGAGGAAACATACTAAGGTATAACAAATCGTGGGGACGACAGTAATCCTAGCAGATGATGAAAATGCTGATGATAAGTAAGTAAGGGATGTCTGAGTCCAATCCTCTATCCTCGTTTTGTCTTTATGTCCCATTGTCCTCACCACACATGCATTTTTCTTGTGTTACTTATGTTATGGGTAGGTTATGAGATAATGGCCACCTACCATCAAGTGTATAGCTTTAATTATTTCATAAAAAAGGTATATACATAGGTACTCTTATTTAAATTAAACAAAAATGGGGTATGGCTGTTGTTTACACGGTCGTGTACGTGAATATGTGTATGTAATAATATTTTCTTTAAGGGTATTATATATAATCTTACCAATTCGAATATGCCATATATATACGAAAAAATTCTTTAATCCTTTGGCTATCGAGTGGTGTAATCAAATTTTGAATGTAGATGATATATATGTATATAGCTACAGCATCAAACTGTATTCCCGATTTTGTTGTCATCAATTTTCTAAATTGCCTCCTACGATTTGGTCCCATAACGTCAGAGTTTCAAAACGTTAGAGTTGACTTTCAAATCGTCAGACTTTAAAACGCAGGGTACACTTACTACGGAAGCAAATTTAAAGACGTATTTATGTTAAAATCTATTATTTTTATAAAATATGTACCATTACAGTTCCGTTATTACAGAGCAACCATTATGTGCACCATGTTACACCATATTACGTGTTACCCACTATTGTTTCAAGATCATTAACCGTGAATGAAATAGAGCAAAAACTGGTAGCGTCTGTGGTTTCTTTCCATCAAAATATACGCTCCGTGATTATTGCTTAAGTAATAAGGTTTAAATTATTGCACACTTTAAACGCCTACATCAGGTTTTGTACAAACGCTCTCACATGTATCGTCTTTTGAAGCTGCTTTATTATGCATTACTTTATTTCTGTTTGTTTCAATTTTATTTTCTATTTATTTAAATCTTGCTACAATGTAATAAATGCGATAGTTTTTGAAGATGTTTGTTATTTAGTCACGAACAAACCGCAGTTCAGATTTCGATAAATTTATATGTTTTCTTATTATTATATTTCACATTTAAATTCTGAACTAGATGGCGCCTTGTATCTAACTAACTAGTTGTGATTAATTTTTCAATATCCTGGAGAAGGATGTAAGCTAATTTTTTAAGTAAGCACGCGAGCGAAACTGGAGACAAAAGTTATTAAAAATGTGATTTAGATATGTTTAATTTTTATAGCGTAGGAAAAAGGAATGCAACCCTTATCCTTTATCTTATCACGGTCGGCATACTCTTTCAGTGGTTTAGCCTTAGTAGTATATATTGGCATATATTTTTCTCCACATGAACTTTATAGTCATCTGTGCATCACATCAGCACACCAACTCTATATTAGTGAAACTACGTTGTCTATTTTTGTATGCCCTTGTTTGTGAAAAATTTAATTATTTATCAATACAAGGTTTTGTTAAGTGAGAACAATTTAGTATTGATAATTCGCTCACTGGTTGAAATTCGGCTACAAACATTTTGAAGTCGGGGAAAAATCTATTTCTAAATTTTTTCTGTTTCTTCTGTTATTGATAATAAAGCAGGTCAATATCGATAAAAAAAAGTAAATCGATTCACAAACAAATTAATGAGAAAAAGGTACTGAACTGTTCTTACTTTACCTATTTATAATTAGTATTAACGAAGATAGGGTAGGCACAATGGTAACTGCTTAAGTGGACAAAAAATGCAAGAAAAAAAAAATGTCGCATTGTGGAAAAAAACCATATACAAAAAAGAACGTTTTAATTGGCCAATGTGATATTTTAAATAAATCAACTGAAGTATCGTAGTGTAATAAATAAAAAGAATAATCATTGTCGAAGAAACGAGTTTTTACTGTGGCCCGCATATCTTATCTGCGCACAGAGTAGTCCATCTGGTTCCCACAACAATCGATTCCTCATATCCATGTTATCAAACGTGGGAACAAATACAAAAGCGAGCCGCTAGCACACCGCTGGTTTATTGCGAATGTCTTCGTATAACCATATAAATTGTACGGGAGAAATGCAAAGCCATCTAAATTTGTGATAGAAATCTTGATGGATAGATATAATGGCGCCGCTACGAGTTAGTGATGGGCTCTATTCTATCGAACCTACGGTGACCATTGAATTTTATGATCTTCTATTACTATATATACCGTTTAAATGTAACAATGTCGTTTATTTACATGCTCTATCATGCGGTTTCTCCTGCGTGAGATTTAAAAAATATTTGAAGTGTATGTCTCTTCAAAACCCTTAAGACATTTATCCAAATGTAACACGGAGATAAAGTTTAACTTACATCTATTACATAATCATTGAATTATTTTTTAATAGTGCCAAACTGGTATACTCGTAACATAAATTACTTTGGAGCAATTTTTTTAACTTTTAACTAATATTATAAATGGTTATTTTGATCTATGGATGCAACCGCTGAATAGATTTTAATAGAACTTGGCACACAGTTACTCTGTTAGACGATGTCCTAGATTACCTAATATTTGTGATAATTTTTATCTCGATTAATATTTGGGATAATCGATTATGGAAGGGAATAATGGATTCCTAAGCTACTATTTACTGAAACTTTAATACTTTTCTTGAATTACTGCCCAAGATCGCTTTAAACCTTATATTTATAAATAACTGGAACTCTACACTGTCTTGTTTAAATGACCAAAGTTGTGAAACTGTTTCTTGAGATTTTATCCAATTGTACTTAATATTTTTTTATGGAAAGAATGCAACATTATTTCCAATATATAATTAGTTCAAAATACCAGGTAGTCAGTCTATTATAATTACTACACGTTTGCATAAAAACCTCCCACGATACCACGATACCCACATTTAATTATATCGATAAAGGCAAATGAGTGTACGCTACGGCTACGGTCAGGAACAGTGCGTGCGCGCCCCTTTATCGCCTGATCTCAGCGCAATATGGCGCCACGGCAACCATTTTAAATCACCGGTCACAAATGAGAAAAAAAAAACAAGTAAAAAATATAATGTCATTTAAAACCCATAGTTCATTATTAACTTTAATATTGTGTCTAATATTAAAGTAGCGATTTCTTATCACTTTTTATGTGATTTTATTTATTGCACTTTGATCTTTTTTTTTTTAATTTAAAGAGTAGCGAGCTGAGATTTCTTAAGAGCACTTAAGAAAACTTAAGAAACAAGTGTACTGGTTTTGTTTGGTGGTCTATTGTATGGTGGTCATCGTAGTCACCAGTCATAAGTTCCAGTTGATATATCATTTCATAACCCTTGACACCCATTTTTATGTAAAGGCAGTCAAAGTGTTTACCGCAAGAAAGGTACGCAAGTACCATAGGTTAATTGCCACCTTAGTAGGATTAAGATAGAAGATAGATAGGTGAATTGCCCACATGCTGTTATTTCGCGGTGATCTTCTGTGTAAGGGTGTTGTTATTAGCGCCAGACGGGCTTGCCCAAATAACTGCGAAACATCGTGTGCCTTGCCACTAACTAAATTCATTAAATTTCAAACAACTCATACCGATTATTGTTATATTTATATTTATACCCTTTGGTATAAATATAAACATAACTGGTGTAAAGACACCAGTTTATGTTTTTATTCTGTCAAAGTGGAATGTTAACAGGAAGTAGGTTCTGTGTAAATTTGACCTTTAGTCTTTGTCAGTAAGACGTGCGGTGGTAGGCGTCAGTAAATCTATTTTCATTAGCTACATATGGCTTCACCCGACTTTGAAAGGTCGCATCACTTATAGAAGTTTATTATATTATTATAGAATAATATAATAAACTTTACCAAAAACTGCCTAATTCCTAAATAAACATAGGAACACTTAAGTATTGATAGAATGAACTTTCCTCATACTTACACCGCATATTTTAGATCATAGATTACCTATCCTCAAGTGTAGCCTCAAGTGTAGATAGATTATAAATATTCATCCGTTTTATAATGCGATAGAAGTCTAGACTTTTTTGTGTCGAAGAACTCATCTTATTCTTCTTACTTTTTCAAAAAAAAGCATTTTATCCAATGTAGTATATAAATAAGCACTTTTTATTAAAAAATCAGCAATTATTATTGTAAGTCTGTATTTCAATTTTATTCTCAGAACGTTTAAGTTGAGAATAGTGCCTAGATTGCTTCTAGTAATCGTGGAAGTTCACCCCTGATTGCTCTTGACATGGAATATCTAGCATCTAACAAGTTGAAAGATTTAATGCTAGTGCGATTTCATCTCTCAACATTGTCAATGTCACATAATCCATTAGTCTAATGGCTCATTTAGATGATCTTCCTTATTCACAATACAGAGGAAACGATGTTCCTATCGAGCCGGTGAAGTGAAATATTGCATCGTTCAACTAAAATATGGATATAAATACTTACATTCTACATTCTAAGTGTATTTAGTTTTTATTACACTATATTATAAAATGGGTGTACTAAATCATAGGTACTGAATACACGTTAAGTTTAGACTTCTTAATGTCGATTAATTACTTTTAGAAATAATTTTATGTTTTATTAAATTATGCCACTCGGTTTACTGCATCCTTCGATAGGCGATTTTTTTTTATTATTTTCTTTTTAATGTTTGGGACTTTTACCGTACAAACAAAGGTATATCATCTCCATCAATCCCGGTTACCGATGACTTTAAATGGCGGTTAGCATACTTGACACATGGTGAAAGAGGCCCTTAGCCTACTAATATTACAAATACGAAAGCTTGTAACGATGTTTGTTAATAAAAAACTACTGATGCTTTCATTCAAAAACAACTGAATGGAATTTCAAGAAAAATGATTGGGTCATTACAGTAATACCTATAGTTATAAATTAATATACCTAAATAAAAATGAATCACTAAGTGTAAACTCGTGAACGGCTGGACCAATTCGGCAATTTCCCATGGAACCCCAGTGTCCAACTTTCATTTTAATATCATCACAAAGAAGTTTCGAAACACGTGCTAAAACTTTAGAAGGCTTCCTGCAAAATCTCAATTCGCGTTGAATATCGTTTTTTATGAGCACTTTCTAGAGATTCCCACATAATCCTTAAAAGTGCCAATGGCTTTTATTGCTACCAATATTGATGAACGCATAGTAAAAATTTATTTTAGTAAATGACGAAATATTGATTTTGAGATTTTGGGCTTCTTTTTACTTGAATGTGAGACTGATAAGCGTCTGGTCAATTATATAAATCCCACCAATAGATTTGCTCAACTGCTAGGGGTTACAGTGACTTCGGTCATACAGAAAAGTGTATATTTATAATATTGGTATAGATAAATTCAAAATATCCTCGAAATTTTTCACAACCCTATACAGCTAACACTTTTAGTCTACCAACAAAAAATCGTCGTAATGGCTCAACGCACTGATTTATAAAGCTAATCTCTTAACTACAGCGGAAGCAACTAATAATGGACGGAAGAGCATTAATATTTAGCCTAGTATCTAAACTCGTTTTGAAAGCAGTATCTTTGCCATTAACTTTATAAAAAAACTTGTAAATTGTAACTAAACTCTTGTAAATGTCACATTTTTACCATAAGCTCGTCTGTCAATATTTCTTTATAGTAGCAAACGATCACGTCACCCAATGCCTATTTTTATGACAAAGTCGTTGACCGACGCGAAGATAAATTATAATATTTATTGTTTCTTTTAGCATGTTACTTAGGATGGTATATCAAGCAGGACGCAGTAGAATCAGAAATTGTACTAGAATCGCAGAAGCATACATCAAGTGAGGGTTTGGTTTGAGACACTTTTATTAAGCGGGTCAAAAATATATGTTTGAATTACACAGTGTCAAATCAAAACAAATTTATAACATTACTAGCTGGTGCCCGCGACTTCGTCCGCGCTGAATGATGAAAGGTACCCTATGTTCTTTCTGGTGTCTCAGACAACGTGTATGCAAAATTTCATGGTGATCGGTTCTGTAGTTTTTGCGTGAAAGAGTTACAAACATTTATACATCCAAACATACTTTCGCATTTATAATATTAGTACGGATTCAGGACTAATTTTGTCCTGTGGTTTTACCTTTCATTTAAATTGACAAGGGCAATACACAATTGCACATTTCGGTTCGTCTCGGTAATGTTTGCTTTTCGCCGAAATGCCGCCCTCGGAATCAAACACAACGCGTCGCATATCATGATTTGCTCGCGTTATTACTTCGTTTTAGATTAGCATTCTTTTCTACCTATAACTTTCTTCAAGAATTAGGATCAAATGCAATTTTTTTTTTAAATCTGACTGTTAGTTCCACTGTTTAGCGCGTTCAACTCTTCTTTATTATTTTAGTATAGATTACGTCATCCCTGTCCTTCAATATACATTAGTAACACATGGAAAAAGTCAATCGTAGCCAATCTATGACAGATACAGACTCTGCTATATCCACATTATTTTGTAAGTTGTTTGTATATGGAGGATGTTCTCTGTAAGTAACCGAAGTATTTGAAAAATTATTTCAATATTTAAAAGTTCTATTAATGCAGATGGACAAAGGCAATTATAAAATTAAAAAACTGATAAAAAAGTCGCTGTCTACTTTTGTTTCTCTGCTAACTTCTTCTCAACCACCCAACGAATATTGATACGATTTTCACTAATGAAAAGAGTGATACACGAGAAAGGTTAACGTATATAATTTGTAGACAAAAATGAATCCGGAGAAGTCGGGGCGGATCGCAACTTATTGATAAAAAGAGTAGGTATCAATCATGCATTTTCCATTGGTGCTGTGTAGGACAGTGGACGTAAAACAATATTGGCGCTGTTTACATGTAAAAAAAGCGTGACTTGAAGTCACGCGCCATATTTCGTGAGCGCAACATGTCATGTCAACGGACATGTTCATGCACCCAGCCCTACCTGTGACACACAAGTTACTATTGATTTGCGTAAAGCCAGGTCCAGATTTGCGGGACCGGTGGACCGGTATTAAAACCGTGGAACAAATGTTTCGACTCGTGAAGGATTAGAAGAAATTCAGTAATTGACCTTCAAAATAGTGATAGATTAAAAGAAGAAGATTCCTAAGGTACAGTCTATCTTATAACTCCCAATATTGGAAGAGTAATAGTCAGCAATACAAACTTATAGTGCTCAACAGGAAACATAAAATGGAGATTGTATTCATTGGAGATAAAATAATCAAATCGGCTAAAGATAATAAAAGGGAACAACTAGTTGGATAGAGGAAACAATGTAAGCACTAAGATAAGCCACATTAAAGTAGTAATGGTGTCATTATTCGAGATGCTAAATTTGCAATACTGCTTCCAGGCATCAACACACAGTGGGTAACCCACGTCCTGTGCTAATACAAATACAGATAGTAAAACTACGTACATTTATTTCATTTGATAATGACAATAAACAAATGATACTAGATGTTTTTGCACTCTGCAGCACCTCTATCAGCGAATGCGATCATTCAAACAAATTGTATACCTTTAAGGAATCATTACTTATTTTTATCATTTGTGTCGGTGAGTAATTGTAGGCTTTGCGGTTTTTATCGGATGTATAATTGCTTTTTTTTATTTTATGTTTCTAGTCTGTTGTAAGTAATATGTTTATATTTTGAACAAATGTAGGCAATGATTGTGTAGATATGGTAATTGATAAGGAAGTTGGATTTTATATAAACTCACTGCATTGAACTCTTACAGAAGAGGGCATTACATTACAGCACTTGTGCAGTTTTGTTCTGATGGACAAACCTATTTAATTGTGCGCTACTACACAAACCGGCGCGCACCACCCATGCTTCTATTTATGTCATACATTAATTCTCGTATGAAACTGCATATATTGATCTCCGAATATCAAACAGAAAAATGCTGAACATTGGAAATCGATGATATACTAGAAATACGTGAATATGTTTTACATCCTTTGGGATGTAAAAAACGGGTGATTCTGACTCTTAATGTTAAAAAAATGTATCTGACATTATTAAATGCTTTACAGAAACCAGAAAATGTGAACAAAAAGCTTTAGATGTGAAATAAAATGATCTCAATCTGTTTTGTTATAACATTATCGAAGATCTGATAAGTGGCAACTTTTGAATTATTTTCTCCAATAATATCACGACTGAACTTGCACTTGGCCGCAACGGTTTCATAAATTTCCTCCGCCATTATTATAGTTCCCACCAATCTCTAAATTGGTTAACAGTAAAGTAAAAGAAGCCAAGAAAGATTTATTTTCATAACCTGCTAAGGCTGCTAAGTATGACTCAATGCCCTGGGGCAAAAGTAAGGCGGCCGATAATTTTTCTAACCACATACGATAACTTAAATCTAACCGGTTCCATTTTAGATTGTTCATTCGTTCATTCATAACTTTTTTTAAAGCAATTATTATGTTGAGGAATTTTAAATACACCATAGAATAAATATAGGACTACCATGTGGTAGGATTATATGTATATCTACATCAGATACCAGTTTAATATGTAATTTCATGAATTGCCTAAATTGATAAAGTATCGTTTTTCTAATTGCAGTGAAATTTTATTTTCAGTACATAATATGTTTTTTTTTTAATATGAGATAGGAGGCAGGCTGACGATCAAATTAATGGTGTTCACTCAAAACCTTATGGGACAAAGGCCATGTTAGGTGGAATGTGCTCTAGCATCCTTTTCTCTTATTTCAGGGCGGTATTTCGTAATACGAAATTTGACAACAAATTTATTAGATGTGACAGAAATATGTGTGAGCAAGTAAATCTTTAAGTATGTCTATTACATTGATTTGTTATGTGCAAGGTTCTGTCTATATCACTATCATTAATATAGGTGTACTTCGATTCGTACCTAAAATTGCCTAACGGTATAATAAGTGTGCCATGCCAATACATACAAGTTGAACTTCCTTGAGAACTTCAATTGCTCGACTGGATCTCATATACATATTATGTACGCAAGGGCTAACCGTTTGTCGATGTTCTAGCAGATGGTAATAAAATATGTAGAAAATTATCTAATTCTGCTCTTAATAGAAAACAATAACTTAAAAGAAGAACTAAAAATTATTTTCACAGAACTGGTGTCCGCTTTATTGGAAACTAGCTGGTGCTCGCAACTTCATCCGCGTTGAAAATTAAAAAAAATCAATATAACGCTTGACCTCGTGTTACTATAACACTTTGGCCAGGCGTTAGTTTATTTTTTATTTATCTCTCGGGATAGTCCTTTTTTCTGGATGGAAGGTACTCTATGTCCTTTCTGGTGTCCCAGACAACGTGTTTACAAAATTTCATGGTGATCGGTTCAGTAGTTTTTGCGTTAGAGTTACAAACATCCATACATCCAAACATACTTTCGCATTTATAATATTAGTAAGTAAGATTTAGCTTTCGCCTGCATTGAAGGCATTTTCCAAGCGCTTGATAGACAAAACTGGCGATGACAGGGACTGGGCAGTGTGCATTACTTCTTTCAGAGATTAAGTTTAGCAATCCAGAGGGGTAATGCAGATAGCATGTTGGGTAGGTTATGTATGCTTATTGCCACCTGGACCCAAACTTAATAATTTATAAATACCTAGTAAATTTCTAATCTACCTTTAATTTATAGATACGTAGTAAGTTTCTTGAATAAAATATTATAAAAAGGTAAAAAAAGCAAATATTAATTACTGTTGATCTATTTTGTCAGGCGTTGAAATTTTTTTATTTTTCAACACTTAAGAAAAAGGGGTGCGCAAGAGGTCACAGGAAAAAGTTAATTGCTTAAAAATTAGTCACATTAATATAAAAGGCCAAACAGTTATTAGTTCTTTCTGAACGTTAAGGAAACGTTTACGATGACAAATAGTTCACATAATAACAACAAAGAAACTGTGTGAAACAGATAATATCATATGTAACGGATAGGAAGGAAGTAAAATGTGGCACAGAAAAAATGGTTGGCAATTTGTTCTTTCAGAGATCCATTACGATAACACGAATGAGGCGATTTGTAGTAAGTACTGAACATTTATACTTCTTTCACTTTCTACGAAATAAATTTAATTTGTTTGCATATGAGAGCGAGCATAACACCTTCTAATTATTTTAAATGCTAACCAGAATTAAAGTATACTATGGAATAAGAAAGTATATATCAAACCAAAATCTGCTTTGTAAACTTTTTTGAGATTCCATCATTTTAACCTTTGTGACTATCTATCTATAAAGCTAATTACTATATTTTGTTGAACTTCGATATCTGTATAGAATACGTATGCTATGTGCAGCAGCTAGAATCTGTTATACATGTGCAAAATTTATTCAATTATCAAAATAATAAATTATATTTTCATTAGATGGGTTTTCATAACTAGTACTTAACGTCCAAGGCACACAAAGCTTGTAGCTCAAATTTTAAAAGACATCGTATTATAACAAGTAGACCTTTAGATGGATTTTGATATGGTTTTCATTAATGGAAAAAACGAACAATGAGAAAAATTGCATCCGTCGAAAGCCGGAGCCTCTATAATTACATATAAGTTGAACAGAAACAAATTAATTTTGGATGTAAAAATTAATATTAAAGAAAATGTGATGTAGGTAATTGTGATGCTAAGACTTTTGTCTAAAGTCTAAGTTTGTGTTAGTCGTTTCCTTATGTTTAACACATTGTGTTCTCACAATGAAAGGATCCATTAATATGTCTGTTTCCCGAGTCCCAACGTTCGAACGAGGTGTAAATTACGCGTTAGAAGTAACATACATAAATTCACGCAAAAATAAACACAGACTACAAATGTCGTATGTCCAATTACATTCTTTTTCTTTCATTTATATTTGTTTGCTGCCAGTATTAAAGGATAACGGAAAAATATACGTATTTTTAAGTGGTGAAGTGGTAAAGCTGAACAGAAAGCATTTCTTCTACGATAATTAGAGGTTTGTACAGTAAGTAAGTGAATGTGACGCAGTCAGTAAGTATAAGGTGGTAGTGGCCAGTATTGTTTAATTTTTTAAAATTAAACAACAATAATATATGTTTATATCTAAACATATATTATTTGGTCTCTCCATGCCATGTACAAGTTCTAAGAGCTTGTCAATGTGAGGATATATTATAATAGAATTTGTGTAAGTTTGATTTATTTACAAGGACATATTTATGTCGTAATAGATATATTTATCTTTAAAACAAACTTTAATAATATATATTATAATTTAATTTAAGTAAACATGTTACATTTTCCAAGACTAATAATATCATCAAGGTAAACCAACTAATTTAATATACCGCATTATTAACTTGCATTTATATCATGTGTCCGTTAATGGAATAATTATTGAGCTCTAAATTGCCTACATGGAGGACGAATCCCACAATTATATCAATTAAATTGATTTATATAAATAAACAAGACCCTTAGCCCCATTTGTTCCAGTATTCAATTGCTGATAATTGAAACTGCAATTAGACAAAAGTGAGTCGACGAAGCCGACTAATAGCGACTTATTAATAAATCTATATTTGCGATACGAATTTAACAATAAATCATGCAACCAATAGCAGTGACAGGAAATCTGTGATCCGCAGTCGTAAACTGGCGGCAGTAACCTCCCTCTTACAGAAGACCACTGTGTAAATAACAGCTCGAGTGTTCTTGTGTTATGATGAATGAACAAATTATGACAGAGCCCATTTCCCTTTCCTCTCCTTGTCTCTATAACCCCTATGGCGACGCTGTTTTTTTTTTTTTCATGTAATACCTTTCCTTAACCAAAAAACTAAATAAATGTTGAAAGTATTTATGTTAAATGTTTAAATATTTTGATGTGTTTTTGTTACAATCAGGAACAAATATTATATAATTTTGATGACATTTGTCTGCCTGTTTGATGTTTCGTTTCTTAATTAAGTCTTTTGTTATTTTTCTCATGTAAGTAGCTTTAAGCTTTAATGAGAATAAAGAAAATATAAACCTATGTAAACCTAAGTAAGTAAATAAATATATATTTTTTTTAAGATCCACCCTACATACAAATGTTATGCTAGAAATCTAAAGTTTTTCTTGCTAAAAATTACTAAAACTAAAACTGGCCTTGACTGACTACTCTTTCATGACAAATGATTCCACACCCTTATTGGTTTATTACGAAATATCTTATTCGTATTTTGTATTCTGTAATTCGAAAATATCTTGTAACAAATAAATAAGGTGTGTGGAATTGTCAACAGTAACTTTTTAAAAATATAAATATGGTAATTTCTTCGTACTTTTTCCTTGCACTTGACCGCCCAACAATTATACCATAAACTTTCGCTGGGCGCGGAGTATGCAATTGAGTGACCTTCATACACAGTCGGTGGCCGAGTGCTCCACAGCCTGAGGCGTCCACTGCTTTCACGGCCGATCCGATCGATCCGTCGACTTGTCAATCTCCATAATACTTGAAATAGTAGGAAACACAACTAGTTGCTTGACATCAATAGCAGAAGTTATTACTAATTTTGACTGTACACCTTTTACTTTTGAGGTAACGTCTTCATCCACTTAACTTACTATAACCTTAAATACTCCTCTCTGAGTTGTATGAACTTGTTATAATTGCTTAGGTATATTACGGGAGCCTGCGTGGCGACGTAAATTATGCCTTACATAGGTATATACCATATATAAGATACCATATTCAAACAATATCCCTATGTTCACATTGTCTCTTACTGTTTGCATCCATGTTACTTGAGTAGCGAGAGACCAAAAACCTTTCTGAAGCAATATTGGTCATAAAATTTTCCGAAGCTATACAACTTTCATTCGAGCACAATGGATGCGAGCAGTAATCATGTTTGTTATTCTCATTTGTAATATACGCTTTCACTCGATTGATGACCACAATGTACCAAATATATTCAACAATTCACCGGACGATGAATTAAAGGTCTAAAATGGTGGGACAAGAGTTCCATCATAAATTTTTCTTCTATGAATAGCGAATGCTTTGTTTGTGTACATAATAGAACTCTTATGAAGATTGAAAGCTTGGAATGTTTTTACTGTAACACATTTTTCGTCGTTCACAATTTGAATTGTTGTAACTTGTTTTGCAGTTGTTGAATATGATCCGTTACGCAACAATGCAAAAACAACAAACAACAACACTGTTACATAAATATCAGTTACTGTCTCGTCAATCCATTCTAGTTTCACTTCTTGTTCTTTCATTTATCCTTTGACATTGGAATTATCTAACGGTTTGGTAACTTCGTTAAAGATTTCAATAACCGCAGAAATTGTGGCTATAAGAACTCCGATTGTCTTGTCAATTTCGTTAGTACTTGCAGTCTAATAAAGGTCAGAGGTTGAGACAATTACTTTGCGCTTGATTTAGATTTGTAAAATCTTAACTTTAGTATTACCTAAATTATTTCAAATTGCATTGACCTAAATGGCAGTTCCTTAAAATTAGAGTAAGTACATATCATTTTATATTTCATTTCTTTTAATAGCCACTTTATTTTATACTAGCTGTTGCACGCGAGTTCGTCCGCGTAATTTTATAAAATATATCCTATGTTACTTGCTGATAATATAGCTTCCCTATTCAATGCAAACAAACAAACAAACTAACTAACAAACAAACAAATCTTTTCTCTTTATAATATTAGTAAATTAGTATAGACTAAGTAGATTAAATAAAGTCGCTTCCCGCCGTCTGATCCTCTAGGTAGAAGATACACCAGAATAACACAAAGGCTATAATTTATTAAGATGCTTAGACAATGTCGCGGACTAAAGAAAGATAAATATTTAAAATCCATGAAGCAAATATATATTGTATAAGTAGTATTTATGCATTATAAGGAATTGCGCCAAACCTATCACCAATCTGCATGTAGTATGTCTCTTTAATTTACTTTATGGTGCTCTCTCTCACACATTTTGATTTGACAATGTCATTTATACGCAGCCCACACTTATACGCATAATGCTACGAGTTAGGCCATCGTTAATGCATTTTACAGCAGTATATATCAAGCTTTACCCGCGTTTGCACAATATTTATATGAATATAAGTTGTGTTAGCATGAAAAGTATGCCAGCAGGTTCGTGCGACCATCTGCCCCACTTCGGGGAGGTGGATACATATAAAGTATGGTATAATAAAGGCTGCGTATCGCCGTTTTGCATTTCGTACGTGGAACGCTTTTTGCAAGTGGGCTACACTTGAATCCAGTCGATGTGTTGATATTCCATGTTTATTGCAAAATGCACAATTGAAAATTCAATATGTATCGGAGATTTTTATGAATATTTTCTATTGAAACTTCATATATTCAACTTGGCTTCGCACTTATCAAAAATCCTTTCTTAGGGGTCTTTATAAAATAAACGTATGATCCAAATTTCTGGGTTTTGTGTTGGCCAGCATCTAGCCGTGTAGCAAAGACGAGGTCGACGACGAAGCAAGCTCACCCAGAAGATGCCTATTCACTCAAACTATTAAAAGATTTGGGTTATATGAGAAACACAGACGCCGGCAGTGGGTATTATGAAAGAGTTTTTAAAATGTTTCATCCGAAAATAGATTATTTTTTCCATTGAAACTTCTGATAAACAATTTTTAAGGTTCCGCGTCTCAAAAGGATAAAACAAAACTGTTATAAAGTAAGTTTGTAACCCAAAAAAATTGGGCTAATTTTGTCTTGTCTAAAATATTTGCGAAACCCAGTATTATCGAAAGAAAGCAGAGAAAATCCGATTTCTTTGAATTTAGATTCGGATGACAGATAATTGTTAAATACACAGTATTTTTTACGAGTTCATATTGATATTAACTATTAACATCAAAATTAATATCCTCATAACTCCTCATAAAAAAAGTAACTCTAAATACTATTTTCACAAAAAAATCTGCAAATACAATGTAAAACACTGCCATTTTTTCTGTTTTAAGTATATCTATAATAGTGTTAAAATGTCCAATTATTCCACTAGCATTGCCGACGACTTATCTTGACACCAATTACAGAGACAAAAACCTTACAAAGTAAACATCTGCAGAATCGTAGGGAAATGTGAAAAAAGGGTTACCTACCCAATGTAGATACTGTTTGACGCATTAAAGATTGAGAATCAGGGTTGTGATGTGACAAGGACATCCACAAGATTGACAGTGGAATAAGAATCGAGTTTATCTAGGTATAGTGATGTCAGAGAAAAAACAGTTATTGACAGTAATGGTCTTACAGTACAAGAGGTACTGACATGTTACCCGCAGTTACAATGTATGAATGTGAACGTTTTAAGACATTTAGTTTTTTTTTTGTTGGACGTTTATCGATCGAAACGAAGTTCACTGATACAATTAAGTATACGAGCATACTTGACACGCAGTTTTCAGTAACAACGCGGATTTCAATTTCGTATACGCAAGTCCTTATTCATGGTTTTAGCTTACAAATAAGTTAATAAATATTATAAAATATCCTCCGACTTTCTATTAAGCCCAAACACGCTATATCTGCTATAAGTTTCTGAGGAGTTGGGTGTCCTGCAGACTACTTGATACTGCAGGATCAGATCAAGGTTACCGTGTTATGGAAATACTACCGAAGTAACAGTTTAACAAATTTCACATCAATCTAACCTGGGGCAAGTTAGTGAAATCTCTTCCACAACTAGATCCCTGAACAGATCTTTATATACTAATACGTACTTAGTTAAGAATCATTTCAAACAAAATAAACCAGATCAAAATCGGTTCATCCGTTTGGGAGATCTGAGTCCATATCTGAATTAAATGATAATGATGATTAATAGGTATTACCTATACCTATCTATATTACTAATATTATAAAGCTGAAGAGTTTTTTTGTTTGGTTGACGCGCTAATCTCAGGTTCGAATTGAAAAATTCTTTTTGTGTTAGATAGTCCATCCATTTATCGAGGAAGGCTTTAGGCTATATAATATTTTGAAGTCGGACGAAGTGGCGTGTCTTATAAAATCGTTTCTCCGTCTAGAAAGCAGAAATCTGGAACATATTTTTATTTTATAACGCAAGCACCCGCTAAGAAAGAATTTTTTGAAATTTCAACTCCGTACAAAGTCGGAGGAGGGTCGCTAAATTGTTATTGTTACCTACGCATTAGAACAAGCAAATTTATGTATAAAACAAACTTATTTGTTTGAAGATTTACATTGAACGACGTTGACGGATGATCTACTCGTATGTATGGTATGGGTAGCCACTAATTGGTGGTTTGCACACGGACCGCCCAAGCTCCCCAACTTAATTAATACCTGCATCCAAGTATCAGATACAAATACTTACAACATGAAATTTTACAGTTAACCGGGTGAAGATTGTGTGTAGAGATAGCTTAATGTTAAGATTTATATATCCAATTTTGTTAGGTAAATTAGTGCTACAATGTTGTTAGAAGGATCTTGCCGTCAGTCTGCTTGACAGACTGTTTTGATTAAAAAAGAAAGAAACAAACAAAGTTTTATCGATATAAAATAAATAATAGGGAAATTATAAATCAATATACAAATGTAACCGTTAATATAAGATAGGCCACTTCTAATATGTTTATGTTCAAAAGAAAACTTTTCTTGAAATAAAAGGAGATTAAAGAAATTATCCGTCAAACTTATACATTGACACACAGGTCAAACTTATAACACCCCTTTATACGTCGGGCGTCGCGGGTAATAAATGGATTGCAGTATAACATAAGTAATACACTGAAACTTAAGAAGCAGGTTCAGCAGAAAAACCACACGCTTATTGCAAAGTATATTTTAAAAAGAAAACACCAAAATACACATCACGGATATCCAAACTGAAGATAGACAAACCCGCACTGAAAAGCTTGTAACTTATAATCGCCAATAAAGCCTCGCAAAACACACTAACAACACCTGATACACGTTGAAGTTAGGTCGTAACATCCCGCAAAAATGTTATCTTGTTATTATAACCGCGCAATTTTCTAGCTGTCAAGAAAATTGTTGTTTCGATATAAGGCATTAACCGTATGCATAGCAAAAAGTCGACGCTTCAAAGGGCGTATTTCTCGCTGCATACAACCGCTCGGTCGAGTTAGATAGGACCGTAGATGGAAGCAAAAAGAAAGATACGGTACATTCTTACGTCATCGATTAATGGGCTACATAAAACTATTAGGCATTTAGTTTTATATAGTACATACATATCCATATCAAATTATACTCAAATCAGATTTAACAAATACATATATTCAAATTTTCCGTATTTTTAACGTATCACGTGTATGCAAGGCAGTGCCATTTGACCGACTGAATGACACTGAGTTCATTGGACTCAGTAAAGTGGATGGCAAGAGGTCTCGTGGCCGGTCTCCTAGCCGATGGACAGACAAAGTTGTGCATCTTACAGGCCTTACAGTTGCAAAGGCTATAAGAAAAGCTGATAATAAGGTGGAGTGGAAACAGCTGGTGGTCAATTCCACCAGCTTTTCATAGCGGGCACGACCTTCAGCAATGAAGAAGCCGACTCTATCTGTCTATCATTGGACTCAGTATAGGAGGTCCATGTGTGGAGAGTGAATCACTAATCTTTCTTTAGCTTCAATCTATGTATAGGACCGTGATTTTCTATAAAACAAAACCTAAATAAGCATAATCCTGCCCCGTTGAGAGACTTGTTAGGTCAAGCGTGCACTGGCCCTTATTGTCTTCGGATATTGCTCAGGTATAAAGCCCCACCATTCAGGGCCTTTGGCATCAGCGACGAGCGAACAAACTTACCCATAAATAGAGGGCAGTTAAGTATTAAAATTGACACTACCGAGTGAAACCCAAAGTGTTGCTCGTTTGAAGCATTGTTCGCAACTTAGTATAAGATATTCTATTACACGCAGTTCTCAAAGAAAGAGAAATAAAAATTTTTGCATTGTACGACATGACAAAGAGGTGAACCTATATCTTTAAAACGCCATCAAAACGAACGTACATTTATGATAATAACATTTTATTGCGTTAGCATACAGTGTGTGTAAGTTTACCTATTTTTCAATGGACAGATTTTAAACATGCAGTTAAAATTAATTTACTGAAAAGTTGATAAAAAAAAACTAAGTAATTAATTATAATCCATACTAATATTATAAATGCGAGTAACTCTCTCTGTATGTTACGTTTTTAGGCCTTTACTAATCAACCGAACTTTATAAAATTTTGTATACGCGTTGTCAGAGATACATTAATCCAAATTCTTCCAAATCCGTTTAGCCATTTTTGCGTTATTGAGGAACAACACCCAAACATACAAACTTTCGCATTTATAATATTACTAGCTGTTGTACACGTAACTTTATAAAATATAGTTACTCACTGATAACGTAGCTCTCTATAGGTGAAAGAATTTTTAAAATCGGTCCAGTAGTTTTTGAGTTTATTTATGTTTGTACATACAAATCTTCTCTTTATAATATTAATATGGATTAGGAATCAGGATAATTTAATAGAGAATAAATTAATTACGTGACTTCGTTAAATTTTAGATATACTTTGGATGCCATCGTTCCCAATATAGCGTGTTCATAGAAGAGCGTTTATCCGTATACCATATCTAGGTTTACGATTTAACCGCACGTTTCTGTTTTCGGTTTTTTAAATTTGAAAGCCAAATTGAACCACCAAATTTTAACTCAACTTGAAAAGTGAATAGTAATTTAATGAATTTTAATGTCCGTGATATTCCACGGTTGGAACGTATCAAGATCGAGGCGATTAAAGCAACGGTTGTACTATGTACGAGCAAGCAACAAGTGGGCACACGGACCGAGTCTTTCCCCAACATTAACTGAAGCACTTTAATTGGCGAAGAGGCGACCGTTACTTAGTGTTTCTGCTCTGTGACACACATCCTGGCGGACATTTCATTTTTTAACTCATTACCTTCGCCGTGCTAAAGCCTTAACACGCAACGCCTTCGTTTTAAAAACATTGTAACAATGCGCAATAAAAAATTTTTTAAAAAGAAGGCGTGCCTTATGGCAAGCGTGCCCCTTACAATATGACCCTATTTTGGACAGCAAGCAACTCATAAAATTTACTACATTTGTAAGTATATATCTATTTATTATACTAGCTGTCCCGCTCCCGGCTTCGTCCGGGGTGGATTTTTTATAATAAATATTTACTTAATCCGGCCGATAAATTACCTTACACCGCCATCTGTGAGAATCTCATGGAACTCACAGTTGTTTTAAAACTTATTTTAAAAGTTAACTGTGAGTTCCATAAAATTCTCACAGATGGCGGTGTAAGGTAATTGCAATAAAAAAAATACTATAAATTGAGATAAAAACTATTTTATTTTTTAAGTTGGACCAAATTACACATAGTTACGAAGTTTTATCAAAATCGGTTCAGTAGTTCATCAAAGACACACAACGTGACACGTAATTTTTATATAAGTATATAAAGATAAGGCGCTGTTCGTCTAAATCTGTTTCTCCTCTAACTTCTTCTAAACCACTTAATGGATTTGAAAGTTTGCACTAATGGAAAGAGTGGTAAACGAGAAAGAGTTTGTACATATAATTTGCAAAAAAAAAATTGAATCCGTGCGAAGCCGGAAACATTTCGCTAGTATTTTATAAATAGGATATCTAAACGAACCTATATCTGGGCTTTAGTTTCATTTGGCAATTTAGTGATGGCAGGGCATACTGCGTTTCACAATCATAAATTGAGCAGCCCATGTGGTGGCAGTAACCCCCACAGAAAATCACTTTTGGTGAGTGAGTGGGAGATGTCAGAGCCTTATTCCTCTCTCCTAATCTCAAATACCTTATCTTACTAAGAACGCTAGCTCACCTGTGGCACTATAGCGTTGCTAATTCATTGTGGCTTTATTCGACCGTTTTTTATAGTTGTCAGCACAACATTTTTGAAAATATAGATTTTTTTTGTCTTGACTGACTGATGACATAAGCATTTTATAGATTACTTCGTGATTTATACAAAAAATCATTTTAGGTATAATTCAAGAAGAGTGTACGAGTATGTACCTTAAAAATATACATGACAGTTTACCGTTTGAAGGTATCTCACACTACTCGTAAGCGAGTTCCCAAGCGATTCGGTAACGTTTCTTGGTAAATTTTATGAAAGCATAGAGCACGTAAATGTGCCGTCTCACTTGTCTTTGTTTATGTTTGAATAGCCCACAGCTACTATGAGATCTGCGTTATGGCCTTAATAAGAGCTTTGGCCAGCTGAGGTAAGAGACGAGCAATTTATGAACGTAAGAAGATTGCGCCTGGACGTAATCTGTGGCGTTGCTGCCGCCGGCGCAAACTTTAATGCCGTTTATAAAGGAACAACTGTACTCATCGAAATACAAATGCCTACGCAGACAAACAGTGTACTAAGATGCTCTTAAGACACTTTGGAGGTAATGTAAGGTAAGGTAATTCCTTAATTGCAGACTTGAAACTTTACATCTGATAATATTACCTCAAATAGTTTTTTTTATTTTTCTTTTCATTGTAGTTTTAGCAGGGACTATACAAAGTTCATCATTGTGACGTAGACGACGCCCATGGACTAGAATATATCGGAGTTTTCATTTATAAACATATATATTAAATAATAGCTGGTTCCCGCGACTTATATAGCCTGAAGCCTTTCTCGATAAATGGACTAACCAATACAAAAATAATTTTTCAATTCGAACCAGTAGTTACTGAGATTAACGCGTTCAACCAAACAAACTCTTCAGATTTTTAATATTAGTAAATATAGATAAAAACTGAAGGCACAGTAATTTATTTAATTTTTTTTTAAAATTCAGCTTACACCTCTTTGCTTTAAGATTATTATGTCTGTAGATTTTCTGCAGAAAATTATACCACATCTTAATGTTGCAGCTGCTTGGATATTAAAATCAAATTGTCAATCAAAATTTTTCTTTATTCCTTTTTCTTTATTTTTCATGAAGAAACAGACAAATTAACACAGTCTACTTAATGGTAGGTAAGTGACTTAATGGTAAGCTGTCTATAAACACAAGCAAATAGTTGGGATTCAAATGCGCTTACAGATACTGAAAGTAAAAGGGTTAAAGATCATGCTGTAATTGCTGTAACGTGCTGTAATTCATAGTAGTTTCTGTAAGAAAGTTTTTGTGACCGCTGGATGGGCTGCGTTTAGTTGGATGACCCAAATTGTACAGAAACCACAATATATAAGAAATATTTTAAACACGTCGTTATTTTTATATGGTATTTATATTTACAATAAATAAATTGCCAGGTTAGCCCAGTATTGCCCATTGCCCCGTGGGCAGGTGTGTGTTGTTATTTGAAGCTATAAGCATAACGATTTCTGAAAATACAACAAGTCTAGGGTTTTAGTAAATGGTTATAGAATAAGATTACACGGCGCGTACTGCTTATTCAGCCTCAAAAACAGTTTAGTAACAAAAACGGTTATTTTGTCGCTTTTTGTATCAGGAAACAATTTATTCGAATATTTCACGATAGATAATTTTTTTGTAAGCCATGTTAAAAATAGTTATTTATTTTTATGCATTTATAAATACATAATATGTTAAACCTATGTGTTATTCTGATGTATAAACTATTTTACTGTAAACTTTCATCATAATCCGTTTAGTAAATTGTATACATATATTATCTAATAGATCTCAACTATTGTCTCACGACTCTTAGTATTGACGTGTTGATCTCAACATCACGACGCCAAAGATCCCAATTTCACATTCATTACCGAGAGCATCAAGACCTATAACTAGATTTATGTGCCGTCAACATTCGATTTCGTCCTCGGCAATCCTCTTGCCACCATTCATCACGTCGACTTATTAACCCGTTGAACTAAAACCGACAAGGCCGCCTCTTCTGCCATTGGATTTGATTTACGCGTCACTTTGGTCGCGGATGATACCGTTAAACCTTTTAAAGTCGATAAGTCGGTAGAGGAAAGTCGGCAAAGCAAGACGGATGGTCCGCGAGTTGGCTTGCTTAATTTTATGTTAATGGTAAAACTAGCGTGTGAAATGGAACGTGCCGTCTCTATTGAGTATTATATGGCTCGCGACGAAACGCATTATCATTTTATGGGATTCGATTCGACGCTACGTAAATTATGTGTTTGCGTTGCCCAAGCTTCAATCAGAGATGGATATTTGATCCTCGTGAGGTTATTTCACAAGATTTAGGAGTAATTTTGAATTGTAACCAAATATGTAGGTATTGAATAACTCCCAGTTGAGACGGGTCTTCTAAATGACATGTTACTTCTAGGAAAGCTAAAAAGAAAGTAAAATTATGGAAAAAAATCTTATACTTACTTCCCTGTGAGATGGCAATGTTAGAGTCACGTTTCACAAGCGAAATAAAGATTGTTGTATTTTCGAGTTTGGAAATGTGTTATTGTATGTTGCAAAACGTGCTTTATCAGTTTGAGAAAATATAATCGTGTTCGTTTAAAAAGGCCAATTAAGATATAGGAAACTTTTAAACAATATCAGTCAGGGAGTCAGGACTGCTCTCAGCCAAGTTGTTTTTAAAATATCGTCTGTGTGTACACATAACAATTGTATGTTTGTATGTATGAAACAGCTAAACTGCAACATTGTTTGACCGATCACCATTAAATTTTAGTTGGCACGTATGGGTATTTTTATGAAGGTCAATTTCTAGCGGCCAAACAGACGGTTTAGCTGTCAAATTTCATATTAATTTGCATATTAGGTAAGTGCCTATTAAAAAAAAAAAAAAAAACAATGTATGAGAGTGACAAGTTCTGGCTTAATTTTGACAAACTATTTATTTATTCATAATATTCAACTATTTATTCATAACATAATTTTTCTATAATAACGAAAACGATTTACAAATATAAATATTTTGGAGACTTTGGCATTAGCCGTTAATTTATAAAAATTCCCCCATGTAGTTATCAAGCTTATTACTTGAACAACACGTAATTTATTAACATTTAAAATGCACATACAAACATGTTGCGATCCGAACAAAATGAAGGCACCTATTTATAAACTTTTTCCTATCGCTGTTGTAGAATGAGGAACCGACAAACTTGTCCACAAAAAAATCACTTTCTAATGGAGTATTTAAAGTTAGGGCGACAACTATTGTAGAGAATTGTAATTTTGATATGTTGTATGTTAGAAGAAAAAGAATAGAATTAAAAAAATAGTTGGATTAAACGAATAGTAGGTACTCACGTTCCCAAGGAAACCACTGCACGGTTGTATTTGCGGCGGCAACGGTGGAAGATCTGGAGAGCGCCGAGCAGGACTTCCACGCGAACGTCGCGTCTCCTCCGTCTGACCCATGCCTTCAACTATCGTGCATTCCTGTACATACGATAATATACATAGATCAATAAATAAAATAGGTACACATAGATCAATAAATAAAATTGGTAACAAAATATCTTTGTCAAAAGATTTTCCTTTTTTTAGTAGCTATTGATGAACTTCAGTGTTAGGTATTAATAAGAACAAAGCTATAATTTAAAAATTATAAACGAACTCCGCGATATAGTTGCTGAAGAGTTGGGTGGATACGTCAGACTACTTGTTGCTGCAGCATCAGATAAAGGTTGCCGTATCATGTAAACACTACCATGACGATATACCAAATTTCATATCAAGTGAACATGTGGAAGTTATTGAAATACCTTCTCCAACTAGGGAATGGGCTGCTGATCAGCCAACAGTTAGACGTAATACGAGTATACATTACTGACGTTATACATTTTGATAACGTCAATATAGGTATTCACATTTTGGAATGAAAATGTCCAAAATTCTAAATGCGCATTATGCATAGTAAGTAAATACATCCACATGACAATTTTTCAAATAAACTGTTAGGTTGCGTGGTGGTTTCTTCAGATTATGCTAATTGATAATGTTACATGTAAATGTATGCTTATCTAATAATTCCGTGTTACAATTCACTTTCTTTAATTAAAACTGCGGAAGTGTAAGGGATCATTCACTCATTAATTCTTATTTAACAATAATAAGTTAATTAATACTTAACATAATAGGTAAGTAAGTTGTAAATAGAAATATGTAGCTGTATAGTATTGAACTATTGACACTATCTAACCATAGGTAAACACTTAATATATTTTAGTATTTTCTTCTGATGAAAATTGTTGAAACTCAACTACAATAGATTTTTTTTATTCCATAGGCATTTTAGAATAATTTTACTTATATTATAAATAGAAAAATATTTACATTTTTTTTATTTTTATTTTATATTTTAATATTATAATTTTTTTTTTAATGTTCGAATGTTTAACTTTATAATAAACTTTGAATATAAACAGGAAAAAAGTCCGCGTAGTCCGACAGTCGAACGAAGTAGTCGGACCACGCGGTCTCAGGGAAAAATTTCACAATATTTTTTTTTAAATAACAATGACAGCACACTTGTAAGAAAATCATTATTTATAATGGTAAAATTACATCTTTCTTTACAAAGTAAACTCCTAAAGCTTTAGGTAAATACATAAATATCAAAAACACAAATTCCAGTAATCTCAGAATTTTCAACCGTTTATGTTTTTAAATAGTGAATATAAAAGATATTGGTTGTGTCAATCGGATTGCGGATATACGGTTCATATTGTGTGATGTATGCAAATTAGATTGGGTTTGTTATTAATTTAATTCGCGTGTTATAGCCAAACGGTCAACGGCGAGGTCGTTCCTTCACCTCTCCAATTATTATATTAAATGCCAAATTTATAGAAAACATGAAAATCTTAAACTTATTGTGGCACTCTGAAACGAAATAAAAGTTTAGAAAAAAGAAATTACAATAGCCAAATTAAAAAAAAAAACTAAAGTTGGCCTTGCCGGGATCTCGTAACAACACCGTAATGAAATAATTCAGCTTGTTTTATTGTGTTATATGGTAGAAGAGCACAAGATTGGATTTTGGGATTTACTCGAGCGCGTCAGATATTGCTAATGTATATGGGGATATGTGGGAATATGGGATATATATGGATATATGGGATATGTGTTAATCTGCCGGTTTGGATGGTGGGGTTGGTGGGATTGGTGGGTTGGGGCAAAAATTTGAATATTACTCGAGCACGTCACATTTTCAGAGGGGATGTTAAGTAAACCCAAACTAAATTACCATTTAAAATATATACGATTCGTATGTAACGCAAGCTCGTGGCAGCTTTTTGAAAATGCATAAAAGATTTTTGGCGATTGCTATTTTGAAATACTCGAGCGCGTCAGATTTTCATACAGACGATTCAGCCTGAAATTCTGAATTCTGCTGATTCTTAATCTGACGATTATTTGGAGGATTTTTCTTAATACAGCGTCTACAAACTTTAGAACGCCTGTAGATGCTCACCCCACCGTTAAAAAGTGGAATAAGTGGATTCTTCTATCCTCTCCTAGTTCCACCTACATCCCATCAAGATCTAATACTTAGTGATGTTAATAGACGACTGTAGCAGCCACCTACCATCAAGTGGACCTGATTGACGATTAATACATTAATAGTTATCTATATCTAAAAATATGCTACTTCTAAACCACTCAAAGGATTTTAATGCGGTTCTCACTAATTCAAAGAGCAATGAATTATGTGTACATAATTTGCAGAAAAAAATTGGAACAGTGAGATGTCGGGAGCGGGTCGCTAGTTAAGTAGTTAATAAAACTACTTGTTTGTATTAGATATTGAACATTATCAGATGTTGAAATCTTTACAAAGTTCGAGTGAATAGGCATCTTCTGAGTGAGCTCTTTCCAACATAGGCCTCGTCTTCGCTACACAGCTGGATGTTGGCCAAGAGCTAACCCATCTCTAATAAAAAAAAATATACTTTCGTATAAATTAATCTGACACATACTAGTAGGAGGTACTTGTATTTTCTTTATGGATCGTATAATTAAATATGAAGAAAATACATGACACATAACATAATTTAGGATTAAGTTAGACATATAGATAAGTAAGTATTCTCGATTTGCATTTTGTTACAAGGCAGTCGTGCTGTGTCCACATGTATTATACGATAATTGGATTTGTATAAAACCAAATGAGTTAATTAAATTAACATTTAAATATTCGTAATTGAACACGGCGTTATTATTTATTGGGAAATTTCTGGCAACTCCTTTGAAACGCAACATTTTTGCAGTAGTTAACCTAGTTGGTTTTAGACATCGATGGTTTTAGCTAATTGACTAATTGAAGTTGAAGATTTAGTTGAAGAAACGAAAGAGCAAAAGAGTCATCAAAAAGATGTCTCCAACAAGTATGACCCTTGTGACAACGAATTATATAAGTTTTTTTATGTAATAATACACCTTGGAAGTGGTAAACGTGTTTGACGAATAACGGCCGAGAACAATCGACATGGCAACCTTGACAAAACTCGTTCAAACATTGATGATATTTAACAAGTATTTAACAATTTAATGGTAACTACCAGCTCGCTCCCGGTTTCGCAAGGAAGCATTTTTTTTGCAAATTATATCTATATAAAAATCTTCCCCGTCTATCCCTCTTTCCATATATTGTGAAAAACCGAATTAAAAGCGGTCTCGAATTTTGGAGCGTACACAAACCAACATAACTTTTTTATATAATATTATATAAGATTATTAAGTTAATAATCAGATCGCTATAACGAGCTGCCGCCTCTAAGATTCATATGGCTATGATGATAGCCAACCTCCTTTAGGAGATGGCACCAAAAGAAGATTAACTTCGTCAGCAATACCAAAAGCCATCGGTTTCCCTAAATAGGTCACCGAAACTTAGCCAACACAAACCATATAATTACTATTCAAATCAAACAACATAATTGGAACTACATGGCGTCATTTCATAGTATTATTTGTGAATTTTGAGACGAAATCATTTTGATTTTATAGATTTCCTCAACGCTAATCTTTTACTATATAGTTTTTGTGCGAGCGTTCATTCTGGTCACATACACACGGCTCCATTCATACAAAGCCGGTACGTATTTCTGTAATACTAAATTAAATCATTCTAAAAATAGAACCTCCATTTTGCCGACGAATCCCACTCGTTTATTTACAAAGAGGTTTAAGCCAGCAACAACTTAAATTATAGAGGGTAGATTGTTAAACCGAGCACGACTCATGAAGTTGTTGGATGTTTCTTTTTTACCCTTTTTCTCTAGCATTAGATCGCAACGAGTCGACCAATATTAATGCCCCGATAAAGACAGCCGACTCCGGTTGCGCGCAGTAATTGCGCTCGCGTCAATCCGCAGACGATCGCTATGAGGGTATTTTCATTCATTTCATTAAAAAATTACTAGACCCTTTTACGACTTCAATAAAACATGACCACTGATTTCCAAGAATTTTTATTGTAACAAAAACACCCAACGGATAAGAAAAAAAAAAAACAAAATAAACGAGATTTTTCAAGAAATTGGATAACGTAACTCTTATTTATTCTACCAATTAATAAAATAGTAATTTTCAACACATCTACATATTATAGATCTATGTCTATACATAGCATAAAAGTCGCTTCCCGCAGTCTGTCCTTCTGTATGTACGCTTAGATCTTATAAACTACGTAACGGATTTTAATGCGGTTTTCATGGAAGGAGCGTTAAACGAAAAAGGCTTTTATTATATATAATTTGCAGATTTTCTTTTATTCAAAAGCGATACGAAGTTCGTCGGGTCAGCTAGTAAACAATGAAAATAAAAAATTAAAATTTAGAGAAAGAATGAGCCAAGTCATAAAACTATAGAATTACTAGGCGTATTCGGTGTTAATATCCTATTGGCTGGCTATCATTACCAGCATGGTGGTCAAGTCAAGTTCGAGTATCAGGCGAGGCGATAAATAAAATGTCTATCTCGATCGGGATGGGATGTGTTGGATGTGTGCGGTCCACTCCGTGAGAAAACAAATTCATTTTAACGTTCCTAGTGCGCTTGTATTACTGAAATATAATAGGCCAGTTACTATTATAATATTTTTAGCGTTCTCAGGAGAATTAATTAACGTATACTATTACTAGAATTTAAATATTTACTAGCGACCTGCGCCCGGTCTTGCCCGGATGTATTTTTTTTTCTGAAAATTTAATAAACAAGGATGTTATCGCTCTTTCTACTAATGAAAATGTTATCGAAATCTGTTGGGCAGTTAGAAATTAGTGTAGAAAGCGTAGAAGAGGCGGACAGCGACTTAATTTTGAATATGTATAGATATATACTAGATATATTATATATAGGCATTATATTGATATAGAAGAGAATATCAGAGTAATGTAATTTTTTTTAACATAAATCAATATTTTCTAGTTTCTCATTACATTTACACAATATGTGTTCCAAGGATTGCTAAGTTCTTCCACAGGGAGAAACCTCAACTGAGTGAGTGTAGCGTTGATAGTGATGACAGCCACTCGTAGGTATTTAGTTATATATTACTTAGATGCAAAGAATTTAAATCTTTGCATAGATCTTACTTAGTCTGGGGTTCAAGAGTTACAGAAACGTATGTCTGCAGAAATAGTTGCCTTTTTAATTGACTAATTAATAAAACAAACGTTTACTACTGAAGAATTTTAAATATTTTTCTTCGAAGTTTGTGGCACGAGTTGTAAAGGGATCGAGCGAACAATGAAGAAGCTTCTTTATAAATCCCAAAGTGAGCCCTAACACTGTCAATTTAGGATTGAAAATACTAGTGGAAAACTAGATGAAACATAGGTACCGTAACGTTGTGTCGGGTTTGACAAAGGGAGTCAATTTTAAAGCGTATCTTGCGATCATTCGTGACTCATCCGTCTGGTGAGATTATCTCAAAATAATATCCCAGCCGGAGAGAACTCGTGAGGCGTTCTTTTAAATCGCGGATCAGTATTGGGATAACTTTGAACCATGACATACTTAAGTTTAATTTAATGTAAGTGTAATCACACAATTTCATAGTTTTTTCATTGTAGTCTTTGGTTTTACCGAAACATAGTAAGTAATTGTTCCTATTTTACGGTAATCTATCGTCATCATAATCATTATCATGATCTAAGCCGTATGATATCCACTCTGGATATAGGTTTCGGCTATAACTTTCCAATACAACTCCAATTCCAATAGGTCACAAGTAGCCTGGACCGTCAGCCTTCTCTATAACATTTCGAGAAAAGGTACTCGAGTACTATAGTATTAGGCTCTTACTTTACTTATATCGCCACCGCCAAACTATCTTCTGCCACTAATAATAATTAATTATTCAAATTTGCATTACAAGAGTCTTTTCCGTTTATCGCTCTTTCCACTTTTGGAAACTGTATCAAAGAAGTTAGCAGAGAAACAGATAGAGGCGGAAAGCGAGTTTTTTTTACAATTAAATAAAAATAATTAAATTAAATACATATAGAATTATATTTTTTGTTGTTTACAACCATTCGCTCTCTCCGCACAAGATGGATCAACTAAACAAAAGACCGGCTCGTAAGCCAGTTCGTGTTTTAAGCATTACTATGTCTTCTTTAGCCTTGCAAAGGTATCCTTTCACCGAAGGATTAAAGTATTACGTAATTTGAAGAACCGAGACGTATATTTATGATCTCGTATTTACGGTGAAATCGTCCTAGAAATTACTAAGACTCAATAGAAATATGACAGTCAAGCATAGCTATATTTCTATCCTATCATAATTAATGAAATCATTGTTTCAGATAATTTAGTTTCTTATTGTAAGGCACATAAGTAAATTCACTTTATTATTTAAGATATTTATAAAGTCAAACTGGTGGCTTTTTTTTTCATTATTTGTGTACCGTCCGTCCGCCTTGGTAAACTGTATTTCATAATGAGCTACGAAAACAAAATTTTATAATTTTTAGACATATTTCTTTTTATTTTAATAAATATTTTACGTGTTGCTTAAAAATCTAAAAATATACAAAACTGTTTTGTTTTTTAAATAAATTATTAAGAATAAATTAAAAAAAAAAAACTTTCTATGAAATTTGTTACTAAATAATAGTTAATAGTGAATTTAAAAAATATTATTTTAGCTATTAGTTAATAAATAGTTAAGTATAAGTAATAAATATTTTAATAATGAAACGTTTTAGTACAGGAATAAATTTGTAGGAAGGTGTAAATAAATTGGTGCAAATTCGCAAATAAAATACATCAACGATATCTCCAAAGATCTCGAATAACGTCCGGACAAAGCACATATCGCTGTGTTTATGGTATAGTGTGGACAATGGGTAATTATAGGTGAACTGAGACGTGGGCGAGCATAGACAGGGTTGCCAACCCTTGCCAAAGATGTACCTATCTACTCTGGGATACCCACATTTGTAAGAAAATTTCCATTTAACTTGTAACGCAAAAGCAACAACCTTCGTTTCTCTTAAATAATGCATCGTTTTTTACCGTTTATGTTTTAACGGATTAATTGCATAATAAGTTTCCGGATTATTAACGGATTGTAGTTTTTAAATTGAAGTATTTTCTATATTAAACTAATTATAGTTTTTAATAAACTAAACAGCGTAAAACAAAGCACATTTCTTGAGAATAAACAGAGTTGCGTCTCTTTTAAAGTTGCTCTATGGTAGTATTGGAACAAATGTTGGATATCACATGGGATATGGGCAAATACATTTCCGATCATGATAGTTTAAATAGTAAAGTAAGAGACTAAACTATAGGTAAGGACAGCTCCTGCATGCGAAATACCATCACAAATATATACTTATCTATAATTAATTTGAAAGATGTTAGGTATTCTGTAAGAAGCTGTTAATTGCCCTAAGAAACTGGGACTGTCCAGTGTATAGATCTATATTTAGATAGATATAGGTATATATAGATAATTTGGTTTAAGAGACATGATAACTCATAATCTTATCAATTGGGTCAGTAATTGTTAGTCTGCTGGCAACCCTAGATTAAATATAGTATAGCATGCCCTGACTACTTTTACGGTTTATCTTTCATCTAAACTCGCTAATAAGCTTCGTTGATTTGTGAATTTTCTGCTTACTGCGCATTCAATTTCCATGTTTATTCCACAATGAGTGCTTCGTCTGTTGTATCTTAACAAAAATTACAAACAAAAATTCATTATATTAGCTTAAAATGAGGGCACAATTCCTAAATAAATAAATGTCCTATAAATATTAATCATTTTATTAAAATTAACAAATTATTTTTTATATAAATAATATAATATGTTACAAAATCATTATTAATCTAAAAAAATCATCTAAATAATCTGTAAAAATTATTATCTAAAAGCCATTTATGTAATTCATTCTTAAAATTTTTCTATTACATTATAAATCGTAAAATTCTATTATACTTTACTAACGAGTGTCAGAAGTGGATTTATGTATTATAATATAATCTAGTGTTTTCCCTATTATCTTGGAAAATATATATAATTAGCTGGTGCCCGCACTTCGTCCGCGTTGAACGATGAAAGGTACCCTATGTCCTTTCGGTTCAGTTGATGATGTATGGATGTATGGATCCATACATCCTTTCGCATTTATAATAGGTATTAGTACTGAAGTGCGGATACACAAACATTCCTCGTTTATCCCTCTTTCCATTAGTGAAAACCGTATTAATATCTATAGGGTGTTTCAGAAGTTAGCGGAGAAACAAACAGAGAAGGACGGCAATTTTATTTTATATAAATAAGTAATCAAAATATTTTAATTAGTTATAATATTATATTATTGTTAATACTTACTGAGTGCTATCTCTGCATTCGTCCTCTCTGTGTTATGTATATTTGGAAACTTTTTTTCAGACACTTCAAAGCCTATTACTGTATCGTCACGCTTCGTAGGCGTCAGATTGATAGATAACATTACGAGATGTTCAGATAAGTATTCTAAGGGCAAAATCACTGTTGCCCATCTCCTTATGTCGGCCCTTAGGTTAGGACTTAACTACTTATTATTTGCTATTTAATTAAACCACAGACTATACTGAGCTTGCTGCCTTAGCTCAGTTGGTTAGAGCGTCGTGCTAATGACCAGAAGGCCGCGGATTCGATTCCCACTTGGGCATAAATTAAAGCTTATTTTTCACAGTACAGTATGGAGGTTCTTGTATTAGGTTTAATTTAATACTTACCTATTCAGAAAAAAAGCTAATTGGTTAAATGAATAGATACAATAGTTATTTTTATTTTTTATTAACTGTATACTAGGAAAACTAGGAAAAATACTAGGAAATACTAGAAAAACAAAGAAACAATAAAGAAAAGAAACTTGTGTAGGAAAATAAAATTAACTAAAAAGCCTAACTAGCTAAAAGATAAATCCAAAATAAAAAGCTTCTAGCACTCTATAATTATTTATATTGGTGGTGGATCTAAACCCAGTATAGCACACCGCGATTATTGACTTAACCAAACGAAAAGCGTAAATTATCAAAAAATTCAATATAGGTAAGTATTATCCAAGTAAGCGTTTTAGTACCTATATAAAAAAGGCTGCTAAGCTACATCTTAAGTAGATTAGAAATGTGTTTTTATACCTACTTAGGCAGGTAAGAATCTCATAACGGAGCTTCAGATTTGCGCTATCACTAGAAAGCTCTCAATCTTTATGGCTTTGACACAAAATAAAACTGCTTTAAACAGATTTAGTGTAGGTATCAAGATTTGGTGCGTTTTGTAAAAAGCTATAGATAATTTAAAATTGAATATTTAACACAATTTATATATCCACTTATTTCCTTTAATCTTAAGTTATTTGAATATTAGTAAAACATAATCTGAGATTATTAGGAACACTGTTAAGAAAAGTTCTATAGACACTAAAGTAGGTAATAAGTAAGTAACAAATTTATTTTAAATTGATACTTTTTAGAATTAGAAACAACAAATACTTAATGCGAATATAATTTTTAATTCTTATGCTTATAGTTAAGTAGTTATCTACTTACTTCACAGTTAGTAAAGTAAATAAAAGCGAACACTCAATTACTTACCCAACACAAAAAGCAGGATTTAGTTATAGCAACACCAAAATAGTCCTGGGGTTTTACTGCGGCCAAAGTAAAGTAAAATCAGTTCGTACACAAGTCGGTAAGTTTATTATTTTTGTTTGCCGACAACTCGCTACCGCGAACGTAATATTTTGAACCGACAAACCGGCGCGTTTCGTTCGCATCGAGGCGACGCGTGCATTTCAATGGATGAAAGTGTAACCGTGGTTTTTGTATAGCGTCGTCTCGCTCTACCCCACAAGCGAGACAAGGACAGATGTGACTAGCTAACGTCAAGTCTCGCTTTTTGAGTTGAGGCAACTTCGCCCACTATTTTATTGTTATTCTAATTTCCAATATCATCCGAAGTTTGAACATCCTTATTTCAGTTCCACTACACAGATGTCACGGATGCAATTATTATAATATCACAATACAATATTTTGGCTATTGGTTAGTACCTATATCCAACTTTTGATGTGCAACTAACGACTCGCCCTCGACTTTTTATATACACAAATCTTCCTCGTTTATCGCTGTATCCATTGGTGAAAACCATAGCAAAATCCGTAGGATGGTACGAAGAAGTAGCGGAGAAATAGAACCAGACAGCGACTTTATTTTATACTAGCTGTTGCACGCGACTTCGTTCGCGTAACTTTATAAAATATAGCCTATGTTATTCGCTGATAATATAGCTTCCTAACAGTGAAAGAATTTTTCAAATCGGTTCAGTGGTTTCGGAGCCTATTCAATTCGAAAAAACAAACTATCAAATCTTTCCTCTCTCTATTTTTTTATTTATTTAGATTATAGACAGCCACAAATTTAAAAAATATATATTATAGATTATATACAAATAGGCCTAAAGAATCATATTATTATAATAAAAGCATTACGCATTACGATCCCCCATATGAACGCGAACCCCAGGTTGTAGGCACTTCTAAAAGGCTTTTACTCGGTGTAGGTACTATTTATATTGTTATTAGACAACATTATTAAATCTGCTTAGCGTCGATAAAATCCACAGCTATTTTAATCATTTTTTATGTATTTTAGGTTTTGGTATAATCTACCTATGCGTTTTCTTTTAATAAAAACAACTAGCGGATCCAGCAGACGTCCTACCTTTCGAAAAAAAAAAATTCGAAAAAAAAAATGTTTTGAAACCCAACATAAATAAAAAAATATAATGTTAAATGTGTCAATAAACTAATTTACATCGTCATCTGTTAGACACTTGTGGAACCTTACACCCTTTGTTCTATAAAAAAAAACATGTAATTTGCAATTTAATCGAAATAAAAGCTATCCTATCTTTTAAGTTAACATAAAAAAACCATCACCATCATCTTCTCAGTAGCAGAAGCAAGACATTCACTGCTGAACATAGGCTACCCCCATAATAGGACCGGTCAGAAGAAGCAGCCTTATCAGGTCGTCTGTCTACATCCTGGTTCGTGGACATTACAGACATAACTTTTGTCTTGTTCATATTCACCCTTTGAGAAAATCGGTTAAGGCGGCGACATTTATGAATAAAACAATTCTTATATTCTTGTTTTGTGCTTATTACTTGTACTTTTTGCAAATCTGTCCTTATGCGAACAAACCGTTAAAGGAGGTCAACTGGTTTTTATACTATTATGTTACTATGAAAATGTTGTTAAATGAATTAAGTACATACCTAGTTCTTATAATAATAATCTTTACCACTACCACTTGACATTCTGTTTCTGTTCCATCATGATCAACCGAACAATCGGCATGCAAATGTGTGAACTATCTAACTCTTGCAAGTGTGAATGAGATCTAATGACACTTAAATCTTTACATAATATAATGAACTAGCTGTTGCACGCGACTTCGTCCGCGTAACTTTATAAAATATTATATCCTATCTCTTAAGTTGGATCAAACTGCACAGTGTGCAAAATTTTATTAAAATCGGTTCAGTAGTTTAGAAGTATTTTCTAAATTATTGAAAAGTATTTTTTTATTTTAATGTTCAGTCATCATTTATGTTTTAGGTATTCATTTACACTGTAGAAATATAGTAAAGTAGGTTGGTAGGTAGGTACTTAATTATGAAATAAAAAACGTATATGTGGATTGATTTAATTTATTTTCTTCCCACAGGTGGCAAGAACCAGAGTAGTGAGCGTAACCTAACATTATGGAAATGGTAACTATTATTCAGGGATGCCACTTTTCGATCTAAGCAAATATTAACAAGAATTCCATGAATATTCAATCTAACAATGGAAAGCCTTTACATTTATATTAATCTATTTTCATCTCCTACCATTTTTACAAAATTATTTAGTGCCAAACAAAAATTCTACAAACTCCATCAAATTTCAAAGAGTTCAATTTAAATCAAGAATTTGCACATATAGAATTTCATGAAAAAAAAAAATTACAATAATTGTGTACGAGGTATTTGGCACCAAGCAGTGAAATCCCTTGTGTACATACAGCTCCTACCCCGGCTGTACAAGAAAACTTTTAACTCTAATGAATAATTTTCAAATTCAATGTAATTTGACATTATTTAAAACAATAAAATTAATGCGTGTAACCAAGGCCACTCGTGAGGTGTCGGTCACAAGCCGACTTGTCCGTTAAGGCGAGGAACGCCTTTTGAACGCTGCCTTATTCCTTATCGCGCTTCGAGACACGCCTCACCTTAACGCCAAACAAAACGGATACAATTTTTAACTTTGAAACATAAAAAGGAAAAATCTCGTCCGATATTGACGCGAAATATTGAAATGATGCATGCATTGATATAATTATTGATCAAAAAACAGCCATTAGACGATACTGTGTGGCTTATAATAATATTTACTATTATTATTTAATAATAACTGTGCATTGTGATTGTTGGGGGACACAAACACACATCTCTGTTTCTAGACACATTAGCGTTGCCATCTTGGTTGCCGTTAGCGGTCACTTGACATCGTGCTAACTGCAAGTGAGAAGGCGAAGCGAATGTGTCCAAGAATTTTATATGCGAAGTCAACAACCATTACAAAATTTTGAGTCATTAATGGACAATTAGGGAGTAAATGCATTCATTCAACTTTCGTCCATTTAAAAAAAAAAACAGCTTAGAGAGTAACTACACTTGTTCAGCTACATTTGCGTTTTTGATGCTTTTGAACAATTGAACAAACACTTTTTTTGATTTTGAACTATGGACAAAAGCTGAATTGAGCTGATCAAATTTAGTTACTCCCTTACACGTCCTTATTACCCTTACATATTATAAAACAAAGTCCCCCGTCGCGTTTCTTGCCGCTATGTTCGCGATAATCTCGAAAAACAACTGAACGGATTTCCATGCGGTTTTCACTAACGGAAAGAGCGTTGAACGAGGAAAGTTTTTTATAATTTGCAGAAAAAAATTGCACCCGAGCGAAGCCCGGAAGCGGGTCGCTAGTTTATATTATAATAAAAATACGCGGATGGAAATGGGAGAATGGAGGTGACTATCTTACGCATCTCCATACAAAACTTTTTTTCTTCTATGGACAAAAGCTGTTTTGAGCCGAAAAAATGTAATCACTCCCTTATTCGGCTGGTTATTGACTTCATAGTATTGAAGCCCGCAAACGGTTAGGCGTCTGGTGCAATGTCAAAGTAAGTCCCCCCCCTTAATGAAACCGTCGCGGACTTGCATGCTTTCAAACAGCACTGACGGCTGTTCGAAAACTTCGGATACCACATACCATCCAGGTCTTACGGACAGCTAGACCAGACCGATCAAGTGCATAAGCACATTACATTAGATTAAATACCTAATCAAATATAATATTAATATGCAGCCTTGATTCTATTACACTTTTTTTTTTTCATTTTTTTATATATTTTTTTAATTTTTTTTCTCGAGGTATTCATTAGCGAATATTATTAATGGAATAAGTACAATATATAAACTTACGACAGAAAAATATGGTTCTGCAACGATGAAATTATTAAAATGACTTGTATTTCGTGAAACACACAAGAAATGAAAATGAATCAATTAGTCGAAAGAGCTTTAAAAATACCTAACCGTAAATAATGATGTATAATATATATATTTTTTGTTTTTTTTTTTTACATATATATATATATATATATAGGAAAATAGCTTCAATATCTGAAACGATTACAATAATAAAACTCAACAATGTAGCGGTTCGCAAAATTAGTCAAAATTAAAATTTCAGATAGAGAAACTAAAATCAAAATTAACAAACAATACATATTATAAAATCGGAAATGACTACACGTTAGTTTCACAATATACTAAATATTATGTACATAGAATATTAGCCTTTCCATGCAAATTTTTGCATTTGTCACATTTTTTTGTTTTTTTTTTTTATTTTTTTATTTCTTTATTTAATATTTAAATTTCAGTTACAAACGGAAGTAAATCACACTACAGAAAAATATATATCAAACACGACACAAAAGTAGCAAAATTCTGCGGGGGGAATATCATGAAGGTTTACATGAAATTTCAACTAGGCAAGGCTTTAAAACATAAAATAAAATAAAATAGATAAAATATTTCGAATGGGGGGCTACGCGTCTAACCATGTTTTGACGAGCCCCCAAATATAAAATGAGGATATACGAAAATATACCATATACACTTCCTATGTTAAAATAACTAACAACAGTTACCTACACATAAACTGCTATTTGTGGGCTTTTAATTATGTTACGACAATACCGCGGCCCCTGTTCACTATACCGACGCTGGGCCCTGTTTCTTAAGGGGGCCGATCTTGGAACTTGCATAGTCATTGAAAAAAATATATACAGTAGAAACCAGATACAACGACGGATCGGTTACAACGACTAAATGGCAAGGTCCCTGCTGGATCCTTATAACGATATAATATTGCTTATAAAGATTATCAATTTTTTTTTGTGGTCCCTTGTAGGTCGCTATAACCGATTTTCACTGTAGTTCCAAACCGAAACAGAGCGTTCGATAAACCGAACAGAGAACGCGGCCACTAAAACACATACCAAAACTTAACCTTTAAAAAACACTTGGGGGGCACAAACCCCCCTAAATGTGTTCGCCATCGGTAGCACTCGGAGTTCTGGCCTCGACTCTACAGCGAAGACCCTCTTAACATTTTTTACACTTGGGGAGCTGACAATTTTGAAACCATTACAACCACGTTCGCCTCAACACTTGGACTTGGGGGCCTAAACTCCCCCCAACTTGCAATGTCCTACACGTAGTGGGCCACTTAAATACGCAGGGGCGAGGGGGCCACTTCCGACCTTTTGCGCTCCATTATCAAAACTCCCAATAATCCGTAAAACACAATATCCATTATTTCAACAAAAAGCGTTAAACTAAAAGACAATTTCGAAATTTTCGCAACCAAATCAGGTTTGTAACATTAAAAACATTGTATAACTTTTGCCTGATAATGCAACCGGAAAATAATAAGAAAAAATTATAATATACCAGTTTCACCTACATACGTTTTATAATTAACAAATTTTTTTAATAACTCCGGACGATATTATTGTAAGAATTATATTAGAATCGTCCTATGTTTGACATCGAATGCTAACGCTCCTAAATCAACAAAAAACTTTAAAAAAATATATAACAATAAAAGCATTAATTTAAAAAAATTGATCAAAGTTAAAAACAGCTTTACAGATAATATACAAATAAATTTTGAAAAAAAAAAAAAAAAAAAAATCAATATGAGCGAGAGCATTCCATGAAACATTCTTATATCAATACAAAATCTCTACAAAGAAATTGAACTAAAATACGTTATTCTACATTCCGAAAATATCTACAATCATAAGATATGTTAGCACATCTCTAGCCCTTCTTTTTCTTTTAAATATTATGTCCTTTCATTTCAGATTATGGTACATAAGGCTCTACTATACCTATATATTATTGTTAACTATTTCTCCGTAATGCCACTTGAAACAACACAAACTACATATCTTTCGCCCGACCGAACGGATACACGGAAAATACTTAAATCGCTTTGATATACATTTACAGTAGTTGGGTTAAAAAATAAGACCGCGGTGACTTATGTACAGAGTTTACAATATATACTTTCAAAAGACCAAATTAGAAAACCAATCTCGAATGCCAATTTTACGGAAACCACACATTTAATATCCCCGAGGGCCCATCGTCATTAGGAAAACTTAGAATTACTAAAAATTATTTTAAACGCGCTCGAGATACGACGACACTGAGACCGTTTAACCGATTTTAATAAAACTTAAAATATAGAAATCAATGAAATAAGAAATAAAAATTAAATTTCTTCAGTCACATTACAATACTAAAACCCTTCAAACTTCAAACCTCTGTCGCGTTTACTTTATTTGCCAAGCACACGAACCAGCCCGAGACATATCAACGTTATCTATCGTTGCATTGGTTGGTTTACTAAGCATTTGTTAATGTATTAAATGCGAAATAGCGATAATGGCAAATTGTCATAAATTTAAGATCAACGAAATTCTTTGCTATTCATTGGGCCAGTGTGTATGCGTATAGTCAGTAATCTTTGTAGACCATTTTTTTTTTTTTTTTTAAAACTGAATGACAGATGTGATAATTCTTTCGAATGCTTTGTTTGACTTTATGTATGAATTTAGTTAAAACAGGTTCAGCATTCTTAAATCGCAATTTAACTATTATTAAATGTTACCATTATAACAAAATATTAGTGAAATAACAGCATGTATGCTGGTTGTATTTCAGTGAGTGAGTAACGGATGCCAGAGCTCATTTCCCTATCTATTCCTTATCCCTGTCCTTAATCTTACAAAGGTCGGCAGCGCACTTTCAGCACCTGTAGCTTTGCTTGTGTTATAGGCCACTGTAGCCATCCACCATCAAATGGACCTCTAACTAGTCTGTCGACTTTAAAATCGAAATATATAAAACACTATCTATATAATCTATCAAAACGGCGCACACATACAAATATTTTGCGCAAATTTTATCGTCAAATCTGTCATCGAGTTTCAAGAGTACGGGTCAGTTAAACGATTCAGTGGCTGTAAATCGGTGGGGCACCCGAGTCGAATTCAACGCGTCAGCGGACGGTCGAGCGTGCAGCAATGCAGGAAGCGAGCGTGCGGGTGAGTGCAGCCTGGGGGGCCGGTGGGGACCCCTGGGGGACCACGCAGGGCCGCGCTGTGACGGCGCTTGCGTTCGGCGCTTACTAGAGTCTCCTCCAATACGTCAGCGTTCACGGCGACTCCTCCCCCGGCGTACTGAGAGTGAGCTGCGCTTATATCCGAGAGCAACTCTTCCCACTCGCGCGATAACTCCTCCGGCGGAACGCTCGCTGGGGGAGCGGGGGCGAGACACGCCTCGCAACCCCCTCCAGCACTCCATATACTATCTATACCGTTTGGACGCATTTTCTTCGCTGACCCCCCACACTCCTCGCACTCCCCCCAAACTATAGTCTGCGCGGAGGCGTCCGTCTGCCGCACGGCGTACCGCAACAAACGCCCGTCCAACCGCCACTCGAGATAACGCTGCGTCGAATTCTCCAAATACACTCCCCCCGTTTCACTGCGTCTATACTCGACCACGTCTAGCGAGCCGTCGATATCGAACGTATCGCCATCGGCGTAACGCGGCGCCTCCTCCTCGGTGCGTATGGGACGGAAGTGCGTTAGAGAGGACTTGAGCAAGTCTTCGCGGGGCGGCGAGGGAGTCGGATCTCGTTCGGGGAGGTCCGGTAGCGGCAAAGGGGGCCCGCGTCTCGGTTTAGGGGGCACCTCGGCGAAACCGCTACAGTCGCGGCTGTGATTTATTACGGTGTAGGAACGCAAGGTCTCCGTGACCATTGGAACTGCATCAAGAACGTCCTGGTCCTCGAACAGATAGAGGGGCTCCGAGACGGGCTCCGAGACGGGCTCCGGATCGGCCAACTTCAACGGTTTAAAGCTCTCGTGGAGACCGTCCATTATGCGCGAAGTGGTCTCCCAAGAGACAGGGGGAAACGAATCGGACGGGTTCGACCAAATGCTGTCGGTCAGCGATAGCAGACTGCACTTCTCGGTGGAGGGATCGGCGAACAACCGGTCCGAGGGCGAAGACAGTAAATCCTGGAAATCAATCGGCAGATCTTGATATTCATCGTCGGGTGTGTTCTGATCTTTCTGCCACAACGCCTCTATGCTTCTGTCGAACTTGGCTTCAAACTTGGCATATATTTCCACGTCCGTCGGAGATCTGGGCTTCTGGGAGACTAGATCCTGCTGTGTGATGAACCAGTCTCCGTCCAAATCGAGTCCATCGTCCCAATCAGGCACCATGTCTGCGTTCATTCTATTGATCTCTTTGATCTCGTCGGTGACAGTATTCTCGCAGGTGCCGTAGCCCTCGTCAAAAGCTATAGCTCTGATGAACTCCTTTACCGGATCCTGGGTCTCAATGTCCCACACTCCCTCGTGCGTCACCCACTCCGGCAGACACTCGTTGCTCTCCAAAGATCTGCTGTAGCTATTGTTGCGCTTCTTATTACTTTTTTTGTGAGAATGAAAAGAATTGCGTCGCTCCTTGCCAGTGAATTTTCTATTTTTCGTGTTCCAATTGTTGACAGATTCACTTTGCATTATTATCGACTGGCAATGTTCAGTGGTTGATTTGCGACACCATGCAGGCGGCGGTAGATAATACAAGAGCGGAGACTCTTCGCCCTTCTTGAGAGAGGGAAACGCAGCGCAATACCTTCGTACAGCTTCCGAATGCTCTAAAGAACATGTAGGCATTCCTACTTGTGATACACTATTCGGATACTTTATATCTTGTGAATCAAACTCACCGACAAGCCGATTGGATTCCTGAAAACAAGATGATATACATTTTACTAAAGAAATCATTATTGCAAGTACGAAATCTAAACTACAATAGGTAAGGTTTTCTTTTATGTAAAGGTTGTGAGGCAGGCTGATGGCGGGATTTTAATTTTATTGTTATTTTAAGCTATCGAAACAATACTTGTAAGGAATGGAACATTCAGCAAAATATATAGTATAGAATATACAGTAAAATATATAGTCAGATTAGATTTGCTTGTCTTTAAAAGTAATAAAATTCTTTTGTTGGACAGAAGCTAAACTATAATTCACTAGGATAAGTAATAGTTGAACTTTTGATAGTAAATGGCTTTGCTTATTAACAAGTGTGTTGCTAACCTTAGTAGGACTAAAGATAAGGTATTAGAAAGGCATCTGTAAATGGCCTCTGGCATTCCTTACTCACTCACCAAAACACAATAGGGTCTTTTGTAAGGGGATGGACACTGCCGCCTGATGGGTTGTGCCCCAATTCTGACAGCAAAACACAATGTGCCCTACCACTACTTCCCATGCTCAGACCTGAGCCAACTTTTATTGATATGTTAAATTGATACATTAGCCATCTCATGATACAAACTTTCCTAGGTTGAACCGTAACAAACTTTTATTTTTATTTTATTTATTATCCAACACATATTTACACACAAGATGATAACAATGTCTGTAAATCATTATTAGGTTTGTCTAGACATTTTATTTCACGCCAACATAACATTACACCATATTTTATAATTATAACATTACAACTCATCAACATGCCTAAGTATGCATGCCTATTTATTATTTAAAAAACACCTTAACCACAGCCACCGTCAATAAAATATATATTTTTTTACAGATGTTACTCAAGAAGTCACTGCACATGTTAGGGGAACTTTTAAAATTATAAAGTAAAAAATATAAATTAAAAAAACTTACACATACTGGGTAAATGATTCCATGTTTTTGATGTTTTAATTACAATAAACAGATCAGAGAATAAAACAGAGACATTATAATTTGTGAGACTAGAAGGAGCAACTTTCTAAGCCAACCCTTGAAACCAACTAAGATATGCAAAACACAAAAAAAATCTATCTTATATCAATACAGAACAGCATAAAACTTTTAGATATTCTTGGTTTCCCAGAAATATAATTATATTTTGTAAACAATGGTGACAAAAGAAATCCCATTTCTTGAAAACATTTTGTCACAAATTAAACAGGAGCAATAAAAACGCATTACCAAAATATTCCAAAAATTGGCAATATTCTTATCAAACTTCAGCTCCTAAACAAAGAAAAAATGATCAGTTTATCTACTAAAGGTTATTGTCAGATATCCTTACAATGAGCTTCTTGTTTTGTTTTGTAAAGACTGTCATTGCAGGTAAATACTCTTTGTGCAGATAAAAAAAAATTAACAATGACAATTTTTATTATTATAATATATACAAATAAAGTCAGTGCCTAATTGTTAGAATTTTTAGCATCTACCTACTTTAAAACTTTAACAATATGAAATATAAAAACTATTACAAAAACTTTGGAACTTTTGTTGTAAAAAGACAATATAATAAAAATATATAAAAAAATGGCAAGTACCAAGCAATGTTAAAATTAAAATTTCTATGCTAAACTACAGTTCTGCTAAATACTGAGGTGATTATTATGAGCCACAAAATGGTTTAATTCCATAGGCAACACTCACATGCTGTTTGCGGTGGGAAATCATGGTGCAAGTGGCGGGGGAATCCCCATTTAATTTATAAGGCAAATCAATTTCATACAAAAACAAAATGATGCTATTTGTATATTTATTTTGTTGCTACAGAGATCTAATCAAACAACTCAGAGAGATCTCATGTTGCCTATGAACATCAAAATGCAATAGTATAGGACCGACCTTTCTGTAAGGATTCTTATAATGGTTAACTGTCTCCATTTTAACATGCCCACTGTTTAAATCCCTTTCCAACGTTACCGAGTACTGCATATCTTGACAGTGGAAAAAATTATCATTAGTCAATCTACTGTTGCTCCAGAAAATGTACTTAGTCATTAACTAATTGACAATAATGAAGCAATTAATGTAATTTTTGTTAATAGCTAGATACCATACAACTTGCATTGGTAAATATTCAACTTAATATCTTTCATAAGTCAGTCTATTGGATTAAATTATTAATTTGTTAATGCATATTGTATTGACTAAGCAAGGACTGCCACCTTTCAAGATTGTTAAAAAAACTATAGTTCACATTCAACAATGATTCAGAATAGTAAAGAAAAACAAACACTAATTGTAAATAAGTTTGTTTATGATTAAAATTGATATTGAATAAGCAATGGGGCAGTTTTTGTTTATATGCCGAGGGTAATCTATGGAATGGATGTGATTATGAATTTTTTTTTTTCACCATTTCAAAGGTACATTATTCCAGATGGACATAGGATATATATTATAATAATAATATTATGTATACTAATCCTTCGCTATTCTACATATTATAAATTGAAGTCGCTGGCCGCTTCTGTCTGTTTCTCCGCTTCTCAAAGGCAGGCTACTTGTAAGCAATAAAACACTTTTGGATCTATTAATTTTGAAGCTGATTATAAATAATCAGATGGCAGCCCTACCTAACAGTGTGAATAGCAATATTTATAAGCACTACGCTATGCTAGGAGAATAGCCACGAGTTACCTTGTGTCCTTGTGTGGGTATCAGATGTAGAAGTGTGTTGTAGTTTGAAGTTCTCGAGATGTGACAGGCCAGCAGGCGAACGCCTGAGTTCCTCTTTTGTGCTTACGCATCATGCTCCGAATAATATCTGCCATCATCAAACGCCAACATCGTGTAAAAAATTCGTGGGTCCATGTTTCGATTGCCGTGCGCCGTGTAATATAAATCGATCCTTTTTATGGATGCTTCCTATACTAATACATCCTTAAATTTCTTTGGCTTTTTCTTTGCTTGTGGTTCAATTTATATATGTATTAAGGCAACGGTTGTCGAGCTTAGATTATGTTCAATCGCATTGTCACAAATTACTTGCAAATGACGCTTGGATGCACCCCTTAAAAAACTGCAAGACAAATTTAGTTGGTTATAATTAATTATAATATAGAAAAATATTTTTATATAATTTTGTAATTATAGTATAAACAGGTAAATGATAAATGCTAGATGTCTATACCTATACCCGCCCCGTTCGCGCTAAATGGGTCGATGGCGCCAAAACGTCATTACAATTTACGTATACGAGGCCCGAGGGTGAGAAGTGTTTGAGGCATCGATACATTGATACTGATACATGATAACAAACACTGTATTGTGTATTACTCATCAACAAAGAAACACACGCGATGCGCTCAACGTAGTTTTCATTATTTTACACTGAGTCATACTCGTTTGCGAAGATCAAAAGATGCAATTTCACAAGAAGGCGACAGTGTTACATGATGCACTTTCACTATGGATGGACGCGGAATATACAATCTTACTTAAATCGATAATTGATAAATATAACAATTAAAAATAAATAACTCACCTGTAAAGGTTTATATGGGGTTAAAATAACATTTTATCAATATACACACACCCCACATGAAAAAAACATGGCAGCCACAATGAGTGAGGGAGAGTCAAAAATGTAAATTTTTTATGCAACTTCATCAAATGGTGTGAAATGACGTCTCCTAATGTACCAATGGTGTTGCAATATTCAAATTTAAAAAAGATGGCCGACAGACCACCAATGACGTGCTTTAGATACGATGCAATGTAACGCCATGTTCGATGTCTATTGGTCTAAATCGCACATGCAATTTTAATTGGATGTAGAAATAAAAATAACCAATGATTGAAAAGTTACATAGAACCGGATGATAGTTCGCGCCTGAACTCGCCTACTTGCCCGCCGGTTTTCAAATTTTATTGAAATCATAATGAAAGAGTATGAAAAGTAAAATGAAATTCTGCTTTCTGATGAAAACCGCACCTTTTTTTGTTTGTACTACTTCGAGGGATTACATAGGAATATTTTCCTACTTTATTTAAAATTTGTAATACTTATTTGTTATCTTATACAAATCTTGTTTACTAATATGAATTCCTCGTAGAATTCGATTTGGCCATAACAAAAAATTGGAATTGGAATATGAATTCCGGTGTGGTAGTAAATCTCTGAAGCTGTCTCAAAATATATACTTACATACTAATAAATAAAATTGAAGTGTGTGTAATGTCAAAATAACTGCTTTTTACAAAAGTATAATTATGTAGTAATAAAAAAAGCTGATGTTATAAGTAGTAACATCGGCTATCTGCCAGTGAAAGTCCCTACTTTTGTTTTAGAAAAATAAAACTATTATATATAGAAGCGTGGCGGTTCAGATAGTTTTATCAATGTGTTTGAGTTCAACTATCATTTAAAATCGTGAGTGGTTGGTTGAAGAAATACATTGCTAGATTTTATAAAAAGCCTCGTGCATTACTATAGATGAAGGTGTATAATGAAAAAATTAGAGCACTTCTAATTCATATCAAAAATCGCATGAATTGTTGTTAGAATATTTAAATACCCACAATATTAAATCACTTTGAACATAAAAATCAGTAAAAAAAGTTAGATGAGTGAGTACCTATACTGTAACATAGATGAGTAAAAACTTTCTGTAGTTCTCAAAAAATAATTATTAAATTTTGCACAAAACTGCTTTTAGGTCTAAATTATTAACCACTTTTACATTGTATCGAAACTTGCGGTAAAACTTGATATTAACGATAATATTAAAAGGCCTTATCAAAGGTACCTAACCACCATGATATCGCCATTACAAATATGAGCCCACATCCTTATCCCTTATCCTCAAATAGTCGGCATAGGCGACGATAGCCACCAACCATCAAGTTGATCCTCAGCCTGTCTGACGACCTTAACATAAAAAAAAACATTTAAAGTAACTGTAGCGATTCAGACTTTTCTAATTTTGTAAACTACAATAATTCATGAGGTTCCGAGGAAAAAGTGTACACTGGCATGCCTCACATAAGCCATCATGCATTTCTAGAACACTTTCACTCTTATGGAGGTATTTTACCCTGGGAAATGGGATAGGAAGGACATTTTAACCACAAAACTTAACTCTTCATGTGGGTAAACGAGTGTCTATAATTGAAACAACCATCTACGTTAGGATCTGTTTATTTGCTTATATTTCAGTAGAGAACATTTCTCAGTACACCTACAAGATTGAAAACAAAACAAAATATAGCGATTTATATGCATCTAAACATTTATAAGTAATATAATAATTTTCGAGTCACATTTAAATGCAACTGGTAGTGAATAGTACAGAAACGTAAATACATCAAATATAACTTGGAAAAATTTGTGCTTAAGTATACTGGTTTAAGCATACTGCGCAATGTAAAAAAAAAAAAAAACAAAAACAGCTAATTGGTGGCCATTTTTAAACCACCTAATGAACCATTTAAATCCTGGATATATTTTTTTAAATAAAAAATAAAATAAACTACCTATCACTGAACATTGATCACAGAAATGCATTGAACAGATTTTACAAAAAAAATCTTTGTACAATGACAAAATAATAAATAAACGAAAAAAAAAAAATAGTACAACATTATTGTAATAACATTTAAAAAAATATAGTTTGTACGGCGTAATTTTAGAATTACACAAATGTAATTAATTCAAACAGAATATAAAATATTCTTACGACTGAGTTAAGGAAAATATTTACACGAGGACTGAAAGAGTTTGTTTAAAAATGCTTATTGTCATTTAAGGGTAGCACAATAATTAATTATTCTATATTTAATAAAACATTTTCATTTATATGTTCACGAGAGCATTTCGTCGTTGTCGAATTAAAATGTGCTATGTGCAAAGAGTACCTTGCGACCTTTGAGATAGCTGTTGCACGCGACTTCGCTCGCTTAACTTTATAAAATATATAGTCTATGTCACTCGCTGATAACGTAGCTTTCTATAGGTGAAAGAACTTTTAAAATCGTTCCTGTAGTTTTTTGAGTTTATTCATTACAAACATACAAATATTCTCTCTTTACAATATTAGTATAGATATTTATACGTAAACTTAAATATTTATTTTTTTATAATGAAAAAGGAAATCATTCATAATCAAAACATTTTTTTTTAACTTTAGAGTCTTTCTTTTCACCAATTTCCTGTGAATATATCAGACTTTATAATATAAAATTCATTTATTTATTATTTTGATAATAGATTAAATTTTTTGCACATAACATACTCACTCTATTTGCTTCAAATAGCTTATTTTATTAAGAAGTTTTTTTTTATACACAGATAAGGCAGTGAAGTATTCGTTAAGATCAAAATGCAAGTGCACATAGCACATTTTGGTTTGACTACGACCATTTATTTATCAACTTGGATACGATCGCATCAACAAAACAAATTCCTGTATTATATGGTAATAAGTATAAATTGTAATACCATAAATATAGTAACATCTATGGGGTCAGAATAGGGTCGCCGTGTTTTAACTGTAAAACGTGGCAAATGTGGCAGTATTTTTTTTTTAAACCATACCCCAACTTATTACTTCAAAAGTTTACAAGTAATTTGAGGTAAGAATGAATTATTATTGTTATGTTAATAATTATTATGAACCAAATTTTAAATTTAGAATTTTTTGTATTAAAATAAGTGAATACTATTTCACATTTTATTTAAACAAATTAATTTTAATTGAAAGTTGAAAAGTTTGGTTTCAATGTTGAATTTAAAAAAAAAAAAAAAAAAAAAAACAATGGCGAACTTCATACAAACTATTTTAGCGTTAGAAATATTTTAGAAAAATATGTGTGACAGTGTTTTGATTTCGAAGACATTATTAAATATTATGTGTATGCAAAACGTAGACAAGACAGAGTGTTTGTTTATTGTTCTTTATAAACAATACAGAGAAAGTAATCAATAATATAGTACAGTAATTAGTTTAAAAAATATTAATATTTACAGACAACATTCATAAATTCATAAAACTTAAAACATTTTATTTAAATTTTTATATTGATGCAACAACATCCGAGAATTCTTCCAAAAATTTTTATTATTCGCCATTGTTATTTAAATTTTAAACACGTTTTACGCACTTTTTAAACTATTACCTTTATTTAAACTAATTTTTAAATCTCATTCGCATTCGATTATTTATATATTATTATGTTTATAAACTACCCTAAATCTCCCTTTTTTTTCGCCGGGACTACTACGTCAGTCCATCTTTGCTCGAATTTGTTGGACAAACCAGCAGGAGGGAGGCAAGCGTGTTAACTGACCATCACATATTTACATGTTTAGAACTAATTTTATGTATCTCAATAGACAGACAGACAGACAGACATTCAGGTTCAGTGACTCTCCGGTCGTTTACTGCTCTCCTCTGATTTGGTGACTATGCCTTCGCTCTTTGGCTTCGTGTTTTCTTCCTCAGACTTCTCCACGGCTTTCTTCATGTCTCTTCTTTTTTGCGCTTCACGAATCAAATCGAACAAACTCTGCAATTAAAAAAATCAAATAAAAACGTTTATATTTCTAAAAAAAATAAAAAAAAATAAAAAATAAAATAAGGCTTCGTTAATTCACATTATGAGGGAATCTCGCATCATCAAAGTTATTGATTTCAGTCAGCCTATATATACAAACTAGCTGGTGCCCGCGACTTCGTCCGCGTTCAAAATGTTATATATAGCCTTTCTCGATAAATGAACTATTTAACACAAAAAAAAAAAAAAAATTCAATTCTAACCAATATAGTTCATGAGATTAACGCGTTCAAACAAACAAACAAACTCTTCAGCTTTATAAAAGATTTATTTATATTTTTGTTTGTTATGAATAAATTCAAAAACTAATGGACCGAGTCTTAACTGATATATATAAAGGCTATATTTTATAGTCGCGTGGCAACAGATAGTATTAAATATTATTTAATAATATCAGAGTAATACACAAACCAACACAACATTTAAATATACACATATATATAGATTCTGCAGAAAAAATTGTCAGAAACCTATAGTTATAATTAATACAAATTATAAGTCGCTAGTGATAATGATAACATAAATATAGGTAATAACGTGAAACTGTTTTGTTGATAACGTTATAGTCGTTGTATAGTTTGACGGTCGCAAAGGTCATTAGCCACGTGAAGGGCAAACATTACACTCGCTGCTACTGGGAAATATTTCTTTGATCACTTCTTGGCAACGGTCTCCAATTGTTCCGGGAAAATATTACAACAATAGACAATCAATAGCCATATTTAGCTCACCAGTTGGATTTTTCCATAAAAAATTATCCGTTTATGTGTAAATACACTAACTTTACCTAAACCGAGCGACGTATTTTGATGCACTTTTCACCATCAGTTAAATAATTTTTCACAAAATGTTTATTTATATATTATATATAATTAAATTGGATATTGTATAAAAATGCTCTACTAGACAATTATAATTCTTCTAAGTACTTAAAGAAAACTTCCTGATGGCATATCTCTATATGTTACGATTGTATGCAGTAACCTTATTTTATTTTTTTTTCATTAAATCCTTTAAAACTGTCTGCGTCTGTCTGTTTCTCTACCAATTGCTTCTAAACCATTCAATGTATTTTAATTTGGTTTTCGCTTATCGAAAGAGGGATAAACGAGGAAGGTTTGTGTGTGTGTATGGAAAAAAGCGAAACCGGAAGCGGGTCGCTAGTATGGGTAGTGAAAAGAATGTCTCACCTTTCCTTCAATTTCTGTGGTCTTTCCGTCGTGCTCCTTGGCGGCGGAGGCAGCCTTGTCGAGAGCCTTCTGTATTTTGCTCTCCACCTCGAGAACCTCCTCCTTGTCGAGCAGTTCGATCAACTCCGCCATTTGCTTCTCGGACAGGTTCACGTGCTCATTGCCTATTATCTCCAGCATCTGAACATTCATTCAACACATCACCATTAGAAACTAATACTAGCTGTCGCACGCGACTTCGTCCGCGTAGCTTCATAGAATATATCCTATCTCTCAAGTTGGATCAAACTGAACACACTGTGCAAAATTTTATTAAAATCTGTTCAGTAGTTTAGGATGTCATCGTCGAAAAACAACGTGACACCATTTTTATATATATATAGAGATTACAAAGAGAAATCATTTGTAATTTTGTTTGTAATGAATAAACTCAAAAACTATTGGACCGATTTTAAAAATTCATTCACCTATGGAAAGATACATTATCAGCGAGTAACATATGTTATATTTTATAAAGTGACACGGACGTATATGTAACTATTTATTTTTTTAATAAAAATATAGCCTAAGTTACTTTTTATAACATCAACCAGTGAAAATCCCATCGAAAACGGTATAATATGTATGCATTTACAAAAAAAAAGTAATCTATGTAGTATATCAACTGTTTAGTATCCATAATACAAGCCTATAGTTGCTTAATTTGGAACTAGATGGTGCTGTGTGGAATGTGTGAAGATATTTATTTATTTATTTATTTATATACCAATAATGTCTTTAATCCTTTACCTATAAAATGGTGTAATTAAATTTTATATGCAATGATGATTTGACGACACGTTTGGTCTAGTGGCTAGTAACCCTAGCTGTTAACCAAACGGTCGCGGGTTCGAATCCCGCTAGGGGCAAATGTTTATGTGTTAACATTTTATCTTTGTACCTGAGTCATGCATGTTTTGTATTTATAATATAATATATGTATTTACAAAAAAAAAAGTAATATATGTTGTATATCAACTGTCTGGTATCCATAATACAAGCATTAGTTGCTTACTGTGGAACCCGTTGGTGCTGTGTTTAATGTGTAATGATATTTAAATTTAAAAAAAAAAAACATGTAGGCTACATCATCGAACTGTATGTATATCCAACGATTTTGTTATCATCAGTTTACTGAATGGCCTCCGACTGTGAAAAATCAAAATTCACATAACAAAATCTCACCTTTAATACATCATCAAGTTTGAGTTGACCGTCGAAATCGTCGTCCAATCGTCCCAATACATCCTGGATCAACTTCAACTTGGCCTCGTCCGGAACCTTCTGAAGGCTCTTAATGGAATGCATCAATTCATCGATCTGTATCAGTTGCTCTTTCGCCTTCTGCGGCTCAAACTTGGTTTGCTCCAGAGTTGTTTTCAACTCTTTCTCCTTGTTCTCCAGTTCCACAAGAGCAGAGTCCAGTTTGCCGATCATGTTGTTGACTGCACGGTACAATCTGAAAAAAAAAAAATATGATTAACAGTTTGCATAAATAATAATATAACTTAGTAACATTGATTGTTCTTACATTACGTAATTGAAAAACGGGCCTCATAAAACTATATATGCGTTAATACTCGACTACCACAACTAAAATTTAAATATATTGAACGTGACTGTGTTGACGTCACGCGTTAGCGGGTTCGAATCCCGCTGAGGGGCAAATGTTTATGTGTTAACCTTTTACCTTTGCACCTGAGTCATGGATGTTTTGTATTTATAATATTATGTATGTATTTACAAAAAAAAATTAAACCTATGTAGTATATCAACTGTCTGGTGTCCATAATACAAACATTAGTTGCTTATGGTGCTGTGTGGAATGTGTGAAGATATTTATTTATTTATTTATTTATTTATGTGTGAACATGTGTGAAATGCAATGTGAGTCACTGCTATGCATCGACACCACATTCAAACGAAAGCGGTTATTCCCCCGTACTGTTGATACAAAATTACAAATGTTTTTTTTATCAACAGTACGTGTATTGCAAGACAGTGTACTAACCAAGCTAATAGGAAATAACGTACCGGCGAGCTCCCTTTGACAATTTAATATCCGCCTGTTTGGATTTTACAATTTCATGCATCTCTTTAACGTCCTCACTGTACTCGGACAGTTCCGCCTTCAACTCTTGGATACTCTCTTTCTCGAGTAGCAGGGACTTCCTTTGTTCAGCTGTGAATTTGAGAGAAAACATATTAAATTACACATACGTTATAAAGAGGCGGGATTTGATATTTTTTATGTTTATTTGTATTGTAACTGATAACCGGACTGTTCATCCAGTCTTATAATACAGAGTGCCCTTGCCGGTGTTAAATAAATATACTCGTAGCTATTAAATTTATTTAGACATAGAAATAATTAAATACTGCTGGAATAATAGGAAAAGCAATTCAGAATACCGGTAAAGGAATATACAATTTTCAAAGACATTAAAATTGCTAAGTATACAATGTATGTTTTACATAATAATAGAAACAGACACAAATAACCGTTGTGAGTATTATTAAAATTAAAATAAAACTAACTGATGTAAAATATAACTAATAAATGTATATCTTCACAGACTATTCACTTTTAAAAAGCATAAGAATAAATTTTATTTGCGACAAAGGACATAGATAAACATAAAAACACACATAGAAACGTCCCCTTGCCACAAAACAACAAAAAGACAATTGTCATGTCATCATAACACTATGGTATTCATATGTAAAACTTTATACATAAAGATTAATGTGTGTCGATATACACATCTTATTAATATAATTATAAAAGGCAACGTGTGTATGTATGTTCCTATGGACTCCGAAACCATTCAACCAATTTTGTATTTGTATCAATAGTACTATTGGATAATTAAAATTTTTATTGTTGTTATTTTGGTAATTTTGTCATGTTTACCCTACAAATAAAAAAAAATAAAAAAAAATAAACTATTTCATATAAAAATTAATACCTGACAAATATAAGCAATAATAACTGAATAAATATTACTTTCATTTATTCAGTTTTTAGTCACTTGTTTTAATTTGATGTACTAAATATCAAATTTATTTATTTTATTGAGTAAAAAAATATAAATTACTTAAATGTTTTCTTTTTAATGTTTTGTGTGCCTATACAAAATATAATATTAAAAAAAATAAAGCATATCAAAGTGAAAACACTGTGTCAAAGTTTTCAAATAAAACTAGGGAGAAATTTCAGACATAAAAGACACATCAATGATGTTTTAGTTAACTATGATATATAAGATTAAGGGCCTCTTTTACCAACTACAAGTAAAGTATATACTTTACTAAGTAAAGTATATACTAAGTACAAGTAAGTATAAAGTTTATATGTTACTTTTAGAAATAATTTTATGTTTTATTAAATTATGCACTTGGTTTACTGCATCCTTCGATAGGCAAATTTTTTTATTATTTTTACTGTCCAAACAAAGGCATATCAGCCAGCTCAATCATTCTCGGTGACTTTAAATGGCAGTTAACCTACTTGAGACTTTAGATATGGTGAGAGGCCCTAATTGTTACTTATATTTACATTTGTTGAAAACGTTAATACATATACACAGTTTAAGACATTGAACTTGTAATAAATATATTTGGATTTCTGCCAGCACTTACCTAATTTCTCTAAAGCATCTTCAATAACCTCAATGTCTTTTTCGGATATTCCTTCCTCGGACTTTGGTTTGGATGCATCCGCAATTACAGGAGCGGTATCAACCAAAATTGGTGTTGTTTCAGGATCAAGAATTGGAGCCTTGTCTTTGAGATCTTCTTTCTCTCTCTTTTTGGCTTCCAGGAGCTCCTTTTCTCTTTCTGCCTCTAGTCTTTCTCGTTTCTCTTCATTGATCTTTTCCATTTCAAGTTTGATTGCCTCTGCTTTTGTCTAAATTGTGAAATAATAATAAAGTTTTTATTGATCTTATAACATCTTTATTAATTATTATATTGAATCTTTCATAATAAAACTACCTATCCCTAACTAACCCCTACTATAACTTACTAAGGTTGGCAGTACACTTGTAGCACCTGTCGAGTTGCTTGTGTTATAGACAATGCTAGCAACTTACCATCAAGTCTATTGTGAGCCTGTCCAATGAAAAAATAACTGCAGCAATTCAAACATTCCCAATTTTGTCTTTAACAACCCTAAACCACAATAATTCATGAGATTCCCCAGCAAGAGATCTACACTGGCATTCCAAACATGGGCCATTTTGTATTAACAGAATACCGGTGGTGGTCAATCTACCTTCAAGTGGGAGACTAAAATAAGAAGTTTCATTTGGTCAATTACCATAATACATTTAACTAAAAATTTATTATAGAAATTTGTGCCTTACATTAAATAAGTTTAAGATTTATATTACTTTGTTCTACATTTTGATTAAAAAAAAATTTAAACATTTATACAAACCTTGAAGTCAAGTTTGCCTTCTTTCTCCCCAATGGCTGCTTTAGTTTGAGTAACAACTTGTTCAGGCAACGCAGAAATAGTGGCCTTAAGTTTGTACGTCGTCGGAACATGTTCAGGCACCATCAAGGCTCTGGAAAGTAACAGCAGTGACTGTGGCACTTTTTCGTTTAATGATAAATCGAGCCAATTCCTCAGTTCCTTTCTCAATCTTTCTTCGGAAACACCGTATGCCCTCATACCTCTTGTACGACAAGCTTGCTGCAATTCATTCAAGTCTAAACTGTCGACACCTTCTTTCGCAATCATTTTATCATCTGCTGCCAAAGTTCTCAACTTCATTCTTAAATTAAATCTCAGCATTGCACTCGTACCAATAGTGGAAACATTTAACACTTTACACAGAGCAACTAAATGTGGTCTCTGAAGAGAGTCTAAGGTGATCTCATCCTCAAACAGTTTTGAAAATTTCATTATTTCAGCACTAGTTGCGACATCTCCAGATGTTCTAACTTTTGAGAAAAATACTGCAAATTCTTTAGCAAGCTCCGAGTGTCTGTTTTTAGCTTGTGGTGCCATTTGATCCAAGGTCTCTTGGAAAAATTTCGCCATTTCCAACTTGACTTTTAAGTGCTGCTTGAGTTTAGCCTCTTTTTGGCTGCTGCTCTCAAAAGTGGACGGTAACATGTTCGGAAACAATTTAATAAACAACGGGAGAGCAAATTCCAGAAACGGTACCACTATAAACACTATGAACGGTACCATTCTAAAGAGATCACCAATAGTAGTCACGAGAAGTCTATGTTCTCTACGAGTTAAACTGTCTCCCTTTAGTACTCTGAATAATAGCTTTGTTGATATTCTCACTTCGATAAAGAGTAGTCTAAAACCATGGTAATAATGTCTCAACTCATTCATGATTCTTTCTTTTATACTTTTCTTAACAACTACATCCTTTTTGGATTGTTTCTCTTTCTCCTCTATTTCCTTTTTTATATTCTCTACCGTTGCTTCCACTTTTGAAGAAGGCTTCAAAGGCTCTTTATCATAGTAACAGCTACTTGTGGATATATTTTTAAAGTCATAATAAACTCTGATACTGAGAGGTTTTTGAGTGACGTCATGTTTGAAACTGATCGGCCGCGTCGTATAGTATGACAATGACCTTGACAGGGATGTGTATGGAAAATTTTTATACTGTCTCGTCTCCTTTAGCCATGCTAGAACAGAAACAAAATTTATTAGGTATTCATTTCAACTGAACACAGTAAAATAAGCTTAAACGTTGATATTGCGATGTAGAAATAGTGTAAATCAAATGTTTATTGTCTATGTTTAGTTACTCTGTTTTATCAACGAAAATGTTGCGGTATAAATCGAAGGTAAACGAATAAGTATATTTCTGTAGTATACTGAAATATAATGTACAATCAATGTTGCAAATGTATCCAGAATATTGCGTAAACCATGTGATGTGATGTTATGATATGAAAAATAGATTACATAGAAAATAATATTCAAAGTAAAAACTTTAAATGATTTTTATTTGGTTACATCTTATTTTAAATGAAAAGGCAACACATTAATTTAATTATTTCATTTGGAGGAAAATATAACAGAACGAAATAACCCATGAAAAAAAATATAGATCTGTACATACGTAATAGGTTAGGTGAAAAATAGCAATTATTACCTGCGAATTAGTACTTACTTGATCTTTTTATGTAAAAACGGTTATTAAATAATAATCTGCTCATGTTTAAAGAGAACCGGTCTTATTAATAGCAACAAAGTAATTATAATTATTATAATAAAAACAAAATCAACCTTTAGACACCATGACAATCAAGAGGAATAAAATAACACAGAATAGACAGACAGCATTTGACACTGACAGCAACAACTTAAATAATAACTGTCATTCACTCTCCCTACCTACACAAAACTCTGTTGCAGGATAATTATAAACTAGCTGTAAGCTTTCATAGGTGCAACTTATAAGTACTTACTTACTTGTAACTTGTAGGTTACAGGTTAAGTACTTCGTCCGCGTAACATTATATAACTCGCTGATAATGTTAAGATTTTATATATCCTGCTTATTATATTAGAGCATGGATTTAATATAATAAGCAGGATTGATTACTTGCAACTAAAAAGCAAGCCGAACAGGATATGTAGTAGAGGCTGTGTGTCCCTTTTTAATAGGGCGACAATAAGTTTTTTTGTTATGAGAGACAAATTTAAATGTTGTAATATGTGTAGGTAGTAGTAGTTTCTTATAAATATTTTTTAAATTTAAATATGATTGAACCAACACTTTTACTAGTTGTATTTATGCACCAATTGTACATAATCATATTCACCAACGCTACAAATTTATGGTTATTTACCGTCATGTCACATTAAAGGGATACCAGTAGAAAATTAAATAAATATGAAATAGGCCTGAAACAATAAATATTAACTTTTTATAATTTAGGAATATATAATATAAAACGAAATGAATGTGATTATAATGCGTTGACTTAAAATTTATTAAAATAATGGACGTACAATTAATATACAAATGTCACAACTAAGACTTTTGAATCTAAATTTTTAATCAACTACATTTTTTTTAGTCTGGCAAGATGAAAGAGACACACGGCCTCAGTTTGGCTCTCTCCCTCGGCTCAGGTTAGCCTCTGTATAAGGCGCAACGAAAAATATACTTACTGTATGTAATAAGTCCTATTTAGTATTTATATTATTCATGGCTGAACCAGAAAAACTGTCAACTGTCAATATTAAATTAACAATTTTCAATATAAATATTATATGCTCTCGCTAGCAAGTGTGATGATCTCCCTATATATTACTATACTCTTTGTTATAAACTCATTACTCATGGTAAAGATACAGATACAGATCAAGGACGATATATAATATATACTATATACTATATTGGCCTATTGGTCATTACGCCGTTGTTGTTTATTTCGAAAAAAAAAAAAAAACTTTTTTTTTATATTATTGCGTTCAAGCCAGTTATTAAACTCATTAGTGACTGCCCAACGACCACTGCTCGTGGTGGTGCAGAGACATCTCAATTAGCATTGAATGTTACAAGACAAGGACTGTTAAGTTGTCCTTTTTGTTTCCCTTGTTTAACTTGATACAGATTACGGGAATCATCTGAGCCCCGGTACTTGGCCAGTCTTCTGGCACAGCGCAAAGCCAAGTTTGGTTTCTCATCAATAGGTTCCTTTTCGACATTTGATTGTGAATCAAATATACATGTTTTGGGTGAAGTCGTTTACCACCAATATATAGTCTTTAATTTAACAATAGATCCTTGGTTTACAATTGATTGTAAATCGACATCAAATATCGATTTAAATAATATTCATCTGAAATTAAAATGCCACGACATTACATATATTTTTAAATTTAATTCTGTAGGTAAGCACGTAAGGTAATTCGGCAACCGTGTGCCCAGTCTGAAATAAAAAGTATTAAGCACAAGCTAGACGATGTTTAATTGTTAATTTTAACCAAGTCAAAGCCTATTAAAATTTTAAGTACAATAAAAGTGTAATTGTTATTACTATGTCTTTTATTTTAAGTAGGTACATACTTTTATAAGTACCTACATAGGTTTACTTGTACAATGTTGCAAAAATAAAGTGATATTTTAACATAGTTAGTATTGTTTTTTTTTCATACATGCTTTTTGTTTTATTTGGTATTATATAAAAATTTGTGTGGTACTGTTTTTATTAAAAAAAATTAATAATGGTATCTTGAATAATCACAGTGATTAGATACATACAAATGAAATTTCTTTGGCGATCATATATATATATATATATAGTGTGTGTGTGTGTGTGTGTGTGTGAGAGAGAGAGAATCAGAGAGAATAAAATAAAATAAATACATTTATCAGAAATGTTACAAGAACAAGAAGCGTCACTTGATTGAAATTTCATTTTAAAAGTTGAAAGTAAAATTCTTAGATTTCTCAGCCAATTAGGTGACGTAAACCTTAATGGTTTGTTCAATGAGCAATTTACTTTACTTCTTGACTTGATCAAAAGAATATGGGTGCCTACCTAACAGGGTAATCTCGTTTACTACGCTATAAAAAGTTTATGGTTTATTTATTGTTTCACACTGCATAACAGTTTTCAAATTGAAACGTAAACAAACATAACGTCCTAATGTCTCGTCACTTGCTTCAGACTTTTTTAGGTCCTTTGATATTAATTGCCCTTTGCCCGAGAGATGGTAGACATTTCCGGTTAGGTATTTGAGGCAAGTTGAAAACTTGTCCTATAATATCCTAACACAGAACTACAGACCTGGCTGAGGTGTAGTGGGGCTAAAACAACCCTTATATTTTCTTGATCGCCTGGCAGGTAGAAAGTCCCACCAACATGATCTCTTTATGTAGAATATTTATTTTTAATTATAATTTCTGTAATATTAAATTTTGAAATCGAAATACGGCTTCATCTATTAAATACTAACCCAACCTACATGACAAGATGTTGAAGTGTAGTTTCAATAAACTAACTTAGGTACACCGCCATCTGTTAAAAACTGATCGAACTGACAATCCTTTGTCTTAAAAAATAACATTTGCATTTGAGCCCATTAATCGGGATAAAAACTATCCTATACTTCTTAAGTTGGATCAAAATATACGCCGTTTGGAAAATTTAAGATCGGTAGGTAAGTACTTTTAAGAGTTTAGTGCGGATACCTATCTAAATTTATAATACGAGAAAATATAGACTTTTATTTGTTCAGTGTTTTGACGTTGGACGAGTGGTTAGGGTACTTGCCTTAACGCTCTGTTTCATGGGTTCCGGGTTCGATTTCCAGCAGGGAAATGAACTTTTCAAAGTTGGCTCGGGTCTGGATTTGGAAAGCAGGGCAGAGCACACTGCGTTTCGCTTTCATTTGGGCAGCCCGTCTGGCGGCAGTAACCACTCCCTTTCAGAAACCACCGTGATATAACAATGTGTGCTGTTGAGTTTCGGTGAGTGAGTATGGCATCCCTTACTGGCACCGAATCAAGAGTCCATTTTCCTATGGCTTCCCTAACACTTACCTATTCTTAACCCTACTGTATTCTTACCTGTGGCTTTGCTTGTGTTATAGGCGACGGAAGCCACCTACCATCAAGTGGACTAAAATAAAACTTAAGTAAGTAGGTATATTAAGAATGCAGTTTAGAACATTTGCTGTTCATATAAAAAATCGTCTTCAATAAATAAACGCCAACCTATTTATTATACGTTTTAACAAAATTTGCGTGTTTTTCCGCTACTTAAAATACTTCATTTTCTTTTCAATTTAACCCTTCGAATGCTGAACAAGGTACCTATTCATGATCAAAGCGTCTTTATAGAGGCAGTTAACTAGGCGCGTTCTTTGAACTAGTCAGGCGAATAAACTTTGATCAGCAAATACTTACGATTAAAAAGGCTTGCGGCACACGTTTGAAGATTTATTATTTGGTAAGGACCTTAAGTGTATACCTATATTTATATGCCGAATTACAAATTTTAATTAAGAACCTCATTAAACAAGTTTTTTCTAGGGCCTTGAATCTTGGAAGTATTCTTGTAGAGTACCTAAAAAAACAATGGAATAAATTTGAAACACGCTTTCATGTTTATAATGATATCAATATCAAAGACTTCTTTTCCCATTTAAAATATTATGATTCCTGTGAAATTTCTACTTAAGGATCAAACGCCTTTATAACTCACAGTAGATATAACCCTCTGCTGTATGTTGCTTAGGAGTTGGGTATCCCGCAGACTACTTGATGCTGGAATATCAGGTCTAGGTTACCATGTCATGGAAATACCATCGAAGTACCAAGTTAGCCGAAGTCGCATGGCACAGGTTGTATAAACAAATAAATTTTATTAACCAGCTTAACTGAATATTTGACTACGGAGTTACGAATGTATAAGAATTCCTAAAATCCCATCGCTAAATCATACCTATAATCGTATTTCCGATAACAGAGCTGTATAAATTGAAATTCCAATACTTACTTGTGCCAATTTGGCAAATCTACAAATAGGAAATCCGATAATCAAATAACCAACTAAACCTTACTGTCAGATGTTAGATTTATTATTGGAGCAGCAAAAGAAAATCACGGGAAACAGCAAGATAAACAACGAAGTTATTACATAAATATTTATTCGAAGATTAAAACTGCGCCCTTCATTGAATATTTCTTTCCTATACCTACATATTTATTTTCTTCTGTAATCCACAAAGGCTTTGTGTGGTGACCTATGAAAGGTCTAAAAGATTCGGGTTGGCTAAACGAAATATTTATACATACCTTTTCAGTAGGTACTAATACTAATACATATTGCAGTCATTTAGGCAGCCCGTCTGGCGGCAATAACCACCGTGAAATAACAGCATATGTGCTGTTGTGTTTCGTTGAGTGAGGGATTGCCCCATCTCTTCCTTATTAAATCCTATGGTCGGCAGCGCACTTGCAGCACTTATGGCTTTGCTTGTGTTATAGGCGACGGTCGCCACCTACCATCAAGTGAACCGTCAGCTTGTCTGTAGACCTTAACATAAAAAAAGTAATCGCCTACTCAAAACAAAAAGCATGTGGTCGGAGTTGTTCTCAGTATATTTTATTAGAGAAAATATATTTATTTTCTCTTGTGAAATTATCTTTATCACGAGCAATAGAGATAAGTCTGTTTTATTAATCGTACCTACCTACTTACAAGCTTTTGCTATCAAGTATCCTCTGCAGTTTAAGTTATTATAAAATTTCATAATTATCGGATCAGCGGTGAAAAGGTTTATGATATTGGTATAAAATATTAGGTTTCAATTGATGTCGCAGTAAGTGATAATAATAATAATCAATATCTATACTATATATATATTATAGTATTATAAATGAGAAAGTATGTTTGGATGTTTGTAACCTTTTCACGCAAAAACTACTGAACCGATCACCATGAAATTTTGCATACACGATGTCTGAGACACCAGAAAGGACATAGGGTACCTTTCATCCAGAAAAAAGGACTATTCCCGAAGGATAAATAAAAAAAATAAAAAACTTACGCCTGGCCAAAGTGTTATAGCAAAACGAGGTCAAGCGTTATATTTCTTTTTTTTTAAAATATTCGACGCAGGCGAAGTCGCGAGCACCAGCTAGTAATTTTATATATTAAATAAATACTTACATACTTAATTTATTATATATCTTCCTACTTTTAAATATTTTAGGGCCTCTTTCACCAACTACAAGTAAAGTGTTGATTAGTTACTTTTAGAAATAATTTTATGTTTTATTAAATTATGCACTCGGTTTACTGCATCCTTCGATAGGCGAATTTTTTTATTATTTTATTTTTAATTTTTGGGACTATTACCGTACAAACAAAGGTAGGTATATGAGCTCCATCATTCCCGGTGACTAAATGGTGGTTAGCTTACTTGACACTTTAGTCAGATATGGTGAAAGAGGCCCAACGACTGACAAATAAATCGAAGGAAAGATTTTTACCGATTAAAAAATAACATAAACGAAAGACCAAATATACAAATATTACAAACATCAAAATACAAACAAAACTTGAACTTGTTTATGAAGCACAGCTCGTTATTTATTCTCTATATTCATTCTCAAGTTGACATTCGTCGCTTGGGAATTTCTAGATGGGTATTCTAGCCAATTTTGTTATTGCGCTTAAAAGTTGAGCTACAGGTGTCTAGAGCTTTCCCGTATTAAATGTATTCTTGGCAAACGACCAATATTCTCAGCTTTTTGCGAAATTGAGTAAATTTACTACTTTTTTTCTTTGAACACTTACGAGTAACTTTATGTTATACTAGCGACCCGCCGGTCGCCGTCGGATTTGCACCGATGATTTTTTTACAATTATATACATTAGAGAAAACTATATTAAAATCCTCTGAGTGGTTTAGAAGATATTAGCGGAGAAAGAAATAGAGGCGTACATCGACTTTTTTTTATATGTATAGATAAAGAAACCAACTGCGTTTCGCAATGTTTTTTCGGGCAGTCTGTCTATACCCACCTCCTTATAGAAGACCATCGTGAAATAACAGCACGTATGCTGTTGTGTTTCGGTGCGTGAGTAAGGAATTGCTTATTTCCCTATGCCTTTCCAATCCCTTACTCTTAAAAGTCGGCCTTAGTAGTCGGCAGCTTATTTGCAGCACTTTGGCGTTGCTTGTGTTATAGGCGACGGTAGCCACCTACCATCAAGTGGACCGTCAGCCTGTCTACCGACCTAATATAAAAAGTGGGTGCGGACGGAGTTGTGAGCGAAAGCTAGTCATTAAATAAAGTAACATTAAATCATTTTTAAATTATTTTAACTCTTTTAAAATATAAAGCGATTTATTGAAGGTAGGAAAGGATCAACCCTAAAAGGGTATATTGAGGCTTCGTTCTTAATGCCTACTCGGGTGAAGTCTATAGGTGCGGTAGGCGAATAACGCGGTTAGCAATAATTTTAGGTGAAAATCCCTTGGAAATGAAGATCAAAGGGCCACCTGCCTTTCCTGATCATTGAATCTAACATTAGTGCCACTTGTCCCCGAAGCTCGGGGCACCTTTTGGCGAAAGATTGCTTTTACGAAACTTCAGTGAATAAACACCAAAAATGTGTTTAGTTATTTTGGTAACCTTTTGCTTTTAACATAGTTTTTATCAAAGTTTAAACTGTTAAAACTGAGACAGTTGGAAATCGTTGTTGTCTAACTAAAATGTGCAAAAAAAAGACAATATAATTTTCTAACTAAATTTATTTCCCCGAAACTATTTCTTATAGAAATCCTACTTATTAAAATCCAGTTCCAACACTGTTTTCTTTTCGATCAGAAAAACACTAAGGGATAGTGTAAAAATTATTTTTTCAAATCACATCAGATCCTTTAAGAATCCTTTATTTTTTACAACTAAAATATCTAAACAACGATAAACATTTTAAAAGTCCTAACACAAATAATTTAAAACTACAATAAAATCTCTTTGTGTGAATAATTTCTTAGCAGTTTACATGTTGGCTGAATTCTTTCTTAAAAGGATTGATTTATTTAAGTAATATTTTCATTAAAAATACTGTCAGGTATATACATCTAGCAGTTATTTTCTCATAATGATCGTACAAATAAGTATGAACCAATTCCACGTCTATATGAATGTATGTATAAGGTTTACACAAAAACGTATTATTAGATTTGCTAAATGAACCATTATTTCATTTAAAAAATGTATCATCAGTTGTTTTATTTTAGTAATAAAAGTGTGGTAACTCAAAATACTTTATCAATTTGTTACCTACCACAGGATCAAGAGAGTATGTACTTATTTCACTAGTTGTATTGAGGTACTTACATTAAAAATAATAATATTCGAAAATATGATGTAGTTGCTCTAGTACCATTGGACTGTACCATTAATAGTAGGTAGGTACTAGTGATACTACTTGGTATCGCTAGTACCATTAAAAAGAAGCTGGTTAAAATATCCATACTTTATCGATCCAGTCTATCGACTGTATATTTTAAATAATTTTACTATTTAAGGGTGAAACGTAACCTAAACATCTCAATTCCGAATTTACAGTTTCAGACTTGTCCCTTTTTAGTAGTAATTGAATCAATACATCATGCCTTTCATATTTTCAGTGTGTATAACTTGAATATCCTTAAAAAAAAATGCTCCTCAGAATTATCAAACAGCAACAATGGGAGAGGCATATGTCCAACAGAGGGCGTATACTTAATTTATTGTTAATATTTTTAGGATAACTTTGTCACGCCATAACATTTAATTTTAGTACCAATTGTTACTAAAGAAACTAAATATTTAATTTTATATTCACCATAGATAAAAATTTACAACTTTATGCAGTGTTTGCATACTTAAGACACATTATATTCAGAGAGAATGATCGGCAGGAGTCTTACTGGATTTAATTTTAGTGGTTTTAAATATTTTCTTGATCCTGTGTTTCGGGTTTGTGTATTAGGGACTACATAACAACGTTGACAATATAATAATAATAATAATAATAATAATAATAATAATAACAGTTATCTTTATTATATTGCATAATAATATAATAAAGAAATAAACATTTTAAAAATAAACTCAATTCTAATAAACCTCCATTCGTCTATGTTACATTTTCGTGTTGAATTCTGTGACCTTTTTATGAATTACTATCAACCTATGTTACTAACGATTTTTAAGCGTACAATGTTTAAAGCATCTACGACGATACAAAGTAAAATATCGATCACATTAATGAGGTATTTGGCTAATGAATTCGCTAGACATTTTCAAACAGGAAGATTGTTGGAAGTATTGCTTATTTTACACCCTCGTATTCTAATGATATGGTTGCGATCATTAAAATTGGACCAACTACGGCCATAGTCGATGTCGCAACTGTAAAAGCGCAGAAAATAATGAAAGAAACAGCTTCGCATGCGGTTACTTCATCGCATTTGTCTGTGGTTCTGGCAATAATATCTTTAAAATGAATAACGGAAATTTGTTACTGTTTACTGCAGAAATGGAGCCATCGAGATAACTTATCAAGAGATAAGCTATTTAAGTTTTCGCGCTAATGTTTACTTACTTTGGAGAACGGTAATGTTCTAACTTTTGCTACTCAAATCTTTGACATTCGTTCAAAATAATTTTCAACATAACTTGATCCGGAAGAGAAAATCTTAAAGTTCTTATTATTAAAATATTTTATAAAATTGCATAAAAATAAATATTCATTTAAAGATAAAAAATATCTTATAAATGTAAAGACTATTAGAACAATAAAATTCATCGATCACAACACATCTCTTAAAAGGTAAATTGATTTCGAATATGTGACTTTTAAGTATTAAAATATAAGCGATGCACTTAAACTGAATGCCAGTATCTAAATTCAAAATATATATAATATAATAATTTGGCAATAATATATTGTATAAAAACGATGGCCCTCTTATTAAAGTTGAATTTTTAAGAATTCATTAATATAAAGTTGATAAAAAATAATCTGAAGAATATGTTTAGAAAAATGTTTTTATCTATTATTTATGTAAGTAGTTTTTGTTACAATACAATTTATTTAACACTATAAGGAGATCATATTATTTAATTCTACTGTATTATATTATATTTATACATTTTACTCTAACTATTTGATACATGTTTACGCTAATACCTTTTTATTTATCTACATTTATGTAAACATTAATTTGGTAAAACTTCGGATTCAATTATGTCTGAAAAATTAGTTACCTAATAAGAGTTAGATTTCTTGTAAAAATCTTGTCAACAAGCTTTTTAAGAACTGCCACGCGTTCAGTTAAACTTTTTACTCGATGGCCAACACTCAATGCAACAATTTTTTATTGTTACCTCGACTGGAACCCATGTATTCCATTTAACTCGTGGTATCGCAGTATATCGTGTTTCTTCTACCGAAAGGTTAAGGTGAATGATGCACTGGAAAATATTCCATTTATCCAAAATTTACTCGCGCACGAACACAAATTCGTTGTAATGGTTCCAACGATTTTCTTCAGAGTCAACCCCAGGCTTCAGTTCAGCCGCCCCGCCTGCAGTACCGCTGCCACAACTTGCTGTCAACTTGAACCCATTCTCTTGCAACATGTCGAACGCTTGTTCGATGAACGAATGCTTCAGGAAGAACCTCGAAGTGTATCGGTCTGCGAGCCCGTGGTCTGGATCTCTGGACTCGTTTAACGTCTCACCGAACACGTCACGGCACAGCGTTACCTTGCCACAAACCAAAATACGCGACAACTTGCGAAACTTCACATCGGCTAGACCGTCCCGACCGAAAGCGAAACTGCCTCGATAGCCGACGGTGATGCATCCTTTCTCGCGGTTCGGCGGACGAGGGTCCGCTTCTCGCACTGCATTCTCTAATCCCGGAAGTCGATAATGTTTCGCTTCCCTTGCAAGTCGTTTGTGTTCACGAAAACATTCCGGAAGTACGAGACCACCGTCTCTGAGGTAGTCCAAGACATAGCGGAACAAAACTCCGTCTCGGTCGAAGAAAATGCGTCCGCGGGCGTCGCGAGGATGTTCCGGGTCGCGCAGAGCCGCGGCGGGCAGCGAATCGGGTTCGCGGAGTATCGTATCCCGAGTGGAGGCATAGTGCACGCCGCCGACGTTAAGTTCTAGGACTTCGGGCGGAGCGTCCGCCATGGTTGCAATGTGAGAGCGCAGTGCCGAGGCGACTGCGCGCCCCTCGCCCCCTCCCTGACCCACTTACCGTGCGTCTCGGCGCCGCCGCGCGGGCCCATCAATAACGCACACCCGGGTTACTGACTCGTACGTAATTATTTCCCACCCTTTCTAGGGAACTTCTTCGTAAAAGCCTTCAAGGTCGACGTCTATTATTACCTAACAGATGGTTTATTATTCCTCGATACTCCCGAGTGTGCTCATCTTTCAACTCGCTTCCCGTAATATGGATTCGGCGAATAGGAACCCCGCGCCACACGCGATTAAACAGTATCGAAATCGAGGCCAAAATTACTTCTATTGTATTTTCATGGGCGAGACTAAGCTTATTTACCCAATTCGATTATCAAAATATCTTATTTGCCATGAGATATATGGAGGCACCTAACAAGTTATTATCTCTTAACGTTTCACCGTTCAGCAACAAAATGGGTTCACCGTGAGCCTAAATTTTTACTCATTACAAGAGTAACGACCGGCGTCCCTTAATTACAGCCTCGGGAAATACGCTTTTGTTTTCTGCACATTTACGAGATGGAAGTTGACGTGAGAGTAAAATGTAATTAAAATTTTATAGCAAGGTTTTTGTTTTTACTTTTCATTACAAAATAATAAAAAACGAGTATCATTTGAGACATGTATTTAAGGTAAAATAATAAATACTATAGGTAGGTACTAATAAATTAGAATTACACAGCAAATAATAGATCAATTATGCAAGTAGTAGAGAGATTATATTTCCTAATCTTTTTTAATACTGAAATTGTCAAAACTATATTCAGCGATTTCTTTACGGTTTCTAAAATCAGCCTTCTCGATTTGACTACTGGGACTTCCCGTTGTCTTCAGCCAATGCATCCTGAAATATTCGGGAATTAATTACGAATGCACAATGATCCAAGAGGATAAATTAGCGAGAATACACTAATACCATTGACTTGCAAGAGATGAGAAAATCCACTTAGCCTTAAAAGGATCAACTCTACTTAATACATAAAAGGTGAATAAACCGCTAACCCTAATAGTTGAGTCGTTCAATTTCTCCCGTAAAAGCGTACAAAGCGTATCCCGCAAAAGTTATTATGTAAGCAACTTGTTGATCTAAAACAGTTGTAAAATCACGTGAATGAAATAGATTCAATTTAGGAAAACATATTAAGTAGTGCATTGTATCAACAGGTGCACTTGTATGTCAATATGGAACTGGATAATTCTAGTAATAATTTGCTCAACATTTTAACACGACATTCACCCAGAAGTCTTAAGTCAGCAGGAGAGGTTACGCTCAAGAGGGTCACTTCGCTGCTACCCTTACGGACGAAACGACCTAGTAGAAGTATCCACATGATACAGCTAATGGTAACCTTGAAAGATAGTTGGTTTCTTAGGGTTTTCGAGGCACAAAATTCCTAACCAATACTGCAGAATACGCAGCAGAATACTGCTGCTAAATGGTCAGGGAATGATTGTCATTAAATTGATCAAGGTGAGTTCTGCAGTCATAAACAGCGTAGCCCGTCTGGCGGTAGTAATAAACCCCTTGAAAAGGACCAACATTAATGTGTTTTGGTGATTTAAGAGCATTTGGTCCACAACGCAAATGGTCCACATCTAACTATTTTTAACGGTGCCTGAGTAAGGGATACTAGAGCCCATTTCCCTCTTCCTTATCACTTATATTTTATCTATAAAGTAGGCAGCGTACTTGCAATCTCTATGAGGTTGTTTGGATTAATAGAAAACCATAGCCTCTTCTCTCGAATGAATCGTCGACCTATCTGCTGACTTCTACATAAAAACTTTATCAGAGCCTCATATAGCTGGTACAACTAGAACTAGAACAAATAGAAGATCGTCTGGTAATAGATTCAAGTTGAATGATTCCATACAATGTTAAGGACACGCTGTACGAGCAAGGGAAGCCAGTCAATCAGAATTTATTGTTTTAACTTACTATAATGCGAATAACCGAAGACAGAACGCGACGCAACACATCACGGCACTCATAGAACTCGAGAAAATAATAAACTAAAATATTACAGGCATCATGTACGGTGATTTACTTACATTGACTCCATTTTCTCAGTTGGACCTTGTATGTGGCCCAAGACAGTTCCTTTAGATGTGTTCATGCACCAGCCTCTAAGTCCTAGTTTGTCAGCTTGGTTTTTGGTATGCTGTAACAACAGAAAAAATCTTCTATATTATTCCTTCACTTTAACCCAAATGCGCAAGTAGCCCTTGACGTTGACTAGCTCCTCGGTCGAGCTTGCTTTAGCACTCTGTCTCAGTTTGATTCCCGGCAGGGCCAACTGTGATAACGAACTTTTCATAGTTGGATTTGGTCTGGATCTGGCAAGTAGTAACAGGGCACACTGCATTTCGCAATCATTTGGGCCACTTATATACTTGCTTATGGAAGAGCCCCTTATAAAAGACCAACATGACATAACAGAATGTGTGCTGTTGTGTTTTTAGTGTGTGTGTACAGGATGCCAGAGCCCATTTCCCTATCCCTTATCTGTAATCCTACAAGTATGATCGGCAGCGCACTTGCAGCATCTATGGCATTGCTTGTGTTTTAGGCGACGGTGGCCGCCTACAATCAGGTGGACCTGTCTGTCTTACTTAAAACACCTAAGATTTTTTTTTTTTCAATGTTATCTTCCTTTTTAATAATTCTCTAATCTGTGTAATATTATTGTTGACTTTTCTGATGGTCACCAAAACAAGTATACCTACTAAACTTCTTAAATTAATTTTATTTAAATGTAGGAATTCTATTATACTTTTATTTTTGTTATGGAAAAGTAAAATGGTAGATACAATTACACAAAACAGTTTTCAGATTTTCAAAACCAGTAATACCAATTACAACCAGGTGTTCGTTTTAACAACTAAATTGACTAGTATAAAGTGGCAGATTAGAGCAGTTGTACTTTATTGCTGACTATTTAGGCTTTTAGTAAGAGGCAATAGAAACTAAATTTAGTGTTATAGTCAAAGTTGTTTGGAAACTACCTATTCTCGATTTATTAGGCATCCTAACTAATATTATAAATGTGAAAGTGAGTTTGTTTAATTGTTTGTTACACTTTCATGCCTTAATTACTTAACTGATTATCATGACATTTTGTATACCTACACATTGTCAGCAATACAGACAAGCCCAAAGGGTACATTTCATTCAGAAAAGAAAGTTCTGTTCGCAAGGAATCATATAAAAATATTTGAAAAACAATTTTTCTCTGTGAAATTTTATTTTAGATAATATTTTAATGTATTATAATAAAGAATAAACATTTTAACATCTATTAAAATGGGGTGCGGATGAAGTCGTGGGCACCAGCTAGTAGAACAATAACTACAAAAAGTTGACTGTACACAGATACTACTCTTAAAGGCCTTGTCTAGTCTGGTCTGAATTCACTCATGGAATTCATCTTCCGCTACTGTTTGTTTGTAAATGATTGTGATATATGTAGGTATTCCAAAAAAAATAATAATAATATGTTATATGATATTATTCTGTGTGTATGATTTGTCAGCATGTCGCTGGGGCTGCCCTGAAGGATAAATAAGGTGAAGACACAGTCATTCTTCATAATAGCTGCGAAGCCTGCGAACCTTGATATCTGAGGTTCAAACTAGAAGCATTACAGTGCAAAAACTAGCCAGCCTATGGCATAGGCTTTGTTTTTCTCTTCTAATTACTATTACTTTTAAGACATAGTCATTAAGTAATTATATAATGACAATTTATTGAATGAAATCTTTTTTGGTTATTTTTATCAGTTATTTTTTTGTCTTATTTATTATATAACTATCAAACTATAAGCACTTTTCATATTCTTACGTGTCCTTACTCATTGGATACTGTATCTTATTTTAGTTGGTTTCTTTTAATCATTTTATAATTCTGGTCAATAAATACATTATTAGGTATGATAAAATTTAGACACCAACTTATGATAACTTAACATAGGTTTAATATAAGATAATAGGTTTAATACACTGTAATACACATAATGTTGTAAGCTAGTATTGTAATTAACGATATAAAGATTTTTGTTACATACTTTTCAGAAGAAAACAGTAAGTAGCATGTTGATTAAAAAGATTAAAATCATCCTGCTACTATCTAATACAATATATATAAAAAAATTGCAAATATGTACTTACTTTTCGGAAGAATACTCCCTGAACCCGGCCAAATATTTCGAAATCTACAGATTGGATTGCCGCAGTCATTGCTGCGCTGTTTGTTCTAAAGCTGGTGGCAATTGTTGTCAATAGCAACAAGCGAAGCATTTGTTTTAAAACAGAAAAAAAGTAACTTTAACACGTAGCCATATTAATCCAAATGAAAAATCCTTCCACAATTTCACATTCGTTTTTCATTTTTTTTCTATATTCCGCAGAGACGGCAGAGATCATAAAATAACTTTTAATGTTACGTTCGAAAATGTATTTGCTTTTAATATGTGATCCTTTTAAAAAAAAAGATTATGCCAAAAAAATTGAAAATATAGCACGAAAATGTTTATTTATAAGTTGATATTAATTTAAAGTACAATATAATAATCAAATTTTCTTATTTTGCGAAGATTCTCAAGATTCAATTAAAGTTAGCTTGGTATTTGAATGTTGTGTTTGTTGATTTTCATGCTTTGATAAAAAGCCGAACTATATGTCAGTGTCAGCTGTTGTCTGACTGTCAATGTCATGAGTTGTCATTGTCAATGTCAAGACAATTTACTTGAAACAGGGAAACAGAAACGCAATTTAGTTACATTAAAAAAATCGAAACAATAAAATACGTATTGTATATGTACAAACTCTTTCTCTTCGAGTTATTTAGAAAAACTGCTTCTTTTTTAACAAAAATTAAAAAAGAGAAAATGTAACTGGCTTCATTCATTAGCCTCTCGTGGTACCTATATTGGTTTTAAATTATTGACATAATTTGTCAAAATATTGTCAATAGGTACATTATTCTTGTTGTTCATCGTTTTCCTTTAACAGTATTTGTATATTAAACTACAATCTCATTGATTAAGTTATATGAAATGCTTCCTACAGCCGCAAAATGCATATTTGTAAAGCAAAACAGGATGCTGTTTTTTATAGTTAAACACAGGTGAACAGAGAGTAACAACTAGTTTATTGAAATAAATAAGAGAATACTTTTGTGACCTTTCTGCATATAGGTACCTACCTACCTTAGGAGATTTTTTTCCAAATTTTCATCACTAGCCCAACTCAGAATTGCAATGACCCATAAAAAATGTGGGTCTAAGGGATTGAAAACAGTTTTATTTCTAGATATCAAAATTTTCTACCAATTCTACAATACTCGCAAACACTACCGACAATGTTAATAAAAAATTATGCGACGTGCGAGGGCCAAAGTTCTGCAAGGAAAATAACATTTCAGCCATATGTAAAGCCCTGTGAAGAGGACCACGATCACAAAAATATGCGATTAAATAGACCGATGTCACCACATTTGACTATATTTATACCAACAGTGACAGCAATGACATCTATCCTTGAAAGAATTACGGGTAAAGTGTCTCACACAGTGATAATTTTTATCTATAACTAATACTAATAATACCACACTAATCACAGTAGCGACAGCGAAGAACAACGCATTTTTTTAAGTAGGTTAAAATTGGGTTCCGCAGCGTGTTAACATGACTTTCCAACCCTAAACTTTGGGGTTGGAAAGTCGATAGTGTTAAGTGCCGTACAGGTCTTTCTTTTCTGCCCGTACAGGTGTTACACACCTGTTGGCTTAGCACGCACTGCGAATAAACGTAAGCGGTTGAGAAATAGCTGATAACGCAAAACCACACGCACGCATAGCGACTGGCGTTTGGCTTAAATTTATTTCAGTACCATCATGGATTTCGGGCGAGCAGCGTGTGTTATAGTTTTGGTTTTATAGCCTTAATATTTCTGTCTCTTTACTGATCTGAATAAAAAACCGAATGCGGTTAACCACCGTGCGTGCGCCCCCATACTATTACTATGGGATAGAAAAAAATCGCGCGTTTACAAACCGCGATCAAAATGTAGCAAGTTACGTTTTATATAATCAGTCTTGCGTTTTTCAAATCAGTCACTGTAAAAAGTTGCCAATGCGTGCGCTTGTATAGGAAGCTTTGTGTTACATTTTTTTTTTGCGGTTTCAGACTCGCGAAAAACGCGTGTCTGAAACCGCAGTGCGTGCTAAGCCGTACGGGCAGAAAAGTGTGTGAGAGACGAAGCTATCGTGTGGCCAGTAGTTGTCATTTTCTAGAATTTTGATTGTCACTACAGACTTACAAGAAAGAGATAGGTATTGGCCCCACGATCGTTTTCTCTATTTCTAGAGAGTGGCCAATTTCATGCGAGTATTGCATAGTCCAATCCAAAGCGTAGGTACCTGGCGCCGCGCCGCGTATTTCAGATGTCACACTAGCTAGAGTTTGACCTGACGCGACATTTTACTTACAAGGTGAAGGTACCAGGTCGCTAGCAGCCCTCAACGAGAAAGATGATGTTTATTCCCTCCACTTTTAGACAAAATATCAAGATGACTTGTTTTTAAAGAGGATTGAACATAAATTTGCCCAATAAAATGTTATTCAGTATACACTAGTTCTAGAGTTGGTATACCTACACAACCGAATATGTGTACCGAGTAACATAGAGTAAATAGTACTTAATCAGTATTAGTATGTAGGTACTACCTACATATTTCAAGAGTAACAATCTTTTATCGTTTTAATATCTTTTTTACCTCTCCAGCACGAAAAGGGTACTGTCGGTGCCAAAAAAACTCGCAGAAAAATCGATTCTTGATGCGAGCGTGATTCTAAATTCGAACACGCGATTTAACTCACAGGAATAAAATTTTAATTTTATTAGTGTGTCCAGCCATAGCCTACTAGAGTCGGCCGGCCATAGCTGACTAGAGTTGACCCAGCTGTAAAGATAGTTTCACAGCCGTTCAGAAACTGGTTCAGAATTAGGTCTTGATGTTTTTGTACTGTTTTGGTAAATATAAAAAAAAATGAGTACGTCCAGTGGCGATGGTCTAACTCCAGAAGAATTAAGAGAACAAGTTTCAAATGCCGAACTTAGCTTTCTTCCAGAAAAGACCCGTGAAAAAATCTTCATTCGTACGAATTATTTCATTCGTACAAACATAGACACAGGACCCTTACCTAATACACAAGTAAATAATACGACCATCACAGTTCCGAACAAAATTGTTACCTTTAATCTTACAAATTGCAGTAATTTTACTTTCAACTTTTAATATTTTTGTTAAATTAGGTCTAATTTATGTGACTTTGGCTATGTGAATGTTAGCTTCTTAATTGATTTTCTTACCTAAAGATGACGAGAGCAAATTTTTTAATGTCTCGTGTCTTTAAATCACTCACTTCGCTAGTTCAAAGTCGGCACTCGCAGCAAAAAACAATTTTGCTCTCTAGTTGAACAAATAACTATTATAGCTTTACACGAGCAGATTTTTTTTGTATACTTAGATTTTTTGTCAATAAACTAGATTTTTGAGTATAATGACGCTGGTATGGTTTGTGTTTTTGAGTGGACACGGTTTTCAGAAAATTTTAATTAATGTCTCACTATGTTAACAACTTTTTTTTTTTTTCAGGCACCATAGTGACTTTCTATACAGTATCAGTAGCAAGCGCAGCATTATTTTTGTCAAATGGAATTGACACATTCATTTCAATTATTCAAAGTCTTAATTTACCTGGTTCTATAATATTTTTAGTTAAGGTATTGATTGGTTTACCATTCTCCTTCCATTATTTCAATGGGATTAGACACGTACTATTCAACACAGGAAAATGGTTAACTAAAGCAGAAATTTTCAATACTGCTAAGGTAGCATCGATATGCTCGGTGATTGTGTCTGTAATATTTGCCTTTATATAAATGTATACTTAGGTACTTGAGTATGGTATTTTCTATTTATGTTTATGTTAATTATTTCGCTAATTGTGTACTAATTGAATTCAATTTATTTTAATTAATAAATTAGGAAAATCCAATGATTTTATGGGTGAATCGAAATTAAAAGTTATGAAAAGTTACCTATCGATGTTTTTATTTGTGTTAAGTACATGTATGTACCTAGGTATATTTTACATATATATATTTGTTAAACTTATTTATATATATAGGTAGGTACATAGTTTGAGAAAAATTGTCTACCTATTCTAAAAGAAGCAAAAAAAAAAGTCTTAAGATTCTGACGAAACGAATCTGTCCAAAAACGAATCTGTCGAATACAGAAAACCGAAAATACTAATTAAAATCTATGATAATTACCATAGATTTAGAATATATTACCGTTCATAATGACGCAGTCTAATGGACATGAAATTGTTTATATAATTGTAGTAGGTACTTAGCTATTTAATCCGTCTAGTAGCAGTAATTCGGTTGTTAGTACGGTTGACCGAACTAGGGTAACTTTTGGGGCCTCCGTCCATTTGGCTCCCACGTCTAGCATCCCATGGGATTCTAGGAATTTTTTTTCATTAGTTCTAAGTTTCAAAAGTTCGGTGATTTGTATAAACCGAACTATTGCTACCCAAAAGATGCCCTAGTTCGGTCAATCGCACTAACAACGGTAGACGATTTAATCAGAGTGAAATTAGTGGAAAGAACAAATTTTGCTTTTCCATTGTATAGTTGAAAATGCACTCGACTACAAAAATTTCAAATATTATGTACGTTCGTACACAGATCCATCTTCCTTCATAACAAATGTCAAATAAATCAAACTGAACTAAATTGACAACAGTCAAGTGACACTGACAGTCAACCTGCAGTCATACTATCCGTCAGACTCGGCGGTGAGTTGTTTTGATTTTCAATGAAAATTAAAATTTCTAACTAAACATTTCATTCTTTTATTGTATTTCAAATTTGTATTACAGAAGTCTACGTGAATATTTATTGTTGTTACCTGGAATTACAATGGCATTCTCCCGTTATGCGAAGTAAGCTGCCCTTTAAAAATATTATGTAACAGTATGTTGATGTATGTTTTGTAAATTCCATATATTTATGTTACCTAATAATGTTGTTACAGATTGGCCAACAAGTCATTGCTCGGGACCTTAGGTAGGTTCCCTACAGTAATTAGCACCGCTCAGTATGCCCAGGCAGCTGGTGTTAAGATTACCTACAAAAAATTCGAAGCTCCAGAGTTGGGACACCACGACGATAGAAATGCTCGCCTTAAACGGCCTATGTCACCGCATCTCACCATCTACGCACCACAATTGACCACTATGTTGTCAATTACTCATCGTGCTGCAGGTAATCTATACTTATACCTAATATTGTTTGTCCTGACTAACTATAAGCCAAAACTTAAAGTCTCGACAGCTGAAATTTGTAACATAGGTTTATTTTCTAGCAGAAGCATCTGCTAAGAAAGGATTTTTTAAAATTTCAACTCCATGCGAAGCCAGGGGTGATTTGCTAGTTTTTTTTTTATATATAAATGTAAAATGAAATATATTTATTTGGTTTTCTTATAAAATCCTCCAATATATTCTATATCTTAACAAACTGACAAATGAGTCAATATGAAGTATTTTTTTAATCTAATAATATAATAAAGAGTGTGTATGTTGTTTAAATAATTTATATCCATTTGAAATATTCTTTCTCTATTTGAAAGGAACATTATTGCAAATGGATATAGGGTATATATTAGGTATAATAATCCCCAATTGATCTCGGTGAAGCTGTTTTGAATTAAACTTATGAACAAAGTTAATCATGATGGATTCATATTAAGTCATAAATTAATAAGTATATGCAGTTGAGGACTTATAGCGTTCATCTATGTAATGCAGTGTGATCTGTTTCTAATAAATTTAAAATAAAGGAATTATTTTTGTTTATTTTAAAGTAGATACACAGGCTGACGGTCCACTTGATGTGGTGGGTGGCAACTATCACCTATAACACAAGCAACGCTACAGCACAAGTGCACTGCCAACCATATTTTGAATAAATTTTTATCAGAAATTAAGTGGGCTAAGATCATTTAACCAATATTTAATAACTTTCACTATATTTTTATTATTCTTTTCAGGGATGATTCTGGCTGGTTATATGAGTGCAATTGGCATAGGTGCTTTAGTGCTACCCAATGACATTTCTCATTACATCACAATGATTGAAGGTCTAAACATGTCTCCAGCGACTCTATTTATTTTGAAAGCAATAATCGCAGCACCTTTAGGTTATCATTTTGCTAATGGCATCCGTCATTTGTATTGGGACACAGCGAAGGGCCTCTCAATCAAGGAGGTTTATGCGACTGGCTACACAATGCTAGCAATCGCATCGGTTATAACATTAGGTTTAGCAGCTTTGTGAATAAAACATCAGTGATATTTTAAGGTATTATAATTTATAGATATTTGGAGTGTAATAAAGTTATATAAATCGACAAGTTGGTTTCATTAAGCCCTGCTTGAAAAGTGAGCATCATAACATCATAAACATTTCAGGATCTTAATTTTTAAGAATTTCTCAGAATGTTGCTATTATGAATTGAATTTGAATAATTTTATAGTATATTTTATGAATTGAATTTGAATATTGAATAATTTTCGATAATCGAGGAAATTCTCGACTTTTCCCCCTTAGCCTCGCACTAACATATTCAGCTGTTTCTTTTTATTCTCCCTGACACATTAAAAGAACCCCTTCCTATGTGTTTCCTTCTATCTGCATAACAAGGAAAATCATCAATCATTACTTCATAGTAGCAATGTGTCTTTTTTGGAATTATGTTAGTATTGGTTTTTAATCAAATATGATTTTGCTCCCCCATAATTGCCCCTTTGTTCCTGCTGGATGACCCCTATTAACCACTAAGCGTGATCCATTTAAGAAAATCATTGAACTGTATGTTATTCTAACCAGGCAGCGGGTGTAAGTTCGAAAATCTCAAGCAAAAGAGTATTACAGATTATTTCACATCAACGTAAACTCCTTTTTTACCACATACATACATATTTACTAGTGTATCTTTCGGTAATAAAAAATAATAACTAAACACATAAATTATTCTTTCATTTAATTATTGGTTATACATATTTATGTACATATAAACTTCAACCAAATTTTGCAGACTACAATCCGGACACCTTGGTAATCCGCCAAGGGGCGATTTTTTGCCTCCGGATTAGCGAGGCTCTACTGTAGAAGGGTTTGCTTACTCGGTTAGCGAAACTCAGATATACCTACCTAATAATTTAACTATAGCTTATTAGGAAAGGGTAGGATAGGAAATAAAGCAACTTTTTTGTTACTGACATACTAACATTTAATAGTTTATTAAATTAGTTTGAAAGTAATAGTAGCAATAAGTGAGTATGTTAGTTGTTGCACGTTGATAAGGTGTCGAACACGTCTTTGAACTTTGAGAAATAGACATCTCTTTGCTCCTTTTTTATTGTTGCTAATCCAGTAGCTGCATTCTGAAATAAAGAAATAAAAGTAAGATATACAATGGACGAGTCCGTTGGATGAGTGGATGTTCCTTCGTTACTTACATTAAATATGACGTTGTTATTCTTCAAAAACTCTCCATAAATGTTGAAGAGGCCGGTGTTGGCTTCGAGCAGATCGGCTAAACTCAATGGGGTGTGATAAATTGCGACGTCAGAGAGTGAGTCCTTAGCGGAAAGCCAAGTTCTGGAGGGAGCCAACATCACGTTACAAGATGCAAACATATCGAACGAGACGCGGCCTCCTTTTTTATTGTTCACGCAGAGAAGCTCGTATTGAGACGAATCGAATTGCGACAAGTCGCTACCTGAACAACAAGTATAGATATTTTATGACGACATCACTTTGGCGTTTTTTTTCCCGAAACCCTGATAAATTTAAATTTATAATGACGATCATAAGACTTTCTTCGAGAAGCTTAATTGATAAATAAATATTTTGATTTTGATTTTGTCATGAAGAAGAAGTATGGACAGTAGAGCAAAGGACATTTTAAATATTCCCTCCCAATCCTTTAGGTATCCATAATACTTAGTAGGATTATGGACACTGTGTGGATTACCTAAGCCACCATCAATAAAAAAATCAATAAAAAAACTTATACACAAGTTTTGCATTCATCACACTTTATTTCTTTTTTTTATTTCTTTCTATATAATAATATACTAATATGAAAGCGTTATTTTTTATAATTAATTTTTTTCGTATATATATATTATATATATTCTAAAACTTGCTGTTGCACGCGACTTCGCCTGCGACGTAACTTTATAAAATATAGCTTATGTTACTCGCTGACAATATATAGCCTTCTATTGGTGAAAGAATTTTCAAAATAGGTCCAGTAGTCTGAGTTTATTCATTACAAAACATACAAGAGTACAAATGTTCTCTCTTATTATAACATTAGTATTGCGGCTCTGGCGAAATGGACACGAAAATAATTGTCGGATAAATCCGACTCTGGCGGTTAAAGGATTAAAAGTATTTTCAAGAAACGTGAACACTTACTGAGTACAAAAGCGACGTCTCCTTTATCATGTTGAAGACACTTCACGGGACTATAGTCACCGGAATCAAAATCACATTGCTTTAACAGCTTCGAAACATCAGTACCTTATGAAACAATTGAAATAAATCATGTAGGTAATTTATATTTAAAGACTAGCCGTTGCACGCGACTTCGTCCGCGTAACATTATAAAATATAGTCACTGTTACTTGCTGATAATGAGCTTTCTATAGGTGAAATAATTTTTAAAATTGGTCCGATTTATTCATTACAAACATACGAATCTTTTCTATTTACAATATTAGTATAGATAACCTTAGGATTACCTTTAGGATTATTCTCGGGTTTGTTGACTCCTGGATAACAGGAACCGCCGCTGAAGAAGTCTCCTAAATTCTTGACACACTGTCAAAATTTCAAATTCACCATGGAATGGAATAAACTGGGTAATTAAAAATGTTATAATATTATAATAATTATAATAAATAAATCTAACCTGATCAGATGGAATTAGTCCTTTCTTGATTAACGTATAAATTACGCTCAATCCAGTGAATTTGTGAAAAGATTCAAAACACGACCTAGAATAGATATTTTAGAATAAATATAACAATTTTAATAAATTAATAAATAAATAAAAAATTTAGGTGTCATCTAAAATTATTAAAAAAAAAATCGGATGGCGACGCCACCATCGTCGCAGCGATAAAGACTTTAGGCGTAATAAATATACCTATTACTCAATTATTTTCTCATTTTCCAACGAGGACGAAGTCGCGGGCACCACCTAGTCAAAAAAATATTATCTGACTAATATTTATTTGACTAGCCTAATATTATATTCGCATTCTTGCCTAAAAAATGAACTTATAGATTATTAAGACAAACCTCTTCCCTCTCAAGTCTTCAAGTATATTGTAAGGAGTGTTCTTCTTGACGACAGCCACCACATACTCGTTGGTTTTCTTCTCCCCATAAACTTCTTGGAAAACTGGTCGTAGAGTATTGTAATTAGAAGCAATACTTGAATCGCGGAAGTCATCGACCGACGTTAGGTCTGCGCCGTTGTCTTGAACCTTTTTTATTAACAATATAAATGTTGGCTAACGTTTGCGGTAATTACCTACATAGACCACACTTCCATACTAATTTTGTTAATGTGAAAGTAACTCTGTCTGGCTGTCTGTTACAGTTTCACGCCTTAACTGCACAAGCGATCATCATTAAATTTTGCATTGTCGCGTTGTCACGGACACAAGAAGGGACACAGGGTATCTTTCATCCAGAAAAAAGTACTGTTCCTGAGGAATCATCATATAAAATAAAATTAAAAACTAACTCCTGGCCGAACGAAGTGTTATAGCAACTAGAGGTCAAGCGTTATATTGCTTATATATATATTTATTTTTCAACGCGTACGAAGTAGCGGGTATCAGCTAGTCTCCTATAAATGTGAATAAAAAACGTAAGTACGAGTAAATGTCTTGATTATATAAAACACCCACCCACACACACACCCACACACACACCCACACACACACCCACACACACACCCACACACACACACACACACCCACACACACACACACACACACACACACACACACACACACCCACACACACACCCACACACACACCCACACACACACACACACACACCCACACACACACCCACACACACACCCACACACACCCACACACACACACACCCACACCCACACACACACACACACACACACACCCACACCCACACACACACACACACACACACACACCCACACACACAAAGACACACACACACACACACACACACACAAAGACACACACACACACACACACACGCACACACACAATACAATCACTGCACGTGCGTCTCTTCCTTTGAAATTGTATTTATTGTTTGTTTATTTGGTTTTTTGTTTGTTTTTTATAATTATTTAATATTGCGTTCAAAGCTATTCAAAGCTTAAAAAAAAAAAGAAATCCATTATTGGCAGTAGGTTTTAAGTAGGTATACATCGTATTGAGTGCTGTGTGTGACTGTATCAATAAAAAAATAATAATAATAATAATAATAAACATACGGTTCGCAGACAATCTTCGGTGGAGGATTTTTGCACACAATCCAAACGAGGTCTGATGTCGCGGCTGAAGGCGAACACGGACATCGCGCGACACTTGGACAGAGCCACGTTCGACGTTACACACATCCTGTATTGTGCATAACACAATCACAATTTAAAATAATCTGCAGCGACCTCAACTCTCATTAATAACAAATACTCTTGTAGGTATTTAAAAGTGAAGGTGACTTTCCTTGACAATGACTTGACTTTCTGTCTGTCTACCATTATAATACAGATTAATTTTTTATTATTATTTCAAACTATTAAGTTGGAATTTATGTTTTAGTTTGAAATTAAGATTTTAATTTTTTTTTAAATTGGTGCTAAGTACTTTTTGGTATTTAGCTCGGCATAAATTGCACAGCGCATCTGGCGGCGGTAACCAATACCTTCGCAGAAGATCACTGTAAAATAATAACTGTTGTGATTCTGTTCGTTATCAGGTACACGCATAGCAGTACAATTATAATTTTATATTGTTGTCTCAATTTCTATTGAGAAATTTCCAGAGTTCAATTAATACTGGTTTTATTTATTCCATACTCCATTGTCTACGTTATATGAAAGATATTTAAGACAGACTTAAATAGATTCCATCTGCTTTTATTTACTTATCGTACATAATGTTAGCAGCCCAAAAAAAAAAATGAATAATCAGAATCCTCCATGGTCTTTGTTTTAATTTTTCCACCAAAGCTTTCCAACATTGATAAAATAATGTCTTCTCTCGTTATAAAAGCGAATGAAAGTGATCATAAATTTCATTACTTTGACCAACGAAGAGCCCACCTTCGTTGACATTAAGAAAATTGGCCATAAAACGTACATAATAACAAATTAGGTCAATCATAAATGAAAGAGGCGTTGCCTTAATGGATTTAGGGCAATACATTCAATTGGATAATATTGTTAAGTGTTACCGTTAAAAATAAAAAGAACTAAGTATAGTTACAATAATTTTTTGATGTAGTTAGCAAACAAAAACGAGAGAATTTAGAATAAGTAATTCACCTGACTAGAGGCTCCGGAGGTCCATGGCCTCTCTCGATAACCTCAGTGTAATTAGCTTTCTTCAAATAGTCTGACGGTTTGATGGGAATGTTGTCAGCTACGTGATGGATCTTCTCCGAAAGACCTAGGACTTTTGTGAACCATTCTGGCTTCGTGCTCGCTCCTATAGATTATAACATTGATTGTTATTTTAACAGAATCAAACGTCTATCAAATACATTTCTGATTGTATACTGCACACAAGAATTTTATTTTACTGTATTAATTATTATTAACTACCTTATCTATTGAAAATAGTAAAGCCACTTTTATAAAGCTTAGACTTTATAAAAGTGGCTTTAGAAACATAATGGTCGTGTGATTTTACTTACCAGCATTGGCCAATTGTTTTATCTTCTCTCTTATTGGATTCAAGCTAGCCAGTACATCATTATGTCCTAAGAGGCCTTGCCAAGGTCTGGCTGCCCAGGAACAAGCCTTTTCCCTTATGGGCACTTTAGAGCCATCCGAACAAAGGTATCTGAACTCGTCGGGGTTTTCGTTTGATTGACTCGCTGGGATTGTGCCTACTGGAAGCTGAAATTTAGGACTTATAAAGTCGATGCAAATTCAGGACAAGCCTAAATTTTTCTTTTAGATTTATGAGTCTCTTGGTGATTAGATGGGTATCAAAACAATGTGTTTGTGACACAAGCATTTGATTCAAAATTGAAATTGAAATAGAAGTCTTTTAATGCAAAAGACAATCGTCTGTTACTACTGATTCTATGAGAAGGAATTTGGCAAGAAATCTGAAATGATAACTTTTGTCATAATAATGTAGTAGGCACATATATGTATATGACTAACCGTTTTATGTTGGAGTAAATAACTCCTTAGCAATAATATGAAGTAGTCTAAATTTAAAATGGAAGAAAAAAGCAGTGATAGTTTTGTCAATGTTTAATTGTTGTAAAAAATTATACAGATATGTTGTTGTATTGTATTACATTGTAATGTACATTAAATAAATAAACATTGTTACAATAATTAGCTTTCATTTTTTTTAATGTTAAGATCAACAGACAGGCTGACGGTTCACTTGATTATAAGTGGCTACCGTCGCCTATAACACAAGCAACGCAACAGAATTAGGAAGGAGGATAGGAAAATGGGAGATGGCATTATTTTCTGTATCTATTGTCTTTCGGAACTGTAATTTAATGCTTAGGAAAAGGAAGATTTATTCTATAGACTTAAAGCTTTTATTTGAGGTAATTTAGTCAGAGCGAGTGGTTTTAGCAGCTATTACATTTCTTCCCAAAGAGACGAAAAGTGCTTTATATTAGCACTAAGTGCTCGCTTTTTACGCCGTGAACGACAGCGAAATTAGGTTAAGTCGGTGTCAAAGTAATGTAGATATGTGAAATTTTTTTATATCATAAAAAAAAATTTTAATTTTAGCTGAATCACTTTTTTTTTACTTATTTACGTTATAGTAATATGTTTTCTGTTAGAACAATTTGTTTCAATTCATTTCTTGACATCGTACGTGCGTAACGATCCATAATGGGGATTAATGATCTGTTGCCAGTACCAATAAGGATATTATTGGTTTTGGTAATCTTTTACCTATATTTTTATTCTTTATATACAATTTATAAAAAGATTTATGCAATAATGCAATTAAAAATGTATATTTATTTTTTCTAAAATCCTTTATTAAAATTAATGTTTCTTGTGTCATGAAATAACGTTAAAGAAGGCTTATTTTTACTTTTATTTACTCGTCTATACATATTATAATAAAATCGTATTAAATGTGTATGTACATTTAATATTTATTAAAAAAAAAAAAACACAAATTGTACACGTTGTACTTATGTTACCGAGGTCAAAAAATAGTTTTTAAAATTTTTGTCTGTCTCTCTGTGTACGCTAATTTCAGAAACGGCTTGACCTATTTAAATGCGGCTTTCACTGACGCATTGGTGATTACCTGGATTAACATATGTGATACTTTTTGTCCTGTGAAAAAAATGTTAGGTTCCTGTGGGATTTATAAAAAAAGATATACTTACCCCGAAAAATTTTCTAACATATATTACTTTCGTGAAAGCGACTTCTCCACCGTTATGCGCAAGACACCTCAGAGCACCTTCGTAACCGCTGTAGTTATCGGGATAATCGCATTTTTCAGGGTGTTCACAAAGTGAACAAAGCTGGCTGTATTGGGATTCTGAAAATCATAATATTTTATTATCATTCTTATGTTTAATGTGAACATTAGTGTGAACTAAAGGTTTAACAAAAAATTATTAATGATTGACAGTGCTATTAATTGAATACTAGCTGGTGTCCGCGACTTCAAAATGTTATATAGCCTAAACCTTTCTCGATAAATGGACTATCCAACAAAAAAATAATTTTTCAATTCGAACCAGTAGTTCCTGTGAGATTAACGTGTTCAACCAAACAAAGAAACAAACTCTTCAGCCAAGAGCCAGTCCAAGAGCATGATAAGGGTTGACCCTTGGCCCTTATCATGCTCTTGGACCTTATGTTCACCTTGTGGGTGGACGTCCATTTTTATGGCCTATAAAAATATCAGACAGTAACTTACTCCAAGCAGCATTGGTAGCGGAATCTGGCGACCAATTTCCAACAATGCACGATTTCTTGAAGAATGTGGATAGCGCCCTTAGTTCGTTCTCCTTGGGCGATATTGAGTGGTCGCTCATCTTTGGGAATACGGCTCGCTTCATCAGCATTGTGAGTGGTATCTGTCAATTTAGTAATGTATAAATAGGTACCTAGTTAGATAGAAATATTTTCAATTTCTATGCACAATATCTAATTCATATATTTCTTGTGATGAGCATAACCTATATTAATAATGTTTAATAAGAAAGTTGTGTTAGTTACACCGTTTATAAGTCGACCGGACTTGATTTGTCTCCGCCTCAATAACAATTAAAACATAGGGAAATTTTTTTACGAAAAAAATATGAAGAAAATTATTTTTTTCAGGCCTACAGATGTGCAATTATGCTGCCTACCATAGTAGAATATTGGCATATATTATGTGGATATCATATAAATACCAATATGGATTCACGTCAAAAATTTCATTCGCGCGAAGCGTTCGCTAGTATATTTATATGAAACCTTTTCGAACAGTGTTACTTTAGCCCTATTGTGTCTTTAATGGCCACTTAAATGAACAGCGTCACTACAACAAACCACACTCGTACGTATCTATAGGAGAATGTTTTATAAACATATTTTTGCAGTCCACGATGCACTGAGAGTGCAACGCTTGACCTCAATCCGCCTTAAAAATAAAACGATGGTTGAAACGAATGGCATTTTTTGTTAGTTTAGTTTTCAGCTTTTCTAAGCGAACTTAATCGAAAATATGCTGTTTTTTGATAACAATTGTGAATAATATTTTGTTTAAGTTTAATCTTATTCGTCTATTTATATTTGAAACTACACGACACTTTTTGAACTATTTATGAAGTATTATCTACGTATTATTTATATAGATATGTATTTTTTAACTATTAAACGTTCAACAAACAAAAAAATAACAAAATTTTCAACTTTATATTCATCTTTTTCTTTATAATAAAAATCAATCGCCGTGCGTTAAAAACTCAAGCATGGCTAAACCGGTTTTAATTCTGTTTTCGCTTATGGAAAAAGGATAAACGGGAAGGTTTGCATATATAAAAAATGCACACCGGGTGAAGCCGGGAGCGGGTCACTAGTATTATAATGTACCTATATAAATAACATCAAATTTGTTTTTAATAAATAATTTATATTGGGCACAGATTTTATTTGACTGCATTGTGATTTGATTAGTAGTTAGTCTCGTTTCTACCAACACACCCACATTGTATACAAAAGTATCTACCTATACATCATACATTATCTTCATGTGGGCATGTATAAAAGCAAGAAGCTATTGTGGGGTCCCGTATCTTACTTAACTTCTGACTTCATAAACTTTCACAATCAGTTTTAACTTGTCTTGTATAATTTGTTCTACTGTACTAAAGATTATATAATTACTATGTGTAGTAGCCAAGTACTATGTGGCCACCCCGCATAGTACTTATACTATTATTATATAAGGTCAAGAACTGCTTGGCTTCATTGTTTTTCACTTTTTCCATTAGTGAAAACTGTGTCAAAATCAGTTGAATAGTTTAGAAGTTAGCGGAGAAACAGACTGAAACGGACAGTGACTTTATTTTGTAATATATATTCGTATATTAATATTGGAAGCGAAAACTTTGGATCCCTTTTTAAGAAAACTTCTTGGACGGAGGAGTGTAAAATTTGGTACACAGAAGGACTGGAGAGGGCTAATTTTTTTATATATAATATGCTTTAGGTCAAATTTCAACCACTACGTGACGTTACATACGTATGTATGTAAGTATTATATATGTACGTACATGGGCATAGACAAATTACAATTGAGTGGGCATTAGACCTCTATTAGTCTCCTGTTTAATTAAGTAGATAGGTGATCAAGTTTTGTAAGAAAATCGCATTTACCATATGCAAATAAATAAATAAATAAATAAAACATTTTACAAACACGAGCCTCCGTTTTATTAGCCGAGGAACCCTCGGCGAGAAGTACGGTTGACAATATTTTTCCAAATAACAAACACGTCTGCTGCAGACGCGTTCTGTGTCACATTTCCTACCATTGTGCGTCCGATTGAATTACAATCAGGCGGATGCGAGTGCTAACTGGTTATACGAGTTTATTGGTGTGTTATAGAAATAACCATACAAATACACAATAAAAAGAAGTCACCTTAATATTTTAGTTATTAACTTTTCTTTACCTATTGGTAATAGAATATAATTTACGACAAAAGCCCCACACTTTGAGTTCGCAGATTGCACCTCCTAACAACACCGTTGAATAACAACAAAGATGCTTTGCCTTTCTATGTAAAAGTAAGGGATTCTAGCCTACTACCTTACCCTCCTTATGTACATGAGTCTTATACATTACTCTCATACTTATACTTATTTCTTATACAGGAATCGTAAGAGGGAAACCTAACTCTTGGACTCTTTAAGGTGTTGCTTGGATATCTTAACACCTACCATAAGTGGACCTACCACAAACTGATCTCACTAAAATCACTGTCAAATAGAATGACCTTTATAATTAAGGAGCATTTAAGCGTATTTTTAAGCAAATTATGCAGATTTTTATAACAAACTTTAGAATAATAATTGATGAAAAAAATATGTACCTAACTACCTATTGATATATCTATACTAATAAAACTGAAGTTTTGTTTATTATTATTATTATTATTAAAAAAAATACATTTGAAGGTGATAGGCTATAATTTATAAAGATACGCGGACGAAGTCGCGTGAAAAAGGTAGACAGAAGTTTCAGTTAGGTAGTTGTGATACGAATAACTAAGTATGATTGTTTATAATGAGGAAGTATTTTACCTTATATCCCACATTTCTGTTGACACCTGTGTGGCACGATTTCAGTCCCTTCAGCTGATCCAAGTTGTTGATTGGCAGATCTTTATGCACCACTATCACGGCTTGATAACGAAACTCCGCTACAAACGAAAGTTGATTCCATTTCATTACTGAAGCTTTCATTTCATTTCTATATTCAATGTGCATTAAGTGCGAATCCTTTATTTTATTTTATTTATTTATTTAGATTTAGATTACATACAGCCATAAATTTAAAAAACATGTAAGTATTATAGAATATATACAAATAGGCCTAAAGAATCATAAAAATAATATTTTTACTATTATATTCTATTAAGTATAAAATTAATTTTTCAAAAGTAATTCGCCAATTTTATTGATTAAGTGCAATATAGTTAAAAGTCCAATAAGTTTAAGATATTAAATATAAATATTATTACTCTTTTATATGCATAATTACATATATATAACTTCATATACTATATAAACTTTATTATTGTTTCATTGAAATCCGTTCAGATTTTTTTGCGTGAACGAGTAACAAACATCTATACATTCTCATCAATTTCTATACTATTCTATATACTATATAAATATCTATACTATTATAAATGTAATAAAGCTGAATTGTGTGTGTTTTTGAAAAAAAAAATTCTGTGCGAAGCCAGGGCGGGTCACTAGTATTATTATAATATTACTTCGTACGCACGGTTTTCGTACATTCGGTATTTCGGTATTCGGTAATATCTTGTTTGTTTGTAAACCGATCTGAGTGAAACAAACACTAAATGTTACGGGAAGCTTGTTATAATACATTGGAGAATCGGTTAGGCTGATTAAACATACAAAAAAGTACAATGTGTACATTTTTTTTTTTAATATTAAATATACAGACAACTTTATTATTATGGCTCTTTAACGATTTCATTATATGTATAAATGAGTAAATAGTAGTAAAAAGAAGCCTTCTTGTTAACGTTATTTCATGACACAAGAGGTTCAATGGTCGAAAGCCTTTATAAAAAGTTAGCCTCTCAAGGGTGAAAATTGTGAGACATTTTATTGGAAAAAATAATGATGTTCGGTCTCCAGCTACTTGTAACAACAACAAAAGTGAAAGTCGCCTTTAAATTTAACGAGGTGTATTGTTGAGCTTCATTTCATGTTGTTTCACATTTTTCCAAAAGGATTTTTTTATTGGACAAAAATATAATTACGAGCATATAACTCATATTATATTTTTTAGATGTTTCCTAAGTAAAAGGTGCGGACGAAGTAGCGGACAAAAACTAGTGCTGACTAAGTTACAATGTCCATTCTCAACCTTTACTTGTAGAGGAGAGGAGATTTATCACAAACATTATTTAGACAAATATTGTTGCTAAATTAATTTATCAATATTGTTGCTACGCCAACTCTGGTTAAAAATATTAATGTTATGATGCATTTAATGAACTTGAATTTCGAAAATCTTTCGATCACTCGATGCAGTCAAACTAGTTTCTTGTTTTATAGCTTCTAAATAACTAAATATAACTTCTAAATTAAACAGTAACTTAAAAACAATTTTAGCGTCTGAACTGTAAACACTGGTAACTTTCTTCGGAATAAAGTTATACGGTTAATTGCTAAAGTTAAGCCCTTGACTGTCGAGTAACAACAATACATTACTTAACGTGCTTCAGTGAATGTCTTAGGCTTTGATAAAGTTAATGCGAAAGTTATAATAACTTGAACGACTGTGTATTATAATCTTAAGCAGCCATTGTCTTATTAAGTAAACAAGTGCAATGTTTAGACATTTTTAGTCGATTATACTTTTGAGTTTTAATACTTAATGAAGGCCATACCTCTTCGGCTGTTCACATAAACGACTGGTCGTCACAGCGATATATTTTTAATTTTTCAACGCGGACGAAGTCGCGGTCACCAGGTAGTAGTAACTATTTTATGAATACTTAGTACAGATGTATATGTGTTAGTAAAAATTAAGTCAATTTAAAATTGTTTCAAAAATATTAAAAATGTGTGCAGACTATTGATAGGTCTATCAATTAAATTTATTATGAAAATTTGACCCAAGTTTGCGTTCTTTTCGTAATTCTTAATTTTTATCTATGAAAATTAAACAATTTAGACTATACACTTTACTCTCGCTTATTTAATAATCTCCACTCACCATCCGGTTCATCGTCAGTTCTGTATTCCTGGAAAACAACGAAGTCCTGATTGGGAATCTTTGAAGCCACGTACATATCCTCAGGATCGACTGGCACCAGATCTGCTTGGCGTTGTTGGACGAAGTTGAGACATTCCATTCTAGGCAAAGATACAATTATTATTGTTATCACTAAAAAGAATTTTTATGCAAAACAATTGAACAGATTTTTTTGTAATAAAAGATGGCAGGCAGGCAGGCTGACGGTTCACTAAATAGTAGGTGGCTACCATGTGCGATTTAATCCTGATACAAAAGTAAGCTATTTAATCCTGATGGATTAAAATATAATTGACTATTATAGCGATGGAATTATTATTTTAACAAGAGATAGAGGCTAGTTCGGTGCGTGAATACATCTTTTTACGCACCGAAATGTAATAGCACACGTGCTTTTATTTTGCGGTATAGCATTGGTTACTCCCGTTTATGTATGCTTAATATAGTATGCCTTGCTGCATTACGACTATTAAATATAAGGCAGCGCATATTTGTATTTTTGCATATTGTATTGCGTAATATAAACCCCCTGATGGTGTTGCCCGTGTCCCTAACAGATGGTAATATCAATTTAACTATGATGGTCACAAACCTTCATAGTAATCAAATTATATAAGATCGCCATGAAATATCAGCGTCTCTGATTTTGTATTTCCGTAAGTGAGTAAAGAAGCCATAGCCTATTTCCCTATCCTGATCCCTCATCCTGTATTTTACAAAAGTAGTTTGCGCACTTGCAACACTTGCAAACGACTGTTTGGTTGTATTCGTACGGCCTACAACCAATTTAAGTGACGGTGGTCACCTACAATCAAGTGGAACGTCAAATGACAGATGACTTTATATAATACAAAAAAGGTCAACAACAATTTGAAAGTCTATGCACTGGCCTGGTAACGAATAAATATCGATGTGTATGTCTGTGGTCTCGATTACAGAAATAACAGTCATATTAAAAAATAACACGTTGATAACCTTGTAATCAAAGAGTGTGTATCAACTATGAAACAAAGTTATAATGTCAATTCTTATTGAAACGTTAATGAGAAAACTACAAGGAACATCTATTAATGAAAGCAAACTCTATATGATATTATTATTATTATTATTATTAGTATATGCCCGCGACTTCGCTACCAAACTTTACAGGAACACCCGCTGGACTAATCTGAAGATTGTCTGAAAGTTTCATCAAAATCGGTTCAGCGGTTTTGGAGTCTATAGGGGACATACATACACACATCGCCTTTTACCTAGGTATACCTATTAAGATTAAATAGGTATATATTACACTTAGCATTTTTGATTAATTTTTATATTGTAATTTTCTCTTTTAGTCGACACACGTAGAAAAATTACGTGAAGGGAATACGAATTGGTAAAATTTATGTCCAAGCGTTACTTATCTCTTTGTTCTTGGAGAAACAAATAACTGGGTAATGTATTATACAGTGTTATGTGTACATTTTTTTACTACTTTGCGGTTACATTTAACGTCTGACTTTTTTGTTAACAACTTGTTAAAACAAAATTAGAATTAAATTTATTGTATTTATTTAGTGAAATTGCGACCAGGTGGACAGACGAGTTGTAAGCGGTTGATGATCGTTTGATTAGTTAAGGCGTGAAAAGGTAACAGTCAGATAGACAGAGTTCAGAGATAATATTAACATTAGAGACATAGAGATAATAGCATATTGGAAGAATACCTGTCTCTCGCCGCAACACATTCCAAAGCAGCCTTGCTCTTCGTCGGCACTTCGAGCATCTCCTCGCAAGCCTTCATGTACTGCGCCGGCACGCATATTTTATCTAGAACAACAGATAACCATCATAACAACCATGTCTTAATTAAACTAAGTATATATTTGTAATAAGGGAATCTTAAAACAAAATTGTTGGATATCCCTTAGTAAATTTTCAGAGATATCGCAAAGCTATAAAGTTTACAAAGCTGGAAAAAATGCATTTTTCTTTCTTTTTTAGAATCTTTCCAAAAGTTCATTTTTTTTAAAACAAGACACAGTAAAACCAATAATAAATTAAAGACTGCTGGGTTGTATACTGTTAAGTACAGGTTGTGGTTACTACATCTTTATTATTACACTAGCTGTTGCACGGGGCTTCGCCCGCCTAACTTAATAAAATATAGCCTATGTTACTCACTGATAATATAGCTTCCCAACAGTGAAATAATTTTTCAAATCGGTTCAGTAGTTTCGGAGCCTATTCAATGCAAACAAACAAACAAATCTTTCCTCTTTATAATATTAGTAAGTATAGACATAGTATAAAATAAAGTCGCTTGCCGTCGCGTCGTCTGTTCCTTGTACTTAAAAAACTACGCAACGGATTTTAATGCGGTTTTCACTAATGAAAGAGAGAGTTATACGAGGAACGGCTACAGGTGCTACAAGTGCACTGCCATAATTGTAATAAGAGTAACGTTTTTGAACTTCAACTTAGATATAAAACTACATATCTAATAATATGTAAATAATTTTTTTTAATAAGTTATTTTTAAATAAATTTAAATACTTATTACATTTTTTAAATATTAAATAATATTAACTAATATTATTTATTCATCGTGTCATAATAAGAAGTTTATCTAAGAAAGGGTACATTACACGATATAGCAAAGAAAAAAAAAAAAAAACAGTTTAAAATTTAAGGGTCAATTTAAAAGAGCCAATCAGAATAGTTGCCAATTTTGTAATCGGCTATTAATCAGCCAATCAGCAACGTTGATTCACAAAATATAGTATCAATATTGTATATAGGAGTAATATTGTTGGAAACATATTTAAAATAACCAGAACTGCTTTTCGAGAATTTAATACTGAATAAAAAATTATCAACTAACTAATAATCATTAAATAATGTGTAGGAAGGATAGCTAGACTTAATTTTCAGTATTAGATCTTTATTATAATTTTTTTATTGGCTTAACTTCACGTGTTTTAGCCAAATTAGTATGCAACACAGTTGCCAAATGTGCAACTGTGTTGCACACTAATTTTATAACAATATTTAGAACAAGACAATGATACAACATGCTGTTTGTTGAATATACACATGAAATTTTGTTATTATTATTTGATATAATAAATTTAAAATCATACTTTGACTATACAACCCCTTAATTTCCTGATTAAAAAAAAATAATAACTCACGGCAAATTTGTTCGGGAATAAAATACCATATTATATGTATTATATTGTCTTTTGTTATATTATGTTCTTATATTATGTTAGCTGATTTGTATAAGAATCTGCTGTTTTTATGGTTTACATTTCATTACGTCAAGATTTCAAGAATCAAGATGTCAAGATTTGCACACCGAATATTTATCGGTAGGTCATGAAGGAACAAGAAAACTGAATGTCATCTATGGTAAACACAAACAGTCGTTAGTCACCCATGATCATCGCAAATAAATAATTATTATTATTACAAAAATAAACCTTAAAAGTAGTTTTTGATAGACACTAATTGTAATATCCTTTAAGATTTAATAATTAAAACATACAGGGGTTGTATTAAAATATATGTATCTATATATTTTAATGAAAAAGATAGTCATTAAAATAATAACCAGATTAAATGAATTAAATATTCAACTCAATCCGTTGAGAGACAAGTCTATAAATAGCTTTAAAACGTAACCAAAATAAAAGTGTGTACATACACGAAGTCTTGCAGTGGGCTCCGGTACCGGCGAGCGCCAGCAGAACAAAAAGATGCGCGTATGTCACGGTCATGGCCATGCGATCATGCGCACAGACGCAAAGGCACTACTGATTGGAGACTCTATTTCTTTATTTATATATGAATGCCGTCTTTAAAACTGATTTCCAGCTGACACACACAGCGACACCGTGTTATTATAATATTCAAAAATAAATTTTATCTATAGCTATATATAGTAGTCAACGATAGTAGTACACATATGTTCTATAAATAAATTTTATATTAAAAAAGCAATCTGATCTAAAAAAAGGTAGGTAGGTAATTATAGGTGTAATAGGTACAAAATGCATATTATTTTTATTAAGATAGTCTCTGGTGTCAATTAAACAGGATGCGCCCTTACGCCCTTACCATATTACCAGTGAAAACAGTCCTCTTTATTTGCACATCTACTAAAAATAATTTGTTTTCATTGCCATATTAATACATATTTTTATTTCTTATTGGCGTATTCTGTTATTGTAAAGTGTTCTCATTGGTTGGTTGAACGTTGTAAGCAAAAATAAAACTTCTTTCTCTTAACGACTAACAACGTCAAGAAAGGATAAATTGCGAAGGCGTCATTTACATTGCTAGGGGGCGCATCCTTTCTTGTTTAATATTCTCTGCAATTAAAATTAAACTTTAAAAAAAAATATATTAATATTACATGTTATTACCTGGTTATTACATATTATATACATACATATTATATTATTAGATATTAAAGCTTACCTAGTTATTAATCTGAGGATAAATATAAATACATTATCTTTCATTTTATACCTTTTTGTTACGTCACATTTCATGAACGTCAAATGTCAAAATAAAAACAAATATGGTGGATGCGATTTAGTTTTGATCTTACTTATCAATTGTTTCCGTTAATAATTAATTTAAATTTAACAGTCAGTGTATGCAAAAATTAATGAATAGATATTATAACTTGATTTTATTATGGATTGGGTACATTGTAATAATTGTTTTGCTCTATATGAACCTGGAACAACGTTATATTTAACATCATGCGGACATATGTTTTGCAATAAATGCTTGGAGAAGGGTTTGTGAAATTATTATATTTTTATAAGTAATAGTTGGTAGTTTTTAATAAATAAATACTAAATACTCATGCTGAAGCTGATAAAACTATTGTAAAGGACATCTTTATTGAGATCAGGCCATCAGTTTTTTTTATTATTTTCGTTTTAACGGTTGAAACTTACCATCGATTTCGTAATGGGTAATTTGAATTTGAAAGTATTAAAAAAGTTTGAAAAATATATCATCTATATATCTAGTGTATATATCTAGTACATGTCTATAATAATTACGGTTAATTTATAGACCTTCTTATATATTTAGTAGTTTTAAATTATTTTAGTCACAAATAATAGTTAAGCAATTTTTTTTTAATTTTTAGGTATAAAATACAAAGAAAGCACATGTTTCGTTTGCCGTTTACCGTGTTCTATAACAAAGTTGGTTCCCGACGTAAGTAAAAACCTAATCTTAATAATATTATAAATGCGAAAGTTTGTTTGTTTGAATATTTGTTACTTAATAACACAAAAACGGCTGAATGAATTTGGATGAAATTTGGCATATGGATTAACATATATTTACTGTAATAACAATGAGCAATTAATATATAATTGTTTTCAGATGGCACCAGATATTCAGGATTTCTTTACAGAACCAGAGGAAATGATCAAAAAATTTTCCGGTGTGCTGCAATTTCAAAAACAACATAGACGTCGTCTCATATCATATTTATTACAATCGGTAAGTTATACAGATCAGCTGACCCGACAGTCGAAATAATATAGATTTTTTTTTGGTATTTTATGGCCTGGTAACTAAACATTTAAGCCAATTGAATTATTACAAATACGATTTCTCCACAGACTAAAAAGTTTCATAGGGCGCGGGATGAATTGAAACGCATGACCGAACTTTGTCAAAAACAACACAAGCAGTTGAAGGAATACCAAAAGATTATAAAAAAAATTGAGACTCAACGCGTACCTCAAAATAGTGAGTACTAGAATATTTTATTATTAATAGCTAAGGTAATGAAGTATTTTCAAAATATTAAAATTATTTTTATGTCAATGATAGTCTGATAGGTTGACATCAAATCCACGCATACTTACACTTTATAACAAAGTCCCACCCAACTCATATATTCAATATATGAGCTTAAAAATTTAAAAGACTAATAAAGCCAAGCACAGACGTGGCTATAACATGATATTATATTAATATGCCAAAATATATATATTATTTGCTTTCACAGCACTATAACTGTCCTATATACTTACTAAGTTCACGCTGCTGGGCAATTTTCGAAATACCAATAAACAATCTAATCCTATCCTACTAATTCATACTAATAGTAACTCTGTCTGTCTGTCTGCTACCTTTTCACGCCTTAACTACTCAACCGATCATCAAGAAATTTTGCACACCCGTTGTCAGGGATACAAGAAAGGACATACCATTTATCCAGAAAAAAGTACTGTTCCCGAGTGATCGTCTAAAAATATAAAGAATTGGGCACCACTGTCGCGTGGTGGCGATAGCGCCACCGTCATCACAGCGATAACGATGGCATGCGTTATTACTCAAAAACGGCTTAACGGATATGGATGTAATTTGGCACACACATAGTTTATTACCTGGATCAACATATAGGATACTTTTTATCCTTCAAAATTGTTAGGTTCCCGTGGGATTCTCCACAGTTTTCAGGTGTTACTCGGATGTTATATTTATAATTTTTCAACGCAGACGAAGTAATAAATGTTTTATATGAATACTTAGTAATGTGTTTTGTATAATTATACAATACCGACAGTATTATATATAGCTAAGTCTGTGCTGAGCTTAAACCACAATTATGTACAAAAGGCTATCACTCATATGACTAATGGAGTCGCTCAGGACTGATGGTGACTGATTATTTGTTTATTGTATATGTAATTGTATAGAATTTTGATTATGATAAAAGTTACTATGAGATTTCTTGCCAGTTCTTCCTCATAGATGTAGTACGAACTGACGATAAATTAATGCAAAAGAATTTCTATAGTAAAAAAACTGAACTTTAGTCCCATTCAATAAATATTTTTTTTACCGAGTCATGACAAATTTGTTATGTTCGATAAAAAATCACAATAAAAATTAAAGTAAATCAGTTTGCACGATTAATTTTAATAGATGTTATTTTTAACATAAAAATAATAAAAAAAAAAAAAATTACACCATAGAAGGGAAAAAAATAATTTTCCAATTTTAAAATTAAAGATTCATTTTGATGTAAAATTTTCACACAATTCAGTGCGTCACTAATCCAAGCATGACGGATCCCTACACCACCCTACCTACACACAGCAATAACGTCGATTTAAATTATGTTAATGTTAATGTGAAAAAGTATAATGTACACTAAATTAAAACAAGTTGCAAGTAATACAATAATGTACAATTAAAGCGTAACTTAACCATAGAGACGACACACAACGAGTTCGTAATAAACAAAAAATGCAAAAAAGAAACAAAACCGCTTATGTGAAAGAAAAGCTAGGTAGAAATGAGTCCGTAATTTTCAGAAGAAGTGTCCCCATTCACGGTTCCCATCTCCCCGGGCTATGTGTCGCCGCGTTACATACAATCCACGCCGACGTACAAGCGACCAGCTAACAGCACGCCATATAGCGTGAGTACTTTTCAAATGCTTTGTCGCTCCTCTTTCTTCCTACACCCATTTTTGCGAATATTCTTATTCTGCACGTATTTTTTGTCATAGTGTTTTTTTTTTCTAGCTCTTTTTTAATACCTAAATCTTGTAGCTATCTAAAGTAACGTCTGTAACTATGCTTGTGTCAATCAGCGAAAATAGACGTAGTTTTGTGTAACAGGATAATTATGTTCATAAATTCATAGACAACCTATACGTATGTATATTATGTATAGTATAAGCGAAAATAATAATTAAGAGGCGGACAGGATTTTCATGCGTCATTAGAGAAAAATAGCTTATTAGGTGTTAACCTATTATGTATGAAAACAAGTTTACTTTAATTAAAAAAAAAAAATTATAAAATTAAAATTAATTTATAAACATGTGTATTGATATTGTTTTTTTAGACAGGGTATTACCGGCGTACATGTTTAAGGCAAAAATTAAAATTATCATAATTGAAATGTTTTTATTAACAGGCGTATCGTTCTGACCTCGTGACACCGAATAGATTGAGCAAGCGTTCGAGTTGTGACCAAAATATCAGTGGTATCAGTCAGGTAATCGTCTATATAATGATAATTAAATCAATTCCACATATATGTAACAACTATGTTACATTTCTTCCCCATATCAAAGTAATATTTCGATATAGAGTAACTCATTGCCAACTAGTAGACTAGCTCATTAAATATAGAAATGGTCTCTAATTACGAGTATGACCAATAAAAGAAATAGATGAATAACGGACTTTATAAAGACAAACTGTGCCCGCGACTTCGTCAACGTTGGAAAATGAAAAATATAACACATGTGAAAATATGTGTGACGACAGTGGCGCCAAAATTTTTAAATTTTTAGACGATCCCTCGGCAACCTAACCAGGCTAAACAGTATCCTATATGTTGTTAGTCCAGGTAAAAACTATCTTTGTGTCAAATTGCATCCAAATCCGTTAGGATGTTTTTGCATTAAAGAGAAACAAATAACCATACATCCACACATATGTCCTCATAAATTATCTCATTTACAATATTAGTTAAATGAAGATGTCTTATTTAATAATGTCTTATTTAAAATAATAATATGTTTATTTTCAGAGATCGAACCCTTCCCATAAATTACGTCCAACTGTAATCACTCCACCAAGTCCAGAATCGGCAGGGTACAAAAGTTTTATAAAGTATTTATAAACTTTAGTGGGTGAATGTACTTCCACTTGAGTTACCCTTGTCAATTTAAAAATTAAAAATAAAATAAAATTATTTCTCCATTATTCAAATGAGGCAAGGAAAATAACTTACGCAGCCTTTTCTTTTTGCTCAAATTATCGATAAAATTATATCAAATTGTGTCGTGATTGTATTAAATTACGCGTTCGAAATTCCAAATCGTTTTCGTCGATTTCCTTTTTTGCGTTTACTGTTTTTTGTTATGATAAAATTCGCTTAATTAACTAAGTCAAATACAAAACAAAAAGCAGAAATAATCGAACAATTTGACATAGCAAACATTGTTCTATTGAGCGTGTAATCTGTGACCCGCGGATTTATGTGAAATGATCTTATTGGTCCATTTATTTTCTAGGTATTTGCGTAGGGAATATAACAACGAGTCGGGGTATCTAACAAACAGTTCTCACGGAACCCTCATTAGTAACGCATACAATTATGGGAAGAAGCGATCAATTAAAGATTCAATGAAGATTATGAAAATGTAAAAAAAAAACTATTACAATATTCGTAATAACGCGTTGCATGACATTGACAGTTGTCACTTCGCACTAGATACGGATGAATGAATGACTGACAGAATGTGACGTATTTTAAATGTTTATTCAAAGAAGCAAAATCATGCCTTAGGCTAAGGCATCGAATTCTACGATGATTCTGCCAGTGTCTTAGATACTGGCAGAATCATCGTAGAATTCGATTGGGCCATAACAAAAAAATTGGAATTGGAAGCAAGCCTTATTTTTTATTGTTGGATCTCAGACGAAATAGGAAACTATAGACCGAATTTTGTGGACAACATAGTGAAGTCGATTTTATTAAAGCCGAGTTTTTACAGTATTAAGATTTTGTTTTCCCAGCTATAACCTCATTTTTTATTTATTTTTATCGAAAATATTGATTTCAAAGTTAACTTCGTATGAAATGTGATTCCATCCTACTTTCTGGCTTTTACACCCTTTCAATACGCAATTCGGCATATTCCCTAGTAAATATTTTTTTAATAAGGCGAGTCGTAGTTTGATTGCATTTGTGTGCATGTATCTGTGTATGTACACGACGAAGGCGTAATTTTACCGGCTTCATTCTGCCGCCCACAGAGCTCTCTATCTTTAGTTCTTATTTTATCTGAGCGATTAAATATATTTTTATTTTCCTCTTGTCTATAGAAGATTTGCATGTAAGCTATAATGATAAAAAAATAAATTCTAATTTAACCAATATGTATCCTTATCGTGCAAATAATGTTAATTATAATAGTAAGTACTTATATAAGTAGATAAGTATAATGCCTGAAGTTATTTTAAGTTGTTGCGTTTTTAATAAATAAGTTGTTAAGTTTTTCTGATTTGAATAATCCTATGCAGCCTTTTATTTCTCACGCTCCCTTTGGCCGCGAAGTTATGACTACTTAGGAAAATTTCAGTTGAATTTTTGTGTTTAAACGCATTTAATTTGATTTAGCGTAGTCTCGAACACTTAAGTTATAAAATGTTTGAATTTTAAAAAGAGTATGCAATAACCTCAGATGGAGATTACTCTTTTCTTATTTTTCTAAAACAATAGTTTTTCCATTTCTAACAATTCACAGGCAAGGGTATATAATTAGTATTCGCCTTGGTGAAAGGTTTTCACTCGATGTCTCATAAAATTTTAATACTGTAGGTAGTACCTAATATAATATTTAACTTATTTTTTTTTTATATCTCCCGGAATACTTGAAAATGAGTAAGTACATTATTCCAGATGGACATAAGTTTTTACATATATTATAAGTAATTTGTCACGAGGCTTTTCAGTCTATAAAGATTGATTAAACAACCACAGGATAGAATTAGTGTGTGGCAAAGTAAAACTTTTCCATATATATAGAATCGACGACGAAAATAAATAAATGAAAATAAAAGGACGCAATCAAAAAGCTGAAAAATCTATATTATTGCCTTAGTCGATTCACAAACAGACGTGGAACATCAATGTATTGGCAATATTCCTTTGTTCTGTTGGTAACCACCGCTTGCCTCCTGGTGTCCGTGCACAGAATGCGCCCCAAGGTTGTTGAATTTTTCTAGCTGTTCCGCACCACCTTTGTAGCCTTTGTGCAGGAATTCACCCTGAAAGTTTACAGGTCACGTTGTTATAACATTGTAGGCTGTTTTCACGTTTGCAAAAGAACTAAAATGTTACCTACATAGATTTTATTTGTTCAATTCGGATATATTTTTGAAAAATTGGGACAAAGGAAGTAGTTAATGGAAAACAAAAAAAAATATAAAAAGGAAAATCTTTTTTGTTTCGCTGGAAAAGCTTTGAAGCATATCCTAGGTATTATTATATCCGTTTTCATCTGCGGCACAATTTTGCTGTTGGAAATGTGCGCTTTGCTATTGTAAACGGATAAACGTACATAAGTAGGTGAATTAAATTAGGTTTCCTACCATTTGCTGGGGAATGATTTCAGTGTGCTCTTACAGTTTCTAGTTGCTATTCAAAGATTATTAAATTAATACAAAAAATAAAACAATGTTAAGATACTAACCTTATTGGCCTTAGAATCATCAATCTTCTGCTCAGACACATGATGACCCTCTTTGCCCTGAGCATTAGCATCGAGTATTTTCTCTTCATGAGCTCCCTTAAATCCTTGTTGTGAATTTTCTCCAAATGATCCAGCATTTTGTCCAGCGACCTTATGATCTGCTTCATCGTGAGCTTCGTCGTAGAATGATTCATGTTTTTCTTCTTCGTTCTTGCTACTTGATGTTTTAAAACCTTTGCTTACATGGCCTTTTTTGTGACTTTTGGCCTTTTTTAATACTTCCTCATTGGCTCCTGGTGAATGAATAATATGAAATCAAATCCGTGAAGAACATGAGAAAATGAATGAAGTAAATATATTAATATACTTTACCGTGTTTGTCGATTTTTTGTCCGCCCTCGTAGTATTTTTCATCACCGGCAGCTTTCTTTTTTGCTTCCTCGTCTTTGTAAAAGCTAGATTCCCCCTTTTCCGCTTTAGCAGCAGCTGCGGCTTGTTGGAAACCTTCTTCGTTATGTTTCGCTTCTTCTTCAGCTTTCTTTTCCAATTTCTCTACGTTCTCATCGGCTCCTTTCTTCTGTGCAGCATCGTATGCTTTCTTGTCAACATATCCACCTCCGACTTGGGTTCCCAACAAGGGATGATAGAGCAATCCTCCTCCGAGACCTAATCCTCCGACACCAATACCACCGAGGGCAGGATTAATCAATCCCACTCCGTTACCAACACCAATTCCGCCCACACCACCTACTCCTCCGATGCCACCAACGCCACCAACTCCCCCAACTCCCCCAACTCCTCCAATTCCATAACCCAATCCCTGACCGATTCCTATTCCTCCCAAACCACCAATTCCCAAGCCTTGTCCCAAGCCTTGTCCCAGACCATATCCACCAACTCCAACGCCACTCGTAACTGTATTTAGGATTTGAGACGCCGCCCCGTCTTGTTCAGGATAATCAGCACTTTCTTCAACCTCGTACGAGTTGGATAAAGGCATTCCAGTTTTGGTATCAGTGTTCAATGAGTCCAATCGTTCCTTTACATAATCAAAAGGCGTCTTCTCATCGGATAACTCGACTTTGTGGAAAATTTGCGCCGATGTCAAAGTGACAAGGGCGAGGACGAATGTCTGTGTCAACATGATGCTGATCGTAATCGACGGCGACTGTTGTCATTGCGGTATTGCAACGTTTATTTATAGGAGGTTAAATCTGGTGGAACGAAATTGTTTTTGTGTTAGTGGTTGTCGTGTGATAGTTTTCACGCGGTGTCTGGGGCCCGTACCTGCTCGTTTCCTGCCCCTGGTATTGTTTCAACTAGTCCTAATGAGAACAGCACAGTTATAATACAATGAGCTTGCCCGAAGACCTTGTTTTCCAGTTCAATGGAGGCGGGTGGGGCGTTCGTTTACGCAATCACACCGGGTTTGCGGTAGCTAGTTTTCTCAAATTTCTAAGAAAAATCGCTATAATTCTAGAAGGCAATTACTGTTTATACTGAGTTAAATGTTTCCTTGTTACTTGTATATTTAATTTAAAATTATTTCTTTGGGTATAAGGCCCACTAGGAACAATGAACCTGAATCTAACATATGTTAAACTAATAAGTCACATACTAACATGCCATTAGTTTCTTCCAGCTGGCTCATTTGGTCTGTTCTGAAAATATCTGAAAGTCTAGTGAAAAAACATCACTACATTTAGGGTGCAAAAACGTGCAACCTGTGTCGAAAAATGTGTATACTTGACATTGACTACAAGGATGGCTAGTGAATTTATCCCGAATCGGATTCTTATAGCTTGAAATTGGAATAATTGATTATATTTTAATCGATATACAAAGGCAATGAGGAAAAAATCTATATCTGGGCCAAAAGTAGCTCTGGAATGGATTTTTATGTACAATACAACATAAGTTAATATTGTTATTAAGTTAGGTGAATTATCATTATATTTGCAGTTATGTCGACGTTAAAGTGATTATTATTTTATTAAGTAGATTTATAGAAATTTAATAGAATTATCCTTAATATTAATATCATCAATTATGATACCTACTGTTATTTTTTCGCTACTCATACCTACCACATGAGAGATATCACACGAGCAAAAGTATTTCACTAGGTACGTTATTCGACCAAGCACATGATTATACTCTTTTATCGCTTTTGGGCTAAAATCGTTTCGATCAATAAAAATAAAGAAATGAATAATACATCCTTGCTCTTATGTGACGCGATTTTATTCGCCTATATAGTTACCATGTATTATCTGCATAAGATATGAGTAAGTATATTAAATTTCATTTGATAATTATCCAGAGCATTCTTCTTATATAAATATACCAATGACATATAAGCCGTTCAGCAAATATTCACTGCAATTTGATTTCACCAATATCATTTATAAATCAATTAAGTTTGGGTTAATCCTGAAGTTGAGAGGGGATTTGTAATTTACTAGATTCTATACATAGATCAACTTATTAAAAAAGGTAAGTCTTTAGAAATTATACCAATATTTACCTTACTTTACAATTACTTTACCTTCGTAAGTATATCATAATGTCTATTGGAGAGGGGGTCCGAAATTTCTCATCCTCACTATTATACATCATAGAATGGACTATTGGAAGTAATAAGTAACTATATGTAATAAATATATTATATTATATTAACTATACTCATATTAGTTACACAGCCTATAAAAGATATCTAGCGATCAAATTATCTCGCCATCTCCGCATCAAATATTCTTATCTAATTGAAGTAACAAACCGTTGAGGCATTTAATTATGAAAAAAAATTTAGCAACTCTTGACAGACGCAAATAATTTCCTCTGCATTATTAAACTCATTGGCCTTGGTTTATATCGGACGATTTCACGTTATTGTTTTCTTATACTTAAAATATATGTCGAGGGCTCAAGCAAAGGTTACAGTCTAATGATTTATCAATGACTCACATAAGAAATCATTCAATGAATTAAACGACAATTTTGTTACAGAATGTCTAATAATAAAAATTCAGTTAAGGGCACTGAACTTTGTCCTGAATTTTTATATTAAGACAAATTTAGAGATTCGTATAAAGTAAACTATAAACTAATTCAGTAGGAACTACTTAGAATTTTCTTTAATAAAAACAATGATAAAAGATTTTTCATATTTAATTGGAAAAAAAATTCTAATAATGTAAATAAACACGACAATCCGAAAAATAAAAAAAAAAGTTTAGAGGTTGCCTTCTTAACATTAATAGCAGTAATTTCAGCTTAATCAATTTTTTGTCTAATAAATTTCAACAGGCGCTTTTTTTATATCATAATAATACAAGTATACTTGTAATATAAGATTCCTAAAACGGTTTTACTTTGGATTTATAAAGAAAATTTTTGAAAACAATTTAGCATTTGACAATTAATCCGTACTTCCGTACTAATATTATAAATGCGAAAGTATATTTGGATGTATGGATGTTTGTAACTCTTTCACGCAAAAACTACTGAACCGATCAACATGAAATTTTGCATACACGTTGTCTGGGACACCAGAAAGGACATAGGGTACCTTTCATAGTTCAACGCGGACGAAGTCGCGGGCACCAGCTAGTACTTAATAAAAGAATTTATTTATTAATTTTTTATTTTCAATACACATTAAATAATTATCATAATTAAAATTTTTACCATAATTACATAATTTACATAATTATTTTAATTTACATTTTTTTATCATAATTTACATTTTTTTAAATTTGGTTGAAGGGTTATAATAAGGCGTTCAACTCGTCTGTGTTAAACCTTTTGAGAAACTCCACTCTACTAACTCCAGATCTGAAAGTTATTGTAGCGACCTGGATTGGGGGCCACACACTGATGTTGCAAGTGCGCTGCCGATTACAGTAGGATGGGAAGAGTGATACCTAAAGGATTGGAAAGGTATAGGAAAATGGGCTCTGGCATCCCTTACTCACTCACCGAAACACAACAGCACACATGCTGTTATTTTATGATGGTCTTCTGTAACTTATCTTTCTGACTGCCACCAGACGGGCTGATCAAATTATTTCAGGGATTCGCACACACTTCGTGGTTGCATGTATTCAACTTTTACATAAACAAGTAGCTGCCGTCTGCTTGTCACTCAAACTTTTACATAAAAAAGAAATGTATTTAATTGCTTTCATTCATCAGCGTTTGTCAACATTTCGGCGGGCGTCTTCAGTTATTCAATATGCACTTTCTATTGATCCATCGAGAGGTAAGTGCCGACGAATAATATCAGCTTTCTAAACGGAGCGACAGTACAAAATGTCAGACAAAGAGTTTCCGGATGTGTAAACGTGATGTTTGTGATTATCAATTACCACATTAGAACGCTTGTCAAAATCTTTAGGCACTATTGTTGAGATTATTTATTAATGATTTACATAACAATATTATGGCATGGTATGGTAAAAGTTTTGAGGTGAGTTGATAGCTCTTTAACAAATGGGCGTGGAGAAGTGTTCTTATTTTAACTGAGCTGTGCTCGTGTTTGTACATACTCGTACAATTTGTACCTACGTGTTTCTAGAAAATCTTTTTTGTTATTGAACCGTTTGTAATGTAACAAACACTAAATGTTACTGAAATTTTACTACAATAAATCAACTAAAACCACATTGAAATCGGTGAAACTGTTTCTGAGATTAATGTGCATAAATGCACAAATAAACAGATAAATAAGAAAAACATATACAAATTGTGTTTTCTAAAATTATATTCGATTATATTATATGTATGATGATAATGAAATTTTTAAAAGTTTTTATACAAAACTTTTAAAAACTCGGCAGCTAGGCTGATGGTAGGTGGCTTCCATCACCTATTGACACAAGCAACCATACCTTGGTGTGGTGCAAATATTGATAAAATAAAGGATAAGAAAAAATAGCCCTGGTATCTCTTACTAACTACAGCACACATCCATTTATTTCATATTGAGTCTTTGGGTTTTGGTGCCATAATCATAATGTGATATTTGAAAACTGAATAACAAAATGATCATACAAAGCCTCTAGACGAAACTAAGAATCTCAGTTCCCAACAGTTATAGTAAAACTGAAAGGACAAGAAAGAACAACGTATACATTTCTTAGACAAGTAGGGTTCGAAGGCTCCTAGCGAGTCCTAGCACTGTAGATGTATTGTGCTGTGGTTATATTGCCAAGCTGAAAATTACAGTGCAGGACAAAACTATCAATCACTTTACTGTTGACAGCGCTTGCCATAGTTGCCATTATAAGCAAACAAGTTACATGAAGTTGGATTAATAACATACTGCACCCGGGCTGCGTTTCATTATTTATGTGAGTTTTGTTTTGCTTTTTTCTTATTTTTACAAAACGTTTGTGTCAATAAATTGAAATTATATCAGTAATGGTAGACACTGCGTTTCGCAGTCATTTAGGCAGCCCTTCTGGCGGCAGTAACCATCCGCTTATTGAAGATCACTGTAAAATTATAGCATGTGTGGTGTTGTCTTTCGGTGAGTGAGTAAGGGATGCCAAAGCCCATTTATTTCCTTAACCATCGGCAGCGCACTTGCAGCACCTGTGGCGCGTTGCCTGCGTCATAGGCGATGGTAGCCACCTACAATCAAGTGGACCGTCAGCCTGTCTGACGACTTTTCCATAAAAAAGAACTTGACACATGCCAGCTATATCCTCAATAGACGACAAAATCCAGTTCAGATGAACATAGTCTGAATAGTGAATTTAAAAGCAAGTTCGATAAGCAATGTAAACAGCTGTTGGTAAGTGATAAATACGCTCGTGACAGCACGTCCTAGTTTCGAACGTTGATCTAACATTTTATTCTAGAATGGTCTTTTAGATTGTTTTTTGCTAGGCGACGGTCTGTAATGGCAGCGTAAGGCCGTAAGTAAATGTCAGTGCACAGAGTAATATCATTGGTCAATACGAAGAAAAATGGCGGCACTAAGACAGTACTTTTTCTGTGAGACCTAGCTAGTATGGTAAGTTGCCTGGATTGTTAACTTCGTAGAGATTTTTTTCGATTCAGACCTATAATAAGACCTTAACCGTTGAAATATAATGGGTCATATCTGGCACAGCACAGTTCGATGGCAGTGACGAGTAATTATCGTTCGCCACTGGACACCGACAGATGTTGAGTGGTACTCCGAGGTGGGTAAGTACTACTCAGTACCCCGTTTGATAGGCCATATGGTTGTTTATCAAGATATCGGCTTTGTGAATGCTATTCACACACGTTAAAGACAAATGTAAGTACCTAGATGAATTGAGACGAGAATAATTTGTTAGTATTATGTAATTTATAGATTTGTAGACTATGAATAAAATAAAAATCTGAAACTAACCTACACGCTTTTTCATGTATAGGTACAAAACTTGTACAGAAAAAAAAATTCATTTTATTTTAGATTGTTAATAGTTGGTAGGGCACATTGCATTCCACAGTCATAAACTGGCAGCGCAACTTCCGGCAGTAACCATCTCCTTATAGAAAACTACCTCTAAATAACAGCAACTGTGACCCCCCCTGTCACAGTCCTTATTTTTCCTTAGTCTTAGTTAGTTCCTTAGTTAAAGTTATTTAAAACTGTATCAAAATGGTTTATCAAGCAGAGAAACAGACAGTCAGACGCTTGCAGCGACTTAAATTTATACCTACTGTGTAAGGATAAGGATTAAATCACTATTTTTGACTTTTTTTGCAAAATTCGGATCCAGTTAAGCCTCTGATTTATTTTTGTTTAATGGTACTGCAAAGGAAAACATCAAGCGGAAATGCAGTGTGCCCTACATGACATTATGGAAAGACAGATTCTGGAAGTACTGTAGGTATTGGCGTAGTTGACTAAAACCGTACTAAAAATTAAAGATAAAAGCGTTGCAGTTTCATTTTTAAATAGCTAGTGCTCGCGGCTTCGCCCGGGTGGAATATTTAGCCTATGTCCATCCTGAAATTCTAAGATACAGATTGCTGATGATGATAATGATGAATGTTTGAAATAGAAAATGAATTTTGAAAAGCAGTATCTAATGGTATTTTATTAGAACGGAAATACTTTTATATTTACATATTAATCTTGGAAGTTTGCAAGTACGAGTATATATATTTTTATGGAGTTAAAATTACTCAAGCATATAATAAAAAATATAATTAGTACTTAAACTTAATTAAGCTGTAACTTTGTTACAGTTAGCGAATTTTATAACAACTATGTATTAAATATAATGCAATCAGAATGTAACAAATAAAACATTTCTGTCAGATATCAAAATCACACTTCTTCTTACGACTTATTTATGAGCAAAGTTATAGGAAAGGGAATCGTCTCCCTAATGCACGCGTATATATGACGCCATTAGTCGCTTACGGCTTTTTAGAATACATACAATTTTGAACTCTGGTTTTATTATTATGAATCACGTTGTCCCTTATCATGCGAAGTGTATAACTCACAGCCTATATGTATATTAGCATAGAGTAAATAGTACTTTTATATTAGGTACTTAGTCTTGTCCCTTATGGGTTGGTCTTGGACTGTCTAGATTACAATCTGACTACATTTGATTTTTGCCTAGAGCTTAAATTGACTACTACATAATGGGTCGAGCACTCAAATCTACTATGAAACAATTTGATTAGTACCGAAAATATCTAGAACACATTTGGCCTACTGTTGTATTTTGTTTTTGAATGTACAATGTCCTGTGACGTAAGGGACGTCATAACCAATGAACGAATGAAGCCTGAAATAATGAACGAAGTAAAACGCCTCGCCATTGCATTGCATCACTTAAAGCCTATTTATTAGTAGCTTAAAGCTGTTTTTTGTCTATCTATATGATATAAAAGGGTTCAGGAAAAATGCGAGGATAGTATTTACAACAGCATCATTAAAAAAATAACAAAAGCAGACAAAAAAAGGTATATTCTCGTTTTTTTTTTTAAATTTTAGATTCAATAAGAGTTGGTCATTGTTTGAAACTAAATCCGTCTTTGTTTAATAAGGCAGACAGAGATTTTATTTTAGCGTATTTATTTTAGAAATTTTATTTTAATTTAAATAGTAACACAACTGATTTTGATACAGTTTTCATTAATGAAAAGAGTGATAAACGAGGAAGGTTTGCATGATAATTTGCAGATAAAATTGCATCCGTGAAAAGCCGGGAGTGTGTTGTTAGTTACAGTATAAACATGAGATTTTATTATTTTCTCTTTTGAACATCATAAAAGTGTTTTTATGCTTCATAATGACGATTCTGTGAGAAGTGTAAAACCAGATTAATTTCCAAAAAAGTAAGTGAATATTTCAGCGCTACGATTCATTTCAAATGTCTGTTTCCAATGACAAAGCTTTGTTCTGTTCCTTTGAAAGAAAACCAACAGACGAGCTTAAAGTTCACGGTAAATCATTTTTGTAACAAACGACACAATTTTCTGTTTGCTTGTCCCAAATTCAGAGTTGAAAATATTTTTCAGCAAAAATTGTTTATCTTTTTCTGTACTAATGTTATTAAGAGGCAATGTTTTTGTGTTTTGTTTATTTGTTTGTATATAGGGTAATCTTCGATACTACTCAACCGATTTAAAATAAATCTTTCACCAATAGTTAGAATAAAATTTCAGGATAGACAAAGGCTAAATATTCCATGCGGTTGAAGCCGCGGGCATCAGCTAACTTAAAATAAAGATCCAACGCTTAGCAAAAATGTAGTTATGTTAGACGTTATATTGCATTAAACATAATATTATGTCAGGCGTTAAATAGTTTATCTTTTATTTATTAACTCGGATGAAGTTGCGGACACAAGCTTGTCTCATTATTAGGTATATTTAAAGACTGTTTTTAATGTTTTTGGTTTGCTTTACAAATGAAATCGTGTATCCGAAGTAAAAAAGAAAAATAAAACCTACCTATTTGAAATATAATATATAAACATAATTTTCAGATCGCGTACCCTATCGATTTATCGCATTTGTTTTTGTAATGCCAATTATTTTTAATATAATCAAAAAGAGTAGGATTTATAAATTATTCTCTTTTTGCTCTATTTAAATAAAAGAAATCTATAAATTTGTTTGGTTTTTTAATTTTATTGATTTTTTTTTATATTATAAATTTCAACTGACACTAATAGACTAACAAAAAAATTGCGTTATTCCGGTCTATAGAGCTCTATAGATTCGATCTGACTTAAGGAAATTAATTTGTAAGATACGTTAATCTATTAAAGATTGCATGAGATCAATTTCTCCTTTCTTTTTGCTAGAAATGTCTTTCACAAACATAATATAATATTATGTGTACACTTATACACTAGACGTAACGCGATATCGTAAGAGGGAATCGTTCGGAAGCATTTTGTAAGACGCCGTGTATCAGATGATGTTTGATAACTTTCTAGATATTATCATTACTTCCTCGTAATAGCAGTATGTATTTCCTGTATTATAATAACTATTTGTAATATAAACATCCAGTTGTCAATTATGTTAGAATTAGAATTAAATTAGAATTCATTTAGAAATAAATTTAGAAATATTATTTAGTTTGTTAGTGATTATGTTATATTTAATAATATTATATTATTTTAAATATTGGCAGGCTGTTGACGGTTCATTTGGTGGTAGGTGGCTAGCGTCGGCGTCGCCTAATAAAACATAAGCAACGCCACAGGTGATTAAGGATAACGGATTTGGAAGGGATAGGGAAATAGGCTCTGGCATCCCTTACTCATTCACCGAAACACAACAGCACACATGCTGTTATTTCACTCTGGTCTTCTCTAAGGGGGTGGTTACTGCCGCCAGATGGGCTGCCCAAATGACTGTGAAACGGAGTGTGCCATGCCACTACAAATATTACATATAAATATACTATATTTTATATATTTCAGAATACTTCAGAAGTTATAAAAATATATATACACCCTTATACTAGAGTATTGAAAGCAAATAATCACTTGTAAGGTCGCCAAACAAGTTGACAGTCTAGTTGATGGTAGGTGACCTTAGTACAATGAATGATAAGGGATAAGGAGGAGACAAAGGGAATTGAAATCTGGCATCCCTTACTCAAGTTTACCTTACTCATATATTTTTTTCAGAAGTTGAATTTTTTATTTTTTATTTTGAATAATCCCCTAGGGAATAGTACTTTTCTAGATGAAAGGTATCTAATCTACCCTATGCCCTTTTCTGTGACCCTGACATCGTGAATGCAAAATTACATGATTATAGGTTGAGTAGCTAAGGCGTTAACGTGTAAAAAACAAACTCATTTTCGCATTTATATTATTAGTTTAGATGTACTTAGATTGTATGCATTTATTTTGTTATTTGGAGAGTTGTCAATATGGCTAATGAACGTATGAAACTGCGTAACGCAACGTGAAAAAGATAAATATCATTGGGTATAATTGCTGTAACACACAGTACAGACGTATCACGGACAATGCGTTTGAAAATTAAGAAAAGAGCTCACTTTCACATTTTAAAACGGCGGCAACAAGAAAGCGTGATTTTAAATTAACAATCTGTAACATTATATGATTTCGACGAGAGCACAAACATTATTATACTTAATATGTGTATCTTTATAAGTATAAATCTCTATTATCATTGATATAATTAAATTGTATACAAATATACGAGTACGTTAAGACAAAACAGTTGAGAACGTTTTTCTACTCTGTGAACCGATTTTCTTTTTTTAATAGCTACTTACCTACTGAGAAGCTTTTTAATGTTATCAATGAAGAAGTTTTGTGAACAGTTTTATGAAAAGTCAAGAACAAACCCATCTCTAAAAAAAGTTTTTTCCTCAAAGGGTCGTTAGTTAGGCTGACGGTCCACTTGATGGTAGGTGGCTACCGTCGCCTAAAAGAGCTGCAAATGCCTTGCCGTTTCTTAGTAGGCATTGAAATAATATATCTTTCTATTCAAGTTCGCTGTTAGTTGGATTAAGTTTAAGGAAATAGAAACATGGAAGAGGGATAGGAAATGGGATAGAGAAAGGGATTATCGGACGAAGTCGCGAGCACCAGCTAGTACTTTATAAAACCATTGCCATTATTGTGACATTGGCTCAATCTATATAGACATTTGCGTGATATACGTCGCGTTTATTTGTTCATTTATATAAGTGATTAAAGTAATAATACGAGTAATTATCTACATAGCAACACATGTTTAGTTGTAATTAATCGACATGATACCATAGCACATACGAGTTATATATTGATTAACGTACTTTCTTGAAACATGTCCTGCGCTCCGCTACTACTGTTATGTTATTAAATAAATCTCGATCGTATCTCACGAAAACACTAACAAGCGGTGAAGGAATCTAGATAGTGTTCACGATTAGTAGCAATTACAGTTGAGACTTCGGCCGCTTTGTGTCTGCGTGACGAGACACACTCGAAAACGCATCGTTTACTTTAAGTTCCTACCATTTGTCTTTTTAACGGGATATTTCGACTAGTGTATCTATTTCGGGTAGTTTTTCAGAAATTCACGTTTGTTTAAAGAAGTTTTTCTTATTTTATTTGTGCCTAATAGGACTTGAAACACTAGGAATTTTTTTGATTGATTATAATTTTGACTTGTTGCAATCACCCTTATACGTAAAGCATCATTGATCGCTTTGTAATTTTATTGAAAACTAGCTGGTGCCTATGACTTCGACTCCATTGAAAAATAAAAGATACATTTAGGTAGTTGGTTAATTAGATTCGGGATGACATAAGCCAGACGTCTTTTTCCGTGAAGGTTTTTATAGTTGGGTAAATGAAATTTTGATTCATCAAATAATGTGTTTACGTTTTCATTGAAATATTGTTTTATTAATAATACAAATTTTGTTTTTTTTTTGTTCTTTAGTAACAATTTCATAACCACTACCAATAACATATCGAAAAACCACATTGATTTCAAATTATAACTTAAATTATATTAAATATAATTAAATAATATAATCAATATATTAAATAGGTTTCAAAATTAATTTCGGTGAAATATTCACTCTTTAGTCACTTTACTGAGTAGACGATAACATGATGAGTTAAAATAGTAGTGCTCCGATTATATCGTTGAGACAGATTGCGAGTGCGGACTCGTTAGTGAGATAAGACGATTAATGCTTAGTGTTTTGCTGTGTTTCTCTCTAGACTTGTATGAGTATACCTATACTAAGTAATACAATGTTAAAAGAAATAGATTCAGTCAGAGACCTTATTCGTGCAAACCTGCTTTCCTAATGCCCAATGCAAAAGGCTCAGTATTATTCTATTTTATAGTGTAAAAAAGCAAAAAGCAAATACTTTATTAAAATTTATAAAGAAATATATTATTATGAGGCTTTATTATATTATTTTATTTTTTCTATTATATTAGCTCTACAATAGCAAATTAATGTATTAGAAAATATATTTCTAATATTGGTTAACTACATAGTATGCGTGTAGTAAAATGATTGTATGTCATTATTTATGTCACAAGAATATTATAAATATTAACTTCCGTAATGGCGGTGACTTTTACAAATGTATGGCAATTGTGATATCAAATTGCAATCACTTATGCGAGAAATAAATTTCATACAATCTACGATGAATTGACATTGGTCTTGTTGGCAAACGATCGCTTTTTCCTATTAAATTAGCACGTTTTACTGATGAAAACATAATAACGTCGCTTACTTTCACATATAAGAAGACAGGACATTTGTATACTAAAGTTATTTTTGGCCCAAGTTATAACAGGAAGCGATTATGTGAAAAAAAAAATTATGTGTTTTATTTGTTTTGTTATCTTTAGATGTATTCGTGTGTGTGATGTGTATGCAAATAAATGTTTTCTATTTCTATTTTTATTTCTGTTTCTGTTTCTGTTTCCGTTTCTGTTTCTATTTCTTCTTCTATTTCTATAATGTTTCAATCAAATTTCTCGATTTGTATTGATTATAATCTAGACTAGACTTTTAGGGTATAGTTATTTTCAATATGAAAATAATTGACAATGAAACTGTCAGTCACAAATAAATGAAAAAGTCTTAGCAATAGCACTAGCTTGGCAACGCTGCTTTGTCCACTTAAACCATTGATAGGAATAATATTGGAGTCAAACTGTGAGTATGAGTAAAATCTACTGAATTTTTTCTCAAATCCTCAATATGACTTTTGTCCTTATCCGGGCCGGGAACAGATTTCCATCTTCAATAGAAGATAAACAGGAGATACACCAGAAATTAATTGCAGGTACTGTCAGGCTCTATAAATCAAATTTAAATCTATATCTATGCAAAATTATAAAAGAAAGTCAGTGTCCGCTTCTGTCTGTTTGTTCGCTAACTTCTTTTAAATCACCTAACGGATTTGGATATGGTTTTCCCTAATGGAAAAAGTGATAAAAGAAAAAGTATATTTGTAAAATTTGCAGAAAGATCGCATCCATGCGAAGTTAGAACGGCTTTTTGGTAGCCAATATGTTTTTATCAATTTTTTTATATTCATAAAATACTTAAAGGTTTTTGTAATGATTTTGTATTAATCGTTCATTATACCAATTTAGAACTGTCCGCTATCGCTTTGTAACTTGCATGTAGAAGTTATGTGGACACCGAAGCCTTCCGAGTTATTCAGGGAATTGGCAGCATGTAGGTCGGCAATTCTCTGGCCGTGGTTTCTCTTCATTTACCCCTCATAGTTCCGTGTGTTGTCATGGAAATATCTTGTTGGGAAATCATTAATATTGCCGTCAATTTGATCCCGGTTTCATCTATGTTTTTGGTCCATCGCAGCGAAGGTTAAAGCTTTTTTTTCTAATAACGAAAACTACGTAATGTTAACTACTGTTTAAAGAATGATTTCTGATAGCAATCCACTTAAATCATGATTCAGAATAATATTACGGTTTTTTATGGAGAGCGTTAAATAAGGAAGGTTTGTGTTTATAATTTTCAGAAAAAAGAATATATATCTAGGAGAAGCCAGAGGCGGGTCGCTAATTTAATACATAAAATACAAGATACAATATATATTACACAGTAGGTACGGAATACACAAAAAAAAAAAAAAATTACATAGTCATAAATACATAAATATTCGCACCATATAAGCACATATAAATTAAATGGAAAATGTATTGGAATAGGTATTAAATAAATAAATAAATAAATAAATAAACAAATAAACAAATAAACAAATAAACAAATAAACAAATAAACAAATAAACAAATAAACAAATAAACAAATAAACAAATAAACAAATAAACAAATAAACAAATAAACAAATAAACAAATAAACAAATAAACAAATAAACAAATAAACAAATAAACAAATAAACAAATAAACAAATAAACAAATAAACAAATAAACAAATAAACAAATAAACAAATAAACAAATAAACAAATAAACAAATAAACAAATAAACAAACAAACAAACAAACCAACAAATAAATAAGCTACTAGCCACTAGACCAACATGAATATTTTTTTATGTTTATTCCTAATGTTTTTTTCAATTTATTCATTAAATAGCTGCAGTTATCTTTGCTTATTTTTTAACTTATCACTATCGAAGCCACGGGAAAAAGCTTGTATTTACATAAAAACTAATACCGATATTCGGAAACTTCACTCAAACAAGTATCAAGTACTTTTTAATGAAATCCTTCTATTCTCTTTCGAATGTTTACATCAAACAATATCTTGTTCAACGAGCACAGAGAGAGGCACATTAAATTCTCCATTACGTCACAACAATGACGTCACATGAAGCCGATGCATTAGTGTCAACACAATAATGACCGCACGTTGCGGTAATGCGTTGACAGATGAGTAGCATCGCCGTGTGTACAGTACACCGCATGTTTATGTACACTAATTAATTAAGGTCGCTCATGCTTGTATTTACGTGTTGAGTGGTGAGGGTGTGTGTGTCTCGAAATACTTGGATTACTTGGTAGATTGTACATGTCATGGAGATGCGGTTAACACTACGCTCTAGTAAATAGATGTGTTCCTGATGCTGAGTTAATGCTTTAAGTGTCTAAATATAGGTATATTAATATTGGGATTTTAATATCTACTTTATAAATTTACAATTGGAATTCATAAGTTTAGTATTATAATTTCTATTGTAACATTTTTATGATTAAGACCATAATGGGATAAAAGTGCGAAAATACCGAAACAAAATAGCAAAAAAAAAAAAAAAGCAAAATAAAAATAATTTATGTTACATCACTGGCAACATAAAATATAATGTCACTGAGAGGTAAGTATGTCCCGGAGCTTTGAGAACGCTGCCCTATAATAAATTAAGAAATGTAATAAATCGGGGCTAGTGTAATATCAATTAATCATCTTCAATCAAACTTTTACGAGTATAAAGGTCATTGGTAATTGTTTTGTATCAAAGGGGTAGCAACGGTTTTTATTTAATTACTAGCTCATTTATTTTTGTCAGGGGTTGAATTTGTATTTTTGTTTTTATTTTTAGATGTTCCTCCGGAAACATAAATTTTTCTCTATGAATGTCTTTTCCTGTATCTCTGACAACGTGTATGCAAAATTTCATGATGATCGGTTGAATAGTTAAGGCGTATTAAACTAACTCAAAATTTAAATTTATTATGGGTTTAACGTGAAATTTATATTAATAAAAAATTAGGATTTTTGGATCTTATGATAAATGATTAAGTTACTCTTAAGAGCTTAAGAGCTGCTTAAGTAAGTCTTAATAGATTAAGAGTCTTTGTTTTAAGAGCTTTTAAGTCTTAATGCTGAATTTTATAATGTGTGCATATGTAAGTACCTAAGTATATAAAGTGTTAAAGTTGTAGCGAGAAGTTGTAAGTCGGAATGAACACAGACCAGTGGTTTAGCGGCCTGTTAATTAACCGCAAGGTAATTAGGTCATAGTCGTATTGTGTGACGCAGCTTTATGTGGAGGGGATGTGCCGTTGCTAATAGCATGTCGGATAGTCTACATACCTCGCAATATTAGAGTTAAACTAACATGAATGAAAATGTTATGAAAATTATTTTTGACAATGATTTCCTGTTTATGAAAATATGTGATCGACAAGCAGACAACAAACATGAGCGTGAAAGATACGATAAGGCTTTGGAATCCCTTATTTATGTATCAAAACAGCCGTGTAACGTGCATTCCAAGGACTTATTTTTGATTTTTTTTTTTTTTCATATTGTGATTTAATAACTTCATACCTCACACAAAACAAGTTATTCCCCGATTTTGCGTTTGTTTGGGGGTAAATCCCCAATCAATCACAAAATATAATTTTGGAATACCGTACGTAATTGAACTTCGATTCAGTTCGATTTCTTTTATAGCAACTATTGTTATAGCACTAATGAATATAGTTATTATGGTGTAACGTGTCATTCTAAATATAAAAAGTCATCCGATAGTAATTCTTCAATATACAGTGGACGTGTGTCTAGCATGTTTGGAACGGCTTTCCCGCGATCACTGCGGAGACTGACGTTCGAGTCTGCGAGATGAACCATTGCACTCGTACGAGTATAAGCCAAACACTTTCACTCTAACACATACTCGTATGCCGCTGTAACGATGATCGATTCTGACTCGTGACACGTGATACGATCATATATTTTTTAATTTTATATATTATACACCGACATCAACATCAAAACAATCACTTTGTTAAATGTTCGTAGTCAAAAGAAGTTATTTACTAACGATGCGCTCCAAGCTTCGTACGGATGCGATGTTTTCTGCGAATTGTGTATATAACGAAAACATTTCTCGTTCTTTACATTAGTGAAAACCATATCAAAATCAGTTGGATTCAGAACAAGTTCGCGGAGAAATAGACAGAAGCAGATAGCGATTTTATTTTATAATTTTTGTGAAATCGTGTACACCCAGACCAGAGCCAACTTTTAAAAGATCATTTGCCTAGTAGGCCGTACCGGGAATTGAACCCGGGGCCCCTGAGTCGAGTGCAAAGGCTCAGCCACTCGACCAACGGACGAAGATAATTCTGTAGTAATTTTTTTTGCGTCTATATGGGTTAGGTTAGGAATTAATAAAAATATAAATGGTGAAACAAAGAAACAGTAATTTATTTTTTATTAAAGTAGGTTTCAAAGCACATTTCTGATTGCTAATCTAATTTTACCAGGGATTCTCCTCAGGTGACTTTCTTTACCATGATACGAGTATATAATGATCATTTTGGATGCCTAATAATAAATTTATACAAAACAGCCGTTCTTTGAATAAATCATCAATTAATTTTATGTCTATTCTTAGTAAAACGGCGACAGGTCGAAACTCAGCATCAAATGAGATTTCATTTCACTAATCAAGTTTGACCGCGTAACTTTATGGCAGGATATTATAATTAAGCCTCCGTGGAAGTTAAAAATTTCACACGCCTGACTTTAACGACGAAAATAATTAAAATTGTTGGCAAATAAATTAATTTACCATTTTGTCGAGAACACCGGTCATTACTTATAGCTGATGTGGTAATTATCGCCACTTCAACTTTTCTGCCAGTCGTCTTTTTTTCTGTCTTTTTTTTTAAATAAAACTAAAATTCCAAAAGATTAAAAAAAAAATAGATTACATAGGTAATTGACAGTTAAAAACAATAGAAATCATGTAAACTTAAAAAAAAAAATATAATTAACATTTAAGCATATTTCGCGCGGATGACAAATTTTTAAATTTTTTTTATAAGAACGTTGCTCGGACTTTTTTAATATCCGAAAATAAAAATAGCTGTACTTTTTAAACTACGAAATTCTTAACAATTCGAGGGTGCCGAGAGAATACACCGCCGCCGTTCTCGAGTTTTGCACTTAGCAACACATTTAGCAATATTTACATATGTTTTTATGTATAACATAACATGTTTTTATGTGTACATAAATATTATCTTTATGTATTAATTAAGTATATATTTATGAAGTAGTCAGACGGCCCATCATGTGGTATGTCGAACGACGACCTCTGTATCACCTGGGGGCGATTTTATCAATGTTAAGGGAATAGAGAGACCCATTATCCCACCTTATTGTGATAAGAATTTAATAGATAGGGAAAAACATATTGCTATTCCTGGTGGTTTTATTAATCGAAAAATGGTTTTATTAAACGGACAATAAAGTTCACATAGTCCGATCGATCGAACCACGCAGTCGAACCACGTGGCCACAGCGTGTTCTACGACCAACATGAGGGAAATATGCCTTAGTTAGATCTCTCGCACCGGAATAAAAGAAATAATGCTGTTTATCATATGGGCTACTTCTTTTATGAAAAACGTAGTGTTCTCTACCCGTAAAAATCTTTACAGGTGATCATATTTAAAGTCGATATTATTGTTGATAAAAACGAATCGATTACATGGAAATAACGTTAATATGCGAAGGTGCATAGTAAAGACATCAACGTGCGCGCAAGCCGCCCCGCGTCGTGCGCGCGCGCCGCTTTATAGATCATAATGAACATTAGTTATGTACGTGTCCAATTTACATATACAATAAAAAGATATCATCTATCTCTATATCTATATTTATTTATAGATATTATAAAACTAGCTATGTCCGCAACTTCGTACGCGCGGTTTTCGTAGGCTTGATATTTCGGTATTTGTAAACAGATTGGAATGAAACAAACACTAAATGTTGAAGGGAAAACCCCATTCTAACTCAGTAGATTGAACTAAATATGATAGATTAGACTATAGATGAACCTAGATTGGACACCTGTATCTCGGGAGTCAGTGCTTTCAATAATTGTGGGCAAGAAATAGCAAGAAATCAAATTAAACATAACATTAACTATGTTATGTTTACTTTGATATTATGAAAATCATATAGTTGACTGGAACAACTTAGTAAGAATGACAATTACCAAAATTTTAAGCAATTTTTTAACTCAAGTACAGCATTAATTATAAAAATTACTCATAATACAGACAACCAGAAATGTTTTCTACATTTAGGCGAATAAAATATTTTAAACCGCAGTACGGGTCGGTCAACGCTGAGTAAGATCACGAAGGGTGAAAATCAGGTCACTTCACTGTTAATTAGAGTATGTAGTTTCTTCTATTTAGCACTAACAAGCTCTCTTTTACTACTTCATTACAAATAAATGATCATCGCAATCAACTCTGAAAGCAAACTCAACATAATTGGTTGTTAATTAATTTACCTACAATAATTATAGTGTAGTAGAAAGTGCTCTGTGTTTTATAGCGCGCCATATTTGCTCAAAACATAATGACGCACGTTTTATAAGGTTGCAGCGAATTGCCGACAGAGATTTGTCTAATGCAAACAAACACATTTTACTAGTTGTCCTAGAGTTGATCTCGGAATTGAATGTGACGACTTTACGATATTGGAAATAAGGCAGTAAGTTAATGCAAAGTGAACTAGGAATTTGCCTAAAAATATTTATGTACTTTTTCTACTTAGTACTTTTTTCTGAATGAAATGTGCCTATGCCCTAGCAAAGGGTATTCAAAATTTCATGATGATCGGCTGAGCAGTTAAAGCGTGAAAAGGTAACAGACAGATGGCGGGATTCAACAAAATATATATTTAACCAATATTACCCATATTCATTATCAGTTCATAATGTTGTGAAAATATTATGTTTTTATAGTATTTCCTTAAAGTTTACCATTGTAAAATAAATGCATTTGCGCTGTTATGTTTCAGTGAATGAGTGTAATCCCAGAGCGCATCTTTCTAACCCTACCTTTTAAACTAGGACATATTTCTTGTGTTTCATGATGATCGATTGAGTTGTTAAGGCGTGAAAAGGTAACAGACAGAGTTACTTTCACATTTATAATATTATTAATGATATACCTACTTTGGATGTGAGAATTGAACCAAAATAGTCATGTGGATTTACTACAGATGTCTGCGTAAACGTAAAAATTGCAAGCGTGACATTTGGTTTGGTGGGTGGGTGCCTTTGGTGCCGGCCGTGGTCGGGGGATCATTTCACCTCGTGGCTAGCGGGCCGCTCAGTTGCGTCCGCGCACCGACATCGCTCGCACGCACTAGAGCCGACTCCTTGCGCACCACTGATCGCTGCTCGCTGATCGTGCTATTCCGCGGCCCACTCGTGTGCCCTAACTGTGACAGTGCTATGATTTTGTGTTCTTATCGGATTCAGTTTTGGTGATATAAGGAACGTAAGTTCTATAAAGAAAATTCTATTAAAAACTAATACATGCCCGGTCAGATAGCAAGATTTTTGCGGTGTGGGGTTGGTTACTTAACAGCAACTTGACAGTTGTTTTTCCCAACCCTTTCGCGATGTGGGGTTGGTTACTTAACAGAACTTTTTCGCGGTGTGGATTTGATTTTTTAACAATAGTTTTTCGCAACCTTTTCGCCATGTGGGGTTGGTTACTTAGTTGTGAAAAACACCGGTTTTTCTCAACCCTGTCGCCATATAGGGTTGGTTACTTAACAGTAGGTGTTATTCGCAAGCATTTCGCGGTGTGGGGTTGGTTACTTAACAGTAGTTTTTATTGTCACGCGATCGATTACACACAAACCCCAATTCGTGTAATTAGCGATATCTTCGTGCGCGTATTTAAATTATTTAGAAATCTAGTCGTCACTTGCAAAAAGTGCACGAAATCGCCGAAGCGATGCGCAAACTCCGCACAACGCGTCGTTATAAAAGCTGGAAGCGGCTTGAAAGTGTGAAATCTAACGTTACCTAGTTTTACATATACTAGCAGTTTAATCTGAATATTATACGAGATGCTGATATGAATTATGTGCATAAAATGTTTATAGCATTTCTAATTTATAACATAAACACTAATAACTAATATCAATATACATTATTTTATGGCTTGTTTAGATACTGTAAGAATTAAAGGCTAGATTTGAATGTTATTTTAAAATTTGCTCGCATTTTAAAAACAGTTAAATTGATACATTAAAATTATAAAATTAGACTAATAACTACAAAAACTTCTTTTTCTCAAAATTCTATTTGACGTACGTAAATATTATATATTATAATTTAACATTTTAGTATATACTTATAATGATAATCAAAGATAGTTATGACAACAAAACTTTGAATTTTATGACTAATTTTATTATTGACCTCAGATTAATACTCTAGTGTTTTTTTGTAAATGATTTTTTACTCTGCAATAAAAAAAATTCATGTTTGGGCTTTTTCTTAATTTCCTACATTAACAATGTCATGGTCAGATCGGTTAAATATACTGTCAGTTTTCTAATTAAGTAATTCCTAGTCCATGTACATCTCCGTATCAACAAACCTCTTAAATATATGTTTTCTTTAAGAGATTTCTCTGTTTATAACATGAAAACTTATTAAAGAATAAATGTCTTGTACACTTAGTCCAGAAGTAGCTTCTTCAATGTGCATTAACATGAACAAGTTTTTCCTAGTAATAACTAGCTCATTTTGTTATCAGGCTTGTGCGGTAAAAGATAAGATAAAAATCTATGCATGATTACTCGTAGTAGTCAATTGTTTTGAATTCAAAGTAACATATAAGAAGCTACTCGTATGTTATAGTCCGTTAATATTATATTGGTAGTAATCATAACTCCCTTTATGTTTCAATAATTTTCTCAGTCATAAAGGTGAGGTTAATTTAAAAAAAAAAAACTTCATAAAAATTAAACGTTATATTTTAAATTCAATAGTAGGTATTTATTGCACAAATATAATAATGGCTGAGCTCACAAATTTTTGAATATTAACTTCACTGATGATAGACTATAATTTAAGGTTTAGTTTATTAAAATGCAAGTTTTATAAAAAAGGATTGCTTTTGCATTGATAAATGCATTAATATCACAGACATACTATCCTTCTTGCTAAAGACTTTTTTGTCGTCTGTTATGATCAGAAATGTGTCGAGTAATTGCTAAATGGATTGTGTTCGTGATATTATATGCATGTAACGGCACATCTAGCCGTGCGTTGTTCCCGTGCGCACTCGACTGTGTCAGTAGCTCGCTAGTTTGCCTAGTGAGAGTTTAGTAGAATGTGTAACACAGACCGACCTGCTGCACCACAATTAGCTTAAGAAAATTATTATACAATTTAATAATAAAACGAACGTAAAATCATAATAAGGCGCTTAGTGCCGTCAAATGGGTACTTTCTTAAGCCAACTCTTCGTTTATGGCTTGATCCAAAAAAAAAATTTTTGTATTGCCAAAAATATTATATTTAAAAAAATGTTAATTTACTTTAAATCCCTACTGTTCCTAAGCGGTTAGGCTATTAGAAATATTTACACGCAAAAAAATAAAGAATTTGTTGTACTTTAAATGAAACATAATAATATATATATGTAAATCAATCAACATTTTTATTCAAAACATTGAGATATACTAATTCCGGTATGCGGTGCGGGTGTACCGGGCTACCCCTCGCCCAGACCGCCAACATCAATCGGTATGAGTATAGAGGTGCGCGCGACACTCTTTTCGTACGGAATAGCAGTAGACGTTTTTTTTTAAATTTTAAACAATAATTTTTGAAAATTTTTGAAATAATTGCGAAAAAATCATTAAATTCGGATCAGTGGTTTAGAAGTTGGAAGAGATTTCTTGCAAAAAAATATAGGTTACATTACATTTTTTTCTCTGATAAAAATAAAAACAATAAAAGAAAAAATAAACTATGACTTTTTTAATTACTGTATTTACACATAACATATATTTTTTTCAGATTATATGAACAGCTCGTTTAGGAGATCTATGCCTTCAAAGATACGTATCTTTTGCAGTTTAGCCTGACTATGCGCCTTAAGGAAATTATTATACAATTTAATAATAAAACGAACATAAATTATTAACTTTAGTTAATAAATTTAATTTAATAATATTACTATAATAACACACTTCATGCGTTTATGATTTATTTGAGATTTTAATAGAAATTGCATCAATTTATTCTTAGTGTGATTGCACTCATTCGCTTTATTCTTGTGATTAAGCTTTTATTGTGACCCAATTTGCCTCAAGCTATGAGAGCTAGTAAAATTAGTTAGGTATTCGTGCTTTTACTGAATAGTAATTATGAACTAACTAGCGACCCGCGCTGGCTTCGCACGGATGCAATTTTTTTCTGAATATTAAATGCACAAATGTTAGCGCTCTTTTCATTAGTGAAAATTATAACAAATCTGTTGGACGGTTTAGAAGAAGTTAGCGGAGATAGAGGACAGCGAATTTATTTTATTATATGAGATAATATCTCATATTATACGAATTTTACCTTTACATGGGAAATTTAATATAGGGGTTGTAGATTAGACATTGAAAATCTAAAAGTAACGCATATTCCGGTGTATAAGGCATAAATTTCACCAACTACAAGTGTTGATTAGTTACTTTTAGAAATAATTTTATGTTTTATTAAATTATGCACTCGGTTTACTGCATCCTTCGATAGGCGAATTTTTTTATTATTTTCTTTTTAATGTTTGGGACTTTTACCGTACAAACAAAGGTATATCAGCTCCATCATTCCCGGCGACTGGTGACTTTAAATGGCGGTTAGCCTACTTGACACTTTACTAAGAGATGGTGAAACAGGCCCTAAATCTATTAATTTTGTGTTATTATTAGAAGATAATTAAATAATGATTAATGATTATTATTATAAGTCAGAAAATTTAATAAAAATATTAATAATGTTACATACGACACTGGCGTACAAAGTATATTGTTACAAAATTCTATCAAATAAAATATTTATAAAATATTATTGTTTTAAAAAAGATATTTTAGTCTATTTTACTTATTAAACAAATTTAATAAAATAAAACTTTTAAACTCTTTGTTTATCACATTAAAATATTGCTGGCATATAAAATTTATGTCGTATTTTGTACCTTGTTAAGCCTAAGCCTAAGCTTGTTGGCAGTCGTAGGTATATGCCAGTGTAACTTCCTTTACACAGAAAAGGGAAAATTTCTAACATAAATTATAACTTAAAACCTACATTATTAAACATCGCGGTTAGTTTGAAACATCTCAGTTTTCAATTAATTAAAACTGGTCCTTCGAGCCGGATCTTTGCTTGTACAACTCACTTTCCTCCCCACAATTACTATCGGCAAAGATAATTAATAAGCTACAGGTAGTGGCTCTTTGATAAGTTGTAACTGAGCTTTCTACGAAAGGAAGACACTAATCAACATCATTCATTGATTGATATTATGACATGTGTTTTTAATTTATGTTGTATTGGTCAAGTGGTTTAGAATCATTGAAAAAGAATATGTAATTTTTTTAAGTGAAAAATTTAATCTTAAAATAAAATTCCATGTTTTAATAGGAATGAAAAAAAAAAAAATCATTCTGAAAAATTTCTATACATATTTCCAATCAATAAACACATACGTGCGTCCCAAAAAGGTGGAACACTCGTAGAACTGCGGGCGTTAGAATTTATATGAAATATTTATGCTAATATCGACGTGCGTTATCTCGCAATACTTGCTACTTACCAAAATATCTTTATATATTGCGACATTTTCCTTTAATAATACCGCATGAGACAGTAACACGTTCTCAGTTCACAAATAAAAAGCTATTGATGTTAAATAGCTTTGCTTGGATTTCTTTTAAAACTGGACAAATGCATTTACATCAATTTTATATATATCTTATTAAGGTTTAGCCTACGTAAGCCATGTAAATCTATTTTTCGGTGACTTTGTTGTAAAATATTTGTTTTTTTTTCTAAATACATGAAAATTTAATTAGGTTTTATTTTACACATAAACCTTATCTATCTAATGTTGAAAACCGCATTAAAATCCGCTGCGTAGTTTAAAAGATCTATAAGCGTGAATTCGGTGGGAAAGACGGCAAGAAGCCACTTTATTTTATATACTACTAGCTATACGCTCCCAGCTTCGCTCAGGTTCAAAACAAAAACTATCCTATCTTTCAAGTTTGATCAAACTGCACACAGTGTGCAAGTTTTATTAAAATCGGTTCAGTAGTTTATCATCGGCGACAAACAACGCGACACGAAATTTATATATATAGAGATGTAAAGAAGATAACGTAATCAAAGTATATAGAGAATACGTAACGAAGTATAAAATATAAAGTCTAACATTATCAGTATTATCACATTCCCTTTCCCTTTCGAGTGACGCAACACGAACATTACGTTATCTTTAATAAGAAAAGGTAAGAAGCCGAGCCAATGATAAATTGACCTTCTCAACTTTATCAGCTTAAGTATCAGTGAAAAATGTCCGAGATTGTACAGTCGACTGAATATTTTTGCATATAAATTCCCACACTGACAAGTGGCCCTTTGTATGCAAAAGCCTGTGAGCTTTTAAAAGTTTTATCTAGGCATAAAACTTGCCGAGATAAAAATTCATTTAACATTTAAGAGATGTGAAAAAATAGTCTATTGGAAGTATTTAAATTGAAAATGCAAATGCTTGGTAGTTTTACTATGTACATCTATAATAATATTATAAAGTATTTTTGTATGTTTATAATGAATAAACTTAAAAACTATTGAACTGATTTTGAAAATACTTTCACCTATAAAAAGCTACATTATCAGTGAGTAATAGGCTATATTTTATACATAAGCTAGTTAGAGAACTTTTCTACCCCATCGGTTATAAAATAAATAATAATAAATAATAACTATTTTAAATAAAATAGAAAACATATTAAAAAAGTATTTTAAATGAAAAATAAAATAAATTCAGTTTTGTTTTCACATTTCAAATAATATTATGTTTGAAATGCATTTATGTCATTTATTTATGACCTGGTGTGGTATAAAAAGTATTTAATTATTGATTTTCTGCCTGACCATGCATGAATAGATCATGTGTTGTTATATTAAAGGGAAATAGATTGGAAATGAACTTATTAAAAAGTTGTCTTTACTGTCAGACTTTGTCGGAAGTCCTTGAAACTTCACGATGTTGAGGATAAAGCAGGAAATTGAAGTTGATTAATCTTATCTAAAGGATATCCCTTGGGTATACTCACATTAAAACATACTGTACTTTTTGTTTTTTATTTTAGGTAAAAATTAAAAATAAATCAAATTATCAATTAAAAATAAATTTAATATTACAAATGCGTAAGGAGTTTGCTTGTTTGTTTGTTACGCTTTTACTCCTCAACTACTCAACCGATCGTCATGAAATTTTGCATTCACGTTGTCAGGGTTACAGAGAAGGGATGAAAGGTACCCTATACCTTTCTGGGCCCGTTCCCGAGGGATCATCTAAAAATAAAAATACGTTCGACCAAACTATATGAGCTACAAAGTTTGAATAAATGTTTTAAAAATTAAAAAGAGGTTTTTCTCACAAAAACTAGTGAGAATATAAAATGTCTTTTAATAATTACGTTGTTTAATTGAATGAATTACTGAAAATTTATATTTATAATCACATCCAGGAGTCGACCTTCCATAGATTATCACCCATTGGCTAAAGCGTGTGACACTTATATTACCCAAATCATTACTTGACCAATGAGCTTGACTAGTGATCTTCGATTGACCAATGAGCTGCGAATATTTTGTTTCCGAGGAGTTCAACTCGTGGAATGAAGTATAGACTATGCTATTACAAGTTGGTCAAGTCAAAATTACGTATCACTTTTAATTGTATCTTAATTACGCGGATCATTGAACCCGTCTGCTCCGACGTTCGAGGTCGCGTGAGCTAATGATTTTTTTTTCGCCAATAATGACTTTTTGTGTGCCGGTAGCATTTAGTTCTTTTTTTAAATAACGGACGCTGTATTTTAGGTTAAGCACTGTACACATACATACAATACGTTTTCGGACTCTTTTGTCTTTTTAAAAATAAAGGTTGATTTGCTGATTCAACCGTTACAAATGTTTTACTATATTTACAAGAAATGCACATAGTATTTAATTAGTAGAGCATAATACAACCCTGCAGGAATTTGTTTATACACGCTTGAAGAAGCTTTGAACTACGGACAGACGACGGGAAGCGATTTTTTAAAATAAATTACGAATGTATCCTCTAATCAAAATTAAACTATAGAATTTGATAAAAATCGAACAAAGAATTTTTTTTGTGAGAGTTCTTATCACTTCTAATTTGAATTTTTTGGTTTAAACGATAAACATTTCTGCGTTCCATTTTAATTAACATTAACAGATATTAATTGTTTTCTTTACAATACAGTTACTGTGGAGAACAAAAGGAGTCCATTGTTTATATCCGGCCATTTTGTTTTTTAACACGCCAGTTACGAGAGAAAGGGTAATGTGGGTTCTTTAATGAGTTATTTAATACATTTTACATACAATAGTTTCGTCATATTTACAATAATGAATCACGAACGTAATACTTAAGTGAATTAATTTAGCATGTGAACTGCGAATGCGGTGATTCGATTATTGTCTTTTATTTGTAAATTACTTTTATTATACTAGCTTTTACAAAGTTACAAAGTCAAGACCATTTAAAAACAGGTTTTAGGTTTTATGTAAATAGAATATTAAGAAATAAATATTATATTATTGAATAGGTACTTATACTAGGTTTTTAACGGTTTTTGCTAATATTCATTAGTTTAAAAATAAATTGAGAAGTTATCGCTTAAGCCCTTTACTCCTGGCGATTATTTTCTCTTTCCGCATAGGTAGAAATATATTACCACTGATCCTGAGCTCCTAAGCTCCGCCCACTCGAAAAATTTACATATCTTCAGTGGACCATCAGCCTGCGACCTTACATTAAAAAACAAAAAAGCTATGAAAAAGGAGGACCTAATTAAATGGCTATAGATTTTCATATTTTTCAATGAAACACTAGAGCTCACAAATGCTGTTACTTCAGTGCACGGTGGTTACTGGGGCTAGAGGGACTATCCGTTTATGATTACAACAGTTTTCCTACCACTAAAGAAAAAAAATCTACTACTAACATCTACTAACTCAGCCAGCAGTCTGCTATAGTTAATGGCATAGTGATGTAACGTTGAAGGTAAACAAATAATATAGTTGGAAAACTAAAAGGTACTTTGTGTTTTAAAGGACTATGAAACGCGTTGGTACTCAATAATTTAAAGGTTAGAATAACGCGCAATGTTAGTGATGTGATCAAGTGTTATAGGGTTGTCACACTGATGAAGGAAATACGAAAATGTGGCCGTACAAAGACTCATTTAGATTTCTTATATTCGACAGTAAAGTTACTTTGATTTCTTAAATGTACTTTCTATAAGGCCTGCATATTGCTAATGCCGCCATTTTGGTGACGTAATCTCGTGACACCGACATACTGCCAGTGAGTTTTTAGTTGGAAGTGATGTCACGTTGATATTAATGTGACCTTACTAATTTTGTAACCCTTACTAATTTTGAAATACAATTATGTCTTGTAAGTAAAAAAAAAAAAAAAACCACTTGCTTATTTTATTGTTTTTTTTTCTAAAACAGAATATAATTGATCATGTCCGTCAGAGTTTATCTATCTATTTTAAGTTATAAATACTAAAAGGCAAATGCTTTAAAAATAAAATATTTTCAGATTAAAAAAACAATAATAAATATTTTTGTCAACCCTAAAGGTCCGTATTAACGTTGCGTGCTTTAAACACGACTGATTTATCTCATCCCGGAATGGGTTTAATAAAGGTCTTATGAAAGCTCGCAGAAGCCCTGCCATTATCGCAATTAATGTTTTATGTAGTGAAAGAGATAAACTTGGTGGTAGTGTTCTCTCTTACTTTTTACTCTTTTAATACTTATTTTATGTCCTGAAATCATCGTTGTCTCGGTACCATTGTTAAAGGGTCCAACAGACGCACTATAACGTTTTTAAACCGATATGTTATCCCATTTATTTTGTTGTCGATAACTTCGTGGTTAAATATATTTCTTTTATTTTATTTTACCATCTAGTCTCAAACTAAGCAGAGCTTGACATACTGATAAATATACGTACCTTATAATTGCTCTTAATCCACTAGTTAAATTGATTGAACTATTGGGATTTCTTAATTTCAGTAGTTTTATTGACATAATTATAATTGGTTTTATATTCGTAATATATATTGAATATATATTGAATTTTCCTTAATTTTCAACTTTACTACTCCAAGACTTCCTGGGAATTTTGGTCTTTAAAGCGCCTTAGGGTTTCATTAAAAGCTTTTACATTATTGCCCAAAAACCTGAAAAAGCATTATCTTCTTTTCAGTCGGTACATCACTTAATGTATCTAACCGACGGCAATAACTTCATTATTTTAAAAGCATTAATTTATGCATGCGTAATACAAATAAAATTATAGGACTCAATGAACATTGTATTTCGCAAGAAACTACAGAAGACCACCTTAAAGTGTAAAGTGTATATATAGGTTGCTATTCCCCTTTTTCTAGCTTGTCCCATACACTTTATCTCAGTAGTATCGGCATGCATTGACATACCTATGTATGGTATATTACCTTCATATGGACTGTACCAATTTCTGCCATCTTTCATCATAAAAATATATAAATATAGGACGGTGTACCATATCATAGATGGCATATCATTAGTGACATCGTTCTTCAAGTGATAAGCACAGTTTAAAAGGCAATGTGTATACTTATTTAATTTACCTACACTGAAGTATACGACGTATTTGCTAATGTATCGGTATCGGTAAGATTGTCGTTCTAATATTCTATGGGGTGATTAGAAAATTGTCTAGTTACTAGCCGTGTCGGTTGTGTAGGACATCCTCAATTAAATGCCATAACATGCCGTAGCTGGCAGCAATAAGGAATGGCACGAACATGTACGGAAATGGCGGCTGTCAATAGAAATTACTAAGTCATTTCTCGACGTGGGTAGGTACACGCCAAAGTCTTTTAGACGGTGAGCAATTAGTAATAGTTATATCTTAAATTACCTATATTAAACTAGCGATCCGCTCCCGGCTTCGATCAAAAATGAAAATATTTTTTTACAAATTTTGGAAAAAAGTTATTAGAGTGTCTATTATTAAATTTTTAGTTAGATTTATTGTTGAAACTAATTTTATTTGATGAGACAAAATACATTTTTTTAATATTTTTGATAACGTATTGTCAAATTAAAAAAAGACCACTCAACTTTTATAAATTATTTACTATAATTTTTTATTATAATTTATAAAGAAATAAATAAAAAATAAATAAAATTATAATTTTCCTCGATTATGGAGTGTTTTAATAATTAATATAAACTTAGCTTGAACAAAACGTAATCACGTATGTAATTATCATTTGTAAAAATTAATCACACCAAACACTTTTCTCAAAAACTTTCGCCTGTAATTTGAAGAAAGTTTTCGGCGTACGAATTTATTGTTACGTCTCTTCGAAATTGTGATTTTAGTGTAATTGCTGTTGAACGGCAAATAATGTGTAAAAAGTAAAAAGTGTTTTAATAATGCTCTTTCACCCGAAACAATACGTGAGTCCATTTTAGAAATAATAAGCACGATTTGCGGTGTGCAAATTGTTCTTGTTTTCGCATGAGGGCGGACACACAGCTGTTTCGTTTGGCGTGCCTTGCATTATTGTAGCAGATTTAAATCTTTCTTTGGTTGCCCAACACCTGCCAATAGGGCGATGACAAGTCAAAGATTAACAGTAACGTCATAAAATGAGAAGGATTGTCGATGTTTCCTTGTTTGGTCTGCTCTGTAATTCCTAGAGTCAATTATATAATGGTTATAGGTTATCCTATTTTTTTAAATTTCTTTAAATGAACCATTATGCCCGGAACTGTTTTTTGGTTAGAATAATAACAGAGAACTCAAAATATGTGATATGTATAAATAAATAATAAATAGAATAAGAATATCATTTAGTTTTCAAATAAATTTAGTAAATTAGTAATATGTAATTTTGTGAAAGTTTCACAATTTCATTGCCTCTCACGGGTAAGAAAATTCATCACTTCGCTGAACAGATCAACATTACTAAACGAAATTGGATTATTTTTAACTTAGATAAGTAGGTTAAGAGTAGTAGAAAAGGAATCACTAAAGATACAATATTAAGCCGACTGCCGCTGGATGTCTAGTATATAGACCTCTGCTAAGTAAATAGTTTTTGTTGGTGGTTCCTTTGGTCTGTGTGTAGATATATAATTGTTGGTCCGGTCAAGAGGCCGGTAGCCGTTTTAAAATGTGGGCCGAGCGGAGAAGATGCAATTTTGTCGGATGCATCGTCATTTCTAACGTTTTTGTTAAATAATAATTATTATTTTGTATATTTTTCGAATTTAACACCATTTTTATAGGCACTGGATCATTATGGTTTTTCAAAGGTTGTTAATGTTTGTTAATGGATAGAGGATAGGGCTCTACTATCCTCTTCTTAACTCTTATTATTATACTACCAAGTTTGGCAATTCAGTTAAGCCTTAGCGGCACTACTATCAAGTGGACCGTCAGCCTGTCTACCATAAAATAAACCTAACATTAAAATTCACACCTTACACTTGGCTGTTACCTTTACATTAAAACAACCCTTGGCTGCCATCGCTTAGAAACACACTATGGGTGTGCATATGTGTTTTGACCATAATGGGATATTATTGTATAAGGCATATGTCGTAATTACGGAAATTGATTCTGGCTACCCTTTTCTGTTGTATTCGATTATTTTCGTCTATTACCATAATCATTATATTTTAGTTTCAAAATCCTTCATCGTGTCACATTATTTGACTCAGATATTGCAGTTTACAACGTTTAATTATAGGAAAAACTATCGACTTCTTAAGAGACGCTTAGAACAGTCCCATCAGTCGTCGACTGAGCATAGGGAGAGATAATTGTATAGAGATTAGAGGATTAAAGGCTTATTGCTGTTGTAGTGTATTCTGCTTTAAAACTTCTGTTAATACTGAGATTGTTTTGTTTCAGCGTGTGTGTATGTGTGTGTTGTAAGACTTGGACCTGGACTGGACGTGCGGTGATGCGCCGCGTGCGCCCGAGATCGACACATGCATGCCGCCCGCGCACCCGGTGAGTCTACGGTTATCATATATACTCGTATATATATACGAGTTATAAAAAGTATCGTATATAAATATAAAAGTATAGTTATAAAATCACTTGTTATAGTATCACTTGTATATAAAGTAATGTTCTGCGTTTAATTTCCCTTTATATAAAGGGAAATTAAACGCAGAACATTACTTTTGTCTATGCAAAAGTCACTTGATGGGAGGTGATATGATAACAATTGCCTCTCAACACAAACAATCTGGAGGTGGGGAAATGAATGGGTTATGATATGGTATCTCTTACTCACTAACAAAAACTCAAAAGTACATGTGCTGTTATTACACAGTGGTATTTTGTAAGACCACTGTGTAACGTTAGTTTACAACAGCTAAACACAGTGTTCCTTGCTGTAGCAACATTTTTTATTTGTTTAACTAACACAAAATACTTAACGTACTAATTTTATTGAACATTTGTCTAAGATGTTCACAACACATATGTATTAATTATTATCTTTACATAGTATAATAATTTGAAGTCTCTTTTTGCAATCTATTCAATCCAAAACTTCCTTGTTTATCGCATTAGTGAAAACCGTATCAAATTCCATTGGGTGGTTTAAAAGAAGTTAGCAGAGAAACAGACAGAATCGGATAAACTTTATTTAATAACCACAATATAACTTGTTTGGATTTAGCCTTTTACTGGATTGGCCCTTAAATTCAGCAATTTCCCCTTATTGTTTCCTTAGAATGGACAGGTCTGTTGTCGTTCATTCTAGCATAACAATCAATTTAAATAATAAGTGGTATAACGACAATAAGCGAAACAATCCGAGAGAGCGATGCAATACGCTTTCCAGCACTAATGCAAGCGATGCATATTGCATGAGTTCCAACAACAGTCCGCGAGCATTCCAAATATTTACCTAAAAAGCGAGATGCAGCTCTTTTATGACATTTACAAAATTACATTCTCTTGTAAATGCAAAAGTTTACACAAAATGCAAAAGTATTGTTTTAAAAATAATTTATGTCAAATTGACTTGACTTGAATTAATTTTGAAATCGCCATAACTTATGTCTACGATTGGAATATTTTTTTCTTTATAATTTTCTCTCAGTGAAAATTTCAATAATAATAATAATTTTACAATTCATTTCATAATATGCTACAAGACCTAACAAATTTATATTGAATAATAAAGTTATGAGGTTTCTTGACAGTTCTTCCTAATAGATTTTTCCGTTAAGCGGGCTGCTCAATTCATGACTGTAAAACTCAGGTTTACAGTCATGAATTGAGTCATGAATGAAACTCTGCCACTATAATTTTTTACCATTTTTGTTACTTATTTATTTACAGCAGATTTTTGACATTTACTGTCCATATAAGAATTTTTAAAGGCTAATAATTGTTAAGTCTTAAATGAGCATTAGATAAATAATTATCAACTATTCTAAAACGGGTACAGGGAAGTTGAAAATAGATACTTACGAAATTATTTGGAATAGAAATTATCTGCTTTTATATGTATAAGTAATATGATTAAAATTAATTCAAAAAACATACGGTCAAGAATTATTGTAAATAAAACAATTAGTTCTTATTAGAAATACAAGTATTTATATTAGAAAAACTAATATAAGTAATATAAGTATAAAAATACAATATAATCATATTATACAATAACATATATTAACTAATTTATTATTAGTTAATATATGTTATAATGTTATAATTTATTAACTAATAATAAAAATGCGAAAGTGAGTTTGTTTGTAATGCTTTCACGCCTCAAAAACTCAAACTTCATGAAATTTTGCATACACTTCCGTCAGGGGTACAAAAAAAAAAGATATACCTACCTATCATTCAGAAAAAATATTGTTTCCTAGTGAAACAAATGAAGTCGTGGACAAAAGTATAATATGTTAGAACAGCTGAATGACAGGCTTCAGTAACAATGTCAGTGGGTCACATTCAGCTAATATTTGCATTTATATATCCACACGTGCATCAAAATGTATGCAGTGAAAGTGTTCTAACGTATTAATATTTGCTCTACACTCACATTTTGCAACTTTGTTACGCTTTTTAAGAGTTATTAGTTTTCGGAGCGAGCGAGATTTTAGAATTATTTTCATTTTTTAAATGTTTCTAAAGCGATTTCTCATCTCATATTTGTTAAGGACGTGGTAAGAGTAGTTCAAATACTTAATGTTTCAATGCATTGGTCAATTGTTTAAGGTTGAGCTTTAATACTTAAATTAATCTGACTCGCTGTCCCAGATTCGATTCCTTGCAGAGTCAATTTTGGAAATGAACTTTTCATAGATTAGCACAGCTGAGGGCACATTGCGTTTCACAGTCATTTGAGAAGACCGTCTGGCGGCAGTAACCACCCCGTTACGGAAGACCATCGTGAATCATCATGTTAATTTATTATGACAACTGCTTTAACACCACGTCAAAATACATTTGACATTCATAAAGTTGAGTTTAGCGTTTCCCCCATATGACATTACTTGCGTAACCAGTTGTGACATTCGCGTAATACGATACAAGGCGACTCCAAGTTTATTGGAGTAGAAATTTTTATGCGGCACACATTAAAACACTACAAGTACATATATATGAGTTAAACTGTTTAGTAGCAGTTATCTCAAAAGTGGTCAATGGGACCAGTTTAAAACAATAAAAGTGGATAAACTCTTCTAAGATTAAGTCCAATCCCCTGAGTGATATAATATTATAATATGTAATATAATATGATATTATATTAAATTATGATACAACTGGCTGTTGCACGGGACTACGCTCGCGTAACTTTATAAAATATATCCTATGTTACTCGCTGATAATGTGGCTTTCTATAGATGAAAGAATTTTCAAAATAGGTCCAGTAGTTTTTGAATAAATACATTACAAACATACAAATCTTTTCTCTTCATAATTACGTTGTATTGTTGGCGTCTTATTGGCTCGCCATTTCTGTTCTACTTAGTAAATTAGGAATAGGTATATCTGTAATCCACAGCAAGATGATTATGTTTCAATACAAGTGATTAAGCTTTGCCAGCTTTTGCTCTCATTGTTTTGCATTCGAGCGAAGTCCGGGTGGATCACGAGTATGTAGGTGATAGGTGAAAACATATCGCTTACTACAGCTAAGTATTATTTATGGAAATAGAAAGATTTGTGTCTCGCCGACAAGAGTTAATAGTAAATATTATTAATTTATGTTAATTTAAACATTAATTCTACTGACACATAGTTTGTGAATATTTAATAGTATTGGACACCGCACTGACACAATCGATGCATTGATTTGATATAGATTTCGCATTGACGTTAAAAGCATCGGAAATGCCTCCGAGCATGAGCAATAAAACCCTTCGCCGGTAGACCGCTCGCCAGACGGCAAATGGGTTTCGTGACTATTAACTACCGGCCAGTAGTCGGACGCTACTCGATATCGACTCGATCACAATCGAGATAATCACGATTATCGATTATCTCGAATAATCGCCTGCCTCTTTAATGGTGTTAATGACACTGAAAAGCGAACTTAATGAATATCCAGATCGATTAATTCGATGTTTCCTAAAGCGATCATTAAAAGATTTAGAGGTGTCATTTATCAATGTGATATTTAAAACCGGTCGTGGTTAAAAAGGTCGACGTACTTACGTGTTAAGAAAATGTCAAGAGGTAATTTATAATAATGTTTGGTGCTAAATTATTATGAACAGGGTACGGTGACTTAATGAGTCTTTCTCTAATATTATACAAGGTTTATCCCGCTGTTTCTTTCACTTTTAATTTGGATTTAATCTAAGCTTCTCTGAATGTTCTTGCCATTTACGAGCAAAATGGAGCAGCAAAACAAGCTTCAAAAATAGGAAAATGGAATCATTATTTTTAAAACAAAAAATTAATATAATTTTGAAATAATATAATCTATCTATCTATACCTATTGTAATTGTCTTGTTACTACTGTACTTCTATGACTTTCGCTAATGGAAAGAACGATAGACGAGGAAGGTTGTGTATATGTGTATATAATCTACGCTGATGACAGAACACTGAAAAACCCCATTGGTTGAGTGGTTAAGGTTAATTAGTTGATACACGGATTAAGTCACAGACTAGATCTAGTGGTATATATTATATTTTTTAAAGTGTGTTGTGATGACGATAACGTAATCCCAACTTACCCTTCGCACGGTTTCCATTTATGAAATAAATTGTCTGAATTATTTATTATATTAGGTATATTTTGTTAGGAAGAGTTCGGGACCCGCAGTCCCTTCGGGCCTTGTTCTGACAAATTACACGCGTTTGTATGAAAAATTACCCTTTTGTTTGGTCATGAATCGCCAAAATAATATTTCAAATACAAAACACATGTCATACCGGTATTGCGTATCCCTGCTATTTTAATTAAGTTTATTTTTAAAATTCCTTTTCACTTTATTTTATTTTGCCTATTTCTATTTAGGTTTCTATTTATTCTGTCTACATATCTGTCTGTCTAAATTATGAACTATCTGCCAGTGAAAATCCCGTCAAAATAGGTCTAACCGTTTCGAAGATTAGCGGTAACGAACAGACAAAAATTAAAAAAAAAAGTTTTTTTTTTATAAATTTAGTAAAAACAGTTATTTTGATATTAAAAGCATACATTTTAATTTTTTTTTAGTAGAGCTTAGAGTTAATGTTTAATTGAAATGTTAACGAAGAGTTGTAAATTCAACTTTTCCGATTTTGTTATTTTATTCGGAAACATTTGTACCGTGAAATATTTATAAATAACATCAAAGCTTGTGCTCGTTACGAACATTTATTCGTACAGCGGATTAGAAGTAAAAACAATTTTTCATTTGAGAATAAAAGATTCGTACCCGAATTTCACAAAGGAATATGTAAGCGCGTTAATACATTGAAATGTTATACAAAGCTTGTAAAAAATATCTTATGACAGCAAAGGCCGAAATTTATAATTAAAAGAAAATTTTCCAAGCATTTGTTTTTTGTAAAGATCGTCAGACAGGCTGACGATGATTATTGGTGTTTAATTTTCTAAGCTAGTTACATAGCTTAGAAATTTAAATACATTACATACTTATCATCAAGACTTCGTAGCAATACTTATAATATAAATAATGATAAAAGGGAATTTTAACTAATACAATCTATACTGACTGCATATTAAAATACTAATATTTAAATTAAAAAAAAGTCTTGTAGTTAACTTGCAGCATTACCCCCAAAGCGAGAGTGCATCCAGCTCTATAATAATAAAATTAAAAATGTACGAGTTCGTACATAGTTATTTAGTTTCGAATGAAAGTACAACGCGTCTGTTAAACCGCATAACAATACAGTTCGCAATTAACTTTATAACCGATCGAGTTAATAACGCCGCAGCAAATAGTTACATACATTTAAAATAGCCCTAATAAAAAGTGAAAATGCGTTGCACGTGTCCGTGCGAAGCGTGTACGGACAAAAGGCAATATAGCCTCTAAGTGCGAGTGTGGCGAGCTGGCGTTTGCACACGAGCGGGTAATAAACGTCGCTTTTATTTGTGTAGCGTTTTTCCCACACCAATAATTTTGATAATTTAAAGGCAGTCAGTAGCATAATCGTGAGTCACATGATGCTGTTAATGAAACAGTTAAATGGTTTGTTAGTCAAGAGAATAATATGTTAAAGAAATAATTATTTATTATTTATTTTGAGTGTTTTTTTTTTAAATATAACTTTTTTCAGTACATCCAATGATAGATATTTTAATTAATTTATGTAATAACACCGTTAACATTAAATTGTCTCCAAAATTTTCTCCAAACCGTTAACATTAAAATGATTAAAAAAATTTTTAACGGTTCATAATTTTACTGGACTAAATGACTATCATTTTATAGCCCATATCTCGAGGAAGGTTCTAGACTAATATCAAAACGCAGTTATATCATAAAATAACCCTTAGAAACAACCGAACAAAAAGGAAAAATGGGCATGTGAAAATAATAGCGCGTGCTAGAAAATACGAGAAGAGCCGAAATATAATAATATAATACACGGCTAGTGATAATATAATAAAATTAGGTACCTATACTAAAATTTCTCAATTGTAGGTATTCTCAATTTTTTTTATTTTGTCGATTTTTAACTAAAGCAGAAAAAAAACGTTGGTGTGCAAAATTTTAGGCGAGCCATATGAAATAACACGTTATTGTCGCCCGAGGGGATAATATTCTTGAGAATAAGTTCCAAAATTATGGCTCTGAATCTATTTTTCTGGAACAGCTTCTAGCGATTTTTAAGATTCCATCTAAGTCACGTAGACTTTAGTGCGCTTGGTGCATATAGATTTCTATTATGTACAAGTATTGCTTCATAAGATTTATGTGTGTTTAATTTAAATAATATATTATTTATGAGATTACTTAAGTATTCTCTTTGTTTCAAGTGAATGTATACATATCTTACTTATCTTATATTATATTACTTAATTCCGTTTTCTCTTGAATTTTCATCACCATTATTGTGATCAAGGCCTTTTTTAGAGTGAACCAAATGGTTTTGACATTTATACAAAACATTATACAAAAAAAAAAATTAATTTTTTTTAAAACTGACATTAACTTATTAATCGGTGCAGAATTCATATACGGCTTCGAAATATTTTTCAATAAAGTCAAATTGTTTTTGTGTGCTCCTTTTTTTGTGGAGCTTCTATTCCTTTAACGAAAATTCTAAACAATACAATTTGTCTTTCACATGTTCAAGTCTAATATATATATTTTTTTCAAAGCAATTGCGTTAGCGCGTATACTTGTAAAAATATTCATTAAACAATGCATATTTTTAGCATTGAACACGTAAGTTTGTGGTTGATACAAGACCAAAGGCATCAAATGATATAGTTGATAAAAATATCAAATGGAATCAATTACTATATAGTTGTGGAGTGTGTAAGTAATGAAATTTTGAATTCATGACTCTATATGTTGATAGACTATAGACTATGGACTATAGACTCTATAGTCTATAGACTATGGAAAGCAAGTTAAATACTGTTTAGCCTTAAAGGTAATCGCCATATTGAATTAAACATGTCGATTAGAATCTATAAATTCGTAACAAGCGATCTATGATTTCTAGTCGTCAAGAAATGCGTAGGATACCTACTCAACAAGGTGCGGCAAGAAAACGTTCTGCCAGGCGAGACAGTTTGCTGATAGGTTATTATTATTAGGTAGGTTATAACAGTAAACGCATGCAGAAGATACCTTTAAACTTTCGTACTTAATACTTTAAAAGTACCTTAATTTTTTTTAGAATTATACTAGTGGCCCGCTCCCGGCTTCGCCAGGGTTCAAAATAAAAACTATCCTATCTTTTAAGTTGGACCAAATTACACACAGTTACCAAGTTTAATCAAAATCGGTTCAGTAGTTTAAGAGTTCATCGAGGACACACAATGTGACACGTAATTTTTATATATTAAGATTATACGGACGTACGGCTTCATTCAGATGCAACTTTTTTTCCATAAATTACACACACAAACTTTCCTCGTTTATCTTTCTTTATATTAGGGAAAAGTATATCAAAATCTGTTCGATGGTTAAGAATAAATCAGTGGAGTAACAGACAGAGGCGGACGGCGACTTTATTTTATAATAATATAGAGATTTAATTATGGGACAATAATTAATAACTTTACAGTTATTTAAGTTTAAATTAATAACTTTATATTTATTTAGATTTAGATTTTGCCTGCGACTTCCTCCGCGTCCTTCTTAATATTTGTCATACTCGTAGCTCATATAATATTTGTCAGGCGTTAAAATGTTTAAATATCGATTTTTGATGATCTAGTATATTTTCCTAGTTTAAAGTTACCATTTATGGCCTCTTCTATGTCCTTAATAATGTGTATGCAAAATTTCATCATGAGCGCTCAACTAGTTAAGGCACGAAAGCGTAACAAACAAACAAACAAACTCATTATACTTAATATTTTATAATTCATATTCACAAATTTTCTAGCATAAAATTTGATTTAATTTTTTTAATTATCTTGTGGGTTGAGCGTTTTATTATTATATCTTGCGAGAGAAATGTCTTAATTCCGTAGTGCAATTAACTAAATTACTGAACGTTTAGTGAAAGTGAAAAAGTTTTGTTTTCTATTTGGGAAAAAGTGTTTTAACTCTGTAATAACTGTCACCCGTTACGCAATTCGTTGTCACAGTTCGCTTTCGGAATTAGCAATGAAACAATTAATTGTAGAACACTTCGATCGTGACTTCACTGTTAAAAGTTTTTGCTGCGTCACGTGACCAACCTGTGAAATTAAAAGTTACCTGCATTTGGAATCTAGTCTGATGCCCAATAAGCATTTTTTGCCTTTCTCAAAAGGTTGTCCTTTAAAAGAAGTTAATTGGCTCATTGGATATCTTCTGCATCTATTTCGTTCTATTTGTCTCTCAGCTAACTTATTCTGAGCAAAGTACCCAAAGGATTTCACTAAAAGAAGAAACGTCGTTGGTTTTTCTATATATAATTGTACAAAAAAAAAGTTATAAAAGTCATTTTGAAACCATGTAGCGACAAAATAATCTTTATCTATACTAATATTATAAATCTGAAAAGTTTGTTTGTTTGTTTGGTTGAACGCGTTAATCTCAGGAACTACTGGTTCGAATTGTAATTTTTTTTTGTGTTTGATAGTCCATTTATCGAGAAAGGCTTATAACATTTTGAACGCGGATGAAGTCGCAGGCACCATCTAATCTTTTATATTATAAAACATTAACTTTAAGTAATATAGAATGTGTTTTATTATGAATGACTGTTAAATCTATGAACATGCAAACTATCCCTTAACTTAAGCACTTGCGGCTTTAAGGATCCCTAAGAACAAAAGTTAATAATAATTATTTATAAGTGCCTACATACTAAGATATATTGTAATTGTAACAATACTAATAGACATCTGCCATTGCATTGCGAATAAAATTGGTTTGATCTCAACCGAAAGTTCATTGCCTCTGTCGTAATTTCCATTTTATTGAGCAATTTCTTCGATTTTATATGAGCTTGTAATACTTGGCGGAAATAAAAACTTGAACTGGTTATTGCGTAAAACGAAATCCCTCCGCATATAGTAATTTCTTTATAACAACGACTTTCTTTTAATTTAATGGGCTACATTAAGTATGAGTCGTCCTAGTAGAATTAGAACTTCATATGTCGGTAAAATATGTAGACGAATTTAGTAAATAAATAGATTTTATTTCATTAAATTTCCGGACCATTTTGGTGCATTTTTGTAGGCGAAATATAAAAAAAATTGGGTGTTTTACGAGTTTACGAAATATTTTGTTGTTTTTGTGAGAGAACGATTAAGAAAACTACTTTTTGTGGTGCAAAAAGTAGTTTTCTTAATCGTCCTAAATTGAATAATTATGCCTACATAATTATTCAATTAGCTTACACAGGTTAGTAACAAATTATTTAAAATGTTTTTTATGTATTTAGTCATGTTTCGTAACATTTTGGCCCTTTAAGTGATTATTAAGACGGACGTTGGTTCCATTAATATTTTACAACGGTTATTTTTATTATTTCAACATTATTTACTATGAAAGGTAGCCATCTTATGTGCCAAATTTTAGTAGGTATGCACGCCGGTTCTGTAGGGGTATGTCCGGTCCATATTGTTCTTAGGTCATTGCACGTAGCTATAATATTTATCGCTTTTTTTAATTGTCTCCCACTAAGGAAGCAAAATGGAAGTAGGTATGTATTCATAAAAAAGCATTTTGAATTTAGAATTACCTTGCTACCTACCTAAACAATAATATAACCCCGCTATTAACAGAAATTTAGTTTTAATAACTTTATAAAAAAAAAAATATTATATATGAATAAAAATTAAGATAATTATATAAAAGTAATAATAATCTAAACCTATTGCCTGTTTAGGATTTAAGCACTTGGCGACCTTTTTTTGAATAGCATCGTGGTGCAATCAATTTTATTATTGCAAATATGGGTAAGCATCTTTTCAAATTCTTTAACATAAGAAGAGATAAGGCAAACAAATTACAATATGCAATTTCTGCAATAAAAGAAAAAGTACAGTGTCACCATATATCTACACTGTAATGGTCGAGCAAAATCACAGAGCAAAGAATCGCCGCGATGCCCCGTACTAGACTAGTAATAATAATATTCGTACCGCGCATTTGCGCTGAGCGCAACTCTGGGCGCATTTGGCCGCCAGTTTCTATTACCCGCGTTTTAGAGTAAACATTATCCAAAAAATCGATAGAAGTGCCTCACCGTGCTGTGATTTGGTGTTATAAAACGTGAATTAGCAACATTTTGGTGTATCATATCACAAGTAAGTAAGTAAATGCAATTTTTAGCATTTAAAAAATGCGTCGAGATTGTCTTGGAACACAAAACCTCAACAATACGTAAGCCGTAGGGTACGGTAACGCTAACGCCTCCTGACGCACTGGATTTTTATGAAAAGCGTTGACCATGCCGTCTCTAGTAGGGGGCGGCGCGGCGTTCTTTGCTCTGTGGGCAGAATGCTTACGAGATAAAATGTAGTTCTAGTTACAAAGGTGCCAGTTTAAACACCATCCATTCACTCCAGTTCGCTCCTATTCAGTTTTTCTGCAGCGATAATTGGCCAATTCCAAGAGCCTTAATGGAAGTTGCGAAGAGAAGGTAGCCGGCCACTTTCTATGAAGTGTTCTCTCGTCTTATTGTCTCGGGACGTGCGTTCAATATTTGTTTTTGTAAGGCTTACACAGTTTGTGAATCGTTTTAAGGTCGTTTTCACTTTCGTTGTACGCTGTCGGCTTGTGCTGTCAACTCGTGTGGTATGAGCAGGTGTAATTTTCAAATTATGTAAATAATAATTAATATGACAAATTTATATAAGAAAACTCGGCTTCAACTATTGTTCAAGATAAATTTTCATAAGCATGTTAATCTTGGATTTTCTAGGTAATTCTCAGTACAAGTCGGGCGGTTGTGCTCAGACATTGATCGCAATGCGTTGCATTTTTTTTTGCACGACTACTAAGGATCGTAGCGTGATATTAAATAGCCTTCCTCAAGAATGAAGAATGTATCTATTCTGTGTTCATTTTAGTTCATTTAAAGTAAATAATTATTTTAATTTCCAAAATTTACCTGTATATTGAACGTTAATAAAAGTAGGTAGTTCGCTGTTGAGTGTTTGCTCTCTAAAAATAATGTTTACAGATTGATGACGATGAACACCGCGACAATGACCTTTACAATCTTTTAATTAAACAATGGGTCGTTTCGGATTCCTCTGCGGATAACATTTGAAAGCTATCAATGTTAATAGATCAATTTCTCAGTAGCGGCATCGATTACAAACCTTTTTAAAGAATAGATAACGATCGTGAATATGATTTAATGAAATAAAATTCTGTTGAACTGTTTCTGATGTAAAAATATTATGGTTACATTATTTCAAATTTAAAGAAACACTAAGAAAATTTATCGATTCTTCAATTGGCAGGATATAAATGCATTTCCTTTACAGTTAAAATATACGCACAAATATAATCTACGAGTATAAATAAATAATATAAGTAAAGTTCAAACAATTTAGTGTCTTTTTCTCATTTTGTTTTTGAACGTATTTTCTTTTATTTGGTTTAAAAAATACCGTGAAATAACAGTAGTATGTGTTGTGTCTTGGTGAGTAAATAAGGGCCCATTTTCCCTCTCCCCTTAATCCATAATCCTACTATGATAAACAGTGCATTTGCAGTACCTGTGGCGTTGCTTGTTATAGGCGACGGTAGCCACCTACCATCAAGTAGACGTCAGTCTGTTTGACGACGTTTACATAAAAAAAATTGTAGCTTCTGATGAGCTTTAGGGTTCTCAAACAATAAATTGGAATAGTTAGATTTTTCACTACCTTCAAAATTATTATGGGCGAGCAATACGAGTAGTTCCGAGCAGTTGTCTGAATTGGGCAGACTGTCTGGCAATAGTAATCACCTTTTAAGACTAACACTAAACTATAGGTATACCAACTACCATTGTGAATTAAGGTTTAGTGAGTAAGAATTTTATATAACCCGCGGTTATCCATGAACCGAGTACTTATATGAGGTCTGCCTAGTTTATAAATGTGGAACTAAGTGTGGCCCTATAAAAATAATACTATTAATATAGAAACTAGAACACACGTAAAGTCGTGAACTATATTAACTGTGGGATTACCCAAGATGAGACTTCAATTGAAGCATTCAAAAACTTTAAAGTCACTCATTTGATGTAATGAGTGTAAATTTCTGAGTGGAGCAAATTGCTGAGTTGTATTTTAATAAGTTTGGATTAAGGAAGGACTTGTGTTATGTTGGACATCTTGGATTAAGATCATGCTTCCGCGTTTTAAGCTCTGCTTGGCAGGAATTAGAATTCCTTCGACGCGGAGGTCTACAGTACCACGAAATGGGGTTATGATACTTTTTTCTTAGTACTAATTAACTATTACGTCCCCAAGTCCCAAGTCCCAAGTCGTATTGTAAGACATAGACTTACAATACGAGACGATGAATGACGGCGGTTAAGTATGTCTTTATCTATGATTTTTAGCTATGACGAATTGTCCCATATGAAGGATTGATATATTTGGTTTCGGACCATAATTGTTTCTAAAACCATAATACATTTTCTCTATACAAAGAATATTGTACTTTGGTATGTGTGTCAGAATTAGTGCAGATAGGTTTGCATGGAATGCGTTGCACTAGATTTACACTTTATAGAATTTTAATTATTTTAAGAATAATTGAATTCAGTCAAATTTAATTGTAAACTTTCTTTTTATTTTAGTCTTTCTTTTGTAGAAAATTTAGAAAAGAAAATTTCTTTTATAGAAACGCCAAGTAATCTATTTTTGGTAAAAAATGGTTAAAACTTAATTTTTTTAATAATGCATAAATGCGAATAATAAAATAAAACATAGTTTGCGAGATTTTAATCGAAAAAATATTAAACTAACGTAAAAATTTACATGCTCTATGCAATTATGAAACAAAGAATCCTTTACATGTACCAATTAAAATTGTATTTATATAAGTCCAAAAACGGTCACATATCACTCAAATTAAAAAATAATTATTATATGAATGTTTTAAAAATTGTTCTAGAAATGTAATTTTCGCTCATCCAAAAATATATCTAGCATAATGTAATATAACAGTGAATTTTTGATTTAAAATGGCCATAAAACACGATGAGCCATAACCAATGGTAGGCTAATAGGTAATTCTGAGAGCTATTACTATTCGTCATGGTCTGGAATGAGGCTACAAGTTCCCGGCAAAACATGTGACGCGGCCATATTAATATATATTTCATAGTAAAAGGAAAAGTTTTTGATGGGGCTGAGCGTTTTAATTTTTCGAATATATTTGTTTTTTCTTAGTGAACCGGGAGATTCTACTTAATGCTCAGTTTCTTTTATGCTAAAGTCATCAGAAAGGCTGAAAGTAGGTGGCTACCGTCGTCTATAATACAAGCAACCCTTAGTTTTTTGTTATAAAAATAAAAATACAAAGTGTCACAATGTTTTTTTTTTCCATTTCTCAAATAAACACTAATTTTTTTTTATTTACACACACCCAAAAAAAAAAAAAAAATAGATACAATTTTTCTCCTTCAGTGACCATTGTGCTACTCTTTAATAGAACGAATCTACTTGTCTCACTCTTACATGCAGCTAAGTCATATAAGTGCATCCTACATTACATAAAATAAAGAACGAGTGCTTTTAAAATATGTTCGTCCCTATTAGCGTTAAGGCTGTGGTGTTGCCGACTATAGTTGGTTTAAGGATAAGGGATAATAGGGCATTGGAAAGTTATCCTATATGAAAAAAGACAACAGGATGTGTAGGTATTGTTAATTGACTGTAATTTTCTCGACTGGGATGCCCAAATGACCTCAGCATGCATAATTATGTGTAAAAGAAAATAAAAAATTTTTTGGAAAAATTTTTTTTTATCATATTTCATAGCGAAAGTACTATGTTGCCATACTCTTATATTAATTAGCTAATAATAGTTTTCTCGTTACCTACTATTAAAAAAAAATTTAAAAAAAGAAAATTGTTCTTTCCCATTACTCAAATTACGTAATAAGACAAAGAAACGAGTGCTTCAAAAATATTTTCGTCCCCATTAGCGTTTATTGACAGTTCGCTTGACTCACGCTCGTATTACGTAAAAACATCCTTGTTGGTCATTGACTCATTACTTTGAGGATGTTTTGAGTAACGTATTAAAACTTTCTAATATTATATTGTCATTGGTTTGCAGTGGTGGCTGAGACCATTTTATATATTACTAACTGACCCGGCAAACGTTATTTTGCCAAAAAAATAAAAAATAAAATTTTTGGGGTGGACACCCCTTATCACTTAGAGGTTTGAAAAATAGATAGTAGCCGATTTTCAGACTTACTGAATATGCATAAAAAATTTCATAAAAATCGGTCAAGCCGTTTCGGAGGAGTATGGGAACGAACATCGTGACACGAGAATTTTATATATTAGATTATACAGACATAAACATAACTTATAGGATCACAAGTGGATAACACTTGTTGCACCTGTAGTCACTTACCATCAAGTAGAGCGTCAGCCTGTCTGTCGACCTTAACATAAAAAAATAATTAAAAAATATATAAAGATTAAAAAAAAATACATTAAATTTTTTTTTCTGCAACTCTTAATATTATAAAAATTACGTGTCACATCTTCCTCCGCGATGAACTCCTAAACTACTGAATCGATTTTGATCAAACTTTGTAACTATATGTAATTTGGTCCAACTTAAAAGGTAGGATAGTTTTTATTTTGAACCCGGGCGAAGCCGGGAGCGGGCCACTAGTTATATTATATACTAGATGGTGCCCGCGACTTCGTCTGCGTTGAACGATGAAAGGAACCCTATATCTTTTCTGGTGTCCCAGACAACGTGTATGCAAAATTTCATGGTGATCGGTTCAGTAGTTTTTGTGTCAAAATAAAACATCCATACATCCATACATCCAAACATACTTTCTTATTTATAATATTAGTACGGATACAAACCTTCCTCGTTTATCACTCTCCATTAGGACAAACCGTATCAAAATCAGTTTGGTGATTTAGATAAAGTTAGGGGACAGGGATTTTTTTATAATATGTTATAGATAGTGTTATAGATTTCTAAAGTTGCATATAATGAATTAACTATAATACATCGAGTTATGCCCTAATGCAACCCTAGTAACGTACTAGAAGTTTTTTAAGGTCACTAGGTGACATTTCCATGGTAAAGACCCCGATGATTAAGCACCACTTTCTGTAATTGTAATTAGCATTAAAGAGGCTGAGCCAGTGACTCAGATATTTTAATGTCAACAATATATTATACATTTATTAGTTTCTTAATATTTTTTTGTTAGGCTTGTGGTTGTATGCGTCATCCTTACTCCGCAGTTATTTCTATAACTATCTGCTTCTTTACTTTCCATTCTTACTATACAGGGTGATATGTATGTCTATTTACCATCTTATAGCATCGAAAAGCTTATAGTACTTTATATAATTTAATATACATTTACTTACTTACACTTTACAGTAAGTATATAGTTTATTGTACTTACTGTATATAGTTTTCAATTCAAACTACAAGAAGACAGTGATTTACAATTTTAACTTAGTAGTGGCGGGCGCACTGCATTTCACAGTATTCGTAAAATAACAGCATATTTGCTGTTGTGTTTCGGTGAGTGAGTAAGGGATGCCATTCCCATATCCTTTCTCAATTCCTTATCTTTAATTTTACTAAGGTCAGCAGCGTACTTGCAGCACATATATGGCTTTACTTGTGTGAATAGGCTACGGATAATCTACCATCAAATGGACTGTCAGCCTGTCTGCAGAATTTAACATAAAAAGAAACTCAAGCTATTGTACACTAAGAAAAATTACTTTAATTCATAGAAACTACTCAAGTATTGAAATATTGTATATATATTATAGTTCCAAGGTTTAATAAATAATAATAATAATTTATTGCAGATTAAGATCAATACCGGTTAGTAGCAATTGAGTTAAAGCTATAAATTGTAGTAAGTTCTGTTGAATAAATAAATTACATAATTTAATATAATATAAATCATTAGCCAAATCAAATTAAATTCACACTTATTTATAGTTAGAATAACAAAGATTCAAAAGATAATATCGAACAGTCGTACTTTTAGTCAAAACTGATTTTCTGTCTATATTTCCCCAAACTAAACTAAAAGCATGTAACAGTCTAGATTCAGAAAATTGTCATGTTATTCACAATATTCAACAAAGCGAACGGTAACTATCGTCATGCGATGTCTGTTGTGCTATGTTAGTAGTTGCACCAATGGCGAAGACAAGGTAGTCAGAAGTAAGCAAGTAAGCAAATGTGCCGGCTACGACCGGATCAGCAGCATTTTGCAAACGAATCTCCTGCCACTCACTGCTCCGACCAATGATAAACTCCAGACGTGTCCGATTAACATTAATTACTTACCGGTTGAAGTTACAAGGTTCTCGGTGTTTCGTAATCTTTAAGAGTAAAGGAGTTGTTGGAGCAAAAACACAAAACTGCTCTGTCTCTGAAGAGAACAAAATATAATGATAAAAATTCTGTTATTTCAGACAACAAATTACTGATATCAGTTTTCATTAAATTAAATTAAATCAAATTATAACATTAAGTTTACCTATGTTAAAATTAAATAAATACTGAATAGGGAAATGGTTTAGTAACTTTCGTAAGTCACCAAAACACAAGATTTTCTTGTATAGGTAAGAGGGTCACAAACAAATGGAATTTTTTAGTGGTTTTCCAATACAAATAATAATGTTTAAAAATCGTCCAATAAGTCAAAAAGTCAAAGTGTCATAATGTCCAACCAAAGTACAGTTGATCCACAGAAACAGGATAGAGATGAAAGATGTTTCACTAGAATTAATCAAAATATTTTCAACGTATAAACAACTTTATACTAGTCCATAGTGCATTATTAAATTATCTGATACTATTTTTGTTAATTATTTTATGGAGTTTGAATTATAGTTGTACATTAAATGATTATAGAAAGGCTACGGATAACACACACACACACACACACACACACACACAACACGTACATGTATATATAGTGTAGATTTTTTTGCATGTCAAATTATTTGCTTTATGAACCTAATAGCAGTATGTCACAGGCGTGTCATCAGCGCACCGCATATCAGATAAGTCGACACGAGCCGCAAAGCTATACAGCTTACTGTCCAAGAGATTAGCATCATTGTAACACTTCATGACTTTACTAAACATTGGAGTTATATTTAGCTGATGGCGGTAATGAAAATAAATAATTGCACGCTTTAAGATTTCTCATTATGATACGGTAGAGTTTATATTATGGGGGATTAAAGGATTATAATTGTATCCTCTTTAATGTAAAACGAGCCGATTGGTCGAGTGGTTAAGGCTTCTCGCAGGGGGGTTAATTACTAAATAGTTCTGTTAATTTGAATAGATATTAAACAAACCATACAATAAGATACAGATACAATAACATACAGTTGAAGATGGACTAAAATAAAATTTTTACTCATCATATATTGCAAGCAGTAAAGGTATTGAATTAGCTGAAAATAAAAGAGAACGCAGAGATCTATTGACCTTAATAACGCGCATTAGAAATGTAACCAGTAAACAGAGAAACCTGACATTATTATGAGTGTTCCTAATATGAGACAGTTATTCACAGCACTTATAACCAGGGGAACATTTCCGATTAAATTGAAATCAAGTGAAAAGATTGCTTCCGTCAAAAGCCACAGCGCGATCTTATTCAACTCTTTTTATGTCCGTTTAAAGACTGATCCATATTTTTTTTTCTATAGGAACGCGAACGTGACTATTGACCGAGCGCTACTAAATTTGTTTATTTACCTTTTGTTTTCTAACGCTTCGCGCTTTTTAATATTGTCTCTGTTGAATTGTCTAAAAACTGTGTTGTGTTCTTTTTCATCTGAATTCACTTCATGAATTTGCTTTCTTCCACGATTATGTAGTTTCATCGGAGAAAGTCCTGGGCACGTCACGAGTTTGCTATCGTCTGTCGAAGATCGATCCGTATTAAATGGTCGTTGTTGCCAAAATATCGATTTAGATTAACGGACAAAAGGCAGATAGCATTAGGTTTGTAAGTGAAATTAAATATTTCATTCAGTCGTGCGTCGATAGCATCGCGTACCTATTCAACTATTCAGAGCATTTCGATCCATTTCAATAAATTCCGCTAGCACTCGTTGCCAGGTACTTTTAGGTACACTTTTATCTAACTTTTCTTTATGCCTAATTAAAAATACACTATTTTTTGCATGTGTTTCTTTAATATAATAAAATTATTTACTATTTTTTTTCTCTTATTTAGCTGCAGGTATAATGTCTTTGAGGTTACTTAGAACTTACATTAGTGCAGGCTGTGCTTTCTGTAATTGCGGCGGCATCCGCCGAGTGTTACTTAACTTAGATGACGACGATTTTGTTTGATGCCTGCCTCGTTGAAGGACTTGTGATAATAAATAAATAAATAAATAAATAAATAAATCACACACATTGGTCGAAAATCGAAGGCACTCGGGAATTTTCGATATGATGTCTAGGAGCTTCCCGAACTCTTTTCCATTCAAGCTGGATCGGATTATGAACCCCCTTCTTGAAGTTGGATTTACTTAATTGAACTATGAGTATTTGTCCCAAGTAGTCGTATTGTTCCACAACTTCGAGAGTTGAGTTCCCAACCGTTTTTGGGTGGACATAATAATACTGAATTTATTTCTATATGTATTTTCTTATTCAATTTCCTCTTAGAAATGATTTTATCACATCGTTTATTTGAATGGTGTTTGACATGGATGAATGGTTATGATTTTTTAAACGCCTGCTCCCATAGGCAAAGGCAATATATTTGAAAGTGAAAGTGAAGCACAATGCCTCGGCAACTACACTGCAAAGAACAATAAATTTGAATAAGACATTCGAGATTTAGCGATTATAAGAAATGATCTTGTCATAATAGTGCTCGCTTGGAAAGGTTAGATAGATATCGCTTGAGGGAAATTTTGCTATAAATTCATCGCATTCGCTAGGAGCCTGTCAATCAGAGGGGTCACTCTGAAAGCGGTTACGAAACATCTATAGATTGTTGAATAGGCGAAAAGGTGATGGTGTACTAATATTTTTAATACCAATTTGTCTGAACATGTAGAAAGTATGTAGTAAGTATGTACATCCTATTAATATTATAAATGCGAAAGTTTATGAGGATGGATTGTGTGTCCTCTTTCACGCAAACAGATTTAGATGAAATTCGCACACAGATAGTTAATTAACATTTACATATAAAATACTTTTTATCTTGGAAAAATGTTAGGTTCCCGAAGGATCGTCTAAACTTTAAGAAAATAGACGCCACCGTCGTCACAGCGATGTCAGATATTTTGTCACATGTTATATTTCCATTTTTCAACGCAGACGAAGTGGCGGGTAGGCACCAGCTAGTGGCCGCCCGCTACCTATAGACTTACCTATCTTGAAATAAAATATATTTAAACCCAGAAAAACTGTTATAAAAATTTTGTATGACATTTATTTACTGACAATTATCAGTAAATTAGTTTTCTAACTGTTCTCACTATAAAAAAAGTTTTCATCATAAAAAAACAATGTGAAGGACATAGAAATTTTATAGTGAAACGCAATGAACTTTCTGCAAATATATTTCATTGTGAACGCTTCTGGATTCGGCACAAATTAAAAACGTAACGGTAAAAATGTATATAACGGAAACAGATTTGCGATCCTCCTTGTATTTATGACTCCGTGTGCAACCGCTAAGGTCATAAATTTCGATTTGCAAACCTTTCGAGCAAAACAACTTCTTTACTATGGAATAAATTTTTTGTCCGTTGCCATGTATGTATAAAATATGTATAAAATACATATTATAAAATTTACATTTTACAAATTTGTATTGAAGATTACATAGTTAGTTAAATTAGGAGATCGAGAAAATTCGAAATTTGAGAAGTCTTTGAGACATACATAGCATGGTGAACTAAAATTCGTCCTTGTATGTACAAACGAGAGACCTAAAAATCAGTAGACATCTAAGTTGTAATAAATATTTGACATACGAGTACAGTGCATTATATTAATATCGACTATAATAAAAATGGACCACGACTTGAAGAGTTCATGGTAGGGGTCTTCGCACAAGTTATAAAAGATTGCGATTTACGACAGAAAGTTGCGGTTTTCGGAATTTTGGCGCGTGTGCACACCATAATATTTAAGCGGGGTAAGCGGTTCAGAGAACCATTGACTTCGAGATTACGACGATCCAACAATCGGCCCATAAAATTTCGGACCCGACTCTTAAACTGGGCCAAAGGCGGTAAAGATGTAAGCAAAAAAATACTTTAAAAATGTTCAATTTTGCTTACATTATAGCATCCTAAATAATAAATGGACTTTAATTCCTTGTTATTTAATTGAAGTTAATGTATATAATTTTTTTATTTAGTTTATTATTTGCTCTTCGCAGAATAAAAGGTACTGCAATAAGTGTTTCACTTATTATTTCACTTATTATTACTGTACTTTCCCACTTTTTTTGTATGTTTTGTGGATATTGATGAGTACAATAAACATTTAGTACATTATTTTATGTATCATCAATAGTTTTCGCAGCGCACGCCAAATAAAGACTTTTATTAGCAATTGTAATTATTGTTTTACTCGCTGATTAAGCTTTCTATGGGTGAAAGAATTTTTAAAATCAGTTAAGTAGTTTTTGAGTTTATTCATTACAAAGAAACAAACAATTCAGTACAAAAATGAATACTCTCTTTTTTGCCTCGACAAAGGACGACTATATAGGTTAGCTAGGTTTACTAATACAGTTTGAAACAAAATGACATCGCATTTTTTTTTTAAATTAGAGATTGGTTTGCTCTTGGCCAACAACCAGCTGTGTAGAAAGGATGAGGCCTATTATGGAGGGAACTCACCCAAAAGATGCCTATTCACTTGAACTTTGAAAAGATTTGGGTTATATGAGCTCAGAAATACAGACGCCGGCAGGGAGTTCCAAATCTTGGCAGTACGCATTATAAAGGATGTTTTAAAGCGCTTGGTCCGAAAAAGAGGGATTTCGACACGATGACGATGGTACGTCTGTATGTCCGATGGAAGAAAGGGAAAGGCGGTATGAGCTCATGCAGCTCTTGAGCACACTCTACGAAGAACATCTTATAAAAGACACATAGACTGGAAACTTTGCGTCTATGTGCATTAAAAAAATTATAAAAACTTTATGAAAACACAGATTCACAGATACAGATCATGGAACCTTAGTAATTCTCAAATCCGTGTGACCGTAAATTCTCCAGAATTTGTGATTTGATCCAGTTGTTAGAAATTATTCAAAAACCATTATGCGTAAGGTTCACTCTAAATGCAAATTGCGTACAATCTTATCAGAGAGAGCTTCCTACTCCAGTGCCAATAAAACGGATATTAACTTGATAATCATATACGTTTTATTATATCCTCTCATTTCTCGTTATGTCATAACTGCTTTAAGGCTGTTACTTGAGGTAACAAATCAAATTTGGCTTACATTACTTTTTCTTCTGCTATGAACTTTATCTGAGAGCTTCAAAATAAAGGTAATTTTAGTCTTAATAAACCACTCTATCGGGCTTTTGATTTTTAGGCACCCGCATACCCGGTTACCTTGGATTCCTTCATTATTATCTAGAGTACTTAACATACTTTTTTTGTGATTTATATTATTCTAGATAAAAGAGCTGAATGAAATAAAATACACTTTGAAAATATGAAGCTTCCTTCTAAAATTTTCGTTGTAGTTAAAAGACCTAATGAGGCTTTTATAGTAATAGAAAAAAACCCATGGTGCAGTCTTATCTAGTTAATGATATCTAGTTAGACTACACTATATTTTAGATGGTTTTTTTTTTGGAATAGCGCAGAAAGATTCACAGATAGAATATCGTTTACAATCATGTACCTATATACACGAAGAAGATGAATGGTAGGAAAAGAAGCTTTAGTGATGCTTATACATACACTCATCGGCTTTTATAGATTTTGATAAATATTTTGATTTGATTTTGATCCGCCTGACAGACTTTTAGACAGTGTTTGTACGCAAAAATGTCAACATCAGCGAATATTCATCTTTCGCTGCTATTAGAAAAAAATTACACTGCTCTTTTAATAATTTAGAACTTTTTGGAGTAAGAATCGATTTTCATATATGTATAAGCCCGGGGTATAAAAATTTATGGGAGTAAAATCAAATGTCACATGTCACACGACGCGTTAGGCTAAAATATGCTTCAATACATACATAATATAATACATATAACATATTATATTAATATGTTTTAATTATATTTATTAAATTATTTATTTATCGTTCGTAAGGAGTAAACTCCAGTCGTGCGTCGGAGCTGACACATACGCTTTTTTTTATCATATTTATATAGGAGACGGCTTGCACAACATTTGAAATAGTTAAAAAAACTGCCTCATATACATTTTTCCGTAGAGCTATTTGAATATGGAATGTATTTAAATAGTTTTTAAAACGTTGTGCAAGTAGACATAAAACGCAGAAGTATCATAGACATGCTTTGATAACATCTTTGATCACTTGAAAGTCTAGTTAGTTCGCCCTATTCCATGTGAGTAAACACCACAGTTTACTATTACACGGTTCTAATAAATTACTGCTAACACAATTTTGTGTTTTTTAGTTTGTTAGGAACTAAGCTTTTCTGAATAGCTTCTTTGTTCTCTACATATATATATCTATATATACGTCATAGTATAAAGTAAAGTCGCTGTCCGCTTCTATCTGTTTTACCTCCAACTTCTTCTTAACCACTCAAAGGATTTTCATATGGTTTTCACTAGTGGTTAGACCGTTAAACGAGAAAAGTATATGTTTATATGTTTCAGAAAAAAAAATGCATATTTGCGATGCCGGGAGCGAGTCGATATTGAGCAATAAGTAAAAGTATTCGAAGTACTTTAAGGCTTATTTTTTGAAAACTTCCATAAATAATAAAAAATGCAATTTGTAATTTGTATGTCATGACGGTCAAAGAATAGAAATCTTTAAATATATCTCAAAATCCTTATACGCTCGCTTCAGCAGTATATTTACGTCGTCGCAAATGCATTTGTATAAATATACCACTAAAGTTATATGTATTTGTTTCCGCAGTTAATAACCGTCGCTGCAAAGCAATAACAATTTTATTACAGTAGGAAGCAAAACTTTCATTTATCTATTACAACAGCAATTATAATATTATGACCAATCATTGCTCATAATAGTTCATAATAGTCACTCGGTTACGCTGCTGTGTGACAGGCGGTCAAAATAAACAGTCGCCGCCGTCTTAAGATCATAAACATGTCGCGTAGATTTTAATAGTATTTTAATTAATTTGTTAAAGACAACTTTCCACTCTTTTGCTCAAGTTAATTGATACAGGGATCTTATTATCAAAACTCGTAAAACGTAATTCTAATTCAGTTTCATAGTATTTTTGTTTTAACTTTCTCCTTCGGTGTTCTATCGATACTAGTTTAGTAATAATCGCTTTTATTACGACAAAATCTTTTAAGAGGAAGTAGATATTTTATTATTTTATTTTATTATTAACGAAGTAGCTTTTACCTGTGACTTCGTACGCGTTTCTCTAAAGCATGAATGAAAGCTCTCGCGCGCTGTCATGAGAATCTAATATACTGTCGTTTAAAATGGCTATTTCAAAAATTCCTCTTCAACTACCTCTTACAAGCTCAGCAGAGCGCATGGTGACGCACGTTCTATATCCATCACGGTACGAAATAAGCGATGGAGCGTTACATGGACGTAACACAGATATTTATACCAATTACTTTTGCCTGTACCCCCGACTTTGTCCACGTCTTCCGGGAACAGTAGTTTTTCCAAATGATAGGTAAAATCCTTTTCTGTACCCCTGTCAATGTGTATGCGAAATTTCATGATGATCTGCTGATTAGTTAAGGCGTGGGAGCGTTAGAAACGAATAAACTAACTCACTTTTGTATTTCAAATAAGTCACTTTTTTTTTCTATTCAAAGTTTCAAACATTTCAATCAAATATTGATGTCAAACATATCAATAGAAATATCATTTTTTTTTGTTTAAATTACACATCAGCTGCTACAGTCTAATAGCTTTTGACAGAATAATCCTGACACGTCTGTCGGATCAGCTAGTTAACTTCTAACTTCTTTTAAACTACCCAACGGATTTTAATATGGTTTTCACCAATGGAAAGAGCGATAGACGTGTAAGAATTGTGAATATAATTTGCAGAAAAAAAATCGCATCCGTGCAAAGCGCAGTCGGGTCGCTGGTAGTTAAATAAATACACTTATCTAGATAAATGTACACGAAAAGGTAAGTTGCGACCATTTGTCAGTAAAGAGGTTAGAGTAAGGAAGATTGAGGTTGTACCGCCCCAAGTTTATGACGCCGAATTTCTGAGGAGCTCTAAGAGAGAGCCAATCAAGGTAATGCTAGAGCCGTGATATAGCGAGCATTTTCCTTATACTAATAAAATCTTACTCTATTATGGTTCTATGCAAGGTATACAATGGTTCTAAGCCATTGAGATTCTAATATAAGACGTTTAGAAATAAAGATATATTGTTATTTACATGAGTAGGTACCTACTAATAAAAATTATGTAACAGAATTTAGAATACGATTTATGTTAATTAGAATTTTATCTGAATGTTTATTTTTACACTTTATCTATACACACAAAATAATTTAGAAATCAAATATTTCAACATACTTCATTTGAAAATTTTTGTTAAAAAAAATCGTCATATATCAGAATACGTCAAAAGTTTGTATTTTATTCGCGAGCTCCATTTAATTTCTAGTGTATTATTGGATTTTGTTAGTTATGATCACATTTTTGATAATTTATTATATAAATTGTAAATAAATGAATGGAAAACGTTTAATTAAATAACTTGTCACTAACTTGTGAGATGATGTGATAGGATTTAAAAAAATCTAAAAAACTTAAAGTTGAGCGCAAAACTCGAGAACGGCTAAATAAGTTCAGCCAATTTCAAATATTCATTGAAGTTCGAGGAAGGTTCTTTTGCAAAAATATTGGAAAAAATACCCAAAAAAATTACAAATTACTTACAATTTGTCACTTAAGAGTAGGTATACAAGAATTCAAACCTAATTGCGCAAAGTTGAATAGATGAATGTTCTATTTCCGCATACATACCCTTCGTGCATAATATTTGTGGCTGCGTAGGCATTTGATCCACCAACTAGTTCGTCCTACTGTACATTGCTAAGGCGTGGCATTAGATAGTTGATAGTCATAACTCCGCAGCACTTAATTTACAAGATAACACGGCTATTATTTAAATGGCTACAGGCTTATTTTGCTCCATACAAGTTTAACTGATTAGTTGGAAGATAAGTATTATACAAAATGAACTCGATTTGAGTTTAGTTGCTTTGTAATTAACTTGGTACCTACGGAAATGAAATCGTGCGTATTGTATTCCTCAAGGTGAAGTTAAAAGAAATAAAATATATGTAAAAAAAATAAGAAAACCGAGCATATTTTGTTGATTATTATTTTTATGTTTTAAAGAAGTTTTAAGAAGACAGTTATTTTTGTGTTTAATACTAAATTTTAAATATAATGGTATAAAGTTGTCCCAAAAGGTGTAATAAGAATGTAGGTACTTATCCTTCCTTTACACCAGAATGAATTGCCAATGCCAATACATTTTATAGTATCATTAATAGATAAAAAATAATATTTCCATTATGGCCGAATAACTATCAAGGAATGTCTATTTATTTATTTATTTTTTATTACAATTTTAAATTTCATATAAAAGGCATAAAGTTGTTCCAAAATATGCAAAGTACTTATCCTTAATTTTGACAAGAATGAGTTTCGAATTCCAATACATTATGTATAAGTCTTCTAGAAAGCTTCTTCTAACGATCTTGAATGCTTCCAAAGGATGAACGTTATATGTCTTCGGTTATTAAGGTCAATATTAAGGTTTTCTTTCTTTAATATGATTTTACATTCAGTTATGAGCAACTGGATGAGTCTCTTACTTTACTCCCACGGATCGGTGTCGATTCTAGATAACCATTAATTCCCTGCACAGATTTCCAATGCACTTGATACGCCCGACAACTTTTCACTTAATAAGGCAACTGGTAACGCACGTACGGATAAATCGGTCCATTAGTGGGGGGGCCTTATCGGGCATCGGGAGATTGACCCAATTCAGGTGCAGGACCAGTTTTTGCGTGATTTATAAAAGTCGTTCCGCTTACAATTGCAAAGTGATATAACCATAAAAACTCAATGCAAGAATGATGTTTGTGAATTGATATTAAATACGTGAGAAGCCTTCGGGGCCTAACACGAGTTGGAAACTTATTGCATTTAGTGTCAATATAAATGAAATTACGTTTATTTTTTGGTAATTTAGTTTATAGAATCATATTTATAAGAGGAGGGTATGATTGATTTCTTTGTTCCATATTCAAATAGTAGTTATCCTGACAATTCCTCCTTTTTTTAAATGCGGCTATGCAAATGCGGTATTTGCGGCTAGTTTTATTTTATTTATTTTATTTTTTTTTAAATAATTTATAGGTTTTTATTTGTAACGAATTTATTTTATTGACAAACAAAATTGTAAATGTGACGACAAAGTTTCAATAAAATATTAAAAATTTTGTTTTAATTGTGTGACACTTTTTGAATACATTATAGTTTTCAATAGTATTGATAAAATTGAGTTCTTTTCAAGCAATCATTTTTTAAATTTAACCTATAAATGTTTTAATAATGATATACTCGGAATACTATTTTATATTACTATTTAAATTGTATATTTACAAAAATAAAAATTTGAAGTTTTAATTTTAAGTGCTTCACAACTATTCCATAACTAAACTAGCATTAATGGCGACTTTATCTAAACGGAATTCAGTATTTACAAATAGTTATCTTGTCGTACATACTAAACTTTGCGCCTCAAATGCGTGCTTTTAAAAGCGCCGACTTTTATACAAAATATGTACTTATCACTAATAAATTTTTAATATATATTTTTTTACGTATGTGCGATGATTTGACTTACATAAATATTGACATTAACAACTGAAATAATTTTATTATTAATTAAAAAAAAAATCAACAAAAGAGGTTCTTATTTCGCTCTCTTAAACTTGTATATTAGAGATTCTTATGTCAGTAGTTGAATTGGGTTGTAAATATCATGGAATTATGTTTCTGTTTAAATATAATACTTTAAATTATTGATGTTTAGTTTCAGGGTTTTTCATATAGAGCGAGGTTTTTCATATCTTAGATCTCCCATGCTTCCATACGAAGCAGTGGGCTAAGGCTAGTTCATAAGGGCTAAAGGTTACTAGCTAATGCAAGAGTCAATAGCCTATTAACAGTCAAGCCGTATACAATTTATTGCCAACACATCGCAGTTTAACAAACACAAGGAGAGAGGTTATACTCTCAAATTTTAATTAATTTCTACATGCGCAATGATTTATTGCTCGTCAATACACACGGTTTTATTAATTAATGATATTGTTAATAAACAGTGAATGCTTCGGTAATATTATATGCGTCTGCTAATTAGTCAAATAAAATAAAAAAAATAACAGATAATTTTAGACAATGCTCATACGAAAATAAATAGTGCTATAGACAGGCTGTTTCAGGCAATTTGGGATTTGGTTGTAATGGACCGGAAGTGGCTGACGGTCTAATTGATGGTAGGCCAAATAACACAATGAACGCCATTCATAACACAAAAAAAATTTATAAGACATTTTTAGAAGTAATAGGTAGGTACATCTATTTATGCTCGATATCTATACTTATATAATATTATAAAGAGAATTTGTATTTTTGTTTGTAATGAATAAACTCAAAAACTACTGGACTGATTTTTAAAATTCTTTCATCTATAGAAAGCTACATTATCAGCGAGTAACATAGGCTGTATTTTAAAAAGTTACGTGGACGAAGTCGCGTGTAATAGCTAGTTATAAATAAATTCGATTAAAATAGTCGCTGTTATTTTCGGTCTGTTTTTTAACTTCTTCAAAATCAATCCACCGACTTTGATACGGTCTTAAATAATGGAAAGAACAATATAGGTGTAAGGTATATATTATATGTATGTAAAATTTATCCGTGCGAAGCCAGGGCTGCTTCCTAGTTTCATTATAAAATTAACATACATATTTATTTATATCTTATGAATGTTACAGAAAGTCTTTTACATTATATAGTCCTAAGTAATAAAGTGAGAATAGCCTGCATGCACTTCACCTTATAAAGTCATTCATACCTTAACAATGCGTGTCAAATTCGTTCACCTTGACACGTCATGCCCTACGACTTACTTTCTTCGTATTTGTCAACACATGACAAGAAAATTTGCGAGGCGCTGCTTTCTACGGAATGATTGACAGACTATTGCATCCAGGTTTATGGTTGACTTTCACCGGCATATGTTGACAAAACACCTTTGTTGACTTTGCCGGGTACAGCCAGCTTAATTGGTAGTTAGACGTCGGAGTGCAAACGGTTTTATGGTTGAATGTTTTATTGACAAATGTGAATGCGAGATTGTAATGGAAACTCTGGCGTTCGTAAAGGTGATTGACTAGATTATGTGTGTACCAGAACAGAAACAACATTGCGGTCGAGTTAGTTACTTTAAAGATTCACACAAGAAAGTTAGAACAAATGATAAAGAGTGATCTTTCAGACTGTACAATTGTCGTTGGTAGAAATAACTATTAAAATTTTGATAAATATTAGTTAACAAAAAAATTTTACAATTACGAAAACCAATGGCTGAAAACTCATACGGCCTTTCAATAGTGATGTTGGATCCAATAGTGATCCAAGAGTGGATATACATAAAATCAATACGTTTCAATGTAGACAAATATCAATAAATTTTGGTGACGACGACGTTAACGACATTAGATATTTTCCTATTGACATAGATATTTATTAAATTTTGTTGATGACATCAATTTTGGTCGAAATGACAACTAATATGAATTGTGCAAAACAACTTCAGTGGTGAAAATACGTATATTATTTAAAACGATTATTTGAAATAGCGTAAAGAGGTATTTAAGAAAAGAGAAGTTTACTTCATAAAAAGAGAAAATAAAAACGTTTATATATATTTAAAAACTGAAACGTTTATTATTTAAAAGCTTTTGCCTCATTATAATTTTGTCAAACATCACTATTACTTTCTTGTTAAAAAGATCCGAAGTTGAAAAGAAACTCTTCAATCAACTAATAGTAAACAAACATACATATGGTAAACAATTATTACACCATTTATCCAATTCACATGGCTTTGTTTATTAAGCGCTATGCAATTTACAACAATTTACTTTCGAACTTGTAATTACTGTGTTCGAACAACAACGAAAATTAACCTCACTTTCGTTTTTACTAAGCTCGTATTAAAATTGACGGTGTGGCCACGAAGTCAGCGTAACGGACGCCAGACAATGGCCGGTAATGATAGGTGAGCGGAGTAATTTAGCTTAACTAACAGCATGACGCGACATGTCTAATTTGAGGCTAAACGATCTATTTGTAACGCTTCCGATTTTCCAGTTTGTTTTCCAATGAAAGTGCATTTTCACTTGATCGTATGTGATATATGTACTTAATTATCTATGATGGCAGATGTGTGGAACACGCGAGCGCCACGTACCATTACAAGTAAATTGTTGGACAAAAATGTGTTACATTACAATCCGTCAAAGACGATACGTCCCATTAAATATTGTTTTAGTGGATAAGTATATTTATCTAACGTGTTCTGTTGGTATTTTTCGTAAGTCTAATTGGCAAAAAAAGAATGAGAGCGTCACTTTCTTAAAAACATGATGTATTTAAGTAATCCCATAAATTTTCACTAATTGCTTGGCAACGAGTACAATGCGTTTGCGTTCCGCAGTCGTATTAAACTGCAGCTTGTTTGGTGTCAGTCTATGGTTCATCATAGAATACCACCAAAGTACGATGTCACCAGGTGATTCATTATTATATATAATTTATATGCCTACCAATCGCCGCCCAATCAGACGAATTGGACGAAACAGGAACCTAATACTGAATTTTCCACACGTATGAATGACTTTTTTTTGCACTGTTATATTTAAGGGAGAAAATGTTCCCTTGACTCATTGTGACTTATTATTTAGATAACAAGATAATTTTTTTAGAACAATCTAAAATTAAATTTAAATGTATCTAAATATCTGTGAAGTTTTGTAATTTTGATCTTCAATTTTATTTTGTAACTGCATTTTATACTGCATCATCTTTCATTCCTATATAAGTTTTTGGTTAATTGCGCTTTTGAGACCATCTCTGGTAATAAATATAAAGTATAAAATGGGACACCTATTGACGCTTTCGGCCTTAAATTTGACATATTTTAAGGAACACTAAACTTAACTGTTTAGGAATCTATTAAAACATGTGTTAAATCTATCAATATCTATTAAAATATGTGCTATATTATAAAGGTGAAAGTTTTAGGGCATATTTGTGTTTTTGTTACTGGCCACATGCATAAAATATACGTTTTACGGATTCTAATAAATCTTGGCACACAGGTAAACCATGTCCTGAATTAACACATAATAATGTCATTCCAGTTATGTTTCTTCGTACGCCTTAATAGAGTTTAATTACAATCAATAGATGGTACTAGCGTATTTCCAAACCTCTGGACATTTTTTATCTTTCACAGTTTAAAAAAATCTGATAAAATTGCCAATACTCGTAATAGTGAAGTACGTAGTGTAGAATCAATTGATGATGCGAACCGACTGGTTTCTATTTTACAAAACACTTTTCTCCACTCAAATAGGTATGTTTCTAGATATGCGCAGTTGATTTACATTGAAGCCGGCGAACGAGTCAGCGTACAGACATGATGTAAAGTCGATCTGTAAACGTTTTTTGCGAAGCATACTGTATACAGATCAAAGAAAACTTAACACGTTTTTACTACGTACGAGATGGTTAACATATTTACAGTCCACTACTTCTTTTTAGTTGCTTTCACAAAGGAAAATCATCGACAAATATTAGTATTTTCTATTTTGATTTTCACTGTACTTTAACAACTTTTGTGCGCGTATATTTTTTGGTAGACCATTACAATGAAATGGATAGTTCTCTCCTCAACGTAAGCATAGCACAGCTTTAAGCCTGCCACGCTATCTCACGCTATCTTTCATTTTTTAAAAGATTCTTAGTCTCTTAGAAATAATCTCCCTCTCTTCTCTTATTTCTTCTCTCTACACAAATATTTCTTGCGCTGTTTAAGCAAGTTATTTTTATTTGAAAAGTACATATAAAATCGATAAATACTTGGCCTGACCGGGATTTAAAAGTGCATATTAACCATTGCGGCAGTTTAGCGTTCAGTCGGTTTGTGACTGCTATAACACTGAAAAAATATTGATGTCATATTTGAGTAGTTGAAATTATCAGGTTAGGTATAGTCCTTATAAATAACAAAAGTATGTATGTTTATGTTCTATGGGTTTCTATATCATTCATCAGAATGTGATGAAAGTGATTACTTTAAAAGGTTTAAAATTACTATAAACTTATTAAGTTATAATTAACTTAAAATACTTTATAAGAGGTAAAAGATGTTTTTTTCCCAAATTCGTAACTTGTTTTGCGGATGTTTTCTAAAAAATATTACTGTAAATTAAAAGAAAATTAATTCAGAATTTCTAGCGAATTCAGTCAAAGCTTTCAAGCTTCCATGAAGCATGAATAAGCAACCTGTTAAAAAGTTTTATTTCAAAAATATGTAGTTACGAATAAGCCATAATATTTTAAGAAAAAAAAATATAAATTGTATTAGAACCTGCAAAATATGTCTTTATTTCCGACGTTCCTACTAACTAAAAACCTTTTAGATTGCTAAAAGAAAGGAATAAATCTAAACAATAATTCAAATGATATTAGAACAAAATCAAAATCAGAATCTCTCGTATTGTGATATTTGATAGCAAACGAACACACAAAATTGGATTTTCGTAGTGAAAGCGTTTTCAATAAACATTCCAGAATGTCTTATTAAACTCCAAAAATATTTATGTCTCCGGAGACATCCCTTGAAAGGAACCGTCGAACTTTCTTCCAATAAAAGTCCAAGTGACAGATCAGTTTATGAGCAAGGGTGGAGCCACGAAGTGGGCTATAAAACACGGTTTTAATCAAAGTCTGTAAGAGACGTGGCAGCTGATAAACATCTCTAACTTTCTACGTACGCTTAGAGATTTGCTTTTCGTAAATATTGTAAATATATGGTTCAAGACTGACGCTATGAACTATACGAAAACTAATATTATTAAAAAGTATGCATATTTTTATGCACGATACAGAAAATTTAATTTTTAATACATGTTGCAATGGGGACGAATGGAGCAGCGTTATTACTCAGCTCCAATGGGACGAAAAACAATGCTGTTTTGAATATTTCTATCAGAAATAGTTTAGGACTTTGTTGCAACGATATTATGGACAAAAAATGTCTACAAAAATCAGTAAAAATTATGTATATCAGGAAATGAATGAAAGACAAAAAATAGTAATAATAATAACCCATTTTTTTTACCTAAGTAAGAGGTCAGATAAAAATTGTACTTCCTAAAAACCGTTTAACACTATCTAAATCGTCTACGACACTTTGCCTTAAGTGGTCATAAATCTATTAGAAAATAAAATTGATGCTGGGACCGGACTACACATGTGTTCTCTCTCAGCCATTCCAATTATTATCCAGAGAATGATTTAAAAAACTTTCACTTTTAATCTCTAAAATTGTACTTAAACTTTGTACTATTAGCGCGATAGTGTTCCATATTTTTATATATATATTTTTAATATTTTTTAATATAACCCAAATCTTTTCAAAGTTCGAATAAATATGCATCTTCTGGGTATGCTCGCTCCATCTTAGGCCTCATCCTTGCTACACAGCTGGTTGTTGGCCAAGAGAGAACCCATCTCTAATCTCTGTATATATAAAAATTACGTGTCACGTTGTTTGACGCCAATGAACGTCTAAACTACTGAACCGATTTTGATAAAACTTCGTAACTATGTGTAATTTGGTCCAACTTAAAAGATAGAACTTAAAAGTTTTTATTTCGATTTACAGTCGCAATATTTTTTTATTGCAAATTATTTGTTTATTATATGAGAAAGAGTTATAATTATCTGCGAGTTCCATAAGATTCTAACGATGGCGGTGTAATGTAATTTATCGGCTGAATTCAGTAAGTAAACAATAGATGTCACTATGTTAAAAGTTATCTGTGAATTCCATAAGATTCTAGTAGATGGCGGTGTAAGGTAATTTATCGGCTGGATTGAGTAAAAAATCTCACCCGTGCGAATTCGGGAGCGGGCTGAAAAGGGCGGAATAGTCCCGGGCCTAACAAAGGAAACACGGTTTTTTTGTTCAAAATTAGTTTTATTCATCAACTTAATCTCCATCAAGAGCAACTCAGTCATTCCAACGCCGCCTTAACATTTCAATACCACTTTTGTAGAACGATTTATCTTTTGCCTCAAAATACGAGTAGGCTTCAGTTTCAGCGATAACCTCTTCATTCGTGTGAAATTTCTTAACAGCCAGTAGTCGTTGGGAGCCAAATCTGGCGGATACGATGGATGTGGGAGCAATTCGAAGTTCAATTCATGTAGTTTTGCCATTGTTTTGATTGTCTTGTGACACGGTGCGTTGTCTTGATGAAACAAAATTTTTTCTTTGCCATATGCGGTCGTTTCTTTGCAATTTCGGCCTTCAAACGCTCCAATAACGCTATATTTCCCCATAATTATATTAAATTCCAACATTGTATAAATATAAAATCCGTAATTGGCTGTTGGTTATGTTTATGTTTTTGTCTGTAAATTTTTATGTGGATTTTTTAGTAAATAAATAAATAAATTTCCCTTTTCAAGATAGTCGATGAATATTACACCACGCACATCCCAAAATACCGTTATGGCAACCTTTCCAGCCGATTGTTGTGCTTTCGGGCGCTTTGAACGAGGTTCACCAGTTGCTGTCCACTCAGATGACGATCGTTTTGATTCCGGAGTGAAGTGATGGATCCATGTTTCATCCATTGTTACATATCGACGCAAAAATTCCGGTTTGTTACGTTTAAACATGGCCAAACACTGCTCAGAATCATCAACACGTTCTTGTTTTTGGTCAACAGTGAGCAAACGCGGCACCCACTTTGAACAGAGCTTTTTCATAGTCAAATGCTCATGCAATATAAAGCCAACACGTTCTTTTGATATCTTCACGATGTCAGCTAACTCACGCAACTTCACTTTTCGATCATTCAAAACGTTTTTGTGGATTTTTTTTGATGTTTTCTGGTGTTACTGGTCTACTGCGTTCTGCATTATCGGTGTCTCTACGACCACATTTGAAGTCAACAAACCAACGTTTTATTGTTGTTTCTGATGGAGCGGAGTCCCCATAACACTTTCAAGCCGTTGCTTCGCTTGAACGGTATTTTTTCCCATCAAGAAGCAGGGTAAAATTAAAACACGAAATTGTTTTTATCCATTGTTTTGAAAATAACATAAGTAGCGTCACTCTTAGCACAATTAATCACATACTAATGAATAGAATATCATGAATAACAGCTGTCTTTTGAAGGTTAGTACTAACTGAAAAAGAGGTGAATGCAGTAAAATTAGCGCCATCTATGTGTTAGGCCCGGGACTTTTCAGCCCATGTAATATATATATATATATAAAAAAAACATTGGTTTACATCTGGTTGTGTAAAATGAAATATTTTCATATTTGCTTCGCCAAGCATGCGGATTTAATAGGCTTCTAAATGATCTATAAGTACATATAAGTATATGATTGTAATGTAATGTTATATAAACGTTTTTAATAAATAAATATTAATATTCTAATAATCATTTTTTGGCCTACTTCCACTGTGGACATATAAATCCCCATATAATATCGTCATATTCTGTTAATCTGTATCATTATATTATAATTTTTGGAAATCATCTGTTTTAAAGTGCTTTTCTAAAGTGCTCCTTTAGAACCATTAAATTCTTGCCCATATTTCATTTGATTATTCATTTTTTTAAGTGTTAAAAACATTTAAATACCAAACGTGTCCTGACAGACATATAGACGTATTAATATTATGTTGTTTGTTTCGACAGGTGTGGTTGTGATGACATGGTGGTGGGCGGTGGCGCTGTTAGCGCTGGCATCGCCCGCCCGCCCAGCACCCCGGGCGGGCCACGGTGAGCAATTTTACAGTAAGCATCTATGCAGCGCACGCGCACCTATCACCAAACACATTACTTTACCGGCTAATCACACTTATTTTACGCCATTCAGCTTTATTGCGTCAAAATCACACTTACACTTTAGTTATAATTATTAATTATAATTAACGCCGGATCCAAGCCGGATCAAATTATTCGCATTACATTAAATTATTTCTATATATCAGGTTGAATCAAAAGTTCTTAAATTTGAGTAAAAAATAAAAAAAATCGGTTTATTTTTTTTCTATTTTTCAACATATTCACCTATCCTTCGATATTCTTCGATAGACTCTAGGTAACGTTTTCAATTTATATAATTCCTTCATAAAAGAAGCTTTTTTTCTTGAGTCCATGACTGCGTTATCATCGTCAAATTTGGTTTCACAGACATGTTCTTTCAATTTTGGAAATAAGTGGAAATCACTAGGAACTAAGCACTCGTAATCGTTTTACTTTTAGGTAAATATAAGCTTGCTTTATCCTATAGTATCCTATCCTATAGTATAAATTTATTAACTTATATAAAATAAAGATTTCTCAACTAGTTATATCTTAACTGTTAGTGGCCATAACTTGCTTTAGAGTTTAGAGAGACGTTAAAGAAGCAGATCTCCGTTACAGTAGATTTATTCGGTAATTTATTTGGGTCTAAGGAAATGTTACTCTTAACTTATGAGGGTTAGTTCGCGGCCGTTGTTCGTGAATAATGTTAGAAATATTATAGTATTTTAGACAGAAAATTTAGATTTAGTTGCAAAGCGACTTGCATGTTAAAAATTTGTAATAATTAAAAAATATATAACAGGAAAGGGAATACAAAATTAGAATTTTGTCATTTGTATCTTACCTCAAATTTTATATGTAAATTTAAATATCAGTAAAGATAAATACGTAGCCTAATCTCAAATTCAAATACGAAATAAATATTGAAGTGATATATATAATATAAAATCTATTTTTCATATATAAAGTCATATATAAACTCTATATAAAGTCTTTTCGGGAATACAATGAAATTAATTAAATGCCATCTGGCTCAGAATGTTGTAGCGTCAAAGACTGCTACGATTCCGATCTTCCGCGGATGCCGTGTTACAATTGAATACATTTATCTATATCTATACTTACATATTATAAAATAAAATCGCTGTCCACTTCTGTCTATTTCTCCGCTAACCTCTTCTAAACCACCTAACGGATTTTGAAACGGTTTTAACCAATGAAAAGAGTTTTATACGCAAAAGATTTGTATATATAGTTTAAAGGAAAATGTATGTATATTTGAAAAACTTTGACTGTTGTCATTAAATATATTGAAAGCTTTAACAGGAAAACATTAAAGTGTATTATTTAAACAACTAAAATATTTTAACAAATTTAACTTACAGAAATTTATGAGTATTCTTCAATATTTATTTATGTAGATAATATAATGAACAGAAGTCCTTAAAATATTAATGATTTATTGCTACAGTGCAATATTGCTTAAAATATTGGTGCAGTCATTAACTCCGCGGCTTGTATGGCTACTGTAACCACCTCCTTACAGAAACCCACAGTATAATAAGGCAAAATCAGTATTCGCTCCTTATTCTTTATACTTTTTCTTATCAATGTCGGCAACGCACACATACTCTCTTGGTGTTGCTTGTGTTTATAAGTGTCTGTATCTAGTCACCATCAAGTGTACCAGACTGTCTTTAAAATAAGACTTATGTTAAAGACAGTCTGTCTGTCTTTATTTTAAAAAGTTTTAGCGATATTGAGAGACAAGTAAAAAAATATTAAGCTATCAAGTTAGGCTACATATTTGCCTTACACTGATCGATTTTATTAACAGAACGGGTGCATTAAAGTATTAATTAGGTCCGGGCAGCGTGGTTTATCTCAATTTTACAGTTAGCGGGGTCAGACCGAAGCTGCATGCGCGGTACAGACATAGATTGTATGGCGTATGGCCACAATAAAGACTGAGAACAGTAGCGTATCACACTTTAGATTTTGTACAAACAGTGCCTTCATAATGGTAACTAACTTTTGCCCGTGACTTTGTACGCGCCTCTCTTTCTTAGGTGTTAAATAAATCACCTATCTTTTTCGCTCATATATTTTTGTCAAGCGTTGCATTATTTACTTTTATTTTTAGTTTATCCCCTGTGAACAGTACTTTTTACTGAATGAAAGGTAACCTTTCTGTATCCCTATTAGGTGTGTGCAAAATTTCACTATGATCGATTAAGTAGTTAAAGTGAGAAAGCGTAACATACAAACAAATAAACTCATTTTAGCTAGGATATTATAATATTAGAGATCATATAGCTTTTTTCTTGTATATGACGACATGCAGGCTAGCGGTCCAATTGATGATATAAAACTAGGGACACAAGCAGTCTAGGTCTAGGGCGCATAGTCGCAAATAATGATAACATCACAGGTGATACATTATAATATTAAATTCGAATAGTTCCAATACTGTCTGCATTTTCCATTGCGGTATTGTAAACTTATTAATGGTTGGTGCCAGTGGTAGTCGCGAAGACAATATAGAAATGAATTGGACCATTATACGCGACTGTATCTAAATATATCATACACAATTGTATGGTGTTATCTTGTTAGGATATCTTGTTGACTAACTACCAATATGAGCCATATCTTCATGACCAATACTTTAGCTATTAGTCTCAGTAAACTTGAGAATAATTGATCAAACAAGAATGTTGCCCCTTATAATCGTTAGATATTTAAACTTTAAGAAAATCATGGAACTATAAATATTGTATCTAATATCTGTATTCTTCTCTAAAATGCTAGGACTACTTTTCTCCTACAGATATTACAGATATTATCAGGGATACTTAGATAGAAAAGGCGAATAAAAATAGTATGACTAAATATTTGATGTAATTAATATTAGATTCCCAATATACCTTACATCTTACATAAAAAAAATCTGACTTTTTATCACAAAAATTTAAAAAAATGTCTATCTACTGCCCCAGATTAGCCTCAATGACATTTACCTACTATTGTTCAAAACACTTTTTCAACAAAATAGTCGAGAACCAACCCCTTACAGACCACCGTGAAATTTAGCTTTTATGTTTCGGCGAGTGAGTATTAGTTCAGTAATATTCAGTTTAATTACATTTAAGTAAATCAAAACTTTCACATAAAAGAAGCGATAATAACTACTATTTTTAAATGACACTTGCAATTTTGTTTACTAAAATTTCTACAAATATTAGAAAGTGAATATTTCATTGTTAAGCCCTTTTATGTAAGTACATAAAGATTTGTTTCACAGCGAGTGAAATCACTGACAGTCCGTCTTGCAAGAGCAAAGGGCTTGTTGTAGATATAAAATTTATAGAAGTGGCATTCGTACAATATATTTTTTTACTTTGAAAACAGTCTGTACGTCTGTTTTTTTTTATTTACTTATTACGTTCCTTGTTTTATATATTTTTCTCTAATTAAGTTCCAAAGGAGAGGATCTAAGACAATAATAAATAATAATTTTGTCTTTAAGTGAAAACTTAGACAATTTAGTGACAATCTATCATTAGGGAGTTTTTAACATTATAAACGTGAGTGAGTTAGTGTTTGTCAGTTTGTTTTACTTTCACGCCTTAACTGCTCAACCGATCATCATGAAATTTTGCATACAGGTTGTCAGGGATACAGAATAGGACATAATGTACCTTTCATCCAGAAAAAAAAAATAGAACAAAAAATGCCAAGTAAGCATAAAAAAAAATTCAACGCCATTCAGAAATGTTTTAACACCTAAGACAAAGCGGCGCGGTCGAAGTCGCAGGCAAAAGCTAGATTGATTTATCGATTTAATCCTATAGATAAGGCCCAAACGCTTTATCTATAGGATAAAAAAAATCATTGTGCCAATACGAACTGTTCGATTTTGGCGTTTCCAGTTGTAGTTAATCCGTGATGAGTCCGTAATAATGGCCAACGATTGTCGGCCTTGCCTACATGTAATTGTAGGATTTCCGCGATGTGCAAACAATTTCACCGACACGTGGAAAGTTTAACACTAAATGATGAACATCTTAGAAGTGATTTAAGATGTTTTAAATTAATTCGATAAACGAAGCTATTAATTAAGTCCTAGTGCTTTTAAAAAATTAATATTTTTTATGAATTTGTGAAAAGTAGTACACAGATGAGTTGTCACACCAGTTAATGTTAAGTTACCTACTTACCTCTATACCTATAACATAAGCAATACCAGAGGTATTGATAACCAAACCACCAGTACGGCCCTTATTAAAGTCAATTTAGGATTACTCTCTGAACTGATAATCAAATTACATAAATATACAATTACATAAAGAAAAATGAAATCACAGTTAGGAGGTTTCGTGTCGTACAACGGGTTTTCGTGTGTTGTAAGAGATGTCATTTCTCTATAATCCCTTATTGTCCCTTCTTATCAAGGTCAGCACTGCCCTTGCATTCTGAGTAATGTGGCTTGCATCTTCAAGCGATGGTAGCTTTCTATTATCGACAGTTAGTTATTAATGTCCATTAGTAATTAAATTACGAATAATTATTCTTAACTTTTTTATTCTAACCTAAGCGAGGCTCGGTTGGAAATCTTATTTAAAATCGCTCTTTAGAGTTTTCATATAATCTGTAAAAAAATTCTTCAACTATCATTTAATACCATGCTAAAATTTGTGCATTATCTTAAATAATACACAGATTAAAACTGTCAACACACGACATATTACATTATTCCTGATATTTATTAATAGGGTCTAAATATTAAACTAGTTTTTTTTTTTTTTAAATAGAGTTATTATATTTCTTACAAAAAGCCGCATCGAAATTGGCCCTTAACAATCTAATCCATAAATTAAAATGAGCCAACATTTAAAGGTGCAAGTACACCTTAATGTCATTAAATCAAACATTAATTACATGTAACATGTTAATTTACACTATGAACAACATGTTAGCAAGTTATCTCACACAAGCTATTAAGTGGTCCTAACATGCAAACCGTGTCAAGTGTCACTTTCGTTGTCCGGTGTTTAAGCCCCTTCCAGACGGGATTTATTTTGAACAGGTACCCAGTTACCTGCGCGGATTACGTTCGGTCTGTTCAATGTCCTCTTCAGTTCAAAGAGGACATTAATTAGATTTTATTTTAAATTATCTAATATATTTAACTGTATATTTAATACTGCATAATACCATATTGCATTACTGGATAAGCTATTCTATTATTTACTGTATAATACTCCATCAGCCAAGTTCTAGAATTCTATAATAGAATTTTTATTTATATCAATTTATCTAATATATAATAAATGTGTATAGAAAAAACGGTTTAAACATTTGTTATCATTTGTTTGTAAACCGATTTTCTTTATTTTTGTTTAGTAGCTATTCACGAAAATTTTGGAACAGTTATAATGATTATGTTCAAATTTCGGCCGTTGTGTTTATAAAAGCCTTCATAATTTACATATATATTTAAATAGCAACAATTTATTTTCATTTTATTAAACCAGTATCTTATTTTTTTTAACCTACTATCTTATTTTTTTTTAACCAGTATCTTATTTTTTTTTTAAATTATTGTAGCAGATCTAATACTATTCTTTTATTTTGTAAAATAAAAAACAGTAAGCTTTTCTCGTCTCAATCTCGCTATTGTATTTTTTTTTTTGTAAATAATAGTAAGAAAGTTAAATAAATATGCATGAATAATTATGTGTGTGAACTCCCTAACACGTATACACGTGCAAGGCGAGGCCCACACATGGTCGTTTAATTTATTACCAGGGGAACATTTGTTGAAGCCCACCGAACATACACTTTCACTTGTTATTAACTTACGTAGTTAATTTAAGTCTTAATAATTGTTACCTAAAACCAGTTTATTAAAAGAAACACAATGTCAAGTTTACATAACACATCATCTGGCTACGATATGATATTTTTATTAGAATTATCAACCGCATAAACTCACAAAGAGCAGGCATCTATGCCCAGCAGTGGGACGTAATATATGAAGAAAAAAAAAACATATAATCACGATTCTCAAAATGCGTTTTGTTAATAGGTTCTGTAGCTATTATATTGGGTAGCAATTTTTTAATTAGATATTATTATAAAAACAAATATTTAAGTTAAGTTATTATAATAATAAAATCAAATAATAGCCGATAAAAATCTTAAGATTAAATTTGAAAATAATATAACCACTGATATAATATAAATATTTTTTGTTATTTGATAGCAAAACCAAGGTATTTAGCGGTATTTGCAGTGTTGCATTTAAAAAAATCCTATATCGTATAGAAAAAGAAAATTCATGGGACGTATACTATAAAAATCCTGTGTTAATGATTTGAAGTACTTTGATGGATACAATAATTTCCACAATTGCATTGTGCATCCATTACTAATCCAATCTTGATTTTATGACCAAACGCCATCTTGTTTTATCTTTATTTTGTTTTTTAAAAATTTTACGTCTTCCCGTTTTATACCAGATATTATGGTACCGAATTTACTGTTGTGTTTATTGACAATAAACGTTTCGTAAGTGGCCGTAACCAGGACTTCACCAGTTTTATGACTCTTAATAGATTTCCTATATTATAGAGTGGCACAACGAATATTTTTTGAAACCCTTTTTCAATAAATATAGTTTCCTAATATTTACAAGTTATACAATTTATGTAGGTATGCCAGCCATGTTAGTATTATAGAGCTCGTAGCCAGTTAATAAAAAAAAAACCATATTTTACATATAATATACGTGTAAAAATGGAGAGAAAATATTAGAAAATAATATTTAAATGTTGTAAAAAATGGATATTATGATAATGAGTTGTATCTTACGTCGTTTATGCTTTTTTCATCTTAATATATAAAAATTACGTGTCACATGTTCCTCCTCGGTTCAGTAGTTTAGGAGAAACTACTGAACTGATTTTGATCAAACTTTGTAACTAAATGTAATTTAGTCCAACTTAAAAGATAGGATAGTTTTTATTTTGAACCTGGGCGAAGCCGGGAGCGGGCCACTAGTTTTATTATATATGTTTATATTTTATTATATATGCTTATATTTTATGTAACTTAATGCGAAATTGAGATTTATACAAAATGAATCATCGTGACTTCTATATACCATCGTAACCAATCTGGAAAAGCTGGTCGTTTCCAGATTGATTATCGATGGCATATCGAACGCAAAAGATTATCGAGGCCGATCGCCAAAGAGATGGACAGATCAAGTGAAGGAAGTCACCTCTTCTAATATACTCTGCCAGGCGTGAGGGCGAACATGGACATGGGCCGAGGATCATCCACAGTAATGAGGGTCCGACTGAAGAAACATAAAGTTTACAGACATTTTAATTGTCAAAGAAAAAGTGAAACCTAATGACTTATTGATAACTAATTATAAGAGAAATAACCATAAACCCCGTAGTTATTGGTTCCACAGTTTATGGCTGTTCAACTCATTAGTGCGTTCCTACAACGAGACACGTCTCGCCAACTCTATTGTTTTGTTCATTAATGTGGAAAAGAGAAATGGCCGGTTTGTTATAACGCAGCATTGGTACTGGTTAATGTATGTGACACACAGGTTTAACCATTAGGCGACATTAAGTGCATGGCACGAGAATAAGGCCAGATCAGGACATGGTAAATTGCGGCGAAAGTAACATGTGAGACTGTGACCAGCTACTGCTTCGCATGGATACAATATTCTTCTGTAAATTATATACAAAAGTCTTCCTCGTTTATCGCTCTTTCCACTTGTTGAAACTGTATCAAAATCCGTTGGATGGTTTAAAAGAAGTTAGCGGAAAACAGAAAGAAGCGGACAGCGACTTTATTTTATAGTATGTAGGTATAGATTGTGTATATACATGTAAGCTGATGTATATACAAAATCATAAACTCACAATGTTTTACAAAAATAGTGTTTCGCAACTGAGTAGCCTCTCCTCTCTGGCTACAGTAACTATCCCCTTACAGAATACCAGAACTGTGTGAAGCTGTGATTAAGGGACGCGACTAAACTATCTCCATACTATACATTATCCTATCAGGGCCTGCGATGCAGTTTTTTCCTTCAATACTATCAAGTGTCGGTCTGTATGCTATTTTTTTTATAAAAATAAAACCATCGAAATAGTAGAATAATAGACATAATATCCAATTAAGTTGCATATTACTAAATACTCATCGATTTTATCCATTGCCTGACGAAAAGTTTATGTATTACTAGCTGTTCCGCTCCCGTCTTCGCAAGGGGTGCATTTTTTTTCCGTAAAAACCATCCCTGATTATCCCTCTATCCATCGGTGAAAACGGCATGAAAATCGGTGAAGTAGTTATTGAGTTTATCGCGAACAGACAGACAGACGCGGCGGAGGACTTTGTTTTATAATATGTAAGGATAATGATTGTTTGCCGAACCTACCGGCTGTGTGTCACGTGCGTAATGGACTCTCAATAATTGGAATCGCGTTATTATGCCAAATGAGATTAGTAAAAACACAATCGCTGGTTTTAGAGACCACTTGGCAGTGTTTGTGTTTTTTGTCTGTTTAAATAATGCTATAGGTTCACAATAAATATGACAAGAGATTAAATTAAACTTAACCAAGTATATTGAAAAATAAATAAAATTAATGTGTTGAAGAAGACTTGAATAAATTTGGAAAATATGTTAGGCAAGCGTCATCTAAACTGTTTTTTTTTTATTGTAAGAACATCGATATTACTTGTATATTATTTTTACCATGTTTTTTAAAAACAACATAACGATTACCATAAGTGTAGTAAGTATAACAAAGAAAAACTAATTATCTTTTCTTGCAGTAATTACCAAAGTTGATTTTACCTATCTGTTAAAATCAAAGCAGACTAACTTGCAGCCAAAAGCTAGTAATAATATTTATTGAAATTGATTTATTTCATTTTTTCGTTTTTTTTTTATACAACAAATAAAGAGCCTTTATAATAACTAAATGAATAAATTATTGAAGATAATATTTTCAGCGAATTTAATAAAGATTTACCTCAGAAATTCCTGTTCAAATTATTGCTTAATTATTTTTTGTGCTACATACACATGTCGAAGCCATATTGAAAAGTGTTTTTAGCCCCTTGTTTTCCTGTTACACAAAATACATTAGCATTTGCAAATTGTTGTCGCGTATCATTGTCACAGGCACCCACATCTCTTTGCCTACCATTTGACTCGCATCATAAATAATTCTATTTATCTCTGTAGAACATATCCGAGTGGGCACTTTGCACTATTTGCATATCCAAAACATCCATCTATACGGTTTTATGGGACGCCTTTTACACAGTTCTGTGTTCATTTGTATTTAAAAAATATATTTAAAATTTTCAAAATTTTCAGTTTATTATACATTATATTATAAATTATATTATAAAATTTTTGAATTTCATGCACAGATGAAAAGTAATAAATAAATATTATATTTGCTTCAGGTCTTGTCCGAGGGAGTGGACTGTATGAAGGATTGGTTTACTGACCTTGAGCCGTCTTGTATGCGTTGTTGTTGCCTTGATCACTGGCTGCAGTTCTTTACCTAGACTCTTTAGTGCTTCTTCATGGAACCTAGACTCTGGTTACAACTGTTGCTCGATGAACACTAGAGACTCTAGAGGCAACCATAAAGTTGAGTAAATGGCGGATTTCTTCTAGTGCTCTTTTTATTTAAAAAAAGTACATATTTGTTAAAACGTGGTCTGTGGAAATTTTTATTAAAATTTTTAAAGGATTTACATAAAATATCGATATTAGTTTCACAAAATGGTTCTCTTTCCACGACCGTCGCTAACACCGTCGCACAGAATCATAATATTTATTGAAGCAATAAATTTTAAAGATTATATCTTGTTTATGAGCTGTTTTACTTTCATTACGAGGGGCCATTGTTCTAATATATCATAAAAGTGTACTAATGTTTGACGTTATAATATATTTACTGTCATCTTGATCGTTGGAAATGCTGGGTAATATTATTGCTATGAATATTTTTGGTATTAAAAAGAGAAATTTATGAGTCGTAGAATTTACTGTGAGAGTATAGGTTGTTCACAAATTTAATTTTTATGAAAAGCCAATGATATGTCTTTAAAAGGCATTGACATATTGACGTACATACGTAGTACATACTTTCTTTTAACGGATGGCTGTTTTGATTTCTACACAAATTACTTTGTGTAGAATTACCTTGAAATTTTTTTCATACATTTATATTAATAATTATTAGGATACCCGTAAGTTCTAAAATATGTTTAGAAAAAAGGGAGCGTTATGCAGAATTTTTGTTCGGAGATCCACAGTTAAATACTGCTTTCAAAATAAACACATTCATTCATTTTTTGAAAGAGTAGGGTACTGTGATAATTATACCTATTTTAGGGAACATAAATATATGATTATATTATTTACTGCAACATCCTCATATTTATATAAAATTTATAATTTAAGAAAGAATGCATAAAGTTAACTTTCCGAAGCGAGTCGGGAAAATTGGCACGCGATGAGACGTGCCTTTACTGCTTATGCCATATTCTCACGATAGTCATGTTACATATAAATATTTATAAATATCTTATACGTCTAAGTGTTTTGTTTTCAATTGTAAAAATAGTCAAATATTAAGAACCTATCAATATTTAAGAAACTATGTTATATTTTAATTAGGAAACGAACGAGAAATATATATTGAGGAGATCTCATCCGGTCTTAATGTCATTTACATAACGCATATAAATAATTTTAAGTAGTTAAATGAACTATAGGACGATTTTACTATAATCTAAGTAGATAACTTAATATCAAAATTTTGAGTTTTCTAAACAAAATTTGTTACGAGTGTCCGCTCATTGGTCTAAAATCAACTATGGTGGAAAAAAATTACTTTTCGTAACAAGTTATAATTAGAATTATAAACTAACCCCCGACTTTCAATTGAGTCCAAATATACTATATCTGCTAAGGAGTTAGGTCCCGCAAACTACTTGATGTTGCAGCATCGGATCAAGGTTACCAAGTAATGGAAATACTACCGAAGTAACAGTGTACCAACTTTTATATCAATCGAACCTGTGGAAGTTAGTGAAATACCTTCGTCAACTAGAAAATGGGGTGACGATCTTCAAACGCCTGAGCAGACATGTAGCTGTAACTGTAGCTAGGGATCATTTCGATAACGTCAGCTTTCAAACAAAAAAAAACGTATTCAAATCGGTCCATCCGTTTGAGAGCTCCATCCGTTGAGGTCCATCCGTTGTCACAGACAGACACACATATATACGGACATACAGATCAAACTTATAACATCTCACTTTTAAATCGGGCATCGGTGGTTAAAAAAGTACTAATTAAGAAAATCGGTTCCGAAATTGAAAAAAGGTGTCAGAAATTTTCGCTGAATATGTTAATAATTGTACAGAAAAGAATGTCAGCAGTATTGATGTTATTTCACGGTGGTTTTCTGTAAGGGGGTGGTTACTGCCGCCATGTGACTGCGAAACGCAGTGTGCCCTGTCACATAAAGTATTTACTGATTGGTATCTTAGATAAATATAAATTGTAATATATGTTATTTCCAAACAAACTATATATTAGCTTTTACTTTGTTTGTTTGATCAAAACAAAACAAATTTACAAAACAAAAATCTAGATAACACTTCGCACCTTGCGGACGGCGTATCTCTGCATCACTTGGTTCGCTTTCTCGTTCGATATACAACACGACAGACATACATTCTCTTTTATATATATCGGATATCATTACGCTAATGCTTAGTGTAAATGGCACGCAATGCGTGCAAGAATTTTATTCCATTTTAATCATTATAAAAGAATTATTATTTAGTTCCGATTCCAGTTTTGATCTGACTACACTCACGATATGATAATCGTAATGTTTTCATACATTTTGTTTAGATTTTAATTCGCAATGCATCTGGCAGTCGTCACCAAACGGTCAGATATCACCAATACATATTTATAACAATCTGTCTCCTGTCCAGCCATCAAATAATGTAATATAAAAATTGTGTAAGAGTATTTTACTTTTCTGTACTAATTTGATCAAGCGTGAGTCCTAAAAGGTTTGAATACTTTTTGTGGAAATATTTTCTGTGGATAACTTTTTAAGGCTAGTTGGAAGCCGTGAAAGCATAACAAACAACTCATTTTCACATTTATAAAATTAGTTAGGACTAGCATTAATCTGCGACTTCATTCGCGTCTCTCGGAGACAGTATACATTATTGAAAAAACGCTGACCCTTAACAATTTATACCTATGCCGTGCAAAGTTTCATGATTATCATGATCATTAATGTTGAATAGTTAAGCCCTGAAAGCACTGAAAGCGTAACAAACAAACAAACAACTCACTTTCGCATTTATAACATTAGTTAGGAAAACATCACAATAATGTTAATGCACTACAGCAAAAGATGATTTCTCGACGTTGCACTTTGCATTTGTAACAGTAGCTAATGCATTTGTGCATCAGAACTATACAGTAACATTATAAATATCAATTGCTCTATTTTCTTCAGCGGGAGATATCGACTTCAACAATTGTTTCCGTATTGTTAAATAAAACGATTGTTCACTGTGAACAAATAAGATTGAAGTCGTTTGACAAAGATTTAATAACCTTGTAGTTCTAACTACTGTTGAACATTACGTTGTTTTACGTCTTCGGAGACGTCAACTAAAAAAGTGATACTGTGTCCGGGTTTTGCACTAGTATCACAGTAAAAGCATAAGCATAAAGACAGGTCGATAGACAGGCTGATAGTCCACTAGATGGTACCTAGGTGGCTAAACATTTGTCTATAACACAAGCAACGCCACAGGTGCTGCAAGTGCGTTGCCGACCATAGTACGATTAAGGATAAAGGAAAAGGGAGGGGATAGGGAAATGAGCTCTACTCATTTACTGAAACACAACAGCACACATACTGTTATTTCACGGCTAAATTATTGTGAAAAGCACTCTTTCCAAATCCAGACTAGTGTCAAATTTGAAAACTTCATTTCCAAAGTTGGCCTTGCTGAAAATTAAAAGTATCCTATATAGAATTATACCTATATGTTATGCCTAGTTTAACATATGTTAATCTAGGTATAATAAGCTATCTGTGTGTCAAATTTGACCCAAATCCGTTCAATATATATTACGTGAAAGAGTAACAAACATCCATACTTACAAATTTTCGCATTTATAATATTATTAGCATTATACTACTTAATACAATTTTGTAAATATTAGAAATAAAAAGGCTTTGTATCTATTTGTTCATTTAATTTAAAACTGAACAATGCTTGAGATAGAATAAATAAAAAAATCGTTTGTATTTGGGTCGTGTAAAGCCTTGGAAATCCCATTTTTACAACAGATACCTACAAGACGTGTTAAGCGCAGGCTGTATACGATTTACGGCCTATAAAGTGCTAGAATTTATCGTCGCGCAAATGTGTGGGTTCTATGCACATATTGTTCCAGTTTTCTAACAATACTCAACGTATCACGCCAGCGATAATGTAAACGCGCATAGTGTTTACATTACTGATTGCGTTACCTTAACTGGAGCAACAGATTATTGTAACTATTTTAATAGTATACTCACTTGGCTTGGAACTGTTGTTTTAGCTGAGTGTTTTGAATGAGAGCCTTAAGAAATTAGGAGAGAAATAATTCTCTTACTTCCTTACATAGTATAAATTGAAGTCGCTTTCCTCGTCTGTCGGTCTGTATATCAGCTAACTACTACACCACCCAACAGATTTTATAAACATTGAATCAACGAGGAAGGCTTTTGTATATAATTTGCAGAAAAATGCTTGCGAAGCCGGGGGTGAACCGCTAGTAGGGCTAGTGTTTTTATATTCGTATATTTTTGTTTGTAATGAATAAGCTCAAAAACAACTGAGAAATTAATGAGATTGAAAATAATCGATTAGATAAAGAAAAATAAATATTAAATAACTAACGTGTTCTAATTAAAATTCTTAACAAACATTTATAAACTACGAAAACATTTAATGTAAGTATATTAATGATAATTTTTTTAAAAGAGAAATAACTTTCACGTAAATAAGTAATTACATCGTTTTTTTTACGCGATGAAAGTAATTTACGATTCGCACACAAATCATGCCCTTAAGAAGGATTCCGCTGGTAATTTATTTGAGGACTACGTGACGCGTTCGAGTCTCAGGTGTCTTGAATAAATTGTACGTGCTTAAGACTGCATTGAAGTATTCGCTGGATTTAGATAATACATTTACCATTGAAAATTTTAAAAAAAGTATCTAAACACTTTAAAAAGTCTAAGAGACAGTGAAAGAGGTCCTTATTATAAAGACTACTGGTCATAGGTATTTACTTTTACAGAAATATTAGTATCTAGCTTTTGCCTGCGAATTTTTTTTCTTAAGTTTTCAGTCGCAAGACGTCCATTGCTGGACATAGACCCCATTAAAATTTACAATCAAAAGTTACAAATAATAAATTATAGATTACAAAAGTTCTTGTAAATACAGAAAGTATAAATCAAAATCAATAAAAATCAGTAATTTTGCAAACTTTTGATTAATTTTTTTAACGTTGGGAAATCCTCATTGATGCCAGGCAGAATAGAGACGCAGCGGGGTTATGACGGACTAAAACTAAAACCTAACGACATTCTAGCAAAGCTGTAGTTAGGAATGGTCACAAGAACTTTGTGTTACGTCATCCGAGACCCGCCACGGCTGTCCATTACGGGGAACTCTTACTACTGTACTCTTCCTCTGTGTACCCGAAAGTAGAGGTAAACCGGCCATCTCAGGGAAGCACACGACAGGCGGTATCCCAGTCAAGGAGGAACCTACCAAACTTTACATAAAAATCCATAATAAATAATGTTAGTGAATTGAATTGCGCTGCACCAAAACTGTATTTGTTAATAAAATCGTTTCACTCTTAAACCGTGATACTACCGTATAGTAGCTAACTGTACTGGCGCGTCGGCTTCGCGCCTACGAAAGTGAAACTCATCGCTTCCTCACTCCACTTGCCTCACTCAGTCCGATGGCTGACTGACGTTATGTCTGGCCCGTTCCCATTGTCACGTCCGAGTGACCGCGGGCCCGGTCACTTTTAATTGGTCATTAGCGACATCTTACCCCTCTTGGATATTTAATCGCGCTTTGGACTAATCTCGAAAGCAATTCTTGGCCTGTACAAGACAGCGATGGCGATTTATTTGCGAACATATATGATGAGTTATACCAATTAGTAGTGGCAGGGTGTAATTTGGGCAGCCCTGCTGTTGGCGGCAACCACCCCCTTACAGAAAACCACAGTGAAATAAACCCGAATAGTATTTTGTTTTTTTTTTTTTTTTTTTAAATGTTATTAAGATCCAGTTAAAATGTTGTTTAAATTAAAATAAGTTTCGATATGAAATATGTTTATATTAATTGATAAACACATAGAGAGTTTGATGTAGGCAATATAAGCGCTAATGTAATGTAACTAATTTGCAGTTCTGTCGTCAGTTGCTCAGAGGGAAAGGATCATGCGTTAAAATTCCTAGACAGTTTGACCTCCTACAAATAACTTTGAAACTTAGATTGAAAACGGACAAGAACACAGTAAACTTGATATTCGCAAAGAAAGATGTTTCACTGTTAATTCTCTAATGATCTTCGTGTCTTTATTCTTTTAAAGGAGAAAGTTATTAGATTAATTAATTATACATTTTCTTAAGAAAACAGTCGGCAGCCAATTTGACGGCCTCCTTGATGGTAGGTGCTTACTGAAGTCTATACGAGTAAATACAGAAATACAAATAATTTCTGTTTGCGAGTTCGCTCCTAGCAATGATGAGATAAAAGATAAGGAACTGCCAGTATTTAGGCATAAGGGAATGAACTCTGACATCTCTTTCTAACTTGTTTTAAACTGGTATAAAAATTATGAATTTATATTTAAATTAACCAAAATGTGACTTTATTCATTAAGTTAATTTTCATTTATAAATACAATACCCAATGAATTTTGATACGATTTTCACTTATGTAAATATGTTATGGAAGTTATAGAAAAATATTGTATCCGTGCGAAGTCGGGGGCGGGTCGCTAGTAAAGGAATAATATTAAATTTATAATTTTGCTATTTCTTTATTAATGTATTAAGTCTGGCTTTACCATTCATTAGGTACGAGTAAATTATACTGTCTCTACAGAAATATCATTATACATACGTACATATAATAGAAAAATGTGGTTTTCGCATCCAGTTTATTATTACCTATTTTATATTTAGTTAAATAGTGTACCAATGTACGCACCAACAATTTAAATATAGAAATAAAAGGCGTAACATTAAAATGGGTACTTACTCTGTTAGACTAGATTAATGTAATAAAAGGGAGTGTCGACTGCTTGCAATCGTTGGCAAGCATGTTAAATTTGCTGAGACCTTAACGAATTGCAATTCTCTGTGAGTTGTTTGATTTGGCCGAGGATACCATACAAATATGGCGCTTTCAGCGAAGTTAGCCTCCGGGAAACACGCTTCGAGTTGTTAGTCAACTCGACCGAAAGAGCCTCGTCCGCCTGGCCGAGTAGCTTCTATTGGATTTTATCTAATTGTTTGTTCGTCAACTCGACCGACAATGGATCTGCAATTACAGTTCAATAATTTTCTCTTAGATGAATTTGAACCATGCATGAAGAAATAAATAACAAGTTATATAATTATAAACTTAACTCCCGACTTTCTATTGAGCCCAAACACGCTATATCTGGTGTAAGTTGCTAAGGAGTTAAGTATCCCGTAGACTACTATCACATCATGTCATGGAAATACCACCGAACTAAAGTTAGTGAAATCCCTTCGTCAACTAAGAAATGCGTTGATGGTCTTCAAACGTCTGAACAAATCTTTATAAGTAAATTATAGCTCTAAAAACCATCTCGATGATCAGCTTTTTTGTCAAAAAACCGGATCAAAATCGGACCATCCATTTGGGAGCTAGGATTTCACAGACAGATGAGTACACAGACACACACGTTAAACTTATAACATCCCGTTTTTGCATCGGTCGTCGGGGGTTAAAAACATGGCTGCTGCCCACCTTTGTACCAACACAAATATTTCAGAATGAATAGTTTAAAATGAGAGCATGAAAATAACTTAAACTAAGAAAATAACGTGATGTATATGAATTAAATACAAGCTGTGCCAGCGACTTCGTACGAGCTGTAGTTCGTATTTTGAAAATCCAACAGGCACCTAACAATTTTCCAGGATAAAAAGTATCCCATATGTTAATTTAGGTTCTAAACTATATGTTTGTCAAATTTCATCTAAATCCGTTCATCCAAAATTAAGGACAAAGAAAAATATAGTGAGATAATATAATAATGCTCTATTGTTTCAGTAATGATGATTATAAAAGCCTTTGTATTGTGATTGCTTTTAAAAGAATCGTCTCTCGAGTCATTCTGTCAGGCACAGAAAGAAATGTAGTAAGTGGAATATAACGGCATGAGTTGGCTTTTTCTGCAAATGACATATCAATTTAAATTGCGATCAGATGTAAACTATAGCCGACATAAATATTCAGTAAATTACATAATTACATCCTCGACAAAAATTAAACGTATTTAAAAAATTTCAAGTGTTTTTGGTGGAATTAAATTCTTTGGAGACGTGGACAAATGTCACGGCCATAAAAGTTAAAGTAAATTGGCTTTTCGCGAAACGTTATATTTTCTTAAACGAAGTCTAAGAATGCTTTGCTGTGGCTAAAATAATCCATTACATAAATATAAAAATAAAATTGTTTCTATATGAGTAAATTATACTAATTTGTATGCAAGCTAATTAATCTATATTATCTATAGATTTTTTATAATAAAAGTAATTTACCGACAGATTCAAATTATTAACTAACAATAATTTAATTATCATTTAAATTTAAATTTAAATTTAATTATCATCAAATGGATTTTGAATCTAAAATAAAAATCCTATGCACCGACAGACAAATGCACCAGTGCTGTCATTTCACAGTCTCAATGGGTAGTTATTATTAAAATTTTGATACATTTAATTTATTTACAGAAGCATTGCTTGAATCTAAACTTTAATTAATAATATATATATAAAAAATTGATTAAATTCACTATCAAAATTGGTTGGCAGCAAGTTATTATTAAAGATAAAAATTCTCTTCAAAGGAATAAAAAGCGAAGCAGTAAAAATTTTATTTGCGCATTGCTTATAAATTGTTGCTTTTTTTCAAGTGCCAAATTCAACTTTGTAAAATTAAAACCGGTTCTCGGAAAGAAACTTGTCAGATTCACAGTCTCAGTATTGGCGTATAATTACGAGTTACATAAAACGGGGTAACATTTAATGTGTTGTCCCTTTTATTAGGTGTTAAATTTATTAAATTTTTTTGCTAACATATTATCAAGTGTTGAATTTTTATATTATTTTTAGATTATTCCTCGAGAAATGGGGCTTTTTTCTAAATGAAAGGTACCCTATGTCCTTTTCTGTATCCCTGATAATGTGTATGCAAAATTTCATAATAATCGGTTGAGTAGTTAAGGCGTGAAAGCGTAACAAATAAACAAAATCATTTTCGCATTTATAATATTAAAAGTTAGAATTTTTGTATTTATAGACTTCCACGTGTCAAGGAGCCATCAACTTGCCATCAACTGCCGACTTTTTTCTTAAGAAAATGTAGGCACGAGTATAATTCATTTAATAATTTAGCCACGAAGCTCATTGAGAATTAACATTGAAACATCTTTGCTTGCCAATTTCAAGTTTAATATGTTTGTCCGTTTTCAATCTAAGTTACAAAGTTATTTGTAGGAGTTCAAAGCGCCCAGGAATTTCAATGCATGATCCCTTTCCTTTGACCAAATGACAACAAAGTTTAAAGTATTTTTACTAAATTAACACTTAGGTATTACAATTTTCTTAATGAAATGTGCCCTATATTATGTTCTGTATCTCTGGTAACGTGTATGCAATTTTTTTTCAATGATCGGTTGAGTAGTTAAGGCGTGAAAGCTTAACAAACAAACAACCTCACTTTCGCATTTATAACATTAGTTAGGATTTGGTTGCTATTTGAAAATGATTTTAAATCGATTATTAAAAATTGGTTAATTTTTTTTTTATGGCAGTGTAAGGGATCTGACAACTCACACACACTCACCGGAACACATTGTTATTTCACGGTGGTCTTCTGTGAGGTTGTGGTTACTGCCGCCAAACGGGCAGATCAAATGACTATGAAACTTATAATATTCAAAATTCAGTTACAATTGATTTTTCATAATACATTGATAAAATCAATTGACAGGACATTAGTTTTCAGCGGTATATAGGAACAGAGTAAATAGTTCTTTATTTAAGTTTATTATTTTTAAATATACAATGAACTAATACATTTTTGCAATATGTTTTAACAATTGCTCGGACGGATCCATTATACGAGTACATTTACGTGACTCAATGTCTTAATATCGGTAAAATTGTTTAACGGTGCCGTAACAACTTTGAGTCTTGTTAACGCTACTTGTATGGATTCACAAAAACACACCGAAACAATCAGAGAAACACGCACGGTCGATTAGAAACAGAAAAAAAAACATTTCGTTCCTCCATTACTTTCCTGTTTTTTTTTCTAATTTATACTTCGCAAGTCATTAGAATTAATTCAAATGATAAAACTTTTGGCTACTGTGAAAACGTTTCGCGTATAAATCTATATCTACATACATATAATTATTTATACTACTAATATTATAAAGCTGAAAAGTTTATTTGGTTGAACGCGTTAATCTCAGGAACTACTGGTTCGAATTGAAAAATTCTTTTTGTGTTGGATAGTCCGTTTATCGAGAAAGGCTTTATTTACATTTTGAACGCAGATGAAGTCGCGGGCACCAGCTAGTTATAAAATAAAGTCGTTGTCCGCTTCTATATATTTCTCCTTTAACTTATTCTAAGCCACCCAAGGATTTATATACGGTTTTCACGAATGCAGAGAGCGACATATGAGGAAAGTTTGTAAATATTTATGATAAAAAAGTAATACGTGCGAAACCGGGGGCGGGTCGCCATTTTAACACTAAGACATTTTTTTAACTTCTTTGAATAAACCGACTCAATTTTCTTGAAGTTCATTACAGTCAATATGCAAGTATAAAAGAAATATAGGTACCTTACTTTGATTTTTATGTCCTGTTTAATTAAATGTTTATGAAGTTAATTAAAGTAATATAATATGAGTATACCAAATATTTCAAAAATTAAGACAACATTCAATATGCAATAAGTAATGAGATAGTACAGAGAAGAAGCATTTGTATTACCAGGGTTAAGAAGGTCGTCCACCGCGGTGACATAGCGGCTTTTGCCACACTCATTACTTCGCTTGTAACTGTCGAGACCGGCGCGGCTAATATGGCGACGGCTTTTTATTTTAAAATTGTATGGGGAAGAATAAACATAACATAATTTTAATTATTTACTATACTTATTTAAAACGATTATTGATGACTTTAAAAAAGGTATTCTATGTCTTTTTCTGTATCCCCGACAACGTGTGTATAAATTTTTATGATGATCGGATGAGTAGTCAAGATGTGACAGAGTAAGAACAAACAAACTCATTTTCGCATTTATAATATTAGTTATGATCATCGTAGACAGAGAGTGAACTAAGGCTACAACAGGAATTCCTAGAAGACCAATATTTGTCTAGGGGGCTTTAATAAATTAATATTTTCATGAGGTCCTCTGATGAAATACAATCAATCCTTTCTTCAATAAAATTTCTACGAAATGTAACATTTCTAAAAAGTCCATCTCTCCACTAATCTGGGTTTAAAGTAGTGAACACATTAAATAAATATCCTATTACGTTGTTACACGGAGTTTCCACCGGTTAATGTAATGATGACGTCATGAAATAACCACAGACTAACAGGGGTACAGCGCGAGACGGCTACGCTCGAATACAGACGCTTCTATCAAATATTTACATGACATCTCTAATTTAAAATTCAGTCGGTTGTCAGAGAAAAATAAATTCCGAATGGAAGACACGAATTTCAAACAAAAGGATGTTTTTATTTTCTTTATGTAAAATAGGAATACCATTTCAGTTTTATTTCGTAATCAACAAAAGCAGATTTCTATCTGATATCTTAAATATCTTTTTTTTTCAATGACACTTACACAGAAAATGTCGACGAAGTCACCGAGCAAAAGCTAGTTATACATAGTATGTGTGTGTTACGTCCATAATATGTAACGCTTCATCGGGTATTTTGCACCGTAATGGATATAGAACGTGCGTCAGAATGCGCTCTGCTGAGCTTTATATAAGAGGTTATTGAAGAGTTTTTTTTTTAAATATTCTTTTTAAATATTCATTTTAAATGACAGTGTCCTCATACCAAGTAAGAACTATAAACAGAATTTTGCGAACATAGTAAAGGCGGTTTCAGAAATATGTATGCGTAGGTCGTTTACTGTATTAAGTTTTTGTGTTCCACAAGCTATAACCTTAATTTTTGTTAATTTTTATTGAAAATATTGATTTCCAACTTAACTTATATGGGAAATGTGAATCCATCCTTATTTTCATTACATTTGTGTGTGTATAACCGTGTATACACGGTGAAGGCTCAGTTTTACCGGCTTCACTCAGCCGTCCACAGAGCTCTGTCTATAGTTCTTATTTTATCTGAGGACAGTGTCGTATTAATATTTGATTGTAATGAAAACTTTAATAATCTTGAAGGTTTCATTCATAGGAAGTTTGTGCTAAACTCGTCCTTGGCATGAATGAAACGACCCGGGGAACCGTCCCTGGATATTTGGGTCAAGGTCGACTTATTTTTGTCTTTCTCGCCCTTAGTAAGTTCTCGACATCTGTCATAAGGCCTTCTTTACCGCGGACCGGAAGAGGAAAATTTTGACGTGAATCATTCAGATTGCAAATTTTATAGACATTTAACAATTATTTATTTTAATAGACAAATGGAGTTTTTAACGTCGGCTCTAATCTGTTTAGAAAAAATGAATTATATTTTTGTTAATGGTTGTCTTTACTTTATATCCTTTATTTAGAATATTATGTTAGAATATTATGTATGATATTAATTTAACAGGGAAAAATTATTGTTCTTGCATCATTTTTTAAACGACATTTATTTGACACAAATATTAATATCATATTATTTGATGTTTGCAATTTATTATTTCTTTTATTATAATATATTATACATATACTAGCTGTGCCTTCAAAAAACTGTATTAATTTTTTGATAAGCAATAAGGTATACTATGATAGTAAATAAAAAAAAAAGTTAAATCAAAATTATTTATATGAAAATTATATGAACATGTTTTTGCTGTTTAATTATTTTAAGACATCATCAATAAAACATTTTTAAACAAGTAACAGTTCTTGGTATCATCATTTATTATAGAAAAGATTAATTGATACACCATTATTTGAACCATATCTCCTTTCAGTTTTTTTTTGTTCAACACAAGAATTAATTTATGATCAAATAAACGGATTCGCTAGTGCCGTTAGCCATTATGCTAAAATTTGCGGTACCTACTGATATAATCGACAAATTGTTTAATTTTCAACAGCCAGCCTTCCTTTTGTAGTTGAGTGTAGGCCACTCCTTATCGTAACGTTCCGAACTCGATTGTTAATTCAATATTATTTTATTTATTGTAACGTCAACACCCTAAACAATGGTTTTATATTAATAATGAATACAAAAGATAAAGTAAGATATCAAAAAATAAAGATAAATTATATTATATTGAAATATAACGTCTTAACTGAAATACTATTAGACAATCTTTTTTATTGTATTATTCTAAATAATTTCAAAAATTCTTGAGTTACTTTCAGAAAGGCACACAATTTATGCAAATTTCCAATACATAAAAGCAATTGTTATTCTAACTAATAATATAAATGCGAAAGTGGATTTGTTGATTTGTTACCCTTTCACGCCTTAACTATTCAACTGCATCTTGAAATTTAGCATTTACACGTTGGCAATTGTACAGAAAAAGACATCGGGTACTGTCCCCGACAGAAGCAGAGGAAATCACAGAAAAAAAAAAACAAGAAAAGTTAGGTGAACCATCACAATATCTAGAAATATATGGTATATGTAGTGTTTCTTTAGAGAAATTCCACATTTTTTTTATACAGACGCACACAACGGTTCTGGCAAAATAATACTTCATCACCTTAATGATCCTTTGTATAAAGATGCTCAGTTATCCGGCCAACGGTTTTCTTACTTGTATTTTTTATTTCCAACACTTTACTGTACACGAATGAAATATTATTTTTAACTTCATAATATATTAGTTAGTTTAGTTCATTTAGTTGATTACGCACAACTTTGGATTCTTGAGATTTCTTTTTTTAAATAAATTTAAATTACCCACTCTTCTTAACTTTGTATACTCTATATCGTCTCTCTGAGAACTCGTTCTTAGTCAATTATTATCTAATTTGCAGCATCTGGATTTTCGTAATTAGGCTGACTATGAAGATAGAGCTCTTTTAAAACTAATACACGTCTCATGTGATCGGCTTCCTTCCTTTATTTTTTCAAAAATATTGTCATCTCCAAACTTTTTCGTCTCTTTACCTCTTTCCCTATTCTTCTTTTTACCTTGAATACCTTTTTATGTCTTTAGTTCATTTTCTGTTTGTATTCTCATTATATAATATATGTGTCCACACAATTTCCATTGACGTGTTAAACTATTTTAATACATCTATCTATGTACATACATCTATACATATTCGCGTTTGCGTTAATGCTCACACATACAAAATATTGTCTTTAAAAAAAATTGGTTTTCTAATTAATATGTGAATGTTTCGGTTTTACTGCAATTATGTCCAATTGTCTATTTGCTCTTTTATTTAACGACACTGTCTTTTGAAACAAAAGGTTGTATTTATTTATTTATGAAACCTAGAGTCCAGAAATCTATTATTATTGCTTAATTACGATAAGTTTTATTGGCTTTAACTTTTACATATTTCTTCCATTGTTCGTAGTAATTACCTACACAGAGACAACTTGATTATCGCCCGACAAAATGCGAAAACCCCATCGTTTTAATGTGCCGCGTTAAATTACGCCACATTTAATTAAATTACGCAGTGGGATGGGAATTGTTTTGTTCGGACGCTGCTCGTTTGAAAATTTATTACGTGAAATGAGGATGCAGTGCATAACATTAATGTTATTCGAAATAAATTCTCTGTTTACCAATTGTTGATGAAATACGCATTCGGCTGACTTATTTTTTTTATGGAAGAAACAGTTCTTGGGTAAGGAACATCAGAAAGTGGACCGGGATAGTTAATGCAGTTGAGCTGTTTCGAAGAACAAAAGACAGAGAGAACTGTTGTTAACAAAATAACTTTGTTCCATAAGAGTAAGGGATGCCAAAGCCCTTTTCCATATTCCTCGTCTTAATCCTACTATGGTCAGCAAACGAACTTGCAGCACATGTAGCGTTTCTTGTGTTATAGGTGACAGTGTAGCCTGTCTTAACATAAAAATAAAAATATGCAAATTTTTATTATTTAACCAATTATTGTTTTGTATACGTACCTTTTCTGTATCAACATTTTACTGTTCCAAAAAACTTATCTTAAAAACGAGCAAACGTAAAATCGTACTATATCGTCCAAAATTCAAACATAATATAATATTGGCTCAAGATAGTATTTTATAACAAATCTGTCGGAATCCCATAAACTTAATCTTAATACCCAACAAGTGTTTTACCTACAGCATCGTAATTTATGCGTCCAGGTTATCCTACTTCGGCCCTAAAATTATTCCACTCAACTCCATTCCGCTTCTAACGGGGTACAAGAGAAATAATATTGATTATGAATACAGATGCTATGGTGTCGTACAAGCCTATATTAGCGCTAAGACTTTGCAAATCGGCTGCTACTACTACGCATTCATCTAAGTTTTCACCCAACAAATAAAATAGAATAAAAGAAAACAGAACCTATCTGTATATTACAATAAATTTTTACTAATTTGAAATTACGTATTGTCTTCACAACAAATTTAATATACTTTTACAAACAATTTTATTTTTAACAATACACTTAAAGATCAGATCCGAAAATGTCTGTCATTCTTATTTAGACAAAAAAATTTAGACTTTAACAATGGTGGCATACCCTTTTAATTAATTAGTTTTGGTGTTAAAAAATAGGCAAAAAAGAAATACATCTAAGGATCTCTTAACAATGAAATGGACCCAGCCAGCTATTTTCAGCGAACAAAATGTCAACTGCCTTTTTGTTTCCAATGCAATTAGGAAAGCCTCGCTTCCCTCCAGTCCTCACGAATGAGAAATGAGAACCGATGGTATTGTTATTTAAGGGTGTACAGCACGTCCTTGGAATTTAACGGTTCCCTAGTTAATAGCTACTGGTTTTGACGCAATAAAGTTATGGCTCCAACTAGACCGAGAGATTGCTCGCCTCAACATGCCTGCTACTTAGCGTGAATAGGCGCTAACTTTAATTATCCCATAAACTGTTATTATACTGATTTAAGATAACAATATTTAATAGTTTCCGCTGTTCTAAATATTCAGCGCTTTGTGCGTAAGCGTTGACACGAGCAATATATGTTTTTGTTACACTAAAACCAGTGTTTATGCACTTTTAGACATTAATTGGTGATTACTAACAATTAAACTGGACCTTAACGGCCCTTAATTATCGTGGACTGAGTTCTAAGGATTTATTTTCCACTCCTTATATATTTATTGTTAACAAATGTAGATGCAATTTTTTTATATGACCCAATGGATTGTGACTGCTAGATTTTTTGTTTGTTTAATTTTTAATTTTAATTTAGTGATTGTTATCGTGATATATTGACATAATTAATACATATCCATAATGAAGGATAAATTGATCTTTATTTTATTAAAATAAATTTAACTAGGCCATCGTTAATTGATATAATGATTACGTATTTGATGTGCGGGGCAGCACACATACAAAAAACTTTTAATAATATGTAAATAAAATTACTATAATTTATTTTGTAAGTGACCCAACCCAACAATAAACTATAACACAACCAACGTCACAGGTGCTGCAACCAAAAATACAATTCTATAAAATTATTTTAGAATGAAATTTCCTTATTATTTGGAGTCAGTGTATTAAAAAAATACTTAAAAATAATCGAGTAGAAGAACAATTATATTTTGTGTTGGGTGTCATTTTGAAATGAAAATATTCAACAGGCACCAAATTTAGGGACTAACAACAAAACTGGATATAAATTTCTGCGTCCTGTTTACAATATCTTATTAACTTTGAAGAGATTGGCTAAGGGCGCTCTCGGGGCACAGTACTCCAACTTCGATCAATGGAATATCATAATTCTTAACATCACGGAAACCCTAAAACGTTCTCATCATCGTTATGCGTAACACGAGGAAACATAATGCACAATTCGCTACAGTTAACAATTTTCTTGGTTAACAAAAGAATAGTTTACTTTCTTCAAGACACAATGTTAGGAAACAAACTGTAACAAATTGCCGATGTGCTTTTCTGTTTCCTTTTTTACGAATTGCGCCAACAGGGGGTCTAGGTATGCGGTTGCACCTCCATGGTATTAACGGAAAAGGTAAAATGATTCCTCTTTTCTTAAACAGTCTCTTAGAAAATTGCTGAGAGTGTAAGATCGTGTAAATTTATTTATACAGTTCTTCTGACATTGTAATACAATTTCGTGCTTTATTTTAGTTGTATAATTCAAAAAAGTTTTTGTAGAATAATTGACAGAAGACAGCGCTTAATTTTTCTTAGCCTAATGTTCTAATTGATAATATATCTGGAATCAGTTTATCTGCAGACCTCAATTATCAGTGGTCGAGCTGTCCAGAGCGGTAATTGTGTCGCTTCGTTGATTGGAAATTACATTTCGTTCGGTAAAATTCAATCGCAGCCCACTTGTGTCAATCTTCATGCATAGCATTTTCGCGCAGCATATAGCCTATGTGTTTACTTGGATTTAAGACATATTTGTTACTAGCCGTCCGTGACTTCGTACGCGCTGTAATTCATTTTCTAAAAATCTCATAGGAACCTAACATTAATTCCATGATAAATATTATTCTTTAATTTTCGTGAAAATTTCACTAAAACATTTTTGTGGGATAAAAAGTATTCTATAAATTAATCCAAGTAATAAACTATCTGTATGCCAAATTTCATCCAAATCAGTTTAACCGTTTATAAGATTAGAGTGCACAAACGAACAGACAAACAGATTTAAATAAAATCATTAACATATCCAACATAATTTTAAAATCACGGTACATAGTCTTTTTCTAATTAATTTTACAAACAAATGTTGTACTTAGTATTTTTGTCTTACAATTCGACATCATCGCCCCCATGTCTATCCACATGATGGAGGTAGTATTCTTAAGTTTTTTGGGTAGTCGACTTCCCTGCTTCTGTAAATGGAGAAGCAACATAGCGATTCACCACAGCCAGCTAAGATTTATTACTTCAATTGCCTTTTTTCTAGTGCCCTTGTATACGGAAATGTTCTTCTAATCGTACGAGTAGCATACATAAATAAATGACCCAATGAATACCCTACTTGACTTCTTCTTATCAGTCGGAACGCTCCCAGCCAATCACAACGATAGGGAAAATGGCTTTTGAAAAGCCATCCCTTATCCTTAATATTACTATGATTAGCAGCGCACTTGCAGCACCTATGGCCTTAAAGTGAAACATCAACATACATGACTTTCATAAAAAAAACATGACAATTGGGCCTTTTCTTGAAAGTTTCTAAATTTCAACAAGTAAACACTGGTTTATTAATATATCATTAGTTACGATAGTTACGTATTCTGAAACTGTTGTTTGACTTGCAATTGTCCTGCAAAAGCCATTCAAGTGCTCTATACATTTCTCTCGGATGACAAACTGGTACTTAGTCAATGCAGGTTTCAAGTAAAGCTGAATTTACTACGTAATATATTAATGAAACTACTCTCTCGCTATGGTTCAGGCACTAAAAATGTCAACTGCGCAAGTTATTTGTTTGTTGTTTATATGTTTGAAGATCTGCTAATCTTATAGAAATTGTTTGGGTTCTTTTCAAAAAAATTTATAAGATCATTAGTTTTTTTTATATCGAACTAGCTGAACCTGATCACGCTTCACTGGGGCGTGTGCGTGGAGAGCGCAAGATAGTGGTCACTGTTTTTTTTCCTGAAACAAAAATAAGCTAAGTTACTTTTTGTATCATCAGCTATCTGCCAGTTCAAGTCCCTTCAAAATCGGTCCAGGCGTTTCGGAGATTAGCAGGAACAAAGGGACAGACAAATTTTTTAAATAATTACACTTTTTAATTGTCAATTTATATAAATATACATAATACAATGCACGTCCAATTTCTTCGCAAGTCAAGGAGCTTTACACAAATCAGAATGACATAAGACTACATAATTGAAACCTTGTTAATGTGAGTACTTTACTAGTAAGTTAAACCACACTAAATAAGAAATATATTAGTATGTTTCTTGTCGTCTGTTTGTTTTGTAATCTCAAAATCGCACATATTATATCTGTATTGTATGGGAGAAACCTAATTTCTAAATAGGTACAAAATAGGTTTTTTAATTGATCAAGATCTATTTAATATTTATTTATTTATTATACAAGGCCTCCAACGAGTCTGGCATCAAACTATATCGCAATGTTCAAAATAATTAGCACTTGGCGGATGCCGCCGCAATTATAGGAAGCTCAACATGCACCAGTAAAAGCTCCAAGTATCATCCAATGTACTAAACCTAAATCTAATATAATCTAATATAATTTTATCTACTAAATGAGATTTTAAAAATATATAAATAAATAATCAAAATACAACTAAAACAAACAAATAAAATTAAAATGTCAGGAGTCGGAATTTAATGATAGGATATTTTTTTTGGGGCGTTAAATGAAGGGCACGATGATGACGCCATTTCGGCATGAAATGAAACGATTATTATAAGTAAGCACAATTTTAAGAATCTCATTACAATGACGTAATCAAAAACAATGGCCAAAATTTTGGCCATGATGTCATTTGAGATTGTCTCAACGTATTTGGGCCGTGAAGCATTTTACTTGAGTCTTAACAAGCCACGAGATGTTCAGCCCCTTTGTCTTCAATTGTTACGACAAACGAGGGTTTTGAAATGTTTTTGCAGTATTTCGAGGTTTTCCTTCACAATAATGGTTGTTTCTTTTTTTGTAAAACCGTAATGGCCATTGTATTATACTTTGTTAATGGCAGATATATTATTTCCTAATGTAAAAACCTGTATTTATCCCGTATAATAAGGTGTCTGTAAAATAGGCTAGGAAATAAGATATTCCTATAAATCTCCTATTTCCTAGTCTGTCCTAGCCTAGAAATTTTCGGTGCTTATAGTTAGAAGACAGACTGGGAGGAGCTCATGTTATAACACTAGGAAATCCAGTGGCTGTCAGTTGTCTAGCGTGGTGCCCGCTAAAAATAAAAGGAAGTGAAACCTGTCATTCTGATAAACGAATATTCATTGTATTCTCTCATTTTCATGCCAATCAGTATTAAAGATCTCGTGACATTTAAATCGAGTGCCACAATAAGGAGAACCAAACTGCAGTGACAGAATTTTTTTTTTTACATACATTAGAAAAAATTAAACCGTTTAATTTTAGTGGAATATTTGCGTAGGAATTTATTGATAGAAACAATGAAACGTCCTCTGTTTGTGATAGAAAAGGTCCGACGACCCATATCATATTCGTATTAATAAGGCGATAGTCTGAAGGAAATAATCTGAATAAATCCTGTCCAGAAAGTAAAGTATAACCTTTGTTCACCATAGCCTTAATAGAACTTAATACATTATAAAAACATGATGAAGTCTACAGATCATGCAGACGAAATCGCAATCAAATTCTAGTCAAATATAAACCAATAATAATAAACTATAGTGTGTACCCACTGGTAGAAATTCGACCATAATCTTTTCGGAGATGGGTACTCGTATTTCCAAAACTTATTAATAAAATAATTACAAAAAAATTTGTTCACAAACAGTAAAAGAAGAAAGTAGATAAACATCAGCCAGTATTTTCATCATCAGCCAGTATCGGCAGTATGTCTTTTAGGTCTTCTGTCCATACTTGCCTGCGTTTTCCTATCCTTGGCCTCCATTTGAGAACTTGTATACCATCGGTTATCTGCTATGTGACAGATTGTGACACGATGACAGAAGTCTTTAACTATTTATTATATAGAATGCATGCAAAGAACTACATACAAGAGATTACAAGAAATTATTCAACAAAAATGGTAATAAGACTTGTAAATTTTACGATGAGCTTAACCGATTTGTTTATAAAATCAGAAATTCGTGTCTTGAATTATTCAAAGGGGTAACAGAATGCTAAACACAAATCGTCGACAAAGCGTTACCCTTTCAAGAATACAAAGAGAGAGTGAGCTTATTTTGGAAAAGTGTTAGCTTTTTAGAGTTCCTCGCGGGAGACGTTTCGCAGAATTTATCATAACAATCTTTTTGTGTGCAAACGTTTTATGAAATCTTCTGAACGTGTAATATGAACAATATCTTCAAATTCACAACAACTTTATCTTTGAATTTTTCAAGTATAACCAAGTATAAATAAATGCTACAGAGCAGGGAATTTTAGAGTTTATTAGCGTTTGCCTGTCTGTTAAAATTTTTAAAAAGGGTTCAAATTGTTGTCGCTGGTCGTTATTTAAATTTCAATAGTTATTTATGTATTTAAGATATAATTTTTCTAGACAATTTATCCAAGTACGTGCGTGCCTCTTTAAAAAAAAACCTATAATACCTACACTCCAAACTTTTGTTACTAAATGTAACAATGTACAGCAATGTAATTATACTAACTAAAATTGCGTCGTTAATAATTTATACTATGTTTACTTCTAAACGAGAAATTATCGCGGGAAAAGTCTCAGTTTAATATTTAATTTCCTATTCTCTTTTAGTATGAGTCAAATATCTTTCTTCTTTTGTTAAGCGTTGAATATTTAATTAAGATTTCATCTTTATTGCTCACATATATTTGTCAGGTGTTAATATTAATTTTTAATTTTTAGATGTTCCCTAGGGAACAGTACTTTGACATTTTCGGTATCCCTGACGATATACATGCAAAATTTCATGATGATCGTTTGAGTAATTATGGCGTAAAAGCTAACAAACACAAAAACTTACTTTAGCGTTTATAATATTAGTTATGTGCAAGAAAAGACAATAATATTCATATGCAAAAGACCTCGTAACTTCACCTATAGCGGACGCGGAGGACGCCAAGAGGTTTAGTCAGTAGGTTTACCCCATTACCTCAGGGCGGGAGTCCGACATGGTGTCATGAGGATTAGGGTATCCATGACGGATTCCTCTTGTAAAAAAAAGAAGGATGGCTAAATAGGACATTGATTTTTTTAATGAACGATAAATTATATAAACTCTATTTTCGTTACACGAAAAGGCAATTGTTCTATTAATTAAATACTCGATGATAATAAATCGGGTGTTGTTTCGCGTCCCTAGCGCGTCATTATTTCCGCTTTCCCATCCTGGATGTATTCCCGTTAAAAGCGTTCTACCGGACGGAGGTTCATTTATTCTGGAGATTGTGTTTTCAGGAAACGGTAAATTACATTTCTTTTGTCCGTTATAACATTTTAGTTTCCTTTTGCGTAAATATATTTATCATTAAGGGGAAAAGTTAGCGAAGTTGTTTTTGCTAGAATCGAGAGAACGGGTAAATATTTTCGAGAAGTTTCGAGAGCGGTCGTAATAGAAATTAAGAGGTTCAAAGAGGTATTTCGTTCATTTTAAGGAAAATGGATTGTTTTTTTGGCAAAAACTTTTTAGTTTTCTTAGGCGCACCCTTTTCGTGCTGGAGAGTTGAAAAATAAAAAATTTTGAATTGAAATTTTGATTCTAATTGTGAAAAATGACAGAGGAACTTTTACTCGTATTCATTTATGTTTTAAATATCATAATTATGTGGTCTATATGTGGTTTATAATGTGCAAGCCTGTTTCAATTAAATAAAATAATAATTAAAAGTTTTTTTTTTTAAACATTTAACATAAAAATATTTGTAACAGTAAGCACACACTTTCCCCGGGCGGCCTCGTCGCGTGCGGAGATCGAAGCGATGAAGCCTTCTTAGGAGATACGGGAGCAAGTCATAAGATAAGCGCGTTCAAACGAAAGCCAATGTAATTAATTGAATTCACGAGCGTGTAATCATAATCGTTAATTATTTACATAGTAATTATCTAGACATGTTATCTGCAACTGAATTTACTAAGTAAGTAGGTAACTTTAATGGTTTTTAAAGATATTTTAGAAACATAAATAACAGTGATCTTGTTATACGTTTCCGTTGAATCCTTTGAGTATATTTTTTTTATTAGATATCCGATTCAAACGATTTTATGGTCCTTCGTATTTACAAAAACAGATTCACTTTTTTTTTTGGAAAAAAAATCCTCTATGAAAAATGCTATAAAAATGTAGAAAAACATATATTCATTTAAATTATCGTCTTAGTTTTCAGTGGTTTTTTTTTTCTAATATAATGAATAAAATTGTGCAATATAAACAAGAGATTTTTATTTCTAATATCAAAAGTTACGAGTAATATGATTTATAATTTTGCAATACTCGAATGATAAACAATATGTCTAATACAAGTCTGTTATTGCGAGTTATTTTTCTCTAATTTAATTTTAGCAAATTAATAATAATTTATATAGTCTAATTTGATATGATTTACACAGAAATATAACCTGAAAAACCTCTAGCCTTGTTGTCGCGTATTACCTACGCGATAAGATTCAAACTCGTGAGTGTGGGTTGAGAGGACAGGGAAGGCTGTAAGGGGAGGTTGGAGGCCTTTTTCCAGGGTCAGCGGACCCGCCAATCAGATATCAGTTGGGCTTGTCTGAGGACTCGCATATTCAGATATCAGTGGAGCTTGTCTATGGACTTGCTTATTCAGACACCAGTTGATTAGTGGATCAACTGAAATCAGATATCAATAGATGGTTCGCTTGTGTAAAGCGGTACTAACAGTAAATCAGTGAGGCAATATGGCAATATTTTACCTGTGCGTGCAATATGGGTGTTGCACATGTCGTGATATGTGCAATACCTATAATAGTACTTCGCTACTGCTTGATTAAACTATTCCGTGAAAATAGCAGTACGCGACATGGTGGAGGTGCTGGGATCCCTCAAAAAAAAAAAAAAAAAATAGTAATAATATTTATCGAGTTTGGTTTATATTGTAAAAAATTTAAATTAAGAAAGAGAATATATACTTGAATAACAATAACAAAAATAAAAATAAAAATAAAATAACAGAAATTAATAATAATAATTGTATTATTATATTTACAATTTATTCATATTGTAAATAAATAATGTAAATTTAAGATAGAAAATAAATACCTGAATAATAATAATATAAAATATGATTTACTTAGTTTTGTACATAATTATACAAATACAATGTGGCTATAGTTACTTATTAATAATTCAGAAATTCAGAATTACTTTGTTTATTGTTACAGACGAAACCAACAGTAAGTCTGTCTGGCTAGGTAGTCTTGCGTTGTGGGCATTAGTTTAACTATAGTAAACGAGCTATACACAGTAGTTAAACATGGATGAAATTATCCATTCACGTTTAAAACTAATTAATGACTCGGTCATGACACTTATTAAATCTTGTAGAAATGCGCTCACACAGTTAAAGGAGAAGGAAATAAGTCAGGAAGATGTTCGTGTCTCAGGCCAGAAATTAAAAACCACAAATGACCGATTTGTATCAGAAATGTACAATTATTTTAAACTTGTCACACAACCTTCGGCTGATGAATTGTCACGTTATACGTCTACTCAATTGGAAGCTGAGGAATTAATAGCAGAGACTGAAATCCGAAGTCAGACACCAAGACCAGTTAACTCTGTATCGGCTTATTCAGGCGAAAACATGAATACCAATATGCGGTTACCCAGAATGGAGTTAGCAAAATTCGATGGAGACGTCCTTAAATGGCATCAGTTTTGGGATCAATTTTCCTCTAACGTGGATAGTCGTCACATCAATGACGTTGACAAACTATTGTATCTGCAATCAGTGCTAGGTGGTGATGCTAAACAGGCGATTGAAGGGCTCGAGACTACGAGCACCAATTACAAAATAGCCGTCGATACTCTTAAAGAGCGCTATGGGAGAACAGGTGCGATTATAGACGCTCACTATGTAGCACTTTACAGAATTCCAACATCGGGCACTTCAGTTAAAGAGTGTCGTAATGCGCTTAATCAGATAGAAAGGCATTTGCGGGTTTTGAAGTCCTTGGGCGAGGATGTCAATCATAACCATCTCAGAGTGATGATCATGGAAAAGTTCCCGGAAGATTTAATCTATGAACTTCGTTTAAAAACAGGACCAGAAGGAGATTCAATTGAGAGTATTAGGAAGAATTTGGAGCTAATTATATCTGCCAGAGAAACATCAAATAGGTTGAAAAGGGACGTCATAAAGGATAATTCCACGGGTGAAAATTTCACATTTGAGACACTTCACGTTAGAACGGATAACAATGATAACACTAAACAGAAGTTTAAAAGAACAAAACTGTTTAACAATAGACATGAAAACTTCATAAAAGAGAGTAATTATAAAACATCAACACCTACTTCTAGTCGACCCAAAAGGAGATACTTTGAAAGTGGAAAAATTACTAGACTAAATGAGATACCAGCGAAAAAACCAAAACCTTCATGTATTTTTTGCGATCAAGGTCATTTCAATGATGAGTGTCCTAATGTGAAGACATTTGAAGAACGGAAACGGAAACTAAAAAATAGGTGCTATAATTGTTTTGGAGAGAAACATAGAGCCAATGACTGTAAATCCAAAAGGAAATGCTGGCATTGTGGAAAGTTTGGACTACATAATAGAGCTTTGTGTCCCACAAAACTATATGAGGATAACAATACGAATAGTAATACAACAAAGGTTTTGAATGTGAGCAGCCCTAAAGGAGTAACGTTACTACAGACAGCAATCGTAAACGTACATAGAGTAAAAGAGCCTACTAAACTCATAAAATGTCGCGTTTTATTAGATTGTGGTAGCCAACGGAGCTACGTCAGAAATTCAGTTGCTAAACAATTAGAGCTTCCTGTTGTAGAAGAAAATCGCTTAACAGTGTTCACATTTGGTGCGGAAATTCCCCACGAAATTGATAGTCCACTGGTGAACTTCCAAATAGTTACACGTACAAACAAGAACAGAAATGTATATGCGAATTCTGTACCGCATATAACACAAAAGGTTCCCTGTCCTTATGAGTTCGCACAAGATATTGTTTCCGTTCTTCGTGACAGCACTTTAATCTTAGCAGATGATGGTACTAAAGAAGATCAAGTGGATATACTTATAGGCAACGACTATTACTATTCATTCATGTCAAATGAGAAACTACAGATTGGTCGAGACTTGTTTCTTGTCAACTCTGACTTCGGTTGGGTGTGCTCCGGTAGAACTACTTTAAATCTGGATAACAAGGATCAATTATCAGTCTTGACTTACTTTCAAACGAGTGATGAAATTAAAGGCAACTTTTATGAACCTGATTTGCCTTTACGGACTGACAATTTAAAGAAATTGTGGGACTTGGAGTCTATCGGTATAGTTGATTCTCCAAAGGCTTCAAGGGAAGAGGAAGCCGTTAAAACATTTAACGATACCACCCAATATGTTAACAATCGATATTATGTTAAATGGCCATGGACGGAGTATCCACCCGTCAACTTACCAGTAAATTTTGGTTTAGCCTTCGGACGGCTTACCAATTTAATCAAAAGGCTCGACAACGAAACTGTTCGAAGTTACAATGAAGTGTTAAACGATCAACTCGAGAAGGGTATAATTGAAAGGGTTGACTATCTTCCTTTACCCACAGATCACCCAGTGCATTATCTTCCACATCACTGTGTTTTACAAAAGGGAAAGAGTACCAAACTACGGATAGTTTATGACGCCTCGGCGAAGACCAAATACAATAACAGCCTTAATGAATGTCTTTACAGAGGCCCCTTAATGCTGGAGGACTTAACTGGCATTCTCATAAGATTCAGAGAAAATGAGATTGGCATAGTAGCGGACGTTGAGAAAGCCTTTTTGCAAATCGGTTTACAAGATAATGACAGAGATGTTACGCGGTTTCTTTGGATCAAAGATTTTAACAAACCAATATCAGCAGAAAACTTACAACATTTCAGATTTAGACGTGTTCCATTTGGTGTCATATCAAGCCCGTTCCTGCTCAACGCCACAGTAAGACACCATTTGTCTAAATCCAACTCAAACGTGCTCAAAAGGATTGCTGGCGACATTTATGTAGACAATATGGTAACAGGCACACGGACCGTAGATGAAGCAATTTCAATATATAAAACATCCAAACAGGCATTTTATGAACTTTCTATGAACCTCCGCGAGTGGAAGTCCAATTCCAAAGAGTTCATGACACAGATCCCTCAAAAGGATCACGATAATAGACCCGCTACTATCAAAGTGTTGGGCATTGAATGGAACACAGAAAGAGACGAGTTAAAGCTAAAACCTAATTACGTAAATGCGGTTGGTATCAAAACAAAAAGGGGAATTTTAAAAGTAATAGCCTCAATTTATGACCCTTGCGGGTTTTCTGCTCCAACGATTTTGCCCGCTAAGTTGTTATTGCAAGATTTATGGCGTCAAAAATTTAAATGGGATGAAACCCTACCACCAGTCATAATCAATAGATGGCAAGCAATCTTGAGGGACTTAGAGACAATAAAGGAAATTAGTGTGACTCGGTTATACACCAAACCAAATGGGCATCAGAACAGTGAAGTCAAAAATGAAATACACTGTTTTTCAGACGCTTCAAACCAAGCGTATGCAGCTGTGGTGTATTTGCGTAGATACAATGAAGCTACCGGAACTGGAACAGTCAGCTTTATATTAGGAAAATCAAGACTAACTCCCACGAAGGACCTTAAGGATTTACAGATTCCCAGATTAGAGTTACTAGGAGCAGTTATCGGTAGTAGATTGTTAAATTACGTGTCTAAATTCCTAAGGTTCGACATACAAAAGAAATATTTGTGGCTTGACAGTGAAGTGGTTTTAAGCTGGCTCCACTCAGAAAAACTTCTACCACCATTTGTTGCGAGAAGAATTAATGAAATAAAGCAGATTAGTGAACTAAATATGAGATACGTACCCTCTAACCTCAACCCCGCGGATGGAGCCACCAGAGCAATTAACACTACAGAAAGCAATAAACACTGGTTGTGCGGTCCCGATTTCTTGACAACTCACCCTAAAACATGGCCTAAGAAATCGGCTAAGGAAAAAGGTACTGTTCAAATTTTATCCACTAGGGAGGGTCTCTCACAGAGAAACGAAAAGACAATAGAACAAGGTGGCACTTCACATCATCAAGAGATAATGGATATTGACCGTGCTAACGGAGAAAGGTTAGGTGAAGAGAAAAGTACAAGAGGAGAGGGACATGAGGTAATAGCAGAATTTGATGAGATAGAAAAGAAAGATGAAGAAGACAAAGGAAATGATGAGACTAATATTATACTAAAAGTACAGAAAGAACATTTCTCAAAGGAGTATAGCGGAGTTGAAACAGACTTATATAGATCGCTGAAATTGTTTAAAGATAAAAATGGACTTTTACGCTGTGGTGGACGACTTGAAAACACAAATTGGTCCGAAGAAAAGAAGTATCCCATACTTCTTCCAAAAAACTCCGAGTTCACATCTAAGGTGATTGAAAAAATACATAAAATGAACTACCATATTGGAGTAAGCCACACTCTGGCCTTAACAAGAAACAAATACTGGATTTTACAAGGACGCTCGAAGGTACAAAGTGTTTTACGAAATTGTATACAATGCCGGAAGTATGGTGGTGGCCCATTTAGAATGCCACTTATGCCTCCACTCCCAGCAGAAAGAGTCAGATATTCGAAACCGTTCACTTTTACTGGCATGGATTATTTTGGCCCACTCAAAGTCGACAATACGCCATATACCGAAAAACGATGGGTATGTCTCTTTACGTGCCTAGCCGTTCGAGCCATCCACATGGAGGTAGTTAATGACTTAACAGCAGAAGAGTGCATTTTGGCGATCAGAAGGTTCGTGGCTATGAGAGGTTTGCCACAAGTCATTACATCAGACAACGCTACTCAATTTAAATTGACTGCAGAAGTTTTGACTTCTACTTTCTGCATCGAAAACAAGGTATCATGGCGATTCATACCAGAGCTCGCTCCGTGGTTTGGAGGCTTTTACGAGCGTTTAATAGGTATCGTCAAAAATTGTCTAAAGAAAACTTTAGACAAACATTTGGTCAATCATAACCAACTTAGCACCATCATTAAGGAGGTTGAAGCGATAGTTAATATGCGACCATTAACGACCGTAGGACAAGAATATGAACATATTCTGACGCCAGCCGATTTTTTGAGAGTTGGTGGAACAGTAACTACGGACATCTCAGAAATTGAATATTTAGAAGGAGGGACAGTGACAAAACAGAATTTAGTCGAAGGTTGGAAACGTGGCCAGACAATATTAAGGGAGTTTGTGAAGATGTTCACTACTCAGTATTTAACCAGTCTGAGAGAGAGAAAGAGTGTGCATAAACAGTCGAGAGTAGCAGTAGATAGAGCCCCTAAACTGGGTGAGACAGTACAAATTAAAGGAGACCATAACAGAGCATTTTGGAAAATTGGAAAGATTTCAGAGATTGTCAAGGGTTCTGACGGACAAGTAAGAGTGGCAAGGGTTACTCTGCCATCAGGAGATAAGTTAACGAGATCAATCTCTCAACTTTATCCATTAGAAGTAGAGACTGAACAAAATGAGCAAGAAGAATCAGGCCAAACCCAAGCAGCTAATTCCAACAAACAATACGATCAGATAGACCTTGATGAGGCTAAGGACAATGAGACAAATTCAGCCCCAATGCAAAACAAACAGGCCCCATCGCTTGACTTACCTGAGCATGGCGACAGCAAACTATCCAATCAAGATCACGAACAGAACGCGACAATCAGACCAAAGAGAGCATCAGCGCAGCGTGCTAGAGACAAAGTAAAATTATGGACCAGTCAATTATCACAAATGATTCTATAAATTAAGACATTCAGTGGCATATTCAGTGGAACTAATTATTCAGTATCACTCAAATTAAAAATTTCTTTTTGATTAAACAAATTTTTGAAAATTGGTTGTTTGCTTTAGAATTAAAGTAGATACAGCAGAATTCATATTTTTGGCCGGGAGTGTCGCGTATTACCTACGCGATAAGATTCAAACTCGTGAGTGTGGGTTGAGAGGACAGGGAAGGCTGTAAGGGGAGGTTGGAGGCCTTTTTCCAGGGTCAGCGGACCCGCCAATCAGATATCAGTTGGGCTTGTCTGAGGACTCGCATATTCAGATATCAGTGGAGCTTGTCTATGGACTTGCTTATTCAGACACCAGTTGATTAGTGGATCAACTGAAATCAGATATCAATAGATGGTTCGCTTGTGTAAAGCGGTACTAACAGTAAATCAGTGAGGCAATATGGCAATATTTTACCTGTGCGTGCAATATGGGTGTTGCACATGTCGTGATATGTGCAATACCTATAATAGTACTTCGCTACTGCTTGATTAAACTATTCCGTGAAAATAGCAGTACGCGACACTTGTAGATTATCTTTTACTTTGGGCTGTGCGCCGACGAACCGGTAGCAAGTCTTAGTACGCCGACTAACAATATATTCCTTGCAATTTATCGCTATTGGAAATTATTTCTCGATGAAAATCCAACGTGTAACAAAATACGATGGAGCAATCTCTGGGCATCGCGTATTGTGGAAACAGAGGTGAGATACCGAAAGGATATTTTATTGTTACGACATTTTAATGATACTCCAACAGCAGAACAAATTGTACTGATCAAATTGATTTATTTTAGTGTTTTGTTGTAGGTATATTGTTTTATGAAATATTTACTTTCAATGCTAATGCTTATTACGTCTTCCGGGCTTTAACGTCGGCAGGAAATATGACGATCCACCTGATGGTAAGTGGCAACTGCCATCTATTACCATTTGAAGTCTACCAACTGCCTTTATTATCAAACTTGCTTTCGGCCGTGACTTTTTCTTAAATGTTAAAACATTTATTCAATCTTTATTGCTTATATATATTTTTGTCTGGCGTTTATTTTTTTATTTTTATTTTTAAATGATTCCTCGGGAACAGTACTTTTATTTCTAGATTTTGTCATGTCATTGTCTGTATTTTTGACGTTTATGCAAAATTTTATAGTAGTTGAGTCGTAAAAACTAACAAACAAACTCATTATCGCATTATAATATTAGTTAGGTTTCGGATTTTTAATAATCTTCTGATATTATTATGGAGTGTGAAACACTACCGAGCAGTTTATGTCGTCGTCAGAACCTATAGTATCTTTATCAAAGTGACCCTGAGATAATGGAAGCTAAGGTTTTGCGCTGCTATTATGCCTTAGAAATACCTCGAACAATGCAACGCTGTCATTCACAGATAGTGTATCGATTTGTTGGTGTTTTATGCGAGAAGCGAGACTTAACTGGAAATGGGAAATAGGTGAGCTCGTAACTTGTTTTTTATTGCTAATTATGCCAGTATATTGCTTCTCTTAAACTTTATTATTGTGCAGACTTGCTCTATTCATTAAGGTTAACAATGTACAGACGTTCTATTTACAGTCTTAATTGTTTTTTTACCTTATTATTGAATCTATTTACAGAATTGTGCCTTAGTTTGTCAATATTGACATATTATAGACAATATAGCTCTATTTTTCTGGAAGAAATCCCATTTTCTCAATTTCTTCCTAAGCCTTTATCTTTATGGTCTTGACTATGGTCGTCAAACTTGCAGCACCTTTGCTCGTTGCTGTGTTTTAGGCACCTATCAATAAGTGGATCTTCAGCCTGTCTGACGGCCCTTACATAAAAAAAGATTCTGCAAAATTTTATTGGCTGTACTAATTGTTGAAAGTTGCTTGTGCAGACATATTATTATTTAATGGAAAGCTTGCCGAGCATAGTAGGATTCGGAAGAGATAGGGAAATGTGCTTTGGCGTGCCTTAGGTACTCACTCACCAAAATATAACAGCATACATACTATTGCTATGTTCTTTGAGGTATGTTAGTGATTGCATTTAAAATGTATTCAGACTGATAGTTAATATTATAGTTCCTTAGCCATTTGTTTATAAGATTATGTTCGTAACATTTATGTAATAAATATTTTTTTAAATATTTTTTTTTTCATTGCATGGTCTTTCTTTACTATGGATGTGGTATTTTTCGTGGTCTTTCTTTACTATGGATGTGGTAACCTTTTTTTATACATTTTAACTATTAAGTAATCTTTTGCCTTACCCGTTATGCAACATATCATCCTTTAGCATCCGTTTCTCAAACGATTCTATTTATATGCTCATAAAATATGTCCGACAATCTAATCTGCAAGTCACCGGCACGTTTCTCTACCACCCATTGTTATAAATCATACGTATAAAGGGAGGGGGTAGGCTCAATAAATTTTCAACTGGTGGTCTGTAACTAGATGGCCTGGGGCAAGCCGAGATGTATCTCTGTACCGTAATTCTGTGCTAAAAAGGCGATTCAGTTTCGCAACACTGCAATAACTGCTTTTGTACGTGAGATTGATAATGTTTTAACACGTGAGGTTTATATTTTTGCTGACAAATTAAATATCCTTGCCAATTGAAACGTTTTTTACAGTGTTTTTACGTTTGGCACTATCATTTAAACTCAGTTGAATCTTTACATTTGTGTAACACCCAGAAAGTGTAAAACTATGTACCAACACAACGCATTTATTAAAATTATTAATCCATAGTTTACTTACTATATATATACATATAACACAGCGATATTTTCTTTTTCAACGCGGACGAAGTCGCGGGCACCAGCTAGTTAAAAATAAAAAGTTTAAAAGTTAATGAAAGTTTCATTTTATTTACTTTTAAATACTGATTATAAATGATGTTAAGATAGTAAACATGCCATTTTTGAACCCTCCGCACAATTTTAGCCATTTCCTGAATCGTCTTATTCTTATCTCGTACATTTAATTCCTATAACCATGATGAGGTATCGTCCAAAAAGTATTAGAGTATCACGAACGATGACATTTTTAAGATAAATTTGTTAGGACATGTAATTTATTTTATTGTTATAGGTTGCGGAAATTTGTTTTGTAGAAACAACGTCTTCTAAGAATTGTTGGCTTCACAAATAACATAATTCAATCTAGAGACTCCTATATTAATTTCCCATATGATTGAGTCTCATGAAAATATTTGTATCTCTTCTATTTTCCTTTATCGGATAGTAAATACTCAAATACAATTCTGATTGAACCGAGTACTGTCATTTTAGATTCCACATAAAATAGATAGATAATATTAAGTTTTAATCACATGTGTGTTTTTTAACAGAAGTTATATACTCAATATCTTTTAAACATTTTAAAACTGTTGCTTGACAAAAACCTTTGTATATGTAACCTTGTTTGTTCCAAGGACATGCAGAAAAGAATTGTTTTTTTTTTCTCACTCGAGGTTTTCTACTAACGCTTCAGTTTTAACGAGGTCAACACTTGACCGTCTAGTTTTCTCACCTGCTATTTTTACGGCCACTAACGTTTATATATCTGTCTTGTTAATCTGTGCACTCACACGGATGAGTTCATCATCATTATCATCGGGCATTTCACGAGCATCAGCTTTCTCGTTTTACGGTCACGCAGGCGAAGCTTCTTTATCTAGGCGTTAATGGCTGTCTTCCCAGCACTTGGCGTTTGTTTTATGATCAAGATCGCACTTGGGTAATTTATGGAAATCAATTATTTGGAGGTTCACCGTTTTGTATTGGTAAAAAAGTAGGTACATTAATAATAGGAAATAAAATAGATTTTAAATACGTATTATTAAATTAAGTCGCTGTCCGCCTCTGTCTGTTTCTCTGTTAACTTCTTCAAAATCACCCAACAGATTTTAATACGATGGAAAAACTACTAATGGAAAAAGCGATAAATGAGGTTTGTGTAAATAATTTGCAGAAAAAAAATCCAGATGCACATAAATTACTCAGCAAGAATTTTCGTTAAAAAAAAAGAGACTCTTTAATCTAACATTCGTCAAGTATATAATTTTCCGCGTCTCCTGCGCATCGTCTGTTAAAAAGGTATCTTCAGTACCTCATCCATTACCAAGGGGACGATCATTCAGTCAATTTATTACATAGTTATTGCCGTCGTTTGTCAACGTCAACCGGGCTACGGTCGGAGTGAAAATTAAGTGAGCGATTCATGAGTGATTATACGGAGTAGCTCCACTCTTAATAAATTCGCCCTGATACATAAGTAAAGTCAACCATCCTTTCAAGATATGACATACTTTTAAATAAAAATTACAATTTTGCTTATTTTAACTTTTTTTTTATTTAACAAAGTAGGTACCTATATCATATTAAAATTTAGCAAATACTTAATATACTTTGTTAAATAAAAACGACAGTTGATATTCGTGAGAATGACTAGCTTTTGCCCTGAACTCATCCACGCATCGTTCTAAGTTATAGTTACATATGTATTATTGCATAATTCTGACATATAAACTACATTACTGATTTTAGTACAGGAGAATTTACTATCAAATCAAAATTTGAGTCCCTTAAAGGAATTTTTGATGTAAATTTCTATAATATGTAATATCGATAGGTGAAAGTAATTTTCGATTCCAAAATTATATAAAAAAATTCTCAAATTATACAAAAATGGTAAGAGTTACAAAAAAAAATGTTACAGACAAATATTGTAGAGAATTTAGTTTTACATAAAAATGTTTATATAACTTTTTTTATTTAAAATTAAAATTAACACTTAGGAATTTAGAAGATAAGGGTTGATTCTTTTTGGCTCACTGTGATTTAAAAAAAAAATACCTATCAAATCTTTATCTTTCATCCTCGGGATGAGCCCGTTGGATGAGTGGCAAGGGTGCTTGCCTAACGCCTGCCTCAGAGGAACCGGGTTCGATTCCCGGGTGGGTCAACTTTGGAAATTTTAATGTAATTCTCAAAATTGACTGGTCTGCATTTGAAAAGTAGTGGTAGGGCACACTGAAAAGTAGTGGTGTGCAGTCATTTGGGCAGCCCGTCTGGCGGCAGTAACCACCACCTTACAGAATACCACCGTGAAATAACAGCATATACGTGCTGTTGTGTTTCGGTGAGTGAGTAAGGGATGCCAGAGCCCATTTCTCCAATCCCTTATCCTTAATCCTTCTATGGACGGCAGCGCACTTGTAGCACTTATGGCGTTACTTGTGTTACAGGCGATTAGCCACCTACCATCAAGTTGACCGTCAGCCTGTCTGTCGACCTTAACATAAAAAAAAACTTTGTTTTTAAGCTTATTTAACTAAAGTTTTAATCGGCTACTTTTATTTCATTTTTCATACTTTACACAATATTTAAGAAAATCCTTCCAATTTTAAATCTGTTATCTCCGAGTAGCTACAAAAACTTGTGCAATATTAGGTGTAAAAATTTTTTCCGTCTGACGTTAGTCCTTGTCCTAACGAATACTCATATTACGTGATCGTGATTTAAGGATCTGTTGTTAAGAGACCGTCAATATTATTAGCAGTCATCGACATTGCAGGTTACCAGATGTCGCGGAAGTCGTGCGTGGCGGGAGGGGCCAGAGGTGCGTGCATGTGGGTGCAGGAGTGCAACAGAGCCGGCGGCACTCACGCCGGCGTCTGCGTCGACGGCTTCATGTTCGGATCGTGCTGCCGGCTGCCGGACAAACCCGTTCACATATCAGGTTAGCGTCATTGACAAACACCCAACTCTTCAGACTTACCAATTCATAATATTGATACCACTTGGGTGGGTTTTAACAAAGGGTTGCTAACTGTACAATGAAGTATGTTTAATACTTTACTACCGTACTGAATGTCTAGTGTAAAAAGCTATATTTAAAATTATAAACTAGCCTTCGACTTTATATTGAGCACAAACACGCTATATCTGCTGTAAGTTGCTGAGAAGTTGTGTGTTACGCAGACTAATTGATGCTGCAGCATCAGATCAAGGTTCCTATGTCATGGAAATACCACCAAAGTGGGATGCCATATTTCACATCAATCGAAGATGTGGAAGTAAGTGAGATTCTTTCGTCAAATAGGAAATGAGATGATGGTCTTCAAACGCTAGAACAGATCTTCATAAATTATCTAAAAACGATCCCGATCACGTCAAGTTACAAACAAAAATCTGTTTGGGAGCTACAATCCCACTGACACACACACACACACACACACACACACACACACACACACACACACACACACACACACACACACACACACACACATCAATTTTATAACACCCCGTTTTTGCGTCGGGCGTTAAAAATGTGTGTAATGTATACACGACTAACATGGACACATACGGAAACATACAGAAATTAAATACCTAAATAAAAATAATAAAGTTAACATAAAATATATTCCAGAAGCGTGTCCACAAACAGGCTATGCGTAATAAGTTTGGAACAGTCAAATAAAATATATTTAAAAAAATAAAGGTTTAACCAAAAATAATATTAAAGTAGTGTGACAACAAGCTCTATCTGTTGGAAAAGTAACAAAATTTCATTATTATTTTTTCAGAAACTCAGCCTCCAGTCACAGTGACAGTGAAACCTTACGTGGCTCCATCTAGCGTCGTATATAGCACAACGCATCGGCCTCCCGAGACGTCGACTCAGACGATAGCGCGGCCGAGTTGGCAAACGCAACGACCGTCGTTCATGACGAAGCCCATAGATGGCACGCCTTACAGCTACCGGCCTCCGGACGTACCTTCATTAGGAAATTTAGACTCAAGTAGCGAAAATAGTGATATAGTTCATAAAATATCTTATAACAGTGTAAATAAGTACCAAAATGTAAATAGGCCGAACGAAGAAACTAGTCCCTATAACAAGATATCGTCTAGTCAAAGTATGATGCCGGGCGCGCGGCCGATGGCAGTACCGGAGCAGCACGCAGAAAACAGCATCTCATCGGGTAAGCGGTAGTTTCCTTAAATAGTTCTAAGTAATTACAGAAGAGGTCGTTTTAGAAGAGACTATTAATAAATATATTTCGTATCGGTACAATACCTCACAGTACGGAAAATATTGTAACAATTCATTTAAATTTCAAGCTTTTGAACCTATGACAAGTTTTGGATCTGTGTACGATATTAATGTCAATGTTATTTAAAAACCACTGTTATCATATTTTTTTATGGATAGTACTAGTGTTCACCAGTGGCAAACAGTGGGACCTCTGGTGGGACACATAATAGAAGGAAATTAAGAATGTGTGGACTGTTTTCATCGTACTAAAAGTTCATACACCTTGCTATAGATGTCGCTTAACAATGTGAATAAACAATGCTCTGCCATATAAGTAAAAAAGAAATTACGTTTCGTTGTATGCAAATAAATGAATCGATGAATAAGTAAGATACAAAGATGCGTGTCAATTAAAAAATTACCAATAAGTCAATAATGAAATAAGTCTTCGAAAGTTAATATCAAGGGTTAGACTTACTTTCTTTGGAGATCATTGCTAAAATAATATCATCACCTAGTTACGTTTAATATTGTGTGTTGTATTTCGATGAGGGAGTAAAGAATGCTAGAACCCATTCTCAAATCACCTTATCTTTGATCTTATCAAGGTCAATAGCAGCCCTTATTAAGTCGCTTGGGTTAATAGGCGACGACCGTAGTCGCTGCTATCAAGTGGACCGACACATTATGTCCCAGTTTATGACTGTGGAATGCAGTGCACTCTATTACTAATTATTTTTTTAACAAAAACTCTACAGCAAAACAAAAAATACATACAATAGATACAGTATTACTAATTACATAAACAGATGTTGAGTTAATTATTATAATGTAGGTATTATATGCACCACAATTCAATCATTTTTTAAAATATTTTCAGCTCAATTCATGTCGAGGCCGAGCAACTTGAATACCATACATTGGCAGGCTACGACAGAGCCGTCATTCATAACCAAACCTCGTCCTTCCAACTGGGAGAAGCCGGCGGGCAAGCCTAAACCCACGAAGAAGTTCACAACGACAACCAGTAAACCACACAAAAACTACATGAAGCCGAAGGATCCGGCTTCGAATCTGATCAATAAGACTGAAGAAACAACACCAAGCACAACTCAAACCACTTCAGCTACCAGCACTACTGGTGAGTATCCATTTTTTAAACTTCTTTTCACTTATGCAACAATCTCTATGATTCATGTAACTTAACTACATAAGAATGTTAATATCACATAAGCATTAGTATTGTAATAAATAAAGTAAATACTTTTGTTCTAAGGGCAGTGTATAAAATTTTGTTGAGAAGCCTTCTATTTGTGGTTAAGCCCAAATAGAGGGTAAAGATTTTTTTTTACAAAAGAACAAAAAATCTCGCATATTTTTAGACACCTGTAGCTCATCGGCCCCTTATAAATTGATGTCTACGGCTAATAAGGCGGTATATAGTTACTCCCCTTGTGTTAAGTAACTTATACATTCACAACATCTCGAACTTAAATATTAATATGTTTTTATGCATGGAATTGCCACATTATATCTGATGTAAATGGACTCTAATTTTAAAACTTTTGAGTCCATTTGTAACGTAATGTAAACAAGCACATAACGACTAACGCAAATGAACCTAATTTTATCTAGACCTGTTTATTTTTAAAGTTAATTTTTCTAATCGATCTACATTAACATAAGCTTAATTAATATAAATAGGATTCTAAATTTGTTTTTTGTTGTCATTATTTTCAGAGTGCGGGGTAACGTCGATGTGGCCTCGACCAGAAACACGAATTATGGGCGGCAAAGACTCAAGCTTTGGTCGGTGGCCGTGGCAGGTGTCGGTGAGAAGGACGTCCTTTTTCGGATTCTCATCGACGCATCGGTGTGGTGGGGCAATTATAAACGAAGGCTGGATAGCAACAGCAGGACATTGTGTTGATGAGTGAGTAAAATTATTAATGATGAAGTAGATAACTTTTATAGAATTTAGACTAAATAGTTTATCATTGAAATGTATGGTAAAATATCATTATTAACTCACACAAGAAAATCAGTTGTCCCGCATGAAATTAATAATAATGATTGTTTAAAAAAGACAAATTAAGGCAAGAAAGCATTCTTAAAAGTCTATTCGAAGAAGTAATGTAAGAAGTAAGTACACCTTTTTTGTACCTAGGCTTAAGAAATTAATAAATTATTTTGTATTTTTTTTGTATTTTGTATGAACTTCTATATTCCTAAGACTGCAGACTCTGAAGTCGGCTATAGGGTAAAGGACAAGTCGAGGAGAGTAGACGCATTCCAGAAATCGTTACGTAATTACATACATGTAGGCTTATATCGGAGATATAAGGGAGATATTACTGTGGCTAAATGGGCTGTACAGTTCATGACTAGATTACATTTATGTGTTCTGCCACTTTTGTTTTAGTTGTATACAAGTAGTCCCGACATAAATATTTGTTGCCATCAATTGTAATTTGGTTTTTCTATTCAGATCGATTTATTAATAAACATATTAGAAACTAACACTTTTTTTTTCTTCCACAGCCTTCTGACATCACAAATAAGAATTAGAGTTGGCGAATATGACTTCTCGTCAGTATCTGAAAAATATCCTTTTGTGGAACGTGGAGTTGCTCGAAAGGCTGTCCACCCAAAATACAATTTCTTTACATATGAATATGATTTGGCTTTGGTCAAATTAGAGTCGCAAATACAGTTCGCACCTCATATTTCACCGATATGTTTGCCGGCGTCTGATGATCTCCTAGTGGGAGAGAATGCTACAGTTACCGGCTGGGGGAGACTCTCTGAGGGAGGAGTTCTGCCATCGGTGTTGCAAGAGGTAAGATCCTTTAAAATTATTCAATCGTCACCAAGCTAATGTCTCTTGGATTATTAATATTGACTGGTAGTGAATCAATTTTAAATTTTAATTAAAAGTATTTTGAATAGGAGTCGCTTTTATGTCCAACCTAAGAATAGGAGACTTTTTGTTTAATTTTAAAGTACAACAAGCAAAATATGTAGCATTTGCTCTTGTGTCAAATCCGCTCACTCGACTGATAACTTTATGAGACCCGCTACCAATATACTTACTCGTATATAGTCTTTGATGAGAGCGGCTTATGTTTCACTTTATTTGATTTCAGGTTCAAGTTCCAATAGTATCGAACGAGAGATGCAAGTCCATGTTCTTACGAGCTGGTAGACACGAATTCATTCCTGATATCTTCCTATGTGCTGGCCACGAGAGAGGAGGACACGACTCATGTCAAGGCGACTCAGGAGGTCCTCTACAGGCGAGTTATTAATATTTTGAAACTCATTTTCCTTGGATTTATACTGTCTTCTCAAACATCATTGGGGTCCGTGCACATAGTAATGTGTATTTACTCTTTGTTTTTACATAACTATATAAAAAAACGTACGTACAATTTACGTACCTACACAAATATATTAATCACAATTACATGACGTCTATATCAAATCAATTTCCGAAACACACGAAAAATATTCTGACATACAAATATAAATTCCTTCGTTTGTTTTATTTCAAAATCTAGTTCTATTTTTAACGTTTTTAATTTTCTTAAATATTTAAAATTCAAAAACTCTATAACAGGATTTCCGTAACTAATCATAATTGTATACAACGAACTGAGCAAAAAGAAAAACAGTTGGAAAAAACTCTGAAATAAAAACAAAGTGAAAATATTAATATCATTTAAATTAAACGACAGATGAAACCTTTAACACAACTAGTAAATTTAAGGCTGATACATTTGCCATAATATTTTGATGCGACCTACATCTATTTAAATGAAAATGAATTGCTAAATGTGTTGCTAAGCGCAAAACTCAGGATTGGCTGGACCATTTCTGGTGCAACAGCTAGTTTATAATAAATAAATTAATATTATCTTAACTTTTCAGGTGAAAGGGAAAGATCAGAGATATTTCCTCGCGGGTATCATAAGTTGGGGTATCGGGTGCGGCGAAGCGAATTTGCCCGGTGTGTGTACTAGGATATCGAAATTTGTTCCTTGGATATTGCAAACTGTGAACGCGTGATTACAGAACCAGTTGTCCTGTTTTAGTGTTAGACAGTGACTACAATGTTAGTGTCGAACTGACCGACGAAACGACTTGTGAAAATTTTTGAGAACAATGTGAGTGCAGTGCGAGTTACCTTCAAAAATGTTGATTTAGTGCAACGTTTTCTGAGGCGTTTCTTTTATTGAGTTCCACCGGGAGCGAGAACCGAAAATCAGTTCTTTAGTGTTGGCAACTCGGAGTTATAACAAAACAAACTTAAGAGAAATAATAAATTGTTCTTGAAATTGAACTGTGTTGCCTATCTTTTCTTCAAATGTGTTTATAATATTTACTATTGTAAAATAATCTTCCATACCCATTTCCTTGGTGTCAGTTTCATAATTAAGCTTCATTGTGTTACAGTAGCGATAGGACACATTGCATTTCATATCTATTATTACGTTCAAATATAAATATATTTTATAGCCAATGCATTTAACACACAAGGTATAAGATGATAAAATATGCTTTCACACACTACAGCTGCCCTGCTAAGTTCATATTGTAATATTATATTACTATATACATATTTCAGTAAGTACTGTTATAGCTGCATGTGTGGTCAAAAATACTGCTGAAAATATCAAAATATCGTCGTGGTAGATGCAAATGGATCCAACACAGTCATGTTCCCGTAATGTTTGCAAATACTCTTTATGTGTACCGAATTAGTCATGTCAGTCAGTCAGTCAGCGTTTGGCTAATTTTGGCAGTAACAAATTAACAGTTAACAGTTAGTCTTTAAAAAGGTTGTGCCTAACTAACATTTCTTCGACCTTTTCATGTACCATGTATCGTAATGTGCATTGCTATAATATACATATATTAATAAGAATAAGATAATATTAATCAACAGCTACTTATATTCTTCTTCTTCCTTCAGGCTTTTTTTCTACTAGAGAAGGAAGCGTATTTTCTCGAGTGTGTCAGTCTGTCTGCCTATTTTTAACACAATAAATAGCCTAAGTACTCATTTGTCGAGGAACACTAGAAGCATAAGAAGACTTTTGCTTTTAGCGAATTGTCAATCATTTATGAAATTTGATTTGAAAAGGTTTGTTTTGTTAACCCTCCGAGGTTAGCAAGCATCAGCAACGTTAAGTTGCAGACGTTTGTTAACAAGTAAAGCGGAATTAGTATTAGTGATTCTGTAACTTCGTTTTGAACTTAGCACCGGTGAAGTATTTAGTAATAAACGCCTTTACACTGACTGCTTGCTTATGAAGGTAGAAAATATTTGGCGCTTTGTATTGATTGCCAAGCTATTCAATTAATTCCTTTGTTTTGATAAATCACACATAATTGTAAAAAATCTGTATGAATGTGCCGATTCATTTTTTTAAAATAAAATATAATAAAATGATTATGTAAATATCTGTTCACCATTGACTTTTTTAAATACCTTTATTTTTGCATTTAGTTTTATGTTGTGACTATAAATTTTAAAGTTATTGGTGCATTAAAATCTAATAGTAGTAAAAGCTATAAAACTTTTAAAACCTATTTTTTTTTAAGTTACATTTATTTGATTTATAAAAGCAAATAATTTTTTTTGTTTAAGTTTATACATTTTTTATATTCCGGATACACTTAACAAAAAATAAGTTGGTGTAAATACACTTTATTTCTATTGCAATTTATGTCATAATATATTTTTAATTATATTTTTCGAAAAATATTTTTTGTATATTTTGTATATTTTTCGTAAATTGGTACATATAAAAATATATAATTTTTTTCCTTTATGTAAATAGTCTTTTAAACCTAACTACTTACTTGCCTTAAAGAAATAAGTTTTATATTATCAGTTAATGTTACAGTATTAATATATAACTGTAAATATTTTTTTCAATAAAAAAATGTAATTCACTGTTTACTATTAAATTCATTTAGTTAACGTTTAGTTTGCTAGGTATATATAAGTGTAAGTAGATAATTAAAATTATTAACAGTAAAACAACAATGGAAACTGCATTTAAATAGTATAAAATAGGCACAACTTTTATACAACTTCATAATATAATTTATATTTTTATAATTTACATTTTATACTATGAAATTGTAATTTTACTGGCAGTAAATTTTAATACTTCTACACGTTTTTAAGGAGAAAACAATTGTAAATTCAGTTACTTTTTTACAAATAAAATATAGTGATGTCTGTTTACGTTTTTTTATTTATTTATTATTGTGAAAAAATAAATGTATAAATTTTGCCCTAATGTGTAAAATAAGTATTAATAAGAATGTTATAAATAATGTGAAGTTAAATGTGAATATTTACCAAAACGACACATTGTTACGACTTTTGTATGTTTATAAGTGATTTGTAAGTTATTAATTTTGTTTGAATGAATAGTCTATGAAGATGTTGATCACATTTTGTTTGCACAAATAACATTGTTAATAAATAATGGGATAAAAATTTGTTGTTTTTTTTTTTTCATTATACATAATACATTTTATAATAATAATATTTATTTAATCAACTTATACAGCCTCATATTGTTAGTATAGGTTTCAGAGGCGTATAGTTATCGCAGTATCAGTCTTTGAATTTGAATGTTTTGTGAATGTCACCTATAAACACAAAGTAACACCAAGAAATATGCCAATCAAGAGATAAGGAAAGGACTAAGGGGAGGATAGGGAAATGGGTCCTGGTATCCTTTACTCACTCACTGAAAAACAACTGCAGGCGTACTGTCATTTCAGTTTAAGATTTTACGGTCTTCTTAAGGTGTTCTACTCTCGCCAGAATGGCTGCTCTACTATTAAAACTCTTTATGATAAAATATTTACGTTTATATAAACATTAGTAATTCTCCTTCTAAATGGCGAATCAGTACAATTGTCGACATCATGCAAAATTAGTGAATTTTTGCACGAAAAACGTGCAGCCTCTCTCCGATGTTCTTATTTTTTGAGATATTAGATACACTATTCGTAAAAGGTCGTACTATAAAAGTATTTCCTTAACTGCAAATTGCTTTCCGAGACTCCGACGCTGTCTAACGACCATCCATTGTGCCGGTGCATCCAACGCAAACCATTTTATATTTTACAAACAGTAGGAAATCTATGTAACTAATTTTCGAAGAGCGATAGAGCCAAGAATGACATATAATGACACCTTAAAACAGAGCCTTAAATGGTTAGACTTATAAGGCAATCAAAGGCCAAATAAAAATAAATATAAAATAAAATAAATAGAGCCGGTTTAACATATTGCTGTATATACTACTGTAAAATGTCAATGAATCATGTAAGTGCTTTTTGAAAACAATTATTTATTTTACAAATTAAAAGTTAGTGAATGGGGAACCCCCTTTATGGGTAATCTATTCCTTAATCGATGAAATTATTTACATGGGCTGAAAAGTCCCGGGCCTAACACATAGATGGCGCTAGTTTTATAGCATTCACCTCTTTTTCAGTTAGTACTAATGTTTTGAAAATAACAAAAGTAGCGTCACTCTTAGCACAATAAGTCACAAATTAATGAATAGAATATCATGAAATTTGACACAGCTATCTTTTGAAGTTTGGTACTAACTGAAAAAGAGGTGAATGGAATAAAAACTAGCGCCATCTATGTGTTAGACTCGGGACTTTTCAGCCCATGTAAATTATCTTCTGATATATAACATTGTGATTCTTAGCATATTATTTGTTAATCTCAATAATTGCCTACTGTTTGTTTATTTTGTGGTATTCTACACAACTTCTCATGGAATCTAACCGCTTCGTGCCATATGAGACTAATTTCCTGCTCTACGACACTCAGGAATTTGCTTTATAAAAGTATCGGGATTATTAAAACGTGAATTTATTTACATTAAATAGCTCGTTCTAGGTCTTCTAAAATGAAAGAAATTTATTTGTAACCTGTTCTTCTTTTGGACGTTGGATCATAAAGGCTACATATACCTTCGCTTTGTTGATTCCAATTTAAAACAGTGTTCTTGTATTTAAGTTTCTTTTATTTTAAATCATGTTTTAGGGTTTTCTTTTTTAGTTATTCTGGTCAAGTTCATCTAACAAAAATAAATAATAAAGGAATATTAAAAATTCAGTTACGGTAAAGTTACTAAAAATGTTTTTTTTTTTAATTCTGTGGATTAGAGAAAAAAAATGTATGATAATTTGTTGAGTTTGTACACTTAATGAGAAAAGGAATCTAACAACGAACGATTAGTTTGTTTTAAGCTAAATATTTTTTTTAAATAAATTATTCGTATTAAAAAATATATTATTAAAAAAAAAATGCTTTTATTATTTTTCTTTTTTCTAAGCGCGCTTCTCATTTACTTTATTAGTAAATTGCACTAGTACGAAGCCGTGGCTGGTCACTAGTATTTATATAATTTTTACCAGAGGTCTTAAAGAGTTTGTATTTCATTTGAAATCTATCGAATGCATATAATATAATATGTTTTTTTCGTATAGTTTTCATCCATTTAGTGTTCTAGTACTTACATATTTAGTTGTTCAGAAACTTTGTATACTAAACTTGTATACTAAAATACAAGTATTTTCATCAGGTGTCAAAAAAAATATGGCAACGGTAACATTTATAATATGACAGGGGCGGACTCTGGGGATGCTCGGGGCCGAATTTTGTCGTTTTCATTTATTTTTAACTTTTATCTCTGTAATTTTTTATGCTCTAGAGAGTTTGCGGGCAAACGTTGTCATAAAAGTTCGACAATTCAGAAAGAGCAATTTCAATTTGACACACAACAATAATTGATGTTTTGATTGTTTTGATCTAATTATTTGTAATCGCTTGTCTATGTTTACCAAAGTATTTACATTAAATCTAGATGAAAGTATTTTTTTATTCAGTAATTCAAATATTACCTACCTAGAAATGGAAAACTTAACTTTCATTAAAAATCTACAGACACATTTTTAGCACTTTTACTAAGTATCCTAGTAATATTGTATAGATGGATGGATCGATGGATGGATCTTGAATGGAATGATCATGGATGGATGTTTATTACTCTTCATGTTAATCTAGCGGGTTATAGCCGGATATTTCGTTTGTCTACGGATCTCCTCATTCCTGATTCGATTTCGCAAAAATACCTCGACCTTAAACCCTCTCAACAGCATGTTGAGTGACGTTGAGTTTTCTTACGGGGCCTACTTATAGTTAATGTAGTGATCCATAAGTCATAATAATGTATTCATTGGCTAAACAAGTTGTTCGAAAAACTGCATCGAAAGAAATAAAAATAAAGATGATGCAGATATCAGTCGCAGCCAGAGTAAGCAACAGCCAAAGCAAATGTTCCGAAGATGGAAGAGTGCCAATATGGCGACACAGGTTGCGTCTTGCACTATGAGCAAATACATTGTTCTATATAGATCTGATTATAGTGCGAGAGCAAATGGTATAACAGTCGAGATTCTACATGAATTGCAAGGCTGCGACGAAATAAATAAATATTAAAAAATGTTAAAATATATACCTACTAACTATGCACAAAATTCTATAGTTTGCACAATGCACAGAAATTACAATAAAATATATTATGTAGTCCGTTATTGTATATATATATATGTATTTATTCTTATATTATTGTCGTATTAATAATTGCTGTGTGACTGTGTTTCTATAAAATAATAAATAAATAAATAAAAATATTTAATAAATCTGCAATTCTGCTTTTTTACAAATATTCGTTGAAATCCGAGGAAGGCTCTCATGAATGATAAAAAAGAATTGCTCCCGTGATATCATTTAGAAATAAAAATACTGACGACAGTGACCCCCACCTTAGAATATCCCCGTAAAAATGAACTGAACAGTCAGCCTGATTGCTTAGAAAAAAAAAAAAAAACCCACACATTGTCCGGACCTCTTATATTTTTTCTAAAATATTGTGAAGTTTCAGTTGAAGCTAAACGACCACTCTTGTACTATTGTGACCACGTTCACTTCAGACACTTTAGTCCAAGTATTAAGCGAAAGCGCTACTGTTTTATTTACTTGTGTAGGTACTTTAATTAATTGTCAGTTATTATTAACACAACCGCGAATTGGTAGTTTTCCCGTGGAGATTTGTAATGGTGTATATTTTTGAAAATTGACTATTTGCAGTTCAATATCCCCCATATTGAACTGCAGATAGTCAATTTTCAAAATCAACGCCAATTGGGAATCATCTTACCTTTTGCTCTATCTAATCTTAGTAAGTAGGAGATAATCATCTAAACTTCTGATTTAAAAAAGACTAAAAATTACAAATTCTAAAAATTCTAAAATCTAGGCACCAGCTATCTAAAAATTAAGATCCAACGCTTAGCAAAAGTATAATGTCAAGCGTCAATCTTTCAATTTTCAAAGCGAACGAAGTATATTTTATATAATATTATATATAGTTAACATATTATACGAGTAGTAAACAAAATTGGCCCTGTAAGGAATCCAACCCTGGACCCCTGAGGCAGTTGTTATTTAATAATTTGTTTATTTAAATCATATTTAAATAATAAACAAATTATTCAAGTGTCTTTTTGTTTATAACAATAATAGAATTTTGTTTTAAATTCCGCTAATATTTTGTTTCTGTCATCCAACCGGTTGTTCGAGACCAATTGCTGGCCGTCCTTTGTTCCTGGAATGTCGAAGTTTCCCACCAAAAAGAAAACCGACCTACGTGATCATTCCGGAAACTTTGGCGGTAAAGTTTGTACGAAAATTACGTGAGAGAACTCGTAACTTTCTATTTCCTGAATGTTTATCTCTGTACTTATTTTTTGCCAAGGGAAATTTCAAGTTTATTCTATTGCTCCGATATTACAAAGAAACTTTAATAAAGCAACATTCTAAGAGAGGAGCCGATTAGTTAATGATTGATTTTAATTAACAATTTTTATGTTTAGCTGTTTAGTAGCTTTTACGTGAAAGAGTTACAAACATACATCCAATCCTCTTGTTGATGTAACATTTTGGTCAGGCGTTAGTCCTTTTTTTTCTGAATTAAAGGTACCCTATATCCTTTCATGTATCCCTGACGACGTGTATGCAAAATTTCATGATGATCGGTTTAGTAGTTAAGGCGTGAATAGGTAACAGACAGACAGACAGACAGACAGAGATACTTTCACATTTATAATAATATTATGGTATGGATTAGTATAGGATATTCAATATTGAATTAGTAAGAGACCACGACAATATGGCACTAATGAATGACCTGTTACGGTTATTAAGAAACTTAACCAGGACATAAAACTAGGCGGACAGTTTAACTCATTAAGTCCGTCCCTGGGCGACAAACGAGACAATATCCATTACAGTAAAAGTTCATGTGCAATTCCGTAGAGAGGTTGTTGATAAAACGGCACAAACAATAACCGAGAAGTTGAGATTAGAGCTTAATTGTTTGGTATTTCTAAATGTAAGTAGTAATTTGTATGGTTAATTAAATTTATGATAATCTCAGGCAGTACTGAATTCAAACATTCGCAATTATGACAATAGTACCTAAGTAACGTTATGCAATAATATAATTGTTTGCGATTTTCGTACGTACTTATCTTATTTTATACTAATATAAATGCGAAAGTATGTTTGGATGTATGGATGTTTGTAACTTTTTCACGCAAAAACTACTGAACCGATCACCATGACATTTTGCATACACGTTGTCTGTGACAACGGTCTGTGACACCAGAAAGGACATAGGGTACCTTTCATCGTTCAACGCGGACAAAGTCGCGGGCACCAGCTAGTGAATCTGGATATTTTTGATTAAACTATGTATAATAAAATAAGTGTGGGTTAAAAGAAGAAAACGATTTAGTTCATGGATCTAATTTATTCGTGCTGTTAGGTTTTTGAATTTCTTTCTCTTTCGACATACGGAGCTCTGGGTCTCTTAAGGGAGGGAAACAGTTACAAAACTCAAAGAAGATATACTGGAAGTGATTTGAAACCGTTATTAATCATGGAGTATATATTACAAGAGTCTGGACTCAAGCCTATAACACAAGCAACGCGACAGATGCTGCAAGTGCGCTGTCGACTACAGTATGATTAAGGATAAGGATTAGGATTAAGGAAAAGGATAGGGAAATCGACTCATTCACCGAAATACAACAGCACACATGCTTATTTTTCACGGTCATCTTTTTATTTGAAAGCGTATGTATGACTTTGCCCTCCATCGCTGCTTTCATCGCTGCTAAAACGCTGATTAAATAATTGAAGACAAAATAAAAACTGTATTTACGACTATACTTACGCTATTTACGCTCAGTCAAAACATTTTTTTTTAAATGTTAAGATCGACAGACAGCCTGACGGTCCACTTGATGGTAGGTGGCTACCGTCGCCTATAACACAAGCAATTAACACCATAGAAGCATTAATGATAATGGAATGGGGTAATGGGGTTTGGCATCCTTTTACTAACTCGTCGAAACACTACAGCACATATGCTGATATTTCACGGTGGTATTCTGTAAGGGATGATTAACCTATTATTAAAATAAATAAAAATTTAAATATTTGATTTAACCTCAGTTAGATTAACTTTTTAAGGGCACCTAAGAGGATAAAAGTTGGCTATCAACAGTACCACTTCCGTAATATTTATATCTATGCAACCCTAATACGAACAAATCTCTGACGTCATCTCCACTGATAGCACCCATTTGTATGTGTAAACAGCATTTATTATCTCATCCCGTAACAAAAGTAATCCCAGTGAAAAATTAATCCATCTGACTCGATGTTTCCTGATTTTTTTTTGTCGGCTTACAGGGCCCACGGACATATTTTATGGGCACGTTGTTTTGACCTCAATGGCACCTTTGTTTCGGTAGGTCACAATAAATAACGACCAATGACATATCCAATAGACATGTGAAATATATTTGTACAGAGTATATTTTCCGCAGCAGTGTCTGAATTAAGCTTCATTTAGATGAATAGTGTTCACGGTCCGCCCACGGCTTCGTACTGATACAATTTTATTCTGCAAATTATATACACAAACCTTCTTCATTTCACGCTCTTTCCATTAGTGAAAACCGTATCAAAATCCGTGTTAGTGGTTCAGAAGAAGTAAGCGGTTTCCGGTAACTATGGTTTTTTTTTATATTTTTCCAATATCGCACAATTTTCCTGCTTTTAATTATTCAATACAAGCGACCCGATCCCGGCTTCGTATCGTTTGCAAATTACATTATGACAACCTTTCTCTAACGCTTCTAACAATCAGTTAAAACCGCATTAAAATCCGTTGCGTAATTTAAAAGATCTAAGCGTACAGAGGCCTAAAGCGACTTTATTATATATTATGTAAAGATATTCACAGATATCTAGTATTGTCTTTTCACACACCTAACACTCGGAGGAAATCTTCTCAGAAGATTTTCTCTTATTGTCAACGTTCGCTCGCTGTACAATAGAATTAATTATTTTACTAATATTATAAATACGAATGTTTGTGAGTATGGATGTGTGTTACTCTTTCACGCAAAATCGGCTCAACGGATTTAGATGAAATTTGGCAAACAGATTACCTGGATTAAAATACAGGCTACTTTTTATCATAAAAAAAAATGTTATTTTCCCGATTGATCGTCTGAAAACATAAAAATTGGGCGCGACCATCGTCACAGAGATTTTCTATTATTTTTCTATTATAACGCAGACGCAGTCGCGGACACCAACTAGTTATTATTATAAATTGTTATCTCTCTGCTCTTTAAAACACTAGTCTTTCTAGTAAACTTTTATATTTTTAGTACCCTCTATAAATTCGTTGAGAGTAAAAAGGAGTTTACGGAATTTAATGTACTTGGAATCAGCATAAGGCAAGTGAAAAGTTCGTCAACTGTAAAGGCTGAGTGCACAACTTTGTCCTGTTGTCGCCTCTTGTATTTTACGATCCATTCAGTACAACGATGCACGAAAAGGAAAGGTGAGAGGTATTTTTATGTTTATTTTTATATGGCTTAAATGGGTATGGCTTATAATGGGTAGTATCTTGTCTAGTTATCAACAAGTGGACTGCCTCTCAGAGCTAATCAGCTTGAAAATAACATTACATATTTGACGTGTTAAGAAAGCAAAATTAACTAAATAAATCATGAGTTAAAAGTACGAATATAGCTCCCAAAAAATACCTATCGAACTTAAGTGAATAATATTTTAGATTTTACATTATAGTTAATTTTCCGTTCTGTAAACATCATTGAATTTTATTAGGATACTTACTAGATTCATGTCAAGTGTCTTTTGTATCGTTCTACGTTAAGGTGCAGTATTCAAACGACATCTGAAATTCGCTTGAGACACGTTTCGGAAAACAAGATATTTAAGAGGTATAACGAAGTAAATTGAAGTACTCTTTTGGGAGAGGTTGTAAAATATGGTATTTCGGAGGCGAAATATTATATTTGTGAACCAGAGGCGTGAGGTAATGCCGGGCTTCTTTATTATTTAGGCACACTTTTTCCTGTGACAAAATTGAGAACGAATTCTGTTTCATTGTGCTCGATTCCTTCGTTATCTAATTTCAGTTTATTTTCTTTGCATACTTTTTTCGAGAATTGTATCATTAAAATATTAAAAGAACCATATTTATAATATATGAAATGGTGCTTTCAAGTAAGTATAATCTTAAGTATTTACTAAGTTACTACTAAATATAGTTTTTGTAAAGACTTAAAAGTTTAGTCATTACAGAAGCATTAGTCACTAAACTTCTTTTACTTTTAGACAGCCAGCACTTTTTTTTTAATATTTTAAAAACATTATCTCTAAAAATATATATTTAAGAGTAAATAAAAAAATAATTAGGTAATTTTTTTGTTCACTTATGTTTTATGTTTATTTTAATTGTAGCAAAAAAAGTTAATTTCTATATAAAATTATGTCTACACTATTAATTTCGAACTGATTTCCCCTTATACATACAGGGTTGAATCAAAAGTTTATTCCACTCACCGATATTAAGATAGGCATCTTTACTGATCCCTTTACTAATCAAGCGTGCGAAGCCGTGAACAAAAGTTTGTAATTAATAAATTAACAATTTGTTAAACAATCCACACAACAAACATAACAATTAACAAAACAAATAAACGAATTATGAAGTGAGTTTGTTAAATAAAATGATTTCAGCAACTAAAAAATGGCTTTTAATAAGATATTTTGGCGTGCTAAAAGTTCCAAAACGAATGACTAATTCGTCAGTCCTTAATATTCAGATACGTCAACGTTTTAGGTAAATGTTTGTTGGGTCATAAGTTGAATATTCTGAGGCTCCGATCAGCCATGACTCTTCTTTACGACCGTGCTCACCCCGGGTCAAACGTTTGGAAGAATCGACCAAGCGACCTTGCTTATTTTTTCCCTCAATTACCCTCCATTTTCTTTTACATATAGGTACATTGATCATGTCAGGAAATCAAAATTCTTAAAAATGACTACCCACTGAACCGTAGTTATTTATTTGTTTGTTTAAAAAATACATATTATAATTCTCAGTTAGATATATAAAAAATGTGGATCAAATATGAAACGTGTTTGAAAACTTTCAGATTACAAATATCATATTACGTATTTCTTCATAATATTGCGAATTTTTTTTGTATAAATTAAAAAGAAATTATTTAATATGCTTTTAGTTTTTATTTATTATCTCTAAAGTTGCTATTATGAATACAACGATATCTGCACAGGCCTTTACAAGCCTTCAACTAATATATAACTTGGGATTAGTGCTTAGACTAGCAGGTGTTGTAAACTGAAGGGACAGCACGTAGCTAGATTATCATCTAAGCTGAATTTAATAATGGTATGCAGATGGTGAGGTTTAAACCAATTAAGATGAAAGCTGTATCACTTAGAAAGGTGAATCATAGTTCATTATATAATAAAATATTAACTTTAATTATTTAAAATAGCAATTTTACTATAGATTAGATACAATTATTTTTTACAATTTTTCATAAGTAAAAATCACCTTTTTTATAGTAACTCTTTAACTACTTAACTACTTTAACTTGTGTTACTTTAACTTATGAAAAATGTGAAAAAAAAATTTCACAATTGAAGCATACTGATCAATCGTTACTATTTAAAATCCAATACAGAAGTACTATATAAAATGGAATATTTTAAACATACATATAATATGTGCTTTTCCTGCATACTCGTACAAGTGTTTACACAATATATTTGTTTGTTTACAAATAGAATCAACCAGTAACAAATTTACGTTTTTTACAAGGGTCGTTTATGTAAAAATCTTTTGTGGCACTAGTTTTTTCCCGCGACTTCTTCCGCGTTCATTGAAACATTTATTCAATGTTTACCGTCTTAACAACACTGCCGACCTTAAAACATGTAAGTTTAAAATATTATATTAGAAAAAAAAACACGTTTTAATATAATTACAAACATAATGAATATTGGCTGGAATAAAACACATAGTTTTAATTTCGAATCCCCGAGGACATCTATAGAATGGCAAATCGATGTCGGTCTTTTTTCCTTATCCAAACAGCATAACTGGTGCAATGCTGCTAAATCTGCTAATTGACTGAATAAGACCACTACTATAGATTGAGTTTTATACCTAATTATTATAAGAGTTTTATAAGATACTAGCTTTTGCTGGCGACTTCGTTGGTGTCCTATTTTCTTAGGTCATAATAGTTATTTGTGTTATAAGTGGACTTAGAACTTAGCGAGGAATTCAACATACGCTGTCCGATAACAAAGAGTTTTGGCCTCGAGTGACATACACTATGGGAAGAAGAAAGAGCTACGTTTCGAAATCGTATGTATAAACATTGGACTGAAAGTGTAAATAAAACAAATCATTATGAAAAAATTATAAATTTATGTTTACAACTTGGACCAATCAGAAAGAGAGAAAACTAAAACTCCCATGGGGACAAAATTGATTTTTGTTCCCTCTAAAGTCAAATGTCGTTTTTCGAATAGGTGTGATGAAAAATATTTAATTATTTCTACTCATATGTTAGTCAGTCGTTGATTTTTTAATTTTTATTTACAGATGATCCTTCGGCAACCAAGCTAAATGAAATCTCAGCTTCTATAAATAATGAAATGGTTAGCGATAGCTGGTTTATTCAGATGACTTGTTTAAATAACAAACAATGATTACAAACGAATTATATCTCAAGATTTTGTCTAACGCAGTAAAATTGTATCATAACACAGGTTTTGTTTCATAATATAAACGGTTATTTCAAAATAGTTTAACTTATAACAATCTGTAATAATAGTCTGACTTTATTTTATATTATCACATATCAATAAATAAATTACATCTATATATAAAATATAAAAATAAATGCTGTCCATAAGGGCTTCACTTAAGAACGGCAGTACCGGTTTTGTCTTTTTTTTAATTTATAAAAACTGAAATTTACAAGAAGTAAAATTTGAAAAGTTGCTAAAAATCGGATAAGTGGAGTATAAAAAGGTATAAAAATGCTTTTCAAATGTGATATGAACTCAAAACACAAGTCAGCCATGACTTAACAGTGGATTTTATTCGAGATTAACGTGTCAGCATTATGCCGATTTAAAGGGGCGGAAGTTGTTTTTTTTATAAATATACATTCGAATTGTTTGTCTTGATATTAGTCTGCGATGTTTACTTTAACTTGTTCTAAAAGTTTAGATTTAGCTCGATTAATCTTTTTATATTTCGGATTAGCTTTCACTGATTTTCTTACGCTGCTTCGAGTCATTACTCTGTCGAATATTTCTTCGCTAGTATCTTCACTTCCATCGTCGGAGAAGTGATTTGTCATACTCTCATTCTTTTTCTTTGGTCTTATCACAAATGATAAACTTTCAAGGCCTCCATCTGAAAATGCTGAATCGACTGATAAGGATCTCTCATCGTCACTCAAGGGCCTTTCATTGCTAAATTGTCTTTGGAGTAATCTTTTATTGATTACTGGAAGTTGTAGACTATGTTTTTTCTCCTCCTTTTTATTATTTTCTTCTCGATTTCGAGGTTTGTATTTCATCGGAGAGAAGTCAACTCTTCGTAGAAAACTAATTGACTCAGCAAACCTTCTACTGCATTTCCTAACCGTTTTACTTTCAAGTTTTTTCTCTTTTCCCATTGGAGACGACTCCTGTTCTAGAACAATTCCCGATTCGGAATTTGTATCGTTCGTATTACAAATATTTATTATTGGTATAATGCAATCTTCGTGGACTTTCAATTTGTTTTTAAGATCTTCAATTATTTCTGTTTGCTTTTGTATAATGTCGTCCTTTTCCGCGAGTTGTTTAGCGACAGCATTTGTTCTTATCTCTAAGTTCACTTCGTATTTCTCAAGTTCGTTTGACAAGAAATCCAGTTCCATTTTCCTGATCGATTCCAATTTCTTTACCGCGCCTGTTTGTTTAATATGGGCCTCTTTCAATTTCGATATCTCTTGTTTGTGTGTTGTTTTCAGATATTTAATCACGTTTATGGCTTCTTGTATAGTATTTGGTCTTAGAAGGTCCTCGTCCGTGTTTTGCGACATTTCAAATGGAGCTGTAATAAAAACAAATAAGTTGTTATAAAATATATACTAAAATAAAAACAAATGTGCATTGTTTTTTGTCTTTGGGCTTGTGATAAGGGATGTTGTCCTTTTATTTAAGATTTCAACGTAGTTGATATAAATGGTACTTTGATTGTGCATCATTTTACATAATATACGTAATAAAAAAATGCGTTACGTATATACTGAATATAAAATCATATTATAGAATCTTTTGTGAAAGAAAAATAGATATGAAACCCAAAACTCATTTAACTTCTTTCGGCTTCATCATCAAATTATCTTATCAATTTATCAAATTGAGGTAAATAATACCACGAATTTTAAATCGGATAGCGGTTCTGGCAGGGGTTAAATCTCAACTGGTTTCCCAAAATTTATTAAAAATGTAATTGTCTAATATTATGTTTAATGTAGGGATTTGTGTTTTGTGTGTGATAAATAATCATTACGACAGTGTAAAAGAATAGAGACGATGTAAAAAACTGTATTTTCTTAATTATAGGAGAATGTACGAGTAGTTATGTCTGCAATATTAGTTTCTTCAAAAAAAAAACTTAAGTGAACTTTATTTAAGTTCAGAGTTTTCAGTATAGCTTTAAGCAAGGTAAGATGAATGAGCATAACTTTGTATAACATCTAAATATTACTTTATTACTATTATATAAGAAATTATTTACTGTGTCTTTAGACATGTAAAGATGTTTTATACTGTCTTAGTGCCAATCTCCTATGGGAATTGAAGGTAATTGGCATAGGAACTTTTGCTTTATTAAAAAGTTCTTCATGACCAGGAATTATTTGCATAAGCAACACCAAAGGGTAAAAATTTAATCATTTTTTTAGTGAGGACCTAAATACTTGTTTAATAATGTGCTTTAATATTCCGAGAGGTGATTTCTACTTAACTTTATTTCTGGTCTACTTAAGTGACTTCATTCTAGTCAGTCGCGTTCTAAAGTACTAACTAAAAATGCATTACAGAGACTACAACCGAGTAGTTTGTTTTGTATTTTTTAAACGAACTGTCCACCTGTTCATCATATATTGAAAAAAAAATATATATCAGATAATTGTTTAACATCATTTAGGATATAATTATATACTTCTGATATTTATATTTCTAATAACTAATTTGAGTTAAGTCGAATGCTTCATTTTAATTAGTGGATATAATTCCTCTATCAACTGACCTGTATAGCGATTAATTAATTACACGGTCTGATGTTACACGATGGCATTCCTCAGATGCCATAACTTGATACATAATTATTTACACAAAGCCTGTACTACCGTACGGTATTCAGAATAATAACATTGTCTTATTGTTCTCAATACACGTGACCTCTTTGAAACAAAACAGGTGTTAATTTGAATTTATATCTTCAATGAATTATGAACAATGCCATTGAGTATCCCTAGGTACGAGAAGTAGAAAATTATTGTACATTGAATGAATTATTTTTATGGAGCAATATTAGTTAGTGAATGTTAAAATTCTTAGGAACAAAATAAAAAATTAAAACAAAATGTTAAAGTTATTATTAAATTTATTAATACTATATATGAGCCCCAATCTCAGCACAATGCTGAGCCAGTATTCGATTCACTGTTGCGAGGACATACACATCTTTTACCTGCTTATTAATTTCTGTTTTGTGGTTTTTGTATTATGTTTGTGTCTGTGTTGCGTGAATAAAATTCTTTCTTTCTTTCATTTGGTTCGAAATGGATTTTTTAATGATAAGTTCGTCAGACAGGCTGAAGGTTTGCCGCCTATAAAAACAAGCAACGCCACAGAGGCTGCAAGTGCGCTGCCGACTATGGTAGGATTAAGGATAAGGGGATTGGCAAGGGATAGGGAAATGGGCTCTGGCATACCTTACTCATTCACCGAAACACAAAAACACACGTGCTGTCATTTCACGATGATGTTCTGTAAGGGGGTGATTACAGCCGCTAGATGAGATGCTCAAATGACTGCGAAACGCAGTGTACTCGCCGCTAACTAAATTTAATTAATTCTTTCTTCAGTACAAATCAGTTTGAAGGAATTTCTATATAAACAGTCCATAATAATATAGAATTTAGAATTTATGTTGGGGATGGTGGACGAAAAGGTGTACAACGATGGGGGACCCCAATGTATGCATATTTATTTATTTATAATATATTAGTTTATTTATATATATTATATTGCTTTATATTGCATTTTATTATTTATTTACATTAATTAATTTGTGTTAAATCGTTTGCTTTGTTTTCATTGTAAAAATTCTAAAATTTGCTGACTACTTATGTATTATGTGTCCATTCTCTCATTCATTGCGGGTGACTCTAAAATTAAATTAAATTATTAAATCAATTGATTAAATTTAAGCCACATTTTTAAGGGGCACCTGTACTATTTAAATTAAATTAGAATAAATTCCAATTGAATTCAATGACATCAAGTTAGTTAAAAGATTTTTGGTTGACTGGTTAAGGTGCTTGCTATAACGGTTCCATTTATCTGTCCCAGGATTCGATCTTTTCATAGTTGGATCTAGCAAATAGTTTCAGGGCAAACTATTTTTCGGAGTCATTTGGAAAGCCCGTCTGGCAGCAGTAACCACTCCCTTACAGAAATTATACATTATATAAGTTGTTTTATTGGGAACCTACCATTAATTTGACCGTCAGCCTATCTATCTGTCTGTCTGTCTTTATTATGGTCTTATTATTATTGTCTTTATTTATTAATAATATAAAACGTAACATTTTACGTTGTACACAAGCTTAGACATAGTTGTCAAAACAACACGCCAATTAAATGTTTAGTTTCCTACCTGAATGGTTTAGATCAACAAATCCACCAACGAAGCCACAATTGTCCACTACACTGCAACAAATGTACACTTGATCACTGTCCAACACGCACTGAGCATTGAGCAAATTAAACAAGGTGGTTGACAATCGGACAAGCGACAATGTTATTATTAGATATATTGAATACAGTACCACCCCGTACCCGTCCTTCCCACGCTTCCCACAGCACACATAGTTTCGTGTATGTGTCTCAATTATAAAATAAGGTTTTTGAACAAAAGACCAGTTTTTTTTTAAAGAGTCGCAAGCTGACGACAATATCGTTCATTGATCACTTAAAAAGTCTATCAAAGGATATCAACAAGCGGTCACCGCATCAGACTCGCAGCGTTATGTTAGAATCAGAATATAACCTTCCTCAATTAGTGTTACGCTCTGAAAAACAAAAAGACTTTTTTAAAATCCAACTAGTGTTGGTCGTTTAGAGAAAGATAAGTGTTTTAAAATAAAATTTAATTTAATTAGTAGGGGAATAGGATGGGGGATGTGCTCTGACATATGGCAACACATTAAAAACAAACGAATTAAGAACTAACTTCGGCAGTAGATTAAATTAAGAACTGGATAAAAAATATCTGGTTTTTTTTAAGAGGGAAAGTTATTTTTATTTTGAAATTAATTTCGAAATATTTGACTATTAGGTAAATATAGATCTATTGACTACTGCGTCTGACATTTCAAAGCGAGCTCCGAGTCTTTGAATGGCCAATAGTATATTTACACTGAACTATAACACTCCGTAACGAGAGCTACTTGATAACATAGAACTTCGCTATTAAATTGGAACTACTTCTAACAGAGTATAACATCGTCTAATAAATTGATACTGTACTAACTATTGGTCTAACAAATTGGTGCCTTTGAGTTCTCTGATTGGTTATAACTACCTAATCAGTACCTATGATGAACTCTCAAGGTATTATTACTGTTTTTATTTATTAAACAATACGAGTAATAAATAAAAATAGCCTACATGGTATTCTAATTATATCCGAACAGAGCCTGGTTTATTACTAGTGACTTTATATAAAATAAATAAATATGTACAATGATTTAAATCCCTGTAGCCTGTCGCCATATGTGATAATAATATTTATGAGTTTAAGAAAAAGTTTTGGTGTCAATTAAAATAACTCATTTTCATGCATTTTCATTCATGCACGAAAAGGGTGCTGTTGGTGCCTAAAAATGGATTCTTGATGCGAGCGTGATTCGAAATTAGAACACGCGATTTGACTCACAGGAATAAAATTTGGATTTTATTAGTGTGTCCAGCCATAGCCTACTAGAGACGGCCGGCCATAGCCGACTAGAGTTGGCCCAGCTTCGCTCAGTAGTCTATATTAGAATCACTCGCTACGCTCGTGATTCAAAATTCTAGACTACTTCGCGATTTAAAGTCAGCACTCGCAGCAAAAAACAATTTTGCTGTCTAGTTGAACAAATAACTATTGTTTGTTTTTCTCTTTATCCCGAAGTAAACATATTGTTAAACAAATGTTGTGAGAGAAAGCTTCGTTAGCATATATTGGGCCCGGATAAAAATAATTGGTCTCGCTCGGTTTACCCGGGTCCCAATAAAAAGTTTCTTCCTAAATTACACGGTCCATTGCTCAGACATGTTACGATCTTGACGATAGGAATGTTTTGCCCGGATACGTAAATAAGTTTCTATGGCATTGGTTTCTCCGAAGGAGTCGGGTAAAATATCAGTAATTTCGCGAATTAACTTTTTGGTGGATAAAGTGAGTTGGAATATGGAAAAACTTACAATCTCGTTCACTCCCAGGGGTGAGAGTAAATTGTTCTTATAAACAAAATACTCGACCGATTCCTGGCTAATGAAAATTTCAAGATTTTATTTGTTTGTGAAGGTCACCAGGCAGCTGACGGCAACACTCCATTGATAGAGACCATCAGTCAGCAGTGCGGTTTCATTTATAGACAGGCGAATTTTCAGTTTAATTAAACAAATTAATCATCTACAGATTCTAAGTAAACAAAATACAATATTTTATAATTTTAGTCTGCGTATAAACTAATAATAAAATTATACTGGCCGCAAATGTCCGTTGGGAAGGTTTAAGGTACAGAAATAGTATCGATAAACAATTTTCAACAACGATAAAAATATTTCAAATACAACGAAATGTTTTTACCTATAACGGAATTAAATTTGGGGAAAAATTACCCAATTTCAGTGTAATTCGGGTCTCGGCACGACCGCATCGGGTCATGCATCATTTTTATGTGCGGCCTTCTCAGTTGAAACCAAATATTTATATTGTCTGCGAACGAGTTTCGCATATTTTCGCGATTTACATTTCACGCTGACGCTAATCATAAAAATGGCGGGTTTTCATATTTTTAAGCTGACATTCCGTCAAAATGCTGTTAAATGTAAGCCGACACGGCCTCGTTTCGGCCACTTTTGAATAGAATTAATTTTTACCTGCAGATATATGTGGTGCGTTAAAAAAATTATGATGACGTTTTAGAAATTCTTTATTTGCATTTTTTTTTTTGCAAAACAAAAATATGTTAATGCTTAACAGTAGATATCGAAATGAGTATCGAAACTAGAAGACTTTGTGGCAAAGTCTCCTAAATAAATTAAATAAATAATAGAGTTAAATAAAAGATAGTTAAAATAAAAGAGAAGAAAATTATTTCACGAGCCTTTTGGATGAGTGGTTAGTTAGGGTGCTTGCCTTAACGCTCTGTTCTAGGGTTCCCGGGTTTGATTCCCAGCAGGTACAACTTTGGAAATGGAAACTTTGGAATCTGGATATGAAAGTAGTGGCAAGACAGTAAACTTAAAGTTCGAAATTTCAGTTATGTCTTTTACTTTATCTATTTGTTAATAGTTTTAGTTCTTAGACGCTTTTTATTGACGTTATCATTTTCTTCTTAATATTTCACGCTACTACAACCTGTCTAAGTGTGAACATTTCCAAACTTTTATAGACATATTCATGATACTCTTAGCATGTCAACATACGTTTTTCTTTCATCGCTATATATACCCTTTTTGTACTTTTAAAAACTTTATTCCTCTGGGCTAAATCTCACCCGCGAAATTCACAAGTAAGTTGTGCCGTTATCGACAAATAATTCGCACAAGTTTTAGGAGTATATGCGCTTTGGGATTTCATAAGAAGTGTGTGGGTAGTGAATTATGTCGTAAACGCTTACTATTGTCACCTAGGGGAAAGTCAGATGGTGATAATTTAAATCAAATTTTGATGCTGTTTTCACTTCTATGAAAATACTTTGATGATGTTGATTCTGCATAAACTTATCTAAATCTCACTTGAAGTAGAGAGCTAATGAATGTGAACTCTGCATCTACGACGTTAAGCTGATGGAAGAGATCAGGAAGTGAACTCGATGAATGAATTAAATGGTAGTTCCATACATAGCACAGCTGAACATACAAGAGCACCTATGGCATTGTTGATTATTATAACAATTTGACAGGAAAATCTCAAGTCTTGGCATTTTGAAGCGACGCTTTAAACGATGAGAAGGCTAGATGGAGCTTGACCTGGGCTTTATAGATAATATATAGATAAGTAAGCACTGCTATAGACTCAAATTTCACTTGCTCTATTCAGCACACCATTTCTTTGCTATAAAAATGTAATAAAAAGAAAATACCATCGAAACTAACAACAAAACAATTTCTTGTTGCCTGCTGTTTTTGTCACATTGAAGCTCAGTGTTTGTGATGTAGATTGATATAGGAAAAAGGACAAAAAAGTTCTAAAAATGATTCACAACTCAATATGATGGAAGAGCAAAGTTTGTTTGTTCCCTATAAGTCTAGTAAGTTTTCATTGAAACTGACGGATCGACATTTGAGCATGACAATGATCATCGTTGTAAATTTATTTTAAGTTCTAGATACGACAAGAGTTGAACATGCAATAAATTTATTTAAAAAAAAAAATGCTTAAAAATTGTTTGACAGGCAAAAACGGAAGAAAAAGAGTACCTTCAGGGGAATGATCTTTAACATTTATTACACACACTTACTATAATATAACAGCACACATGCTGTTATTTCACGGTGGTCTTCTGTAAGTGGGTGGTTACTGCCACCAGATGAGCTGCCCGAATAAATTGAGAACCTGTCTGTCTTAATATGGTAAGTTTTTGTTAGTGCTAACTTAATCCTTTAACTAAGGAAACCTAAAATAATTCAAATGCCTCTTGTCTTGACCAGAACGTCTGCTTAAGTTAGTACTCGTACGGCAAAGGGAACAGGAATCCAAAAGAAACATTTGTGTAAATTCTATAGCACTCAACATTTTATGCGACATATCAGTAGTATTTTCCAAGACGAAAACTAAGTTGAAAACACAGCAAGTGGAAGTTTTGATTTTTGTTGAAAACTGTTGACGGGAAGGAGGTTGCGCGAGTCGGTAAGAATTCATACATTTTTGAACATCGGCTGATAGAACTTGACTGTTTTGTGTACAAAGCAAAACTGAAAATGATATTTAGTTTTTATAAAATATGTTCACACAAAAATAGGTACAAAAATTTTGTAATGGCAGTTATTCATTAGAAGTTTCTAAATTATATAAGTGTAGTGCTAATTATCTTATGTGACACTAAAATATTTAACAATTGAGTAAATAACAAATTTCTAGAATACAATTAATTTTAATTGAGTTTATATATATTATTGAGTTAAAAAAATAATAAATAATAATATAATATAATAGGGTTTCGTTTATTATTATTGAAAACGTAAATGTTACATATTTATCTTTTTAAAATATTTTGCCCTTAGAAGGCTTTAGATTACAATACATAAAAACAGTTTTTCGATATTGTTTACGTTATTGGTTGGAATTAAGCGTATTTCAAAATAATGTTTATTGTAAAAGCGACTAAGTATTTGAATGGAAAACGCTATGTGGTTTTCAGCAAACTCTTGTAAGGACAGCAAGTGTAGTCGACTCAATTTTACATAGTTTACATGGAATCTATTTGGATTGAAGCCAATCGTTGGTAAGTTCAGATAAGCTGGAGAGCGCATGTGTCTCGCAAATTGTTTCAATATATTTCTCAAAGCATTGTTCAGCTGTTTTGTACCGATTGTTGTTTCTGTTTACTACACTGTTTTGTACTATCCATTATATATTATAGAAACGTCCTACACCTGTATGTGCACAAACCTCTGACCAATGAATAGGTATAGTCTATTTATTAACTAACACTCTGGCTGGCTGGCTATTACCTCGGTCAACAAATAAGCATTGCAATACAACGAGGTAATGCAGCAAGCTTGGGACCGAAGCTTAATAATATAATATAAAATTTGTAATAATATATAACTTAATTTTAGTAAAGACAACGGATTTTACTAAAATTAAATCAAATTATTAATCTCAAAAAAGTAATTCGATTTTTTATAATAATTCAGGAGACGTTTGTAAGGAATTTTTCCTTCATTAGGTATTTATTAGAAAATTATTATACTTTTTATTTTCGCTATACTATTTTTTATAATATACTTCTTTTACGACATTGGTTCAACTGTGAGTTCAACCGTAATTTTATACCACAATTGTAACAAAATAGATTGTTATACATTTTTACAAGATCAACAGCGATAGAAATGTTCCTATACTAGATAACTTAGACTAATTTATTTTAGTATGTGGGTAGAAATATCTAGATTTATTACAAACCTAATTCCAAGTTTACGAAGCCGAACAATGTCGAGTACTAGGACTTGGACATTCGCTGAATCTTTACCCTGTGGACACAAGTTTGCTTAGTGACTAATATTTTATATGTGAACACATAATAATATATATGTTACGTATACATAAAACGTCGGTGTGATTTTATTTCAGTCCAATCACATCAATGGAATGAGAAATTTCACTTCACGAATAATGTATGTACTCGTAAATGTCACGTCATTCTTGATCATGTCAGTTATTTCATATCGTTCTCTTTCAGTTGTTACGCACGGATCTTAACAACTACCTTACCTTACCTACCTATCTTACCTTTCATTCAGAAAAAAAGTACTGTTCTAAAATAAAAATCAACGCTTGACAAAAATATAAATAAATAAATGAATAAATGTCATCACACATTCTACACAGCACCATCTAGTTCCATAGTAAGAAACTAAATGCTTGTATTATGGATACCAGAGAGTTGATGTTGATATACTACATAGATTACGTAAAATGTCAACACATAAATATTTGTCCTTAGCGGGATTCGAACCCGCGACCGTTTGGTTAACAGCTAGGGTCACTAGCCACTAGACCAAACTAGTGTCGTCAAAATGAGCAATAATATTAAATAAATATTTTAACACCTAAGAAGAATGAAGTCACGGGAAAAAGCTGTAAAAATAACGGCAAAGCAGGACTGCAATATCAACATACATGATAATTTGTGATTTACCTTTATTTTGATTTGACGATAAAATATTCACAGAGAGAAGCATTATTTTTATGTCATATATATGTACATGTAAGTAGCTTATTTTTTAAAAAGAAAAAGTGAGAACAAAAGCTGCGCCACTCCTAAGGACACCAATAAAGGTTTATCACAATTTTATTTTGGTATGTTCAGGTTGAGTCAAAGTAGGTCGCCCTTACACCAAAGTGTAAGTGAAGACATTTGAATCAATCTAATAAAATCTTTAAACCATCATAGTTAGTATATTAACTTCTAATATTGACACGTGTTTTTAATTGTTTTCTTCTTTTAAGCGAACACTACAAACTTTGTAATAGTGGGGTAAAGTAATACTTGTTAAACTATTCTCAATTTTACGAAAGGGTTGATCGTATTCATCCCTACTTGATGGTCATTTGATGGTCGGTAGCTACCGTCGCGTTACTCCCATTTATCCTAGCTGATATTATAAATGTGAAAGTGAGTTTGTTGGTTACGACTTCACTTCTTAACTGCTCTACCGATCATGTAATTGTGTATATATTATGTTTCCAGGGCTACAGTAAAGGACTCAGGGTACCTTTCATCTACAAAAAAGAGTATTGTTCAAGAAGGATCATCTAAGATTAATAATAATAAAAAAAAAACCAACGCCTGACAAAGATATGTGAGCAATAAAGATTGAATAAATATTTTAATATTAAAGAAAAAGTGGAACGGACGAAGTTGCGGGCAAAAGCTAGTAAGAAATAAAAGAACATTCAAATACCACCTCTATCTGTAGCTATGTTAACATCACTTTAAAAATAAATATTTAGGTTACAAGATAACCTTTTAAGCTAGATACGCCTTCAATATACTTGGACTTTTTTTTAAAAATGTTACGCTTACGTGTGACAAGTTTTTATGAAAACACGCAAGACGACCCCCATTGTTCTCTTGATACAAACAGTCCTTGACAAAAAGGGCACCGATTTGATGGAAAAACTCTGCGATAAGAAGCTGGGAGCACCCTCTCGAGACCTTACCTCTATTTGTGGTCGCATTGAGGGCGTTTTGTTATATAAAGTATATAATCATTTGTCTTCTAAAAACAAATCTTATTTAACTTTATATTTATCCACATAAAAATTCGAATCCAGTTAGGATGAACAGCGTTCAAGAAGCTCCGAGACATTTTTCGTCCAAAATTCTTCAATGCTTCAAATCTAAAGTTTTCTGCCAATGTGTGCTGCAAGTCATATGCGTCAAAGCTCAGCGTCGCTCTACGAGCTATGAGAGAGTTACACTGCGAGATCGAATCAGGAATAACATAGCCATAGACGAACGAAAAACATAGCTTGACGGATTATTAAGTTGATGTGGTATTGGGCAGAGCACATAGTACTGAGAGCCGACAGCCGCTGGGGCCAAATTCTTTCTTGAGTGGAAGCAACGGACAATGTCAGCGTAAAATGTCCACTCAAAAGGCGGACAGACGATCTAATAATGGCCGCGGGTCCGTGGTGTTCTAAACATAGTAAGCCCTTCGATGACCTTCAATATTAACATATTGCCAATGAAAATTAAAAGACATTTCTCATATTATTTATACAAGGTTCCACAGAAGAATTTACTTTTTTTGACTCACACTATCGCCTCACATTATATATGTAACTAGCTAGCTCTTGCACGCGGCTTCGTCCGCGTAACTTCATAAACTATATCCTATCTCTTAATTTAGATAAAACTGCACACAGTGTGCAAAATTTATTTAAAATCTGTCCAGTAGTGTTTGAGTTTATTCATTACAAACAAAGTAACTAAGTGTTTTGTTTATGGTCGATTTTCAACCACCTCTAGTTACGATAACAACCATACAATTATATAGCGAAACGTCACTTTGACATAAAATTTGGTAAATTTTGCGTCAAAACTGGGACCATTCCCTAAAACCTTACCTTTATGTCGGCTATACCCAAGCGGCCTTTCAGCCACTTACCCAAATCAGAGCGAGAGGCAAACAGACAGTAATAATAACTCTGAAACGATGTGGAATTGTTTTTATTATCCAGGTTTATGTTGCATTTGGGAATAACGCTTCCTACTTTGTCGAATGACTCATAATCTGAAAGATACAATGTTACATATACTCGTATATACACATCGAAATACTCGAACATAATTTGGAGACTCTAAATTCTTATGACCAAAGTTATGGGACAGTTATATAAAACACTATCTGTTTAACTTTCAAAATTATTATTTTTAATATTCTATTTAGAATAAAAAAAAAAAGAAAATTTAAGTGGGTATTCCCGGTGATAAGTCTATCCCTCGTCGACCTTCCCCTTCGACGAAATGTCATCTCCCTCCTAAAAAAAGGATTAAGGTTAAGTGATTGGGAAGGGGATAGAACAATAGCATCCCTTACTCATTTACCGAAACAAAACAGCACACATGCTGTTATTTCACTGTCTTCTGTAAGGCCAGAGGTGCTGCCCAAATGACTGCGAAACGCAATGTGCCACTACTTACTACTTAAATCATTCAAAAAAGTTAAAATGATGCGTGAGGTCCCGAGAATCATTTGCGAATCATATGTTTATGTTTGAATTGAAATTTGACGGTTTTCTGAGTCAATTGCTTTATGAAGAAGTCAGACGAAGGACAGACGTCTATAAATAGTTAATAGTATACTTAATGGTAGGGTGGCTTTTTTCATCACAAGCAACGCCATTATTGTTACAAGTGCACTGCCGCCTTTAATAGGATAAAGATAGATATAAATGGGATTAGGAGGGATAAGGAAATGGGCTCTCGCATCTCTTACTCACTCGCCGAAAACAAATGTCCCTGATAACATGTATGCAAATTTTATTTACGTGAACGCGTAACAAATAAACAAACATACTTTCGTGTTCATAATATTAATTAGTTAATTGAATAAAATACAATCGTCACTAATTAAAGGACTTTAGAAATTTCACAAATTTCGATTAGATTATTTACTAATTTTATTAAATCCAGTGACGTAACAAAAGTACAAGTTGAAATTCTGTGGAACTTTAATTTTCATTACTTTTGTTTAACATAAAGAACATTTTAATTGATCAACTTTCTCAACGAACTAAGTTTTAACAAGCCGTACTTCAGATTGTAGAAAATATTAAGTATTCAATTTTTACTAGCGACCTGCTCTCGGCTTTGCAGAGATGCATTTTTTCTTGCAAATTATATACAAAACCTTAAGCTCTGTTATCGCTGTATACAAAACCTTAACATTTATCGCTGTTTCCACTAGATGTTTTTTTATTATTATTATTTGACGATATCCCTTATACATAGAATAATTAACATGTGCACATTATACCAAATTTGCAATGTCTCGCACAGTTATAATTATATGATGATTCAATTCAACTATGGCTTACATTTTGTCATTATCAATTTCAGAAGGTCGTCCAAAACGTTGGTTATCTATCAGTGAACAATTTCCGAAACGATTTTTTTCAAACCAATTCTGACACGTACTCGTACGTTCTTTTAAACAAGCAACAGCATAAACTTCACTAGTGAAGTTCATCTTTTAGTGAGCGTCAGACGCTTTCTCGTCTTTATGAAAATAAAAAAGTAAATGTGTCTTAAAGGCTCATTTTACACATTATGTTAAACTGTCCGTAAACTGACAGCTGTAAACAAAATTACACGGAATTCATTTCACTTAGGATGCCATTTTATGTAACACTATAAAAATTTGGTTATCGAACATTGATCTTTTTGATATCACAGAAAGGCAATACCATTAATAGCTAACATAATATGTATGTAATTCACAAATACAAATAGAAATTAACTGTTATAGTTTCATATAACAGCAATTTTTAAATATTACCTAACACATGACGAATGCAGATTAGCAACACCGGATTCACATTGATCCGCAAAGCACTCATTATAACTTTCAGTCACATTTTGATGTTCAATTTTAATTCGTATATTCATTTTGGATAGCTTTAATATAGAATTCCAATATTGGTTGTGAAATATTAAATACAATTGAGGCTTTTAATATTTATTTACACATTTTTAAATGTGTATTCATTTCAAAAAGTGTATTAACCATAATCTGGTTATGGTAATAGTACTAAAGCAATAGCGTACTAAAAGTCAATAAAACTGGACAGCATTTATTTGTTTGTTTAAAGGTACACTTATAGATAATTAAAATAAAAGAGTTTTCTAAGTTTTCTAAGATCGTTTTTCAAAAAGGAAAATTCACTAATAATATTTTTTAGTTTCATTGTCTGCGAAGTTCATTTCTATGACGTCCTCTGCTACGCTCTGGTAGGCTTGCAAAGACAAACAAGTAAGTTAATACAAGCCATAAACTGATACTACATTGTCCTTAAAGGCAATACGTAGGCAAGGTAACAACGTAATATTTAACTGTACCTATTCCAAGTTCACTATGAAGCCCTTAGCAATAAACAGAGGCTTTATTTATTACATGATTAACGTCGGATACGTATGTTGCTCGTTATTAAACTGCTATGATGGAAGTACAGTCAGTTACATTACATTATAGTCAGATTACATTTTTTAGATACATTATAGTTACATTTTTTTTAAAATTTCAGGCAAAAATCGGGGAACTTTTCTTGTTATAGTTAAACGGGGATTCCCTTAAGCTTTCGTGTCCAGAGATTGCTTAGTCAAAATTTTTTTAGTTAAACCTATAGTAATATAATAAAGCCAAAGATTTTGTTTGTTTGATTTAACGCTTCAAACTCTGTAACTGCCTAAATCTCGAGGAACACTAATAGATACGGCGAAAGTCGCGGGTAAATGCTAATATATTCATAATAATGGTAAGAATATAATCGTAATTTAATAATATAATATTATAATAGTATATAATTCAATCATATTTTTACCTTAAAATATTAGGTTATTTATACTTGGAAAATTTTCCGTGAATTTTAAAAATTGGTTATTTCAATGATACTATTCAAAGATGACACTTAAAATTAAAATACCTATATATTATTATTTATGAATATTTAATATAATATTTGAATTACACCTGAATATGATATATGTAGCCAATTTGTCGAAATGTTTTTAGATTTAACAATGTACCTACCAGTAGCTAGTTAGTAGTTAGACAAAGTTATTATTATTAAAGTTATTAGTAGTTATTAAGTCCTTTATTAGTTTGTAACAAGATATATACAACGAAGTTCTAAATAATGGTTGAGACGCCAAATAATTAATGCTTTTCTAAAATTTTACTCTAACAAAACTCTTCTGTACTACAATATTAATTATAAATCCTATACAATACGTAAATACATTTTTGTAAAATAAAATTAAACTATCAAGAATCAAGAATAATCAAGTAGACTTGAATACGTACGCTTGATAAGTTTATAGTTAGATTTAAACCAAATAAGCAATTATAACTAGGTACTTTAAAGAGCATGTGGATAGATAAATAAAAATACTACATATACCTATGTAAATCAAAATAAAATATGACGTCAAAATTTTTTTTAATAAAGAAGAGACTATATTTTGTTTGAGTGTACGCCTTGATGCTCGTAACGCTAAGGTAAGCACGATATGAAATACAATAACGACAATGCCGGGCACTGACGACCTCACCTTACCTACAAAATTATTAATTATAATCTGACGGAGATCTAAGTTACATCATATACATTATTGAAACTATATCCATTTTGTACGAGTTTCGTGATAATAACTTTACCTAGGATGATGTACTTAGATTATTAGAATTTTTTTCAAATATAATAATTGGCTTTATTAATTTACTAGCTGTTGTAAGCGACTTCATCCGCGTAACTTTATAATATATAGCCTATGTTACTCGTTGATAATGTAGCTTTCTACAGATGAAAGAATTTTTAAAATCGGTCTAGGAGTTTTTGAATGTATTGATTACAAACATATTAAAAAAAAATACAAATCTCTCTTCATAATATAATATGTAGATAGGTAAAATGGGTAATTATGTTTAGTGATAGACCTTCCTCTTGTTGTTCAAAAATATTTTTAGGTGTATTTGTCTAAAGAGTTTTCTAAAGGTACTGTACTAAACTTATTTATTTTTTATCCGAGAAGTATGCAAAAAATACTGCTGGTGCTTGGTATTGAAAAGTAGGTATAATGTTATATAAGTAAATAAATAAATACATAAATAATTATAGATAGACAGATAAATAAATAAATGTACAAGAAAGCAAAGTTAATTGCTCAATTTTAAGGTAAAGGAAAGATTTTCTTTGCTTACGAGAATTTTCATTTGCAACTCATTGCAGCGCGCATGGCGTTACTTGTGTTAATAGGCGAAAATAGCCACATACCATCAGGTGACCTTTACTTGAAACAATATAACCTACTTTCAGAGTATTTAGTTCGGAAAACAAGTAATATGAAATTGATGTGTAGCGTGCGGTTAAATTTGATGCATGTGGATCCAATCAAATCAATTTAATGAAATTATCCGGCTTAATCTGGGCCGTGCATATGAATAGAGTGAAGAATTAATTATCATAAAACAATTACAAAGTTCAATCAAATGAATTCGGAAGCATATGAACGGATTATACAATTTTTTGGGGATTTGTAGGTAAATTGCATAAGTCTTATAATAGGTCGGTCGCACTGGTGGTTGTCGGCGTCTTCTGTCTGTGAGCATTGCAATGCAAAGTAATTAAAAAAAAAAACTCAATCTAAAATCAATTTAATGTTTTAATTTTGATTAATGACAAAAAATATTAGAAAACTAACTCTTTGTACGGAAAATATTAATTATACCATTTGTTATATATAAGAACCTGGCATTTAATTCGTTTTAATATTAAAATTATTATTTTCCAAATTCAATTATGTAATTATGTTCCAAATGTAGTTAAATAATCATAAAATTTGTTAAAAAGGTCGAAATAAATAAATAATTTTATTATTCACTTTTATTATAATGATCCTGAGAAGAAACTATTTTTATAATCTAATAAAAATACTTATATAGATGACGATATTTCAATTGACCTATGGTTAATTGAATGGTATGACATATAAAACAGAAAACAATATTAAAAAATACCTTTTTTTGACTCGATGTAAAGGGAAAACCAACGAAAACGTATTTCACAACTACACATTTCCTGAATCATTTGGAGATTTCGGTAGAGAAAAAAAAAATCTAGTTGGTCGTAAAAACATTCGGTTTGTATACATACGTCCAACCGTATAAGATAGATTTGACTTATTTTCTTGAAAATTTTGAGTTTAAATTAGTCTATCTTACTCGCGTACACACAACTTTTTTTTAAATTATAATTAGATTTCAGTAATCTAATCTATTCTAACACAGTCATAATATATAAAAGTGTAATTTAAACGATATTAATAAGGCGATAGAAATTCCTTTCCGAAAAGAAAACCAGAATTACACTTCGTGTAATTGAGACGAATACCGGAAGAAAAATTTCAACGGTACGCAATTAATTTGTTTGTTAGTAAAAAGTTAATTACAAACAAGCTGAAATTCGAAAGGAAGACTAATTTAAATTAAGAAACATTATAATTAAATCTGCAAATTCAACAACCGTCATTAAAAGAGCATTAGCAGAAAATATAAATTTTAAGTAAAATTTACAGTCGGAAATTGTTTTTCGGATTAATAATACCTTAATTTCAGTGTGCAATTAAATTTAATATAAATAATATGGGATTGTATGGGGGAAGGAGGTGACTTCGCTTAATCTTATTAAGATTAAGCTAAAATTGTGGACGACCCTTGGTTAACCGTTAGTTAAGGATGTAATCAGTTTATTGCTCCAACCGGTTCTATAGCGTAAGTGCCTATTCCCAAATGATGGTGTCGTTAAAGTTCATTATCCAGAAACATTAACGTCCTTTACTTTAAAATGTAGTGATAAATTACTTGCTATATACATATAGTACCTACACATACTTGGATCCAGAAAAACCCAAAAAAGTTATATACCGATGGCTACATTATATAGAAATTTGGTTAGCGACCCGACCCCGGCTTTGCACAGATGCATTTTTTCTTCCAATTATATGTATACACAAACCTTCATCGTTTATCTTTTTTATCATTAGCGGAAACCACATCAAAATCCCCAGTATTGAATAAAAATAAAATAAAACAATATTTAAGTCCAGCCATTTTTTATTTGTTGCGAGACCAATGAACGGTAATTGATATTTATTTTCCGACATTGCCAAATACGATATTTAAAAGAATTTTTATAGAATGTTAGATACGAGATTGCTTTCATTACTTTAAATAATTTAAGACTTAGAATTAAAACTTATTTATGTTATTTATTTTATTAAAATGAAAACATATTATATAGTTAATAATGCATGGAATAATTTTACAACACAACTTGTATGTATGTCCTTTAATGAGTTTATGGATAAATTGATTTATTTATTCATTTTATGATGTGAAAAAATCTATGGTAAAATAAAGTATGTATTATTGACATCTATAAAAGTGGAATCGTTTTCCTCAGCGACTTTACGATCACATCATCTATCCCATTACGTGCTACGAAGCCAATTTTCTTTATCCATTTAACTCCGTACTTGTCTTCAATGCAGTTTTATATCGAGTGCCCATTTCCTTGTAGCGAGACGAGCACCTGAGAGTTTTACCGTAATGAATATTACTATCTCTTAAGTGAGGTACACATGAGCGAAACTTTATGGTACCACTTTATGGTACCACTTTATGGTAGGCGACTATCGGCGCCTATAACCCATGCAACGCAACAGGTGCTGCAAGTACGCTGCCGAACAGCGAAAGTAGGATTAAAGATAAGGGAAGTTATTAATTAAGAAGAGAATATGAAATGATTTTGAAAAGTCACTTACTCAAAGTTCGTCAGTAGATACCCCGTCATCATACTACTGTAAAACACTTTCTTGAAGTTACGCATTGGTTCACTCAACAGAGCTTTTGAGTTCATGGTGTTCTCTTCAAAAGTCATCTATCCAAACGATCTACCTATATCCAATACATTTTGTTGATTTTTTTAAGCTAGACCCCTTTTTTGCCCATGGATTTCCGTATTTCAAAGCATATTCTTCAGAGACACATACATAGTATATAATTTGCTGAGTGAGTGGGAATTTTCGTAAGAGATAAACTTTTACAAAATACGGGATTTAAAATACGCTAGTGTACACCCTTCTTTAGGATAGGCACGCTCGAGTTTTGTGGTGTATATAAAGAAATTTATTCCAACTAAAGTATAAAAACTAAGGAGCACTACATTGTTTACTCTGCCACAACATGTGATAAACGTGATTGTTGTTTTGCTTGTTACTATGAAGTAATGCTGCTTGCTTTCAGTCCAGTACTTTGCTAGTTATAAAACAGGGGCTGTAAACGTTTTAGCGTTGTGCCCAAAGTTTTTAGCAAAACAAAGGCTGCAGGAGGGATATGTAGGAAAAAAAACTCTCAAAAAGGTATTTACACGTTTTGTAGGTATATAAATACTCTTTGTTATAAGGTTTTCCGGGCAACCGGAGATGACATAAATAATGTTATACCGGAGATGACATAAATAACATTGCATGTATTTATATTAGAGAAAACTAATTGCTAGAAATTTTCATCATTTCGGTGGGAGAATTTTTTATTTTTATTTTCTTGACGCATTATATTTGAGCAATCGTCTTTGTTCGTTTGTAAAAATTATAAATCTTATTTTCATCTTGTTTTGTAAATAAAATAATGCTATTTTCCCTCTTCCACTAAACGAACGATCATCAACTTTAAATAAACCCGAAGTGCCTCGCTCTTCCGTTACCCAGTTTTAGGTCAAAGTTGAGGTTGACTGTGCTGTCGAGAGGTTTCAAGGCTTTAATGGTCACCACCATCGCTCGTATGTACATACGTCGGATTGAACTACATGTATATGGGGCCAAATAAAAAGGACTTTTCACATGCTTTTAGTGAAAACCTTTGAAAACTTTTAGTAATTGTTGGTAGTAACATAATATATTGCCTTCTAGTAATTTGTGAACAAATATATATTATTTACAAATGATTGGCTATTTGTTTGTTCATGAAATTGTTTGATTTGGGATTGTGGTGAAATCGAACCACCAATTGAAAGCTTTTAAGGTATTAAAATTAATTACGAATTCTATGTCAATAGTTAATATAATTAATATATGTTATGCCTCAATAACGTAAATAGGTAGGAGCACTATTAAAAATGATGATGTGCAAGAAAACAAAACAAAGTCGAAGTTATTGTAAGAAAAAAGAAACATTATTTATTTGACATGAAGTGCACACGAAACAAGACTTCGATAAAATACAAATTTTTATATACCAATTATATTGTAGTACCTACTTGACAGAGCGGTCCCAAGAGTATTGCCTCAAATTGGCGCCCAGTTTAGCATGTGCTTACTTACACTGAAACACAACAGCACACGTATTGATATAACCTATATAATATGATAAAACAAATAAAATAACTCTAAAAACTTCATGTCCATGGTCTATAGAATTTGACACGATGTTATTCATTGAGTGATACCATTCCACTAAATCGATGGCCTCGTTTTTTTCAAGAATGTCCGATTTCCAACATTTCCAACAGATATTTATTTGTTGGCTACGAGACATTCTTAATTTCAACCCAAAATATTGTTCACTCGTCCATAAAATGGGGAACTGATTACGTGAAGCGTAAAGTATTTTATTTATTGCTCTCTTTTTTTCAATATGAATTCAAGGGACGAATGTTTCCAATACACCTCGGAATTCGTATTGGCTCAGGATTAAAAGTGTGGAGAAAACCGCAAACATTTTTTGTTCGTCAACGCGCTCTAAAAAACGTTACCGACGCGAGCCCAGTTTTATTGCAATGAATTCTTTATTTTGCATACATTTGCTAGTGCTGTTTTATTCTAGTACTCCTTTCCGGAGTGGCGTTGGAACATGCAAGCATACACCTGGGATCAATCAACACCGTCTGGTGAATACGTTTTTGATTTGACATTTTTTCCTTTGTTTCGTCCAAACGTTTGATATTAGAACAACCTTTGACACAAGAGTGATCCACTGGTGAATGCACTTGAGCGTAAATGCTTCGACGTGGAGAATGTTTCCGCTACTTCGGACAGCACATTGGGTATCAATATATACATTATAGTAACAGTTTAATATACTATGACAGTGTGTAGTTGAGAGAATTTGACTTAAGGTTTTCTAAATTCCGTCAAAAACTTTATTCACACACATCAAAAATTTGTCAAAAATAAGCTAGCGAATACAATGAGCATTTCTTTGATGGTCTTTTTACAAATGAAAAAAAAAAAAAAAACACAAAAAAAAATGTTACAAGAAATAATTAGGTCTATTTCTAGCCTATTGGAGAAATAACTGCATGTTTAAAGATCAAATTAACCGGCAGTCTACGCTCGAGGCAACAATTTAAAGCGGTTAATTGAACTATTGACGTATGGAAACGAGATCAAACTGTCCTCAACAATTCTCCCTAATTAGAGCTGTCTGCGAACTTGCCTGTCGTGTACAATGTTAACTATGTAACATAGCACTAACTGAAATTACCTTTACTGAATAGGCATTTCATATTTTATTTACATATTATAATATTATAAATATCTTATTCAAACATTCCACACAGCACCATCTAGTTTCACACTAAGCAGCTAATGCTTGTATTATGGATACCAGACAGTTGATATACTACATAGTTCCTTTTTTTTTGTAAATACATACATATTATAAATACAAAACATCCATGACTCAGGTACAAAGGTAAAATGTTAACACATAAACATTTGCCCCTAGCAGGATTCGAACCCGCGACCGTTTGGTTAACAGCTAGGGTTACTAACCAGTAGACCAAACGTGTCGTCATATAAGTTCATATAATAATATACGTTTTAAAAAATATAAGCCATTTATAATGACAGTCTAAAGGTCGCCAGATAGATTGACTCCAGACAGACAGCAACTCCAAATGTGTTGCAAGTATGCTGTCGACCTCAGTAGGATAAAAGACTGAAACACAACAGTCATATAAATAAATAATAATAGATATTTATATAAAAGGCGATGTGTGTATGTATGTATGTTCCCTATGGACTCCGAAACCGCTGACCCGATTTTGATGAAATTTTCATACAACCTTCAGATTAGTCCAGCGGGTGATCCTGTGAAGTTTGGTAGCGATCGGACACGTACAAAGTCGCCGGCACCTACTAGTAATAGATAAGTAACATTATCGTCTTTATCAAACCAAAAGCTATTTTTATTTTCATATAAAAACAGCGGTCGTCTGTTTTATAAGATAGTACATGGCCTACTCATTGCCACATTATCTTGTCGATTCTATGAGCATTGTCGTTGATTATAGTTCTTATATTTAATTTAAAATTTAAATAATTCAATGTTTTTATAAAAATTTACTAACTTACAATAAACTCAATAATGATACAAAAGTTATTTGTGATGATAAATTTATTAATATAAATAAAAATACATGGATACAAAATTATTTTTGTAGAGATCATAAATAAATATTAATAAATGAAAATTATGAATTCTATAATGTACCTATTTTAACCAAATATAATCTATTACAGAATCCTTACTCCTTACTAATATTATAAATGTGAAAGTAAGTATGTCTGTCTGTTTGTTACCTTTTCATGCTTTAACTATTCAAATACTCAAAAATACACGATCTCAAGGATACAGGAAAGAACATAGGATATCTTTCATCCAGAAAAAAGTAAGTACCGTGTCCGTGGGATAATCTAAAATTTTTATATATATAATGTATTGATCCTAACTTACAATTTTTAGGTAAATGCTACTGATCTAACAAATATATAAGTGATTTTGATTTGTAGATTTTGATTCGTATTATAAGTAAATAATTTATTAAGCAATTGTTAAAAAATAACATGATTTTAATATGACATTAAGCTACATTAACTTTAAGAAAAGAGGAACTTAACTTTAACTTTAAGAATACATTGAGTAATAAACTTTATATATGTATAATCAATTCCTATTTTTGATCCAACAAGGGTACTATACTTTCTAACGAATCAGCATAATAATCCGGTTGTATTGTCTCGTGAGATAGCATGTTGTGTTCAGTGTTGTTTGTAAGCAATAATAAAGTGACGAATCCCATCTCTTTTCCCAGGCCAATGTCTTGTTCGATCCTGAAATATAATTTTTAATAAGTTCTATTTTTGAAATTTTAAGACTATTCGACTAATATGAGGGAACGATTTCGAATGATTAACTATTTAATTTTTAATCTGTAATTTTTTGAGGCACAATGTATTATTTTTATTAAATACAAGGGCAATAGCAGCCAACATGTTTGAAACCTTAAGATTTAATATAATAATTATATAATATTATGATTTGTAAATAATTTCTGTGAATAAATGAGATTATTCATATAATTTTTTAGAACCTTTATTTCCATTAGTGATTTTAAAAAAAATAGTATACCTAATGGAAATATTGTAACGAAATAGAACAGAAACTCTGTATCTTTCTATTCATTAATCTAAGGCTTGTAGTACTGAAATTAATCATGAAATAGTAATAATTAAATACATACATGTCACCAATAAAGAGTACCCTTTTCCAATCCGTAATGCCTGCTTTCTTCGTTGCGAACTCACCAAACATCTTGCCTGGTTTCCCTAATAGTATTGGTTTTCTTTTTATTTCTTCCTCTACTAGATCAGAAAACACTCCAACACCTGTAAATAAAGAAACACCGAATTAAATTAAATTATATTAAAATAAAATGATGTCTTTAAAACAGTCAATATTATATTAGATATTATCTTTATACTAGCTGCTGCTCGAGTCTTCGTCCGAGTTGAAAATAAAAAAAAAAGTAATATAACGCTTGACCTCGTGTTGATATAACACTTTGGCCGGGCGTTAGTTTTTTATTTTTTATTTATCCCTCGTAAATAGTCCTTTTTTTCTGTATGAAAGGTACCCTATGTCCTTTCTGGTGTCTCAGACAACGACGTGTATGCAAAATTTCATGTTGATCGGTTCAGTAGTTTTTGCGTGAAAGAGTTACAAACATCCATACATCCAAACATACTTTCGCATTTATAATATTACTAATACTAAGAGTAAAGTAAGATATATAAAAATTATGTGTCACGATAAACTCCTAAACTACTGAACCGATTTTGACTTTGTAACTATATGTAATTTGGTCCAACTTAAAAGATAGGATATATTTTATAAAGTTATGCGGACGAAGACGCGTGCGTAAGCTAGTATTATATATGTGTTGACATTAATAATATTAACACTGATACAGTACAGTAGGGTACTGAAAAACATTTAATAAAATTTAATTTTTACATTTAAATTATTTCTGTACATTTAAAATAAAACCTAATCGTAAGTTATATACATTTACACATTATATAATATAAAGCATCGGTCCCTTTGGCAGGGCCTAAAGCATGATGGCTGCATTACTTCGTTGTACGGCAATACTTAATCTGTTGACCGAGGCAACAGCCAGCTTTAGAATCGCCGGCTATAAAAATATATAAAAATATATTAGGTATAAAAAAATAATAATAAAAATATGTGTTCTGAAATTCACCGTAATAGTGAGAAAAACTTTTAAGACTGGATTAGTTCCCGAGTAGGTTAGATTTCATAACAATTTTCTAACCCACCTAATGCTAAAAGACCCTTTTTGATTGGAAAGTATCTATCGGTCGCTCCACTAATGAAGAGTACTTCAGGCCGCCTCAAGAAGGTGATGGCTTTGTACAGCTTTGGAAGATTCACTTTGAAGTCACTGTCGAAAACCACTGCGCCTATCGCTTCGTCATCTTCCAAGTACTGAATGTACTCGCCGTAGTAATCGGCGCCGACGTCAGGCTTTAACATAAAAGTTGGAGTTTAAAATTTGCTGTCACTAAATGATATTGTAGAATGTAGACCTATATATACTTATTTATTGATATCTAGGTATACTTCGAGTAATAAACATACTCGAAGTAAAAATAACCACTATAAAAATAATATGAGGTGTGTTTGTTACTATATTAAGGGTAAACTGGTAAAATTTACGCACATGTAGAACTTGTACCAGATTAATTTTTACTACACTAGCAACCCGCTCCCGGCTTCGCATGCGTGTAATTTTTTCTGAAAATTATATATTAAAACCTTAGTAGTTTAATGCTCTTTCCATTAGTGAAAACCGCATGAAAATCCGTTCGGTAGTTTTTGAGATTATCGCGAACATACAGACATACAGACGTGACGTGGGACCTTGTTTTGTAATAATTGTTTTGTAATGTATTCAGACCCATAATTATAACACATAAGCCTAAGCCGCAGTTAGTACGAAATTACTAAATACTATAAATTTGAATAAGTAATGTAATCACATTGCGTGTAATTATGATAAAGATAAAGATATGTTTGTTCAATTTTAAAAGAATCACGTCCAAATACTTCAGACTTAAATAGTCAAATGCTTACAGTTCATTATTTTGATAACCTTAATCTTCAGTACTATTTCTCCTTAAGCCTTAAGTTCAGTAATTATTTCTCATTTTAGCTATTTATATTTGTTAAGTAGATATTAAGCTTGAATTTGAGCAAAAGGCGAACAAAATATTGAAATTATTAAACAAAAAAAGTATTTAATATTGAACATACTCAATATTTTTAAGATTCAAAAACAAAAAATGCGCCTCTTATTTGTTTTTTTACTATGAAGGTGTATTCCGTGTATTATAATTATAATGAAAGTTGTATTATGTATATGTTAATATGGTCTGTTCTACTTTTGTTAATAATAAAAAGGTTATATTTATTAATAAAAAACAAATACCCCTTGTTCACATTTGAATCCATACGATGATAAAGTATTTACGGTTTCAGAACAAGTAATACAGTAGATTTTCTTGTCAAAATTCATTGATTTTAAGAACTCCGCTATGGCCACAGAAGGTATGACAAGCCTGTCCTGTAAAACATTAGAGAATTCATATGTTATATATGTGTCGTACATTAAATAATATTCATGTAATTAAAAATGTTAAACAGTATCTTATCTATACTAATATTATAAAGCTGAAGAGTTTGTTTGTTTGGTTGAACACGTTGATATCAGGAACTACTGGTTCAAATTGAAAAATTCTTTTTGTGTTGGATAGTCCATTTATCGAGAAAGGCTTTAGGCTATATATCATTTTGAACGCGGACGAAGTCACGGGCAACAGCTAGTTCACTAATAAGTGCCTAAGCCTATTTCCCTACCCTTTCCCAATCCCTTATTCTTAACCCTACTGTAGTCGGCAGTGCACTTGCAGGTCCGTAGCCGTGCTTGTGTTATAGGCGACGGTAGCCACCTACCATCAAGTTGACCATCAGCCTGTCTGCCTACCTTAACATAAATAAAAAAGCATATTAAGATAATAATTATTTTTTATTTACAAATGTTGATATATGAGTAAGTTCTATATTATCTACAAATACTCGTATTACAAGGTATGTTACTATAGAAAATACCTTGTAATTTTTCCCCTTAGAATAAAATATATCAAAATACAAGGCAACATCTAAGAAATTTGTTAAATATAAAATGATTATAATTGTTTTTTATACTTATAATCCTAATAAGGTCGGCACCTAACTCGCAGCACCTGTAGCGTTGCATGTGTAAATAGTGGTAGGGGAGTCCACGATGCTAAATGGGAGCGTCTTAAGGCTTTCAAAAATGTTTAAAAAAAACCAGACACATTTGAAATATTTTATTTTATTTCCTAAAAAAATCTTAGATTCTTAGATTTCAAAAGACCATCTAGTAAAAATGCTACCTTTTAGTAAAAATGTTAATTGAACCTCGACTATACTAATGAGGTCGTACTAATTGCGTAATAATTTTCATCTTAAGTTTTGCGTTCTAGCACTATTTTGTTACTAGCTCTCGTGATTTCACTTGGGTTAATTTTGGAATCCCCACATACCGCTTATTTAAAAACAATTTATAAATCGAATAGGTAGTTGCTTAGATTTATGGGTTCAAAAATTTAAGACATTTGACTCGAGTAAAGCCACGAGGCACCACTTGTTACACCAAAATGTAGTCTATAATTTAATTAATTTGAGATCAGGTTATAATATTCCGGTGGCAACGAATATTATAACCTGATAATAATGATAATATTATAAAGAACCCAATGTGAAATAGATAACTGAAAAGACTTTCTTAGAAGGATGAAGCCATTGGTCCATTACTAATCATATTAGGAGGATAAGAAAAATATTGTGATATTAGTTAAGTTAAGATTTCTTCATTTCAATATATACAAAAATCGTTTTTAGTTAACCCAGTGTAACCCTAACCAATAAGGTCCTATCTTATTTTGATTAATCAGCGATAGAGCGACACGTCATATGCACTTCCACAAGTAAGGAATGAAACCTGTAAGAATGGTCCGAACACTATAACGTTGACTACAATCTGAGTGATGATTCATTGGTTAAGAGCTTAAATTAAAGTCCCTTCACGGAATAGTACCGGGTTGGAGTCGTGATTAGGCCAAATATAGAAATGAACTTTTCAAAGTCAAATGAAGGTCAGTCGATTAGAGACTAAAATTAGAGCCGATAGTAAATGGAATGTTAAATTATAACAATTCCATTAAAGATTGATTTGATATATTTGAACCTATGAAATAGGTAGATGAGTAAGTTCAACTTGTATCTGTCGTTACGCCAATAGCTTCATTTATTGTTGAATTATTTCGTACTTAAAAATTCCCTACAGTATTTTTTTTGTATTTGTACATAAATATATATCACTAGCTGTTGCACGTGACTTCGTCCGCGTAACTTTATAAAATATGCCAGCGATCCTTACTCGCTGATAATATAGCTTCCCAACAGTGAAAAATTTTTTCAAATCGGTCCAGTAGTTTCGGAACCTATTCAATTCAAACAAACAAACAAATTTTTCCTCTTTATCATATTAGTATAGATGTAGAGTTAAAAATACACTTACAATAAAGAGGACAATCAGCCTTTAATCACCAATGAACCCTTTGTAACGTTAAAATACAAAGCATAGAATAAAATACTATGTATATGTCGGTCATTGTAAAATTTAAGTAAGTATACTAACTTTAAAAATTTTCTATGTAAGTAAAAAGTTTAAAAAAATAAATCGAAGCCTAGTATTTCTAGGAAGCTGGGATTACAGCTTCGCTAATTAAATATTTCATTCGCTACAGGACCCTCTTAAATGCTGCTTTTTATACATTCGTAATATTTTTAATTAAAGGTTTAAAATCTTATATGGTAAAACTTTTTTTTTAAATTGTGAGCAATTCGTTTAATTCCGACCAAACTGACTGATAAGATGTATATTATCTTTTCAGATAAATCCTATTAATAAGAACAGAGAATACCTACTATTAATAAGAAGAAAGCTTATGTGAGCGTAGGCATTGGCAGTAAATATTGATAATAATAGCGATAAATTAATAAAGTAGTAATACAAAAAGGTATATTAATATTAGTATTGTAACGGAACCAATTTTGCGATCTTATTTGATCTTATTCAATTTTGTCCGCTTATTAGAGGACAAAATTCCAAGAATAACGAAAATGATTTTAGTGTATCGGCTAGCAACCCCGATACACGCGAAACTGTCCTTTAAAACTAATTGTATACAATAATGTTTTTGGTTAAGTGTTTCCATGCATGGATTGAGTGCTTTCATTGTCATAACTTACTTTTTTAAATAAAAATTTTTGATATTTTTTTTTTTTTAAGTCGCGGAGCTCAAAGTTTGGTAAAGACACAAATAATGGTTGAGGCGTGGGGGCAGCGAACTTGAATGCAAAGTTTCAGTCTTGCGGTTTTCGTTATTTTCAAGAATGACCAATAATTATAGTCTGACGTGGTCGATCAGTCTATAATTATTTGTCACATTTAAATTATTATTATTTTAATGAATTAACTGTAATGATTAATATTGGGAGTTAATTTTTACAATTAAACCCTAAAATTAATCTAAAATATAGGATAGAAGGAAACAATGATAGAAGCAAGATAGAAAGAAACAAAGAAAATAGAAAGAAAATTAATTGTATGTAATAAAATTACATGTTTAGTATTAACTATGATATTTGAATTTTTATAACTATCTTTTTAAACAGTCTATAGACATGGCGTCGTCGTGATGATTAAAATATAACGTACAAATATAAGTATATAAAAAAAATTACTTACAAATCCATTGGATATTTCAGCGGCTTTAAATTTATTTTCATAGTTCTCTCTGGATCTAATACTGTTGTTTGATACAAAATTAACTGTCTTCCCTCGTTTTTCCATCAGATCGAAAAATTTTCCAGCACCAGGCAAGGGCTGTTGTGTCCATATTACACCTGAATTATAAAAGTACACCTTAAGAGAATTGAATAGACGATGTACAACTTGGTCTTCAGACGTTACGGCAGTAACGGCGAGAACAGATAACGTAGCTTCCTGAACGCAGCGAAACCCAGTCGGTTTATTCTGCCAATCTCTTTGTCAAAGTTGTTCGGGTCCAAAATAGACGTAATCTTGCATATATTCAATAATCAAACCCTCTACGGTAACAGGTTCTGGGAAATTAGCCTCGATGAACATGATTTTCGTCTTGTCCAAATTCATCCCAAGTCCTACGCGCCGAGAGGCTGTATAGAGGCTATCCAACATCCCTCTGAGTTCTTCCAGCGACTTTTCCAGAATGACTAGTCCGCAAAACGTTGAGATACTTATTTGCCTTTGACAAAAAACGATCAAAATCTGTCTATCCGTTTTGAATCTACATACGAAAAACCGGATCAAAATCCACAGACAGATCTACAAAGACACACACGTCAAACTTTAACACCCCGTTTTTGCGACTTCACATTTAAGTAAGAAAGCCCCAACTAAAGGTGGAAACAAACTATCGACTTCGACTGCCGCGGCTTATGGACGCGGCTGCCAATGTACACGGTCGTTCATATCATAGTACGCTAGAATTTCTATCGGACGTCCTAACGGTCAAAGGTCACGTCCGCGACATACGTCGGCTAGTTTGCACAGCTTAGGGCGTTATCGTACTAGCGGTTTGCGAGCGGATTCTGGGCGGAGCGGCCGCGCAGCGAATGCGTCGCGAACATGTCGCGGCTGCAAAGCGAGGACGTCGCGGACGTGTGGCGAATTTGCAACGTTTTCGTCACGTGTTTGCAGCGAGTTTACAACAAAAAATACAGTCGGTAACAAAATGGATTCCGACGAGGAAAAACTGCTGTTGCTTCTGTTACTTCGAAGACGCAGGAGACGAAAACGAAAGCATCGACGAATTTGGGAGCATCCATTATCAATTAATCGACTGGCAGAAAGCGACTACTATTTGTTGTTTAACAAAGGAATAAAAAAATATCCAAAGAAAAATTCGTTCCTACCAGCGAATGTCAAGACCTACATTTTATGAGTTGTTGCATCTGGTACAAATTGACTTAAGACATGAAGACAAACACTTGAGATTAGTCACCTGAAGAAAAGCTCGTAATTACATTTTTAATATTAAATACACACGAGATAATTATTAGTATTTCTTTAATATTATAAAACGGATATAATACACACCAATTTAAAATATATATATAAATAATTATTATAAACGGTTTGTATGAGAGATGGCGTCTTCGCTGCGCCCCGCTCCGCCCCGAATCCGCTCGCAAACCGCTAGTATGATAACGCCCTTAGTGTATTTGTACTGTCTAAGATACCTGTCAGCTGCGTCCATAAACCGCGGCAGTCGGACGCGTCCGAATAGTTTGTATCCACTAGGTTTCCACCTTAAGTCAAGTAGTAGGACATACTATGTGTAATCAAAACTACTGAATTTTTTTTAGAACTTGTCGACAATGTAAACAAACACTTTAGTCCTTATTTCTCCCTGCACTATAACACTATAGGATCAAATTTGATTTTCTCATAAATTATTGACTTTCTTATCATTCTTAACTCAATCAAGAGAATATATTCTATAAACTAAATAATTTCACTAAAAACTGAAACTGAAATTCTATTTGCGGTTAACGTTAAATTTCGTCTTTTTGACATCTATCTTGTCTCTGAAAATCATTGATGTTACTAACTTAATTTCAAGAAATTAAATTAAACTTAATATTTTCCTAATCAAATATTTATATTGTATTGAAAAATGTGATAATTATATATTTTATTTTTCATACCTTTAAGCTAAGTTAGAATATTGTGCGTTTATGGTCGACTTTTATGGGGGGTAGAGACATGGACCTAATATAATAAGCAGGACTGAGTACTCGCAGCTAAAAAGCGAGCCGAGCAGGACATATAGTAGAGAGGCTGTGTGGCCCTTTCTAATAGGGTGACAATAAGATTTTTATTATGTGAGACAAATTTAAATATTGTAATAAACCTATATATTGTAGACGTTCTTATAAATATATTTTTTAATTTAAATAGGAATTAGCCAACACTTTTACCATTTGTAATTTTCGCATTGTTCATTTTATTGCTTATAATAGTTTTACACAAATTGTACATAATCATACGTAATCTAATTGTACACATTATATGTTATCATACACATAATCTGTAGCCATGTGATAAATGAGTAAGGAAAGATGAAAAATTTAGAACAGCTATAAACGCTGGTGACACTTCAGACTCTGATAGTTCGTACAATTCAAATAATGAAATTTAATCGTTAATTTTTTTTTTCATTTAAAAGTTTCAATAGTTCCCATCACTACTTTTCTTAATCCAACCATAGACAAAGCCCAATATGGCGGATAGTTTACATTATAGACAAGTTTAAAAAAAAATAAGTATAGATTAGTTTTATTGCATATTAATTACCTGTACTGTACACAATGCCTAAAAATTATTCATAATTACCTATTCATAAAAATGAACCGTTCGGTTATAATTATTTCCTTGTAACGAAACACACACATGTATATGTACAATCATCACACATTAATTAATCAGACTAGACTAGACTAACCACACATGTAGGTAAACTTACCATCGCAGTCAGAGAACACATGATCGAATGAATCTAGGAACTTTTGAAATTCTTCCGGCTTTAAATTTGAAAGGTTCACTGGGGTTGTAGTCATTTTTATTTTGATATTTCAGTCACAAATTAAGGATCAAAATCTATCATTAACTGAACAATTCCGACACGTGTGTCCATAACCTATTTATAACTGGCACTGGCGCTGCTCTTGCGTCACGCGGTCGCCAGTCATACTCACGTTGTATGCGTAAAAGTAATCCGTCTAAATGTTGTAAGGCTGGTTCCGTTCAATAAAGTTATCGCCACGACAACTTTTAAAATAGGACTCATTATACTTCGATTCAAGTCGCCGTGACGTAATAACGTGATAATAATGAATGAATGCATGTATAATTATGTATGATAAACGATAGATAATTATGTGAAACTACCACCTGTTTTTACACAGATTACTTCAAATTCAGTTAAGACAGTGGTTTATTGTGAACTAGCGACCCGCTGCCGGCTTCACATGGGTGCCTTTATTTCTGCAAATTATATTTAAAAACTTACTTCATTTAACGCTCTTTCCATTAGTGAAAACTTTTTGAGATCATCGCGAACATACAATACAGACAAACAGACGCGGCGGGGGAATGTGTTATATAATCGGAGTATGTAAGGATAACTACTGAAATGTCTGCTCGACACTTATCACACTTATATTGGAAAACTATTCAAGAGCATAAAGTAAGTGACAATAAATAGATATCTTATTTATTATTATTATTGAAGAGTAACTGTTCAATAAAATTAGTTCAAACTCTTCAATTCTTGAGCATACTCTCTGAAGTACATCTTATAAAAGACATATACTTATCCACCTTATATCCAATTATCCACCTTTTAGAATAGAATTTCACGCCGCAGCTATCTAAAAATAAAGATCCATTTCTTGGTAAAAGTATAATGACACGCGTCAATGTATGTCAGGCGCTATATCTATTATATTATTTTTCAACGCGGACGAAGTCGCAGACACTGGCTAGTATCTAAATAAAAACGATACTGATACCATCAAAAAGCTCTTTAGAATTTTTGTATAGGCATTATGTTTTATTGAGCGGGTATTACACAATGGAAACCTTCCCACAATATCGATCCTAGGTGCTTCTACCGTCGGTCGCCATAGCTACGGCCTTGTTTTTAATTTCTGCCACTAATTTGATCCAACATTGACATTGGATTAATGATTTGAGGAAATTGATTTACAATCGCGATGATTGGTATAATACGAAAATAATTGGCGATTGTTTCGAAGCAGAAAAAAAATGTTGGAATGTTTTTCACGCCGCTGGACGTTCATTAGTCATGCGTTTTGACTTATCATTCTGTACCTAAATAACAAAGTTCTTATTAGAATTGGGGTTCCGCCCGAGATTGGCACAGTTGGAATAGATTAAATTGTTTCTTTTTATAAAGGGCGGCAGGGCCGGCAGGCAGCAGACGGTTCAATTGGTAGTAAGTGGCAACCGCTATTCACAGTTAACCCCAACCGAATAAAGTTTAGTATGAGATGGTGTAGATTGAGTTTCTTCCGTGCTCAAGTACCTAAAGTCCTCGTTAATTTTAACATGAATAGAATTCATGTTGACAAACCAACTTTGGTAAGTCTTTGCAAATACGCCGAATCAAGGTAAGTAAGCCAACCTATATTACAGTCCACTTCCCCCGCACATTCTTCGAACTGGGTATTGATTTTGATTATGAAAATAACAATCACCATCATTAATAACCGACAGACAACTACTGCTTAGCATACTTCTTCCCCAAAGCTCTAATCCCGCCCGCACATTGAGCCACTAGACGCGGCCACTATACCTTATTCACGGAGTCGAGCTTATAGAGCGCTTTCTCTTTCACTCAATTCCATACAAAAGACAAGAACAGCAAATCTTGAGTGGGGGTTTACAATAATAGGTGAACGTTCACTTTACGCTGCTTTTAGCTTTGAAAACTATTATAATAAAATATTATAGTAATACCTCCGTACCTACCCACAATCCTACACTTTTTATTTTGCATAAACTACTCTATAGCTATTAAGTTGTGATTTTTTATTAATTAAGATAATAGACATTTTGGTTCCTGATATAATCATAAAATGAAAAATATACGTTTTAGTTAATATACGTGTATTATTAATCCTAATAACATTAGGAGAGAAAATGATTAAAATATAAAATATTTTTATTTTACATACTTAATTACTTTGTCATAATTTTTATGATGAGAATATTTTCATAGGTGGCATAAAATTATTACAAAATAATAGAGATGTAATGCATTATACTATTTATTATTTATTTGACTTCACATATAAATTGTGAATTGGTTTTTTTTATTCATTCCAAATCGACTTGGTTATTAGTAATCCTGCTTTAAACGAAATTCAAACCTTAAAATAACAATAATACGAATGTTAAATCAATAAAACAAGATCAAAAATATTTTTACCGTAAAATATTATAACTATTTAAGTATAATAAAACCGATAATAATACAGCACTACTGAAAAAATGTTTTAAAATTTGACATTGACAATTTAAAACCTGTCAAATTACTCATTCGAATTAAAAAACGCAGTATAATGACAGTGAGAGCGTCTGAACAGTGAGTTCTACAAACGGACTAAAAAGTACATGTACTGTGTACACTCGTATTGTCGGTTCTCCACCAATCACAGCCGAACGCATTTTCTCCCTATAAGCTCGACTTCGTGAATGAGATATAGACGCGGCCACTAGGCGCGGCCACTAGTAGCGAGCTCGGGTTACTCCCGCAGCTTGTGGCTCGAACGCGGCCATTCGAACGCTCTGTTTGCGCCGATACTTATACAAAATGTATGAAAAGACACGTCCGCAGCTTGTGGTCGCGTTTAGTGGCCGCGTAAAGTGGCCTAATGTGCAGACGGACTTAAAGCGCATGAATAGCTGCAACAGTGTGCAGTTGTGTCTCGGTGACTAAGTAGTTAATGCCAGAGCCTATACATCTATCGTTTATTATATATTCTTTCAGCATTGGCAGCGTACTTGCAATTCCTCTAGCTTTGCTGTTTTTTTTTTTTTAATTTTAGGATTTTTTTATGGCCTGGAAAACACGTTTTTTTTTTAATGAGTATTCAATTATTAGCTTAAAATTACAATCGTTCCAGGTTTTTCATAAAAATTGACTTAACTTAATCTTAATAATTTTACACAAATTATTTTTATTAATAAATTTAATAATACACAAAAAGTTAAAAAATATACAAAATTATTTTTGTAGAGATCATAAATGAATATTTCAAAGTATAGTAAGCTAAGCACATGTGCTGTTGAAATTACTGCATTTAATTGGTACATAAGTACATTGCTTTTATTATTACAGGTTATTATTATTATTATTATTGTTATTATTTTTTATTATCTCTTTATATTATACTCTAAAGATAAATAAACTTAAAAAAAATTTTTTTTTTTGGTAATATATATAGATGATGACAAAATATATGTTTGTCCAATCAATTCCTATTTTGTTGAATTCAACAATGGTACTATACTTCCTAACGATTCAGCATAATAATCCGGCTGTATTGTATCATGAGATAGCATGGTTTGTTCAGTGTTGTTTGAGAGCAACAATAAAGTGATAAATCCCATCTCTTTTCCCATGGCAACGTCTTGTTCAATCCTGAAATATAAAATTTAATAAATTATGTTTCTTCACAATATACTGGAAGGCGGTTTTTGTGATCTTAAAACTATTTCACTAATAATTGGAACGATTTAAAAGTTAAAATTATTTAAATCTTATTTTTTTTTAAATCTTTAATTGTAATAAAATAATTAATAATAATAATTTTTAGCTTTAATTTATTATTTTTATTAAACTAGGTAATGTAGCCAACATGCTTAACCCTGCGTAAAGGATATACAAGCTAAATATGATAACGTATAATTTGCTAGCAAGATAGAATGATATCGTTTGTAAATAATTTCTACAAACAATCTAAATTTATGTTATTATATAACTCCTTATGTAGTATTTTATTTTCTTGAAGAATTGAAATTGTGTACTGATTAAGAAACTCGAAAATTTTTTACTTATTTATCACAAATGCGAACAGTGCATACATTTAAGACGATAGAGTTCCAAGATAAGAAAAAATATTTGACACCTAAAAAAAGGTATTTTATTCGCGCTAAATAAAAAGTAGCTAAAGTGTAATTACACGTTTTTCTTTTGTCAAGCAAGGGTTTGTAGTTTTTTTTTAATTTTACGAGATGTAAGGTACGAGTAAGATCAAAATTTCGGTAAAATATAGTCAGTGACTTTCGACAATGAAGTAATTTAACAATTAATGCAAAATTATAATTATTATTGTTTTAAATATTTCAAGTAGGTACCTGTCGTACAGGATCCTGTAGGATGTATTCGTTTTTAAAAATCCCACATGAACCCAACATTTTTTCTGGATAAAAAGTATTCTATATATTAATCCAAGTAATAAACTTTATGTGAGCCAAATTTAGTCCAAATCTGTTCAGCCATTTTTGCATGATTGAGTAAAAAACATATAAAATTTCAAGTTTTTAATACTATTAGGATTATCCCGAAAGTGGATTATTTCTTGTAATATCTTAAAGAAGCCAATGCAACTACAGTTTTCCTTTCCCCTATTAATTAAGCCTATCAAAAACAAGGTTTCATTAAACTAGGGGTTGTAATAATGAAATTAATCATGAAATTATAATAAAATACACACATGTCACCAATAAATAGGACCCTTTTCCGATCCGTAAAGGCTGCTTTCTTCATTGCGAACTCCCCAAACATCTTGCCTGGTTTCCCTAATAGTATTGGTTTTCTTTTTATTTCTTCTTCTACTAGATCGGTAAATACTCCAGTTCCTATAAACAGGAAAATTCTAGTAAATTCTAGAAAATTCTAATTCTTCTTTGTTAGAATTTTCTAGAAAGTACTTTTACAAAGTATAAAACAAACTCGCTTCCCGCCGTCTGTCCCTCTTTATGTACGCTTAGATCTTTTAAACTACGCAACGGATTTTAATGCAGTTTTCACTAATGGAAAGAACGTTAAATGAGGAAGGTTTTTATATATAATTTGCAGAAAAAAATTGCATTTACATACAAAACAGAAAAATTGTAGAGTAGAACTTGATTATGTTTTTATCAATTTGCTCTTCGTCACATTTTGCTTAACTTAACAATTTTATTTTATTTTACAATATAAAAGAAAAAAAAAGGCTGTCTTTAAAACAATCCGATGTTAATAATCATGATGTTAATAATCATGTTATAGAAAATTTTATCGTCCATAAAAGACACCATTTTAAAAAGACCATAAAAATAATTTTCAAACTCACCTATTGCCAAAAGATCCTTTTTGATTGCAAAGTATCTATCGGTCGCTCCATTAATGAAGAGTACTTCAGGCCGCTTCAAGAAGGTCATGGCTTTGTACAACTTCGGAAGATTCACTCTGTAGTCACTGTCGAAAACCACTGCGCCTATCGCCTCGTCATCTTCGAAGTACTGAATGTAATCGCTGTAGTATTCGGGGCCAACGTCAGGCTTTAACATACAATTTAGAGTTTTAAATTGTGCTGTAACCAAAGATTTAAATCGAGAGATGCGCCCTTACTAGCGAAATTGTGTTACAGTTCGCGAGCTACAGACAGTAGCTCAGTAACTGCGTTACTATGCGAATCTTTTGTCTAAACACACTTTTAAACACAGACAGTTGATAATTTTCGGTGTGTTTTAAGTATGGCGCGGGGAGATTAGGGCGCATCTTTCGATTTAAATCTTTGGCTGTAACGCAACAAATCATCAATCTACTACAGCTATGAATTTTGCGTCACAAATGCCAAAGCGGCACATAAAAAATACGCCTAAAACGGAATCATGGCGGAATCTTGCTTTCGCGCCACAATGGTAAAAGGTAGTAACGATTAAGTTCTACTATAAACTCCATTGTGTTGACATAAAGTCACATTTTCTTTAAATGACAGATAGATGTTTGGTTGGTTTTAAATGACAGATAACACAGTTTATGCTATACGCATATGTCATTTTTAAATGTTCCATAAAGTTTGTCGAGTAGTGTTTTGTATGACATGCGAAATCCATAGTTGTAGTAAATCTATATAATATAAACATTCCTCTTTATAATATACACAACTTCAGTATTATTCAACTATATTGTATAACTTGTCATACACGATTGATTTTTACTGTAATCTAACATTGTTATGTATTGTTTGTTAAACTTTAGTTAGCAATAAAAATATTGTATTTAATAATAAAAACAATTACCCCTCCTTCACATTTGAATCCATACCATGATAATATACGGACGGTTTCAGGACACGCAATACAATAAATTTTCTTGTCAAAATTCACTGACGCTAAGTACTCCGCTATGGCCACAGAAGGTGTTATAAGCCTTTCCTGCAAAACATTAAAACAAATTGAGAGTTACATTAAATTACATCTGAATACATTAATTACATCTGAGTTACATTAATTACAAATTGAGTTTTACATTAAATAATATTCATGTAATTAAAAATGAAAACCAACAAACGGTAACTTAATTTCTAAAATTCCATGGAATTTTAAAATTCACTTTATCATAATATATATAGAACTCACTATTTATAACTTAACTATAATCTAGTCGTCATAATTATATTTTATATAAAATTATGTAGTTGCACGCGACTTCGTCCGCGTAGCTTTATAAAATATAGCCTGTTACTTGCTGATAATATACCTTTCTATAGGTGAAAGAATTTTAAAAACGTTTCAGTAGTTTTTGAATTTATTCATTGCAAACAAACAAAAATACAAATCTTCTCTCTTTATAATATTAGTATAAAAACCATTTGATTATAAATGGTGTTTATACGAAACTTACTTGTTAACTTAACGCTGCTAACCAAAGTTCAATAAGATTATCTAAGACCAGTAACAACGACCCCACAATTTTCTTACGAGTAAATGAGTTGTTTTCGAAAAAAAAAAAAAAAAACTTGTTAAGCTGCCGACTAATCGACTCTTAAAACTATATTAATTATGATGAATGTGAACAACTACTCAAAAATTAAGTAATTTTCGGATGTGACAATCTTTCATTGCATATTGCATTACGAATTTTTTTTTATTTTTTATATTTGATACAGTACACAAACTGATTGCAATTAAATACATGAAAACCATAAAATACATGTCTACGTTAAATTATCTAAATTGCACTCCTAAACAGTGTACTTAACATGTTTAATTTAACATAGCTACTAATTGTGTAATAAACACTTACTCACAGTCGTATAATAAACAAATCAGTTTAAGGTCGGCCACATACAGTCGGAATAACGTTTCGGAATCTCGATTCGGAATAACGATTCAATCTATCCATAAAAATCCATACTAATCTATGGATCTACCACATACTCGTACATACAGTAGTTTTCCGTTCGAAATTTTCTTCGTTTCAAAAAAAGCCACTCCGAACGCAACTGTTCTATAGATTTTGTACAAGTCGCATCACACATTCGTTAATTATCTTATCCTCTTATTTTGTTTAATAAAATTTGTCTAAAGAATTTATAGACATTCGATAATATTTAAAAAAAAATCTCCGGATTGTTTCGTAATTTGGCCCTTTTTATATATAATATGGACTCTCTTGCAATCTTTTGGTAATATGGAGATGCAAATTAACTTAAAGAAAGTAAGAAAAGAACCAATGACCGATTCACTTACACCGATAGAAGCAAAGTAGAAAACTAACAAAAAAAAAGGAAGATAATTATTTCAATCGTAATTTAAGTTAAAATATTTATTGATATTTGAATTTATTTATAATTTTTAATGTTAATTATATATTTTTTTAAATAGTCTATAATATACATATAGATGTTCTATTTTATCAGCGCAAGAGATGATTATAATAAATAAAAAAACCAAAAATAAATATATTTACATATCCTTTAGGTATTTCAGCTGTTTTAAATTTCTTTTCATAGTTCTCTCTGGTTCTCATACTGTTGTTTGATACAAAACTAACTGTCTTTCCGTGTTTTTCCATAAGATCGAAAAAATTTCCAACACCAGGAAAAGGCTCTTGGGCCCATATGACACCTGAAATATAAAAGTAAACCAAAATAGACTTAGCAGTCTTATAGACGTAATCGTGCAATTTTGAACTTTATAGTGATCACAATAAATTGGATAATTATTAGATAATACTGATAAAAATATCATGTTTTATTAAGAGTTCGTAGTTCGACAATTAGTGCTCATATATTATAAGCATTAAGCAGTTTTTTTTATACGATAGATAAGGCAGTGAACTATTCACAAAGTTCAAAATGTTTGAATCACAAAAAGTGAACATAGCAGATTTTGGTTTGATAACGCATCATATGACTTAAATATGAATCAGTTGGTTTATAATTATTTTCGTTTAAAGAAACACACACATGTACAATCAGACTATGCTAATAAGAATTCCACAATCAATCAATCAACAACAATCATAATACACGTAAACTCACCATCACAATCAGAGAAAACATGATCGAATGAATCTAGGAACTTTTTGAATTGGTTCGGCTTTAATTTTAAAATGTTTACTGGACTGGTTCTCATGTTGATTTAAATTATTTAATTCAGTCACAAATTTAAGGAAATTACACAATTACCGATACCTACGTGTGTTCGTAACTTACTTATAACTGACACTGCGCTGCTCTTGATCTTGGGTCTTGAGTCTAGTTGAGTCACTCCCACCTTATACTCTATGCGTAGACATAATTCGCTTAAAGGTGGGATTTCAAAGCAAGCGTCATTAGCGCCAGTGGCGCCGCGTTAGTAACGCCGCGACAGAGCGGTAACTTAATGCTCATAGAACACAATATTTTAAACATTTTTCAATATCACAACAAAGTTCTAAAGATTAAATTTATATCAGTGGCCAATTTAGGTTGCAAGTAGGTGACCTGAACAGCACCCTGGCTTTCCCGTTATCTGATGATGCCAGGGAGCTGTACAATATTTACCGTTCTAGATTTAGTGTTTAGTAATAGTTTAGTATAGTAGTATCTAGTATAGTTTAGCTATGTATACAAGACCTTGCCCAATGAGGCGACATGTCCCTGAGGGAAAAGCCTTAAATAAAGATTAAAAAAAAAAGATTTTATTTATATGTTAAAAGGTAACATTTTTGTAACATTTGGAGAATTATAATGAATTATAATAAATACATCTTTATTATATTGTTAATTATTTAAGGCAGTATATCATCTCGGAGAAAACGTTTAGAAGGAGCCTTGGCGTCATAGTGAAAAATGTTTGGATGGATTTTACACGTTATTATTTAACGTAAATATTATTTAACGTAAAACACATGTAAATACAAATTATTCAATATTCAAATATTTATTATCTCTCATTACGAGGTTGACCCCTTTTTTTGCAAGCACTGACGGTCAGGCAAGCTCTGATACCGGCCACCTCAACTTGTTTTGACGCAAGAAAATTTGGCAAGGATCCATAGAGTTTGGATACAAGGTACGACCGTCTGCCACATGACGCAAGGTGCTGCCATGCCGCACGACTCGTGCAACAATGTGCGACATTTTAAAGTTTTGTAGCATGCGGCTTCGTAGCATGCTACAATGTCGCACGGTGTTGCTCCGGCGTAAAAGGGCGACAGGTTCGGATACAAGGTACGATATGACGCAAGGTGTTGTCATGCCGCAAAACTCTTGTTACAATGTGCTACATTTTTAAGTTTTAGGGCATGCGGCTTTGTAGCATGCTACAATGTCGCACGGTGTTGCTACGGCGTAAATGAGGCAAATGTATGGAACGTGATTCGAGCGCAGTGTCACTGACGCCACGTCATTCTTTCTGCGTCTGTGACGTTGGAGGCCAGCGTTACTGCCGCGCTCATGTTTGCTATGACGCTGACGCCCACGTGTATTTAATTTTTTTTTAATAAAAAAAAATATAAATTCGAATCCCACCTTAAATCTTGCAAGGCTGACCACAAACTTTTAAAATGTCTCAATTCGTTTCATCACGAAATAATAACGTGATATTAATTAATGAAAGCATATACCCACATGTCTGTAAACAGTGGAAAGTTTATATGGAATGTTTTCCATTATAAAAGGAAAAAGTGACGATAAATATCTTATTTATTGTATCTCTAAATTTGTGAATAACATTTTATCTGGATTGCCAAGCATATACGAGATCCGTATAAACTATTTATGCCCAAGTACTGCAAAACTAACGCTGGTGAACGTGAGCCTTTATAATTATCGTGTTATGCACAAGCAAAACTGTTTATTTACACATGTTAATCAATTTTAAACTGGCTCACACGAATATAAAATAATATTGTTGTTGCTTTAGTTTTATGGTATTTTGTTTTTCTTTCTTATTTTAGTTTTTTTTTTGTGTATTTTTGTATATAGGTACATATTATGTATAAAGTTTCTCTCTGTAGGAAAATGTTAATTCGTGGAAAATGTTAATTGCACCTTTATTTATGTATGTATATCTTTTTTCAAATTTACTATATATGGTGTAATTGTTTGTTTTCCCCAATAAAATAAAATAAAATAATAAATAAAATAAAATCTAAAAGTTAGGTACACTGAAAAGTAACCCATATTAGTAACATTTCAACGTTTATTTTAAAGTTGTTTAAGCATAGGTTACCATTTACCATTTTTTTTTTTTCGGTAAAATAAATGATATTATTCTACTTCTTATATTTATGATCTATATTGATCCTTAATAAGAAGTAGAATAAAAAAAAGTTGTAATCAATGAATATGTAAGTATTTGCTACGTAATAAGCACAGAGTTCATTATAAGCATAGAGACAAACTATTCCGTAACTTACCATTTAAAAATAAAAGAAATCTGAATCATACCGTATTAATGTGTCAAATTTAAAAAACGTATTAAAGGAAATTAAGCAAAAAAAAATAATTACATTAATTTAATAGTTAATTTGTCATAGAGATTTTAAATATCTAAATAGAGACGATAATGCTACCATCAAAATTTAAGTACCTAAGGCATTGTTGTTCTTTAATGAGTAGGTCTTAGACAATGAAAACCTTCCCACAATATCGATAGGTGCTATATTTGCTGTTTCCATCTGTCACCATAGCAACGGCCTTTGTTTTTAATTTCTGCCACAAATTTGATCCAACATTGACATTGGATTAATGATTTGAGGAAATTGATTTACAATCGCGACGATTGGTATAATACGAAAATAATTGGCGATTGTTTTGAAGCAGAAAAAAAATGTTGGAATGTTTTTCACGCCGCTCGACATTAATTAGATTGTTCACGTTCATCAGTCATGCGTTTGAAATCATTCTGTATCTAAATAACAGTTCGTTGTAGATTTAGGGATCCACTCCAGAGTATCACTGCTCTGGATTAATTGCTTAATAGATGTATTATTACAGGTGGCGCATTGTAATTGCTTGGTTCTCCTCTCTCACTGATGTAATGCTCGAATCTGTAACGTTACATTACAGATAAATTAATGATCTCGGTGAGTAAGAAGCTTAATGCGGATGTAGGTACTCTGCGCATGATACGTGTCAGTACCGTGATAAAAACTTTGAGTAAACAGTAAACAAAATAATTATGACAATTAAAGTAAAATTATATTTTTTAAAGTATTTTTTATCGTTTCAATTCTGTATCCATATTAAAATTATAAATATGAAAGTAACTATGTTTGTCTGTTACCTTTTCCCGCTTTAACTATTCAACCGATAATCATGAAACACACAGGGATACAGAAAAGGACACACACTTCATCTAAAAATAGAGAAATTTTCCCAAGAGATTATCTAAAAACAGAATTTAGCCTGTCAAAAGTAATTATAATAACAATGAATATTATTGCTCGTATATTTTGTCAGTTATTATATCTATTGTTTATTTTAGGTATAGGTACAAATATTTTCATGTAATGAAATAAAGTCTGACCAATAATTATATCAGTGCTTAGGTAAACTGATAGTTAACAATACGAAAACCTGTTAACAAAAAGTTGGTTCGTCAAAGTCTGTTACTTGTAAACAATAATGTTATTATTGTAATTTAGTAATTTTTAAGCCAACATAATATTTTTCATCCTGTTTACTGTGAGGCTATTGATAAGAGTTTTTTCCTTTTTCCTCGAAGTTACAAGTTGAGAGTTATAATAGGTCCCGACAGACAATTGACAAGTAGCAATATTCTTTGTTGACGCCCACGAAATATTCTCCGAGCAAACAAATAAAAGTAAACAAAAACAAAATATTTTATTTTAACGCTTTTCTTGGATTTTAAAATAAAACATCCAGCGATTTTTTTTTTTTCATTTAAGTATTTATGAATAAATACTAATCTCATTGGAGTCTTCTGCTTTGATATACGTATAATACAGGAAAGTGCTATTCTAACGTGTTCCATGATATAATGCTTTCTAGGAGTATTTGAATCATATAACTTTTTACTTGTGTCTTGGAAAACTTTGGTATATATAAACAATATAAGTATACTTAAATATATTTTCTACGAATAAAAATGTATTTTTTAAATTAAATCTTATACCTACTATATTACTATTCTACTATTGTATAAGTAAGTAGTTAAAGAATTGTGTATCCAAAGCATTGAATAAGTATCAAATAACACAGAAAAAATACCCATATCATAACTTAGGATAATTAAGGTCATAATAAAATCCTGTTATATAATGAAGAAAAAAATCCTTTTCCTAATGAAATGTTCATTTAAAACAAACGAATGTAACTGATTAAATCTGAGGTGAATATTTTCGTACAACATTTAATAAAGGGCAGACGCAGCAGTTTTTCATCGTGCCTCGTGATAGTCATGATTTATAGCTACTACCCTTCCGACCTTTGGTAGATGACCTCCGTATTCACGGGTTCTAGAATCCTCAAGGGTTCGTCCACTTATGTTATATTCCGTTAAAGATAATAAGCAATCCTTTATTGTACGGGAATTTTTGGAAACACGATGGAAACTTGATATTTTATGTCGTCTACTAGTTATCTGACTCGCTTCAGATGGATACAATTGAACAAAAGATAAACCAATATTGTTTAAACGAGGCAATTAATGGAGTTTGATGGTAACATTCAGTCTACCAGCCGGATTTGTAAGTTTATTTTTCATCTTATCTCAAGTTATCTCAAGATAGCTTGAGGAAGGACTATTAGGAGCCGAAAGAAAAAAAGTAGAAAAAAGGTGATGCGGCGCGGTAGGTTTAAAAAAACCGAGCTTTACTGAGAGTACACGAATTTTGAATGCCAATTTAAATTCAAGGGAGGGTGCACCCACCAGCAACTGGGTCTTTTTGCTATTGTTTAACCGCAGGCATTTAATGAGCGCCATCAAAACATGATTTGGTAAGCTTAATCCTAAATTTGATTCCAACAAAGCTACAGTGTCTGAAAGCGTTAACCAGCGAACCTTGAACCATTCGACCTACCCAAGGACTTTCCAAAAAAATAATAACAGATAATGTCTATAGAGCAAAGCATTACTCCAATAGACCTACACCTCGCAAAAGATATTTCAAAAGACCTATTGTCAAGATTCATTTAGGCCGCATTAACAGAGCTTTCACGAGGTACCATACAAATTGAACGTGTCTGACGACAATAGAAACGGAGCTGCCTTTTTCACCTGAAAAAAATTGTGTCCCGAAAAAGCTTTACGTATTGTGATCGGGATTTTCCGTGAGGCAATTCTAATGAAAGTGACGAAACATTAAATTCTAAGCGTTTCGATAAGGCGATACGACGATACATAGAAATCAGTTCTTATTTTTTAAGACAGTTGACGAGCCGATTCGACGAGTGGTTAAGGCTTGTCAACTTTGGAAATGAACTTTAAAAATTGGATTCCGTCTGCATCTGGACAGTAGCTGTGGCGGGGCATACTGCGTTTCAGTCATTTTGGGAAATCTGCGCAGTAACCACCCCCTTTATAGTAAATCTTACCGCCTCCATACGGGCTGAACAAATGACTGCGAAGCGCAGACACACTGCGCTGCAGTGATACACTAAGATAGTAAAATAATAGGTATAGTAAAAAATAAATAAAATTACATATTTACATAAATGTACTATAACTACATAATTATTACATTTAACTGAGTTGTAGTTATCTACATATAACTATTGTAATATTTTGTCTCAACACAGACGTGTGACAAAATTGTTACAACTAGGGATTATTACAATGGTAATGATAACACAATTATTGTAATTGTAACAATCACATAATTACCAACATCAAAGTTTACATGAGCATCGTCAGGAACTTGACAGTTGTCACATAAAAGTCAAGAGAAAGGTTCTTTACTCTTGTGATCAGGATCTTCATCAATAATGAAAACTATGCGAGAAAAATTAAGCAATTTATTTTTACTGATCAAAGATTATAAATAAGGAATTTGTTATTATGATATTTCTAAAAGAAAACGCTTATAAGTATATTGAATATCGATACTATTAAGTATTATAGAATAGAATATAAAGCGGCATATATTATTTATTACGTTACCACGTAATAGAGGGTTTTATTGAAAACGAAGAAATTGCCTTCGGCGAGAGGTTCCATTGGAATATTTTGCGAGAAATGTCAAATTGCTTTTAGGTACCTACATTTTGTAGTGAGATGCGACGAGTGAAATATTAGTTGTTGGATGTTTTAGTTTCAGACTTTTTCGCCATTATATCACGTATATTTTGTGCCTTAAATATTGAATTTACTATTAGGCACTTTTTCACTGTTTTTTTCGTTACCCACGCCTTCATAAATGCCAAAATTACTTTGTATGTCAATGTGCTAATTTTGTGTTAATAGTCGACAAAGTTATCTTGTCTACAAAAACTGCTATATATAATAACTAAATATTAAACTTGTAGCAATGAATTAATAGTACTTTTCATTTGAGTCTTAATATTTTCTATGTATATTTATATAATAAAAACCAAACAACAAATCCACACAACATTGAAGGAAGTTCAACAAAAGTCCAATATGTCGAAACGCGACGAAATGAAACAAGCGAATGGGGAAAAAGTTACTAAATCCCGACTTAGTAACTTTTGACATACGCTCTCAAATGCTGACGGACATTTTCACGTGAATATTTTAAGTCAAAATATTTGTTTAGCTGACAATAAACATAAAATGTTACTTTAGAATACATAGTAATATTTATCATCTCAATACTAGACTTTAAAATAATATTGTTTCAATGTATAATATCTTATTAATAAAGTTTCCCCAATAATTAATGACCTACTTATAAAAAATAATAATTAAAAGTGTAATCAAAAACAAACTTCGTTCGAAAGATTATTATGGAATTGCTGATTATTTAAGAGATAATGAAGCCTCGTTTTAAACTATTTTGAGAGCATACTATTTTTAGTATAATACTAGGTTTTGCCCGCAACTTCGTTTTATATAATATATATTATTACTAGGTTTTGCCCGCGACTTCGTCTGCGTTACACTACCAAACTTCACAGGATTACCCGCTGAACTAATCTGAAGATTGGCTGAAAATTTCATCAAAATCGGTTCAGCGGTTTTGGAGTCCAGGGGAACATACTTGAACATACATAGACACATTGCCTTTTATATATTACTAAGCTTTGCCCGCAACTTCGTCCGCGTCACACTACCAAACTTCACAGTATTATCCGCTGGACTAATCTGAAGATTGTCTGTGAATTTCATCAAATTCAGCAGTTTTGGACAAACAAACAAACAAACAAACATATGGACAAAACTATCCGCCACTTGCTATCAAAGAGTTCTCAATTAATTTGGGCACATAGCACGCAGAGAACCAGAAAACTTGGAGAAGCTGGTTGTGGCTCTTACAGGCCTTACAGTTGCAAAGGCTATAATAAAGGCTGAGGACAGGGTGGAATGAAAACATAGCTGGTGGTCGATGCCAACAAGGAAGAAGACGACTCTACATATTTTATTTTAAGATATCAAATTGAGTTTATTAACGCATTTTTTTTAAAATGATTTACGAAAAAAGAATCATTTCACCCTAATAAAGATCAAATCCTTCGTTATTAAATAAAACATTTATTTCTTCTTCAGTGCGCTTGAAAGATATAAAAAAAAAAAAACAAGTTTACTTCCTTTTATACATAAACACAAAGAAGAAAAACGCTAGCCTCGATTCCCTCTGTGAAGTGTTGGCGTGAAATAATTTAATATGAAAGAAAAGAGCAAGTATTATTTTTCCATCCAGAGCCTCGGTCGCTGAAGTTGGTAATTATGGCGGCGCAATAATTTCAAATGATTTTTCTTTTAATTTACAAAGGAACTTCTCGGCGAGAATGCGACCGTGCTGGCGTAAAAGTAAAAAAAAAAAGGTATAAGGAGGAAAGGTAAAACGAAGCGAAGTCAGAAATGAACGAAATCGATGAGAGACGAAATGAAATTCAATCAATGTACGGGCTCTAACAAGTGAAAAGTAAATGTTTGCCCTAATCAGTCACAAAAAGTTGCCGTGCGTCTGTTACGTGCCACAAACAAACCATTCGTCTCTATACGAACTACCATCGCTCCTGTTAATGGAATCTAGTTGAAAATAAAGCTCAGTGAATGCAGGATTCGTGTTATAATTCAAAAATTACCATCTTACAATAAGGACTTTATACTAAACTAACTATTGCACGCGACTTTGTCCGCTAAACTTTATAAAATAGAGCCTATGTTACTCGCTGATAATATACCTTTCTATAGGTGATTTTTTAATATCGGTCCAGTAATTTTAGAGTTTATTCATTACAAACATACAAATCTTCTTTCTTTATAATATTAGTAGGTATATATGTAGAATCTGTCCTCCTGATGACCTCCAGTCTATTCTTTCTATGAAAAGTTACAGACTTCACATCATGTTTACAAGATTTTATTCCAAATTGCATTTTTAGTCACGTTTTCCAATTCACTTAATTAGACTAAGGGCCTCTTTCACCAACTACAAGTAAAGTGTTGATTAGTTATTTTTAGAAATAAATTTATGTTTTATTTCGGTTTACTTCGATAGGCGATTTTTTTTTATTATTACCGTACAAACAAAGGCATATCATCTCCATCATTCCCGGTTACGGAACCACGCAACGGATTTTCATACGGTTTCACCATCTTTTAGATAATTTTTCACGAAAGGTTTTTATATATAATAAAACCTAATTAAGTTTTTATTTATGTAGAAAACAATATTTTGCAACCAAGTCGCCGCAAATGTCCGCTTCTGTCTGTTTCTTCTCTACGTCTAAACTACCTACCGGAGTCTGATACGGTTTTTGCTAATGGAATGCGAGGAAAGTTTGTAAGCATAAAAAAAATTGCATACCATGCCAAGCCGGAAGCGGGTCGCTAGTCTATAACAAAAATGCACTAGTTGATATTTCGAAAATATTATAATCATTCGCAGGCAAACAAGTGAAAAAGTAAAACATTGATACTTCTGTATCAAGTACTGTGGTTCAGAGAATTTCTTTTAATTTCCAACAATACTTTTGCTGCTTTATAAGAATTAATTAGTTCTTGAAACTAGCAAACTTTTGCAAGCATTAATGTTGGTATTGGTGAAAAAGCTTCTATCTACTACTGAAGAAACTTGACATCCGATGAAGTTTATAAGAATATACCTAAAAGGCTTTAGTACCTACAAAACGAACCATGCAAAACTAGTTAGTTAAAAAAAATGATGTGTAAATATTATTTTATTAGTGCTTACATTATTGCATTAGGCTAAGGGTTGTAAAAATAGGTAAAATATATATAAATAAATATATGTACAAAAGTTATAATAAAAAAATAGATGAAAAAAGTACTTACCCCATAATTTAATCAAGTAATCATCAATATATCAGTGAAAACCGCATTCAAATCGGTTAAGCTGTTTTTGAGATCCAAACAAACAAACATACATCCAAAAATTTTAAATGTAAGTATAGTACAGTGTACAATTTTTTTTTTAATAAAAATATTAATTCAGACATGGCTCGATTTTATCATATGTATCTACTTACGGATAATTTTATTTAAGTACCATTAAAGGGAATTATTATAAAATTGTAAAGCGGTTGTCACCAAGTGTCGAAACTAAAGCGAACATGTAAAAATGTTCGGCGCAAAAGCCCTGGAAATTTGTGTCAGTGCAACGTTAAACACAAGTGCGAAAAATATTTTAAAAGCGAAAATATTTCCCGAAAGTGTCGAGAGTTATAAAACTTTTATTTCTTCATAATCCTGAGAAACTACGGGAACCTGCTACGAGTACATACCGACCCCAGCTAAACACGTTTTATGGTAATGGGCATTGCATACTTTATTCAAAATGATAATTTTTTAAAATTTTCTCGCTAAAGAAAAACAACAGTTTTTCTACATAAAATCTGTGATTAACTTTTTTTTATGTAATGGCTGACTTAATGATTAGTGGCTACCGAAAGCCTATATAATAAGAAATGTCATAAAGTAATGCAAATGCCCTGCAATATAGGTATAACAATTTTTTACATGAAACGACATTGTAAGCATTTTTCAATTAATATATAAATTATTTCTCAACGCGCTAAAGTCTAGTGCACCAGCAAGTTATTTATAATAAAGTTATTTATAATATATGATGAAACGAACTTCTCAAGTGAAGTTCGATCAATATAATATGAGTGGTTTCATTTGAAGATACAAATTAACAGGTAGTCCTTTGACCTACAAGGCAACACTCGCACGCTTTAAGATTTTTTTTTTTTTTTTTTTAGTATCGATTATTTCAACTCGATTAAAAACCAGTATTCTACCTCCCCACTATTGGTACGTAGCCATGACAGTTCATTCTTTTAAAGTAACGATTTAATTTCACTCTTCCCGTATTTTACAAAACTGGGATAAGGGCGGGTGGGAGATTTGTATCTTCAAATGAAACCACTCATATTATATTGATCGAACTTCACTTGAGAAGTTCGTTTGATCATATATAATATTTCGTGGTTTCATTTTCGATACAAATTAACAGGTAGATGTTTAGAGATTGAGTTTTGTCAATATTTATCGTGGGTTTATCTGTACACGATAAATGAAATACGAAGTAAGAGTGAAAAATCAATTTATTTATTTAATCAAAAAACTTAATAATTTAAGTTATTTCAATACAATTGATCATCAAACGAAAATTAAGTTTATTCTGAATAATTATTATTGGACGGCAAACAAACTGCTTTTGCAAAATTTGACTCATACATCATGTTGCAAAATTTGGTCTATGATAAAATTTGGCAAAATTTGGGACGACGCAGTCCTGCCAGCAGTTTTGCGGATCACGTCGGCGCTGCGGCCGATCGCGTGCGCAGCCGACGCGGCGGCGTGCCGGACGCTGTGCGCGCCGAACACTGCCACGTCGATACCGCTCGCGCACGTTTGTTTGATCCATCTGTTTATACTCTTTGCTGTCGTGCCCCTGTGGGGACGCTTCACAGTAATTAAGAGATGATCAGTAGTCGAAGGTCTTAAGTATCGAGTCATTAGACAAGTAGTCAACAATCGTCGTGGCCGAACACATCGCAACATTTTCGCGGAAAAGGGGCAAAAACAAAACTGGCTGGTCTCGTCCTATCCCTGAAGTTTTAATCATATCTGATATTACAATCTTAACTCCATTAGTTTTATTTTAATGTTATCTGTTTAATCAAAGAAAACGTTTGGACTCTGTGTGCCATATATAAGGCCAGTAAAATAACTAGTTTTTTGGTTAGTTTTTCTAAACTTAATTGGCTATTAGATACCCAGTCTGAAGTATGACCTAACACAAGTTGTGGGTCCCTAGTACTTGAGTATTTCGGCAAGGACGGTCTTATTCTGAATATTACTTTCATTAGCCTTTTGATACAGTCATCCGAACTTAGATTATTGCCAAGGAATAATGACAGAGCTGAACGGTGACTAGCGTGCCGTAGGACGCACCATTTTCAAACAATTCTGTTAAAAAAGATACAACATGGGCAACCGAGATATCAAATACGTTGTAATCGTTATCGTGGCAGAATTTCCACCACAGCTTGTAATAAACCCCGTATTTCTGGAAGGTTTTATACGACCGCGACCCAATCATTACATTTAGGACGGTAGGCGGCACGCCCCGGCGGGAGAACGCGCACCGGAGAGCACCGTTGCTCCTGGGTGCACCGCTGTACCCTGGGGTAAGCGTCCGGTGGAGTGGGTGTTGTTGTCTCAAATGTGAGAGTACTAAGTTTGGCCGAGGGTCTAAAATAACTATATCAGTGACTAATAAGTGCATTAAGTGAGGGTACCAAGTCTGTGCAGGCCACATGGGAAATACTAATATACCTTCTGCTTTATCTCGAATAATCTTTTGTATGCAGTTTAATAACAAAGCAAAAAAGGGGGAAAAGCGTAAAAGAATTTCTTACTCCAGCTTATTGTGAATGCGTAATAGCGTCTAATAGCGTCTGGATCCTGTTTCCGAGCTATATATTCGAGACACTTGGCGTTAGCGCAAGAAGCAAACAAGTCAATCTCTGGGTTACTGAGCTTCTTAACGATGCAGTTAAAAGCTGCTTCTAACAACTCCCACTCGGCATCAGGATTCACTCTGCGTGACTCTTCATCAGCCTCGGTATTGTTCTTCGTATTTATATACGAGGCAAGTAACCACAGCTGTCTCGACTCGCAGTGTGTTCAAATGCTGGAATTGTATACCCCCCTTGGGGTTTATATAACAAATTTTAATGGCTGTACTGTTGTCTACGCGGAGTGCGATAGCACAATTAGACATCTTTTACAAAACATTTAAGAGTCAAGAATATAGACAACAGTTCTACTTTTCAAGAACCGTTTACCCTGGAACCATTACAACAGGCACCCCACAGCCAGTACGCGACGCGTCAGTGTAAATTTCCATAGCATAGGTTTGGGTTTTTTATTTTATTATTATTATTATTATTATTTTTTTAATTTATATATATATATATATTTATTTATTTTTATTTTTTTTTGTGCCTGTCTATTATGTAATATTATTACCAAAATTATTTATTATTTATTATGTCCAAAATTATGTATTTTTGTCGTTCTAATATTTTTGTGCCAACTAATAGGCGTACTGCTGGGCAAGCTGATACAACGAATGGTGACAATCGGTAATTTACCACATCTTTGAACCATACAGATTATCTTATTACGTTTATCTAAAGGTAACGAAAGGGTCATTTGAGTGGTATCATATATAAATCCTAAAAATTTACACACTTGTTGTGGCTGTAATTGACTTTTATAAACACTCAAACAACATTACGAAGGCATTCATCATAGCTCTTAGTTAAGCAACAAATGTCGTCAAGATAGCACACCGATTCGTGACCACAACTATGTACATAAGTGTGCTACGACTTCTCTAACTATCTTAGTAAAACGCCTAGGTGCTATCCCTAGGCCGTAACATAAAGCACTAAACTCGTACGTTATAGTTTCATTTGAATTTTGTGTGATGTACTGGAATTGAAGGTATTTTCGAGATTCTACATCGATAAACGATAGGTATAAGTAAGTATATCATAATTATATAATAAGGAAGTCAATAGTTGCCATAAACCGGTTGTTTTGTAATAACTTGCAGGCAGTCCGGTAATCCTCCATTTTAAAATGGGTCTTTGGTATAAAACGATTTTATTAAATTTTAATTATTTAATAAAATTAATTTTATTTATTTTAGATTCAAAATAAACTTTTTAGTACCATTAGGCTTAGGGGCTAAAAACGTACTCAAATAAACTGATCTTCCCATTGATCGATTTGTGAAATAGCACCTAGTTTAAGTAAATTATCAATAGCCATGTACATTTCATGCTGTTCTTTTGATGACCACGATAGACGCGGTACATTTGATTGATACGGCTTGGTTATAAAAGGAATAGGTACTCCATTCAGAACCCAGCTAAGAATATTAACATTATCTGTAATGTTAAGCCAACAATTATAGAAAAATTGAATGCAACCCTCATGTACCTGTATTAAGGCCGTGGTGGGGCACGTGACTTGCTCTGGTACGCCATGGGCTGTGCCAGCGGGGTTTTTCCTGGTCGTCTCAACGACCTGGGTAACTTCCTGTGGTCTCCTCGCCTCCCCCCCCCCCTGTTTGTCGAGTATCGAGGACACCCGGTCCAGTTTCCCTGGAACGGTTGGCGGGCTGCACTTGTGCTGGGAGCCACAGGATTAGACCTCGGCGGAGGCACTGTCTTTTTTATCTGCAGTCCCTGCTTCTCAATAGTTTTAGAAGCTTTTCTTTGGCAGACTGACACCGAACAACGTTTCGTCAACGTTTACTTTCTTGGATGAGGTTCAAAAAGGGTTTCGCTAGCCCTGATGTGATCATTTTGATCCTAGCCTGGGTTTCATGATGATGCAAATCACATAGAATGCGACAACCGTCACTGAGCATTTTAATCGCATCTATTTTATTGTCGCTTGTCAACAATTTCGACATAGCCCGGCTGATAGCGGTGATCCCTGTGCCAAGTTGTTGTTGCATAGCTTCGACTTTTTTGTCATGCAATCTGACCCTCTCTATAACTGCCGCCGATATCTCAAGGTTGAGTTTTGGGGCTTGCAATAAAGTGCAATTGCTGGGAATAAGGTACTGTTTTAATACCTTTTCTCTAACTTCCTTGTCCATACCTATTTTTAACAATGGGAGCCAGAGCTGGGTCAAATTATTATGTATCTTTTGACCCCACGTTGGTCCCGAATCTGTGGCCTCACCGAGGGCGGATAGAATTTCTGGGTCAAGAGGTGGACAAGTCTCGGTCTCTAACGGCGCCGCAGCCGGTGCCGGTGGCGGTGGCAGTGGTAAATAATTTTGTGTATTGCATTCATCCATTGTCGGTGACTTAGTGGCGATAGCATGTTCATCCAATAGGTTACGTAAGTCAAAATAAAATGACTATAAACAGGAATAGTTCATAATTTGAATCTATAACCTGCATAAAAAACATGAATAGTTACGCCTTGTTCATTTTTGAATCTATGGCGGGTAGGTTGCATAATTTTGCCGGGTTCTAATTAGAATCTATGGCAAATCATCGTAACAAAAAGTACTTTCAAATTGAACAGTATTTGTACGATTCTTTAAAATATGATTTTTGAATACACCACTTACTTTGAACATTATCTATTTTTCCTTCACCTGAAGATGAGAACAAATCTAAACGCCGACGTTTACGTCGATGTTTATCTCTCAGTTTCTCCATTTTTTTTTGCAAATAATACTCCATCTTCTCGTCGAACTATCTTTTAGGCATCGTGAACGTTTGAAAAATCAAAATAGTTTTACTTTCTTAACAACTCGAAGGTAGGAGCGCGTGCGCTCGTTGCCTCGCACGGAAAAAGAATGAACTGTCATGGCTACGTACCAATAGTGGGGAGGTAGAATACTGGTTTTTAATCGAGTTGAAATAATCGATACTAAAAAAAAAAAAAAAAAAATCTTAAAGCGTGCGAGTGTTGCCTTGTAGGTCAAAGGACTACCTGTTAATTTGTATCGAAAATGAAACCACGAAATATTATAAGTTATAAAACAAGTTGTTTATAAAAAAGTTTATAAAGTTATTTATAATATTTATACTGACGGAACAGTGTTTTTACGATATATTTATATTGAAATTGTAAAATTATATCTTAACAAAAAGTTTTAGAGCGAAAACGTCCTTGCTTATCTCAGTTGGCAACTGTGACGAACTAAAACATTTTCGCGTGATTCGTCAAATGGGAGGCCTACAAGGGAGATGGAATATATCATCGCAAACGAGAAAAGTTTGATTGGAGGAAGGTTCAGAAATTCATTAGTACTCGTTGGCGGTTGAAGCGAAATTGCTCTGGCACGAAGCGTTAATAAAAAGTTTTGGTATACTTAGAGGACGACCACGATCTAAGAATGAAAGAGGCAAAGGTATCACAACGGTGGGAAATAATCCTACACATTTAAGTAATGAAGCATTTAATATTAAAAACCATTTAAAATTTACACAAATCAACGTTGACATGCCAACACACTATTCCCATTTTCCCTATCGCTTCCTAATCCCTTATAACCTTAATGTGACGTTGTTTGTGTTAAGAGGTGATGGTATATCGATCTTATGAAAACCGCAATGAAATCGGTTAAGCCGTTTCTGAAATTAGCCTGCATATGAAATGCACAAATGATCAGACAAAAATTTTAAAACTATTTTTTGATTCGGTAACATTAAGTGCAACGCGTACTCATAATATAAGTAAAAAAATATTTAATGTACATACAGCTCTTGAATGAAGATTGTTTAAAATTATAAAAAGTATAATAATGAAAATTATAAATATGAATTTTTCCCATTATCATTGCATTATCGCGATATAACTGAAAAATGAAATACCTTTTTTTTTTCCCTCTTAATTAGTTTATAACTTTTGCAATTATTTATATCCTGGTAAACATTTTAATAAAATTTTTATAAACATCATTCCGGGTCCAATGAGACATCGCAAATATTTTTAAGAGCCTTATCAGGAATTAACACAAATTTGAACTTGTGAACTAGAATGATAGCTCCAAATTCCACAATAACAATAAATACATCTTAAAAATAGTGACCACGTGTTTACAAATATATTTATTGCATAATAATATATTTATACCATCCTTCCATAATCGTTATGATTTTTTTTTTCTTATTACCACCGATATACCACCATAAGTGACAATAGGTACCCTATGCCAAATTTCACATCAATCGAACCTGTGGAAGTCAGTGAAACAGATGTCCTACATAATATAGCTAAAGAAACATTTAAATGAAGTCAATTTTCAATTTAAAAATCGGGAAAAATCGGTCCATCCCACAGGCTGGAATACACACACAGCCACGTAGGTCAAACTTGTAACACCCATCTTTTGCGTCGGGAGTCATGGGTTAAAATAAAACTAAATAGTGACCTTTTTAGTCTCTAGCAAGAATCTCCCACTAATAAAAATGTCCCATTTAACAGGTAGATATTGTTATAAAAGATATTGTGGTTCGTTTACTGTATAGCTCGCGTATATAGGTTTCTAGGTCGTTAGTTGTTTCGGTTACTCCAGTGGAGAGTTGAACAGTTGATATACCTATATGAGTATGTGAACACAGATAACAATAGTCTTCATAATAATAACTTATAGATAACTAAGAGAGATTGTATAATGATTTTTTTCATTCTATTTCTTTGTGTCCTAGATACACAATTTTACAAACAAATTTTATAATTTCTATAATTTTCTTTAAAACCTATCTCATTCTATTAAGCAATTTATTTTGCAAAAAAAAACAAATATAAAAAAGTGAGACAGTTTAGACAATTCATGTTTATTTCAAAGGCGTTGTTCAGTTGGCAAATGTTAATAGTTGATTCATATAATTGTGTTAAATTCATTCATTCGATTTAGTAGTAGTTTCGCACAATTATGTTTCATACGAATTGTGCGAAGAAGCGACTTTAAAATTAAATATATTTTTAGTAGTTGTCTCGCACACTTTGGTTTTTATAGAAGAAAAAAAAATGTAAATACTGTTGTGAACGACAATGAAATAGGTAAAGTAGGTAAATAGAAATATAAATAAATTACTATTTAAAATTTGGATGTAACTAGTTTTTCTTTTTTTATTTATTTATTAACAATATGTTTAATTCGATCGCCAGAAAGTCTACGTCTCTAATCTGTTAAGGTTATAACAGATTGATTTTTTTAATAGATGTCTGTCTGACAGGTCTGTCTGTCACACGTTGTCAGGATACAGAAAAGGACATAAGGTACCTATCATCCATAAAAAAGTAATGACTTTACGTCGACCTTGTAGGTTGCATATTCCGGTTATTCTATATAGTTATATATTGTAAATTCTAGTACAGTTTGTGATATTTCCAGGTATAACAGACTTCAGAGAGGATTTCGAACGGCTTGATTTTACAAAGGATATATTTTGTTGTTTAGAATTTACAAGTTACTCGTAGTGAGATCTGATCCCTTTGTTCGGGAACTAAAAATTCTATAATGTCTATAGTTTCGTGATCTACACATATGTAGCAGTAAGTGGTAAGGTATAGGTAATTTGAAAAGTTAGTAATAGCAATTACCGTTACTACTTACTTATATTGGTTAGCCTTGTCGAGGCAATAGCACAAATGCTGTAACCTCGTCGAGCTGTGTTTTTATTAGTTAAATTTTCGGTGAGGCTGATATCCCTAATAAGTGATGCTAGAGCCCATTTTCAATATCCCTTCCTAATACCATAGTAGGATTATGTATTTTAGGATTTATAGATAATTGATTATGGATAAGGATTTTTTTAGAAAACTTAAACTTTAAATTGAGCAGATTTCCAATGTAGGTACAAATGAAATCAGAGGACTTTGTATTCAGTTTGATGAAACGGTATATTTACAAATTAGGAGGACGTCTGTAGGTGTGTGTGTTTACCTCAATGTGTATTTTACGTTCCGAGTAGCTGTTTATGTTAAGGAAACGCGTCAATATTTGTTCGAACTTACGCGGTGGCAACAAAGTTTTAATTAGGGAAATGTATTTTATTATTTGCGTTTTAATTTGTTTTCTTAGTATTCAAAATGTTAAGGATACCCTGTACGAACGTGTGATGTCAGCAATAGGTATTTGGGAGAATTTAATGTCTCAATTCTCCCAATGATAAATAACCGAAAACAGATTGCGATGCAAGACATTCGCCCAAATTTTGAAAAATTAGCTATTGACAACACAATACCTAGGTTAGAAAAACATTTTTGGCTTACTAATTACAAGAATTCAACTTGCGAAAATATCACATTTAAGAAAATAATTATGTTAAATATGAAATTAATTTCGGTTTTTTGTTTCCATACAAACCTTCAAATGTCATACTTCTTATGTATTCTTACGACTAATAACTAAGGAGTAATCATGGAATTACGTACTTAGTATGGAATTTGTAAGCTGTTCGAGTTGGAAAGTGGCCTCTTAAGGATACGAGTTGATATAAAACGTGACCATGTCAAGTAAAATGAAATTTTCGAAGCCCAAGTTTCGTGCAATAACATTACTGTAATGACGTCATTATGACGCCATTTTGTCGACCGCGGTGCACTGCTGCAATGAAAAGCCCGTTGCAATTAAATTTAATGCGATACACCATTCTCGCTGCATTTAGAAAGGCTAAGTGCGTTAGAAATAATCTGGACATTAACCTCCATAATATTTAGCGGACAAATGTCGCAGTTTGTTCAACGACTCGCAATCATAATGTGAAAAGTGACAATAAATTTACCATCAGACATCAGCATATTTAAAATATCATATATTTTATATTGAACTATTTAAAATATTATACTTACAATCATTGTTATTTTCTTGCAACTTAAATATATTATGAGCCACACAAGATGTGATTTTCTTCAACTTACTGGACATAAATTTAATCTAGCTGAACGGGCGTCTGGTATGCAGTCGCTGTGGGCGTCGTGCTCGTGGGACGCGCGCGATATTGCACACTAATTGGGTATACATATATTATTTATTTATTTTTGCTTTAAAAAAGGCGCCTAAGTGACTCCTTATAACATCAGCTATCTACCAGTGAAAGTCCTGTCGAAATCAGTTAAGACGTTTTCGAGATTAGCCGGAACAAACATACATAACGAATTAAAAGTTGACCGAATTATTGTGTAATAATTATTATATTATGTATGAAAATTGATGTAAAAGTCCCTGGCGAAAGTCAGGGGAATCTGCGAATGTCTTTTAGATATTTTTAACTAACCTAATTTCGGTGTTGAACAAAAACGGCTCTCGGTATTCCACTTATACTGATTAGGTTATACAAATCGTTTGGCGATCATCCATCTTCTTGTCAAACAGTTAAACCTCTTCCAACATTGTTTCCAAGTCGGCTCTCACTAAACTTGAGAGTGTATAGGATTCTCAACTCGCTTGGACCTGATGTATCGTGCCAATTGAAATAATACGGGAGGATATTTCTTGTTAAAACGCCGCGTTTTTCACTTGAAACACGTTTTAGGTAAATATGATATTAATTTAATTAAACATATTAAGTTATTTTATCATTTATACAAATTTTGTTTTAAAGAATATCATAATTTATATAAGTAATAATTTCTGATTCTCTGAGGTAGTATTTAAAGTAGGTAAGGAAAATTAACTTTGGCAAGGTACATAATATAATAACATGAAACTGGACTAGTTCATTAATAGCAATCTCCCTCAATTAAAATTTGATGATCTGATTATTATATGTATTATTATTTAATATTATAATAAGGAAAATTACTATCATAAGACCTATGACAAAAATTAAAATGTATTATAATATAAGAAAAGGTAAGAAGGAATCTATTTAAAAGAAAACATAGAAAGAAGAAAAACAATAAAGAGAAAAGTTTCATTCAGTTAGACTTGCATCTTTTGCATAATATTTTATGTATTAACTATGTAGCAATTGAAATATATACATTAAAAAAAAAAAAAAACAGGTACTTTATCCCTACATTCATCTTTTAACCAGAAATAATTTAAAATATACAATAAATATAGTCTATTTTTATATAATAACTTTAAACATTCATTCCCTATTTTCTTAAAAAAATACATAAATTAAATCCTTTTAACATCATCGACTACAAACGCTATGTAAACGGTAAAAATATGATTCCGTATGTTTTAATCGGTACTTTAGACCCAAACATGAACAGCTTTGTCGTTATTTGTACACTACCATTTTATGCTTACATATACTTCAAGTAGGTAAACTTTCTGAATAGTTAACACGTAATTCTCAGTAAACTTATATATTGTTATTTATAGAAATAAAGAACTGTATAATTGAAATTTAATTATAAATAATCAATAATATTAATAATATCAATAATATCAATAATATCAATAGTTTAAGACTAATATTTAAGTAGAAATTAAGAAAATATTATAAATTATGAATTAATTAAGTATTTAAGACCATTAGTAGCTATGTTAAATTAAACATATTAAGTACACTGTTTAGGAGTGCAATTTAGATAATTTATCCATACATATGTTTTTTATGGTTTTCATGTATTTAATTGCAATCTGTTTGTGTACTGTTACAAATATAAAAAAAAATAAAAAAAATAACACGTTTTTTTAACGATTCAAGTAACTTATCTTGTTCGGTGTATTTATCTTTATACTTTATTTTATTAGTGATTGGACTCGAAGGAGTTTTATTGATTTATTGACACTGATAGCAAATTTTAAATTTTAAATTTTAATTTTAAATTAAAAGTTTATAAATAAAAAAACACTGGTACAATGTCGTTAAATGATTTTATTTACATATAAAAGAAAAAAAAAATCATTACTTATCTATACAAAATATAAAATAAAGTCACTCTATATTTAAAAAATATGTGTCACACGTTCCTCCGCGATGAACTCCTAAACTACCGAACCGATTTTGATCAAACTTTGTAACTATATGTAATTAGGTCCAACTTAAAAGATAGGATAGTTTTATTTTGAACCCGGGTGAAGCCGGGAGTGGGTCACTAGTATTATATAATCTATCAACGCGATTTTACGATCCTTTATATACTTCCGTCCATGATAATTTCATTACACGAAAAGTGAAAGAAGAAACTCAAAATAAGGTTAAGAAGCAACAGTAAATAAAAACAGTATGCAACTAATGGCGTAAAGTTCGGCAGTCTGCGAAACAAGGGCACGACGTAAAAACAAATATCGAAGTCATCGATCTTTATTCACATTCTACATGGAAGTTACAAAAATTCTTTTGACTTTCTGTGACGGGTATAATTATGTGCAGTAAATCAATTCTTTTTTTTATTATTAATGTAAAGATCAACAGACAGGCTGACGGTCCACTTGATGTTAGGTGGCTACCGTCGCCTCCGGGAGTTGAGGGCGGCGCTGGGTGGTGGAGACGTCACACTGGCAAGCATTGTTGAAGCCATGCTTGATTGTGTGACCACTTGGAAAGCAGTTGCTTCCTTCTGCGAATCCGTAATGTTACAGAAGGAGGCAGCTGAGAGGGAGCGAGAGGCCGATCTCGCTGCCCACAGACGCAGACACGGTTGGGCAGGAGAAGGCGGGCATAACAAGCCCGTCTTCAAATGTCCTAGGGGACCTGCGCACATGGTTGGCTAGCTGTGTGTGCCTGTACAAGATCCGGTGTCTCCGGGCAATCCCCCATTGGAGTTAGTCTAGCCAGAGTCAGCTCGGAGTTGTTGCCTCGGCAGAGCCCGGTCCATCCTGCTCAAAGGGCAAGGAGACACCAGGGAGTTTTAGTGGGTATTCCCATTGCCACTATGATCAGGTGCTGGGCGAACCTCAAGGTGGCTACCGTCGCCTATAAGATAAGCAACGCCATAGGTGTTAGGGATTATAGAATGGTTAGGTGTAATAAAGTTAGGGATGGTGTAATGGGCTCTGGTGTAATCATCCCTTGCTCACTCACCGAAACACAACAGCACATAATGTGCTGTTATTTTACGGTGGTCTTCTGTAAGGGGGTAGTTACTGCCGCCATACGGGCTGCCCAAATGACTGCGAAAACGCAGTGTGCCCTGCCACTACTTTCCAAATTCAGACTAGAGCCAAATTTGAAAAGTTCATTTCCAAAGTTGACCCCGCCGGGAATCGAACCCGGAACTCTGTCGTCCAATGACATAAACCACCTAACGTCCAATGAAACAAACTAGATGAAAGGTACCCTATGTCCTTTATTGTATCCCTGACAACGTGTATGCAAAATTTCATAATGATCGGTTGAGTAGTTAAGGCGTGACAAGGTAACAGACAGACAGAGTTATTTTTCACATTTATAATATTAGTATATAGTATGGATATTAGCATAGACTAGTATGGATAGGATTTCTATTTCATAAAACCTCACAAAATATAACAAAACATATAGTTATCTGGTGCATAAAATTTGAAAATGAATTGAAATTTAACTTCAGAATGTTTCTCAAAATATATACATTGTACTCTAGAACCCATGTCACAATTCAGAGTTCGCCAATGATTTTAACGAAACAGTGCACCAGTAAAGTGTGACCTACTCCGATCCCTTGTGCTTTTATTTTAGTAGTACATCGAAGGCTTTTCTCCAAACAAATGAAGGGTCTAAACTCGTTGGTCGCCCTGCATATAGTAGGAGTGTATTGTATTCCACGCAGTCTCGGATAAGGGGCTTGGAAATTGTTTTACGTGACACATTATAATGAACGGGGTTCTCTGCACGCGTTTTGAATTGTTAAGGTTACTCTTGTGAGGTTTGTCGTTGGGATTTAATTTTAAACAGTACATTACCGTATACATTTCTTATAGAAACCACACTGTCTTAATAACGTCATGCAAATTTAATCTTTTTTAAAGCTAGACAATACCTATAGCTTCATCAGAACTAACCAAGGTAAAAGTCTTAGCTATCATGTTTTTATTTTTTACTACCGACCAGCTTGCAAATATGAATTTTTTTACAAATTATAATTAATGACATTCCTCGTTTATCGCTCTTTCAATAAAAGAACATCTTATCAAAATCCGTTGGGTGATTTAGAAGAAGTAACAAAGAAGAGCAGACAAGCAGAAATCGTCTTTCAAAGTTTCAAATAAAATACTTTTTTTTAAATAAGTAAACCTTCATGTAAAAATTTTCAGGAAAACTTTTTTTTGTTAATATCTCAAAATTATACTTTTTCCCCATAGCTGATTTTTGTTTGACAACGACGACATGCTGAAATGATATAAACCTTTTATATTATTATTGAGTGAACATTTTGCGACTGTCAATAAGTTTTATTTGCTTCGCTCTGTTGAAGCCGTTTTTAATTTGATTACAGTAGGTTAGCGGTCAATTGATCCGGAATTACTCGCTCGACCGATCGCCCTCTGCGTCACGATACCGCCTTTGATACAAATATTATAATAATATAATATGTTTAATGAAGTTTTTTTTTATAAAAAACGACAGGTTCAATCATTACTTTATTTTCTTTAGACTTAGTGTTATTTATTTTATTATAGTTTACATGACTTTTAAGATTTAGATCGTAGTATTTTTTAAATAGTTATTGAAAAGGGAATTTATATTTTTATGTAATAAAGTTTGGCAGGCAGGCTGATGGATTTATTGGTGGTAGATGGCTGCTTGCTGCTATCGAATATAGTAGGATATAATAGGACATAATAGAGAAGTGGGCTCTGGAATTTCCGTATCATATCCTATATCTGATACAGAATAAACTCTCCTTTCCGATAACTTGTTTATTCTAATAGAGAATAAACAAACTTTCCTTCCTTATGAGTGAGTAACTCATAAGTATTTATTAGTAATGTACCTTCAAATCTAATTGATAATAGTTGGAATATTATTCTAATTTAATTCAAAAATAGCGTTACATATAATAGAAAACGTTATTATTCCCCTTGTGATAAACACGCCATGTAGCAAGCTTACCTTCACATAAAGAACGGTTTACAATCGCAGGTGTTCGAACGTGCTTTCCGACTTAGCCGCAAATTTTGGTGCTCAAACTCACCTGTGAACACGTGTACGGTAAGTATGCAAAATTCTTAAGAAATCAATGATAAAATAAAGGAATTATATCATAAAAAAAGGAAAACAGATTTAACTGACAGGGAAAAGTTTTATACTCGTAACAACAATAATAATTAAATAATACTAAGGGCCTCTTTCACCAACTACAAGTAAAATGTTGATTAGATACTTTTAGTAATAATTTTATGTTTTATTAAATTATGTACTTGGTTTACCTGCATCCTTCGATAGGCGATTTTTTTTTTAATTATTTTCTTTTTAATGTTTGGGATTTTACCGTACAAACAAAGGTATATCAGCTCCATAATTCCCGGTGACCGATGACTTTAAATGGCGGTTAGCCTACTTGACACTTTACTCAGAGATGGTGAAAGAGGCCCTTAGGGTAATAAAACAACTAATAATAGTAAACACTTTGTATCATTATTAACATTTTAATTATTTCTATAAGTAGTAGTTTAAGCTAAAATATTTGACAAAATAAAAACTACTTACGGAGTTTAAATTATACTATATTCGTCACTATATTTTTCTTTACTGTGTTAGCTAGTTATCATTTTATACTCTCCACTATTTATTTCTGAAATGGAAAACTATTTATCTCTATGTCTGAAACTTTTTGTCTGCCTTTTCGGCTGCCGTTCATTTAACCCACTGGGCTATCAATGCTACATAATAAATGTATAAATACATAATCAAATCTTTATTTGCACAAATACATGTCTACAGGATCTTAGTTCATATACAGCCGCTACAGTAGGTACATATTTGTAGTAAGTTAATAATATTGTAATCAAATTGTAATAATCTATCTACGAATAATCGAAGTTAATAATAAATTGATTGAATATTTATTTAAACACTGATATCTTTCAAATAAGTAAATTACCTAATCTGCCTTCACGAACTGGACAGCTCGACTGGCTAGAGTATCTAACAACAACAACTGCACAAGTGCTATTGTAACCATCAAGACATCCTAGAGCTCATTCTACTTTATTCCGTTTTCCCCTTTATCCTTTATGCTGATATTCTTTATCTGTAATGTACTTGTTTTCCCCTGGCGTTGCTTCTATTATAGCTTCCTACCATCAAGTGTCCCATCAGCCTTTCTGAAGACTATAAAAATGGTTCCGAAGTGACAGGATCTCGTGTGACAATTATAATAATTTGACTCATTTCCAAAATATAGACCGACTAACCGTTGCTTATGCTTTGATGTATTACTTACATTTTTATTTTTTTTATTTATTTATTTACATACAAAAAAAAAAAACCCAATTGGTGGTACACAGTTTATGTGTACTATAAACTCAATTAAGTTTGTACCGTACACCTAAGTTGTCAACAATAACATAAATTTACAGAATTACAAACAAAAGAAAGAAGTTATATTATTATATTAATTTTTTATCATAATTCCCTTATCATTTTGTATTGTATCATTTCAACATTAAAAGATATGCTTCTTTAATTGGTCACGTACATAAGATAAAATCTTTTGTTATTGATTTCCGTTAATTTTTCAGTGACTATGGCAAAATATCGCACCTAAATAAGAAGATATTAGGTATACAATACAGCTATGGTCGTTCATTTTTTTACTTCGATCCTAACCTATAGTTTTTGGTCCGAAGACCTTTTAAGAGATACATAGCGACTTAAAAGACAAAAGGACACGGTAATTTAATTAGGCAATGAAACAAAATAAGCACACATATTTACTCTTTTTTATCATAACAAGGCACCTTTGGGACTTCCAGATTTATGACAGCAGAATGCAAAGTGCTCTGTTATTGGAATGAGCATGAATGCCTTAATTTTTTTAGTTACCAACTAATTACCAATCCAGCGAAACTGGTTACGAAATACAATTGCTAGGTGCCACAAGATACGCTAATCGCGTAGCTTAGTCGTGTGCTAATAAATATGGCATAATAAATCAAATCAATTAAAAAAAAATCAAATATAGATTTAATTTTAAAAGTGCAATCTAGTGGTAATGAATGAGTAATCGACCCACACGTTTTACAATCGTACAAATTAAATTAAAATACAAAAAAAGAGATAAATATCAAAGCATGATTAATGTTACTTAGATGTTTATCAAAGTAAATATAAATGAAAAATCTAAATTTGCGCGAATCATTTTTCGATTGTACGTTGTCAGTGAAAATGGTTGCTAAGGTTTTATTTTTGTTCGTGGTCCTTGCGGTAGTATCACAAGGTATCGAGTGTTATTTTTTATTCATTAAACCATTTAAAATACATATTTAAATAATATAGAATACATTTCCAGATATTATATTGTTCGTAGTTTAGAAGACAGATCTGCCGATTTAACGTGTGTCTTTGAAATAAAGATCCCTAGATTTTATATAAAAGGAAAACATCTTAAAGAAATCTTAAAGAATATGTTGTTAGTCCAATTATCAAAGGCATAATTATGTTCTTTTGCGAAGTTTCTCATGTAATAAACGAAATTTCTTAAAACTCGTATGTTGATATAATAATATATCAACATCTTCAAAGAGCTTTAAGACTTGATATGTATTAAATTTAAAATAAATACGTTTAATATTACATTACTTAATGATTACTAATTAATATTATTAAGCAAGAAGTAAGTTAAGAAGTGTAGGCATGAATTCATTCTATTCTTTGTATCTGTTTTACTGTATTTAATTTTCAAATATTCTAATAACGTACATCAACTATTGAAATCGTCTCCAGTACCTACTAGTTTAAATTTTTTGTGAAAGTTGATGCGTAATTTAAAATTATTACTAACATTTATCTATAAAGTACACTTCTAACATCTAAAACAGTAATATTATTGTTCCAGGACAATGCTTATCGGAAGTTTTCCTTGACGATGTAACTACTTCTTGGTTGATCAATGATTGGTTCCCAAAAACTATTGGTATCCCGAAATTCTGGTTCGACGAGTTAGTAGGTTGTTATATAATAACTCCTGATGGCATTGCACATGAAGCATATCCAAGCAGCGACCGACTTCCCGCTTTCATTCAATTCATAAAAAGTACTGAGGCTTTCACAGCTTGCTCGGTTGCCTTAGCTGGTGTCGGCGTTGAACACAGTGGAACATATGAACTTCTTTCCCATTTGAAGCACAGCGACTTATCAGAGAGTATCACCAGTCAGAAATATCATTTGACTTTTACGGAGTCCAGTTAATCTTGAATCATGTAAATTCATTTCCTATTTCCCTATGAATTGAAGAAATGTGCCCATTTTTCCATCTCTTCCTAATCTTCCTAATCCTAATACTGTGGCCGGCAGCGCACTTGCAGCACCATTGGCGTTGCTTGTGTTATAGGATAGCCATACGGTATAGCCACCTACCATCAAGTGGACCGTTAGCTTGTCTGACAACCTTATTTAAAAAAAATCCTAAGTAGTGAATTAAAATTTTACATTTAAATAATTGTAAATTGTAAATAATGTATAGAGTTTATTTTGGGAATAATTTTCAAGGAATTTCATTGAAAGACCTTTTGTTTCTATTGTGGCTTGAATCCTTTATTTGAAATAATGTTTCACGTTTGATATACAATTTAAATTGACTTCGTAATAAATTTTAAGCGAGATTCCTTTTGTTTTACTCCACTCGTGTTTCCTTCGAGAAATGTAAAATACACCGCATAATCTTGGTGGAGGACTGTAGGTGCACCAAGATACTGATTTACATAATGGCGGATTTAGCTTGTCTTTCTGTTTTACAAAACAATTCAAATTGAAATATACTGTTGTTGCCCAGAGTGTGATAAATAAAATAATTATTGAGTGAAACGTGAAATCCGCTAATGCGTTGCATGTGTAATGAATTTTATAGTACGAGTATCGTACGAACTATTGAATAATTAATCGGGTTTAGAAGTTTAGACCCTAGAAGTAGGTTTCAGATCATATGACGATTATATATTAAAGAGTCTTTAACCGTATCACTTGGTGATATACTATATAAGAACACTAAGAGTCTTAAATATTTATCCCCATGGATAAAAGTTTAAGACGCAGTGTGGCGATTTATGTCGCCAATATGTTGGCAAAACATTTTGGCTTATAACTGTTAGGAAATTTAAGAAATTTCACAGACTGCTGCTGCTTTAGACAATTGTCTAGTCGAGATTCTAGATTCTAGACAAAAACCCTTTTGCTAGTATTAATAACAAAACAAAAGTGTATGTATATATTTCTAAATTTTAATGCCTATAGTTTTATAAGTAAAATCAAGATGGAAAGTTATGTGAATATTTCGTGCCTCGATGGGATAACATTTTTTCTGGCGGAGCTATTAATTTCCAAGATATCCTCATTTAGAGATTAACCAAATTTTAAACAAAGCTAATATCTCTGTTAAAAGTGCGTTGTATACATAGCCACAGCATGCACCGTTGAATCGAATTATAATGGGTGTCGGAAAACATGTATTTGTGACCTTACAGTTCAAACAGTCGAACTGCACCGAATCGCAAAGTCATTACAACATTTGACTCAACTTTACACGACGGATCAAATTAATACGAAGTCCAACTAATCCCTTGGAGACAGTTGCTGTAGTTGGAAAACGACAGACGTTTGTCAGAGTACTGCCAAACTAGTTAACTCCATAATGCATTTCCTGGAATGGTATCACACTACTGTTGATAACTCTATGCATTTCATAAAACTTGATAATGTTATTTTAGTGTAAGGTCACAATGAACAATAAAGTTTTACACTGTCTGATCAGTAAATTCGCATTAATATTTTATAACCCTTAGTTTACATAAAAAAAAATGAGTTCCTAATATAAGTTTACAACTAAAAAAAACACATAACCTGAGTCTAAAATATTTAAAAATTGATTGTCATTATATTTTTTATAAGCTAAATGTAACTCTGAGAAAGTACCCATTAACATCCTTTTAAGATTACAATGTAGTCGTAACATTAATTAGCAATTTAAATTTAACCGAAATTGATCACTTTATCTCTAATAATATGGCCATTAACAATTCAACACTTTTCTCATTGTTTCTTATTATAAATACTAAGGTAATATTATTGCCGGTAAAATTTGAAAACGATTGAGGAACTTTTTGACCATAGACAGACCTAAATAAAGGATCATGTCAAATACCACCGCGCATGTGTGCGTGAGTGTGTGTGTGTGTGTGTGTGTGTGTGTGTGTGTGTGTGTGTGTGAGAGAGAGAGAGAGAGAGAGAGAGAGTGCGTGCGTGCGTTTGTAACAGAATGAATACACAAAATCTACCACAATTCTTCGCTTATTTTGATTAAAGAATTCTGAGTGCTCTCATGCCTCGAGTACTTAAGTTTTGCTTTTAGCGATTTGTATATTTAAAGCTCCTTGTATATCGTGGAAAGTAGAAATGTTTATAATGAACTACTTTAAATTGGACGTTAAGAATGCAGCTTTCATTTAATGCAGTGTTTGAATTCAGCTTTTATATTTTATAGAGTACTAGCTGGTGCCCGCGACTTCGTCCGCGCTGATCGATGAAAGGTACCCTATACCATATGTCCTGTCTGGTGTCCCAGACAACGTGTATGCAAAATCATGGTGATCGGTTCAGTAGTTTTTGCGTGAAGGAGTTACAAAAATCCATACATGCATACATCCAAATTTACTTTGGCATTTATAATATTAAGTATAGAGGTATAGATTAAGTACGGATAGTATACATGTAAGAATATTAGTATAAGTGAGTGTATTGTTTAACATGTTGGAATCTGAAACCAGAACATTTTAAGCATAAAAATATAGTGTCATATTTTATGTTATAAGCGGAAAGCGGTTTACATTTGTATATGTAATTGCTCCATACAGGAGTATTGTACGTATCTATACATCTTTATAATGAGTTCCTGTAGCATTTGGGTCATAAAACGGTGAACTAAACGTCGCTTATGTTAAGTATTATGGCTTAGTTTTTTTTATCAGTACTTATACTTTATCAAGATATCAAGGCTTAACAGATATTCACCGTCAAGTTATACACTTGTCAAGTTGTTGTCAGTCTAGATTCTAGAAGTTAATACGAACCGACATAACTTTTAGCAAGTCAAAGGTGTTCCTAGTACGAATACTATTCTTCCTTTCATAAGCGGTTCCAAAACGTCTCAGCTCATGTTTTAGACCACAAAGCACTCGTTATTTTTGTATCTAAACGCAACGGTGCGTTCACACGATACAAGTGCGCCCGACAAGCGGACGGTTTCAGTCGTAACGCGTAATATAAATTTTACTTACATTTAATTTTAAATTATACCTAAATTTTTTTATTCTGAATTCTCTTGTATAACTTTCAAAAGTTTATACAAGAGAAGCTCACTCTAACATTGAAATTTAGAATTATACTTTGACCAGTTAAGTGTGTGAGTTGAATTCAAAATTGAATAGTGATGCTAATATTGCAAAATATATACAAAAATCCATAATCCATACTAATAGAATAAAGCTAAAGAATTCGTTTCTTTGTTTAATGTCGGCATATGCTATTTTCTGTCAGTACATGCTGGACAATCTGTAGAAATTTGTACGTCAGAAAAATCGAAATCATTGATACATAATGGAATAGGCTTTGCCTAGCACACACATTAAGCATATGCATATTACATAAGCAAATTTTACTATCACGGGTTTTTCATAGCTTTCAAATGTAATAAAAAATGTATATAAATGATATTTCGCAGATAATTTGTTGGACTTTGGATATATTTGAAATACAGCTTTATAATAATAGAGGGAATGAAAAGGGTTGAACATGTTTATGGCGAGGACGGTTGCAGATGTTCAAATCAACTGTTCTTCAATAAAGTGTTGCCTATTTTTTTACCACAATTTATATTGTTTTGTTATATGTAGTCATTTTCTTGTCTACATAATGTTCTGTAACGCAAGTAGATACAACTGTTTGTTTACACTTATTGACTTATTTTCGTTCAGTCATTTTATTTCGTAGTGTCATCTAATAATAGTCGCGGTCATTTGAGCAGCCCGCCTGGAGGATAACCACCCCCTTCCAAAATATTATAGTGAAATAACAGCATGAGTGCTGTTGTGTTTCCCTTACTAAACAATAACAGACTGCACATGCTGTTATTTCACTATAATATTTTGGAAGGGGGTGGTTACTTCCTCCAGGACTAGGAATGATTAGGAAACGCAGTATGCCCTACGATACTTAAATGTACACGAGCAACATTACCATATATTATACTAAGTTGAGGTAAAATAAAATAAATGTCCGTAGATACCTCATCGAGAGAAATAGTCTAAAGCAGCTTGATGAAGTATTCAACTTTACATTTTCAACGTTTCGTCCACAAAGGTGACATTAAATATCTCGTTTAGTCGCCCACAATAGAGGACTGACGAGCACTATTAGCATATCAGTGGCATCGTTAGAGCAAATGTTAGCTGTTGCACTCGAAACAAACCCCCGTTACGTTTGTAAAAAGTTGACTATTTTGAAATGGGAATTAACCACCAAAATAGTAGACTATTTTGAAATGGGAGTTATACCACTTTCGTAGCTTTTCCAATGCTGTATATAATTTCATATTGAATATATATATATATTGACACAACGAGGATGTATACTTAATTCATAGTTCACTAGATAATAAATTCCTAATAAAATTTATTATTTTTTAAATAAATGAAATTCAAAACTTACTTTCAAAACTTCTTAAGAAATAATATTAATAAGATTAGTTTTGTGATATGTGGTCAATTTTCTACACAACGTTATATTTTATACTTGATGATAGGTATATTTTAACATAGTATAATTATATTTAAATATCGAACAAAGTTTTACCAGTGTTCATTTGTTTACACTAAATTTTAATGTTTCTATTTTGACACAGTTTCTTAGCTACATTAGTATACTTACTACTTCTGTAAAGGCACGCCTTTCTACGACGTCATATATTTAAAAAAATATTACACTAATAGGACTGTAACTTTATTTTTTTTAGCCCTATCACAAGAAAAAAGTAATAAATGATCATAACTTTTGAATTATACAAAAAGTAATAAGGCCTTAAATGTTTAAAATTTTATTTAATTTGGATGCTTTTGTTCTATTTGATCCATACTTCTAGAAGTACTATTTAAATCTACAAATTATGTTAGCAGCAATAATACGTTTAAGGAGGAAAGAGCAATAAAACATACAGCACAAAGCACAAATATACAATTGGTTAGGTAATAACCGCGTTCCGATTAAGGGCAATAAAATTGTAATTGACGCTTACCCCTGATTTATTTTATTGGGAATATTTGATTTATTTTATTTGTTTATGGTTAATTTTGTGGGTTGTGGTCAAATTAATCTCGATTGTATTGAATGCGTTGGTATAAAGAAGTTAACTGTTAATTAACATTACAAGTTTTACAACTTTTATTTATAATACTTACATTAACGATTCAGCATGTATAGTTACAAGTCATTGATTTTTATATGAAAAAAATAAATAAAAAATAAAAATGACAGGTCGTATTACAGAACCGATTTTTCATTAGGACTTGTGATTGCGATTTTTTTAAAAAGCTACGCGGTCGTCACGTGGTAACGTGTCGTCACGTGACGACCGCGTCGCTCTACACATTGTGCAGAATGTCCTAAATATTTAATTTTGTTTATTTATTTTAAACGGATGTAAATTTAGGTAATAAAAAGAAAAATAAGTATTTAATTTTGCATTATTCAAAAATAGAATTTTATTTAGATTTTTCTGCTTTTTATACACAACATTGTGTGCTTGGTTTTTATTAAATTTTAGCAAACAATTCCGATTTATCTAGCTCGTGAAACAGACAAGCGACTTTGAAAATGTCAGACAATGGCATTGCCTTAATATCTCAAAATAGTTCGGTAAATATTGAAAGAAGATAGAAAGATTTATATACCTTAATATCTTCCTCGTTTATTAAAAGCGAATTAAAATCGGTTGAGCGGTTTTGGAGTCCACAGAGGACAAACATACTTACATTGATTTTTATTTAATAAGATTAATACTCGTATTTAAACACAAGGTATATCGCATTGATTATATCTGCACATTTTGGCGCAGAATTCAAGTTCGGAAAATCGTTTTGTCGACAAAACTAGATATCGGCTCGCTGTTATTCGTTTAATAAATGGTTTAACACATGTCAGCATTTCAGAGCTTTGCAATTGTTATGCAGCGAAGGAATATTTACAATGTATCCAATGAAATGTGTCATAATTTTTTTTAAAACATTTTTTATAAACTTGTATATTATGTAAATTAAAAAAATGCTTTAAATATTTAAGCTCGTATGATAGAAAAATTTAGAACAATTATTTAATGACATATTAATGATCAAAAAAACATTATATAAAAGCTCATGCCTGCGACTTCGTCTCGACTTCGAGTCGAAAAAATGAAGCATGTAACACATGAGAAAATATCTGAGTTTTTTTATATTTTTAGACGATTCTATTGAAACCTAAAATTTTTCCAAGATTAAAAGTATCATGTATGTTAATTCAGTCAATAAACTATCTGTTTGTCAAATTTCATCCAAATCCGTTCAGTAGTTTTTAATTGAAAGTGTAACAAACATCCATCCATCCTAACAAACTTTCGCATTTATAATATTTTGTAGGATTTCATGATTTCTTTACTATATACAAGTAATAATTTTAATGGTTTAGTATATATAATTATATATACATATTTCTACATTTGACTGTACATATTATTGAAATGTATTTATTTAAATATGAATTTATTTTTCTGTACTAAATTCTTATTTTCTATAACGTAGACGAAAATATTTATTTTGTGTAATAAATGATTTCTTTGTATACTTTTCTCGTGTACAAAATCGTCAGGTATTGAAGTGAATTCTGGAGCCGTAAATTCTGAAATTTCGGCGCAGAGATTATTTCAGTAAATGGAAGAATATTGCGATGTCACTATAGATATGAGCCTGGCATTTCGTCTTCACAAAGGATTTCATACTACGTCTGTAGGGTTGACGATGAGGGTTGAATGCTTAATGCAATGAATAAAAGTTGAGATAAAATAAATTATTTTATGAATGGAGTGAGGTTGCTTCAACTTTTAAGGGGCAAAATTTTTATGACAAGCACAAATAAAAGACTATAGATAGCTTATAGGACTGAAACTTAATTATATAATATAAAAAAGCTGAAAACATGATAACTAAGTGTACATTAGGCATTATGTATTTATAGAAAAAGAACACTTGTTAAAAACTTTAATGTTATAAATGAAAATCTTATTGAATTGTTTTATTTTAGTAGTTGCGTGGCACAATGAGTTTCGGATTCATAAATTGGGCATCTGATAGTGACGACCTGGCAGCCCGTCTGGCGACAGTGACCAGTATAGAATGTGCGCAGTTAATGCTTCAGTGAGGGAGTAAGGAATGCCAAGCCTACTAAGATCAGCATCGCACTAGCAGCATCTATGATGTTGCTTGTGTTAATAGGCGACGGTAGCCACCTACCATCGTGGGGATCATTAATGGCTGCAAAGCTCTTTTTGGATTTTACTTCTTAAGAATCGATTTTCATATATAAGCCAATTTCAAATCAAATGTCACATGTCACACGTTACGCGTTACAGGCTACAATATGCTTCATTACATATTAATATAATATAATACATAATATTATATTAATATGTTTTAATTATATTTATTAAATTATTTATTTATCGTTCGTAAGGAGTAAACTCCAGTCGCACACACTTTTTTATGTTAAGGTCGGCAGAAAGGCTGACGGTCCACTTGATGATAGGTGGCTACCGTTGCCTATAACAAAAGCAACACTACAGGTGCAATACTAGCATTATCCTGTCAACTATATTAGGATTGAAAAGATAAGGTACTGGGAAGGGATAGGCTCTAGCATTTCTACTCACTCACCGAAACACAACAGCACACGTGCTGTTATTTCACAATAAGAAATAGCCCAATTGGTTCTTATGATTCCTCCTTTTATGAGGAAGATTCTTATAAAGAGGAAAATTGGAAAAAAATTAAAAACTTGTCAGTCTTTGATGATCTTTTAAATCGATGAAAAAGGGTTCCGAAGATGTAAAAACAATCTACAAAAAATACTGTACGACAAAAATGCAGGAATGCTACCGTGTGAACGGGCTGTAAATTCATGCAACTGAAATAATTACGTCATGTTTATAAGATGCGGCAATTTACAAGATTGAAAAGGAACGGTTCGTCAAACATGTCATTCGCGACATGCTACAGCAAAACCAGTTTAAGTAATATTATAATATATACTATATATTCTAGCTATATGCTTCTCGTATTGTGGGTTCCATATTATACTTTCAAATTCCAAAATACTACGTAGACGAATGAGAAGTATAATACTTAAGATTTTAGGTTTAAGTTTAAGGTATGTTTAAAGGGTTTTCCTAGGCGTAGAATTAATCCAAGTTTCTTAAATGCTTTTGCTATAATAGTCTCTATATGGATATTAAATTGTATTGATTTTATAAGTATAGATTTTATAATGATTGAAAAGAGCATAAAATGTTTATTACAATGTTTCAATTATAACCAATATTCAATATTCATAATAAAAAAAAAGGTGTGTGGCTGTGTCGCGGACACGACCTTGTGTTTTACGTCAATACGTGTACGTTACGTTACGATGGTTACAAGGTTACGAGTAACATATTATTCAACGAATTCAAGATATATGTATATATTCAACGAATTGAAATATACCATATATACTAAAATAAAATCTTTGATCCTTTAGCTATCGAGTGGTGTAATTAAATTTTGGATGTAGATGAAAGCTATGTAGTAGCTACATCATCAAACTGTTTCCAACGATTTTGTTACAATCACTTTTCTGAATTGCCTCACACTGTGGAAGCAAATTTAAAGACATTGACGTCAAAAAAAACGTTAAGCAAATAGTTCATGCAATAGACGACTTGGACAACACATTAAGTAGTTTTATCGGTTAAAAACAGAAGCACGGAAAATTGCTATTAAAATTTACAAACGGTAGATAAATTAGTTTGTTATTCAGAACACGAAAGCGAGGATTTAGAGCCAATTCCCTTTTTGATCTCTCCTGTGCAAACAACAGAACTCTGTCGCGGCAGACGGGCCCCGACTTTGCATAAAATATTAGGCAACCCAAAGGCGAGGGGCGGCAAAGGGGACACGAAACAGATTTAAGCGGAATCGATGCGTTTTTTCAACAAGATATGGCGTTCGACCTATCTGCTTGATTTCAACACACTTCAAGTACCTACGTTATAAGAATATTGACGAAGAAAAGCAGCGAAAGATTCTCTTTTCTCACCAATTTGGATTTTGGTGGCGTCGTCGAATTTTTTATATTTTTAGAGATCCTTGGGAACTTAACATTTTTTAGAATAAAAATTAAAAAAGTTTAGAAATTTTTTTTTTTCAGAATAAAACTCCTGTATTATGTTAATCTAGGTAATAAATTATATGTATGCATCACATTACATGTCATGATTGAGTATACAAACTTTCGCATTTATATTACCAGCTGTTGCACGCGAATTCACGCGCGTAACCTTATAAAATATAGCCTATGATACTTGCTGATAATGTATTTTTCTATATGTGAAAGAATTTTTAAAATCGGTCCAATAATTTTTGAGTAATTCATTACAAACATACAAAAATACAAATCTTTTCTCTTTATAATATTAGTATAGATTACGGTATTAGGATTATTAGGATATTAATTTATTATTTTCCGGTATGTTATTGTGTTGGCGTTTACATTTCATAAATATTACCAATGTCTTACTGTCGGGGACAAATTGCTTCTCTATTTGTGTAGTTATAGGACTTCACGTGTCTGCGAAGTCATCTTAGTCATTTCAGAAAGTTTCCTAGCGATGTTTTCCTTCGAATTTTCCAACAAGACAGCTACGAACGATTGCTCGCGCGTGACGTCTCGTGAGCTACCGCAAGGATAGTTTAATTTAGTTATTTTCCTAATGTAAACATAGGAGTTTATTATGTTTATTTATCAACGAGGATAGTTTATTATGTTTACATTGCTAATGTAAACATTCTGTAATGTAATAATGTAATTCTGGCAAAGTCAACTGTACCAGAAATTTCTTCGTAATTTAAAGAAAGTCTGAATGGTAACACATTGTAACACTTTAAATTTCTTTAAACAGTTCCGAATTATTTACATGTACTAAAAGCCCTCTGGAATGTTCCTTAAACGATTTGTGAACTTAAAGACAAAATCGATTTCACAACTGAATGTGTGAACAAATGGTACCTAATGAACAGTATAGATCAGCAAAATGTAAAATTATCTTTTTTTTATGTAAAAATTAAGTCTTTTTGTTTGTGTTATTATTAAGTATACAGATAGTTTTCTTTTTTTAAAATTAATATAACCCCAATGACAAAATTATCTGTAAAAGCAATTTATATCTCTATCTGTATATTTTTTTCTTTTTTACATCTTTACATAGTATAATTTGAAGTCGTTTTCTGCGTCTGTCCGTAATGGACTTTGTTGCGGTTTTCACCATCAGTTCCACCATCAGTTCACGAGAGGTTTATAAATATAAAAAAAACTAATGAAGTTTTTATAATATGTAAATAAAAAAAATAAAAAAAATTTTGCAATCTTTTAAGGTTTAGACCATAAGAGACTAAACCTTAAACGAGGAGGATGTTGTATTATAATTTTCATTGCAAATTCCATCCGTATGAAACCAGGTACGGGTCGCTAGTTTCTCATTAATTGTGTACTTATAAAACATTTAAGCAATTGAATTAACACTTCAAACCAACAATTATCACTTGAGCGGTATTGTCCTGAGAATAATTTGTCGTCAACACTATAATTTAAGCACGGAAAAACCTTGCGGGTTGCAGTGACCCCTTTAACCTCATTTAAAAATAAATTCTAATAAGTACATACCATTCTAATAGCACCCATATAAATCTAGTTTCCTTTGGCTTTATTTGACAAGTGGGAGATTTATTGGGTGCCAAATGTAGGGCTTGCTACCCGAATAAATTATTAGGGAACACGTGTCTATAGGGATCACGATAAAACGTTTAAGGGCCGTATTGAATTTAACAAGATTAAGGTATGAATAGGATTATGATTGACACAACGTTTTGCGACCAATCCGTTTAGAAATGTTTTGAATGGGAGATAACACTATGCGAATGAATAGCTGGTGTTGACTTTTGCCTATGTACATATTATTATTATCATCTGCTTATCTACTAATTTGTACGAGGTCTAACGGGATCTGATGTGGACTTGATAGAGTTGGTGAATTGGTTATGAACTCTTTGGTAAGATCAACGGTTTTCTCTTCAATTGATGGCGAAGTTATTAAGACGAACAATTAGAGAAAATTTATTATTAAGTTAGTATAACTTATTAGTATTATATAGTATGACTTGCATAAGAATATCGTTGCTTTCAGAGTAAAATTGAAAAGTGAGTTTTATATAATGTATGTTTTATACATATACGTAAATACACGAACATTAGTTATATATAAAGTTTTACCTAAGTTATACCAGGTGGTTTCCAAGTTGATTCCAATATTTAAGAGAAAATAAATAGTTCTAAAGTGATAATTATTATTTAATTTGATTAGTTAATTATTAATTTAGTTAAACCAAATCATAACAGATGGTTGCTACTTCCACAAAGGATATCTTATTTCACATTGTATTTGTTTCATGTGTATTTTGTGTCGACATTAATTAATTTCAATTTACATCGTGAAACGCGAAATTACACGTTAAACATGTTTGAAAAGGCCTAATTACCACTGCCTGTGTGATGTACATTCACATCTAAAATTTACATATAATATTAAATAAGTATAACATTTAAAATATCGAATATCGAATTTCAAAAAATATAATTTTTTGTTAAATATGTAAAATATAATATAAATACTTACATACTTTTTAAAATATATAGAATTTTTGTTTAATGTAAAAGATATTTTTTTATATACTTAAAACAAACTTTTAATTAGGAATATTTGTTTAAATATTTCAGTATATAATTAAATAATGTAGGTATATACCTAGTGGAAATTAAATTTTCGAGACTTTTCCCCTATGTTATACCCTTGAATATTATACATTAGGATTTCGGCTAAGACCTTAAAATTCTTGAGGACCATCTGACTGTTCATGATATTGGAATATATAATTAAAATTAAAAAAAAAGATGAAAATGAAACTTAAAAGAATGTATACTGAGATATTATTATATAGGTGAGCAATCCAAAAATTCGTAAACAAAGTTTTGACTTTTGGAATAATCTAATGCATTTAAATAATCACTAGCTGACCCGGCGAACTTCGTACCGCCTCAGAGTAAAAACCCGTTCCATACAAAATGCATAAGAAAATGAATTCTCTTCAAATATTTGTTTTTGTGAATATTTCCGTATTTTTAATGGTTATTTTGCTGTGCAGTTTAATCCTTTTTTTATGTAAAGTTCGTCAACAGACTGACTGTCCATTTGATGTTAGGTGTAGGATACTATAGGACTATAGGACTAAGGAAGCGTAGGGGAAATGGGCTTATAGTGATTAAAATATATATAATATTTAGTGTAGAAATGCCATTTTAAGAATTGAAAAAATTTTCAACATTCTTTTTCTTATGTTTTTGTATTTTGTGTCCACAGTTTCATAAAAGGAACATATTTTTTTATTATAACATTATTATGTGGAACAATCAGACGTTGATGATGACAGAAATAAAGACCCCTTTTACATATTTCTTTTCTTAGAATTCATAAAATACTATTTTTTTGTAACATGTAGATATAAGCTTTGACATTGACAACAAATTGAATTCTTATAAAAAGAAAATTGGCGAATTACTTTTGAAAAATTAATTTTATCACTTATAGAATATTCTCTTCTTTTTCTTATTATTATTTTTTTTATAAAAAATAAATGTAAAAATATAATTTTTATGATTCTTTAGACCTATTTGAATGTAATCTATTTTTTAAATTTATGGCTGTATGTAATCTAAATAAATAAATAAAGTAAGCTATGTAAGTTATTTTACAAAAAAAAAATTAAGTTTTTGACTGTACACGAGTGTGTGTAGAAAATATTCTCGCTCGCTAGTGAATAGAGTCCTGATGTGAATCCAATTAAATTATGGAGATCAAGTAGCGGTGAGGAGCAAAGCGCACCGTGTCACGATCAGAATCATGCCTTCGTTGTGTTTTGCATAATATTCTTATTTGTCTCGTTAAGCGTGAACCGTGAACCCCAGTGGGATGGCTGCCAGAAACTGGCTACTCCTAATTCACTTACACCCGAAAGTCAAACATTTGGTACTTTGCTGTTGCAAGCGACTTCGCCTGCGTAACTTTATAAAATATGGTACTGGCTGATAACGTAGCTTTCTATAGGTGAAAGAAAATTAAAAACGGTCCAGTAGTTTCTGAGTTTATTCATTACAAACAAACAAATCTTCTCTCTTTATAATATTATACTTTATACTAACTGGTGCCTGCGACTTCGTCCGCGTTGAAAAATAATAATAATAAAACTTTAGTAAATATGACATCATTATCGCTGAGACGACGACGGCGGTGATGCGGGCAGATTTTTTAATATTTTTGATGATCCCTCAGGAACAGTACTTTTTTCGAGATGAAAGGTACCCTATGTCCTTTCCTGTATCATTGACAACGTGTGTGCAAAATTTAATGATTATCGGTTAAGTAGTTAAGGCGTGAAAAGGTAACAGACAAACAGAGTTACTTTCACATTTATTATATAATACTAGTCCGTACTAATATTATAAATGCGAAAGTATGTATAGATGTATGAATGTTTGTAACTCTTTCACGCAAAAACTACTGAACCGATCACCATGAAATTTTTCATACACGTGGTCTGGGACACCAGAAAGGACATAGGGTACCTTTCATCGTTCAACGCGGACGAAGTCGCGGGCACCAGCCAGTATAGAATAATACAAGGACCAAACCCCGGCTTAAGTAATTAAGGAGAAGGAAACATTTCACAAAACAAAACATTCTACACATTCCTGTACAGTATGCAATTTGTATATTAATATCACAACCCATTAGTTGAGTGCTTCCAGTAAAAACCTGTTCTCGGGTGTTATCAATGTCTAACAACAGACAAAGGCTGTCATCCCATACGGGTGGTTCATTCGTTGTTTTTATTTTTTTAGAGCGAATTTAATCCGATAAGTATAAATAAATAAAAAATTTCTGCAAAAAGTAAAACCTTTTCATGACCTAGTATTTCAGGTCGACGTGGAATGGCGTTGCGCCCAGGAATTCCTTTATTGCGCACAAGAATTCCCTTTTCAGGAATTCACTAAGGATCTCGATGGAGTTAAAGTTGAAAAATTATATACGACTTTAAACATTAGTCTACTGTCAACGTATTTTTTCATATCTGAAACAAACATGTGTTTATTAACTAAGCACTCATATATAATAAATCTGGATACAATTGATAGAAATTGATTCAAACCAACCGAACCCAAGGATAATCCTTGAGCCCACAATGTTCTATATCCGTAAAATTATATCTAATGAAAGACGTATCACGCAACTAGGTTGTGAATGTAAATGCTAATTATCTTTTGACATAAATATATTGAGGCTTCTGATCGCGTAGTTCGTATACATGTAATAAACAAAATCATAACATTGAGAAAAAGTTTTTCTTTTTGGTTGGTGTATAATTCAGCTACGTACAGCATCAATAAGTAATGATTTCGTATTATTACATGTACTTCTTCCTTTAAAAACTTTTCCCTAAAACAGCTTTCGTCCTTTGTTTAAGCTCGAGGTTTATAACTTTGTTTTTATCACAGTATACATAAATAATTACTTTTTAAAAAGCCCATTTCCGTTTTCTTAAATTATTAATGATTTATTTTTTCAATACAAAATTACCTTATTTGCTTCCTTTAGAACATAATACACACCGTTTTAATTGTTCCTGTATTTTATTGCACAGAACGTTTTATTAATAAATGTTAAAAAAAAATTGCAAAATATTTTTTGTAGCAGTGTGATAGTATTATAATATTTATAAATTTATATCAAGCGTTACTAAAATTTCAACTAAATAAATAATCAAAGGCAACAAAATAAATGTGGATACGTCTTGCACCGATCTCCGCAGGAGTGTAGAGTTGAAGAACAACAAAGGGCTTCTCACTGATGTGGATTCTTAGTTATACGTTTCTAACAAAAACCAATTAAGATGCATCACTTACAGATATATACTAATATTATAAAGAGAAAAATTTGTATTTATGTTCATGTAAACTCAAAAACTACTGGACCGACTTTAGAAATTCTTTCATCTATAGAAAGCTACTTATCAGGGAGTAACATAGGCTATCATTTATAAAGTTGCGCGGACGAAATCGCTTGCAACAGCTAAGTATTACTAATATTATAAATCGAAAGTTTATGGGGATATTTAGTCACGCAAAAACTGCTCTGATGTTGATAAAAACTTAACAATATGACAGAAAACAACGACTGTCGGGTCTACTAGTATACAATTAAAAGAATATAACTCTTTATATCACTTTACAGCTCTGTATATTCTGAAGACAAAGCTGAAATGTATATAAAGGAGCTGTACAAACATTTCGAAGATCTCTATCTTCCCTCCCAGGCATATCTTAAGGTATCTTTATCTCAAGATATCTTCACCAACAAAGTGCTTCCACGAGACCTATAAATAATTCAGGTCCCATCTTTGGTCGTGTTTCAGTTCATCTAAACACGCGATTACAAGAATCCGTAAGACTTTAAGGGCAAAATGTGTGTAGAACGCCTAATAGGAAAAGTTAGAAATTGCCAAAGTTTAATGGGATCTTTAGGTATTGTGACAGTTTACAAGCAGCGGAGTTGTTAAAGTGCTTTCATTGCAATTACTAGGGTTATCTGTTCGTTAGATCCGAGTGAAGAGTTAAATGCTCCGATAAGATATAAAGAGTGTTGTATTTTTCAAATTGACACAAATTCCTTTTAAAAACATTTTTAATGAGTTTTAATGAGTATTCCCTCTTCTCTGTTTTCCTTAGAGCCCTCAGAGTAGTTAGTGCTTTTGCATTCTGCCCAATTTTGCTAGAGTATTTTGTTAATTTTTCTTTGTGATGACGATGGCCTTCAAGTAGACCATCAGCCTATTAACGTTTTAACATGAACATGAAACATATTAATATAATATTGAATATTTTTAGAAATATATCTCAAAAAGAAAACTCGATTATATTAAGAAACCTTTTTGTTCCATTTTTTCAAGTCAACAGACAGGCTGATAGTCCATTTGATGGTAGGTGGCTACCGTCGCCTATAACACAAGGGACGCCACAAGATTAAGAGATAGGGAAATGAGCTCTCACCGAAATACCACAGCATACATGCTGTTATTTCTCGGTGGTCTTCTGTAAAAGGGGTGGTTACTGCCACCACATGGGGCTGCTCAAATGACTGCGAAACTCAGTTTGCATGGCTACTACTTGAAATTTATTTACTTAAAATTTATTTAATTGGTTTTTTTTAATTTGTTCTAAAATAATGTACCTTTTCATAGCTACGATATTTTTTTTTATAAATTAATAATAACTTATACAACTGTGTTTAAAGTCTACAGTAAAACTTAATTGACTCATTTAAGTAAACTTTGAATATACTGTCTAATGAAAGATCAAAATACTGTTAACATTGAGTTCCAGTTTCTGAATGCAAGATCGTTCAAGTAAAATAGTTTGAGATAAATAAACAAAGGGATGAACTTTACTAATTTCGAGTTCAAGAACTTTTGGTTATCTTAAAATACTATTAATTTGCTCCGCATCTTGATTAGAGGCTGAAGGGGGTCGTCTGAGTACTCTAAACTAAACTAAGACCATTAGGTATAGTGTAAACATTATAATTTGTATAACATGCATGAACATGAACTGATTGTATAGTACCAGTATTACTAAATAATTACCACTCGTAATTATTTAGAATGACTTATAAGTACTTTATAAATTTTGCCCCCGAATTCGACCGCGTCCCTCGGGAAGGTACCCGATGTGATTTTCTTTATTTTCTATACAAATTATCTTAAATTTGCACTTAATCTGAAAACTTAATCAAATTCTTTACAAACTTTAAAAGTAGATAAAAGTAACAAAGTCATTAAAGCATGTTTATCTTAAAAATAACAACAATAATATACCTGGATCGCAAGCCTGAACTTAAATTCAGCTGGCTTAAAGAGAAAACAAAAACAACCGTATCTAAGGGGGAACTTATAAAAGACTGCAGCAGTTACCTTAGCAAATAAGTAACAATAAACACACTGACAAAATATACACCCGAAAAAGGCGGGGAAATTCAGAGCCTTAAAATTTATATCGCTTTACCTGAACTCAAAGAAAACACGGTGGAAACTTCGCCCTGAAAAGGAGCATCATGAATAAAACTTTATTACACTATCTCGATGCAGAACCTCCTTACTCCATTTATCTTTGTCGTTGGAAACTTAACACAAACTCTTACGTAGCATTTAGTTAGGAAATTAAAGCAAATTTTCGACCGCTTTTTATTAAGTGACGTTAATTGTTTTTGTTTGCGGTGACACTTGAGAAGGAAGAACAAGACGCCATTTTGTTTTGTACGTTGTATCTTGAAAGTTCGCTACTCAACTTTTCTGTTGAAACGCAATGAAAACATTTTTGCGTTAAGTATTTTTCTGTGTAATCATGTTGATCTGAAGTTCTCTTATCTTATAGTAGGTACTGTAAGAAATATATAGGGAATGACTCTTGTTTGTTTTTTGGGGACAAACGATCCAGTCAGGCAGAAACAACTTTAACAAAGAAGCTGACGCAAGTATCCAGATGGGTTGACCTTAATTCGGCATGTTATGCCATCTGTTCTCGTCACAACTGTCACAATGTCTGAAGACCAAAGTCTATAATCAATGCGTACTGCCATAAATGACGGATGGTGCCGAAAAATGGCCTCTCACATGGATTTTCGAAGTGGTTTAGATGTAAATAGCGGAGAAACAAACACGACAGATTAATAAATTTTAGAGATAAAAGTATTCAAGAAAGAAATAGTTAGGTACTGTAAGTCAACAGTAACAGATAGCTATATCCTATCGCGGAGTTTTCTTTAGGATTTAAAAAAAAAATACAATTCTCTAGTAAATCATTTTTATGTATCTCTTAAGTTTTAGCCTGTTATTTTTTTTTTTTGGAGACATTGTTGCAATTTCTATTCAAATAAAACCTTAGTTAGGTTTTATTATAACTTATATAAAACTTTCTTTAAAAAATTATGTAACTGATGTTAAAAACCTCATCGAAATCAGATATACAGACAGATATACGCGGAAAGCGAATTTGAATTATACTATGTAGGTCAATATAAGTAAGTCTATTTAATTTAATTGATATGATAATTGTAATAGTAATTATAATATTACATTTAAAAAAAAATAATCTTATAAAATATAAATGTTTTAAATTTCACCAAGCAGTGACACAAAGTTTGTCGTCATACTTCAGTAAAGGTTAATTAATCTATTCCAGTTGCGAACTAATGTTATTATAATTATATGTAAACTCACCTAAGAGGAAAACACAGAGGTATAAATCCCTAAAGCCGTCCGCGATAAGTGGAACACCTTTAACCTGCGCTAGAACAATAGTCTCCATCACTAAAGCACTTAATCTGTGACACTTTTAACTGCGACCGTATTTCCTACTTCGACTGTCCCTACTTCCGTATTTAGTGCTGCACCAATTAGTGGTGTGCCATAGTAAGGCCGTAGTCGAGTAATTTACTGTCACAGTCAGACTGGGAGAATTGAGATGCCGCCCGCCCGCCACTACCGATCCTATTACGTGTTAATTGTGATAGAAATAGAATTTCGCTATCGTTTCTTCGAATAGAAAAATATAAATTAACAAGTTGTCTGTATTTTAATATTTAGTATATTATTTACTAGCTGGTGCCCGCAACTTCGTGAGCGTTGAACGATGAAAGGTACCCTATGTCTTTTCTGGTGTCCCAGACAACGTGTATGCAAAAATTCATGGTGATCGGTTCAGTAGTTTTTGCGTGAAAGAGTTTCAAACATCCATACATTCAAACATACTTTCGCATTTATAATATTAGTACGGACTATTTTTGCGCCTTTTTTCTTTAGGTGTTAAAATAAGTATTCAATTTTTTATTGCTAATTCATAAATTGTTTAGATAATCTCTCGGGATCAATGTTTTGTTAATGAAAGGTACCCTATGTCCTTTTCTGTATGATGATTGGTTGCGTAGTTAAGGCGTGAAAGCGTAACAAACAATTAAACTCACTTTCGCATTAATCGGAAAATAAAATAGTTGGGATTACACAATTTTTATGTGGAGGTTTACAGGCATGTGGACTGTGGAGACTGATGGTGCACTTGATGGTAGGTGGCTATCGTCGCCTATAACGTCGTATGAGTTGCAAATTATTGAACTTGATTGAAGTGGGATTGAAGTGATTGTGCAATTGTATTCTGATTGATCAACTTTGCAATAAATAAAAATAAATAAAATGAACCAAAACGTACATCCCCTATAAACAAAACATGCCCTAAACACGTAATACCTACATCAGCACCAAAAGTTAATAATGACTTTGTGATTACAATTTGGACTTGAGTTATTTTGAGTCTTTGAAAAAAGAATGAATTACTAGTACGAGTAGAATTCAGTCATTGTAAGTTAAAATCTTCGTCAAATAAAAAACCGTCGAGGTTTTGTTCATCTAATGCATTTACTAACTAGCGACTCACCTCTGACTTTGCACGGATGCTTTTTTCTGTAAATTATAAAAACAGACTTTTCTAGTTTATCGCTCTTTACACTAGAGAAAGTTATATCAAAATCCGTTGGGTAGTTTAGAAGAAGTAAGCGGAGAAATAGACAAAGGCGAACAGTGACTTATTGCCAGTATATCTAACATTTGAAGAAAAAATTGCATACGTGCGAAGCCGAGGCCAGGTCGCTTGCGGCCAATAAACTATACAAATAGATGCTTTGTATAGTTAATTGATTTTTTTATTAGAGATGGGTTTGCTCTTGGCCAAAATCCAGCTGTGTAGCGAGAGGAGGCCTAAGCAAGCGCACCCAGAAGATGCCTTCACTAGAACTTTGAAAATATTTGGGTTATATGAGCTCGGAAGTACAGACGCCGACAAACCTTGGCAGTGCGCATAATACAAGTGTTTTAAAGCGCTTGGTCCGAAAAATTATATTACAACAGTTTAACAACCAAATAATATAAACCAATTTTTAATGGGAATTAATTTATGCAATCGATGATACTCGTAGTTGAGCTAGTGTGTAAGATAATTCTGGTATATGTCCAACCTGCTCAGCGTCCATTTGCGGTCATGTGACATTACACAATATCTTACGTCTAACATTGTGATTGACCACACCAATTTGTGACAATATATTCAGGTAAGTTACTTACTACATTATAGGTAAATACTGTAGTTAGTGTATTTACAACTGTAGCGGATTGAAATATGAGTATCTTCAGCAAAGATTCTTGATTGAGTTTTGTTATATTCGTAAACGAGTAACTATAGTTTTTCGCTTGGGACATTTAATCCAGACAGATGCAGATTTCAATGTGTAGGTAAATTTAGTGAAAAATGACTGTACATACATTTTTTTACAAATCCACATTAGTAGGCCCTACAAAAGTGGAACTAGATTAGATTTGCAAACATAAATTTTACGTCAATACTGAAAAGCAATTTCCTAAAATATGTAAATAAATATACATAAGAACAACAAACTTAAAACTAAATTATTATGCATGGAATTGTAAATTTGCTGAGTGGCTTTTGAATGCAGATAGCACCAGTTTCAGGTGTTTGTCTGCCCTTTGTGCAATCAGCACGACCATTGCCAACTTTAGATTAATGTCCAACTTTGTGTCCGTCGAGGATTACAGTGGTCTGTTATTGAATGTAGAGGCGATGTCTTAATTGGAGTTATCTGTTTTGAGAGTCGTTCATATTAATGTTCCGTTTAATTTCAAATTTTCACTGAAAATATTTGTATTATAATTTCTAGATTATATCTGACTATAATGGTATAAAGTATGAAATGAAAATTTACTTTTAACTTTAATAAAATTAATGTTTTTTAATTGGCCTAGATAATGTTTTGTAAACCGGCTAAAAGTGTTTTCTTAAGCAGTGACAGGAAGGATCACGATCTCTGCTTAATTTTGGTAGGACACTAATTGCCTATAAACATATGCAACGCCATTGGGGCTGCAAGTCTAGCTCCATCTGATCTCAATAGAATAAAGTATACTTATGCACCAAAAAACTCGGAGCATATCCCGCTCTATTAGCTCGCTGAGCGACATTGAACTTGTGAATGAGTCGTGTCTTGCCATACGTCATTATTGGCATGATACACTGATTGTAGTCCTTGATCTTCAGACATTGCGGCAGTGATGACGAGAACAGCTGACGTAGCTTCCCTCAACGCAGCACAACTCAGCTGAATTCTTCGGTCAGCCTCTTTGTTAAGACACGATTTTGCACAAATTCAAGAGTCACACCCTCAACGCTAACAGGTCCTGGGAGAAATGATCGTTGAACATACCTTCCGTGTTGTCCAAGTTCATCCCAAGACCTACGCGCCGAGAGGAGACATTGCGACTATCCAAAATCTCGCCGAGTTCTTCCACAGTGTATGGCTACAAATCTATAAGAGTAAATTTAAAAATATACAAAGTAATACAAGAATAAACCGATATTGTTCTTACCTTCGAGACTCTCTGACATAAAAGTATAACCAAGCATCTATTTGCTACAGACAATATGTGACATTATGTGGTCTCCATTGTAATGATTCAAGGTTTTCCTAATGGAATCCACTACAAAAATGTTCAATGAAACAGCAATGTGATAAAAAAACCGGTTTAATAATAAAATACTATAATGTTATCAGCTACAGCTGCTTTAAATCACAGCGTTGCTCAAACATTTTCCACATACGAGTGTCTTAAATGTGGAATTCTAACCTTACTGTAAACATTTCGCTTGGAGGCTATTTGATTTAATTATTAACAATGCAATACATTACATTGCAAAACAAGAAATAAATAACAATTCCGAAAAATAAATAACAAATTACTTTCTAAAAAAGCTAATGTTTAATAATAAAGTTATTTACAGCCTAGTCACATAGAAAAAAAAATGAAATTTTAACAAAGTGGACAATTAGAACTACATAGAAAGTAGTGTACCACATGAGCTGAAAATAATCAAAACGAAAATTATAATATAATTTATAGTGTTTTAATACACAAAATACAATCGTAACATTAGCATAAATGCACCATGCAGGCATACAACATCCTCTAGAATAATCTTCTAGGAGCACATAAATAAAATGGCCTGCGAGATCACCAGATCTCACCCCTTTAGATTTTTTTTGTGGGGATATGTGAAAAATCAAATTTACATTAAATCTAATGAGAAAGTAAACGAGTTGAGAGTTGAAGTTCAGAATACGATTTATAATATTCACCACAACACGTTATTAAAGGTTACTAGAAATGAATTCGTTAGAAGAATTTTGTATATCAAAGAAAATGGAGCCCATTTCGAGCAACTAATTAGTTAGTTTACCATTTTTTGTAAATAATTAAAATAATTTAAGATTAAATGGTTTTCCTTTCATTTAATTTATCAAGTTTGTTAAAGAAATTTCATCCTTATAATTGACCCTAACGATCGATGGAATAAAAGTACAGGGTGTAATTTTTACAGATTTTAGTCGGTTCGATTCCTGGGTGTGGCAAGCGAAATTTCGAAAATCATTGAACGGCAGTTTTCTTTCTATTCAAAAATAAAGGAATGTTTTCTTTGAGTAAAATTCCACCCTGTATATACGAGTATATTTTTATTGTAATGTCATAGAGCGAGAACACTACAGATTTACATGGCTTGTAAAATAATCATAAAAATAACACGTGTAAGTTTGGTTGAATACTAACATACCGTAATAATATGTAATATTACAGGGTTTTTTTTTTTGTTGTTAAATGTTTCTGCAGATATATTTATCCATATTTTGCATAAAGGACTTTCGCATTTTCTTTTTCTTCGAAAGGAATATCTTTATCATCCCATCCCCAAAGATTAGATCCATCTCCTGTCCTCTTTTTTCTAGACACGATCATGTCATTCGTAGCGGTTTTCAAGTCATAGGCCCAGCCAATCCAAGCAAAGAAATTTATAAACTGGGTTGTCAGGTTGAGTATGTTATTTCCTAGTTCGGCAGTTCTATAATCCCATGGAAACACGTGATGGTAATTATGAAAACCTTCTCCAAGTGTCAATATGGCTACCGAAATATTTTGAGCAGGTAAAAGTTTTTTATTGTATGGTTTATAGCCCCATATGTGAGCAGCGCTGTTCACTAGAAATGTTATGTTGAGATTTAAGACGTAACGTAGCATGACTATGTGCCAGGCGTTATTCCAGGTTTCGCCCCAACAGTACACGGGGATTATTGTCGGTAAAGCGAAACATATAGCCCCGATGAAAGGAATTGCGTACCTGAAACATTCAGCATGTAATAGTATATTTTGTTCTTCAATGGGGACGCATTGAGATTGAAATATGCATTGGTTTGGAAGGAATAGAGTTGGGCATTCGACGACATCAGAGATAAATCTGACATAATTCTTGAACTAAGGTTAGTAAATGAATTCAGTGAAATTAAGGATCTGTGACAATAGTTCACAAAGTGTCTACTTTCAAGAACAAGTAGAAAAGGTATGGTGTGCGTTGCCCTTTCTTATTGAAATTTTAGCAGTGATAGCGGATTGGTATACACATAGAGATTGTTGGAAAATTAATAAAAAAAACTCACTTTTTTTGGAAGCGAAGAACAGGATTGCTGTAAATGTCAGACATATCAATCATTTTCCCTCCCTTCTTAACTGCTTCGTGTTTCTTCACCAACAACCATCCCACGTGAGAGTAGAAGAAACCTCGCGTAGCATTGTGAGGATCTGCATCAGTATCACTGTATTTATGGTGAGCGCGGTGATCCCTAACCCAATGTGTAGCTGTATCTTGGAATGCTATAGAATTGAATGTCATCAAAATTATCTGCAATGGTAATTTGGCTTTGTAACTCTTGTGTGTCCATAGTCTATGAGCACCAGCCGTGATACCTATTTCTCCTGCTATAAGCATTGAAAAACCTGAAACAAATAATTTCATCATTGTAAATTGGAAAGGAATATAAAAAATATTATGAGTTGCCGGACACACTGCGTTTTTATATACATACAGCTTTGCCCAGGAGCAAATCGGGCGATTAGGGTATATATTATGTTTGTATATATACTACGTCCATCCGGAATATCTTTCAAATTGGTTGTGAAAGCTATCAGACTAGCAAGAAGGTTAGCAATTTTCATTTAAGAAATCCTGAAATTTCGCTGTGGGTCGAAGAGGAGATTAATATAAACAATCATAACTAATATTATAAATGCAAAAGGGAGTATATTTCTTTGTTTCTTACACTTTCACACCTTAACTAGCCAACCGATCATCGTTGTATTCTGTTCACACGATTTCAGGGATACAGAAAAGGATAAAGGTTATCTTTCATCCAGAAAGTACTGTTTCCGAGGGCTCATTTAAAAAAAAAAATTCAACGACTGACAAAATTATATGAATAAATGTTTTAGGTAACACATAAAAAAACGGTGCAGACGAAGTCGCGGGTAAAAGCTAGTAAGATAAATTAACAAACCTATGCATTTCATTAGAACGAAATAAATAATGTAAGTAAGTAATAGACACAGAAAGAAGTCACTGGAACAGTCAAATCTGACTGATCACAATAAAGTGATCTTGAATGTTTAGAAAATTGACACATAAATTTTTCAAAAATTTGCATAATCAGTTTATAAAATAAATTTTTAATCTTCCCATTCCTTTCTAATATGTTATCCTTAAATCCACTTAAGTTGGGCAGCGCTCTTTGAGCACCTGTGGCGTTACTTGTGTTAATAGATGACGGTAACTAAACCACCTACCATCAAGTGGACCGTCAAGCTGTCTGATAAACTTTATATTAAAAAAAAAACACATATTTAACAGAAAAGCAAATGACAAATCTAATCATTTAAATTAATTTAGTAATGATAATATAAAATTAAAAGGCTAAGTAACTTACCCAATAAAATAGTGGCCCATTTAGCAGAAGTAAAACAAATAAAAAGACCATATAAAGCTGCTAAATGCCAATATGCGAATATCAGTAAATTGAAATAGACAATTTCATATTTTCTTGGAGATGCTTGAGGTGCAAAAAATTTTTCATCATTTTCCTGTGAATCTATTTCACTGAACGTGGCCACTGTTTCGCTGATCATTATCAAATTATTATTAATCAATTTTATTAAATGTTTAATTTTAATTACACTTTCAGTTTAATATTTATGTTATATTATTTTATTATTATTGTTATCATTTGAACAGTAAACGGCGAGTAAATCCAACTTTATGATTAAACTTAGATCGTCTTTTTCAAAGTGAGCTCTAGACCGTGTGACGCTAGAATATATATTGTCGTACGATAAGAATTACACGCGACTGACATGAGTCAGTCGTAATATTTAAAATCTACATGCGTGTTTGTTCATACAAACACGCATGACGATTTTAAATAATTTTGAGTGAGTGAGATAAAGTGAATTTAACTAGACATGACAAAAAATTCAACGGGAACCTTCTGCAAGAGAATGGTTACTGCTGTCAGGCGTACACTACAAAAAGCGAAGTAAATTACTTATATATGCTTTAATTTAAGTTATTAATAGTACGTTTATAATTATACTTTTATTATAAAAAGGAAAACAAATCAATTGGTAACATTTCTACATTTTTAAAATACTCAACCACTTAAAAAAAACAGTCAAAATATTCTTAACTAGCTTTTGTCCGCTAATTCGTCTGTGCTCTTTTAAAAAAGTTAAAGCATTTACTATGTCTTTATTGTTTTAATATTTTAACTAAAAAGTTAAAACATTTACTGTATCAAGATTTTAGACGTTGAATTTTTTTTTTAGATGATTCCTTGGGGACTGTACTTTTTAGAGATGAAAGATACACTATTTACTTTTTTTTTTGTTTCTCATGGTCTTCGGTTAAGTAGTTTGGGGCGCTGAAAACAAACAAACAAACTCAGTGTTTTTTACGTTCAATCTCTAGCATTTTGTTAGCATAGTAAAATCGAAGATTAAATTCTTCATTCTTTTTTAAAACTCATCAATATTTAGAAATGAATATACATGAACATAAATGAACAAAAGACTAAAATAAGAACTGAAGTTAAAAAAAAATTAAAGAAAAGTATTGGCCAATACAATATGTGAGAACGTGCGAGGTCATTTTTATAAATATATTTACTTAGAAATATTAAGTATGATTGTTAATTTGTGACTGTTGTACTTACCTATTTAGATTTTTTCTCGGTATTAGGTAAACGCAAAAACGTAATGTAGGGAAATCCACATTTCACTATTACTCATTAATTATGCAAATTAACACAATAATGCATGACGACACGTTAGGTCTAGTGGTTAGTAACCCTAGCTGTTAACCAAAAGGTCGCGGGTTCGAATCCCGCTAGGGGCAAATGTGCAACATTTTACCTTTGTACCTGAGTCATGGATGTTTGTATTTATGTACTATAATCAACTGTCTGGTATCCATAATAAAAACCTATAGTTGCTTAATGTGGAACTAGATGGTGACGTGTGAAATGTCTGAAGATAAAATAAAATAAATAAATAAATGCTAACTAATATTTTTAGTGCCCAATGTCAATATAATAATAAAATACCTACTATGTTAATAACCAATATTTACTGTATTCATTTAAATGTCCATAAAATATACATTTACATCTAAACATTAATATTAAATTGTACTTTTACAAAGTACATATGAAAATTGTTTTAGTAGTGAATTAATCTAACACGTACATTATAAATACGTATGTACAAATGAAGGAAAGTACAGTTATGAATGTTAATTAGTTGAAGAGAGAGAGAAAATCAGAGAAACATAATCTTCATTGAATTCTGCAGCGCTCTGTAAACAACCATTAAGGGGCGATTGGGACGTGGTACTATAAATAGCGGTTTTCATGGAAGCTGTTTTAAAAAAAAAACTTTCATTTATATACGAAGTAAAAACGCAATATATGTAAATTAACAAATCACTACTTGGTAAATTAGAATATAATGGCATAGAAAAACATTTACTTGCATAAACATGAGACACAAATACGTCATATGATAAAAACATGTTGAAAATTCATACAAAATTCTCACATAATAAATCACATTATATAATTAAATCCCATTGAGTATGCGCCATGGCAGCAAAAAAGTTACTGGCTCCAACGTAAGCTGACGCAAAGCACAACGCTAATATTACGCCAGTCAATACATCGGGTCTATTCTCTATGTGTGATTTTGCTGTGGTTCAAATTCAAATTCACATTCAAATTCAAAACATTTCTATTCTAAATAAGATTTACAAAATCACTTTTCGACGTCAAAGAATGGCAGAGAATGGCACGTTCGCTACCAAGGTGTGCATTCCTCTGTGGAGAAGAACGGCCAAAGAAACTCCACAGGAATCGCATCTTTTATATTTTCATTTCTAAATTAACAAATATTACATAACATTAATTGTATATAAGTATAAATAATATTCTAATCCATTATGCTGAGTTGGAGCAACCGTAGACCAGACGTCATTATCCTCCAAATAATCATCTACTTTGTAATATGCCTCAGAAGACAGAATCTTTTTAATTTTAGATTTAAACTGGCAATCGGACAAATTTAAAATATCATCTGGTATTTTATTATAGAAGCGAATACAGTTACCCACTAGATGGTTATATCGACTCGATGCGGTTATAAACACGACAATTGTCTACTTTGGTATTAACTAAGCACCTGTCAAAAAGTCTGGCGTTTTTACCATGGTTATACATGTCGATGAAGTTAGAATGGTTAAAATACGAAAGTTTTAGATGTGGTTTCGTGGCGGTTTTAATGTAGAAAGCTATAGGACATTGAAGTCGATAGGTTTTAAAAACCACAAATAGAGAATACGGCGCGTCTAGACAGTATTACGTCGGCGGGATACACGTCGTTATATCATTATCGTTATCCTATAAGAATTCATCAAGAATTTACCTTATGGGGTTATGTCTCCGTTTAGGGTACAATACAGAGTAACATTTCATAATTATACAAATGTATCTTTAATTGGCTTTAGACCCTTCACATACATTCGTAGTTCTGGTCGATTTACTTTATTTATTTGTAGAAATTAATTTTACAATCCTACGTCGTACTGTTGATACCAAAATATCACTAGTACTATTAGTGGTACTGGCGATACCAAGTAGTATCACGGTACAGTCCAATGGCAATAGAGCAACTATATAGTTTTTTTTTTTTTTTTTTTTTTTTTTCTGTAAATTGTATGAGAGCTGTGAATTTTGATTGAATGTTTAAATAAAATAAAAAACAAATAAATTATATTCCTAAATTAACACCACCCTTGATTAAAATTCTTTTAGTCAATATTCACGCTACAAAATTAACTACTTGTTTATTAATATACTAATAGTTGTGCTTGCAAATACGTACACGCTGTAGTTTGTTTTTTTTTTTGAAAATTCCACTGCAACCTAATATTTTCCAGGATAAAAAGTATCCTATATATTCAGGTAATAAACTGTATGTGTGCCAAATCTCACCTATACCGCATAAGCCGTTTCTGAGATTAGACAATAATTTTAAAAACTATTAAGTTGACCTCGTTATCATTAGTGTATTACGAATCTTCTCGGCTTGGCTGATCTTTTTTCTGCTCATTTGTACGCGTAGTTTATTTTTACTGTTAATTTTTAAATTTTATTATATAATCGTACCTAGTAACTATCCAAACAACTGTTAAATATATTAAAAAAATATAATATCTATAGCATTTAGAAAAAAAAATCATAAATAGGTACATTTCATTATGAAAAAGATAAGTTATCTTTCTTACGATAGCAACAATTAGATAAATCTTAATTAGGTCGAGCTCAAAGTCAACATCAAAGTGATCGACGAATCATTTTACATATGAATACGTCAAATTATATTTCCCATTAAACGTGTCAACAAAGAAAAAGTGCTAAAAGTTTTAGAAAAAAGAAAAACTAATCTACATCATTAATTTCAATAAAAAAAAAAAACCACGAGCCTTACAAGTCGCATATAATGTGTGACATCTGACATCTCACCTTGATGATAATCTCATCAGTCAAACGAAGCAGTTAAGTGGATTTATCATTAATTTATTAATTTGTTAATTGCTTATTTTTTTCTTTGTTTGCTTTATTTAACAGACTTATTATTACAAATGTAATCTTATGATTTGGACGTTTATTTTCCTCACTTTTTACCAAAATATTAAACTAAATGGCGCATTTAATAAGAGATTTAGGGCCTCTTTCACCATATGTCAAGTAGACTAACCGCCATTTAAAGTCATCGGTAACCGGGAATGATGGAGATGATGTGCCTTTGTTTGTACTGTAAAATTCCTAAACATTAAAAAGAAAATAATTAAAAAAAAATTCGCCTATCTAAGGATGCAGTAAACCGAGTGCATAATTTAATCAAACATAAAATTATTTCTAAAAGTAGCTAATCAACATTTTATTTGTAGTTGGTGAAAGAGGCCCTTATTATTGTAGATTTATTATTATGACGACATGTTCGGTCTAGTGGCCAGTAACCCTAGCTGTTAACCAAACGGTCGCGGGTTCGAATCCCGCTAGGGGCAAATGTTTATGTGTTAACATTTTACGTTTGTACCTGAGTTATGGATGTTTTATATTTATAATATGTATGTATTTACAAAAAAAAGTACTCTATATAGTATATCAACTGTCTGGTATCCATAATACAAGCATTAGTTGCTTACTGTGGAACTAGATGGTGCTGTGTGTAATTTGTGAATATATTTATTTATTTATTTGTTTGTTTTATGGATTATGGTATGGACCTTAATGCATACTTAATATAGCGGTTACATTACTACTTCATCGACTGAGATCACTTTAAAACAATGACGTCCGCACGCGCTCATTGCTTAAATCAAATAGCGCGCGTTTCCTCGGCTTCCTGTAACACACTTACGTCTCTTAAATTTGCACGAAATAACTACTAAGATGTTAAACATCAAAAACACAATAATATAAACATAAATAAAATAATCACACCATAATGAAACAGGAACTGGAGAAAGAGAAACAAGTAGAAATGTTAGAAAGCAGAAGTTACGAGTTAGACTGAGGGCAGTTAGCAGCGATTTTTGCAGCGAAAGAAAGTAGGTATACATTATAGTATAATATGAATTTTACAGACAAAATAAGTAGGAAAATAAAAATACATGCAAGTTATTAAAATGCAGGTTTCTTGGAGGCAATAGAAGTATAATACGTAAAGTTCATCATCATCACAACTGCAGGATTTCCACTGTCGTTAATCAACTGTCGTTCCACTGTCGTTGGTCTCCCCCGTGTCGTTTAATAAAGTTATAATTCAATATTTTTTCAAAAACTCAGTGCTACTGTAGACGTACCCCAACAACACTATGTCCAAGACAAATTCCCTAACGTGTCTAATTGTGCTAACATTTACTTCCTTAATCACGTACAATGGCTGAGCTATAAATAAGAGCGAATCCCGAATCCGCCCGTTTAGTTGAATATTACCTCAATAAATTACTTCTCTTTAAGAATATTTATTTTATACGTAAGTATTGTTATTTTAATTGATGTTGAGCTAAAGAGAGAACTTATTTTTTATTGAAATATTGTTGTTTTAGTCTTAAGTGTAGTTATAACACACGTATATGTATGCAATATTTTCTATTCTATACATACTTCCTTATCCTTTAAAGTCGCTTTCCGCGTCTGCCTGTCTATAAACGAATGTGCTGGCTGCGGGCGTAAAGGGACACGTCATCACGTGACTATGCGGGGTACATTGACATTTACGTCAAGCCCTTCACAGACCACATAAGACCACAGAGGGATTTCTGTGCTTGTGCCACAGGGTACGTATTTTAGACGTCACAGGTGTCTTATTCTTACCTTATCCTCTGGCAGTGAAACAACAGCATATTGTCATAAGTTGCCTTTTTCATTTTCTAAAAAGATTTAACCGTTTCAAAATGTTTTATCAATATAATTCCCGTACACGTGCTACAAAAATGAAGGTAAATCCGTACAAATAAAGGACAAAATCGCGGTAACCACGTTAAACAAGAAATCCGATATCAGTCGGAGCAATAATATGGAGATTCTAGGGTTACATTTAAATAGAGGGAAGTATTCTATTCCGGTTTTGGCAAACGTAAACATATTCAATATGCATTTATTCGGAACTCTGTGGCTCGCCTCATTTGAATAAGGATTTGCTTCTTTTCTTCGCTGATAAAGTTTAGAGATATATAAGTTAGTATTTTTAAGCCGAAATCGTTTAATGCAAATCGAGAAAGGGTAATGGGTTTGGGCACTTAATTCTTGTGTTAACTGAATTCGTTTTATTACGAGTATATAGGTATTAGTATCTTTGTATTATTTAAATATTATATACTATTTATATCTATACTAATATTATAAAGAGAGAAGATTTATATGTTTGTAATGAATAAACTCAAAAACGACTGGGAATAAATATTTTGACGTCACAACAAGCTTTCTCTTCTCTTAGCGTAAACGACTGTAGAAAGCTGTGCTTTGTACACTTGGCTAGGCTTCTTGAGCAAATGACTTGAAAGGCTTCGCGGGAAGCAACTGGGTATGACGGACAGAAGACCGTGCGTGGTGGCGAGCTTACATCCAGCAGTGGAGGCAGTGGACATAGGCTGATGATGATAATGATGAAGAATAAAGATAAGGGAATAGGTGGAAAAATAAAAATGGAAAATCGGAAATGGGTAGGTGTACAATTTTTTATTGCAACATTGATTGCACGCTCATCTTAAGATGTGAAGTAGGTATAGTACGTGTAAACTTTGCCTATGTTCAACATACTATATACACTAATGATACAAATATATCAGAGCTTTTCTTTGGTTTCTTCACTTCACTTAATATAATATACACTTACAGTGAATTATAAATACAAAATCAGTGCAATCTAATTTTAATATCGTACAAATGACTGCGGAACAGTACCCACATAAATTCATTACAAAATTATACGTTACCTCTTCGGTCTGATTTCAAATGTTCCCCAACGTTCATTGTTTAAACTGAGAGGAAGTATTTCAATCAAACTCGCCGTAATATCCAACCGTTTCATTTCCATCATCATAATAAAGCTCTTAGGCTCGTCTGTGTAATGACCTTAAAGATTCCTCAAGTATATATAATAATATATATAATATATATCTGTAAATGCGTAGCTATTTTTGTAACAGAGATAATATTAAAAGACACATTTTATTTTGATCATTATGATGATCTGAAAGGCTTCTGATGTTCAGCATCAGAACTAAGTTATATAATATAATAGCGACCCGCTCTATTGTAGTTTAAAATAGAATAAGGCGATGTTCATTTTATAATATTAGAAAAAGATACTAGTATTTATAACGTCATATTAATTTTATCTCTGTATAAAGCGAATGATCATGTGACTAAGCTCTGTGAGTCTAGGGATTGATTTACCTGTTAGGTCCAACTTTGGCACGAACTTTCTAAAGTTGGCTCTGATCTGAGTCCCATGGTACATTAATGGCCATCTATCTATCTATTAATTTCAAAACTAAGAACAACTTATGACCTCTTATATCTGTGCTATTATAAATGTATATATAAACTGTATACAATTTGATGACAAATGAAATATTTATAGTTATTTTGGGTTTAGAATATTCATCAACCAACGCTAAATTTTATCTATAAATTCTTGCAATAGTTATTTCATTAGACAACTCAAATATAACTTGTTCAGCGCATCACTACGCAATGAGACGCATTGAATTGACAAACGAATATTTCTTAGTTTGAAATTTCATGTGAAAGCAGTTAGTGTCATTAAATACAACCGCGCTTATTTTGTTTTATTTTATTACGAAATAAATACAAATTATTGACAGTTCTTGCTGCAATCATTCCACATAAGGTATTACGACTTATATTAAAGTAGGTTTCTAACTACAACCGATTGTTTCCAAACTCATACCCACGTCTATTAGCATTCTAATACATGCTTGAATTCATACTATATTCATCATGTGTCTTGTCCTGCGTAAAATGTTTTGATTTACACATCCGAAGTATTTAATATTGGTAGGTTTCTTTCAAAGATGGCAGTAGATTTGTGAAAATATATAGATATACAGATAAAATTCTTCCCAAGTAATAAGACAGGTAAGCAACCACGTCAAAAGCTGTTGATTTAAATAACCTCATACTTACCTAACTATTTTAACTATCTCATATTTAACTTAGCTAAAATATTTTTTTTTTCTAAATTTCGATTTTCCAAATGAGTTTTCTAAAATAAGTATAAGCTGATTGCCTTTATGACGCGGAAATTGTTGAAAACCATTAAAAAGCGCATAATTGAATATCTGACTAAACATACTGAAGCCGGTTTGATAAACATGTAGTGCGTAGGCCAGTGTCTCCATATTAATTCATTTTTATTTATTTTATTGAAAATATTGGTTTCCAAGTTAACTTCCGTGTGAAATGTGATTCCATAATGCTTTTATATTTTGAAGACTGCTTTTTATACCCCTTTAATACGCAATTCGGCGTTTTCACTAGTGAATATTTTAATAAGGCGATGTGCTTATATTATTTGTATGCATGTTACACGGCGAGGGGAAGTTTTACCGGATTTACTTGTTAATCTTTAGTTCCTATTTTATCTTGGTCTGCGGCATGTGTTACGCAACAACAGATTAGAAGCGCTTCAGTTGATAATAATGATGGGCAAAATAGAAGGGAGATGGCGATCTGGTAGATGGAAGATATTCTGGCTACGTAACATCAGGGAACGAACCGGTGTAGAACATCTGTTCAAAGGACAGGCACAAGTTTTTAAAGTTGACGGCCAACCTACAGTATTGAGAGAGGCTACTCTACTTCAAGAAAAAGATTGAAATGACATTCAAGGGTACAGCCCTTCAACAGCATAGTAGAAACAGCCTACCACAATATGTTTCTCTCGCGAAATGTATGATGACGTAAAATGATGTCTGGCTGGAGGCACTTTGATTATCTATACAATGAAACAATGTTGTGATGAGTTGTTTCATTAATGCCTAGACCAATTTTTAAGAAAGAGCCTCTGCGCACATACACGAAATGTTGTATGCACATTTGTATGGATGTATGGATGTATGTATGACGTATGGAGCCGTATGAGGGGTGTTCAATAAAAAGTGAGAATGACAAAGACGCAGTTATCTTTTAATAAAACTTATTTTATTTTTCAACATAGTCACCTTTTAAGTTATTACACTTGATATATATCTTTTTTCTAGACTTAAAATTCCCTTAGACAATTTTTAAAATACAAATGAAAATCGAAAACTTTTTAAATTATTATTATAACAAATGTCTAGGCTTTGCCTGCCAGTATCAAATTTTTTTCTTACCAAGGAGTATCTATTTCATTCTCACTTTTTATTGAACACTCCCAGTAAATAAATTCTTAACGAGTTTTCAGCGTACTTACATCCACCAATTTTTGCTTAACATAACCGTCAACTTTTCTTTAGTTCTCAGCACAAATAACACCATTTGTGTTTCATTTTATTTTAGCGTTTCAACAAACAGACACAATTCACACAATATCTCACCTGAATTATTAATAAGGAATAGATTATGAATCAAACTTGTACAAACTTGCACAACATTGTTAAGAGAAGTTAGACGAAGTTGCCACAACCGTGTAATAACATACATTAAATGGAGATTCCTACATACAATTGTTTCTATAATTTTAATCTTAATATTCATGTTTATAGTTTTTGCAGTTTTTATATTACATGTAAGGTTCATTGTATGCTTACTATAACAAAGAATTTTTGTTCTCACAATTTATATTAATTTTAAACATCGATGTTTAGCACACATGGTGTAACCCATTTCCTTACTTCCATTTTCCCTCTTAACCTTTTACCTGTATTAAACTTGGTCAAGTGTGAGTTCGAGTTTCATATTTTGTATACGGTAACATTTTGAGGGCAGTAAAAAATAATGTATAATAAGTCGTAACCGAAATAGTATATCAAAACAATTGTATTTTTAATTTCGTGCTCTTGAATAGTTCTTATTAGTACTGTTGTAGCACTGATTTTAAAATGTAGGTAAATTTCTTTTAATGTATCTTACCAGTGGATGTCCTAAATAAATAATTAAATAAACGAAAAAGGATAAACAACTATAGAGAAAATGATCAAAAGGATAAAAAAATATCAAAGAAAAGAGCATTGCCAAATTAAATTGAAGATTCTGAACATTTAATACGAATCTTTGGATAAAGATCTTGGAGACAAAAATAGAATTTATTGTTTTTAAAACTTAGTGATCTTCTCAGTGAATACATATACAAACATAACAATAAAACACAGATATTGATAGATTACATTACAGTAATTACATTTAGACATCTTTATAAATAATAGTTTATAATAAAATGTTTTTGTTTATCTTTATCGTGGGAAAGGGAAAGGATTTCTTTGGTGAAAAAAATGCCGTTTTTAAAATGAAAACTCGACACAGTTTTACGCGCGGGTGCGTCGAATTCGCTCAAAAATCTCGTGTGTAATGCGTCTAAAGTCATTAACGTAATTACATAGCTACATCACTTGGGCAAAAAATGAGCATCTCACGTATGTAAGCTCGCTGATAAACGTTACGGAGATACATTCTGTATATTAAGGGGTTCGTTGAGAATGTGTTGTTTTTTTTAACATTGTGAAGCGGCTAAATTTCGTTTCCCATTTGATTAACTAAACTAATATTATTTGGAAAATTTTGTACAGACAAAATTTTACATAGACTACGTTATGACATGAAAACAAAATTTGAAGGGATTGATATTGGAGATAAAAATGTGTATGAAAAAAAGGCTACTAAAAATAAGTACTAAATCTCAAGCAACTTCTAGGATAAGGAACACAACATGTTCTTATTTCACGGTGGTCTTCTGTAAGGGGATGGTTACTGCCGCCAGACAGGCTGCCCAAATGACTGCGAAACTCAGAAACGCCACTACTTTCCAAATCCAGACCAGAGCCAATTTTGAAAAGTTCATTCCTTCCATGGGAATCGAACTTGTGGCCGCTGAGACATAAGAAAAGTACTTACCACTCTAAAATACCCTTTCAAATCTACAATATGATTATTTAGGAGCAACTGACTACATATCACGCCTTTATTTGCAGCATTCGACAAACAGTGTTGTGTTTCGTAAAACGCGATACTGATTAAAAGTCTCACTTTAGAAGCCGAAGACAAAGCCTCGCCTTTTTAATCAAAGCCTCAGACAGATATAACTGAAGATGCTCTCGGGTTTTCGAAATTAAATTCCTTTCACAGAGTGTACCGGTTCTGTAAACTTAATTTTGTTGGGTGACAATTAATAAAATTGTCTGTTAGAAAAACATTATTTCCTATTTATTTATTTGTGTTCCAATTTATCAACATTTCTAGTACTCAGATTTATTAACATGACTGGTAATTTTTTTAATGTAAATGTAGGCAGGCAGGCTGATGGTTCACTCGACAGTAGGTGGATACCGTTGCCTATTATTAAATTACTGTAATATGGAAGCAATTCAATATTATATATTTTATATTATGTACATTTTACAAATTTTTACTTGTATTGTGCTAAACTAAAATTAGTGATGGTGGGTAATCACATGTAGACGACAAAGGAGTTATGATACACGAGTTATCCACGATGTTAAAATCGTATTTGTGACAAAAATAGGGATGCCAAAAAAGCTTTTAGGTGTTGCTATTTCAAAAATGAGAAAGTATAGCCTGATATTTTAATGGGAAAAAGCCATTAGTCAGGTCACAGTTGCACTATTTTGATAATGGGTAAAATAATGGAAGTGTATCAGATTTATTATAAACAAATGTGTTTTATTATTATATCAGATTATTATTATATTTATTATATCAGATTTATTATAACAAACTTCGTCTGGACCATATAACTATATATTCATATAAAACTATATGAATATATAGTTTTATAAACCAAAATTAATATTATAAACTAAACAAAAATGAAAGGAGTACGAGTAGGTAACTAATAGACTACGAATGGCATAGGGCTGTGCACTCCCACCGCGGATTTATTTTTAATTTTAACATTTTTATATCCGTCGCAATTTCTAAACGAAACTTCCTTTATTGATTTAAAGAGGATTTTTTTAATCAACTTTTATTCTAATACAATTTAATTAGATAAGGATTAAAGGATTATCCTTTTTTTAACTCTTGGATATAGGGGCCACTGTGGGGTTATGCCGGATTCGTATCGGCTCAAACCCAACGATTTTCTAGCGCTGCCGTTGATGAGCGAAGTCGCGGGGACGTTATGAGATGACTTTTGATGCCCTGGTATAAATTTATCCTAACAAAAATTAATATTCTTTTAACCGCCTCATCCTGTTACCTGTTCGCCTCTCTCTGATTCTTCTCGTACTTCTTCTGCACCATCCGAATGATTTTTAAAACGGTTTTCAATAATGGAAAAGCGATAAACGAAGACGATTTGTGTATTTAAAATAGCATCCGTGGGAAGGCAGAGCGGGTGACTAATATAATTATAAAACAGTAAAAAGTACCGTGTTTCCATAAATCGTGAAAAGGCTGTGGATGCCTTGAAAAAATATTACACTTTTAATTTAGCAAGTGTCAAAGTGTGAAATTTATGTTGTACCGCCGAAAGCGAGCCTATTTCTATGCATTGTCCCGAGTGTGTTCAGTATGACTTATGACCGGCGATGTGAGGATGGGAGACGATTTTTGTGTTGGTTTGATTTTTTTTGTTCTTTTACCGGTTTGCAGTTACAAATTTAGAGTTTTTTTTGTCACTTATTATTATTTAATTAGAAGTCCTATTTATCCTAAAATGGGAGTGCCATTTTTAAATTTAAGAAAGGTAAGTAAATTTCAAATACAAAAGAGGCTTCCCGTTAGGGAAATACTTACTGAATTTTAAATAATTCGGTTAATCTTTTTTATCATATTTTTTTTTATTTCCACATGTGTATGTAATTGTGTGAAAAATATAGTAGGTATATCACTAAAGTAGTAAGAAAATGATCTCTGGTGTAATTAATCAGTCCCTTTTGTGTAACAATCTACAAATATTCGATATTCTGCTAAGAAGAGAAGGCAATGTGTAAAGTAGGTAAACTGTTATAAAAATATCATTAGTATTTTCAAAATAATAAGCATTGTTAAGTGTAGGGGAGACTGGGTACGGTTGTGCCATGTCACGGTTGTAACAGTTGTCGTATTAGCAAAACTATAAGGAATACCATAATGGGTGCAAGGAAAGAAAGAACGAGCGTGTTCGTCTGCACATGTGTCACAGTATTCGTGCGACATTAACGTTAGCAGAGGCCTACATTACTTTTTAAGAGTCAAAAATTGTTCTTATATGTGTACAGATAGAATAATGAGTATTATTCCTCGTTATAGTTAAACATTAGTAGTTAAATAACAGTGATTACTTTGAACGTATATTATTTTGCATTGTCATGATAATTGTTTTTTTGCAAAAGAGTGCGTTGGGTATTAACGGTTGTGACACATATAAAATTTGTTTTTTTTTTTTATTTAGATGGCCAGAATACGTGTCAGGAAGACCGAAAGAGGACAGTGTGACATAAAAAAAATATGAAGACGCCTACATAGAAGTGAAACAAGGGACTTCTTTACGAAGAGCTGCGAAAATGTGAACTTTGGTCCTATTTAAAGTGCGCAAGTGGTAGTCGCCCTTATATTTGTGACAATTGTAATGAGTCAGACTAGATTTCAGTATCGTACTATACAGTTTTTAGAAATAAGAATAGACCTTAAATTTATTCAATTTTTTATATTGTAGGTACGTTAATTTCTATACAAATATTTATTTTTCTTTATATAACATTAAATATCATTTGTTTTGTATTTTGACAAGGTTAACTTAATGAATAATTAGAAATGATAATTTAACTTTTTTGACTTATTGTAATATGAAGAATATTACAATAAATTTAGATGCTACAGCGTCATATTAATTATAAGTGATTAAAGTGTTAGGAAACTTAATTTCTTTTGTTATTATTTTTTTATTTTATTCCAAAATAAAATTTGGTTACATTATGTTCGATATTACTTGCAATTAATTAGATTTTAAATCATTTTGGAGTACTTTTGAAAATGTCACTACCGACCCCCAAGCACTGTCACAACTGTCCTGACCCAATTTTCCCATTTTTTTTTTAAATTTGCTCCTATGAGTTAACCATTGTACTTTAGGACAAAATTTTAGTATTTATACGTAGACAAGTGTAAAATCACAAAAAAAATATCATCTTTCTTCCTTCTAACTGATATATTTACAAAATTATAGGCAATCAAATCAAAATTGTCACAACCGTACCCAGTCTACCCTACATTAAAATGTTTAAAACAACTTATGAAGTTAGACATTTTACACACCAGTATCAATTAAGTAGGTAGGTATGTTGTTTTACGCCATCTGTTGTCACGTGATGTTAACGATTAGAATGTTTGTTAGATTGTCCGTTAATTTCAAAAACTATGTGATGATGTGAGATATATCTTTATGGAGATTTGATAAATATCTTACAGATGGAGAGATCTTGAATATTAAAATCTTGACACATCTTGATATATGCATCAAATGAAACTTCCATAAGTTATTTTTTATGATAAACAACGGTAGACAGGTTGACGTTTCCTAGGCTGGAGGTATAGGCGACAGTGTGTACCAACATATTTGATTTGACCTTTAAACGCAATCAATACAAATAGGGATGCAAAAGTCCTGCCAAGGACAAGGAATAAGGGACAAGGTGGAAATAGAGAAAGGTACACTGGCATGCAATAGCTAAATGACATTGCATGGTAATATCCGACTCCTGACAAAAGGAGTCCCTTTTTTTTAACGTTGTTAAATCCTCTTGGATACCCGGGTTATGCCGGATTCCTACCGGCTAAAACCCAACGAATTTCTGTCAACGCGGCCGTTGATGGGCGGGGTCGCGGGGACGTTATGACACGACTTCAGTGCCCCGCCACTGACACAAGAAGTCCTGGGTGCCTAGCTTTTCTGTGGTAAGAAGTGCCAAAACTGCGTATGTAATTACTGCCCATTGCTGATTTGCCAATACTGCTGATTGTTGGTACTTAATATATATATACCTTATGTATTTTAGCCAATTTTCCATTTTATTGTCTATCACAATAAAAGTTCTCAACATTGTATTGTATTCGCGTTGAAAACAAAAGATCACTCATTATTTTTACATACTCGAAAGCGAAACATACGCCTGTTAAAATGCAACAGCAATGGTTTTCTTCTTTACATTTCTGCAGGCGCACAGTCAATACTTCCTATTTATTTGAGGGTAAAACTTCGGTATATAACATTTTCTTCAGACGACAATGCACTGTCTAAATTATACTATAAATTAACCATTACATTTTGGCATCGGTGCACAATTTTAATACCTATCTTAACCGTGATACACCGAAGTTTTATTTCAAACAAAATCCAATCAACATAAAGCGGCACTAATCTTGAGAGAGCCTTCGCAAAAACTATGTGAAGAGAACGGTTTTATAAGTGATTGATTGGATTCTCCCACTTCCTTTAGCACACAATTAGAGTGATCCCACAAAAACTGGGAGATATTTTTTTTGTCAGGTTAGGGTAGAGAACTTATCATTAACACTATTTACTTTAATGAAAGATAGCATGTGTAAAGTCTAAATTTTCAATAATCATTGTAGTTTAATATTCATAATCGTTCAATAATACTTGCCTTATATACTGTAATCTTTCATTAGTTTTACACGTTTGTGTATACCTTATTTTGCCATTTTGAAATAAATAGAATCATTCAGCGCATCCGTCAGTAAGTAAAGTTCATTTCGGCCAATCAGTGGTCAAGACTTATTACAGGTGAACGTTTATTCGCGATTTACCTAAAACTGTTCGGATTTTTGCAATGATCCTGAAAGTATCTACGATGATTACAAAATTCGGTCCTTTGCAATAGTATTAGGATTTTGAGAAAATTCGATTTCTTCGAATATCCTACGACATATATACATATATAGTAGCGGAAAAATTCTAAGTTAAAAAATTCAAGTTGTATTAAATAAGGAGATCAAAATGCATTCTCCTTAAACACAATACATCTTCCTTTTCGCACAAAGAAAAATGTTTTTATGAAAAATTGACATTAACTCCTACATAATGTTATATTTAATTTTGTATTTACTAATTCCAGAGATTAGCACCCTTTTTTTTTTTTTTTTTACAAGAGGAATCATCATAGATACCCACCGGCCGTGGGGACAGACCGGTGGGTTATGTCGGACTCCTGCCCCGAGATGGTAGTGGGGTAGACCTACCGACTAAACCTCTTGGCGTCCTTCACGTCCGCTATAGGCGAAGTTGCGAGGTCGGACGAACACTCTTCCGCAACTCCGCCGCGGGGGTCCGTAACCGGACACTGCTCATTAGGACGGCGCACCCGAACTGCCAAAGTGCGCCGTGCCTCTCAGAGAGATTAGCACCCTTAAAAAAAAACACTCTCATCAGCTTTATTGTTTAAGTATAATTTGAGTAACAAATTATTTAAAAATCTTCATTTAGTAGTATTAATAAATTAATAAATAATTAAGTAAGGTTAATTTTTTGTAAAATAATTTTTGTGGACGCACTAAATGCGAATCGACAGCAATACTCGTCGCATAACTGTGTGTGATGAATCACAAACTATTGTAGTTATTTATTTATATGAAATATTCACGAGTGTAAAAATGCGGTAGGTATATGAATGAAATACGTTCTTGTATTTGTGTACGGCTCTTTTGTGATCTGAATCCTGCTGGCATTTTGTAGAGTACATTTTGTTGGCAGAACCTTAATTGGCATGCGGCAGGAGTGACTTAATGATTTTTTGCTTATGGAACTATTTTTAGGATATTTTAAAATTGATTGTAATGTTTCTATATAACGATATTCTAAGTAGTTTTTAACCCCCGACGCCCGACATAAAAACGGAGTGTTATAAGTTTCAGGTGTGTGTTTGTGAATATGTGTATGTGTATATGGGTGTATCTATGTATAGCTCCCAAACGGAAGCAACGAATTGCCGCTGACAGCTTGGTAAACCCCAAGCTAAGTACCGGGTGACGACATTTCTGTAAATAATCGCATTGTCAAGAAGTACCGCCTTCTGTATCTGTCTGATCCAGTATCTAGCGAAATACTTTTGAGATGTTGGTCGAGGCTGTTCGCTATAACATTATTGTTATCCTAATTACTTCTTATATACCTAAATTAAGATGAATCACTAAATGTGTTGCTAAGCACCAAACTCGAGAACGACTGGACCAATTTGGCTATTTTTTTCATGAACTATTTCATACTAGGTATTTTATGAAAGGTTCTTATAAAGATCGTCTGAAAAAATTATAATAATAATAATATCATGTGAATAATTCACCACCAAGTGTTCAGAACATGTGTAATAGGTATTTTCATATTGTACTACAAATTATACAATTCGGACGAGAATTTCAGTTTACCAATAGTTAAGTTTGGGCCAACAAAGTTTATAGTATGGGTATTTAGTACTTATTGTTGGATCCTAATTTACATAGTAAATAAACTTGTTTACTAACAATTTTGCTTGATTTACAGTTAAATTCACATACTACGAAAGCTACATTAATTATTTTAAGGTGTTATCTTTTCGTAAATTCAAATCCATGTAAATTCTATCTAATGTTATAATCATGAGTTGTAAGCCCAATTCCCTACCCCATCCTAATCCCTTACCCTTAACTCTACTAAGATCGGAAGCGCATTCGCAGCACATGTGTAGTTTGCTTTTGTTAATGGAAAGAAAGAAAGAAAGAAAGAAATTTTATTGAGTCAATACAAATAGCACATGCAATATAGGTTTAATCAGAACAATCTTAATCTTAGCAGTCTATCATAACATAAATAAATGAAAAAAAAAAAAGAGTAATCAGCAGACATAATAGACGACAGTAGCCACCTATCATCAAGTGAACCATTAGCTGTCTGACGACCTATATATATGTTATAACATAAAAAGGCTTACAACAGCCTCGTTAGAAAAGCCACAATGAAAAATAAGTCATTGGGCTATTGTTATTAAAATGTCAGATACCATCCTATCCTCACTTTGTGCCTTACCTTTTATTATATCAGGATCAAAAGATTAGAATAGAATAGAATAATAAACTTATTATTGAAAACGAAAACGCACTTTCAACCCATATAGGCGATAGTAACATCAGATTATTGTGGTTTGATCAAGATTTCAAAATATTTACGGAGGTATTTTAATTATTATTTTTTATTTTTTTATTACGTGAAATAGCATAAATCATATTTTAGTATGTAATAAGAATTATATTAGCAAAATAATTTTTATGGCCTTTTTCTCAAGATTAACTATTTCACCGTTAGCACCAAAAAGTTGATTCGATAGTTCACATTAACTTTATTGGTTTACTATTTGAAAAAACTTCTAATTAAAAAATAAACTAAAATATTGTGCCAATGACGAATTGCTACAACACATTGTAGCAGGGAATACTGGATTCTGCAATCATATATCGACAGCAATTCTGAGAGCAGTAACTATCCCATTTATTTTGATTGAAAATGATGGTTTCAATATTTACATCAATATAGGTATATACAAAAATTATGTGTAAACAATGGCCTGAACTATATTATGGACTTAATTTTCACTCTATAACATAAAAAACCAGGTGGACAGCGTGGTTTGTCGGTTGGTAATAGACGTTAATATCATTATATTAAACTCATTTTGAAATTAGAAGTTATATTGTAAATATGGAGGAAAAAGCCTGTTTAAGTAGGCGGCGCCGATACGGTCTGCGCAGGTTGACGGTTTGTATTCAAAATCGCAAGCGTCATATTGAATAAGTTTAATTGATATTAATTGTTTTGATATATAAATGGTTGTGACGGATCTTATGACCCGAATAGGTATAAATAATTTATATTCTTTATTTGGGATGAGTTTTCATGGGACGAATACGGAACAACCGCTTAAAATATTAAATATGTAGTTGACAATGAAATTGTTTAGACCGTAATCATTTTTAATACCTCACATTTTTTGTATTGTATTTTTTTTTTCGGTAACCATCTTTAAAATATATTATGTTATGTTCGACGTCTACGAAGACGTTAAGATTAAGGTTAAGTACCATTTTAGTGATTTAAATTCCCTTTAAAGATTTAAGAAAGAAAAGTAAATCGGACTTCTTACATACTCATAATATACTTGTAAGTTTGTCTTCCCTCATAAATCCAGTCTATATTCTATGTATGACGTACAACATTGCTGCTACTCAATACGACATAAAATTAATAGCATATTTGCTACAAGTACAAGGTACCTATATCGTAGCATTGCAAGCGTAGCACACGTACTACATTGGAGAGAATGATTCTTTAAAATCTACGTATTATTAAGATCTACATATAATTTATTATGCTTTTTACATCTTGTACTATAATATTTTTTAGCTATTTTCATAGCATTTAACTTGAATAATGATTTGAACTATGATATGATCTTTTTTAATGTTTGTTATGTGTACTGGTTTTTAGCCTTTTAATGCTAAAAAGGTTTAAGTAATAATTAACCTACTATTAAAAGACGGTTATTGTTACCTATATCTAGAATTTATTATAATATCTAAAGCTAATTATAGTAAAACTCATTAAAACACGACTAATATTCAAAAGCACTCAGTCTAATTTAGCTGATACAAATCTGGTTGATCTAATCTACAATTTTATAGAAACATTAAATGCCTTGTAATCTCCCGAGGGTTGATATAACACCGTTCACACTCGTTAGCAGGAAGCTGTCTTATCTATATGTAGATATGAGCTTTGTAGGTACGCGGCTGGCTACAGGCTACGACTACGACGCGGTGCGCCAGTCTCGCGTCGACTCTCTACGGTGTAGCACGTCTCTTTGCTCCTCTACTTGACGTTGTCACAGTACAAAATAACTTGTATCGCGCGACGACGTGAATTGATAGATAAATCACTTTGTGTCTGTGTGATTTTTTGTGACGGCCCAGAGATTCCATTTTCAATTATTGTAAGTATTTCTTCAAAGCTTTCAGAGTTGATGTCGTTTGTTGGTTTTCGGGACGCCCCCGTTTGTTTCGAATGAGGATTAGATGTGTGCGAATAAAAAATATTGTTCTTTTTTGTCGGTGCGGTAATTGCTGACGGTTTGTGGAGTAATTTTTTTTATATTATTCCGGGAGAACGGAGCTCTGTAATAAACATGCGAAAATATTGTGTTTTGATGGTGTTTTTATGCGGAAATAAAAACAACGGGGAATATACATTTGAAAGCTTTTAAAGGACTATTGTTCTTTAAAAATATATGTACATAATAAGTGAAAAATGTACCTATTATTAAATCATTGGTGTAAAGTATTATGATAATATATTTTGGCACTAAAAGATTTTTATTATTAATTAATATCATGCTGTATAAAACGCAAAATTTTATTATAATTTTAATTTATTTGTTAGGATAATAATGATAATTTTTACATTAGTTATATATATATTATGTGTAATTTAAATACGAAGAAAACATTATGAAAACTAATAATTTTATTTTTCAATTATTTTAAAATAAATATTTTCTGTCTGATGAAATTTGACATCTCTGTAGCTTTGGGTTTTGTGTTGATGTCTTGTTTTTTTTATTATCCGTCTTGTTTTCCTAAAAACCCGGACAAGATATTGCTATTTCAGAGGAATAAATAAGTATACAAATAAATTATACTAATCTAAATAAATATATACTAATCTAATATATAGAGAAGATTTATATTTTTGTTTGTAATGAATAAACTCAAAAACTACTGGACCAATTTTAAAACATTTCATTATAAATATGTAGGTAGTGTAAAATATAAATTTTACAAATAAATTAGGTATACTTACGTAGTCTAACGTTATATTCTTTTATATTTACTTTACTTACTAATAAATTGTTTTTTTTTAATCGTTTGGTTAAACGCGTTAAACAATGGAAGTAACAGTCAGATTTTAAAAAATCTAGATATACTTCTTGAGGAAGGTTTTGAATCATCACTCTAATAGATACGCCGACGAAGTTGCCGACGAAAGCTATTATCGGAAGGTTACCATCATCATCTTGTCAAAATTCCTTTTTTTCGGACCAAACGTTTTAAAAACTTATTTCACTGCCCAAGATTTGGAACTCCCTTCCGGCGTCTGTTTCCGAGCTCATATACTTAACCCAAATCTTTTTAAAGTTCGAGTGAATAGGGATTTTCTGGGTTTGCTCGCTCCATCGTCGGCCTCGTCTTTAATGCACGGCTAGATGCTGGCCAAGAGCAAACCTATTATTAATAATGATAATTAAAAAAAATGTATAATTTGAAGTCGCTTTCCGCGTCTAGCAGTCTGTATACCCGCTAATTCCTCCTAAACCATGCAACGGATTTTGATATGGTTTTCACCATCAGATATGTAGATAATTTTGTCACGGAAATTTTAAAATATATAATAAAACCTAATTCAGTTTTCTATCTGTTATTGATTTTTTTATTTTTTTATTTTTTATATTAGGGAAAGGGAAGAATGAAAGAAATTATTACTGTGTTGACTCACAGTAATAATTTATTTCATTAAAACTTAATCTCTACATTATTATAAATCCGTCATGTCTGTTTGTGCGCTAACTACTTCTAGATCACTCAACGGATTTTCAATTCAGTTTTTAATTAAGAAAAGAGGGACAAAATAGGGAGGTGTGTGTAGAGGTATATAAAAATTATACATCCTGGACGAAGTCGGGAGCGGGTTGCTAGTAGTATATAACGAAGAACAGATTAGCCTACATTTTTAAGCTTATATTTTAAGGCTTATACCTATGCAATATTTATATTTATTTTTCTTCAATTTTACCTACTTATTAATAGGCACCTAACTCTTTTGACGAGTTTACACCTTTGTTTTCTTAAAGAGTTGACTGATTTAATATTAAAAAGAATTTTATTGTGAACATTTGCATATTTAATTAATATTGAATTTTCATTAAAAAATGCTTGCTTATTACGAAGAAATTGAGTGGTGACAACAATATATCACATTGTGCGTAAAATTCTTAAATTTGTGAGAGGACAAAATTAAATTCTGCGGTGTCTGAGAACGTAAATAAATTATCAAATTATTGTCATTTAATTCTTGAAGGATCGTGAAATATTGGGGACTCAATTTTGTAAATACACGAACATTTTATACAAGGAATATTACAAAATAGGCATTTTATTAGAAATCTTGTTTTTATAATAATATAAATTTGTACCTACACTGAAACAAGATTGTCGATTTATCATTTAACTAGATACTAGCCCCCGGCTTCGCATTTTTTGCAAATTGCATACACAAACCTTTTTTTTTTTAAATTAGATATGGGTTTGCTCTTGGCCAGCATTCAGCCGTGTAGCGAAGATGAGGACTATGATGGAGCGAGCTCACCCAAAAGATGCCTATTCCCTCGAACTTCGAAAAGATTTGGGTTACATGAGCTCGGAAACACAGACGCCGGCAGAGAGTTCCAAACCTTGGCAGTGGGCATTATAAAGCATGTTTTAAAGCGCTTGGTCCGAAAACCTTCCTCGTTTATCATTCTTTCTTTTAGTGAAAGCCTTATTAAAATGTTAGGTGGTTGAGAAAAATATTCAGCAGGTAAACAGGCAGCGACTTTATATTTTTACAACTAGCTGTGCCCGCAACTTCGTACCTACGCTTGGTATTTCGATATCCATACTAATATTATATAGGTATAATATTATAAATCTTAAAGTAACTCTGTCTGTTACCTTTTCACGCCTTAACTATTCAACTGATCATCATGAAATTTTGCATAGACATTTTCAGGGATACAGGAAAGGACATAGGAAAAGAAAAGAAAAGAAAAAAAAAGAAAAGAAAAGAAGTACTGTTCCCGTGGGGTTATCTAAAGTCCTGCATCGATTAATAGGTTAACGTCATACGAGTATATTAAATATTTCATGTAAGCGTTGAAGGTTTACCGATTTTTATGCAGTTTTTACTGATTGTAGCTAACTTTCGGTAACATTTAGTGATGTTTATGGTCGGCAGCGAATTCGCGGAACCTATGTCGTTGTTTCTCCTATGGGCGACGGTAGCCACCTACCATCAAGTGGTTCGTCAGCTTGTCTGTCGACCTTACCATAAAAAAACGGTTTACAAACATATAAATTAAGTACACGCTTACGAAGTTGCGTGCACAGCCAGTAGATTATATTTCGGGTGAATTCACTAGGATCCCCTCACTGGATACCCCAGGGGATCGACATATATGCCGCAGTTCACCCTATACGAGTATATCCCCATATATCCCCTGCTTGCTTATCAAGTAAAGATGTAAGGGTAAAGCTTTGATCACACATTAATAAGTAAATTGCTGAGTGTTTTAATTTTAATATTAGGCCGGGGAAAAAGTTTCTTCGCATTTTATAAGCAATCTCAAGACAATTTTTTTCAAAGTTTATTTACATTTAATTATCCTAACTAATATTATAATTGCGAAGTGAGTTTGTTTGTTTGTTTTTTAGTTGTGGCAGCTAATAACAAATCATATCTTACTTTTTATATCATTTTAATAAAAAAAAAGGCGATTTTCTTCACATTTACATGTTTGCTCAAATATAATACTTAATCCACTGCGTCAAGCTAGCGTCAAGGCTTACTTCGCAAAATTACGGTACAGCGGAGCGGTAGAGCTAAACAATGAATCTTTTTTTTTTTTTGATAAAAAAAGAAACAATGATCTCAGCTCAGATAAATTAATACGCACAGAAATGCAATCAAACTACTCCTCGCCTTAATAAAATATTTACTAGTGAAGATGTTACAATTCTTAGCGAAAGGGTGTAAAAACTAGGTTTAAAAAAATAAAAAACTGTATGTAAACTTGTAAACCAACATTTTCAATAAAAATAAACAAAAATTGAGGCTATGGCCTGGAACACAAAATCTCAATAGGTACAGTAAACGGCTTATGCACAGTTCTATACATGAAAACTGGCTTCACTATGTTGTCCGCAAAATTCTGTCTATATAGTTCTTATTTAGTTTGAGTTTTACAGACAAAAAGGTCTAAAAATCTAAAATATATGCGAAACTCGATTTTATTACTTTACCATGTGTACCTAAATGAGAACAGGAAAATTGCTTTGGATAATATAATATATTGGAAACTTATCTTAGATCAAAATACTTTTATCGGACATTTTTCCCCATCAATAAATATCTTCATATAATAAGTAATAATCCACATAATGTCCACATACGAAGTCTCTCATATTAGATTGATGACAGATATACGTCACTGTTACGTTGAAATGTTAATATGATTGTCGAATACAATGGAAACACATGGAGAAGTTGGGTTTTATTAGTTTTTCTGAAATATTTCGATTAGCGCAAAAGTGCCACGGACAAAAATATACTTCATAGAATTGCTAACAAAAATGGTCTATAGCATAATCTTGAAAATAGTAACAGCTAAGTACGTTATTGTGATAATCCTTTAAAACACTGACAGTAATATATACTAATGGACAGGCTACCCCATACAAATGACAGATAATTTCCTGTACCATTTTGAAACGCCGCCCTCGAAAGTACCGAGAACTAATTTTGACGTTTGTGTATTTTTATTCCATAGATATGTATAATAGTGTCTGTTTTATTCTATTTATTGAAGTCTTAGGGAGTGTTTAAGTTTATTGTTGTCCGCTTGAGTTTTGAAACATGAGGAAATAAGTATTCTTTAAATGTTCCATGGACAATTTAATTATTGCATGACTAATTTTAGTTCCATGTACTTTCGCTCCATAGCCTACAGCGTCAAAATGGCGTTTTTAAAATAGGCATAAAAATAATTTGACAGCAGCTTATCCAGTGGTATATATTACAGGTCAGTGTTTAAAAACAATTACTCGTTACTTCTACAAAAGTTGCACTAGAGAAAACAAATTAGATTTTCGAGATACCAATTGACGATTTAAAATTAACAGTTTTCCCCCACTTTGAATAATCCGAATTGTTTTAACTGGTTGGCTCAACACTCGACAACAATGGAGCCGAGTAAGTGCTTTCGTCTAATAAATTAGGCCTCGGTATTGTTAACAGTGATAACTTTCATTGGCAATGTTAGCGCGCCACCCTCTATTGTTAACTTAAGGCCTCATTCATTATTCGTCAACTTTGTTTCTCAACAGATATCTAAATAGTTTTTTAAGTTTTAGTCTACAATAGTCAAATCTAAAATAGCGAATAGAAAAGTTTTGCACTTTTGTTGCTTAGGGAAGAAGATGTATCATCAGAAGCGGTTAAATTAGATTTAACCGCTTCTGATCGTTAGTAGGAACGCTACTGGAAAATTGCTGAACATAGGCTACTGGAGGCCTATGTTAAGCAGACGGATAAATTCCCAGACTATACTTTTTGTCACTTTTCTACAAAATATCTTTCAAATATTCAAATTGAATGTAGTTTTTATTAACATCTTTCTAAAGAGAAATTATATTTTTATACTTATACGTAAGTATACTTTCTCTTAATATTCATAAAACAACTTTTTCTTTAATTTTAACTTAAACTTAAACGTTTTTTATTATTGACAGGGAAAAATGCGTTTCAAAGTTATAAAATACAGTCCATCTATCTGCAGTAACCAACCTCTTCCAGAATGCCACCGTAAAATTACAGAACTTGTCGCTGTGATATAAATCTTATCACATCTCCTATTAAGGTCGTCCACAGCACCTTGTAACCCCTATTACGTTAGGCTATCATTACAACCGCCAGTTGATAGATACTACCAAGTGAACCATTGCCTTCCGCCGACCTTTATACATATAAAATAATATTTTCCATCTTTTTTTCTATTTATTCTTAACTACCAGCGGCACCACTTCACATTTAAGTGCAGCACATGACCGTCCACCACCCATTCATATAATAAACGAATTGAAATAAAAATCTAACATTAAAATAAACAGGACTGGTTTCAGACAACTACCATGCTTTTTATCAGATTTGTAAAAGCGAAATAAAGAACAAAGCTTGAAATATTCTATTATTGGATTAAATCGGATCTAGAAAATTACATTAAGAAATCCGTTTGTAACCGTAACAGTTAGCTCGAAGTTATTCCCGAGAGTGATCTTCAACGAATGTTTCTGAGAATCATAAGGGACGTCTGGTGTAATTTCATGAACAGGTTTTTAGGGATTTTTCTAGGAGCTAGAAAAAATAAAAATAAATACGGAGTGTATTCCTGAAATACACAACTCCAATATTTATTAATACACACAATACTATTGTAAATATAACGATGTTTTTTAACAGAAAAACATGGACATGACTTCCAATTATTTGAACATCTAAGATTAGATTTGTTTTTCAAAGAAATTGCACCATTTCTCGATTTCATACCTGAAGGCTTATCTTCTCGATTTTCGCAATATTATTACAGTGAATTAGGCTGTATGTTCGAAAATTACCCCGCTAGTGAGTACTAATGTATTTCAAGCGTATAGCAGATGACTATTAATTTCTTTGGAAGTCTTAAAGGGTTAGAAGTCTTGGAAGGCGAAAGCTATTTGTACGCTAGCTCTGTAGCGAGAGGCTAACTCAGTGGACCTAAGCTAACACCTACTCTTGGGACATCATACCTGAGATTCTGTTGATGTAAAACCAAATTGCTTAGGTTAAGGAACTTTCATATGTATCGAATAAAGTTTGTTCAAAAATTTTTCGACAGTTATAATCGTCTCTCCTATATAACATTTGAATTTGAAATCTGTAACTCGCAGAATTATTTATTTCTAATGTCTGCAATAGTTCCCATGGTGACATAGTCGCAGAAAACCGATAGTAAAATTAATTACTTATTACCAAAAGTTGAGAATAACAATAAATCAAAACTACAGTCAATTACAAACACTGAGTATATGACATTGTGATAGATTTAGAGCGGCTCGCAACATCTGTGGCATTTTCGGGTTGCGGGCAACCAATTTCTCGAGTAGGTATAGGCCGTCCAACTTCGAAGCCTAATTTAGGTACATGGTGAAAATGTGTGCACGGGTATTTAGTTTCTTGAAATACATGAATTCTAGACTTGTGAAAACACTGTAATTCGAAAGTGACAAGAAATATAAGTTTTAGCCAAATATTGTGACTCAGGTTTAAATCTCAGCCACGTCTGAACTTTTTTTCAATTTCTTGGATTAACGGAATTAATATATTAATGGAATTTGAACGATTCTGACAAAATATACTTACACGACTGAGTAGACCAGGAATCATCGAAAAGTGTAATCCGCTATACAGCTTAGAGATAACAAACCGTTACGCAACTTATAAAAAGACGATGAACCTGATATTTGATTTCGTAAACAAACATGTTAAAATATGTAACTGATAAACTAACACAAAAGTGATTATTTGATTAAAAAAAAGTATTTTATTATTATTGTGTGGCATGTAATTTAGTGTTAATATAAATAAAAGTACCTTTACATCCGGTTTTACATCCGAAAATTGTTATGATAACTTCGTCGAAATTATTTTTAAATTAAAGTGAAATTACACTGAAATACAAAACTAAATGAATAAATATCAGTTAATAGAAAGAAAATACAACACGGCTTAGGTTATACATAAGCAAGCTTAATATTCCAATATTATAGCATTCAAATGCCACATTAAGTGGTTTTTCTTTTGTTTATAAAAACTGCACTCATACTTTGTTGAGTATAGTTAGGATTAAAATATATTAAAAAGAAACTCCCTTTTCAAACCACATATTATTAAAAAGTCAATACGAGGATTTATCTCACTCTCACAGCCTCTACTAAATATCCTTCAATCGTCTGAACCAGTAATCCGCACAGTTTCTAAACGTGAAAAACGAGACTTTAATTTGTTGCCATATTGCCGATGTCAGATCATTTGTTTTGCTATAATCCAGCGGGTAATGTGGCTGAAAATCTGCTGAGTTGTGTTGAAACAAGGCAGGAAGATGGATAGTCCTGTCGCTCACATGTCCTGAAAGGCCAATGATACGAGAGTGTTTATTGACACAAATTGGCTCTTTCCCCTTTTTTTAATCTATTGCTTTCGATAAATGAATGATGAAAGATTCTATGGATATGTCAGTCAGTGTTTAAAAAAATCGTTTCGTTATGCAAATTCGTTCGGTATTTGAAGAATTTCCTCCGGTTGGCACAAGTTTTTAAACTTAGATTTTTATTTATTGATTAGATAAATTAAATATTATTAAATTTAATATTTTCTTAAAACTGTATGTAAATAAATTTCAAAGAAAAGTCAATAAGTTTTTTAATCGAAAGACACGTCATTATCTTTTAATGTTTTTAACTTTAGAAGAAAATTTTTATAAGACAATAATTATAGATTTTTATAGTTTAGATGCCAACTAATTGTTATATTATTTGTTTTTGATTATTATTCTAATGAACTTAAGAAAAGATTTTTCAATGTAACATAAAAGGATGAAACAAAGAGTAAGTATCGCCATGGTTTTGGAGCTTTCGTATACGCGAAATTTTACGAATGCACCTTACGAATCAGATATACCTATTATATAATATTCTTACTCGTAAATGTAAAGTTTTAATAAAATACGGATAAGTAGGAGTAATTCTATATATAGGTGTACAGTGATGGATCTGCCTAATCTCCGATTATAGGATGGAGGGAGTGCTACTCTGCCCGGATTTAAGGGCTCAACCGACAGGATGCGGGACTTATGTAGGATCTACACACACCTTTAAGGATTAAAGTCGAAACTCTTCCTTAAATCGCCTCTCGGATAATATTTCTTTGATGTTACAATCAAAAGGTAAATTGAATTTAAATAATTGTAGACGTTTTGTTGTTTGCGTGGGATGCAATTGTGAAATACTAATTTATTTGAGTGGATTTCTTATTGCCAAGACGAATTGAAGGAAATGTGCTTATTCATAGTGATTGTTCATGATTTCAGAATTTGCTAGAATAAAGTAATGTATAATTTTATGAAGAATAACATTTTTAACCCACGACGCCCGACGGAAAAACGGTGTATTACAACTTTGAAGTGTGTATCTGTGTCTGTCTGTGGTATCGGATTCTTTCTTTGTTGTGATTCGGATCTCGTTTTTTCTTGTTTGAAAGCCGATGTGATCGGAATTGTTCTTAACTATAATTTATGAAGATCTGTACAGGCGTTTGAAGACCATCAACCCATTTCCTAATTAACGAAGGGATTCATTAACTTTCACATGTTCGATTGATGTGAAATTTCTGTGGTATTTCCATGACATGGTTATTTTTTTTTTAATTGAGTCAAGGCAGCGCTTGGCCGCGATCTCACTTGATGTAAGGTGCAGATGTGGCCGAAGGTAGACCACGTTTACCTAGTAACTGCCCATTTACCCTAGATTTAAAGACCCCGAAGTTGTAATTTTGAGGAAACACAGACGCAGGCAGTGAGTTCCACACTCCCTAGCAGTTCGGACAAGGAAGGTGGAACTGTAACGCCTCGTGCGTGACTGAGGAACATCAACCACGAAGGGATGAAACCCCCGTCCGCGCCTCGCGGTCCGCAAGTGGAACGGTTCCGGTTGGATTAGATCGCACAGAATGTACGCACACTCTCCATAGTGCAGACGATAGAAAATCAATACGCATTTTCGGCGGTAACGTTGACCTGATGCTGCAGCATCAAGTAGTCTGCGGGACACCCAACTCCTTAACAAGTTACACCAGATACAGCGTGTTTGAGCTTAATAAAAAGTCTGGAGTAGTTTATAATTTTAATTATAGCTTGATGTATTACTTTTATTGGTTATTTGTAGGCTTTTTTGTCAATGGTGTTTTTTTTTTCTTATTTGTACAGATAATTATGACTGTACCAAATAAACAATTTTCTTTCTTTTTTTGTGAAAATGTCTATTACTAAATCACACATCAACCTTTGTAATGCGTTTGGATGAAGACTAAGGAACTGGATAAATAAACAGATGGGTTATTTGTTACTTACTTGGATAAACCCTAGGATGTGTTACTTTAGGTCTGAATTTTGTCAATAGATGGTGAGTTCTGAGCTACTGGAATTATAATGTTATAGAAATTTTCACACGAGTTATTTGGAAAACAAAATACATTTGTAATGACTAAATTTTTCATTGAAGCGTATTTGCCATTATTAGTCATTATTTCAGAATTTAGTAGAGCAGAGGTATTATTTTGAAAATCCCGACTGGTTTAATTGAATAAATCAAGTGTTTCACAATTAATAACGGTTTCCCGTTAATGATGTGACGGTAAATACGAATTCACTCTATTATATTCGCCAACGGAATGGAACGGAAGTTATTTTTCAATTCAGTAAACAAACTGCTCGCGCCTGATTGGTTGGTTTTTGTTATTGACGTTGATTAAATTGACTATGTAAAATATTGTACAAAGAAAATTATTATTAAAGATTTAGAGTTTCATAGTCACAGACCAAATAGTTCCTATTTTATCTGAATTAGTAGTATGATTTTTTTAATAATAATTATATCAAAGATTTTCTATACCTACATTAATATTTAAAGAATAATTTATATTTAACTAGCTGCCCGCCCTGGCTTCACACGGGTATTAAACGAAAATTATTCGATTCCGCACACGACCGCTGCGTAGGGAGCCGACCGCGCGAGTGAGCCGCGCGGCACTTTATTTCTTGACATTGACTTCCCTCCCGTACCCCAGTGACGCCTACATCGCATATTATGGTGCTGCCTAGCTGAGGGGAGTGAAAGGCGACTTTTTTCTAATACTTACATTTTTAAACTCGTGATATCTTTCGAATGGAATGTCCGAATTAAATAATTCAGAAAGTTATATAAAGGTATTGAAGCAGTCTTGAATATGAAGTAATTTATTACAATAATAAATAAAGATAAAATAAAGAGATACATAAGAGATAATAAAATAAGATACAAATAAAGAGCCTTTTCTAGCGGCGGCATTTCAATTAATTTTTTAAAATACAGGGAACATTAATTGTGGCATAACTATAATAGCTAGACATATGCTGCCGCGACACTTTTTGTAGATAATGATGTGTTCTACAAAGTCGTAGTACATTATTTTGTTCTATCATCAATAGTTTTCGCAGCGCACGCGATGTAAAGAATATTTTAGGTCATTTTTTTACACCTTGGGTTACATTATTGGAGTTTTAGTAAGGATCCCTAATTTTTTTTAAAATATAATACAAACAATAAACAAACAAACAAACAAATCTTTCCTCTTTATAATATTAGCAGCATAGATTAGTAGTACCTACTGAATGTGACTAGAAGGGTTTGATAATGATGACAATTTTTTTTATAAACTTTCTTTTTGACATTTTTTGACTGTGAAAACGGCGTCAAAATCATTTGCGTAACTAAAAGCACTCGTAGTATATAGTCATATTAACAGACAGACATGACTTGGACAGCGATTTGATCCTTACATACTCGTAGTAAAATTAGTCAGAGAATGTCTGTCTATTCTCTGACTCTTCTTAAAGCTATAGTATAAATTTAACTTAAGTAATCCTTTAAATAGACAACCTTATATTTATAAATTTATACCTTATAAAGAGTATTAGGCCGATTTTTAAAATTCTTTTACCCTATAGAAAGCTATATTATCAGCGAGTAACATAGGCCTAATTTTATAAAGTTATGCGGGTGAAGTCTCGAGCAACAGCTAGTAGGTAATATATTGTATTAATTAATCTTACTGTGTTTCGTGTACGTATATGTTTGTTTTTCTACCACCATTAATAATACAAGTTTGTTTCCCAAGTTGCCCGAGTCAAAGAAATTTCATTTATAAGTAATCCAAGAAAGATTATTATATACGACTAAAGAACAAAGTTACCTTCAAACTCCTAAGGAAACCGAACTGAGTGTTTTTACAGTACCCGAACAGAAGTCTTATGAAAACAGACGAAAAAGCGTTCTCATTTTTTCATTAAAGAATTATTATGTAATCTTTAAGCTTTTCTCTTTGTAATTTTCATCCTGTTAGCATTGGACATGTAATTAAATATTGTTTTGTATTTTTCCACTTAAAATTATCAGAGAAATACTTATCGAAAATTAAGTGTCGGGCCCTTTTGTCCTACTAGTTTTGACCCGCTTCATAAAAGTGCCCATTTGACCCACTTTTTAGTGCTCGTCTGACCCACTGTGAGTCAAAACAATATTGATCGAAGAATTATGTGAACAGTTAAAAAATGGTTTTAGTTTTTAATTGTTTATTATTTATGTAACGTAGCTGCTCTAGAACTGTCAACCATTGGGAAAAAATGTTATATCATATGAGTCTAGGTTTTTTTTATGTAAAGGTCGGCAAGTATGCTGACAGTCCACTTGAGGGTCCGTCATTTTTTTAACATAGCTGATTTGGCGGTCTATGGGAAAGTACAATGTCCAAAAAAAGGCGGCCAGTCTGCTGTTAATAAAGATGATGATGGCGATGGACCTGTAAACTATTAAATAAACTATTTGTTATAAATATTATATAATTAACTTTATAATAAAAGAAAATATAGTAAAATTTTGTTCCTTTGTTACAGATAAAAAATGCAAAGCAGAAAACGGCAGAAAAAAAGAAGATCGAAACAGATCAGTGTCATAAGATAGATTTAAACCAACATGTAATTTAAGAAAGTGGATTCTAGTTGCAAAATGGCGGTGACAATCTCGTTCGGTATTTCTAACCGAGGTGTGCTGGTGATAGTTCTGTTTATTTGTAGAACAATTGTATGTGACAGCCGATGTCCGAAGTTTGCTGAGAAACCTTTAGAGACGAGAGTTCAAGATGCTTCCATAGTGTTTAGGGCAGTTGTAGTTCAAACTTATTATCAGGTAAGCTACACATTGTGTACAATTTAACAATATTAAACTGTGAATGTTTTCAATTTATTTTTATGTTAAGGTCTACAGACGAAGTGGCTACCGTCGCCTATAACACAAGCTACGCCACAGTACAAGGGATTAGGAAGGTATACGGCTATGAGCTCTGGCATCTCTTACACATTCACCGAAACACAACAACACACATGCTGTTATTTCACGGTGGTCTTCTGTAAGGAGCTGGTTACTACCGCCAGACGGCTGTCTGAATGACTGTGAAACGCAATGTGCCCTGTCACTACTTGATTGTTGTTAATTAACTGTAATTAATTTGTTTACAGTTTATCATTTTAATATCGTTATTTGGATGCTTATTAAAAAAAACAGATCTCTGACATCATCATAATCAACCATGTCTGTCTGATTAAGCATGTCTTATTCTTTTACCTAGGACCTACTCATTTCAGTTCTGCTGATACTATATCAGTAATTCTGATATGAAGAGATACCATTAGAGAGAGAGAGAGAGAGTCTTATAGTTATATACGTCGGATATTCTTACAGTTAAGGCCTCTTTCACCAACTACAAGTAAAGTGTTGATTAGTTACTTTTAAAAATAAATTTATGTTTTATTAAATTATGCACTCATTGAGGTTTACTGCATCCTTAGATAGGCGAATTTTTTTATTATATTCTTTTTAATGTTTGAGACTTTTACAATACAAACAAAGGTAGGTATATCAGCTCCATCATTCCCGGTGACCGGTGACTTTAAATGGCGGTTAGCCTACTTGACACTTTACTCAGAGGTGGTGAAAAAGTTCTTATTTATTGTTATTTGATTCTGTATTTTTATTCTGATTTTCTATATATAATTCCCAAAATACTTCTCTATCTTCCGCTGGAAGATTGCAAATATATCTTCATCCGTTTTCCTAATTGTTATTAAATATTAAAATTTACAAAACTAATTTTATTATAATACAATATACATTAGGTACTATACTCACAGCGTGAGATTTATTGATTGCTAACATTCAATTCAATATCGAAAATGGCTTTTAGTAATTAATAAGTAACTGAATTCTCACATATTATACTTATAGATAGTAAACAAATAACCGAGTAGTGTTCGTACGCCTGCCACATCAAATATTAAAACGTTCACCTGTAGGCTTAATTAAATGCAAATGTAATCACAGATGGGAATTCCGTATAAAATTGTTTCCATTTTGTGTGGAGCATTTTGAATTTCACAATCGCGTATATTACCTACGTACCGCTAGCCAAATACCACAGAATAGCATGAAATTTCAGATTATTGGATAATTTCGGTGTAGTTAGTGGTCGCTAATAGTATGTAACAATGATAAGATAAATATAAACTATAAGTTGTTAGAAAACAATTGTAATTTGTGATCGCAGAACTCTCTCAAACTACACCTCGGAAACTTTTTGTAAGATAATTTTCGAAACCTACACATCCGATTTAAAAAATAAATAAACATATTTTTACAATAGTTATATAATAGAATTTCAGGATACATAACAGGATTTACCTTACTTTTTGTATTACGTCCAAATTTTTCTATCGAGAAGTTTATTTATTTATATTACTTCGAGCGACAAATTACAGACTACCTTTTACCTTAATTTCTACATTTGAAAAAGTTGGAATCCCAAGTGTATAGAAATCCAATGGGGTATTAACTTTGAACTAAAATTCGTCGTAAACTTTAATATAAAAAAATACCTTTAATATAGTAAAGTATTCGTAGCTTTTGACTATATATTATATGTCTGTATATAATAAGGTAAGACTGCATTACGCAGTTAAAAAACTGCGATAAAAGGATTTGTAATATTTAACTAATAATTAATATTACAATTTAAGCTTTTGCCTATGACTTCGTCAGCACCCCATTTTCTTAAAATATTTATTTAATCTTAAAGCAGCGTACATTGGCTACTATCGGTTAACTTAAGCGATTAGTAACTCAGTAGTAGTTGCTGAAGAGACCATTAGCAGCACACACACACTATCCTGTCATACACGATAGACCAATTTTCCTCATAAAATCAGTTTCTGAAGCTCAAGAAAGCGATAAGAAGAAAAACCAAAAAAAAAATATTAAAAAAAAATTACAACTGAGGAAGAAAAATATGAAATAAAAACCTTGTGTTTACTTATATTAAGATAATAAAGAAACATTTCAATGTAGGTACGTAAGTTTTTCAAAAATCTTTAACTGCCTAAAACTTTAACTACGATTGGAAACTTGTTAACTTGATTGGAGTTTTTGTATTACGAATAATAAGTCATATTTTGTAATAAAGCGTGTCTTTATTTAACAATAATATAATAATAATAATAATAATAATAATAATAATAATGATAACTTTATTTGTATGAGAATGTGAGTACAATTAAAAATAATATACATACAGTCCTATGTACACACACTGTCGTTATAAGTAGACATATACCTATGTAGGTATAATTATTAATTTAAAAAGATTTTATATAAACATTGTCTTTATACAAAGTCTTTATACAAACCTTTATACAAAGTGCTATCGAGTATCGCATTTATCCAATTTTCACTGTTATTTTTTGTTTAAAATCGTTTTTTCCGATCTCCGACACTGCTCCATATTTTTCTCTTATAATGGAAGTTCTTTAAAACGTTACAAAAGTTCTATTACGTCTTTGGCCTACTTACGAGTATCTTTCTTGTTTATTTTCATAATGACTTGCCAAACTCTTTTTCGGTTTTTCACTCAAAGTCCTGATATTTGATTCGTTTTATGGGTTGTACATAATTATAATTTCAATTAACATCAAAGTAAACTAACATCTCACCTAAGTGGTTTACATTAATTGTAGATAATGTTAAATTGATTAAATTCTAATCTACAATTTGGCTTTAAGGCTTCTTCTAGTAAAGTTTTACTGTTGGTAAGATTAAACTAGTTCGGTGTAAATTAGATTTAATATATTTTCGTTGTTATAAAACAAAGAAAAAAGAAATTGTTATTGAGCACATTATAAGTAATAATAAATAAATCTTTATCTTTTTCATTCATATACTAAGGTATTCATTAATACTAAGGTATACTGTAAGCAGTACAATGTATGTTATATCTGGCAAGGATGTGCAAGTATAGTATTTTGTTCAAATCCTACTTATATTATAAATGCTAAAGTTTGTGATATTTGAATGTTTGTTACTCTTTTACGCATAAACGGCTGAACGGATTTGGATGAATGATTGGATGTAAAATATTACTAGCTGTTGCCCGTGACTTCGTTCGCGTCAATGTCGGTTATCGCGGTTGGATAAAAAGTATTATTATGTCCTTCCTTGAGGTTGAAGTTCAAGCTAACTTTATACTAAATTTCGTTAAAATCGATTCAGTAGTTCCGTTGGAAGCCAAACACACGTCTGAGCCGCGCGGCATGGTACCTCACAGAGCTACCGGCGGCCGGCCAGTGATGCGCGTGCGTGCGTGATCTTAAAAGAGGAACAATTCCATCATACATGATTTTTGCGTAACTTAAACTGTTTACGCAGCGCACGCAACGGAAGCTCTCAAAAAGGATTCATTTTCCCCGTTTTTGCAACATTTTCTATTGACGCTCCGCTCCTATTGGTCGCAGCGTAATGTTATATAGCCTAAAGCCTTTCTCGATAAATGGACTATCTAACACAAAAAGAATTTTTCAATTCGAACCAGTAGTTCCTGAGATTAACGCGTTCAACCAAACTAATTAACTAACAAACAAACTCTTCTGCTTTGTAATATTAAGTATAGATATAAAAATATCGCTAAAAGGTTATTTTCCTTTAATGGCCTGCTTTGCAATGTAAGATTATGTAATGTGACATCCACAGCATTAATTCCCACTAACTAACATCATATTATTATGTCCGTAAGAGTGCCTTCACACTTGTTCGAGCTGGTACATTTGATCCGTAATCTTGAAATTTCAAATAAATCTGGGCGGTTTATGTCTATATTGAATGTGACACGTAGATAAAGGCGCAAATAAAATAATGTTCTTAGTCATATTATATATATTTTCATATCTATACTAGCGCAACCTGACAACATATATGCCTTGTCCGCTCGGTATTCTCGGAAATAATATTAATCTGCACGGCGCGTGTATCCAGCTGACCGAAATAATTTTTGGGTATGTGTGTTTTTAGGAGCGTAAGTAATATATAGATTTTTTGTTACAATAGACTTATAACTAATATATTACTTTATAATTTTGTGTGTCTCTTCTTTACGATCAAAGTTTACAGACATACGAAAAAACTGTATAGTTTTTACATTTTATATAAATTTATTTTAATATGATTTATACTCGTATTTAATATGATACATAACGAAGGGTCTTTTAGAAGCAATGATTCTTTAACTATCTTGAAGGCCGGGCGGTTTATTATTTAGACATAATATATGAAGTCAGAAAATGCATGCTCAAATTTTATGCTGACGATGATCCTAGTTCCATGATATTCAGTTTCTACACTATTAATGTCACCAGGATTGCACCTAGTATTACCGACCTACTCCACTCTAAATATTTACAACATAGAAAGATGACTGAAAATTTTATCATAAATTAATTTGCACTAGATGCTATCGCAATTAATTTTAAGGAGAAATGTTTTCAAATATTTAAACTCATTAACGAATACGAAAGAACTTGGAAAAAGTTTCCAATTCTCAAAAAAATATAAATAAAAACAGTGGACTTAAATTGAAAGAGGTCGGTTAAGATTTTCTTTCTACTTGACATAGAATCCCATAATGAAAATATAAAATTAAAACGTGATATAAAGGAACATAGTTCCATTGAAAAAAATTTTAGTAATTAAAAAAAATCATAAAATATAAATGCATTCTCGAATTTAACGAGCCTTTTTATCGATTTTATCACAATGATACGATACGCCGAAAACGATAGCCACAATAAATAAGTGCTCAATATTTCGTCATATTTGAGCTGTGTGTAAATGTTATTGTGTAAATATTGTAAGAGGAAATGATGAGGGAATGTTCGCAAGATTGTTGTGGGGGATGTGAGCGCAGGGGGAATATAGTTACACGCCTCGATTCACTCGTAATAAGTCTTGGTAATAGATATTGCGTAGAGGTCGATGTTGTTCATAATGTTATTTAAAAATCTCATTAAAATTATGTATCTGGTCGGTCTCTATTAAATGTTTTTTTAACATAAGTTAACTTTAAGTTTTTTCTCAACATTTTTTAAAGTTATGTTTATAGATTTTCTTCAATTTTGTGTCTGAAGTAAAGCCTTTCGAGAGGAGTTTGGTTTTAATGGCACCTTTAAATTCATTTATAGATTGATTTGATAATCTCAGGCAGTATACTCACCACTAATGAAACCTTTGAAAAACCTCTATTTACCTAACTATTAAATTATCCGTCGGATCCCACAAATTAGGTTCAACATTGTCTTGGCAAGGATCGCCCATTTTCGAAATAGGCTACAGCTATAAAGCCCGGTTCTGGCGCGAATGAAAAACAATAATGAGGCGATTTGTCTCCCGTCCGTACGTTCGTCCGTTACAGATCGTAGTGTTGTCCATTATATCTATCGATAAATTGCCTGGTCAAACTAAAAATTCTGCATTTCGAATTCTTCAAATTTGGCAACTTTATCTTTTAAAAATTATTGCTTTAAAGAAAGTGCAATGAAACAAAATGTCAGGTTTGCTAAAGTATTGGTACAAGAAATTTGTATTAATAAACAACTTATTGGTATAAACAAGTAAAAGACATTACAAATTGAAAATCATAGCACTGCAAAAGCGCGAGTCTGTTCATTTATATTTATTTAATTAATAAGCATTATATACTTACCTTTTGACTTTGATTTGGTTGCGAATATCTGGTACATAATTTTGTAAAATACTACATACTAAAATAATTACAAGGTGAAAGAAATGTGTCTGATAATTACTATAGAAATAAAGATGTCTAATGTCAATTCGGTCTCTATAAATTTTGATAGGTAATTAATAAGATAACAAATTATATTTATAACAAAATTGTTGAATAAATGCTTCCATAGACACTAACTAAAATAACTCAGACTTGGTTCTACATGACATTTCACATCTTCCTGAAGTGGAAGAACTGCGTTGCGAAACTTGGCATTTTTTTACACCGGTGGAAACTAATATTTTTTAAGTGAAAAAAAAAAAGAAAAAAAAAAAAAAAAGAATACTAAACAAAAAAAAAATCGGTTTACAAATGAACGAGGGACTGACTGTTTTGTCTTTACCTATTTATATATAGATAGCTATAAATAAGCAAACAGTCCAACTAGGATAACTTATAATTTATATGCAGTTTCATAGGAATAACAAATGTACGAGAACATTGTTGAGATTATTATGATCACAACTTTGTAAATAAAGCTCAGATGGCGTTCGTAGCTAGTCTGCTGCATACTGAATATCAAATATCATTGTTATAGCATCGCATTTTACAACAGTTGTAGACACTATTTGTATATTTAGCTTCATCTGAATGTTACCTTCATATATATTAGAAGCTAGTTGTCGCTGTTGTCGCTAGAGAGTAATATATTTCGTCTAAACTTATTCTCTAAGACTTTTTAGCTACTTGGTATTTCAATTATTGCCTAGATTAAAGGCAATTGAAGAAAAACGAATAACTATGCGAAGTAAACGATGCATCAAATTGCTTAACCGAGTAAAAATATGTAGGTATCACTTGCTCTTACCAAATAAACTATGTATCGCTTTAGTGAGCGAGTGCCACACAGAGAGAAATCGAACCGATAGGAATCTAACTCTGAATATGGATATAGGATATGTAATATTGAAATCTGGAGAATGTCTAGACTGACCGACTTAGCTGAAGTAATGACGCTATATCGGTCTGCAATGTGAGATCGGCAGGCAACATATGTCGCAGATATGACGAGAGATGAGGTCGCAAAGCGTGCTAATGGACTGACGATATTGTAAAGATGGAATACTTAATATAAATTCTGGATAAGTATGGCTCAAAATCATAAATAGTGAAAAATAAAAAAGAGAGAGAGGTAGAGAGAGACAGAGAGAGATAGAGAGATAATGATTCCAACTCAAATGTTGATATAAAAAGAGTTTCACAATAAAAGAGAGTACAAAACAGAACACAGTTAATTAATCAATGTAATATTAAATTTTGGAAATCAATCATCAGAAAGTGCTTGATGTGTACTTCGTGGAACTTTTTATATTATCTATTGAAAAGAAGGCATTTAAGAGAAAGCTGAGTCAACACCTCAATAAACTTTTGATAATATTTGCACCGTAGACCGTCTTCTATACTTATTTAATAAAATCGTAAACGATCGGTGTCATTAAATATATATATTTTTAAATTACTGTTGTATTAAAGGAAGCTTTCCCTAATATTGCATAAAAGAAAACAAAGTAATGATTTTGGTATCGGAACGACCTATGGTATTTTGTGTTCCGGAAAAGATTTTTTAAAATTTATATTTTTACTTTTTAGTTAACATAATGTCGTATTTTAAGTCATATAATAAATGACTTCCTATATTTTTGTCAGGTGTTAATGTTTTATTTTTCAACTCAAAAAAAGCTAGAACTTAATATTATATTTTGTGTAATAATATGTAAAGTGTCTCCATATTTGTTCTTAAGCTTCAAAGGGAATTAACCGCAATTTCCAAGAGAAACAAAAAGTTTATTTCAACATATGAAACATAAAGGGCTGTTGTAATACTATAAGAAATTCTTGAGAGAGCGTTAATATTTCTTACTGTTCCCGTACCGGTCTTATGACGAAGAAAGAGAGATACTTACATAACTGGAACCTTTTGGCTAAGTCAATGTAAAAGCAATTCTGTGTCTTCGCTAATAGAGTCTATTTGAGCCTGTGTTTATTGATTTTTTAATCTAACGCTATTATAATATTATTGCTGGTGCAAATTATCTTTTTCATGCAAGTGCGTATGTAAGGGGTGTGTTTATTTGTTTATATTTTGCGGGTAAATAAGTCTCAAATATGAAAGATAAGGAGAGTGATGATAGTCATTTTAGAATTTTGTTTAAGTAAACTTATTAATTTAAGGAGTTTAACAGATATCTTTTTGTGATACCTATTTCCTTTATTATTTATTCAATCGTCTCTTTATACCGGTCGTCCTGCCAATTAATATGTATTTGTAAATAAAATTATCAATAGTAAAATTCAATTAATTTAAAAACCTCTGTTTCATAACCAACACGCAACCTGGTGTCGTAGTAAGTTTCTCACAGTCTTTATTACAAATAATAATCAGAAAAGTAAGCTTCATAACCTTGTATTATAAATGACCAGATAACGGCTTGCTTCCATTTCAGAGTAAATTCCCTCCAGAGAAATCTTCATATCCAAAATTTGCCGTGCCTAGATTCGAACCTGGTACCTCTGAGTCAGAGCGCTAAGGCCTTTACCACTCCACCAATGGGCGCGTAAATTTTGAAAGAGTGAATCAATTTAAAGCAAGAAAATTAGTAAAATAAACCTAATAAAATAATTATTTATTTATTTATTTTCCTAAAGGTACACCAACAGCACAAACAAAAAAACTTACAATAGGTATAGGTAACATAAGGCAATTTTAAGGTATACACAGATAAACAGCAATATATTATTATTAGCAGTATGTACTTAAATATTTTCGTTTTTGTTTCAGAGCAAAACACTGGACTTGGCTCTGGTGTCTATTTATAAAGGAGGCGTGGAATTGGCTTCAGTCAGCCAGTATGCCGGATCACCTTACAACACTACAGATAGGTAAGAAAATTAGCTACTATTTAGTTTCCTGTTATTGTGAGGGTGAAAGTAAAGTCGAAAAACATTTAGAAGTGCAGGCCACATCGAGTTTTGAACCTACTATTCTTTAACAGAGTATTTAACCCACTGGACGATCGAGCTTTTAAAAAGCAAATGTTTTTCTGAATTCATATTTGGAGTAAAGTAATTTTTTGTCTGAATGATTCGTGTCAGTTTCAAAATTGGATTAATTTTTTTTGTTGAATGTTGTTAATATGTTGAAGTGAAAAACTCCTTTAGGCACATTGGGCACGTTTGAGTTGGGGAAAAATAACTGAACTCGTGTTTTGTGCTCTTACATCTACAAATTGGCACGGGCTTGCAATTTGTCTATACACAAACTTTCCTCGTTTATCGCTCTTTCCATTGATGAAAACCGTATCAAAATCTGTCATGTGTTCAGAATAAATAAGCGGAGAAAAGACAGAGTCGGACAGCGACCTTTGGCTAATGCTCTGTTGGCACCTTTTGGCACATGGTAAACCAATATTTTTTAAAATACCTAACAAAGAATTCCCTTTTGACACGACTATAATTATATATGCATTTGTTATAATATGTCTGTACATATTAAAATATGTATGTAGATAGATATTTGATATACATAAAAATGCACTTTAACTTGATTCAGTAGTTCGTGAGTGAATTAAACTACAAACAGAGATTTAAATAAATAAAATATCACTTCAATTTCAGTACAAATTTCATTCCATTTCACGATAACCTCAATTAGTAAATTAATTAATAGAGTGATTGGATGGAGAAATATGTTTGATTTCATTGTAATTAAATATCAATTTATGGGTCTCTTTGATCATTATACAACATCACTGATACTTAAACACGTTCATAAGGTTTACGGTATAATTTAACATAGTAACTATATTATTTAATATGTTTTAACACTTACGTGGATTAACAGGCTACATTTTTAACGCCCGACGCAAAAGAGGGCTGTTATAAAGTTTGACCTGTGTATCTGTGTCTGTAGCATCGAAGCTAAAAAACGGATAGACTGATTTTAATTAAGTATTTTTTTGTTTGAAATCTAACGCGATCGAGATGGTTCATAGCTATAACTTCGTAAGTTATAGCTATTATAGCTAGATTTGTTATAAAGCTTTTGAAGATCATCGACCCATTTCCTAGTTGACGAAGGAATTTCACTAATTTACACAGGTTCGATTGATTATTATATATTATTATTATATACCTAGCGTGTTTGGTCTCAATCTTTAAATTAGCGAAGCCTGTCTCGACTGTTATCGGAGCAGTGGCGGGCTTCGCTAATTCTATTGTCTCAATAGAATGAATCCATTTTATTATAAAGATGAAGTTTATTCAGTTTTATTAGCGTAATATTTAGTGTTGACATTGCAAGAGCAATTATGCTGTAGCCACGGTGAATATTGCAATCAAAGCACGGCATTTAAACTAGATGTCGACAAAAGCTTACTGGGAATGGAAGGCATTATTGTTCAAACATTAACTGTAGCTCGTGCATCTATAGTGCGCTTTGATTGCAGAACCGTCTGATATTACAACAGTGACTAATCTTATCGGAATCTTACTAGTAGTTTTGGTTAATATACTAACTAATATTAAAAACGCGAAAGTGAGTTTGTTTGTTCATTTGTTACGCTTTCACGCCTTAACTACTGCACCGATTATCATGAAATTTTGTTGTCAGGTGTACAGAATAGGGTAACAAACACAAGCCATATAAAGGGAGATGCAAATGTGCTATCGACCCTGATAACCCTGAAAAGAAAAGTTGTTTCAACCCTATACCACACCAGTAAACCACAATATGCTCAAAGTTCTTTGGCTTACGCACCGATTTTTTTTTTTCTAAAGAGATGTGCCAGACAAGTTGTTTAATTTATGAATGTGGAATGGAGAATGTCTGCCAAACACTAGTAAAACGAATTTTTTAGAAATAAATTTATGCAATTGGTTATTTTGTGTCCGTAAACAAATTCAAATATTCAAGTGTGCAGAGTTACTAGAAATTAAAATTGTACGTAATATTAGTCACATCATTTAGGAACTCATTCAAATAATAAGCATTTTCTAACATAAGATTACGTAAGTGTTTTGAACATCGGCACATTTCTTAAACTCCTCACATTTTTGGAAATTTTACTGTATAAGTGCGGTTCCATACAAGAGAAACTTTTTTCTGGCCATACAAAGTTTATAATTATGACGTGACGCTCCATATACCTACTTGAATGTATTATTATACCCTCAAATATAAACAGTCAAGTTTTTCAATATTTTCAAATACAGCTTACATGAATTCCTTTTTTTTAAAATTTCATATGGCTCTTTTTGCACTTTTTGCGTTGCAAATATACCTTTTGATATACTTATATTTATCCGTAGTTTCCCCAGAGAACAATACCGAATTTATTTCTCACACAGGAAATGTCTAATCCCACTGGCGAAAGGACTACCTGCCCCTAATCCCTAAAGTGTTAAACAATTAACCCCTTTAAAATCCTCTACAATATACTACAAATTAAGAAGGAATTGGCAGAAAATGACCCATGTTAGCCAATAGATTCATCCCTAGACCCAAAGAACCCAACGAAAGAAGTATTGCTGCTTTTTTTATGTTAAAGTCGACAGACAGTCTGACGATCCACTTGATGGTAGGTGGCTACCGTCGCCTATTACACAAGTAACGCCACAGGTCTTGTAAGTGCGCTGATGACCATAGCAGGATTGAGGATAAGGATAGAGAAATGGACCCCGGCCCCTACTAGTAAGTAAACAAACACAATAGCACAGATGCTGTTATTTCATAGTGATATTCTGTAAGTGGGTGATTACGCAGTGTGCCCCACTACTTTTCAAATACAGACCAGAGCCAACTTTGAAAAGTTTATTTCCAAAGTTGACACTGAATGGAAACCGGGGCCTCTAAGACAAAGCGTTAAGGCAAGCACCCTAACCACTCATCGAACTGGCTCGTCGATGCTTCATTTTTTTTTTTTTCGTAAATATATTCTATACAAATCAATTCGGCCTCGGATAAAAACTTCTGCCCACCTTCAACTTTGCTCTCCTCCCGTAAATTATACCAAATTCTCGTCAGAAGCAAGTTAAAGATTAGTGCGGAACTCAATTAAACCAAACGCAAAGTTTGCGCGGAATCGCGATCCGTATAATTAAATTTTCTTAGCAAAAGTACTGCGTGACTCGAATGTACTTCTGGTGCAGGCCTCTTATATCACGCTTTTATTATATTTAATCGGATTTATTAGTCGGCGTCTGCAAATTCTCTAAACTTACTACTATTATATTTGCCTTAGTTGTTTTCTTTAAATTAATCCCTTTATTTTTTTCGGTTTTCAAACGCGGTTTATTGGTATGTGACAGTGTGACAACTCAGATGAGATAATAAAAGTTTTTAGGGCCTAAAAAATGCATCAGAGCAATAATGTCGCGTGGGCTTTATGGAGAGTTGGAGAGTTGTGGAGTGTGTACGTTTAAAAAATATGATTACTTATTTGAAGTACTCATTTGAATTATTTTATGGATCTCTAAAGTCTGGCCGCACCCACATTTCAACTAAAATTTATTCGTTAGTCTTAATTTTGTTAATTAATTCGCCCTTTTAACTAATAGAAAAGTTTGTAAAAGTTTTAGTCTTGTGTTAAACGTAATAATTAGAAAATAATTTATTTCGAAGGTTTGCAATCGTGATGAATTTGGCTTAAAATAAAAATTAATGTAGCAGAAAATTGTATTATTTCTATAAATTATAATATATATATATATATATATATATATATATATATATATATATATATATATATATAAAGGCGATGTGTGTATGTTTGTATGTATGTATGTATGTTATATGGACTCCGAAACCGCTGAACCGATTTTGATGAAATTTTCAGACAATCTTCAGATTAGTCCAGCGGGTGATCCTATGAAGTTTGGTAGCGATCGGATAAGAAAAATGGACGCGGACGAAGTCGCGGGCATACACTAGTTGAAAATACAGATTAAAAGAAAATGACAGCTAAATTATGGATCAAAATGTTAGATATTTTCATTAACATTTATAAAAGGAAGTCAAATTTTCTCTGTCATTATGCAGGTAAAAATGATTTTCTGTTTTTGCAGGCAGGTGAACCTTAAGATTAGCCCTCAATTAGAAGGGTGTTTCAACTGGAGTATGACTCCATCGCAAAGCGAGCTCGTGGTCTTCGCGAGGGTCAGCGACCCTATAGTGGACCTGGAAACTACTCCACCTGACGGACCCTGGTTAGAAGGAACAGCCTCAGCCGTCCCTTGGAGTTTGGGTGTTGACATCGCCATATGGAACGCTGTTGGTAAGTTCTTTGAATGTATAAGTATATCAAAAATATAATATATTTTTTGGAATATATTAGGTATATATTTTATTTGTGTATTGGAATAAACATAAAGACTTACCTGTGGCCATTGAACTGTTTTCTGGGAAGCTTGCTGTGGCCTCGATGGGCTGGCATATTCATCAACTATTTATATAATTTACTTTAAATGGTATCATTCTTTATATTTTTTATGTGCATTGATAGGGTTTATGGTTTATCAATAACACAAACATTTACTCTTCACATCATTTATCAAAAGATAATTTCGTACTACGGCGTGTAAACCCCCTGAGACCGCGTGCTCCGACTGCTTCGTTCGATTGATCGGACGACGTGGATTTTCTTGTTGACCTTTTTTTTTTATTAACTAAGGGTGTACTGAGAAAGTAAAACCTTTAAGGATTACTATCTAGTGATAAGATTAATGAGACAATTTAATTTATCATGAAATAGTGAAGGTTACATACAAAAATCATTTCTAGTTCTGACATGAAGTTCCCCTTTAATTAATATTCACGTTTCCAACACAGAAAGTTGTTCAAACAAGTTCAAACAACTAATAGGTACATCTAACAAAGCAATTAAATTTAAAACTAACGTTCAAAAACATATTTAAGTTTAATGTAATGTTAGAATGTACTTTAGGGTTGTTAAACTTGTTAATGAACTAGTGTAGAGAATTTTATTACTATATCAAATATTAAAGGCCAAATTGTGTCACTCAAATTTATTATTAACTAGCGACCCTATTCTTTTAGCCCCTTATTCTTAACATTATTTTTTTGCAAACAATATAACACATTCCTGGTTTATTGCTCTTTCCATTAGTGAAAATGGTAAATTAGTTAGGCGTTATGTTGCTCATATATTATGTCAGTTGTTATATTTTCTAATTTTCAACGCTGACGTAATTGCCGGTACCAGCGTGTCATTAATAAAATCATATTTTTTTAACGTTGGAAAATCCAGCGTCCCCTACTCGGCAGCGTAGGGGACGCTGGGTTTATGCCGGACTCCTACCGGCTAAAACCCAACGACTTTCTAGCGCGACCTTAGATGGGCGGGCCGCGGAAACGTTATGACACTACATTCGCTGCCGACCACGGCTGTCCAGCGCAGGGAAGCGCACTACGGGCGGTAGGCTCCCCTTTTTTTACAAGAGACATCATCATAGATACCCATCGACCGGTGGGTTATGTCGGACTCCTGCCCCGAGATGGTAGTGGGGTAGACCTACTGACTAAACCTCTTGGCGTCCTCCGCGTCTGCTATAGGCGAAGTTGCGAGGTCGGACGAACACTCTTCCGCAACTCCGTCGACGGTAGTATCCCCTAAAAAATCAGGTCGACAGGTCTGAATAAAATCATCACCCCAGTAACGTACACATAGTTTGGTTATGTAATATATAGCCTTTGGGCGGTGTAATGAAATTTGTAATTTTACAGGTTGGGCAGGTTGGGGTGAATGGGGAGCTTGCAGCAGAACTTGTGGAGGCGGCACACAGAAGAGACGGAGATATTGTTCGAGAACCACATGCGAGGGCTATGGGGAACAAGGACGATCGTGCAACTCTTTTGAGTGCCAAGGTAAGCATCTATCCTTCTGACAGAATAGTTAATATACATATAGAAGTTATTTTACATAAATATATGGTAAAATATGGCAGTGATTTTATGTACATTACTATCACTCCGTTTTTCGAAGCCGACGATGGGGCGATCTAAACCAGAAAATTCCCTTTCACTCGAACTTTAAAAGGAATTGGGTTAAAAGTTAAATTTTTTTCTTCGTACAGGCACGATTAACCCATTGGCGCCGAATTCCAGGCGAAATTTCCATCCAGCCCAAGCCAGATGGGGTTTGGTAGCAGACAGACCTAACGCGTTCAGTCTCAAACCTAATACATATATCTGGATCGCATCATCAGAACTGTTCGCAGCCGGAAAGACATTTCCAAGGCAGTTCACACTTTTTATTTCTCTGAGGCTACGGCCGGAGGTAAGTGTATTAACAATTTTTTTTGTCTTGTTTTTCACTTGAACGGTCCACTTGATGATGTTCTGTACTGTCTTGAGTTCCTATCATAGGAGCCGGTTGTATAAAATTGATGTAGCCAGTTGAGGAGTTCATTGACATAAATACGTGCATATTATATGAGTTTTATGTACACAAAGATCATTATAGGGAATAATCAAGGTGTCTTAAAAAAACCATTTGGTTGTTATACTTTATATGGGCATTTAATGTGAATAATTTTTTTTAATAATTAAGCAACTGATAATATAAGTTATACTAATATCAAATCATCTACTTAATACTTAATTAAATATTTTAATGATTATAATAAGGCTATAAAAAAATATAATAATATAAAAATTAAATTAATTTTTAAAACGTCAATTGATCCTCGAATTTTGATTAAAACTAATATTATCATCAAATTAATTCTCCTGTAACTCATTTGATGAAATCCACCTAATTAGGTATACGAGTATAAAGCTCTTGTAAATTCTCTATTTCATGCGTAAAATTTAATTTTGACATTGTTTTAAAAGTAATTAATTAAACAGAACGTATTTCTCTACTCTCAGTACAATTTCTGTTCGAAGTTTTCACTTTATTACAACACCGTTGAAAACTTGTGTTTAATAATATTTTCTTTATTCATTAAAATGTCTTCTGCTTTAACTGGAATATCAATTGCGAATCGCAAAGGAGCGAAACTATAACATCGTTAATTATATTTAAAGTTGTTGAGATTTGAGTAAGTTTTTGTTGAATTATATTAAGAATATAAATTTTAATTATACTACCACTGGAATATTTTAAATCTATATCTAAATGTAGGTATATTATACATATTATAAAGTAATCTCGGTTTCCGCTTTTGTCTGTTTCTCAAAATCTTGGTAACCACCCAAGTGATTTTGATACGGTTCTTCCTAATGGAAAGAGCGATAATCGAGGAAGGTTTATGAATATAAAATTTGCAGAAAAAATGCATTAGTTCGAAGCCAGGGGCAGATTCTATGAAATAAATCATTGAAAAATGCACTAATAAATTCTCAGTTGCCTCGGACGTTGGCTTGCGAGCCAATTCAAGTTGTCTGAAAAATTAACTGAAAATTATTTCCGTATTGATTGCGACGATCACAAAGCTTTTTTTATTATTATTTTTGCTTTAACACGTGCTTGTTTTTTTTTAACAATACGTGGTTGTCCATTTCTAAATTTTCGAGAGGTTCTGGCTCACCTGCCTCGCCAAGTATGCCTCGGGGTATTAGTATTTACCAAATTCGATCTAAATCGAATGAGGAGGAGATTAGACAGAGATACTTGCGCTTCTATAATATCACATTTGGATAAATGACATTAATAAGTAAGATACGTTTTTTAAGAAATTATAATATTTTCTCATTAAGACATTTACTCATGAGACATCCTTATGAGGTGTAAACAAAGTCTCATTGTAATTTTTTTGTTCGAAATTGTGTAAGACTTAACAAACTTTCTAACATTTTTTCCCTTTGATAGTTTAACAAATCTTGTAATATTATTCTAAATTCAAATCCAATAGGAATTGGATTCAAAACACGTTTCTTGCAAATTTATTGAAGTTTTATTGAAGAGTTTATTGTTAGTAGCTTTTTTAATCTGAACTAGACGCATCAAGCCATTTTGGCTTCTATAAATAAAACCACAGCTAATGGACCCTTTGAAGTAACATTTGCACTCAAATTCAATTTAGTGCACATTCCTTAAACGATGACGTCCTGTTTTTAAGAAGTGAAGAAATGAATTTTATTAAATTTATTCTATTTACATACTTAACACACTTGGGAAACGAGCAAAATAGCCTGTTTTTTAGATTCAATTACACATCAAATGCCATAGTCTAATAGCTTTTGACAGGAAACTGTCTGTTGGGTCAGCTAGAAGATAATAAAAATAAATAAAAACAGTCTCTTAGTTGGAATAATTAATAATTAAACTCATTGTTTAAGACAGTTGACATGAATCTGTGAAATAATTTATGATACGACGTTTTCGAGGCACATTACACAATATTTCTTTCGGTATTTATTGATCTACAATTATTTTAGTTTTATTATAATGTAATCGGAATATCAGTCTCATTACAAAGCAAATGAGTTAGTTACATTTACGAAGTAAATCGTTTGTACTACCTACATAAATAGTATCGTTTCACGTACACTACACTAATAATAATCAGATGACGTCACATCTCGGATAATGGTCGGTATTTTCGTCAATACAAATAACGACTCGTTAGCTCAGTAGGTTAGAGCACCGATATATAAATTTACTTGAACATCGGAGGGCGGAGGTTCAAATCCTTCACGAGTCAATTTGATTGATGATCTGTTTAATATTTTATTTTTCTTTTATGATTTTTTAATAATATGAGTCTACTTAAACATCGGAGGGCAGAGGTTCAAATCCTTCATAAGAGAGATTAGCGTACACGTTTGTGCAACAGACCACCAGACGAAAATACTAAATTCCTTTTTTTTATATAAGTGGGCCGTCAGCCTATTTGCCAATTTTCAATCCCCGATGTCCAAAACAAAAACGGGGTGTTATAAGTTTGACGTTTGTGTCCTGTGTATCTGTATAGTGTATATATTATATGTGTGTGTGTGTGTAAACGTAGCTCCCAAACGGATGGACCGATTTTGATCCGTTTTTTATTGTTTGAAAGCTGATGTAATCGGGATCGTTCTTAGCTATAATTTATGAAGATCTCTTCAGACATTTGAAGACCATCAGCCCATTTCCTAGTTGACGAAGAGATTTCACTAAATTCCACAGGTTCAATTGATGTGAAATTTGGTCGACTGTTACCACCGAATATTTACATGAATACGTAACCTTGATCTGATGCTGCAGCATCAAGTAGTCCGCGAGACACCTAACTCCTCACCCTCATCAATTTACAGCAGAAATGGCGTATTTGGGCTCAATAGAAAGTCGGGAGTTAGTTTATATTTTAATTATAGCTTGCTACATTAAAAAATACTTATAAGTTTTTAAAGTGTTTTATAATAAGACCCTGCCAACTAAGGGATATTACTTTGTAATACCCCTTAGAATAAATCCAAATAAATAAATAAATAAATAATAAATATCTTCACACATTCCATACAGCACCATCTAGTTCCACAGTAAGCAACTAATGCTTGTATTATGGATACCAGACAGTTGATATATTACATAGATTACTTTTTTTTAGTAAATACATACATATTATAAATACAAAACATCCATGAATCTAGTACAAAGGTAAAATGTTGACACATAAACATTTCCCCCTAGCGGGATTCGAACCCGCGACCGTATGGTTACAGCTAAGGTTACTAACCACTAGACCAAACGTGTCGTCAAATCCCAAAGTAATAGACATTTTTTGTGTTATTAGAGTGGTGGATATGGGCAAGGCACTCTATTCTCCTTACGGTCTCGCCGACGCACGGGCTCATTTCTGTCCCTGGAGTTGGCTGGTAGAGGAGCAGCAAGACTCGTTCACGCAGGAGCCGGTTCTTCAAGATCCATATATTTAGCAGTTCCACTGTACGACTTCCGTTGGCATCATATCGCTATAAGGTAACCAATTTTTTCGGAGATTAGTCGGAACAAACAGATATTTTTTTTTAAAAAAAGATTGTTTTTTGTATTAAGTACCGTACTAACACTTACTTACTTATACAAGCAGTTACTTTAACATTATAAACATACAATTCAATTTTAATTATTACTAGGTATAGATAAGCTTAAAGGGAAGTGTGTATTTTAATATGTTCTTTCACAGTTCTTGTAAATCACTTTAAAATAAAATTTTTGTAGGTCTCTTGTAAGTCTGAGTCTCTTTTCTGAGCAAAGCATTTTAGTTTTTATTTCTAAAACTACAAATTAAATAAGATGTGGGATATTATTTTGTTGAAGTTTAAATTATTATTTTAACAATAATAAGCAATTTGTTTACAAAATAAAATAATATTTAGAATGTTTTTTATATAAACACAAAAGCAGAATAGTAAAGCCTTTTTACACAAACGATATGAACATAAAAATTAATTAACTCGAGAGCCTCAACTTTCGCGTTATAAAATTAAAGACAAATAAATGAAATTCTAAACGAATGTAAGTCAACAAGTCTCTCTTTGTAACTTCATCGTGCTACGAGTAAGCCTTAAAAAAATAATTGTACAACATTTGTAATTAAGAACTGTTTTTTTAAAAGTATATTTACGATTGTAGAGGTGAAATAAATGGCTGGCTGGCTTTTGCTTACTTTAAATTTTAAATTGCCTATAATTGTTATAAGACATGAAATTTATTTATTGAATGATCTCAATATCTCTATATATCTATAAATCTATATCTATATCTAATAAAGTCCATATATATATACATCCATATATATATCTAATAAAGTCTCTGTCCCCTTCGGCCTGTTTCTCCTCTAACTTCTTCTAAATTACCCAACTGATTTTGATACGGTTTTCACTAACAGAAAGAGTGACAAACGAAGAGGGTTCGCGTGTATAATTTGCAGAAAAAATTGTATCTATGAGAAGCCGGGGCGGATCGCTAGTAGACAATAAAATGCTGAGAACTGTGTGATGAATAAGACTGTGAAGTTGTAGGTAAAATATTAAAATATTATGTTACGTGTGACCTCATATTTTAAAGGTCAGACATGAAACTTAATAGGTTCTACGAGTACTTACTCGTACTCATTACCTATGTGTAATGAACAAACATTTTATAATTAAATATAATGAATAAACAATCCGAAAAGAGATCATTTATAACTCTCTCAAAAATATTTATTTAATAAACCAAACAAAAAATTATACAACACAAAACAAAAAAGCTACGCTTCTAAGCATAGCTTTTAAATAAATATTTTCTAATCACGAGTAACATTAGTTTCATTTTATATGTATATCTAACTAAATGATATATGATAAATCTAACAATAGACCTCGTAAGAAAAGACTTCGTCGTTATATTTAGAGGGCTATGCTCGCGGTTGAGTTATTAATGAGGAGATCCGTAGATTGATATAACTGATATAACTCGTTCGTTCGTCGGTAATGAAACTTACCGACGAACGAATGAGTTATATCAGTAGATCTGAAGTTGAAGTGGTAGTGGGCAGGACACATAATACAGAGAGCCGATGGACGTTGAGGCCGGAAGGTTCTTGAATGGAGACAACGTGTAGGACCGGCAAGCGCAGTGTAGGACGTCCACCCACAATGTGGAGAATCTATCTGATAAGGCTTACGATTACATATAGTCACTTGACACTATTCTATTCGTGCATTTTATTCATTGCCAACATTCGATTATTACCAATTATAAAAGTGTCTAAACACACATTACTAACTGAAAACGATTCCTAGTCCAAAACTAGTTCAAGTACTACTACTCCAAAGTACTAAATAAATAATAATAGTAACTTGTGTCATGAACTAAATGCACATATTGCTTTCTAGTGTCCACGATGACAACACAGTCAGAGCGTATGTTGACTGTCGCTGGTTGAGAACTGACGTTCTCGAAAAAGATGCCCTGGACACACCGAGAGACGCCGATCTCATTATAGGATATCTGTTCTCGGTAAGTTGCTTTTCTGTCATCTATCGCTATCTTTCTTCGCTATCTATCTTTCGCTATCTTTCTTCTAGCGCTAGCGAAAGATATCTCCATCTTTCGCTAGCGACTTCGTCTACGCCCCATTTTTTGATAGTATATTTTTGTGAGGCGTTATGTTTTATATGTATATTTTTGGAGTATCCCTCGGAAAAATATTTTTTTTGGTACCCTATGTAAGGTCCTTTGTCCTTTTCTGTATCCCTGACAACGTGTACGCAAAATTGAGTAGTTAACGCGTGAAAGGGTTACAAACAAAGTCACTTTCACATTTATAATAAACATAATCTATTAGTATCCCAAGTTTAATCCAATAAAGGTTTTCACATGAAAACCTTTATTGGATTAAACTTGAAAAAAATAAATAACAGGTTTTAGGTAGTGTGAGTTAATTATTTATAGAATTACTTATTAATTTACTTGTAGAAATACCACATTCAAACCAACAATTCAAAATGATATGAATCAAGTGTCGTTTAGATAGTAGCAACCACTATCCATGTATGAATATTAGAACAGTAGGTATACTTAATATGGATAGTAAACCTAATTCATAACATATTTATTCACCATTCAGCATACTTGTACGTATCTTAGTAAATCATGCACTATTAGAATTAATTAAAGCCAAATCTTTCAGTCTTTCTTTAATAATTTATTTCTATAAAATAAATTTCTTCATCACATATTTATAATAGGTAGGTACTTTATAATTTTTATTTTTTGAATTAAATTTCGATCTTCTTCTTTCATGCTTGAAGTTTTTTTTAAATAAATATAGTCAATAAAGCCTTCATTATATACTGGTTTCTTCTAATACTGGGCTTAAATAAAATTGTAAGCAGAGCGTAAAAAAGGGACAAGACAAATATTTACGTAGGACTCGTAATTTTTTTCTATAAAATCTAGGTGCTCAGCTTGTGACGTATTTTATTTTTTATTTTTCCTCTTAGACATCAAAGTCGACTTTTTTATGTGCAATTTTTTTAACATCATCATACTGCGTTTCGCAGTCATTTGGCAGCCCTTCTGGCGGCAGTAACCATCCCCTTAGAGAGGACCACCGTGAAATTACAGTACATGGTCGGCAACGCCCTTGTGGTACAATTAGTGTCGTTACTTTTCTTATAGGAACGGAAACGGTCTTATCAAGTGGACCGTCAGTCTGTCTGTCGGTGACATAAAAATATTTGCATATATTTGTATTGCTTAACAGCTGAGTTGTTTAACATTAGCTAAATAAAATATAAATAAGTTAAAACAATTTATGAATATATGATACTTATTTAAAAACCTCGAGTAGTGTATCAGATATTCAAATATCTAGAATTATTTTTTTCTGTACTCTAAAATCGATTTGTTAAGATTTCTTAAGAAAAATTTCAAAGACCTGTATATATACCCTAAAACGAAAATCTAGGCAAACTTTTGGGTTTAACCATATTTTCGTCTGTAATTTCTAATAACTTTTACAATGTGATATATTAGTATTGATAAATAAAAAGATACAAATATGAAAAAAAAAATTAAAAAAAAATATCCTATGCAATTTCCTGTTGTATTTTGAATCCTCTTGAGTATAAGCCGATGGTATCGATAAATTGAGTGCAGTGTTAGAGCTGTATTGATTGTTTGTTTGTATGCGAACAGGGCGACCTCGAACAATTGGTGTTAGTCCCAAAAGCTGGACAGGCACACGAGCAGTGTTCGAGTCAAGCGACCGGTCTGTCGACGCCATACGTAACGCTGCACGATACGTAATCCTTGTATAGGAAGCGGCTCTACGACACAAGCGGAGCGGGTAGAACAGCGGAAACTTACAACAACGACGCTCAATTCAACACACCCACCTTATGTTCGACTAATCTGTGTAAATCTTCATTTTATTGACAAAATTTTATGTTTTTTTTTTTTTTAAATTCAAAGTTAAATACTTGTTGAATGTCTAATACAATTATACTGTCACATGTTATTGGTTGTATATTTATGGTAATATTATTTTTATTGAAAAAATATTTTGATTGCAATTTATATATACTAATAAAAATCAGTCATATATTTTTACAATTTAATTTCATGAAAGTCATTCTACTTTTAATTAACAATCTTATTAAGCGTTTTGTACTCGTCACTTAGTCAATAGCTTCATTTTTATTTAATATCATTTTACTAGGCGTATAAATCATAAGTATATATTAAAAAGAGTAGATAAGATGCAAATGGAACAATAATTGTTTTTTTTTTTAATTATATATTACTTTATCAATGAAAACATTTTTAACTGTACAAAAATAAGAACTTTAACGTAAAAGAAAGTCTCGTCATAACACGTTTTCAACAAAAATAATTGCAAAATGCATATCCTTAATGCATTATAGCGGTGCATTAAAATCTTGATGTCAAGACTGAAAGAATAAAACTATTTACCACATTTTACCGGAACACTAAAAGCGCTTTTAACTCCCACTAGGAATAAACAAAAAAGGTACTCATAGTACTCTAGATACGAAACAAAACAGAACGAAAGTTTGAAATTTATTTCAATACGCCAAATGTTAGGCGTAAAAGAAACATTATCTACTTATACAAGTATCTAATATATAATATAATTAAAAAAAATCTTATTTTCAATTTAAACATAATGTTTTATTAACTTTATTTATATATTTTTTGTACATATGTGAGTCATTGAACTCCCCCTAAACCACTGCTGGACCGATTTTGATGAATTTGTGTATGTGTGTGTGTGTGAGTGTGTGTGTGTGTGTGTGTGTGTGTGTGTGTGTGTGTGTGTGTGTGTGTGTGTGTATGTGTGTGTGTGTGTGTGTGTGTGTGTGTGTGTGTGTGTGTGTGTGTGTGTGTGTGTGTGTGTTTGAATGATTCCCTGAATGGTTTAGAACGGAGAACAACCATACACTTTAATGTTACTACGTTAATGTTCTATATGACTATATTATGACTTGATTTTGATAAACGATATTGTTCATTAACTATCTGAAAGAAGTTACATTAATATAAGTAACATCAGATATTAACTAATAATTTTCTGGGAACCGCTTATTTCACTAATAAAGTTTCCAGTAACAGCCTACCTGTCGTAATGATATCATAGAAGTTCCATGTGCCCGGGAGACTTGAACGTGTCAAAGTTTGTTGTTCGTTCCAGGTTGGATAGCAATTTCCTTAAAGTTAGACCATAGCTTTGTCCCGTTGCATTTTCACGCCTGAAATGCTTCTAAACAAAGGACTTCAAAACTGGTAGGTTAACGACATATTTATTCATTTTAGACATATTCCTTAAACATACTCGTATACTTAAAATCATAATATATAAATGTTCACATCGGGAACATTAATTAAACCAATTTATGTTTAGTCCCAATACTTTTATTGTGAGTCCCAATACTATAAGATGCGCGAACATACGACCACGAACTCCCTTCGCGGACGCGCTCGCCAAACTGTCTGATTATCTTTTTAATATCATATCACATAGTCCTTTATATTGTAAAGCCACAGAGTATTTTATATTGTAACGTCACAGAGTACATTATACTATAATTCCGTCGACATAAATAGTAAACGCTAACAGTACCTAATCTAGCGGCAGTAACTTCCACCTTACAGAATACCACAGTAAAATAAAAGCGCGTGTTCTGTTGTGTTTCAGTGATTGTGTAAGGGATGACAGAGCTAAATTTTAGGACGGCCGCGTACTTGGACCCCTTTCTGATATTGGTGTTTTTTTTTTATATACGACGGTAGCCACCCAACGTCAAATGTACTAATAAAAGTGGACCGACTTGCAAATCTTTTAATTTAAAATAAAAATAAAACTTTTACCTCTCCAGCACGAAAAGGGTGCTTTTGGTGCCTAAAAACTCTCAGAAAAATCGATTTTTGCTGCGAGCGTGAGGAAAAGTGATTCGAAATTCGATGTGAAAAGTGACCACCTTTTGAAAATATTCGGCGCAGAAAAAAGAAATGGTGCGTTCAGAAACTCATTTTGGCCTAGCCATTTAAAATTTTTTTTATTTCATAAAAATGTTAATATAAATTTATAAAACAAAATGGCGGAAATCAAACTCTTTTTTTCAGCATTAGGTCAATTGAACTGTTTTGATAAATATACTTAAAAAATATTAGTGCGTCCAGCCATAGCAAACTCCAAAAGAGTTGAGAGAACAAGTTTTTAATGCTGAATATAGTAGCTTTTTAGCTAATACACAAGTAAATAATACAACCATTTCAGTTCCGAACAAACCTTTAATCTGACATATTGCAGTAATTTTAATATTGTTAATTTAGTTATGTTTTATGAGAGCTTGTTGACTATAATAAACATAATGTTTAAAATTATCATAATTGATTTTCTTACCTAAATATAACCTAGTAACGCTTTTCTCGCTGTTGAGGTGAAAAGTTGTATGTTCAACACGAGAGCAATTTTATTTTATGTTTCGTGCCTTTAAATCACTCACTGCGCTCGGTAGCCTATATTAGAATCACTCGCTACTAGTTCATGATTTAAAGTCGGCACTCACAGCAAAAAACAACTTTGCTCACTTGTTGAACAAATAGCTATTATTATAAGAATTTGTATATTATTTTTCGATTAATAATGTCTATAAAGTGTTAGTCGACTTTATTTATAAACATCAAGTTTAATTTGCCTAATGAACTTTATCTATAAAAAAAAAAACTTTAAAATTATTGTTGTGTAAATAAAGTCTTTATTTCCCATCGACATGACTATTTCTAGGAATGGCGTAAATTAGGTAAATATATTAGATATACAGGTAAGTTCGCTGTATGTTTGATGGAAGCAGTTAATCAGCCTCCTTTGACCAAGTTCTATAACATTCAGTCAAGAAAGACGACAGTGTTATTAAAAGTTTTTGTACGCAACTCATAATTATTTTCTATAACTTCGGAACTTGATAATACCTTGATGATTAACCTGATACTTGTTGATTAATGTTATGTTATATTCGAGCAATGTTAGCGGAGTTTTGCAAACAAAACTTTCGAAGTCACCACGGAGCTTTGTCTAAATATCTGTTTGATTGACTATATAGGGACAGCGTGGTGGATATATCTGATCGGATTAAGAGCGCTTCATAAGTCTCCGAAGAATTTTAAATTTTAAAAATTAGAATTAGAATTTGAATTAGAATTTTAAAAATTCTAAAATAAAATTAAGTGACTGACCTTTTCTGATCAACATTTTTAAAGCTAAAACCTTTAAGCAAACTTAAGCTTAAAGATTGACTATAAGAACCTTAAAGTCGTTATTATTTTTTCTGCTATGTAAGCTGTGTGTAATTGAAATGTATATAAATCTGAGTAAGAGGAATGGAACTGTCCGTTTTGGGCAATTTCAACCTCTGCAAACTAACTTTTGACAACTATGACAGTTCGTGTAGAGTTCTGTTTACATTTCCTCTTTTAGGCTATCTCCGAAATGACTGAAAAACAGCATTCTGTTGAAATATTTTGCCACTAAAAACATTTTTTTTTTACTTTTTTGACTATACCAACTTGTCACTATATAGTCAGCATATACAGCATATCAGTTCTCTCATGTTTCGTCATCACAAATGGTCTTATAGTATAAAATTACCCATCCTCTTACATAATAACATCTATTACCAACCGACACTATAAGATAATATAAAAATATGCTGTTGTGTTTTTAAGAGTAAGTAAAGGATGCCAAAATCTATTTAACTTTTAATTCGTTATACCTTTTCGTATCAAGGTCGGCATCGCTTTCCCAACGCCTATGGCATTGCTTCAGTTAATAAGCAACTGTAACCACCTACCATCGAATAGGCCTCTTTTATATAGAAAAAATATACTAAGTAAATAGGGACAGTCCAGTGTAACCAACGCTATATTACCGGTAGTCAGATACGAATCTTGGTCAAGCCTTGTCCTTTCAGTCTTCGATTTTAAGTGAAAATTAAAAATATGATCTTGTTCTCTGAAAGTGAAGGAACTTGAGCACACGAAATAAATAACAACTTTTTAAAACATAATTATTAAGTCATACCTCTGTGGGTTGACATATGAACTATACGAGTAGCTCATATCACTTCACTGACAGAAACCTCTACCCAATATTGAATGTATAGGCTGATACAGAGATACTGACTAATCATAATTTCGAAAAGAGTACTGGTGACAATTGTATATGTACAAAAAAGACAGAAATGTTATTCGAAGTGAAACTTCTTTGCACGTGATGAGAGAAAAATTTCAAAGTAGAATTTCATGTTAGCCTTCAGTATAAAGATCACGTGACACTTCTTGTAACGTTTCCTCACATCTACCGCTTATTATATACATATATAATCGCCAAAGAAGTTTCACTTCTGACCGTACTCATCGTACCGTTTCTTTTAATGTTACCGTTTCGATCGTTAGAATTTGAACAGAATAAACCGTTTGTCGTACGCTAACGACGTAATAATAAACTTAAAAATTTTAACTTTATTCTTAAATGACTTGTCATAAGGTTCACATTTAAATAAAGATTTGTAACAACGTAAGGCCTAAGTGTAAATACGAAAATTTCTGTTTAGAATAATAGAGTGTAAGAGTAAAGTAAATATATTGTAATTTGTTTTAATATTAAATTAATTCTCAATTGTATTCTTGCGAAGTGTATTGTTTTTGGAGACAATAGGTTTTCTAAAATTGTAAGTAATTGAGGAACATCTGTTTATATAACTCTTTATGAAGTGAATATAATGAGATTATATTGCACACTCTTTTATTTTCCCTATTTCTGAAAGATAGTTAACCTTATATATAGTTAGAAAAATGTGTTAAAAACAATTCTGACCACGTCAGAAGTGATAACTTAGCTTCACAAATATACATAATTTCTTTTATATATAAAAGAAAGTCGTGTTAGTTACACCATTTATAACTCGAAAACGGCTGAACCGATTTTTATGATCTTTGTTTTATTGAATTTGTCTCTATCCCGAATAGCAGAATAACTATTAAAACTTCGGAAAAGTATTCACAAAAAAAAATTAAGAAAAATCATTTTCTCATACATTTTGTATGAAATGGGTTTTTATTCTCCCTGAGGCGGTCACACACTGAACATCACTGAGCGTCACTGAGCGTGAAGGTCACGCTAATTACGCTAATAAGGTGTCCCCATAATAATAGTGCACAATGTGCCTAAATAAGTTTTCTTTAAAAAAAAATCATGATAATTAAAACCACTGCTGCCACCGGATTAGTTCCTCTTCATCAGTCCACTTTCAGTTGAATGAAGTTACTATTATAGTGCTGAAACATGCTGATCTCTAAATATGGGCATTAAAGCTGCTCATAAGGTGATTTATTAAATAAAATTGAGGATACATATTTATATTTTAGTCTCTTTATAGAGTAATAAATCTCCATGGAAGGAGATTTCTTGCGGAATTATTAATGTAGAATGAATTTGATATGAAAATATGACAATTATTTTAAATAATAACATAATATTCACATCAAAATTTCATGATATGTGTTAGTAAAAAATAAAAGGTTACTCATAATCCTAGTAATAAAATCAACATCCCTTTCCAAATATACTAGCATTAGCAGCAAGCAGATCTCTTCAGAATGTCGCATTGTAAACCGCATCAGTGTGGTTTCAGAGAACACGTAGGAGGCACTCATAAACGTTATCTACGCTCTGAATGTATTGCTGCATTGAACACACAGGTAATTATTGTATGGCTGGACTGGCTGGATTATATACCATTTGGGTAGTATATATTATATAATAAGAAATAAATATATTATTTTGTACTTTTGTATTCATATTTGTAATTGTTCATCTTTCTATAAATGTTACTTCCCAGTTGATTCTCGTTATATTGAGAATTCCAAAAAAGTAGTGCAGTAATAGTTTTTTTTTTTAATGTAAATGGCGTCCAACAGGCTGACGATTCACTTGATGGTAGAAGCCTCATAGCGGATAAGGAAATAGTAACGTAATAATTAAATTAAAATACTTTTTTTTTTTTTTAAGAAGTTCGGCATGCAAGCTGACGGTCCTTGATGGAGTAATGCCATAATGCCATAAGGATTGTAATGATAAACATGACCATCTGTTACTAATAACAGCACGTGTGCTGTTGGATCAGTGAGTGATGAGCCCATTACTTATCCTCTCTATATTAGTTGCCCTTTCTCAAAAAATATGGTTTGACTTCTTCCACACACTTGGCGTTTCATCTGTCAACCTTTAGATAAAAAAAACTGGTTGAATACTTATATATTGAAATATTGTATTATTATGTAAAAAGCGACCCGCTTTTGTGTGTAAATGATATTTATTACAAACCTTCCCCTTTTATCGCTCTTTCCAATAGTAAAAACTCTATCAAAATCCGAGTAGTTTAAAATAAATCAGCGGACAGCGAATTAATTTTATAATAATCAAAAAGCTAGTACGCGATCGTCAGCAAGTGATAACGCGTCGTCACTCCTAGTCACATGACGACTGCGTTGCTTTTTGGTTTAAATATAGAAATAGATATGCATGCTTTAATTAAAATAAACAAGACATATACTTTTTAATTTAAAAAAAAAAATTCTAGCTGTATTCGCGGTAAATATTCACCATTTCATTTACACTCCCGTATTGTAAAGACGAAATGTGGAATTTTTCAACGTTGAATCCATTGAAACACTACGCGCGCTTAAAAAATCAAATTGTACATTTCATATTTCTCACAAGCACTTATGTTTGGCTGGAAAATATAAATTAAATTTGCCATAAGAGCCGCATGAGTGGGCAAGTATGAACTTCAATCCGTAGAACTAAGTGTTTCCTAGACTTATTCATTTTATGTTTTAAAACCGAGTCATGATTTAGATAACCTTTGGTTTAATTTTTTTTTTGTGCTTGTTTCAGACTTTTTTAAGTAGCGGAAAGGCATTGTACGTAGTTTTATATTTTGAAATATGAATATTTTAAAAACTTCAAAGGACTTTCCCCTAATAGCCATGACTTACAGCTCAATTTCATTGATTTCATCGATATTATTGACTTGCCAATATAATGAAACTAAAGATATTTTGTTCGTTTTAATTTTTAAAATTAATATATTGTTACTTTAAGTCATATTTGAAAAATTCTTTTTTGCATTTGATAGACTAATTCTTGAGGAAAAAGACGAAGGATTATGATTTTATATCTTTTTGCTCGGTCAAAGGTAATGTGACCTTTGACCGAGAAAAAAGATAAAAAATCATAAAGGAAGCCAAACAAAAATGATCCATTATAAGCTAGAATATATAATTATATATTATATCGTTCATATATCGCGGTCGTGTTTAATCTACTGCTTATTTTGGTAACTCGTTTATATTGTGGCTATGGTAGCACCGCAAGTACATAGAACTAACCAAGAATTAATAATACCTAGTATTTAATTATTATTTTTTATTTATTTTTTTCATTTGAAATTTGTTTTATTTTTTATTTGAATTGAAATACTATGTTGAAAAAAATGGGTGTCCCAAAATCAATACTGCACTTTGAAGTGCTTTAGCTGATGAGATTGTTAAATACGAGTATACCAATATCACATCATTATAATATTTAAAGAGCCTCTTCAAACATGTGATTGGACGTCGATCTGCCTTTTATAAGATCACAATCTCCCTGAGAATTCCAATTACGATGGGAGCACGCGTGATGGGAATACCATACTTATATCAACGCGAATATACACGGATCTATAACATAATTAGATATGTTAGTAGCAATGCAAATTAATATAATATATAAAAATCTTCATCGTTTAATGCTATTTCCCTTAGTGAAAACTGCATTAAAATTATTTTACACTATTTAAAGGTTTGTGACCTTCAGAGTATTTCCAGTATTTGGAGTATTTTTCGGAATCGTTTATACTACATTACGAGTATAATCTATATATATAAATTCTTCCATAACTTGTACAGTCCGGTTATTAGGAATTTTCTTTACAATTCGACAGGTTTATATTATATACGATATTTAAAACTAATCCATTTTCTAGTGTTTGTCAACTATTTTTTTTTTTTGCTGTATAGTAACTATTGTCCAATGGTTTGTTTTTCAATCAAAATTGAATAATACCATAAAACCTTCATGTCATTTCTAGTATATTCTATTAGACTTTACATCCATTTTCCCCACTAATATTTATTATTGGATTTCTCGGGAATTCCACTACGAAAGCCTACTAAATCTGGGTCTGTATTTATGAAGAGTACGTGCTAACTACTGGTAGCTATGGCTTCCTGGAACGACCCTTGTACAATGACCATTTCTTACAGAATTCTTTAACAATAGCCAACCAACAAAATATGTTTATGTTGGAGGAGCGTAGACACTTAATAGAAATTATGAGAATGGAACTTGGTAGTAGTGACAGGTCATAATGCAGGCAGTTCCACAGTTCTGGACTGCGCTACTGGACAGCCCAACTGTCCTATCGTGTTTCGGTGCGTAAGTATGGGAGATAAGAGCCCATTTCTTAGCATTATCCCTGACGTCGCTAGTGTTATAGTCCTCAGTAGTTCTACGATACGATACGATACGATACGATACGATACGATACGATACGATACGATACGAGCTAGTGGATGTGAGGTCTATGTTCAACTTAAAAAAAAAGTATTGTTTACCTATTTGTTACGACAGCGGATTAGGATCCTAGTATGTTATCAAATTAAGTAATTAAAAGAAAATCAGCCTTGAAGCTTGATGTTGCTGGTTTTCCTAAGGGGATTCCTGAGTGGATTCAAGTCCACAATTAAGTAAATATACTTACGTTGTTACTTATGTAATGAGCTTTGGCATCACAGATCTCTTTAGGAGCTCGTATTAAAAAATATCACTAAATTGTACCTCAAGTTCATCATAAAATCGGAAACACATGTTTTCGTAACTAAACTTATATATCATTCTTTCAAGATATAATGTCAAAAAATATCGTCAAACCTGCTTTCCATGTTATTTTCAAGAATCAGAAATAAATGAAACAAAATGAAGCATTATTTTTAAAGGAAAAAGCTTCTGACTCGCGATTTCCTTAAAACTTTACAAGTGGCTACTTTGTTTCTACTTTCTCGTATGTTACAATGCAGAATAACTTATTTAAGTAAAACTTAAAATAATGACTTTACAAGAGTTATAAATTGGAGTTTTGTTACTATGTTATCGAGATGAAAACAAGGAAACTTATTTAAGCGCTGAAGCACACCCAATAGCAAGCAAATCTCAGACGAATTATATTTAAATTTAGCTAAAAATAAATTCGTTGCTTTTAGTTACATAAGTAAACGCTTCAAATAGAAAACCCAAAATCCTTTTAATTCAAGTAAGTACTTAATCCTTTAAAAGGTATTTTTTAAGATACGAAAAAAGTGTGAATTGTGAAAAAGTGTGAATAGTGTTTATTTAATAGTAAAAAAGTCAGATTTCAATGAGTAAGAATTCACATCCCTAAGAGTAAAGGTTTATGCAAGATTTCCCTCTCGCTAAAAAAATTCGCATGTTTTCATTGGCGATTATATCCATCTACCACTAAGTAAACCGTATTCTTGTGTGCCTATACTTTATACAAAAAAAAAAAAAAAAAACTCTATTACAAAATATGTTTCGTTATTGTATTCCAAATTTCGTTGCATTTATTTTCATCGAGAACAAAAAAATCACGAATGTCATTTGAAGGTGTTTGGACATAAACCTTATTTAATTCCATTTGATAATATATGCAAAAATATTCCAATCCGTTCGGCGCCTAACTTGGTTAAAAATAGCCTGTAAAATTTACGGTCCCACACTATCTGCAGAAACAAACTTGAGCTATGGTCTCAATAAGCGAGTGCCAATTCTGAAAATAAAATGGCATCGCAACTTGGAAGGCAGCCAGTATTTTAAGCGCCAACTATATATTACTTGTAGAACACTCGACACTCCACTGGTCACTATTTTTACTAGGGCGTGATCCTTCGAAAAATTTTGAATTTCAATTATTCTTCGAATAAGAATTGAATCATTTCCAACTGTCGACTCTATTAAGTATACACATGTATTTTAAGTGAGGAGTTGTAAGTTAAAGTTTGTCATACTAACCCGGTGCACATTTGGCAAAATCTGCATTGAGGCTTGATCTTTCTTGATGACTCTATCCAGGATAGATCTGAATAGATCTGGATCAAAATTTCCATCCTTGAATCTCCTGTGCCAATGTTTGGCAATATCATAAGAGAGTAAACCCTTATCCATACGCATATATTGGACGTTACTTTGGTTTTGACCTAAACGAAATTTACGAAGTAAGTGCGGTAGTAAAATAGCTAAGAACTATGTCCGAATTTAAATTTGAAACAAAAATATTGAGAAAATGAAATTGTACTAATTTTAGTGACAGTATTTAAAATGCTTGCAGTACAATATTTCAAGTAGTCAAGAGAGTTCGAGAGTACTTGAGACTTTAACGAAATGGGCAAGATGAAAGTTATGTTTATTGCAAACAGAATTATACATAAGGGTTAATGGTATCGTAAAGAGCATTAAAAAGATTTACGAACACAATATTGTTAAAAGGTAATGGCTTCGGGTTAGTCTCCTTAGATCTTGGGTCTTAATAATAGTACATTTTAAATAACTCGCCTAAGAAATCGTTTATACGTAGTTTTATTTCCTTTTATCTTACTCAACATTCAGAGTGATTTTCTTCACCCTTATAATTATTTATATTACACAATATACAATATTTTATATAATATATTATAAACTTCTATTACAAGGTACCACCCATAGCACTTTCATACCATGTAATAATTAATGAAAGACGCAATATAAACAGATTTTTCTTATCTCAGAATTAAGAAGACGTAAATATTTTATATTATACATACATTTAAAATGTAGTTGGAAGATTTACTGGCGAACAAGTATCGAATAAGTATTGCGTCATCCGAAAACCTTAGAAACAATAAGTTACTATAATCGTTATGTCCTAGCATATTACCTAAAATCCTTATAAACATATAGATAGGAACTTTCTATATATAAATATATATTTTATAAATGGATAAAAAAAGTGTGTGTGTCAGCTCCGACCTACGATTGGAGTTTACTCCTTACGAACGTTTATAAAATACATAGATAATTTAAATAATTAATAAATTAAATAATTTAATAAATATAAGTTAAACAAGTTCATTCACGAATCGTAGTCGTAACCCCTTTAGGGATGACCAAAATTATATTTGAACAAATTCTATATGTGCCTTGCCTTCTTCGAGGTTATAAAATTTTCTAGAACTCAAACTTGAAGTTTTAAGACTGCTTGAAAAGTCAATACATGATACCTAGCAGATAATAGCAGATTTTGTCGTATGTTAAAAACCTACTTTAGTAATTAATAATTTAGTAAATAGCTAATAACTAATAAGATAATAACTAATAAATAATAAAGCTAGCTAGTAACTAATAGCTTACCACCAGAATTTGCTGTAATTATACCACCAGTGTTTTATTGAAAATTTGTACATACTCGTAGTATTATAAAAAACAAGTGTACTATTATTTTATAACTAGAGTTATTCTGAGGGTAAAAAAAATAGAATTTTAAGACCCTCTTACAAAATGATAACTTTATGGCTTATATCTATTCCCCGAGACCGCTTCACAAAAATTTATGGATATTTTATGAGTGATTGACCCGAGTAGTCACGATCCAATAAAAATGCGGCTGATGTGTAGTTGTGGTATATGCTATCACATTTTGCAAATAAGGAATATATTTTTTGTATTTTTTTATATACAACATTCACATTTAATCTCTAGATGAACGTATAAAAATACATAATAAACTATAATTACTTCTATCTTTCAGTAATTGGGTTGTAAAGTATTCTTTAGCGTTAGCCAAGAGGAACTTGTGCGCAACAATTGTGATTGTATTTTATAAAGTTACGCGGACAAAGTCGCCTGCAACAGCTAGTATTTAATAAAACCCAAGAATATATTAATTCTTAAACGAAAGTTCATTAAAATAGATCTTTTTTAATTTTGGACTCAATCAATTTGACAGTTTTGCTAAATATATTATAGTGTTTTAAATAAATACTGCGCATACTTTTACTTTTTACTTACCTGTGTTTTTTATAACTTAATTTCATTTCTTTTTTGTTTCAATATTTTCCACATACAAAAGGATTTAAGATTTCCATATATCGCATTACACTTTTTGATGTTCCACTATCCGATGTAAATGCGATTACAAATGTCCAGAGTGATCTGAAATGTCGTTCAAGATATAGATTGTGACGTCATAATTTTCCTTCATAACCTAGTGATGCGACCCCACGTCCCTTCAGCGAGAGGACGGTATTAATATCTCTAGATTTATTTCTTCGCCCACAATCTTCGGACCAACCATAAATCATGAACAAAGCCTGGGCTTTCCACGCCTTTGAGGACATCACGCGTAAATGTAAGTTATGGTCATTGTTATCCGATACAGTCTTCTTGGTATTATGTTGATTTCTTTGATAGATTTTGTAATATGTGATGCTCATTATTTTTAATTAAAATTTCGATCTGTTTAGTAAACAAAGTAAACACACAAACAAAGTAATATACTTTTATTGTTGACTTCTAATGAAAATTAATCGATGCGAGGGATTTTTTTATGTTAAGACAGCCTGACGGTCCACTTGATGATAGGTGGCTACCGTCGCCTATAACACAAGAAACGCCATAGGTTCTGCAAATGCGCTATCGACCGTAAAAGGATTAAGGATAAGGGGATGCTAAAATGTGGACCGTCAGCTTGTCTGCAAACTTTAAACATATAAAAAGAGTGACTTATTGTAGCTTATAAGAATTGAATGATTGCCTCAATTGAACTATCTATAATTAAAGACGAAAACATTTTAGTATGGATAACAATTCGAAAATTAAATTGACTATAAATTTACTACGACTAGTAAAGATCAACCATAAAATGTTTACAAAGAGCAATATGAGAGCGTTGTTTCAAACTGAATGCGCAATAAACTTGGCCTTTACTGCAGTTGGTCTTCATTCATACAAGCAATAAAACTTGAAGAAAGTTGTCGACAAATATCAGAGACTGCGACAATATCCCAGTGGCGACATCTACTTTTCTTGACCTAATTAAGGAGTTATGGGTTGAGCTGGAGTGCGGCTAACTTGCCTGACAAGCGCAATTATAACTGGACCTCCCCCTATCCTTGAATTTTGAACAATCCACGAACCGTTAGGGGAATCTTGGTCGTAGGGTTAGAGGTCATGAATCACTGGCTACTACCGCAACTAAGGCGTGTAGTTTGGTAAGCGCATTTGATCGTATTAGTTTGTCGTGAAGCTTTAACTTCACGACGGCATGTGGTGATATTAAATTAGATTTGTTTGCGTTCATAATAATTAAACTTTATTTTAATACTTGAAAACTTTAAACATATTTTGATAACTGCTCCGAACACACAATGTGTCCTACAAATATTTCAAATCCGCGTGGCTTGACTTCGTTTTTAATGTCATTAATTACTCAATTAATTAAGCATCTAGTTTAAAAAGTACGACCTAAATAGTGTATTGCTGAGCTCGCCGGATAACAAATAAATAGTTTATATACTTAAAACTATTTAAATTTTAAACAAAAAAAGTCATTTAAAAACCAAAGTTACTTCTAGGAAGATTTATCTAAATTAAATTTTATAACTTATGATATATGGGCCAATTATGGGCATCCACAATATTCACAATTAATATCTAAATGCACAAACAAAATAAATCAAAATTTTAGCTAGAAAATTATATCTAAAATTAAGTGTTTACAAGTTATTATATAAGAGTTCCTACAAACCAAACTCAAAGACTAAGAATAATATAATATATAATTTTTGGACCCTCAGTAATAACATCAGTTGTAAAATACTATTTATAATATCAGTTGAACACTTGAACTATTGTTGAAAACCAACCAATTATAACATAAGACATTATGTCTTCAAATCAGAACTAAGTATCTTAAGAAATTGTTCTTAAGAACATCACAACGTTCTTTGCGAGACATTTAAGATTATAATATGATGGATAATGTCTTGTTATATTAATAAATGAAGGAAGAAATAATTGAATGGACATTAATAATTATTAATTTTAAGAGAAAATATTCCTCGACAAAATCTACACGTTCCAGTGAGTAATTGTTTCAAAAGCATTCTCATGGTAATACGAATGCTCTGCAATTAATTCCAATAGAAGAGCCTCTCGTAATTAATGTATTTCAATAGTCTTAATATGGCTTTATTTTCTTTCTGTTGTTGATTCAACAAAGGGAAGCAATTAGTGAGAAATTAATTGGCTCCCGTTCTAAGCGGGTTAGCATCTTATGCCAATAGTATCGAAGACTAATTTGATGTAATTATCCCCTTGCAATTTATGGGCAAACAAAAGAAAAGCACTCATGTTTTCACATAATTAAACGTACATTTGAACGCTGTTCATTTCTTATTAAACATTAATGAAATAATTCACCAGAAACTCAGTCTAATCAACCAAATTTAAGATCTATAGTGTATAACATTAAATACAAATAAATTAATTGCGGTGTCTGATAGAAAAATAGGTTCTTGTATCCTTTACTCATTCAGCGAAACAAAACTGCCAACTTGCTGTTTTTTCTTCTTAATAAGGGAATAAACTGCCAGCAGCTGTAACGATCCCCTTCTTTCTTTCTTTCTTTCTTACTTACTTACTTGTTCTTTGTTTTCTCCTTACATTAGTAGTTAAACATTGCAACTCGCAGTATTTTATTCGGAAAATGAAATTCTTGAAGATAACCAGAGTAATCTCGAGGAAATATTTATTCTTAATAGAAAACATTTTAAATATAACTTTTCTAAGAAGAAAACTAAATCCTAGGAGAAAATTAGTTTCTTAAACAAGGAAAAAATCTTCATGGATCACAAGTTATTTGACCCTTGGTTATCTGCTTGAAAAAAGTGTCGTACTTGCAAGAAATACCTAATAATCAATATTAAACGACCAAACAGGGGGAGCTGGTGAGTTTACAAATTAACATGACAACCGACATATTCGTTTGTCGTTTCGTTACAATACACAGTCATGTATAATAAAATTATTTGTCCGAAAGTGGAGACTATTACTTATGAGGGATAATAACAACATCTTGGTTTCTAGAAAAGTTACTTACTTTATCTCAGTAATATTATAAATACTAAAGTTTGTGAATACATTTGAATGTTTAATATTCGATCAAGCATAAACTTTTCAGTGGACTTTTGGCACACAGATGAACCATATTATATAATACTTATATAGTTATTCATAAATGTGGTAAATAGCTCAATGTAAGTACGGTTGTGATAGGATCGTTCCTGTAAAAACAAGGGAATTACATCGGTTACTTTCTAATTAATAACGTGGGCGTGGCCGCTGCCAAAAGTAAGTAGGTACCGGATATATGTAAATGGAGATGCTTAGAGACGATTTATTACAGCTTTTGAAAATTTTATTGAATAAGATTGAATGTTAAAAAGCAATAAATAAGTTTTTACACATAAGAAAAAGGTGCACGAGCGAAGTCAGTCAGGCAAAAGTTAGTATAAATATTTCAAAATTTTCTGCTAAATCTACAAAATGAATACGAGCAACCGAACCAAAAAGTAAGACTTTCTTAGTGTAGACGTAAGCACGGATTACTGAGGTTATTGTAGGTACAATCTCCAACGCGCAACGAAACGCACTCAAGACGTCTTTTCGCGTTCATGGTATAAGCCAAGATTATGTGCGAAAGTACCTACTGCTGTCAGCTCAAAAAGATGTAGTCATCAAAGTAAAGTGAAAAGTGAAAATAATATTTTCGTGTAAATAAATGTATTAAAATAAGGACTGAACTCAGACCGAATATAATTTTTACAAAAATGAACGAAACATAAATAACCTATGAATTAAGTTTCAATATTGCACAACAATTTTTTGGTAGCTTCTCGAAGATAACCTAACGGATTTAAAATTGGAAGGTTATTCCAAAATACTGTGTAAAAGCTTAAAGCTTTAGTAAAGAACTAAAGTTAATTAATAAGCTTAAAAACAATAGTACCTACTTGTCGCTGAAATTTTTAATTACTGTCGAATGTTAGACACGAAATGTTTTTTTTTTGTTTAAAATTTACATTTTTTTTCTAATAAAATATAATTTATTGTATAAATCTTTCTTTTCAAACTTTTCTCAATATAAACTAATATGCACTGTTATAATTGCTTAATATTACTTTAATAAGTCAAATTAGGCGCCAAAAATAACGCTTTACTGTTAAGTCCTCGTCCTAATGCAGGTACGTCTCTAAATAATTAAGAATACAATATATTTTTCTGCTTTAACTAAACCATTCAGCTAGTTTAGATTTGTGAACACAAAATGTGTTAGTGTTAACACGAACGGAAAATTTGGTGTAAGCGTTAAGTTCAGAGCTCTTCTGGAAACCGCAGTCTTACTGGCTTCGAATTACCGCAGCGATACACTAAGTTTTATACGTAGTTTCTATGTCTCTTTGAAATTTTAACATTTTAACATTACTAAATTTACAATATTACCCACTTTAATCGATAAATTTATAACAATCGCAAGAGTGTGTTCGTTTATTAGAGATGATTAATTTCATCATTTTTATCATTAACTAGTATATGCACGCGACTTCACAGGAACACCCGCTGGACTAATCTGAAGATTGTCTGAAAGTTTCATCAAAATGGATCCAGCGGTTTTGGAGTCATACATACATACATCGCCTTTTATGTATAAGATATTCATGTAACATAGCTTACTATTAATAATAATAATACATTAATAATAATTTAATTAATTAATATCTTACTATTTACTAAATACTAAGGATTATCTATTTTATTAGATTATTAATCTAAATTATTTACAAATTTTATTAAGCTTGGATTCCATGCATGCTTCTTATATATACATATATAGCAAAGCTCTTTATATAGAAAGGTTAATTTGCTGACCTAGGTAATAGCCAGCTCTTATTTTATGTGGATTATTATTTATGTAGACCAAGCATTCCCAAAAAGCATTTTTTAAAAATTATAATAAATCATTTAAATAAAATTGATTTCATTGTTTAAAACCTGTTGATTTGAAAACTTTAAATAAATTTATTATTAAATTCATTTATTGATGAAATGAATTTATTGTTACTTAACTTCTATATATTATAGTAACAATGAAAACGAAATATATTTTTATATTTTTAAAAGTAACATTGCAACATTTTGTACAGGGATTTTCCCTTGAATGTCTCAACTAAGCAAAAATTTTAGTCCAATTTACTAGTCGTTACTCCCGTTTTGTGTCGTTCACTTTGAGCTCAGTCAGCTTAAAGTAATTGGGGTCTTCGGAGATTTTATGGAGACAGATTAAAAATGTTAGTAGATTAGCTCAATCCACAAGAATTAAATAAGTATGTAACATCGTAATAATGTTATGATAAATTAAATGAAAATGTCGTCTTTTGTATTCGTTTTTAATGCATGCTGAGTTAGCTAAGTATGTTATAAAAGAAATTTTTAAATGTCAATATTGTGGGATGCTTGTATACATTGTTGGCTTCCTAATAAGTAAATAAAATTAATGGGTTACTCAGGGAATATAAATTTTAATAATTTAAGAATTTTTAAAACATCTTTGTCTTAATTATTTTGAGTTTATTTTCTATTTAATTCAATTATGGTACTATTGAAACTATGTTTCTGATGGATATTTTCTTTGTTGCTATTCGCTATCAGTCATAACATATAGTTCAATGGTCGTATACTCGTACAAATAAAAGTCTCTTTAAAACTTTGCGATACACTTGTAAATATAAATATGAAATCAACAGAATACATTGACTTACCTCTTGAAATACTTGAAATTACACCGATGCGCCGATTGCTATTGACAGGATCTGAATACATATGTGTATTCAGATCAATATGAATATTGATTCATATTCATATTGACGATATTCATATTATTTTTCAAATACGAGTAAATGCAGATTTTTTATAAATACAAAATCCGCTTTATTGGAGAAGCTACTTGCTCCTGGCTTCGCACGGATGTATTTTTTTTTAAATCATATACATAAATCTTTCTTGTTTAGCTCTCTTTCTACTAGTGAAAACCGTATCAAAATCCGTTGTGTGGTTAAGAAGAAGTTACCGGAGAAACAGACAGCCGCGGACAGCGACTTCAATTTATATATATATATATATTTTAGGTATGGGTTTGCTCTTGGCCAGCATCTAGCCGTGTATCGAAGATAAGACCTATGATGGAACGAGCTCACCCAGAACATGCCTATTCACTCGAACTTTGAAAGGATTTGGGTTATATGAGCTCGGAAACACAGTAATATGTATCTATACTGATTTTAGTATAGATAATAATATGTGTGCTAACAACAATGAAACCGTTAGCGTTAGTACTAACACCTGGATCAATTAGCCAAACATTGTTAAAGGTATTGTAATATATAAAGCTAAAATGTAGTAAGAAAGAAAACATTAATGAAGCAATTTGTCTTGTCTGGCGGACGCGCGGCAGAATTAACGACATCTCTGGAACTCGAGAGGGAATTAGTGTTAGTTGTATCTAGTTTCTGGATTAGATATTTAACTCTTTATTGTTGTAAACAGTCATTATTTACGACACGATACTCTTGTACTATTGGCTAATTATTTAAAAAAATTGTAAGGAATGGTGGTGTCCTTTGATGTCAAATTTTGTAAGCTCATGAATCACCACCTTTGAGAATAGGAAATTCGGAATTCAGATTTACAAATAGAGTTATTTTAATTGACAATATCCTCCAATAATCCAGGACCTGACTGTAGCCATGTGGGGAAGTTCTCGCTCTCGCTTGTAGATACTCAACATATCTAGATGTGAATATTTGAACATCATCGGCCCGTGTATCCCCACTGCTGGATGTATGCCTCTAAGAAGGCTCACTCTGCACTTCTTACTGATTAGTCACCTTGATCCTTGGTCTTCAGACTTTGCGGAAGTGGTGACGAGAAGAGATGCGAATCTCTTAATGGTAAATATTTGACACGTATAAATCTTTCAGAAACTTTCCTTCAATGGGTCCACTCCGTCGGCTAACGACGTTAAATCAAAGATTATCCAGAGACAGTAATGGAGAATCAATAAGATAATACGAGTATAGTAAATAAAGTAATTTGGTAATCCCTTTCCTTTTAACGCAACTGTAGCGACATGTGCTTATCAAATTACGGCACACTCCACTGTAACTAAGGATGAGCACGTTAACTGGTGAAAATCTAATAAAAGGGGCCCTCGTACCTCTTATAATATTTTCGTAAGATAAAGTGAGGAATGTTCGGAAATGTTTTTATTTTGTATATGGTTCAGAGAATTTTTTCCTCGCCTAAAATATTATATACTGATGGAACTGTTGTTTCTAACGTTACATGTATTTATCTGAATTTGTATTTAATCTTATAATGTATTTATTTAGATGTTTTCCTTTATATTTTTTGACGAACCCGTTAGATGAGTGGTTATATGGTGCTTACCTTGATGCTCTTTCTAGGGTTTCCGGGTTTTGGCGGGGCACCGAATTCGTGTCATAATGTCCCCGTGACCCCGTCCATCAAAGGCCGTGCTAGAAAGTCGTTGGGTTTTAGCAGGTACGAATCCGGCATAACCCCGCAGTGTCCCCTGCGGACACTGACACGTTAAAAAAAGAAGGGTTTCCGGGTTCGGTTCCCAGCTGGGACAATTTTGGAAATGAACTTTTCAAGATTGCTCTGGTCTAGATTTGGAAAGTAATGCGAAATGCGCTTCACAGTTATTTGGATAGCTCGTCTGAGGGCAGTAACCACCCCTTACAGAAGACCACGGTGAAATAACAGCATGTGTGCTTTTGTGTTTCGGTGATTGAGTAGGGGTTACCCGAGCCTATTTTCAGCCCATTCCGAAAAGCATTGTAGATATCTAGGTAGATTTTGTTTTTTGAGAAAACAAACTTAATTAGTAAGAAATTTTTAGGATAAAAGAAAACTGTCAGAATCTTCTGTTGAATCGTTTTCAGTTTAACTATTCTTCGAAGCAAAGAAGTCTGTCTGTAAAAGACGGGTGGATTTTCACCTGAAAGCGATAATTCCACAAGTAGTCACAGTCTTGACGTATAGCAAGTATGTATAGTCCAACAATGCAATGGCGACTACACCGTAGCGTACTTAAAATTGTATTGAACTTTTTTTAAAATTTATTTTGATAAAATATTATAAAATGCTACAATTTTTTTTTAAATATTATATGCTTAAAATTTATTTAGGTATATTTCTATTGTATTCTCTGCATAAAAGAATGATAAGTTAAAAAATGTTTTTGTTTAAGTTAGTAAAGTATTTTAAGTTTTATGTAAACGTATTGAGGATTAATATTTTGATGATCAGGAAATAAAAGAAACTGTTAATATATCTCAACGAAAATCTTAAATATGCGTAAATATGCGTAGATCTATATTATTTTGAATGACTTAGAAGTAATAATATATTTATAACAAAAATAATCGATTTTTAAAGAATTGCAATTTTATGTATCTTACGATAAACGGTTTACTTTATTGCAATTTATATTATATAATTGTAATAAATTACTAGTGACCCGATTCCGACTACGGCCGTGGTGCAATTTTGATATATAAAAACTTATGGAGAAAGGGTTAAACAGGGAAGGCCTTGGTTAACCCTTTTCCATAAGTGGCGTATAATATCCACATTACTCCAAAGAGTGTTTGCTACAACAGACAATAATACAATATTTTTATTGTTTAGCCTAGACGAGACAGCATTAAAAGAGTCTCTATACTAATATTATTAAGTTGACTGTGTTTTGGCGGTGCGAAAGTGGGAGTCACGTATTACGAGCTCCTTAAATTGGATCGTGTGCAGTCCTTGAAGAAAAGTTACACGAGAAGTGGTAAGTTTTAATTTAACTGGTGAACACGTAAAACGCATTTCACCTGTTTCTATGTGCAAAAGAATAGCTTTTGTGTTTTAATAACTGTTGTTGTTACGAGGGTTTTTTTTCTAAAGTTCGTTTTTTGTTAAAGAGTGTTAGAAAACGTGACGGACCAATTAGTCGTAAGCTATGATGATTACTTGATGGCTGCTGTCGCCACCTCATAAAAAACTGTAGGAAATTCAGGGGTTGTTGAAATTTCAGGCACAAAATTCGATCTTTTTGCTTGTTGCTTCGTGTCTCAATATGAAACTTTATAAAAGGTTTTTTTTTTATGTTAAGGTCGACAGACAGGCTGACGGTCCACTTGATGGTAGGTGGCTACCGTCGACAAGTATAGAAAATTCTGGACACATTTACTGAGGTTCCTTATTAAGCCGTTATTCATATTTCCTTCTTAGTAACGAGATCATATTTTTTTAAGAGAGTGGCGCTAGTGTCGTTTTAGCCACTAAGAAAACTACTTACGCATATACATAAATTTCTTATAATATTAATTAGGTAGTAAGTAATTTTTTAATACATCCTTATATATTATGTCTGTATGATTAGGGCCCCACTGGCGTTAACAGTGTCGGCGCCACCGTTGTCACAGCGATAAAGATGTCAGGCGCTATATGGCGTCAAAGTCGCGGGCACCAGCTAGTCTTTTATAAGAACCACTTTCTCCGCAAAAGCACCCATAATTCATAAGCCGATTTTTATTAATATATATGGCACTAAATTACATATTTATTACTATGTAGTATCTTTGTGGAAAAAATACTTGAGTAGACAGGATAAAAATGTATCATTAGAACCGAGTAATTCGTTTTGCCTTTTGTTCGCTTCTAAAAATAGATAATAGAGATAATAGATATTGGGCTGGCTCTGTTATCTATTTTTACGTTTCCTACGGTTTCGTTGTACCCTACAATTTCATCTTACCTATGTTATGTTACCTATCTCGATTATGTTTCGTAAAGACTCTCGTTTTAAACAAATACTTTCCTAATTTAAAAATTCATAAGGTCGCCCTGACAAAGATTTTTTTATTTTTATAAAAAAACTTTAATATTAATATAACTATTTTTATACTAAAAATTCGCTAAAAACAGTACTATTTTGCGTAGTTGTTTAAAGCAATATACTGTTAAAGTACATGAAAATAAATAGGTATGTGAATCGTCTTTATTATTATGGAATATTTACCCTTCACATTATACTTGAAAGCCACTCCCAGCTTCGTACTATGAATTTATGTATTATTTATAACTAAATTCAATTCATTTATCAAAAGAAAATTGTGTAGGTACTGAGACCTATAATATATTAGTGCTAACAAAAAGGCGTGAAAATTAATTGTTTTTTTTCACAATGCCTAGAGATTGAGAGAACTTATATTTAATTTTAATATTTTTGTTTAAAGAAAGATTTATTTGAGCACAACAACTAACTGAGGTTACTAATCGGTTAGCAACCCTGTAGAAACAGCCGTTCAAACCTCTAAATTAATTTCGATTGTTTGACGATCTATAAATACTTGTAAAAGTTTATATAGATAAATAAATTAATATCACATAATATGTGTATAATTATATAATACATATTGGACACACTTTAAAAAAGAATTCCTTAACTTTACTAACTTTTCTTTTACGCAGAGTTAAAGCTTACCAAAAAGGGTGCTTTCAGTCCGAACACAATGTGAGTTATAATACGAAAGTTTTGTATAAGTAGACCTTTTTTGGAAATAAGAAAATTGAACATCAAAGCGACACAATCAAGTCAAGGCTAGTTGGAAACTATAGTACCGTTTCGATATCAACAAATTGCCAGTCACGTTCCACCCACGCATCGTAAACGCCTATTGACTGATCGATAGAGGTAACTATCATAAATCCACGGTCGTGTCGGAAGGGGGAATGTTATGTGCTAAATAAATTTATGTAGGCGGATAGTCGGATAGCAAATGCGCCAACTAATAAAAGTGAAAAATTGCTAGGTTGGGTATTTCAATTTTAACTAATATTAAGTGTAAATGCTGAAGCGAGTTTGTTTGTTTGGTAAAACTGACACGCCTTATTTGGGTAACAATAAAATATTATAGTAAAGTGTTCGTCATATATAAATTTGTCGTAATATAAAGGTGTAGATCATACACCTGATGATCTTATTTTGATTAAAAAAAAAATCAATAAAATATTTTCTGTAACAGAAACAGGTAAGTAATGTATGAGTTCTAAAATAAAAAATTAAATAATCTAACCTGTAATCCATACAAAAAGTGAAACCATATAAAAGTGAAACCAATTCTGTCTGTGTGTCTTTCACGCAATGAATATTTAAGTTATAAAAATATTGGTTATAAATTATAGAGATGAAATAAATCGAAAAACGCTTGAATATTATTGTATACAATTTTTATTAATTGTAAAGTAGTATATAATTATAATAAATTCGTTTTGAGACCAACTTTAAATCTTTCAACTTGATACTGAAATTTATAGCAGCTATATGTATGTATGTAACTAGCAATTTTAATATCTTTATATCCGTCTTTTTTTTTTCCTTTCCTTTCTTTCTTTGATAATGTCCACAATATCAATAATTTTTAATGCGCCCCTTACTAATTAAATTAAAATAAAAAAATAAAAAAATATTTAGTTATCAATTAGGTTTCTCCAAGAAACTCTTACGATCGTCATTATAAATTTAATTTTACCAGGGTTTCGGAAAAAAGCCAAGATGATCTCATCTCTTTGATGTTTTATTTATTAAGAGAATAAAAGTAAACAGCAATAACTTTTTTTTTGCGATTTTCACTTATGTATATGTAGCAAGCTTCCCTAAACATTTGTTTTAACATTAAGACTAAAAAACTCTAGAGCTTTATTAATAGACTTGTTGGACACGAACAAATTGTGTCTAATAATCACAAACATGTTACGTGCTTGGAGAAAAGGACTCTTTATTGCTATTGGGCTACATTTGCATCTTCTTTTTTTTTTCTATATCTCAAATCCTTTCAGAATGTTACAAAAGTGAACTCTTTTCCTTTTAATTTTAACGCTTATATAATTATTGTTTCCATTTTAAAAATGATTTAGAATGTACACATTAACTTAAAATACACATTAACTTCGAATGTAAATCAATATCATTTTTAAACCTAGTATTGAGATTATAAATATTATATTTTTTTTATTAAATTGCTTGATATTTAATGCAGACAAATTAAATTTTCATAAATCTTTATTTCTTTGAATTTTTTTCTGAGCGAAAATTGCGAACCTAGACTCTAAATACTATATATATATATATTATTATTATAATCTTATATATAAAATTCTCGTGTCACAGTGCTTGTAACAAAAGTCCTCCGAAACGGCTTTAATGATTTTTATGAATTTTTTTGTGTATATTCGGTAAGTCTGAGAATAGGTTGTAAACTATTTTTTATACTTACCCCAAAAAAGTTTTTTTGGCAAAACAACGTTTGCGGGGTCAGCTAGTATTATGGCTCTAAATAAAAAAATACATAACTAAAAAAAGTGTTCGTTAAAACGTTAACCACATACTGTAAGACTTTTTTTAATGGTCACATATTATTTTTTTCATTTTATACGCAGCTAATAAAAATACAAGGGAAGCGGAAAATGTAATCACGGAGGCCGTTACAAACGACATTGGCTTCGAAAAATGTGTGAATAATATTTTCCTTTTGACATAGAAGTAGGTTAGGTTTACTAACATGCTGGAAATACTGTAAAAGCTAAATACTTTTGATAAAGTTTTATGTAAACATTTGAATTACAAAGATTTTTTTTTATTATATACTAGCTGAAACAGGCCACACGTCACTGTGTCTTTAAAGTAATAAATAATAAAAGTAAAGTATATAAACACACTATTTTGTTAAAATGAAATTTTCTGTAAAAAGGGGATTGAGTAAAGTTGGCATCATTTTCAACTTTTGTGGCGACTAATAAAAGTAGCATAATTTGAAAAAGCAGTTAGAAAGTAGCATTTATTATTATGGCATTATATAGCTAAATAACATCGAAGCTGAGATATTTGGCTTTATATATTACTTAAAAAAATCGTCTATGTACACTACTTCGATATAAAAAATACATAATTTGCCATATTTGCTTCATCGAAACTAATTCCTACCGTATTCATTTAACGTGAAATAGATTCACATAGATAAAAGTTCCAAATTGTTCAGCCAATCACAATGCGTAATTCGTTTACGTGGATTTGCTCAGAGCCACCTCTTTTTAAAGTGGTGGGTATCCATCGCTTATGATGAAGAAAATGATGATTAGTTTTTACCAAATCACTTAAAACCGCTTTTCTTGTAAACTTAACTTTTCCTCATTAACTTTTAAGTTAAAAAATACAAAGAAAAGATTTTTTAAAATATTTTTATCGATTATTCTTGAAGATCAATCGGACGTAAAATTCGTATCTTTAAACATTATCTTTAGTTCTATATAGTTTGGAGCAATTCTTTTTGCACATTATAACATGTTTTTGCAAGGACAATAGGTTTTATCAATGGCCGCTAAAAAAAAAAATGATGCCAACCCTCCATACAAAGTTTACCAATCCCCTTTCAACGCAATCTATTTTCTATTTTACGAGTTTTTGTATCAGACAGGCTGAGGTCCACTTGATGTAGGCCGTCAGGTCGAATTTTTATTTTTTTTTTAAAATAGGCCTAGTACTTTTTTGAGTTTATTCATTACTAGTTATTGCACGCGACTTCGCCCAAGTATTTTTTTTTAATAAAATATAGCCTATGTAACTCGCTGATTTATTTATTTAATTCTATAGCTTTCTAAAGGTGAGAGAATTTTTTAAATCAGTCCAGTAGTTTTTGAGTTTATTAATTAAAAATACAACATACAAAAATACAAATCTTCTCTCGTTATAATATTAGTATAGATACTACGCGAGCACACAAAAATGTCTGTAGATAAGTTATATATTATCAAAAAGTTTGCTATATGTTACTTCTTAAAAAACGTTTGGAAAAGCATTGAACTACTCCATTCTGGAACTTTTAAATCCATGTTTCCCAACCGTGTAATTGGAGATGTCACAGGTGAATGTAAGACGTTACGTTAGGCAATATGGATTCAGAGATAAATTCGTCTTCAATAATAATGTAACTTGAACTTATATTGTCATAAACGAGTTACGACTTTCTTCGCGTAAAGAGAACTTTTTACTTATTTGCAGATCTTATCGTGTTTTGCTACTTTTTTCCAAACCAATTAAAAGGAATGTATGTTGTTATATTTTTCATAAAAAATATAAGTATTTATAAAAATTAAAAATATATTTAACGTATGATATGTTACAAATATGATTGACTAGAGATGTCAATAAAAATGTTAGTGAATATTTATTTTATTTTAAATAAAATAAAATACATATAACTGCGTGAAGAATCTATTGAAATTTCAAAGAAATCAAAGGAACTTATTCATATTTTTGTCATGATAAATAAATAAGCAACCTTTTAACCTTATTCTTGTAGAGTGCTTCAGGGGTTAGCGGCATGTTTTAATTGAATTTGATCAGAATAATGCTCAAAAAAGAATTGCTTAAATATTTTAAAAGTTATCGCATTTTTTTATAATCGCTTTCTTTCAGGTCCAGCGTATTTATATTTTTCGTGTTATTACTGTATGTTTACTGTTATTGCGCCTAAAGTAAATAAATATAAAATAAAAATAGCTTTAGTATTCTACTTTATTTACGTTCATAATAAAACCTAAACTTTTTATAAACGTAAAAATTTTCTTTGCAATGTAAGAAGAAAAATGGTTTGTTAAGAAACTCTCCAACAAGTGGAAGCAATATAAGAAGGTCGAGTTAAAAGTGTTCAAATCTGTCACGTCGTAAAGAGCCTAATCATCAAACTTAGGGTGCTTGGAAGAATTTCACTCGTCACTCTTTGAGAATGAATCGCCTTCGCCTTTGTGAAGTTACAATAAATACAGAGACGGATTCAATATTACTCAATTATGACGTAATTTTGAATTTTTTAACCATTGTATATAATTCATTCATGTGCAAGTAATAAAAATTTATACTCGAATATTAAAGTAAGTATCGTTATATTCACAAAACACTTGTTATATTTCAAATAGTCTGTCAATTTAAAAAATATCTATATATCGCTAACACTTACAATACGTACAATACAAATATGAAAATAATTTCTAAATATCAATATATTGATGATCGTAATTTCGTAATTAAAATCATATTTTAAGTGATTTCCAAGTACGTTTTTTTTACCACCTCTTACAGAAGATCACCGTGAAATAACAGCGTGGAGTGAACACCCTTCCTGATTTCCTACTATGGTCAGCAACGCACTGGCAGCACCTGTGGCATTGCTTGTGTTATGGGCGACGGTAGCCACCTATCATCAAGAGGACCGTCATCCTTTCTGACGACCTTAACTTAAAATAAAAAACAAATTACGAAGATATTTATTTTGAAAAAATGTGTTTGAATTTCCCTAAAAGTTTGCCCTTATACAGTTGCATGGTTGGAAGCACAAAAGTAAATTTCCATATAACTCAAAATAACTCAGTAAATCCAATATTACTTAGAGTTCGTTCTGACAATGCGAAAATAGTATTAAATTGAAAAACTGGTAAAGTTTCATAATAAAATATTCAAGTGCGGCCCTGTTAAAGGCCGTCTTTGTTTCTTCTTTACAGTAAAAGTTGGCCTACTCGTTTCGTTCAAAGAACTTTTATAAAAGTCTTGTAATTAACATCTCATAATTAATTGCTGAATATTTTGAATAGAAAAATAATTTGAAATTTATTATTATGTAAGTACGCCCGTTGCGGTTTCAGGGTTTGTTCAGAAGTATAAATTACTAGGTTTTGCCTACGACATCATTCACATTCCTTTTTCTTAAACGTTCAACGCTTACAAAAAATAAAACGCCTGACAAAAATATATCATAATAAACTCTGCCATAGGCGCTCACTACTGGACATAGGTCTCCCCCATAATTATCCAATAGGACTTGTCAGAAGCAATCTGCACTGGTCAGCCCTTTTCAAGTCGTCTGGACGTCCAACGCTGCCCTTACCGGTACAAATATTATATTTGAAGCATTAATTTATACATTCTTTATTACTTATATATTTTTTTAGGTGTTGAGTTTTTGATTTTTAGGTGATCCCAGTACTTTTTTGGATAAAAGGTACCATGCACTTTTCTGTATCCCAGCAACGTCTACTCAAAATTTCATGATGATCAGTTGAGGTGTGAAATCGATGCGTAAATGACAATAATTTTCTCATTTATAATATTGGTTAGGATTAGTACTAAAAACGTTAATAATACCTATTAACGTTTTTTCAAAGCGAAAAATATTAGGTTAATTTGATAATATCAGGATATAAATAAGCCCTTTTAAATAATTATAGAGCCTATAACTTAAAATAAAAGTTTTTAAAAAAAGCTATGTAATTCCTTTCTTAATTATTGTATTGGATCTTTCTGAGAACAATAAGAAAAACTTTCATACATGGTATTAATTTAAAGTAATCACAATTTTTTCATAGAGACTGATGAAAGATGAACATTTTCATAGAAAACTGACGTTGCTTGTGTTATAGGCGACGGTAGCCACCTACCATCAAGTGGACCTGTCTGTCGACGTTACCATAAAGCAATATAAGTTAATATTCGCAAACTGCTTAAATTATAATTTACTTACATAATATTTCGAGATTCCAAAAATGATACCACTTATATTAAAACGGTTTAAAATTCTCCAAGCTTTGTAACATAAGGTCTAATTTTGTCCCGAGGGAGTGTACGATTACACTAACAATTACAAAACGCTAAAGAGGAAATACACTAACAAACATTACACCGTGCCACATAACCAACATAAATTTAACAATATTATTTAAGTGAGAGAAATCCATACTTCCATACTTTCATACTAATATTATAAATGTGAATGTTACTTTGTCTGTCTGTCTCTACCGACCGATCAGCTACTCAACTACTCAAACGATCAGCATGAAACTTTGCATACACGTTGTCAGGTTTACAGGAAAGGACATAGGGTACCTTATATACTTAAAATAGGGAAAATGTGTAACAATATAATAGAAGGAATATACTCTTTGATTTTTATAACTTATCGTTAGTATAGACCGTATTATTTGATACAAGATTATTACAGCTTGTCAAAAAAGTGTAGAAATTAAAAAGTGGCAATACTATAGTGTTGTCTCTTTCTTATCAACTACTTTATGGTTAGAACTTAACACTACAGTATTGCCACTTTTTAATTTCTACACTTTTTTGACAGATTACAATTTATTATGCAATATTTACTTATTGAGTTTCTTTTCTCAGGTGATCAATGTATTAAAATGTATTATCGCAATGTATTAAAAATTTATCATTAAGTGTAATTTTTGTTATACACTTAAATCAAGTTTTATTAATGCTCTACAAAAAATACACGCGTATAATTCCGGACAAACTTAGTTGCATCGCCGTCTTTATTTCCCCGAGTGCAACGCGACCTCCCAATGTTCACCCGCTTGCTTTTAAATGATTCATAAAAACAAACTGCACGAATATTTGAAAGTTATTTTTGAATTGGGCTAGTTCAACATTAAATTTTTGTCTTTATAAAAAAATTTTATTTCAACAATTTCTGAAGTCCAAACAAGAATGATTTCTGGCTGACAGAAAAAGAATGGGTTCGCAATTTGAAATTTCAGAGCATAAATGAGAAAGAAAACAGAAATTATGTTTTGTTAAATTAAAAAATGTCTGTATTGAAAAACAAACTAAAATAATAATAAAATTAGAATACTAACATAAAAACTTATAACGATCTTAAAAATAACTAAAAGAGAATAAATTAATAAATGCAATTGGCTCCTATTTGGCTCCTAATGGCAAAATATTGACTGGTTTAAAACAAGAAATTTGGCGTCCATTCGGGCGAGATAAATTCGGGCGAGTTATCTCGCTATGCTATATTTAGAAGTAATTTTCGATTTTTAAATTTATCTAATTCCCCGGTACTGTAAATTCAATTTACACTCCGATTTTTGTGTTAAACACTATTTATGTTCAAGGCATGATTGACAGTAATTTATTTAATGATAAGTGGTTCGGCCAATATGTATGATAATAAGTGGACTGTATTTTTCTTTATGGTGCGTGCAATCAAGGGGCTAGGAAGAGAATTGGATCAGGACATGCAACACCTACCTCGTATGCTGCTGTTAATGATGCAGATCCTCCAGGCCGATGGAGACGGGGGCGGGCCCGCCACACACGTTCTGGTTTCCAAATTGTCCTTTCTTTTATTTCACCTCAACTGCACTCGCGGGGCCTAACCACTTGTATGGATTATAAAAGCACAATGCTTCAGCGGGAGCGATATGGAAAATTAACCGAATTTATTATATTATAAATTCGCGCGGTGCGGTATGCGTGATTCGAACGTTGCGTTCACTTTCTTATTCTTTCCGCCAGAGGGCGTCCTCGGCGGTGTGCGGTGTATGCATGTTTGTTGGCGTGGATTCGAGGAATTGGGAAGCACCATAGTCAATTAATTATCTTTGCGCCACCATTTCCACCCGCCCTTAATGGGTCACCATTAAAGAAACTAACATAAAAATGAGAAAAGAGAAAATATATATATATATCCCATGACTTCAGGATGAAGCGTCTAATGCGCGCGGGGTTAGCAATGAGTCCAAAAGTCATGGTGTAGCGGAAGTAAAATTAAGATATGCGAAGCGGTAAAAATAATAAAATATTTAATATAGCGGTATCGATATATACAACTTATAACTAAAACGCGGTGCGAAACTTATAACTAAACAGACTAAAATTATTGTTTTGGAAGAGGGCATAACTTAATTACAGGGCGAAGGTAAGTTCCCCTGGCGGTCCTCACAGTCGCAGCGCGCACGATCCCATCCTTAGAGGGATGAATCTTATCTATGACAGCTAACGGCCAGGCTAGGTATTTTACGTGATAGTAATCAACAGTGCTGCGGCGAGGCAATAATTTTGCGAACTTACATACGTATGCAATGATTCGTAGAAGCCTACTCCAGGAGAAGGTGCGAAGAGCGAGCTCATATAAAACGCAATGCTTTACAGGCGTGCACACGGGGTGCGCGTAAACCTTATGTTCCGGTATGTCTGTAATAGACTGTCCGTCAAGGCTCTTAAGAGGCCATTCAGACGGATGCGATGAAGCCCACTGAGGCCCGTGGAGCCACAGAGGGTGCGAGAGTAATTTCTGTGGCGTAATGCCACGCGAGAGTATGTCGGCGGGGTTTTCAGTGCCCGCGACGTGATAAAAGTTGTCAGCTGGAATGTTATCCGTAACTTGAATAACGCGATTTGCGACGAACGTTTGCCACCTGTGTGGTGAGCTCTTAATCCAGTATAGTGCAACTTTAGAGTCTATAAATGCGTAAGTCTCTATTGGGAGGTGACGAGAATAGTTACCGTGAACCGTACGAAGTAGCTTCGACAACAAAACAGCTCCGCATAGCTCGAGTCGGGCGATCGAATGCGGTTTGGTAGGTGCTACCTTCGTCTTCGCGCACACCAGCTGAACCGTGTTGCCAGTGGGGGCGGTCACGTGCATATACACTACGGCACCGTAAGCCTGCAGACTGGCATCGGAGAAACCCACGAGGGTGACGTCACAGTCCGCGGACACTCCTACGTGACGAGGGATGCGTAGGCTATTGAGAGCCGGCAATTCGAAGCAAAACCGCTGCCACATCTTAGTGATGTGTAGCGGCGGTGTATCGTCCCAATCGAGATTAAGCTGCCAAAGCTGTTTTATTAACATCTTGGCGTATACAACCGTGGGGGCAACGAAACCCATTATGTCCCACAGGCGCGCGACGGTGGACAAAATGGAGCGCTTAGTGCACTTCACTTCGGCGGGAACGGAGATTTTAAAATAGAAGGCGTCATTATCTGTGGACCAGTGCAAGCCTAATATTTTGTGTTGCACGGCCTTATCAAACTCCACCTCAGTGGGAAGTCTGTGCGAAGCGGGGAGATTATCCAAGACAGATCGACTGTTACTATTCCACTTAACGAGTTCCCACTGTGCACCCTTAAATAAATCAATCAGCTGCCGAGACGCGTGGACCGCTTCTCGTTCGGTAGGAAGCGAGAAGGCGAGGTCGTCCATGAACAAAGAAGTAGACACAATGCTACTCGCGAGCGGAAACTTAGCGCCGTCGTCGTCGATGAGCTGTCGAACCGTGCGCAGTGCATGGTATGGACTTGACGTTAGACCGAAGCACACGCGATTGAAGTGGTACAATATGAGAGGGTCTTGTGGACGGAATCGATACAAAAAACACTGATAACGACGATCAGGTTCGCGGACAACGATTTGTAGGAACTGCTAGCGACAGTCAGCGGTCATTGCGACTTTATGTAAGCGGAAACCCAAAATAATTTGGAATAAGTCGCCTTGCAAGTTCGGCCCTGCATGCAGGATGTCGTTCAGTGATCGTTGGGAGCGGCTGCTAGTCTTACTGCTAGCATCCAAAACCATGCGGAGTCGAGTGGATGTCTTGTCTTCGCGCACGACTCCATGATGCGGTATGACGTATATAGGAGTGGGGTCATGGAAATCGTACAGCGGCGCGGGAGCAATATAATCTTTCGCGAGGTAATCGTTAATGACGTCATCATATGCCGACCTAAGTTTAGGTGAGGCTTCTAGCTTTCTTTCGAGGCATAAGAAACGCTTGCGAGCGGTTTCGAAAGAATCTCCGAGAGAATAAACATCGTCGTTAAATGGTAGGCCAACAGTGTATCTACCAGTAACGCGATCGCGGGTCGTAGTTGATTTATAAAATTCTTCGCATTCAACATCGGCGGGATGAAGAACGGGCGGTGCGGATGGAAGCTCTTCGAGCTCCCAAAATCGCCTGACTAGTGAGTCAATAGCGGCAGGCTCTTGAGCGAGGCAACATGTCAAGGCCTGGTTGTTAATGAGCATGGGTATCGTGGGTGCGGAACCCATAATAACATACCCTAATACTGTGCGTAAAGCAGAGGGCGCCGACGAGTCGCGCGGGGCGTGAACTACGTCGGGGAGAAAGAGATGCGGGAAGAGTGCGGCTCCGATCAACGCGTCTATTTTATTTGGCATGCCGAAACTCTCATCCGCGAGCGGCACCCCTGATAGGTGTGATAACACAGAAGTGTCCACCACAGCAGTGGGTAATAAATCGGTAATTCGATCAACAACGAGCGACGAAATATTGAAATTAATGTTGTTGTCAAAGCGCGAATAAATTTTCAAATCGACTGAGTTAGTCTTAATAATTTTCTCAGCTCCACCGAACCCCTTCACAATAGTACGTTCAGTATCATGAAGCTGTATTCCTAACCGATCGCAGCACTCTTTCGTAATAAAGTGGCTTTGCGATGCTGAATCCAATAGTACGCGAATAACATGCCGATCGCCTTTAATATCATACGCGACGACTTGAGCGGTTGATAATAAAATAGTAGTTTGTTTACTACGCGCGGGCGCATCATGCAATCGGTTATTTATATATGAATAGGTACATAACGCAACATCTGAGCGCGCGGGGGAAGGTTGCGGCGACTGCGCGGGGGTCGCGTGCCCAGCGGTATGACATTGAGCAGCGATCAAAGGCGGAGGCTTCGACGCGGGTCCGGGGACTGCGCTGCCGGACTCCATTCGCTTAAAATGTAACATTGTGTGGTGCCTTTGTTTACAAACGCGGCAATTAGAATTAGATGAGCAATTTGAAACTCGGTGTTTTAAACTTAGGCAATTAACACAAGCATTGTTATCCTTCACGCATTGGAAGCGTTCATGAGCAGTCATCCTATTAAATTCCGAACATTTAAATAAGTGCTGATGCGTTACATTAGTGCAAAGACACTTGCACTGTGAGTCGACCGTTGTACTCAAGTAGGTTTGGTACTTAGGCGGCGGTGCGTTATTATTATTACTACTAGAGCGACGATTATTATTATTATTATTTTGACGAGTATTCATTGCACCGGATGAGCTAGGCTGAGTGCGTTCCAAAACCTTAGCGCGGGAGGTAATAAATTCGACTAAGTTATCGAACGTAGGTATTTTGGAATCACAACTCAACTCGAAAGCGCGAACAGTATCTAAGTCTATTTTCTTAAGCGCGATATGAAGTATGATTAAGTCGGTCAGATTATCCAACTTTAGATTCTTTAAAGCGCGCACTGCACTTGTAAAGTTATCTGTAAATAAATCAAAGTTCGTCGCGGTGGCAGATTGTAAAGGTTTAAACTCAAACATTTGATTTAAATACGCGGAAGCGAGCATACGCTGATCTTCATACTTGTCAATCAGCGTCTGTAAAAGAAGTTCGTAATTCTCAGCGCAAGGAGAGATACCTGCGAAAGCGGACTGAGCCTTGCCCTTCAGCCTTCCTAACAGATAGTACAACTTTTCGGAGTTTGTGAGCGATGGGTTATCATGAACGGTAGACTTAAAGCTGGCATAAAACAATGACCATGAGCGAACGTCACCCGAAAAGTCCATCAGTTGTATCGGCGGCAGTGTAGGGCTAGCCTTATGTGCGTGTGGATCTCGCTTATCAGTTGGCGGCAAATATTTTAATTGAACTCCCTTTATTCTAGCATACAAAGACTCGAAAGCAACGAGGCCTTTATAGCTAGGTTTCGCGTTAGGATTCAATGCTAATAAGCGGGAATTATAATTATCTAAATTCGTTTCGAACTGAGTGCGCAACGATTCGATCTGTAAAGAAGCGCCAGAGAAACTTTCCTTATCTGAAGACATATCATAAATATTTTGTAACATTTCGAAGATAGCTTCATATTTAGCTTTTGCAATAGCTAGTTGAGCGTCTGGAACATCCTCTTTAGGCGGCATTATAGAATGTAACATAATATACTTAAGTTAAATTAGTGAAATCAAATATTTTTTAAATTAATGAAATCAAATATTACGCGGGAAAATACAATACGACGCGAATGATAACGCGTGACTTCGTGACTCGGTGGTATAATATCGAACAATTTACTATAACACGATTTGTTAGCGCGGTAGATTAGGTAGGTAGATTATTATTTATAAAATAATTTATAAATATCAGTTTTATGATTAATTGGCTTAATAGTTTTATGAAATATATTATGTATTACACAGATATATATTATATCTAGGCGGGAAATCACGTAACTTAGTTTGTTACGGGCTTTTATGTAAAAAAATAAAAGGTGAATATTTTAGTAAATAAGTAGGTAAATGCGGGTTGATAATATAAATATTCACAATGAATATAATTGAAATCTCTTACTAGGGCCTATAAAGTATCCTAATAAGGGCGGCTGGATGGGACCACAACAGGATCACGCAGATGATCCGGTTCGTAAGGACCACTAATATGGTTCGGCCAATATGTATGATAATAAGTGGACTGTATTTTTCTTTATGGTGCGTGCAATCAAGGGGCTAGGAAGAGAATTGGATCAGGACATGCAACACCTACCTCGTATGCTGCTGTTAATGATGCAGATCCTCCAGGCCGATGGAGACGGGGGCGGGCCCGCCACACACGTTCTGGTTTCCAAATTGTCCTTTCTTTTATTTCACCTCAACTGCACTCGCGGGGCCTAACCACTTGTATGGATTATAAAAGCACAATGCTTCAGCGGGAGCGATATGGAAAATTAACCGAATTTATTATATTATAAATTCGCGCGGTGCGGTATGCGTGATTCGAACGTTGCGTTCACTTTCTTATTCTTTCCGCCAGAGGGCGTCCTCGGCGGTGTGCGGTGTATGCATGTTTGTTGGCGTGGATTCGAGGAATTGGGAAGCACCATAGTCAATTAATTATCTTTGCGCCACCAATAAGGTTATTGCTCCGAAGCTTCTTTCGGGGATTTACGAGCTAAATTATGTCCGGCTCAAAAGAAAACTTGGTTGCGAGCACGGAGCGATTTGTCAACGAACCCAGAATGTCTCCCAGGCCATTATAAGTGATTACCTTGGCACGCTTGCACGGTTAAACTTAGAATAAAAATTTTGGATCTAATCCAATACTTAGATCCGTAATACTTGCCCAGTTAAATCATAATATGATAACATGACTTAAACATACGCTGCGCACTCTGCATTAGATGTTCATTGAATCTCAAAGAACTAGAAACTCTTTCCTGTTATAAGGTATATGTGTTTCTATTTAATTATTTATATAATTGTAATACACATGTAAATTTCCTTAAGAATAAATAAATAAATATATCTTTTAAGTGAGCAAGTGATTTTATCTTTCATAAAAGTCAAAACGTCAGCAATTTGGTTCAATATCTATTGTCTGTTATAAAATTTTTTCATAACTTAATAATATTATTATTTTGCTTCAATAAAATTATTGTTTGTTATTACTTTTTATTAAAAAAAATATACGAAAAAAAAATACAAAACTAATTTTATTTTAACCCAAACTGCGAAATTGTTTTAAAATGTTTCAGAATAGCAGCAATGTGTTGACGGCCGCTCATAGGCTTGCTTTATTAGAATCTGGAAACTTTTTGTTTGATAGTTTTCAGGCTGCAATAGGCAAAGGTTTTGTCGAACGTTGCTGTTTGACATTTTTCAAGGTTTTTTTTTACACACGATACAACGCTTCAATACACAACATCAGTCATCAGATTACAACTGGATAACATATTTGCACAGTCCTTAATGTTGACTAAAAATAAATATACCAACAATTTCCATTTCCATTTCCTTAAATATCATAAAACAAAGTCCTCTGCCGCGTCTGTCTGTCTGTCTATTTGTTCGCGATAAACTCAAAAACTACTGCACCGATTTTCATACTGTTTTCACCAATGGATAGAGTGGTTCTCGAGGAGGGTTTTAGTACATAATTTTCACGCGGGCGAAGTCGCGGGCACCAGCTAGTATTAAATAAATTTAACAATACCCAGTATGCACAATAACTAATGCATTACCACAGATTGTAAAACTTTATGGAAATATTAATAATGGTCTTTATTACTGCCGCGTTAAGGTCCCCACAAAAAAGTATAACGTGCCGCAGCCAACTGCCAATACCAGTCACACAAAATGTTCAATAATAGAATGTCTCTGATATTTTGCTTTGAATGTAGTACAGTAAAAGCTGAACTTTAAACTGAAGTTGGTAAGGCGCAAATTCGAATTCGTAGAAGTATTTCAACAAATTCAATGTTGTGCTTTTATATTTCGATATTTTTCGAAAGCAATTCTTTATTAAATTATTATGAACATAGGTACATTTTCTTCTGTAAGCTAGCATTAAAAGGAGCTTATTCAATTACTTTTAAATGAAACTTACGAAATACGTCTATTATAGAAAGCTGGTGCCTGCGACTTTGTCCGCGTTAAACGATGAAAGGTACCCTATGTCCTTTCTGGTGTCCCAGACAATGTGTATGCAAAATTTCATGTTGATCGGTTCAGTAGTTTTTGTGTGAAAGAGTTACAAACATCCATACATCCATACATCCAAACATACTTTCGCATTTATAATATTAGTACTGATAGACTAGCTAAACGTCTATTATAGAAAATTCGTGTACAGCCTCTAGCTTTTCACTAGTAAAAATAATATCAAAATCTGTTTGGTGATGTAGCAAAAGTCACATAAATGTAGATTAAGGTGTAAGCATAATAATATTGTGAATATAAAGATTAAGAGAATATTAGTTATGTCGAATATGTCACTCAGAAAAACAAACATTGGTATATAAAATGTATGCTTACTCTAAAGGTGTCGCGCCATCTGCCAACTTATTTTATAAGTCTATTACGACCGTTCACACTATATCAAGAACACGTGAAGGTGAAAATGTAGAGGGAAAAATCGCGAGGAAATATTACGCGTTCATTGCCAACACACGCGGCCTCTTTATAGCGTCTAACAAGAACCTATAACGAAAGGAAGCAGGAAAGTTTGTAAATAATAATATGTAAAGAAAATAAAGTTCTAAGTAACAGTAGCAACTGCGCTATTCTTACTCTTTATCCTGTCTAAGTTGACAGTGCGCTTACACTGAAGTTGCTTATGTTTGTAGGCGACAGTAGACACTTATCATCAAGTATCCGATAGCCTGTCTGCTCTCTTTTAACTTGAAAATAGAAGACCTGGTAAAATCAGACCATTCTAGACCTAAATGTTAATATGATTTACGACTACAGTTAGGATTATGATATTTAAATTTATCAACACACAAACTCCACATTTTTTTTCTATTTAAAAGTTAGCAGGCATGCTGACAGAGCCCACTTGATGGTAGGTGGCTAAGTCATCTATTAGAACAAGTAACCTAATAGGTGCTGCAAGTGCGCTGCAGACCTTAGTAGGATACAAAAATAATCTTGGCGCATCTTGGCGCACCTGACTCCCCGCGCTGGATAGCCGTAGCGGGGCACTGAAGTCGTGTCATAACGTCCCCGCGACTCCACCCACCAACAGCCTCGCTAGAAAGTAGTTGGGTTTTTGCTATAACGGTACGAATCCGGCTTAACCCCGCAGTGTCCCCTACTCTGCCGCGTATTCAAGAGGATTTCCCAACGTTAAAAAAAGGGCGTGTTTTCTGCCGCCAAAAGAGCTTCATAAATTATTACTCCGAAACGTGTGTATTCTGATTGATGAAGTACTCATTATATCGATAGAAAAAGTATACCTATCATATCGATAGCAGTTGCTCACGATACGTTAAATTCGTATTTCCTACATGCACCTTATTACTATAAGTTAGTATCTACCTACTTTCCTTCAGTTTGCAGACAAACTTCCTGTTCAACACCCTTCGGAGGTGAATTTAAAAGTCTCGAAGTTGAATTTATGAACTCTTTATAAATATTTCCACAAAATTTTCCTTCTATGTATAAAAATAAGAAAAGAAAAATTAAACGGTTTAAAATCGTGTTACGAGTATGTTTCTTGTTTTATCATTAAGAATACAGTTTGAAAGGATAATTACACAATAAATAGGTTTATTTACATATGACAGTTAAACTTTTAAGAACACCTAAGATAGGTTATCCAGACAGACTATCAGAATGATGAAGATTTTGGTTCACAGTCATTACGTGAGTCAGTAATGCAACATTTTGTAGGTATCTAAGATCTTCAAAAAGAAGAAAACATTTTTTTTAACATACTCAATAAATAAACAATTAATAATTTATATATAATAAATAATGATTAAAATTTATGGCAACTTTATTGTATATTGCTATAAAACAATTTAAGCTTATTTCCAAAAGCTTTTACCAAAAGTTTCCAAAAGTTGATTACAATTATTTTACTAAATATCATTTTTCATTTCTGCAGGTAATTTACAGCTGCTCGAAATTCAAGCTTATGTCACTCTGTCCCCTTCTCAAACAATTTACAGCCTAAATTATTATTACAAAAACTTAATTTGCAATAAAATGAAACTTCGATTGACATAATATTTTCATTAATTCCCTAGAAATCCATTAAATTTGTGGCAAAAATATATTTTTTCATTTTTCTCCTTTCTGTTAGCAATATTTTTGTAGGTAATTTGTAAGCAAACTGGCTCATGAATAATAAATTATCCCGTAGTGTTCACAACGGGGTGTTCTACTTTTACCGAAATATTCTTTATTTCCTTTATGCCTATTAATTTTAAAATATATTTATTACCTATGGAATTAGGGAAATTGTATCTGTATACTAGCAATATAAAGATAGGGGGAGGATTTTGTAAGTTTGCTTTCAAGTGGAGGCTGTACGCAAAATTTCATGTTAATCGGATGACTACTTAAGGCGTGATAACAAAAAAACAAATTCGCTTGGGCATTTATAATTTTATTTCAGTCAGTATTATTGTCACACTATATACTGTATAAATTAAGTGTAACATTCGTTGTTTCGTATTCATTTATTTAAATCACATGTACATAATTTATTACAGCTGTATTTTTTATCTTTCTAGAATTGTCTTTCGGGCGGAAATCCATGAAGGCTCTATGAGGTCTTAAACGGAGATTAGCGGAGATTAGAAAGTGTGACTTGTTGCATACACTATACATTGTGACTTCGGTGCCGTCTAATTCTATAGTCGATTTTTAAAACAAATACGTCTCTGTTTTTTCGTTAAATTCTTCTAAACCAACCGAAAGAATTTGATAAGGTTTTTACTAATGGAATAAGCGATATAAAAATCGATGCGATCCTTGCGAAGCCAATATTTCAACTGCAATACTGTTTTACGAACAATTTAACATACAGCTACAGCTTCATACAGAGCAAGTGTGTTAACGACTAACACGGGTCGAGTTCTGTACATGACGGTTCGAGTTGCCTTCATCAATTCCAAATTATGGCCAGCTACATTTACGCCACAGCGCTTTTGTTTTTTAAATATTTATTAGCATTATTTATATTATAATATTGTAAATCACTTAATTGGATCACGGATAGTGGTTTGAAAGAAAAAATGCAATATTAATGAATTCGTTGAGATTTCGAGAATTAGCATCCACCTTTTTCTTTTTACAATGTGTTGATTATGAAGCATGACATATTGTGATATCACTTTTAAACATAAGTAGAAATAAATTCGGATAAGTAAAATTTATAAAATATTTTGACGCTCAGAGTTAAAAAAAATGATATGGGCAAAAAAATCTCCACTTCATATGTGAATTCACGAATATACTACGGTTTTCACAATAATTACACGTCATGTAATAATATTGAATGTCCGTCCCATATATGAATAAATCGATTAAGCAATGGCTTTGGAATCTCATTAAACAAACAATGCTTGTATGTCGGTTAACTGAACATCGTTTGATGGCACCATCTGGTTCAGACTGGGTTATATCTACCGGTTTTGAATTACTCTGACATCCGGTAGTACAATGTATTGGGAACTTAAAATGTGTTACACAAACTACTTCTTAAATATGCAGCGATAATATGCTCTCTACTAAGGGCCTCTTTCATCATCTCTGAGTAAAGTGTTAAGTAGTATATAAGTAGTATATATCTGAGTAAAGTGACATATATAATTTTGCAACAATAAAAAACAAGTATACCTCCATAGCAAATTAATAAATGATTTAACAAATTGATGCTAGCAACGCCATGGTTAACTAAAGAACATATGAATAAACATTAAACAGTGACTATGAAGTAACATGCCAGAGCCTTCCATATACATTGTTGGAAGCATATTTATCAGAGAGTGGACTCTAAACTTGCTATTTTTATATAAAAAAACAGTCACCAAACTAACGGCAGGCCCGACAATCACTGAAGCTTTATTTTATACTGTACTCCAGCACGATCTGAGAACATTGCACGCCCTTTTGTAACATTTCAATGAAAACATCCTGGAGTGAAAACTTTGGCAAAAGGCTTTATTGCGACGCAGTTTTGTAACGAGACTCTTACAAAATTTTATTGGAAACGTTTCGACAATGTTCTCAAAATAATCACGTATAATGGTGACAGTGAACTTTTTGCTTAAAACAACAAACGCTTGGAAAAATACTCATCAGACTAAAGTCACGTCGTCGCACTCACGGCGGTCGTTCGCCGGGCTATTGGGAGCGTGATCGGACTTCATACTAGATCCGGTACAGTCCGGATAAGCTGATACATATCCGCCGTTTGAGGGGTGACATTCGCTCTATGAAGCGAGTTATGATGGATTTTACGGCGGTTTTGTTTGTTTCAATTATAAACATTTTTATGGTCGCTAAATGCTTTGACAATGATATTACTCTTAGGGCCTCTTTCACCATCTCTGAGTAAAGTGTCAAGTAGGCTAACCGCCATTTAAAGTCACCAGTCACCGGGAATTATGGAGCTGATATAACTTTGTTTGTAAAAGTCCCAAACATTAAAAAGAAAATAGTAAAAAAAAATCGCCTCTCGAAGGATGCAGTAAACCGAGTGCATAATTTAATAAAACATAAAATTATTTCTAAAAGTAATAATCAACACTTTATTTGTAGTTGGTGAAAGAGGCCCTTATCAAATGTAATTCATTCTTATCGACAAATGAAAGCGAAAAACTCGCCGTCTACTTTAACGGCGGTAACTGAGTTTTCATTACTGCTTGTTGAACCGGAGGGTTTCTCACCATCAGGTTAATGTCAATTGATATGAGCATACAGTTTTGGCTACTTCCTTTATGCTACGAAATCTTTCCTAATTTTCTCTTTTAAATCTGCTCTTATTGATTGTAGCTTCATTTTAATTAAGAGTTTTGGTTAGATAAGTATAACTAGCTATGCTCTTCCGGTTCACAATTCGTTTGGTTAAAAATGAAATTGTATTGTCCTTTTCTCTTTCTTGGTAATGATCGTTTTTTGTTGCGCAGTCGAACTCTGTAACCAATCCAACTTAATGCAACGCCCCTAATTTTGTTTATAATATTAAAAAAAAAAAAAATGCCGAATGTGTGTCTAAACATGGCACAGAAAGAAGAAGAAGATTATAATTGGTAACATATCAGACCATCAACTTAAGATACAGGTCTCTATGAAAGAATTGTCAAGTTATCTTCATTACCTATTTAGAATTTTAAAAGTCAAAATCTCAATCACTGTATCTTTTATTTATTAAGGTTTTCACAATCAGATATAATCTTTATTATGCCTACCCTATTTCCACTTCATTTATAACGTTCACCTTTTCTTTATAACCTTTTTGAATGTGTTTTTTCATTTTATTAAGCTACTATGCCGACTTCGAACGGCCAACTCAAAGAAAGGTACACATTTTCGTCAACCGTAAGTAATAAAAGCTCAATGTGATTTATGTAACTCGTTACATCATAGTGAAATTATCTTTTCCCTTTGGAACTTTTAAAAGAGAGCCGCTTTTACGATTTATAAGCCGTTTCAGCAAAATGGTTTTCCTGAACGCATATTATTACACTTTTATGAGAAAGCTTTTACATCCGCATTCGTAAATTATAAGAAATTGTGGAACTTAATGCAATTGTTCAGAGCATAACTTTTGCATATGTTTTATTGTTGTTTTTGTAAAAAAAAAACCAATGTCAGTTTCTAAAAAATATGACATTTTTTTTTTGTAGAAACTCTTGACGAATACTACAAGGTTTTAGAATGGAATTTTATTTTCTATATAAAAAAAAAAGAAAAACAATACAATTTCTTTTAATAAAATATATTCTTACTTTGTATATTATTTTAGATATTGTTTGTAGCTGCGTATAATTTTATTAATGATGTGGTTGACAGAAAAGCAATAAAAATATATTTTATTTTAAGGCCAAAACACTTTCGTTCACAATAACATAACATAGATTTTTTTTTCTAAATAATCTAAAAAATCTTATAAAATAGCTATGAATATGAATGTCTAAAGTATAGGTTTAAAAAATAAAAAAAAAACATATAATTTCAGTTTAAGATTAGGTAATACAAATTAGAAAGATCTCATCTCCTAGATTACAATTTAAAAAAATAATGTTGTTTTATCAGTTCATAAATCATAACTTAATGTTTTAGTTATTCTTGATTTTAAATGTAATATTACAAAATTATTAAAGCGCATTTATTCGTTGAAATGCGAATGACCTGTGAATTATACATTTGCGTTTTATCTGTAGAGTGCATTTAATATTCAATGCATTTTTATTAAGATGGCAGATTACATCCCTGGGCTGGGTCGCGTTCGAGAAAATGTACGAGTAATAATTTTATTTTCAAATTCATTCGTACTTAAGCCCAAGGGACATTAACATCGTATGCAAGTGATATTTCTCTGTTTATTAAAATATACACGTACACTATTTCAATCATAATAAGAGTTTTCAATTGAGTAAAAGTTCTGAATATTAATGTAAATATACAAGGACTAGACTAAATGACTTCAGAAAGTCATAACAAAGTTCTACACGACAACAGTTATATGGTAGGGCAATGGTCTCTGGCCGGCGTACCTCCAAATCCGGGTACGCCGAGGTTCTGATAGGGAGAATAGGCCGTGGCGGGGCATCGAAGTCGTGTCATAACGTCATAGCGCTAGAAAGTCGTTGTGTCCGGCATAACCCCGCAGTGTCCCCTACACTGCCAGGTATCCAGGAGGATTTCCCGAAGTTAAAAAAAAAAACTGCGTTTCGCAGTCATAAATTAAGACAACCGTGAAATAACAGCATGTGTGCTGTTATGTTTCGGTGTGTGAGTAAGTGATTCCAGTGCCCATTTCGCTATCCCAGCGGCAGCGCAGTTGCAGCACTTGCGGCGTTGCTTATGTTATAGGCGACGGTAGCCACCTACCATCAAGTGGATCGTCAGCCTGTCTCCCGAGCTTAACATTAAAAAAAATCAAAAACTCGCACATATTGGTCACCCACTCACAGAATCGCGTCACTCGCCCGGGCTATTACATTTACTAAGCGTTCTTTCTTACTTAACTGTTCTTATTCGACTCCTAAGGATTATAGCTTCATATTATATGTCATATAAAACATCTACTTAGAGATGACCACGTATAAACAAACAAAAAAAAAAAAAACAAATATTATTTTTAGCTTTTCTGTTACAGATTAAACTATGTGCTTTGCATGCCCACAATAATTTAACAAACTGCAGTAGTGTACCAATATTACACAGTCGGGAAAAGTTCGCATACAAAATTCAGATACAATCAAACTTTTAGTTTATTTAAATTAAAAATGGCAGTAAAAATAAAATACAGTTGACAACAAAAGAACATTTATTCACTTTAAGTAAATCTGAATGCAGAAAGCTGAAGTTGACATAAGAAAGTTTATTGGAGGCAAAATTGCAATTCAACCTACGAAATCGGTTCGTAGAGTCGACGCCGAAGTGTAAAGAGTATAGACAGAGAAATGCTTAGAGCTGATCATATAATTACTACTCCATTTTATTTATGAAAATGTAATTATGTAAAGAAGATGAGCATTATGCTCTCTATAACCCACAAATAAAATGTTTTCGTATATTTTTTTAAATAAGATTCAGGATAATATTACATATTATGGTAAGTAGTTACCATTGCTTATGAACACTTATACCAGGCAGACGCAAATTACATACAGTAGCAGAATGAACCACGACATCACTTACTCATGCAAAGAAACAATATAAGACTATATATTAGATAAGAATGTAAGAACAATATATTTTAATTTCTTGATGATCTTCTCTAAGCGAGTGAATACAAGCTAGAAGGTATATTCAGTCAACAGGTAGAAGGCTGCTAAACAAATATAGATTTCTTCGAATTTTAATAATATTCTCAGACTATAACTCACGCCCCAGGGACAAGAAACTCCATCTGTATTATCTGCTGCCATCTAGATGAATTAATGCTTCAAATTAAAACATTCAAAATAAGCTAATCATAATGCCTTACAACGCCTTGCAAGTTCCGTTACACCCATTCTATTTAAATTTGTATCTGTGGCAAAGATGGCTGTCTACGGGATAAAGAAAACAAATCTTTTTGTTCTAAAGGAAACTTTTAAGAGAGAGGAAGGAAGGCATTTATTGCGCTAAAAGCCTCGTCGGAACCAACTTTTAAAATGGATTCAACTTTGCCCGTTGCATTTAACATTTCAAGATTGTTTTGTTAAGTGCATTCCGAAATTGATTTTTAATTAATACAAAAAAGCGACACGTCTGTAAGCTGATTTATGCGATCCTTATCTTTAATCTTTTCCGAAAGACTTAATATCTTACACTTCAATCACCACCACTATTTAAGAAAATGAAAATTATTTTCACGAGATCCTTAAGAAATCGCAAATTTCAATTTAGTATAAACGCTACAAATACGAAGTATGGACGCAAAACGCATTTTTAGGATATATAGGTTATAAATATTCACTCATGAAAACACACAAGCAAGAACAGACACAGACACACACTTTGTCCGTTTATTTATTTATTGTTTGTAGCTTTTCATTTATAAAAACTATTGATACCTACATCTTTATGACCTTATAGTATAAAGCAAAGTCGCGAGCACCAGCTAGTAGAAATATAACCAAGGAAGGTTTTATATATACAATTTGCAATAAAAATTGCACCGGTGCGAAGCCAAGAGCGTGTCGCTAGTAAATTAATATATTTCAAAATTATATTGGTTATATGAATTTAGTCATTTAAGTCCACAAGCCTATTATTATAGTAGTATTTCACTATTATGGCGGTATATTTTATCTATTTATTATTTACTTGGGCCGACCTCCGTGAAGTCTGATTGAGGTCCCAAACGGAAGATCAGCGCTGTGTGGCTTGTAGTACACACAGCAATGTTGAGTTGGATGCCCATTTAAGGCGAGGCACTAGTCTATGCACTGACAAGTACAATACTATTCGACAGCTGAACGTTATAGACTCACTGTTTGACCATATTATAAAATCCAATTTCCTCTATTTCCTTTAATGATTACTCATAAAATCGACACCCTTCCTGAGGAAACCTTCAAAATCAATTTCCCCGAGTCTTCATTAACTTTATCGATAGAAGATAAATCGAAGCCGACTTGACGATTTCGCTTACCATTAATTCTTTGCCGATATCTATCAGCAATTACATGGAGGGCAGGTCATTTTTCAAATAAATTTCACCCGAGACTGGATCTTCGGTAAATAATTCTTTGCCAGAATATATTTAAATGTGTATAATAAAAAAAAAAAAGTCACTTTTCAGCTACAAGCCCACACATAATGTTATTTGATAAAACCTAAGAACTTTCTTCATGCAGTTTTATTACTTTATAGCTGTAATACCACTTAATTAAATTATTATGACTGTATTTAATTATGTTATAACCTCGAAGTTATACACATAGAAACTTTGTTTCAAAAATTAACATCAAAATTTAAATAAAGTTATAATTCGTCTCCTATATTACGTATTGCAGACTTTCATTAAAATGTAATTACGTCATGGAAAATCTCTTCGGTCCTCACGTGACGTTTTAAAACTATTTTTATTACTTTTATATAACACGGACGAATTAACAAGCACCAGCTAGTATACATGATATTCATAAATGTAATAACATTATACTCGTAGGTATATATTACAATTTCAGTGAAATTATAAATTTTAATATTTTTTATTGTAAAAGGATTTTATTGTAGGTGGATACCGTTAACTAGAAACACAATCTATTGACAGCGATTTCAATATTAAGAATTTTTGGTAACACTATTTAATGTATTATATAAAAACATTATAAATGTAGTTCTATAACCATTGGTTAGTGTGCCTTTAATTATAGTCTTTGTTTCAGTACATATAATATCCATTTTATTCCCAGCTGTAAATGAATATTAATATTAACTTCAACCATTAACATTTTTAGTCATCCCTTTCAAAATTACAGCTCAAATTAAATAGTGCCTTTGTGTCGAGAATTGTGCATATTGCCTATATTGATTGAACGTAATATCTGTGTACAATTATCATTTCAAAGCGCCCAAAATTAATGCTGTTTTGGAAATGCATGTCACTATTTGGACTGTGCTCAATCAAATATGCAAATAACATGTTTACGCCATTGCATTGTGTTGACCTACCAACGGACGTCGTGTGGATCGCGGGATTACAATTATAATTACATTATTTGTATATTGCGTTCACAATAATACGTTTCTCTATTGTATATTAGCTTGTAATATAAATGAGCTGTTGTTGAAGACATTCAGTGTAATTCCTCATTTATAATCTATACTCGTACATATTATAAAATATAAAAGTCGCTGTCTGCTTCTGTCTGTTTCTCCACAAACTTTTTCTAAATCACTCAACGAATTTTGATATTATTTTCTCGTATTGAAAGGTGCGATATATTCTATACATCTAATATCTATATCAATACATATTATAAAATAAGGTCGCAATCTGATTCTGTTTGTTACACCGTTAACTTCTTCTAAATCACTTAACGGATTTTGATAGATTTTCACTCAATAAAAAGAGAGATAAACGAGGAACTTTTGTAGAAATTCATGGAAGCTTAATAAAACTTCTTTACTCATTTAAATTAAGACAATACAATTTATATATTTCAAAGATGGCTAATAGTTAATGTCACCGACAACTTTGTTCGCTGGTATTTATCTTACAAAGCGAGATCTAGTAACAATACCTTTTACATTAGCGCCATTTCTATACTATATTTTTGCAGAAAATATATATTGCACCCAATAAATTCAGATAAATAATTTAATACTGATAGATAAATTGAAATAATTTCTCATTAAAAGTTATTGCATCGAAATAAAAACAATATCCACTACAAATAGGGTAAAAATATTACGCTCGGAGTGTTGTTCTTAAGTACACTTATCGTGAATTATTCTTTACGCAGAACCCTTCGGAGCTTAGACATAGTACACACTAACGAAATCATTCGCAACTTTATCTAAAATAACTTAAATGACGCCATGTGTTCTTGCCTTATGTATGTGCGAGTTTTAATATTCGCAATATTTTAATACTAGCTGGTGCCCGCGACTTCGTCCGCGTTGAACGATGAAAGGTACCCTATGTCCTTTCCGGTGTCCCAGACAACGTGTATGCAAAATTTTATGGTGATCGGTTCAGTAGTTTTTGCGTGAAAGATTTACAAACATCCTTACATCCATACATCCATACATCCATACATCCATATATATACTTTCGCATTTATAATATTAGTACGGATTTATAAAATTTTCAAAGAATATGATAGAACGTGATTTAATAATTAAGCTAATATTTAGTAAATAACATTAACCATGTTGCACTTGACAGGGTCCTGTTTGACGCTTGCCTTTAAATAACTGGCTGTATTTATTACTATGTCGCTACGCGTGTAAATAATATATACCCACCTTAACTCCATTATCATAATGCTTTCACCAATCTACTATATTGTTGTTATTATAACCATTTTGGGTGTCCATTGTACATGCTGTGAGCCTATTAGGGAATCCACGGGCGATTATCTAGGTAATGATTTTCTGTATCATTATAAATGTTTTGCTTAGCACGTAAATATTTTCACAGCGAGACTTTTTGTTATATTCAAAAATTACTATTTAAATATCCTACTTTTGAAAATAGGTGTTTTTGAAGAAACTCAATTATTTTTTTATTTTTTTTAATGAAAAAAGTCAGGGCTGGGCAATAACTCGCTAATAAGCATTTCAATTGGGAGGTCTTACTCACTCACCGAAATACAACAGCACATATTCTGTTACTTAACGGTGGTATTCTGTAAGGGTGGTTACTGTCGCCAGACGGACTGCCCAAATGAATACAAAAGGCAGTGTGCCCTGCCAGTGCACTTTTAAATTGATGTTTTAAAAATGAGGTTTTTTTTTTTTAAATTTAATAGAGAATAGTTTAAGAGCCAGTCAAGTCATTTAATAATTAACAAATTATTAAACAAACACACAGTAATCATTAACAAATTACTGTGTGACCAAAGACAAAACCGCAGTGGCACTGTGACCGGATCGACATTGCTACGCAAATTATAAAACCGAGAACCACTTCTGACCGCAAACATGTCTGAGTCAAGGCGGCTTATTATCTAAACCTTTTACTTAGGTATTTTTTTTTTAAAAAAAGATTCAAGGTCAAATATTACAGTGTAAGAATTTGCTTATAAGATTTAAGTTTGGTTTTTTCTCGGCTTTTTGGTTGAAAATTATGCTTACTACAAATGGTACTCCACTATTATTGATGCCAGACTCGAAATATTATATGAATAATAAAATCTGGCTGTTAAAACACTAGTGATATGACACGACTTCGTACGTGTGGAATTGACTAAAAAGCAATTTTATCTAGAAATTTTGAAATTTTGAATCTGAAAACAACTCTAACATTGGTAACACTAAGAGTCTACATATCTTCTCATGCCAATAGATTATGAATAATATTAGGCTTACCTACTTATGCTGTAAGCGATCAAATGGTTTTGATAATATGACATCAATTTTTCTCTATATTTTTAGAAATTTATACATATAAACATTCGAGAAGAATTCCTTTATATTACAGTGAAAATCACATCCAAATCTGTAAATAAGTTTAGTCAAACAGACAGACGCTCTGATGACTATGTTTCAAAATATTAGCAATATTCCTTACTTCGTCATTCGTCATTTCGGTTACTGCCGCTGATATAGTAATATGAAGCATGCAATTATAAACTTTAATATTTATGCTGACATATCAATTTTCTTTGATTACTTTGAATGTTTGAATGCACACCGCTACGCAAAGGTATGCACGATTTACTTGTTATTGTAATATTAGATAATATTACAATTATGTATGTTAGAAGACAAGATAATATGTCTGATACTGATATAGCTAGATTAGACAAAAGGACTCGCTTATTAGTGATATTAATGTACTTATATTTTTATCATAAAATACGGTAGATGGCTACCGTCGTATATCGATAGAAGATCGCTCACTTTACAAAATAAAAGATAATGGAGAAGTTGTAAATAGGAGAGACATGCTTTAATATCTTTAATAATTAATGCACGGAAACACTAACAAATCATTATGCTGTTATATGACCGTGGTCTTCAGAAAACAATAATATAAATAAATGTGTTTAACAATTTAACGAAAAATATTTATGACTCGAAGGAATCTTAAAGTACATCAACTCCTTGTTAAATGACTGAATAAAAATTTTATTCCTAAAATAAATGCGCTAAGCACAGGTTCATTTAAATAAGTTAGGACATTCACAAAAAAGATTGCCGAATATTTTTCTTTCTTTCAAAAGGTTTTTGTGAAGAAAAATGTCGTTGCTCCACCGCCTTCCCATTACCATTCAAATTACGTTCGCCATTCTCATGACAAACAATCCTTCCTTTGTTGATTATCTTTTATAATAATCGTCGTCAGAAACGACTCTCCTTTACTTAGAATTTTAAGAATGAAAAGAGGAAACATAAAAGGCGCGCAAACTCTACCAATTCTGCGGCACTCGTAGACACTTGTCTACGAAGTTTCGTAGCTGTGTAGAACACTTGTAGAGACGCTACGAAAACTACGATAGAAAATAATGAAGTCAAGAATTAAGGCATATAGACAAATGTTTCAAGAACAACTTTATTATAATTTGGATTAAAAATTAAATTCCAGTAAATCCCAGTTAATACATTTATTCTATTATGGGGCTGTCAATCCGACACGAAGGTATGATTATTTTTGTGCCTGATAAAATAAGATCAGTCGGAGTGCCAATTCATTCGATGGTAAGTGGCTAGCATTGCTTATTTACACAAGCAGCAAAATTATCTGTGCAATTTTAAGTTGATATTGCAGTGTAAATAATGGGAAAGTACAAAATCATACAAATTGTTATTGCTCTCTGAAAAACAACATACGATGTTATGATATTTCATGGTAGTTACTGTTGCTAGATGACTGCAAACACCATGATAGCAGTTTCAGGTAGACTCAGGTTTAATGTGTTGTTGCTTGTCGATTCATTTTACTAAGTCGACTAAGGTTACTTGGATGCTGTCATCAAATACCGAAGTTTTCTTCATCTTTACTTTAACATTACCTTACCGTATCTCGCTATTAATTAAAATCAGTAGTTTTTCTTCTAAAATATAATACTAGAAAATTAGATAACAAGAAAATTGAATGATATTTAAATAAAATTAAACTTAATCAAACAATAAAAAGGTCGTTCTATCGTTATGTAGTTAGACGTTAATACTGGAGTGCAAGGTTACTCGTAGATAGAAATGTGTATTTTACCTAAATTAAGTGTCTTTCAGAGGTCGATTACATCTCCAAGACACCTTTTATGTTCGGGTCTTTGTCAGCTCGAGCGTTCCTTGCGAAATTTAGCTTCCAAAATATTATGTAGACAATGAAGATTGGAAGATTTATCAATTCGGCCCACGCTCTTACAGTTTCCAACTTAAACGTTTAAGGGAGAAGCTTCTAAAATTATTTCTCAATAAATTCTTTAGGGGTCGTTGGCTGTGAGAAACATATAAATATCATACTTCGATATTAAAAACACTAAAAGCTTTCTATTTATTTATTAATGGTGGCATTTCACACTACGCTTGGCATAAATTGAGCAGACCGTCTGACAGTAACCACCCCCTTATAGAAAACCACCAGCAAATACTCGTAACAACTGTTATTTTGGTGATTGAGTAAGGGAATGTTCTAATCTATAATTTTTTCTATAATTACGTGATATTTACTATAGGAATACACACATTAATGTGTGCTTCATAACATGTCACGAATGGTTTGTCAATTAAATCTATTGTTAATTTTTATAGTCACAATTTACTCATACAACATCGCAATATACACACAATATGTATGGCCATAGCTACAGTAATGTGGCAAAGTTATAGTTGCACATCATATAAACGGTTATCCAGTTAAACCCTGTATATACCATACCGTCCAGTATTATGACGAGCCTATTCAGGAACGATTTTCTCATCGACCATTGCGAAAATGAGTTGACATACCCTATGTATTTCTGTGTATGCATGTCTAGCCTTCGTTCTATGTCTAATTCTAAGTTTAATTTTAGTTGTCCTTGTATAAGTCTTTTCAGGTGAAATTGAAGAAGAGTCATGATAACATATGCTTTCAAGCAGTAAATTACAATAAGATGGTGTTTTCTACTCTAATTCTTAATATCTAGACATCGTTTCATAGTGGTGACAATAAATAATAACTTCTGTTATATTTTGGAACGTCCGTCAATTTAATATTGTTGAAAACATAAACGGTCGGATCACGTAACACCATTCATGTGCACGAGATCAGACTTTTGATGCTAGGCCCACAATCATCGCGTGATGAATTACTCGGGTCACGACCAAATACGGCCTAACATTGCGAATACTGTTTTAGATAACTTTCGTATTGTGTCCTTGTGTGTTCTAGTAAACTTCTCTTTTTTAAAAAAATAGTAATAAAATTATAAGGTAAATAGTAAGTGTTGGAAATCTTTCAGTAGACGAGTGATTCAAAGCATAGAAATTATAGTGAACAACTTCTGCTCGCGACTTCACCCGCGCTCGTTTTTCTCAGGTGTTCAAAAATTTATTCAATGTTAATATATTGCTCATATATTTATTGCTGACAACTTGTAAGCAAAATTTCATGATGATGATGAGTAGTTAAGGCGTGATAGCGTAACAAACAAACAAACAAACAAAACTCACTTTCGCATTTATTATAATTATTAGGATGTGGCTAACACTATTGCCCAGCGACTAAGCAACACCAAGAAACATGATATTGTTAACATTGAGAGCACGGTACCTTTAAAAAACTCCATTCTGTAGGGGATGAAAGCACCTTTTGAATTCAAAGGGTGCTTCTTTTTTTCTAAAAAGGGGCGCAATTTTATTTATATTTTTGCATATTCTAAAATAACGGACTTCAAAAAGGTTAATAAAAAAACCCTTTATGTTATATGAGTTTTTATTTAATTAGAATGTAATATTAAAAACACGTATTCAATTCCAGAATTTAAACTGGTGGGGTTTCGTGAAAAAACAAGAATTCAACCTGTTTTCTCCAATGAAATTTGGTTTTTAATGAATAAATTTAAAAACTTAAAAACTCCAAGCTCATATTACCCAAATCTTTTCAAAGTTCGAGTGAATAGGCAACTTCTGGATGAGCTCGTTCCATCATAGGCCTCATCTTCGCTACACAACTAGAGCAAACCCTAATAGAAAAATATTTATTAATTATCTTACACATCCCCATCCAGTCAGGCGGAAACCCCCTTTGGGCCCGTCCACCCTTAATGCCGTGGAGATGAGCGGCCACACGAGCAGGAGTTATCCAAGAGTGTCAAGTGGAAGCGGCCTCCGACTCTGCGGTAGGTTGTGCCGCAGAGAAGGTGTTATGGAGTGCTTCATGAGTGAAGCCCCTCGCTGACTGCCTGCTGCGAGAAGTGGAGAATAAGCAGCCTGTGCCGCTTCGAACGGGGGCGGCGGACATGGGGTCGTCCGCCGTCATCACAACACCGGGCAACGAGGGGAAACGTGCTGTGTGTTTCCGGTAGGTATCTTCACGGCGCAGAGGTCACACTCCGTGCCTAATTGAGGTGGAGCCCCCAAGTGTGTGGGCCTCGTCTGGCGGGGGGACAAGGTAGCGTGTCTTAACGTCCCCTAACCCCCGCCCATACACGGCGCGAAGAAACACCGTGGGATTTTAGTGGGTAGAAGCCCCACATACCCCACCAATCTCCCCATGGTCGGTGGGGATCTGATTCGCAGATTTCTTCACGTAAAAAAAGGTGTTATCTTACACATACGAGTAACATAATTCCTTCATTTAACATTCTGAAAGAGCCAAAGTTTGTATCTATGTTATCTGTATGTTTGTTTAATAATTGTAATAAACAATTATTGTAAGAATTGTAGGTAAATTATAATAATGAAGAAAAAAAATAAAGGACAATATCTCTAATTTCAGTAGATCACGTTATCGCTGAACTAAATCGCAAATCATCATTAATTTAGCGATACGAAATACTCATATCAAGGGATTCAACCAGCATAATCCCCCTATAATTGTAATTGGGGATCGGTATCAAAATATCCGTATTCCATATGTACTAATTAGATTTTAAGTCCACATCTGCACATTTGAATCGATTGGATTAGTTTGAACGGCTGTTTTATTTCCAACCTAATCGGCTATCCTAATTTGGCAGGCACAGCGAATTAAATAGGTACCCAATTCTAAAAGATATTAAGTACGAACCTTCAAGCATTTATAGTTCACAAATTTATTCAGTCAATTGACACTTTGATATAGTCTAATTTTAATCAGAAAGGTGGATTTAGTGTTGATAAATCTGTCTGGTTATATTAATAAACGCATTTTCATATGCGAATAACATCTATTTATAAATGTTTATTTTTGTGTAATACGTATATTTGTACATATTACTCGATATATTTGGTCATAATTATTTGGTCATAAGTATGAAAAGAGTCTAAATACAAAAATGTATTTAGAATTTAATGTAACGTTAGAAGCAATTTGAAGGGCTTTATATGTCCAAGTCGATCCCTTCACGTCTAAATATTAACAAGTCTTTGTTAGGCCGACCGTTTGAGATACGGCTTTACCGGATAACGCAGCGGGCTAACTTCGAGATTGATGTCTTTTAGATAACGTTTGTGTACTACTTTTAAAAGTCATGCACTCGTTAAAGTGTAATATTTTACTTATATATTAACTTCATTTTTATTTTTACAAAAACTTTACTCGTCTGCAAATAGAAATGACAAAAGTGATAGAAAAAAATATTTTTTTAATTTTTCATTATATTAATATTTTTTGTACAGGACTTTAGATGTATATTACCACTTTTTGTCAGGCGTTTAATTTTTTTTTTTATATATATGATGATACCTCGGGAACACTCCTTTTTCTTGATGAAAGGTCCTTTCTGGTGTCCCAGACAACGTTTATGTAAAATTTCATGATGATCGGATGAGTAATTAAGGCGTGAAAGCTTGACATACAAACAAACATACTCACTTTCAAATTTTTAATATTAGGATATGATTCTTACTTTGAATGGTAATTCAGAGTGACTAACAAATTGATTTAGTATTATACTTTTTAGACTCCCTTATTATTACAATATTCTTTTATAATCCATTATTAAATAACGTAACGATATGGTAATGACAAAATAAGTAGAAATTTACATAATTTTATTTATTTCATTTCTTAAAATGAAAAAATAAATATTGATTTAAAATAAGCAAATGTATATGTAAATGTAAATGTATGTATATGTAAGGTCAGGCTTTATATCTCTTATTTTTCAACACGGACGAAGTCGAGGGCACCAGCTGATGTAAAATAATTTTTAACTAAATATTCAAAATGTTCGATTTGCAGCGAGCCATCTAGAAATACATAATACTATGTTTTTGTATGGCTATACAGCCTTCTCTGGTATATTCGTCAACGAAGAGAGAAATTATAGCAAAACGTTGTAGCATTTTATTAGATTACTCTACATTAGAGCTCAGAAAACCTTTATTAGTGTTACGATAGACTGATATTTTGTTATAATCGAAAGCTATTTCGTGTACAATGGAAGATATTATTAAGAGGAGAGTAAACATCGTTAGATGTAGAGATACACACTGTTTACCTTTTGAAGTTATGATTTTTTTGTACCTCATAATGTTTTTTTTTACATCTATTAAGTCCAGCTAATTTTTGTTTAAACTGCTCTTAATCTTAGTCACACAACGGGTGCGTTGAGTGTTACAAGTAAAACACAAGCTTTCGCACGTACTTTCGCACGAGCACGAGCTTTCATAAGCTCGGTAGAGCCACTGTTTCACTTTCAAAGCAACGTCGATTAGGGTCGCTATTGATGGCCTATTCGATAGCCATTAGTTTAGCTAAAACATTGTGCAAAAATATAAATCACTCACTATAGTTGATGGTTGCTAGATGATAAGGTATTATTATAATTAAAAAAACCCTATTCAAATGTTAAAATTAACGCGAATTTAATCTCAACAAAATGCCAATACCCTTTCTTAAGAAAATTTTGAATGATTTTGCAAGTTTGCGCTTATTTAATTAGCCTATTATATTCGATAAGTTAAAGGTATTTTCTGTAAAATTATTCAATACTATATTACAAAATATTTAATTAATTAGTCTAGACGTACAGATTTATATGAATAGGTACTGCCTACTCAAATAAACGGCTCCGAAATATAACCGCGACTGACAAAATATTAAAACACATACTATATTATTTTAGCACTAATGCTAACACAAACGTATGAGCACTGGAGTATTTTTTTTAAACATTATAAATATCAACTATTAGAACGTCTCTCTGTTTTGTTTTTTGATTAGTCACTTCTCATAAGAGGGCAGGATACTACAAGGCTAAATCCTAAAAAATTGCATTGTTTAATAAAGATGTTACAAGAAAGTGTCAACGCAATTGGGTAAAAAAAAAATATATGTCATACTTAAACATGTTAACTTAGCGGAATTAGTTTGAACTGTTATTACGGTAGAGGGCGATAAGCGTTGAAGGTCAAATCATCAATGTCATTTGCCTATGTGAACACTTAAAAGAGATTAGTTTTAAATTTAAAGATTAGTCATTAAAAGTAGTTCAGTATGTAAACGATATTACTATTTAAAACAGCAAAACATGTAGACAAGATGTTCTTCACGTACAGATGCTTAAAAAAAATCTTTAAAATTGCTATAGTTTTTGAGGAGAAAACCGAGAATGTAAAACCTTGAATTCAACAAAATAATTTTATATAAAATCGGCCTATTAAGTTGCGATTCTCTATTCCAACACGACTTATACCAATTCATACTTACTTATCTCCTTGATATAATTAAAACAATTTTTATCGAAATTGTATGTATGACCACAATATTTTAACTAAACAGCAGTGTGTAGCGAATTATTAATATCCGTTGGCGAATAACATAACCGGGAGTGGAGGGAGGTGGCAAATAATAAATGTCATCAGAAACAAAAGGGCGACGGGAAAGAGTGAACAATTCGTGAGGGCGACAATTTATCACTAGCAAACCATTTTGTCACTTTGTTTGCCTACAAACGCAATGTTTCCACATACATGTGTATAATATTGTGCTGAATCATAAATGGCCCTTTGTTCAACTATTAAAACAAACAGTGATGGAACAGTGGGTCAAGGGACATAGTTTCGAAGCCTGGTTTATCCTGTATGTAAATCTGAATGTTATTCTACTTCGACACGTTTGGTCTAGTGGCTAGTAACCCTAGCTGTTAACCAAACGGTCGCGTGTTCGAATCTTGCTAGAGGCAAATGTTTATGTGTTAACATTTAACCTTTGTACCTGAGTCATGGATGTTTTGTATTTATAATATGTATGTATTTACAAAAAAAAGTAATCTATGTATTATATCAACTGTCTAGTATCCATAATACAAGCATTTAGTTGCTTACTGTGGAACTAGATGGTGCTGTGTGGAATGTGTGAAGATATTTATTTATATTTATTTATTTATTTATTTCGAATATAGATGATAAATAATGCCCTGAGTAGGATACCTTTATAGACAGACACGCTCACATTGATTAATAGTAATAGGCTCACATTAAAATTAGAGATACAAGCATTGGGATTAAAGTTATTCTTTATTTCTAAATTATTTTAAGAGTATGTGTAGACCAGACGACGACGTAATGGGTCCCTTTGATATTGGTATTTAATATGAAAGGGTAACTTTGAGGCTCTTATTTATATCTCTAGATCAACTTGAGCACTTGCCAATTAGTATATAACTATGTTAGCAAGCTTGGCAGATAGTCTTAAAAAAGACTGTAAAAAACAAGTGTTGTTGTGTTCGTGCGTGTATAAGGAATGATCCTACTTTTTTTTATGTTAAGCTCGACAGACAGGCTGACGGTCCACTTGATGGTAGGTGGCTACAGTCACCCATAACACTAGCAACGCCATAGGTGCTGCAAGTGCTCTGCCGACCATAGTATAATAGGATTAAGGATAAGAGGGTCTTCAAAATCTGAGGTAAATGGGCACTTACTAGGAAAATGTGGTCCTAGTAAGTGCCCATTTAAATGAGTAAGTAACTGCCTTGACTGAATTAAAAAAAAAAGAAAAAAAAAAGAGATAGCTAGGAATAGGGAAATGGGCTCTGGCATCCCTTACTCGTCTATAAGGTCTATATAAAGTCTATAAGGTCAGTCTGTCCACCCTAACATAAAAATAAAATAAAAAATTCATGAATGGTCTCTACACTTTTTTTTCCTAATTATTATATTAAAAAGATAGTTTCATTAAACTGAAAAGATCTTCGTCCAGAATAATTTACCATACATCAGTCGAGATGCTCTTGTCTTAAGCAGATTTGCGACGAAGTTCACTAGTAACATTTTCATAAGTAGATTTTTATTCTTCATTTACATTTTTAACTCTCTCCAGAATAAAATGTGCAAGTGTCGTAGCTGCGCTCCAGATTGGAGTACTTTAGAAGAATTTAAGTACTGTTTTATTAAAGTAATATTCCTAGAGATAACTCTCACCTATAGTTTATAGCAAAACAAAATAATCTTTGTACTTGAACAAAATTTTAAATTAATTTGCGTATATATATTCCCTCTCCATTTCTTCTCAGTCTGATGTTTTTTTTATATATTTCGCAACATTATTCTGCTCAGTGTTATTTTAAAAAAAATTACAAATCTATTCGGTGTTTATTTAAAAAAATACATTATTTTTTTTAAAACGTATACTTTAATGGGTGTATTAAAGTGTTTTTCTTTTTAATAATGAAATTTTGTATACACGTTATCTGGGACACCAGAAAGGACATAGGGTACCTTTCATCCAGAAAAAAGGACTATTCCCGAGGGATAAATAAAAAATAAAAAACTAACGCCTGGCCAAAGTGTTATAGCAACACGAGGTCAAGCGTTATATTACAATTTTTTTTTATTTTCAACGCGGACGAAGTCGTGAGCACCAGCTAGTAGGCTATATTTTATAAAGTTACGCAGACGAAGGCGTGTGCGACAGCTAGTAATTCATAAATTCGTTGGCTGGGATGGTAAAAATAGCCTGATTGAAAATCGATTTAAAATACTTCTTAATTTAAAATGCTTAAATTAAGCTGTATAATTAAAAAATATATATTATAACCCACAAAATAGTGTTTCACTGTTATAAATAGGTTTAAAACTCGATCAATTTCGTGTCAAAGCTTATTTGAAAACTTTTTTGGCAAGACCTATGCAATCTTGTCCAGTACACACATCTGCTGCACTGGTAATGGAGGTACTGCTCCAGAAAATTGTATCATTACACTAACACAACACTGGAGTGGTTTACAGTTCTCTTGGCGTATTACAGCTATATATCAACTCGATGTGTTCAAGAGATATCGTTTTGGGGTTCGGAAAAAGTCAGAAGAACTGTCGGAATCGAGAAAAAATGTGGCTCCTATTGAAATACTAGAGACAATTTAATAGGTACAAGTTATAACATAACTACTGCCGAATAATTAAGATGTCTGATGTTATTATGTTATTATGGTGTGTTTGACGACACGTTTGGCATAGTGGCTAGTAACCCTAGCTGTTAACCAAACGGTAGCGAGTTCGAATCCCGCTAGGGGCGAATGTTTATGTGTTAACTTTACCTTTGTACCTGAGTCATGGATGTTTGTATTTATAATATGTATGTATTTACAAAAAAAAGTAATTTATGTAGTATGATATACTACATAGATTACTTTTGTTCGGTTTTATTAACTCTCTGGTATCCATAATACAAGTATTAGTAGTTGCTTACTGTGGCACTAGATGGTGCTGTGTGGAATGTGTGAAGATATTAGTATATATATTATATTTAATTATGCTGCATTTTCATAACATCCTTACATTCTTATAGATTACTAGTTGGTGCCCGCGACTTCGTCCGCGTTGAACGATGAAAGGTACCCTATGTCCTTTCTAGTGTCCTAGACAATGTATATGCAATATTTCATGGTGATTGCCAAGAGCAAACCCATCTCTAATAAAAAAAATTAAACAAATTTACTTAATCTTAATATAGTCGGCAGCGCACTTGCAGCATCTGAGATGTTGCTTGTGTTATAAGCGACGGTAGCCACCTACCATCATGTGCACAGTCAGCCTGTCTGCTAACCTTAAAATTAAAAAATAATTTAATAGTAAACATAATTTACTATTAAAATTTTCATGCAGGCGAAGCTAGCGATAAATAAATCTGCTAGATTCTAATAATAATAAAATAATCTCTGGTTCAATTCGTATGCTTCGTATGTATACGCTTTTATTTGTACGTTTGGACCACTCCGGTTCGGTCCGCGAAACTATTCAGCTATTTCAACTGTCAGCCCGCGGTCTCGTCTTGACACTGCTATATTTCTACGGAATATTCCGCTTCAATCTTCCAACTACGTTTCACCCATTGTTTCATTTAAATTCGATATGCAGTTTAGATAAATCTTGTCAACTTATATATGCTACAAGTTTCATTGTACTTCTTATACGACTTTGCAACCTCACCAATTTATTACTGTACTTCTATTAGATAAATATTTCAAGGATGCTTAGAAGAAGTGGAATATACTCTTATTGAAACTAGAAAATTTACACTGAATACATTGTCTGAGTAAGCCTTACAATGGTTGTTAAAGTAGCCATACCTAAAAGCTCAGAACCGAATACAAAATTATACTTCAAGAAGAACACTATGCAACAACAGCTCTTGTGTTGTTATACTTGGGTGAGTGTATAAGAGTTACTAAAGCCTGTCTACCTAATATTTATCTGCATACTGATACATTTTTTTTAAATATATACACAAATCTTTCTCGTTTATATAGCTTATATAAGTATAGTGAACTGCCGATTATTTATAATGATCATCTCAGCTGAAGGACGCTCACGACTGGACATAACATAACAAGATTCACTTTTTTTAAATAAATTCTTTTTTGGAATAACCTTTTCTTTCAAGATATGCTTTTTCTCAAAAGTGTTTGAGTATTTTTAGAGCTTAGCCTTTTGAGTTCAAGTACTTGGTTACCTAAATATCTAACTACTGCTAGCCGTAAAATTAACCAATAACCTAATAGAACATTTGTATTTCCTAAACGACCGCCAAAGGGAAACCAATTCAGTTCTCGCGAATCTCATTTTCCATATATACGTTCGCAACATTACACGCGATACTCCGTGATTTAAAATTTCCGTTGAAAAATTTCCGCCCGTATTTTGTACGACATCCTTCGGTGGTGTTCAAATATTTACAGCAGACACCTTCACGTGTGTCACAGTGTCAGCAAGATAGGGAAACATGTAGCTATAATATTGTAGAATATGAATTTACTATTTATTTTGCATAAAACGTGAGTTTTCCTTATTATATAACAATAGAAAAGTAGAAAAGTATTGGAATTACCGGAATTTGAGCAAACTGCCTGACGTCAGTAACCAGAAGACACAGAAGACCAAAGTGAAATGCAATGTGCTACCAACATATAAATGATATGCATATCCTCTCAACTGGACCGATTCCTTCTTTTGTGTTTATAGGCGACGGTAGCCAACTACAATTAAGTGGAATGTCTACCTGCCGACTCTTAGATTAAAAAAATAAGAATGTTGGCAGCCATTTTAATAATTTAATCAAATGGAAAATAATCAAGGATATGATAGCAGATTTTTCTATATGTTAGCAGAAAAAATGTTAGGTTCTTGTGGGATTTTCAAAAAACAAACTACAGAGCGTACGAAGCAGGCACAACTTATTACAGCACAGTTTATAATAAATTCTAAGTAAAACGTATTTTTGTCTTATTTATTTAATTTTTAAAAAGAAACCAAAAATTTGTAATTTAACTTTAAAACAAATCGAGATTTGAAGGAAGGCAGATTTCTGAGATTCATTACTGGCAACCATAAATTTTTCTACGTACCTTAGAATATGTTAGCAGTGAAGTAGATACCAACACATTAGATGGAGAAACCGCAATCTGCTCGAAGCACCGAGAATCTGTTGAGGTGCCGATCATTCGTATCGATATCGTTTAGGTGACGCCCCTTTCGAATACTTCCCGAACCTGGAACCTAACATGTTGTAAATCGAATCCAAATTGGAATTGATATTAGACGTGCACTTTCCTTCTAGAAATGGGAAAAATTCATGCGATCTATTGCCAAATTTTACCTTAATAAATTTTTTCTTACTTATAGGTTTTGATACACTTACAAATAAGTATGACTTATAGAATACAATTGGGTGGTCAGTCTGGCGGTGGTAACCAACCCCTTACAGTACAGAAGACTAACGTGAGTATATTTGCCACCGCCAATTTCTCTATACCCTCATAAAACCCTTATCCTTCTTACTTGCAAGGTCGCCTACTTGTAGCACTAATAGCGTTTCTTGGGTTAAAAGGCGACGACAGCCTTTCTTGTGCGTTCTTAGCGTTTCATGTGTTAATGATCGTTGCCTGTTTGCCCTTAAAAATCGTGAGAACAACTCTCTTTTGTAGACAATGTATAAACTAATGAATGTTAAAATGTAAAATCTAAAACCTTAAGTACTTTTATAAAACTCGTATCGTATTGACTACAAAATGTTATAGGAAAGGATGTTGGAATTCTCAATAAATGTGCACTTTAAAATAAACAGGAGTTTCAATAAACCACAGAAAGATGAGGGACATATAAAGTGGAAGAGTTTAAGACTATTCATGAAAAACTTTTAATTTATTTCTAACGAAAAATGTGATTTATTACCGGATAATATTGAAAAGATAGCCACGTCTCAAACACAATTTCCTTTATGTCCCGAAAGCACTTTTTAAAGAGATTCACCATTTAGATAAAATGCTAATTTATTCATTGGCAAGAAAGAAGGAACGAATAAGCCTACTGGAGATTCAATTTAATCTTAAGTTCGTAATTTACTTTTAAAGGAAATTAAAAACCTATTTTCGAGAGGTAATGGATTAGAAATTGAAAACTGATACCCACTGTTATGGGAATATGTAACTTTAAAGTGATGTGACCTTTTAAGTATCACATAATACCTTTCAAGATAATTGCAAAACTTGTCCTAAATCATACATATATTGCTCTGGTCTAATAAAATAATTAAAAGAATGTATAAGCCTTAATGATATGAAATGGTCTAATCGGTATATTTTTTTAAAATCATTTTTCAATTTAAAAATCATAAACGAACTGATTTATTAAAAAAAAATTCTTAAAAGCTCTCTTGCTTATGAATGTAAAATGTATGCTGCAATGCAACACGGAGTCACGGCAAATGGGGCGCAGATTGAATCTTCGTGTAAATTTAAAATTCAATGATCAATTCAGAATTTCTACCGATGAATATTTTCAAATTGAATATTCTTTTTATATTCATGTGGATATTTAATTCAATGCTTTAACATCTATGTATTTTCAAGTGTCATTAACACAAATTAAGTCTCTCGAAGTAAAAACAATTTTATTGAAAATTTATAAAACACAAAATACACACATAACTTTGTTATACTTAATAAAACGAATAAAACTATATGTACAAAATTAAGTTAATATATTTTCGGTTCGTTACTACAAACAAAGTGTTTAATATGTACATTGGTTCCGAAATAACTATACCCACTGCTTTTACCACTTACTCCAGTCTTTGCTTACTCCACAACAGCTTTCATTTAACGCCAATCCTTATATGCAATCTCAGCTTCCACGCCTTTTGTGTACTTCTCGTTCCGATAATAACTGTAATAAAACTAGCGACCCGCCCTCGGCTGTTACTAGCGACCGAGTCCGACATTTTCGTCATAATATAGATATTATTTTCACATAATATCAAAGAGTTTCTTTAGCGCAATAAAGCAACTAATCTGCTCATTTTTCTACGACTTGATCTACAAATATCGTGATTTTGTGCGCCCAGCATCAGCACCCCTATTTCTTAAAACGTCTTAAAATAAAAAAATTAAAGTCTGACAAAAATATATGAGCAATAATTTATTCAATCTTTATTTTTCAGATATTTCAGTCAGGCGTTGATATTATTTAATATTTTTCAACGATGCCTCGGAAACAGTACTTTTTTCTGTATAAAGTTCTGTTTTCGGAAATGTAGCCTATGTTATTTTCTGTATGCAAAATTTCATTATCATCGGTGAAAACATAACATACAAACTAACTTATTTTCGCATTTATATTAGTTAAGATACCTCATTCCTGTAGTGAAAGAATTTTCGAAATCGGATTAGTACTTTTAAGAAACTACTTTATATATTAAAAATTTAGTAACTTAACCTATTTGTTACATTAGTATAGGCATAGCAACACTTTGCCTCGATGTCAAGTTAGATGCGAGCCAGCATTTGCAGTAACCTATCGCTCATCGCGAAGAAAAATAAGAAAAGTTACTAAGTTATTACTAGTTTAGCAGTTCAATGTTGTTAAAAAAAATGAGTATAACAATTCCATCAAACAACAAACTTTCAAAGTTTTCGTAAATCTTCAGTTACAGATCCGCTTAATTACATCCATTACATTTTCATATAACCGACTCACATCTACTAATTACGCGTGTTTCCTAACTCAACTTATTTTCCAAGACGAGTTAGGTATACGACTCGTAAACTTCGGAGTACTTTGCGTCGTTAAACTTGGACCGGTGTGCACTGAAACTTATTTCATTATCTGTTTTGCTCCATTAACCGATGCCCAAATTAATTACTTTTACATATTTTTTTTTATTTATGTGCTTTTTCAATCAAAAGTTTTATCAAAGTTTTTTCATTAATTTTATTTTATTGATATAATGCTCAAATCATATCTGCTCCCACGATAAATACATGTTACGACTGATTTCAGATAACATACACACGACATTATCTTCACATTATCGCTTTTAGGATATATAAAGAGCCTATTGGCCCAGTGTTAGGAACAGTGTTATAACTCTGTGTCATCAGTCACAGTTTCGCATTCATAAATTAGGCAGCTCGTCTGGCGGCAGTAGCCAGACCCATACAGAAGAGAACAGCACATGTGTTGTCGTGTTTCGTTGAGTGAGTGAGTTAGCTGTTTTCCTATACCCTCCTACTTTCTTAGTCTTTATACTTGGAAAGGACTTGAAAGGACTGGAATGTAATTTATAAAGACAAGCGGACGAAGTCGCATTCGCCAGCTATTATATGATATATTACAAAATATAAAATGTAAAAACTTATAAATATAAAGATGTTAGTGCAACAGTATCCATAATGTAAACATTATTCATGCGATTCAAGGAAAATGCGATTCATGCACCCACATCAGAGTCCTCACACGAGATCACTTAAACACTCAGACGTTTCAACTCGACTGTTTATAGTGCATTACGCGTATTGTTGTGAGCTGCTTGTGAAGTATCGTGTTATGCACAGGTGTTGGTCTCACGACACGATCCCGTCTTTATTTTTTAATGGAATAATATAGTAGACAGTAGTGGCAAAGGACACTGTGTTCCGCAGACATAAACTGGAAGCCCTTTGGCGGCAGTAATTGTTTTATGTTTCGGTGAGTGATTGAATGATGCCAGGTCCATTAGTTACCTTTTTCATCATATAAAGGCTACGGTGCCACTTACAAACAAGTGGAATGTCAGCATGTCTGCGGCCCAACTTTCTTTCCCGTGACTTTACCCATCATTTCAACTGAAGCATGTCGTAACGCTCGTGTCTAAAAACCTTGACCCAGGTAAGAAATTTTATACTTTTTAAACGCGATCAATTGCAGAACTTTGACGTTGTCCATCTTTTGAGTTCAGCTATGTGTAGGCTTACGCCTATACGTCCACCTCTCGAATGCTTCTAATCTTCTCCTAAGATCTTCTTTAACGCTTCAAGCCTCACATTCATAAAATACCAGGCCAGACTTTATGGGTGGAAATAAAATCCATAAACGAGTGTTGACATGCAAACAGAAAAAGCGAGCTACATTAATATTATTATTGTCGTCTCTTGGGCTCTTTATTTTATCGAGCTTTTCATATTATTTATCATATGCAAATAATAACACGGGTCGTAGTATAAAATTTAATGCGTCAAAGCGGTGAAAGGAAATGGTGCAGATAAAAAAAAACAAACGAAAACAGACCGGCGGGCATGGCGGTCAGCTTTAAAGTATTTGATCCTAATTTGATTGCACGGCTCAATGGAAAGTGATGCTCAGTAGCACAATTATGATACAAACAGTAGGTTATCTTTAGTCATACATAGTAAAACAGTGTACATAGTAAAACAATACGCTAAGTATAATATAGCATAGGTAAAACCTACTCGTTGTATTCCACAACCTACTTCTCCATATTAAATAGCTACTAGCCCCTTCTTTGCAAGAGTCTCTACAGGGCATCTGTTACAGGCATCTGTTATTATCCAGGTAATTTAATTTTGATTTTATTACTGTATAAGGATAGTTAAAGGATAGTGTCATAGTATAAACACAAAAAAACACTTGGTAGAAGCAAGTGTACTATCGACCACGATAGATAAAATTATAAATAAATGACGCATGACAGGTGGTTAAGAAAAACAAAATTAACTACACCGAATAAACAAAATTATAGCCGACCTCATTATTAGCATTGTAGACTACGTCGTGGTCACCAATCTTTCTTTTTGTAATTCGTGTGTTATAACAATTTATTTATATATTTAATTATTTATAGTCACAATTAGTTGAATCCTCTTTTTTCTATAAGAAGCTTTTTCTATAACATTAGCTACTGTGTTGTATTTTAAGGTGCACACTGCGGCCATTACAAATAAGATTACGCTTTTTTACGATCAAAGGAAAATGTAAACCTTTTGAAATATCCTATTTTCTGCGGTTTCTGTAGATTATTATTAATACAATATTATTAAAAGATGAAACGTAAAGAACAAATTTAATTAAATATTAAAAAGGACTCTCGTCTAATGTGTTTACAGTACTTTATCACACGAAATTTTAATGAGAAGCTTTGAATATACGCCTGTAAGGCCTAATATTTATTCTGATAAAAAAATATATTAACAATCCTGCTTTTATATGATTTAAGGATCTCGAATTCGAGTCATCGTTAAGGAAACAATCGTTGGGAACAAAATTTTTAAAGTCTGCCTGGGTCTAGTACTGGCTTTCACCTATAGGACAAATTTAATTTGCACTACAAGTCTAGAGTTAAATGTAGAGCTAGTAGATTGATTTGTCATTATTGATTTTCATATTTGATTGATTGATTCATTATTAGTTTAAGTCAAACAATTAATTTCTGAGTGAATGAGTGAACCCGTACTAATATTATAAATGCGAAAGTAATTTTGGATGTATGGATGTTTGTAACTCTTTCACGCAAAAAGTACTGAACCGATCACCATGAAATTTTGCATACACGTTGTCTGGGACACCAGAAAGGACATAGGGAACCTTTCATAGATCAACGCGGACGAAGTCGCGGGCACCAGCTAGTGTTTCTATATATAAACATTTTGGACAGAATTTATTACACTAGTGCGTGCTGTTGTAAACGAATTTTTCATATCCCCTCGCCAAAGCCCATTACCATATCCTTGTGCTTTTCCTTTTCCTTTATCCTTTTAAGGTCGGTAGCACATTTACAGCATTTATAGCGTTGCTTTGGTTAATAGGCGACGTCAAATTCTAAATATTCAAATCAAAATTAGATTTAACTAATCAATGAAAATGAAAATTGAAGAAAGAGGTAGATGTGGGTGGAACTTCTACCCACTAAAATGTTAGGGGACGTTAAGACACGCTACCTTGTCCCCCGCCAAACGAGGCCCGCACAGTTGCGGGCTCCACCTCGATTAGGCGCGAAGTGTGACCTCCGCGCCGTGAAGAGACGTGCTGTCGGTGTTGTAATGACGGCGGACGACCCCATGTCTGCCGCCCCCGGGCGAAGTGGCACAGGCCGCTTATTCTCCACCTCTCGCAGCAGGCAGTCAGCGAGGGGCTTCACTCATGAAGCACCCCATAACCTCTTCTCTGCGACACAATCTACCGCAGAGTCGGAGGCCGCTTCCACTTGACACTCTAGGATAACCCCTGCTCGTGTGGCCGCTCATCTCCACGGCATTAAAGGTGGACGGCCCAAAGGGGGCTTCCGCCTGACATTTCCACATCAATCGCGGCAACCCGAGTGACAGGCTCCACCTCGTGTTGTCGTCGGAAGAGTTACTAGGCCGGCTAGGTACTACCGGGTCTTCACCACCCTCCACAAAGTCGCGATTGCACTATTCTGCCAGACGGTCCTTCCCTGCCGTAGAGCTCCGTCTTCGCGTCCGATGCCCAACTACCACTAAGCGACAGAGCTAACCGAGAGATTCAGTCCGCTTTTTGCGCCGGTCTTTTTGCGCAGAACCGTACCCGCATGGGCTGAATACGGATCCTCGGTCCAGCGAGCGGTGATCGGTGGAGCTCCAACGGATCGTTGGAGCCTCCAAACTGATGCTCCGCCACGAGCTCCGATGATCGGAGCCCGCTCGGAGCACACGCACGTGGGTCTTCTTAGTACCCCAGCGACAATCCGATCAGCCAAGCAAAGACCGGTGACCCCACTGGCCCCTGCAACCGCCCGGATTGCCGAGGGTTAAGCCCCCCACCACTGCACGGTCATGACCCACTTAAGGTGGGATACCCACCGACCTGGGGACAGATCGGTGGGTTATGTCGGACTCCTACCCCGAGATGGTAGTGGGGTAGACCTACCGACTGAACCTCTTGGAGTCCTCCCCATTTCCGCTGAGAAGTTCAATACCTGGTATTTTGTTTCAGACACCAAAAATGTTTGATTAATTAGTAATTTGAATATAATTATTAATGTAAATTTAATTCACTCAAACAGTTAAAGCTGGATACAATCTATTTACAGTATCCGTGTATAGTCTGCGCGTCATCTCTTATCATAGCATAACTGTGATATAACATGCATATTGTTTCGATGTTACGCTCAAATCAAACGGAAAGCTCATTCGGATGTAAAGTGAAGTGAACAGTGTATTGCCACCGCACCTGCGACAGCATATGAACACAGTCACAAGCGGAGCGGGAGCGGTTTTATGATTTTATTATTTTATTTTATACTAGCAGTGACCGGCGGCTTTTGCTTGAATTTTGCTAGCATGAAAAATTCTTTATGAAAATATAACACATATTATGTGTTCTAAATTAGAAAAAAATCATACATATACAATATTAACAATATTACCGCAAGCAATTTTTTAAATAATACCTAATAGTTTTCATATAGTTTATATGAAACTGACCCGACAAAACAAACGTGAACCGACTTAAATATGAAAAAAAAATCACCCGTATTTTTATGATGCCAATCGAAAAATAATAATTCTTCTTAAGTTACATACTATCTTAAAAGAAAGGAATAACGTAAATCTGTTTGATTCAAATTTCAAGAATATTATTGATTGACAACTACGACATAATTTTTAAAAAATCTTTGAATGCAGTATTACTAACTTTTAAAAACATAAAGTCTTCTTTCAGCAAAATATCCACTATATTTAAGGTAATTTCCCTTCATGTTGCATAGTCTTGGGACGACCTGTATAGGTACATTTTTTAACTTAACTTATATTATTTAAATTAAACGCTTCGCATGTGACCATGAACAAGTTGTAACCCTGTCGTATCTATGAAACCTTTTTGAAGTAATTGCGATGCTTGGCCACTGTATGGTTCGTTGGTTGGTATAACCACCTCACGCACACAGTTACCTACGTATAACAATAATACGTTCTTTATGTTACGTACAAGTATTGTTGGACTTTACATGTAAAGTCACATTCGCAATATTATTTTACACACCATTTGTGCTGCAAAACAAATTTCAATTATTAAGAATGCAGTGAAGACGATATTTTTTGATAAAATTAATACTATTTTAGTAACACACTAGCGATCCGAATCCTGGCTTCGTCCGGATGTAATTTTCTTTTTTTTTTTTGGAAATTATAAATACTCAAACCAGGAGGATCGATCTTTCCATTAGTAAAAACCGTATCAAAACAGACAGAGGGGTAAGGCGAATTTATTTTATCATAATATGTAGAAATATATAATATCTTTGTGCTGTGTGGAATGTGTGTGTGTTATTTATTTATTTTATTTATTTATTTGTAAACAGAGATAAGGATGTTTCATAGTGTTTCATGGTCTTACTGATTTATCGGTGACTAATTATTGTGAAGCATCAGTAGGTTAGACAGTCACTCAGAAATTTCAAAAAAATTAATATTAAAACTTTTAAACGAAAAAATACATCATATAATTTATTGATTTTTGTAGTTCAATTTTTAGCAGTACCTATCCCATCAACCACATTATCGTGTTAATTAATATTAACACGATAATGTGGTTGATGGTTGTTGATCTAATGATAGTCTCATATCATCAATGGCAATTTGGAAAGTTCATTTCCAAAGTTTCGGGAATCGAACCCGGACCCCTGAGACAAAATGCTAAGGCCAATAAAGTCGTCAAGAAATTTAGTAACAAGCAAGTTGTTTTTGTTTCTGTAATATTACTCGGTCAAGTATTTCAACGCTAGACGTGACAAAAATTTTAATAACAAGAATTAAATGTTATAGAGGACATTGTGTAAGAAAATTTTGTTGAATTTATGCAAATTGTGAAGGTACTTACTTGAACTTTTGTTCTACAGCGTTCGTGATTTGCATAACTACTTTCAAATTATAAACATGAGTAAACAAGTAGTAACAAAGTAAACTAAGTAATATTACAGCAACGCCCAAAATACTCCGGAAATCTCATTTCATACTCTGAATGTTTCAAAAGTTTTTAGTTTGTGTTTGAAGAAATTTAAACTGAATTTACGTTGTGACACTTTGCCTATATAAAATTTTAATGAAACTTGTGTTATATAAAGCTGCAAAACTTAAGGCGATTGTAGCTTAAACTTGGAAAAATAAAAAATAAAGGTATATTTAAATATTTTGAAAAACAAAAACTATACACACCCTTTAAAAATAGTTTGTTCATAAAATTAATATATGAAATGGCGTAAAGATTATTACACAATTTATATTTATTTTTGTATATTTACATATTAATTTTATTTTATATATTTACATATTAATCAATTAATATTTATACTCAATCGCATCCAAGTCACGTAATAGTAACAAGTCAAATTATAAGTCGTACCGTGGAACGGGGTTACTTTGATCAATTTTGAAATTAAAATAGCTCTACTTCTTTAAATAATGACGCAAAAAAGTAATTAAAAAAACCATAACATCAACTTGTGTTTATCTTTCTATCGTCTAAATATGGTTTTAATATATTAAAAAATAAGCTCAAAAAATTAAACAAAAAGCATCACCGAAAAAAATTTCATTTAAAAACAAAATAAAGTTTTATCAAAGTAAACCCCGTTCCACGGTATTTAACAGAATGCCATCTTTGGAACAAGTCAATGTTTCAAAGACGAATAGTGTATTTACTTATTTATGTTTACTTGAAAGATAGCAAACATTTGCTTGCTCACCAATCACAAGCAAATCAAATTATTAGCAAGACCAAGTACCAATTGGAGTAAAGTGATTGATCACGAGAGTGGCTCGAGTTGAGTTCAAACCAGATTCTAGACCTTATAAAATAACATAAGTCAAACAGTTTTAAAAATAGTGCAGGTACTATTAATTTACTAAAAGGATAATAGTTTTACCACTATTTCTATCGCCAATAAAATGTCAATGGAGTAATATCGGGTGCTTAATTAAATTCCAAGCAATGTTGTGACCATCGTATAAATGTCAATCCACTAACCTAAAAGGCGTATTTCCTTGAAGATTTCCATTAATGTGACCCTTGTTGGTGGCATTACTAATTTCTGTTTGATCACTTCCATGGAGTAATCCTCGTAACTAGACGCGAGACAATCGGTTTTGAAGCTATTGTTCAGAAAATATGAACATGCCATATTCTTAATATGTCAAAGGGATTTTTTAGGTCTTAACTAATATTGCAAAGGCGAAGATCTCATCTTTTATGTTTTATAAATTAATAAATAGCAATTAATTTAACAGAACCGTGACCTAATTGTTCAAACAAAATACTTACTAAAGCGAAGAAGTTAATGTTAAACTCTGTGAGTTGATAAGTACAAAATTCCGTACAAAGTTTGACTACAGCATTGATTTTGACATCAAACCTTGGAACTTTAACTTTCGACTATCGTTAAAAGACTCGTCGACCTCAAAAACTCGTACCAAATTTAAACTGAGTAAATTTTCCAGCAAGTTGAGGGTATGATTTAACAGACAGAATTTCAAGGAAGAGGCATTCCGAATTTAAATTGAAACCAAAAAGGAAGTCCAATTAGTTAAGACTTTTTGTTTGTGTATATTTTCATAATGAGAATGCTCGCAACTAGCATCCAAATTACCTCTAGGAATATGTTTACGAACCCAGAAGCTTACATTTTTTTATGTATATTACATACATTAGATAGATTGAAGGTCCACTTAATGGTAGGTGGATAACATAGCCTATTTTCATATATGTTAAGGATGATAGACAGGCTGACGGTGCATTTGAAGGTACGTGATAGCATTCACGGCAGTCAGTTTTAGGCAGTTGTCTCATCGCCGGCTAACAAGCGACTAACTATAACTATTTTTTCGCTCAAAAAACGTAGAATAAGATATACATTCCGTATGAACAAAAAAGATACATATATTAAGTTGATCGCTGACTGTTTACACTGGACTCGCTCCACTAGTTCGTCGCTGAGCGACAAGAACTATCAAAGACTCAATACTCGCTCAGCGATGCTCGCTTGGCGATCAGGACTCGCCGTGATAACAACCAATGCAGCGGTTATATCTTCTAAGCTGCGTCTTTCACGTCTAATTGTTTATAGGAAGGTAGTTTAATAAAAAACTCATCCATTGAAACAAAACACCCCTCTTTATTTCGTCGATAACACGTACGTAGCTCGCGCCGGACTAACCGGCTAGTAGCCCCGAGCGAGTGTTGCGAGTAATAGCCCGTCGCCATAATAATAGCCATAAGAACACTCGCTTATAGCCGAGCGACAAAACTATCGAAACTACACCCTCGTTTCTCGCTGCTCGCCAACTCGTTTCTAGTTTCTAGCTTTAATCGCTACTCGTTCATCGTCGGCGGTGAGACAACTGCCTTACGTGAACGAACATGTGTACCTACTATAGGAGTAATATTTAATTTTTCAAACGAATTTGAATATACAAAAAAAAATATCATTTAGCTATAAATTTTGTATGTAGCAGCATCAAACTCTATATCCCCCGATTTTGTTATCATCAGTTTTCTCAATTGCCTACCATTATGGAAGCAAATTTAATTTCATATCAAAATTATAACCTATGTAGACATATACCCACTGGCAATATAGCAATAAATGCGATAGATACGTAATAAAAAAGAACTCACGACAAAGTGATCTTCACAAAAATAAATATATTTTTCGCTAATGGACTTGTGTGTCTCCTAAGTAGTCCAAAACACTTTTCTTTCTCAATTTCTTGTCATTTAACACATTTATAAATAATTTATGTGATATTTCAATAGATGTATTTGAACACAAAAGCAAAGCTCATTGCTTGAAGAACTTGTTATTCATTTTTATACATAAAAAAAAAACTATTGTCGAGATTATGATGATGAGAATAATATACGCAGATATTACTCGCAATGGGAATAATAGCTGTTATAAAATAAATAAATATATTTTTGTTTAATATAGATAACAAAGTTTTATAAACTGTGTTATTTCGACTAACAATAATAATATAAGTAAGTACTTAAATTCGAAATGTAAAACACGAAAAATCATTCTTCTCGGGACTATTGTTCAAATTCTGGAGAATTCTGGACAATTGGAGCTGTTTCTCTACGAAAATATTGTTTTTCTTTATAATTAATTTGAAGAAAGCTTTTAATATAATTAAATCACTTTTTTTTGTTAAGTCGAACAGGTATTGTACAGAAGTCGCCTTTTATTTAAGATCAGTCTAACAAAACTTGAGCCGATCCAGTAAGAGTTTCAGAGTTAAAAACTTTTCGACAACTTTGTCACAATCGAGATTTCCGAACAAAAGCTTGTAGTAAAATAAGTTATTGAATTTCCAAGATGTTTAGTTGTTTTTATTTAACATTTTGTTGAAGTCAACAAAATTTCAGATTGTTGGTGTTTTTTTGGAGTTTTTTTACATATAATTATAACCTTTTTTTGTTTTCCTCTTGCCTTTTTAAATTACTGTTTCGTTTTATAAATATTTTGTCAATTTGTTTTATGTTTTCACGTTTTGTCATTAGTGTTTTAGATTTTGAATTGTATACAGGGCGTCTCAAGACTATGCGACATGAAGGAAAAGTATCTTAAATATCGTAGATAGGATATTTTGCTGAAAGAAGACTTTATGTTATTTTTAAAAATTAGTAATACGACATTCAAACATTTTCTAAAAATTACTTGCTTTTTTTCTTCTTTTTTCTTATTAAGTCTTTAACAGTCGCCAAGATATTATTAAAAAATCATAAATTTTAAATGGGAAACTTCTCATAATATATTATAATTGAATACAATATTTTTAATTATATAATTATAATTATAAATACTGTATTTAATATATATTAAATACAGTATTTAATAAGTATTTAATATTTGCAAGTGTGACTTGTGCAAGCTGAACTATTATGCGATTTGTTTTGAATTTTATATGTACATTGTTGCGTTAGCTATCCATATTATAATAAAAAAAAAAATTAAAAAAAAATAACTAGTAAAATACTGTATAATTTTTGCCATTCAGAAAAGCAAATATTGTATTTAAAAACTCAGCCTTATGACTCATTAATTACACTATGTTAATACCCTTTTGATACTGATAAAAATAATTATATAAGTTAATATTGTCCTTAGCAGAGGACGTAATTAAGTTACTTTCCACTTGACGTTACACACAAATTATATTTTAAAACTGTGTTATCTCCATATCAACATAACTTATTACTAAAAATTACTTGGTTAATTACCATAATTTAAAACCGTTCCAATTTACTATTTAATTTACTGCTCCATTAGAGTTTAATCTTAATTTTTCGCAATTAACTTTGATTTATTTTAACAATAGTTAAAATTGTAGTCAGCTATGAACACGATATTATTTCCTATTAAACAGATGATAAGAATTCAGAATTATTGATTGAAAACCGAAACACGAAATTCCAAGAAATATTTCTTATTAATTTTAAAAAGAGAAGAGAATAATGTCAATAAAAGCAATTAATATTTTTTTTTTTTTTTTTTTGAAAAAATATTAAATGTTCAGGCACGACTCGTTTACGATTTTATTAATGTTTAGAGATCAGCTGCAACAAACAGACACGCTGGAACAAAAACGTTGGAACAAAATTTAAAAATTGTTTTTTTGTTATAACAAAAAACTTGATTTTATAATTTTGTATAGACAATTTTATTTATTTGTATAGAATATATTTTTTTAATATTTTAATACTGTGACCAACACTCTAACAGTTTTTAAAATTGATTACTGGACATTAAACATTATACAACTCATTTATTCTACCATATGTATTTACCAAAGGTTTCACCGTTTAGCAAATTAGTTTTGGAAATTTGAAGGGTTCCACAATTTCGACGGTAACTTCGTACATTTCGTATGTGTTGGTTAATTACGCGTTGATATTTGAAACGATCCCGGAAAACATGCTTTTTGTACTTCACGTTTTAATTAACTCCATATCAACAATTGTGTATTATTTTAGACTATTCAAGAATGATTTATTTGGAAATTATTGGATTACTGGAAATGGTCTCTATCAGATAAGTAGTGTACTTAACAGTTCAGATATGCAACCTGTACATTGTACTTTGCACATTGTACATTATACATTGTACCGATCATCAGCCTTATTTGACATTTTCGGTGAGACATTCAAAAGTTTCAAGACTTTTTTTTGCTTTTTGCTAAAATATTTGACAAAACACGTTACAGTTGATATTTTAATTTTAATGATTTTCTTTAGTTATAGGAACTTTTTAATTTTTTAACTTTGTGGTTTAATTTAATCTTGACCAACTTATCCTAACTGGTTTCCATATATTGCGAATGTTATCATCATGATATAATTATATAATTAAGTAGTATGATGAAATATATTATTTTGTCAATATTTATCTAACTGACTTTTTTAATGTTGATAATGAAATGATCCAAGAAAATAAGTATATTAATGTATTAACAATACGAATTAATGTTAGTTAGCTATTGATAATTGTAAAAGTAACCACTAAATATAGGTTAAATAAAAGCTATAGTCGTCTTTCAAAGAATGCGTCTAATTAAGAGATGATACAGTATTTTACATACATTAGTAACAATCATTGTAGTTTTTTTATTTACCAAATTTTTTACCATTTTTCATATGACAATTTTACTGCTAGTATAGTTTCATGTGAAAACACACGTCTGTATGTTGTGCTGAATCAAACATAGGATGCAATGAAGTTTCCTTTTATAATAATTATTAAAATTGACCTGTTATTGTACAATTATTTACAATCCATAAAACTTTTTTTCTGAACTACAATACAAAAACAGCTTTAAATAAACTCTTAGAACGATTTGTCGCAGTTTAAAATTTTTCCATTGGTTATATTTTCCTGTATGTTAAGTTATAAATAGTAAAGTACATAATTATATAAAAATAAAAAAGCGAAATGTTAAATTTTACATGATTATCTCCCGTAGATCACAAACATGTTTTTAACATTTGACGGCAGACTCAGCTCTCTGCAAACTGACATTACTATGTCACAGAAACTTTAATGAGCGCCATAGTTTTACAACAATTTCTAGTTTGGTTTGCTCTTAATGAATGTTTGGCAAAAAGGACTTTAATTGCATGTTTTACTCTCAAATTCATTTGCTTATACAATGGAAGTAATGTGGTCGTGTGCTTTCAAAGCTTCCTTCAAATAAGCTGATAATGTTGCCAGAGCTAACCGTTTCATTGTTAACGTCTATATTATAGAGCATCGCCTTTACTATACTATTCATTACTTCGAGCCCTTTATTTTATCATAGGGCTATAACGAAATTTCTGTCATAATGTGTTGTTTTTATGTTAAGGCCGTCAGACAGATTGACTTGATGGTAAAAAAAAGCTGGTACAAACCAGTATATACTGATTACAAACGTATGCATTTAAACAAAAATCGATTACTTCATGTCAGGTTCCAGGTTCACAGAGCTAGAGCAGTCTCTATTTTAAAATAAGGTATACGAAGTTTTATAAAAGTTGAAGAGAATGCAACACTTTTATGCGAACTACACAAGAGTGTTGCTAACAATGCTTTTCGAATGTAGTTTTCTCCATTATGTTGCTGGGAAAAGGCGCGTGCAAACTCTCTTAAGAACCTAAAAGCGCGTTTCCATTATACAAGTTGCTTGCGGGATCACGACATATTTCAAAATAACCAAATGTCTGGTTTAGATATAGCCACAAATGTCTAGTGTAGTACAGTTGAAAAGAACTTCTGTGACTATGATTCTATAAGCTGGTGGACTCTCAATATTAAGTGACCATATAATAGTCTAGCTAGAGACACAAGCAATACTCTAGTATCTATGTAAATGCGCTTACAAGCCAAGCAATGAGTAAACTCAAGAAAGAAGGATTACTCAAGAAGGTTGCCAGAACTTATTCTCTTTGTCGGTTTTTCTTTATCTTATCAAACGCATTTGCAAATCCAATTGCATTGCTTGTCTCTATAGTCGACGGATGGCCACCTACCATCAAGTGGACGCCTTCTTGCGACCTTTATATTTATAAGAATAATTATATAAAAATCAATCGCCGTGCGTTAGTTTCGCGAAAACTCAAGAATGGCTAGACCAATCTTAATTCTGTTTTCATTACTGGAAAGAGGGACAATTGTAATTGCACCCCGGATGAAGCCGGGAGCGTGTCAGTAGTATGAAATGAAATAAAATATAAAACAACTAACATGTAGAAATATCAAAACTCTGTCGAACTAAACAGTTATTTATTCGAATTATGAAAGCCAATCTTTTTCTAACACTATAACTTGTTGACAAATAAAATATTCACTAATATTCAAAACTATTATTTGCTTTAAATTGTTTCATCCCTTAAAATGTAAAACTCATTAAGTGCCATTTTGATCAAAAATTAGGTTTTTCACATCAATGAGACATCCTTTAAAATATTAAAATATTGTGATTCGTCAACAAGTTTACTTAATGAGTCTTCCACTTATTGAGTTTAAGAGGACGGTTTGTTTGTTTGTTTAAAACCGCCAATCTCTTAAAGATTGTTCAAGCCGCAAAACCAATCGAAGAAGTAGCTATCTATTTAAAAAATTTTATATACCATAAAAATTTTCAAATACTTTGTAATATATATTTTCATCCAGAAAAAAGTACTGTCAAAATAAAAAAAAAAAAAAAACAAACAGCAGATAAAAATATACATACGAGCAATAAAAGTTAAATAATCGTTTCATTGCATTAGAAAAGGAGTACAGACGAGGTCGCGAGAAAAAGTTAGTTTTGTTAAGAAATTCGTTTTTTAATTTTGAAAAATTATGAGTATTTCTACGCCGTTTAAATTCGAAAACGTTAATCTTATTCTGTGACCCGTCCCTTTATTACAACACAAACGACTATGCGCCCAACTTGAGGACAAAGCGATATCAAAGGAATCAAACTAATTGAGTGAAAATCTCTCTTAGTACGAAATTTCGATCATTTGCCTTGCCATAATTGTATGGGGGCTGATTGAGGTCTTTGAATATTAATGTTAGTCGTATTTCGTTAAGTAATTACATCGTTTATTTAATTCAACGCTCCCGAATTCAAGTTTCATAATTATTGGCTTGACATTTCATTATTTGAACTAGTCGAATATGAGACTACAAGTCAAGTACAATTTTCAAACGAATTTTAGAAATAATAAATAAATTACTACACCCTTAAATCGAAAGTCAGTCTCTCCAAGTAAAAAGTTAAAAAGCAATTAAAAAATATCAACCTAATGTAATAAGCAGATAAATTTGTAATTTATAAAAATTAATGTCATTTTTTTGTCAATAATGTTTAAAAAAATAATAATACGAAAAATACTAATTAGGTACGTGTAATATATATTTACTGTCAATTTTATTTAACTTATAAGAGAATGAAGTCGCAGGAATTAAAAATATATATATTTTATAAATATTTTTAATTACCGTAATGTGCTGTAATTCAATTCTTTTCAATCATTTTCTTCAAATCATTTATAAACTATTTCTTAAAATATTAATAATATACATAATTTTAGTCTTAGCCTTACTATAGTAATGCCATTTGGTAAGAGATTCGCATAAAGCACCCTTTAATCCTTCCTTTACAAAAAATCGACACTTGACAGAGGTTCTCGGTGGGTCCGAAAGGGTTATCTGACTGAATTATTAACAATAGTTCAGCTACGTTGAATACGTCACAAGGAAATTGAAAAGCAAAGCAAACTTTTCATAGAAATTGATTTACATTAGTTTACACATTCTATGACACCTTTTTTACGAGCCCGTTGGACGAGTGAGCGTGCTTGCCTAACGTTTCAGGGGCCCCGGGTTCGATTCCCGGCGGAGACAAATTTTGAAATGAACTTTTCAAAGTTGGTTCTAGTCTGGATTTGGTAAGTAGGGGCAGGGCACAATGCGTTTCGCAGTCATTTGGGCAGCCCATCTGGCGACAGTAACCACCTCCATACAGAATACCACCGTGAAATAACAGCATACGTGCTGTTGTGTTTCGGTGAGTGAGTAAGCGATGCGAGAGCCTATTACCCATCTCTTTACATACTTATTTTACATGGGTTGGTCTTAAATTTGTTGTTTATTATTTAACAATTATATTTTTAACTAAGTAAACACGATTGTTCACGAGAAATTTTATAAAATCCCACATGTCAAAATTCGACAGTAATCATAAATGATAAATAAATAAATCATAAATCATAAATCATAAATCATAAATCATAAATCATAAATCATAAATCATAAATCATAAATCATAAATGACTGCTAAAGCAGGTGGGAAGAAACTAAATCTTATTATGTTTTATTATTGATGGCACAGAATTTCATTAATAACTACTAAAGAAAAAAAAAATAATTAAAAACAGTAGTATGTAAATATCACAATTAAATTTTAAAAAATTCATGCGAATGATTTTTTTTATTTTATCTGGATGTTGACTAACACCTTAAAAATATTCTATATATATGTAATCGAACCCATCTGAACATGAAACTGACAATCCTTCCTCACCGCTTTCATTATTCATAATCCTGTGTCATGGCCCGCCGTGGGGACACATTACTCCCGCTATCTATTTCAAGATAGGTTGTCCATGCGGGCGTCTGATTTATTGCGGACTTTCTCCACTTGTTCCCGGAAGTCTTTGACCAACATTGAATTAATAGACGTTACAATGTAATAAAGATTGACCTAATTATTTTTTGTTCGACATTCCTCACTACATGCAGTAACATAACACCTGTCCGCATAAATTATCCAATTAACGACTAATTTGCCAATTTTTTTGCCGTATCACTACTAATTACTGACAATATATTTACTAATACTAATGACTAATACTAATAATACTAATGACTGTTAGTGTGATGTAGACTTAAAACCAAAACCATAAAAATGTAACATGTAAGTTGTAGTGACTTTCACATAAAATAAATAATGCTAGAAGCAAATTACCCAAAGATCATCTTTAGAGATGTGATATCGGGCTTTTTCGGGTCATCCACACATTTTCTATTGCCGACATACTGGAAAAACGTTTGAGATGATATGAGATGCCCTTTCTGACGACAACGTTCCGTACGTGACATCATGGTTGTACTTCAGGCTTTATGTTTCGTTTTGGTGATATATTATTAGATAATGTGTATTTGAGAAAGTTTCCTTTCTATTCAGACGAAATAATGTATTTTGTTAAAGCCTATTAACTTAAGCCTAATGTATTTTGTTAAGCCTAATGTATTTTGTTAAAACCTAATAACGTTAATTTTAATGATGTGGTAAAATTTTATTCATAACTAGCCGACTCGTCAGGGGCTCTCTGCCAAAACCTAATTGGACTGGCAGCTGATGTGTAATTTAAACGAAAAAATAAATAATGACTTATTTCAGAGTGATCATTGATCATATTATTTATTGGCAACCAAATATTTATCGTGATATCAACAATAAAACAGTGTTTATATACTTTTCTATGTATCTTTAATTTATCATAAAGACAGTCAGTTTTTGAATGATATGTTTGATGTCAATATTTTATTTAAAAAGTTGAATGAACCTTAGATTATGAAACGTAGATTGGATTAGAAAAATAAAAATTGTGTTTCTACGTTTCTCCGGGCAAATTTACCATTTGTTTTCTCCATTAGAAAATTTTTGGACTTTAAAGAATATTCAAAAAAAAAATTAGCAATATATTTACCGACTCAATTTATTTTATATAAAAGTAGAATTTGAAGTAGGCACCCTGACAAATTAATATCGATCTCACAATTATACTCGTACAAAATTATCCATTCTATATTATACACTTAAAGGCTATTAATATAATTTAGGCTCGAGTTAACCAACAGACGGTTATTTTTAAACAGCTGTTTAAAATTTAAACAGCCGTTTAATAATATTTTGTTGTTCACAATCGCTAAAATGCGGGTTAAACGCCCTAAACATCTGATTAACTTAATGATTAATGGTACCTGTTGGTGAACTCGAGTCTTAATACTTTAATGACAATAAGTTCTTATAGAATACAAATTCAGAACTTATGTACTGAAAAATAAATTTCAGATATGGAAGACCCCACCTAATAAAGTTTAAGTGATCTTGAAACAAAGGTCGAAAGTTACTTAAATTTTTCCGAGATTCCTTTTATGTCTAATTTAATAACGATTATAACATGACTGTGTCAATTTTGACTCGCTTTAACACAACTTATTTTTAAGCTACTGTATTAATTTATAAAAATATTCTTCACAATGTTCCTGATATATTTTTACGTGTTGTTTTATATGATAGTGTTTACATTATACTAGCGACCCGCACCTGGCTTCGCACAGTTACACTTTTTCCTGTTCGTCGTTCATGTTACAAAATTTTCGTCGTTCATCATTAGTGAAAATCGTTTCAAAATTCATTGCGTGATCTATATGAATTTTGAAATGATTTTCACTTAATATGTTTTTAGATGGGAAGATCATTGGCACCATAAAGAGTTTATTTTTTTATTTTACTTTCATTCCATTTTATATCATCATATATACAATAAAAAACTTTTTGGTGCCAATGATCTTCCCATCTACCTAATACATATTCAGTGACGACATTACACAGTTATGAAATTACTTCGTTATCAGTAGTACTGCAGCCAGCCGCTGCAGTAAGATGGTCTCTAACAACGAAATGGGGACAACACACAGATTGCGAGAAAATTTGTGGACCGAGCTGGAATAGAGCCAGAGGTTTGTTTGAAGCGATGAATTTTGTGAAGAATTCCTTACCGAATGCGGTAAAAACTAGGATCGTGTGATTTATTTTTGAGACATGTAGTCTGTGAAGTGCGTCAATATAATATTTTTTTTATCGCAAACGCCTGCTTACCTTCTAATTGATTGTAGGTAACTATCGTAGTCGCCACAACAACACAAACGAAGATGAAATAGCCTCGAGTAAACTGATGAATACTAAAAAAGAAAGAAATTTCCAGAATTTGAATTTTATGATAAATTTTAACAATGGCAATTTCTTCTACGTCCTTAATTACTCGTAACTCAGTGTCAGTCACTATACTCATATCCTAACTTATTATAAAATTATATTATAACTATATTATATTATTATAGAAAGTACGAGTAAATATGTTCGTCTATTTGTTGGTTATGCTTTCATGTCTTATCTACTCGACCGATCATCAGGAGTAAAAAAGGACATAGTTTACTTCCAAGCCCATATTGTAGCTAAGTGGAAACACCTCAAAAGGGAGATGGTTCCAAAGTAAAGTTTCTACTCATCCGGACTGTACGTAGTTGCACCTTGTCCAAGTAATGAGGATGATGAACTCCACATCTATGGCGTGCTGTACGGTGGTAAAAACTTTGAGTAGGCATTAATTGGAACAACTCATCAGATCGTTCACCATTGTACAACCTGTAGAACACACAAAAGAAGCTACATCCTTTCTTAATCTAAAAATTCCAACCGTTTTTTGTGTGAGCATTCGACGCTGCAAGGCGTCAAAAGGATCTACAGCTGGTATTTTGGCGAGCCAGCCCAGAGATGAGAGCAGTATTCCATATGGGGCCTAATCTGTGCTTTGTAGAGAAAAGTCGCAGGCAAAAGTTTATTTATATAATACCTAATACTTAATCTGCTAACTCGAAATTCATTTGATGCCTAGCGTTGGGCCTAAATATATTTTTATGCTCCTGTTCTGCTGTTGTTGTTCAAATAAGTTGTACAAATATATATGTTTCAATGACATAAAATTCTTTGTTGTTTATCTAAATATTTGACAATTTCCATTATTGTTTTCATATGCAAATCAAATGCAAATATTTCACGAACGAGGCTCAATAAAAATGATGTTGATTGTTTCGTATTGTTTCATGGAGAATAAATTTGAGGACAAGCTAAGTATTTTAATGTTAATAACTGTTAATGATTGGAACATTTAAAGAGAATTACAACTTATATTTAAATAATATATATGATTTCAATAAGAAAACAAAGATTTCCTTAGAATATACTTAGAAATATCTTGGCCCCGTACTTAGGCAAGATGTCTGCGCCAATTAATTATGATGGGTAAGGTGTAAGGGAAGAGACGCGCTGGTCGAAGAAGAAAGTCGTGGCTCAGAAATATCCGAGAGTGGACTGGGATTGCCTCGGTCGAGCAGCTGTTCCATTTGGCTCTTGACAGGCACCGGTTCAGCAAGTTGACGGCTAACCTTCAGGACTGAAGAGGCACACACACACACAGAGACAGAGATATATACATATCTATATATACCTAAAATATATTAAAAGGTCGTATAGGTACGTATTTTTTACGTACCTATACGACCTTTTATTTTACAATGTACTTATTACACCAGTAGATTTAATATAATTTCTTGTTGTTATAATAATGACAAGACTTAAGTATATTTTGTACTCAATTATACCTAAGTATATGAACATTATTTATCTCTCAAATGTACGTTTACATTATTATAACATGACGAACATTATGTTATGATTTCGTGGCCATAAAATAAGCGAATATTTTAACCTCCTCTGAACTGAATATTTCTATTAATATTTATGGATTTCTCTTACTGTATTTTTTCTTCACTAATTATATTTATATCCTCTTGAGGTCACCTTTTTCATATAAATCACGTTTCTTATCTATATAATATATAAAAAAAGTAGTGGCTACATCATTTAAGTATAACTCGAGAACGGCTGCTCCGATTTTTATGATCTTTGATTTATTGGATGCCCATAATGGCAGAACAAATATTAAATTACCGAAAATATCCTTAAATTAATTCAAATAAGAATGATTAAGGAAAATATTAATAATGTAAAATCTATAGATACAAACTGCTGTGAGTGTAGAACGAAGCAGCAAGTAACTCAGTTTATGTAAGTTTGAGGATGCAGATAGTTAGAGCAGTTTTTATTTAATATACTAGCTATTGCCCGCGACTTCGTCCGCCTGAATGTCGGTTATCGCGGTTGGATAAAAAGTATTTATTATGTCCTTCCTTGAGGTTCAAGCTTACTCTATACTAAATTTCGTTAAAATCGATTCAGTGGTTAGCCGTGCACAACCGTTCCGTAGGAAGCCAACCACGCGTCTGAGCCGCGCAGCATGGTGCCTCGCAGAGCTACCGGCGATCGGCCAGTGATGCACGTGCGTGAATTGAACCGACCCGAACGTTATCATACCTATTTTGTTGTGGAGTTATCTTAAAATCAAGTGATGTGAAGGGCAATTTTGTTCACAACTAAATACTTGTGATGAATAACGTATTTATTTGGATAAGGATTAATATCATGTTGATAAAACACCTTCGTAAATAATGCATTAATTTCGATCAAATTTGATTACCATAAAAAAGGTTATAGCGAGTCTTTTTATTACAACTTTTAGAGAGGAATAATTCCATCATACATGATGATTTAACATAAACCGTTTACGCAGCGCAGGCAACGGAAGCTCTTAAAAAAGGTTTTTTTTTTTTCGTTTTTGCAACATTTTCCATTGACGGTTCCTATTGGTCGCAGCGTGGTGTTATATACCTAGCCTAAAACCTTTCTCGATAAATGGACTATCCAACAGTATCGACAATTCGAACCAGTAGTTCCTGAGATTAACGCGTTCAACCAAACAAACAAACTCTTCAGCTTTATAATATTGGTTTAGATATTTACAAACTGACGAAACAATCGCCGATAACTTCACACGGCTGCAATTTTTGCTGAAAATTAAATACTAATAATAACTTAATCGCTTATCGCTATTTCCGTATCAAAATCCGTTTAGAAGAACAGAAACATATAGATGTGGACAGCGACTATCATTATTTGTGAATATTGTATAGTAAATAATGAAGTAGGTACTACTTAAAATTATTTGTAAAAAAAAAATTGTATTTTTTATGTTTGTAATGAATAAACTCAAAAACTATGGAACCGATTTTAAAAATTCTTTCACCTATAGAAAACTACATTATCAGGGATTAACATAGGCTATATTTTATAAAGTTACACGCACGAAGTCGCATGCAACAGCTAGTATTATATAATAGGATACAGGTAATGTTACGTATGTTAAGGAAACGCTAAATGAAGGCCCAAACCTTGCTCCTAATAGCAATTACATGTCTGTTTGTCACGGGTCAAGTAATGCGTAAACACGCCTTTGATCTAATAGCTCAGTGGGGATGTATTAATTGAGTTTGTGTAATATAATTAAGTAATGGACACGACTCATTTTTAAATGCTACATAAATTAGGAAGGACCACCTCATTTTACAACTTAGTATTATACAATAATATGGTTTAATCCGTTTAGTTCTACTAGTTTTACTGGTACTTGTAGAGCTATACGTAAATCAGTTCCATGTAGTTCTATTGATTGAACTAATACTTTAAATATATTCGTTTTATACTGTTTTATTACTGAAATCAATATTATAAATGTATTGATATTACTGTTTTGTCTTACAGTCTCACTGAGTGTCATTGTCAAAAATGCTGTGACCCTGCTTTAACATGACTGTATTCTGTGATGAGACCTTAGACCATTTACAAAATTTTGAGCTCTGTATGTCTTGTTATACATTTTTATTATCGATCTTAGATTAATTTTATTATTTTTAACAAATTCTAACAATTTATTCCTAGTCATCATCATCATAATCAGCGTATCTACAAACCTCTCCCATGGCTCGCCACCACGCACGGTCCTCTGCGCTGCTCTTACCAATTCGTGGCCTCCATTCAAAAATTCCTCTACCCCGTCGATTATCCGCTCTGCAACAGATGTGACTGGCCCATTTTGCCACTTTAACTTGCTGATTATTTAGCTATATCGACAATTTTGATTGGCGGCGTCGGTTCAGAATTTCTGATCTTATCCACTAAAGAAACTCTGAGCATAGTTCGCTCCATAGCACGCTGAGCAGCTTTGAACTTGTGGACCAGTCCTGCTATAAGAATGCACGTTTAGGCACCATATATCATTATTGACAGGCCAAACTGGTTGTAGACCTGTCTTCAAACATTGCGACAGTGGTGTTGAGAAGAGATGACGTAGCTAATAGTTAACATGGTAAGTAACCAGTAAAAGTTGCTATTTTCGTCTGTTAAAATTATATATATCCCATTATAACAACACTGGCTGCAGCATAATGAAATAAAGATTAAAAAATGGCTAATCTACCCTTTAATTAAGTATGTTAACTTAATTGAATAAATCTAAATTAAAACTCACAATAAAAAAAAATATTCAAAATTAAAACCGTTTTAAGTAATATCATTCTAGCGGAATCGTATAATCGGTTTTACGAAAATTTGCTATCTCAAATAATTTTGTGTTTATATGGGACGGGGAAAAAACATTTTCTCTAAGCTCCGGCCACGCTTCGTTGAGCAATCGTAATTAATTAGTCCTGACTGGACCCAAGTCTCGATATTTATTTTGTTCCAATAAATTTAAGGAAATTATATCAAACGAAACTGGGTTTCTGTTTCATGGCTTATGTCTGCGACTTTGCCTGTTTTGACCACATTTAAAATTCATGGATGAATGTACTATGTGTTACACCTGGACTATTTCTATTTCATTGCTACTATATTGCTAATCATTTCATTTTATTTCATTTTAATCATACTATATTCATTTCATTGCTAATTTATACTTTACTATATAAACTTACCTTTAATCAAGTTAGTAAAATAATAATATTATAAATAACATAATCAGTGTTTCTAGAGTTTGGTGGCAGACTGCCCTTTACAGAAGACCAGATGTGTTTTTTTTTTTGTAAGGTCCATAGACACATGCCATCCTCGTCATCCTATAAGCGTATATTAGCTAAATAACAATCATTAAACTAATTGAAATAAAGTATACAATGCTTCATCAATTAATTTTTCTTTTCCACAAACCTGACACCACATATGAGTATAAAAATGTTTGAAATCTTCTGTGCCTCCGCAGATTTTAATTTTACTGTCAAATAATAAATTTTATGTCAATGTCAAGTAATTAATAAATTCTCAAAGCTTATGTCATATGCTGGAAATATTATATGTAAGAGAACAAAAGTATATTAATTTCTCTCATAGTGATATTAAGTCGAGAAATTGTATCATTATTAATTTTAAGAAAACTTCAAAAGTAGGAAGGATAGAGGAAATTGTTCTTTTCGCATCGACGGAGATTTTAATTAAAACCACTCTTGAAATTGTCACCTTGGTTATAAAATAAATTTGAATTTGGAAAAAATATGTCAAAGTGCTATATTGCCTTAAATATTTTATTAGCCTGTTTCAATAAAATTGACGCTTTCAGTAGCAGGTACATGAGATAAGAAAAGGAATTATTATTGTATTAAAAAAATACATCATTAAAGTTTCCAGAATGATAAATTATACGGCACAGAAGATTTTACAAAACTTATTGAAGTTTTAAAGGAAACTTACTTGCGAAATTAAGTAGCTTCTACTTGGAAATATACTAACAGGAGGTAAATTTAAAGAGTTTCTTTATTTTGAGTTTCTATATTCACAGTTTTATTAAATATTGTATTCTCAACTGAACATATTGTAAGTTTTTATTTCCGTAGTTAGAACATACTTATTATATTTTATATCTACATACATATTACCATAGAGTAATTACCTACCTTTTGGTACTACATAGAATGTCTAAGTCTGAAGAAAAATATAAAAAATAGATAATATAAATATTCGTCTTCAAATAAATTCTTTCACGATTTTATTTACTTACGCACGTGCGACTTTCAAAACCTACGCAAAAAATGTCCCTTTTGGAAGTCGTTCGTTTGGCAACCTATTGACTAACGTTTTTTACGCATCAGATGGGCTAAATGCCATATCACATTAACGCCTTTCACCTCATTACACATACCAAAAAATACATAAATATTTTACGTATAACATTCTTATTTTTAAGTATTTTACGTATATCCTTCAGATTGAAAAATATTATAATTACATGAAAATGTCCGCAACATCGTACGCGCTGTATTTAGTTTTTTGAAAATCCTAGAGGAACCTAATATTTTTCAACATAAAAATTATCCTATAGTTTATATCCATACATCAGTGAAAACCTCATTTAAAATCCGTTTAAGCCATTTCAGAGAATACCGTGCATAAACGGCCAGACAAACAGATAAAAATTCTAAAAACAATTTTTTTACCTCTGTAACATAACAACGTGTACAATTTTTTTAAAAATTTACATTTAATGTACAGACACTGCTTTACAATTTTATTATATGTATAGTATGTGCATTATATGCATAATTTATGCTTATAATGCACATTAACACATTAACAACGCGTAATTTCTCGCTGATAAGGTTAACTTTCACTTTCTATAGGTGATTGAACTTTTAAAATCGGTCCAATAATGATGTCTATAATAATAATATTAACCACTTTCCTTCCGGTTTTTTATTACACACAATATTTCAACCACTCCATAAGTTCGTTGATGTCAATCAGTGTCTTTTCAATAAGGAAAGCTATCAATCAATCTAAACTAGAAGGTGTGTACCAACAGACAGAGCGTACAACCATTTATCTTAAAACCATTGGAGGAAACAAATTAAACACTTTAATACACAAGGCGTGACTAAAAAAGGAAAACGGGGATGAAAAAAGCCCTCTATCGTGTTGTGTTGAAGATGTTGAAAATTGTGAATTACTGGATGGGTTTGATTTTTCTTTTTTTTTTATAAATTTTGAAAACATTTAAAATATACTTACTGTCAAAGGGAAATAGGCTTGTATTGCCTTGTTTTATTGAGACACTAGCTGGTGCCCGCGACTTCGTCCGCGTTGAACGATGAAAGGTACCCTATGTCCTTTCTTGTGTCCCAGACAATGTGTATGCAAAATTCCATTGTGATCGGTTCAGTAGTTTTTGCGTGAAAGAGTTACAAACATCCATACATCCAAACATGGATATAATATTAGTACGATATTCTCACGTAAGACGCTTTAAAATATCCTTGGTAATTGTAAAAGTCCCAATATACATTAACAAATCATATAACAACATGTACTACTACATAAAAACAAATAGGAAAAGTTAATTTTGTAATTATATATTTTTTATATCCTAAATTTTTCTTTAATCTATTATATATATATATTAATATTATAAAGAGAAAAGATTTGTATGTTTCTAATGAATAAACTCTAAAACTACTAGCTCGATTTTAAAAATTCTCTCACCCATATTATACATTATTAGCGAGTAACATAGGTAGGTTATATTTTATAAAATTACAAGGACAAAGTCTCGTGCAACTTTGTAAATAAATAATTGTAACAAGTACTAAATAAACTCACTGCAATCTACGCTCACGCAAACAAGCAATAACTAAATTAGCCTTTCTTGTACAATGAATAAATTACAAGTGTATATCTATGACGCGGTAAATGAGACGTGACGCCAGCAAAAAATAGTGGAGCTCCCCACCGCACCGATATCCGGATTCTAAATTTGTGTCGTCTCTAGCACGCTTTGACATTTTACTGGTGACACTTTCTTACAGTTCGATTGCTATTTAATTCCTTTCGATGCGAGCCACGTCTATTATAATTTTCAACGGCTTCGTCAGTAAATCTATACATATAATAAAATCGAGAACAATCATTAAATATTTTTCAAAAAAAATTATTTTTAGAATTTTCGTATGTTTGTCTGTTTGTGCACGCAAATATAAGAAACGGCTTGTCCGATTTGAATGCAGTTTTCACTGATGCATTGATGATATACATGTGGGTTAATTTTTATTCTGAAAAAAATGCTGAATATTAAAATTAAGCATTTTCACTGCTCTAAGCCACGGATTTAGAGAAAAGATTCAAAATGAATTTATTATTATATTAGTGCTTTAAAAGTACCTTGAAATATGAAAGTGCGTTTTTCTTAAACTTAGAACGTTTTTATTAAAAAAAAGTTCTTCTATTCCATTCATTTAATATTATGGTGGCATCATTCCTCTATAGATTATATTTACCGTTCCTGGAGTATTAAAAATATCGTATCATTCTCTTTGTATTTAGGAAATTATTTTTATAATATACTAGCTTTTACATACGATTCCGTCCGCATATCTTTATACAATAATATCCTATAATCAACTTAGAGACATTTGTGATTAAAATAAATATTATAGAAACCCAAACAGTCTTATTATACAATAAAATATAATGACATCATCTTTCTTATTTAAATAAATTAATCATGAATAAATGAGACTTAAAAATACATTAAACGAATAAAATGAATGTAATTTTGGGAGCAAGAAGATCAAATTTATCCAAGACTGTTGCCTACTATGAAATACCATTATCTTCTATATTACAAAATTATCCTCTGATTCAATTGTCTCTGTGACAATCCACTTAAAACTTTAATGCGACCGCATAAAGTTTCTATTTCTTCACAACTAAAACAGTTGCCTAAAATAGCAATGCTAGTGGAACTGCTGCATTAAGACGGTTCAAATTTAGTCTAGACGTATTTTGACATCAGCTGACTAGAACCGTCAGGAATGTCGCCTCTCCACACATATCAATTGGCTTAGTCAAGTTCCGAAAGCATTGTCAGGCTATCATTAAAGAGTCACAACAGAGTAGTGCTTTTATAATACATTTAAGTGCTATTCTTAAATTGAGACAAAGTTTAGAATAGTTAAAGTAAAAATAATTAGATAAAAGTGGGAAAAAAATAATAGGAAAATGCCACATTAACATTTAAAAAAAAGTTTATAAATACTTACAATATTTATAATATACAAGATTTGTGTGTCTTCTATGAGATCAAAAACAAGTAACAAAAACACATAGAAGGTAAGATATACCTACCATTATGTACAAACATAAGTACAACAGATCCATCCACCTGACATCACGTAAAAAACCCGAAAAGTCTTAATATTTAAATAGTCGCCAATGCCTATTTCTTTCTAATCTATCCCTTATCCTTAATCAGGTCGGCAGTGCATTTATAGCACCTGTGCCGTTGCTTGTTTTAAAGGTAACTGAAGCCATCTACCATTGAGTAGACCCTCAGTGGAGCTCTTAAGAAAAAAAAATTACAAAAATTATTTCTTAGTGATTCAAGCTTTAAAAAATTTCGGGCTTTTTCCATTTAATTAGTCAGTCAGTACTTCACATTGACAAGCTCAGGCGCTAAATACATGGCATGGATTCATAGACAACTTTGAAAACATCAAGCCAAGATTTGAAAGTAGAATCCCAATTTCTTCAGAGTACAGTACCACCTCGAGTCAAACGCGTGGCTTCAATAGTTCAAGCCTAAGTAATGCCGTTTACATAATAATATGTGTAATATGATACGATAGTGAAATTATCAGAGTAGATTATAAATTATTTCTATTTATCTTTCATAATATTATATCTTTTGCTTCCACATATATGGAGAATATTATACCTGAAAAATAATCAATATGTTCCCCGAACTGAAAAATTACTGTCATATTAATGATAATAATAGGGAGATATTAATAGTCATATTAATAAGCACCTATTAATTATAATTAGTTCAACAGTTGCATACAAATAAAAAATGGATAAGTTGTTTAATAAAAAATCAGGACGCGTGCGAGCATGGTTTCAATTGCCCGTGTTTTGACATTGAGCCCTCACTCTCCCGACTTTTACGATCCATCCGGTTGAGTTTTATGGCATTTTTAACTACGTCACTGAATCGATCGCCGCCGCTAATGAGAATGGGAACTATCATTCAGCATATTGCCGGAATGGTCGTTATTAAACAGCCGGTATACGGCCGGACGTGTATTTTTGGCTCGTTATCTTAAGTAGTAACGCCCTATAGATGGAATTTCGGAGTCCCTTTTCAAGTATTCTATCCTGAGTGAACGAACTTTGAACGTGTCGTGGCTTGCGCCGCCGGTCTAATTTTATCTGAAACGGCGACTGAGGGCGCTCGCCTCCCCCCTTCTTTTGTTCCTATTTCGAATTTCAAAAAATAGATCTGAAGGGTGTTTCGGGATGCGCATGAGTCAGTGGCGGTCGACGCGCCGGCGTGTGCGCTTCTACGCCGGAAGCCATTATTATATATTCGAATAGATACCAAATTCCGCTCTAATGTGGTGTTGAGTGTTTTGTTATACCATATACGATTGGTTTTTCTTCAATGCGGATGTGTTTTAATGTGTATTTGTGTGCTTTATATACATTTCAGGAGTCTACTTCCATCTTCTTTCCCTTGGTATGTATTTTTTATTGTTATCTGAAAGAAAAATGGCAAAGTCACTTGCTGACCACAAATTATTATTCATCCATCATCTTATAATATTACAAATCAAGAACTTTGGATGCGCATCAAGAATTTAACAAATAAAATATATCCAAAAATTTCCGATACAATTCGGAACAAGCTGAATTTTTCTCTCCACAGCACGTGTTTTAGTGGAGAATTAATACACGTATGTACAGAACGGCGACCTCGTTTTCATGAACGAGTGTTAATAATTCCACTGTATTTTAGTTAAATTCGGGGGCACTGATGCCGAGTGCTGAGTGCTTCATTTCGCTCAATGGTTAACAAGTTTTTTGTCTGTCGTAATTGCCTCATAGAAATCTATTCATGTTTTTCTCGTTAATTTTCTCTTTTCTCTTAAGAGGAATTTTTTCACAGGCTAAAGGGAGGTAAGACTGTTGTTCTCGGTTCTATCGATCGTGAGCTAGTGGTTCATAATACTTATCATTCGCCAGTAGAGTTCAATAAATGTTACTTATAGTTACATGTTAACAACTCTACATCTTCATTTCAGCTATAGAATGTCCACTGCTGGATATAGGCCTCCCCTATAATTTTCTAACAAGACTAGTCAGAAGCAGCCACGATCTAGCCATGTGGGTGGATGTCGTGGTGAAGTCTCTTATGAGACTTCGCCAAAACCACAATATCGTCGGCAAACCGAATGTGAGTGATATACTCGCCGTTAGTGTCGATGCCAAGTCCTTGCCTTTCCCCAGCAGCTTAATGCATCTATCTTCAAAGCGACAGTGAAAAATTTCAGAGCGATTACATCTCCCTGTCTTACACCTCTTCGCAATGGAATTGACTGTGTGCTCTACTCTTGTACTTGAACCGACATGGTGGTTTTATTGTATAAACAGTTCACCATCTCGATATAGAAATGGTCAATGTGACATCGCTGCAGACAATACAAAAAACTTTCTGCCTCTTTCTTCTCTTATGGAAAATCAAATCCTTTATAAAAGCCGATTGGTAACTTTCTACCACCTATCATCAAGTAGACTGCGAGCCTGCCTGACGATATTTACATTAAAAAAAAACTTTCGTAACTAAGTTTTGACTTGTCGTATCTCTTGTTTTAACTTAAATAAGAATAACCAAAATAAATAAGTTTCTTCAAATTTTAATATACTAGACATATTCCGTAAACGAAGTATATTTGCTTTTAAACTAACATAATTTTCATTGTACATTACCAACAATGGCATACCTCCCAAGAAATTTATGTTACAGCAATTTTGACAAACAAGGAAACACGAAACAAAGCATAAAGCGGATTCCAGCGTAACGGAGCTGAAATGAGCGGAAATTTAGCCTCCGAAACAGCGAGGCTTAGGCAGAAATGTTAAAGTACTTATTTAACCTTTGCAGTCCGCAGTGGTTTAATTTATTAGATGTGGATTTGATTAAACTCTAGCTTTTTCTCGAGACTTCATCGGTATACCTCTATAAATTATATCTTATGTTGGAAGCTGAAACCACAACCATACACTTTCACAAAATTTCATTGAAGTCGGCTAAGCAGTTTCAGATATAAGTGTGAAGGAAAATCGTGACCCATGATTTTTTATATAATTATGTGTATTAAGATTACCTTTTAATTTTTATTAATTAAGGTACATAAGTATATTAAGACTTAGCTGTTGCATACGACTTCTTCCGCGTAACTTTATAAATTATAGCCTATATGTTACTCCATGAATATGTAGCTTTATATTAGGTGAAAGAATTTTTTAAATCGATTCAAGAAAAGAAGGTTTGGAGTTTATTTATTACAAGAAATTAGTATGAATTTAGATTTATAATATTAGTATAGATTTCATTAATATAGGTAAACGTAAAACTTCGGCTTCATATGTTTGTACAATTTCATTTCTTGAATAAAATCCACGACTTCCATAATTTCGAAAAATAAAATTAAAAGTACCACTTTGACAAAATTGTGGACGCTTATTTGCACAGATCAAATTAGTTTGGCCACTATCCAAAAAGTCAGCCAACAGAGCATCTACCAGTCGTCTCCAAGTGCAACTAAAAAAGGAAATATTTGATTAAACTCTATAACCAAAAATAAGTAATATTTTTTCTATATTTTTAAAATATCTTATAATTTACATTTAAAAATGTATTAAATTCAGTAAAATAAAGTGTTGATATTTTATTAAGTATAAAATGTCAAGTAGGTAGGCTCGTTTAGACTTTATTATAATACTAGTATATGCCCGCGACTTCACAGGAACTTCACAGGAACACCCGCTGGACTAATCTGAAAATTGTCTGAAATTTTAATCAAAATTCAGCGGTTTTGGAGTCTGTAGGAGACATACATACACACATCTCCTTTTATATATATAGATAGATGTATAGGTAAAGTCGCTCTCCGCCTGTGTCTGTTTCTCCGTTAACTTCTTCTAAACCACCCAAAATACGGTTTTCATTAATAGAAAGAATGATAAACGAGGATGGTTTGTGTATACAATTTGTAGAAAAAGTTACGTCCGTGCGAAGCAGTGGGCGGATCGCTAGAACTATAATAATTCAATATTCTTTTTTAACTTACCTACGTGAAAAGTTTATTATTAAAGGTAACAAAAATAAGCGTAAAATCCACAAATACAGAGATATCGGCACCGACTACATATTCATTCCCATCGGTGTCGAATCTCTGGGTCCCCACCCCAACGCGCTTAAATTTTTTAAGATCTTGTCGAAACGTTTGGTCGACATAACCGGCGATTATAGAGCTGCTGGCTATTACCTCGGGCTACAGAACAGCACTGCTATACAACGTGGTAATGCACAGCCAGAATGCTTGGGTCCCTGCCTTAAGGGACCGAAGCTTTATACTGTATGATATGTAAATGTAATATAAATTTTGTTTAGCCTGAAGTATTGTTACCAAATAAAAGATATATTGTTCAATTTTATTATATTTGTTTGTTGTTAAGAAAAGTATAAAATTATTCTGACAGTTATTTAATAAATGTTTAATTTAATTCCTGAAGCACGATTTCGAAAAATTGCCAAACAAAAATTAATTTTATCACAAAACTCCACTTTATTAGTACTTCGGTGTCTAAAGCAAAAGAGTGTAGCGGAAAATTAAAATATATTCAAAAATTTTGTCTGGAAACAAATTTTATTTCGGGAATTGTCACTGTATCTGATTTCTAAAGAGTTTGGTAATACAAAGGGCATATTTTTAAAGCAACAGTACGATTTTTTAGTTGATATAAAATATTAACGTATATTGCAATAAATAAATAAATAAATAAGTAAATGTTTACCAAAATATTTTGTAAACAATTTTCAATTATAAAATTAAAATTTAAAGCTTTAACGTTAAAACTGCCCAGTTACTTAACTATAAAATCAGTTGTTCTACTAAATTCCTACCTAAGGTCATTACCATACTGTGTGATTTAGGTGAACAATACATTTTCTTTGACTACACAGGAAGATGCTTCAATTCCATGACCTAAATAGGTAAAAAATTTATCCCATGTATACAAATTACTTACTGAAGTATTTTTTTCCTAACAAAGAGTTTTGGGGACGAGTGACCTCTTACTGAAGCAAGTTAAACCGGGGTGTGTATTGTTTTAACCGCATAAAACCGTGGTTGTGAAAGACTTCTTGAGAGACCACTTCTTGAAGAAAGTATTCATGAAGTCGACCAGCTACTTACCATAAATTAGATCAACGATCTATCAATTTGCGCTAGAATATATAGAGAACACAAACTTCTATATATGTTTCAATTTAGAAGTAATAGCAACCTACCACGGAGTGGACAAAACGGCTACCTGTGGACCTTTGATTAAAAAAAAAAAACACAAAATGTACATGACTGACATCACAAAGGAACTTCTTGTGACTTGGGTGGAAACCGGAACAGTTGAAATGCTGAACAAAATTCCCTCTTCCATCGGATAAATAAATTGCGTCAGCGCTAATTGGAAGGACAGATAAATTATTACAATTTTAATTGTTTACTCAAAGTCGTTAGAGTAGATGGAGTTAACTTTTAACATTCATCTTCAGTTAGACTTTGGAAACACCCTCAACTGTCTCTTGACCGCTCTCTACTTTATTTGCAGAAGCTTTCTCATACAAAACGAGCTTTCTTACAATTAAGATATAATCTATATTGTTTATAGACATGCAATTATATTTATTACCAGCTGACCCGGTTCGTACCGCGTCAAAATGCCGTTCCATAATATATGACAATTGCCCAGAAAATTTCATGCATACGAAGCCGGGTACTAGTAAATAATATTTATGCTGTCAGTTATAAATGACTGGAGCCATACTCGTTACCCCTGGACTAATTTTGAGGAATATTTAATTTGTCACAAAAATTAACTATATGGACACCTATTACTGTATAATATATTACTCCAGAACTAGTATACTATGTATGTCATGTCATTATCGGAGTCATAAACTGGGAAACCCACCCGCTTACCAAAGACCACCACTCGTTGTGCGACGCCATCCGTACTAATATTATAAATGCGAAAGTATATTTGGATGTATGCATGTATGAATGTTTGTAACTTTTAAAACTACTGAACCGATCACCATGAAATTTTGCATACACGTTGTCTGGGACACCAGAAAGGTCATAGGGTACCTTTCATCGTTCAACGCGGACGAAGTCGCGGGCACCAGCTTGTAGTACATAATACTGAATTTTGCTAGTAGTTACAGACACTTCTTAAGCAACAATTGTTTTTTTGCTGATTCTTATTATGCGATAAGAATACGATTCTCTGTTAGAATAAACAAACGCATTAAGTAAGAATGCTCCTTTTATTTAGCCCGTAAGTTGGTTGAGGCGTTTCCTTATCACGTTTTCGGCTCGATTGGAGCATGAGACGTTCCTTACGGGCCCAAATCGTATTCAATGTGCACTCATTTCCATACTATTAAGCCGTACGCGTTCCTTGGAAAATGAGAAGAATACGCACCCCACAAATTTTACGTTACTTTGTTCGTTTTGTTCCTCATTTTTTTTTGTTTCGTAATATGTTGAATAAAATACTATACCAATATCGTTTTATACAGAGTTTTCCTTTGACACATAGGTTTATTTTATGAGTACCAAAGAAATAAATGGTTAAATAAGTGTTATAATAATTTTATAACTCCTATAATTATGTTAGAAAGACCTTTACTGGGTGATCTGAACATCCAATACAAATCTATTGTTTTCCTGCTGCAATCAATACAGGTATACCATAGCTTTAAGTGGTTTAAGCTTAACTTGAAGCTTTATACCATACCTCTTTATTTTGAAACCAACATTACTTCAATGTAACCTTATTTAACATTTCCTTTACTTTTTGTGCTGGAGTTATTTTGCCGTAAATAATTAAGTATGAATTAAGTTAATTTTATTTAAATTCAAAATAATTTATTATGAAATACTTGTGCTTTCAAAATAATTTTAAAATAATATTTGTGCTGCTACCGCATCAAATCTACATAATATCACAAAGGTATAAAATATATATTCTTTAAAAATTGTCGTGAAATTATTATCCAGTATCGTTTAAAAGTGTAGAAAATTCTAGTTTCTGTTGACAGCGGAGCGTAAAAATTTTCACCGTATTTTTTTTTCGTAGCTAACGTTTCCCTTCCCCAGGGCATCAACGTGGCAACATGGCGGACACGAGTGACCGGATAATCCGTGAAAATCAACTGGCAAGGTTTGACACACTTTTAAAAATTATGGGACTTTTAAAAAATAATAACAGAATCTTTTAAACGTTTCACGTTTTGCAGGAACCTTACAATTAAATAAAAATATATTTATGGAACCGCTACGCGATAAAAAGATCGATAGGTCATATACATAATATCATATTTTATCACGGACAGAATTTAAAATAATTGACAATATTAAAATAACACGTAAATGTATACTTCAAAATCAGGAAAAAATACCTGTACTCAAAGTAGTTTTAGTAACTACTATAATTACAAAACGTGCTATATAAAGTATAGTTATCATGAGTATTTGTAATTATAATTATACCTTCTTTTGACTTTTATTCGTGTATTATATGTAGACTTACAAAGAAATATATATAGGACTAGCTTTTGTCCGCGACCTCGTCCGAGCCCCTTTTTTGTTGTCAGGCGTTGATTTTTTTTATTTTATCCCTCTTTTTCTGTATGAAAGGTACTCTATGTCCTTTTCTGTATCCCTGACAATACTTATTCAAAAAAATATATGATGATCTGTTGCCCAGTTAAGCCATGAAGTCAAGCCGTAAGTTGAAAGTGAAAAACTATCACTATCGAATTTATTATATTAGTTAGGATTACATTTAATAAACAAGCAGTTCGTTCGTAACTTTATTACAGTATCGCGAAATATAATCGTTAATTTGGCATCTATTATTTTCTGAACACTGCACGTCATGCATAATGATTGAAAGCTCCCTCTATCTACTTTTTATTCTAATGTAATGACAATGTAAACCTTTTAAATGTCTTTTCTTACCGATAAACATATGCACCGTAACTTCAACTCGACGTCAGACTTTTATTTTTTAACTTTTTGTTGAATACTGTGACATGTACCGGTGATAGGTAACAGAGAAAAGAACTCTCACAACTACATCATCCAGCGCCAAGATAGAATTTAAATTATACTCACTCAATTTGTAAATTGGTGTTGACTTCATTCCCAGTATATTCGAGTAGAAATTGTTTTATATATTTTTTCTTAAATTTTAGAATGTTAGTTTAGTTTTTAGTTCAATTTAAGTTTTTGACAGATAACTTTGTCTCACGAGACATTATATATATAAAAAATTTCTTATTCTAGGAATCTGTTATTTGTATAGTAATATACATATTAATGTAATAATATATTACAAAGTGAAGATAGAAAAATGGCCTCAGACCGCTAACACATATTAAAACACAACAAAAGTTATGTTATTTTGCTGTTGTCTTCTATGTGATTACTCTATGTTTATGTTATAAGTTTATTTGTTTATATGATCCCCCCCTGCCACTAGTAAAAATCAATTAAAGCATTCGAAAATTGTCACTAGCATTAAAGATTTTGGCTCACACAAAAAGCATCCAATCTTTCAACTCCACAATATGTTATAAGCCTTGGCATCACAATCACACACAGACAAATCAACTGGGATTACAAAGTGTGAGATGACGTCATTGTAACCTTTGATAAATCCTCTGAAATAATGCCACGTCTGGATGCTTGCAACGCTCCGGGTCACTGATAAATGAAATTTCGCCCGGATCAGACATACCGGGAATAAATGAAATGACTTTATGCAATACAGTGAATTTGCCGTTGGAAAGTTCAATGATACTTGTCAAATGCGACATGTTTATTTTTATTTCTAATACTCCTATTAACTCTATTTAATTATCTCTATTATAGAGATTATTAATCTAACAGACAGATAATTTGATATATTATCAAAAGTACCATATTATGGGCATATGTAGCAATTTTTACCAACGTTTTCAAATTTGTTTCCAAATCTTAATTTAAGTTTTAATTTTAGTAAAAATGTGATTTTAAGCTATAATGATAAATGAAGTGATATATAAAATATATTGTATGTACATATATATAAATTTTGGTGCCTATCAAAATGTATTACTCTACACGGAATGGTTATGGGATAAGCATATGCTCACTGACCTCGGGATAAATTAACCAAGGGAGTCTGCTGTTTATCCCGACGATAATGATCTTGACTCGCTGCAAGGATGTAATTTAGATTATAGGATTAAGTGGGATTAGATATTAGGAAGGCATACAGCGAGCATGCTCTTCTATAAAGCGGGAGAGATATTTTCGGACGACAAATACCAACGCGTATCCTCTTGTAACACTCAAGCGGGTAGTGTCATGTCTATAGAATCCTAACTAATAATATAAATGCGAAAGTGAGTTGGTTTGTAAAGCTTTCAAGCCTTAACTATCCAGCCGATCATCATGAAATTTTGAATACACGTTGCCAAGGATACAGAACAGGACATGGAGTACATATGTTTATCTAGAAAAAAAGACTGTTCCTAAAGGATCGTCTAAATATAAAAATGTAAAATTTAACGCCTCCTCGTGCTAGCGGCACGAACAGACTACAAAAACAACAAATAAAAAATAATTACTTTCCATAAATTGCGATATCTGATGAAGATTAAAAATATTTTACACCGTTGAAAACATAAATGTACTATAAGGATGCATTTACAGCAAATTTACAGTGACTAATGTTCTGAATCTGATCTTAACCTGGCCATAAATGAATTTATTCACAAAAAAATACAAAATTGTACAAAGTGCAGATTCGTGTGACCCATAAGTTTAAAATATACGCACGATCAGAAGAATTAACTTCAATGATATTGCTTTCATCAGTAACATTTGGTATGCAATCACAGTAAAACAAATATAACAGTATAAACATTTAAATTACAACTTCTTTTTTAGAAGAATTAGCCAAGCTTTGTGTAATCAATTCCTTAATTTAGCTAATTTAATGATTAATCTTAATATTTATAATATATTTCATATGTGATATACATGCAGACATTCCCTTGGATATATCGCCTTCGTATACATACATCAATGCAACATCAGGGATATCGCAGTGACGTCGTCAGTAATACAGGAACAAATTTAGAGGAAATTTAAGAAAAACATAGAATTTTAGGATAGGCGAACTCTTTGAAGCAAGACAAAACATTATGCTATGAGAACCATGTGCTATTTATGGTAGTTTTATGCAGGGCTTTTTTGTGAGGGCACGCAGTTCCCCCAAAGGAGTTACTCTTTTATATTGTTACTCACCCAAATATAAGTTTACGTTTTATTTACAAAAATATTGTTTTTAAAAAAAAAATACTTCTATTTTTTCCTCAAAACACAGTGGCAAGGCATGGGGAGGAGGGTACAAAAAATTATAGACTTTCGAGAATTAGCGTGTCCCCAAAAAACAATTGACAAAAAGGCCTGGTTTTATGGTTATTTTTCATAGTTTCTGCATCTGATAGGAACAATCAAAACATTATGAATTTCTATTACAGAGTAAATTACTTTTTTAAATTGGCGTTTAACGATTATTTTTTAAATTTAAAATTAACACCAATTAAAACATTTTGTAATACATTTTGTGCGTATAATTCTCGTATTGCTTTGAAAGTATACTGTGACCACGAACGCGTTCGTTCGAAAAGTATACACTTTAATTAAGCCTTTATTGCTTGTCGAAAGGATACATTTGCATATTAATGAGAATCATTTATTAATAATTACATTCGGGAGGGTGTTGGATGCTGTTAATGGATCGGCAGTTACATATGATTAAAATAATATTTTTAAGCCGTATTTTTAATTTAAATAATACTTTATTTTACTAACTACAAAGTGAAGGTACTTTTGCAATGGATTTCATCAGTCATGTAGGTTCTCTGGTAAAGGCAGTTGAATTAGCCACCGAAGCCTGCTATGATGGAGTCTCTCTCCTAATAACTCAGTGGTATACGAAGGTTTTACGTACATTAAAAAAAAATGCAAAGAATTCTGGAAGGAATATCTCGATTGAATATTATTTTCAAAATATTATGTACATATTTTTCAATAAACTTAATTAGTCTAATGAACTTATATGTCCTCGTTATTTTACCTAAATGTTACGTAATATGAATTGAATGAGCAATAATTGGAATTTTTTGTGTCAGCACCTAATTTTCATTACTCAAAACACAATATGAATATGTCCCATTTATAAATGCAACATATCCGCGTTTGAATGTTTAATTTTTATAGCAAAAATCTGTATGTTTTAAATAAAATTTTGTTTCATGCAATGTTTTATATCACTAATGTGTAAATATTAAACCTTAAATAAAATACAATTATAAAAAGAATACCTACCCCGTCTATTATGCTTGCAACGTTACCTCTCTGTACCAGAGCTATGCGTTGACAAAAGTAATTGCCAGACCCTGTCAAATAGAAAACACATAATACAGTCAAATAGATAACACCTAATAAAACCTATTGTACATTAAGAAATATATACTTACAGAAATTAATTTCATACAAAAGCCATAAAAAGGTTTACATCGATACCATACCGATAATATTTTAATACTCATTAAGGAATCATAGATTGGCAAAAACAATTTAGAGATAGCTCGATAAATTATAATTTATTTGACTAACATTTCGAGCGCGATATTTATGCGCGACTAAACTCCAAATCCACATGGGAGACAATTGAAACAGTCGACCCCGGCTAAATATACAAGCCTTTATGCAACATAAAATTAAAGGCCGACCGCTGAAAAGTTTTTTTGATATCATTAAATGAAAATTCACCCATTTTGTATAATATTTATATAAATAGCATTGTATAACATCTAGAATATTCTCCAGTTACTTATATTTATGTAGATAATATAAGTGTTAAGAAAATATTATACTCGTAAATGATACAAATTATTACAATATAGAAATAAGTTGTAAGCACCTTGTATCCTGTACTTAACTACATAAACTTTAGTGTTGTACGGCGTAGAACCTTACTGAAAACTTTACTGTAACTTATGGCGTATTAAATGTTAGCCTTACCCTAGCAAACGCTGCACCGCCCGCTGTTGTACAAAATGGCAGCCATGCAAAGCTGGGAGCGGGTCACTAGTGTATATTGTAATAAAATTTATAAATATATACTAATATTAATAAAGAGAGAAGATTTTTATGTTTGTAATGAATAAACTCTAAAACTACTAGACCGATTTTAAAAATTCTTTCACCTGTAGAAAGCTACATTATCAGCAAGTAACATAGGCTAAATTTTATATAAAAAAATACACATGTGAAGTCGCGTGAAACAGCTAGTAAGTTAATATATAATATACCTCGCTTTACTGTAACTAAACGCTAATTGCATTGGCCTCTTAATTTAGTTCGAAATTGTCATATTATTCTCCTTTGATAGGATCCGGATCAGAGGCCACTAATGAATATAAGATTCACTAAAGTTCAATCTATATATTTGATGCTGTTTAAAATAAACACGGACAGCATTAATCCGGCCGCCTCTAAATGTGCCTCTCGTGCCACATTCCAGCTCTCTGAACTGAAAACCAATAACGTAAACATGTCTAAAGGATACGTTAAGTTACAACCGTAGTTTAACGATGCTTATAACAAGCCAACTTTAATGAGGACCGAGTCATGTACAAGACTCAAGAGTCTTTACAAGTATTGCACTCAAGAGTCTTTACAAGTATTTTACATAGGTATATTTATTTATTTAATTTTAGCAAACTTAACAGCATTACAATCAAGCATGTAAAAAGAAATGCTTAAATTCTTATATTACCTATTACTAGGTTAGACTGTACAGTATGCTATATTTATGCTAGTATGTTATTTTTTGTGTAGACTGCTTTTTGTTTCTATTTATATCTTTTTATATTATATGTTATATTAAGAAAAATAAGAACGACATTTTAGATAATGTCACCATCTTCATTAACTCCCCAGTTTTAAAATTAATTGTTCTCAACCTTTTTGTCTGGCGACATCTCGAAACGTTTTAATTGAAGTGAGCGCCTCTCACACCGCAGCAAATTTTTTATAAAATGTAATTTTAAAACCCCAATTTTCTTTCGTCATCGCATTGCTTTAAATCTGCTAATAAAATATGAAGAAAACCAATTAAATTGTTGGTGTTCATAATGTTATGTAAGTACGCTCCTGATCGAATTAAGTGAATTTTTTAATTATCTTAATTTCAATTTCTGTAAGTTAGACAACTTGAAAGATATAAAAATAGATCTTTTTTCGACCTTTGACGTCTATAGATATGAAAAATAAGTGTCAGAAAGAACAGATATTTTATACTAATTTTAATTTAGTAAGTTGCTATATCAATGATTTATACCATATTATTAACCCTACAGCAACCAACCTACAGTGGAGTGGTTTGTGGCAACCTTTACAGAAGCACAAACAGCACATGTATTGACTTCTTTTGACGGTGGTTACTGTCGCCAGACGTTCTAACCATTTCTGTGTTAGTTACTCTATTAGCGCCTACATTTATCTGAATTAGGTACTACAATTACCACACATAAATTCCAAATTAATAATTAAAATATCTACTTAGTATGTCTCTAACGCACTAACGGTGTAATATACATCCTTCCAGACGACAGTTGACTCGAGCTATTAATTATTTGATACCTAATTCCTGCTTCCATTCCTTCGAGACGCCGCGCCGTGTCTCAGATCAGTCTAATCTTTGCTGTCGCCTTTGGGGAACGCATCTCAGTTCTGTATAAAGTGGTCGGTAAATGGAGATACTCTCGTTATTAAGACGTTAGTGGCTGTTTGTATCAGCCTGATACGCATTACAGTGTGACATCGTAAGGCAATTCGTCGATCGCTATTTACTTAAGCGATAACAAACTAAAATTTGTCAAGAGAAAACAAAAATTAAAAATGAAGTAAAAAAAAAATCTCGTCATCAAAAAAGGAAATCTAACTTTTATATGAAAAAAAAAAAAAAGAATTCAACAAAATGTGTTTAGTTCCACTTCCAAAAAATACATTTCAAAATTTGAACCGAAAGGAACCGAAGCCAAATTATATTCAGGAATAAATCGATTCACAAAAAGGGCTCACAAGTTGTAAAAAATTATGAACCGTAAAAATACTAGTCTGAAATTTTATATATTTACATAATTTGTACGACGAAACCCAAATAGTTTTCTCAGTGAATGGAAGAGGCAGTATGAAAACTTTGTGCTCGATTTTTTTTTATTGTCATAATACTCCAAAATTTAAAATTTCCGACATTTGATTTAAGTTAACATTTCGGCTCTTCGCGCTCATACTTCGTTTTGCTATTTTTGCTCATAAGAGTGATAAGTAGTATATATAACAATCATGTATTGGCTATCAATTGTAAATATTATATTTCAAATCCGACTTCAAAGCCTTTTGCGTTATTATATTAGTTTTATGTTTTATCAGCCTATACTTTACGTGCTACTTGAGGAGCACGAGTAACATGTCTACCTATATTTACTGTAACATCATGGTTATTTCTATAAATATTAGTAATAGCTTAGCTATTAGTCCGTTCTGTTGGATCATTTTAAAAATTAAATTTAAAAATTAATTAATTTTAATTTATTCTCAATGTAGTAGGGTAAATCGACTAATGTTTGGAATCGACCCAAACCCATTTTTTTGAGCAATAATTCATTATTATTTTTTTATTTTTCAGAAAATAGAATTTCTGTATAAATTTAGCATTTTTTAAATGTATTTTATTTTATCCAAGTTTTATTTTTACTGTAAGAAGTCAAATTAGGTGACAAAAATAACGCTCTTCAGCTAAGTCCTCGCTTTATGTATTAGCTTTTATTGCTCAAAAACATTGAAAGTTTTGACAAATTATGAAGAAATATAAAAAAGGCCTAAACACTTTGGTGGGATTGGCGAGTAAGTATTGCACAACACATTTTTTTGTATTGCGGTGCGTAAGCCCGGTCTTGGATGTAAATACTTTCGGGAAGAGTAAGTGCTAAAGTTTCTTCGCTCCGCCACAGCAATAAACTTCTTAGATCTCTTTACACACTGTCACTGAAAGTATCTAAATGTTTATTAAATACTAAATAACACTTAGCTTATGCTCTGATAACAACTTGATGGGTTTGAGGAAAACCCAGTACATGCAGATTAATGCCAGTCTCAGGACGATTACTTCAATCACTCAGGACGATACCTGATTAAATAAGTTAATCAGGTAAGCCGCCTGCTTCTAACTAATATAACAAAATTTCATGACGATTGTCAGGGATACAGAAAAATACTTAGGGTAGATTACTTGCTTACCCTTAATCCAAAAATAATAACTGTTTCCGCGGGATCATCGAAACATAAAAAAATAAACGCTTGACTAAAACATATGAGCAATAAAGATTGCCTAAAATGTTAAAATCTAAGTAATAGGGGCGCGAATGAAGTCGCGGGCAAAAGTATTTATATTATTTATAACATACTCGTGAGTCCCTTATTCCGAAAAGGGATATAAATAGGGACACAAACCTGACCAACTTACATTAATTTAAAACAGGGATGAAATAAAAAAAAAATATGTATGCAAAGAAAATCATCGTTGAAGGAAATATACCACTCGATCCAACAGTATGTATTCACCTACTGAGCAACCCGAACACTTAACTTATTCACTGCATCCGAGTACTAATGATTGTTTATGTGTTGCCCGGTTTGTAATTGAAAACTTCTTTGCGCCACTAACTTGATTAATTATACTGCTAACGTATTGGCTATCCAGTTTTGTTGACAGCGTTGCCCATAACTCACGAGTTGCTAGATTTATGTAATTGTTTTACAGGTTCATGAATTGTGTGTGCGATTTGAAGTACACTGTAGGATTAGTTCAACTAGTAGTGGAGGTTCTGACAGGGAGAACAGCCGTGGCAGGGGCACCGAAGTCGTGTCATAACGTCCCGCGACCGTGAGTCTTAGCCGGTACGAATCTGATATAACCCCGCAGTGTCCTCTACACTGTCAGGTATCCAAGAGGATTTCCCAACGTTAAAAAAGGAGCAGAATGCGTTCCGCAGTCATAAATTGGGTAGCTCGTCTTGAAGCAGTAAACACCCTTATTAACCCTTATATAAACCTTTATAGAAACTAAGGCCACCAAGAAATGGCCACATTGTGTGCTATTAAATTTCAATGAGCGAGTAAGAGATATGAGTTTCGATGAGCTTGTTTCCTTACCCCTTAAACAAACCCCTTGTTCTTTAATGGATCTTTAATAAGGAACATAAGCATAGTAAACATTATTCCTTATAAAGGATAATGGATGTTTTGGGTTTAGCATCCCTTACTCACTTACCGAAACACAACAACACAAGTGTTATTATTTTACCATGATCTCTTTAAGGGGGCGGATACTATCATCTTAAAGAATAAGTCCAGCAGAATCCAGCAAAATTCGCTACACTCTTTTGCGACGTCCTTAATTTTAAATTATTAGTTTGCAAGGGCATTAGCGATACACGTCCATGATATATTGTATACATCTCATTCGTAACATTAGTGGTAACATTAAACCGGTGCGCGTACAAACAGCAGTATGGTAACTTACAAAATTTCTTATTGTTCCAAAAATATCACTTTCAAAGAAAGTTTTTGTCGTAATACAATTAATTAAACGGTTTTTTTAAAGTGAAACTTCTGAAAGCAAAATATTGCGGCAAAGTATTCTGCGAATAACGAATCGATCTTTTCATCAAAGCGCCAGTTAGAAATAATGATAACTTGTCTAATGGTGAAAGAAAACACTTTTTTTATATAGAAGTCGGTCAGCCTGACGGTCCACTTAATGACAAATGGCTTCTGTTGTTTATTAACACAAGAAACGCCACAGGTGCGTAAGTGCGCTGTCGAAATTTATAAGATAAAAGATAAGGAAGGGTTGTGGAAATGGGTTCCGGCATCCTTTCATCACTAACTGAAACATAAGTGCTGTTATTTCACGGTAGTTTCCTACAAAAATATGATCATTGACACCACATGGTGTTGACTTCCTGATCAACACATGGACAAAAATATAACACATGATAAAAACAGCCTAAAATTAAGAAAAGACCTGGGGCCTTAGTCAAAGTAACACTATAAAAACGATAACAAAGTTCGAAAGAATAAAATGTATGGGATGTATCACGTGATTCAGCGACGGCATATGCCAATCCATACATTCATTATTACCATACATTTCATTCGGCAATCCCATACATTCATTGTTTTCGAAATTCGTTATCGTTTCGTTAACATTTTAAATTGTTACTTTGACTAGGGCCCCTGTATCTGTGTCCCGTAGTTGAACTTAGTATAGTGTAATTTTAAATTTAAATTTAAATTTTATAAAAAAAAATAATTATATAGAATCAAAACATTAATGTGTTCGTAAGTGTCTGAGTTCGTTAAAAAACAAAATAAAATTGGTGATAAGTATGTTAACTATTGACATTATGGTTACTGTGATCACGGGGGTAGGTAGTCACGTGAGGAGACCCATGTATTCGCCTAATTAATACCTCGTTACCCGATCCTAGTTCGCTATGTAGATTACTTGTTAGTTTAAAATTATGAGCTAGGTGCTAGCTGTGTCTTGCGGTATTTTAAACACTTCATTAATGATTAAAATACATAGTATTAAACAAAATTATGTTGTACCTAATTATTAATCTAGTATAAATTAATTTAATATTAGTCTGTACCTAAAAATATCTAATGTGAATTAATTCTCTGAGCTCTGTCGGAGAATCGAGGTGGTCGACATAGAATTCAATCAGCTTAAGTTTGAAGGGATATTATCATTTCAAAATATAATATATTTCGTTATTATTTTTTTATTATAACACTGAGAGACACAGGCTAATGACGACGGGCTACTTTAACTAATTAAATACATATAGACCAGACAAATAGAAAAACCAAAACTAAAGTTAGCTACATATACCTACTTAACTTTTAATAATTAATATTTTTAATTATGAACCACGGTCGTTCACGGTACTTTACAAAAAAAAAATGAAAAAGACCGGTTTTTGTTTCTTATTTATTTGCATACAGAGTTAGTTTTTGTTGAAAATACCCAAAATACATACATAAACACTAAGTGATTTATTGTCTATCCGTGTGTTGAACGGAAGGCTGCCCATAAAAATCTCAGGCCATCTCGTAAAACACAGGCGTATATCTCATTTACGTGCACTTCAGTGGTTACTATAGTTGCTGTCCTTTGTTACACCGTTCATACAAAGATTTTATTTCATTTACATTTTTATGATTGAATCATACATTTATATCTAACTCCGCCAGTATACAGCATCAGTTGAAGAGTCCGGTGGATGAGTGGTTAGGGTGGTTGCCTTAACGCTCTGCTCTGGGGTTCCCGAGTTCGCTTGCCAGCAAGGTCAACTTTGGAAATGAACTTTTCACAGTTGACTCTGGTCTAGATTTGACAAGTAGTAGCAGGGCCACACTGCGTTTCGCAGTCATTTGGGCAGCCCATCTGGCGGCAGTAACCTCTCCCTTACAGAAGACAGCACGTGTGCTGTTGTGTTTCAGTGATTGAGTAAGGGATGCCAAAGCCCATTTCCTTATCCCTTCCTGATCTCTTTTCTAACTAATCTTTAATCCTATTATCCTAATTATCCTAATTATCCTAATTATCCTAATGTATGATACGCCTGAGGCGTATCATACATATTAGGATTATAGGATATAGGATATTAGGATATTAGGATATTGGGATATTAGAATATTATGATATTAGGATATTATTATATTAGGTTTATATGATATAGGATTATAGGATATTAGGATTATAGGATTAGGATACATATTACGTTAATAGACCACCTGCGATTAAGATGATCACCAGTCGTTCTGTAGACATTTACCTAAGAGAAAGGCAGTAAAGATGAAATATATTCATTATTGCTTAAATATCTGAGCCTAGTGTTTCTAGTGACTAAGTCAAATCGAGTGTTAAGTGACGGTGTAAATAGTAGCCACGCACTGATGTCGTAAAATCTCTGAAATCCGAACGGACTCTCAACATGAATTGTTATGGTCCCCAGCAGGAATAATAATGAGGTGCTTGTGGTATGTTTGTTTGCTGTACTTGAATTATATTAGTAAGTACACTTAACTTTGTTAAAGGCTTTCTAGTTTATATTATTTTTTATTATTATAAGTGCATACTTACCCGTAAGAACTAAGAAACTTCGTAGAAAATAAATAAACTAAGTAAATATTAAAAGAAATCTATACAAATATTATAAAGAGGAAAGATTTGATTGTTTGTTTGTTTGCATTGAATAGGCTCCGAAACTACTGGACCGATTAGAAAAATTCTTTCACTGTTGTGAAGCTATATTATCAGCGAGTAACATAGGCTATATTTTATAAAGTTTCACGGACGAAGTCGCCAGCAACAGCTAGTAAATAATAAAACTAGTTTTTACATTTGTTTAAATTTAAAATATAATTATTTTATTTTATTTTTCAGTGTGTGTATTTAAATTAATCTTTTTCATTAAGAATTTTTATTACACACACTATTCTTAATTAATCGTATGTAGTCATCATTATCATCTCAGCCATAGAACGTCCACTGCTGGACTGGACATAGGCTTTGCCTATAATTTTCCAATAGGACCTGTCAGAAGCGACCTGATAAGGCCGCGGCCCTTATCAGGTCGTCTGTCCACCTTGAGGATGAACGTCCTACTGGTCCAACGCTGCGCTTGCGGGTCGGTGGCCTCCAATTGAGAACCTGCCCACTAACACTTCAACGACACAATTTGACGACACGTTTGGTCTAGTGGTTAGTAACCCTAGCTGTTAACCAAACGGTCGCGGGTTCGAATCCTGCTAGGCGCAAATGTTTATGTTTTAACATTTACCTTTGCACCTGAGTCATGAATGTTTGTATCTGTAATATGTATGTATTTAAAAAAAAAAAAGTAATCTATGTAGTATATTAACTGTCTGGTATCCATAACACAAGCCTATAGTTGCTTAGTGTGGAACTAGATGGTGCCGTGTGGAATGTGTGAAGATATTTATTTATTTAACTAATTGAACAGCCGGTTTTTGTCGGTAACTTTCGTTCGTCTATGTATCTCTTCATTTATGATACGATCTCGCAGTGTAATCCAGAGCATAGCCTTTATTTTATCTTTTTTTATTTACTTTTATAGTCACGTGCGATAAAATCTTTGTTTGCTTTCTCTCCCTTTACAAATATCAATAAGTCTCCCTCAAAAAGTAACCCCGTCGTCGCCAAGAGACCGAAATTAATGTTACTGAAACGCGCTACAAAATATCTCATGTTATATCAATATGTATGCTCTATGCTGGGGTTTTGAGATAACGTCCCTTCCGTCAACAAATACGTCTATCTTTTGAAATTACATTTACAGTGCAGATAGAAAAACTACAAATTATTATTTACGATATTCCTTTCTTATTATGGCCATCAAAGTCAGCAGTTATAGTTCTTGTGTTATGAATACAGTATTATTATACAGTAATATGTATACAGTAACGTATTATACAATGGGCGAAACCCTGCACACCCAGACCAGAAATAACTTTGAAAAGTTCAATTTCAAAATTACTGCTGCGTATCGAACCCGAGAGTTCTGAATCAGACACCCCAATGAGTTTATATTGAAATTTTAAATTCTATTATAACATCTCAAACGCGCGACACTAGTCCAATAATTAATAATAATTACTGGGAACTCACTCGGAAGCGGTTTGATTGTCATCTCGCACGATTTCATTGCGTATGAAATGTGCGAAAAGCAATTTTAAATTTAAATATATTTTAGTAGTCATCACGCACACATATTACTTTCATGCGTGCGACATGACACCTTCAGAAAATCGTAGTAGGCAACTGGCACACATTGTGTTTTAGAGAAGAAAAAAAAAATTAAAGGCAGAAGAAATTTGTAGTATACTCAATTCACATTGAAATGAAACTTTTGAACTTCAAGAGAGTATTAAAAAAATATGGAAATATTATCGACTTGGCAACTGTGCGGTTTTTTTTTTCTGCTCTCGCTCGGTAATTGACACAGATAGTAAAAGTAGACTAGTCGGTCGATTCGTGGGCGGAGCACCACAACAAAACAGTTATTAATACACCGTACTGTCTGTCTGACTTCTAGCGCTATATTAAAAAAGAAAAGTTTGCAAGCAGTTTGTTTGGTTTCTTATTAGTTTCAGCACTTCGGTTTATAATTTTTTTTATCACTTGTACGATAAATTAAAAAACTTATTTAACAACTTATTTGCGAATTTAAAACTCAATTTATTGCGTAAAGAATAGGCAAACAGCCCAATGGATGAGATGCTATATATCAAAACGCAACGAAAGGTGGATAGTTTGAAAGTCCCAGATTCAAGATTCCTTGTGTCACGTGACAGCCATACCTGGATTCTTTAAAAATTTGTAGGAATCCTGTGCCAAAAAAAGGTTTATTGCATCGCGTTAGAATATATTCCGTTTATAATCCTTTATATAATTCGTTTACGTTATAAAATCCGGTACTTAGTCAACGTAACAGAAGAGAGTTCCTGCAAGCACATCTGATGTTACAAGCGGTATCCTATCCTCTCAAAACCTTTTAACTTCATGTGAGAAACACATTCTTCGATTGAAATGGTCTCGAAAAGCAGCCTGAAAAAAATTAAAGATGGCAGATATTTGTTCTTTGGCAGATATTTCAACTCTATAATTCTTCAATAGACATCATTCACCTTTTTGCTTAAAGCTTCTCACACACTCTTATTCTCATGGAGCAGTTCACACAAAATCTTATCCCTGTACTGATTTTTCATAGACTTCCCTTAAACATTTTGTTTATTCTAAAACAGTTTCTATATTAACGCAATAAAATATTTTTTTTAAATTAGCACCGAAATTTCCTTTGTAAAAGTTGACTTAACTTGTACCTAACTTATGCAATGTCGTTAGGAAATAAGAGTGTAATATTTTTTCTTTCAATATTCCAACCATCTAGAAGTCCTCCAAGTTATAAATCAATGTTAATCTCATTGTTTAAAGTAGATGCATTTAAAATTACATATGTAAGCAATTTTTTTATATGAATCTTTCTACATTTTATTTATTTTATAGGAACACAATTTCAACTACTATTATAAAAATCAAACGTCATTATTCGTGTTACGAAAGCTACGGTTTGCGTGTGTGCTCATTTCGCCAATTCTCGTCCCGAATTTATCTATAAACGGTCAACATTCTGCCGACACCTCTGGTCTTGAAAGAAAATATATATTTTATGTAAGACCCCCAAAAGTTACCAGATAAAGAAAGCTATCCACTACATCCAGGGTACAAATAGGGTTCTAAAGCCTCTCTTTGAATACAAACTGCTTAATTTAACACTCCGCTTGGATCGAGTGTAATGACCTGAGGAATCGCGTTTTGTGAATCCTTAGATTTTTCCGTCGCATGTGGTTTTTCATGCCGAAACCTATGTTACATACTAATTCTCTACTTATTAAAGATAAAGCGGTTTTTTTTTTGTTTTTTTTTTTTTTTTCAATTTTTTTAATTAATATGATTTTCAACTATCTTTTTATCTTGTTATCTTTTTGTACTTCCATCGTTGTGCTCCTTTTGTGATTGACCTGTGATATTACAACCACATTTTGTATTGTACAATTAATTTTTTTTTAAATAATTTTATATTTTAATAAATTATGCACTCGGTTTACTGCATCCTTCGATAGGCGATTTTTTTTATTATTTTCTTTTTAATGTTTGGGACTTTTACCGTACAAACAAAGGTATACCTAATTATCAGCTCCATCATTCCCGGTGACCGGTGACTTTAAACGGCGGTTAGCCTACTTGACACTTTACTCAGAGATGGTGAAAGAGGCCCCCTTACACTTTTGATATCAGACATACCAGTACCAATTTTAATTCGTTAATCCGTACTTCCGTACTCATATTATAAATGCGAAAGTATGTTTGGATGTATGGATGTATGGATGTTTGTAACTCTTTCACGCAAAAACTACTGAAGCGATCAACATGAAATTTTTCATACACGTTGTCTGAGACACCAGAAAGGACATAAGGTACCTTTCATCGTTTAACGCGGACGAAGTCGCGGGCACCAGCTAGTTTATCATAATTACATGTTAAGTTATACTAAGTGATAATAAACGATTGAAAAATCATGTAAATTTCCTTAATGTGAAACTCTCTAATTGATGTTTTAATATGAAAATTGCAGTAATGTCCGTATGTTTACGGTTTCCTAATGGAATGCGTCATTAAGAGAACACGATACAGTATAATCAACGATATTAAATTACAGAGACGGCGATGTTAATGATGACATATTGTAGTATCAGATATGGCTAATTATTTTAGGAAGTTGTCGACACGTGTCATGATTCCGCATATAAATAAAATTAAATAATTATTTTTTTAATTTTTAAAACAATTTGAAAAACGTATTAAGGAATCTAACTTAACATGTCCCGCTCATTCTCACAATAATAATTAAAACTTTACTAACTAACTGAGCTTTATCTCACGGCAATCAAATTAAGTCGATTCTTATAATTTGGAATATTTTTTCCAAATGGTAAAAATCAAAAATGTTCAAAAATGTTTCTCAGTTGGATAAGAAAAACATTCGTTCGTGAATAAATCAATTTATAATTCTGTATAGCTCTCCAATAAGCCAAAACTTCGTAACAAAAATATTTGACGTCGGTCTTATTTTTTGTTAAGAGGAATCGAAGTGGAATAATAAATTAAAGATTTAACTCAAAGGGCCATCAATTTATTAAAATGTTCTCTGAGGTTACGTGAAAATACAGGTAGAAAGGTATTATGGCCGTCTTTGAAGTTCAAACGCGGGTTCACCGGCTGAAGGTTCAATAACTGGAAGAAATGCTCATATTTATTTGTAAGCCGCAAACGTTTCCAGATCTCTAATCTAAATTAATTTACTTATTAATAATTCAGAGGACCGAGCCTTGCAAAAATAGAATACTTTGTTGTGTTTGTGGATTAAGAATTATTTGTGGATTACCTAATAGATGGTGGGTGGCCTATTAATACAAGGAATGACATAGAACATAAGGAAAGTCTCGGCCAGATAAGGAAGGACTTGGTTAAGCCATAAGGGAGAATTTAGGATTGGAGAATGGGATCTGGCATCCCCAACTCATTGACCGAAACCCAACAGGTCTTCTGTAAAGGAGTGGTTGCTGCTACCAGGCTGACAATAGTCATTTTCAGGTCTTTATACAATTGTACATTGGTCACATACCACCCCACAAAAAGACTTACAGATGATGACAAAGACATTCTGTGGATCAAACAGAAAAAATACATATAAAAATAAATACTTGCCCACTATGTGTTAATTCACAAACTTATAACCAATTTTCTAACTAGACGGTCAGTTCGATTACTTGAAACGAATCTTGTAGATTAGTATCTGAAAACTTTATTTATTCACCTATTTCAAAGTCGGTATCGACTTTGTTGGCAGTTTCTAGAGAGGGGTTCTTGATACCTTTTTCCTTTTTTTAAGCTCTATCCTCATCTAGTGTCGAAAGAGCCGTAAAGCAAGTTTTATCGTGGCTACTTTCAGTTCTACGACTGTTTTTTTTGTTTATCGTACGTCCCGAGTAGTTTTAAATTTATGAGAGCTAGTGTCCATGGATTTTATGGATGATCCCAATAGCTTTTTACTGTTGAATATTAATGAGACTTAATTTATAATTTAGTGGTTGCAAATGTCCCAAATTTTACCTTAAGGTAAAAATTTTATATAAAAGAAATTTTATATAAAAAATATATTTCTTCTCTAAGTGAAAACGTGTACAAGATATATAGGGGGCGGTGAAGTTCTAAATGGATTTCGAAGTTAGGCGTTTAAACTTGTTAGCAAGTTTCTACTGACTAGTTCCCCTGCCCATTGCAACTTATTTTTACACGTGTCTTTTTAAACTTAATTTAGATTTGGTTTAACGCAGATTGGTCAAGGCACACCCAGTAAGCCAGGTATAACTAGCTGTTGCACGCGATTTCGTCCGCGTAGCTTCATAAAATATAACCTATATTACTCGCTGATAATGTTATTTCTATAGGTGAAAGAATTTTTAAAATCCAACAAAATTATTTAATTTCTATCGGACATTGTAGAAATATTGTAGAAAATACTAAAAGTTATTTTTACATAAAAATAAGTTAGTTACATATATAAAAAATAAATATCAATATTTTCATACAAATTTGCTACGAGAATTTATAATGTTATGGATTTTTATATTCTGTTATTTGTTTTCCTTTAATGTTTACAGTTTCCTATAGTTCTGTTTACTGGCGGGAAATGCCTCAGGACATTAATCTCGCGCTATGTAACATTCCGGGAAAGCTTAAATAAATTCCTGTTTCTGATTTCTTTTTCTACGTAAAGGTTTGCTAAGACTTTTTTATGTTAAGGTCGACAGACAGGCTTACGGTCCACTCGGAGGTAGGTGTCTACCATCACCTATAACACAAGCAACGCCACAAGTAACAGGTGCTACAAGTGTGCTGCCTATCATAGTAGGTTTGAGGTTAAGGGATTGGAAAGACATAGGTAGGGGAATGGACTTTGGGTGGTTACTGCTGCCACACTATTGCCAGTTTCAGACTGCGAAAAGCATTATTCCTTGTGGAACTACTAAATTTAATAATATTGAAAAGATTTTAAAATCTACTAGTAAATTATTAAAATATTGATTAATTTCACTCGGTATAGGTTTTCGAATAACATAATAGGTAATTAATGGAAGTACCCATCCATAATAACCCCAGGAACCTAACAGTAGTGATTGTTTACCTTTTCTATTCACACGAAACACTGTATATAAACAGTAGTGGTTCGTATCCATAAATCATAGAGCAAGAGCTCTTTGTTTACGTCGATATAGGGGAGGGTACACAGTAACTTGAAACAAAGAGTAAACACAAATTTCACCTAAACACGTGGAGTGAGTGAATGCGGCTTTCGATATTTGTTTATGGTATCTTAAGTTTAAATGAATTTAATTCTTAAGGAAACGTAATATTTACTTAGAAAACTGAGCTAAAACCTTATCTTTTTCAAACCACTATTTATAATAAATGCTAATATGTCATAAATAAAATATATATTTTTATTAAAGTGTCTAATTAGGAATATAATTAAGCTAACTTCGGGCCTTCGACTTCGTCATTCTCTTGGACAAAGTACTTTTTTCCGGATGAATGTTACCCTATGTCCTTTTATGTACTTCCACTTATAGAGAAACTTCTATTTAGAGCGACATAGTATAGTAAGTACTAGCTGAAGCTTTCGTACACTGTTTCCTTGCAACACTTATGTAGTACCTATATAACGAACTTTCTCTCACATTTCTTGCCCAACGGTTATCAATTCTACGAGATCTGCTACTTTCGAGCCCAGAGTTATGTGATTTTAAAATGATACCTTGAATTTTTGCTTCCACAATTACCTACGCCCTTACAATTTATTAGCGGTCGACTTGTTGCCTGAGGAATGTGCGGAATCGCGTATATAGGACGTATTAATATTCCAATACAGTTCTCGACCTATGGTACGTGTGTAGATTATGGAATAACGTCAATTTAACACCTCATGCATGTTAGCCACACGCAAATTTGTTGATAATGTCAATAAATTTGGACATAATGGACATTGTTTTCTATATATAAAGATCTTCAGACATAAGCTGGCGGTCCATTGATGGTAGATGCCTTCCCCTATAAAACAAGCCCACGGTTGCTGCAAGTGCGCCAAGGATAAGGGATTAGGAAGGAGGATAGAGAAATGGGCTCTGCCATCCCTTACTCACTTACCGAAACACAACAGCACACATGCTGTAAGGGTCTTTTGTAAGGGGGTGGTTACTAACGCCAGATGACTACGAAACGCAGAAAGCGAAATTCTTAAGTTGCTGTTGTTGATCTCATTTCTTATTCATATGACACTGTTTCTCATTCAACTCTTTAGTATTAAAAATACAATTCTTTTTAATTCAATAACAAAAACTATGTAAATAATTTAACACTTATTGTTATTTTAATTTATTGACGTTAATTTATAATAGATAAATGTGTGTAAAAGAAGTTTGATTCATTTTGATTTAATTTGATTTTGCCGCGTTTTAGCTTTTAATTAGGTATGAAAACAACTAATTAAAAGTTATAAATAAAGATTTGTATAAAATTTGCAACACAGATAAACATACTAACAGATGACCTAAAATAATAAATAGGGGTGTACAATTTTAATTTAGTATTGAAAATTAACGATAGATGACGCTAGCAACATCTAATTGTTTTATAAGAAGTTCGTTATTACTTCCTATAATATGTTTGGTGACATTTCAAGTGAGGGCTTTACGTCTTCACTAAAAGTTATATGAAAAGTCATAATATAGAATGTGACAGTTTTATGAAAATATCAAGTTTACGCCCGACGACAAGCTCTCAGGAAAGGTTGGGAAAACGAAATGAGCACTTACACTTACGATCCCCCAAATATTTTCTAACTTTATACGCTGTTGATAAATCAACATTTTTATACTACGCATCAAAGATTTCTACGCATAACGTAAAACTGTATGGCCGCATTTTAGAACACGCCCCAGACTTTTCAGCACAATATAAAAAAATGGGGTAGGTATATATGGCTGTGTCGTGGAAACGTCCGTGTGTTTTACATGAATACATGTACAATTATTATACATTGCGAGTAATATTTTCTTTGAGCATGTTATATCTAGGTATATATATTATACCATATATACCCAAAAAATATATGTATATATATCCAATGAATTAAAATATACCAAAAACTTATTCTTTGATCCTTTAGTTATCGAGTGGTGTCATCAAACTGAAAGTATTCTTGTTATTATTAGTTTGTTATTATTAGTTTTCTGAATTACCTCCCACTATTTATTTATTTATTCATTATCCACACGTATTCACATACAAAATGATTAAAATGTCTGGAAACCATTACCTATTAGGTTTGTCTAGACATTTACAAGAAAACAAAGAAAAACGGTCGAGCGAGAAAACCACTAAAAAAGCAGATTTAAAGACGTATTCACGTCAAAACGAAAAAAATCGATAGCACGTATAAATTTAAATATAGAACATCCCGCTTAGTATATCGGCACACCTCGAAACCACTCGTGGAGCCACGTGTACAAGAAATGTAAGAACGACACAGCACTCTTAACTACGGATCCTTACCGCAGCCACTTCATTAAAACAAGCTTTCACTGAAATTTTGTAGCATTTTATAGGTCAAAACTAGGTCACAACATAACAAATCTAAAATCGATGCAAAATTTTATTCAAGCATTTTAAAAATAGAGTGGATCTGTTTGTATAAGCTACTTATTTTCGGTTGCCCAGTCGGTTTGAAAATAAAACCATTGGATATATATTATAGATATGCTTAATCCAATTTTCATTTTCAGTTAAATTATAAATGAAGACGTGAGTGGATGAAGGTGATAAGTCGCTTAATTCCAATTTTGAGTAAATCGAGGTTAAAGTTTTACTTTTTAATTTTTGAGATAAGTCGCCACGGAACTGATTTTTGTACTAAATTATGATGCAAAGTTGTGTAAACAACCTAAAATATTAATAGTATGATAGCAATTAAATACTTGTATTATTTTTTAAAATAAAAAGTGTATATAGTTCCTTCTTCCATTAACACAAGTAAACTTTTCTGCACTTTTTGCTTTTTAAAATTAACTGTACATAATACCCTTTTCAACTTTCTATTTTCCAAAATATGTCTTAAATCGACGGTATTAAGGTCTGTTATCATTTATATGGACATATTACTTTACCTTCATCAACGCAAAAAAAAAAAAACCAAAAATGCGACATATCACCTTCATCCACTCACGTCTTCAAATGTTAATGAATTTTATATATTTTTTATCTAATAGGATATAGAATTAGGATAAGATGTGAAAGTGGACTCTGATATCACCTATTTATACTCATCGAACACAACAACACTTCTGTTGGTTTGGATACTGTCGCCAGAAGGGTTGCCGGAATTAATGACTACGAAACTCAGTGTGTCTTGCCACTACTAAAGATTGATACTAGTGATATCACTACACTCTGATATACTGATAACAATTCTACTACTTGCAGATATATAGCACTTATTACTGCTTAATCATATTAGCAGATCTACATATAATGTAGACCAGCCCTACAACATCATGATAGAATTAAAGGTGAACAAAAGAGAGCCGCTTTGTGTTTGAAACATTGCCGTGAATATAAAAGGCGTCAACCGGGTTGATCCCACGTGATGAGATCAACACCCATAATGTACTGGGCCCTTTGTACAAAGCGGCATTGTTATCGCGGGTGAAAAATTGATAAATTGTTCGAGGAGAATTATTTTAAATAGCAAACATTTTTATTTCGAGCGCACAGTTTAAGGTATTTGTAATTGGGGAAATTACTTTTAATAGTAGGGTCAAATGGAGTACAGCGTAACAGCGTATGGAAAACAGTTTAACATCCCGACTTAATTCTTCGCTAAAATTGATTTTGGAGATAGTATGACTGCCTATAGTCGTTTTCAAGGTGGGAGTCACTAGGTACTTCACCGACACACACGTTTTAGTGTTTTTTGGCAGTTTTAGTAATGTACGTCAATATTCGAATAGTAATTCGAATATTGAGTTGAGTTTAGAGGAATCACGGTGAAGTTCCAAGAAAACGACTATACAATCAGAAGTGCCTAATATATTTTGTAGAGTGTTAGTTTTCACACAATCTACATGAAACGAAAAAATATTGCCGATTAAGGAAATGTATTAGTCGGAATAGAATCGTGATGTTATTTACTAACTCCGAGAGTCCTGAGGAATTTCCAACATTGGCTGGGTCATCATTTTTAACGGACATTAAATTAAATCAATGTTTGGATTTAATTTCAAGTCCGTTGCTTATAAATTAAATCGGTGAAGTTGACCCTAGCGGTCAGAGAAGTGGAATAAATTGTAACTCCATTTTATTAAGTTTTCTCTTCTGTGCCTTTAACTTTTTATAAGAAACGTTCTTAATGACTAACTTCACGGAAATGAAATTATTCATTTTCCCGTGGGAGCGAGGAAAATGCATATTTATCTAAAACAGTTTGTTGAGAACATTAAGAGAGGTAAAGTTACGAAATTTGGGAAATAAACAAAGCCACAGGTGTGGAGGTTCGAAATTAAATACTTACGCAGGTTCTGTAAGGACTGGCCCTACATAAATAATTCGCCCTTTAATTTAGTCGTGTACAATGTAGCTACAAAGAATTATACATTTTTCTGGAAAAGTTCATTTATATGAAACCAAAAGGAATATTATTATTATTTTTTAAGTTCATTAGTAATGCCTTAAATTTTAAGATTTTTTAATAAAAAAAAAACCACAGTATTAATAAAATATTATACATACCGTTTAGGTTACAAAATTAATAACTAGAATTTATATTAGCTGCAAGATATTTTAGTTCATATACTTACTATGCAACAAGTCTCTTCAAAACCTTCTATATCAATGTATGGGCCCACAATTTAGACTGTTTATTTCATCTTGAGAATGACGTGAAAGGGTTTCGTGTCTAAGTGCTCTTCGCAACCTTCAAATGCTTTAATTTAAAATAGAGCTTCTTGTTACAATTTCTTAAATTTCATCCATAGAAAAAATATATTTAATTACTAACCCCCGACGCTCGACGCAAAAGGGAGCTTGTAACCTGTGTCTTTATCTGTCTGTGGCATCGTAGCTCCCAAATTGATGGACCTATTTTGATCCAGTTTCCTTTGTTTGAAAGACGACACGATCGAGATAGTCCGTAGCTATAAACTTATACTTAGTTTCTTAGAGCTATAGATGAAGGTTTCCCACTAACTTACACAGGTTTGATTGATTGAAATGTGGTGTACTGTTACTTCAGTGGTATTTTCATGACATAGTAACCTTGACATGATGCTTTAGTATCAAGTATTCTCAGCAACTTACACCAGATGCTATATCTGTTGGGGCCATTAACTATATTTGGGCTCATTAACTATATTTATCAAATCACAGAGAGTAAATATTGAGTTATTTTCCTAAACCTTTTTAACAAAATAAATTAATTTTATAATAAAAGTAATTTATTAATAATTTTTTTTAGAATTATAATATTTGTGCAATACAATTTTGTAAAACCTAATAAAAAACGAAGTAGGTAGGTATAACTTTTTTTAAATTTTCACGCTGACCATTTACCATCACTTTAAGATACTATTGCTTAAAGTGTATTCCTTATCACTCTTTCTCCTCATTGACTTCAATCGTCGTCCCAAAAGTTTCCGCGCGACTTGTGTCCAACTACCCTAACAGCGATTCGAAATTATTACGCCGGAGTCAATGGACTCAAAAATGAAGACATTATTTTTCATTACATCGTTTTATCGGACCTTCTTCACGTAAAATATTAGCTTAATCATCTTAGTGTAGTCCAAAAAAAAAAAACTTGAGGGAATATTGTAATGAGAAACTTTTGGCGAACAAATGTTTTGCTATTAAAACAAAAATCTAACGCATTGGCAAAGAAAATAAAAATTGTTTCATCAAGACAACGCACCGTATCACAAGTCAATCAAAACAATGGCAATACTACATGAATTAAACTTCGAATTGCTTCCACATCCCCCGTATTCGCAAAAAAATGCTCGCCAGTAAGAAATTTCGCACGAATGAAGAGGTTATCGTTGAAACTGAGGCCTATTTTGAGGCAAAAGATAAATCGTTCTACAAAAGTGGTATTGAAATGTTAGAGCGGCGCTGGAATGATTGCGTTGCTCTTGATGGAGATTACGTTGATGAATAAAGTTAATTTTGAACAAAAAAAAAACCGTGTTTTCTTTGTTAGGCCCGGGACTTTTCAGCCCATGTGTTAATTTGCAAAAAAATGCAACCATACAAAGCGGGGAACGATTCATAAAATGTAAATTTTTACCCTATCTTTCGCAAGTTAAGGACCAACATAAGAATGTTATGATATGATGTAAGAAACGTTATGTTACAGAAAATCACAATGAAATAACATTTTGCTGTATTGTTTCGGTGAGTGAGATAAGGGATACCAAAATCCATTTCCCTATACCCTCCTATTTATTCTTGCTCTTGGTGATTACAATCGCCGAAAGTAGGCCCTTCAATTTTATGATGAATTAGATGTCACTTAAATCGAAATATTCATCTAAAAATACCTTTTATACAAGCTAAAATTATAAACCTTCTTATATCAAAGTGTTAATCAATTAAATATCTGTTAAAATACTCGTATCTTCTTAAATTTTCGATATTTATAGACACTCGTGTTTGTACTTAACTCGGAATACAATGTAACGCATTTACTTGGAAACGATGAATGGAACAAATTGACAGCGACTCATTTTCGCTACCCATTGAAATGAAAGGTGCCAAGGATATAGACTCAATCATTTTATCCAGAACCTAAATTTATTTAAATAACAAATGTAAACTGTAAAGTGTTATTTATTAACTAAGCCGACCTTGAAAATTTCTGAGTAAAGGGTTTAGGAAGGTATATTATGGAAATCGGCTCTGGCGTCCCTTACTCACTCACTGAAACACAACAGCACATATGCTGTTATTTTATGGGGGTGGTTACTACTTCCTGACGGCTGCCCGGATTACTGAGAAACGCAGTGTGTCCTGCCACTACTTTCCAAATCTAGACTAGAGCTAACTTTGAAAAATTCATATCCAAGATCCCTGTCGGGAATCGAACCCGGCACCCCTCAGACGGAGCGTTAAGGTTAACAACTCATCCAAGGGGCTTCATCAATTAGGTAAGGGTAGGATAATACAGAATATATAAAATAGTTAATTTTTTTCTCTAATATTTTTAATTAACTTTAATTGCCATGTCTGACTATGTCGATAATTGAAATATGGATCTTCTACTTTAAGTAAATAAATCCATAAAGTTGCCTATTCCTGTTATTTTAATTTCTTGTAACGTATGTCACCAGGTATGACTGAAAGATATCATTTATCCCGAAAGTAGGCGAGCTTGAAAAACGGCAAGAGGATATTTATAACTAATGAGGTGTAAATCATACGATAGAGCTCTAATCGTACAAAGTAATAATTCTTCGGATTCGTTAGCAAAGTACCAAATTTCAAACAATTTTTCTTTACTTGTGAGTGGAACAGCTGTGTCTATCGCTTAAACGGTTTAAGTATTTGTTTTTACTGTATTTATTTCTGTGTACGATTAAATGCCTAAAAAGTTATATCCATATTGGAGCCTAATTTAAATATTTTCTTTTTGCAATTTTACCCAAAACCCCATATATCATATAAGGCCTATTACAACTTTCATCGCATGTACCCTCTAGGAAGTAAGACTCAAACAATGTCTATGCCATCCTCTAGGATTCAAACATTATAAATATTGTATTATAACTCTTTATAAATTTTCATATAAATTTATCTAGTGATTTAGCCTCGATAAGGTTATAGAGATTTGTATATATGTTAATAATAGAATACCTACCTCTTTATAACTGTGTGTATAATAACCCACAATAATCATGTATTTGAGCTTGATAGGGATCTCGCTCAAGGGGTACCTCAAGCTCAACAGGGAGAGAACTTAGTTTTAAATATAATAATATAAAGGTAATGCGAAAAATCTAACAGAAATATTTCAATTCAAATTTAGATCTTAATACAAGTGTAACACAATAGCTAATCGTATAACAAATTCCTTGCCTTTTCAATGTATCTAAATATAATGCTTCAATTAGGTTGACTCCAGATGTAGCCATTGACAGTGTTAATAATAAGTTTCAACTGAATGCCCATAAATCAATACCCCTAACCCTATGTTTATCTACACTAATGTATATAGTAAAGCCACGGAATAGTATTGGAACAGTAAAGAAAGTATAAGTTTTAATAGCTATATTTCAAAACTTCTTAGTGTCTATAAGAATATAAGAATGTCTAGTGTGTCTAAAATGGGATACTATTTGGCCAATGTGTATATAATTATGTGAGAAGGGCTAATAGACAAAAATTATGGTTCATAACACATTGACGAGCTTATTTGTCGAATGATTAAGGTTATTAGCGCTCTCTCTCAGGGCTCCCAAGTTCAATTCCCGGCTGGGTCTTTATCAAAGTTGTCTCTGGTCTACATCTGGCAAGTAGTGTTAGGGCACACTACGTTTCTCCAGTCATTTGAGGTGCTCCAGTCATCTTATAGCAGCAGACCCATCTTTACAAAAGGCCACAGAGAAATAACTGCATGTCTTGTGTGCTATTTTGTGACTTGTGTTTCAGTGAATGAGTAAAGGTTGCCAGAACCCATTTCCCTATCCCTTCCACGGTAGGTAGAGGTAGGTAGCCTACCTACCTATATTGAGGACATTTACATAACATAAAAATCCAAATCTTGTGAGACATGCGGATTTATAATCATGTTTGAGCAAGTATTCCTTATCCAAGTATAAAATAGAAAAGACTCAATGATACCAGACTATAAGCGGGAATCGAACTTGCTCTCAGTGGATTACCATTCTTCGTTTTTGTTCTACTCTAAAATTCCCTTTATACTCACATACGCGTTATTGTCAATCCATTAGGGCATTAGCAGTGGGAAGTTAAGTTTGCTTTGGACTTATCTTGGGGTGACAAAATAAACAAGTCATCGCTTAACTAAAAGCCTAAGGTTAAATTTAACCCTGTTAGTTTTCTTTTGGGGTGCCGCGTATAGTTCCTGTTATTAAACAATACATATATTGTGTATATTATATACATACATGCATAGAGGTGAATTTATAATGAGGTATTATATTTTAAGACAAATTAGTATATATCTACATTTCCTGTATGGAAATTACAATATATTTTTCAGGTTTGTTTTACATTTGCAATAATCATAAAATATGGGAGACATGCACGTACAAAATTCGGAAAACTAATTGTGGAAAATGCGAAAGGAGAAAAACAAAACAGAGTTGTTAATCGAATCGACTAAAACATTTTCATCTGCATAGCAGAGGCGCTACCATTTGATTTATTATAATAAAAAAAGTTAAAACCATTATTGAATTAACATTTTTTGAATTGTCAGGAAAGTACATATACTTATTATACAGAGGTATCGATTACGGTAACAGGTCGCGAGTTCAATGGTTCTTTCCATTGAACTTGCGACATGTTACCATAAAAATTGTTCTTTTTTAAAATTAATATCAGCGCCATGTCTGTTTATGTATTATTTCAATTCAAAATTCAATTAGTTTTCAATAGTATTATTACATAATATATTCTAGTTTCATTGACATTGTGTAGATAGCGCAATATCTGAAAATATACAGAGATGCATTTACGGTTACATTACAGTAACAGGTCGCGAGTTCAATGGTTTTTTCCCATCTCAAAAATGCCCAACGCGCCTAAAAGGTTTTCACTTTAAAAATTGCACCCGTGCGAAGCCGGGAGTGGGTCGCTAGTCTATATAAAGAAAAAAATTAACAAAAAGGAAGATAAATATACTTTACTGTACTCTGTAAAGACTTAGCTTTATCAAATATTATATCTGGGCGTAACTTAATTGCCTTTATGGTTTTAATCTACCTCGGGCTTTACAAGTAGATTAAAAGTAAACCATTTCGTCTAGACTTGAGCTAATATAATTTCTTACGTAAAGCAAACATTAATGGAAATTAATATTTTTAAAAAATTCAAGCCTATTTTTTTTATATTAAGTATGTAATTCTAGTTACTTCATACCACGTATAACTTAATAAAATTATTATTTTCAAATAATTTTTATATAATATAATTTATTTATCTATATCTATTTATATTCTTATATAATAATAAATTCGCTATTATTTTTTGTCTTTTTCTCTAACTTCTTCTAAACCACCAAACGCGTTTTGGTACGATTGTAAAGGTCCTAGCTCAATAGAAAGTTTTAGGGTCTGAAAACAACAGCTTCAACATGTAAAGTCGTTTGTTACAAAAACGCATTGGATTTGTATTTAAAAATGGAATAGGAAAGAGAGCGCACGTTCCGAATTTACGCCCTTTCACCTGATTCCAATCGCGATAAGTGTGAGTTCGCCTCGATGTCCCAATCGTTGTACACACGTACCAACCGTATTTTCAATGATAAGCCATCAGTACTAACTCGTGAAATACAGTCATACAGAGCGAGCAGCTCAAAAAAGCGGTTAAAATTCTTGAATATGTAAACATTACTGGACCTTTTTCTTTTTTACAAGTATATTACATACAATGTACATGGATATATTAGAAAATTGTATGAGATGCATCATATTTAAAAAAAAAATTAAAACATTATGTAAGGCACCTAATTATAAATGTATACAGTCTACTCTAAAAGATTTCTTATTGCCAGTAAACACGTAGTCAATGTATTTGAAATGCTTCATTCAAATAATATCCTTTTCACAGAATATTATATTCTCAAAATATACTATTTCATGCCTAACTATTATATGTGTGTGAGATAAATAACAGCGTCATTCGCGTATTTAGTACCACAAATTGATACATGAATGTTCGTTTAAACACTTATTACAATAAAAATATATCGGCAGTTTTGACTAAGGTGCTGGGATAATTTAGTTTCAGTTTCTCTTTAGCAATGTCCCAAATTTACTCACAGATGACCTGCAGTGGTAATTAAATGTAAGGAATAAAAAGAACAGATGGTACTAACAACAGTCTGTATGTAACAGTCGCAAAAGACGTAAAACGAACTCAACTTTCCGGTGAACGCTATCCACGCTACGTGTAATTACTTTTATCCTCTGAAACGGCGACATTTGCTAATATGGGATGGCTGTATTAGGATTTAGTTTTAATTAAGTAGCTACATTTGAATTTTAAGTTATTATTGATTTCATAATAATATAGAACTCATAATAAGGTTTCATAATAAGGTTTGGAACTCCCTGACGGCGTCTGTATTTCCAAGCTCATATAAATCTTTTCAAAGTTCTAGTGATTATGGTGGAGGCCATAATTTAAAAATTTAAAAAGTATTTTAAATTTAATCTTCTTTTCTGTTAGACCACTGGTCGTAATTCAATCAAATTATTTCGAATGTGTGTAAAAAAATGGTCGAATTTAGACTAAAGCTCGCCAATAGCTATTAAAAAAGGTATTAAACTGGAAGCAGTTCCTATTTTAGCATTTGCCTGCATAATTCAATTATTTTCTTTTCTCTTTTCAGATTTTGTCGCTGTCCTTAAAAACATAGCGTAAGTAATTATTTTATATTATATAATATAAATATATAATGACTATCTTTTATTATATTCTATTTTAAATAATCGTGAATTATCCACAGTTTAATGACAAATACGCTTTCGTTTATTTAACCACATACGTCGAAAGCTTCGCACATTTTGGATATGAAATTGAAACCAACGTAAACAAATAGCAAAAAATGTAAAGGATGAACAAATATTTTTATAAAGTGAAATTTTAATAGATAACGTTATATTTATATACATTTTGTGGAAATGGACATGGACATTTTATTTTAAAAAATGATACAGTTTTCAAAGTGTCGCTTATGTTTAAATGATGGCTATTTAGGTACATACAGATATTTTATATATTATACATTTTGACCATATGCAATGGTTTTGTTAGATCTGCTATCAGTCATAGTATCCTTTTAGACTAATGCATGACATTATATTCTTAATTATTCTTTCACTGTAAGTTATTCGGTCAATCAACTTTTTCATAGAATCACAGAGGTTAAAGTTAAAGTTAAGAATAACGAAAAAAATGTCTTCGGATTTCTATTAAACAAGATCTGTCGAATTTCATTTCTCGTCCAAATCCAGATTGGAAAATAAGATAAAGAAGAAATTTCGTTTCATCCGTTTACCACGAAAATAGAAGACCACGAAATCGATCTGCTCAAACAGAAAATTAAATCCTGTCTGCTTTGTATCACGATTTCTTTGTCGTGTAAATGGAAAAAGGATTCCTAAAGGTTCGCATTCAAATTAAGATGATATTATGAAATTTTAATCACGAAGCTGTTGTTGTTCTCGCGGCGGACGAAAATGCTGTACCGTTATCTGAGTCACAGTTTCCAGTTTATTAATTCGAAAGTTAAGTTGTCATTTCACATTATTATTTTATTAATAGCTAAATAATTGATTGAAAAATGTTTCAAGGTATACAGCCATATGCACAATCAGTAGGTACTGTTTGTGTTCCTAGTTGTTAGTGACTAGGAATAGTAGGAATATCAAAATTAGTACAGGCATCTATAAAAGCTAGCAGCACTAAAAAAATATGTATGTAGCCCAATCTGAGAATATCATTCTACAAACGTCTACAAGAGTCTAAAATAATTACGATCATCCCACAAGCGCTCACTGTTGGCCTTTCAAATTAAGCGCTATTACACTCGCCTCTCTACCCTTCGCACATCCACTACCATCCGTTCTTTTCAGGTCATAGGTCCTGATAATCGCACCCTGGTTGAAGCAGGGACCGGGTCGCTAGTTATACATAAATAAAAAAAATTGAGTTGTTGTGTATGCTTCAAAAACTCAAGATTGGGTATACCAAACTTAATTAGGTTGCCACATATGTTAAGAGGGATAAACGGGAAAGATTTTTTTTTAATATAAAAATCGCACCCCGGGTGAAGCCGCGAGTGGGTAGCTAGTTATAAATGAAAATGTTAAGTTAGTTTTAGAAGCATACACAATGCTTCTAAAACTCGAGTATGAGTCACTCGATTTTAATTAAGTTGTCACATATGGAAAGAGGGATAAACAGAGAAGATTTTTATTATATACAATAATTGCACTTGGAATTTCAGCTACTGTTTCATACGAAAACAAACATAAGATTTCCCAAAAAAGTAGTGTCGCTTAAAGTGCGATTTACCATTGAAAATATAGAGTATAGTAATTTAAAATGTTGACAACACTATTACTTTGATATCCGAAGCCAGACATAGATTTATGTTTGGCACAAATCAAAAGACACGCCTCCTGCTGAAACATTGTGCAGTTAGGAAAATTCAAAAACAAATTCTTTAAACCCTAAATCTATTGCGACTTGGTTGAATTTTGAATGTATTTGCTTTCGATTGGTAGTATAAGTGAAAATATTGCTATTGGAGCGGATATCAAGTGGCTACTTATTAAACCGAAGCGTAATACACCATTACGTTTCTACAAATATTTTTAAAATATCAAGTAACCCAAAATAAACAAAAACTTATACAAGAATTTCAATACAAAATTAAATGTAATATACTTAAACAATAATATGCATGACAAATTCAAGAACCAGTTTTACTTTAATAAAATATTTTAAAATTCGTACTTCATGTATAACTTTTAAATGCTTTATCGAAAGTGCATATTGGATAATAAATATCAAACAATTCAAATGCCTCAGTTTTCACAAAAACCTAAGTTTTATTTTTAACGGAATCTAGATTATGTTACGCATGTAACTAAGTTCAGTTTATTAGCTATCTATAAGAATAAACAAAATTTAAATGTCTGTTTGTAATGACAAAGCTTTTAACTTGCTTTTTTTTACTAACAAAAAAAGAAGTTGTCTGTCTGTCTTGTTTTTAATTATAATCTATTTTGGAATGTGTTAAAGTATTCTTTGTTAAATTTAAATAAAAATATTTTGATTTAATATGTTGTTTACATAGAAATTGACATCCCAATAACAAGTGTATATAAATTTTTACAAAATACAAACAAATATACATTAATAAAAATGTTTCTACATACGTCTATGTCTGATTTGTCACTTAATTCTTGTTCTCAGGCTGATTAAAACGCAGGAACTGTCAATTAATTCGTCTCGATGTTCGTTACGGTGTAAATTGTGCCGCTGAAACAGCGCAGACAGACGGTGTGACGTCACGGGAAACGCGCGGCGGAAGCGGGACCCGTTTCCGTCCGCTGCTTGCGCGCAAACTCGATCAGTATTCAAAATTGGAATCGAATTGAATATCGAATAACTCGATTGTTATCGATTTGATTTGTCTGGTCAACATTTAATTAACTCGATTACGTAAGTTTATTTTATTTTGCAATATATATTATTTTTGCACACATTAATTAAGTTTATTTATTAAGTTTTGATAAATAACTTCAACTTCTTAAGTAGATTCATAAAGTTTTTTTTGGAATTACGTCATTAGTTGGCTGTTCATTAGCAACCATCATGTACTTGGTCTTGGATATATTCATGTTAAGTCCAGCTCTTCCTCTACACTCATGGGCTCTATTAATGATGATTTTCAATCCTTCTTCGGTTGATACAAAAGAAATAATGTGGTTATAGTCATCTAATTCTTTGGGAGTATTAAGAAATTGTAAGGTGATGTAGGAATGAGTAGGATGTATCTGTCATGCATCGGATGGGCGTTGAGATATACGAAACTTGGAATGGAAACCAAGGTAGAAATGCTCCGAGGGTGGCTCTCTCGCTGGGCAGAGGTCCGAGCAGAAACCAGTGGGAAGGCAGAGAATCATGCGCCCGAAGGGGTTGCAATTGCAATAAATATAATCGTTCCTAACATCAAAATATCATAAATCGCTTGCATGAACACTATGTTCTTGCTAGCTGTAGCACGCAGCTTCCACAATGTCGCTTAGTGTGAGGCTCATGTGGTTCCCTGAGATCAAGCCCACTTACTAATATAATTAATGAAAAATTATTGAAAAGTGTAGTGAAAAATAATAGTATGAAAAAATGCGAACAAAGTTGTTAATTCCCTACATTTTCATCGTATAGAAAACAAACCGAAAAGAATTTTTCGTTTCTAAATGACTCAATTAAAAGTGACATGTCGATTTGAAAAAGGAAATGATTTTGCTACAGAAAGCTCTTCATTTAAATGAGAGAACGGTTTTATTTCCGGTCCATTAATATAAAGGATTGCTTAAATAATGTCATATTTTAATCAACAGCTTTAGAATTTCCAAGAGTTTAACTGTGAATAATATAAAATTTCAATTTGATAATAATCGTCGAAGTCAATTGAACATTTAGTATGACGTTTAAGAACCTTAATAAAGACAATAATAGTTTCTTGTTTGAAGAATCACACCCCACCCAGACCAAGACTTGGATTGAACCTACATTAATTTTTATTTAATTTTATAAAGGTAGATAGATCAAAATTCAAATACTCATCAATTCAATAAAATAAAACTAACTCATATTTGATTGAAATTAAGGGTAATCGCGAAAATAAAGCAAATACGAGTATGCACAAACACGAAACAAATAGGTAGATATCAACACTTTCCTCAGAAACCACAAATTGTATTTTCTCGCGAAACGCACTTAGATTTCTCATTTACTTTAGATAAACAATGAATAGGACGTACAAATTTAAAACAGTATAGAAACTGACAATAATTCATTTAATCGGATTAAATAGATAGATATTAAAAAAACATGTGTGTGTATAGGATATAGAACCAGTACATGTCATTAAGAAAGAGAGAGAGAGAGAGAGAGAGAGACAGAGTGAGAGAGAGAGAGAGTGAGAGAGAGATAGAGAGAGAGAGAGAAAAAGAGAGAGAGAGCTAAAATAAAGTATATATTTTAAATCTTAATATATAAAAGGCGATGTATGTATGTATGTCTCCTATATACTCCAAAACCGCTGAACCGATTTTGATGAAACTTTCAGACAATCTTCAGATTAGTCCAGCGGGTGTTCCTGTGAAGTTTGGTAGCGATCGGATGCGGACGAAGTCGCGGGCATATACTAGTTATTAATAACTTTGCAGAAATGTTTGAATGTTTGTTACTCAATAACGCAAAAGCGGATTTGAATGTGTGGCACACATATAGTTTTGTTTGAATTTGAATTCGAAAACCTAAATTCCAAACACAAATTTTCAGGGACCTGTAAGGTATATTCCAAGAAGTACTAGGGGACGGCAAAGGCAGTGACGATAAAATTTTAAGCATGTGTTTTAGGATAAATCCAAAAAAGTTGTGGTAATTATAAGAAATCCTCTTATCTCTTGTTAAAAGCAACATCCCCTACTGTAGTGAATGTTGTTATGTGCATCAGTTCATTTGCGGCACGAGGTATTTATGTTCCATCTATTTTAGGATCGGAAACGATGTGTCGACATCCTTTCGCAGGGGGTCTGAGGGCATTGAGCTGACTCTCACTAATTCATATTATTTTTTAAGGTTAAACATTCCATTCAAGTACAATATACGTTTATATTTTCATAAGGTTTTCTCCAACTCGAAAGCAGAATAGTTGGTCGGGTCCATATAAGACAAAATATATCTTAAAACTCTACCAACAGTAACATCAAAATATCGACCATCGGTTCGTAATATATCTATTAGGGGCAGTTCAAATATTACGTAAGCACTATTTTTTTTATTTTTTTTTCATTATTATTATTCACATATTAAAAAAGCAAATATTTTTTGGAGAGAGTAGGAAGCAATAAAATATTTATTGAGCTATTAATTACAGCAACAATTAATAATTTATAAAAATTATTTTTAAATTATTAAATAGTATCAATATTTTCAATTATCTTCGTCTGAAATAGTAATTTTCATTTTATTATTTTTGAATTAAGTCACTTTTAGAAAAAGTGCATAAGATCGCTTCCAGTTCTTATAGGCTAAAGAATAACGGACATGTTTAAGGACAGGGTAGTTAGATTTATCTTTAAAATAAAGTGAGTAGTTAAAAGCGCAATTTGAGTAGCCATTACTCGTAACAAGGTTTTTTTAAAGCCTCGGTTTACTGCAATGAAAAAATGTTAAAACGTAAAAAAGTAAAATCACGCCGCAGACCACTTTTAAAATATAAATGCAGAGAACACTGGAACCTGGCACTGTTAAAATCTAGAACACTACGAGTACGTGTTTACAGCAATTTGTTACTGAAGAGTTTTTTTTTTCGGTTTTTTTCATTTCATTTTAAAAAGAGAACTAAAGACGTGAGTGAGTGAATGTGTCCATATAAATGATTACAGACCTTAAGATCGTCGATTTAAGACATATTTTGGAAAATAGAACGTTGAAAAGGGTGTTATGTACAGTTAATTTTAAAAAGCAAAAAGTGCAGAAAAGTTTACTTTTATTAATGGAAGAAGTTAATGTTATGATCACTTTTTATTTAAAAAAATAATACAAGTGTTTAATTGCTATCATACCATTAATATTTTAGGTTGTTTACACAACTTTGCATTATAATTTAGTACAAAAATCAGTTCCGTGGCGACTTATCTCAAAAATTAAAAGTAAAACTTTAACCTCGTTTTACTCAAAATTGGAATTAAGCGACTTATCACCTTCATCCACTCAAGTCTTCAACTGCAAGTTGCTTGTAATCTCCGCGTTAGTTCCGGAGCTAATCTTTGACAACAATCTCACCTGATGTCACTTGCAGATGCGGCCGAATGTGGACCACGCTTGCCAAGTAAATGCCCATCAACCCTAGTTTTGAAGACGTCCACTTCCATATCCCTTAATCCTTCTATAATGGTAGGTGGTAGAAAAAAAAAAGCTACCTACCACCAAGTGTCTTATCACATTTAAAAATTTAATTATTAAATAAATTAAATTAGCATAATATATTAGTATTTATGTGTGCATTTTGCTCCTAGTGACGAAAGTCTTATAAAACCTAATTTTCTAGGTTCTAGTTTCGAACGATCAAGTTTTCTAAATAGGTTTTTTGAATAGTTGGACTAACAAATGACATTAAATCTCAAAGAATTGCTATAATTTAGCGGAAAATCTAAAAAAAAAGCAGTAACCAAATTTAACTGGCCTCGAATGAGACTTAGAAATTCATTTATTTTCTGTCACCGTGAGAATAATAAACAACTTCAATTTATTAAAATTTATTTTTCCTAATAAAAACAACGATTTCACCAACTCGACAATAAATTACTGTTTACTAAACCCATCTGTTTTGGTAAAACAGTCACGAAAACTTATTTTAAGTCATCATGAACAGATTAAAACACAATTCATCTTGGAATAAACAGGCGAAAGAAATTTTATTTCTAATTTACAGAAAAATACAATTGTAATAGAAACTTTATAGAACTTTCTAGACAGCATTCATAACATAATTTTTTATTATTTTTTTTTGGGCGCGTGTGTAAAGTTTATCCTATTCGCTAACTTTATTATTATATCGATGAAACTTACTTACTAATTAACTTGAACACAGTTTCACAAAACCACGAAATTGATGTAATATGTAATAATGTGATTATCAAGTTATAATATTAAATAGCGACCCGCTCCCGGCTCTAACACAGAGTTGAAATTTTTAAAAATCCTTTCTTAGCAAATGCTTACTTGCTTCTTCAATCGAGATCCTCTCTCCCTGCTTGTATCCCGGAATGACGGTAGCCACCTACCATCAAGAGGAACGTCGAAGCACATTAACACAAAAAATATTATAATAATTAATTAATAAGTGTACATATACATACTCATTCTATAGCGTTAATAATGACAAATATTCTATTACTTTACAAAAATTGTAATAAGTATAGATACTTATATAATGTGAATCAGTAACCAAAGATTTAAATCAAGAGATGCGCCTTTACTAGCGAAACTGTGTTACAGTTCGCGAGCTACAGACCGTAGCTCAGTAACTGTGTTATTATGCGAGTCTTTTGTCTAAACACACTTTTAAACACAGACATTTCGAACGAGTTTTTTGATAGTAAAAGCAACAGAAACAATCTCTTCAAGCGCCTGCGCTCAAACCATTGTTAATAATTTTAGGTATGTTTTAAGTATGGCGCGGGGAGATTAGGGCGCATCTTTCGATTTAAATCTTTGTCAGTAACATATTTCCTTTAATACGTTGGTGATGGTAGGCAGCAGACGTTTAATGTTATTTATTCGGCGGAGCAGCCGAGGAAATTATGCGAGGGAAGCGACGGACGTGATGGAGAGACTGTCAGAGGCACTACTATGCCGAATCAATTCCATGGCCCCTACCATTTGTTCAAAGTGAGCGACAGAAGAGCTAAAATAAAGGTATTATTTATAAAAAAATATAGCGAATGATCAACTTCACCATACGCGTATACTTAACGCGCAAGCACATTGGCTATACGGACGAGTTGCGTTTGTCAAAAATATGAAGAAATTAATCGGCGAATGCAAATGTTTGCTTTTTTAAACTAATGACATAATGGTAATTAATCTGTTTAGTGTGCTTTAGGTATGATTGCAGAGTCATTTTCTGACAGCTTCGCATGCATTGTGAGCATTTGAATATATAATATTTAATTACCTGTTTAATGGTTTAATGGTTTATGGTTGCTTATAGAACTCATTCACTATGGTATATTATTTTTACATCGGTATTTTTTTAATAAAATTATGAAAAATCTAAAAAACACTACCTACATATTAAAAATACTAAATTATTTAAAAAAAATCATGACTTAAAATAATTTAGTATGAAAATACACTAAAATTAAAAGCTTTTATTAATTATTAACTAGTGCCCGCGACTTCGTCCCAGTTAAAAATTAAAATATTTGAGTAAATTGACGCCTGACATCTTGCGATGCGACGACGGTGGCGCCGCCACACCATACACCATCCATCCATTCTCACAATCTTTTGCATTTACTATATTAGTAGTATGTACAGGTTTACTGATTAAACTTTCAGAGAATAAATAAATTCACGTGAGTAAAAAAATGTGTTTTATTAGTACTCGAAATTAGATGTTAGAAGGAGCGACTTATCGACGCAAATAATTTTCTATTACATCATATACTAAGTCGTTTTCCAATTTTCCAAAATAAACATTCGTCGAGTTAAAAATCTGTCGGGAGAAGTGATTCTAATCCATCAATTCGAACCTTGCGGTAATATGATGTTTGGCATTCCTTCTGGCGCGGCGGATTTCATTTAATAAATACGCTTATGTACATTGATTTCAATCTACCTTTTAAAACGTAATCTCCTTATTATATTAATAATATAGAAAAAATTGCTACATACATCTGTTTGTCAGCTTTCTTTTTATAAACTAAGCATTGCGTTAATAATGACTATATAATTTTAGTTGTAGCTAACTGTGCTCGCGACTTGCACCGCTGTAGTTCGTATTTTTGAAAATCCCACAGGAACGTAACCTTTTTTCCAGGATTAAAAGTATCCTATATGTTAATACAGGTAATAAACTATATGTGTGCCAAATTTTATTCAAATCCGTTAAGCCGTTTTGAGTTGCCGTGTTGAATAACAAACAAGTTGTATGTTTGTAAATTTCGCATTTATATTATTAGGATAATTATTAGGATTAGGAGAGAGAACAGGCCAACATGGTTTTAAGTATAACTATAACTCCACAGTATAGCATTATAATTCCATAGTAGAGCCTGAATATTAAAATAAACAATAATAAAGAGGCGCAATGAACGCAATAACTCATGAGCGAAATAATAAGCGAAATACATAAATCAAAGGAAAAACGGCCGAAACTGGTCGAAAGCTCGCAACAGCCTTCATGATGATTGCCAATCGTTTTGCTCGAATAAACAATAACCGATTCTATTACTAATGTTACATTTCAACGAAAATAAATGGCCTTTAGTTGGACTTTTGTGTTGTTTGTAAACTTCGTTGTGATTTAGATTTAGATTATTTTACTTTAAACATTCTTTTCTCTAATTATATAAATAAAATCAACGCTCTTAACAAATACATTTCATTTGTTAGCCTTGTAACCCTTACAATTTAAATATTTTTGTATTATTTACACATGATATATGAATTAACAGTTGATTACCTACAAATTATTCGAACCTCATTAATAATTAAATCTGTCATAAGTAAAATAATTTTATTTAACAATGTGCCCCATTTTTAAATAAGAGACGAATTCTACGAATTAATTTTTATACGAGACTTTATTGATTTTAATATCCAATATGCAAATGATCTAATTACAATTTCAATTTCACGGCTATAAACATGATATGTAAATGTGTTATCGATATTTAGATTTTTATACGAGTATATTCATTTTATTTTGATACCGTTTTCACTAGTGGAAACGCTGCAATTTTTTTTTTATAATTCTTGCAGAAAATAATATAAAATGTCCTTATAATATACAATTGAGATTTGGTTTACGAAACGGATAAAATAAATTCCAGCATATAATGTATTTTTTGGCACATATACAGTCTTACTAAGAGGCGTAACTGTTAAAAATTTAAACTACCATAAAAAGCTTCTCTATTAAACAATTGAACTTAAAAGAATATAGTTATATTCTAGAAATCGAATATAGTTCTATAGTTAATTCTATATATACCTATACTCTAAGGCCACAACCCATTTGCTTTTCATATTTGTTACATATTTATTTAATTAGTAAATGAATAATAATATTTATTTAGTAAATGAAATATATTAAATTAATTCAATGCGAACATAGAAAAAATGAATATTACAAATTTCATGTTTCACACAAAACAAAATGTCTTCTCTTTGCTAACAAAGAGAAAGTCTGCTTCAATTATGAAAATCTGTCAAAAGGAACACAAGTTTGTTAATTAAATGAAGGAATTATTAATGGTTTTTGAAAGAGTTACAAATTATACAGTTACAGAAAACACCGCATAAGATTAATAACTCACGAATGGAGACGAGTTCTATAGACATAACTTTCGTAAAATTATCTACACTAATATTATGAAAAGAAAAGATTTCGTTTGTTTTTTTTTTTTTAATTTTTGTATGTTTATTTGTAATGGATAAATTATTTTTTTTTTTTATTTTTTTTTTTTTATGTCAACGTCGACAGAACAGACTAACGGTCCGCTTGATGGATGTGACTAACATCGCCTATAACACGCCATAGATGCCTCAAGTGTGCCGCCTACCATAGAAGGATTAAGGATAAGGGATACGAATTAAAAAAAAAAATTAAAATCCTCTAGTTATCGAGAGCTGAAAATAAATTTTCATTTAAATAATAGAATATTGTAGCTGCAACATCAAACAGATTTTGTTATCATAAGTTTTCTGAATTGCCTCCCACTATGGAGTTAAATTTAAAAAACGTTATTAACGTCAAAAAAGTCTAAAAAAAAATTAGTGTATAAAATATATATTTAAATTCTCTGAAGTGTTCTGCTTGAATGTCGCCGAGCTAAAGCTTCCTAAAGCTCGATCGGAATCTGACTCGTACGGAATGTTTAGCCGGCGAAGGTGCCCCAACGCTTGCATCTTACATGCCAGAGCGGCCAAAGCAATATATCTTGCACTAGATTTTCTATTTAAATAATATAACTTCAGTGATTTTTAAATGTTTGGTGGTAAATTGTTCAAGACATCATACTGAGCCATGAATTTATGTGCTAAATTTAGTCAATCCGTACTAAATATTATAAATGCGAAAGTATGTTTGGATGTATGGATGTTTGTAACTCTTTCACGCAAAAACTACTGAACCGATCACCATGAAATTTTGCATACACGTTGTCTGGGACACCAGAAAGCACATAGGGTACCTTTCATCGTTCAACGCGGACGAAGTCGCGGCCACCAGCTAGTAATCTTATACCGAAAAGAAGCAGAAATATTTGGATATTGATTTATTGGATTATTGGATATGGATTTATTGGATTGGATGGATTTATTGGATTGGATGGATTTATTGTACCATTCTATACATCTGCTATACATCTATACTTAATATAATAAAGAGGTAAAGTTTGTATGTTTGTTTGTATGTAGAAGGTAATCTTAGAAACTACTCATCCGATTAAAAAAAATGTTTCACCAATAGGAATAGATTTTCAGCATGGAAAGATTCCACGCGAGCGAAGACGAGAGCACAAGCTATGTAAAAATAAAAATCCAAAAACGCTTGGCAAATTTATAATAAGTATTGCTTGACATATTTTGTCAGGAGTTATATCTTTATATTTTCAACGCGGACGAAGTCGCGGGCACTAGCTATTCTTAGCATAAAGTAGAACTATTAAAAATCCATCGTTTCAGAAATAAATACCAGGAAGTTGACATCATACTCGTATCGCCTCGCCATTATAATATCCAGTAGAATTGAATTAACTTTGCTTGATACCGGCCTTACCGACCTACTCGTATATCGTACCGCTTGAGAGCACAGAATTAAGCGGCAATTAGAACCTTAATTTCAAGTTTAATTTTTATCATATCAAGCTTGTTTAAAATTTATAATATTTTATAACGAGCATAACCTGACACCTGCAGATGTATCATATTTTTTAGCTGTTATAATGATGGTCAGACTTCAGTATACATACAGACTTAAATCGGCTTATTGGCGTTTTAATAATGAATTTCAGAATAATATATATTAAACCTTATTTCTAATTATAAAAAGTTTAAACCTAATATATGAAGTGCTTTTTAATAAACTCTGTAAGTATATCGAAAGCAAACTATCCTAAGTCACATTTGGCAAATTATTCAGTACCTACGCACGATAAACGTCTGATTGTAAATATTATTATAATCAAAAACGAAACTTTTTTTGTTTTCTTTGATAATAAGCATACTAGTTAATAGAGCGTAAAATACTCATACCAATGGAATCATAAAGTTTTTTTTTTTAATGGACTTAGGACAGTATACATCCGGTAATATAATAATTCACCGAAAATTGTATGCTTTAAAATAAAGTAAAATTTATTTAAACTTATTTATTTTTATTTCAAAGAAAGTATTTAAGTTGTATTTCATTATTTATTAATTGACTTAAAACACTCTTCTACAATATACTTGGCAATGAAGCAAAGTTCAATATATTAGAATTGAAAATAATTCATACAGAATGACAGACAGGCTTTAGATTTGCAATGTCTCCCCATTTATAATATTAGCCTAAAGACAATATGATATTCTGTGTTCATCTCCTTTTTAAAGCGTACCTCGGAGACAAGGCTAAACATAGATACATACCTACATACGTACAATATAACAATACTATCCTTATATTAACACCGAGATAAATCGGGTAATAACCCTGCTGAATAATAATGAAGCACTAAACGCCTTCAAGAAAATTTGTCTGTTAAATTTCCCTCGGAATATTGCCTTTAATACGAAAGTGTAGTAAATCTGAAGCGTGTAAGTGTCAGATTTTATGATCAGAATAAATAATTTATATTTGTTCCTTGATATTTTTTTAAACATTAAAACGGGAAGTACGAGTACTACTTCTTTTTAACTGTTTAAGTTTTTATTGTGTGCTTTGCAAATAATCCTGTACATTTACCATGAGTTTACATTTACAATGACCGCACTCACTAGCGAGAGCGTAAAATATTTATATATATGCACAATTGACAATTTTGACATTGTCAATTTTCAATATCAATTTGACATTATCAAATAAAAAATTGTCAATTTGACATTGACAATTGACAATTTTGAAAGTGTCAATTTGACTTCAAATTAAAAATTATCAATTTGACATTGACAAATTTCCATATAAATATATTACGCTCTCGCTAGCGAGTGCGGTCATTGTAAACTCATGGTAGATGTACAGCTCTCATTGGGAATAGTAATAGCGAGTCGGAAATTCTATCAAATTATCATAAATATAAACGAAGTCCTGTACCAAACTCCTTCAAAACGGGTTGATCCATTTTGATGATGTTATGTATGTGTTATAGTGAGTCGAGTGGATTCTTCAGAGCATCTGAATTCAAAAAGCTTCGCGGTGGTCACGTGACTAGGAGTTTGAATTTAATGTCAAAAATAAATTATTCAAATATATTAAGTGGCTAATCGTCAAATCATGTATTCTGTGACAAATATTACATAAAGGCAACATAGTAGGAGACTAACAAACATTTTCACATTAATACAAATATTAATTTTCTCAAAAGAATACCATTTAAGATAAATTTCATTTTGTTTCAACAATTAAATGAAAAAGCAACCCCAATTTGCATCAACTCTCTCGAAAGCTAAACATGTTTGCTGTCTTCTCTGTATTCAAATGGAGAATTCATTCCACTAGCTTCAACGCGATTATATAGGAACTAAATTAGAATGCATTAGTAGAAAGCAATCATCATCGAGAGTTTACTTACTTGCTGCGATTGGTGTACTAGAGTAGCTAATTTTCTCCTTTGGCCCCCTTTTTAAAAACCAAAAGTGTGTCATAATAATATAGTATTATTAATAATCAGAATTTGGGTCATAACCATAATTTGCTCAGGATGGAATTCGTGATTTAGACAGCCATAATGATTAGCCAACCTCCGGTAGGAGAATATTTCTCCAGTAAGAAAGATTTACCTACTGTATTTAGAAAGTATAATTCCAAAGAGATTGACTATTGATTAATATGACTATTATATACAGAAGTGCTTATAATGTTGAATAGGGTTATGCCATAGAAAATATCCTATCCCTTCTTATCTGTTATCGTAAGGTCGGCAGCGCACTTGCAGCACCTATGTCGTTGCTTGTGTTAATAAACGACGGTAACCATCTACCATCAAGAAGACCTTCTGCCTGCCTGCCGAATTTTACATAAAAAATAATAAAGTGCAATAGTACTTATAGGGAATAGGGACTACTGAAACCTAAAAGTGAAGACTAAAAGACTAAAAGAAATTATGTATTTTTAGGCAATTTTATTCAGGTAAACTGTTCTCGATATTTTTTAATATAAAACCATAAAAAACAATTTCAATTTATTTATTTATTATTAAGTTTCTCTTTGTTTTTTTTTTTAATTTAGGCAAGTTTTGAATTCGCATAAACGCGTATGTAATTGTACCTATAGCGATGTGTAAATGCTTAAATTAGAAGCTATTCCTTTTAAGTACCGGTAACCACAACGTTCCAAAGATAATGTACTATGTATGTACATTTATAGTACTTAGCATAGAAGAGATGCTTTTGGTATATTAGAATTATGCATATCCGATGCTAATGGTGTATGAAACATGTGGAAAGCTAAACTGATTTACGCAGCGATAAACTGCACTTGCCCATATGAGTTAATATCATTTTGTACAATATGTCTCAAGACAACATCTTAACAATTGAACCTACCCTAAAAAGCCACAATATGCATCGTAAATGTATCTATCCTTTTTTTATCCTATTTTTCATATTTTTTTATTGTTGGTATTGCTATACTCACTGAAAATTTTAAATGATCGTGGAAAAAATTAAGCCAAAATGACAGTAACATTGTCCCTCAAAGATGAACCTCTAATTAATCTATTCCTCGCCATCCTAAGGTTGTCTGGAAGAAACCAATTTAAGCAAAAAGGTCAACGATTGTTACTCTAATTTATATATTTTCTTTCTTTTTATAAGATAAAAGATCCGTACTAATATTATAAATGCGAAAGTATGTTTGGATGTATGGATGTTTGTAACTCTTTCACGCAAAAACTACTGAACCGATCACCATGAAATTTTGCATACACGTTGTCTGCGACACCAGAAAGGACGTAGGGTACCTTTCATCGTTTAACGCGGACGAAGTCGCGGGCACCAGCTAGTGTTCAATAAATTTGTTATCTATCTAACATTCTAAACTAAATTTATTCCGTTTAAAATAACAAAACATTTAAATCCTCGGATCATTAACCAAAGAGAATCTCAAATACGTACATTATAACTGATATTTGAGCACCATTTGTAAAGCCATCCTGGCCTTCTGAAATTTAGTAAAGGTCTTACCCTAATTGCGGTCCACTTCCCTTCCAAATGTCCTTAACGTCCCGATTAAAATTATATGATCCTATTTACTTCTCACGCACGATATATAATTTTATTTTTTAGTTGAACTATTTCAAAGAAACATCAAATTATAATAATTTAAAAACAAAATTCATGGTACGGTATCTATGTTGAGTGGAATTTTTATACAAACGCCACTTTAGTTTAGATTATCAAAATCGGACTACTCTGTAAAAAGTTATGCGTGATCATACATAAAAAAATATATACGCGTCGAATTCAGAACCTCCTCCGTTTTTTTCGTTTTCATCGGTTGAAAATATTTAAAACTAGCTGTTGCATGCGACTTCGCCCGCGTAACTTTATAAAATATAGCCTATGTTACTCGCTGATATGTAGCTTTCTATAGGTGTAAGAATTTTCTAAATCGGTCCTGTAGTTTTTGAGTTTATTCATTACAAACATACAAATTTTCTCTCTTTATAATATTAGATGACTTTAGTACTGGCTGTAACCGCCGTTAAAATAAATTTTTAAGTCATAGACATGTAGACCCTTATAGATAATTCTCGGTAGCCTATAACCTTCCTTAAGAATATAGAAGATAGAAGAATCATTTAATCATCTATCTTCTGTATGAATAAAAGGAAATTTACACATAATATATTAAAATCGTTGCAGAAAATCTTTATAGACTTATTTCTAAATTTTAAATTTGGTCACTGTTCGTGTCGGGATCGTATCGCAAGATAAAAACAAACTTGCAACGGTTTACGGAAAACCTCAACCATTCATTTAGATGTAACGTAATATCAAAAGGTGAGAATGAATCAGAAATGTTAGCTGAAAATTTGTAGAATTACCTTAATTTTTAAGATAACAGATACGAATTTAATGCAAATGGGACTCACTTATAATTTTATTACATTTATGAAATACTAGCGGCACGCCCCGGCTTCCCACGGGCGATTAACAAATTATTCGATTCCGAACACAACCGCTGCGCAGGGACCGCGCGAGTGAGCCGCACGGCACTTTGTTTTTTGACATTTTTTTTACCATAGTTAAGTCACAAAGATATTGTTACTGATATACGTCTAATACCTAGTGATTTAAGGTAAAAATGGGATAGGGAAATCTTTATTAATTTTCATATGTTTTGAACAAGAAAGCGCTTAAAGGCTTAGTTCATTAGATGCGTATTTTTTAAATCATATTTGCGATTTTTTTTTATTTTTTTTTTTTTGAGATACCGCTTTTACGCTTAGTGGGAAAAAATACATTTAAGTATTCAAAATGGCGTTCTTAATACTTTGATCCCGTTTCCTGTCGTCTCCGATTAAATCAGCGTTGTGACAATATCGCCACATAATAGATTCCGCACAGCATTTCGTGCGCTAATGAAGTGAGCAAAATCTAATTTAACGGAGGCTTGCTTTAATCCCCTTTCCACTCGCTCGCACTTCTATGAGCTCCGCACCGAGCGTAATATCATTTTATAGTACGGGTGAAACTTCGAATTAATCTACAACTTTTCTTTTTACACAAACCTTTTATACAGTTCGTCTTAAATTAAACTTTAAATTGCATTTTTTTTTTTCATATTCACCCAACCTGAAAATGAGCTTGGTATGAATTGAGATATTTAAACGGTGACCAAGACTTATTAAAAAAAAAAACTGAAAAATTTATTGACAAACTAAATCTCTTTGTACCCTTTATCGGATTAATCAAAAGTCGATGCGGTATCAAAGTGAGAAATAAACAAATGAAAAACCCTAAATTCAAACTCTAGAATAAAATAAAATTAAATTTAGGGCCTCTTTCACCAACTATAAGTAAAGTGTTGATTAGTTACATTTAGAAATAATTTTATGTTTTATTAAATTATGCACTCGATTTACTTCGATAGGCGAATTTTTTTATTATTTTTACCGTACAAACAAAGGTATATCAGCTCCATCATTCCCGGTGACCGATGACTTTAAATGGCGGTTAGCCTACTTTACACTTTACTCGGAGATTGTGAAAGAGGCCCTTAGTATTATTATTAGCTAATAATATACTCGATACGTAAGTAGATTTCTGTGTACAAATCTCTTAATACTACAGAGTGAAATAAGTAATATTTTAAGAGATATAACTTAAAAGCAATTCCAATGTAATTCGAAACTATTTACCTCCAACAACAAAACGTAGAAATAAAAATATTAAATGTTTATTGAAAATTGAAAACTTCGAAACATTCCTTTAGCTCTACAAAGATTCAATTCTCGGGAATTTTTAAGAAGCAACGCAAGAATTGAGAAAAGTGCATCGCATATGGACTTATTTGTATGAAAATTCAAGAACTCTATTACTGTGAGCATAAGTAACAGAATTGAAGGATTTCGTAGAAGTTCACATTCTACCAACTGTATGTTAAGGTAAACTAACGAATGCCTCAAACGGAAAAGAAAACGCCTTTCGTGAGCCAATGACAAATTGCAGCAAACCCAAAGCACAGGTCTCAAAGAATATACCTACAGCTTTGCGAAGAATTCACCTAAACCAACGAATAACGAATTCTTGGATAAAAGTAATAGGAAATACTGAATGTTTTCGAGGAGATACATTCAAGCAACGACACATCGAAATTGTATAAAGTGTAATGCTGTCTAAGCCTTTTCACTTAATCATACTAACTAGTCCTAAATTCCTATTAGTTAGTACCTATTATTAGTTAACTAATAAACATATTTGGAATTGACACATGCAAAAATTGTAGCAAGTAAATATATACTTAACTTATTCACGTTTGGTCACAAAACTCATCCCCTCCACATACAGATGTACCTAAAATTACGTGATGTTCCTTACCACAATATACAAAAAAAGTAAGTAAGTAAAAAGTAAAATAAATAAAAAAAGGAGAAAGTAAATACAAAATGAAACAAACAAACAGAAAGTATTTTTGGTATGTCGAGCATTTAAATTGTAAACTTCTATAAATTAAAAGCGAGCAAACCAAATAATGAAGTAGAATCCGAAAAGTTAGGGGTAACGCCCTGACTTATTGTCGAACATAAATTACGGTAAGTTTTGACAATAAATTCTGTTGGCTTCAATACGGATTTATTAATTTACTAGAAATGACATTAATTTGAAAATTCTTCGCTTAATATTCTTTACATAGAATAAAATGACAAATTCCCGCCTTTTGTCCGTCTGTACTTTTTTGAAGTCAATTGTATTTATTATTTGTCTAAAAATTAAGGAAGCTTTTCAAAGTTCGAGTGAATAGGCATCTTCTGGGTGAGCTCGCTCCATCTTAGGCCGCATCCTTGCTACACAGTTGGTTGTTGGTCAAGAGCAAACCCATCTTTTATAAAAAAAAAACCTTTGTGTTTCTATTTCCGAAAATAATAACCGCATTTGTTAAATTGTCAAAATATTATTCTGAAAACCTCATGCTGAATTTTTTTTTTAACTATTAACCAGTGTACAAATATGACAATGACTGGATCTTCTTTTGATATAGGTACACAGTAGTGTATAACAATAGTTCCATACTATTGAAATAACAGATTTAATCAATTATTTATTTAATTCAATTTGACCTTAAAATGTCCATGGATCCATCAGATGGATAGAATAGGAAAAAGAAGTATCCATGAATCAACCCATGAATTTAAGAAGAGATAAAGGTATCCGCGGATCCACAATTGCAGCCAAGCTATGGATCCAAATGGAAGGAGCCAAAAATATTGAATCCCATGATCCTTGTCATAAGCACCAAAAAAATTTTCAAAATTTTACACTACTACAGATGGCAATTCTATAAATGAGGTAAAAAATATTTCTCATCCCTTCATATGAAGTCGCTTCTAGTCATTCGACGTCTCGCCTGGGGTTAAGCGTAAAATTGTGAAAGTTTTCTATTGAAATAGCAAAGAACGAACCTGCGAACTGTTACTTCCAGCAAGTAACAATCCTTGTGTGAAAGAGGGTATAACAAACCTAAAAGTTGGTATGTTGTCAGGGGGCAAATTAAACTTTCAATGTAAAGTACGTGTGTGAATAATTTCACTCCGATTTTGGCAACCTTTATAAACCACCTTACGATTATTATATCAAATAGTTTAATCTAAAGTTTAGATGCTTTCGTATTTGATTTAATTTAAACATTTCTATATATTCATATATAGGTAGATAATAAATAAAATAAATAAATAAATATCTTCACACATTCCACATCTAGTTGCACATTATGCAACTAATGCTTGTATTATTGACACCAGACAGTTTATATATTTACTACATAGATATTATTTTTTTGTAAATACATACATATCATAAATACAAAACATCCATGACTCGGCTACAAAGGTAAAATGTTAACACATAAATATTTGTCACTAGCAGGATTCGAAACCGCGACCGTTTGGTTTACAGCTAGAGTTACTAGCCTCTAGACCAAACGTGTCATCAAGATCAACGTAGATATTTTCATTTTTTGTTTATTCTTTTTTATTGTGGTCATCTATCTTAAGCTTATCTATAAGCTTTTTGCTTACATTTACTTTTATCTTCGTATCTTTTGTACATCTATGAATCTCCTCATTTCTGATTCGATCTCGCAGTATAACCACATATCCCTCTCCCCTCCATACCCTTTAATATAGGAAACTTTCATGTTAAAACATTCTTTAAGAGGTACAAAGACAGTTTCGCTTTTCCTATATTGACTAGCAAGTAAATTTAACACTAAATAAATCCTTCGAAGTAAAGAAAGCCCAGCGCAAATATCGAAAGTTAGTTGCTTTTGTTTACAGAGCTATTTGCATTTTTATAGAACGCTTCAATCTCTAAGCTAAGGGTAGAAGCCGCAAGCCGAGTAGTTCATGTGTATGAATTTTAAAACGCACTTAGATGGTTTGTAATATGCTGAGAGGTTTTCCGCTGAAATAATAGAGAGATTATGGAATAAATAAAATTATAAATACAAAAGTGAGTATGTCTGTTTGTTGTTAATGATTATGAATCTTGCGTCATGGATACAGAAAAGGACATAATATGGTACATTTTAACTAGAAAAAAAGAAATATTTCCGAAGGATCATTTTAAAATAAAAATAAAAAAATTCTACGCCAGACAAAAATATATGAGGTTTTAAAGCCTAAAAAAGGGAGCCTAAAAAAAGCTAGTGACCAATAAATGTAAGAATAAATTCGATTTTAAAGAGAGGCAGTTATAGAAAGTACAAGTACCGATATTATAAACATAGGAAAGAAATAAATAAAAAGTTGTGTAGCGGAAAACCAAAAATCACTGTCTAATCGTTTTGTATTGGAAGTAGTAGAAATGTAACCATCCGATAGCGTACATACGAATAATGGTTGTAAACTAAAGCTTAGTGTACACTATTAGTATTTCGTTCTCAAACGATATTAGACGAACAGTTTATGTCTTAGATACAATTTCACATATGTATAATACAATAATAATTGCAGGGCCAATTTTGGAAATGAACTTTTCACAGCTCAAGTCAGGATTTAACAAGTCAAAATTTGGGTTGAACGTCTGGCAACAATAACCACCCCTTTATTGTTTCACGAACGCCAAAGATGGCTTATATGATGTTGTTTTTCGGTGGATGTTATTTTTACATAAAAAAAATATTATCGGTTACACAGGATACACGCATTATTAAGGATATTTACACATTGGAGCATCACAAAAAGTTTTTGTAATTTTAGCTTGTGTCCTTATCTAGCCCTTAATGGTAAACAGCTTTCATTTGGTTTCAAAGTATTTATTCTATAAGTCACAGAGTTTTAAAGACAACATGCACAAGTCTACACCTCGCCTAATAATCACCGATTTCCAATTATTGCGTAGTATCGTGCTTCACAGAGTGTGAGTTCGGTCAAAGCCTTTCACACAATGTCCGGGCCACTTTGATACGGGAGCAGCCCGCAGCTACGTTATTAAGGCGTCCGTACAAGGTTTACCTACACTTTATTTGCTCAGAAACATATTGGACGACGATTAACAATATCTTTTTGTTTATTTATAAATGCACAATATGAGGTGGGTACTAGTTAAGTTTTGACTGTACTGTAAATGAGTTGTAATATTATATTCTTATTTCAAATACGGCAATTAAAAGTAAACGTAGGTACTCTTTCCTAAATATATACTAATATAATAAGAGAGGGCGGATTTTGTATGTCTATTTATATGTGAAGGGTATATACTAATCCCTCCAATTGCGCATCAATCTAATATGGTGTAAGAAGGAAAATGATTACTAAAATAAAAGTTTCATCGGTCACGTTCTCAATTATTTTGATAATTTTTCACTTCAACTAGGTTCACACAAAAAGTTTGTTATGAAGTGAACATTGAAATAGCCCCAACAATTTCAAAAGCTATCTCTCCCGCCATCCTACACACGTTTAATGATCGACATAAAACAAACGAAACTTGCAAAATGTCAAACCCGCCTCCGTTTCCGCTGTCACATACTACCTTTCAAACTTAATCCTCAACGTCACACAAAGTTACAACCAGGGTGCTGTCTGATTGGCCACAAACGCCGATATACAAACAGTAGTGGAATCTTAGTAAACAATATAATATTTCTTTCGATGTAGAATTAGAATAACATCACTTCTTAAATTTATTTCTGCATTAAAAATTAAATCTATTAAAAAAAGCTTGAAATCCTCATCGGCATTCGCGGATGTGATTCTCTCAAAATCCGCATCCGCGTTCGGGTTGAAAATTCACGAAAGGTCACGAAATTACATCACTAAAATATAGCAGCCAGGCGCATTACTAATTAGCGGGACTTAATTTGGATTTTAAATCGTCTCCTCTTTATGATTTCCATATAGTTCATAGGCTTTTTAATGAGCATATTTTTCTTTATATTTGGTATGATATTATACTCATTTTTTGTAAAGGCAGGCTGACGGTCAACTCAATGGTAGTTGGCTATTATCACCTATTAACACAGAATGTGCTGCCTACGTTGATATAATAAAAGACTTTATTAAATAAATGATAAAATGAGAGGAGTGGGCTCTAGAGAATCTCTTTACAATAATCCCTATTGTACCTACTCATTCACCTAACTAAACACAAAAACTACATGGGCTTTTTTATCTTCGGTGAGGGTAAAGTGTTATGTACGGACGGTGGTCTTCTGTATGATGCTGGTTTCTGCTACCGGAAGGGCGGCCAAGTTCATAGCTGCGAATAAAATTATCTAAATAAAGCTACTGTTTGTATTATATTTGTTGACGGCTGTCCAACGGGGTAATACTGCCTCAGAAGCTTCGACCCCTCTCACTACCGATTTGATACCTTGAGGCACTTGGTAGAAAAGACCAATTAACTTTACAGCTATCGTATATCTAAACAAGGTAATTCAAAACTTTTACACCAGCTTAAACGTATTTTATGTAACTTAAATCTGTAGGAGACGTGTTTCAAGTAAGAAATGAAAAAATAAAGTTTTTATTCTAGCGTATAGTTTAAACTGAAAAACTTTAAGAAAACAACTTCATTAAACTTAAATGTAGGTAGTTTCCAAATACATTTATTTACTTGCGACATTCACTGATGTAAACAAAATTTATAATTATGTAATTAATGATAACAAAAATATTTCTATAAGTAGTTAAAATGCAAGAGTATTTAACACTTAGTAATATTCGGTAATTCAGTACTGGCAAGACACACTGCGCTTCGTAATCGTAACTGAACAGCCTATCTGGCGGCTTTAATCATAATCAACCACTTACAGAAGACTACCGTGAAATCAATGCACGCATGCTGTTCTTCAGTGAGTATGGGAGCCCATGTCTTTATCCCGTCCTAACCTTCTTTATCCTACTGAGATCATCAGCACATTTACGGCAGCCACCTACTATCCGATAACATTTTAATAAACAAAAGCGTATTTTCAGATGTTGAAAACCTTAACTCTCATGAATCTTTGGCGAATATACACATGTTGTTTAATGCTTGTGAGTTTACTTTTAAGGTATAAGTAAATGTGTGACAAAATTACTTTGTGGCGAATTTATAATAATACTTAGGAGTAAATATTGTAGCGGCGTGTGTACTTGTTGGTACCTCTCCGTGGGAGCTGGATGCCGAAGTGTTGGCGGCGGTATACCGTGAAGTCGCGGACGAGCGATCACGCGGCTCAGTTTTGTCATCGGAGTAGGTCGTTAGGTTGAGAAGACACTCCCAGACGATCTTCCTGCAAAAGTGGAAGGAAAGACTGGCGGAACCCAGTTCGGGCCACCCGACGATTGAGGCCATTCGCCCCTTCCTAGAGGGATGGGGGGGGGGGGGGCTCACGTTCCGCCTGGTGCAGGTGCTCTCGGGGCATGGTTGCTTCAGGCGTTACCTTCAACGGGTGGCAGTGAGAGAGCCGACGGAGGAATGCCACCATTGTGGCTGCGCGGTTGACACTGCGCAGCACACTTTGGCTGAATGCCCCGAATGGGTAGAGCAGCGCGCCGCTCTGTCTCTCGTCGTGGGCGCCGATCACTCGCTGCCGGCCGTCGTTAAATCGATGGTTGGCGGTGATGTGAGCACGTTATGTCGCGCACGGAAGCGGCGGAAAGGCAGCGGGAAAAGGATCCGCAAGCCAATCCGCCGGCTTCCACCCTGACTGGGACCCGGGAGGTGGTCTTGGGGGAGACTGCCGCCCGTCGTATGGTCCCCCGAGATGGCCGGCGTACCTCCACTTTCGGGTACGCCGAGGTTCTGTCAGGAAGCACAGGCCTCCCCGCGCTGGATAGCCGAGGCGGGGCACCGAAGTCGTGTCATAACGTCCCTGCGACCCCGCCTATCAACGGCCGCGTTGATAGAAAGTCGTTGGATTTTAACCGGTAGGAATCCGGCATAACCCAACAGATACACTGCCGGGTATCCTAGAGGAATTAACAACGTTAAAAAAAGGAGCAAATATTGTAGGTGTTTAACGCTAAATAACGATTTTGGGCTAGTTAATTTTTATGAAATAAGAAGAGGATTCTTGTCTTTCTTGTTACTCACTCACAGAAACATGAAAGCACAAGTGCTGTTATTTCCAATCTTCTGTATGGAGTTGATTACGCTAGACTTGCAATATTGTAATCTTTAAGTATTAAATGCCTTTAATTATATTCTTAAAAAATGCGTTTAGTAATATAATGAAGAATTATTTGCAACCGTTTTTATTCTTATTCCCTTCTCATTTTTCTTATTCCTTATTTCTTGTCTACCAATAAAACTTCAGAATCATTTGCTACGTGAGCTGTGCATGCGAAAATAAAAGTTTTTAGCATCTATTGCACTGCCCGGTAGAAACAATTCTATTTTCCGGAACAGTTAACTTGCACGTCTTGTATTCTGGAGTTAGTTCTGACTCGTCTATTTAACCACGTCTGTTTTATACGTTTTCTCTGTCAACGTTGTGAAGCTAATTTAATTATTTTTCAATTTTAATTTTCTTTTGCAGTATTTCTATTTACAATTTTTTATTCTTCTATTGTAAACAGAATAACATAATAGTGCGGGATCCGAAGAGGTCGTCCTTCACCCATCGGCTGTTAGCCAAACAAAATGTTTATTTTATCATTTGTTATCTATGAGAAAATAAATCGCGATTGTGTTGCCTATTAAAAATCTTTGGTCCTTTAGTTATCGATTAGTGTAATTAAATTTTGGATGTGGGTGACAGATATCTACAGCATCAAATCGTATCCCCCGGTTTTGTTATTATCATTTTTCGGAATTGCCTCTGACTATAGAAACAAATTTAAATACGTATTCACTTCAAAACTACTAAAAGATTTTTTTTGAAATTTTACAGTAATGTTGATACCAAATCAAATCAAATCAAAATATTTATTTATCAATTATGTTTCTACAAGAAACTCTTATGATCATCATTATAAATTTAAATTTACCAGGGTTTCGGCAAAAAGAGCCAAGATGACGATCCTGAGAAGAAACCCCGAAAGAAACTCAGGATACTATTCTTTTTGTCATCTTTAAAATATAAAGTTACAGCATTGATTTTGTATAACTGAAAGGCCATAGTAATATTTCATTTGTTTTAGATATTTAACAACGAGTATAAAAGCGTAAGCATTTTTTATAAAAAAAAATTAATCAAAACCTGAAACCTTAATACGAAAAATTCTGAAGACTTCTCGAATTAATTTAACTTAGATCAGTAAGCTGTTGGGATCAGGCAAGAGGATCCTAAGCGTGTTTACGATAAACTTATTTAATCGCATAAATGATAAACAAATTTCATTTAATGGTGACTTTAGAGTTACGCAAATCGAGTTACACGAAAGTGAGTTTGTTTGCTACGCTTTCACGCCTTAACTTCTCAAATGAATATCATGAAATTATGCATACACGTTGTAAGATATACAAAGAAAGGATATAAGATACCTTTCATCTAGAAAAAAAAAACTTTTCCACAGGGATATAACATAAAAATAATAACCAAAAATTCCTACGCCTGAAAAATATATATGTTGAGCAAAATAAGATTGAATAAATGTTTAAAACACATAAGAAAAAGGCGTGCGGACGAAGTTGCGGGTAAAAGCTAGTTTTTCAACTAAACTAGCTAATATTAAATAGAAAATCTCTAAAAAGAATAACTTCTCTCAACGTTATGTTCAATTATAATATATCTTAGTAGAAAACAGATCCACAATGCAGAAGCACTCAGTCCTGGATTTGAATAGAGCAGCTGTTATTTATTTAAGCCAGTGTAGCGTGATTGAATTTCGAATATAATGCTCAGGCAATGCCATTCCTTTGGGAGATGTTAAAATTAATTACATGTGTAATTTTGAAAGCATTTTAATTATTTGTTTTTGTGGACTATGTAGAATAGTCACTTTAAGTAGATAGATATTTATAAAGAAACAGAGGTTTTGCGGATATTTGCATTCGCATCAGCTAATGCAGATCCTTAGTATCGATTTACACATCCGCAACCTTAATCGATACGCAATGAGAAAGTTTTACGGATGCGGATATAAAGCTAGTAGGTATTAAATACACATTTCGCCAGGATTTTCCAATGCTGTCTTGCTTAAAAAGCCCACTATGGATGAATTAATTATCCAATGTCGAAATTTATTTTGTTTGTCAGGCCAAGGACATTTAAAGAGTTGTAAGTTTAAAATTCAGCTTCGAAGCAGCAGTAAAAACTTAACTCTTTGTCACCTCCATTAAAAAGTTATGTAACCGGGTACCGAAGTGCTGGCCGCAAATAAACGTGTATATAAAATGAGGAAGGGGAAGGAATTTGATTGCAAGTGGGAGATACCTCACACCTTCCACGAATGAGGGAGACTGTTGTTAAGTTGTTTTTTTTATTCATTCCTTTAAATTGAATGTTGTGAGAGATATTTTCAATTCCATAATGGAATTATTGGAGACAATTTTTACTTCAATATTTGTTATATACAGTTATTTACTTTGAGTTTACGGACGTCTAAAGAGTTTTATATATCTAAGCTTATAGTGTTAGAGTTCCAGTGGCAATTTTGGTAGGCAAATGTGCACTTCTGACCTTATTAGAATAAAGGAAAAGGGATTAGGAGGAGGTGGGAAAGTGGAATCATACATTCACCGTATCACAACTCATGATACTCTTCTGTCGACTACCAACGTTCTGCCACTTAAATAGGTACATACTATTATAACCTATCACCTGTGACGTTGCTCGCACTTGATGGTCGCCACCTGCCGTCAGTGGACCGTCAGCCTGTCTGACGACCTATACATCAAAAGATTCTATTACTTAATTTGATAGTTATATCTTTTAACCAAGCAATTTTATCCACACAACCAGAACATAAACCTTCATTAAGTACGCCAGATTTTATAGTGTAATTGCCTTTTCATAGTGAACGTAGAGTTTCATTTTGTGAGGGGTCATCAAATTGTATCAACTATGTTGGCGAAACGTGATATTGTATTATGAGTTCTTATACAAACGCCAAAAGACCCCTGTGCAATGATTAATAAAATTATTTTTAAAGAGTGGCACGCTGTTGAACCACTTGATAATAGTTGGTTAGCGTCGCTTATAAAGTCCATAAACACAAGAAACAGCAATTGCATTGTTCTTAGTGTGTTTAGAGTTGGTCCTCCTATATGTCAAACTTTAACAGAATTAAAAAAAATGACCAATTTAATCCTAAGTAATGCTTATTATTATATTTATTTATTTAAGTATATGATTAAATTACACGAAGAATATTAACACTAGGGGAATAAATAGTGCTAGGGAAGATTCTGCTTTCTGTGTATGAAGATTTCTTTAATTTTCAGAAACATATTTTTATTTGACTTCTTATTAGTAGCTGATTTGCTAGTGAGAAAAAATCTATCTGATTTACTAAAAAGTACGGTAGAGAAAAGCTCCACATCGTCATTTGACTCACGTTTTCTTATACTTATAATGCGTTTGATTATTACGAACAAGTCAATCATGATCACTTCTATTTGAGCAACTAAGGCTTCTTAAAATATAAGTTGGTATTTATTAGAACTGGCAGGTCGTTCACCCGTTCCCGAGGCAACCCGACAGAATATGGAATTATGAGAGCAAAATACCCGAGGATTACCGGCCGTTGTACTGACGTAAAAAGGAAATTGCCTACATCCACGATTGCAAGATCGCTACAAATATAATGTAGTAGCCATATATTCTTTTTTATATTAAGGTTTAGACAGACTGACGGTCCACTTGAAGGTAGATGGCTACCGTAGCAACGCCACAGGTGTTGCAAGTGGGATGAGTAATTAGGAAGGTTTTAGGGAATAAAATTTGGCTTAGGCATCCGTTTCACAGTGGTCTTCTGCAAGGTGCAAGGTGCAAGGTTACTGGCGACAGACGCGCTGTCCAAATGATTGCCGTCCAAAACCAAGTCCAAGTGATCTACCACTACTTAATGTAGCTTAAATTATGTACTAACGAACCGCATCCATCTTCGCACGGATGTATAATTATTCTCTTCGTAAGAACCTTCCTCGGACTTCAACGAATTTGAAAAACAATTTAGCCGAATTGGTCCAGATGTTCTCGAGTTTTGTATTTAGCGGGTCATTAATTTATATATATTATTTAGATGTCTCTGTTTTATAGTAATTCTTACAGTACTCGTATTATAGCGACCGGACCCCAGGTTCGAAAAATAATTGAGTTTGCATCTAGCGATTCATTTTTAATTGTGTATACTGTATAGGTATAGATATTCCTATATTTTATAATAAATGTTACAGTAGACTCCTTTTCATAAATGCGACGGAATGTTACCAACGTTATTATTGGTTTTAATTTAATTCTCCAAATTCTACTTAGAAATTCTCTAATTTTGCTCACTGAGGTAACTAATTTATTATAGTTAAGTACTAATTTATTATTTAGTTCCGCTGATTGCCCTGGGACTTCTTTCACTAACGGTAACTGACCCGACCCCGGCTTTGAAAAAAAATTCTGTTCCCGATGGACGCGAACGAAGTCTCGAAAAAAAGCTAGTTATTTATATTAAGTACACTGTTTGGTTATAGTAGGTAGGTATATCGAGGCAGTCTCAAGAATTAATGCTTTATTTTACAAACAACTTATTCATCAAAATAATATACTTAAATGAAACAAATACCAATATAATAAAGTGGGCAACTGTAATGGAAGATTTTTCGCACAGGAAATTAAATGCCAATAGTAAGAAATCCCTATCGTGGAACTATCATTTCCTTCGACACACGAGAGAAAAAATCCTCTACTAGCAAAGACTTGGCAGGAAATGAAATCGCCGCAGGCATTATCCATAACAAACAATGCTTCAAATATACCTTACAATAAAATTTATGTCATTTTTATTATAAAACAATTTTTGGGTACACTGATTTTTATTCTATAACAAATATTAAATACAATAATAAATTTTGGATTTTTTGCATTATTTAAACTGTAAAACTATCATTAAAATTATTTGCCGTTCTAAATTTTTTGTTTTGCTTACAAGTTACAAATTTTCCGAACATTTTTTCTGATTAAAGACACTTGGATTCGGATTATCTGCTATTTTGGCATCAAGCATGCGATTCCCGACGACCCATCTAGCCTTCAACGGTTCGAAATCGGTTTCGAGAGCAAGGACTACGTGCTCGATGCCCAAATCGTCCGTACACCAATTTCAAGACGAGCAAAAATTTGGAAAAAAATATCCTTTGGTTTTCCGACGATTACTCATAAACCGCTAACGTGAAAAATATTTAAAGCTCGTATTCAAAAACTGAAGACTTGAAGTTACAATTTTCTTTTTTAATGAGCTCTGTACGACCATTTCTTTCACAGTTACAGCCTGTTAAAAATCACCTAAAAATTTGGAATTTTTTCCTATATCCCTTATTTTTTTCGACTAGTGTATATAAATAAATATAAGTAAAAAAACAAAATGTAATGTCTAAATCATCAATAAAGAAAGTTTAATGTAATAGGAAATTAAAAAAACTAAGTTTATAAATGTTAAAATGTTAATAAAAAAAAATCTAGTTTAAAAAAATCCTGCCATTGTCCCGACCTCTATGAGAAACTTTAAGAACTTTTTGTACTGTGGACACTAAAAACTTGGTCATTCTCTCAAATTAAATACTAAAACTCTAGATATAATAACTTCTAGATAGTGGGAGACATTTGAAAACCATTCGCAATATATCACTTGTTATAATGTTATCGGTGGCGCCATCTATGAACTTGTATGATAACTTCTAATGGTAGACTAATAGAGTCCTACTATTTTTGGATTGGATAGCATGGAGAATACCTAAAAATAAGATTAAATTTTATTTGCGATAAAGGACAACTTTCCATATTAGGTATTTAGTAGTTCCACTCGAGACACAGTTTAAAAACACAACCATTGAAAATAAATACAGTAATACTGACATCTATGAGAACCATTTTGAACTTCTCATCGTGCAACAGATGTTACACATGTTACGCTATTGCTCAAACAGATGTCGCTTTAAATGTTTCGAACTATGCGAGCTTAGTAAAGTTAGCACATGGAATTTGTATTATTTACCTTACATCAAATGATTTTTTTATATGTTGCTACTGATGAAATAGTAATGACAAATCCAAATTTTTCAACTCGAAAACCTTACGCATCATTGTTAAATTCATTAAAATTTAGGTCTATTTTCAGGTTTTTGTCGATTTTTACTACCAAGAACCTGTGCTACGGCAAAAGTCATTATGCGTCATTTTTAATTAGATTAAATTTGCAATTGAATGAGGATAATTTAGTCTTCGTAGGCCAAATGGTTTTAAAGATACGGCTATTCAAAAGTTTGCAAAATTTCTAAAAAAAAAATGGATGTTTTACAGTTATTTTTAGTTTTCGATAATTTTAACCACTAAGGAATGGGTTTATGGTAAAAGATATCTAATAAGTTATCGAAGTGCACTAAATTTCCAATAAAATGAGATAAATTTGTACTCGTAGTTCCTGAGATACAAGTTATAGGTTTTCATATAAAAACCATATAAATAAATATTAATGATTTTTTTCTGTTTTGTTTCAGATCACATTATTGCCGATTAGAGTCGCGACAAACGAATAATTCCAAAACTATAGTCAATTTTTAAAGTTCCTAAAGCCGACTTTAGTTTTAAGTTAGGAATAATGTATAATTCAAACGAATTCCTTCATAGTGCTGGTGTCAGCCGGCACATGCAGGCTACGGGGGAGACACCCTCGCAGAAGACCAGCATGAAACGTCGCTCATGCGAAGTCCCCTTAGGGGATATATCCTCGAACAATTTCAAGGTATCTCTAGGCGATATTACCAATGATTCATTAAATTTCGACACTAGATCGATAAGATCTTCTCGATCTGAGGATACTAGATCTATGAGATATTATAGACCTATCGATACTCGAAGTTACAAGAATTTCCGTTCGTCTCTAGCGGACATATCGACTTGCGATACATTTAGCACTCTCTCGCGACCCCCAAGTTACGACCAACTGTCCAGAAGATCTATAACTGAAGGGCCGGATGGTCAAGGCATCACTTCAAGCATCGAAGGTGTACTGTGGGCTGACGAAGAGGAAGACGAATACTTCTATCACGAAAACATCACATCAGCTTGGAATCAAGGTGAGCCTTGCATTTATTATGTTCATTTTATATTTTGTTGTGATGTACATAGTATATTTTGTTTACGGATACGCATGTCTATTTATTATTGTTTTTATACTACTGTTAGTTTTGAGCTCACATAATAAGTATGAAAGAATAATATAAGTATATGAATGTAGATATATACAGATATAGATAAAAGATAGGTACTTACCGTATTTTGAAGTGTCAATACAAAATCTTAGATGCTTGTGTTATAGACGACGGTAGCCACGTACAAATTAGTTAGCTGTCAGTTTGTCTGTCGACCTTAACATAAAACAAAAACATTAGATACATTGAGTCATAGTCTCCGTAGTTCCGTGTTGTTGTAAGCGACAGTAAAAACGGTCATCAGAATGGTGTGATGATAAATACAGTAAATTTGGGAGGACTCTCTTATCTGACTTTTTTTTTTATAATTTTTGTTTTAAAAATTATCCTTTTAGATGCGTATGGGAATAGAAATAAATATTCTCACGATCTAAATAACCGTTAGTAAAATCAAAACAAATCAGGAACGCACCGCGGTTTATTGAACTTCCGATCAATGATCATGATCAATGAGCCTTTCAACCGGGAACATATTTTCATAATTACCCCCGCCCACACGGTACCCGGGCACAAATACAATGAATGCTTGTATTTTGATTAAAAGCAGGTGTTATTAAATTAATAGAAAACATACATTCTGTGCATCAACATTGATTTGTAACTCAATTGAAAACCTATTTGTTTGACGACACGTTTGGTCTAGTGGCTAGTAACCCTAGCTGTTAATAAAACGGTCGCGTGTTCGAATCCTGCTAGGGGCGAATGTTTATGTGTTAACATTTAAATTTGTACCTGAGTCATGGGTGTTTGTATTTATAATATGTATGTATTTACAAAAAAGAAGTAATCTATGTAATATCAACTGTCTGGTATACATAATACAAGCATTAGTTTCTTACTGTGGAACTAGATGGTGTTGTGTAAAATGTGTGAAGATATTCATTTATTTATTTATATTTATTTGTTATTTGACTTTTTTATGACATAAAGTTGAAGTCGAGCTGATAATCCACTTCGAGATTGAACTTGCATCTAACCATATGTAAAGGCGGATTCTTGTTGTGTTATTGAATTGAATGATTGTAGTATAATGATTGTGTTTAAATTATCATAAAAAGCTGAAGAGTTTGTTTGTTTGGTTGAACGCGTTAATCTCAGGAACTACTAGTTCGAATTGAAAAATTATTTTTGTGTTGGATATTAGTCCACTTATCGAGGAAGGCTATAGGCTATATAACATCACGCTTATATATATTCATATATAATTTTAGTATAATTTCGATTTGCATCAACTCTAGCGCCATCTGTCAGTGAATAGTGACATTAAATATCATACTGGCAGACTGCAGTGACTAAAAGTCTTATTTTCATCCCATCAGATGGCGCAAAAAGCAACTAATTTTTTAAATTTGTTTTTGCGATATCTCATCGTATAACATATTTTCTTTTTCAACGCAGTCTAAGTCGCGTGCACCAGCTTGTATAAAATAAAATTACGCTTTAGCTAAAAATATTATTACCAGTAATAAGTTTCCTATGGATAATACTTTTATGTATTACTTGAAAAGCACTTGTAGAACTCAACTTAGTAGTTCAATTTAGAAATAATAATAAAATATGTACACGCTGGCTATTTCTGTTCAAATCTATAGTAATATAATAATATTATATAATATATCTCTATGATTGTAATATGGTAGGTGGCCTCATCATCATCTCAGCCGCAGAATATCCTGCTGGGCATAGGACCCTCCCATATTACTTTATACAATACTTATTATATTTGTTGTATGATTTTTACTTAAATATAATAAGTAAAATTAAAGGAACCCGAGTGAAATGTTACTGTAAAATCTACTAATCAAAGGAAATATGCAGAAAAAACACCTAACAGACAATGACATCAGTCTGATTGTAAACATAAGTATATTAATGGGAAGTATAATTTTTGTCTATTTATAAGACGATATATAAATCAATAATTTGTCGTTTGTGAACATTGAAATATTATTAGAAAATGCATTCACAGCTCGCCTCTTGTGCAAGTGGTCAGACATGAATGTAGGCGAAATACTGCGCGGCATCGCCCTTTAAGATGATATCGTGATGGATACGCGCCGGCGCAGGAGAAACACTAATTGAGTACCGAGCTCTTAATGAGGCTACTGGATACACTGACTTTCTACTGTTAAAACGTATATTATTGATTTATGCTTTTACCGGATCGTCCTATCGGCTTATTGATGAATTCTCGCAGACTTTATATCTGGACTTTCATTTCTGGACCTACGAGTAAACTCGAATGTCAACATCTACCAATATGTAATAAAACCGTAAACGTTGTAGGTACTTATGTTATCGAGGTTTCTAATTTTAGAAACGGCTGAACCGATTTGAATGTACGTACGTACACTTACGTATTGATGATTACCTAGATTAACATATAGGACACTTTTTTTCCTGGAAAAATGTTAGATTCTTGTAAATTTTACAAAAAACGAACTATAGCGCGTACAAAGTTGCTACTTATCTAGTATGGAAATAATTTTTTATCCTTACTACTTACTCTTGTATATTCGTACTAAGCATCAGCACTCATCTAAACAGTCAATCAAAAACGGAAATACAAGATTCATTCCAAGCGTTTAAAGTTGCTTGATAAGCACAAATTTAGGTCTCCAGGTTAAAAACTAGTCGTTTAGGGATAAAATCGGCCAAAACTAAAGTAAAGTCGAAAATTTCGCGGTTTGTTTTTTATTTATGACAAGGTTGCTTTTGGCGCTCGAGGTATCAAGCTTAAATTATTCATTGGGCCAACTTCATAAGCAAGTCAGCAAAAAATCAGAACTACCGGATTTGACGCAAAGTCTGTAAGTACATGATAAGGTTACTGGACTAATAGCGCTCCCTCATAATTTTCCTTAGCTTGGATCCAGAGTATATTAATATTCAAATCGTATTATTCGAAACTGTAAATGAACGTTGTGAATACAGTGATTGTTAAACAGAAATCAAACATAAAACATTAACGTTGGTAAATATTTCAAACGTCCCTTCGCGGGTGGTCCAGTTCTAATTATAAATAGAAACCCACGTCTCTCTACGTATTTTTGATGGAAATATATAAAACGTGCACTCAAACATATGTTAGAGCTAGTTAATGTTATTAAAATGGCGCCTGACTCACAGTTGGTTACGAATTACATATAAAAATTAATAAACCAAACAGGCCTTACTAAGGAGTGCAAGTCAAAGTCCAAATATTCACTAATAAACACCAATTCCTACCGAACCTTTTAATTTCTTGCTTTTTTACGTGAAATATGACCACGTCCTAAGGTTTGTCCTGACTAACTATCAACGCACAGCCTAAAAAACTAACTAAGGCCAAAAAAACGCAAGTAAGTAAGTTTAGAAAGCTGAACTAAGAAAGGATTTTTGAAAATTACAACACCAGACGTAGTCGTTAGTTTTTCATAAATATAATATAAAATTTATTCTCCATCGAGAACTTATAGTAGAAGTGAACTATATGTACCTACCGTAATAATTGGTCCAAGTGAGTCGCACTTGCTCGCCTACCGCGAGATATATCATAGATATTATAGAGATTATTCAATGTTAATTGAGCGTTGCGAACACTTTATAGTTTACCTAGAAACATATTATTAGCAAGCTGCAGGACTGGTCAGTCTCTAAAAGGAATTTATATAATAAAATCATTTAACGAATATGATTTGCTAACATTTGTTAATAATATTTTATGTAGTAAATTGTAATACAAGAGTAGGTATGTGTATCTGTGTATCAATATGGCGAAAACAGAGTACCCAAGAGAGCGAAGGTTTTGTTGATCACTGCACCGTAAAACACTGTACTTTTTATCAATTTTTGGAGGAAAAAAAGAGGAAAGAAATATTGTTAAAATGCCCTTCATTAGTCATTGAAATATTTTTTTTTATTTTTTATTATTGGCTTTGGATTTTTAGTCATGTTTTGACTTTACCTACTTAGTACGAGTAATATTATAATATTCTTTGTATAAATTAGGAAACTATAGGTCTTGAATTATAAATTTGTGTTCTTATTCTTAATTTTTGTAACTATACATAACGTGCCTTAATCTCGAAAACTTTGGAACAACTTCTGAGGTATTTCGACCTAGTTCATACCTAGTTACAATATGGAATTACATATTTAAGCTTCTGTAAACAAATTCCTGCAGAGAATCATGATTGATGATTAACACCAGAATGAATGGTTAGAGTGAATATTTATAATGGAATCAAATTGAATATTTTGCATAAATATAGACAGTTTATGGGCAGAGAGTACTAAACTAAACTCCTTTTTATTATTCCCTATAAATTTGCGATACATCTGGGCTCTGAAAATATGATTTTAACTTTTTTAAGCAGACAAAGCTGCGAGTATAATCCTGTTAAGCATTACAATCCATCTCAAGGCTTACTACAAAATGTTCATTCTTTCTTTAATTATCTTCGATATCAATCTTTAATATTTCATATAAAGGAACGTTCATCATCGTAACATACTCTTTTTTTATTTAAAACATGTCTTATTAAATCGGGTATAAAGTTTAAATTATCTTAACCCTTCTCGCAAATCTGTCACCATATTCGCAACTCCTTTTATCAGTAAAGTACCGTAATGCTATTAACGAAGGCATTTAAAGTGAGATAAATTTAACGCAAATTAATGTTTCAGAGGACAGATTACATGAACTGCTTTAAAATACTACATTAAAACAGTTTAAAAGCTGCTAACCTCTATTTGTACGTTTATATAACGGTGTAAAATTTCATGTGGAGACTACGAGAACTTAGAGGAAGCATTTGAAAATAAAAATGCCTCTAAGTTTTACATAAATAAGTTGAAATGATTGTTTTTCAAATTAGTTACATAGATATTAAATTCAAAGAATATCATTTTCTTAAATATAAAAAGCTTTTCAAGAAAAACTTTTTCTTTGTTTTTAATCGCGAATACAACTATTATATAGAAGTAAAATATCAGCACCATACAATGTTATAAGCAGGGTTTTTTTTGTGGGGGTACGTGGGGGCACGTAGTGTCCCCAAAGGAGTTACTTTTTTATATTATTACTCACCTTAATATAAGTTCACGTTTTATTTCCAAAGATATGTTTTTAAACAATACAAAAAATTTTGGACTTACAACTTTCGAGAATTAGTGTGCTTCCAAAAAAGAAGTGCCAAAAAAAAGGCCTGGTTATAAGTATTTGTATATCTGATTATTTGAGTATTAAGAGTATCACAAGCAACCTGCCCCGGTTACGCAAGGATGCATTTCACTTAAGGCCAGTTTCAATCTACACTAAGTAGCCAAGGTAATAAAGGTTAGGTAATCCAACTGGTACGGAGTTTATACTATTCTTACCGGTGGCACATTGGCAAAACCTCTAGTGTTATAAGCTACAATTTATATGAAACTGATCATGTTCCGGGTAAAAGCCAAACCTCTCATTCTAAGAGGATATTTTCTAAAAGACGAACCTTCGGCAAAATTACAGTTCTGACATAATGTGAACATGACTGTACCTTCTTACATGACAATTTTGTCATTCATCGTGTTAGTCAAATATACCTAATTAAATTTTTAATTACGATTTGAAGTGGTTCACCAAAATAATAACTTCAAAGTTTTATACTACATTTTCTTGTAAATAAGGTACTCTACATTGTATTTATACAGAATAGCCCATAGTCTCCTATGTTGTGTTACAGTTGGGTATATTCATCGAAATAATATATCTTTGTATTCAAGTTCGCTGGGTACATCATATAATTTGCATTAATCCAACTTCTATCTTAATGATTATCTATATGAATATAAAATTGAAGCTCTTCGTCACCTGTTTACTGGTTTCAAGTGTTACACATGCAGGTAAATTCTCACACTTAGTGAGAAAATGCTTGTCAACTAACCCAACACCATTCGAGTAAGTCGGCTGACACCATTACTTTGTCTAGACTGTAGACATCGGACTGACTAATGAAGGAGTAAGTTGGAAGCTGTGGCGATTAACAAATTATATTAACAAACGAACATAGTTTTGAAAAAAATTAGCAAAAACATACCACATTCTGATGTATACGATGTATACGATATTTATACGAAATATGTTAATTTTTATTTAGTAGACTCAAAAGCGCAGAACGAAGAATTTTTGTGAAACAATGAAATTGGAATATTTAATTATTCATTAGTAAAAATATTGAAGTTGAAGACAAAGTCAGTGTATTGCAGTGTAAAAATTCATTTCATAAAAATAATATATTTGTATAGATTCTCTAACATTTAATCGTTAAGATTTTAATATATATATTAGTGTGTCCCAGGCTATAAGGGCAAAATTTTTTTTTGCGAATGGAGTTACGCATACCCCTTATTTTTTTTCCATTTGACCCTAATGACTTAAATAATAAATATTATGGCGATCGGATAATGATAACCCGTGCCGACTTGATGTCAAACTTTGAATGAAAAGTTAATATGGAAGCCATAGAGAGGTTGTAGAACTTAATACGTATTTCAGTAAATGAAACACTGTTTTACCCGTATATAATATTTATTAAGTATTAATCGTTAAAAGAACATTATTTACTAAATTTTCTTTTTAAGGTTTGCTTTTTGCAATCCGGATATACCTGTCTGTGTTCTTGTACGCAACGTAATAAAAATTGCTTTTGTTCCTCTTCCACAGTAATTAAGCCATGGAAGTCTTGCATTAACTTAACCGCTCTTTCAGCCCTATCGTTAACAGCTCTCAGTGCCAGCACCTTTTTCTTAGCATGTTGAAACAAGGTATTATTCGACCATGAAGCAGGACACTCGTTGAGGAAACTGTCATCAATTTTGAGTCGATTGAATACAGCCTTACTTTTGATTGACACAAAATCATCAATGCTTTTCTCTGAAATTGAAAAAGATAGAAATAAGTTATCTAAGCAAAGTGATAAAAGAAAACAAATATTTTTACTAGTTCTACTAACCGAAAAGTGGGCCACATAGTTCTTCCTTCGATGGGATGTAGCGTTTACCGTAGGCTGATGAGTTTTCTTTGGCTAAGTTAGCAACAATTTTTACTTTTGTTTCCTGATCTACATTATCATCAAATATAGACAAGACAGATACTTTATCTATTAAATACCATAAATGCTGGCAGAACTTCTGTAAAGCTGCTTTTGAGATGCTTTTGTCGATTCTTTCGTAAGCCTTCATGGTCTTCAAAAAGCATAAATCCTGGTATGGTGCCTGTACCGCTAAAGTGCATTGCAACCAAGGCTTCACGTAGGATGTCACGATGAACAGGCACACGTCTAATAGAGCTACCTTGTTCTTGTTCGAAATTTTAAATTGAGAGCTAAGTAAAGTTATTTTCAGTGAATAAATCGCTCTCGCCATCCATCGAGCTTGGTGCATGGCACCTGGAGGCCGAATCTTAAATTTCTTCTCTCTATCTCCGCCGAGAAATATTATTGATAGCTCTATTAATTCACGATAGTCATCTCTAGCAATTTTTTTAATTAATTCAGATTGGTAAAAGTCTAGCAGTTCGTTAATTTCTGAAACATTTAGGCATGCTAGCTTTTCTGAATAACTCTGTATCCTTTCGGGATCAACATTTTTCCAGTTTTCTCAGAACTTTTTAAACAGTGGAATGTCAGGGCTCGTAGTGACTTGGCTAATTTTGGCTTCAAACACACCTTTTAATACCAACTCGTAGACGTGATGGCGGCAAGCAAAAACGAGCATTTCTCTATTCATTTTCTGTTCGAGAAGCACACAGGCACCATTAATACGACCTGTATTGGAAGCAGTGGTATCACAACAGAGAATCTGCACTTTATCTTCAAGATTCCAATCAATCATAGCGTTCCAAACTGCCTGTGCCTGTTCGTTTCCTGAAGAGTTCTCTAATTTTGGCACAGCGATGAGTTGTTCTTTATGATCGTACGAAATAACTATCGGTAAACGTTCTTCTTTAGATTTTCGTGCATCTAAAGCTGGTAAGAGTTTGCCATCCCAGTGGACAGTTACAGTATCCGGTACCTCGTTTTGAAAATCTACTTTTATAGCTTCTGCGCGCTCTTTTCGCTTTTCTGTACGAATTCTTTGAATTGAGGACTTACTTATAGGATATTCGTCAGTGTTATGGTGGGCAAGTTTTCTTGCAAATCCATTATTTCAGATTCAAAAGACGAATTTTCTTGTAGTGGTTCATAAGAAGGTGATGAAGGAGTTAAGGATGACAGATATTTATCACGTCGCTTTTGCTCGTCAATGTTTCTAACGTAGGCCTTTTCCTCCTTTTCGACCAGTTTTTTATCCACTCCAGCTAAGTGACCAGGCCGACCTGGCTCCCTCTGGCGCTGCAGGAAGATCTTATCTTCATTAATCCTCATTAAATTAAGGGTATCGGCGTGTGCAAGATCAAACAAATCATTTAAATTTGAAATAAATTCTCGCCGACGCTGCACAAACACGCCTTGAGTTTTATTTGCATTTTTTTGCAAATCTCTCCAAACTTGGTACAAGTTAACTAGTTTTTTAACACAGTTTGGTAAAGACTTAGTTGGTATACGTGCCTTTTCCCAGCAAATAATGCACTCACTAATAGTAAGATTGGCGCTTTCATTGATACTTAAATTAACTTCTCGAATATTATAGAACAGAACTGCCAGTACCTGTCCATTAGAGGGAAGTTTTGAACCGGTAATTTGATGTTTACGTCCCCTATTAAAAATATCCCCTTTTTAGAACTGCGTAACTCCATTGACATGTTGACAGAATGAAAACAATGCGTTTACTAATCAACAAACAAGCAACAACAAGCACATCAATACGTTGGCTCCCGCGCGCCTTAGTAAACAAGTACCGACATGTTTCGATGCAAGTCGGCACGGGTTGCCGTGGTTCTAAATACGTGAAACTTTATTTATAATAGCTTTGACATCATTGAAACAAAATAAGAGGGTATGTGTTGGAAAAAAAATACTTTTATTTTTTTGGGACACCCTAATATATATATATATATAATATTTTATATAATTAATTTTGTAATCTTAATATTTTAATCCTTAATATAACTCTGTAACTTTATAGAAGGCCAGAGTTATGCAAGTTATACCATTTCGTAATGGTTAGAATTAAATTTTTCACGCCTTTTCTTGTGAATTTTACCCTGAACAATTTAACTATCTTTATAATTCACTCTATATGCAAATAGAGAGAAAATGATAGAATGCTTATTTACCAGTTATGTATGATTATAGCAGTAACTAGACATAATTTTGAACTCACGTCTGCATTTTAATGTAAGACTGTACCAATTTAGGAAATAGAGAAAACTAGGCCTATTCATGAAAGGTTTAAAGAATCCAATCCTTCTTTACTCACATTGCTATATGACAAACTATGAACATACTTTAATATGCTATGCTATATTTATATAGTGACAGGTCACACTGCGTTTTTCAGTTATTTGTCTTACAGAATACAGGCCAGCCCGTCATACAGAAGACTATATTAGAACATATTAAACCATATAAGATCACCTCCTTATAGACCACAGTAAAATAATAGCAATTATAATAGCACTGTAATATAATAATAGCACTGTAGGTGAAGTAAAAAAAAAAAAAATCAGAAAGATAGATGAACAAGGACATGCAAGAAATTGCTAACACAAAAATAAGTAAAAGCTACTTACATATATTTCGACCCAATATATGAATTTTGAGTCGAAATCCTTAAGCTTCAGGAAATTCGTCTTGGATCCTTTAAAGAATTAAAAAGTCTCATTAAAACGAGTTTGGTGGTCGTAGATTCTCATGAACAAATAGAAACTTTCATCGAGTCTTAACTAGTCGATGCATTCGCCACTAAATCATCACACAATCTGTCCAACGTTACGATACGAGTTGTAGACGTATTGATAAATGTGTTAAGGTGACTGCGTTTATTTTATATTCGTATGCCGTTTCCTTTCTCTGCATTTCCAATTAGATATTGTACCTATAATAATTCTGAAAAGATTAATATTTTTGAAATTTTCTACTTCCCTGTTGATTACATTATTATCTTAATCAATTATAACTTTTACTGTAAGTATAGCAAAAAGTCACTGAAGTTCGTTAAAATCCCAGTTAAAAATATAGCTTTGAACCACATACGAATAGATTTCAAACACAATATCCAAATTATTACACTTGTCAAATCCTTGATTTGTCCAATTAGAGATTGATCAAAACCTAAAATCGTAAATTACTCTACGAATAAATAATTGTCCTTGATACGTTAAATGTAGGCATTTCACACGTCTCGTGTTTTCTTTTTCGTATATAACACACATGGTGTGTCAAAGCAAATATGACACATTATAATTGATCGACATTAAAATTAACATTGAACAGACGATTGTCAAATGAAATTTGATAACATGCAATAAAGAATGTCTTGACTTGATTAGTGATTTTATCTTTTGTTAATGATGATGATAAATGTTTAATTTAATAATAACTTAGAAGACTATTTAACATTCTTAAGTCTTCTAGATTGAAAATGCATCATATCATCAGTTACGGTAAAAAACGAGTAAGTTTTCAAGTTGTTTCCTATATAACTTGCTCAATATTATTGCCTAATGTTATGTCCGCAATTTTTTTATGAAATCTTTGACTTCTATGTCATATTAAACAACATAATGCAATCTTTAAACACCTACCTTTTATATACATTTCAGAATAATTCAAGAAAGTCCATAAAAAATAGTCTGCCTAGATCTTACTTTTAAAGACACGATTCCTTGCATTTATTACAGTCCCTATTTTTTTCACTATTACGATAATTATGGTTTATTATATCTGCAATATGTATAAGGTCTAATATCGGAACTTTCAGACCATCAAACTGGCTTCACTTTCCTCACCACTTTCAAGCAAGCGTTTGCTATAAATAATACCGTTCGCACGCCACACGTATTTAAATAAACATATACATACATACTGCTTTCTTCTTGTAAATATTATGGAAGAATGTATGGCGTCCACTCAACGTAATTATCTTTATCTAGCCACATTAGAAACAGAGTTGCCTTGGTGCCGGTGCCTGCGTTTTCACTTCATAATATTGCAATTCTCGCTCCTTACTTTCTAAGGGCCTCTCATCGATGGACCGCATTGATCAAAGCAAATATATCTGTCTAAGAAAATAAGTAAAATTAGGAATTTAATAAGAAAAAACTGTAAAATTAAAGTTTTGAACAAAAAATATCGTGAAATACAAATTGAGTTTACATAATAATTTGTATCAAAATTAAAAAAAAAAATGTATATTTAATTTAATAAGTAGTTTTTATTATGGTACCTATAACACAGTTATCGTATTGTCGATTTGATTGTTAGTTAGTGGGTTGCGATCCTTATTTTATTTAATGGCATAACAACTTAATTAACTTTTTAATTATATATAATATAACAAAATCAATGTGTAGGTACTGTTGTGTTTCGGTGAGTGAGTAAGGGATGACAAAACCCACTTTCTTATCTCCTTATACCTTATCTTTAATCCTACTAAAGTCGACACCTATGGATATCCAGCTACCTATGGCGATATTGAACCTACTATTGAACGTCAATTAGTTATGTATGGAAACGACTAACTTAATAACGAAAAATTTGACTTTTCTTCTCGCCTTAATATTATTAGATCTCATGAGTTTACTCCTTGGTTAATATATATACATTTCAAACAAATCCATTCAATCTTTATAATTTCAATTTATATATAAAAACCTTGTTAACGGCCCGTAAATCAAGTTAAGTGCTCCTTCCCAATAAGCAATGAATTATCTTTTATTATGATGTTTAACTTTGTATCTGCCAATAAAGACACATTAATAACAATTAAAATGATATATTTGTACATTAAAGATGCCATTGGAACAATACGTGACCAATAATAAATGTTAAGAAATGTACGCCGTCAAGTAAAACAAATAAAAGCGCAAATAAAATTAAAAAAATTTAAGAGAAAAAAATTAAAACGAATCAACATTTTTTATACTTTAATCTCGCTGATATATTTTTTTTATGACTTTCGCTCGCAAAATTTTCGACCCAAATTTAACAACAACAGCCCAAACAAACCCCAAATAACAGACCCAAAGCGCTTAATTTTTGGTTTAATAGATTTATACTGTTTTAATTTTAATTTAAAAAATCAATTTCAAAATTCTATTTGTCAACGATCCATTTCTCGTACACTGCTGCTGGATCATATACTGCTGGATGTAGTCTTCTCCCAAAGCTCGCCACCACGCATGGCCTTCTGTCCTTTGCATTCTGCGCTTCCTGCGAAACATTTCAGACGACCTGATAAGGGCCACGGGTCGACTGTGGATCCAGGCTTTAAAGTGAGGCGAAGCCATCACCCTGAGCTGGGTTCGAAGAGAACGTAGCGGTGTGTGGGGATCCGAGGATAAGGCCTCGCTGTGATCTCGGACCCGCACATCACCTCTGATGATGGAATCCTGATGATGGGGGTTTTAGTGGGTATTCCCTGTGATAAGTCACTTCACCGGGCGAGTCCCACACTCCCCCTCGTCGACGGGGACAGGGATAGTGCGTAAACGTAATTTCCCCCCCTAAAAAAAAGCTGCTTCTAACCGGTCCTATAATAAAATTATGGGGAAGGCCTATGTCCAACAATGGACATCCTGCGGCTGAAACGACGAACCCTAATAAAATAATTTATTTAATTTTCCTAAGATTTAACTTCTATACTTACTCGTATATATTATGTATGTATATGCAGCAAATTTTGAGGACCTTTAAGGCCAACCATTGATCCACAATGGTTGGTCCCAACACAGTTTTCAAGATAAAAGTAATTTAAAAATATAATTTCTAATTAAAGACTAACAAAGTAATCATATTCCTTTGATTTATCTTCACGCACAATTCTTATAACCGTGTGTATAAAATCTATTTATTACACAAAACATTATACAGTGCGCCCTATAAAAGGTATAATACCCAATTGAAAAAACCAGATGCGGCTGCTAATAAGGAAGCCGAGCGTAAATATTTACAATAAATATTTATTGAACACTTCCGCAGTCGAATTACACAGAGCTAGATCCATTTCTGTATAAGTTATTTTGAAATAACAAATTGCAGGCATAGGGGTTGTATTACATCCTACATTTATTTTCTACCTTATTTTATACAGAATGAAATTAAAACTTTTAATTGGATTTGTATTCAAATTTTTATATTGTAACTTTTGATTAATGAGAAAATCAACAACTTGTTTATTTATTAACATTTAGTATTAAAATATATTGTTATCTATATTTTTTAAATGTATATTATCTATGGTGTGACTTAATGGTGTTTTTAGACGAACCTTAGAGTACACCTTCAACTGAACTATCAACCTGGCTGCCATCTTTTATCTTTAAAAAATATATTATAATCTGAAGTGTGTCCGTAAGAAGTACTCAATGTAATTTGCTTCAATCCTATTCATGAAACAATTACGTTTTAATATATATTACGAATTGTCATTTGACGTCGCGACATTATGGTGAATTCTATGGTAAGCGTTGTATTATTCGTATATGGTATTATTATCGTAATGTCGCTGTGCTTGGCGTACATTTTTTGTGTACATCGCATTCGCGGTTTGTAACTTGCGGTGTCTCGTGTAGCCTTAATTACCAAAGTCGGCGTCGACGCTAAATGGTGGAAATGATATACTCATTATTTCAGTGATGTATAATTATGTTCTTAAAGGCGACTGATCAATTTTGAAAGTTTAACGGGCATTAAATAAAGAAAGAAAGATCAACAACATACCTTAATAAAAGATTTTTTTTCTAAAATTAGTGCGAAACAAACGTGCGTTTTATATCAATGGAATATATTGTAATAATTTACCAATTACAATATTTTCATTTGCTATGCTGCTCAATTAAATAAATCGGTTTAGTAGTTATCACGCACAATTTTATTTCGTACGAAATGTGCGTAAAGCCAACCTTAAATTTAAATATATTTTAGTAGTCATCTCGCACACATATTGTTTAAAAAAAAAACTCATTTATCAATCCTTTCTAATTTTGCAACATAATTCACGGTTGGAGAATGAATGATGGGTAAGAACTGGCTGCAAGAATAATCGCGAAAAGATATTCATTTTAGGTAGGTACCTAAAATATAGTATACAGTAGTAACTCTCCTATAATTGTTGCTGTTGACCTTTGCAATAAATTTAGTAAAATTTAACTAACCGTTATTTAGATTAAATGAAAAAAAATCATGTTCAGTAATAAAATTACTTCTGCTGCTAACCCGTTGTATAGCATATATTAATATTTGTAACGATTTATATTTTTATGTCGACGTGGTACTATATAAAAAGGTTTTTTTTTTTTAATATTGTCGTTTGTAAACAATTCGAATATAATGTTTGTCGAATGTTATACACACATGTATTTGCACTGATGTATAACAATGAGAACAGGTTGCAAGTCCGTTTATAGCAAACAATTTACTTATTAGAGGGAAAGAAAAATTGAGCGCTAAAATGTTGCTTTCAGCAATTTGAACGATACTTCATAAAAGACAAAATAAATAGGACGACAATTTTAAATAGAACTTATAAATAAATTTAAAATTTAAGATATAAAAAGTCCTAAATTCGCCATGAAAAAATCAAACGAAAGGAAAAATTTCAAGATGACCTTATCTTGAAATTTATCCTTGATGAAATTTCTACTCACTGTCTGGAGGGTCCATATTAATTCCACGTAAAAAGAAATTTCACTAAAAAAGCGACAAATATAGTTTATTATTTTAAATGTTTCTTTATTGTCAATTCTTTCAGACAAAGTATACGTCTTCATATGTCGCACGAAGATGAAAGCGATCTCACACCATTGTGATTTATTTATTTATTATATTACTTAAACCATAAGAAGGAATCCAAAGGTAGAATCTAAGGAAATTGGGTAGAACTTGCTGTAATATTTAAGCGATAAAATTTCATTTATATTATATATTCTAGCTGGTGCCCGCGACTTCGTCCGCGTTGAACGTTGAAACGTACCATATGTCCTTTCTGGTGTCCCAGACAACGTGTATACAAAATTTCATGGTGATCGGTTCAGTAGTTTTTGCGTGAAAGAGTTACAAACATCCATACATCCAAACATACTTTCGCATTTGTAATATCAGTACAGATGTTATTTGAAGGCACTAGATTCTTTAAAGAAAGATCAGAGCTTAAATTCCAACATACCATTAATTTACTCTATACCAAAAGTAAATATGTAGTTACTTAATAATAATATTAATATATGAAATACTCCATTAGAATTTCCATAATGCAGCATTTTATTTACCTAGCAGCAAGTTTTTGCGTCGACCGATGGATGAGTCACGCGAGTCAACGCTCCCTTAGAGACGCGCCTTTTGATGAAGTTTTTACGTTGAACCTTTTTACTGCCTTTGAATGCTTCGAAGCCTGCTAGCCAATACGATGTTTACTTTGAATTAATTGATTGGACAGATATTTTTACAAGAAAAACAAATCAAAAAGAAATAAAAAATCTGAACGAAAACACAATTATACTAAAATGCTAACAAAAAAAAATTAGAATAAATGCTACGCTAGCCCTGAAAACATTGGAAAATTGCAATTTAATCAATTGGCAATAATTTCAGATATTGAAGATAGATAATTTTACTATCAAATCGGGAAATTTTAGTGAGTTTTATATTGTACGATAAAAATCACACGACTGTCATACGATAAAATCAGTAGATAATATAATAACATTATGATATTATAACAATGTTAAAACAACAATAATTCCCAAACTAATGCGAAATTTTAACAAACAGTTTCGTAATGTTTATTAATTATTTTTATTTTTTTATTTTAAGATATCAAAAAATCAAGAAACAGGTCACCCCTTTTTTAATAAGTATAATTCGTATTCGAAACACATTAGATTCTAGTGTGACAAAGCAATTAATCTCTTGCAAGGTGGACAATGAAATACTAGAAAAAACGTCAGCGACATAATAAAATTGATAGTCATGTAAAAAGAAATCACTTCTAGAAAAGAACCCTTTTCTTATAAACGGCCTTAATAACTCAAGCGGTTTTTTTTTTAATTATGTCATATAAAAACGGTCCCCATTTAAATAGAGAAACGTACTTCCAACTAAATTATAAAAATAATTAAATAAATTATTTAAGTTCTTTTTATTTTGTTAATTCAATAATCGCTTTATTGTTTTTAATTTTATTCTTTACATTTTATAGACATTTTTTTTATCTAGCAAACTATCGGGGCGATATATAACCAGAGGTTAAACATGCAGCGATGAGCCCACCTGTGACCTAGGTAAGTTTCCACTTGGAAAAGGAAGAATATGATTATGTTTATTTCAATTTTCTATGTAGGAGTTCTTAGAGAGCTCGCCTCTTGAGCATAATAAAATTGTGTACACAAAATAAGAAATAAATACTAGGCACGGCTCACTGCGTTGCGTAATCATGTAAATAAGGCAGCTCGTTTGGCGAAAATTTATTTTAAAGAAAAATACCTTATTTTTGGTAGCACATTTACAACCCCTATGCGTTTCTTGTGTTAATAGGCGACTAGCATTTCAGCCTGGAATCTAACTTTCATTTAAAAAATGTATTTTAGTTACAAATTGCATAAAGAGAGCCATGGCCACGCTACTGCATCTTCTACTTAGTGTACATTTTTTTATTCAAACATTCAACTTATAATCCAATAACTCGAGTAAAAATGTGCTTATTTAAAAATTCTTTGCGTGATTCACTAGAATGTCTACTTAATTGTTTTCACAAAGACCTCTATACCTTATAATATACGTCTCCCTAAACAAAAAGTTAAAAAAATCTATGGGAACGATCTCGATGCGCGAACGCCGAAAAATGTCTGGAGCGCGCCTCACCTGAAACGAGAGAGGAATTTTAAACAAGACCCTTCGGAAGGCCAAAGATGCCTCAATGTCTGACCAAATGTCGAATATATCGACCGTGACGGTGACCTTATTCATGACAGAAATAACTCTAATACTGATAATAATAATATCTAATAAAAACATTGATTACTGTCTACACAAGTTTTTGGCTAATGTTATAACTAATTTTATACAGTATTCTGAAACAGTAAAAATCATAAATTATAAAGTGATAACACGCTTAATAGTATTTTTTTAAACTTACGCATAAACAGTACATTCAGTACATTTAAACTTTTGCAGATTACAAACGAAGCTGCGGGTTAAACTTGTGAAAGAGATATTATATTTTTCTCTTCACCTTTAAGTGTGTGTGTTTAAATGTTGTCAAATTATAAGTCATTTTAAGTTCGATAATTTGCAAAATTTGAGTTGCCGCAAAATAACTTAATATTCTACTTTCTTAATAGGCTTCAATTAATTTTATCACGCGAAAATCTCGTATGATTTAAAGACATAATTATGTTTAATGCATGCGAAACATGGTCCTGCCAATATTTCGATGGACATGCCTTTTTAACAGTGTTGGACACCAGTTAAATACTCCTTACTTAACGCCTGCTTACATTTTTGATGATAATAATGAGTGTCTTAAATATCAGGATAAATCGATAAAAAATTAAATACAAATATTTCATTTGTCTAAGGGCCTCTTAAACCATCTCTGAGTAAAGTGTCAAGTAGGCTAACCGCCATTTAAAGTCACCGGTCACCGGGAATGATGGAGCTGATATACCTTTGTTTGTACTTACGATAAAAGTCCTAAACATTAAATAGAAAATAATAAAAAAATTCGCCTATTGAAGAATGCAGTAAACCGAGTGCATAATTTAATACAACATAAAATTATTTCTAAAAGTAACTAATCAACACTTTACATGTAGTTGGTGAAAGAGGCCATAAGTACATAATCTATTAAGTAAATACTCTATAGACCAAGACCCAGGAGCGTTGTCGTGAATTAACACTTTTTTTTTGTATCCTTATTATGTAAAGTAACTTTATATGTAGGTATATCAGAGCTTACAATTATAAGCTTACAATAAGTTGGTATACATTATACAGTGATTGTATTCCCATCTTGTATATCTAATAAAATTTCTAGTTCTACATTCTAGTAGGTCCATGAAACCGACTAAACCAGTGCTTTGTATATCCACAACGTGTAAATAATTATAATTAAAAAAGTTAATATTAATTAAAAAGTTAATTATAATTAAAAAAGTTAATATCACATTAATAGTTAATAGTGAATAACTTCACTATTATTAGTGAAGGTGTTTTCCTTCGAAGTAAATTTTACATAATTCCGATGCATTTCTATATAAAAAAAAGTATCGTGTGAACAAATCTTTATATCGCCAAGTGTCTAGTCATAAATTTTATTGCGAGGAATTTCGCCCAATTTCTGTCACAGAATGGATCATTATGCAAATTGCTTATAATGACAACATTGAATGTTTAAAAATGAATTCGTGTACTACATTTTTAAGAATATCGAATCAACTTTTGGGTTTAATTCGAATTCGCAATTCGAAATTCGATGATGAACATTCAATAATTCCACTTTGACTTCAGATCGACGTAGTCCATTAGCTAACTTTGATTAATTATATAGTTTAGTTCCGTTTAGTTCCCTTAGAATTATACGATTCAACTCTAAAGCACAATTTATAAGAAAATTTGAAGTAGAACAGAAAATATTATACTAAACTTTTTTTTTTAATCAAAATCGAAATGTGTAGACCATTTGGAAGGATCTGACCCAGTTTTATTGCCTTTAATACGGTCGCTAATATCATTTTCGCGATTATCTTTGACTTCTTGAAGCCGCCGCAATGCAAGTGAGATGGCTATTGATAAAGTTCACGTGCGGTTTTATAATATTTTTGCATATTGTAATGTCAATTTAAACTTAAAGCTCGTATTGACGAGATATTGCTACACAGCGAACAATAATACACCTGTCAACTAAAGTGGGTCGGTATTAATAAAAATATTCAACGCAGGCTGCATTGGTGTGGTCTGACTTTGAAGTATTGGTGAACGAAAATGCAGTTTCAAAAACGTGTTAATTTTTTTTTTCCCAAAGCTGTTGTAAATATAAGAGATAAGAGAAGCTATATTATCAAATATAGCTACTTACTTTAAAAAAATGTCAAAAATAAAACATCTACATATCTATTAAAAGAAATACATATTATAACACCTTCCAAAACACCAAAATGAGCAATTGGAAATCTAATTGCTCATTTTGGTGTTTTGGTATTCTAATAAACAATCTGAATCTCGGATCTGAATCTAGTCCCTAGTCTAGAATAAGGACTCTCAAAGAGTCTCTCTAATTTCTCAAAGATATAATTCTTCAAGGGTCATACATTAACATTTTCAAGGGAATATTTGATCTTGAAGGGAATTTGTTTTGAATGTTTAGAAAGCTTCTATTTCTAAAGATAGATTGAGCTTTATAATAGTCTATAAAAGGATAAAATCTTGGTCCACAATTTAAAATCCAACTTTTGGTATAACATAATGAGTGTAATACGTTTAAAAATTGTTATGTAACCGACATAAACTTCGCTTATATTACTATCATCAGCGTTAAAGTGCACAGAAAATTATCTTTTAAAATCTGTTTACTCGATACTTTCACTGTCTACTTTGGATTGTCATTCTCGGTGACTGATGATTAATGGCGTACCGAAATTATAAGGTTGTTGCGTCTGGTTGCGTTGTACAAAATTGCCCTTCGACGATCCCGGCCTTTTTGAGTGGTTACAAAAAATCCTGCGGTGTGGGAACATCAAGTCACCAGTGGGTCTATTCGACAACTGCAACTGTTATTTCTTTTCTATAATACTTTTCACAAAACATATTTATGTTAGTATTTATATGCCAAAGCCAAATTCAAATCTAATAAGCTGATTCTAATAGAAAAGCCTAAGCTATTAGAAAGTTAATGTTACCTTTATTTTAATTTGTTTTAATTGACCTACTTATAAGTGGCTACCGTCACCAACCTTGGTATGATAAAGATAAGGGAACATAACTAATTCACCGAAACACAACAGCATAATTGCTCACGACGGTCTCTATTTGTAAAGGGGTGGTTAATGTCGCCAGACATGCCCTAATTAGTAATTGCAAAACACAGTGTGCCCTGTTACTAATAATTTCCAATGTATGTGTGTGTATATATGCAATTCATGTTCTATTTTACTGTTTATATTCATAATGAAAGTAAGGACAAAACATTTCAGTAAATATCTTGTTCTCATTTTATTGTTAAACGATATTATTTTTTATTGGTTTAGTGTCTTCATAAAAAAAGGTTTTTAGGATTTCATCCAGTGGAAGAGTACTAATAAGTCAATACTTACTATCAATAAAGTAAAATCTATAATAACAGATTCGTTACTTTGCCTAAATTCATATTCAATAAAAGGAAACCTTTTAGGATAGTCCTATTTGAAAACTTGGAGGAATCGTGATTCTTTTTGTAAAATATTGACCATTATTGGATAGAGAGGAAGCACGCCTTTGATCTAATCAGGACTTTTATTGCATTTCTTGTATTTTACGATGTGGTGCTCGAAATTCAATTAAGGCTTAGAGTTACTCTTTGAAAAAATAGGGATCTTGTTTAATCAATTATATAAAATAATAATATTTTATTAATTATCGTAAAATTTATTCATTATGAAATCATTAAGAAGGGAATACGAGTACCTACATATTAATAACATCGCATACGAAGTCGCGGGCACAGCTATTAAATTAAGATTATTATCTCTTATAAGATTTCTATTACTTACACTATAAAAGGTCATATTATGAAATGAAGCCTACCTACACAAGTAACTTCTGTGTCAAAAATAATTTGTGAAAAAAGTAATGACAAAATCATATTTTTACGTTTTCTATAATATTGTATAGGCAATATTATATAATATTGTATTACGCAACCAGGCAGTGGTCTTGTTCTAAGATGGGTTCGATGAGCTTAAATGTTCTAATATTACCGCTATGTTCACTCTAGTGTTAAATATCATCCGACTGGCAAAGCCACATAAAAGACCCTTAACGGTGTCACGAGGCAATTCGTCGTTAAAATCATGTACACATTTATTTAAGAGAGTAATTAAAATCAAATAAAACTTATTGGCTCTTGAAACAAGAGAACTTTGCATGCTGGTTTTTATTTTACACAATTTTAACCCTCGTTTGACGGTATTGTTAATTTTTAAACAAATCTGCATGGGGATGGTATTGTCGTCGGCGCACGCGCAAACAGAACAATGCATATCTCTTTGAAAAGGGGCCCGACCCTTTCACACGAAATGAATTTGTGACCATGAGATTTTAAAGCGGCGCTTTTACATTATTAGTTTCTATAATAAATGATTCATCGGCTAAAAATGTTGAATTTTAGAAATTACATTTCACTTGAAAAGGTTTTATCATTATTTACAAGAAAAAATAATAATAATTAGATAACAAATTATGAAGTATTACGATAAAAAATAATGCAATAAGAACGTAGCAATAGTATTGATAGTGACGTAATACTCTAAGTAAATTATGCTTATACTAGCGATTCGTTCCCTCTTTTTTTTAACGTATTGAAATTCTCTTGGATACCCGGCAGTGGTAGGGGACACTGCGAGGTTATGCCGGATTTTCTACCGGCTAAAATCCAACGACTTTCTTTCTAGCGTAGCCGTTGATGGGTGGGGTCGTGGGGACGTTATGACACGACTTCGGTGCCCCGCCACGGCTATCCAACGCGGGGAGGCCTACGAACCACGGCGTACCCGGCTTCGCACAGATAATCACGCATGGATTTATAAATACTCTTTCTATTAGTGAAAACGCATCAAAATCCGTTGGGTGGTTTAGAATTAGTTAACGGAGAAACAGACAGACACGGAAAGCGACTTAAATTTATTTATTTATACTATGAGGATATAATATAGATACATATAGTACGAGTATTTCATTCATAAAACAACAAAAGTTAGAAATTGTTTAGAATACAAAACGGTGTACTGTCTACAGACGGAGGCGATATCGCTCAGTGCAATGTATAATCAGATCAAACAGGGTTTGTTGTACAGAGTAGGGTACGGAGTAGAGAGACTAGCTATATAGACTATAGCGAGCGAGTATTGGTATGGCATAGTATAGTAGCGTCACTTCACTCACTCATTCGCGTCGGTGACCCGTCGCTCGTCGGACGTACGGTAGCGTTTGTGGTTGTGTCCGTTAAATTCGAATTTTTTGAATGTTACAATCTTGTGAACAGTGTTGAAAACAGAAAAAGTCGATCGAGTGAGTTACAATGTAACAGAGTGTTGTTAACAAATCACCGGTTCGTTAAGTACTTTAAATGTGATTTAATTTTAAAGACAAGTGCATGTGACCTTTTGTGTTGTAAAGGAGTTCTGAAACTTGTATGGTGGTGAGAAAATGAATGCGAAAAAATTGGAGTGCTTCGACGATGATGATTCAGTGGATGAAAAGCTCAGTCTCAGCTTTTTAGGTGAGTGAATACAGTAGAAAACGGATATAACGACTTAGGTTACTACGACTAAATGGCAAGATCCCAGCCAAATCTCTATAACAAATTAATATTACTTATAACGACTATCTGGATGATTTTTGAAAAGCGATTGTAAAGGTGCAAATGGTGCAATATATTTTCAACAACAAAACAGATTCTTGCCTTCATGATGCGTAAACAAAATCAAGCACATTAATAGCTTCAGATATTATAATGAGCAGTTAATTTATTGCCAAACTGATATGAATGTTAAGGAAGCCAAGTGTAAAGTTGATAATGCGAAGCTCGAACAGATATTAATAACTTAAGTGTCGCGTCTTGCGAATACTTTTGGATCTTGTGTCATTATTCCTCACGAGGATATTAATTATATGAAAGAAACATGTTCACATGTTAACCTTCGCTGACAACCTATAAAATTGTACATAAATTTGTACTTGAAATATTGCCGTTGGTTTCAAAACAAAAAAAAAAAACTAAAACTTTCTCTAAAATGTGCGATGCGGGCGCGTATATTAGGTTCTCGTACGTTTTGAGGGGGTGTATTACTCACGATTTTGCAGTTACAGCATATCCTGCAATATGGTGACTCAGATGGACTGGCTAAACCATTTTGTACATCACCCACACGTATTCCATCTGTCAACGCAACCTCGATAGGCATAGCCATATGATTCAGTAATAATCTTATTGTCTCTGAGGCCATTTCATAGATATGACATTGGCAGAATTGGTAATGATTTGTTAAAAATGTATATTCTAATCAATGTTTTAATTGCTTACACATTTGGTTGAACACTTGATGTTATGTGGTTACAGTAGCTTATTAACAAAAACAACACCTTCGAGGTTGCAAATACGCAGCCGAACTTTCTAGGACAAGAGGACATAGGCTCTAGCATCATTTACTAATTATTTCATGGTTTTGTGTAAGGGTGTGTAGTTATTGCTTACAGACTGAATTTATGACTGCAGATAGCATTGTGCCCTGTACCAAAATTCTTATCTGACATCATTGATTTTAATAACACAAATGCTCCAGTAAGAAGGTTCTGGTTTTTTTTTTTTGCATACAGAAATCGTTGACCCAATACCTTGTAAACTTAATTTGCATGCACGCTTTAAGAAAGCGAATTTTATGCTCATCATATTGATCTAGATACGGATTTATGTCAACGTAATTCTGTTTTCTTTTTTATTAAGCTGTCGTGTCACGATATTTATAATTCCGCTAAACAAAAAGTAGGTTCGCATTAAATGTTTACATTAACATTGTCAACTAATTGGCCGTACATGACCTTAATTTATTAAACATCGACATTTGTGTCACAATGATAAACTTTCTAAAGTGGTTAACTGAAGTAACTGATTTTTTCTTAGATATAAAACATTTTTGCAGATATTTTTATTTTAAACAACTCTTCTTCTAAAGATTCAAAATTAATGTTAATGTTGAGACTTAAATACTTAGTTACTTAGATATCTACCAGGTTGTGACGAATATCCGCAACCGCAAATGTGGAACTTTCGCATCGATTGAGACATTAGAAACCACATCTACAATAATCAATGAGAATCTTTTGCGGATGCGGATATGGAACTACTCTTAAATCTGGCGGATTTATCTAGGATGAATTATATATATATATATTTTTAAATTTAATATGTTTCAATTTACTACTAAAAGCTTATTATGTCCAAATCTGCGGATGTTGAATATTTTGCATTCGCAACAAACTTGGTATCTATCGCCCTGTGGGGAGATAGAGGGCGCCACTGCTGCGGGCAAAAAACTATTTTTACCGGATGCTGAGGGTGCGTACAGGATGGTACGTAAACTACAGCTGTCACCAACTCTGGTGCAGGTGTTTACGGGACATGGTAGGTTTGCAGATTATCTGCACAGAATCAAGAACGTTTCCAGCCCGGACTGCTTGTGCGGGCATGGGGTAGCGGAAACCGTTCCGCATCTATTAGTGGACTGTCCCAAGTCATTTTCCAGCAAGGTCCGTGCTGGAAAATTACATCGATATAAATGTGAGTGCACATAATCTGCACAAAATTGCGTAAAAAAATTTTCAAACTTTTGCCACAAAGTGGCAGAAGTGTCGATCGGGGTGAATAAAAAAATTATTGCATAATTTATAAGAATAAACGTTTTAAATAATGTGAATATATATAATACTAATGTTAAAATAAGGTCCCTTGCCTGTGCAAGGGGTAAATGTGTAATTCCCCCTATTAAAATGTTAGAAAAAAAGGTCTATAGATAGGTACCTATAGGTAACTGCCAAGAACCAGTAACAAGGTGTAAAGGATGATATATTTTGAACTAGGAACAAACTGCTCAAGCGTTCACCCCATATTCCTATATGCAAATTGTAGTTTATCGCATCCGCTCACACGTTGTCAATCGACCACTTGTTGAACCTGTAGGATCCAGTTCCTGGGACGAAGTTTAAACAGCATCTAATTTAGACCTTATAACTGCCACTCTAAGAATCATAACTGATGATCAAACTTTTGCCTTCATACACCTGCCTGATATTATAAGAATAATGATACCAAATAGAAACTTTATATTGACAACACTGTCTATCTTTAAGACAGTTAACAATCTCATACACTTCACTGTGCAAGCGTTTATTTAAATTAAATAGGAAGTATAGATATGGTAATGTGTTTTTTGCATAAACATCTCGTACTGATATCACAGCAAGCGCCACAAAAAAAAAAACTTGTTTTATTTATATTGATGATTCGGCTATTCTCTAATTGGCAATAATAATTAATTCTCTTGATAAACCTGTTACTATATCTCATTTATTTATTTACTCTTATGTTCAATGTGATATCGCCATTTTTTTTTTCAACTAGGTTATCTCTTTTTTAGCATATTCCTTCTTTGCGTAAGTTATATAACTCAAAGTTATATTCGCAGATTTTTTTTTTTTTAATTAATATGGTATTGTCACCTTAAAACATTGAACTTCAGTTGTTAACAATTTGAAATATCAAATTTGGGAATTACAAGAATTACAACAAATTGCTATGAATATTTAAAAAATATACACAACTCGATATTCATTTGAATATTAACTAACTAAGATTTTGAATATATGTACATATATACACCTATATAACTAATATAAGTACATATAAATAGATAAATTCAAAACTGTTCAATAAGTTTTTCACATTTATCGTTGTTTTTTTTTTTGTTTACTTACTAACTTCTTCTAAAACACCCAATGGATTTTGATACGGTTTTCACTAACGGAATTATAAGTCATTTCCACCTATACCAATATTATGTTACAACCTACATAACTATGTAAATATTGGGAGTAATTAGAAAATAATAGCTCAGTTTGTTGCTAATGCTCACGATTCGTACCGCCAATAATAATTCCGCAGGTGATTTATTTTAATAGCAATAATCACTCAATCGTCTATTCCCAATGACTTTCAAACAAATTGACGACCGCAACCTTGCCGAGGCAATAAAAATAACGTGTCTGAACATCAGACAATGTTATTGGAAAATATGGGTAAATTGCGGGTAATTATGGTTAAACTGCTTAAATAAGCTTTCACTGCTTTCAAATACCTCTTTAAAGTCACATTTGATAGTATGTTTACAATGTGCCAGCATGATGAAGGTAAATGTTTAGATTAGACTTCGAGTTTTAAAGTGGTTCTGAGGGAAAACTTAAAAAGACTTACAGAACTTAATCAGTGTTGCCAGTAATGCCTTTCTAATTTAATTTCAATTTAATTGCCCTTAATCTTAATGTTCAAATAAATTTTTCAATGCTTTTACATTACTATGAATGTTTCCTTTCTTGTCAGTGAAAGAAATTTATTTATGGGATTAATCTTTTTTTATAGTTATATCGCTTTCTAATTGATTCTATTTAGTACGCCCTATACACATTTTGATTTTTCTCGAAGATTCATATAGCTATATGATGATACTCATCCTCCGATAGTTGATGTCACCAAAAGAATAAGAAAATTTATACTTATGCTAATATACAATGAAGCCTATCGTCAAATAGGCGTGATACGATTTGATTGATCAAACCATTCATAATGTGTTCGCCATTTTGCATGACAGCCATACTTGACTTGTCATGCAAAAAGTACTTACTACTCTACTCGTAACGTACACGTATTCACATAAAACACACTGCTGTGTCCACGACACAACCACATCCCTTTTTTTCAAGCTTCTATGTTTAAATTCTAATAATAAGACATTCACAGGGAATATACGAATATAAATTAAATATTACATACATGTTAAATTACTTCCAACACAATCCTTAGTCCTTTCAAATTAGTTTATGATGGCTTTCTAAACCGTAAACACAGCCAGTTACCGTTGTGTTAGCTCGTGACCACAGAATATGGTCTACTGATTTACAAAGGTGTCATTGAATTATGAACAGGTCCATAACTATCCGTGTAATGTAAAGTATTGTTCATTCTAGCGTAGAAGTTTAATGAGATGACAGTTATGATTGAAAAAATCATTGAAATAGCATCAAACATTAATATAATTACATAATTATATTATATGTTGGCCACTGAGGATCACCCAGGCTGAGGAACACCTACGTGTCTTCTTACAAACACAGGTTTTTCTCGTGATTTTTTCTTTAAAAGTTGGAGCAAAATAAATTATTAACATATATAATAGAGTTTGGTCAAATTTATTTTTCGTCAAAACAGCGTTCATGTCAAAAGACTAAACATGACAAATCAGACTAGCTATCGCGATTTCATCTGCGTCTCTCGGGAAGTTACATTTTTCTGGATGAAAGGTACTACTTACTCCATGCCCCAGACAAGTGCGGGACAAGTGTCATGCAAAATTGCATTTTGATCTGTTGAGTAGTTAAGGCATTAAAGCGTAACAAACAAACTCAATGCGTTATAATAAAGTAGTTAGGATTCCATTGTTTACACTTAAATTACAAGCATCTATAAGCATCGAAGGTTCTCGAGTGCGCAAGCGCAGCGTAGGATGTCCACCCACAAGGACAGACGACCTGAAAAGGGCCGCGGGTCCAAGCTGCTTCTAATGACCGATCAGAATTTATGAATTTTGAAAATTAAGGGGGAGGCTTGTCTTACGGGTGAGCTGATGATGATGTACCTTGTATCTTTCTAAAATAGAATAATACTACAAAAAGCTTCTAAACTCCAAATTTCTATGTTCCCAGGAGGCGCATACTAAAGTTGACTATGTCAATCTTAACAGATGTTAAAAACACCAGCATTAAAAAGAAAACTAAACAATGTTTGAAATGGTACGGACTTACTAATTAGCTTCGTTATTATTGACTCAGCTTTTAAAACACCAACGTTTACAATACCACAGTCTCTGAAACATGACAAAATTTTCTTAAAACATATAATAGAAGTTTGTTTTATACAAATTTAAATTTTTTTATGTTAAATTCGACTGACAGCCTAACAGTCCTCAATTAGCACAAGCAACGCCATTACGCATGCCTTATAGTCACTAGCATTAACATAATTATAAATAAAATGTGACAAGAAATAATCATAACACCATAACCAGGTAGGCTTAAGTTGAAGTAAGTTAAGTTTAGTTTTTCAATTAACATAATATTACGAGTATATGCTAAGTACAATGAACTCTATAAGAAAATGAATAATTACGAATACTTTGATAGGAATAATTACGAAATGGATAATAAGGAGATAGGGAAATAGGGGCCTTGTCATAATTTGCTAACTCACCTAAACAAATCTGTTATTTAGCTGTTACTGAAAGAACCAGTTGTTATTTTACACTGGGGGTAGTTTGGTTACTGTGGTCAAAATGTCCAGCAAAAAATGTCCCATTTGGGATATTTTGGAAATTTAAAAATAAATATAGACAGTTATGACTGCGGAATGCAATGTGCCCTGTCACTATTTGAAAATATTAAAAGGTCATATTAATGAATTATCATAATAATTAATTATAAATTAAATTATAATTAATTATAATTTAATTATAAATTCACTTTATAACGTGTTTTTTTTTTCACAGACAGATCATTTATTAAACGTTCTAACTTAAATTAATTACACATTTAATATAATAGTTAACTAAGCTTTAGAATCTTCTTCTACTTTATATCTTTAGATTAGATCTTACATCTAATGTGAAGCACACATTATAATTATATTTGTATCAATAAAATATTCTCCGTAATATTTTTAATGGTAAGCTTCAATGTACGTATCGAAACATCCTCTTAAGAAGTAATCATAACCACCTGGCTTGGGTTAGAGTCTTGTTTACTCTTTTCATTAACGTATTATGTACTAAGTACAATGAACTCTCAAAGATAATGTTTTTATTGCCCAGAGAGGTGAATCGAAAAACGATTTAAGAGTTGATTAAAATATTTTTTATCGTAAGGCACAAAAGTTATTAATGATAATGAATGCCTCTGTAATAAAGTTCTCTTAAGTAGGAACTCAGGAAAAAAATCTTGAAATTTTAATGCTTGTAAATGTATGTATGTACATATTTATATACGACCCGACCCGTTTGGTCTAGTGGCTAGTAACCCTAGCTGTTAACAAAACGGTCGCGGGTTCGAATCCCGCTAGGGGCAAATGTTTATGTGTTAACATTTTACCTTTGTACCTGAGTCATGGATGTTTTATATTTATAATATGTATGTATTTACAAAAAAAAATAGTAATCTATGTATTATATCAACTGTCTGGTATCCATAATACAAGCATTAGTTGCTTACTGTGGAACTAGATGGTGCTGTGTGGAATGTGTGAAGATATTATATTATTATATATTATATTATTATATATTATATTATTATATAATGTATATCTATACATACATGTACTACCTATAAAAAAGTCGCTGTCCTTTTCTGTCTGTTTCTCCTCTAAATTCTTCTCGTCGAACGAATTTTGTTACCATTTTCACTTATGGAAACAGCGATAAACGAAGAACGTTTCTGTATATAATTTCCAAAGCCAGGATCCATCCAAAGCCGAGAGCGATTGATAAAATAAGTTAGTATTTGCCAAAGTAATACTTTTATTTAAAATTGCAATTGCATTTTGATTTAACAAGGCTTGTTAAATAAAAACTAAATTTGAAATTCGTGGCGCGCATAAAGTTCTGTAATGACATATTCTCATACTTTTTTACACGACAGTCAGTGCTTCTTGATAAATTTTATTATTATAGTATACTTAATCTCCATGTTCAGGCCTACTCATTTTAATGTCGCGCAAATTACGTGTGTCACTTTGATTTATGACAATGCAAGAGCCGTTCTTACATCACTATTATTGCACAATTTTAAAATGTTCCTCTGTGCAAGTAATTTTAGTTGGTTTTTTTATTCTGTTTAAAGTACTAGCTTTTGACCGCGACTTCGTTCGTACCCCTTATTCTTAATTTAAAACATTTATTCAATCTTTATTGCTTATATAATATTTTTGTAAGACGTTGATTTTTTTATTTTTAGATGAAAGGCCATTTGGTTTCACGACTACACGAAATTCACTTAACTTAAGTTTTTCAATTAACAAATTGTACATTTCAGTATATAGAACGACACTCAAGAAATGAAACATTTAAATAGCACAGATAAAAATAAATGTAAGATTTACACAAGAGCGTTTAAATTTAACATTCCAATTTTAATAAAAAATTACATTACGTTTTAATGTTTAACAACATTACGTTATGAGACAGTAAAAGTATGTCGTTGAGTCTATAAAATAGTTAATTGAAATAAGGTTGTCTATGGAACCACAGGAGGTAATGACAGAATCCCGTGGGTGTAAGAAATTATACAACCATCTTTTTCTACCCGCTTCTAGTGAACGAGATAGAATATACGTTGCAACATCCTGCACTACTAGATCCTTGACTAGTGAAGCCAAGTTAGAATCACTTTGAAGTAATTCAAACGAATGGATGCTTCTACATGTGGGGGTCAAGCAAAGCTGGTCTTGTCTAGTCATGTACCTGTTAGTGGCATAAAAAAAGGATCGCTCGAAAAGAATACGGGTGTTTAAAATGGTTTTAATAAATAAAAAAGTTAGTCATCTGTTGTCTATATGGTTTCGTGTTTTAAACCAACGCTAATTGAAATGGGATGCTATTCGTTATGTTTTTGAGAAGACAATTATCACTTCATAAAAGCCATAGCTTAGATTTAGATAGTACTTTATTCATTTTCTTGATTGAATTAAAAAGTTGCTTCTCATAAATTATCATACTGAATTGGTAGTAAGTACTTATAAACACAAAAGCTTTATGACTAAAATTTGTTTGATAGTTGAGTTTTGACAATTTATGACTTAAGTTAGTAGTTTAAAGAGTAGCCTAAGGATAACTTCATCATGATATCAGTTTCTAAACATTCAAGACTTCTGTAGGTACTACATCAACTCCATCATAAAAAGATACCTTTGTACTTTAAATACAAAGGTATCTTTTTACGACACTCTCGAAGACTCAAAAGGACCGCTCTGAAAACGGATCCGTCCCAAAAATATCATCCATTAATAATATCATAACACCTTACACTACCTGCTGAAGTAATGTTTTTTTCGTATTTTAACGTGACATAAATTGACAGAGAAATGTTGCCAGCAAGATATATATCAGTTCATGTTCATTCTCATTAATTCCCTGCACGTAAACTTAAGAGATATTAACCTTTTTTATGGCCACGCACAAACATAATTTGTCTCACTTTAACAGCAGGCTGCACTGAATTGTTAAAGTTAAAAGCAAAAATACTTGTAGTGCGTTAATTGATGCTTTAAGTGCATTTCGTGAAAAGGTTACGTTTGATAAACCAAGGTACGAAATAACTGAAACAAAGCGGCCAGTAATATCATAAAAAGACTTGGCTGTATAGATTTTAACGCCAGACACCAACGAATTCTGTGGATCTGTGGATATTCCAATGAGAGAGTTAATTTTAGTAGAGCCAGGGCTCATTGTGTTTTAAAGTTATAAATTGACAGCACATCGAGCGGCTCTAACCACCTTCTTACAAAAGACCTTCGTGAAATAACTGCGTTGTATCCAGAACTCATTTCCGTATCCGCTCCTAATCCCCTATACATATTTTAATCTACTAAAGTCAGCAAAGTACTTGCAGCACCTATGACGTTGCTTGTGTTAATAGGTGACGGTAATAGCCATCTACCATCAAGAGCTTATCTGCCTATCGTCTTTAGATACTCTTACGAACAATAAGTCTGACAACATTGAAGAAATAAACTATTAAAAGTAAAAGCCAAACCTTATTCAAAATAATTAGATTAATAGTACCTACTTTAAGGCCAGTAAAAGAACATTGCGTAGGCACTTAAAAGTTTAGAAAAGAAAATTAAACAAAAACTTAATTACATTCAAGTTACGCCTACCATGAAATTAACGATCTCATTTTCTTAAAATAAAACCAAAGTGTACAATGAAAGGTATTATGCAATTTGAACGAAGAAAAGGTATCAATACCAAGACACAATTTAGTGTTGATAGGTCAGAATGATTTGCTGAAATCAACCTTACGACGAAGGAAATAAGACAGCTGAGAAACAGCTACAGAATGGAGGTAATTAATGTGTTGTAACATACTTAAATATAATAAAGTTGACATTTCACAGATTCGATCGCCAACGTTGAAGTGACTGTGGACAAGTTGATTTTTTATATGATTTCACAAACCGTGAGTGACCTCGATTAAGAACTCTGGTCTAGTCCTGTCCTAGTTCATCTAATAATTCGCAGCGGGTGATATCACGTGTTGAAGAGTTGCTCGGAACATCTATGTATACAAATAAATAAAGTCTGTCTGCGATTTCGAAATGAACTTCAAATATATTCATATTTATAAATGTTTGGTGTGTCTTCCCTTTGTGTGTACAAAAACCAATTTTGAATGAGAATTCTTGGTAGTTTTTAGAAAAAGAAGATGGTTTTAAGTAGGCGGTTTAATAAGATTCAGTTTCTTCCCATTCGGTGTAGAAATTTTGAAGTTATCACATTACCTGTCTTACTGATGCAAAGCTTGCGGCGGTAAGACCACACTTCAAAAGCTTCAAATTTTCTTGGAAGCCATAATAGTCAAAATTGCTTATTAAATGTATTTTCTACCAATATACAGTACAATGTACTTAATGATTGCAATAACAACGTCACAAAATAATTAATGAATTACGTACGTACTGTTCTAACGAAGCTGTCTAGAAACTCAGCCTCATAAATAAGGTAGGCTTAAATGTGTATGCAGTCCGTTCATTATTATGAATTATACTCTATTGCAGCGACCTCTGCACATCTTCAATGCGAGCTTTAGAACAGCTGTAAATAATGGCTAAAATATTAATAAACTTTTACATACCTTTTGCGGATAATTTTGTCCTACATTTTGCCTATATGGAATTAATTTTTGTCATATTCAAATATTTTGAACAAAAAAAAAAGAGTTCCAACTTTAAGTTATCTCTAGGTATATATATAAAAATTATGTGTCACATTATTTGACGCCAATGAACTCCTAAATTACTGAACCGATTTTGATAAAACTTCGTAATTATATGTAATTTGGTCCAACTTAATAATTAGTTTTTATTTTGAACCCAGGCGAAGCCGGGAGCATGTAGTTAGTTTTAGTATAAAAGTCTATGTCCTCTTACTTTTTTACTGAATCGATTTGTGTGTCGCTTACTGTATTACTAGCTTTTGTCCGCGATTTCGTCCACGTTGTTCGGTAACAGTACTGTTTTTCTATATGAAAGGTACCCTATGTTCTTTTGTGTACACCTGACTACGTAATGAGTGGTTAAGGCCTGAAAGTGTAAAAAACAAATTAACAAACTCACTTTTGCTTTTATAATATTATAATAGTTAGGATTTTCATCATACTTGTTGCGTATATTAGGCTGCTGTAATGTCAATAAATAAATAAGTAATCACGTTTTCTCTTTAGACATGCATGTTTCTACTTGGATTTTTTTTATACATTTTTTTTTTTCATTGCACTTTATAGCGTTCACTACGATAAACTTTAATATCCCCTTTACATCTGAAGATAATTATCTTAATAGGTTGACAATTAGAAATGGCGTCATTAAATCAAATTGAAATGGAATTACTTCTGCGATAGCATTACGAATATGAAGGAAACGAAACAAATTGTTTTAGAAAATCAGTCTATTAATTTCAAATTCTATGTTAGTTTAGAAATCAACCTTGAAAAAGCATTAAACTTTCTAACATAAACTATAATAAGAAATTATAATAGTGTGGCCTAAGTGTTTACTATAGAAACGGAAATTCAGTCAATCTACAGGTACAGAATAATTTTTAATAAAATTCGCTAAAGTTGAGAGAAGAAACTTTGAGAACAATAAGACTACTTTTATAGCAGTTAGTTAGACACACAACTTGAAGAGAGGTTAATACATATTTTATATTATACGTGATATAGTAATAGTTAGTTGGTTCCAGGTTAAGTTCAATGAATGACATGCTCAATAACAAAGAGGCTCGTTCAAATAAATTTATTAGCAACAATATAGCGATATAAGTGCCAGCGGCCTGTGGAAATGAAATAATGAACGAATGCACGCATTTGCAATACTTAACGCCCTCCGGCAGTTTATAACAGTATGTGATACTATAATGAAACAATAGTTAAGAGAAATTCATCGATGTACGTTTCGTGTTGGAAGAAGCTCCTCTGCAGACTTTGGTACACTTAGTGATAGAAGTTTATTGTAATTTAAATAGAGGTTAACGGGTAACTGCTGTGTTATGTAATTAGTAAAAAGAGTAAGGGACGCCAGAGTGTATTTTTCTATCCCTTAAATGTCGTAGATAAACGTAATAATGTCCTTTTGTTACAGAAAAATAAATTTGTAAAGAAAAAAAAATCATTTATCATCATCGCTGTTCGTGTCTGTCTGTTTCTCGGCTAACTTCTAAAAAAACTCAACGGATTTCGATACGGATTTCACTAATGAAAAGAGCGATAAATGAGGGAGGTTTGCATGGTATAAAATTTGTAGTAAAATATGGAATCTGTGTGAATCAGAGTGGGTTATCATATATTAATTCATTTCTGAGTATTATATTTTATGTCCCATCACGTCACGTATGTATTATTTTGATTCTTCCAATCATAACTGTAAAGATTAACTGACATTTAATTATTTTTTTCTGATTCCTATTCTTACACCTAAAGTTTTAGAGAGTCATTATCAAGTAGGACTTGGGATGGCTATGAGAAAGGTCGACCTCTTGTCTCCCTTACAAAACTCACGTCTGTTTTCCCGTAAGCTCCAACATTGTCTATTGTATAACAAATTACACGGGCGTCGAACAACGAAAGGGCTTTCCATTCGTATCAATACCACATTTCCAAGTGCAGATGGACGCCGCGATACTGCTGCGTAATAAATTGGCTGCGGACGTCGGCTCGTCCGAATGAACCGTTAACAACTTATAGAAGGGATCTTTCACACACCATCTATTCATACTGAATGAATTAGTTACTTATTAAAGAAATCATATATCGTTTAAAACGGCTTAGCTTTAGATGTTGAAGATGCACGGACCTTAAAACCAAAAGCCGAAACTTGAGTCTTGAGATCTTAAATTTTTTTTCTTATCCCAGCTTAATTTTTAAAGAGATCTTATATATATATCGATCCCATTATTGCTCATACATTATTTAATTAAATAACAGTAATAAGTATAACAGGTGGAGGAGGCAATGCTATAATAATGCATTTTGAAATATATTTGACCACTGATATATTGAAATATATTGACCCACCTATTGTTTATGATGACGAAGGCATTTGGGATGATTTATCGTGGTTGGCATTTGATACAGACGGTTGGAGATCATGTGCCGTAACAGATTATGGGGCAAAGTTAATGTGCATTGGTGCAAATCTAAAGAGTATCAATAAATATAAATTCATTCAAACTCTTTCAATCCTCAGTGTGTAAGGTCTTCAAATTGCATATCAAAATAAATCATATTCCCATATCTCGTTGTAGAGAAACTCGTGTAATAAGTATCGCGAAGGATTAAAGCTTCGGACCCTTCATTTCACCATACTTTCACTAAATCGCTGCGAACGTAATTTATTTAAATGGATATCTAATATTTATAGTTCGGTTAGCACCCCTAACATAAGTTAGGCATAATTTCTGCAAATTAATAATTACTAGCTATTAGCCTCGACTTTGCGTAAATAATGCACGGTCCACTTCCTTTAGTGGGTGTTGATATACTTGTACTAATTTATAATACAAATATATACTAGCGACCAGCTCCCAGCTTAGATCTGGATACACTTTTTTTATACACACAATCCTTCATCGTTTATCTCTCTTTCCATGTGTGAAAATAGAATTAAAATCTGTTTGGGTGGTTTAGAAATAGTCAGCGAAGAAACATACAAGACAGAATTATATTATGTAGAGATTAAAGTTTTAATGAAAGAAATGCTTACTGTGAGTCAAGCGTCACGTGGCATTGTTGTGAAGTTTTTTTTTAGGATTTTATTAGAACTACAATTCTCATGTATATCATTTTTGCTTATGTAATCCATGTGAATTTATTTTTCGGTTGCAAAATATTGTTTTTTATTTATTTACATAAGAACTTACTTAGGTTTTTTATGTATATTTAAACTTTGCATGAAAAATTATCTAACTGGTGTTTCTGCTTTACACTATGTAAAGATTTATTTAGCCTCCATTCATCATTTCAATAATTTATAGTCGTAAATAAATTTATGAGGCTATGAATATTTTTTTAAAGAATACCAAATGTTTTTAAACTAAAAAGATATCAATATATTTATGTAAAAATGTTTAAATTTAAAAGAGTTAACAATAGTTTTCAAAATTCAAGTTTTCAAAAAGAGTCTTAAAATAAAAAAAACTGTTTTCATACTTTTATAAGCAAGTATTTCGTAATTCATGGCTTTAAATAGATACCTACCATCTACCATTACACAAATATAGAAGTGGACGTTATCTACACTTTGATGTTTTATTTCCTGTGCTTATCTACTTTGGCCGTTTTTAGGTCATGTCTGAACATGTCTGTATCGGAATTTGCTTTTATTGATCCCTTATCGATCTTTTTATTGTGAAGAATAATTTCTTGTCCATCATATGTCAATTCCATTATTATTTGTACTTTTCTTTCTCTGTGCAATTTATTTCTTACAATATTTAAAGCATCATCTTCCATTAATTTTGTGTAATTCAACAAGTGAAAACTTTAGATATTTTTTAGGCTTATTTAGTTTAGTTTAGTTTTATTTAGAATTAATAATTGTATTTATATAAATTAAATTACTTCCACAAATGAAAACTACATCTGATACTACGTGAACTGAGCTTGATAAATTAAAAATATTTTTTTTTTAGTCAGACAACCTACTACAATCGGTAGCTAGAATTCGGTATTAAGCTCATACTAAATATATATTTAAAAATATATTATTTAATATATTTTTTTATTTTTTTTTTTCAACTCAACTCGTCTCGAAGGCGATGTTAGTCAGATAAAGACAGAAAGTCGGGTCTGGAAGAGAACCGCCAAATTCCCAATTTTAGTAATTGTTAAATAATTGATTGTTATTATTATCTAATATGAATTATAAAGTATTAGTATTTTTATATACATAGGTACCTGTGTGTTTGTTAATGCCAGATAAACCTTTTTCAATGAAATTATTTAGGTGTTCATTTTAAACTATATTGAGTTTGGATATTAAATTGCTTTATGTGCACCTTCAGAAATATACAAGTTTATAATAACGAGGAAGTAATAGATGTCGCCGGTAACATTCTTATCCTTAAGTGTTGTAAAATTTATAATCGTAGTTAATTGTGCTTTAATGGAAAATACTTGTTTTGTCTAGTATATTGCAACGTCATAAAATAAGCTACTAAACCTACTTAGGTATATTCGTTGAAACCGAGGTTTTATACGCCTTAACGATTATAAGTTATAATAGTAATTCCAATTGTAATTTTTTTATATATAAGTAATTACAATTTCCGACAAGAAATTAAATATAATAAAACAATTTTTTTACAACCTAATAATCATCATAAGTTTTCATCATCCAAGACTTAAAAATCTAGCCTTTAACGGTAACTTTAATGATAAAGCAATTTAATTAGATTGAACGCTGAATTAAATTGTTTAGATAACATCAACCGTGGGAATAGAATCCGTAAAGGTAGATTAACTTTGTATGAAGACGTCATTAAAATTTATTAATAGCAGATCCTTATTTAAGAGGCCGACTTCTATTTTAGGTATTAGTATTGTGGGATATCTAATTTATATTAAAACAATCCTTCATAAGGTAACAAATTCTTGCAAGATTAGTGGAAATCTATCACTGTAATTTTTGGTAAATCTGTACTAAACACATACTTTTCAAACATTGTTACAAACTACAACAATACATATATCAAGGTTTCAATGCTGAGTCAATTTGGTCATTCGACATACAAAGTCGTTTCGGGAGAAAATCAGTACTACTGATATATCTTCTGGTTTGCGGTCAAGAAATGTCAGTACATCTCATTTGATTTTCTATGGTTTTATCTTCTCAACCTTTTGAAATAGCTAGTGTAATGATAACATATAAGCAAATAGTGGTAAAATTTCCTTTATCGACGTATTAGTATTTGCTGGTGTAAAGATGAAATATATATTCCCTTTTGCCAAGTTTATGAATAAGACAGTAAGCCTATAATTGGGCCACTCGTTACAGAAACAGCTATACAAAAGCGAGCAACTACAAACATTTAAGGCAAGCGGTGTATAATCGGAAAGAATCCAAAGTAAATTACCAACGCTGATAATTCATGAGGCATTCAATTCCTAATATGGTACACTCTTGAAAGTGATCCCGAAAATGCGGTCCGCTCCATGGATCGCCTAAAACGGATTGAATCAGATCCAGTTTCTAAGACAGAGAATAACATGCAATGAAGCATTCGCAAGAAGTGACCGCTTGCAATTTTTATCTGATCACTGATTGAATACAAATATCAAAATTAATCAAAACTCGTCCTTACCAAGACCATTGTTATGTTGTTGTGGATTGATTCAATCACAAATATAACTGAGTAACGCATTGTATTCCTCAAAAAGGTCTGTGAGCGTAAAGTGTGTGTGAGTTACAATAGCCAAGGATAAGGGCTTATGTAGACGGCGTCGCCGCCTTTTACTTACTAACAGATTTCTCTGATGTCTGTGTAACCTGGACAGTATGCCTTTTTAAAAGCACTCTAAGAAGGGCGCTATCCGACTAAAATTTTAAACAAAGATATACACTAGTTATCTGTTGAGCTGATGAATGATGAAACATTTCGTATTCGTGAGTTTTTTGTTGATGCTTTAAGAAAGTGTCACGTCTGTTCTGTGATCATTTCTTTGTAAAATTTCAATTTTTGCTCACAGTTTTGCGCAATTCCATATTTGTACAGCTGAGTCCGTGGCTACAAATGCCGGCAACTCTCATATCCACCTGAGGGCAATTCCGATCTGTATTTTGCAAAATGCACCCACCATATATTAAACGCCTCCAGATATACGTATGTAAACTCCTGCCTCTTGTGTAGCACCAGTAGAATACTTAAACGGCAAGATTTTACGACGCTTGCATGGAACAATCCAGTATTCGTTGACTGAATAAGCACGCTGTATACAACTCTGATTTATTTACACAATAAACAATTTATTACACCAAGTTAATAAAATTTATTGTCTATAACTATGGACTTATTAATAAAAGCTTTTTGTTATTTTACTTTATACGCCTTTGTTGCATTTGTAAGATTTCCAGGAAGATCATATTTGTATATCACTGTAGAATAGTATAAGAATAGTTGCCAGACATTTTGCCTTTCGCTTCAACTTTAACGTTAAGAATTGAATGCCAGATTGAACTAAATATTTAGATCTGTGAGTGAATTTATTTTTAGTACTTGCTCATTATCATACGATAATTTTAAAACTACATAGTTTATACTTTTGAATCATATAAGTTTCAGTTTGCATAGGCTTATATAATATATAAATACTTATTTATAATTCCAATTACGAGTACTTACCTGAATTATTTGCATACCACACATGTTTATATGCATCATATTTATCATGATCTCAACTCATTAGATCAAAAATGTCTAATACATGTAACGTGTGTTTGTCTATTGCATTTCTGTGTTATCAGTGCTTCTTATCATAACATACTTTATCTCCTCGATCGTGGCATGTCAGTGCTCTGCATAAAACTGTAGCCCATTAATATTAATGGAACAATAGTTACGTAAACTGACCACCTGGTGTTTGCATCACTGTAATCGTTCGCTTGATTGATACAGCTATTACTGTCAATCTATTCTGCTCCAACATGACCAGACTGCATGGCATTAGCGTGTCCTTCCTTGTACATTGCGCGTTGATATCTACTTCTCAAATAATCAGATCAAACTAAAGCTTCAATCTATTTTAGAGTGAACAAAATATGTTTGATACATTCACAGAATCACTCCTGTAATTCGATGTCAGCTTGTACAGCTAGTAATAAATTAAATTAATAAACTCAAGTGTTATATTTTATAAGTTTGCGAAATAATCTACACACCTAATTACCGCGTTTTACACCGGATTGAACAATTTTAAATAAGATTAAAAGGCTGTTCACTTAGTTTAAGAGTATGTAGTTGCATTTAATAACAAGAACACAAAGGCATTCTTTACTGACTCTTGTGGACGTTTTTATGCAAATTGAATAGAATTGTAGCCTTAAAAGGTCAAAGTAATAAGATTCAAAATGGAAAGTAAAATCCGAGTCGAAGGAAAGTTTGCTTCTTATAAAATTAGATTCCCTTTCCCACATATAAGTGAAATTTCTCATTGTATGTAAATAGTATTGCGCTTAATGAGGTGATGACATTTAAGCCAATTTGTATCTAAAAAGTAAGTTAAAGTGCAACTTAATAGTAGACTTATATCGCAGCTTTCAGTTTTATAAAACATGTGTAGGTTATGTTATAGATGTGCACCTTTTAAGTTATCTTCTATCCTAATCCTAACTTCATATTATAAATGCAAAAGTGAGTTTGTTTCTTTCGCTTTCTTAACTACTTAATTGATCATCATGAAATTTTGCATAAATGTTGTCAGGGATACAGAAAAGGACATAAGACATTTTTCATCCAGAAAAGGACTAGGACTAGGACCGTCAGTCATAATATTCAAATGTTTATGTTCCATCAATGAAGAGAATTTTGGAATTATATTATCATTAGCTCTCAGACATCAATTTTTATATCTGAACGTACAAGCAGCCGATAGACTAAAAAAATGCTTTTAGGGTTCTTGTATAAGTTGAAATTGATAATTATATAGTCATAGATAGAAACACAACAACTTAAAAATTCATTTTGATAGATGTAGATATATACATAGATAATGAAGATCTTATTCAATACAGGAATGTTGTTATAAGGTCACTCATTGATCAGTGTCTTGCTTGATCATTTATCTGACCACACTCAATTCAAACACATTTATAAACATGCTAATTCATACCTAGCTTACCTATTTTGCAATATTATAGTCTTTATGAAACCAAATAAAGTCTTGGACATTACTAGTTTGTAGCTGCCGATCGCATCTAATAAAAATCTCAGTTCTACATTTGTACCGATTTAAAACATTTTTTAAGCAAATTTATAACAATATGCTGTATCTGTATCTGTATTGTTCTCTTAAATAATATACAATGATATTTGTATACTGAACGTATATTTAAGGCGTTTAAAACTACTCTAATAAAGGTGCAAAGAAACGAGATATACTTTACGGAATATAATAATATAGTGACCCGCTCCCGGTTTCGCACGGGTGCTTTTTTTTTTCTGCAAATTATATTATAGAAACCTTCCTAGGCTACTTACATGAAAAATAATTGTTAGTGTATGTATGACATATAAAAGTATATTTTCAAACAAAGACTTTGACATATGAATTGATGATTATTTTAAATGACGCAACACAACATCCTGCTAGTAAACTTTGTGCTCGAATTCAATTATTGAGTCTTGCCCAATGATAGAGCGTATATATAGGTATATAAATTGTCAAATAATTTATTGTTATGGGCAATTCGGTTCGCAGGTACAAATCATTTCGAGGCATGACCTAATCGTCATACAAAATAGATTATTAACATAACTATATTACCGCTATAGCCTTCACTTATTTCTTTGGTCGTGTCTCGTGTTTAGTTATCTGGTCTAATTTTTATATTAAAATATTCCCTTCCACAAATATAAATTCTAATCTATATGAATATTATAAAGTGGAAAGATTATTTTGTTTGTTTGCAATGAATAGGCTCCGAAACTGCTGGACCGATTTGAAAAATTCTTTCACTGTTGGAAAGCTATATTATCAGCGAGTAACATAGGCTTTATTTTAAAAAAAATACACAGGCGAAGCCGCGTGCAACAGCTAGTTGTAAAATAAAGCCGCTCTTTGGTATTTAAGGCTAATATGTTCACTCAAATTGATATAATTATATCAATAACACACAACAGTATTGGAGTAATTTATTTTAATGGCCAACTTTTGGTGTAACGTACTTAACATTATTGCATGATACACGAGAACTCGCACATCTAATTATACATTTTGTGTTATGTGATCATTATTTTGTGTTTCAAAGCCCTTTCAAACACGACGGTAATGAATTATGCTCTTAAATATGACATTGGTTCAAAATATTACCTCTGACCTAGAAAATTTCGTGCTCACTACTTCTATTTAAGATTATTTAACATAAGCGACCCGCGCCCGACTTTGCACGAATACATTTATTTTCTGCAAATTATATACACCAACCTTCCTCGTTTTTAGCTCTTTCCTTTCGTGAAAACCGTATCAAAATACTTTGGGTTGTTTAGCAGAGAAACAGACAAACGAACAGCGACTTTATTTCATAACTAGCTGCTGCATGCGACTTCGCTCGCATAACTTTATAAAATGTAGCCTATGTTACTCACTGATAATGTAGCTTTCTATAGGTGACAGAATTTTCAAAATTGTTCCAGTAGTTTTGACTAAAGTTGTTTTGTTTCACCAATATAACCGGATTCACCGGACCTCGCCCCTAATGATTTCTATCTATTTCCGCGGTTGAAAGAGTACCTCAGAGGCCAAAAATTTGAAGACGATGATGCAGTAGTCGCCGCAGTAGGTACACGGTTTTTTAGAAGCTCATGACAAAGTGTTTTTTACTAAGGGAATTTTAAGACTAGAAAAAAGATATATCAAGTGTATTAACTTAAAAGGTGACTATGTTGAAAAATAAAATAAGTTGTATTAAAAGATAACTGCGTCTTTGTCATTCTCACATTTTATTGAACACCCCTCGTATGTATACTCTTGTTACTTTAAATGTTTGTTGCTCTTGACACTAATAATTCAATTTTCAAAACCAAACCTCATTTTTTATTGACTATTAACCTTAACATGCAGCTAACCGTAATAAGTTACTTTACGTAACAAATTAATTATATTCCTCAATAATTAAGTTACTATATTTACTTCTCTAGTCACGTATTACCAATGTAATTTTATCGTTCGTAAGTATGTAATTTATGAATGAAATATGACACCGAAAACAGGTCATAGATAAATAATAGCAGTTCTTATCGATTTAACCTTTGTTAAGAATTATTTTTTACTATTGACACTTTGACGTCAACCTATTTTTATAAATCGAAATGCATTGAAAAGAATTTCTTATGTAAAGGTAAATAAATTTTTTTAGCAACTCATGTAGCGATTCATATTTATTTACATACTAGCGATCCGCTCCCGGCTTAGCACGGGTGTATTTTTTTGCAAATAATATATAAAAACTTTCCTCGCTTAACACTTTTTCCGTTAGTGACAACCGCATTAAAATCTATTGCAAAAACCTCATTTAACGCTCTTTCCATCAGTGAAAACCGCATACTTGGATATGTACGAATTTTGTTGTTGTGTCAATAAACAAATAAATAATGTTTAATTCTTATCATTTAGCTTGCCTTTTCAAATTAAATTGAAATGCGATTTTGGATATACGTATTTGATAAGTATAAACTTCCTCTTCCAATAATGATGACCCCTGCCATCAATGCATTATCATATGGCACCTGAAGTGTTTTAAATTGAATGCCTTTTCGAATCGCCTGTCAATGTAACTGTTATAGATGCTTTTAGATTGCTCTCTCCATTGTAACTACTTGGCACGTCATGTCAACGCATATTCAAACGAAGTTGGTATACGTTACACATTTTCCTCACACACGTATAAATTCATGTTATTATAAACTTTATTGTAACGTACTAAGGTTGATATTAAGAACATTTTTAAGTGTTGATGTGTTTACAATCTGCGGGTAATACATTTTTTTCGGGTTAGTACCGTTTGTAATTATTATTGCATCATTGCGTTTTATTGGTTAGAGTCTTTTAAGTAAGGTTCTATTCACTCTGGCGTTTATTTCTACATAGAAATTGCCTGCCGTTTGATTTTATATGTAGTTCAAAATTTATATTTAGTATGTATTGACGTGACATGTCAATTTAAACTGCGGACAAAACCGCGGGACACAGCTAGTATAAAATAAAAAAAAATCATCTCAGTCGTTGGACTGCACGTCAGGAAAAATTTAACGGGTGTTGAAAGTGTTTGCGTAATTCAAAAGTTCCTACAGAAGCAGTCGTGGCCGAGTGGTTAAGGCGTCTGACTCGAAATCAGATTCCCTCTGGGAGCGTAGGTTCGAATCCTACCGGCTGCGTCATACTCAAGCTGTTTACGCTAGTTTTTCCACAAATTAATAACATTGTACCGTAAAAATTTTCAAAAATGTCGTCTGATTTGGTCAGAGGTGTATACCATATACTGATCCTTGTTATCATGTCTAGTAAGTTTACTTTCATATGCAGTTGTCCGCTTAGTACTTATACACAGAGCTGTCAATTTCGGTAACGGTAACATGACACTGTCGCGAGTTCAATGATTTTATCTCATCTCAAAAATGCCCAACGCGCCTAAAGAAGTTTTCACTTCAAAAAATACAATGAATTCCATGTCTATTAATATTTAGTTTTAAAATTAAACATTTAATTTAATTTGTTTCAGGTAAGGAAACGTATAAATCAGATACAGAAATGTAATCTGGTAAGATTAGTATTTTACAGTATAGGATTGAAATGTCTTAAAATACGAGTATAAGCAACACGCCCTTTGACACCTCTGCCCGCTTATGACCTCAAACAGTATAGTATGATGGACGCTACATTATAAAATATTGCTTGTCTAGCACAAATAACCGCAGCAAATTTTTTAGACTCAATAAAATTACATACAGCGTTTAAAACGTGAATACCATTTTATTTTACCTTTCTACAGCTCTTCAACTATCTAATAATGAATATAGCAATTAGTTCTAATATTCACAATATTAAACACTGCAAAATAAAAGGAACGATTGAAACATGTATTCTTTTTTTATTTTATTCTATTGAATATTTTTTTCAAGTTGACATTTTAAAAATTACAAAAAAGATTTTTAATAGTGATAGGGTGTTGCGACAGACGTGATGTTTCGCTCTCAAAAATCTGTTGGCTATTTCCTGTCCTGTGTAAGATGCTAAAGCCCATTTGCCTAACCTATCCTATAATGCTTTATTCTTAATCCTAATAAGGTCGACAGTGCACTTCCAGCACTTGTGACGTTGCTTGTACTAACAGACGACAACAGCCTACTACAATCAAGTAGACATTTTAAAAAAATATTCAGAAATTCGCTAACTGGACCAATGGGACCGAGTTGACGAACGATCTATATTTAAAGTCCAAAGCTTCGGCAGTAGTTTCATTCTAAAATGATTAACACCGAAAGTGGTTCATTTGATCAGTGCCAGTGATTGCACGACAATCGAACGTTGCAGAATTTGTCGTGTGGTACAAATCACAAAATTCTGCGAAAATAGACGATTATAAAATCATGACATACGGTATTACATTTGCTATATAAACATTTACTTATATTTTCTACACATAAATTTGCTGTTTGGCTGCGACGAATAGCACCATTAAGTACGAATACGAGTAGGTGTGTAATATTCAAAGTTCACATTGTAGCTTAAACACTTTAGTTAGCTTAGTTTTAAATTAATGACTAATTAAACTTAAGAACAAGTAAACATCGGACTTTGTTTATATCTAAATACAAAATTATTATTTTACTTAGCCATTTTACTTAGCCAATGAGAGATTCAATAAAAAGTCAGGCAACAATACGAACAATACTCGTATCCTTTATCTATTTAGTAGTTGAGGCACACTGCGTTTCGCAGTAATTTGGGCACCCCGTCTGGCGGCAGTAACCAGCCCCTTACAGAAGAAACACCGTGAAATAGCAGCATAAGTGCAGATGTGTTTCCGTGAGTGAGCAAGGGATGGCACATTACACTCATCCCTTTCTTATCCCTTATCCTTAATCCTTCTATGGCCGGCAATGCGCTTGCAGTGCCTATGGCGTTGCTTGTGTTATAGGCGATGGTAACCACCTACCATCAAGTGGACCGTCAGCGTGACTGTCGACCTTATCATAAAAAAAACATACATAGTATAAAACAAAGCCACTTTCCGCCTCTGTCTGTCTGTATAACCGTTAACCACGGATTTGTATGGGGTTTCCAGGTTTTCATAATCCGTTAGACAAGTTTTCTATATGATCTTATTCAATTGAAATTCAAAATAACGCATAAAAGTGCGTATTATAACCCTTGTAGAAAACTCGTTGTCAAGACATAATTATGAACAGTTTTATGTTATAGGTTATAGGTTTAGGTTATAGGTTTTACGTACTCAATCAAATGCACGGGTGCTCACACACTTTATCTTTATCTAACTCAAAATTATGAATCAACTGGTTGATTGCGATCGCCTGTCTAGCACCTCTTATGTATTATAACCAACGATATATAACCGCTTCTTTATAGATAGATAAATTAAATAAAATTAAATTTTAACTTCTACAAGAAAACAACCACTAATTCAAAAATAATTTTGGATACTTTTACTTTCCTCGCTAACGGTTTAGAATTGCATTTGTGCAGGTGTTAATAAAAGCGTTAGGGTTACTGAGGTCGGTTCTATTTGACAGCGATTTTAGCATTTAATTGAAATTTTAATTGGGACTCTCGAAAGTTGCAAGTCCACGGGTTCAAACTAAGTTGCACGGAGACATTCGTTATACAACAGCTGTTTACTTTGTTGAAATCAACATGAGTACGTACTTGAGTAAAAAATTAGTTTCTACAACTTTCTGCTGTTTTGCGTATGTATTTTTATTTTTTTGTTCTTATACGAGTATGAACTAATATCGAACTAATATACAATAAACTAATACTTGGTTTGATTATTTTTAATTTAAAAAATGTAATATCTACCTACTTGAATGTTTAATTTGTAAGGTGTACTTAGTTATAACAATTTCAAAGAAATATTTTCGTATCATATTATTATTAACTTTTTAAATGTAAAATTATCATTTTATAGTTTAAAGAATAATTATGTTGATTGTCCGACAATTTCAAGGTAACCGAAGCCACAATATCTGTCTGATTTTCACATTTAAACCATTAAACCTTTTTTTTTTTTTCAACAATTTTTTATGGATCCCTTGGACCTCTAAACTACCTTATAGCGAGGACTCATTGTAATTCAAAAAGTGAAACGCTCCGTTCACACCTGTACAATTTAGGTTATGTCAACAATATGCAGATAAAACAATTGAATAACAATGCGATGCAGGAGAAAACAAAGGAGGCGGAGACCAATACAATCATTATAGCGTAGTAAACAAAACTGTGAATGCGACAGTGGGTGCAATCGACAGCCCACGCGAAAAACACTTATTTTGGCAACAATAAATTCGCCACTAACGACTCACGGACAGAGTGGACGTATAAGTGGAGCGAGTAAATACAGGAGTCTCAATGAGTTTCGTAAGACGTGTTCGAGACACGATAGCGTATTTCCTCACAACTTTTCATTGATAATTCTAGCGTGGGTGAACGAGATTCGGACCACACCATTCATGAATTGGGCAAGCAATGGCCCACGCGGATAACGGGCCAAATTAAACGCCATCGTATTTCTAGTAAATTATAAGCGTTAATTAATACAAATTTGTAGTTTACCGTAAACTCATGGAAAACGGGAAGCGGCTAATCACGTTTGAGCGGAACATCGACTATTGAATGGCGCAATGGCATATGATATTTGAATATTTCGTGGTTCTCCATTGAACCTGAAATTAAAAAAAATTTATCACCTACAGAAGCTAATGAAAATTTTCAATCAGCTAAAGGAGCCAATATAATTTTTAATCAGCTAAAGGAGCTAATAAAATTTCTAATCACTTATATAAGCTAATCACATTTCTCATTATCAATAGAGTCTAATCCAAATTTGTCATCACCTATTAGAAGCTAAGGAAAGTTTTCAATCAGCTAAAGGAGCCAATATAATTTTTAATCAGCGAAAGGAGCTAATAAAATTTCTAATCATATTTCTCATTATCAATAGAGTCTAATCCAAATTTGTCATCACCTATTAGAAGCTAATGAAAATGTTCACCTACAGAAGTTAAAACAGATACGCATCCACATGACAGTTGACGCCACAACAAACAAATTAATCAGAATTATCTCTGATGAACGATTATATATCGTTCATCAGCGTTATCTACACTTGACGCTATTGGAATCATATTTTTGTATTTTGGTTTTTTTCCAATTTGTGTCACACATGTAAATATATTCATGAATAGAGAAAATGCAGTCATTAACAGAAGAATATAATTATTTAAGACTAGCTGCTGCTCGCGACTTCGTCCGAGCAATATAACGCTTAACCTCGTGTTGCTATAATACTTTGGCCAGGCGTTAGTTTTTTGTTTTTTATTTATCCCTCAGGAATAGTCCTCTTTTTCCTGGATGAAAGGTCCCTATGTCCTTTCTGGTGTCCCAGACAACGTGTATGCAAAATTTCATGGTGATCGGTTCTTTAGTTTTTACGTGAAAGAGTTACAAACATCCATACATCCTAACATACTTTCGCATTTATAATATTAGTATAGAAGTATAGATTAGCAAAGTTATCAAGGATTCATATGGACCGTGCGTAAGCAAGCAAAGCATTGTTTTGCTACTGTTTGTAAAATTTATTGATTATTTTATGAGTTTTATTGCTTTATTATGTAAATTATACAGTCGTTATGTGGATTTTAGTAGTTGAAAACTTTAGCAGTACAACTGGCGTGTGCTGTTATGTTTCTCTCTATCCCTTTCTTATCCCTTATACTATCAGACATTTATAATTTCCCCTGGCGCTGCTTGTGTTAGCAACGGTAGCTACCTACCATCAAGTGGACCGTCAGTCTGTCTGCCATCCTTTCACGCAAGAAATTTAAAAGTCCTAATTTTTATCTTCTTCTAAATACACGCCATTTATTATTTATTTCCTGTTATACGTCAATAATCAAAGATTGCCTACATTTCCCACCTTGCCAATGAGATAATTTATTTAAAATTGAATTAATTGAAACATTTATAAATATATAGAAATCAAAAAAAATTCAAAAATCTTCAATGGCCCTGTTCTAATTCCAACGAACTTCACTATAACGAAAACATCACGAATCATTCAATACTCGTGTCAAACTTATAAAGACCTCTTTAAGCATGAACGCCAGAGATAATAAAGTGTCATGAACATTTCTATTAGTTGTCGCCGTTGTCGGTGCCCCATTGTCTATGGTCAATCCACACCGGATGGCGAGCGAACACCATTGTGTACTCGACAAAGCTGTTAGTTAACCTTGCAACATCATGTATACGTCTGATGTATGAAACAGCGAAAAACTATATTAAATTTGAATTAAATTAGGATTGTGTCATATTTCAAATTTAATATAATATAATATGTAAGTGTTTGTCATTTATGGACTCCAAAACTATACCGATGTTAATTCAGTATTCACTTATGAAAAGAGAAATAAACGTGGAAGGTTTCTGTATATATATAAAAAAGTGCATCTAGGGCGAATCCGGGATAGAGTCACTAGTACTTTATAAAATGGAACCCATAAAAAAATTACTTTACTTGTGGAAACGCATTCCCTAACAACAAAACAATTTTTATTTCTAGTATGAAAAGGCCGGCACGCCAATATTGGAAATGTACTTAATCAAAGTTGGTGTGGTGGCAGAAGACATAAATGGCTACCATCAAGCGCATCTTCAGCCTGTTGACGCCCTTTACATAAAAAAGGAAACCCACACTCTTCTATTAAGGTCTTTACAAATTCACAGTGAAAGTTCGAACCTTTATCAATTGAATTTAAAATAAATTTGCTTATTTTATTGTTTTCTGATACCGATTTGCATTAAGTTTACATAAAAGGACAGTAGCGGTTACAGAACCAATTATACGCAATCATTGGTCGTTATTTCGCAATAATTTTATTGTATTGGAAAATAGTTTCATTATATATCTTTTAAAGGTAAGGTTTTAAGGATTTAAGGCGCCTTTAGATGACTTTTTCGATAGGAAGGCGCGACTCGTCGGCTGTTAAAAGATTAAAGTTATGAGGTCATGTAATGTGAGTACGGATGTCATGATGAGTCAGAGTTAATTTGTATATTTTTAAAAGCAAATGTTTTAGGACTCAGGTTAGAATACGCTCATAAAAACTGTCATTGTAAGAATGGAGAAAAAAACTGCTTACTTTATCTTATATATTTTTTATTATCAAGTTTTTATTATCAACCAATTTTTTTTTGTGTTGTTTAGCAGCTATTAATGAGCTTCAGTACTGTCAATAAAAAACTAAACATTTAATTTTTCCCTATTTCAGCCATTTCAACCATTGGCAAACACCATTTAACCTAAAGATATGAAAATTTGTAGATCCTGAGGAATTCTAAAACTTAAACCGTTTTATAATTTATGTTTCTCTTAAGAATTGTCTAATTTTTGTATAGGATTTTAACTATTAACTAATTTTAAATATTAGAATATAAAATACTTGGTGGGACAAACTGTGTTTTGCAGTCAAAATCTGGTCAGTCAGCTGGTCTGATATCAATAACCACCCCCTTAAAAACTTCACCCCTTAGTGACACCACGTGTATTGTTTTATTTCACTAAGTAAGGATTTCTAAAGCCCTTATTCCATATATTTTTTTATAATAAGGTCGGCTTTGCACTAGCATTCGCTCTTATAGTGTTATACTTGTGTTAGACCATCAGCCTGCCTTAAGCAGCACCTTTACATACATAAATCAAGTTACACACGCTTAAAACAAGAGGTAACAGTCCCATTACACTGACCCGCTTCTTTAAATGTCTTGTAACATGATATTTTTCATGTAACGCGTTGAATTTAATATCGGTTACGCGTAACACCGCATCGTTATCCAATTATCATGACTCTTAACTTTTAAATGGGCCTGCTTTTTTAACATTTAAAATTTAAATCACGCACTTTTACTACTCGAGCTTTAATGTCTACTAATATTTCATTAATATGGAAAGAAAGAGGCATCTTTTTACTGCAATACCCTTGTCCAGCATTAAGGGTTCTTACGAGAAGAAACCGTTTCTTGCGGGTTTAAAAGCCATGATAGAAATTGTTACAAAAATATAAGTTAGTGTTAAATTGTTGAAGTTAATTGTTTGTTAATTGTTGTTTTTGTTATTAGTTGTTGTTAATGATAGTTGAATTTTTCCGCAAGCCAATATTGTTATAAAAATTAACATATAAAATGGATAAATTAGATAAAAAGATCTATCAAAAAGCTGTTTAGACAAATGTAAATTAGTATCATATGAAGTGGCTAGTTTACTTAAAAATAAGTAAACAAATTGTAATTTTAAAAATACTGTCTCGTTAAATACATTCTCTTCTAGTAGATGTAGTGATTATTTTTCATACTTCTATGTAGGTCTTCAAGAATTTTTTTTTTAAAACAAAACGTTGTTGGTTAACAAATTGATGGAATGGATTCGTGACACTAATTAAATGCATTTAACTACTCTTTATCCTGACCTTCATACTATTTGTGATCTGTACAACAGTGTTCTTTTTTGTATTACTTAATTAATCATTCAGGTTATAAAATATGTGCTGTCTTTGTCGAAATAATATTGTGACTGATTTTAATAATTTATTTCGACAAAAACAAAGTAAGAATTGCTTGGGTTGTCATTACAAATATTTTATTTTATTTATACTGGTTACAGTCGCTACCGAGAAAGAGAATAAACATAAAAATAGTAAAAAAACTTACACATGGTTTCGAAAAATAATACAAGTACAGTCAAAAAGAAAAGCAGCTTTAATAGTGAGATTGCACACTGCGTTTTAGCAGTTATAAATTTGGCAAACGGTTTGGCGACAGTAACCACACCCTCACAAAAATACCACCATGTAATAACAGCACGTGTTTTGTTTTGTTTCGTTAAATAAATAATTTTCATACGCTCGCACAATGATTATCCTTATATATTATATTATATTTTTTTTATTTGAATTTGACACGAAACAAGAATATTTAAAGATTATAATAATATTAAATAGTTATTTTATCTGTTCTAATATTAAATATAATATTAATATTTTAACTAGTATAATGCTATTATAATATTAAATAATCTCGATTAATACTCGTACGTGAAATTTCATAACTTTTTTGCTTAAAGCTTTTAAGTTAAATACGAAAATAATTGCCCTTCCGCTGTATTAATTCGTGCTGGTCGCGAGTCAAGTTCTTAAGCTCAGACACACGTTGTTAAATAACGATTGACATTTAATCGAGTGTTGTAACAGTTACAAGTAATTCCAATTGTATGAATATTTCGCGATTTTATATGAAACCAATTGGGACTTTGATAACTTACGGCTGAACACACAAAAAGGCACTTGAAGAATATGAGCTTTTCGAACATAAAAAGTGCTCTGAGTTTTGTACTTTATATTCGTAGATTAATAAGTCTTTTTATATGTAAAGGTCGTCAAACAGTCTGACTGTCTGACGATGTTATTTGTATCATATATAATTTGATTAGTAAAAAGCATATGTATTTTATTTATATGTATAAATAAAATTTAAAAAAAAATATTCCACAATTATATAAGTATTCTCAATGAGAAAGGACTTTCTTTAGTTAAAACTCTAAGAGTACACAAAGCCGTATTGTCTTTCGGAACATACCCACTTTCTCTGGCTGCTGCTGCGAAATTAATTCACAGTAAATTGCGGTGTCCAGTTTTTATATCAATTCGTAATGGTTTTCGTGTACCAAGAAATGTAGGCTAGAATAATCGCTTCAATTATTATAATATACATTTAATTTACGGCATAATTACACGTTACATTTAACATTAAGACCTAATTTATTTTTTAAACATACAATGAAATAAATCGAGTTTAAGATTTTTAATTTAAGATTTTATGTATAATAGGTACTTACAAAATCAGCTCTCTCATTTTTATGATAAGTTCTACACTCACTTGATCCACTTGACGGTCCACTTGATGATAGATGGCTACCGTCGCTGGAAGCAACGCCACACGCACTGCAAGTGCGCTGCCGAACATATTCAGTTTGAAGACGAAGCTTACTCTCTCACCGAAACCCATAAGCAAATGCTGTTATTTCATGATGGCCTTCTGCATTAAGGTGGTTACTGCCGCCAGCGGGGCTACCCAATTAATTGCGAAACGCAATGTGCGTCAGGAGGATGTATTTGACATAGGTACATCCCCATGACGTTGCTTGTGTTTTAGGTAGGCGACGGTAGCCACCTATCATCAAGCTTACTATATCAGACTGTCTGCGTATATTTTAATATAAAATTCCGCATATTTTCGTTTGAAACAAAACGTCGTCTTTATTTTTAATATGATCACAATCCGATCGCGTATTCAGTTATTACAATCGCGTGTCTAGTTAACATGTCAAAGAAATAAATGAATCGTTCCATGTCTTTCGCAGTAATAGGAGAGTGGAGTAGAAAAAAAAACATGTGTCGCTCTGTACATTTTTTTTAATGCAGCGGCTTCCACAATGCCAGCAAAGGCGTTAAATGTACAGCCTCATTTGAGATAATTTTTCTGCGCTACATATAAAGTAACTTGACTTGACTTGTTAAGACCATTGACTACCAATATACTTATATAGTCTGGTTAAGACATGTTAGTTCATGTTTTTTTATATATATATATTCCGACAAGGGAACAACATTATTATCTATTTCAATTAAACAAATAATCAACTTGTCAGTGTTTATATTTTAGATAAGTAGTTAAGATTTATACCAAATAAATTATAGAGGTATGTTCGTAGTAGAAAAATTAAATACATAATAATACATAATTTTAACGAAAATAATGTCAAATAATATAATAGTTCATAATATGTCATTTAAAATGACATTTTCTTTACTCGTAGTATTAAAACTTTAGATTACATTTTTGTAGTTTAGTTCAGTTGTATTTTGATTTTATAGTTAGATACTCTAACTCTTAGTAGCATATTAAATCTTCAACAAATGGTTATCTCAATCACACAGATGTCTTCAGGTTTTTTCTCTTCACTGTGATAATGAGTTTTAATCAAATTTCTATACAACTGATCTGATCTGATCTCACATAGGTAATGTTCTTTTACTTTAGTCATCTGTAGGAGAATGGGCACTGTCGCCAGACTGGCTACCCTATATGATTATAATATCCGTACTAATATTATAAATGCGAAAGTATGTTTGGATGTATGGATGTTTGTAACTCTTTCACGCAAAAACTACCGAACCGATCACCATGAAATTTTGCATACAAGTTGTCTGAGACACCAGAAAGGACATAGGGTACCTTTAATCGTTCAAAGCGGACGAAGTCGCGGGCACCAGCTAGTTAGATATAAATACAAATGCATTAGAGAATTTCATTTTAAAGCACATTTGAACGAATTGTATTTGCCATAAATAAACAGTCTGCCTACATGTTTTAAAAAAGTTCGGCGACCCAGAATTGCTTTAACAAGTGCGGACACTCTACATTTGTATTGTAATGTAAGCTCATACCATTCTAGCCTCTATTCAAATGTGAGAGCGGTCAAGTTTCTGCAAATATGACGGCCAACGTAATGATTTACTTAGACGGTACAGTCGGTGTTAAAATAATAATGTGTCATTTTTCCTATTATTTCAGAATTTATTTTTCTAAATCCCTTATCAAATTATATACGAAATTCTAAACTAAAAACCAAACATATAGTAATCAATCGTTTATCGGAGTTTTTTTTTTTTTTTTCTTGTTATAATTAAGATAGAAAATAAAGAATGAAAATGGTGCTTATTAGGTTCGTGCTTTTTTATTTTTTATTTATTAATATACAAACTAGCTTTTAAAGCGCGACTTCGTCTGCGTCTCTCGGGAACAGTGCTTTTTTTTTCTTGAATGATCCACTCCTGACAACGTATATGCAAAAGACAATGCCTCTACATTTAGCAATTTCATACTTTACTTTGTCTATAGTAGGTACGCTGTCAAAATAAATGTTTATTCAATAGACTTCACACTAACCTAAATAAAACTTAATGGAATCCAATAACACAATGGAAATATTATTTAATAGAAAAAATGAGACAACTATTAAGAAGTATGTTTTTTTCCGGCGACTGTACCATATTTGCACATATGGTTACTGTTTTTTTATAATATGTCGCTCTGTCGCTGCTGTTCGGAACGCAATAAATTATGAAATATGACAGTCCGTAAAATATCATATTGGAATGAAAAGGTCATCACGTGCTATTTGACTTTAATTCACATTATTAACACTAGAACTCGACAATTTTATTGATGTTAAATACCAGTAAGTACTTACTCTTTCTATTGACACTTTATTTAAAAAACTATATATAATATACTCAGATTACTAATCTGAGATAATATATAGTATTTTCCAATGGGAACGTTGGCCTGTACTGAGCTTTTTTTTGGATTTTTAGACGATTTCTCGTGAACCTAACAATTTTTTTCAGGATAAAAAGTAATCTATATGTTAAATGATAATCACGCTAATAAGCTATCCAAATTTCAACCAATCCATACTCACAAACTATCGCATTTAGCCACCCGCTCCCGGTTTCGCATGGGTGGAATTTTTTGTGCAAATTATATATAAAACCTTCCTCGTTCAACAATCCGTTGCGTAGTTTAAAAGATCTAAGCATATATATACAAAGGGACAGACAACCGACTTTATTTTATACTACACTAGCTGTTGCACGCGACTTCGCCCTCGTAACTTTATAAAATATAGCCTATGTTACTCGCTGATAATGCAGCTTTCTATAGGTGAAAGAATTTTACAAATCGATCCAGTATAGTTTTTGAGTTTATTCATTACAAACATACAAAAATACAAATCTCATCTCATTATAATATTAGTGTAGACATGTATAATAAGAAAAGAGAGCATTAAAGCTATCAAATTTTAATTACTGAATATCTTTTTTAAACATTATTAACTTACACCTAAACCACCATAAAATAAAAAGACATCTTGTACCTATTAACCAAAAAAAAAAACAACAAAGATAACATTGAACTAGGTATAGAAAAAAAATGATTCTACTTCCAACCACGTGGCACCCTACGGGAAGGAAGTACTAAATTAGATCGAACTCAATGAGACCATGTGTTCGATACTTTAAAGTTATTTCTTGCCACAATAAATTAGACATTCTAATGTATACCTTATTCAAATAACATAAAGTTGACATTGATTGTGGTCTGTTTTAAATCTATTGATTTACAATTTACAATGACATCATTGTACAATTTAATAAATAAAAAACACGAGCCAGTTTGTTGATAACCTAGTCACGTATTTTGAGTAATATAATAATACCTTTTAATAAAAAATTATTTGCCATAGTGTTTTTTTTTATGTCGTTTTTGTAAGAAATCACATAAGTAGACCTATTAAAATAATTATTTTTATTATTATAACGTTTTTTCTTTTGCTTTTCGCAGATTTTCATATTAAGTATTTTTAAAAGTTTTAATAAGTCATTGTTGTAATAAGTAGACATATTAAAACAATATTATTTTTATTATTATAACTTTTTTTTCTCTTGCTTTTTGTAAATTTTAATGTTGAGTATTTTTCCCATTCTAAATTATTTTATAAATGATTTTTTTTTGCATTACTGGTTTAATGGATGATTTTCTCATTTTACGTAACGGTCTTTCATTTGAACTCAGAGCTCACGAACTATGTAATCCATCGTTAAATTATCAACATAACATGAACATTTTTACTTTCCTAACTTAATATTTTATTCTAAATGCGAAAATGTTTATTTGTTACGCTTTCACGCGTTAATTACTCCGTTGATAATTATGATTTTTTAATTCACGTTGTTAAGGGCACAGAAAAGGTCACGCAGGACATAGACTTTCAGAAAAAATTACAATTTCCGAGGAACTCGAATAAAGTTGCGGGTAAAAACTAGTGAATTTATATACCTGACATACATAAAACACGTGTTAAAATAACAAAATTATAACAACAACATAACATAACAAATTATAACATTATTCAACAGTAAGAAATTACTCAATTTTAAAACATGTACAATTGTACATAACATAATAAATTTATTTGTAAGATAGAGTTCGCAAGATAAAGCACGAAATGTCCACCTCTTTTTGATTATAATCTATCTCAAGTTGCATGTGTTGGGTAGGTAGTTTGTTATAGTTCTTATAAACAATGTCTGGGTTTGTATAGCAACAGTCTATGTAGAGTTGGTACAGTCCAAGAACAAAGGAGCGTCTAATAAAATCGGCCGTCTATTACACCGACCTAACTTTATTCATTATTGTGAGAGTCTTGCTCCTGTAAGATTTTCTCGAGACTTCGAAAAAAAAATTATGAATGACATCTTTCAAGTCCATACAATATTATTGTGCCTAATTCTTTAAAAAACACGTTGCTACTTGTCTGCATTCACTATAGCATTTTTAACGTTGTGTATTTTTTTTATTAGAGTTTGCTGCAGTATTTTTTTTTTCTCCATATATTACAAAATAAGGTTGCTGTCTGTTTCTCCGCTATTTTCTTCTAAGCCACCCGGTTTGATACGGTTTTCATTAATGAAAAGGGCGATGAACGAGGAAGGTTTATGTATAAAAATTTCCAGTAAAAATTTACATATGTGTGAAGCCGGTGCGGGTCGCTAGTATTAAATAAAAAACAATTAAGTATACAAATTTTGTTATTACTTTAAATTAGGTATGCATTCGATATGTTTAAAGAACTAAAAATACGATTGAGATGTTTTAATATAAATCATCATTAAGTATAAATATTATTGACGCAAGTTAAATAATTATTATAATATAAGAAATACAATAGTGTTTAGTGAAATCCTTTATTATTAATTATCGTATTTATTATATTTATTTATTCATAGATCCATATTAGGTACAAATATACCTAAGATATAAAACAACATTTTAAATATACCTACTTACAAAATTCTTGTTACGACACGGTGTAATGAAGGAACGCATTAAAACCGTTTTATCACACTTCCTATGCGAGCTCACGAGACGCCTCGCACCGAGTTTTGACCTCCGAGCAATACTCTACAAGCTCCAAGCTAACTTCAATGGAATTATTCTAGCCCATTCCATTGTATTGTACGATATATTGTATAATACATAATATGTACAACAAGCAGGCTGGCTAATAAATAACGTGTTTATTGTCTAAATCACAAAGACTAGTCCTATAGATCTACAGGCTAAACTACCACGCTCTATATGGGCCTCTATGAAATAGCGTGTTTCACATTTATTCAAAGTTTGCAATCCAGACAAACACACCAGATTTTATCAGAAAACTTTTCTTCGCCGTTATGCCAGTGATACTTTTGTTGTTTAACCATATTAATTTAATATTAAAACGCTATAATTCTTTTACGGTGTAACAAGAGACCTCTGGCCCACCATGACCCCTCCAGCGATGCTATCTTATCACTTGCACGGCGATAAAGAGCTTACGAAACGGCAAATTGTAGGGAGCGGGTGTTAGGTTGTTGCAGGCGGCTTTTACTAAAGGGTCCTATCTTTATTTAATTTATTTTAAATTGTCATTTTGTTAAGAGAGTTTCTCATGTTTGAATTTTCTAATATAGTTACTCTAATGCTTGGTACGTGGACATCGTTTCGACAATAGAATGGGCTAAAAATTATAGATATAAATGAAACGGAGTTACGTGATTCTCTATTGAGACTGTTAATACCCATTAAATTTTCATTTTGAATTCTACTTTCTATTTCCATCTCGAGTTTCTATTTTGAGTTTACCCAAAGAGACATTGTCTATTAGGAGAAAAGCTAACTAAATATTACCTACGCTTTTCTGTTCAAAACCTATTAATCATTTTATGAATCCTTTGAATTTGTTTGTATTAAAAATGTACAAATAATTAACACTGCGATATTAGCATAATTAATTTTTCTTTGCACCAATACCAATACTGTTTACTGGATTTTACAGTGCATTTTACTGTAAAATGTTGTATTTTAAGTGTTGCATAACGAAACTCAGTAAGGAATAAAAAAATATTGAAATGACACTTAGTTTAATCCTTTAATGCTGCTAATATTATAAATGCGAATGTTTGTAAAGATGTTCTCAAAACTACTGAATAATACATAGGCTTTAATTTATAATATTTTGTCAATTAAAGAAATAGGTTAAACTGATTGCTTAAACTGATTAAAAGTTTGGATAATATTTTCACATTAATACGCAATAAAAAGAGAGGATCGTAAAACCGAGACCGTTATTAAATCACGTAACAATGAATGCAAATACCCCCAATGGTTTTAAAATCAATTTTCCAAGAGGTCGCTGCCCTTTATTAAAGTGAGGTCCATTTATTAACTTACTCATTATGCAAATTTTTAAAAACCTCTTCAATGGAAGGTGTACTTAATTGCATTAAGAATACGTCTTATTTTATCTCAAACACCAATTCTTGCATAAGGTTAATGAAAGCCTTTGGGCGCAGTTCAGAGAAACTGATGCAACTCTTGACAAAATATTGTTTAAGATATTTAAAATATTTATTTAACTTTTATTTAACTTAAATATATATTTTTAATTATTGATACAAAATTAAAAATAGTCAACTACAGAGTCACTAGATTTCGAATACAAAACAAAACAGAAGCCGCATTAAATTATAAAATTGATGCCCGTTGCACTGAGTCTACAATAAAAACAAGATGAATGCGTTCTCAAATCAATTTGTGATAAGTAAAAACTTAAATAAATAGCCATGACGATAAACATCTCACATGAAACGTAACTCCATCCTATTACTTCGACAATCTAAGGACTACTTTTACAAATAATTATTTTCTCTATCAAATGATTCTACTCTAAACAAGAGTAGTTTTTAGTCTCAGCTTTATACAGGCTGGAGGTTTCTTATTGAGTATGTATTCTGAGGATAGAACATGGATATAGTCTGATTTTATTTGCTTTCTTGTCAAGTAAATGTGAAAATAATTTTTTGAATAAATCAAATTGATCTTATGTGCATTTCTATATATAACTAACTTTAACCCGCGAGTTCAACCGCGTCCCTTTCTCTTAGGCTCTTGCTCATATATTTTTGTCAAGGGTTGGTTTTGAATTTTGATGATTCTCGGCATCAGTACCTGTTTTTTTTTTTTTATGAAAGATATTTTCACATCCTTTTCTGTATACCTAATGTGTATTGCTAAATTTATGAAAGCGTAAGAAACAAACAAACTTACTTCGCAATCATAATATTAGTTAGGATACTTTCACTACAAAATTAATAGGTAATTAGTTTAGTAAATTTAAACAATGATTTATTACTCTATGTGTAAAACTATGTAATTTTCATAAAAGCAGACTTGACAACAGCAGTTCAGCAAAACTATCAAATTACATTTGCGAATAATGACTGCATGCAACCTCGTTTCCAGGATGTGGTCGTATATTGTTCAATTCGCATCACAGCTTTTGTGTTTTGTGTGAATCAGTGTGTATTGTCTAACATCATGCATTGGGTATTATAATCACGAATATGGTTAAAACCTTTTTAACACTTTCAACAAAGTTACTAGAGAAAACATTATTTTAGTTGGGGCAAGGCACACTGCGTTTCCCAGTCATTTCCCAAATTAGGCAGCAGCAGGTTCAATTAGTAACTTTACAATTAGTTCAATTCGTTACTGGCGGCAGTAACCACCCGCTCACAGTAGGACAGAAGATCTGAGAATATAGAACGACCTAGAATAAAATAAAGGCAACAGAAACTACTCTCTTTCAGAATAATTTTCTTTCTAACCAGTAGAGACTATTTTTTACTAGCGACCCACCCCGACTTCGCACGGATGCGAATACAAATATTAGCTTTCTCGTTTGTCGCGTTTCCCATTTGTGAAAATCTAAATCCGTTGACTACAATTTAGGAGCATCATTTTCTAATTCTATGGGATAAACAGACAGAGGCGGACAGCGACTTCATTTTATAATGTGTACTAGCGATCCATCCCGAAATTGCACAGATGCAATTTCTCCAAATGATGTATAGATACTTAATTAACAAGGAAGGTTTGTATATGCTAATCTTCCTTGTTTACCGCACTTTTCATTAGTGAAAACCATATCAAAATCGGTTAGATAGTTTAGAAGAAGTTAGTGGTCTTGTATTGTTTCAGTTCTTTAAGTTGTGGATAAGTAGTTCATTTATTTATTGTTAATGAATAAAATTTCATCTATAACAGATTATTATCAACCATCTTGATTTTAAACATAATGTGATTTAGGTAATATAACCTCTACCAGCTGTTTTGTTTTCTAGGTTACATAAAATTTATGTAAACTTAATTCATACATTATGCTTTACTGTAATTTACGAAGGTATTTGTTATGATATCATACTATGATGCCATTTTGTGATAATGATCGGAATATTCGCGTTTATGAATGTAAATTGCAATGGCATTGTGACACTTACATCATTATCACATTTATCTGAACTTCTCAACTTGAATTTTAACAAATACTGGAATCAAGTTAATTTATATTCCTTAAAAAACTTCGCATTACTTCTTGACCTTGCATTACTCATACAGTGGAAGTATTATTTGGACTATAAGCGTTGGTAACAATCGGGTTACCTTGAATGCATTTAATACTTAACAATGAAATAAGAAATGGAATATTGATATTGTTATTATTTTTTGTTTGTATTTATTCAATTTGATTCTTTATATGGCTCAAAATCACCAAGGTTGCGAATTTCAAGATTGGTTTTATGACAAAAAAAATTGCAAACTATAGTGATAACTCTTAGTCTATACTGTTGCAAAATTTGTATATTAATAAACCTTGACAGGGCAGCGCACATAATTCTATACTTTTTTTGTTATATTGATTTTTAGTAAACATTTCACAGAAAACCATCAATTCGGGAACGTTTTTCTAAGTTTGATAAAATGAACAAAAACAAAACAAAGTACATAATTTAAGCTTTGTTTAATAACATGGGTATATTATGTATCTATATTATATAAACAATGATGAAAACAATACATACAAAATCTTCTACAAGCAAAATACGTCAAAAAATTAAAGAAGTTGTTATTATCGTGCATGAAATTTAAGAAATTTCAAAATATTCAAAACACATATAATCGAATTAACGATACATGAACAGAACGAAAGTTCTGCAATGTAATAAATGATGTTTTTTCTAAAAAATATCTCAATTTATGCGTATTTTATTGAAATATTGTTATGTTCCCGGAAATTATCAACCGTTCCCGGAATGACAAAAATGTTATCGAAATGATGATATTGATATCATAGGGTATAAGTAAGAAAATATTTAAATTATAAACAACGGCTTAAATAACAAAGTTATTTATTTATATTGCCATATTATTTGCACTTAAGAAAAATTACTCTTACTATTAATAAATTCTTATTTAATTAAGTTTAAACATTTTCATAAATCAGTCTAGTGGAACTTCTATAATCATAGTTATATCTTCTTAAAGTTTTAATCATTTCTGATAATTTAAGTCTTTTGACCTAAAATCAGTCTACATCACTAAACTTCTACAAATAATGGAAAAAAATATATAATTAACGTAAGAAAATCAACAATAAATTCTGTCACGAACAAGTTAACTAAAAAATTATTTAAAATACTAAAAAAGCTTATTTTTTTTCGAAATCATTATCAATTTTTACTTTTTTCAGCAATGGTGTTGGTATAATATTGATTATTTGCTCAAAGTTAATATATGACACTTCCTTTGGTTCTAGTTTAAATTTTCTAATATTGTTACGCATAGATCTCAAAAAGGTTACTAAGATTTCCCCATCATCGTCGTCGATACAAGTCTGGCAGGTAGCAACATATATGAAGCAAATATTTGGCTTCTCAGTAGGAACTTTAACAAGCAAGAATGTCCCAGCAGATTCGAGATTTGGATGTATATTTTCTTTGCTATAAGATGTACTTGCTTCAACATCAATCTGTTTATCTTTAATCTGCTGATGAAGAGAATTATGAATTTATGAAATACCTCTCTCTTTTGAATATTTTGGAATGGCATCAGCTTTTTCTTGGAATTGCTTAGTCAATACTTCACCATATAGAAGTAGGTTATTTACTTCAGGTGGTATGTGAATATCTTTAATTAAAGAATTAACTTTCTTGATCGGACTTGGAACAGTTTTCATTTTTGCATCTCTTCTTTCTAGTTTTTTCTTTAAAGATTGAATTTTCCGCTTCATTTGAACTATAGTTTCTTCCAGCTATTTTATTTTTCGCTATCTTTTCGAACGGTTTTTCTTCTTACTTGTCTTCTCTCTGGAGGTACTGCGGCTAAGTCGTCATTTGATTTTAGCGGCGTATTACTTATTAGATTTGCTAAACCTTTTTTCTTTTCTCTATATTTCTTTGATGCTTTTTTCCAATCTTTTCTCTGCTTTCCCTTCTCTCGTTCGATCATATCTGTAATTTTCTTCATTTTATTTTCTGCCTTTTTCTTTTTATAATATTCCCTGTCCTTAGCCCGTTTTATTTCTTTCTGTTCTTCAGTCATCTTATCCAAAAAATTTCTTTTTCTAGCATTTGTCTTTTCTCTTTGGCGCAAATAAGCTGCACTATACTTTTTAAGCTTGTTTAGTTTTTTTTTTATAATTATTTTCTTTATTAGCAGTCTCCATTACACTGTAATGAAAAAGCAAAGAAATTTTAAAATAAATTAATAAAAAATTGTAAGTGAATCGCCCTTGGAAACAATAATTATCATTCCGAGAACGCAACCGTCATTTCGGGAACGCGCCATCATGTCCGGGAACGTTTCCGAAATGGCCGTTCACGGAATGACGATTTCAAATAAACACGCGCTTTGATTAAACGGCGGCCATCTTTAATTCGACCTGACTTTCTCAATAGTAAAATATTTGAGGTTACTTTGTTATTTCGTGTCGCAAAAAAGAATTTCATCAATAATTAAATGTAATAAACACGTTCACGAATTGACGGACTATTGATGTACGCTCTACGAATAATGAATTGAAAGGTACTTACCACTTAGATACAATTTATTTGACGATAAATACACTGACAGCCGGCTTTGTTACTGTTTTATTCCTGTTCTGACGTTTGACACCGAATGGTAGCGTACACTTAAAATTATTTTTGTTCAATTATCGATGCGTTCACTTAAATGACTTGTGGGCCATAGGACAAAATATTTGTGCATTTTTTATAATTAAATATAAATAATCTTTCAATATCCCTTTCAAAACTAGATTTTGTATAAAAAATACAGTATATTAAGTAATGACTGGTATTAAATACCTTAAAATTTTTATTAATATTTTGGACTTGTTGTTGAAAATCGTACATTAGGACGCGTTCACGAAATGATTTTCTATGCATGTATATTGATTTAATTTAAAATTTATTTTATTAATAAATTGTATTGTTTGATGTACATACAAAACAGGTTAGTGGTAGTATTTTAAGAATTTTCTCTTCTCAATAAAGTTAAGATTTAAGACATTAATTTGCTAGCGAACCCAATCCTGCACCTTGGTGATTTTGAGCCATATATTCGCTACGACTGGTAAGTTTTATTGAATCAAAATTTTCAATATTACTTACTTCTTGTGTAATGTTATTATGTATCGTTTTTATTCATAAATATTTTTTTTTATTTAAATAAAAAAAAAAACCTTGTATCTAAATGAATCCTCTATATTCTCATTTTCCAGCAACAAGATTTTAAAGCAATTTTTTTTTTTCTATATATAAGTATTTCTTTTAATAATATGATATAAAGACGCGTTTTGAATACACATAGATACGTAATTCGTATGAAGGAATTTTCTTAACTAAACAGAACATTATAAATCCAATTAAAACTTGTGTATTATTAAAGCTTTCTCAATAATATGTAGTATTTCGATAGTAATCACTCTTTAATCTGACCAACAGGTCTTGTAGGCGATAAGAGAGGCGCCGGCGCCGTCTCCGCTTCCGCTAATCGTGTGAAACGCGTCACTTCGCGTACATTTCCACTCTACATCGAAATCTCTTGCCCTTAAACCGAAGATTTGCGATAATGTATATCGAATTTCGCGACGTTATCATCGCCTTTTTAAAAGGAAGGATGTTGGAGTACAATTTTGTCGATAACTTTGATTGCGGGTGCGTCTAATTAAATGACATTATTACATTATGTACCTACGTTGTGTTGTGGAATATTTAAATCGTTGGGTTCTACCATTTGTTAAAAGCAAAATAATTGACGTTTATAACGTCTTGAAAAGACATTAAGTTTCCTACCTGATACCTGAAAATAGCGAAATGACCTGCTTCAGCTGGTGATCATGATGTGTACAAAATTGCAAGAAAGAGAAAAGTTGTGCGAAGAAGGAAATCGTGGCTGAAGAATCGGAATAGCTACCGCAGTTGAGCTGTTCCGACTAACAAAAGACAGACAGGACTATTTCAGGCTGGTTGCCAACTTTCACTACTTTTGAGGCACCGCAAGAAGAAGAATTAATTCTAATAAAGTTTATATTACATAACATAAATTAAAAAATAAATAAAATTCCACAAAGGGTATAGAGGTAATCTGTATTCCAATCTAGCACTGGTACAAGGCGAAGCGACTGGTAAGAAGCATTCAAGAAAGATTTAAACACCCATTAAACAATGTTTAAGTCAATAACACTAAAGTTTCCCGTCACTCAACGGAATCGAGAAGTAAATCAATACAATCGATAACTAAAATCACAATTCGAATAGTCGCTACATCCCCGAGCGAGATCTTAAACAATAAACACGGCATTAAACAAGAAACAGATAGCAAATGTGAGGAAAAGGCCAAATCTTGATAACTGTGATGTTGGTCGGATGTATTCGATTCTGGCTCTTATTTCGCAGAATCGTTTGTATCGAGGGATGTAACTGTGCAAGCAGAAGTAATTACAATTTGTTTTCCAACATATATCATTCGGTAAGATAGCTTACCACATTATACTGATTAATTAAATGATAATCGAGCGGCATTAATTCATTAAGGCATACAGTTTTTTTTTTTTGTCGTTTACTCAGCGATTAGCAATCTCGTTAATGTTGGGGAAGTTAAAGTATTTTAATGCGACAGAAATGTCTCACGTGTAAAAGCTTTTGAGGGTACAGAATAGAACTTTTAATGTTGGAAGGAAACAAATTGTCAAACTTTTCAAACATTGCTTTCAAAGTGCCTGACAAAGTTTACTCAGGAACTCTAACAGTCGGATTGCTATCAAATCCAACTGTTAGTTCCAGAGATTAGCAGGTTCAAACAAAAAATACTCTTCACTTTGTTCATATATCAGTATAGATTCTATTATGCTTAAAATGAATATAATACTTAATGCTTACAAATTAATAGTTTTTGAATGTTTACGTCATTCAATGATAAATTTGATTTTATGCAATACGTAAAATAAAAAATATCCATTCAATGCTATGTGTTTTTTAAATACAAGAGTTTTTTTTTTATATCTATTCAAATGATAAAGGCATACGTACAATTCCTAGAACTAAAATATGATGAAACAATCGCCGAAAAAATCATTTATAATACAATGACTTTATGACTATGTCATTGTCCTCAATATTTTATATAATGTAATATTATCACATGTCGAACAAAGTTACAGGTAGAGTTATTGGTTGTCGGCGTTATCATTATTTTATGTTGCTTATCATAATCAGACGCCGGCCAATTGACTTGATGGCGCCTGCGTGTAATACATGATTGTAGATTATCAACATCTATCTTCAATTGAAGAATACCACTGAAGGTCGCTATATGACAGTAGTTTATGAAATAATATTTCATAAATCCGTTTATAATACAATGGCCATATAGGGAAATTATAACACAAGCAATAAATACTACAGTTGCTGCAAGTGCACTGACGACCTTAGTAAAAAAATTACCATAGAACTTATACCATAGTCCTTATAGAAAACACAGAATTATGGAATATTTTCCTTAATTTATTATGAAATGTTTTCACTGTGCAAAAGTGTAATTACTTCACAGTCTCATAGCTCTCACATGGGCTTAATATTTGATTCATAAAGTTCAAAATTGCGTGCAACATGTTTTACCAAATGGAAAAAAGTTGGTTTTGTAATGAATGTTTTCTTAAGACATTCCTTGCCTTAAATAGTCTTGGTGTAATGTATCGGGCGCCTTGTTCGTATGTCTGTGCATAGTTTAAGACAGTGTTAAGAATGGTAATAGCGATGACGTATTTTTAACATCATTATACTTGTTTTCTGATTTATATCTCAAAAATTTGATACGATTTATTTAAAAAAAAAAGGTATAGGTGAAACTTTTTTCACGTCACACTTGTGCAAAACCGAGGCAATTTGTTAGTATTGATCGTTGTTATTATACTTATTAAATAAATAAACACAATAATTATAGTGATTTACAATCGTATGGTGGATTCACACGCCAAGGCATAGGGTACAGTAAGTATGTAGTATTACTGGGTTACAAATAAAACTATAAATAATGAGAAATACTTAATAATATTATCTAAATTAAAATTAGTCACAATTTGAATTTTCCTCGTCGGCGTTCATAGAAATATCTTATCTGTGGCGACAAAGAATCGATTTGTATTGAATTTTGTTATCAGTTTGAGATAAGTAAACGTTCTCAAGCCTTGAAGGTGTTACCTAGTATCAGTAGTATAACTGTTATACGAGTACTACTAATCTATTCGTTAGTAGATTTCATTTTAACAAAACTCTGCTCTCGTACACGCATATAAACTCAGCAAGTCTGGCGGCAGTAACCAATCGAGAGGCATTGCTGAGAAACATATATTGTTGTGTTTTTGAATTGATAGACGCCAGATCCCATTTAGTTCCTATATCACTACTTTGTCTATTATTTTCTATCTTATTAATGGAGGCAGATCACATAGAAAGGCTGATGGTTCACTTGATGATGGTGGCTACCATCGTATATAACACAAGTATGTTGCAGCATAGTAGGATTAAGGATAAGGGCTCTGAGATACATGAAAATTTAATTTCCAAAGTTTCCGCTGCCATGAATCCGGATCAGGGATCTCTCAGACAATGGGGCCTCGTCGACAGTGGACCGCCAGCCTGCCTGATGTCAATCTGTCAATCGTATTATTATTAAAAATAAGACAAGTCAAAAATTATTGTAAGTGACTGACAGTTATTCTATAACGTCAGTCAAATGTAAATGTTACTTCGGCGAATATTTAAATAACTGAAAATTAAGATAAGATATTATGTAAGTACATAAATAGTAGTTGTTGACAGTTGTTTTCTGTGATTGACATATTGCAAATAAAATAAAAACTTAATTAAATAATAATATGTTTCGGAATCGAGGTGTAGGTAAAATCTTTGTTTGCTTAATAAGTTGCGTAATTAAGATACGCTGAAGTTACAAGATTTCTTCTTCTTTTTTTTGCACACCAAACAGGACTAAAAACACTTACCAATTACCAATTAAAAAAATATAGCTACAATAAAAGAATGAGTTATCAAAACATTTATTCGGAATATCTAACTGGGTTCAGACAGAGAAGAACAGACGTATATTAATTTATGAGAATCTGTCATGTAGCACAAATTAATTTTATAGTTATATTCAGTCATTATAAAGCGCTATAGATTACTCTGCGATATCGAATCAGGTATGAGGAGATCCGTAGACAAAGAAAATCACTCACTATCCGCTGCCTTATTATCTAACAGCAGACGACAGCAGACGACTTGCGATCGCGTTTGCTACCATACAGAAATGATGCAATTTAATTTTAGTTAATGTCCGTAAGAGGACTTATCGCAAACCACACCATTGCTATGGGTTATGTGATACCAAAACACGTTTTAGTGTGATATTGCACAAATTGATGGAAAATGTTCGCCTGTCGCAAGTTGGTCGCAAGTCGTCTGCTGTTAGATAATAGCTGTTAGATGCCAGCCGGCGATAGTAATTTGCAATGGGCAAGACACATAGTATGAAGAGTCGAAACGTACCCACAAAATGTACTGAAAAGGCTGCGAGTCGACACTGAATCCAGGCTACTTCTGGCCTGGATTATTGGAAAGTTATGAAGGAGGTCTATTTCTAGCACTGGACTTTCTACGTTCTTTGAGATCTGATGATGATAATGACGATATTTAGTCATCACTTAGCTTTTTTGTATTCATTATTTACCATAATATTTTTATACAAACCTTCAACATAACATTGATCTGGATTGGCCTTGCAAATCGCTTTCAATCGGATTTCCAGTTAAAAATAAACACCACATTAATACGCAATACAAGCCAGACAACAACAAAGGCATGTCGCCAAAGAAAATTTATGTCTTCATACAAGTGATGCGGGCATTTCAATGTTTTTCCATACTGCATCAATGTATATTGTTTGAATTCTTAATAAGATTCGAATCAAGGTAAATTGAGTTTTTAAGAATAACAAAATAATACTTATTTTCATAATTAAATCATAAAATTACATCATAAATTTCCCATCTCTAGCTCTAATCTCTGTATTTTGGAAAATATTCACAAACACATTACAAAGGCAATTTACTAAATTAATGTTATTTTATTTTGTTACAGGTACGTGGAAACTGTTATCGTTATTTATATGAAAAAAAAAACAGAGTAAGAACCAAATTTTAAACTTTTATTACGCAATTTGATGACCGGGAAAAAGTAGAAATCAAAATCAAAATCAAAATATTTATTCATCAGTTACGTTTCTACAAGAAACTCTTATGATCGTCATAAGAGATATTAAAAAATCTTGTATATATTAGTATACACATATATATAAAAAACTATATCTATATTAGCTAAAAGAAGACAAATATTTTCGTAACATAAATTATCAAAAAGCGACATTTTTAAACATTCTCCTACTATTTGCTCAAGGATTAAAATCGTTGTTTTAGGTGAAATTATCTTACTTTATCGCAGAACAAATATCATGTAGTGTTCTCACTACTTAAATTCTTAGTTCTATTTCTATATGAGTCTTATTAACATTATGCATTGAGTATAATTTTAATTGTGTTTGATAAAATGGTACTAATATGTGAATTAAAGCGAAATGTTTGTCCCTTTAATTGTGATAATGCAGTTGTGTTGTGTTAATTCCTTTTGGTAGGGGAGCTCAAGAGGGGATTTCGGGATTTACTCGAGCGCGTCAGATTAAGATATGGTGGATTAATTACATGCTAAAAAATGTTCATTTTAATAATCTGACGATTTGAGCGTGGCGAAAGGAAATGGGAGGGTCTCAAAGTTGCAAAAACAATCACTTTGACATTCTCGAGCGCGTCAGATTAAGGCATGATTTCTTTAATCATACTTTTTTTTAATTCTACAAAGTTAACCACCAATAAAACGATCAAAAAAACTTTAAAAACCGAACCGTCTGTTTGAAAACTGTCTGTATGAAAATCTGACGCGCTCAAGTATGTCAAAATGACGATTTTTTTTTGCATTTTCAAAAAGCTGCCACGAGCTTGCGTCACATCCGAATCGTCAGTTTTTAAATGGGAGCTTAGTTTGGGTTCTCTTGACATCCCCTCTGAATATCTGACGCGCTCGAGTAAATACATTTTTTTCTTAACGCTTATTATTTTTAACGCTTCCGTACTAACCCACCATCTAAACCGTCAGATTAACATAATCCGTCATCAGGTCAAAATAAAATTATTTTATTTAAAATAACTTATGTGCTCTAGAGCACTTATGGTATACCATGAACTTACTTTATTAGCATCAAGCTTTGTTGAAAATATTTCTATAAAGCAAGTACGAACAACCAAGTATGTAACTAGTTTATCATGCAGACTACATGATGAAATTGCAAATTAATTTCCCAGACCACAATTCTAATGCTGCTAGCATTGAGAAAAGCCACCATAAATCTTCCTACGAAAGGGGTTTAACACGATTCGTGACTCTAATGGCGTCTGTGACCGCTGCGTCGATAATTTATTACAATATCGACTCACTTGTAATTGTGGAGTAATGATTCTTCACGCCTTTACATTCAGGTGTATACAGAATGTATCAATCTTCGTCAGTAAGTTGAGCATTCATTTACTATCCTTTGTTCTTGACAGTCAAAACACGTTAGGCATTATTCTTGGCCTAACTTTTTGTGACTATTTTTCTGATAAATTAATGTGTGTGACACATTATTATAATAATTTCGATGTAGATTGGGTCAATCAGCAAGCAGCAATCAGCTTATTTCAATATGTGGCTCTGCTAATTTTTTTACCAAGGTAATAGTCAGTTAAGGGGTCGAGAGTAATTTTTTAACTAATAAGTAAATTCACTAAATATTTTTTTACAAAATCATTATACCCAAATAGAAATCCTACGCCATCTGGCGTCTAGATAACATAATTTTTTTCCAACTAACTTTGCATGGACGGTGATGTGATGATGAATGTATATATTTACGATGCTATGTTTGAGTATCTCTAAAATAAGCTTTTCTCCGTCATGTTCGTACATGATGATGAAAGTTTAACTATTGCTCTTGATTCAAACTACATTGCTATTGGCATAGAAAGTGTATTGACCCCGTGTAATAAATCGTTCACTAGAACATATCGATTGCTTTCTTTCTGTCTGACATATTGTGAGCCATATCGGAACATAAATCAATTAACGGATGAAAACGAAAGTGTTGTCAGTGTTGTTCGCAAAAAATCTTCAACTACAAATTCTCGTTGGGATATCGGGTAAAAAATATAATCTCAGATTTAAACAAGAACCGTCAGCAAATCGGCTAACTTTTGCTTTTTTGAGCTACAAAATTCGTGATAAGTAAATGAGTAAGTTTATATAATAATTAATTTAACATAATTTCGTTTTTCAAACCATCATTGTATGATAAAAATAATTAGTTGCACTGCTTCTATAGCTTTAGAAACATCAAAAGTAAAAGTATAACAGGATTAAGGGCGTTATTTTAAATTGTTGTTTGCTATAAGTAAGTATATGACGTCTATCTTATCATTGAAGATTGTATTATTAAAATAGAGACTATTTCCTACTCAAAGTTAATGAATGCACTTGTAAACTTTCCCTCATTGTAGAATTACTGATCCTTACTTTTAGAATTACTGAATTTTTATACGTCTATTTTCGTACAATATCTTCTCATGACTCGTTCCTTCCCAAGCCTTTCTTTGACTGACACACATGCTCTCATTTTCTATTTTAATTACAATTTCTCCTTTTGGTGTTTGTTTTAGTTCTTAAGTGGCTAGTATTTTATATATGTTCTGTTAAGTTATTGTGCAATTTACGGAGTGGAGATTAGATATTTAAAAATGCTCAAAGTGTAATATTAATTTAAGAGCAAAAATTATTGTTAAAAATAATTTTCTTGTTGTTAAATTAAATTCTTTGATATGTTTCACTTCGAGTACATGTATTTTCATGTATGTATATGTAGTATAACATTGTTTTAGTCGTAGTAAACAAATTAATAAATGAAGGATCTTTGAATATTACCAAGAGAATTAACAATTCACCCGCAAATTCTCCATTGGTAGGGGCCACGAAGGCGTCTCGATCGCGAAACGTGACTAATTCACTATTGACCGTTAAGTTGATATCTAAATTATACATTGTAATGTTCTTGTACAACAAAATGGTACGGTGCACCGCTCATCTGTGCGTGAAACATAAAACCGAAACCCAACGGAACCGTTGAATGAACTGTGCGGTGGGCTGTACGTTTTTACATTTCTCTCAGCCAAGAGCGACCACGCCCGCGCACCGATGCGTCCGATGACATTTACGAAGGACCGATACTGTTTGCTCCGCCATTTTCACATTGACAACCTCCGATCAGATATAATGTAAGTTTTCGTATTGCATTCGACGGTGTTAAATTTATGCGGAATCATGTTAGCCTGGTTGTAGTTGATTTGTATATCGGCCGACTCGGTTCGAGATGTGGGTGAAAGCACGTGTTGAGCAAATGGTAAGGCTTATTTGAATTTCAATAATATTTGATTTATATCACAGCTATGCGAGATATTTATTATTTTCTACGATAAAGTGTGAAGGTTAAAAGTTAATACTCAAACGCAATAAAACTTTATTCGAGCTAGTATTAATAAAAATTAAGCGTTATTTTGATGCATTTATCACTCTGATGCAATTCTGACATTTCAAAAATGTGTACATTCTTATCGTTAATTGTTTTATTAAAATGAAGTATTTTTTAAAAAAGAAGCTATAGTATACCTAGAGCTTCTTGCTGAATTGAAAACTATTGAAATTCTTTTGAAAACACTAAAACATTTGTAAAAATAAAGACAATATTACTGAAACCTACGGACGAACTGAAATAAAATATTCCATTCAAAGGTTTTAGTAATTTACAAATGATACATTCTACGGGCCCGCATAATTTGCAAAGATAATTAAACTTCAAATATTTATCTAACGTATCGATCGGTGGCTTCCTTGAGGCAACTGTCACGCCGCCAACTTAGGGAAGACTGCTTTTACGAGCCTTGAACGAGGCGATATAACGTTACCTAATAACCATTAAGACAGACATTGAAACTAGGAACAATATGATCTAAAGTACGCCAGCGTTATGTAAACGAATCAGTTTTAATTGGATTTATTCGTAGTTCCTTCCAACATTGCTGTTATTTAAGCCTCTTACTTATAACTATTGCAAAACATTGTTAATTATAACAAAGAAATTTATCGTGTTTCGACAACTATTTTATTTACTACTATAAATGTTTTGTGGTTTGTGTATGCTTTAAAAACTCGAAAACTAGCTAAAGGATTGACTTGTAATTTTTACACAATATTGCATTTAAACACAGGAATAACCTTATATATACTTTTTTCCCCAAAATTCTAATAGAAACTGATTATTTTATAAAAAATGTATATAATTTTCATACGTTAACCGTTGTTATGGCAACCGTGGAACGTTGCTGACTCAGCCACAGCGAAGCGTGGCCGGATTCAGCCAGTTAAATATTAAAAAATATATACCGAGTTCAGATTTCCTTAGAAAGCAAAGTCGAATTCTAAATTATTCATAATTTTTCAGATACCAATGGTGAAAAGCTTAATATATGGCTTAATAAATTGTAGTGCATCTGAAATAGACCAGACAGTTAATTTCTATAAAAGACAATAAATATATTTTTTATTCACGCTATTTTATTAATAAATAAAAAAAAAGTGTAGACAATTAGCTAACTGCTGTCGCACTGTACTAAGATCAGGTTGAAAAATGTAGGAATGTTGTCTAGACAAATATGGCGCACAAGGTTGTAGATAAAATGTTATTTAATGATTAACATGCTTTAAGATCTAGACTGAACGGCGGACACGTCAAGTCTTTATTACAATATCAGGTCAATCAATATTAGATCGATTTTTATATAGATTTTTAACAGTATTTTTTTATATATATTTCAACAGGAAATTTACATTTTAAACTCACTAAGTTTACAAAAACCCACAATCTTCAATACTAAGACTTTGGCTATTCTGCGTATTATAGGTAAATATGTATAATTAGTTATTAGTTCTATGTAATTCGAAATTAAAGAATCATACCGAAAAATTCACAAGTTTTTCGCTTAGCAACATTGCGATTCTTTTTTTATTAATTTATTCCTTTAACTATACTATATACAATATAAATGAATTAAGTACAAGTTATAAATATAAATTATATACAAATCACGAAATCCTGCTCAACAAACTGGAGAGAATAGGTGTACGAGGAATTCCCCTTAGTTGGCTAACATCATATTTGACTAACCGAAAGCAACAAGTTGAACTAAAAAGACTCAATAAAAATAGAGAACTTGTTTCCTATTTTTCTGAACACAAAGTAAATAAAGTTGGTGTGCCACAGGGAAGTATTCTTGGGCCATTATTGTTTTTAATTTACGTTAATGACATACCTAATATAACTAATTTTAAAAGTATTCTTTTCGCTGATGACATATCTATTATTGTAAGTACTGACATTAAAAATAATGATTTGAATCATGAGTGTGACATCAACAAAACAATTAAATCTACTATGGAATGGCTTGACCAAAATAAATTGAAAATCAACTTGACAAAAACGAATTTCATTAGATTTGACAATAATAAAACTACAAAGCTTGACATTAAATACGAAAACACTAAAATTAAGGAATTAAATGAAGCGAAATTTTTAGGTATAATAATAGACAAACAACTTAACTGGAAATCTCACATCGATTATGTCTGTGAAAGAGTAAATAAATTTGTGTATGCCATAAAATGTCTAAGAAAAATTACAAACCAGGAGACGGCTATTACTACTTACCATGCTTACATAGTTTCTGTCCTTCGCTATGGTTTAATTGTTTGGGGCAACAGTAGTCACCTACGAAGAGCTTTTGTTGCACAGAAAAAATGCCTGAGAGCCATGACTTTCAAGACACAACGAGATTCGTGTAAGCCTTTATTTAAGGAGCTTAAATTACTGACTTTGCCTGCATTGTATATTTACGAAATGTGTATATTTGTCAAGAAACACAATTATTTATTTATAAAGGATTCATGTAGCAGCAGGTATCCGGATAGATTAATAATAAAGGAAACAATCAAATTAGCTAAATTTAGGAAAAGTTGCTTATATATGAGCATCAAGCTATTTAATAAGGTTCCTAGTAATATAAAGTCTTTACCTTTGATGCAGTTTAAGAGAAAATTATATGCATGGCTTACGGCACATGGCTTCTATGACGTCAGGGAATTCATGGATCGGCGATTTTGAAAGTGATTTGGTTTAATTTATGAATTGGTCTGAATATTTGCATGCCCTTATAGGGTGGAACGTAGCGGTGCATTATTGTTAATGTATATAACTATTGTAACCTATGTTCAGCAAATAAATAAATTATTATTATATACAAAACTTAAAAACTAACTAATTATTTTTAAAAAAATACTTATAAATAATTATTAATATAAAAAACATATAAAAAAAAATTTATATGGATAGATAATTATTGAACCTGTAATTTCGATATTCATTTATTATATCAATATGAATCAAAATGTAGGTTTTTGTTATTATTTGTAGGAATTGTATATGTAAATCGATAAAATAATATGTAGGTACAGACAAGTAGAGAAATTTCTAGAACAGCTAAACATTGAATCCGATATAAGATCTCTAATTAAAGCCGCCAGATCTACCCATCATTACGAGACGCACAGATATGGCGAGGTCCACTTATTGCGAGCCACCGGAGTGACATGAAAACCACTATCCGGTTTAGTCTTTGGTAACGGAGCGATCTTCATTCTCGATAAGGGATGTTAAAACAACAGAGACGTGAGCGTTTTAACCCTTTAGCCGCCAGAGTCGGATTTATCCGACAATTATTTTCGTGTCCATTTCGCCAGAGCCGGATATATACGACAAATTCCTCTACTTGTATAATCATTATTTTTAAATCATTGAGTTGCTTTCTCTTAAAAAAAATCAGGCGCTAGGGGCACGACAACTACAAAACCAAGCGGTTCAAAGATACTACTACATGACTAATGCCTCCTATAATTACTAATGCCTCATATTTTCAAAATATTTACTATATTTTCAAAATAAAACAGTAACTCATATTTTCAATTTCAAAAAATGACTCAATTGTAAATTAATTTTTCAATACTAATTCAATAAAATTTCTAACAAATAAATTTTCAATTAAACATAAAATAGTTTTGTATTATAAACTAATATATTCTAAAAAAAGTCTTAAAAGTCTTATACAACATAGTCTCAACAGTCACTTCTCTAGGTATGTATTTAAGTAATGCTGTTTTATCTTATAGGACAGATAGGATAAGAAGAGGAGTTAAGGGTATGTGTAGAAAATCGTTACTCGTACAAATATTTTGTACCACTAAATAAATGTGTATGATTATTTTGTTTGTTATTTAGTAACAATTTCCACTCAGACCACACACGGCGTCATAAATGTTTTCGCAAAAGACGAACAAACATGCACAATATTATCTTCCTGTCAAACACAAATAGCGCTTTATATGGAGTTGTTTGTCTAACTAAAGTATAAAGTCTAAATCCTTAAACTAGTGATAGATAATTTATGTTGAATCTCTGATTACTTTGCAATTTCATTGTCATTTTGTACATAAAAATTAATTTATACTTCACTGGGAGTACAAATTCATGATATTATCTGAAAAATAAAATTTTGAAACATTTATACAAAAATTTTTGTATCTTGATTCACATTTTAAAGCGTCGCTTACTTGTATTTTGAAAACTAATGTATTTGGTACTTTTTTCGGTATTTTTTCTGTAAATTATGTACACAAACCTTTCTCTTTTATCGCTCTTTCAATTAGATAAAACCATATCAAAACCTGCTGCTTGGTTTAGATAAAGTTAGCAGAGAAACTGAGAGAGTCTTTATTTTATAGTATCTATGTATATATAATATACATATTTTTGTATAAATATATCTTATATATAAAATTCTCGTGTCACAGTGTTTGTAACAAAACTCCTCCGAAACGGTTTGACCGATTTTTATGAAATTTTTCGTGTATATACGGTAGGTCTGAGAATAGGTTGTAAACTATTTTTTATACCCCATTTTTTTGGTAAACAACGTTTGAGGGGTCACCTAGTAATTTATATAATAATATAAATAGATATAGATAGTTAATATATTTAGATACATAATTAGATAGATAAAAATATATTTGGATAGCAAGACAAATATTTTACTGTTTTGTATTATTGTTTTTTAATGTTGTGATGCTATGTTAGTCGATAACTAAAATGAATCACCAAACAAAACAATTTACCCGCATAGAGGCCTTCGCTAATTTAAGTGTGTGCATTAATAAATTTTACATATAAAATGTGTGATCTTTGAATATAAAACTAAGTGGAAATAATAAATGGGCATCCGTGCTTTACTTACAAGTAACAAGCTTTCACGTACAGTAAATAAAACTCTTGCTCAGATAAGTATACGTACGAGTAGTTACGTTAAACATGTTTACGAGTTATTTTATCAGTTGAAGCAGTCAGCGTTACCCCATTAGCCAACTAATGCTTCTACACATTACAAAAGTCAACGATACCTGGTTTTCTACCAAGATTTAAGTACCAGCTTAGCTTATCCATAGCACTACCGAGTGGCACCACTAACTAGTGCCAAGTTAGTGTATTCTAACATGTGGCAAGACTAACGACTGTCTTGATAGTATTTTTTTATGGTTATGAAACAAAAAAATATCTCCTCAACAGAATTTTTTTTTACATAATGATCATCAGACAAGCCGAAGGTGCGTTGGTTGTAGGTGGCAACCGTCGCCACAGTGAACCATCAGCCTACTTGATACTTAAAAAAATATAATAAAATACATTTTAACTTATTTATCTAATTACTATAATTGTTCAACAATTATCTATAAAGTCTGCTAAATATTAAAATCCTACTGAACGTTTATTAACAGTTGCGTAAGTTTCAAGTCCACGATAAATTTGTGTGTTGGTGTCAACAGTGGGTGTGGTGGGATGGAAACACTCTATTATAGTTAGTCTACTTTATATCGGACCCTATCAGTTTTTGTAGTACAGAATGCGACTTGTTTTTGAGATATTTAGAGTAACCTATCAAACTGAAACTATTCCTATTCTATTCAAATGAGTTTCGTCTAATTAGTTTATGAAATGTTACCCTTAACTCTAAATTAGTTTATTAATTCATCAATAGATTTCATCTAATTAGGAGACCATTCATAATACCATTAATAACCAATAATTATAAATAATTTCTAAATGAGAAAATATTTTATTTGTATACAAAAAAGGATTATTTGTATACTTACTGCAAACATTTAAAAAATACGTTAGGTTTGTAATCAAAAATTTATCAAAGATATGTAAGATAGTGTAAGTTAGTTCATTACAATTTAGGGTATGGCATCATTATAAGTGTAGCGGTTACGTAGAATTATATATATATATATATATCGTCCGATGGCCTGTGTGTATATATATAAGCTACTTCATGACCTATTACATATATCACTATAATCTTGAGATAAAAAATAAAAAGTGAAAGTGGTTTTTAATATCAATATTAAATAATTATAAGTATTCAAATTTTATTCTTCACTTTATAAATTATTTAATTCTAGTGACCCGCTCCCGGCTTCGTCCGGCAATTTTTATATGTACACCAATTAAAATCAGTTGAACAGTTTTAGAGTCCATAGAGGACAAACATATACATAGATTTCGTTTACCAGGAATGCTTAACAATAAGCACACCTTAATTTATAAAATTAAAATAGTCACTAAAGGAAATGATGGAATACGATTCTATACAATTATTGACGCATTAACTGTACAGCTTGCAATGAGGCCACATCCTCTCAAACCTTAAATATAGATTCTCTTATGAGTTATTGCTATGTTTAGAAATTTTAATAAGTTTTACTTATATAGCTACCGTATAACTGCACAAGATTTATTATATCTAATAAAGCAATTATAATATTTAAGCGTATATGCTATTATAATATTATAATGATCGTGCTTGATAACATAACTTATTCTTAATTGGATATTTGTAAAAAGATTAAAATGCACCTACGTACGTTTTAAGCAGTTAGGTAATCACTTAATAATATATACAAAGGGAATATCAGTCTAATTATACATAACCCAAGCTTAGTTTTATCTTGATGTGTATAGATTTAGCGGTTTAATATGCTAAATGTTCTATATACTTTTAATGCATAGTTAAAAATATGTTTTTATTGCATTTTCCTGTAATTTTCTTTGAAAACATAAGAGATAACAATGCTACTTACTTCATATTTTGCTCGTCAAAGTTTAAAGGGGCTGGCGCCTCGCCAGTAACGGACGAGTATAATATGCAAAACAATCAATCAGCTCAAACGAACGACTGCGTCTCGTCAAACAATTTAATGAAATTGCATTTTGCCATCAACGATGACGTATTCCCTTTTGAAATTATCTCCCAATGATTGAACGTAATAAAAAAGCAACTATCTTTTTATTTTATTACAAAAAGGCGGCAGGTAGGTTATTAGAATTAGAACACTATGGTATAAGTGGCAAAAGTCCTCTACAATCACCACTATAATGAAAGCGATACACAAGTGACCTTCCAACACGCGCCGCTGATAGACGGTATGACACGGCATGGCATGGCAAATAATTTATTCCTGAACATATTATTTTTAACCTTATTCCAATTATTTTAGCACTCACACTCCATTATTTCAATAATAAGAGGTCGTAGCATTCTGCGTCATGCCAAAGCATGCCGCGAGCCTTAAAGGAGCAGATGAGGCCTTAATTTTGCACCCAACAGCACGTAGCTGTTATTCCAGAAGGGCTGCCCAATATCACGCTACTACTAAAGTGTCACACGAATCAAATTTCGCAAAGAAAATCACCTCTAATTTCAACAATTATATCGTAGTGAATGACGTATATTGTCCGCGTCAAAGTTCACCTAAGGCATTCCTTTTCACGTCTATTACGAGTTAATCAAGACAATTTATTTACAGTGTTCCAACAATCACACTGCAACTGTCAAGTCCTTCAATAGAACCAATTAGACTCGTGTTTGCACAGCGTCATATCAATTACGCATGTTACAAATACTGTTGATACTTTCGTACGTTGTTTTCAACTACAATATCGGACTCACAGAAATTTAAATATAGGAGCCAGACAGGTGACTCGCACTTGCCTGTCTGGCTAAAAAGCCATTTGTTCGTCTTTCACTCTCAGTCTGCAACGAACTTTTTAACTATTTTAATTAACGTAACGAACTATGGAAGCTCTTCAGGAAAGAGTTTTTTCACGATGCATATCGCACTCATTATTTGGACCAGCCCGTCTGGAGACCCCTTACATAAGACCACCTAGAAATAATACGTTAAGTAGGTAAGGAATGTCAAAGCATAACATATATAAAAACCATGAGTTTTGATATAAATTGTCTTGTCACAGAGCGTATGATTATCTACTTACTCTTTATTATTAAAAGGAGTGTTTAATTTAATAATATTTTTCTCAATTAATATTATTAATTTTATTAAGTCTCAATGTCGACTTAGAAAGGAGTATTCGTTCTACAATCCAAAAATTTCACCTGCAAAATCATTATTCAAGTCACAGTTAGTGTGTCCATAATTTTCGTGCAGATCACGATTGCAGAAATGTATAGCATCGATCTTATCTTGTTCATATCTAAGGTTTCCGACTGTTATGAACGGGTCGCACATTGCATACAAAAACGAATAACCAACTTTAGTGTTAATGCCACGTTTCCAAAGCACGAAAGTGCCTATAAAAGTATGTATATAGTGTAAATTTTATGTGTTACGTGAAAGGATGTCCACGATTTTATCATTGATGTCGGATACTTTTTATAACAGTTTCAAATGTTTAGAACAATGTCGTAAAGATGAAGAATTTGAGATAATATTTCGTAATAATTTTAACGGTTTCAAGTCATACGTGTGGTAATCATAGTGATAGGGATAGCAAGTAAATAAACCACTAAAACTCAATATGTCTCCCGCAAAACACAAGAAGACAAATAAAACATTTAATAAAACCACAGCACAATATCATATTTTACGTTCTCTAATTGCTAACATGATATACTACGATGCACTATGGCACTACAAGGTTGTAAATGCATCACAGTACACATGAATGAACAGTAGATATTTGTCAAAACTCATTACCGTCAAGACTGGTTCAATATTTCAGGGTATTTTTTTCTGAGGCATACTTTTTTAGTCGTCCCAAATGACAAATTAATTACATTTACAAAAATATTGCAAAATATGTAAAAGTAATATTTACAATTTTAGAATTATATCTATATAATTCTATCTATGATAAGATTACAAAAGCAAAATAACACACAGGACTCTTCCATTACCTATTAAATGTTGGCAACATATAAGGTGCACATGCTACTTGAGCAGCTTTTTTTGAAGGAGAATGGTAATAAATAGCTTCTTACTATAAATCATAATGTCTTTCATACCTATAATTTTACTATATTAACCTAACCTAACCTAACCATAGAGCAAATAATAATGGGCTGCGCGGCGATTCTGTGCTCTGTGTATTTTTACCTATACATACTTCTGTAAATTCTATGATATGAAAATTTTGAATGCAAATAAATATAACTTTATCAATTAGTTTTTCAGTCACAGTCTCAGATGACCTGACGACATTTTCTACTAAGGGCTAAGGTTTACTCTGGATATAAACAAACAAAACATGCTTATGACAGTAATTCGTGTTATGGTAGTTAATTGAAGATTAAATCAAAAATCAATTAAAAATAAAACAAATAGAAATCGTGTCCTATTACTGCTATTAGTCTTTACTGTTCCTAAGACTTTGGTAATCATAAAAAGCTACGCTGTCATTTAAGGCAGTAACGTCCGTTTTATGTTTCGAATCAACATTACGTTTGATCTACTTCTCAAGTTATGGAGATATTAATTGTAGGCAACATGTGTAAAATAATAAAATTTAATCAGTAATCAAACGCTGCAGTAAATTCTTTTATTACCTTGCATTAATTTTTTATTTGGACATATTAAAAAAAAAGCCCTTACATAAATATTGTGGTTTTTAAATTGTGTATGTTGTTTTTGGTTTTTAATTTTCTTTAAGATCATGCAGCAAGCATGATGCGATTTTATAATTACATATAACTTTAAATAGTTAACAGAATTTCAATGGAATTAAACTCAACTGAGCTACTGTTAATTTAAAAAAAGCTATAATAAAAAGGGTCATTCGGTTTCATCAGTCCAGTTAACATCGAATTCGCCTCAACAATTTCCAATTTAAAAATAAAGCAACGCTTTTGTTATTACATAAAAATAAGTTTAATTAAAAAGACAACTAGTGAATCAGAGAAAGCGATTTTAATAAAAAAAAGTTAATGAAATGTCCATTAAAATTCAAATAAGTTCATTAAGCATGACACGACCAAATAACCTTTTGTCGTTGGCAAACTTTCATCACCGCACACCTTACAATACGTTTACTGGGTCACTTCAATTTGAAATTATTTATTTTAACTATCAACCAACCGCTGGATTCGCACGGATGCAATTTTTCCTGCAAATTATATCAATAGCTAATAATGCAATTATTGCAAACTAATGCAAATACAAAAATAGGGTTATTATATAGAAATTGAAAGCTTATTAAAAACAGCAGAATTCTTCTAAGAAATACACTTGTAGGTGTATCTTCAAATTTTTCAAAGCGAGCAAGACCTTCATTTAGCAACGAAGAGAACGATTTTGATTGATAGTGGCCCCTTACAGAAGACCACCGTGAAATAACAGCATGTGTGCTGTTATATTTAGTGTTTGAGTAACGGATGTCAGAGTATTGCCCTATCCCTTCCTATAATCTCTTATCCTTAATCCTTATATGTTCTGGACTAATCCTTCTATGTCTATTAATACAAGCACCTGTGGCGTTGCTTGTATTAATAGACGACAATACCATCAAGTTAACCGTCCGCCATTCTGACGACCTTAACATAAAAAAAATGTGGCAGCGTAAAATTTTAGACATTGGTGAGAAATATATTTATTAAACTGAATATTAGTTAGCGAAACTAAACCTTCGAGACATAATGTCAAAAAAAAATTTACTTCGTCTCAATACTAAGGAATTTTGTGCTCATATATAGATAATTCCAATGTTAAGTAAAATATTTTAAGTGTCCCCTCCATCTAAAACCCTTTAAATTGCAATTTTAAACGAAAAACGTCATCTCAAACCTCTTGCCAGGCATTCTTAAGTTAGTCCAGTAATCTCATAACATTCCACGCAGTCTGGGCGATTAGAGTGCAAACGAGAGGAAGCTATACAAGTGAGGGAGACAGAAATAAAACGCATCAACACAGTTCACCACAATAGCCTGTTAAGTAAGACGCATTCGTCATGCAGTTTATGGAGCAAACCAGGTCGTTGATAATTGTAAATATTGCATTGTGAATCAATGCTAGATAATATTTTGAGATTGTATCCTCGCTTCGATTCTATTGATGCTTTTATAGAAAGGTCATAATGTCCTATTAAACTTTCAGCCATACACAACTATGTTTCAAAAGGAAGTTGACCATACTACACTTTTATACTAATATTATAAAAGTGGAAGCGGATTTTATATGTAGTGATTTGTATGTGCAATATAAATATGTTGTTGATGATGACGATTATGTGTTGGCAGAAAGCCAAATAGACTGATGGAATTTGAATCATTGTCATCTAAGGATATTTGGGAGGTTTTATAAGTCGTATTCAATCATAAATTACTCACTTACTTAATAAAACCATATATCAGAAATATAGAAAATAGCTGTAGGTAAGTTACATATAATAGTTTGAATCATAGTTATTTTGGTCAAAACTTAAGGTTTTATACAAGAAGAGAATAAAATTCAATTGATAACTTTATGATTTAGGATATTTAGAATATCTGAAAGTGTCTAAATTTAGGTAAAAAGGTGAGAAAGAAATTATTAAATTATTTATTCGTCTAATTGAGAAAAAAATACATTAAATTAAATACCTTGGAATAAAGAAACTGTAATGACTGTGCAAATTCTAATAACCGTCTTCGAATATTAATCTTTATTTAACTAACAAAGAGCCAGAGTAAATTAAAAAACTCTTGAGTCAATTTAAATCATTTTTACAACCTGTAATTTTCCCTGCAATTAACTCGTAACAAATTGCTTTCCCTTGACCATTTTATACCCTTGTTTGATGAAAGGGTCCTGCTGGAAAATAAGTAAATCTTTCTAAGTAATTTATTTCTTAATTTCTTCTTTTTTTATACTGGGCAATAGGTATTTTTTTGTTAAATTTGTTCATCATCATCTCAGCCGTAGGACGTCCACTGCTAGACATAGGCATCCCCCATAATTACCCGAAACCGAATTACCGGTCAAAAGTAACCAGGATCCACCGTCGATCCGCGGCCCTTTAAAGTTAACCTAAGTTAATTGATATCCAAATGGTATAAAATTTATATTTTAAAAAAATTTAAGTCAATATTTACTATTGTGTAAATAGCAAAAATAATACAAAAAAATTGTTAAATACATATGTTTTATAGTAACATATTTAAAATTTAGATCTCATCACAATATAATTTTATAATCATCTAAGACACATAACAGCAGTAAGTAACGAATGGGCCTGTTGAGGCAATAATATCGCTATCGCGATTTAATAGCACATATTATGCTGTTATGTACTCTATCAGAGACGACAACATCTTCCACTCCATGGGCTTTTGTTTAGTTGGCAACGGAACCTCTTATTATCAAGGTTTTTATAAAAAAAAAATTGTATATTTATATTTAACATTCACATAAATACAACCGCATAAAGTAAAACAGGAAAATTATTTGCATTCCACAAAACGTAACTTTTAATCCATATTAGGTTTGGTCTCCATTAATTAAATATATTCTAGTGTTATATACAACCTATTTTCTAAATATAGTCTGTGTTAATCCTTACACATTCTCGACACTTGCAAATAACGGTGTCATGTTCGTAATATCTGCGCAAACAATAGACGAGTCAGTATGCGTATTACCTTAAACGCACCGACCGGCGCCGACGCAGGCGCCATCCGGTGACTCATGTCTGACAACCTGCTCACAACTCTCCGGTCAAATAAGACAGACTTGGATAAGCCTATTTACCTTAACTTAAGGCCTTAAGAGGGATCGATTGCCTAAATACAAGATATTTTAGTTCTTTGGTTTTACACAAACAATAAATTTTATTATAGTGTGACAGCTATATGTCATACAAGCTGTGCCCGCGGCTTCGTACGCTTGGTTATAGAATAGTGTGTATTATTTCAATTACCGTAACTTTTTGTATATAAACTTATGCACGATAGTTACATTTAATAATAATAAAATATACAAAACTTAGTTAAAAAGTTAAACTAAACTAATTTACATGCTAATAGTATAACAGTAATAATAGCTCAGTTTTTTTGAGAATGTAAGCTGAACAAGACGAAGATATCCGCCTAGTATGCCTAGCCTAGTGGATTGTCAGCCTGTCAGTAGCTCCTTATCATAACAAAGTTACTGGTGCCCCCTGAGTTTACTTTTACTGGATGTCTCATTTGTGTGGGCCAGTATTTATGACCATACTAAGTAAGGAAAGTTCTCATCGCTCATAACCTTGCGCCTACACTGAAACGTAATGAATCCGGACAATCCAGTACCGGAAATGCTTTTAATACGTGAGACACACACGCATTTGCTTTGTGAATGAGTATTGTTTGTACGAATTACAATTCTATATACATAGTTTATAGAAAAAATATAAGTAAAATATGATTACATTCATTTGAAATTGCAAATTAAGTAACTTAAGTTAACTTGTCCGGTATATTAATCGGATAACATAAATATTCATATTAAATATCGGGATTATAGTAAATGTCGCAACATGGAAGTTATTTAAAACAAATTACTCAATTAAATAAAAGTTTTAACTTGTTTTCAATGCCCACTATATTATAATTATAGTATAGTTAAACAAATAAAGAAAATGCATTAGATTATTAATAAATTTTGAAGAGGTCAAAGACGCGTTACTTATAGGCCTTCGGAAGAGCCAACCTGCTGATGTTCTTTTTTCAAAGACATCTCAATCAACATATAAAATAGACATATAACATAGGCCATCTATTAAGGGGATAATTATTATTATCTATATCCATTAAGTGGACCATAAGGATAAAAATATGAGAATAAATACAATAAGTAAAGATTACCAAAAATTTCAATCAATTTTCTATTATGGAACAAGGTAAAATATAAGGGAAGAGAGCAGTGAGAAAGTGTATCGACAGTGAAAACAGCACTTATATTAACACAGCACTTGTGCTGTATGCTTTAGCCCATACCCACATAATAATGATACTTACTAATCGGTGGTTTTTTTTCTCTCTAAACACTTCACGAGTAATTGAAGACAATATTGCGAATCTACTCATGTTTTGAAATTCTAATAAACAATGTTCCATATCATGGAAAGTTAGCCCCGTCTGTCTAATACCTACTTAAAAAGGGAACGTCCACTTATTATAAGACAAAAATAACTGACGAATATTTTTCCTCTTAAATCTTAAATGTAGATATATAGATAAATAAGAATCTAATACATCATTAACGTTCCGTACTTTCCAGAAACACTAAAAATAAACAAAATGTAAGTAAGTAACAGTGATGTAAGCTGTTTTATTTGATCAGGTGAGAGGTGACGCATTAGACGTCTCTAGTTTTACTGATCATGGTGTTTGTACACCTTTAACGGGAGAAGGGACGTGATGTTAAAGATTCGTTTTGAATGTACGCCGTTCCCATCGATGTTTATGGATGGGCCTTTTCAAACAAAATAATCACTCCCTCAAAATCAATCTGATTCGCAAAATCAGATTGATTTTTGTAGGTAAAAATCGGCCGTCATGTAGGTAGGACTCGTTGTTTGGTCGTGTTGCTCGGTGGGATTAACGAAATTAGTAGTCTCGGTTGTTTACTATAGTAATTTAATGCTTTTGGTTGCTACTTTCGAACAAAATGAAACCAATGTACTAAAATACACGTATAATTTTGCGGATTGTTTTGCCAGTGTTATTTGCTATGGAAAAGGCCCATCCATAAACATCGATGGCCGTTCACTTGAGCACTAAGTGGATAATTATGGCTAAATTATCCAACATTTTGAAGCTTACATATAAAAAATCAGAATTGATAAAATTCTAACAGTTTCAAATTTGAAATTCGTACCTGAACTCTGAAAAAATTATACCTATACCTATGATTATATGTAAAATTACACTAACAACCACTACGGCTATCATACAACAGACTAAAGACGAGTTAAATAAATTAAACAACATTTTTATTCCAGTAATATTAACAACTAATTTTATCTATGATAATAGTAAGTACTTCTATTGACTATTTCTTATGTCACAGACCATAATATGTTAATTACTTTTTAATCTTTAACAGGTGAAAACAAAATGGCCCTTTATGCTACCACCATGATATTTCTCTTGATTGTTTTGTCGCGTAGAGAATTTGAGACGAATGTGTATTTGTGTGACATAGTGTTTAACAAATATGCCTAATTGTGGTGCAGATATTACACATTTAAATGCATTTTGTCCACAAATGCTGTTATTACCAATTGTAGATAGCGACGTGGATAAAAAATATATTGACAGCGACGGTGAAATCGATATTACACATTTTTTAAACTTTTAGTGATTAATTTTTATTGGGTTTAAAATTACCTATAAATATATCTGACTATGAATATCAATCAGTCTATCTGTTTTTCATATTATAATTAATTTAAACCTTTTTTTTTTTCAGGTAATTTCCAGACTTCTTAATGCTGCTAGAAAATGATCTCTCGCCTTACGTCAGTATAAAATATACTTAGATAATAATTATGTAACAATAGCTTATAACCTTATATTGAATATTTCTCGCGTCTGAATTGTATCACACTAAACAATTCAACTTTATTTGTATATTTTTATTTTTTCATTTATTTAAATTTTAAATATTATTCTTTAAATAAGTAGATATATATTTGTAAAACATAGGTACATTAGTATTATGAACGCATTCTTGAAATATTACATATACTCAAGACCGTTATTCGGAGGCGCCCCATAAAATTGTATATATATAATTTTTAAGCACATTTACTTATGACTATAACGTGGTCCTGCGTAAATATACACTTAAAATCTTCAAATATACTTCAATATTATAAATGCGAAAGATATTGTGAATATGTAACTCATTCACACAAAATATACTAAACGGTATTTGATAAAACTTTACAGTAATACCATTTATACATTAGAATAACACAGCGACTATAAGTCTCAGGAAAAACATAGTAAATGATGTATATTTCTGCCCATATCGAACAAGGGACAGTGAACATATTGATTAAAATCGTCTGATCACAAATCCTATCAAGTCCAATGTTGCCACTTTATATTCACAGCTCATAATACGACTATCATTATTAGCTAAAAAGGAGCTAATTGGCACTTAACAGAAACACCTGACACTCATAATGCAGGAAGAAATTACACAGATTACAGGCATGAATTAATCCTAGTTAATCCAACGTTGTACAACATTATGCATTTATTAATATTAATAAATGCAAAACTGTTTGGATATTCTAGAATAGAATATTTTATACATATACGAGCTGACCCGCGAACTTCGTACCGCCTCAGGGAGAATAAATACCCGTTTCACACAAAATGTATAAGAAAATGATTTTTCTTCATATATATATATATATATTGTGAATATTTTTCCGAAGTTTTAATAGTTATTCTGCTATTCGGGATGGAGATAAATTCAATAAAACAAAGATCATAAAAATCGGTTCAGCCGTTCACGAGTTATAAATGGTGTAACTAACACACTTTCTTTTTTATATATATAAAATTTTAAATAAAAATTAATTGAAATGATATTTAAACCACACTTATACAAACCCTCATCTGTAATATTTTTACTAACATTACTGGTGCTCGCGACTTCCGTACTTCCGTACTTAATATTATAAATGCGAAAGTATGTTTGGATGTATGGATGCTTGTAACTCTTTCACGCAAAAACTACTGAACCGATCACCATGAAATTTTGCATACACGTTGTCTGGGACACCAAAAAGGACATAGAGTACCTTTCATCGTTCATGCGTTAGTTTTTTATTTTATTTTAGATGATCCCTTGGGTAACAGTACTTTTTTCAGGATGAAAGATACCCTTTATCTTTTCTTGCATCTCCGACAACGTGTATGCAAAACTTCATGATGATCGATCGAGTGGTCAAAGCGTATAAAAGTAACAAACTCACAGACAGACAGTCACTTTATAATATTAATATGATTAGTATTATTTTCCCAAACTAAATGCGCTAGCATCTGTAAAACAGTGTCTCACTAGATACTTGTAGTATTGGTAAGTGAGTAAAAGATTAATTATAAGGGATATAAAGTAGTCCTAAAGAAGGGTGAACTTCTTATCAAGTTCCCTTCTTATTCAAGAAAAAGTGAAACTACAACCTAAAAAATATAGCCTTATCTGTAATATTAAAGAATTTATTTGATTTTAATAGAATAACTCCAAACAGTTTTCCTTTTCCTGTAAACATTCAATGAATAATAATAATCTTTCAAATGCAACACAGGCCATATTGCATTTAATTCAATGCATCGAACACAAATAGCGTAATTTATTAACATCAATAAACCGCCAGTAGCTAAAGAAATATCTCTTTAGATTACGCCGGGTGTTGGGGTTTTTAAAAGGATTTATGGCTTGGTTACAGAATAATCTGTATGTAAAACATTTTTGTATATTATTATGCTTATACTTTTTAAATCATGTCATGTTTGTAAATAGTCTATACCATACACAATAATACCACATGATGATATTATAAGTTGTAGCTTGAAGTTTTTCAGTTTAGAACCCATATAAGTTACTCCTCCTTACAACAAGCAAATTGTGATCTGTTTAGACCGCCATCACAGCTGCGTGTGCGCAACCAGAACGTGTAGGAATAATTGAATAATTCCAGCATTTATTAGGGACGCCACTACCGGAATGTTGGGAGTTGGGACATTCAGTAAGAGCGGACGTCATTTTATTCTAGATAATGTACGCAGTTAAATTGAATAAAGCGGCTTGTCCTATTTTTTAACTCACCTTGTTGTGCCTGTTTAGTTTTAAAATTTTATAATAATATAAAGCTATTTTTAGTTTATAATTTTAAATTAAAATTATCTGTGTGTCCAGTCGCGGTTTAACATGATTCTGGTATAACGTTTTGATCTTTATGAGAGCAGATTTCCGAAAGAGCAGATGATTTAAAAATATAAAATCATTAAGGCACTTTTTGTAAATATTTAACAAAATAAATATATTTTGCACTTTTAGCATCATAAAGAAAATTTGCATTATTTTTAAAAGAATTGTATGCACAGTAGATACTTATTTTAATTCTATAATAATTAATTTAATTCATATATTCATTTTAGTTCACATAGAACTTAGGTAAATGTCGTTACAATCGGTTTCATGACCTCCATCTTAGAATTAATAAATGGAGTATTTAAATGTTATGATTGACTTTTGTTATAGAGAAGTTTTTTCATCTTTACTATTACATTTCTTTGTACACTTCTCCATAAAATGGAAAGTTCTATACGTATATTCAACTGCGTCCATATAATGTAAGCCGCGTTGGCATAACTTGTAGGAAATGTTACTATCTGCATCAGAACATATAAATTGTCGTTCTCAGAGAAAGTAACTTTCTGCGGACGGCTTTACATATTATAAACGACAAAAACGTCTAATAAAGACACTGACACCTATGACATTTGGCAACAAAAATTAAATAAATAACATATTATATAATATAATAATAGTTTCCTATCCTTAATCTAAGATCAGAAGTGCATTTTTAGCATCTGTGTTGCTTGTGCAACCTACCATCAAGACGACCATCTGCCTGTCTGAACCTTTACATTAAAAAAACAAGCAACTCTTCAGTTTTGTTTCAATGTGTATATTTTACATTACTTTGTAAGTATGTATAAACACATCCAAATCAGAAATAAAAATAAATTTTCAACGCCTAACAAAAATATACGAGCAAGATTTAATAAATGTTTCAACACCTAAGAAAAAGGGACGCAATCGAAGTCACGGGAAAAACCTAGTTAACATAATTTGTAAAAAAAAAAATTGTAAAAAATTAGCATATTAATTAAATAGTACTTTATAATTTGTAAAATAAATCTATACTTATGTAAATAAAAAATAAAAATAAATGTCACAAAAGAGACAACGAGCGCGACTAGGATTGAGGCTGTATATAAATTGAACAACACAAAATACTTACATACCTAGTTACTTAAAGCCTCAAAACCCTTTCTGTAAAGTTTTCATTGAATTACTTACTATTGAATGAGAATTATAATTAATTCATACAATTCGTAATACAAATTAGAATCTGTTCTCGCTTTTGCAAAACAAAACTAACAAATCGTAGATCACGTCATACTGTGTAATTGACGCGGTACTGTTGTGGGCCCAGTTTTAAGTTTAAGTGACAATCACAAATTATTTGTGGCCATTGATATGAGGAGAGGTGAGGTAACTACCTATTTCGCAACTGTTAAATAAATAGGTGGTCGTAAAACAATATCAATTTATCCCACTTCACTATAGTGTTCATAATTTCTCAATATTGATGATTTTTACTTAATTTTGGGTGTCGCGCTGATATTTTCGCATTCAAAGGACATCGTTCAAAATTTAAGCCATTGTTTTTTTTTAAAAAAAACTTACACTTTGGAGAATTTGATAATAAAATTCTTTCTTAATTTCATCAATTTACTGCCAATATTTCAGATTTTTTGAATAGGAAATTAAAAATAATTATTTTTACTATTATATAATACATTTTATACTTTCAAAAACTCAAATATACATATATGAAACCGCATTACCAAATTACACGATATTTTTCTAGTAAAATCTATAATTTCTTTTTACAAGAGTATTAACCGTTAAAACAAAAATAATCCGTACGAATATTATAAATGTGAAAGTATGTTTGGATGTTTGTAACTCTTTCACGCAAAAACTACTGAACCGATCACCATGAAATTTTGCATACACGTTGTCTGGGACACCAGAAAGGACATAATACCTTTCATCGTTCAACGCGGACGAAGTCGCGGGCACCAGCTAGTATCACCAAAATCACCAAAAGATCAGTGGAAGATCAGCGCTGTATGTGGCTTGTAAGCACACACAGCATATTATATAATATGCTGAGTTGGGTGCCTCTTTGGTTCGAGACCATTGAATAGTATTTTGTCGAGACACTGGTGCATGCATTGGCAAGTATGATACTATTGCCATTACGATTAAGATTGTTTTCATTAAACTTGTATTGCATTGTTATTTGTGTTTCGAAATCAATAAAATTTCTTTTCTTTCTATCTTTCTTTCTTTCTTTCTTTTAATAAAAAGTGCGCCATTACAAAAATAAACTTAAAATCTCCGTCCATATGTTACAAGCATTCCATAGGCTTCTTACGTCTCCACCTCTCTCGGTTTACAAGTTTTTTACACGACATATTTTACAACGTGTAACTTAGTACTTTATTATTATTATATAATTTTAATTGGCGAGTATACGGGTGACAGATGGTTCTCATATGACAGTTATTGGTTTAACGCACAGAAACCTCAAAAGTGAACGCACGCTGAGGACTTCAGACTTTGCAAATCCTTGCAAATAATGAACCGTAAATCACGGATTACTATCAGATAAATGTACAATTCCAATACATTAAATGTGTACCTATAAATAATGGCTCTGATTAGAGGTATTGATAATTTAAAGCTAAAATTAAACTTTCAATTATAAAAACGTGTGAGTTTAAAATTTTTTTTTATTGAAAATTGTACTAATTTGTAAAAAATAAAAATGGCCATCAATGTTCGGAATATACTAATTTAATTAGTATATTATTATTTTATTTTATTTATTAATTCCAATTTCATTTAGTTATATAGTTTATAATCGGACATAAAGATCGTTAACTTTAAAGAAACCTTACAACTAAACAGCATACGCCATAATACCAATAACCAATGCTACAAGAAGGTGCAATCGTGAATATTATTCTATTCTTATTTATAGTATATTTCTTGTTAAACCAGTGGTCACTCTGAGGATAAGGAACGCCTTACGTTAAATAATATTTATTTAAATTATTAGCGACCCGTCCCCGCCTTCATCGTTTGCTCTATCTATTAATGAAAACCGTATCAAAATCTATTGCGTGTTTTAGAAGTTGCTGTCTATGTTACTCGCTGATAATGTAACTTTCTATAGATAAAGGAATTTTCAAAATCTGTCCAGTAGTTTTTTAGTTTATTCATCACAAACAAAAATAAAAATATTTTCTTTTTATAATATTAGTATAAATAGAGGAATAATCCCTTTAATTATGATTATTTGTCAATAACTGTACTGTACTGTACTTATAAAAAATATAATCGCACCTCAAACATAAATTATAGTTATGTCTATAGTAATCAATTTGCCATACAAAAACCTCCTATTAAATTTATAATTGGCAGTTGCACCTACATCTTGAAATGTAGTAGCCAGAACAGAAATATCGACAAATCGTGACCGCACCATTTCTAGAAGCTATTCTTCGAACATCACTAATGATAAGAGTTCATTAATGATCGTTTGTAAAACGCCTACGCCATCCGTACTAATAAAATGTGATACTTTACCATTGCTTGACATTAATTATGTCGAGAAAACTGAATGTTAAAGAAAACCAGTTTTGTATGCTGTACATAATTGATTAGCATCTAATTACTTATGAAATAATGACTTTCTATGATGTTTAATTTTTTTCTAGAAATATTTGTTTGTAATAAATAATTTATTATTTTTATTTATTTATTTGTTTAAAGAATATGGATGTGCTTTAACGTTTAAAGAAAGGAAAATAAAGGTATAATACATATGACTTTGCAACGCGATTATTAGAAGAGACTACCAGCGCCAACAGCCTTATGAAGGTTTCTAGGAATGTCTATAGGTTGGATTCGCCAATTCTGTGAAATTGGAAGCAACTTCATCTAACTAAATTATAATAACAACAGTAGTCAAATTAAAAGAAAATATTAAAAATACCAAAAATTTTCACCAACACTGTGGACTACTATTGGTCTGAAATAAAATTATTTTGATTTGAATAAGAAAAGTTTTACTGAAAGATACTTACATATTGCATTGATATATAATATTGACGCCCCTTTTTCTTACGTGTTAAAATATTTAGGTATTTTACCTATATTGCTCATTATTATTGTGACGTTAATTTTTTTTTTAGATTATCACTCTTTTCTGTACCCCGACAATGTGTTTGCAAAATTTCATGATAATCGGTTGAGCATTTAAGGCGTGACATAACAAACAAGCAAACTAAATAATTTTCACAATTTATAACATTAGTTAGCAAACAGAGAATAGTATAATAATAATTTTAAAAAATATATACATTTTAATGTTTTTAAATAATAATTTAATTTAAAATAAAATCTAATCCTGAGTTATTATGTTTACATATTATAGAATATAAAGCTAGGGTCCCTTAGGCAGGGATTTAAAAATTTAAATAATATTTTAAAAACAAATTAACATAAATTCAGTGCAGTTTTGAATAAATACAGACGAAGGTAGTCTAACTCTATTAGTCTTAGTCATTTTCCCACAAAGAAAGCACTTTTCTAAAAACACAGAACACCTAAGTAGCAAGTCTCGATATCGATTGTAAATAGGCAATGTTCCGCCGCTAATGCCAGCCATCGGCTTGTCAACTCCGCCCCTAAAGAGGGGCCAGTGTTGTACCCGATCGAGTTAATAAGTGTAATCGATACAATCGATAAGTTGACAAGTAGGTCGGCCTGAGTAAATAGCTTAGAAACTGTGGCGGCGATTTTGTTCTGTTATTTAGTTTCTACACTGTGTGTTCGTCGGCCATTTATTGTTTTTGTTTTTGGAAGGTTTTAAATGTATTTATTCTCAATTTATTTTTAATATACATATTATACCTCATATAGAGATAAATGAAAGAGAATCAATAAAGAGAGATGTAAAGATAAATTTTAAATAATTTATAATTTTAATTCCCAACCTTATTCAATAAGTAACCGTTACCACTCAAGTTTCTAAGATGAATCAATAAAATTTAGTTACATACAACTCATTCATTAAATAGGTTTTAAAGAACAAAGAAAATTTTTAATCGTTAGTCAATTTTTCATGGGGTTTTGGAAGGAAAATATACAATAATAGTATGATGATCCTGAGAAGAAATACTGAAAGAAACACAGAATCCCATTCTTTTGGTCATCTTTAAAATAAATTAAATAACAGTTACTTTCCGTATAACTATTAACACAAGTCACAGCACGCTAACACTAAACATAGTATCCAGTCTTTATTATCGCTTAAATATAATCAGTGGTTCTCTCAAATAACAAAATAATGTTCTATCCTTGCGTTGTTAAACTAATCTTAACAACGAATGGGTAAGAATTTGCAGTTAACCCTGTCCGAGCAATAAAGCTTTCTTAAAGTTTATCTATCCTGATTTTTCGTCGACCACCGTCTATAAAATGTATATGAAAAATGATGTTTACGTTATTACAGTGACGTTTATATCTATATATTTATTTTTGTTTCATTATTTTTATAATTTTAATAAATTATTATTATAAAATAATTAGTGAATATTGCATAAATATGACACAACATTCATTCATCAGACATGAAATACAAACTTTCATGTACACTATGCCTTATTCGAACTGACATCTTTATCTTCCCAATTATGTTATAAAGTATACCATTTTTAAATTTCAATCATTGCCTATCACTCTACAACGATTTCTGTCATGTTTCACACTCTTGTGATGTTTAAATTTTGCATTAAAATGATTGCTGTCAGTTCAGTTACGCCTCGTCTAACTGTCAGCACGCGTTATATCCAAGTTTCGTGTTTGTTTATTAACTCGAACGGTAAAAGAGTTCTAAAGATGTGAACTTTTAAAAGAAATAAAAATGTCCGCTACCCATCTGTCGTGTAGCGCAACACATACTGGCCTGTCACGACTCACGACACATAAGATTTATACTTTCCCCTCACTGAAAGAACAAATATTGTAATTTTTTACTCGTATGTCCGCACAAGATAAAGAGCGGGGTCCAGTTATAAAATTTATCATGGCTTCCATGAAACTTACAGGGTGATGTTGCACCGCAGGTGTTGAGCGATTAGCAAAACTCTGAGACAACAATAAATTTATATACTTACTCAGAAATAACTTTAATATTATTCAAATATAATTTTATTTAATTGTTAGTTATTATATACTGAAGTAAAGATCTATTCCATGATTTTAAAAAAATCCATGGTTTTTAATAATTAAAATACACTATCATAATTCTAAAAAATTATAATATTTACTTTATAAAGATAGATAAGTACTTCGACAGAAACACGTATTTATTTATTTTTTCAAAATACTGCAACTAAAAACATTTAGTATAGTCTGCATAAAATAAAAACAGATAATGGTTTGAACTAAAAAAGTTTGTATTAGTGTATAATTATGTATTTGTAGATGATATTAAAAGTTACGGACATCAAACGGAGAGCAAGTTTATCACCTAATCAATAAAAATGTACCTCAATAGCCCGTCGTGTTTAATGGAACCATGCCCTAACACCGCATGTAACTAATAAACTGCTGACTTGTTTTTGTGGCGAAGAAAAACAACCTCCGGTGAAAGGGTAGTGCTCGAATGTAGAGTAATATGATACTGGAAAAACGTCTCATGCTCGCAATATAGACATGAGTAATGACGCTCTTTCATATATATTTGTGTTGGACGTATATTTTATAACCGAACTGACACACGGATCACTAAAACGTGCAACATTTGTGTACGGTTTATGATTATTATATGCATTGTATATTTACAATAATGTAGCCCATGTCCAACAAATGCATCTCAATGCATTAATGTGAGAAGGAGGTTTGTGGTAGAGTCCATTGCGAATTTGTAGTCTTCAAAGATTCTAAAACAGGCAAGAATCATCTACTTCTTAATCCACACATCAAAACTATATAATAAATATTCAGAAATGTAAGACTGAGCGGGAATCGTTGCTTAATTGTAATTACTATAACTGCTGATATCAATTTGAGTTAAAACTTATTTAAATAATTCTTATTTTAATTAGAAATGACCTTTTATTGCAATACAAATATTTGTTTACATTCGGTATTTCTTTCATTTGATCATTCATTTGATCAACACTCTTCATTGACTCCAAGTTATTAAGTAAAGATTAAACAAAAGTTGGTTCTATCTGCGTGCTATTGACTAAACAAATCATATAGTAAACTCACTACTGTCAAAATAGTTAAGAATACATACTGTCAAAATGGAATAGGACAGTTTCATTGTTAATTACTATTGAAGGATTGTCATAAATAGTTAGTCAACAGTCAGTCATCCTAGTTTGTCCATATTGGTGTGAGCTCACGTGTTGGATGCACGATACAGCCGTGTGTCACTTATAAATCTTTGCACCGGAATGTGAGTTGTGCTCATAACGTAACTTTTTTGTTGTTTGAGCACTCTTCTCGGTTTACTACTTCAAGTTTACTGCGACGTACCTTCACTTGAACGTTTTGTTGAATTATTGAATATATTGGCGATAACATTAATCTAAAACCAGCAAGAGTGAAAGACCAACTATCCAGGATAATAAAGAATGTTATTAGATATTTTTTATACAGTGAGGCTACCTACATGTAGAAAATGTGATAATATTTCCACAGACATAGAAGTCTGAGGGCTTATTGATAATATACTTTTCTGTCTGGGACTACTATTTTACGATTTATTGAATATGTCTACGCGGTCTAATAATTTTATCTGTAGGAAATAGGCTTTATTTTTTTATTTCTCTAAATTTTATAATATACCGTCTTCATCATCATCATCATAAACCCATAGTCGTCCACTGTTGGACATAGATTAAGTAAATGATAGATATTCATAGGTAAATGAGGTCTCTTGAGGACAATGATGGTCTCCTCTTCAAGACTCGGCTATTCAAAAAAATCACGACAGGACAATACAGATATGTCCTGCCTCAAAATTTTAAAAATATACTTTTACAATATGTCAAATTTGTTATTTGACGCCGATCTGCAATGATACGTAATCAAATTTAAATATTTTCTTCCATTTATATTTATAAAGAGTAAAAATATAATATTATTGTGAATTCGTGTGAAGGGCTATCTTCGCCGCACGTAAGGCATCCCATGTACAGAGAAGCCTTTACAAGGCGCTGATTCTACACAACCGGTCGTCACACCACACCACGAGTGATGAAACAATGTGTCGATAATTCTTATTTATTTATACATTTAATTGTTTTGTGATAATATTAAAAATCGCTTTTATATGTAACGTCCTTCAAATTAAATTAATAATTAAATCATCGTCATCTTATCACCATCTCAGATGCAGGACGTCCCCTAAACCGCTGCCTTATTATGTAACAGCAAACGACTTGCGAGCAACTTGCGACAGGCGAAAACTGTCTATCAATTTGTGCAATATCACATAACTCATAACAAAGGTTTGGTTTGCGATAAGGCCTCTTAAGGACAATAACTAAAATTAAAATGCATCATTTCTGTATGGCAGCACACGCGATCGCAAGTCGTCTGCTGTCGTCTGCTGTTAGATAATAAGGCGGCGGGTAGTGAGTGATTTTCGTTTGTCTATGGATCTCCTCATACCTGATTCGATCTCGCAGAGTAACCTATAGCGCTTTATAATATATAAGAGTAACCTATATTATGTAAAATGAAATTAACTTTTACATTTCAATATATTATACAAGCTTTTAAATTGGTTATCTCGAAGAAAAACTACTCCTGAAAAGTTTTCAGTCCATTTGGATAAAAATTATATCTCTTCCAGGCTTTCTAGGCTGATATTTTCCATTAACGAATGACTAAAAACGGTTGTTTATTATTTTATATTAATAATTTTAACAATTATTCTTATAATTATTAAAATTAGTTAATAAATTAATAAGCTAATAATATTATTTATATGAATGGAATATATATTATATTTACCTATTATTTTTTGTTTATTTCTCCGCTAAACCTCCCAACGGATTTTAATACGGTTTTCACCAATGGATAGAGCATTAAACGATTATAGTTTTTGTATAGTTTTAAGAAAAAAAAAAAAATTCACTGCTCATATATAAATGAGCTTAACGAATCTAAGAAATGCGAGCTATATTTGATCTAAACATGTAAATTTGCACTCTTTAAGAGCAGTCCAAATATCCATAAATCATACCTATTAAAATGAATCAGTAACTTGTATGAAAATTTTTAGAGCACTAATAATAAATCATCATAAATCAAGTTGACATAACAAAGACTCATTTACTGACGCGTAAAAGGTAACAAAGTGATCCTATTTGAATATTTGAGTAAATAGGCATATTTGTATTCTAGACTTGTCTTTATACTGTAGAGATCAAAACGTAAATAGTCATGAGCTGGGATTTTAGTGCTGGAAAAACTCAAAGTTTTCACACTAACTTGTGTGATTGTGCGTTACTTATTTTTTGTATTAAGGTCGTCAGATTGTTTGCCATCTTTTACAATATATAAAAAATGATATTTCTATGGCACCAAAACATAATACATAATCTTAACTACTTTAGCGTCCGATGACTATTGTAACTTCTTTATTTGAAATGTTAAAGAAATCATTATTATATTTTCTAATGATGTACTAAAGTGTACAATCACGTTCAAATTGTAGGCACGTGATTTTATGAAAAATAATTATGATATTAGAAAAACACGGTCCGAAAGCAAACCTCAATTACGTGATTCGCGCAACATCAATCGATATTTTATTCCAGCACTTTCGATTCGCATTTTGAAAAGTTTTGAAATGTCTAAACTTAACGGAGTCGGAGTCTCGTTAACGAGTGTCCGCGTCTGTCACGTTCTTATCGAAGTCGTGATCGAACTCGTATCGATACGTTATCGGCACATCTCTAGCCGCTAGACAGGTATTATTAGGTCTTCCTGCTCTCGATTCGCGGTACAACACGACAATTGCAAACCGTTTCAGACATAGATTGTATTAATGTTTAGACTTATTTACTTGAAACCAGTTCTTTTTTTAAATTGCTACAAAAGAGTTAGCACAAAAAATTTGCTATTTTGCGGACATAACAGCGACTAAAAATATATTTAATTTTAACGTCACTTCTTCGCACAATTCGTACGAAACAAAATTGTGCGAAACCTTACTAAACCAATTTCTGAAATTAAACTATAGTTCATGATAAAAAAAAATGCAAATGAAGCAGATGGAAGGTAATCACCGGAACCACTGAACCTATTTGAAAAGTTCTTTCACTATTTGAATGATACATTAATCCAGATAAACATAATGTAAATATAATGTATACAGATCCCCCTATAGCTCCCGGACGAAGCCGGGGAGCGTCAGACTTGCTAGTTCAATATTCACAATCGGTGAGTCGTTCGTTTCCTGAAAGCTATTATCGTTAAGCGAGCTCGTTTTAATCGTACACACCCTTTACTTATCATAACTATGTTTCCTAAATGAATAAATATACATTATTAATTTAAATTTAAAAGCTACCTAAGAAATGTAGTTAAACATTGGCCTCGCAGGTAACCGTCAACCTGCCTGGCACCCTTTATTATATAAAAAAAAATTGAACAATGAAATTTGAATTATATTGAATGCCCTAAAGTACAAAATACTATGAAAAAAATTTAAATACTTTAATACCGTGTCGTCCTCCAATTTGCGCCGGCCCTTATTCGCACTGATTAATTTAATTAATTAATAGAATTAATTAATGAAAATAAATTCAGTATTAATTCATAGTCGAGTTGTTCGCGAACATGTCCTATACAAATCAAGGTACAACATTATTTCGAGTTAGTTGACTCGTAATGATTATGTCATTGTAAGTGCATCGACCTGAACAATATTATTATTATGAATAGCCTTGGACATTGTACCGCTCTAATGGCCAAAAACGGCTGCAAAACCGTTAAACCAGACTTCCAGGGTCGGATTTATCGTGTTCAAAAATCTTTTTAATATGAATTACATGTAATAGCGCATCACTTTATATAGTGAGGTCATTTCCGCAATTCCGAGGACATTTACAAACTTGATTACCTAATGAAATACTAGGCCTGAGGTATATGTCTAGATATATTGTAGAAAATTGTAGCTAAAAGACGCGCTGAGTTCTGAAGAGTGGTCATCCCGTCTGGCAAATAACACTCTGTAACAGAAGACCTACTTTTTGTTTTAGGGTCTGTTTAAGAGATTCCAAAATTCATCTTGTCCATTCCATTCCCATTCGTCTATCTACTTACAACTGATTGTGTTCTCATTCATCTGCAATTCTTATCAAGTGATCCTACCTTTAAAAAGCGTGGTATTCAGTTTTATTTCAGTTAACTTTTTTATTTTTAAACCAATTGAAATGAAGCTCGTTTACGATTTTATTGTATGTATTGATGTATTTATTAGTGTGTGTATAATGTATACTAATAAATACATTACTCTTATTAAAAAACCGCAAATCTCCCAAAATACTTTATCAATTACCGTTAAATTTTGCATACACGTTGTCATAGACACAGGAAAAGGACATAAGCATGGTTGTATTTCCAATTTTATTTATATCTTTGATGTGATAAGGTAAAGTGATAAGGTTTGTCTGCCGGCCTTTATTATAAAATAAAGCATTACTTTACATTACAGTGACACTAGCCCCAACACAGTTCTAGTAATAAAGCACTAATGTAATCTTATGTAATACATGCACTGTGAAATGGACCTTAATTTTCAAAATCATTTCGCTTAAGAAACTAAGAAAGCTTTAAGCAATGAGTTAGATCAAACGCTAGAGGCTTCGAAAGTGCGGACATGAGAATTACGATTTCAATTGGCAACGTTTACTGTTTCTAAACTACGTACTTCGAAATAATGCTTCCAACGAAATCTAGACCCCACATTAGTAATCATTTTATAAAGGCTCAACTATCTCAGTAGTGCGAAATGGCAAAGAATATCAGCTCTTTGAACACAGATATGATTCAGTTAAAATTACGTCATAATTTAGCAAAAAAAAAACAAGAAGTAGCAAGCTAAATCGTAGTTTAATGATAAAGATTGGCAGCCAGACTGACGGTCTACTTGATATACCTCAAAAAAGTCGACAGTACTGATTTAATTAGTAACCTAATCCTAAACTCGCAAAGTAGCCCATTCGGAACAGATGAATATGGATTTTAAGCTTTATCGCCCCTTGAAAAAAAAGCCTTCAGCTTAAGCTTCAGCCTCACAATGAGCTATGCTTTCGTAACATAGAAGCTGTCTATGTTACCAAAACAGCAAGATTTGAGGACGCCATTAGAGTTTTATCCAAATATGTTTAGTAATGTATCCATGAAACCATTAGAAAAATGAAAGTTTATCCTACAATCTTCATAAGTTTCGCATTTTCACTATTATTAGTAGAATTCATTAGACACTTATTCAAACTTTTATGCAGAGCGCGTACAATAAGTTATTTGCTCAATTTTTGGCACCTGTACGTGAGAATTGTGTCCAAATAGAGTCGGCTACCAGTATTCGAATATTATTGAGTGTTTTGCTGAACATATAACTCTTAACTCCATTGAGTAATAGTCATTTTCGCTTGAGCTAACCGCAAAGTTATGTCAGCAAACTTATTCATTGTTGACTTTTACACATGTCAATTACCGTGACATTTGTTTACATAGCGGTATTTTATTTTGTTTTACCCAATTCCTGTATATAAAAAAGCTTTTCTTTAAATATAAAGTTTATGTAATTGGTAAACGTTATACAATCAAGAGTAGGTTGGTGGCTTCCGGTATTTAGTCGTTTGAATAGAACTTGTTCAATATAAAAAATAAGTTGTATTTGTAAATATGTTTGGATAGTTATTATTCAATAACGATAATGATAATTATAAATGCGTAGTTTCAAAGTATTCGGCTTGCAAGCATTTGAACACACATTTGAACGCCAAATTTTTTTAAACTTTTGTACAAAAGTTACAAATGTGTCGATTAGGTTAAACCAAACATCAATGATAAAATGAGTATAGACTGTTTTGGTAGCGATGTATAAGATTTTGATAAGAAAGCTGTCTAGAAGTCTAGAAAGTCTAGAACTACAAGTCTTCAAAGCTGAAATTTGGAAAATATGTTAATTTTATAACGTAAGCATCCACTGAGAAAGGATTTTTTTAAATTTCAACTCAGTGCAAAGCTGGAGGCGGGTTGATAGTTGATTTATTGAATATTAAAGTTGGATCTTCGAATGTATCTATTGACGAACGTATTCAAATTGGACCAGTACTAGCTGTACGGGTGGTCTTCTACATTCTACTACGTACGCATAAAATATAGATATATTTATCGTCATAAATATAACGGCTAGTGTCGCGGTGACATTTGAGCTGTTAACGTCAATGCACATCACAATAAAGTTCATGACAATTGATTGTTGCCTCGTCACGCCCAACTTACTAAGCGTTACTTGGTAAGAAACCTACATAGTTTTTTTAAAACACAAGCAAATAAAGTAAATTATACTAGTTTAAATTATATTAGATCTTATTTTAAATTGATTTATAGATATTTTTCTATAGAATACAAAGAATTAAACAAAATCTTGATTTTCCGAACAGAAAGTTCGAATCAAAAGCTGGATTCGTCGTCCCCTTATAGAATGCTAGCTTTTTCCCGCATCTTTGTTTGTATTTCTCCTTTCCTGTCTCCCTGACAACGTAACTATTGTAAAACGAATAAAGAAAATCGTTTTTGAATTTATAATATTAGTTAGATTAGAATACTTTTGGCATAGATACTTTTTGGCTGAAATTTTTGAAAGTAAATTATTCATATATATGTATTTTTTACTAAGTAATTATTTTTCGGATTTCAAAAAAAAAGTATATAGAATTGGAATTAGCTTTATTTTTTGTTCTCGTATTACGAGTATGTTCCTATGGGGTTCTCCACCGTCCCTCTCCGCCCACATTTATTATGGAAGTAATAATCTCCATTTCTTATTCAGTTAGGAGCGCCTCTCGCATTTTGATATGGTATTAGTGAAATAAAATTGGATTTACTCCGAGTAAATGATGATAGTTCAAAAGCGTCACACTTGAATATGGAGAGTTTTTGTCAGTGAAATATTCGTTTTTTGTTATTGGAGATTCTTATTTTATGAATATTTTTTCTTCATAATCAACCTCTATGCTTTTATATAAATTTTAGATAGCTGGCTGTATAAACGGTATGAGTGTGTGTAATATAAAAGGCGAGAAATGTGTCTGTCCCTAAACAGCTTCTAAAGCTACATAGGTATATTGTAATACAGTTTTCCAATTGTAATTATATGTAGGTATTTGCATTGCAAGCATAACTGATTTTTATCAAGCTTCCATTGCGACCCAAATCATAACTATAAATATTTAACAGAAACATTTTAAATATTTCACAACCATGAAACGCATAAAATAAGAAATAAATGTTACATAGTTATATAAATATCTAATACTTACCTATATATACATTGATTTAAAGAAGATTTTTATCTAATACTAGCTGTCCCGCTCCCGGCTTCGCCCAAGGTGCATTTTTTTTCCGTAAAAACCTTCCCTGATTATCCCTTTATCCATTGGTGAAAATCGCATGAAAATCGGTGCAGTATAGTTTTTGAGTTTCTCGCGAACAAACAGACAGACAGACGCAGCAGAGGACTTTGTTTTATAATATGTAAGGAAGTAGGTAAAAGTTTGTTCTACTGTCGCTCTGTTTAAAAATGTTACTGTAATGTTAAACCATATCTAAATAAATAAATATTAATTTGAAAAAAAAACCACGATGAATGTGGTAACGTTCTATGAGTCTCGGTGATATTAATAAATTTTTTACTCGCCAAATTTTATGCGATTTAAAATTGTACGTACAAAATGCATGGCGAAATACTTTTAATAATTTAAAACCAGTGTCAGAGGAGTGCCTTGAACCCTGCACATTTTGCTGCCAAATTAGCGACGCCGTTGAAAACGGTCATAAAATATTATGCCCGTAACATCCTACCGGGTATTAATTTTGGTGCCCTCATTGATAGCGTTTTCGTCAGTTTAATACTAGCTAACCTCCAGTGCCATTAGTAGTGACAGGACACACTGCATTCTACAGTCATTAATTAGGCAGCTCGTCTGATGGAAACAATCACCCTCTTACAGAAGGCCACTTTGAAGTAGCAATCCGTATGTTGTTGTGTTTCGGTGTGTGAGAAAGGGATCACAAAGCCTATTCTCCTATCTCCTCGTTATTCCATATCAATCATCAACTCTATCAAACCCTAAAGCGTAGCTTGTGTTAATAGACGACTGTAAGTGTCTACCATCAAGTGGTAGTAGGTAATTAAACTACCATCCTGATGAACTCTGCATTAAAACAAACGCATAAATTACTACAGTAATTTGAAATTTTAACAAAGTTACAAATTTAACTATAATAAATTATCGACTAATGAACTAACTAAATAACTGATAAACTCAAGATTCTTTTAATATTAAGGTCGACTGACAGGCTCTGACAGTCCCCTTGATAGTAGATAGGTAACGTCGCTTATAACGCAAGCAACGCCACAGGTGCTGCAAGTGCACTGCCGACCATAGTAGTATTAAGGATATGAAAGGAATATTGAAATGGGCTCTAGTAGAAAGTAGGTTTATTATTATTTAAAAAAATATTTATTGACCCTAATCATTAATTATATTATATTAATATGTTTACTATTTAAACATGTATTAAATTATACTATCTTTTAGTTGCTTCTACGCCTTCGTGAAAAGATAAACTGTCCCCCTAAACTTGGACCATTCGCTTACACTTCGACCATACCTTTTTATTCAGAGATACATTGTCGCATGCAGCATTTATTGGTCTATCTTATCGGACCAAGCTCCCGTTTACAATTTAATGGTACATAAAATTTATTTTCGATATTCATTTTATATAACTTAATTTATATATTATGTATGTACATAAAAGTTAATATCATAACTGTAAAAATATCAGTTTTTAGCTTTAATAGCAACTTAATTTTGAAATAAATTCGAAATCATTCTTCGATTTTGCGAGCAAATCAGACTGTTATTTTGAATCTTGTTTTTACTGCTTTATCTATATATCTATACTAATAAATATAATTGTAATGTCGAAATAAGTGATTTGTACTAATTAATGTATATCATAGCCTACACACTACACGGTACTTATCAACAAAAAAAAAAAATCACAATTTTTGACGGAACTTTCACTCTGTATTCTAAAATCTTATAATTTTGGACTTACACAATCTCAAATTGTCTAGATCCTACAAAGTTAAGTCATAATCACTTGTTACGACAAAATCGGACTTCAGCAAAAAATACAATGAAACACTACTTTGGTGATTTCAAAATTCAATTATCGCGTTATCACATAACTTTTAATGAAATTCTTAAAACACAACGGACGTTAAATCGTTTTTAATATTATTTTAAATTAACAAGAAAAGGTCAAATTAAGTAAATGAACCATCAGCACGTTTTTAATGCGAAAAAAGTTACTTAATATATTAAGAAGGCGACACTTCGCCACCAACGTTGTCGGTTGCATCTTTGAGGACTCGTAATAAAATTTACAAAGTTATCGCCGTCATAATGTTTATTTTTAATGGTCACTAAATGACAATCCTTAAGCATTTAAAAAATAGGTGTTTAATGTTCTTAAATGTTTGTCTAGTTCTCAAATTACTTGTATTGACATTCATTTTTAAACATAGAAAATCCTAGCACCTTATTGTGGCACTGTTTAACTAAAATTAATATAAGCATACTTCACTTTTCTTGATACACATTTACCTACTCTTCTTAATTCATAAAGATCTTAGATTACACCATTTAGATTATTCTTGAATTCTTTCCACTTGTCTACTGCCGTGACATTAAACCGTTCAACTCTGCATTTTATTTCCATCAAAAACAGCAACAGCACTTATCATGTTTACATGTTTTGCATTCGAGGTGCTAATAGCGACATAGTTTTCATTTCTTTTATTGAATCAATTTTCTCGGAACATTGTAGGATTGTGAGTGTAATTAAAAAGCAAAATTACAAACGTGTTTCTCGTAACTGGCAAAGCTGGTCGGTTGAATTAATGCAAATCGTCTGGTTAATTTGTTATTTTGTCAATGTTGGAAGACATTTTGCAAACTATATCTACACTGACTGCAAATGTCCTCCATAATCAACATCACTTCAGCCTGAGAACGTCCACTGCTGGACATACTTGTAGGTATCTTTTTTCATATTATTAAGGATGGCAGTCAGTCTGACGGCCCACTTGATGGTAGATGGCTACCTTCGCCTAAGGTGGTAAAAGCTTGAGGTAGGCATAATTTTCCAATACCATTTATTGAAAGAAGCCTGGATCCAGCGTCAACCTGCAGCTGTTCATGTTTTTTGTCTGTACTGCAATAGTAGTCAAAGTAATCGAAAAATTAAATCTATACTTTTATTTTATAAAAAATTAATTATATACATAAATTACTATATAAATTTGATGCATAAAAGCGACAAAGATTCAGCTGTTTATTGAAAATATCTGTAATTTAAATCTATATTATATACAACTCAAACGTCCAAAAATATCTTGCCCACCTTTAAGAAAAACACTCTAATATCATATCACCGAATGATTTAATGCTTAAAAACCATCGACAGGACCCTCAATAAATCAACTGAGTTGCAGATAATCAAAGTTTCGATACAATGGGACGCGGTCAAAACTGGCCTTTAATCAGCCAAAGTACGTCGACCCGTTAAATCCTGTCGCCTGGTCCACCTATAAAATAAAAAGGTACAATAAATGGACTAAAATAAATATATGCATGATCTTACAACAGCCAGATAATTGGTGACAAATACGGACGTGAAGATTAGTAGTTTCAATAAGACTTTGTTAAAATTATGTATTGTGTATTATTATAATTCTCATCTTAGGATCCGTTCATATGACATTAAATCTGATGTTTTAAAGTTGTACTATCTAGACTTTCAGATAATATTATCTTGGAAAAAAAAATAGGATAAAAAGTGTGTGAGTCAGCTCCGACGCACGACTGGAGTTTACTCCTTACGAACGATTATAAAATACAAACTAAATAATTAATAAATTTAATAAATAAATAAATTAATAGTTTAATAAATATAATTAAGACATATGAATATAATATATTATGTGTATTATATTAAATTAATATGTATTGAAGCGCCTGTAACGCGTAACGTGTGACATGTGACATTTGATTTTACTCCCATTAATTTTCAAAATAAAGTCCGGCTTATATATGAAAAATCGATTCTTAAGGACTCCAAAAAATTTATTAAAACTATACAGAAATTTACTGTCAATTTTCTAACTGTCCTGTATATTGTATTCTGTGATGAATATAAACAAGCGTATTTCTTTTGTAACGTTCAGTGCTAAAATGAAATGTTATTAAAAGGCAAATTTGTCCTAACAAATTAACTTTTATGATTAATTTGCTTTGCATGCGGCACGGCGCTTGAATCGATTAGGCAGAAAGCTCGTTCGCGTCCATCGAAGTCAGTACATTTTTATCAATGAAAGGAGTCTAATGTTCTTTTCTGTACCCCTGGCAACGTGAGTGCAAAATTTCTGTTGATGATTGTTAAACATTATAATATTTTCGCATTTATAATATAATATATTATTAGTTAGGATACATTTCCATAATTCCTATAATACATAATAATATACTTACCTAAAAAGTTAATATTGTCTACTTTACCCTGTATAAAGTGTTGTATGAACTGAGAATCCGTATGTCACCGATGCGATGCTCACGATTAACTGTTATAGGGTGAAACTTAAGTTTGCTGGTGTGAACTATGTAATTAACCGTAGAAAGTTTTATGTTTTAATTATTGTCCGAACAAATTAAAGTAACCGCCGCAAATATGAAGAATAATTGCAAGTGTTTAAATTGTTTTAACATTGTACGTACGCGAACGAGCTTTTAATTGTTGTGACATTCTTATGTATTGCACAGAATATTTATCAACTCGATTATACGCAGCGAACCATTTTTATGATATACTAGCTGGTGCCCGCGACTTCGTCCGCTTTGAAAAAGGAAATATAATGAGTAATATAATGCCTGACATCTTTATCGCTGTGACAACAGTTTTTATATTTTGACAGTGACTGAGTGTGGCCGTCCGACGAAACCAGAGTATACCGAGAATAGCCTAAATATAAATGGCTGTGTCAATTTAAATAAAACGGTTGCTGAATAGCTAGTAGGTACAGTCGAGGTAAGAAAAGGTTTGTCACCTTAAAGTCGACATTTACTTGCACCAGGGCAATTTATCAGTCGTGCCAAAATTTCATTTTAAACGTCTTTCAGTTGTCTGCTTGGTGCTTTAGTTTTAAAAGGCCTACGAGTTGATTAGGAATAAATTTGTAAACTGAGCAAAGTTTTCGTACCCCGACTGTACTTGATAAATTAAAATATTTTTTTAAATTGTTATGCGTTTTTTATCTGCGATTCCGCACCTTATTGGTGTTCTTTCAAAATTCATAATATCTAACATACATTATGTCCATATTTTTTTTATTATAATATTAATAAATGTAAATAGAAAAGACCGTTATGTAAATATCGTTAACAACAATGTCACGTTATGTAAAACATGGCATTTAACATATAAATGATGTTATATCGAACATAAACCAAGTGAACGTGTCACGTATTTAGTTTAACACGAAAACGGAATTAAACGTGATTCTGTAACAATAAATAATAGTGATTGCGAAAAATTCCAAACTAGTCGCTCCTTTAGTGCTAATATAGTTGCGAAATGCTTTGGTTATTCTGTAACCAGTTGAAACTGAAATGGATTTTAAAGTGGATTTCACACTATTATGTGGATTTATGGATGATGCAGAGTCAACTTAATTTACTTTATGTACTTAAGTAATGTACTTTCATTAAAACCCTTTATTATAATGTTAATATTAGCTAAAACTAAATATATTGATTTTTTTTTTTTATTTAACAATAAATTTTTCATCCTATTCCCTATGATGATTTTCATTTTAAATTATGTTACATAAAATATGATAAAATGAAATTAAGGAAAAAAAAATCATTTCAAAATATTCCTACTTTAATGCCGAAAGAAGTCAGCAATAACCGTGGCGGAATTATTGAGATTCCATCTATTAAATATTAATATATATTTTTTATCTAAGTTACTACGGGGCATAATGAGCAGTAACACTTTTAAAGGAAACAATCGTGGAATTGTAGCACTTGTGCTATTCGCCTGTTCGTCTGCAGCGCACTTTCATTCCACTGGTGTTGTTTGGGTACAATCAAGGTACAATAAACAGATAGTTATTTCCCATAAAATAGACGGTCTGCCTGCTTACCGTCCTGATGAATGGTAAACAGGCTAAATAAGTTTAAAAAAAAAAAACACTATTATAATATACAGAATACACCTCTAACTGTTTCGAAGCAACGACTTTGCGCAACTATGTCTAATGAGTAAGCCTTGTAGGGCTGTGCTGTCAGCACCTTTGCTTTTGGATGCTTGACATTATCATTTATAAACTTATTACACTCCTGTTCTATATCAAATTAAATTACTTATTTAAATGTTTATCCTAAGTATGATAAAGTATTTTCTCAGAAAATAAATGTACTAAGAAATTACAACATAATTATAACTATGTGTAAATTGAACAAACATAAAAAGTGTATAACTACATATTATTATATGACTATGACATTCTCTAATCCCTTGACCACTCTACGAAACGGAACTTCCGATAAATAATAATAAGAGTAAAGTGCACAATCGTTCTTTGACTTTATCTTGTAATTTTCCAACTATCACTTGTATTTTATCTTTATGAAAGATTTATATTCAGATGACCCAAAATTCCTTAAACTATATTTTTTGATACTCTTTCTTTACTATATTTTTCGTTTTGAATTTACTTTTTATCAAACCAAAACCACAAATTACTAACTTGTTACTAATCGAGTTACAAAGTACAATTACGAGTATATTTTACTGGGATTTTTTTTATATATCAGTCGTCAGACAGGCTGACTTGATCATAAAGACATTTCAATTTTAGCAAAGGTTTAAGGATTAGCTTTAAGAGTGAGTCTGTGTAGTTTGAAACATTGTATTGGACAAAGCAAACTTTTACTCTGAATAAACCGGTGAAGTGGAAGAGAAATCTGCATTTATGCGACGATTTATTCTCCATTTATACTAAACGGTGTTTGAAAGTAACATCAATCAAACATAAAATGTAACGAAGGTACACAGTCCTCCCTAGCGTCGGTAGAAAGTTGCTACAGCGGTACACCGTATCTTATAATCTTAGATTCGTATACAAAACATATTTAATTATAAGTAGGTATGTAACTCTCTGGAAATTTGGGAAATCAAAAGGATGGTTTTAACCATATTCGATAGATAAGGGTTTTAACCCTTATCTATCGAATATCTCAATCGGAGGTTTAATTTAAATAGCGAGTCACGATTTCTATTTTAATATATGTAACAATTAACCAAAAAGAAAACTATGCGATTCAAACTAAATTATGAAGGTGGCTCCAGAATACCATCAGCTCACTTCTCACTTGCGCTCCTCCTGTCAACTCGCCGGTGAAGAAAATTAAAGACCAATTGCCCTTTACACGGCGCTTTTGTTAACCGTTAAACTTCTGGAACGTTCCCTACTCGAAAAAAAACAACAACGCAAGCCAATATACCATAGCTAAAATTATGCCACAGAGCAACATTGAATTACAGATCTAGTATGAATCCGGATGAAATCTAACTGTAAGCACACAGACCAGTAAAAATCTCACAGTCTTATTAAGTGGACTGTCAACAATTACCTATCAGATCAATATGTTCTACAGACAACTACAAATAAATATCGGCTGTGCGACCTGCGAATGAAGAAAAAAAATTTAGTAATGTTACAATATTAATGTAAAATAGTATAGCCAGTATAAATATTTTATACTGGCTTTTGTCCGTAACATCGTCCGCGTCCGTTTTTCTTAGTTGTAAAAATATTTATCCAATCTCGGTGGCTCATTAAATAAGTATTATAAATTATATACTCGTAACTGTGTATTTTAAATAATTAACATGACTAACATAAAACTATTAATGTTATACATATATAATTATACATTTTCATTTGACGGTCATACCAAACAAGCCGACAAAGCGTGCTCTCAAATCAGATAGTGAAATAAGCGCCATCTTGATAAAATCATACGTATGCATTTAAAATAAAATTTATCGTTTTACATCATAATTTATAACATTTCGTGTACGTCGGATTAACTTGAATGAAAAAGTGTAAAATATTACTTCCGCTAACATGTAGATTATTGATACTACTATAAGTAATACAGCATGAATTTCTTCTTAACTTAACTTGCACTGTCTGTGAATGCTTAACTGAAGAAATGGGTAATTCTTGTTAACCATACACATTTCCATAGTACATAATTATGTACTTTATCAGCACGAAACTCGTGGGGATAAAATGGGCACACTTACCTTATTATACTTAGAATATAGATTGTTCTATATTCTAAGTTATTATAATAATATACTTCTATGTTTATTTATGCCAAATTTATACTCGATATTTAAACGAGTTTCAAGAAGTCTTAAGCAAGTTACCTTCATTAGAGTTACCTCGAAAGTCTGCATTTTTGCATGAATCATATTAACTTTGTATGCAATTTTATGATTCATGCGATTGTATTTGGTTTTTTTTTTTTTAAGAATTCAATTGTTTATAATATCTTTTGACTTTTATATAAGAAGTACATATGTGTTGTTAATGAAAATAATATCTTTTTTAGGCGTAATTCTTTCTCGCAGAAAAACTACATGTATAATTTCTACTAATGCAGGCACTAAACTAGTTTCGGGATCATTAATACCTTCACTTTCCATAGTAATATATCGACTATATAGCTAGTTTTACCTTGCTTTTGGGATTCAGTCCCACGTAAGTCATTTGTAGTTTAAATGTTTTAGGTGTGCCCTGCCATTTCTTTTTGACGTGAATATGTCTTTAAATTTACTTCAATAGTGGAGGCAATTTAGAAAACTGATGATTACCAAATCGGGGGATACAATCTTTCTATAATTTATATTCAAAATTTAATGTATGGTATGTATGGTATGTTTGAATTCATACGCTCAAAGACAAGATTAGGTACTCGTAACGTACACGTATATATATTATACCTATTCTTGTAAAAAACACGGCCGTGGTCACGACACAGCCACACTCCATTATATTTATTATATTGGTAATTATACTTCTTATTCATCGGTATTTTATCTATTGTACTTTTTTTATTAATTCGAAGAATACAAACAACATTGGTATGCATTTGCACTTCGACCCTAATGTGTTTCTTCATCAGTACATTCTCCGTTTACGTCGATATTCATAATCATATACCATATATGAGGAAATTGTTTTAATCAATGAGCATGATTTTAACAAAAGCTATCATATAGAGCATTATTTATTCCGTCGGACGTTTTGCTCGCTTTTACAACTGGAACAGGATTGATTTATAACTCTCAAGTCGCTGTGCAAAGTTCCTTGCGTTACTGGTTCGCGATGATTTTCTAACTTTAATGAGTAGTTTTAATGACTTAGGTGCTAATCTTCAACAAAGTTGACTCGTAATTTATCTCCGGAAAGCGTTTAATGGTATTTCATAAAATTGAGCAGTAAATTGTTTCATTTCCCCATTAACTAGGTCAGGATAAAAAATGTATTTATAAATTGACCCAGATTGGTGATCCTATTTCACTTATTCTTCTCAAGGAAACATATGACATACAAAAACATTTTAGTGTTAATAATTTAACATAATTTACTGTAAAATTTATTTTGTAGTTAAGGAGCGAGAGCTGTGTATGAAGGTACAAAAACCAGGAAGTGGACTTACGAGTATATTCTTGTAGTTAGACACGTGAAAGGCGGGTAGGGTTTGCTCTAGGGAGGTCTAAAGACGACTGCTTACTGACCATAAACAACTTACTTTCCACTAATTTGACACATTTATAAAAAAGAGTATTTATAACTACAATGTTACATCAAACTGTTGTTAGATTAACTTAGCAAGATCAAACTGTTAGGTTAGCTAAATTCGTTTTTAAACCAATTTCCTATAATATAATATAATATAATATAATATAATATAATATAATATAATATAATAAGGTTCCTTATTATAGTTTCATTCTATTTTGTTTATCTGTCACATTTTGATTTTATAATTATTATAGATTAACAATATATCGCTATCCGTAACTTTTGTATATTTACTGCCCCATATGGAACTATAAATTACTATTGAATTTATTAAAATTTTCCTCGTATTTTTTGTTTACAGGTAAATAAATCAATAGAGCATTGAAAACAACAACCAATATGGAAAATACAAGTACCTATTTATACTATTTATTTTCATTTATCATAATAGTTAGTTAATATTATTTTTTAAACATAAAATGTAATAAAAAATATTTTAAATATTGATTGCTTTTTAAAAAATATATATATCAAAAAACATAAAATACCACATCAGACTATAGCTCTGGAAGCTGATGGCTGATAAATCGAGAGAGAAAAAAATATTGATTGCAGACAAATGTTGATTGTATTTGGTTTTTCATAGTGGGGAACACTGTGTCCATTTCTATCGCATTTGTATTGTAGTAGGGTGAACTCAAAACGAAGTGTTATGTAGATTTGTTAAGATTATGCTGAAAACGTACCGAATATTACTTGTTATTGTTAAAATGCCTCGCACTGCAACGATAAAGCACGATGAAGCGTGCCTTGCATCTCACAAATAACGGTACCTACCTGGAACATATAAAAAAAAACGTGATCATTGTGAAAGTGCCCTAAGTTAGTATATAATAAACACTTGCGTCACTCAGGTATTTATCGGCTTTAACCATCAGTTAGTTGGCAGTAGCCCAAGTAGGTAGTTATAACAGACAGAACCACAATAACGCTTATCCATCATCACAATAAACGTGCCCTTATAAGAGACAGTATCTTGGAATTTTCTAGTCCATCGTTTAATACTCGTACTGAAAGAAATAACTAGTTGCGGTTTTCTCTTAAAAAAAATAGCATAAAACACTTATGAAATTTTTCCTGAAAAGGAATGGCGTCTGAAGATCGTTTATTTATTTCAAACATATGCATGGAATGACAATTTGTATCAAGTGACTTTTAAACACTTAAGTAAGATTTTCAAACACTTAGAATAGGCTCTGTCACCTTTTCCTCATTCACCGGTGGTCTTCTGTCAGTAGCGTAGCTTGCCCTAAATGGGCAATTCTTCCTGACTACGGCGTAGTTCAAATGGTGGGCAAAGAATTTTTTTACAAGGTAAACTAAATATTAGTTCGCATTATTTTAGACGCAATGCAGACTCTAAACTCTTAAATGCGCTAAAATTGTAGGTGGGATTGTATATATAATAGTTGAGGACTGTTTGTTACACATGTAGTGTCACATGTATAGTCATATATGATACGCCTGTGTATCATTATGAATACGGCCCCTATATAAAGGATAATAGCTACAGCCAGACAAACTTTCTAGTTTACGATTACAAAACGCAATATAATGCAATAAATAGTTATTTTTATTAAAGATTTTTTTTGTTATATTTAGTTTAAAAAATTGTTAATCATTTTATCCAAAATATTTTTTTACAAAACAAACTTTTTTTTAAGTGATTGTAGTTTTTAGCAATTAAAGCAACCTTGAATAAAAAGTTATTTTTTTATCTAAATAAACTTAAGTTAATAATAAATTTAATTTAAAGCCCAAAACTATAAATAAACTTTATTATTATCGATATAGTTTATGTCAGTGATACAAATATGTTATGAAAACTTTCCGCCAGTTAAACTAGACACATTTATTTATATTAAAATATTTTCTCATTTCCTATTACTCCAGAAGTTTCGAGTTCTTTATCCTCAGTTTCTTAATCCTTGTATTAGTAGCGGCAATTTCTGGAATGTCTAAGTTAACTGCTACCCTTATCCAGTGTGAATTTGACATTTCAAACGCGTCGCCGTGTAAATTTTCATTGGGTTTTGTAGCGTGTGAAACTGTGAACCAACAGCATCGGTACTAAGTGTTCTCGTCGTGTTATCACTGCTTTCTTTTTATTTGTGACTTCTAGATGGTACATACTCTGAAATCTCCGAAAAATTTGAATTTATTTTTGAACGTTAGGAAATAAGAAACCATAACGAAGTTAGTTTTTTTTTTCTAAAATATCTTTTAATTCAAGTCCACAAATTCAATTCATTTTCAATTTTTCAATTCAATAATACTTTTTATCCTCGAAAAATATTTTAAAAATGCGTGTACGAAGTTGCCGCCGCAGCTAGTAAATAAATAATTTATATGTTCGCCTTAAACCAATCCTACTGTAAAAATAAAACTTTATTTAAATTGTGATAAAAATAAGATTGTCTTGCGGAATATTTAAAATATCATGCCATATCACATAAAGTGATATAGAATCGAGTTGCGAGAGTTAGGTTACGGGTCGTGCCAAGCTAATGGGCCTCTAACTCACTCGGAGCTCGTTCGATTGTCTAATTGGACGAAGCGAATAACGATAGATTTCTCCCTTCAAGACGGACGAGTTTATTACATACAAACAATTTTCTACTGCTTTCTTCGATTGGACAAATAGGACTCAACAGCATCTCTGATTCCAATATTTTTTAAGTGTGTTATCAACTTGACAATGTTTCAGTTTTATTATATTTCAGTTTCTACACAATAGATATATATGCATTTTTGTTTTAAATTGCTAATTTAGAGCAAATTGCTATAATTTAGAACAAAAATAAAGATATACATAGGCTATTACACTATAGTGCAAGAGTCACTCTCCGCGTCTGTTTCTTCGATAATTTTTTTAAACCATCCTACGGATTTTTATATGATTTTTACATATTTAAAGAGCGATAAACAAGAGAAGTTTGTGTGTATATAATTTGCAGAAAAAAAATACATCCGAGCAAGTCCGGGGCGGGTTGCTACTTTATTCTAAGAACAAGAACAAGTCCACGGACTAACACATGTCATATTTTTAACTCTGTAATGAATAAACGTGAAAAAATAACAGCTTAACACGATCGCGTGTGCTCAACACCCACTATAGGTGTTTGGTGTCCTGCCATACAGAAATGATGCATTTTAATTTTAGTTATTGTCCGTAAGAGGCAGCACCGTCGCTTATCGCAAACCACACCACTGTTATGCGTTGAAGCGCTTCTTAATGATCGTCTGAACTTCTGAATGAGTTATATTTCTAAAAAAAGAACTTTAACCGAATTGAACTCGCCAAAAAAGGCTGAGCCATTATAAATACAAAACGTCTGTTATGTTATATGAAGATGTAATATTCATACTTACTCGTATATGCATACCTAAGCTGTTTAGAAGGAACTTATAAATGTAACTTGAGAGGCTGTAAGACGCTTTGTTCCCGATCAATTCAAATATATTTTATTACGTTACAACAATGGTGGGTTGGCGAATATCGAATGTTTAGAAAGTTTATAATAAATTATATATTTTATTGGGAATTGAAATTATAATATTACTTGAGAACATTGTAGTTAATGTGGAGTAGTTAATGTTGTCCCTAAGATCAGGTGATAATTTACAAAAATTCAGAGCTTGACGATTAATTTTATAAAAAAAATACAAAAATTTTAAGTGCTTAATAGGAAGACGGCTCTACCGTCGCGGCTATTTTTATTAAAATTTTATAAGTAAATTTTGTAATTTTTTGTCACGAAAGTGGGGATGCAATTAAACTAAACTAAACTAAAAATTAAGACTACTATTAAACTAGTTCATTAAGACTTAACTATTAGGTTAAAATTTAGATAATCTAGCGACGGTTTCATATTTAGTCATTTCTCATTGTTTTATTAAAAAATTTCATTTTTTTTTATCAACAGAAATGATATGTCCTAACTGTCCAAGATCTATCATATAAATAGACATTCTGCCTGCACAGGTATAGCAAAGTTTACCTATAAGTATTTTATTATTATGACTTCATTATTATTTTATTTGCATAATAGTGTTTTATTTATATATAGGTATAAAATATAACTTATATAAATTTAAATCATTTTTACATGACAATGTTCTGAAAGCAGTTAGCGCTAATACTGATAGTCTTCTTTTAATATCATCAAGTCATTTACAAATACAATGCTGCACTACACAAAGAATAATCTTTTAAATAATTTTCACCCGAGTTGTTTGTCAATCACACTGACTGAATGAACATCAATCTGAGCTGCAGTAAGGCGTTTCGAGTTGACAACATCACCGTACCTTAAATACCATACATTAAATCACCAATAACAAGTAAAAAATGCAAGTAACATGACAGACTCGAGGACTTATGTTATTACCCGAAATCCCTAAAGCGCTACCAAGATATCTCGGAATATTATCACTTGCGATATCATTCGAGATGTCATCCGATAAATACCGAAGCCACGGCGCTATAGAGATGCTATCGCTGACGCTTCACGAGGGCACTGTCGAAACAATTCGTGCGAGTGTAACAATTTGTCGTCACGATTGAGTTCGAGATTAAAATCTTCCCTATTTAGAATAGTGGTGGCTTACACGGTTTATGTTTACTGTCGTTTCTCGTTTATTATGTTTTATCTGTATTATTTTTCATAATAATAATTAATTTTAAACAAATTGTAGTGAATTCTGCAAATAATAACCTATTTAAGGTTAAATTAAAAAATCATCAATAAATAAATTGAGTTTTTTAAATAGAGTATTAATAGTATATAGTTAGATTTTATTAATAATTACAAATGATAGATAACACGAGATTAAACCTCAGTGGTTTTTAGTGTTATCATTTTACATGCTATTTTATATAAAATTGTTAAATATTATAAATAAATAAATAATTAAATTTAAAAAAAAATACTGGCAAGATAGTAAGATCAGCGCCCCGAGGATTGCAACAAACTATATATTATATTAATATAATTCACCCCTATAGGAAGACCTTGCAGTAAATAAAATTATTCATACAAGGGTGTAACAGAGGGGACCTTCCTTATCTCATAACGATATACATATTTCTTATGAGTTTTTTTACGCCCTCGATTCGAGTTTCAATAGTAGCGCAACGATCGCGCGAATCTCTCGCGAATTGTTTAAAACTCGAGTCACGATCAAAAACTGTTTGTTCAACCGGCGCAGGAGTTACGTTTATAGTTTCAATGTTCAAGTGTGAATTATATCGGGCATTATCCGGACAGGTTTCAATACACTTTCACCTCGTTCGCACTTCGTTTTGAAACCGTTTAACAGCGTATACGGTTTTAACCTTTTTACGTAATAATAACCGTTAAATGAGTTATATACTAAAAAAATACCCAATTATACTTCAATAGATAATAGGTAATAATTAGTTTTAACTCATTAGGCTCCAATGGTTCGCATGCCTTTAGTCAAAGTTTAGATCAAGTTACATAAGTAAAAAAAAACTCACAACTTAACATCTTCTTTTTCTCTATCTTTCCCTACCCATTTAACTATTCCTTCACAATCCCTTATCCTTAATCCTACTGTAGTTGGCAACGCACTTCAGCACCTGTGGCGTTGCTTTTATTATAGGTTATAAGTAGCCAGTAGTAACCTACCATCAAGTGGTTCGTCAGCCACTTGTCGACGTTAAAACAATAAAAAATACTTTACAAGAAAGAACATGCTCGATATTTAAAGACGAGCTTATTCTACATTAAATAGTTACAAGTTACAATTGCAACTTGAATTACAAGTTGCAGCTACTTTAAATATTTGGAACCACGTAGTGCAGCAAACAAAGTCCAGGCTTTATTAAAAGTGTTAAATCAATGCAAAAATGATATTGTATTATCATCGTTGTAATTTCTCTTATCTTTCTTTCCACAAGACTTGTCCCTTACAGCTAACCTATGCTTTGCATTCTCATTACAAGCTAAACGAAAACTTATTCCAGATTGAGGACAATTTCTATATAAGGAATGAAGATCGCTCTTCACATTGACCCGAGAACACATTGCTTATACTTAACTTTTCCCACGGCTGGCGTTCAAACCCGAACGACTTAATAGAGAACTTAATAACCAAAGTGTATACATTGGAACTTCACAAGTATTGACATTCATTGACATGAACTGCCCACGCCAATTCAAGCACCGTTCTTAGTGGTATCCCCTGATTGTAAAACATTTCGTAATGTGTAATTTTCATGTATATTTTATAACGATCCCTGAATTTTAAATGAACAAAACCATCATCTGACCAATTTTATTGTATCTGTATGTATTTATCGATGTCAGTGAATGAATGATTTTCGCGTGTTCAGTATAATATAACATACGAGTATATAAATTTATTTTACTATGTATAAATGCACTACAAGTAACTGGTCCCATTACATCAAAACAGCTTCTTAACTGCGCAGTTACAACGTCGCTAATAGAGGAATTAATGTCGCGAAAATATGTCGACATCATTACAACAATACAAGTGTAGAACTGGATTTACTCTTAAAGTGAATTTATTCGTTTATGTAGTGGACTTATTTGAATATTTTATTATTTTACAAGGATAATGATTTAGGGAGGCTACTAATCCTGATATGAATCTATGCAATGGTATGAATGGCCTCATACAAATGTAGAGAGAACTTGCAATAACCTATGTATTTTATAAGTATTTAGTATACCTTTAAAAAAATTGTTTATTGCAAATTAAAATAGATATAGTTAAAATCCTATATAACTATTACGTTTTAACTTATTAGAAATATGAGCTACATAAGCACTTAGAAAATCCATCTTGCATAATAGAATCTAGGTCGTATGTCGAATGTCAACTGGACTGGACAGACGATTAGTTTAATCTTGTTTATCGGGCTCTGACTTTTGGCCTGAGTATAAAATAAAGATAAAAATATTTTTATAAAGATTGCAGAGTACTCTATGATACCTACATATATTTTAACTATAGTTATATATGTACCTATTTATTTGTTAATCCAAAATGTCACGAATTATTTACTTTTTTGCCATGCTACCAAAAACGTTAATATAAGTATATATGTTAATGACATTTTTTTAAAAATCTATTATTTTTATCATAAACTGCGAAATCAGTTAAAAAGTAACCAAGCAGGAAGATCTGTTAAATAAATAAATTTAACATAAATATGTTAGTACCCAATGAAATATATTATGGGGTAAAAAATATATATATTACATTCTAACTAAATATAAATAGGATATACTTTGAATACCATAATGTTTTTTTGATCAAGTGTTAGTACATATTATAAAGATTGAATTCTTTATAAAATATAATTTATTTATAAAGGTTTTTCTTCTTTTCTAATAGGTACACGGCTCGTACGAGACAGTCGACTATTTTCGTGAGTTTTTGTACGAGTTTGTCAACTAACTGATTCGTAACAATTTAACAAAAGGTTCATGGTTTATTCCTGGGTGCAATTATTTAACTAATAATGTTAAATAAATACCTGCAATAATAACATCTTAGTTTGTAATGATCATTTATTGGGCAGCCTGTCTGGCGGCAGTAACCAAATCACCCCTTAGAAAGTACCATAATGAAATAATAGCTCGTTTGTGATTGTATAAGTAAGGGATGCCATTTTTTTCTATTCATTCCTTATCCTGCTAGGGTCAGAAGCGCACTTTCAAACCCTCTTGTCATTGCTTGTGTTAATTGGCAACGGTAGCCAACTACCATCAAACGGGCTTTCAGCCTGCTGCTGACTTTTACATTTAAAAAAAATCAAAAAGAAAATGTCACCTATAAATACTATGCCTATACTAATATTATTTCTTAATAATATTTGCATAGTGGCATAGAGGACATTTTTTTCTTGACAACGAGAGAGAGAGAGAGAGAAAAAAACTATGTAAGATTTTTACCCTTACACGTGGAGTCCAATCTTTAGAACACTATATGATACTATATGAAAATTTATATCACTATTTGAAATGTATATTTCGATGGACATGGCTATATAATAATATTGACTTGTATCCCAATAGACTCGGGTGAAGTTGAGGCCCTTTGGTCCATTAAACCATAATAAAACAGTGAAAAGAAAAAAATCCCTTAAGTGTACACGACAATCATTGCCTAAAAAAAATCTCATTAACTGCCTTCACTAACATATTATGGTTAAGACTAAACCAACACTAAATTAAACAACTGGCAACTATTTCCGTTCACTAAATTAACTTCGACTAATTCACGTTAAGTGTGACATAATCGAGGTACTAATTAACAACAATTAATTAGGGCTTGACCGTTAATTAAACTCTTGACTCTTAACCGCCGAGAAACATTGAGCTGTGGATACAATTCTAACACTTAAATATAATATTATTTAGGTTTAAAATAACGACAACAAATTAACTATTGAATGATATTGAATTGACATATCTTTATGATAAAAGTAGCTTTTGTCCGCGGCTTCGTCTGCGTCCCTCGAGAACAGTACTTTTTTCCCGAGTGAATGGTAGGTACTAGGTATCCTATGTTCTTTTCTGTACTCCTGTCAAATTGTATGCAAAATTCTATGATGATCGGTTAAGGAGTGAATTCGTAATAAAAAAACAAACTCACTTTTACCTTTATTATAAATATAATTAATAAAATAAGACATTTGCGTAAAAAGTCTAAGGGCTAAGGTACTGTCATAAGTTATAAAAATATACTGTAAGACATAGTTGCTTGATAAACATATAAGTAGTCACATTTTTTAGACGCTTCCACATAAGCTACGCGAGCTAAACGCTAATTACTTGGACATTAAAATTTCCATTTAGACGTAATGACGTAAATGCCATAACTCAAATGTCTTAAACGCCAAATGTCTCATACTCGTATGCTGCCCATATGTATATCGACATTGCGCATTAATGAAAATATAAAAATTGGGAAATCTATAAACGATGGCAGATATAATTATAAAGATCTTATTTTATAATATGGACAAAAAGATCGCATACGCAGTTTAATATAAAATTATATCTTCTTAATATATAAAAGGCAATGTGTTTATGTATGTTCCCAATTGACTCTAAAACCGCTGAACCGATTTTGATGAAATTTTCATTCTTCACTGAAGATTCTTCAGATTAGTCGAGCGGGTGATCCTGTGAAGTTTGGTAGCGATCGGACAAGACGCTCGGAAAAATGATCGGAAAAATGGACGCGGACGAAGTCGCGGGCAAAACCTAGTTAATACATAAAACTAAAACAAACTTCAATCTAAGCTTTAAATAAAAACGTTCACCTTTCCACCAACTAATTTTGTTTTATATATTTTGTATATATGGTTCACTTGATGGTAGGTGGCTACCGTCGCCTACAACACAAACAACGCCACAGCTGCTGCAAGTGCGCTGTCGACTATAGTAGGGTGAAGGTGAAGGGATTGAGGAATGGGATCTGCCACCCTTACCACTCACACCGAAACACAACAGCACACATGCTGTTATTTCATAGTGGTCTTCTGTGAGGGAGTGAATGGTTATTTCTGCCACTACCTACGGTTTCTTATCGTGTATTTTTGGTGATAAATCACTAAGTTACTGCATTCTCTTGTGACAATCTTGCAATTGCCGCCGAACATGAGTATTCCTAAAAGAGATTAACACGCTACCGGTACAAAATTTAAGTGCCTTCCAATGTACACCCAAATTATACCACCGCGCCGTGGTACTTATACAATAATTACAGTAAACCAGTTTGATTACAAAAAGGTTCATACAGAACGTCTCACCTTAATAGACACATTCGAACAAAAAATTTAGTTAACGACCACCAAATTGATGAGTTCTATTACAGAAGATTACCTCTTCAAAAAATTTCATTCCAAGCGTGACCCAAAAGTCGTACAGTCTCCGAAAACAACAATAATTTACCGTCGGTTATATTTGAATAAGTGCTAATTTTGTTGGTACAGTACAGATTGAACCCGACACGTTTGGGTAAAATCAAAAATAACAGCAAAGATAATTTTGTAAGTTTTGGCTTGCTCTTTTTTTGGCGCTGTTGGCGTTTTATGAGTCAGCGTCTGCCCAGTCAGACAGATGAGGCCCTCCTACCAAGGTATTTAATGAATATATCACGCATACATAGATAGGTCTCTTTATAAGTACGTATTTTATAAAAAAAATTCGCTGTCCGCTTGTGTCTATTTTTTAGATTTAGAAAATCACACACCAATCAAACATTTTTCCAGTATAAAAAGTATGCCATATATTAATCCAGATAATAAACTATATGTGTGCCAAATTTCATCCAATTACGTTCAGCTGTTTTTGTGTAATTGAGTAACAAACATCCAAACATACCAAACTTTCAAATTTATAATAATATTATTAGAATGATTGGACCAAAAATTCCATCGGTCAATAAAATAATTACTATACGATCGATAACTAAGTATTACTAACTAACTAACTAATATTTTTATTTTTGGTGATCCCTCGAGGACATACTATTTTCAGAATGAAAGGTACTCTATGTAAAGCGTCACGTCGTCACGTGACTAGTACTCTATGACCTCTGTGTCTCTGAAAACGTGTATATTAAATTTCTTGATGATGTTGAAAGCGCATTAAACAAACAAACTTACTTTCGCATTTATAATATTAGTTAGGATTTTATTTTAAGTTTCTCGTTACACAGCTGATGCTGGACACAAATTCTGCTACAGTTCCGATTCAGAGGAGTTTATAAGCCTTTTGTCGATTAAAATTTGACGCATTATCCATGGCGGTAGTTAGATTGACGCTAGAAATAGTAAAAATTATCGTATAATAATAATTCCTATTAATTCTATTTTTTTATTGAAGTATTAAATAATGCGTGCCCTGTCAGTGCGATCGAAGGAAACGAGTATTTTCGGAAAGGTCAGAAAAGGAAAGCGCCTCGACGCGACGCATAACTGGCTCCCATGATGTGATGTAAAATTTTGTTTACAAGCAAGGTTTAAACGTTAATTAAAATGATTGCCACCTTCAACTAACAGGTTCTGGTATGATTTACAGACATAAGGATTCTCAATAATAATTAACAAAAAAAAATCATTAGTGAAAGGTTTTTTTACGATAGGTTTACTATGTTAGGTTAGTAATCTAATAAATTTATAAGATTGGGATTCATTTATGTAATTTCTTTTTATTTAACTTATAAAATCATTTAGGTTTCTTCGAGAAAGTCTTATGATAGTCAAAATTAAATTAAATTTAAGTTTGTCTGATGTATCATTTTTTATTTATTAATTTTTGACATTATTAACTTGTCCCATTCACGATATTTAGTTCTACTAACAGGAAGTTAGCATCCTCGCTGTCAAAAATACTTCAAGTTATTATTGAATTATTCGCTAATTATATTTTTCTAAATATTCGTTGGAAGTTCGAGGAAGGTTCTTAAGAAGAGAAAAATAGGAAAAATTCAATATAAAATAAACAGCGGGTAAAACTGCGAGACACAGGTAGTTATGAATAAAAGCAAGATTTATCCAAGATGTAGCAAGCAAATGCAGCACTTCAATTTTATCGGCATTAATACTAATTTTACATAACAAAAAGTTACCAAAGAACTCGAGGTATGCGCTTGCGCCGGTCAATCTTCTCATAATGTCATTTGTCCTTAGCTATATGAGAGATTCCGACGCATTCCACAATAAAATTTTATCAGTAAGGTATCTGTTTTTCATACGCCATCCATATTTGCGGCAAGTCGAGAAGCATTAAGCCTCTCTCACCTAAACAAAATATAATAAAAATTTAAAAGCTTACAAAGATATCATCGATCAAATTAATGTCATATATGTATCTTGTCTTTTATATTTTGTCTTTAAAACATTAACTTCCATGCTGTTTTTATCATCATGTGCATCGAGTTAATATTGCGGAAAAGAGATAAAAACCCCGTTCTTCTCTGTCCCACATATCATGCCAGCGCTCAGATTTAATTACTTCGTTTACAGACACTTGATTTACGGATCGCTTAATTTGAAAGTGTTGATTTAAGTTTTGACCGGGAAGACTGCATTTTCAGAAGTCTTTATAAAGATAGTCATAAATCACTTTTTTTATTCAGGCGAAGCTATCTTCGGAACGGCATTCTTAAAAATGGACGCTTAAAGTCTTACACGCACGACAATAAACCATAACAATTTGTCAACTCTCAAAGCGTTATTCTCAATTTAAATTCCTTCTCCACATCCTCATTCATAATGTATAATTAGTTGTGACAGCCCCATTATCTATTAGAAACAAGAATTATACCATTATCCTTCTCTCGAATAACTTCAAGGTTCGTTAGAGGCTAAATCGATTGCCATGCATGGCCCGACAACTACCCGGTTTGCATATTAATAAGTGAACGAGTATATCACCGACGCCTTAACAGTCATAAACACCAAACATAAGATTCTCTCATTCTTGTTTCAGACCTGGCTGCGATACGGCAACTACTCGAGAGCGAAACTGGCGGAACTACCTGTCCGAGTTGTAACATGCCCTTTGACAAGGGCAAAAAGAGAAAGTTGATCGACACTTGTGGACATGAGCGGTGCTATTCGTGCATGTTCAGAAACGAAGCTTGCCCACTGTGTGCTAGAAGTAGTCAGGGGAGGCGTCAAGTGATGGAGAGATACACGCCATCGCCACAAAGACAAGAAGATTGGCAGAACCCTATGCGTCTCCCGAAACCGCCAAAACAACCCACCAATTTACCCCAAAGCTGTCCGACACCACCGCACACGAGAAGAAGATTTTTCCTGAGCCCCAAATCTCTTCGCAGCCCTTTCGGCCATCGCCGGCATTCACACGAAAATCACGTACCATTGTCTGGTGAGTACTTAAACTGTAGTTATCAGGCCATCTCGCATTTGCATATCTGTGGGCCTGCGCGTGGTAGCCGGAGATTTGCAACTGTATTGCGCAAAGTCTACCGCGCACGCAACGCACTTTACTTCATTGATGCCTTCTACGGCGAAGTTGAATTCTCATTCACAAGCGTGCACCGTAGCGCCTCTCACTTTCCTGATAGGCCCTTTTACGAGGTCTTTGAATGCAGAGAGGATGCGATGCATCGTAAATAACTGTGACTGACAGTTGTGACATGCGGCGCCCACGCCGGTCGCCGCGCCGGATGTATGTAGGGGTTCCTTAAAGGACCGGTTACCTATCTATCGTATTTACTAGTTTAGGTATAGGCGCGAGACTTTTGCAATGCGCCCGCGCAGACAGGCCGGCTGCTGGCATATTATCTCGGCATCTGTTGCATTTTCTATTTCCATTAATTATGTCATTCCAGTCTAACCGATTTCCTAGAGTATTTAAATGTACGTTCACAGCTGCGATTTCTTAATAATCCAATAATTTCGATTCGATACGGTCCTTGCTCTTTAGGTTCTGTATGTTCACGATCAGTAGTAACGTTTCTATCGGTCTGCGTGAATAATAATGTCCTTTTCTCATTTGTAATGCATTTATTTAATATTCCAATTATGGCATTGAACAGATTTACATAATTTATTTGGAATTAGTTGAAGTTTTACATTTACATGGCTTTAAATATGAATGAGTGTTTAAACTTGGGACTACATCGGTGACCCGCTGTGTTGTAACAGGATTACCAGAAGAGGGTCCGAGAAATGCGGCGTGGACGAGCCTCGTGTTCAATAAGATCAGATCGCTCTGGTCAGCACATTCTTCAGTTCCACAAGGACTCAACCAGTTGACAGGCACGAAGAATATTATCAGTTTGTTTGGACTAGTGTGGACTCAATTTCTATGAAAGCTATTTTAGAAAATCATTCTTTAATATTTTTTCTTTAATTTTCATTTGCTAAAGTTTTTAGGAAAAAGAAATATACCAATTTAAAGTTATTCGGTAAATTATTTTTCCATTGTTACACAATTTTTACCAATACGATAAAAAAAATTCAGTTTGTAACCCGATAATAAATAAAAAAGATTTCTTATATTATATTTAAAAAATCGCAGAATAACAATTATGACCTCAATTATTTTTTTAAATACCTCTCGATTTTTACTCATTGAGAAAAAGTAATTTCACTCATTGAGCATACAAAATTACATTACCTCAGTTTTTTTTTTGCGATTTTTACTATACATTGTTTAATTAAATCGACAACATGGACCATTACAATTATTGGTTCATGATCGACAGACATGTTCCGAAAGTGGTAATTGATTAAAAAGTACATATTGATTTCCCTTCGAATAAACTCATCGGAATTCGGTCCACGTTCCTCCACATTTGGTCCGGCACGGTCGTTGATTTTTGCACTCCTTATTATATTGCCTGTTTTGCATTCATCCAGCTCGTTTGATGCACAGCTATTTATCGAGACCGGTTTTGTTTGCATTTCTCGTGTGTATGTGTGTGCATTTGTGTCTCGCTTCAATTTATTTTATATACTTAGTTTGTTTCCAGGAAGTTTTTTTTTTGTGTAAATTACCTGTGCACTTACTTACCTCATTTTGAAGAAATAATTTTTATTTTTGAATACTATTTACAATTAATTCAAATTTATTAACAATCCACGTATCATTACATCCAGTTCTAACAAATTAAGCTTTTTATTCGTGTGATTCTAAAGCGATTGGTCAAGTTTTTTATTTTTTTCTTAGACTATTTATGCATCCGTCATCGGTCACAGAGGTTTTAATATTAGCCTCAGACATTTTATAGAGCATCTCTATGAAACGATCATCTACGGATTTTATTTATGTTATCATGTTATGTTATCCTTAAAGTTTATAAGCTAATGACTGCGGTTTTAAATTTTGCAATACTAAATGTTTAGAATACGATGCGGCACTATAAGAATTTTAGACCCGGATTAGAATTAATATTCATTATAATATTATATTTATAAAGAATAAAGGAACAACACAATTCCATATTGTTTATGAGCGCTTTGATAAATTCTTTAAAAATTTTTTGTACAAACATCTAAAAATTTGACAAGATATTTTGTTCCAACATTCTTTGTATAAACTTTATACAACTTTAGTAAATTTTACAGAATCTAGTATCTTCATTAGTTTGTACAAAAGACGACATTACAAGACACATTATCGTATACCCAGACTGCTCATAAATATATAAAGATAACTTGTTCTTAAATTACCCACATCATTTCGGTTTTGTGGTTTTGTATTATTGTCAATTAATACAATACCACAAAACCGTTTAATTTAAAGCCACACGCATGACTAATGAGTATCTATTGAAGTCGCAACGAAGATATATGAACAATCGATTATTTAATCGTGATAAGGAATCGGTGACAAAAATTACATATCGATTCGTGGGCGAATACGATTATCTTTACTGATAGTTGTCTGCGATACTCGTATTCTGAACATGGACGTCGTGGGATGTATACACAATACATCGACTGTTTTCTTTTATTTAATCAATATATTAAAGTTATAGAATCAATAACGATGAATTAAGCATTTGTTTTTAGTGTCCGACCGAAGCTTCGGCTTCGGCTTCGGCTTTTGCCACCTTTGGCCAAAAAAACCACCTTCGGTGATAACCTCGCCGAAGGTTTCGCCGAAGTTTTTAATTATTAAGTTCTTGAGAGAGAAGGCTAAATACAAATATGTTTAGCGAACTTCACTTAATGTGATCTAATGATAAAATATTATATCTATAACTTGTAGATAATACAGTAATTGTCTGATTATTTATAATTATGGTTCATTTATTTTTAATTTTATTAAATTTTCAAAACTGTCCATTTAATTGACCAATATTTATTAAGAAAGGGAGTGTTTGTTTATTTGTTAGTCTAGTTTCGCACTAGTCGAGAAAAATAAAGACTGATTGATCGATCCGATTGTGATTGATAAATTACTTTAATAAATAAATAAATAAATGTTATAATTCTCATTATATTTCGAAATGTTATTATATTTGATAAATAAATTGCAAGGTATTTTTTTATCCTCTCTAGATCAACTTCTAGACATGATTAATTTCCTTTCTATATATGTTATACAGTCCATATAAACGTTCAATATTAAAGTTTTTTTATCTTATTATTTGCCTTGGGCTTCGGCTTCGGCCGAAGGTTGTTGCGATAGACGATTAATCGGCTTCGGCTTCGGCCAGAAATTGGCCTTTTATTTTATTTATTTTTTATTTTTTTCGGCCTTCGGTCGGACACTATTTGTTTTTGACTTTCTTGCAAGTATTGGGCAATACCTACCTGTAACTCCATACCTCGTAAGAACTTTGTCCATTTGTAATTCTGACGATTTGAAAAACTGACCATCTGAAAGTCTGACCTTTTGAAAGTAAAGGGAAAAATAAACTTAATATTTAAACAAGCAATGTAATAAAATCTAAACTTCCAACGTTTATAGAATATACCGATGGAGCGAGCGATGGAAGTTATAAGGAATAAAAGATAAACATCAAAGAAATTGTGGGCTACGTTATTGTATATGTAAATTAGCGTCTCGTGCTATCAGTGATTTAGATTGAACCGAGAACGATTTCACATTCAAATTAACAATTTAAACATGCTATTGATTCTTCTAAATTGATTTTTTTATTACTGTTAGCCAAGATTTTTGTTTCCGAACAGTTCATCATCATCGTCGACTTATGAAATATGTTACTCGCTGATAAAGAAGCTTTCTGTAGGTGAAAGAAATTTTAAAATCGGTCCAGTAGCTTTTGAGTTTATTCATTACAAACATAAAATACAAATCTTCTCTTTTTATAATATTAGTATTAGTATAGATAGTCTAGCTAGATAGTCGGCTTGTTCATTGCTGAAGGCCACCAAGGCATTTCAGAGCTGGTGGTCCAGCTGTTTCCACTCCACCCTTGACGGTCTACTTGACGGTGATTGTCTACCGTAGCCTGAGCCAGTGACAATGCTGCAAGTGCCTTGCAGACCATAGTATGATTTAGGATAAGGGATTAGGAAAAGTTGTGGACTCTGTAAGTATTGTAAGTACGAGTATAACAGAAAAAGCTGCCAGATAGCAAAAATGCCAGCTATATGTACGTAGAGAATAAATTATAAATCTTTATTTTGCTTATGGTGCAACACAACCAGTGTTGCAAGTGCCAGTTATCACGAAAGTGTTGCTAGATTAATTGTGATATAATTATTTTAAATAGAGCGCTGAACCCCATTCACTAAATTCAAATTTTCCTACTAGCACCGGCGTATTTGCGTGGGAGCCTCAAGGTTGGTCTGATTTAGTCATGACACGAAATAAAGTTGAGATATATAAGGCAAAGCGAAAAGCCGCCCTCACACTATTGTCTAGCCAAATACACTTGAAATACTGTCATGTCAGACTAAATAGGTCAATGTGTTTGGCATAATATTATATTAAGCGCTTTTGAAATATTAAAAATGAGACTGTTGCTGATTATTTTCTATATTTAAGTAAGTACTAATATTATAAATGGAAAGTTTATGAGGATGCTTATTACTATAAGGGCCTCTTTCACCATGTGTCAAGTAGGCTAACCGCCATTTAAAGTCACTGGTAACCGGGAATGATGGAGATGATATGCCTTTTGTTTGTACGGTAAAAGTCCCAAACATTAAAAAGAAAATAATATTTAAAAAAATCGCCTATCGAAGGATGCAGTAAACCGAGTGCATAATTTAATAAAACATAATATTATTTCTAAAAGTAACATACTTGACACTTTACTCAGAGATGGTGAAAGAGGCCCTAAAACTAATAAACCGTTGAGTTTATTGTATAAAACTTGGAACACAAATTTACCATAATAACTAGGTAATATTATTCTTAATATATAATAAGGTTTGTTCTTATCCAGAAATAAGAACCTATAATTTTAGAATCAGATTTTCGAATATATTTTATAATCTTATGCGTTTTTTTATGTATTGGTAGGCTCATTAATACAGGCAACATCAGCAAGTACATTGCTGACCTTGATAGGATGTAAGGGATCTCTTATTTAAATTTTACGGTGGTCACCCAAAAGAGGGTGGTTACTACCACCAGACAGGCTTCCCAGTTTGTGATTGTAGATCGTAATGTGCCCTAATATATTTTATTACAAGAATATATTATACAATAATATATTACAAGAAAATGTTTAACTGCATGTTAGATGACAGATGAACTGGAAAGGTTTTCATTAGATTTGTTTAGGTTGATTGAATGTTTTCATTAACAATTTCTAAACTAGGAACATTAGTATTATTTTAAGAAACTAAGCCCATCACAAACGTAGTTATAATATGTATTAGTATACCGTGCTATAATATATAATATATTACGGTATACATTGGTGACGTCATAGAAATATATATTTTCTGTCGTCTGTCGCTACGCTTCATGTACAGTCGTGGTAAGAAAAAGTTCGTCATCTTAAAGTCGACATTTGCTTGCAATTTATCAGTCATGGCAAAATTTCATTTCAAACATCTGCTGTCAGAGTCTGCTTAATGCTTTAGTTTCGTACTAAGAGTCTACGACTTGATAAAGGAATTAATTTGAAAAATGACGAAGGTTTTCTTACCCCGACTTTACATACATACATGTAGGTGTTTTTGTAATTTTACTATATTCTTCCTAATAAACAAGTTTTAGAACCTTATTTACGTTCGTTAACTAAGTAAATGTTCACCGAAGACTTTTCGCAATGAACTTCTTAGATATACATAATTATATGGGTATTATTATAACCTTCAAAAAAATACAAACACTACACCTATAGCATGGTGAATGTTTTGTTGGATTTCCTCTCTCTCTGTTCACAGTTCATTGAACAATACCGCAAGTTTGTAAAAGAACCGTTGGAGCGTCAAATGTAACGAATGACCTGTGACCTCATGTCGTAAATAATTTACATAACATTAACAAGTAATTATTGCTTCCGTAACGAGACGCGGTTTTTTGGTGATTCCGTGGTCCAATGTTGGATACAAAGAGAATGAAAGAGGCTAGGCAAACTAAATAGAATACAAATTGATGCCGATTATCTCTTAATTCTATTAAGGTGGCCAAACCCTAAAAATGTGTATACATTGCATTTTTTAAAAATGTTACACTTATAATTATGTGAAGAACAAATTCTATAGTTTACAATTTACGCCCCTCATCTGAAGAACGCTGAAATCTCTGTATGAAGAAGTATAGAAAGAGTTTAAAATTTAAGTCCAAAACTCCCACATAAGATTAGCTAGAATATAACTGAAATGATTAGATATCCTCTAAGATATACAATTATTGACTTAAAAATAATTTATAACATGAATTTATTGAAAAGCCCTCGAGAACGGTTACTCTATTGAATATTGTCAAATTGGTTGTTGACTTGCAAGTCAACAAACAACCTTGTTTATCGCTACAACCACTTATTTTTGTACATTATATCCAAGAACTTTCCATTAACAAAAATCAAGATTAACATATTAATGTAACAGTAACGAAAGTGTCCCTCATCTCTGCTTTACTTCAACCTTGACAGTGCTCAACGAAGCCAATATCATTGTGTAACCGGTAGCTTAGCTAACAATTGTAAACGGGCGGTGATATAACAAGTTTCTGTCACGGCCATTTTTTGTAACGCTTCATCGTCTACCGGTCGATTTGCATTCGTACAAGAGCTATATGGAGATGAACTTTTTATTATCACGCATGAACGTACTTATAGTTGCTTATATGATAGATGAGCATTGAAGTTGACTAGTACAGTTCATGGTCTAAATAAGTAGGTACTGTTTTGAGAAACAAAGAAATAATATGGGTTTAGTCTCAATGTCTCCGATAGCGTCTACTCATCAACATAGCTGTTTGGTTCCAGATTGATTCGAGTAATTTTGGTTTCTTTGTACGACGATCAAAAAGTATCTCAAAAAAGTAACTGTGTCCCTTGAGTAATTATTCATTTCTGCCCTTTTGTGGTCACGATCGTTAGATTGAAAAAAACTTGATTTAAATTATAACAACCTCATCAAAATTTGCTATTTGTCCATAAAGAATAATCCATAATTACCAAATAAATAAAATGTTAACTAAATTACTCGATAAATTAATTCTCCGAAACAACGAAAAGTAATTTTAAAGTGGAATTATTGTGTCTTCCCATAAATTACATATAGCATGACAATAAAAGTATAAAAATAAATTAGGTGAAGTTATTCAATGAGACATAATACACTGTGCAATGTTAATGCGTAAGTACACAATCCTGCTGAATGTACAGAAACGGCATTGACACTAGCGAACCTGTCGTAGCGTGGGAGAGCGCAGTTTTTACATTATACACTAGTCCCGACCGCATCCAGGCTAACGTGGATCTAGAACTCGATTGGCTAGATGAGACTTCAATAGAATAGATACAATTAATTTATAAATGCATACACTTATTAACTTTTCGTTAGAAGACAATGGAACTAAAAGGAAGAAGGTGAATCTTAATAAAATTCGACTGAATGTCGTCTTTCCTGCACGGCTACATGCTGGCCAAGAGTAAACCTATTATTATTTTTAAAAAAATGGATTTCAACTACACCTAGCGGACTAGCAAATGAGAACAGTCGTGACATTATCAGTTAGCAGAGTCTGTCTGTAACCTTATGCATGCATACAATAAGTAAATTCCTCGTAAAACAATTAACTTTACACAATTATATTTCAAATGAATACTCCATGACAATGTACGATGATACAGTATCAGATTAAGAAACATAATTTGTTCTCACGGTATCTGCAGGTGTAAAGGGTTATGTTACACCACAGATTCCCGGACGCACTAACCTCATTGCTTCCGCGTCGATTTGTTCTAAATATTTTGCTGTGGGAATAATCATAGATTTTAGAATATCCTGCAACCAATGTATTTGGGTTTTCTGCGAATCTTTAGGTGAATAACGAAAAATGTAACCCATGGATAATTTGTTATATTACGTTATAGATAAAAAAAGAATCATAAACTGGAGTCTGTCTGGCGGTAGTAACCAGCGTAAAATAAACAGCACGTATGTTATTGTGTTTCAGAGAATGAGGAAAGGATGACAGTTCATTCCCAACTTGCACTTGCCTACGGCGTTGCTTGTGTTAATAGGTGACGGTAACCATCTGCCATTAAGTGAATCGTAAGCCTGTGTGATGATATTAATATAAAAAAGGCTATATCTTGTATCCCATGGTTCACAGAACTAAAGTGCATTCGCCTTGGCAAATTATTGCTGGACACAAAGTTCTAGAAAAAATCCAATGTGCAAGTCTAAGTTTCATCCAAATCCATTTAGCTAAAATCCAAAATCATCCCAAACTTTCTATTCATCGTTTATTATATTTACATTTATTTATCTTACATTTATCTACTTATAGTTATATTTATCGTTTTTTTTTTTCTACTTTCCATTGTATTCTAATTTTGTAATAAAAAAAGTTGATATACATAATTTTCATGTTCTTGTTCTCGCATCATATTTCTTTGTAATAAAATTATTACAAAATGAAGTTCACGTGTGAATGTTTCACAGAGCACGATATCTTTCCGCGTCTGTACAAAAACACAATATTACTTCGATTAAACGATAGATTATATGATGTAAGACAATATCCAATGAATGTTCCACGAATGCCTTTCAGAAGTAATTTAATTATGTATCTTTTTAAAAGAAATCACATTTTAACACACAATATGCGTTTATAAAGCACCTCTCACGATTAACTCGATACTAGCGAATCAGATATTTATTATGTAACTTGATGTGTAAATTAGGATTACATTGTTATCACTTTTAATAAAGTGTGGGAAATAAATGAACTATGCTACATTATTTTTCCTGTTTTATGCCTATTATTCCGTACAAATTAAAATCATAAATTGACATTGCGATTTTGTACGCAGCAAAGTATTAAGTGCCATACTTTACCAATCTTTTTGAACCAAATTTATTTTCGCTTTTTATTAGCAATAAATATTATTTTTGATTTATTTTATATCTTAAAATTTGGTTCAACAATAAATATTTAAGCCTTAAATAATTTTAGTAAAATAATATCCGTTTTTAATTAGATGAATTAATCAAACATTAGTTTGTATTATATTTGAATCATACCGTATTAATGGTAACTATTTATTATTTATTATTAATAATTATTATCATTTACTATACTATAGTGTGTTGTTTTATTATAGTGTTTTTTTTTTTCAACTAATATTTATTTTGGCTTTTGAAACCATCAATCAGAGCTGATAAATATAATATGATAATATTTCTTTGTTATTTCAGACGATGAAGGTGGTCACATTAAGCAAGGTTTCGAGGCGCGAAGGCAGAATGATCTTTACATGCGTCTCGGTCTACTCCTCGGCGAGCGACGCGGATCAAGAAACAAATCGAGAGATAGTTGTACATCGCTCGCTTCCCTCGACGCTCATACGCTGGCTTCACATAACACTAGCCCTGTAAGTAAAGATATTTCAAAATCACCAAATTCAATACCTTCAACCTTTAATTTGACACCAAAATCTGTCAATGTTCCCGGTAGCAAAGTAACCCCGTTTGCGGTAGTTTATCATCTATTTCTACATCGTTATTATTACCACGTATAATCCATCCACATCCCTGATTGTGACTAAAATAGAAACTCCCAATGTTCCAGGTGTCAACGCTAACTGGCTCGTCTGAAGTTGAGGCTGCAGTACCACTGGGTCGCGATTCTCTCGGATCTCTGGCTTCCATGTCCTTATCAGCTGCTAGCAACTGTTCATCTTCCAGTCCTGGCAGCAGAAGACATTCCGTTAATGGTAAGTGAATACTGATTTGGATTCAAAACTTCAACTCTAAGGCCTAAAGCTACTTGAAGTGCGCTCGCTTGAAGAAGCCCATAATATAGGCTGGAAACACTCCAGAGAGAGTTTTTTAAGGGTCGCTCGTCCACGTGATAAAATATCATCCGCAAAGAGCGCGCAATCTATTGCATGCAGTACTGTGGTAAAAGTCGGATAAAGGAACTTACCAGAGCACTCATCAGAACCTAAGAGTGTTCTACTGTTGTGTGAGCGAGCAAATATTTGACGTTATAAGGTGTCTAGATAGTATTTTGGCGCCCCAGCCCAGAGGTAGTAATCTTTATAGGGCCTTACAAAGGACCAATCGCTGTTCCAGCGTGAAATACTTTCTAAGTGATTTTGTCTAGTATATATTAATATTTTCATCAAAAAACATAATACTATATAATCAGTAATTAAGTATTTAAAACGAAGATAAGCATTGCTGTGCTTACGAGCGGCTCGCGGCTCGCGGTCTAGACTGCGTCTAGACGATTATTTCGTTCTGTGATATCTTTTCTGTTGTGAAGTAAATTTTTATTAATTTATTGCACATCGCTACAAACCACATATAAATGGTTTCAGCATTACAAAATGGAAGATCAGAAGAATTGACACGAATGTCGAGTGGGTTTTTCAAGAATAGAAAAACTGCCGCAAGACGTTCAGCCAGAACTAATAGCAAACAGTCGTCTACTTCTTCAGAAAACAAAAAAGGTATGGGTTGCTAAATTTCAATATTTCGTTGACGGTAATGTAAACTCTTAGTTATATAGACGCACTAAATTTAAACATTTTAGGTTCGTATTGTGAAGTGTTATTCAAAAAATGTCGCTTCGTAGAAACCGTTTGTTCATTTCATCATACTACATCACGTCAAGAGGATATCACTCCTTGAATAATATGTTATACGATCCCTAATCTTACTTTGAAATATCAGTTTAGCAATATTCATTTTGCCTCCACAGTGCATCCTACTCCACAACTGACATTGCGGCCTTTGTTCTTCGAAGTACCATCGACAGACAACCAGACGTTCTTCTCAGGACGTCATTGGCTAATGAGAGATATGGAGAAATCTCTGGAGTCCAGTTCACCAGGTCTTTTTCATTGAATATTTATTTATTTTTAAAATTAATTTTAAATCAAATAACTAAAGAAACTCGACTACAAACAAATTATTAAAATTCAAAATCCTTTTTTTTTTTTTCTTAATTAACTATCTTTTGATATAGATCAGATCCTTGGTGGTTTTTAAATATACATTGGCAATTTTTTAAATTAAATAAAATTATTATTATATTCATAAAAATAAAACATTCTTAGCAAAATGATTCAATTATCTAAGAAATTCAATTATGTATATGCTGACACTTAATTAATGTCTCGTAATGAACCAAAAGTCATGGCGAAGAAAATTTGTTCATTTTTATTAGAAATATTCAATTTATTTCATTTCCAAATTTCAGGTGTTCTCATCTCAGGCTGTCCGGGCACTGGGAAAACGGCTTTGATTTTACAATTGGTCGAATATTCCTGCTTCGGAAGAAAACGTAATTACGAATACGAGGAACTAAGAGAGCAGTCGGACATTAGAGAAGTTCTGCCTGAAGAGTTGACGGCGGGATTGTTTACACATTTGGCGTCACATGTCGTCGCTTATCACTTTTGTCAAGTGAGTATATTTTGTAGACATAAGTATAGTTAGGTTATATGAATATGAACCTTTTCTATGATAATGTTCGTATTTTGTGCAGGCCGACAATAACAGCACTTGTCTCGTCGGAGAATTCGTCCACTCTTTGGCTGCACAACTCTGTCAAGCGCCAAGATTACAGTCGTACAGGGAATACTTGCTGAGCGAACCACATCTGCTGGCTTGCTTGTCGCTTAAAGAGTGCATCGCTGATCCAGACTTGGCTTTCATGAGAGGGATCATCGAACCTCTAATTATACTTAGAAGAAATGGAAGCATAGACACAACAAACAGCATAATCTTGGTCGACGGTCTTTGCGAAGCCGAGTATCATAGACCGGACCATGGATACACTCTCGCTTCGTTTCTAGCGAAGCATATCGCAGAAATGCCTTCTTGGCTCAAAGTTGTAGCCACAGTTAGAACACAGTTCCTAGAACTAACGAAACAACTGCCTTACACAAGATTAAGTTTAGACGAATCCGATAACGTTCATAAGGATCTATTGGAATATTTTAATGCCAGAGTTCAAGCTGCTCCAATTATTGAGACAAATATCAAATGTTCAACGGGAAAATCCGAGGGTGTCCACAATTCTGTTATGAAATTTGCACAATATGTCCTTCATTTGAGCCAAGGCTCCTTTCTGTTCCTAAAACTTATATTAGATTTACTCGAGAGGAGTCATATTGTTGTAAAATCTACTAATTACAAAGTTGTGCCCATATCTTTGGCACAGATATTTTTGTTACAATTTAACCTTAGATTCCCAACCGTCCAATCCTTTGAAAAGGTTACACACATACTGAGCGTTTGCTTAGCAGCTCTCTATCCTTTGACTTTAGTTGAAATATACTACTCCGTAAACTCCTTATTAGTGGATACGTTTCTTCCGTGGGACGAGTTTTGTCATAGATTCGAAAGTCTTGCTGACTTTTTGGTGAAAAGAATCGACAATACGTACATGTTCTTCCACCCTTCGTTCAGGGAATGGTTGATACGGCGCGATGACAATGAAAGTCCGAAATTTCTGTGCGACTTAAGAGCGGGCCACTGCGGTATTGCCTTCAGGTTGTCTAGGGTGCAAGCCCCCTTAGATCCCGAAAAGTCTATGGAACTGGGTCATCATATCTTGAAGGCGCATATGTACAGAAACATGGGACCGGCACAACTCGGTCTCTGCCCTAGAGACTTACAAGCCATGATGGTCGCAACGAGCTCGGGAAATGTTGGAGAAGCAATTGCTAATTTGAGGAATATTTATACTCCAAACGTCAAAGTTTCAAGACTGATGTTGTTGGCTGGCGGATCAGCGAATCATATAACCGAATGTCTGGGGAATGCACCATTATTATGCATGTATTCCTACCAAGGTATCTTGTCGATGGTCGGGCTGCTGTTGGAGTTTGGAGCTGATTTAGAAATGACCAATTCACAAGGATGTTCAGCACTTTCTCTAGCTTGTCAGAGAGGCCACACTGATGTTGCACGCAGGCTTATTGCTGCAGGTAATTATTTTTATTATTACTTAAACAGAAAAAAAAATGTTACATGTTAATAAAAAAAATGTCTATGTTACTTAGAATTTTGATAGACTAAAGGAAAATCAGTGTTTGGTAATGAAAATTTATCGGATTTCTTGTAAAATTCGATTTTGTTTATCTAAAAATTCTAGTTACGGTAATCCCGTTCACATTTTCTACGTGTATCTATTCGAAAATATTTGTTTTGTAGTTTAGAATCGTAATTTTATAAATTGCACTTTTTACTTATTACTTGGGTACTCGAACATGTTGCATTGTGACTCCTAATGCGTACGAATTGTGTAGGTGCATCGCTGAGTCACACAGACACAGCCGAACAAACTCCACTAGTGCATGCAGCGAAGAACGGCCACAGAGACACAGTGATTTACCTCCTCGGATGCCAAACGGGGAGGGACGAGAGGAACTCCATCGACATCGACGACGATAACATCGAGCAACTGGTTCCGGGCTCACGGCATGCGCTCATAGGGGCGTCACAGAACGGCCATCTTGACATTGTCGAGTATCTCTTGGATACTGCTGAATTAATAGTAAGTGCTGTTGATTTATGGTGTAAAGGATGCTAGTGCTCATTCCCCTTGCCCTTTTTCCTTCTGCGATTACTCTGGCGATCTTGTAGCATCATTCCTGACATTCCTTATATTTTTACACGACGGTACATGACTTGTATTATTACTGAGATCAATAAGTTCAGAGAAGACGCTTAACCTTCCGTGTATATCCAAAAAAATTACTAATCAACTATTTTTTACTCAGTGATAATCAAACTATTTTTTACTTCTAACATAACGTTCATAACTTATTATATATAAATAGTCATACATTTTATGGCAGATCTCTGAAGAATGTTTGACCTGTTTAACATAGTTGTTATACTTTTTCAGCCTGACGGTATATGTCCGGTGACCGGCGAGACAGCTCTGACAGCTGCCTGTTCCACCGGAAACGCAGCCATCGCTGACGCTCTCCTCATTCGAGGAGCCACTCCCTACTCCCTGAACGCAAGACAAATGTCGCCGTTGGCGTTAGCCGCCAAGAATGGAAGAACTGCTCTGGTGTTGAGGCTGCTGGACTCGGGAGCGGACGTGATGGGCTCCGGAGGGAAGAATCCCTTGATACTGGCTGCTGCTGAGGGCCACAGTGATGTCGTAGAGATACTGTTGTCTCATTGTAAGTTCATTATTTCAAAACTTGATGTCGAAGCTTTTTTAGAAGTTCATAGTATAAAAAATATTGTTATATCTTAAACTTAAATACTTACAGGCGCAGACCCAGATGCAGTAGATGCCGATGGCGTGTCAGCCCTCGGTTGGTCGTGTCTTAGGTCACGAATACCAACTGTTGTCGTTCTGTTGGAGAAGGGCGCTAGAATCGGTGAGCATTATAACTACTGTCTGTTGCCTGCGGCTACGTCCGCTTTTCTTTATAAATTATTGTCTATATTATTCCTGGTTTGAATTAGAAATAAATATAATCAATGTTTTGAGATAATAAACATTGTATTCTGACTAAAAAGCTTCGAAACTTTTTTCATAACTTTTGAAATAAAAACCACGGGATAAAAAAAACAGAAATAAGATATACAATGGATGTTTTTATTTGCTTTCTTCAGATCAACCGGATAACAGCGGTAGGACTGCTCTGGGGCTGGCTTGTGGAGGTCCTGTCGATTTGGTGGAGATACTTCTGGAACGAGGAGCTTCTTTGGAAAGAGTGGATCACAGTGGCCTCAGACCTTTGGACAGGGCCATCGGACAGCGAAACTTACCGGTCACTATACTTACTTGTTTCTTCAATCTATACTGTTTTTAGTTTCGCTATAACATAATTATTTATTAATTCAATTGTCTTTTGCCTTCAGGTCGTCAATTGTTTTCTAAGAAAGGGAGCGAAACTTGGTCCAACAACGTGGGTTATGGCTTCCGGCAAACCTGAATTCATGTAAGTATATCGATAAAAAAAAAAAAAAAAAAAAATTGTATTGAATGCTATTAAGGAAATTAAAGGCTTTTTTATTTTTTATTTTATTTTATATCGATAACAAAATAAGGACTATCTATTTAGACATAATCTAGTGTTATCAGAGATTCGTAGACATGTACGAGTAGATTTCTGTTATGAATTCGTGCTATTGTATTTTTATGTAAAATCGTAGTAGTAGAATATAGGATAATATCACCGAAACATAATAGAATCGATGCTTTTATTTCATGATGCCAATTTATGACTGCGAAACGCACACTGCGTTGCCCTACCACTTCTGAATCATTAATATTTAATAAGTATTCGAAAGTACTATATGGTGAAAATAGTGGAGCCAATAACGCTACTTCTTCATTGTCATCATTCTAGAATGCTTTTAGAATGTATTCACTTCAATGTACCAAAGCTCAGAACAAGATCAAGTGATACATTTCATATTCCCTAATCCCTACTGTAGAACTAATCATTGTAAAAATTCCTTCTTTCATCGTTCTAAATATCACTACAATAAGATTCTGAATGATATTGACATATTTTCCAACAATTTGAATTCATATAAAAAGAAAATTGGCGAATTACTTTTGAAAAATTAATCACTTATAGAATATTCCCTTCTTTTTCTTTTTTGGTCTTATAATAATAATTTTTTTTAATTAATAAATAAATGTAAAAGTATAATTTTTATGATTCCTTAGGCCTATTTGTATGTAATCTAAATAAATAAATTTTAAAAAATGCTGGCATGTAGCGTAAGTTGAAGAGCGAGTGACGAATGTAACCTTCCGCAGGCTGATCCTGCTGAACAAGCTATTGGAGGACGGCAACCTGCTGTACCGCAAGAACCGGCCGTCGGAGGCAGCGCACCGCTACCAGTACGCGCTGAAGAAGGTGTCGCCTCTGATCGGCGACGACGCAGGCGCAGGCGCAGGCGCAGCCATCGCGGCGCAGCCACTGCCGCAGGAACACTTGGCTGCATTCGTGCAGCTCAACACCAACTTGCTGCTCAACTTGTCCCGCTGTAAGCGGAAGCTCAATGTAAGTTCACTCCGCCTACACGTTAAATCCATTTATAACGTTCACAATTTATAATTACTATTTAAATTACAATTTTTTATGAAAATCTATATAGATATGTTTTAGTGCCTTCACAAATACGACTTCCTTTAATAGATTGAGTGATGATTAGATTCCATAAGTAGCATAAATAAGTTACAATAATGATCGAATGGCGAAGTAAAACATGGTGAGAAAATTCTGTAAATCTTCGAGGAGAAATCCGTATCCAATTTTGTATGATACAATCAAAAAAATAGAGGTACAGAATTCTCTTAATGAAAATTGAAAACCAAATATTGTGCTCAATAAAAATTATGTACAGAAGTCGCATAGCGATTATTTGATTGGTGTAGATGCTTCTTATTAAATGGCTGATTATTTACTTATTGTACATATACCTGTACAGCAATTTGATTGTTAAAAAAGCAACTATGAGATTTCGAGCCTGGTGATAAATGCAAAAGAATTTACTTAAAATTTAAGTCTGTTGGATTTTTTTATATTATGGATTATTTTTTATTTTGTTTAATGCCAACTTGGACTATAATAAGTGTAAATATTGTGTAAAAAGTTATATAAGTGACTATATTGGACTAACAGTAGAGCTCTCTCTTACTCTCTTCAATCCTGAAGGTCGGCCATCAAATCCCTGAATCTGTCTCTGTGATGAGCCATCTGGGAAGGTTGCTCTACATGCTATTCCAATCCACCCCCAGATGTTTCGTTACCACGAGCTTTTAGTTAATGATTTAACTTAAATAAGTATTAAATGATATCAGGAACCAGCGGAAGCTTTAGAGTTGGCGGCGCGCGCCTACACTCTCCGCCCCAACGCGTTTGAATGCGCATACGCAATGGCTCGTGCCAAACTCGCCCTCAACAAACCCTCCGAAGCGCTGCCTCATGCTAAGAACGCACTTCACTTGGCGCCGCACAACGACATACCCACCATCAGGACCCTCAAGGCTTTGCAGCAGGAAATACTGATGAGGATCAACAGCGGAACCCATTTCAACGCGGACAGCCGTTCGATGAGAAACTTCGACAGCATAAGCCTTAATATGCCTTGACTTGTCAATTGTGTCTAAATATTTATGTTACTGTTAAAATTTTAAACACTCTTTCAGCTATTGCTACTTGTAGAAGACATATCAATAAATTTTCTTTTTAAATCCGAAACAGAAAAAAATTGTTCAACGCCATCTGTTGGCGATTTCAGTACAACGTTGTAGAGACTAAATGAAATAATAATATTGTCTTTGTTAATTTGTGAAACGTTAGCTGGTTTGTATATGGTTTGCGTTTTTAAGAAATAATCAGTGTAAACCAACGAAGTTTGTATAAAAATTATAAAAAAACTTGAATATACAGAAAATATAATAATAACATTAAAGAATGCATTTGATTTATTGTAAAAAAAGTCTCAAATTACATCATTTTTACAATAATTTCATTATTTTAATACATTTGTACATAAAGTTTGCTTTAGTTGTAAACCTCGAATATATTATTAAACGTATGTCTTTGTTTGGTCTTTTCATACTTGTATCTTGCCCTCTTTCACATTTATAATATTTGTATTATTTTATTTTATTTTTTGAAAATACAACGTAGATAGTGTAATTATTTTAGTTGTAATAAGAATATTATTTTCTTTTGTTATTGTTCTTTTTAATTTGTAGTTCTTTCATTGAGTGAAACTCGTCTTAATCTTGCTACATTATCCGCATTAAAGAAAAATACATTCTAGAAAATTTATAATTTAGTAATTTTTTTTCTTTTTTTGTGTTAAACGAATAAAATAGTGTTGTTAAAATTTATCAAGTGTGATTTAACTATTGTAAGAACAAAAAAAATGTAACCTTAGATTTAATACTGGCTTCAAATAGTCAACATACTATGTAATGAAATAAGTTACTGATAAACTAAAAGAATTTATTTATTTAAAATTCTCACACCTACTAGTTAAGTGGTTTTAGAAGAACAAATGGAATTTTATATGCATTTCTATATATATAAAAAAAAATGTATTTTTATTTATAATTTTTGGCATTAAAAGTTGAAGACTGAAAATATGTAACAACCGCATTGAAGAGACATGACACTTAAATTAATTAGATGTTATTTTTAAAAAGTTGTGCCTTATATAAGCAGACTATTCATTGAAAGCAAAAAAATATCACTATCCTATATTAAAACATATTTATTTATATTAATAATGAAAATTTAAAAGTGTTAGCCACACTTTAATATTATTAGGGCCAATCATAAAAAAATCTTATCTGCCATTTTATTTAATTACTTTTTGTTTTATTTACGAAACTTGAGCGATTATTGACAATAAATCTATAAAATCGAAGATTTTTTTATAAACTTAATTTTTCCTTATGAAATATGAACTAATTCAATAAAATATATACATACAAATATTCATATATCAAGTTTTTGTTCTTGTATTTAATTTATTTATACTGTTTTGTAAAAGGATTACACATAATGTTTATAAAAAATAAGAAAAGATTATATATAAGTGAGTATATAAGTACAATAGTTACTGTGACAATTATTATAGAATAAAATTCTTATACTGCTTCATTGCATTGTTTTTATTTTGGACTGAAATTGCGGCATTTTAACTTTGTCGGCGTACCTTCAAGAATTATAGTCTTTTTGAACTGGAACCGATAATATTAACAAAACTTCATTGACTTCAGTGTGGCAATTTCGGAAAATACCATTTTTATAGCGCGAACATTGAAATACTTATTCAATATTGAAAAATTATTATTTTTCCAACAAACACCATCGATTGAGATATTATACAAACCACTGAGTCCACAGGGCGTCTCTTGACTATGGACTCCGCCACTTAAAAACTAGAATACCTCAACGACAGTATACGAACTAATAACCAGTACGTCTTTCCTGCGAATTATCTGATTTCAGATCATATATATATATATAATATATACTTCAGAGAAATTCATAGTGTTGCCTTCTTCCTCTCCATAGTCATATCAAGGCACTGTGTACGAATTGTACGTCAAGATATGGCAATACGAAATTAAATTAAAATTAAAATTAATTAATAAATGTAAAAATATAATTTTTATGATTCTTTAGGCCTATTTGTATATAATCTATAATATATATTTTTTAAATTTATGGCTGTATGTAATCTAAATCTAAATAAATAAATAAAATAATAATAATATACAATTACAAATATTTTACCCTGACTGAATACTAATACACAAACAAAACACTACTTACAAGCATTTACAACAAAATTACTAAACATTGTGAAATTAAGCAATATATCATACGTAAAGTTAAGGTTAAGATTAAAAAATGGTTGTTCAGTCTTAAATACGACTATGTAGAAAAACTATTTAAATCGATTTAAATACGTAATATCTACATATTATATAGCCTCAATTTATAATCAAAATTTATTGTGTCTTTTACTTACTTTTATATATATCTACTTATTATTAATTTAATTTCTATTTAATAATTTTTCAATTGTTACTTGAATTTTTAATTATTTTAATTAATATAATGAAGCACACGATACAGGCTTGCATGCCTAGTGTGTGTCTTCATAGCCAATAAACTAAATATATATGTTCCTGTAAATAAATAAATAAATAAATAAAATAAATAAAGTGTAGAAAGCTGAAGTTCTTAACATAGGTTTATTTTACATATAAAGTTATCTGTTAAAAAAGGATTTATGAAATACTCAATTCCGTGCGAAGTCAGGGGCGCTGGCGAGTCGCTAGTATAGGATAAGATAAAATGAAAACAGATTTTATTTTTAGTATATTATTCTTTATTTATTTTTATTTTTTTCATTACATTATAATTACGATCACGTCCACTCTGATAAGAGTATGCAACTTTAATGTTATAATGTTTCTTATTGCTACGAAAATCAGTGAAAATATAATATGTAAAACGAGCTTTTAATCGAGACATCCTTCAATGTTAAGGTATATGTAGATGCCGAATGTAAATTTGGCTACATGCGAACAAACATATTCATAAAATGATGACTCCCCCTGACATTACTAATGTTTGCGAAAAATCTATTGCATTCGTTATTTACTTTCCTTTTCGTGGCAGGGCAAAACTGAAAATAAAAATAGTAATAAGTATTATATTTCATAAATCTAAGCAATTTATAATGTACGTACGTATGTACATAATTAACAAATAGGTATAGCTATTATAGGAAAAAGTATTTAGAAATTCTATTACACCTAAACTATATTTCATGCTTATTTCAAGTCTCATACCTATATATTAAGGTGTTAAGAGATTACGCTGATAAAATAAAGGGTATTTTCTCTATTTTTTTAAAAATATAATGTAAATGTAATTTTATTTAAATTTAAATTACCAAGCCTATAATTGTTAATATTATTATAAAGAATATTATACGCTAAATTTGTTAGCAGATCCGAAACTGAACATTATAAATTTTATTATAGCTTGAAATTATAAGTAAATTATTATTAAACTATACCTGAAGAAAGTAATTTATAGATTGTCTTGAATTATTTGTATTATTCATATTTTGGCTAACAAACGGTGAACTTATTTCTTTATGTAGCTGTACTTTTTATTCTTTGAACTTTATGTAAATAACTAAGGGACTTTAGTCAGGTCTGTACTAATATACTTACCTATTTATTTACTTATTTCAGATTCCCATAGGTACTCTAAGAAATCTAACAGTTTTTGTTAATTACCATTTAATTAGGTATCTTTGGGAACATGCAAAAAAAAATTCTGGTAGGTATTTACTAGTCAGTCAGAAGTCACAAAAAAAATGCCTAATATTTACCATAAGCATTGCATCAATAACATTCAACATTCTTCTAGGTGAATAGCATTGTTCCTTATACAAAGACGTGCTAGTAAAGGCTGCCGCGAAGACGTCTCCAAATTTCGACCATTCTGCGCTTCCATTGGTGAATTCACGAATTCTATTTTTCATACCAAAGTAATCCATGTTTCCATATTTATTGAGTATACCCATCTTGCTAAGCAAGCATTTCGATGAATCTGTCATTTCTTTACACTAAAAATATATTATGTGAAGACGCTTTGTTAAAAAATCCTGACGGAATAATTTTATTCGTTTGAGTCAGCTATTGAATTAATAAATATTTGTTGCCTCTGATCTATTGATAATTAAAATACTAGTTATTCAAAAGTTTCTTTTATGACTTAGAAGATGGATTAATAATTGAGACGGTCCTTCGAGCCAGATTATATATTTCATAGATGATAACAAATGATACCTACTCGATACATCAACAATGAATTAGGTAACATTTTATAAAAATATGTAATTATTAAGATTAGGTCTGTAGTTTACAATATTGTAATAACTTATCTATATATATTATCAATAACAGGTAAATAAAACAATTTCACGGTGATCGGTTGAATAGTTAAGGTGTGAAAGGGCAACAAACGAAATCCAACACCTCTACAAAGTAAAATAAATTTTATTTTAAGCATAACTTTCTATAATTTAGTCCTCAAGAATTTGCCAACTATAAGTAATTACACTAGTAAGTAGGTACCTACAACCTTTCAAAATTGTTTTCGAACAATAACTTAGAAAATTGAACTTCTCACCCCAGGTTTAGTTATCCAAGTTTTCTTAGTAACATTACTGATCGTTTCAAAGGCATACTCTAATTGGTTGATGGAATGAACTCCACATTCAGCTAACACTCGATGGTCGTTACGATGCACCAAGTTCGGTATATCACAGAATGTGCGACGATGTTTCTGAAAATGACGATGTTCTTTCGATAAATGGAGAACAGTTTTACTTATTTGAGTACAGTGGACCTATTTCAACGATGACCCAATTTCATGTGCCACAGTTGACATTTTGTATAGGATCGTTTAAGATTCATTGTGAGGGCTGTTCAAATTGGGCCACTATTTAAACCGCCTTAAAGAGACTTTCTTTTGTCTAAAGAAATTTGGATGATATAGGAATAGAAACCTTTTATTTGACCATTTTCTGAATATTTTCGGGCTAAAGTTGCCCCTTTCGTTCAGTATTGGGAGGGTACGACGAGTACGCGACAACCTAGGCGACAACAATTTAACATATTATCCTAATCTCAAAATGTTTCCGTCACAATGTTCTCTCATAAATGCTTAAGATACTTATTAACTTACCAAAATAATTTACTAAATCCCTTAATCTGGAAAACATGGATTATAAGAATCATAAATGTTATTCAACTTACAGGTCTATATTTTGATGAACTTATTTGACATACAATATCCTCCTTTATATTTGCTGTGTGTCTGAAAAATAATTTGCACATTTCTAAAGAATCAGAAAATATTTGTAGAAGGTATTTAATATATTTATGATAGTAAATTTTATATAAATTTATCAAGGACTATATTGGATTTACAATCGGAATGAAAGAAAAACGGTCTCATATTCCGGTTGATTTGTACAATCGTACTACTGGGGGAAAAAAAGTCTCACTAGTTCGGACTGTTAACCGAACTACTGGCAATGGACCTAAAGATTTATATTTTAATATGTAATTTCAAATATACCCACTTGCATGTATCATTCTTTGGGGCGTGCGGACAATTCTGAAATATTTAATATTTATTAAATAAGTACGACATTTCACTTACGTATTCAGTCTTCAACTACAGACAAATTAGCAATGTAACCATTGGATTACAAAGTTACTTGAAGTTTTTAAAATTTCAATATATTGTTCGGCTTTTTCTATTGTTCGACTTCTAAGGATCATGTCGTGATTATAAGTAGCCTATAAACTTTCTTAAAAATTCGGCTATCAAATGCAAAAAGAATATTTAAATCCAACTGCTAGTTTCAAAGCTATTGACGCGTAGGTAGATAAACAGTTTTTTTTTTTTTTTTTTGAAAAATTTATTAAATGTTTCCCCATAATCAAGAGCGAAAACAATTTTCATTTTATGGTATTTTTTATATATTACTAAAAGTCCCTTACCTCGCTGAGTACGTCAAACGTGCAAGCTAAAAGTTTATTAATTTCGCAACCTTCATAGTGTTTAATAGGGTTTCTCAGACATTGGGTCACAACCCTGGCTCTAGCTTTCTTCCAACTAGTATGAGAGTGGGTCATTATGTCCAATAGTTTTGAAAATGCATCTATATCGATATCGCCAGACTCGGATATGATGTTCAATTTCTTGAATACACAAGTTTCCTTTTCGCACTGCAAATAAATATTAAAACAATTTGAATCCATTTAGAATTGTTTATGGCGTGCCTTAAAGTCAAAAATTAGGTTCAAATCACAGTGAAATATCAATTCAAAAAGCATTGAGTACCTACATAATTCGTTTGACTTACATTTTTGTAATTTAAGAAAAGTTATGGTTTTCTCTTTGAAAACAGCCTGAAGATGGAGCACTACTTATTTTTTTTTTTTAGGTTTTACAACAATAAATGGTTTACATATCCATTATAACATATTTATAGTTAACTAGGTCTTCTCAAAAACATTGTACCTAATAGAATATATTACCTTTAGAAATATTAATGGGACAAATAATGAGATATGTGTGTATTGATTTTTGCATTTGAAAAAAAAATCAACAAAATTATTATAAGCTATAGTTATACTTACAGACAATGGCACGATTTTAAAATCGACTCTTTTAAAAGGTCTTGGTGTAGTTGTAGGCGGTAATGTGGTTGTAAACGTTGGATCTCTGATAACCAATCCATTTTCGCCCCAAGAGAGACGAAAATCACATTCGGCTCTTAACGAAGTTGGAATGAATTCTGATATGTCGCAACAGTCCAGCGGATCGTAGTTCTGTAAATTTAGATTTCTTTTTTAAAAAACACTTTGTCTTCTTATTATTGGCAAGCACAATTATTAGAAATAGAAGTAAAATAGAGTAGGGCAAAAAAATGAACGAAGTGTGAACGAGTATTAGCAATTTTAAGGACTAGTATTAGTCTATATACTAATATTATAAATGCGAAAGTATGTATGGATGTTTGTAACTCTTTCACGCAAAAACTACTGAACCGATCACTATGAAATTTTGCATACACGTTGTCTGAGACACCAGAAAGGACATAGGGTACCTTTCATCCAGAAAAAGGACTATTTCCGAGGGATAAATAAAAAATAAAAAAATTACGCCTGGCCAAAGTGTTATAGCAACACGAGGTCAAGCGTTATATTGCTTTTTTTTTATTATTTTCAACGCGGACGTAGTCGCGAGCACCAGTTAGTACTTAATATAGCGCTAATTGCTATGTGTATATGGAAATGCTATCATAGGTACTTACATTGTTTAAGTCAAAAGTTCTCTCGATAAATGTGGTTAATTCTTGTTTGTTTTTAGGATTAATCGCTACGAGATCCTAAATAAAAAATATGCATTAATCAATTGAGTGATTTAGTAACAAATATTTAGTCACCTGCTAGTGAGAGCAAAGTTTCTCGAGTGAAAAATGTAAGTTCTCTTATATTAGAAGCGAGAGTGTAAACAGATCTTTTTAGTTGCGAGTGCTTAGTGTAAATCTCAAAAGAGTATAGAATTCTAGCCATCGAAAACATTAATAGATTCGCTTTTACATTACAGTTACGACTTCAGCACTAGCAACTAAAACAACCTCCCCTAAATTGTTACATAAATAAATATTTTACCTTATGATTAATGAAATGAATAAATTCAGAATATCCGCATTTTGACTTTAAATCTGAAGTGAACAACTCCGGCAAATCGCAACACTTCGTATTGTAATACTGAAAAGAAAATAATTCGCACACCATTCCAATTGTATAAATAAGATGAAGACGAGATTAATATTAAATATTATTAATCATTAATATCTACATCATATTAAATATGAATTATGTTAATATAGATATTATTAATAATTAAATATTAATTAAATATGAAGTTCACTTACATGTCTCAAGAAATATTCAGGTCTTTTGTCTTTAGGTAATTCGGTTTCAAAATTATCATATCGGCTGGAAAATCAGTAATTAATTTTATATTTTATTAAGATGCGTCCAAATTAAATAACATGTTATATAACTTTGTTGTGAACACATTAAAATAACACGAAAAATGAATCTAAAATGTCTACATTGTTTCAGTACATCATGAGCACAAGCGATGATGTGACTCACACGCAAATATTATATAACTTTGTTTTATAACACATAAGATATGCTATATAACTATGTTTTAGAATATTTTTTTGTTATATAGTCTGAACCTTTAGAGTATACAGACTCATAGTATGCAATTGTTTTAATAAAATAGTGATAGGTTTAAAAAAATTTCATACAACCTCTGCGAAAACAGGTAACGAAGCGAAGTAAACGAGGTAACTTTCGAACAAGCATCATTTTTTCTTACATATTCTTCAGGGCAGTTCTGTTTACAAAGAAACAGAGTTCTTAATTATTTATTAACTAATAATAATATCTTAGATTTAAATTTAATACAATTAATAATGTGTCATATATTATAAATATGATGCAGGCTTTTTAATAGACTTTTAAGCTTCCTAATACAGCTTTTTAGCTTTAAAAGGAAGCCCCAGTCAAGGTATATATGTACAATGTTTATTATTTATATAATATTACACTCGTAATGTTACTTACATCAATTAAGTTTTGAACAACACAATGCAGAAAGCTCTGTTCTGAGCATGTTCGACTGAATTTTTTCGTAATATTTCCAAAACAAGCGTCCACTACACGTTCTGCTCTGTCGTGCCAAGTGCCAGGTAAAACAGACTTAAGGCTATCAGACAGTTGTTCTTTCGTAGAAGACTGCGTTAAATTTAAATTCTGGCTTAAACAGATCCACCGTTGGCACTGGAAGCAGAACAAAAATTAATATTATTTTTTACATTTTGTATTGATTTTGTCTATTAGCGAAGACGTTCGGAAAGCTCCAAAACATCTTCTTGTAAGGAGGAACGCGCTCTGTGGCATTCCTTACTCTCTCACCGAAGGTATTTCATGGTGGTCTTCTGTAAGGAGTTGGTTACTGCTGCCAGACGGGCTGTCTGACAGTGTGCCTTTTTTAACGTTTGGAAATCATCTTGGATACCCGTCAAGTCGTGGGGGTTGCTGACGGGTTATGCTGGCCTCTTGCCAGCTAAAATCCAATAACATTCTAGGCGGGGTTGTGGGAACATTGTAACAAGGTATCCGCAACAGCGCAGTATGCCCTGCCACCATTAAAATACTGGTGATATAGGTAGTGGTGGTTTGTTAATTACGAAGATTTCACAGGAATAATGAATTCCTTTAAATTAAATAAAACTCTTCTTCTTTCTGTTCGGGAACTCTAATAATAGGTTCACTGTCATTACCTAAGGTTATCTTCGTTGCTTTATCAATTCAACTTCTAGGTTGAAATATTAAGCTATTTAATTTTCTGCAACACATTGACAAAAATATAAAGACAATTTTTTTAAGATAACATTCATTATATTTGGAAGAAAATGTTTTTCTTATTGTTATAAAAATGAAGCGTAATTACAACACAAACTTGACACACAAGTAGATCATTTTCTTGATACTTTTTATGTATTATACATCTTTCCATACTTAATTTCTTTCCACAAATTAATCATTATATCGATTTACCGAAATAATTGCGAGTAGACATCGGGTTCAAGTAAGTACTTAGATTTATAAGTGTTCGTGTTGAAATATTATCAGATTTGACACAAAGCTGTTCTTTTTAGAATTAGGAAAATTAAATTAAACTTATAAAAGCTTTTCTAATCTTATTTAGAAGTATCTATTTATATTGGAATAATTTTAGTTTAAAAATTAATGAACCGACTTACCGCATAAAAATGCGTTCTTTGTGTAGTGATTGGTTGAGTAGAAGTTTCCACTTTAGACGACGAGGTTCTTAGGATGTCATTCTAAACAAGATACAATAATTCAACTTTGATTTAAGATTTTGACAACCCCTTTGTTTGTGTGTCTCAGGAGTTCAATTCCAGTGTGGGGAACGACTGGAAATTATCTGGCAAGTTATGGCAGGGCACATTGCATTTCGCAGTCATTTGGGCAGCCTGTTTGGCGGCAGTGACCACACCTTTTCAATTACAGCGTGTGTTCTAGTTCTGATGTGCTTCGGCGAGTGTGGAGGGGGTGTCAGAGCCCATTTTCCTGTCCTTTTCTAATTTATCCCTATCCACAATCCTAACATGGTCGGCAGAAAAAATATTACAGCTGTTTTAAATAGAATTACGCGTTCGACTAGCCACACCATTTTATTGAACACGCAGACATGCGTTATATATAAATGACAAGCTGGTGCCCGCGACTTCGTCCGTGTTGAAAAAGAAAAGATATGAATAATTATTATACGATGAGATATCGCAAAAAAAAATTTAAAATAATCAGTTACTATTTGCGCCATCTGACGGGATGAAAATAAGACTTTTTGTCACTGCAATCTGCAAGTATTATATTTAATGTCACTATTCACTGACAGATGGCGCTAGAGTTGACGCAAATCGAAATCATACTAAAATTATAGATATATATATATAAGCGTGATGTTATATAGCCTTATAAGCCTTCCTCGATAAATGGACTATCCAATACAAAAAGAATTTTTCAATTCGAACCAGTACTTAGTTCCTGAAATTAGCGCGATCAACCAAACAAACTCTTCAGCTTTATATAATAAGTACCTAAGTATAGATATAGATGTTATGTTAATATGAATGAAATGTCTTGTAAGTATTTACAATGTTATATTTTATATTTTTTAAGTAAATGAAAATTGAGAATAGCTTTGTTTGTTGCAATAGCCCCGTAGATATTTCTCCTCTATCGACTATTATTATAATATTTTTGAAGTTATTTTTATAATCTAAAATATAAAATTAATAAAGAAGAAACTTGGGTTTTTTGGTATAGAAAGCTTAGATTATACGCTCTGGACGAAAATTTTCAGTTACAAGTTCGGAAATTACCTATATTCTGATACAAATTCAGAAATAATGTGTAAGACGTAATTGTTGATGATATTCATATCATAAATATAATTTTGTATGCCAATCGGTCACCATACAGGGTGCCAATAAAATTTAAAATTCATCGAATGTAATTATGGCCTGTGGTCACAAAAAAAAATGATTATTAATACAAAAGATGAATAAAATCTTACCAAATGAGAACCACCTCTCACTGTAGAGACAGCTAGAACCTAGAGCATTAATAGAATATTTCAATTAGGTACATAATACGATGAATATCTTAATTAAATTCATGACAAAAATATTTTACTTATTATTTTCAAACAAAACACTGAATAAATCTAAGTAAATTACCGATTGCGCTAAGAAAAACAACCATAACTTCATCTTGACTTTTAGAGTATTCAAGAAGAACTGAACAGAGTTATTCGCTTACCTATTTACTTAATTCTCTTTTGATAACAAATGTACTGACCTCAAATATGACCTCAGTGATATGAGTATAAAAAATAATTTGCGTTGTAAACTTTTTCCGTTCGAACATAACTTTTGGCGACCAAACTAAAGATTATATTTGATAGCTTGTTATGTGTGAATGCTTCCGCTGAGAGATATTTGAATTATATTTGTAGCCATGTTTTTTTATTTATTTATTATACAAGACCTCCAACGAGGCATTTAAGTAGCACTTGATACATACAGCAGGCACAGCCTGCACCTAAACCAAAATCTGATCAAATCTAATCTAATTTATTAATGTTTTTAAATTATTTTAAAAATAATTTTAAAAAGTATGACGGACAGCTCATTATATAGGTTGTCATATACAAACCTAAGTAAGCTACACTAGGGATATGAATAGTCGCATAGCCTAAAGCAACTCTCCTGGGAAACCGCGTGGTTTATAAAAAGTTAGCCTAGAGACAGACAGCCTTCACTTTATATGTGTATATATATGGTTGCTAAACATGGTCGTCGACCGCAATAATACATGATAAGGTTTACGCAAGCTAGAGATCAATAGAAGAAAAACAATAGAATTAGAAGTACCTGCTACAAGAGTGAAAAACTTTACAAGAATAAAGAAACTAAAGTCAAAATTGACTGACCACATGATGAGTAAAACAGAAAAATTAAATACTCGTACATTCAAGGAATGTGAAAATAAGAAAAGGGGGACATTTTAAAAAATCGGAAGGCGATTTTGCCAAAAGGATGAAAAAGGAAAGATGTCAACAGGGATTACAGGAGACATTTATGGAAGGATACCTTGTTATTTTTTAAAATTTATTACATAACGCAGTTGATCCATACCTACATAATGCATTGCAAGTTGAATGCTTAAAAACCGCTATGACTTACTAAATAAAACACATATTTATTTGCGAAATTAATTATTTATATCATTACACACACTAACAGAATGCTTCTTATTGTCATCATTATGAGAGGTATTTCCGCTATCAAACGTTTTGAATTTCCGTTTTTGACTACCTTTTCGTATACGTGCCTGTCTCCATAAAAACGAGTTGCATTAACGTTCCAATTACTGCGAGGATAATAAAAAGAAACATTCTCATTCCTATTTGCCATGTAAGTTTCAAGAAGCGCATCATAGTCTGAAGAATATCTGAAAACATGTTCGTCGTGATGGGCGGAGTTATTCGAATCTATCGAAAATGTTGACTTAACAATGTAATTCTGGGCTGGAGTAGTCGTTCGTATGTAACCTTCAACTGTTTTAGATGTAAATGTTTCAGATGTCGAGTTAAAGCGGTAATGGGTTGGATAGTGTATTCGAACGTTTTGCTGGTACACCTCGGATACCAGACCACATCTCGCCATTACAGATGTATCGAATATAATACCTAGAGAGCAGCACTTTCTATTGTATTCCTAAAAACAAATAAATAAAAATCATTTATTTTAAACATCTAAAATGGTCCTAATTAAAAATTACATAGTAAAATTATTTAATTAAAAATTAATTTTCATTAAGTATTCATTAACAAATATAAATCTGTAACATTCAATTATCCAATATTATTATATTTAATCATTTAATTATTTAGTGATTTAAATTTTGTCACCAAAATTTAATTAATTATAAAGTTTAATTTAAAAAAAGTTATTTTATCTATACCTACTGTTAAAATTAATTTTTTCAATATTTGTTTGAGCTGTTGAAAAATATTTGTATGTACGATAAAACAAAATTTTATAAACAATGGCTTGTAGATTTACTTAGTTACCTAAGTCATTTTTTATCCAAATACAAAAAATATAATAACAAATTATAATAATAATAATAAAAAGTATATCCAAAAAAATTCCCTGAAACTTGTCATTATTGATAACTCTTTTATAATAATAAGGACCTCTTTCACCAAATACAAGTAAAATTACTTTTAGTAATAATTTTATGTTTTATTAAATTATGCACTCGTTTTACATACTGCATTTATTATTATTTTTTATTTTATTATTTAAATGGCGGTTAGCCTACATGACACTTTAATCAGAGATGGTGAAAGAGGCCCTAAAAGTTATGTTTTTGCTAATATAAATCTACTCTGTAATTTGATTTTACTTTAATTATATACTTACATCCAAAATATTAGCCGATAAATTTGGACTGTATTTAATATGTCTGAAAGAGAAAATATATGTTCAGAGTGAGGAACGCAGAGTCTATAGTCCTTGCATGTCAAGAATGCGTGTAAAACTCCAATGTTTGTTTGTTGTTGTAAAACTCCAATGTTTACTTTATTTCTATTTTTTTAATAAAATATTATTATGCTAACCTTCCGCGCTATCCATTGCTTAAAAAGACGTCAACAAAACCAAGCTTACACGCACTCGTGAAATGAAAGGGCTATTCTAAAAGTAATCAGAAATTCTAAAGAACTCCATCCACGTATATTTTTTAAAGAGTTGTGAACCTCTGTTTGCACATCATGGACGTCTTGATATCATCTTCACAATCTATTGTCGAACAAATTTTCCCTTCTCTTATGTATCTTTCGGGACACATCTGTAATTAAAAACCTGCATTAAAGAAAGTATCCGATTGTTTGTTTTTTCGATTTCTTCGTTTTATTTCATAAACTTATGAATAAAATAATGAAATATGTACACATCTTATTTCTTGTAGCAATTTTAAGTAGGTACATTATGTACAATGTACAAGTAGAGTTACTCCATGCAAAGCGTGCCATGTTCTGATTGCTAGCAGGCTCAGGCTTAAATGCTCAAGTGCTCAAGCGCTACCATTAATGAGTAAAGTTTGTGAGGATAGATGTTTGTTACTTTTTAACGCAAAAACTAATAAACAAATTTTATTAAAACTTTGTAGTAATATTTGCGTATACATTACACATCCCACTAACATTGTAAATGCGAAAATTTGTAATGCAAAGTTGAACTTAGGTATTATATAACACTTTTAAAATTTTAATCAAGTTCGTTCACTCATGGAGTCGCAAAATAAACTTCTATCTATATAAAAAATATGTTTTATTGTCTTGTCTTTACGCGGAAGTCTCCGGTTATTCCTGCTTTGAGAAATTCTTTATAATTATGACAAAAAAAAAACAGTAAATTTGTTGAGCATTTTAGAATTGGGCAGAGAAATAAACAAGGTTAGTGACTCCGCTCATTGGAGAAGAGTCGAGGCGATGCGGCGTCGCGTAGGAGGCGTGACTCTTCTTTATTAATTTGTATATGATCATATATGAGCGTCCGCTCACCGAAAGAGTCGAGACGAAGGCGCGACGCAGGCGCGGCGGCGTCGAGACGGAGTCGACGCCCCTCCGCCTCGACTCTTGTAATGAGCGAAGGCACTTAAGTTAGTCAAATTAATTACTCACTTCACTGAATTTTTCAATTACACAAGAATATATATAATGATCGCAGCTATTTTCATATTCGGCTGGCGCTGTATAATTTTCAAAGCAAATATCAACCACATCCTTTACTAGAGCTTTCCAAAGATGTGGCGACGCTGTAGATTTCAATTCCTTGATCGCTTTATTTCTTGTTTGAAACTTATCTCCGAATTCCCTATTTAAACAATTCCATTTCTCACACTGTAAAACAAATATTTGTAAGCAAAACACATTATTTTTTTACTGAGTTTCGCAGTATAAATTGCGCAGCCCGTTTGACAGCAGTAAACTTCACCTTACAGAAGACCACCGTGAAATAACAGCATTTGTGCTATTGTGATTCGGTGACTGAGTAGTCAAAGATTCTAGAGCCTTTTTTTGTCCACTCAATACCTTATCCTAACCTGTGGAGTTATCTTAAATAAGAATAAAACTAACCTTGGAAGCCTCTGTAGACGTTGAAGATTCTGGTGAAGATTGAGATGAAACCTATTTAAACAAATTTTGAACACCTGTCACGTAATTGTTAAAACAATTTTATTCTTAAAGAAAATTTCATTTTAAAATATTTTAATACAACCATTTATTTTATCATTTTCTTTAATTTTATTAATGAATGCTTACCGTTTGTAAAAATAGTAAGAAAAACCAAAATATCTTCATTGTTGAGGTTCTTTGATGGCAGTGTTTTATACGGGTGACTACTATTTTCAAATGTAACATTAACACGAATAAGTTAGCGCCTACGTGCGGCGGTTATCTGTATGTTGCGTTATGATATGTAGAGTGGGAAACAATGGGATATCCTGCATTTATATCACTATGTTGAACTCTAGGTAAATCTTGTTATATTTATACCTATTCTAATATTGTACATGCTAAAGTTTACACGTTTGAATGTTTGGATGTGTCACGCAATCACGCTGAACGGATTTGGATGAAATTTTGCACACAGATAGTTTATTATCTGGATTAACATATAGGATACTTTTTATCCTGAAAAAATGTTAGGTTGCCGAGGAATCAGCTAAAAAAATTTTAAAAATTCGGCGCACTCTATCAAGTGAGTCGACACTGGCAAATTTTACCATAAAAAATAAGATAAAATTCATATTAATTTATTATTTGTATTCTAAGTAGATATAGCAAAATTTATTTGTATTCTAAGTAGATATAGTGTAGTTACTTATAAATATTACACACGAGGTCATCTAAATCCGTTTCATCTAAACATAATTTTAGATTTTCTAATATCTCTCATATTTTTCTAAATATTGAATAGTTAAAAAACTCGATATCCCCACACTTCTACAAATTTTTAATCATTAATTATTGATATATCGTAAATCGCTTTGGATGCATCTCAAGGATTTAAAATGATAGTCAAAGCCTCTTCCAACAGCACAGGATTATAAAATAAAACAAATGATCATAATTATACCTAATTTATTGAACAAGTACATAAATAAATGAAAGTTCACATAAGCTACTTAAGTAGGCAATAAAAAAACTAACGAAACTTCGTTTCGAAATGAATTAACTTAGATTTTTACACCAGTAAATTATTTAGGTTTCAGTAATTTATCAAATGGAAAGTGAAAAAAGGTTTCTCTTGTCCAGCTTTTCCGTTACGACTGTGTATAATTGTATTTCGTATTTCAATGGAAACAGTGGAAAACACATGGCTTTACTTGTGCTTGTAAATATATCCACAAATTAAAATAAGATATGAAATACGTCGTAATATAAGATAAATCTTACGTCCAGTTACAGACCATTTAAAAAATAGCGTGATTCGTGAAATACAAAGACTATTGACTAAAGGAAAAACTCACTATCAAAGAATACTGTGTAAAATTCATGCTCACATTTCATAACTTGAAGTATGTTAGAATTACCAACTTTAGAAAATGCTTAATTACCCTTACCTATGTGTTTATAATTTCAAATATAACTTTGATAGTGTTTTTGACGGATTCAATTTGCATAGGATTACAGTTATTCTCATAACTATGCGTACCTATATTTTATTTGATATAAATTAGTTTTTAAATTAAATGTAAAAAGCAATTCACATTAGCGTTAATGTCAAATTTTTATGCAATTATGAGATGCTCATAATTTGACTGTGATAATTATTGCAATTATTTATTGCATACCAAGAGTATTAACATTATTTATGCTTGGAATATTTAACAAAACATGTAAAAATAATAAAACATAAAAATAAAAATAGTTACTTCGTATTATTATGCTCCTATATTATTATGCTTCTTCAATTAGGCATTTCTTCAATTAAAGTGCAAAATTACTAAGAATAAATTCTTAATAACTAACTAAGTAATTATTTCGATTACAAAACAGATAATTTGAGAGCGAATTTATTTCAAATTCACACAATTCCTTTGACGTTATGGCGCATTTACACTGTGTCTATGTAACATTTATGTCAAAAAGCGGTTGAATGATACAGAGATGTCTAAATCATTATATTTAATTAATTATTACCGCTGTCCATACTGTTATCACCCTCCACTTCGGGTACATTAATTAAACCACTTCATGTTTAGACCAAATACTTTTATCGTCCGACCGATATATTAGAACTACAATACCAACTATAAGATGTGCGGACATACGTCTGACTGATAACCCTTTTAATATCATACCACCGAATGAATATGAATGAATTAACACCTCTTTTTGAAACGTCACAGAGCACTTTTCAATCAACTTCAGTCGTCATAAATATCAGACGCTAACAGTAACTAATATAGACCCACAACCGCCTAATACGAATATTTCTTTCGGAAGCCTTCACATATGTGTAGGCATGTTGTTACTTAGTTATTTCAGAGAAAATCTTTCTAGACTTCACCGTTGAAAACTACCCCCTATTAGGGTGAGAGTGAGACTGCAAGTGCGCTGATGACCCTTTTAGGATAAGGGGTAAAATGAGGATAAGCTTTAGGGGAAAAGCTTTTAGGGGGATAACATTTGGGATTCCATCCGCACTAAACAAAATGCAAAACGATAATTACTGTTGTCGATGTGAACGTAATACCGTGTGTTGCACCATAATCATTTATTTTCATATATATATATATATAAACATACGATTTTATATCTATCTAAGTTTTCCGACATTGGATAACATTGGCGTTCTTAATGCGTATTCGTATTTAATAGTAATTTTATTATACTTAATCTTTAAACCTAATTTAAAGATCTTCTAACTTGCGCCTAATTATTTGTATAAAAAAAAAATGGGTAGTAAGAAATACGAGTAATTGTAGTACATTAGAAGACGAAATCATTGCAAATTTGTTGAAAAAAAAATCTACAATATCAAATCATACTTAACTTTAATTAACATATTTATTATTTTACTTTATATATAACTTCATAAATACCAAAATACATTTACTGGTGCCAATTTGTTTCGATTGCTTATTTTAGAGTAACAATACTCCAGTAGTTGATTCTTAGTATTATGCAAATTTGCAACCATTCAATTTCATACTTTAAATGATTAACAGTAAGGTATTTTTTTAAATTTACCATTAAGCTTAATTCACACGAGGATAGCAATGGCTGGCAGAATAGAGCATTGCAGGATCACGTCTAGTTTTCTACATTCTTTATTTAAAAATATACAGATAAAGTTAAAAATCATCTAAGTACCTATATTCTATATACATTCAAAAAAAAAAAAATTCAATCGTACGTTTGTAATGTCAAAATAAACACTTTTCATTTAATGTATACCTACCAGAGTTTATATGGTATTTATAACAAAAAAAAATTTTTTTTTTTTAAATTGTTGTCTGTCTGTTCCGGCTAATCTCCGAAACGGCTGGACCGATTTTGATGAGGCTTTCGTTGGCAGATAGCTGATGTTATAAGGAGTGACTTAGACTATTTTTATTTAAGAAAACTAAAAAATATTATAATAATAATACAATGAAAGTGTTGCTACTAGCCATTGCCATTTCTGTGTGAATTGAGCTTTATTTGAGCCAAGCCCCAATTATATCTCTAGACACTGTGTATTTATTGGATAAATAATAATGTTTTCATTGACTGTTACCTATAATAAAAAAATAATAAAAAAAAAAATTGCCAAATTTAATTTGCTTCTATTCACTAATGGTAAAAATACACTAACGATTTGTATGAATGTGTGTTTCATCATGATAATATAAAAATCGTTACAATGATAAATGCGTGGTATTAAATTGAAAAATGAAAGCGTCACTCACTGATGAAATGCAGAACGGCAGACATCACTATTAATGATAAAAATTATCCTGGAAAAGAAAAAAAAAAACAATCAATTTTTAAAAACACTTTGCTATCAATAATTCCCAAATTTAATTTATTGTCAATGTTAAAACGAAGATTTTCGTTTGTCATGTAATTTGTTGTTTAATCAATGACAAATACAATAATCAATTTTAAAGCTATTACTACTTTATTTGCGTATTTGACGCAAATTACTAATAGTACTTTTTTCTCTCATTTATTTTTATCCTGGAAAAATGTTAGGTTCTCGATGATATCTAAAAGTATAAAAAAAATGAGCGCCACTATCGCCGTGGCGGCGCCACCGTCGTCGCAACGATAAAGATGTCAGGCGTTATATTACTCGTATATAAGTCTCGGGCACCCACCACTTAGTGTTTAATAATCGAATGAAATATTTGTGTTTGTTTTTTTTTTTTTTTTTTTTTAATTTGTAGCAAATATATTATGCAATTCTTGAAGCATTTCGCCAAAAAAAAATGTTACAAGTTCGAATTAAAAGTTAAATGAATTATTGCATATCAATAATTTTAATGTCTTAGCGTAAACAAAATAGGATTGCAAATATTTCATGTAATTTATTTTATGTTAAGGTTTTATAGGCTACCGTCGCCTATAACTATAACACAAGCAAAGCCACAGCCCAAAACTGAGGATTATGGGCAGTAATGCTCTCTCTCTCTCTCTCTCTCTTCCCCCCCCCCCCTCTCTCTCTCTAAGGTCACATTTAGGCGCTAATTTAAGAGTTATAAGGGATGTATTTGAACGCTTACGAAACCTTAAGATCATATAAGACTGTTAAGAACTCGAGTCATAACATGCTCTCTAATCCCAATATAAATATTACATAATGCAATTTTCAATTTTTTGAAGCATCATGAATATTGGTTTTATTCATTCGCATTTGTGTTCACTTATTTAATATGAGTTGATTAACATTATTAAAATAAGCGTTTGCACACTTACCTAATTCGCTAAGATTCGCAACGCGTTCGTCATCACAGGAATGCGCCAAAACCGAAAGCCCTTTTGATACTCTCAAAGTAGTATCGCTTCCAGTTCTCCTGAGTCTTCTCCACTTCAGCGGCGGGAACTAGCGCTTGGTTCACAGTCACCAGTGTATGGTCATCCTGTAATATTATTACAAATTATATAATTAATATATGTTTTCTCCCACTTGCTCGGAAATGGCTTCATTATTTAAAAAAAAAAAGGATATTGATTGTCTATTTAAGAGGAATATAATAGAGAAGATTGTCAGACAGTTTTAAAGTGTGTTTGACTAGATCAGAAGAAGACAACCGCCTGAGACTGTAGGGAATAATATTTTAATTAATAGATGTTCTCTGAAATAAATATATAGTTTTGTATACATTTGAATTTAGTTTTTCGTGTATTCCTAACTGGGTCATATTCTTATGACAAAGACATGAGCTATAGGACCTGCTTCAGCTAGGGATGGCCAAAGTCGCTAAAAAGAGAAAAGAAAAAAGTTGTAGCTGAAAAACATCCAAGGAGTGGACTGGGATAGCTAATGCAACTTGCTTAGTAGTAACTATTTCTGTTTAGTAGCTTAGTAGCGTTAATACCATCGTATTGGTGCAATTTTGCATTATTGAATTTCCAATTGTAAAGATTCCAATTGCATTATTGTAAAGAAATTGAGGCCTCAAAGTGCTTCAACTTTGCACTAGTATTACCCAACCCTATGAATTTAAAAAGTAGCTTGTCAATTTTAATATCGAGCACTAAAATCTTACCTTTTCATCAATGTTGATTGTGACTTCGGAGAAATGTTGTTCAGGCCACTGCTTGTATCTCCAGTACTGTACAATCTTCTTACCGGGAACCAATTCTTTAAACTCCCCTGTCACATTACCCCCAAACAGAGCAAACTTCCCTCCCTTTTCCACTTCCATTTTGACATGTCCTTGGGTGAACGCTGTCACCATTTCTATTCTAGTGAGGGCGTCGTAAAACTCTTGACCCCTACATTGGAATCTCTCAGAGATTTCAATTGATTTTGTATCCAATTTGCAGCCAACTTCATTATTGCTTTTTGAAACTATTGGTTCCATGTTGATTTTTTTATTAAAACCACTCGTGATCGTCGATACATTGTCCGGCTTGACAGTTGTCTCCCCTTTCTTAGGTAGGATTAGACCTTTGGAGAATTCTTCCTTTAAGCTTCTAACATATTCCTTCAACTGTTTTCTAATCTCTTCTCTGCCCACATTGTACATGAAGGATTTAACTCTCTGAGCTGCCTCACCGCTGCTCTTTATTGTAACCGTTATCTGAAATTTAAACAGACATTTATTTAGTTTTTATATTAAACATGGGTTTTATTTTTGTTGTTGATTGCCATCAGTCACTAGACTATACGCAAATGAGCTGAACGAAAATTGGTGTTTACATAGAATAAGGCCAGTACCCTACTCTCCTGAAATTTCCAATCTGCAACAGCTCCTTGGCTAGTGTATTCAGGTGGGAGTAATTTATAATTTGTGTTTATAAACTGAATAATTTAGATCTCTTTTTTAGCTAATGCGTTATATGTATTTCTTTACAATTACATTCAGAGAGCTATATTAAAACAAGGTTTACCTATTTAGCACTGCCTAATAGTGCCAAGTTTATTTATGGACTGAAGAAAAATATACAAGTTTAAAAAATTATGAGTCTATTATAAAAAATTATATGAATCTATAAGTCTTATAAGATTCATGGACTGATATAATTTTATAAGAAATCATTATTATATGAAATTATGTCCATTTAATCCAAATAGGAAAATATATATGTATTTTTTTTTAGATTAAGGTCATATTATAAAAAAATGTTATTGATTCAATGCCACTGACTTGCTAAACACAATTCAAAATGTATACTATCTGGAGCCTGTGGTCACACTGTAACTGCCTTGGCTTTAACGAAATCAGCCAGCCACTCACATGGCTTTTTACAAAAGCTATCTTTTAGAGGTTGGCAGTTAAAGTGTGAATATGAAAGAATATCATATTCATGGTTTTCAAAATTTAAATTATATACTGACCCAACCAGACTAGGTATCTCATGCATGAATAAGTATGAATATAAATGTCACATTAAAAAGTAAAAACCATTTAAGAATAGGTACTCACTTCGACTTCACTGACGTCATTCTCCTCAGACAAATTCGGAATATGAATCTCACCCTTGATGGTGTCCTCTCCGCCAGAGATGCGGCCTTCCCATTTCAGTTTGATGTCCCATTCATAGAAGAAAATTAACTTTCCTTTCCTATTGTTAGCTGACGCTTCGCCTTCTATCTTTTCCATCTCCATAATCTTACAATCGACACCGTTTTGGGCTATTTTTAAATGGTTAAGTAGTTCTTTTAGTCGATCCTTGGACCAAGGTCCTGCATTTTTTTCAGTCCAATGCCAATTATTCACGTTGGTCGCGTCTGGCCGCTCCTCCACAATCCACCTCGGATCACCTTCGCCCCATTTAGCCATTTTCAGTAAACCCAACACAAACACAAAGTTAGCAAAACTGCAATGAGCACTTAAAATCACAAATTATGTGACAAACCAGGTATTAAATTGTTTATTATTAACGCAATAAATTAGAGGTGATTCACTTTCTTTTTTTATTAGAAGAGATAGGTTTTATAAATCTTACAAGCGTAAATTACGATTAGCGCATGGTGAATTGGATTGGATTGGAGAATGAGAAGACTTTTCGAGAAACTCGAGTCGAGAAATGTCTAGTCTACCGAGCGACAAATTATAATTGTCAATTTTGACATTTATATTATGACAGTTTTATAGTTGCCATATTTTGCTATTTAGTTTTACTTAAAGATTACATAAAGAAGAGCCTTTATGTCACTAATTTTTCAATAGTTTTGTGTTAGTGTTAATTTATTATATTTATGTTTAGTTATTTATTTTTCTAATTCACAAAAGCGAACTATTGCGGCCATGAGTGTTAGGCATCTCACCACACTATCTTTTAAATGTAAGTATTTTTACTATATTTGTTAGGTAATAAAATCAAATAACTAAAGGCTGTCATGTTTTACATTTATTATTTATTTGAAATCTGACTAAGTAAATTATTACATGCTTAGCATCTATGTACTTATTAATGTAAATATTAAACTTTCCCGGTGTTTCTGTAATTTTACTTATTTGGCAACACTGACAAATTTATGGTTGAATGTTTCTAGAAAACTTTTCAACAACATAAACTAAAAAAATATTGTAACGTCAAATAAAATACTACGCTTCATTTTACGCAAACATTCCAACTTCGAATCTAGAGTATAAGCACGTGAAAGAAAACAAATCTTTTTTGTATTGAAATATTAATGTATTGAAATATTAATTCTAATATTTAACATTTTTGACTCGATGAACTTCTTAATCATATTAGTTCATATTTTTAGGTACTTTTCTTAAATTACATAAAAATATGCTTATAATTCTGTGTCTAAATTATCTAAGTTTCTTTTGTACAGTACTACCGTATGGTACCGTCCCGCCGCCGCCATATTATCAAGATGTTACGATGGGATTTTGTAATGCCACCTGAAGGGAAAGTACTCTTACTTAATACTGTAGATAGAAAAATTACTCAAAGAAAACATTCCTTTATTTTTGAATAGAAAGAAAACTGCATTCAAAGATTTTAGAAAATTCGCTTGCCACACCCGGGAATCGAACCGACTAAAATCTGTAAAAATGACACCCTGTATTTTTATTGCATCGATCGTTAGGGTCACTTATAAGGATGAAATCTCTCTAACAAACTTGATAAATTAAATGAAAGGGAAACCATGAAATCTGGACTTATAAATTCAATGAGTCAAGTTAAAGCTCTTTAACTCAAAGCTTATGTTAGTAATTAATAATTATCATTGACGTCATTTATCCATTAAAATGAATTACTATTTAGATAAGACGATTGTAATTTGCACGTGTTTGCAATGCAGACTCCCTTCTTAGATCCGACATAACTGCGTGTATGAGATAGTTTAAATATGGAATGTTACATTTGAAAATAGATTGTAATCTTTGTTATTCACATTCGATTGTTTTTACAAATCATTTCATGTTTGTCTCACGGTAAAAATGGCTTATCAATTTGATTTAATGGAAGCTTATTTTTCAAATAACAAAAACGTGAATCTAGCTCTGCGGTGGTATGGAGAGAGATATCGAGAGGCACCAACTGGGTTCGTATTAAAAAGAATGGTAGAAAATTTAAAGAATACGTTTAGTTTCAAAAAGCGACGGCAAACTCTTCAGCAGAACTATTTCGATTTTGATCTAAATGTTTTAACATACTTTGAATCATTTCCGAAGGCTTCGAGCAGAGATGCTGCCGAAGAATTAGGAACAACCCACACTCGCGTAGGTACTTAAAGTGTTGAAAAAGTTTAAGTATAAATGTTATCGTGAAGGTTGGTTAGTGCAAAAATTGCATCCTGGGGATTGTGAGAGACGATTACAATTTTGTCAAAACATGCTGAGAGAAATTGACCGTAACCCAAAGTTGAAATAATTGGAATGTTTTTGTCCAATTAGTTCAACTAGTTGAACTTCTAGTTGAACTTTGTGGAATAGAGGAATTTTTTGAGTAAAATTGTATGGTCTGACGAAACCAACTTCAGCAATAAAGGCATGTACAATCGCCGCAATAACCCTATTGGTCTCGAGTGAATCCTGTTCGTGTTCATGAAACTAACAGTCACAGACAATTTTCTTTCAACGTTTGGTGCGGAATTATGAGAAATATGGTTGTGTTAGTCCACGTGTACGAAGGTCATTTAAACACCGTCAAGTATCTTGAAATACTGGATCTCTTAAGGAATGAGTTAAATGGTTTCCCCGAGGAATAGCGAAACCAAATAATTCTACAGCAATTGCCATTTTTTTGTAAATAATTACAATAATTTAAGATTTCATGGTTTTCCTTTCATTTAATTTATCAAGTTTGTTAGAGAGATTTCATCCTTATAATTGACCCTAACGATCGATGCAATAAAAGTACAGTGTGTAATTTTTACAGATTTTAGTCGGTTCGGTTCTCGGGTGTGGCAAGCGAATTTTGGAAAATCTTTAAATGCAGTTTTCTTTCTATTCAAAAATAAAGGAATGTTTTATTTGAGTAAAATTTTCTATCTACAGTATTAAGAGTATTTTCCCTTCAGGTGGCATTAAAAAATTCCACCCTGTATATACATATATTATATGTTGCATATATTGGCATGTAACATTTTCTTATTCACATTTACTTGTTAAGAATTTGATAACACATTAATATATCATCAAACAGACTCGCGACTCAAAAATAATACACAACTTATATAAATAAATTGGTATGTTGTTATCTCAGTGCGAGAGAGATAACAAACCGGCCTTCATTTCATTTCAATACACATAATATAAAACCAGTCTCTTTAATCCGGACGGTACGCACAGGCGCGGCACGTATAGCAAACTCGCGCGCACATAAAGCTATTGCAAATAAAACGAATAAACTATGTCCTCATTACGGCGTGCGGTGAGCAGGAAGGTATGTGACCATTGACGTTGTGGCCAGTGTTTTAAAAAGTTAATTTTGAAAATGGAATTTTGTTTTTATTAAATCATCTACGGCTCTGCTGACGTGTTTTGTTTTGTTCCAGGTCTTGGAGCAATGGCGGTCACCTATTGCGACCGGAGTAAATACTCAAAGAAAGTCTTACAGTACCGGAAATACACCTCAACCTCTGAGCATGTTGACTGAAGATGAAATGGCTATGAAAGATACAAGTACTTAATTTTACTTTTTTTATTTTCGGACATGCCTTTTTTTTTCTTTCTTTCATGTATGTACGTAGGTACAGTCATTAAAATTACAATCTACCTACTTCGTATGAATTACTTATATCAAATATCAATTATACGTGCTTAATCGACATAATAATCATATACGAGTTATGTCAATATAAGTTCATCTTCTTCTTTTGTACATAGTATCTATGTATAGAATTCTTACATTTTAACTCCTAAACTACGTAACGGATTATGATGCAGTTTTCACCATCAGTTAGATGAATAAAACCAAGTTAGGTTTTATTATTATAGGGAAGCCGGGAGCGGGTCGCTAGTGATATTATATATTATAATTTAGTTATATTATATAATTTAGTTATATATTATAATTTATTATTAGTTTTTTATATGTTTACAAAGTTACCCAATAGTAATTTCTTTTTATCATCGAAATAAATAATTTAATAAGTCTATATCATTTATTTGGAGGTTCCAATAATTACGATTTTCTTATTTATGGGTGATATTTCAAGTCGCATGAGTTGTCGTCGTTACAATAAAAAAATATATTTATAAACTAAAAAGTACCAACATATTATTTGAGGACACGTTTGATCTAGTTAGTAGCTAGTAACCCTAGCTGTTAACCAAACGGTCGCTAGTTCGAATACCGCTAGGGGCAAATGTTTATGTGTTAACATTTTACCTTTGTACCTGAGTCATGGATATTTGTATTTATAATATGTATGTATTTAAAAAAAAAAAGTAATCTATGTAGTATATTAACTATCTGGTATCCATAATACAAGCATTAGTTGCTTAGTGTGGAATGTGTGAAGATATTTATATTTATTTATTGAGTTGGTGTAGGTCATAGGTATGTACTCGTATAACCGATTGTTGGATTGTATGAAAAAAAATCCGAATTTTTTAGAATAGTTGCTATTTAAATCCCAATCCTACCTCTTAAAAAATTAATATTGTTATAAAATTGGGTATTTTTACGAATTCTATTCCTCGGTAAACTTCTTCTAAACCAGCTAATGGAATTTTATACGATTTTCACGGATGGAAAGAACGATAAATAATAATAATAGAGGAACGTTTGTGTCGTATATAATTTGCGGACAGAATTGCATCCATACGACTTTAATGACTTACGATTCGTAAGTCATCCACTCAGCCAATAAGTACTATAGCCAGTAAATTACGATATGTACCAACAAGGACATAGGGGGCAGGGTTTAACCTAGTAGCCTAGGCGGTGTCTCCTAAAATTCACTAATGTTTGGATAAGTTGGTAATAACCTGTACCCAACAAGTTGACAATAGGTATTTTGTTGAAATCACTCCTAAAAGTCATAAGAAATTTCGCCATGCGCTCGCATGAAACCATTGGCCTTGATTGTTTATTAAACAAAATAAGAAAGTCCCGAGGGACGCGGATGAAGTCACGAGTAAAAGCTAGTTTTTTAGCTTGACTAATATGGCCATTGCCCAGTCACGCCAATTTTGAAAATTAAATATCGTGCTAAAATTAATTATTATATACGATGATTACATATTATAATTAATTAATTATTATTGTAATTCTTGAGTATATTTTCGTTATTTATTCCACATCACATTACATATCTGTTTATTTGACTGATATTCTTATCACTGCGCAAACACAGTTGCTATGTTATTATATTATTATCAAGATGTTTTTTTTTATTTCTACGAGATAGTGCTTGATAAATAATTCTCAGTTGGTGGTTGACAATTTGACATTGGTTTGAGTCACATTGTGTTGTGTCCTTGTAGAGAAGATAGGAAGGCGACCTTCCTATCTTCCTATCCTAGGAAGGCAATAGATGCTAGATCTGACCGGTCCTATTGTAAATGATGGAGGAAGGCTATGTCCAGCGGTGGACGTCCTAATGCTGATGACGATATTCTACTTACATAGAATTGGTTTTTAATTGAAGAGTAAATTTTTAAACTTTACTGGCATAATGTGTACTTCAAAAAGTCTATGAATAGAAATAATAAATTGGACTTAAAAAAATATTGGGCCTGGCAAAAACATTTTATATACGTCATTGATAAACTTGAAAGAATAAAAATACTCGGTTTATCTACTCGATATCAGCCTCAATTTGTGTAGATAATCATAGTGAAATCTTTTGCGTATATAAATTTTATAATTCATTTGTAAAGGTGACGATAATTTACGATAATATTACCACCTTTAGTCAAAGCAACTTTGGATTTTAAAAGAAATCAATTTTTAAATGTTCTTTAATTAGGTAGGTACAGCATGTGCAAGAGCCCATTTCGCCATTAAAAAAATCATAGATGTCCTTGTATATGCAGACAAACATATACATACATACCTACAGAGATTTAATGAATAAACCAGTGACCCGCTCCCTGTTTCGCCCGGGGTGCAATTTTTATACATAAAAAACTTTCCACGTTTATCCCTAAGTGAAAACCGAATTAAAATCGGTCTAGCAATTCTTGTTATGCACGGCAATTTATTTTTATATTATCTACTAATCTACTAATTATAAAGAGGAAAGATTTGATTGTTTGTTTGTTTGTTTGTTTGCATTGAATAGGCTCAGAAACTACTGGACCGATTTGAAAAATTCTTTCATTATTGGCAAGCTATATTATCAGCGAGTAACATAGGCAATATTTTATAAAGTTACGCGGACGAAGTCGCGTGCAACAGCTAGTTAGCTAATGAATAAACACAAAAACTGCTAGACCGATTTTAAAAAATCTTTCATCTATAGAAAGCTCAACCTTATCAGCAAGAAACATAGGCTAATATTTTATAAAGTTACGCGGGCGAAGTCGCGTGAAACAGCTAGTAATAATATGAAGAAGATAGTAAATCGTAGGTATTTGAACTAAACAAAAAACTGTTTTTTTAGTCAAACGCCTGGCAGCCGAACAAATAGCGCCTCTAGTCAGAAAAATGGACGATGAACACCGAATCGACGATGGAGTACGACAGTTGCTCTTTGATAATGGTGTGAGTATCTATGTCAATTCTATTATTTAAATTTCCAAAAATATATTATAGGAAAAGAAAAGTTGTTTGCAGCAGGTTTTTTATTTTTGAATTTGATAATGTTTGAATAGTGAAATTATTTAAATGTGTTTGGTAGGTACATAAAATATGACTTTCTTTTACCAATAAACTGAATTTAAAAAAATTGTTATTCTCTTGGAAGCAATACACCTCGCTGTTGTTATTCATCCCAGATTTATACCTAATTTTATATAATATACATTTGTTTTAAAAAAATCCAATCAAAAAAACTTTATGACATACATATAAATGTCACCAAATTCTATTACACTAGCTGTTGTACGCGACTTCGCCCGTGTAACTTTATAAAATATAGCCTATTTTACTCACTGATAATATAGCTTTCCAACAGTGAAAGAATTTTGCAAATCGTCCAGTAGTTTTTGAGATTATTCATTACAAACATACAGAAATGCAAATCTTCACTCTTTATAATAAATATTAGTATTAGCATAGAGTAAATAGTACTTAACAGTATAGATAAGAATTCCATCACTTTAAATATATACTTAGAGCCTTTTTCACCATGTGTCAAGTACGCTAACCGCCATTTAAAATCACCGGTAACCGAAAAAGGAGATAATATACCTTTGTTTGTACGGTAAAAGTCCCAAACATTAAAAAGAAGTATGCCCTAAGTTGTAGTTGGTGAAAGAGGCCCTAAGCTATGTTAAATTAATCATTAAATAATAAAAGTTTACGTTAAAGTTACGGCTTTACCCAAGTGAATCTATCTAATAATCAACAGCTAATGGGCATCGAGACACCGACTGAGTACAGTGGCTCCGGCTGCGGTTTCCTCACTATGATGCTGGTTGTTGAGGAACTGGCGAGGGTAGACCCTTCTGTGGCCGCCTTCGTAGACATTCACAACACCCTCGTCAACTCACTCTTCATGAAACTGGGCACCGAGGAGCAGAAACAAAAGTATTTGACGAAGCTCTGCACCGAATATGTAAGTAAATAATTATAAATACCTACTCGCATGTAATTTCGCGATCCATTCCTTCCTAATCCCTTATACCACTATGGGCAGCACAGTGCGTTGCTTGTGTTATAGGCGACGGTAGCCACCCTACTACCATCAAGTGGATCGTCAGCCTGTCTGGACGACCTTACCATAAACTTATTCGTAAAATATACTAATTTTTGCCCAAGACTTCGACCGCGCCCCTTTTTCTTACGCGTTCACTGAGAAAACGGGAGGGTTAAAAATAAAATAAGTTATTTCTGTAAATAACCAAGAACCAAGCGTATTGTTAATATGGAGCCAGCAAAGTGTTTTGCTAAAAACAAATAAGTTGAATCGGTAAACGTTATTCATTTAATATTGATGAGGTTTACACTTATTATTGTCTTTGGTTTGTAACCTTAGTAACGTTAGAGTTGTTGATTAAAAAAAAATAGAAGCGAATTGTATTGTAGTTGAATGGAAAAATAAATGTGGTGTGCAAACAAGAAATATATTATTTTAAACATAGTAATCAAAGAATATGGAGACTTCCACAAGTGAAAATATTTAACAGGTTATGGGCCGCCCCATATTCTGATTTTCAATGATTCGGATGAATTTAGCAAATTTACGATCATAATATATATTTTTTGACAACTTCATAATTCATCTAAAATTTTATTAAAGGACAATAAATAGAGTTTGCTAATAAAGAAAAAGTATACAAGAATAAAATATGGCTCAATCGAAAATACAAAACGTGATTTGTCGGTTAGAAGATGGAAACAATTTCAGCAATTGGAAATTTAGATTGGAGTTGTTATTGGAGGAGAAAGGCCTTGGTGATATAGTGTCATGTGTTGAAGTAAAGGAGGAAAATAAAAAGAAGGATGCAGAAGCGAGATCGCTAATAGTACAATGCATAGGAGATAATTTTTTGGAAATTGTGAAAAGGTGCAAAAGTGCAAAAGATATGTTGAATTCTTTAGAAAATATTTTTACACGAAGAAGTATTATGAATAAATATAATTTGAAAAAGAAGTTAATTGAATTGAAATGTGACAACAATGAAAGATTGCAAGATTTTTTCTTGAAATTTGACAAGCTGGTAAGTGACATTGAAGTAATGTCAAAAATGGAAGAATCTGATAAAGTGGTACATTTACTACTTGCCTTACCCGGTAAATACAATAATGTTACGACAGTTTTAGAAGCAATGAATGAAGAATTGACTTTAGAAAAGACAAAAAGTACTCTACTTGATGCAGAAATTAGACTGGATGACATGAATGCACCAAACCAGGATAGTGCATTTAATATAGAGTGCTGGAACTGCAATGAAAAAGGACACACAGCAAGATATTGTCACAAAAATGTTCAAAACAGACAGTATTATACTTCCCAACGGGGAGAACCTGTCCAAAGTGGTAAACTATATAGACGAGGTCGTGGTAGATTTCAGGGACGCACTCGGGGTGCGAATAGACCAAGTACATCGAGGGATGATGCAATAATAGTTCATGAAGAAACCACAGAGGAAGTAGGCTACATGATTGATGGTGAAGTTAATTTAACCTGTAAGGCACTCTTAAACCAATCAATTTCCTTTGTAGTAGATTCTGGTGCATCACAAAATTTTATATCTGATTTGTATGTACAATGTATGACAAACATAAAAAACTTGGAGCATCCTATAAAAATTAATACAGCTAATGGTGAAAAATTATTTGCATATCAAAGCGGCAGTTTACCAATAAAATGTGGTAACGTTAAGATTACTATCGAGGGACTTATAGTGGCAAATTTAGCATACAATCTTTTATCTGTACGAAAATTACTGGAAAAACCAAACAAAATCATATTTGTAAATGATTATGCAAAGATTACCTTTTATAATGGATGTAGTATATGGGCATACAATAATGGCAAACTTTATATTTTACAGGGTAAAATTATAACAGAGGATGGAGTCGAGGCTATATATTCAGCGAATGGTATGTTATGGCATAGACGTTTAGGACATACCAGCTCTAAAACTTTACAAAGACTACAGCTACCACTTAACGATAATGTATGTAATGCGTGCATGAAAGGTAAGGCAACACGGTTACCATTCAAAACGTTGGAGCGACCTAGGTCACGTCAGGTCTTAGAACTATTACATAGTGATATAGCGGGCCCATCCAACATTCCGAGTATACAGGGGGAAATTTTTTTTCAAACGATTATAGATGATTTTTCCCACTTTTGTGTAGTTTTTTTGTTAAAAAGAAAATCAGAAGCCGCCGAGAATATTATTAACTATATCCGTCGATACGAAAACGAATTTGAGAAAACGGTTAAAAGGATTAGATGTGATAATGGAGGTGAATACACATGCAATAAACTTCGTCAATTTTGTAACCTGAAAGGTATAGTTTTAGAATATAGTTTACCATATTCACCAGCTAGCAATGGCGTAGCAGAACGAATGAATCGAAGTTTATACAACAAAGCAAGGACTATGCTTGTTGAAACTCAGCTACCGAAAAATTTGTGGGGTGAAGCTATAAAATGTGCAGCTTATCAGTTAAACCGTTGTACCTCTATGGCTATTGACTACAAAACTCCTTGTGAAATCTTATATGGAACAAGAGATTTAAATAAACTACGTGCATTTGGTGCAAAGGCGTGGGCCTACATTTTACCTAAATCTGATAAACTTTCAGAAAGAGCATGTGAGTGTAGAATGGTAGGATATAGCAGGACAGGGTATAATTTATGGGATCCTAAAAATAACAAAATAATTGTGTCACGAGATGTGAGATTCGATGAAGACAACATTACATATAACGAAAGTAATCAAACTGATAATGAACGAGAGCGGCAAAGAGTAAATATGTCAGAAATAAATTCAGAAAATAATAATAGGATTACTGAACCTGAACAAAATAATGAAGGCAGAGAAGAGGTTACTGTTGATGATACGAATGATGATGATGAAATTACGGAACCAGAAGAAATATTTGAAGATTGTACTGACGAAAATTTAAACGAGAGAAACGATGTTACAAATGAACATCTGATAAAGACAAGAAGTGGCAGAATTGTTAAGCCTCCGAAAATATTAGAAGATTATGAAACATATGTGGCATACTGTTTGTGTACGGGTGATCCAATTTCTTACAAAGAAGCTGTTGAAAGAGGTCAAGAGTGGCAAGATGCTATAGACAAAGAATTAAATTCCCTTAAATGCTTGGGAACCTGGGAAGAATCTAAATTGCCTAAAGATAAAAAGGCTATAGATACCAAATGGGTATTCAATACTAAAAAGGATGGTACAAAAAAGGCCAGATTAGTGGCAAAAGGATTTCAAGAAGAAACACTATTTAATGTATATTCACCAGTAGCTCGTATGCCTACAATTCGTATGATGCTGAGCCAAGCAGTACAAAATGATATGTATATGAAACAATTAGATATTCCTACGGCTTTTTTGAATGGTTTTTTAAAGGAAGATGTTTATATAAAACCACCTTTAGGGGTAAAAGTTGAAAAGGGTGTTGTTTTGAAACTAAAAAGATCGCTCTATGGGTTAAAACAAGCACCTAAATGCTGGAACGAAAGACTTAATTCTTTTTTAACCCAAAAAGGTTTTATACAATCGAAACATGATTTTTGTTTATATGTTTTGGAAGATGTATTTTTGTTAGTTTATGTTGATGATATCATTCTAATGTCAAAAAGTAAAATGAACTTAAATAAGTCACATGATTATTTAAAAACTGAATTTAATGTTAAGGACCTTGGAGAAGTGAGTACTTACTTGGGATTGGATATTGTGAGAACGCCAGAATCAATTTCAATTTCTCAAGAATCAGCAATAAATAGATTGCTTGACAAATTTAACATGGCAGATTGCAAAGGAGTGGAGACGCCGATGGAAGTAAATTTCACAATAGATGACAATGAACCCATTACCTTCGATATACCATATCGTGAGCTTATAGGTAGTCTTCTATACTTAGCTATTTCAAGTAGACCTGATATTTGCTTCGCAGTATCTTTCTTAAGTAGATTTTTGGATGAGCCCACTTTATCACTGTGGAAAGCAGCTAAACGTGTTTTGCGATATTTAAAAGAAACAAAGTCAAAATCTCTCGTATATAAGCGGGATAGCAGGTGTAATTTAGTTGCCTATACCGATGCTGACTGGGCTGGTGACAAAAAAGACAGGAAAAGCGTGAGTGGTTCTGCCGTTTTCTTTGGAAATAATTTGTTGGCCTGGTTCTGTAAGAAACAAAATGTTGTCGCCTTATCAACAGCCGAAGCTGAATATGTAGCTGCGGCTCTAGCGTGTACAGAATTAATTTCTTTAAAGGGATTATTACAAGACTTTAACAATTCTTCAAGTTCAATGTTACTTGTAGATAATCAAAGTGCGATTAAGTTAATGGAGTCAAATGAAAATAGTAAGAGGTCAAAGCATATTGATATAAAATACCATTTTATCAAGGATTTAATTAGTAAACGAGATATAATTGTAAAATATGTAAACACGAATGAAAATGTAGCAGATATTTTAACGAAGGCTTTAGGAAAACTGAAGCACAAATATTTTGTACAAAAATTAGGGTTTAATTGAATGGTTTCTTTGTATATTTTTTTTATAATTATCAGTCTCAATTTCAACAACTTGCAATTGTGTTAGAGTAAAAATGAGTAAAAGTCGTTGAGATTGAGGGGGGGTAGGGTCTGTTAAATGGAAACAATTAATATTTTGTTTATTTTTGTTATTTGTTTTGTTTGTTTTTTGTACAATTCTTATTCTGTAGCGAATTAGAATTGAGGGGGTATGATGAGGTTTACACTTATTATTGTCTTTGGTTTGTAACCTTAGTAACGTTAGAGTTGTTGATTAAAAAAAAATAGAAGCGAATTGTATTGTAGTTGAATGGAAAAATAAATGTGGTGTGCAAACAAGAAATATATTATTTTAAACATAGTAATCAAAGAATATGGAGACTTCCACAAGTGAAAATATTTAACAAATATCAACCAATTTACTTTGTTAAATTATTTATCTAGTAAGTTATTTCGTAATAAGACATTTTATTTGGTTATTGCTAACTTATAATAATAGTTACTTTGAAATTATAGCAAATTTAAAATTTTTAATTTTGAATATAGTTTATTACATGATAACTAGAATTATTTGCTAATTTATTACTACATTTCACACGTAAATAAATTCGTAAATCTGATTAGTTATTGATTTGTTTTAATCTTTATTTTACAGGCTGGAAGTTTCTGTCTAACAGAACCCACGTCAGGATCTGATGCTTTCGCACTGAAAACTGTTGCGAAGAAAGAAGGCGAACACTTTATCATTAATGGATCGAAAATGTGGATCTCCAATTCCGATGTGGCTGGAGTGTTTCTCGTAATGGCCAACGCCGATCCTTCAAAGGTGAGAAATGTTTTAATTATTATTATTTTTTATATAAAGGTCGGCGGACAGGCTAACGGTTGACTTGATGGTAGGTGGCTACCGCCGCCCACATCACAAGCAACGCCACAGGTGTTGCAAATGCGCTACCAACTACACTACAATAAGGTATAGCTCTGGCATCCCTTACTTAATCGCAGAAACACAACAGCACATATGCTGTTATTCTATGCTGTATTCTGTAAAGTTCATTTCCAAAGATGACCCTGTCGGGAATCGAACCAGAAAACCCTGGAACAAAGCGTTAAGGCAAACACCCTAACCACTCATCCAACGGGCTCGTCTCGTAGTTATTTCAGGTGATAGCAAAATAAATTTAAATTAACAATGTTTACAATATCAGTATGAATATGAAATGAATATTTATCAACTAATTGTTAACCCATTGTGTTATCTCTGACAAGACTGCTAATGAATATAATCTTTAACCAAAAATTCTTTATTAGCATGAAGATATTAAATAAATAATAATTATTGTTGTCATTGGTCAAGGTCACTCAGTACTTAATTATACAATTTTTATGGACCAACTTTTGTCGTATTCATATTTTTACTTATTAGCTAACATAGTTCAGTCTGGTGTTGAATTTTTTATTTTCATTTAATCCCTAGGGAACGTTAGGTTTTATTTTGATGATGTCTTCTTCGTGTTCAGGGTTATAAAGGCATCACATGTTTCATAGTAGAACGTGAAACGCCAGGAGTCTCCGTGGCTAAACCCGAAGACAAGCTGGGCATTAGGGCTTCTGGTACTTGTATGGTGCACTTCGACAATGTCAAGGTCCATGAAAGCAGTATTTTAGGGGAATATGGAAAAGGGTAAGTTTATTATATGAATACCTATATATCGCTGTAAAAAGAACTCTTGCTGTTTTTTCATACAATACACCAATCAGTTATAATAGATTTTATTGAATAGCAAAATATGTTGGTACCTACATTTTATAATCTAAACTAAACCTGTATAGGCTTGTTTGTCTGTTAGGTCGTTTGTCCTGACTGAATTTTTAATAATCTCAACTCCGTGCGAAGCCGGGGCCGATCGCTATCTTTTAATATTTCTCTATGAGACTTCTACTTTGTCTCAATAAAGGGTTAATATAAAGAAAATTAAAAGTTCATTTTTATAATTTTTACATTATCTAAATCATTGAAATAATATATCTTTGCAAGATCTAAATATATATATATTGCCTATAACGCTAAAAACTAATACTTACATTGTACTTAATACAATAATTATTGAAAAAATACTTCAGTTACAAATACGCAGCTGGTTTCCTGAATGAAGGCCGCATTGGTATTGCAGCTCAGATGATTGGTCTATGTCAGGGCAGTTTAGATGCCACCATCCCTTATACACTTGAAAGGAAACAGTTCGGAAAAAGCATCTACTCTTTCCAGGTGAGTGAGATTTTTTGTGTTTAAACAAAAAATGTAAAACGATTTCTTTTTACACAACCACAAAAATAACTAGCTGATGCCGGCGACTTCGTTCGCGTTGAATTGAAAAGTAAAAAAATATATATAAGCAATATAACGTATGACCTATTGTTGCTATAAAACTTTTGCCAGGCGTTAGTTTTTTTTTTTTTTTCCTTTTTGACGACCCCTCGGAAACAGTTCTCTTTTTCTGGATTAAAGACACCCTATGTCCTTTCCTGTATCCCTGACGATTGGTTGGGTAGTTAAAGCGTGAAAAAGTAACAGACAGACAGAGTTACTTTCACATTTATAATACTAGCTGGTGCCCGCGACTTCTTCCGCGTTGAACGATGAAAGGTACCCTATGTCCTTTCTGGTGTCCCAGTGTGTATGCAAAATTTCGTGCTGATCGGTTCAGTAATTTTTAAGTGACAGAGTTACAAACATCCATACATACTTTCGCATTTATAATATTAGTACGGATGTTAGGAGGCTACCATCAGAACTCATTTCCCCATCTCCTCCTACTTAACCTCAATCCCACTAAGGTCAGCAAGTGTTGTTCGTGTTAATAGGCGATGCTCAGTCACCTATCTACGTACCAATAAGTGGACCTTCAGAAACTATTTAGTAGGTTGTCAGCCTGTCTAGATGTATTGAAAGCAATGAAAAGCTTTGCGGTTGCACTTTGCAGGGCATCAGCTTCCAAATAGCTCACCTGCAGACAGAGTTGGAAGCAGCGCGACTGCTCGCCTACAACGCCGCCAGACTCAAAGAGCACGGACATGAGTTCGTCAAGGAAGCTGCCATGGCTAAATATTTCGCATCAGGTGTCTTATCTACTCGTATAAACTTTTATAAGTTTTTTATATAAGTAATTAAATTAATAAGCACTGACTAGGAAACCTGCGTTTTTACTCTTTTTCAATAACATAAATTTTCAATTACAAAAAATATTAAATAAAAAAATTAGTGGGATTTTTTTTTTTTTTTTTCTAAAATAAAAGTAGCCTAAATTACTCTTTATACCTAATATCTGATATCTGTCATTTAAGGTCCCATAAAAATCGGTCCAGCCAGCCGTTTGAATGTTCACTTACTTATGTCTTGAACTGTTAGATCATAGATTCATAGAATTCAAGTACTTATAAATCGTAAAAAAATATGTATTTTTAATTGAAAAAAGTTAAGCAATTTTGCTGTTCTTTCTTTAAATAACAGAAATAATAATGTTCTTTCTTTAATTTTTTGTTAAATTTAATTTTGAAAAAATAATTAAGTAATATTGTGTACCCTCCGTTACAAGGTCAATTAAATTGGCCCTACTGTAAGTCCTTTGGTTGGAAAATTGCAATATACAATACGGGGCACCACGATACTTGGGGTTTATTGTTGATTTTAATGTGTTATAATAAATATTTTAACTTGAATTTGTTACAGAAATCGCGCAAAGGCTGACGTCAAAGTGCATCGACTTCATGGGAGGCGTTGGATTTACTCGAGATTTCCCACAGGAGAAGTTCTACAGGGACGCCAAGATCGGCACTATCTACGAGGGCACCAGCAATATGCAACTGCAAACAATAGCCAAGTACATTCAGCAGGAGTATTCTAAATAAATAAAATAAAATTTATAACATGTTTACTGTCATTTATTTTGTTAAAAAAAAAAAAAACTTTTTCTGTATATTTACTTACTGCTTTTATTTTGAACCTTATAAATTCTTTACACCAATACATGACTTACAGGAATTCATACGAGGCGTTATTTATGTAAATAATTTTTTAGTATTTATTCAATCTGTGCGAATAGAGAAGCTAAAACTAAAAAATAACAAAGTTTTATAGAAATAAAAATACAAAAAACACGAAATCTTATTAACCATTAAGATTGAAATTGGCAGTCCGTCTGGCAACAGTAACCACTCCATTACATAAGACCACAATTGAATAACAGCATGTGTTCAGTTGTGTTTTGGTGTGTGAGTTAAGGATACTAAAGCTCATTTCCTATCACTTATCCTAAATTGTATAATTCTATGGTAGGCAGCGCAATTGCAGCACCTTTGGCGTTACTTATGTTATAGGTGTTGGTAGCCACCTACCATCAAGTTGACCGTCATCCTCAACATAAGAAGAACAAATTACAGCACCCAGCAGCATTCCTAATAAATACCCAGCAGTGATTCCTAATAAATTATACTAATAGTCTCACACAATCGCCGATTGACTATAACTATTGAATACTAGATAAAAAAACAAAACTCAACTTATAGATATATCATGCATTTACATCTATTACAAACTATATAAGTAAAGTCTTAAAATTTAAATACAATTTTTAAAAAATACAACCCAAATGTTCAAGTGGGTGCTCATTTGCTGAGGACGTCTTTTTTGTAGCTGATTGTGTATCTAGTATTATAGTCTATTTATGCACACAATGGTAAATATAAGATCAAAATTTGTCAATCCAATTAAACAAGACTTTTGTATAATTTAATTTATTATAAACTATTACAATACATTGACTAATAAAGTACTCTTAAGGACTTCTATTTAAGGTTTAGGATCGTGTGGCAATTTAAAGCCAACGATTCTAGCGGTTTCTTGCACACTTCTTTCACCTTTTCCTTTAAACTCTTTGTTAATTTCTTTATATCTCCTCGAATGGTGTAAATAGTCATAGTAAGTCTTAGCTTTGAAGTGCATTTCATCGACAGCCTTACATAATTGTTGGTCTGTGACTTGATATTTTCTATATTGACCTAAAATATACTGTGCCATTTGATTTTCAGCAAGTTTTTTTGTCGACGATTGCTTTCTGAGTTCAGACAAAAGATGTCTTAAAGTAACCAAGGCTGCCTTTGATGTTGTGTTAGATGCCATAGTTTAAACCTTTAAAAAGATTAGAAATTCAATTTTTCAATCATAAGTTTAGTTATAAACTCTTCAGTATCTTTATACTCTATGTTTACACTTTTTAACCAAAAATTTTCATCAAATTCTAATTTGTCTAAACAAAAAGTGTGTATAGATGTATCATTGAAAATATCTGTGTACTTAAAGTTATTTTCTAAAAATATTTCAACAACAAAAGGTTGAATTTTGTATATATACGGAACAGTTTCTGCGACAATTCTATTTGGTTGGTTTTCAACTAGCGATTTGAAACTATTGCAAATTAATATACAATTTTTTAAGTTAATGCACCAGTTGCTCCAAAGAAAGTTATTGGTCAACTGTTTAGGGCAATGAGGCAGATATACTAGACTTATATTTTGGTCAGATATTATGTAACTGCCTTCAGTGTTTTCTTTTAAAACTTCAAGACCTAACTCTTCAAGAACTTTACACTCGCCTTTGTAAAATATAGGGTCGTGAACCACAACCTTTTCAACGTGTAGCGCGTCTTTTAAACACAGCAATAGTGCTAATTGATACTGGGAAATGTTGCATTCACTGATATGTCCCAAACCAAAACAAATTATTTCTACAACTTTTCTACACTTGACAATGTTACTCACAGATTTAGAAATATTGTCTAAATATTCTGATGATCTCAAGTCGTCCACTGTAAGGGCTATTCGCCTGAAATTCAGATAAAAATAAATTTAATTTTTACACCAGAATATAACCTCAAAATGAAATGCGTAAATGTTATAGTCACCTTTTAGCCTTAAATATATCGACATGAATATCTTGCAATTGATATTTTATATCTCTAATTGGTATTTTTGTTTGTTTATTTTTATAATTACGTTTAGATTTTGATTTTACTAGTTGAAAACCTTCGCTGTCAAATTCTGCATTTGACATTTTTATTATCTAATCTAAGCATAGAGTACAGACAGACCATTAAACTAAAATATAATATAGTCTGGCTATAAAGATGAGAATAAAAAATAAAAATATGAACGATATTAACACAGTATGAAATTTTTTTTAATAATAATTAAGTAATATTTGTGATATTTTAAAATTATCGTTTTGGCCTATAGGTATTTTTTTATTTTTAGTAATTAATATGTAAGTACATTATATATTAATTTATACTTATTAAAATTTAGATACTTGACACATTTAAATTGAACTTACAATTTTACTAATCATTGTTTTTCAAATACTTAATGAATCATAGGTAACGAAGTACTAATCGTAGGTAAAATGACGGAAAAACATTAGGTAGGTAGGTAGGTAGGTAGGTAGGTAGGTTTATACCTATTTTAGAATTATTCTATAACAATAAAAATATTCGAACTTAAATGAATTCGATTTAAATAATCTCTGCTTTGTATGTTTCTCCGCTAACTTCTTCTTACCTGAACCACTTTGGATAAGAGGAAGGTTTGTTGAAAGAGGAATACAATTTTCTAGAAAAATGCGAACTTGCGAAGCCGGGGGCAGGTCGCTAGTACCATAGAGTAAATAGTACTTAACAGTATTTACTCGTATTTTATAATGCATATGATATAAAAACTGCCGGCACATGTTGTTTTAGTTTAAGTCAATATGTCTGTAGTATTTAGGTATTCAGTATTGTGCAAATTTATAATGACCTCAATTAAATTAAGAAGTCATTTGAAAATGAATATTATCTAAAGTCTCTAATTATTACGTGACTGTTACGATACGACTCTATACGTAATTACTTGTTTAAAAACATATTGCGATACTACGAAATGGAAAATCGAACGTAAACTCGTAAAATCCTCACTCCGTTAATTCTTTATACAACATTCACTTAACACGCTTCAATAAACGCAATTAATGCAAAAGCAAACTATAATGAAATATAGAAAATCAATGGTTTTCGAAACAATTACTTTTTTAATTATCCTAAAAACACTTTTTTTCTTAGAAATACCTTTTCACCAGAGTTTAATCGAATTCAACTAAATGTATTGGTCACCTACTTATATTGTTAGTGCAAATTTTATGTTTAATATTTTGAAATATATATATTCACCTTTAAGATTAATACCTATTTTGTGTACATAATAGTCACCTAATATCTAATACCTATACTTTAATAATATATTTCATATTATTAAGTCAAAATTTTAATCTAAAATATATCCTACTCATCAGAGTAGTTATAACTGACTTGATCAGAGACCTTGACTATAGGAAATAGAATAATTTAATAATAATATATTATATTATTATTAAATTATTTATTATACAAAAAAGGACAAATTCTATTTCCTATAGTAGAAACGAGAAAGCGAGAAAAAGTAACTTGTCTTCAGAGATACTGAAGTGAGTTCATCAAAGGAAAAGGCCTGGCATTATGCATTACGCACTGGCAGACCGTTTTTCAGTATAGTTACCACCCCATTACAAAATATCACCGTGAAATGTCTGCGTATGCGCATTTGTATGAGTCAGAGAAAGCTTTTATCTCTTTATGCTTATGGGTGACAGTAGCCATTCTATTAAGTGGACCGACAGCCTGTCGGCTTACTATCACATAAAGGACTAATCACAACGATTCAAAAATTGTATAATGTATAAAATCACGTATACAATAAAAACAACGATATATTCACATATACAAATATTTCTATACATGTGTGTGTATGTGTTTGTATGTATAGACTAGTTCCATAAGCAACCGCTGAGGTAGATATCTGTTACACCTTGTGTATTCAGTTCCGTTGTTACGGAATAACGCATCTAGGTTAATTTGAAGTCATCAATAATAAATATTCGTTTCTGTAACACCTACTGACGAAATACGTAAAAGGGAGGCAAAATATAAAATATAGCTTAAATATAGCTTAAAAAAAAAAAATTTAACTGCTTTTTGGTTTTAACTGGTTTCTTTGCTTACCTTACCTCTGACTGTGATATCTACAGTCTTACATCGATGAAATAACGACAGGTGCATGTTTTGAAAGAATTTTAAAACAGTTTTGTTTTAAAATTCTTTCAAAATATATGTCATTCATATTCAAACAATAATATGAATGACATACAAAACTATAGGTTTTTTGTTTCTATAATATAAATATATAGGTACATCTTCTTTTTGCGGTGCCTCTCCAACTAGTGAAGGTTGGCGATCAGCCTGGAACAGTCCTTTCTGCCTCTTGTTCGCCAGAACAGCTCAACGGTTAGCTATCCTGGTTCAATCTCTGATGTTCACTCAACTTTTCTTTTCCATCGATTTTACCTATCATCTCCAGCTGAAGTAGGTTGCAGGTATAACCCAGGTAGGATACTTTATTCCTTTTCACCGGCTCACCACCAGTATTAATCTATACTAATATTATCTATCCTGTAAATTTTATAATGAACACTTGCTAGATCTGGATATTTTCAGTTGTCCTATAGGAGCCTATTTTTATTTGTCAATTTGTGTTTTGTAAAGGTCAATGTCAAATATGTACAAATGCGCTGGTGACAATAGTAAGATTAAGGATAAAGGATAAAGAAAGGATAGTGAAATGGGCTATGGTATCCCTTATTCTCTCATGGAAACACAACAGCACACATACTGAAATATTCATGAATAAATATATACCATAAAAGAAATATATTTCATGGTGATGTTCCGTTGTAATAGAGGGTTGATTACAGCCGATAGACGCAGTCTGCACTGACACAACAAAAATTTATTCAAATACATTACTACTACTACGCGTCCTTGTTCAACGAAAGTACTTATAATATGTAGGCAAAGAAAAATTACCCACTAACATACAGTGTGACATAGAGGACAAGCAAACACTGCGCATATCGAGTGCCCATTGTCCCATTTGTAAGGCGCTAACAATCAAAATCTATCTCTGTACATTCGAATCACGCGTCCGTATTCGTTCCAACATACCGTAACACGAATAAGGCAACAATAAAGAGCGCCAAACGATATTATTAACTTAACAAGTTTAGTCACAGGACGACGCTTTTGAACGCATCCCGACGCGACGCAAAAAGGCGCGCCTTTTACCTATTCCTTCCTTTTTAAACGCGTTCCAAGTTTAAATTACAAACGGACATTTTGTTTTTATCAACTTTCTAAATTAACGCCACAATAGTTTTTTTTTATAAGCGAGCACACTAATGACCGCTTTGAGAGTAATCTATTCAGAAAGGTGTATAATTAATTCGTCTCGCTTGTTTAGTATTTATGTAACAATATTATAATAATTTTTTCCCCCGTCGCGGCTTTGATTTGTTTATAGCGTATTTCAGTTGTAACGCCTCCGCGGACTGTGTTTATCGTGTTTACACATATTATTATAGTATTGCGAGTTTAGTGAGTAAAATATCAATAAGTCATTGGTTTGTTATGTAAATACAATGGATCGGTATGCAGTGAATCGCAGGTCAAAGAAGAAGAACGATGGATTTCTTACAAAATGGAAGAGGAAATACGCGGGGAGAGTACTCAACAAACATTCGTGGATAAGTAGCGGATATGATTTAAATGTACGTAAGTACTTATTTTACTATTTTATTTAACTTCGTTTGCGCGTGTAAACTTTTTTGTTTGTAAACCGATTGGAATGACAATAAAAACACAAAATGTTACAAGCTTGCTGCAATACTACAATCAAATTCAATCGACTATGTAAGTCGATTCTGAGATTAACTTGGACAAACGCAAGGACAAAAATTTCTAACAACAGAACAAACAGACAAAAAATCTAACAAAGGTTTTTTTTGACCTCGATAACATAAGTACAAAGTTTACAAATTGTTTTTTGCAAAAATATTTAATGTACAGCCACGGTTCGTCCTACCCGTATGTAGGCTTGCCTGCTTTTCAGCAAGTTCAGCAAACAATATTTAACCAGACCTCAGTGCTACGTGCAGAATCCAATTATGAGCCTTAAATCAATCTAGGGAACACTCAAAAATACCCAAAAATATCATCACAATTTGTCTAGCCATTAAAGTGGAATACTTACTCATTTACAGAAGAATTATAAAGATGAGATAAGGTTTCGTTCGATTGCTGATCTCAAACAGTATTTTCATTTTCCGGCAATCCCAATGGAGACTGAATATTGATGTTTCACTGCTAGTAGACAAATGAAAGACAATACATACAATGTCGGCTCTTCTCAGTAATGTTCGTCTCTTCTCGGCTCCGGCCCCGGCCGTTGTTTTAATTCGTTTTTGCCTAACGTCTTTCTGACTCTTTTTTTTTTTGCTAGGTTTCTAAGGACCACAGCGCAGTCATAACGTAATGATAAATAGCCTTATAACCATCCTCAAGAGTTGAGCTCATAGAGCTTTTTTAATTCGTCTTGTAGTTCCAGAGTTTAATGCGTTCGACCAAACATTCAAGCTCTTCAGCTTTATTATATTAGTAAGTATAGATTACCTATAATCGCCGATCAATAGGAATAACAATTTTATATTTATCGCCTCAACATCATTCGAGCAATTTGAGCGCAGCTGTGTTTTCTCTGATATCATAATTAGGCACGGACGGAAGTTCCTAAATATATTAAATGCTGTTAAATAGTTTGCACTAAGACTAGCAATGGCGGATTTACATCCCGGGACCCCCGAGGCTAGGGGCCCCTACAAATTGAATAACCCATTTTTTTGTCTCCTACATTTTATAAATATTATATATAACTAGCTGTTGCACGTGACTTCGTCTGCGTAACTTTATAAAATATAGCCTACTAGCTGGTTCCCGCGATTCGTCCGCGTTGAACGATGAAAGGTACCCTATGTCCTTTCTGGTGTCCCAGACAACGTGTATGCAAAATTTCATGGTGATCGGTTCACTAGTTTTTGCGTTAAAGAGTTACAAACATCCGTACATCCAAACATACTTTCGCATTTATAAAATTAGTACGGATATTAATCGGTGATAATGTAGCTTTCTATAGGTGTAGAAATTTTTAAAATCGGTCCAGTAGTTTTTGAGTCAATTCATTATAAACAAAATACGTATCCTCTCTCTTTATAATATTAGTAGGTGTAGATAGATTAGATAGTAAAAAACTAAACTTGCTCATTCGATCGATATTTGAAGCAGGCTATCATTTTCCTCGAATTGCTCATCGAGCGCCTGACGGTTCGCTCGCTTTGACGTTCGGCTTTTGTTTTTACAAGTTACAACACATCGATGGTTACAACAAATTTTAGAGAAATTTTAAATATATAAGAAATATTGATCAATTTGCTTTTGATTTTCTTACAAGCGCCCACAGCTTTCGTGCCTAATGGCCCGTTAAGTATAAACCTGGCGCTGAATACTAGCGCTCTTTATCAAATTATATTTAATTTTCGGTTAGACAAGTTCAGTATGCGATGGTACCTTTGTGTCTTATCGTACTGTATGTTTGACTAAATAGTCACAGGCTCAGAGGATTGTCACCGGTCATAATAGGCTTACTAACTGAAACCGCAATGCCTTAAAAGTTTTCCTGCATGACCACTTAGAACAGTAATTAACATTGATGTGTTAATATGTATCTTTTCATGGAGAAGGTTTTTGTGGAGTCATGTCGGGTGAAGCCACCGTGCACAGCTAGTAGTCAATATTTTTATATCATTTAGAGACAATATTGTATATCACTTTCACCTACGAGAAATTAATTTGTGTCCAAAAATGGTAACAGTACCTACAATAACTACGTGACGAAAGTACTTCAATGCAACTGTCTCATTACATATTCTGTGACGAATAAGTTTCCTATTCGTCACCAATATTTGCATTTGTAAATTTGTACATAGGTAGGATGTTTATTCTTTTGAATACCAATCAAGTTAACTTTTGTAATAATTTCTTACATCTTAATATATAAAAATTACGAGTCACATGTTCCTCCGCGATGAACTCCTAAACTACTGAACCGGTTTTGATCAAACTTTGTAACTATATGTAATTTAGTCAAACTTAAAAGATAGGATAGTTTATATTTTCAACCCGGGCTAAGCCGTTAGTGGGCCACTAGTTTAAGTATATTTTTTATTTATATTTTATATTTTATAGGTCATTTCTAAGAGATATCTATTAATGGCTTAATGTCAATAATATCTTTATTGAAATAATAAAATTACAATCCTGATATATGTTACTTACACCAATTATAATTCGAGAACGGCTGAACCGTTTTTGATTATCTTTGTTTTATTTAATTTGTCTCCGCCTGGAATAGCAGAATAACTATTACGAGTAAAACGAGTAAAATTATTTTTGAAATAAATTTTCTCATACATTTTGCTTTGTCGGCTTTTTATCCTAAGGCGATACGAAGTTTGCCGGGTCAGCTAGTAGTAGATCACAAGGGCCAAATATGCTCTTGCAATCCCTATGGCATGATATCATGGCATGTTGATTTCAAGGGATTTGGCAAAAGGTAAGGGATAAAACTTTCTTACTAATTTATCGAAACACATGTTCATTGCTTAGGGATTTACTTATGTTAATTAATATTAATAATACATAATTATTAACTATGTGTTTAGAAACAGTGATCATAATAATAAATTATAAAATCTTCTTATATAAAATAATAAATAATCACATCGATTCTTCTTCACTTTTAGAATATATTCACTTCAATGTAGCAAAACTCAGAATAAGATCAAGTGATACATTTCATATTCCTTACTGTAGAACTACTTAATCATTGTAAAAATTCCTTCTTTCATCGTTCTAAGTATCACTACAATAAGATTCTGAATGATATTGACATATTTTCCAACAATTTGAATTCTTATAAAAAGAAAATTGGCGCATTACATTTGAAAAAATAATTTTATCACTTATACAATATTCTCTTTTTTTTTCTTTTTCTCATTAATATTATTATTTTTTAATTAATAAATAAATGTAAAAAAAAATTTTTTATATTTTTTAGGCCTATTTGTATATTTTATAATATATAATATATATATTTTAAATTTATGGCTGTATGTAATCTAAATAAATAAATTTAAAAAAGAAAATAATGATATTTTGCTAATAGCATCTCATATAATTATCTAGCAATAATTTTCTTCACCTTGATTTATCCTGGTACGTCCCTGATTTCAAGGACGCGTTCTTGTATCCACGGTCGCGTCCTTGTTTCCAAGGTTATATCGAGACCCAAAGGGGCCTTTATCGAGCCTTTCATTGCCAAGGACATACTTTGGCCCATTCGTGGACACGTGTAGAAATTCGGAATGCATTAGAAATTTCGCAACTTTGTATTGTGAAAAAATGTATAAATGTTTATTTTATGTTTTATGACACAGAAGCACAGAAGATAGTATTAAGTGAATAAGCCCCTTTATGATGAACAGGTCTTTATTTGTGTTGCTTATGCCATTAGGTGATGGTTGCCACTTGCCAACTAGCAACAAGTAGGTTTACCGTGGCGACAGCTGACCTTTACATATATATAAGAGAAAAAATATTTAGTACTTACTCAGAAGCCAGTATTTCAAATATTCACGCTTAGACCATTAGTAAGTCCAAATTACTTAAACATTTACTTTAATCTTGTTAATTATGATGTATTAACTCCGCCATAATAAACGCAGGGAAGAAATTACAACTCTGTAATAATTATTGTACATTTTTCTACACTAACGAGGCCCCGTAATTATCTGTGCACAATTTCACATTTCCCTCCATATTTTAGAGCATTCACTTTCATTAATATATACTCCGAGGTCGACGTGAATTAATGAACTCAACATCAAAGTTACCTTAGATTGGATCTAAAGTTGCTTAGAAGTAGAAGGTGTATTGCACCGTGTTTTATACAAACTTAAACTTACATCTCAAAATCGGATGCTATGCGATATACAGCCTTATTTCTTTGTAATTAAGTGGTGAATTCACAGTGGTACTGTTTGTAAAGCAACCTTTACATTGTCGCAACAGTATGTCCTACAGTCAAGTCGACGTTTCGTACTTATAAACATTATTCTTGTACCATTGCTTAGTTGCCTACACAGAGTTTTATAAGGGCAACGTATCGCGGATATTATAAATGTTGATATTGTGATATAAAACAGTTTAAAACTATATTTAAATGTTAATTAGCGATTAACTAATTTGCATTTGTCTGTGGTTGACATGCAATTAAAAATTTAGGCGCCAAATTAGTGAACTGTCAAAACGTATTCATTAAAAGTGCTCTGTGTAAAAGAGAATTTGTAAAAAGAACTTTTTTTTTTTTTTTTAATTCTTGTGAAGTGAGGTCAAAGGTGACAGTAACTATGCCCCAGATTTTCTTTAAAAAAGTAATGATTGTACAGGAGCGGGCAAACTTCGAGGTAAGCGACTTTCACTTTTCGCGCGCCCCGACTCGGATTTTGCGTTCCTTGCCGGTTCGTGCCTTTGTTATGTTTGTTTTTGTTTCTGCTAGTTCTCGTATTCCGCCATGTCAAATTAAAATAATAGATAACTGTGGGGAATTATTTATTATTTTATTTAACTTTCCTTAAAAATAAGCGTCGGTATAGTAATAAAAAAAATATTAAATTAAAAAATGTTCAACAAATATAAAATTCTATTCTTTTTAAAAATATTTAAACTATTAAAAATTTATTGTATTCCTTTTATATATCTTAAATACTTATGTTATTTTTTTTTTATTCTAAACTTCACTCTGGTACGTATTACATATTAGTAGAATAAATATGAACTTAAATATGTATATCTTATATAAAAACTTTTAAAATCATAAAAACAGTCGATGATTGGTCACCAAGTTGTCATAAAATATCTTCGAGCTTGGTTTTAATATAATATTGCGTAATATAAAATTTGTATAAAATACAATACAGTACTTAAAGTATAATTAACTAGATAAACATCTACCAGAAGTCTACATAGATAAACATAACTAAAAGTCGCCTTAATAATACATTTCTGTTCTTGTAAATTATTTCCCTCCTCGTTATGCAGCACGAAGTACGCACATGGAAGGAGTTATACCTAAATTAATCTTTTATGTGCAAATTAATCTTTTAAGTATCTATTTTTTTCGACAATTTACATAAATATATATTCACAAATCTCACACGTTTATCGCTCTTTCCGATAGTGGAAACCGTATCAAAATCCGTTGCGTATTTTAGAAGAAATTTAGCGAAGAAACAGACAGAAGCGTACAGTGACTTTATTTTATAAAAATTTATTTATTTTATGTTTAGAATGTTTAGAAAAGATTAAATATACATTATTCTACGTCAATCTTATGCATGAAATATTTGTATTTATTTTTTATTTTTTATTATATGTTAAGATCGACATGGATCGACGGACATGCTGACGGTCCACTTGATGGCAGTAGGTGGCTACCGTCGCCTATAACACAAGCAACACCATAGGAGCTGCAAGTGCGCTGCCGACCATAAAATAAATAAATGATAGCGTATATATTTGTTATTTTGTTTTTCTTCGTTTAATGTGGTTTAATTATATAAATTGTTTATAATTGCGCGGAAAGAGTAGTTAATTACGACTTTTACGTCGTCGTAACAAATGACGTAGGTACAAATAATTTTTCGTGACAAAATTAATATTTGTGTAAGAAGCACGTTTTATGAAACAATTTAATAAGGTATTATTTAGTATTCAAATTAAACTTTTCTTTATTTATTAGTTATACTTACACAAACCTTAGACTGCAATTTTTCTTAATTAAAGAATCGAAGCTTTAGTTTCAAGGAAAAAATTTAGTTTAAATAAATTAATATTTATTTTATAACAACTATCCATCTACGAGTATTACGTTTACAAAGATATTCGTTTCTGTACAATTAAATAAACATCTAAGTAATAGAGATCTTAGATTGGCGAGAAATCCAATGCAAGATTAGTTTTATCTAAATCTTGCTTAAGTGTGTTTTTTAGTCTATGACCCAATTCCCTTGAGTTTTTTTTATAAAATTAGACACGTTGGTTAGGTATTGGTCAATGTTACTGTTTTTGTAAAGCATTGGCATTTACATAATTTTATTTGTTTTATATTGTTATAGAGCTTATTTATTAATTTTTAGGATAGCATTGTTTCATAAGATTTTCGAAAGAGTATAAAAACTTATAAATAAAATTTTAATGATTGGAATGTAATTATTAGACAGAAATGATCCAGAGAGACAGAAAAGTTGACATTATATGAACCAGCCACCCCTCCGAAGAACAATGTAAAATAATAACAATTGTGTTCTGTTGTGAATGCAATAACCATTTATCTTACTAGATGCAAGGTGGCGACGACTACTTACCATCTTGTATCTTGTGAACCATCAGCGAACCAGCTGCTCTTCAGCGTGAAAAATATATCTGCTTTACTTTTGAATTGAATAAATTCTTCTCTTAAACATCAGAAGATTTGAAGATTTCGAGAAGTCTTAACACATTAATGATATAAATAAAAGCAACCGGGACCGGTTCATCATCATAATCAGAACTATTGTCGCTAATATACCTGTTATTATTTTGAAGGACCGAAAGCATTTGCTGGTGTTCTTGGCATATGTTATCCCGCAAAACTATTGTCTAGTGAAGGTCGAAACCTTTCACTAGTCTAGTGAAGGTGGAATTCACTAAATTGATCAGTTAAGAGGATGCTAATATATTGACGCGTTAAGGGTCCAAGGGTCCCAACCAAAGCCAAAACCAGCTCATTCCATTTGTTTTGGAAAAGGAGACAAAATAATAGTGAAATACCGATCATCGACATAACTAATTTAGTCAGGCTCTGAATTTGTTTGTATAATGAAACGCATTCAGTAGCAACTACTCACTAACGCATTTGAACGCCATGAGAGGCGCGTTGCAAAATTATGCATTGCCCAGTCACCATCGACCTCATAATGTCTATCAGATTCCAATCAGTTTTATCTATTAAATAGATAAAATGATTACAATATTTATTGTATAAATTTATTTATTACATTTTTTTTTATTATTTGCATTTAATTAGGTACATACAAAAGTGCTTACTCGCATTGGCCTAATGCAATGAATAAGCTATAGCATAGAGTAAATAGTACTTAACCCTATTTACTCTATGGCTATAGGTATTATTATATTTTTGCGTGCCCCTTTCACATGCTTAGGTGAGCATGGAAAAATCAAAACTTTACAAAAATATACAAGCCATAATTTATAGGGAAGAAATTAAGGTAACTTTGTTAAATTAGAATACTTATTATTGGCACACTATTTACATTGGTTACATAAACAAAACTAATTAAACTTCTTTAAAAATGAAATTGTAGTACAGATTTTTTTTTACATTTTTAATATTTTGTTTATCCGTTGCTTGGCAACGTATTTTTCAGTGACATCACAAGTCTTATATTAATATTTTTTGTATATATATACAAATATCTATATTTTTATAACTATATATTCATGTAGTTGATTATATTTTTAAAAAAAGGTAAAAATCTACACTCCCTTTTAGTAATAAGAATGTGGAGGCTAACTGCAAAGTTAAAAGTGGCTTGGATGACGTCAAGTGGCGCCAACAGATGGCGCCCGGGGTCACGTGATTGTGCGTCACTTTTCTTACATCGATCAATCGGCGTTTTGTTGACCTTTTTCTGTCTTGATCTCGTCTCATTATGAGGATGCCGCCTGAAATAGTCAGCCGCTCTCACTGTGTTTTATTTTATTTTTGCTTTTATTTAAATATAAGGATACAGTAATGTGGAAATATTGGAAGCTGAGATCCTTCTGTCTAAAGCTAAGTATTGGTCTGTGGCAACTGATGTGCAATTTATACAAAAAAAACCAGGACATTGAAGTCCAAGGAAAGCTGAGGCGCCGTATTTAGACTTCGTAGTTCGATCGATCGGATTTTTCTTTTGAAGAGAAAAATTGGTTCTTTCCTTGGACTTCAACGAATTGATCCAGCCGTCCTCGAGTTTTGCGCTTAGCAACACATTTAGCGATTTACTTTTATTTAAGTATATGGATAGATAGACAGTTTTGGTTTTCATTACAATCTACAATCTAAAATATCTAACTAAAATATCTGTAACATGAGTATAGATTTTTTACACATTAGGTTGCATAATTGGAGTTTTCGTGGGGATCCCTAATTTAACTCGATTAAATAAATAAATAGCCTATATTACTGAGAGATAATGTAGCATTTTATTAGTGAATTATTTGTTAAAACAGGTCCAGTAGTTTTTATTTTATTTTCGTTTGTAATGGATTTTATTCATTACAAACGAAAATACAAATCTTTTCTAGTTATAATATTAGTATAGGTATAGATGAATAATCTATTAGTATAGATGTTCCCTGCGGCTACATTCGTATTGAAACCTTCTCCATGAAAATATAAAAATAATATTTGCCAATTTTTAAGATGTTCGGTCAAACGGCGTTTGAGTTTAGCGATTACGCCTATACGGAGATAAACCTGTCAAACAAATGTCAAACGAAAGATAGTTGAGTCTAAAGGTTAAGTGAGAGTTTACGTAATAAATGGTGTAAACTAGAAAGATTGGAGGATTCGCAGAGGCCAGAGCGACTTTCACAAAAGAAGTTATGTAAATTTCAATGTCTCATCGTAACTCGAGAAAGGACTGTTTTGACATGCTTCCTGACAAAAGACTTTGACATAGATTGTATTCATTTGATAGATGCTTTACTATAAAATTCTTGAACATTTGGATAATTGTTTAAGGATTTTAAAGTGGGTATGTTTTAAATATTGCAATGTTTCCAGGACTATTATGTAGTATTGGCATTATCACTGGCTATTGAAGAATCAGAATCAGGGTAAAATATTCAGTAAGTAAATATTTATATATAGTACGTACTTCAAATACTTAATACAGAAAATACATTTTGAAAAAAAGTATTTCAAATCCAAAATGAAATAGGTAAGGTATTTTGCTATTTTTTAAGTGGCAAAAGCCGCAAATACATCTGATACGCAGTGAATTGTTTTTCCATTGTTTACGCTACGAGAAATAGAACGGATCCGTCACTATTCGCTGCCACCAAATTACAAAAACAAACAGAAAAAGTAGTGACATTTAATCTATCCATCAAATGTTCCTAATTTATTGATTACTAACTGGTGCCCACGACTTTGGCCGCGAATTAAATTCGATGTCGCTAATACCTACTTGTGAGCGTTGAAAACAAAACCCATCACTTACGCAATTGTGTTACGTGTTTTCCATAATCACAAAAGAAAATATGAACTTTCCTTTTACGTTTGAGAGGCTCTTGCCTAATGTTTGTATTTTAAAGTAGTTTTGACTACCAAGCGAGTTTGGTAAAAAAATATTGTCCTTCGAATAAATAAATATACTTATTTATTCGTAAGTTGAATTGGCAATGGGCCTGACACATACCTATGTGTCCATTGCTACTTTTAAATATAAATTATACACATTATTATTACATTTTTACTACATATATATACATATATATAACGAAACGATAACGAAGTTCGAAAGAATAAAATGTATGGGATGTATCATGTGATTTAGCGACGGCATATGTCAATCCCATACATTTTATTGTTTTCGAACTTCGTTATCATTTCGTTATCATTTTAAATTGTAGACGTCACGATCACCTCAAGCGTAGCAATCGCCCCGTGATAACCGTGTAATTATATTTTATAATGAGCAAATGTCATGCATCGAATTATAATTTTCTGATACAAAGAAAAAGTATTAATTTAAAGAATTAGTATTTTTATGTATAACCTTATTATATATATGCCTTAGGTCACTTATAAAGTAAAATAGTTAATAGAAGAAAGCACATAAACATGACACTCAGAAGTTAATGACAGACAGAACTTTTGCTATTGTGTTTCGGTGTGTAAGAAAGGTTTAGGGGTTATTATCTTTGTTTTCATTCTACCACAGTACACTAGCATATCCCCTAACGTTGCTTGTGTAATGCTGGTAACCACCTACCACGTGGTAGTCTTCCACTAGCACACAAAAGACTTTTCAGTAGTATACACAAAACAATTAATATAAACTGACTATTCAGGATCGGTAGTGCGACTCTATTTTGTTTGCAATTAGGGGTAGCCATGTGAGATTAAGTGGCCACCAGTAGCCCAAAAAGCTAAATTTATTAGAAAAAAAATAGGTCCCGATTGTGAAGAAAATAAAATAGTATAAAACTTTAAAGTTGATCATAAAGCTATTATTATACAATATTCGTTGCTACATAATATAAAATCCGCTCCTGTCTGTTTCTCCGCTAACTTGTTCTGAACCACCCAACGGATTTTGATAAAGTTTTATCTATGGAAAGAGCGATAAAGGAGGAGGATTCGTGTATATAGTTTGTAGGAAACATTTGTTTCCTGGCGGATCGTTGGTCACAAATAAAAAAGAATTCTTCGTTGATATAAAAAGTAATTATCATGGTAAATGATCTTATAAAATGGATTAGGCAAGAAAATTAATTTGCTCGCGCACAGAACAGAGTAGAGATATGTCTCAATTTTAATGTTTTAATTACTTTTTTATTTGTGTTAATAGCTTAAGTAAAACTATAATTAACATTTTAATTTGCATTGTAAAAAAAGTTTAAAACATATAAGAAACAGGACAATTCCATTTCTAAATTACCATATAATAAACACGTTTATAGTTCAAAAGGTACACCGCTTTTATGTGTGAAAGTATTTGTAAAAGTTGTTTTATTTCTCGCTTTAAAACCAGTCTACTGTCTTCTTTTCTCTTGTGACTTTTTCTATATTCTGTCTCGCTTCCACGGTCTATTAAAACTCGTCTAGTAAAAGCTATGAATCGATTTGTTTTTTTTTTATCTGTGTTATAGTTTTTTTTTTAATAAATCATGTCAAATAATAAATTTAAAAAGATGGTCACCCATCCATGGACCAACCCCGGCAAGCGTAGCTTAACCTGATGGATCGACCCGTGCGGCTGTTAGTACTTAGCCACGAGCTTATTTTATTAATTTACGAGTAAGTAAATTAAATGAATATTTGTCGTAAAGGCATTGATCTTGCCTTTCTAGGGTCTATGATTTCTGGCAATACGCAATCTTGGTCGAAATGGCATTGTTGGCAAATCCATCGATGCAGTGATCTCATTTAAATTTGAGAGACCAATTCCTGTAATGATTGCACCTGATACCGCTCCTGCATTAAGGTCGAGTGTTGATTGTTCAGTTGTGTCAGTCTCCGAAGTTTTTAGAACAAAGCTAGATCCACACATCATACACTTCAAGTCAAATTTAGATACGAGACCCACCTGTTTCTCTTTTTCTATTTTCAAATAGTTCAATTTGCAGCCGAACTTCTCGCTGTGTTCGCTTATATTTAGTAATTGACTCCAAAAGTATTGGAAATCAATTATGCGATTGCCATCAACAATGTAATCGTTCTAAAAACAAAAGCAACATTAAAACATCTAATTTAAATTTAAAGAAGAGATGAGAGAAAAGTAGTATTAAAAATATTTACGGTTGAGTCTGAAAGATCCATTAATTCGTCAGCTCCAGGGTTTAATGTTCTTTCTTCAGGGTTTAACGTCACATGTTCTTTTTCCTATAAAATAAAAGAAATAACGTCCCTACAACTAAATAAACTTTTGTTTAAAAAAATCTTACATACAATTTCTATTATCGAGTCTGACTTTTCACTTGTACCAGGCAACGGCACGTCGTCTCTTCTCAAAGTACTATCCTCCTCTACTCGATTCAAGCGATTTCTCATTCTAAAATGAAAACAAAATAGCTGTCAATTTTCGATACTACAATTTAATATTCTTTTTACTCAATATTAATTAAATTATTATTAAAATAATCAATATTTTTAAGGAGTTATTCTTAAAATTATAATTACGGTTCTAATAGTACATGTCGATATGTACTTATGTGATCGATTACTGCGTAGGTATATAAATTGCAAATAAAAATAAAATATCTACCTCGCTTCAGTTGCTTTCTTTAAGGCTGCAGAATTTTTATTTTTCCTTTTTTTGACACAATGGTATACACATCCTTTACGCCCCATTGCTAAAACTAATAAAACAAAAATATATAATTATTCTACAATCTACTAAAATAATACTTTACTTGATAATAAACAAAACGCTTACCTTATGACAAAAAAAATACGAAGAGGATCAAAATATTGTAGTCGTTGTATAATAATGCGTTCACGATATTTTTCGCTAGAGTCGGGAGGCGGGAAAAAATGGCACAAGTCCTTCCTCGATGAGCGCTCGCGCTGTACTACTCGGTGCACGCGTAGGCAACGTAATTTATTCCAATTTAGAGTGATGAAAAATACGAAATTATGTCTAAATAAATAAACGGATTTTAATAAAACTTTAGAATTAGTTTTGTTAAAAAACATAGTTTATTTTGACATGATTTTTTTTATGTAATTACGCTTTATTCAAACCAAAAAATCGCGATGAAATAGCGATATAATACGTAATAATTGCTCTGAGACTTTATTTTTTTACTAATTAATGTTATTAATAATCGATATTCTAGTACATTGTGTGTCAACAAAACTATATGTCTGATGCTTCATGTATTTTTTTAAGTAAAATTTATAAATATTAATGATAGATTTATGAGTCTGAAATTGACTCTGCGATGATTTTTCTCTAAACTAGTTGTGGGAGATTAATCGCCACAAAGTAAACAAATAAGTTTTTGTAAATGTATTACATGAAGTATCAGTACGAAAGATTGGTCTAACTTTTAAATGTATTCAACAATGTCAGAGTTTTACCTAAGATGGTAAATTAGGCAACTAAAATCTTAGATGTTCGCGCAAAAACGTAAAATGGCTCTTAAATTAAAATGGCCTTAACGCTCTCACTCAGGGGTGCCAAGCATGGAAATAAAGTTAGCTCTGGTCTGGATTTTTTAATTATATAAGTGACCATTTAAAAGGGCTATATACACTAATATACAGTGTACCGTTGTAATGCATAAATAATTTTTATTTTCTCTTATTATTTCATTATTGAATTATTTCTCTATATTATCGATTGCCATTTTTGTTTTATTGACTTGATAGATTTTATGTTACTGATTGATTATAATAATATGTAAGTTGACTTAGGTATTTGTATTTTTGATCTCATTGACATTTGTTAATTCATTTATAATTTAATTAATCTAAATTAATGTTGTGCTTTCCTATAATTTCATTTCATACTTGTGATGTTCCTCTCTGTGAGAGTTGTATACTGTGATTAAGTATGTCTTTATGGTAAGCCTTTTAAATAAATAAATAAATAAATAACAGATTGTTAATTATTGTTAATACGAAATAAATTGCAGAATAAATGGTACAAAAATTACCATCAGCAACAGTTTAATATGATTAGTTGGTTAAAACAGATCAATGTCATCGGGATTGATGACAGATTAACACCTATTGGTTAGAACTTCTAAAGAAACTTGTATGCTTATAAGAACTGGTAGCTAGCAATTTGCTTTGAAAAAAAAATAGAGTACCGTACTATGCATTGTCTCACAACTAAAACGAGAATACAAGCATTTTATTGTGTTACATCAAAGTAACATTTAGCCTTTTTGCCAAGGGAAACAGTAGCTAAACTTTTTATACTTACTTCCGTTGACGTCTCAAGCCGCTGCACAATTTAGATTTAATTGTGACTTCGCTTCCTTTTGCATAGGTACTTCCCTACAATTATAGGTACCTTGTATTGATATATGAATTATATCCACACATTACAAGTTTTTGAAAAAATCTACTTCGCGAGGACTATGAAAAATCCTTACAAAATTATAAGTGTTAATCTGTGTTTAGTCATTTTCTTTATTTCACATTACAAGGTATTCAAATTCAAACCATTTATTTCTTCCGGAAGTTGTTTAGTTATCAAACCTTAACAAAAATTAAAGCAATATTTAACAAAAAAATATTTTTATTAATTATTCCAGCGCAACCATTCTCCAATTTGTCTTTTTGGTTGGTCATGCGAAACTAAAAAAAAATTCAAACGAATCATTTTTTTTTATTACAAATGGCTAGACAAACTAACTGTAATCAGCGATTATGTCACAGTGCGTGCCTACAAGGATGTAATTATGCAAGTATGGAAGTGAATGTTGAAGTCTTATACTAATTAAAATATCGATTGTAGAATGTAATTAAAATTAAACTGTAACTGTAAGAAATACATATTCTTTATCGTCATACCAGATCAGAAACGGTTGTAGAAGTTATGAGTTATTCTAATTGTGATATATTATCACTATCATTTAAAGAATCCATACTATTTTATCTTATTTCTTATTATTCTTATTCTTACTAGTTCTTACTTAATATTATACCTAAATGTGAAAGTAACTCTGTCTGTCTGTCTGTTACCTTTTCACGCCGCAACTACTCAACCAATCATCACGAAACATGTTACATACACGTTGTCAGGAGTGCAGGAAAAGACATAGGGTACCTTTCATCCAGAAAAAGAGGACTGTTCCCGAGTGTACACGTAAAATAAAATAAAAAATTAACGCCTGGCAAAAGTGTATTAACAATAAAAATTACCTAAATTTTATTATTCCCATGGAAGAAAAAATAGATTATAAATTTGAATTAGTATATCGAAATAAAATTAATTACTGAAAAATAAAAATAAAATAATACAAATGAAATGAAACTTACAAATTTACAAATTAAACTATACTTTGTGGATATACTTTGTTCTTTGTTCAACAACGTCTTTATGTGTTTTAATACGATATGCCTAAACATATATATATTAACAATAAATATATCACACATTATATTGCTTATATATATATTTATATTTTAATAATATATTTATTTCTAAGAATCATAATTTAATCCATTGCAAAAAAAAAATCACTATTTTTTAATGAGCAGCTCTAGCTAGAGTAATAATAAATTACTCTAGCTAGCTACATAACCGCAGGCCAAATCTGCTAATACATGAAAACAATATAATAACCTGATTTCAACACCTGATCAAATCTCATTCACTATAATACTTATTATATTATTTAGGTTACCTGTATCAACTGTCACCGCTACTTTGACTTATTTACTTACTCACTGCTTAGTGCGTATTCATTCAAGGCCTTGAAACAGTTTTAGTACAAAGGTACACTAGCGCCACACATTTAAAAAAATATTATCTCGTTACTGAGAAGGAATTATTAATAACGGCTCAATCAGGACCCTCGGTAAGTATGTCTACAATTTTTCAATATCCTTTATAAAGTTTCATATTGAGACACGAAGCAACAAAATTCGATCTGAAGAACAGCGGCCACATTCCTTTAGAAACTTATAAAATACATTTTATAAAGTTTTTAAAAACTTTGTAAAATACATTTTATAAAGTTTTATATTGAGACACGAAGCAACAAAAAACGATCTAGAGGAATGTGGCCGCTTTTCTTTAGATCTAATTTTGTTACTTCGTGACTAAATATGAAACTTTATAAAAGGTATTAAAAAATTGTAGACATACTTACTGAGGGTCCTGATTGAGCCGTTATTAATAATTCCTTCTCAGTCATGAGATAAGATTTTTTTAAATGAGTGGCGTTAGTGTACCTTTGTATGCGCTGTTAAACCTAAGTGTCTAGTTTTTTTTACTACTTACGACAATGCATAAATTCCAAGTAATATCAAATAAACATTTCAAAAAAAGTACTTATCTATACTAATATTATAAAGAGAGAAGATTTGTATTTTTGTATGTTTGTAATGAATAAACTCGAAAACTACTGGGCCTATAGAAAGCTACCTAAACTACCTACAGAAAGCTGTATTATCAGCGAAGTCGCGTACAACAGCTAGTATGTATACTACGGACTCCTAAACCGCTCAACCGATTTTAATTATTTTTTCACTTATTGAAAAAGTCAGGATAAATGAATAAATACAGATTTATATTCCATTTAAAAAACTTCACTTAAATGTATTGTGTACCTTTTATTCCAGTTGTACTTTTTTATGAGGAATATAAAAAATCTTTATATTATAAACGCTAAATAATTAATGCTATTTTACAGTGATAAATAAATACCATTGTACTCGTTAAATAATTGCGATTGCCTCTCGCCGCGCCGAGGGTGTCGGTCGCCAACGACCTTCATTTTCGTTTCCTATACTTTGTGGATATAAAATCTACAGTTCTTTGTTCAACAACGTCTTTATGTGTTTTAATACGATATGCCTAAAAAAACTCTACAAAGTACACATAGTATTTATAATTTAATTCATGGAGTATATATATAGGTATATAGGTATGTACTACATGGATTTTAAATAAGTGATTTCAAAAGTATTTATTGAACCAGTAAAAACTATAGTTCAAAAATAAGATTTTAAATTTAAATGAATAAATTTTAATCGTTGTTAAATGTCGTATATTAATCAACAACAAAACTTATAGTAGATACCTATATGTTTATCTTATTATTTATTAAGTATCTAATAATTTTTTTACTAAAGTATTAGTAGTTCTTAAATCTATTTATATAAAATTCTCGTGTCACAGTGTTTGTAACCAAACTCCTCCGAAACGGCTTGACCGATTTTTATGAAATTTTTTTGTATATTCGGTAGGTCTGAGAATAGGTCGTAAACTATTTTTTAAACCCCTAAGTGATAAGAGTGATTAAGTTATATTCATTGCTACATAAAATCTATTTGTCCACTTTTTTATATGATCAGGCTTGATTTTTAAATACCTTTAGTTCCATATCATAATCCATTTTATTCAAATTCAGTCCATCCTATTGCAACATTTCAATTCAGTATATTCAGATTCAAAATTCAGTTTAGTCAAGTCAACTTAAGTCAAATAAAGTCAAGTCAGTATTATTCCGCGCGTTGTAAGCGCGAGACGCATGCTTTGTCGGCGCCCATTTGAAAAACTTCTCGTGCGTTCAGTATTTCCTTATTCTAAAATTATTCCGTGACAATACAATATTTTGTTTTGTAATTTGTTCCCGTTTTGTGACGTTTAGTTTTGAACAGTTTTAGAGTGTCCGCATGGATTTTTAAATTCTTTTTTGCATACTATAGGTGAGTTTTGTTTGCAAACTAAAATTTATGTTTATACAGTAAAAACTACTTAATATTTTTGTACGTTACCTAGTTACAAATTAAAAATAAGTAGGTATATAAAATGACCACACGTTAAATGTGGTTTAAATATATTGAAAACAATTTGGAAATATTCAACAAAGTATTTGTTTATCATTTAAGTAGGTACTTGCAATGTCAAGCAATTGTATGGCTGTGGGCTGTTTGATAGCTTTTAAAATCATGTTTTAATGCCATTCTCTTTCATATCTCAACCAATATATATATATATATATATATATATATATATATATATATATATATGTTTACTGTAATTTATCTAAGTATATCTATACATACATATACATCTATGTATATAGATAGATCCATATATATCTTTCTTCTTTACATATAAAAATCAATCGCAATGCGAAATCTGAAACACATGGTGAATGAGGCTCTAAGTATATTTTTAAAGTGATGGAATTCTTATCTAATACTAATATTTATTATAAAGAGTGAAGATTTGCATTTCTGTATGTTTGTAATGAATAAACTCAAAAACTACTGGACTGATTTTTATACATTACTCGATGTTAATGTAGAAAGCTACATTATCAGCGAGTAATATAGGCTATATTTTATAAAGTTACGCGGGCGAAGTCGCGTGCAACAGCTAGTGTAATATAATTTGGTGACATTTATATGTGTGTCTTATAAAGTTTGACACATGATGAAAGAGGCCCTTAGTGAAGTTACTACTGATATATTATACTTAATACTAAGCCATCGATATATATACTTCGCATGGCAAATCCATTGCACCCACAATGTTTTGTTTAAACCCATTTTCACCGGATTGTGCTTGCATTTATGTGGCACGCCATTCAAGTTTTTTTTTTCCTTTGAATTCCCACCATTATTTTTAAAACAAACAATATTTTCCACGTCACTCTTCTGCAAAACACCGTTTAATCATCATCATACTTGAGTTTACCACTTACTTGGTTAAAGTTCATTAGTCAAAAACTTTTTTTTTGTAGTTTTCATGAACATAACAGTGCCTCAACTCTTAATGACTTTTTGTAAGTAAACGTTAGCTGGCAGGCTGATGGTCTACTTGGTGGTAAGTGGTTGGTCGCCGATTAGAGAAGCAATAGGGATTGCAAAAGCGATGCGGACCTTTATATGATAAAGTATAGCATATGAGGGTAGGAAAATAATTTCTGGCATTCCATACTCGCTCACCAAAACACAAGAGCATTAGAGCACACATGGTGTTTTTATTTAACACTATGGTTTTATGTAAGGGGGTGCAGACGGGCTGACCAGTTTATAAATGCGAAAGTCTTTTCTGAAAATTTTACATAAAAACTTCCTCCTTTTCCATTAGTGAAAACCGCATTAAAATCCGTTACGTAATTTAAAAATCTAAGCGTACCTACAATCTACATACAGAGTGAGAAAAGGCGAGAAACGATTTTATTTTATTTTATACTATGTAATGAATGAAGATAATAAAGCTTAAGAATTTGTTTGTTTAGTTAGACTTTTTGTTATTTTAGTATTTGAGTAATGAGTGATGATAATAAAGGAGCTTCTTTATTTTCAAAAAAGTTTTTTAAAATCCAACTGTTAGTTACAGAGTTTAAGCATTCACTAACTAAACAAACAATTTCTTAAGCTTCATTCTCTTCATTACATAGTATAAAATAAGACGTTTCCTGCCTTCTCTCACTCTGTATGTAGATTATAGTTTAAATTCTATGATAATAAAACATAAATTAGAAGCCAAGCAAAAGAAAAAAATCAGGAAGTAAAACCGCGGGATACAGCTAGTGAGATCATAGTATTAGATGTTATATTTAAAAATAAAAATAAAAAACAATATAAAACAATGCATTTGTTTTCATGTTGAATTAGATTAATTTTAATAATAATTATAACCATGTTATTTAATTAATTGTTACCTAATGTTATGTAAACTTCAACATAGTGTTTTGAAACGACATTGCCAGCCATTTTAATAAGTACAGGGCACGTTCAAATTTAATGTCGCAATGAATGCAATTCAATGTTCTGTACCATCTTGTATTTGTTTATCTATTCCTATGTTCTGTGGCATAGCATACTGCGTTTCGCAGTCTTGAAGCCTGTCTGGAGGTAGTATACTATCCCCATACAAAATACTACCGGAAAATAACAGCATACCCTCTGTCAGTAAGGGATGAGCCTCAATGAGCCCATTTCCCTATGTCCATCTAATATGTTTATTTATTTTATTTATTTATTTAAAAAAGGCTTACCAACTAAAGACATACTTAAACACAGTATACAACACTCACAGAGAGGAATATCACAAGTATGTTATCTTTTTCAAGTCTAGACGGTAGTTCCAAAGATAAGCTCATTCAAACCAATAATGTGTTATAAGTTAAATTAACCAGAGAGCATAATCTATTAGGTGTATGAGTAGACGCAATTATTTTTATCGTCTTTCTCTAAAGAATAATGCTTATTGTGATTCCAATCTATATATTATATACTTATAAATGTTTGTGCTGACTATCAAAGTCTCCACAGCGAAAACTACTAAGTTTAGAAATCTAAAATTTAGACCATAGGTTTATATTATAACGTAAGAATGCTCTAAGAAGATTTTTGAAAATTTCAACTCAGCGAAACTCGTAAGCGGGTCGCTAGTATTTTATAATTTGATCTGTGATATGTTTACTACCAACAAACAGAGTAGGAAAAAAAGGCTAATAGTGTATGGAAATATAAATAATCAAGAACCAAGTAAAAAAAATCCTTGGTGTTTCGCAACAAACAGCAATAATTATAGCTCGTTGGCGACAAAAATTGTTGTTCGTGTATTTTAGTAAGATTATAATGATTATTGCGACATAATAGGTGTATTATATGCATATTTTCGGTTCATAATGCTCCTACTTAACAATTTCGTATGCAACTGCGTTTTCAATTACAACATTAAAGTAATAACGTACGAAGAAATTTTGCAACTTTTCTTTTGTAAATAGGCCATGACAATTGAGCATTAAGCGTTTTATTTGTTTAAGTAAACAAACATTATTAGTTAGTTACTGCAATTTATGTTGACCCAAGACTGAGGAAGTCGTGTATTGTCTTTAATATTTAAAAAAAAAAAAATATGTTAAACAAAATATAAAATTTTAAAAACAGAAGGTGACATCATTTGCCTTACTTTTTGTATCAATAGATCGAACAATCACAATCAGAAGTCTTTTTTTCCTTTTCAGTCTTGCATCATTTCTATATGCATAAACTTTTGTAACTAATTGATATTTAATAATTTTGGTATTAAAAAAAATATTTATTGTCGTTTTTAATATTTGTATAGTAGACAAGTAGATGGTATATTAAAAGTAATTTCGCCTATAGAACACTGCATGACTATCAGTATATCTTTTAATAACTACACAAAATGACAAATTTTAAAGCTTTTTAGAGCCGACAGCCTGACAGGCTGACGATCCACTTGACGGTAGTTGGCTACCGTCGCTTTAACATAAGCAACGCCATGGGTGCTTTAAGTTGTCGACCGTAAAAGGATAAAGGATATGGAAGGGATGGGTCGTCTGTCCGTTTCTTCCCTAACTACTTCTAAGATTTTGATACGGTTTTCACTAATGGAGGTACAAATGAGGATGGTTTGTGTACATAAAAAATTGCATCCCGAGCGAACCAGTAGAGGGTCGCTGTTAGGCTAAGTATAATATTTTATAAAGATACGCAGACGAAGTCGCTGTCAATAGCTAGTATAGTTAGTCAGGCAGGAATATATGAATAGTGCCGTTCGTTCACATTATGTTTGTTAGTATCTATCTGTTTAAATGCTCATTACAAAGCAATTGAAAAATAATTGTGCGTTTATTGAAGTACCCGTATTCATTGCTGTACTCGGCGCGACCGCATTGCTTACTCTAACGGAATTAGGATCTTGTCTCACTGCATGCGAATAAATTTCAAGTGATGATAATAACTATTATGAATATTTAAACGATAAAAACTTTAGCAAATAAATTGTTAACGATTTTGTAACATTATTAGTGAACAATAAAAAAAAGGGCGTCAATGTCTGAAATTTAAAATTTTGATATATATACACTAACATTATAAAGAAGTAAAGTTTGTATGTTTTTATGTAGGCGGTAATCCGATTTAAAAACTTACTCATCCGATTTAAAATTTCTTTCACCAATATATACGTAAGAGAGAAGAATTGTATAATAAACTCAAAAACGACTGGACCGATTTTAAAAATTCTTTCACCTGTAGAAAGCTACATTATCAGCGAGTAACATTAGGCTATATTTTATAATGTTACGCGGCCGAAGTCGCGTGCAACAGTTATAGTTAATAATCCTTGGTGGATTCTCCTGTCAAAAAGGATGTTTTCTAAACGCCCTGCCTCATTATTATTATTTTTTTTTTAATTCTGTGGCCTGGTAATTAGACCTTTAAGCTAATTTGTCCAGTATTGGCACCATATTGATACTAACAAGTGACACAGAGTATAGAAATAGCAATATTGATTTTCTCAGAGATACAGAGTATTGTTTAAACGTTTTGGGACCGACGAAAAATATATTAAGATTAATTTATTCTCATCGCATGTTTAGGTTTAAATATTATGAGAATATAGCTCACAATAGCTGTTCTTCAATTACATGTCGTGTATACTGGTACTGTTACCACCTTCTGGTATGATGGTCTGTTTTCGCCAGATAGCGCTGCATAGTTTACAATTTTACAAGAGTATGCTTTTTTTATTTTTAAATATATAAAGTCATCCCAATCTTTTCAACGTAGATAAACTAAGATTGCTATAAAGTATAAAACTGGGATGAAGTAGTGCCCCTAAAACCTGGGGCTGGTCGCTAGTATATTATATAAGATTTAAAACTAAAGCAAGATTTGAAACTGAAATAAGTAAGTAGCCTTTATTTCAGTTTCAAAATATTTTCCTTTTAGTCTTATTCTATAGAGAAAGGTACCATTCAGTCAGTCAATTTATTTTTTCTCACAGAACGTAATAATCTTTTAGTAATAATAATATAAGTCAATAAACATGTCTGTCATCTAGGTTACGCACACACATCTCTCTGTCGCCAGACAACGGTACTTCATTAACCAGTTCTGATCAACAGACAAGTAACAAGAGCGTACAAACGCCACGACAATAGTAAACAAACTAAGTTTTATCACTTAAAGTAAATTTGATATTTCAGGTTTCTATAGGCTTAATTGGATGAACCCGTGAAACTTTCCACTAGTCATCAGTGTAGGCGAAATGCGAGCTTATATATAAGATACTACGAGTACGAGTACATTATAAGATGTCAGTTGTACCCGCGACTTCTTCCACGTTGAAAAATAAAAGATAGGTATAACGTCTGGCAAAATTTTCGTAGGTAAAAACAGAAGTGTCACATAACAATAAAATTTCATTCACAACCATGTAGAAGGCAATAAAAACAATAGCGTATCAAATGAACTACATTTAGCAGAACAAGTGTAAGGTTACTACCACGCATGCGCGAGGATGTTGTGTACTTCGCATCCGATGACCTTACCTTAGATCACGCTAAAATATAACTTATAATACAACCAAGTAAAACATTATGGAAAATATTATTTTAATACACATAATAGCAAGTACTGTACCAATATGCATAGTCTTTGTTATCTTTAGACCATTAAATATGACTAATAATTACGAGGCAAGTCATGAGCCTTCGAAATTCCAACAAACGTTATAGTTAAGTAAAATCTCCTTTTTTTGACAAGTTTATCACGTGTACTTTTGAACTATGTCAGAAAAATCTTTTAAACATTTTGTGGTCCAATTAGCTATAATGGGCGGTTAATAACATGTAATAAAAATCAAGTACATTCCATCCCACTTTAATCCTAGAGAACAATGTGTGTTTAGGTTTTACAAGAGAACACAATAATGTTTTTGTAGGCATAACCGTCGTCAAACGTCGATTTTGTGTGCAGATTGCAGATTCAGTGTCGTGGGAGTTAAATTGTGAGGTATAAACAACAGGCGGTGGCAATTTTAAGCAGGACTTCTTTAAAGTTAATTATTTTCATGTTTTCGAACTGACGATTTCACTAAGATGGTCATTTGATAATAAAACTTGCGTTCACTTTGACATAGCTTGATAAAAGTTAAAAGCAATTATTGTCATTATTATAAATAAACGATTTTCATTACAAAAACCAAAATTAAAATTAATAAGCAAAAATAAAATTTAATTAAAAAATCTAATTAAATCGCTAAATTGTATTTAATTAAAGCTTATGCTTTAACATTTTACTCTTACCTAATAAAAAATCTTCATAAACTACATACCATCTCGACCACGTCAGCTTTCAAACAAAAAAAAACTTATCAAAATCGGTCCATCCGTTTGGGAGCTTCGATTCTACAAATACATACAGAGATAGACCCATACACAGACACACACATACCTAATCAAAGTTGTAACACCCCGTTTTTACGTCGGGCGTCAGGATTTAAAAATCTCTTCCCGCTTGTCACTTAATAACATCTAAATACACACCTTGTAAAGCCATCGCACGCCATCTCGCATTGTGCAGTTTCTAATCTTATCTGCTATACCTATTGTAGTTTTATCAGAGGTGTCAATAAGTATGTTGTCACTGTGTGAAAGTACCATTTACATGATACACTATCGACACATTGTTTGCACTTTGATATTTAGGATTGATAGAATATGCGACAGCTTCGTTTTGTTAAGCGGTCCCCAGACGATCATGCAGCATGACATGCGTTACGTGCTGTCATGCATGCATGACCGTTTAATTGTATTGATTGATATGAATGACATGCAAACTACGTGCTGGCAGTTGATTGATAGTTCCTTTTATTTTTCATCCTGCAAGCTATGACTGACATACACGCATGATCGTATAGCGGTCCCTAGACTAGACGATCATGGGGCATGACATGCAGCATGATAATTCACGTAAACGCATGTCATGCCGCATGATCGTCTAGGGACCGCTTTAGACGCATTTTGAATGTCCACTGTATTTGTTTACTTCTGAATCACATAACTTTCTCGTTGCTGCTCATTACATGTTATATCATCACTGCTAAATACTAAACTTTGAGTATCAGGATCTAAATGGACAGCGTCATACGTTTCATCGCGTAGTTAGCAGGTAAATACTAACTTACATTAACTCTGTCCCGCAGTTTCTTCTCTATTGAAATTTCGTACAAACTATAATTAAAATTATAATAAATATATTGTAACAATAATTATAATAATTTATTTCAAAACAAAATATTTATAATAGTAAAATGAATAAAATATTTGCTTAGATCAATAAAATAATAAGGTTAAGTTGACTGTTCTTGCGGTAAAACTATATAGATCCTAATAAAACAAAGCAGAATTGATTTTATTATGGCAATGAAATAAGTCTGTATTATATTATTTTTGTAGTAAAGTATAATGTATGTGTAGAGTAAGATTTACCAATGGTATTACTATTTCATCAACATCTCTGATGTTCTAATAAGAAACAGCTTAAACCCATCACTGTACTTAATTACTGTTTAAATATTTATTATTTGATATTGAGAAGCGATATTCTTAACAAAAACAAAGTAGACTATGCTAACAAATTTTTGGTATTAAAATATGATAGGTACTTACTTGATTTATAGAATTATTGATCTGATTGATAAAATCTGAGATATATAATATTATAAAAAGGGTTTTGTATGTTTGTAATGAATAAACTCAAAAACTACTGGACCGATTTTGAAAATTCTTTCACCTATAGAAAGCTACATTATCAGCGAGTAACATAGGCTATATTTTATTAAGTTACGCGGGCGATGTCGCGCTTTTATAATATATTTTTAAATAAATATTTATATATTTAAGTTAATCTTTTAAAATAAGTTAAGTTCTGGTTTATCCCAAATCTTTCAGTAACTCCAGTCTATTTTAAAAGGTAACAGACGAAAGTAGACACACTGTCGAGTGAAGAACAAACAAAACTAATTAGTGTCTTTCATCCCCCTTATGTTTAAGTAACGAATCTATTTTCTTTTTCTGTTACTCGTCAGTTCATTTTATGGGGGAGTTTATTTTTGACCTTTGTACTTCACTTATAACAAACATAGAGATAATATAAAGCTCAGCACAGCTCAAACTATCTGGTGCCCGCGACTTCGTTCGCATTGAAAAAGAAAATATGTGAGTAATAAAATAACGCCTGACATCGTTTTATCGTTATAGGACGCATACACCAGGAAATTAACCTCATTTCTACAGAGATTTGACCGGGTTCGAATCCTGGTTGCCTATGAGCGTTTAAATGAATTTAAAAAAGTTTTAATGCAATTTTTCTTAATTAAAAAATCAAAGCCTTAGTTCCTAAGAATAATTTTTCGTATAACTTATGGTTTCAGATTTGTCTTCAATGACCCATTTGAATTGATCACTCTGTATATTTTTATATTTTAGCATACTAATTTATAGGTATTATAGCCACATCTGCTTGGGACTTAAGATCTGAAGGAGCTTAAGGAGACAAATAAAACTGATTTCCTTTTACGGTGGGCGTCTATTCACGAATCGATTAACAACTGCACCTACGTTTTACAAAATTGGATGCTCTTTTGAAATTGCAACGACTCGTGGGTGTTTAACCGTGGCTTCTAATTAGTTGGTATTTGTTTAAATAATATTCTATTGTCACTGATATCTATTCTTAGTCTATTTATGGAATTGAAAGAATGACCAAAATGTTTGTTATTTAACCTTTAAATGATGGATAGATCAGTTTCATGGACCTCCCCTCCTGTGTTAAAGGTCCATATTAGTAAAACAGTTTTAAAACCTAATTAAATGAACCTGCTGACTTATAATAACATTATAACAACATCATATTGCTAACGGATTCTTATTTAGAAATAAGTAAAAATAATATGACCATTAAGGATATGAAAGAAAACAGAAGCTCTTAAACAAAGGAAGTGTCTAATTAAGTAAGCGAACAGATATCAGAGAAGCCACAGTAAGGCATACACAGTGAAATATACAGATCTTTATTTAGTGCGTGCACGCTACTGGATTGCAACGCGGGCAGATTTGCAAATAGCACTTCTAGACTGTTTATTTCTGTATAATAAAATTATATTTATATAAATAAATAAAATAAAGAATACGTCGTACAATAAATTTAAAAAAGACAATACATACTTTTTACATACTTTGTACAAAAATCATGTGACCTGTATCACTAACGCGGACGTCCGACTTCGGTCATCTATAGACCCATGACTGACTTTTGACGAAATAAATGTTTCCTGGAGACCACGAATATTGTATGTACGACTTATACAGCTGAAAACGGAGAATGAAAAAGTTGTATGTAATTATATAAACAGAAGACAAAAGACAAAAAAAAATTGTCCACTAGACAGGACAGACAATGTCTAGTAACCAAAGAATTGGCTTTAAATTCTTTACAATATCAACTGACTTATAGTATATAGTAACAATAAAATCATTTTATATACTACTAGCTGAAACCGCAAACGTTTTTTGCCAAAAAAACGAATATACACCAAAAAAAATCGGTCAAGCCGTTTCGGAGGAGTTTTGTTACACAGTGACAAGAGAATTTTATATACAAAGAAGATGTATGTATGTATGAAAAATATTTACTTATTTATTCATTTATTTATATTACCTGATAAATTTGATGACGATTACAAATGATAGCGAAGACGCCTGTTTGTTTTCTTCATTAGCAGTTATAAACAGAATGCGTTGAGTTCGCAGTTTATGAGTCTATGTTAGCCTGTGCCACAACTTGTACCGAAACTGTCGTTTTGTTTTCTTTCCAAATATAGGTCCGTGTGTTTTCAGTGCCTGTTGCATGTGGCTATCGTCCATTCATTTACGTCTTACACCCGTTTTGGTGATTGCAACAAGCAACTAATACATAATGCATTGTAATGCAATGCGACGCTATTGGTTTTAACAGTTGAATGAGGTGACCCTTGACTTAAATAAAGTCTAGCTCGGTTCAAAAGAATGTTTAATATGATTATCTTGTTTGTGTTAACAATATAAATTAGTTAATTGTTATTATTTCAGTAAATAAAATACATTGCCCAACATTTCTGTGTTAGTGACACGAATAGGAATTTTTTTTTTCATATATTTTTAAAACTAAAGTGGACATGAAAGTTATATGTTTTTCATTTTTTTTGTTTAGCACCCAATTGTGGTTGTAGATTTAATACTTGTTACCGCACAAGCCTAAGAGTAACTTATTATTAGTTTACTAAGGAGCCGCCGCCGACTTCATACGAATACAATTTTTTATGTAAATTTTTATACTCAAACCTTCTTAGTTTATTGCACTGTCAATTAGTGAAAGCCGTATCAAAATCATACAAAAGCGGACACCAAGATTATTTTATAATATGTAATAGATATAGATGTAGAAGATATAGAATAATATAGATAAATAGATATACAGTACCTACATTTGATCGAAATATTTGTTGATTTAACCTAATTTACGGGCGGGCGCTGATCTTTGATTCTATCTAATGTTTTTAGTATTTACCTAAATAAATTAACATTATCATTAGGTTAGCTAACAAACAGCATATAATTCCCCGAACAAATAAACAGAAAAATTCGCCACTTTGTATGTTTAAGTTTTGCTACGGAATGTAGGTACACAGTTGAATGCCAGACATGACTTCTTAGGAACAAAAAAGCCAAAAACAAACGCTCTTTAGTGGCTATAATGTTTTATGTCGTATGTCCTCTGAAGCGTAACGTCTTCCAGACGAGTGGGTCTCCCACGACGGCATCCGGGCTGGGTGGAGCTTGGGACGTGGGAGCGGTTCGATGAACCAACTACTTTATATTTCATATGTAACTATTTCATTTTCATGTGAAGTTATTTTTTATACAATATATCCGTACTAATATTATAAATGCGAAAATATGTTTGGATGTATGGATGTTTGTAACACTTTCACGCAAAAACTACTGAACCGATCACTATGAAATTTTGCATACATGTTGTCTGGCACACCAGAGAGGATATAGGGTACCTTTCATCGTTCAACGCGGACGATGTTGCGGGCACCGGCTAGTCTATAATAATGTAAGAAAAATAACAATGAAGATGTGGTAACATAAAAATAAATTTCGAAAACTATAACATTGGATAGAAAGAAACAATAATAATATTATAATAGCATCTTTCTAAAGAGCGAAGAACATTGAAAGGTCGCTGACATTGGCGGAGACCTGTCCAACCACTATACCTGCTTGAATAGACTATAAAACATAAGAAGATATACTGTTTCGTAAGACTTAATGAATACAAAATATATTCCCACTCATAAGTCACAGGAGATAGCGTTTTCATTTTGCTGTCATCTTAAAAAAAATCTATTATTTTAAATGAGGAACATATTATATTAATTGTTTGTATTTTAAAATGATTTTAAATAAAAAGTTCATGTGTAATGTGCTAAAGTATTTAAAAATTAAAATAAAAACATTTTTTTAAAGTAAATAAATATTTACAAAATTAAGTGCCTGTTTCTTTATTTACAAGAAACTGATACAAATTGATATATTTTCAACATTTTATTTATTTGTAACCACGGCATAATAATAAAAATATTAAATAGCTTGAGTAAACAGACAGACAGACAAACACTGATGGCTACTTTTATTCATACTATTTTGAGATTGATGTCAACTAGAAATTTTAAAAATCGCTACTCATATAAATTATACCACACGTGGAAAGATGTTCTCAAAGTCAAGAATACTCATTGAATTTGAGTTCCGGGTCTAAAGTAATTAAGTAATATGAAAATAAGTCCGTGAAATATCTCATTAAAATTATTTTTGTACTTTCTCTCTACGCATAAAACATCTAGAAAATGTTTTTGTTACTAAATATTTACTTGGTATTACTAAATCATTGTTAAAGTGTTATTTAATATAATTTAATTTCTTTTTTCAGGTAAGACATACTTGCTGACTTTTACAAGAAAAGGTTTTTATGACTATTAACTATAAAAATTCACTAGGAATTTATTTTTAGACGATACATTTTTTTTAAGGTAAAGGTCGTCAGACAGGCTGACGGTCCACTTGATGGTAGGTGGCCTATCGTCCGCTATTAACATAAGCAACACCATAGGCACCTTACGTGCACCATAATATGATTGAGGATAAGGAATTAGGGATGGTTCCGGAATGAATATAGAATTAGGCTCTGGCATCCCTTACTTACTCTCTAAAATTCCAAATTAGTACTACTAAATTAATTATTAATTGTAATGAAAATAATTAAATATAAATAAACCAAATCATCAGTAGGAACTCTGTGGATAATGCTGTCTCTTGTGGTACGAATGTTTTATAAAATCCAAAATATATATTTATTAATTATTACTTTTAATGTCAAAAGTTTGTATAATGTCTATTCACTCTGTCTATCACTCCGTATAACATACAGAGACTATTGTTAAATATAAAAAATGAATCAAATTTTGTTTGGTTATCTTTTTTTAAACCAAATAACCATTAAATTTCTCCACGTGACACTTGCTATGAATACCTTGGAATTCAATTGAATGGTTTTTTTTTTCTAAATAGAAGAATTACACAATCATTCATCTATCTTATCGAAATGTAGACATCACGTAATAGATTGATGTATAAACATTCATTGTATCATTGATATGAAACTGTCTATTACAAGCACTTCCAAAATCATATATAATATAATAACTGTAATGTAAAGAATACTAGCGACCAGCTAGTTCTCTGGAGCCTGGAGTTTCGCACTAGTGTATATTTTTCAAAGAATTTTAACTTTATTTTATTTTAATAACACGGTATTAATTAAATATGGTTCAAATAATAACCCATCATTAAACGACTTGTGATGCAACAATATTTTATGGCCACTTTCTCTGCAATCTATTCAATAATGTCTCAATAGAGAAACACGTAATAGTGTACTTGCTATTTGACTGTGTACTTGATACAGGTACTACTTGTAGTACTATTATATACTTTGTTGCTACTTCCTAATTTATTTTAAAAAAAATCGTATTATGTTTACTACAGATTTTCATACTATTTAGCATTGATTCATAACGCGAAGCGACGACGTCAGAATTGATTCACAGCGATATCGCGGAACCTCTTGAAATGATGCCAAATGGTCAAATTTAAAGAGATCTTCAATTGCACAGTCATACTTAACCGATTCCCGTGAATAATAGATACCTAAAATAATGATTAACCTATACCTACTTGTAAAAGTGTTCGAAATGAAGCCTTATAAATATAATCTGTCTACTGCAGTAAGGGCGAGGGAGATTTAATTGAAACGTCACACCGAAAGGCTTTTGTTAGTAAAATTGGTTTTTTTAATCTTTATTTTATTAGGTTTTGGTCGTTTTACAATGGACATTTTAATTAGACTTTATCATAATTATTTTTTGTTTCTGTAGTAAAATTAAACATTATATTAATAATATAACGATGAGACTAAACATGGCATTGTCAGGTTTTTCTAGATGAAAGGTATCTGACAATGCATGCAAAATTTAACGATGATCAGTTTAGAAGTTCATCAAACAAGCAAACAAACTCACTTTCGCATTTATAATATTAGTTAAGATTATCCGGGCTTACCAGGAAATCATATGTCATGTAAGATTACTAATCTCTTCGCCGTTAGCGCAAGTAATCATTATGTCTATAACACGCATGAAAAAGCGTAAGAAGTATCTGATTAGTGATGTGGTATCGAGCACCATTAGATTAAAAATTCTTATAGGAATATGGCTTAATACGTTTTTTCAAAAATTTCTAGTTTTTAGCCAGTATGCAGCGAGGTTTCCCGTTACTCAGTCAATGATGACGGGCCGCAGTCCGCACTAAATACTAAATATATCGCAACTCGGGTGTTTGAACTCGCGACCGGAGAGTGTAAACTTTCTGCCTATTTCCAAACGGGATTTCTATAGTTCCGGAATCCGCGAATTCCGTTCGTAGAATTTCATCTAATGACGAAAAAACGAAAATATTTGTCAAACTTATTAACGTACGAGTACAGGCGCTCATTCTCATACAAATTCTATATACTAGGTACTAATATTAGAAATTGGAATGTTTGTGTTTGTGAGAATATTTTAACTTTTTAGTAATTTTTAGTAAACTTTTTAGTAATATTGTTTACTCTCTTACTCTGGCAAGCCTTCTGGCGACAACTTTATAGAAGATTACCTGTTTGTAATTTTTATATGGGATATTTATTTTGATGAAACTTTTTAATAATATAGTTCATACTTCCTTACTCTGAGAGGCCGTCTGGCACAACTTTACAGAAGATTACCATGATTCAAGGTCCGTAAAGTAACAGCATACAGTGTATTGTGTGTTTCCGAATCTTTTATCCTTAATTTGTACTTATAAGTTAATGTTATAGACGACTATAGAGTTGCTTAACTCTGTACTTTTAGCCTCTGTCGACCTTAACATAAAAATTTTACACATAAGAATAACACACAAGTGGAAAAGGGGCATACAGGGCAAAAATAAATTTACTTAATTCTGAAAGTGTAATACCCTCACTCACAAGTAATGACAAAAAAATATGACGAGCTCGTATACAGTTAACCGCATAAACATGTGTTGAAAATGGAGACACAATGAGCAGATGCAATACTTAGTCCGTTAACGGTAGGTGATTTATTCTTGACCTCGTTTTTGCGGTGATTTCGCTGAAAAATTAACACTTGGCGGTCTGTACGTGACCTCTCAATAAAATGCCAAATTACTCTTTCTATGGATTAATGGTTTAACATATTATGTATTTAAGTATATATGTTTTTTTTTATCAACGGCCAGAAAATCATACTATACAACAAGGTAATGCATATATAGATAATGCATATATATGCATAGCTAGATATGATCTAAGCAGATAATGATAGGAAATCATTTAATATCCTATTATAGGTTAATATATGATAATTTATGTAGTATAAATCAATTATGTTTGAATTAAGAAACTTTACGACGGGTTTTGATGCATTTTACACTATTAATTTAGAAAATTTCTGTTTTCTTATAAGAATTTCTTTAAATTTATATAATAGAGAATTTTAAATTTTATTCAATTTTCGTTCATGTAAAAAACCAAAATAACAATTTTTTGTAAAGTTTTAAGTAAGTTAAGTAAGTCGTGCGACCAGTCGTGTAATACAAAATTTATGTTCTAAGTAATTATTCGATGGTCTGTAAAGGGCAGCTAAGGGCCATTAAACTTTCTCAATTGAACAATTTGTTGTTAGGAACCCGCACAGAGACAAATTGATGATTAAAGTCTGGACAATTTAATTGTACTTATAGTTGCTTTCTTTATAAACGTTACCAGATAATATCGTTAGATTTGTCTTTTATTATTCAGAGCATGTGTATGGAAAACAATTTGGGAAAACTTTATTTTTAAGGGTTCATTTCATTGCCTCAAAAAATTAACAGTGTAGACTTTGGAAAAGATTCCATTGCTAAATATGTCCAAATTTCATCGTATAAGGATGGGTTATTTTTGCGCCTACTTTTAAAATTTATATTTGTAAAACCAATTTTTTAAATCGTAATAGTGTCCTTCAACCTATCTATCTATCTATATTTTATATCTAAAAAAAACTTCATTTAAAAATGTGTATAAGTAGGTATTTTTATATAATTTTTTATATTATTTATCTTACTAATATATGCTCACGACTTCGTCCGCGTCCAATCGCTACCAAACTTCACAGGATTACCCGCTGGACTAATCTGAAGATTGTCTGAAAGTTTCATCAAAACCGGTTCATCGGTTTTGGAGTCTATAGGGGACATCACACATCGCCTTTTATATATTAAGATTGTCGTCAGCAATCTGATGGCCCACTTATAAATACTCATATTAAAGATAACCAGGATAAGTACTATGAAATGCTAAATTAGATGACAACTTTTTCACTCTGTCGGATGTGTGCATAGAGAGCAAGATCTGTGAACACAACCCAATTATTTATTTTAGCTAATATTAATATTGAAAATCAAACAAAATTTATTAAAGAACCACCATCTGCTATCCACACAATTGTCATAGTTAAAAAAACCTTTTGTCGTACCCTCGCTTACTTGACGATTGATGCTGTATAAATATATACGAGTACCCGAGTACCTATACTTAATTGTAAAATGATACCGTGGATTTAATGTGAGTCAACATTGTGAAAGTGAATTTTTTCTTTTGACCGTCATCATATATGGCGGACACCAAAACAAACATCTAAGTTCTTTTATGAAAATTACTTGTAGATATTCAAACATAATATCCTTTATTTAAAATTTAATGTATATGTTAATACTATATAATTAGATCGTTGACTCTACCAACATCCAATAGTCGACCAATAACAGCTCGGATCATGACGTCTAACTGTAATTTATCTCAAATCAAGTTTTCAAGCTTCATTATCTAGACCAGGCAACGCTTTTATAGCACTGGCTTTAACTATTATAACTTTAGTGTTATGCGTATTAGATTTCTTATTTAGATTTAGCATATTTCGCTGCAAGTTTTCTCATGTGGATCCGGGATTAGTAGAGCAGGTTTCTCTGATCCAAATAATTATTTAAGTAATCTTAATTAATTCCATGCAAACTTCCCATGTTAAATATTTTTGTATTCTTATATTTAAACAATCATATTGTTTAATTTTTGACGTTAAGAAAAAATCGGCTTTATCTAAATCTTCAAACCTGAGTTTCTTTCCGGGTTTCTTCTCAGGATCATCATTCTCTTGGCTTTTTTTCCGAAACCCTTTATAACGACAATAAAAAGAGTTTCTTGGAGAAAACTGTTTGATGAATAATTTTGATTTCAAGTATTATTCTTAAATCAACTAAATCTTAAAACAAGCTATATTAGTATATTAGGTATGTCTAGTATAATCGTTGCTACTACGTAGCATTACCCAGCGATCTTCTTAATTTCCTTATACAGGGCAAAAAGATTGATAATGATTTGTAAAAATAAGGCAAGTTAATTAAGTAACTTGTTGATATTTACGTCACTGATTTTCATTGTTCGCAGTTCCTTACGATCTCATCTACATTGTTCCGTCGATTTGAATCGTTCTCCTCTATTGCTCCACAGTGTTTTGTATTTTAATGGTTCCAACATGTGTAACAACATCCTTCCTTTTGCCTTTGTTTTCTACACCACATGTGTTAGATTAGCAATTTGTGGGCAAACGTACACAAGACGTATACTAATTAAAAAATCGACATTATTTCATGTGCAAATAGAATTGCCTATGTTGAAATCACGAACCCCAGTATACTAGTCATTGCTATTGTGGATGCAATGGTTACATTTAGAATTTTTTTTTATCTTTTGAAAAATGTTACTTTTTCTTACAGTGCCATCTCCTATCGGTGCTTGGTGATCATCATAGCAATTTTAATTTTGTCCGTAGCCGCTCTGAACAACGATCGTGTGCTCGTGAAGGTTTTTTTAGCCAATACGTCTGCCTGGTCTTCGGGACCCTCGTATTTACCCTGTTACATTAAAATTTGTCAATTTCATTTAAAAATGTTTGCAGGGTATTAAAAAAATACCTAGCAATCTTTGCATAAATTAACAATTAAAATTTTTACCTGTATCTGGGGTATCGTAAACAATTGGAATTAAGAAACGTGTTCTTATTCTGAACTGATTCCATTTTACGTTTGGTCGTGCACATCCATCTTATCCCAAGAACCGTAATACCGTTCAATGTACGGTTGCCCGTACAAACACAACTCGGCTCATTAGCAAGGAAGTCGAGATCAGACATTTGTATTGACTCATTGTATTTGTATCGTCTACTTTTATGACCTCTTTGAAATTATCGTTTACATCATCACTATAAACATTATTAGTTGCTAAAACGAATCCTTCATTAACATTAACAAGAGTTACAATTCAAAAGCCGATATCATTCGATAACGCTTCTGGCATGAATAGAAATAGCTCCCAAAGGTTAACAGTAAACAGTGAACCCGAGGGTTGGAGCAAAAACGTCACAAAAAAGCCGGTGCCTTAACTGGAAGTTATTGGGTACAACTGCATAACCGGCAGCCATTCATGGTGAGGGAACGAGACGAAATAATGGCCTGAGAGAAAACTGCTGCGCGGCTGAGAGAGTGAGGGAGATTGCATTCCAAATACGATACGAATGTTGCGCCCGCGCCGCGCGCCTCACCAAGCCGCTCGACAACACGTTCGCTCACTTTACTTTACTTGACTGACTTCACTACAAGACGACCGGCTGAGAAATGCGGTCGTACGCAAACCACGCGCATCCAATTCGATGACGATAAAAAAAAACTCTCGTGACAACTCTCTATTTGAAGTGAATTTCGTAACAGTTAATTCGACAATTGGTGCCGGTTACTTCCGTAAAAAACAAACGGTCCGCGACCTTTGTTTCTGTGCAGCAGTGGTGTGTTGGGTGAAGTGTCGAGTGCGTTAGACTGTAAAGGAGAAGAAACACCGAGGATACTTTCACTGGACTGAAAGTTGAATAATATTCTTTCGGAGCACTTCCATTTAGAGGACTCCAAAGGAATTTCACAAGTGAATAGGTAAATTAGGTTAACGCAATTACTAACTTTAATGACAAAAAACATATTTTAATACACCCTGAGGGCCTTTATGGAGGAGAAAATGATTCTTTGAAAGTTATAGTTATAGAAAAAATAAAAGAAAAATTAATTATGACTGCAAAAGAAGAAGAAATGACAATATTTTTAATATTTTTAACGTAACAAGTGATTCGCAGAAAATATAATAACATATATTATAACACCTATATTGTTAATAATGAGGAATTATGAAAATGTACACGAAATTCTTATCGAAGTGAAAATATTTTCTGTGTAAATGTATATATTTGTGAAGGCTTTAGAAGTTTCCGCATCAGTTTTATGTATACAAACTGATAAGGCTGACATATTGAGATCATCAAAAATAATCAGACTGACATATTATTATACATATACAATGGCAACTAGTAATCAGACATTTCTTACTCGTATATTTGAAAATAAAAATCAAATATTGTAAAGAGAAAGAGAGCGGATTTATTAAGTTGGATGAATGTGGATAATTTCCGAAACTGCCTATTTCGAAACTTCTTTCGCAATTTCTCTCACTATTTCAGATAGACATTTGCTAGGCTACATATTATTTATACAATTGCACCCGGACGAAGTCGGGATGCGTCATTTTAGTACATATAAAAATTAATGAACAAAAGGATTCTGGGCAAAAAATAGACGATACTTTTAAAATATTGTATAATTAGTTAAAAAAATTTAAAATATTGTCTAACTAGTTTTTCAATTCATGTAAATATGTATAAATACATATTTACATGAATTGAAAAACTAGTTAGACGATGACACATTCTATGTTTGAATTTTTATTACATCTGGCCAGTATTTTTCTTAATACCAACACAGCATCATAAGACAAAAAAATAATTGGATTCCAAAAGTAGTGAATATATAATATCCCGACATACAAAGATCTCTTATAAAATTCGCATAAGAATAGATATTATCTATAGTAAACTAATTTAACAAGTTAAAATTAACCACCAACCTAATTCGAACCGTTTCGTCCCACTTCTGAATGGAGTGTAGGTAAGGTATGTTATATCTAACATCGAAGACAGTTATAGAATTGATCACACACGTTCATTATCTTCGGCTGCGGTTTCCCACAAATTTCCCCCATGAAATGCGATTGTTACAGAGGCATACGTGACAGCCGTGTGTGTGGCTGACGATGTATTCAATGTGGTCTAAATGGTGTTGCCACCATGAGAACATTACATATGATTATTACCATCAAAATATACATTCACCATTACATTATCAAACACCAGAGCTGGTGCACGCGACTTCATCTATTTTGAAAAATGAAAAATATAACGTCTTTATCGCTGTGAGAACAGATGGTGCGTACAAAGTGATAGTGGCGTCAATTTTTTAGACAATCCCTCGGGAACCTAACATTTGTCCAGGATAAAAAGAATATGTTAATCCATGTAATGAACTTTTAATAATATTAGTACGATTATATCCATCGTTTATATATAAACTTTACATAAATGTCTCTTAGATCGCCTTCTCTTTTAGAATATTAGTACAGATTGCCTCGTTCAAGTGAAATTCATTGCATGTTGTAAATTCAAATAATTGCGTTATGCTCTTTGTTATTAAAATATGAGAAAAATTCAATTTAGTTTGCTAATACGTCTCTGTACAATGTAAATTTGAGTCCATTAAAATTGCACCGGAAAACGATGCATCAATTGGGTACATTACAAACATGATTTTGTTAACACATCGATAACAACCCGTTAATCTATAATTGATATACCTACGAGTACGTACGTAATATTCATCGTGGTTATGTTAACTATCGGTTACTCATGCGAAGTACTTACACGGAATTTTTTTCTTGAATCACGATTATTAGTTAGTTATTTGACCAAGTTGAGTATTACTTGTAACACTTTGAAAATCGGTTTTTGTAAGACCAAAAGTGTATTTACCATGTCAGTTATGCACTTTAGCGTACTTTAACTTTCAGCGTTCCTTGATATAGACTTCAAAAGGCAATAGGTAAAAAGAGTGTGATCCTTAAAAGAATGTCAATTAAAAACGTTGATTAAAATGGAAAGAAGCTGTGTTAAACGGCTTTTAGTAGACACAGTGAGTGCCGTAGTCATAAATTGGAAAGCCTATTTTATGACAGTCAGGTGGCAGAAGCACCATCGTGAACAGCAGGTGTAATGGTAAAAATTCCAGAATCTATACTGTCATTTTAGACTTTTTCAGACATTTATACCGTTCATTATTAAGACATTCATTAAGAAATCATACTTAGGTAAACTTTGAAAAGTTAGTTCTATATCTGTTTTGCTTTCAACCCTTAACTCAGTATGGTACGAGTTCTCTTTCATATGAGGTCAGCCTATCGACCATGAGCCACGTCGAAATGTTTATACTTAGTAAGTAATAGTAAAGTTCTTGTGGTAACTTCGCAGAACTGCATATTCTGCGAAAATTATTGTAGCATTAGGTATGTCGCCCTTGAACTTTACCATTTAAACTACAATAGTACAATGAGTAAGCTAAGTAACAGCAGTGTCTGCAGTGTTCGTAAGCACGTACGACTAAACGCATGTTCAAAACAATTGTGTTTGTCGAGCAAAAATCACGCGCATCGAGATAGCCCGATTTGACGAATCTGCTGCAAACAATAGACTTACTGACTTTACAATGGACGTTTTTTAAATTAATTACAGTAATATACAAATTATAATTTTTTTACCCAACAACCTGATAGACGTGCAAATCACGTTCGCCTCGTGAAAAGCAAAAATTCTTACATATAGTCAAACGTTCGAATATTTGCAAACATATGCAATTTTACCACTTGATCAATTTTATATTATTTTGTATGTATAATGTATTGATTTTTAATAACATTTGTAGACATATTATAGTTAGTATAGTAGGTATATAAAGACAAAACAGTTTATTACCATTTTCTCATTTGTAAACCGATTTTCCACTTGTGTTTGTTTATGCAACTAAAGATTTATTTATTATGGAAATTTTGGGATTATGATCGAAATTGAACTACTGGGACTTTTTAGTTTCGATAGTTCAATTAATTAATGTAATTGAACTCCCAATTAAACTAGTGGGAATAAATCCGAATTTAGACCAGTGGGAGCACTTGTTAACACTTTATTATTTAATTATTTTCGATTCAATATTTAAACTGCATTCATAATATGTAGGAAATAATGACATTAATCAATATTTACATTCATAATTATGTGTTGCATACGTGAATTATCAAAACAAATAATTAAATAATGACAAAATTAACGTCGTTATCCATTTAAACTATTTTTAATTAATTATAAATTTGTGATTTATATACAATATATACGATAGAAACAAACTAGAACCCTATGCGGTTACTTCGCAGTGGTTTTCTGTAAGGGATTATTACTTACTGTTGCCAGACAGGTTACCCAGTATAAGACACTAACCATTTTACCTATTTATCTAATGCAGTTTATCTTAAATTCAGAAGACCACCGTGAAATAACAGCATGTGTGCTTACGTGTTTCGATGAGTGAGTAAGGGATGAAAGAGCCCATTTTCATCCCTTTTTAAACCCTTGCCTGCTTATCTAGGCGACGGTAGCCTCACCAAGTGGACCATCAGCCTGCATGACGACCTTAACATAAAAAAAAGTTCGATTCCCGTCGTCAAAATGAAATCATATAAATCTGGTAAAATCGCCGAAAAGTCGTTGAATGAAAGAATGTTACCCGACTATAAAAGGTGCAGCCACAAAACAGCTTTCATTGATGCATTCAAATAATGCACTTGTTGTGAAAGTTTACTGAACCCAGACTATTGTGTATTCATCTAATTATAGATTTTACGATATTTCCTGCAATTGAGTACACAAATATAAATCTGTACCTACACAATTATTGAAGTACGCTCTTTTTGAAAGTGTGGAAAAAATTATATAGATTTATATCCTTAGATAGAATAGCAGGGTGCGCTGGTGGTTCTTCATGTACATTAAATATAGAATTGTTTATTTTGAGATCATAGATTATTCTTGAACTGGGTCAAAATCACCTCTCAGGTAGCCTATTCCATGACAATAGGTTGAATTTGGAAATCTCCTCAAAAGAATTAAGTCGTAGACTGCAGATAGGAGGAATACTTACAGAAAAATGCAGATCTCTCCAACCTGCAGTAGGCCAGCGTGACAGATTTAAGACCATACTTGAGGAGAAAACCTGTGCCTAGCATTGAGACTAATATACGTATGTAATAACAGTTTCTTGATTCAGATTTGAGATTATGAATGATTATCAAGGGTGTTGATGAGCTATGCATAAATAGAGATATTTATAAGAATGATTAAATGATGCTTATTATATAAATTATTAAAAAATAATTGAGTTAAAAGAGCAAATATACATTTTAAATCACACAGAACAGAATGAACAGCCATTGCTTCAAGAAAGAAAACTACAATCTGCCTGCGTTCTAAAAATGATTTCAATTTGCTCAGTCTAAATTACTCGTTTCAAAGAAAGGTATACATATATATATATTTTGTTTATATAATTTTTATATTTAATGGTTTGGCTGGCATTTTGATGCGTGATTGTCTTCAACAAGTCTTTGTTCTGCGCAGCCCTCTGTCTATTTATCTCGGTCCGAGATTAGCTGCGTCTGCGCAGATACCTATCAAAGCCGTCGCTCACGACTTATTCTTATTACAACCTGTTTTCGTTCCGTTATACGCATCCTCTCTCACGATAGTTTTCTTAGGAATGTTAGAAAAGATACGTGATTCTGTTAAGTAAAATTTAAGCAGAATAAAGCATATTCATATACTTGATTGATAAGATTGAGAGATTGATATGTTTTTTTTTAATACTTATACCTATATGATCACTTCATTACAAGGTATCATCATCATAAACCAAACTGATAAAAAATGTAATAATCGTGAGGCATGTTGACGGCCCAAATAATGATAGGCTCACTTACGATGCAAAAAGATAGTTTAGATTTCGATAGAAAAAGGATAGTTTAGAAGAATTTAACATAAAAACAGACATAGGCGGACAGCGCCTTATTTTATGATACGAATATAAGTATCATAGTAGGTATATGCAAGTTCATGCACTGTCACTAGCTGTTAAGCCTTCAAATGTTTATCTTGTCGAACATGCTTCATTAGATTCAGTAAAAAGTTGTATGCGGCCTTGTATTTAGTATTATTATGTTTTTTTTTTTTACTGAATGATGTCACTGTCGCAGTGAGCATGACGACTGGTCAAGCGATCAGGTTGTGCGCCAGATTTTCATCTAAATTTAATTTAATAAAGTGGAGAGGTTATACTAAATTATTGCCTGAAATCTTTTTAGATTGACACCATCTTGATAATGAGATCATATTCGTCGGTTTTCTTTTAAATTTCTACTAATAACTTTAATATTTTTTAATTTAATAATAATACTTATTTTGTATGTTAATATTAATGTACGAATGATATTGTCTAGTAAAATTTCACAGATATAGCCGGTTTTGTAGGTGATCTATATTTTTAATTAATTATTAATTAATATCGAGGTAGCTACTAAAAGAATATATTGAAAGGAATAAAGACATTGAAGCGACTTATGAGAATTTAGAGACTCAGAACAGTATATTTAGCTCAGAAGTTAGTATTTAGGCTTCCGTTGCACATTGAATAAAACGCAAAAAGGAGGCTCAAAAATTGTAGTGTAATATTATGTCCCTCTTTTGTATCGGAAAAATAGATTAGATTATCAAAACTACGTAACACAAATATAAGATAATATAAAGTGTATAAATCAGCGTTTTCCAACAAGGCTTTACTGAGTCATTTGTAAAATTGAAAGCGGAACACTATTCTGTTGAAATGTCAACTTGAATCTATTGACGAACGGACGCACCTATTTCCTGCATAATAAGAACCTAAATTGCGTAACATTTGAACATTGTTGTTTAGATATAAAAGCGTGGGTAAATTGTTTGGCGTGTCCACTATTCTGTACTATAAATTATATGTAAAAACTTTTATGGCCCACTTTTATTACGGGTTCGTGCCTGGAAACAAATTTGCCATATTTTGGAGATAATCTATAAAGTATTTGGAATGTTTTTTTGAGAAAGAGTGGCAAACAGGCTGACGGCAAACTTGATATTGCTGGTTGGCATTTTTGTAATTGGGTTAATCTACAGTCGCTATACAAAATTGCATTATTATTTTTTGTAGTAATCTAGATTTTGAGAACTAACTTAAGCTTTTCGTCTTAACAACACACGTATCATTTATTCTGAAGTTAAGCCATTCTCATTAGGAATTTTTGTTCACAACATGTTCACAAAATACCGTTTTAAATACATTAATATTCAGCACGTCAGTTGTAATGAGTAAGAGGCTGCAGCCCATTCCCCTATCTTACCTCGGATAGGATAGGTAGCGATCCTTTAACTTGATTGTATTAACAACATGTAGTGTAGCTGCTACTTACAAGTATCAAACATCGAAAATTCTCCGTCTCATCTTCATGCTAGCACACAATTTCATTCTCTGACGTTTGTTCAAGTTGTGAAATTTTTTTTCATCTTCATGCTAGCACACAATTTCATTCTCTGACGTTTGTTCAAGTTGTGAAATTTTGTTTAATAATGTGATTACTATAATATATTGTCATACTAATAGAATGTTTTCTACTATCAAGATTTTTACTCACTAATAAGCAACAAACTGTTATAATGCCTGCTACCCTTTAACATAAAAAAAATCATAGATCAAACCGCATATTAGATTTGTCATCACAACACGCTAATTTAATCGGTAGTTCACGTAACAATGAATCAATAGTTAATGACTAACTGTTGCCTGTTGCGTAGTAAGCACAGTAAGGACTTAGGTAACGCTATGGTATTAAAATCTATAGGTGGTTCGATTACATACGGTCTAAGTATGAGTAATATGCGTCACACTATAGTAGCAAATAGCATATTAATGGGTACGCCGCATAGGTAATATCTGAAAAACCGTTGACATTTAAGAGATAATGGAACATTATAGAGACCTTAATATTTTTATTATTTCGTAAAAATTACAAAATTATAATTTTCATATACTTAACCAAAACGTATAATTATTTAGAAAATTACGTGATAATTGTTCCTAAATTTGGAGGTTATGTATTAACTATGTATGTATGTATGTATGTACTATCTATGTACTATGTATGTACTATGTATGTACTATGTATGTGCTATGTATGTACTATGTATGTATGTATGTATGTACTATCTATGTACTATCTATGTACTATGTATGTACTATGTATGTACTATATATGTACTATGTATGTACTATGTATGTACTATGTATGTACTATGTATGTACTATGTATGTACTATGTATGTACTATGTATGTACTATGTATGTACTATGTATGTTATGTATGTATAATATGTATTTAACTAGCTGTTGCACGTGATTTCGTCCGCGTAACTTTATAAAATATAGCCTATATAACTCCTGAATCAGAACATAAGATTACTTTGGCTAACCTCAAATTTTTAACAAAAAATTATGTAAATATTAATTTCCATCTGATAACTATTTTATTGGCAACTTTTAAAATTCGACACTCCGCCCCCACGTGCAATTTAAGAAACGCATTAACATATTTTCACAGATTCGCTCTGATGACTCACTTATACCTGTTACTAACAAGACTCACCTAACCAAATTGTGAATAAGACGTTGGGCAACACTAATAAAAATATTTTGAAACAAAACATTGCTACTTAACATTAATATCTGTTTAGTTTACGCCACAATTGCTAGATTACCACCTACGCCGAGCAGGAATTGCATTACCATGTAATTTAAACTTTTTTTTACTAGCGATCCTTTAATACTTCTTTAGTTTGTCGCTTCTTCCTTCAGTGAAAGCCGTATTAAAATACATTAACCCTTTAACCGCTCGGTTTAGTAGTCGTGCCCTTAACGCTTGACTCGTAATTTTTTTTAAGTGAAAGCAACACACAACGATTTAAAAATAAACATTACACAAGTAGAGGAATTTGTCGTATATATACATACGGCTTTGGTGAAATGGACACGAAAATAATTGTCGGATAAATCAGACTCTGTCGGTTAAAGGATTAAAGTGGTTTTAGAAGTGTAGAAACACATAGAGCGCGTTGATTGTGAGTTTCATCCCATTTTAGATGATTTTAAAATGTTTTCTCGAAAGCACTAAAGTGAAAATAAGTGAACACGACTCAAGTTTCTACTATTCGAAACTTGTTTATTTGTTTTTCATCATTCGTGTAACGAGTATGTAACCAGACGGCATAGATAAATATTTTCTACACTCTTGACAAGTTTTTCCATTAGTTCTGTAACTTTAAAAGATCGTGAAAGTCAAGGTTGACACAGAGAGAGTTATCTCAATATGGTAACGAATGAATGCAAGTAGTTGCATCCAAGTTACATGTAAGTTATCGGTTTTAATCTAACAACTTTGTAAATAAGACATGATTGGTAATATAAGACTGATTACATAAGATAATTGACTTCAAGTAAAATTTGAAGTTAATTTCTGCGCCTGTCTGTAACGGATCTGTAATTGAAACCATACATCGAATTTTGATACGGTTTTCGCCATCAATTAGATAATTTTTCACGGAACTTTTACATTTGTAAATGTTTTTCCTGGGCGAAGCGGCGAGCGGATCGCTAGTAGTATATAATAATCTAACTTATTACATCTTAATATGAAAAAAGTTATTGGCTCTATTAAATTTTTTGTTCCACAAAACATTTTATAGCTACTATACATTTACAAACACATCTTCGCTAGTTGTGCTATAGAACTTCTCAAGACCTTGACTACATACATACACAACATACTTGTACACAACATCTTAGAGTCTCGAATGGCGTCTAGATTTAATAATCCTTTATATGGAAACTTAATAAAACCTTAAACAGATTTAAATATTATGTTTTTATAACCTGTCTCTTCATACTAGGTTAAGGTCCTCTTTCACCAACTACAAGTAAAGTGTTGATTAGATACTTAGAAATAATTTTGTGTTTTATTAAATTATGCACTCGGTTTACTGCATCCTTCGATAGGCGATTTTTTTATTATTATTTTCTTTTTAATGTTTGGGATTTTTACCGTACAAATAAAGGTATATCAGCTCCATCATTCTCGGTGACCGGTGACTTTAAATGGCGGTTAGCCTACTTGATACTTTACTCAGAGATGATGAAAGAGGCCCTAATACTTATAACTGTAACCTGGTTTAGATGTTATACCTACTTCATTAAAAAAAAATTTAAAAAAAATTTTAATGTCGGAATCAATAAAAACTAATTTGCTACTTGATACATAAATATGAAAAAATAAATTTGTTAAACAGGTTTATTTAAATAAATAAATTTGGCACTTCGAACTACAGAAAGAATACTTTAGTTCGGTACGAGCAGTAATTTTAATAAATTGATGAGTTTGATTTTGACCTATTATTAACTGGTGGTTACTGCCGCCAGACTGGTCACCACAATGACTGCGAAACGGAGTGTGCTCTGCCCCTACTTGCTAGAGTGGCCCAACTTTTCTAAGTTGACCCTGTCGAGAATTGAACGCTGTGACCCCGAGACATAGCTAGACCAATTTTGAATCCTATTAAATTTTCTTAAAATATTTAAAGGGTTGTTGTTAATAAGCATTAGAGAAAATATTATTACGACGAGAGCGCATTAGGAAAGATTAAAATTCCTTTCAAAATATATAATCAGATTAACAACCTCTAACTACTCTTGAGTTTTGTAAAAAGCAGTGCTCAGTCGCCTCTGGCGTGAGAACGGACCAATTTAAGTGTAATTATGTCTGGAAACGTAGCTCGGTTTAAAATTAATGTTTCCTAGAACTTTGTCATTAATCGTTTATTAACATTGAACTATAAAAGATACCTTTCTATTATAAAATCGAAATTTAATTTCTAATTATTTTTTAGGATTAACAAGTGACCTATTCTCGATATTGCATGAATGCAATTTTTCTGCAAAATATATAGGTAATATAATAACACATAACTTTCGTATGTACTTTTGTAGCCTTCGAAATTCTGGAGACCATAACTTAATTTTATGTCATGTATAAAATATAATAAAAAAATAAAAAATAGATAGCATTTTAGCATTTTAATTTTTACCCTCTTTGAGGTGTTTTTAATAGAATTACTTCAACTCACAAATTCCTATACTTACTTAAAAAAACTTTTATACTAATTTCAAGTTAAACTTGTATTATAAACTCTCAATGTCATGTCAAAGTGACATAGCAGACCTTTTAAAAATTGTATATTTATGCTCAAAGTATTATTTAAAATTTATTCTCTTTATTGAAATTAACATTTATCGATAAGAAATATTATATACCTAACTATTTAAGTAATTACTTAAGAAGAGGCAGGGCGTTTAGTCTGGTAAGGCACCAACTTGAAATATGAGTAACAGAATGTTTCGTAAAGGATGCCAGAACTCTTTTCCCTGTCCCTTATCCTTAATACCTACTACTATGGTCGGCAGCGTACTTGCCTAATTAAGTACCTAACTGTGGAGTTGCTTGTGTTATAGGCGACGGCAGCCACGTACCAACAAGTAGACGTCAACCAGTCTGACATTTAAAAACTGAATAATAATAGGTATACACTTCAGACATGTTAAATAATATTTAACTAAGGGCCTCTTTCACCAACTACAAGTAAAGTGCTGATTAGTTACTTTTAGAAATAATTTTATGTTTTAATAAATTATGCACTCGGTTTACTGCATCCTTCGATAGGCGAATTTTTTTTATTATTTTCTTTTTAATGTTTGGGACTTTTACCGTACAAACAAAGGTATATCATCTCCTTCAATTCCGGTTACCGGTGACTTTAAATGGCGGTTAGCCTACTTGACACATGGTGAAAGAGGCCCTAATCCAAGCAAAGGAAATTTATACAACAAACCCTAACTATATTTTGAATATAGAATAAATGTAACCACAATAATGAGGAAACATGAGAGTCAAATCAAAACCTGTTTCGACTGCTGAGAAAGTTGATAATAACTGAAATTATTCTATCTGATCATTAATGCCACATAAATTTTACACCGGCGGTGTAATCAAATTTGAATTATACGCAACTAGATCAAATCAATTATGTTAACACCTGAATGACCGTGCCGCCATTTATAATAACAAAACATGGAACTACTTTCGATGCAGGACTTAGAATGGCAAGACTAAGAAAAATACTTAGAAATTAAACATAATTAACTTATACAGTCGTTTCATCATATGTTATAATTTATAAATAAGGTCATTTACTGTAGCTAGAATAATAGCTAGTTACTTCATAATATATCTTAGCATTAATGCACGTTCAGCATTTTTTATCATTAAAAAATTAAAGTATGTGTTTTTAAAGAATAACACTGGCAAAACAATCCGCAAAATTACACGTGTACTTGAGTACATTGGTTTCATTTTGTTCGAAAGTAGCAACCAAAAGCATTAAATTACTATAGTAAACAACCGACTCTACTAATTTCGTTAATCCCGCCGAGAAACACGACCAACAAACGAGTCCTACCTACATGACCGCCGATTTTTACCTACAAATATCAATCTGATTTTGCGAATCAGATTGATTTTGAGGGAGTGATTATTTCGTTTGAAAAGAACATCGATGCTCGCAGGCGCTGTATCCAGGTCGCGCCTCGTCTATAATACAAGCAATGCAATAGGTGCTGCAAGTGGGTTGCCGACTACAGTACGATTAAGGATAAGGGATAGGGAAGGGATAGGTAAATGGCCTCCATATCCTTTACGTACTGAAACAAAACAGCACACGTGCTATTATTTCACGGTGGTCTTTTGTAAAGGGGCAGACGGACTGCCCAAACGAATGGGAAAAGCTGCCTCTACTAAAAGAAATATAGGTATTTCTTTTTAATGCAAAAATATTTTTTAGGATGAAATTGTAAAATATTGAACATTGTTCCTGAATATTGACTTCATGGTGAAAAACTATGGCAAACATCATTAGATGCTTGCTATCAATTTTAAATTTATGAGATAATCTGTAACTATAAAATTGTAAAAAAATATGGAAAGCAATCAGTTTTATCGTTCCAATAAATCAAATGTTTAAGTTGAGTAATGGCATAGTTGATTGATGGTAATCGTCTTTTTTTACACAACTATTTTGTTGTTTGACGGACCCGTTGGTCGAGTAGTTAACTTTTAAATCCATAGGAAATTAAGGTCCGCGGTTCTATTCCTGGCATGGATGACTAAAAAAATATAAAGTTTTCATAATCGGCGGTAGTCTTAGTATAGTTCGGTGATGATTATTTTTATTATTAACAATGAATTAAATTACTTTTATGATGAGATGGCTTGAATATCGCATATCATAAAAAGTTTAACTTTTACAAAACTACTTTCACACACATCTTTTGTGCTGTTATTTTTAATAATTTTAAAGACATTTTCAATACATACTATATTCTTAAAACTTATAAAAAAAATGCAAATTATATTAAACAAACCTTCCTCGTTTATCGCTTTTTCTATTAGTCAAAACCGTATTAATTTTATAAAAAGTAAGCGAAGAAGCCAAGAAGCAAACAAGAGGCAGACAGCGTCTTTTTTATGACTGTATTGATTGATAATAATGATGTCACATGTTTAAGTCATATGGTACTAGATGTCGCTACGGTATACAATGTATGACTACTTACCTTACTTTATATTCGACAGATGTCGCTGTGTCGGCAGGTTATATCGCGCTATCGAGATGCGACATGTCTATTGAACTTATAGCTTGGAATATACTCGTGCCCGCTAACTCTGGTTTCCCTTCAAAACGAATAAATCTTTCGCCTTTTACTAAAGATTTCCGTGGAGGGGAACACTCAAATGAGTCTAAAATAATTTTTTGGAGCCTTGCTAACGCGAGGCTAATAATTTATTTAAGTTCACTTAAAATCAAATGAAAATTGGTGTCTAGTTGGGGGTAATTGGGTTAAACACTCTGTCGGAGACTAAAGACCAAAAGAGTTAGCCAATTAAAAAAAAAAGCATCTTCACGTTTGTCTTCTATCTATATCAACCCCTAATAATGATAATTGCCGCTTAGACATAGACAGACAGGTTGCACATGCACAGTATTTTTGCTACTAACGCAGTTTTTCCTTGTACCCATGTTGCCATTACAAAAAACAACTTACAACTGTCATCAACATACACTTACGTTAAATAATACCCATACTTATACCAAGTAGGCCACACAACATTGTGTGTTACTTACCTATTCTGTTGATATGTTGGTCGATGCGCCAGAGACTCTCACCTTCATATTCCGGCCATCTGCTCGAATATTGACCCGGATACAACATTGTGTTCCAATTGATGTCATTACTCGTGAGGCTACCAGTAAACATATTGATATATTTTTTCTAGTCAGCAGACAATTTTTTTTTCAGCAAATTATATACACAAACCTTCTTCGTTTATTGCTCTTTCCTTTAGTGAAAACCGTATCAAAATCCTTTGGGTGGTTTTGAAAAAAGCAGAGAAAGAGAAAATCAAAGCGACTTTATTATAAATATTATGTTTAGATATAGAAAACACATGAACTTTTCTTATTTTACTAAAAGTAATAAGTAACTAAAAGTACAGGTCTAGTAATGTATATCAGCACTTAGTTCCAATCAAACCAAAGTTTTATACTTAAATTTTAAATTTAAGTACCTACAACCTTTTCAAAAAAGTTTATAAATTTATATGTCATTACAAACTATCAAAATATTCTTTATTATCTTTTTTTATGTTTAGGTCGTCAGACAGGTTGACGTCCAGGTAAGTGGCTACCGTCGCCTACAACACAAACAACTCCACAGGTGCTGCAAGTGTGACCATAGTAGGATTAAGAAATTAATAAAACAACTATTATCAATATAAATAATAATAAAATATGTTAATAAATATAGGTACAGTGCAGTTAATTTTTTGCTATATATCTACTGGTCGGAACTACTATAAAAATGAATATTTATTTTTAAATGTAGTTTACAAGTTAGCTGTTCGATTATCAAACGACATTCTCTATTAGGTAAAGATCACGCTAGTGATCTCATACCACGGTTAGGTCACGGATCAACTTGGAAAATTTATGGCTTGCAGTAATATGGTCTCGCACCAAATGCTACTTCGACATAATACGTGGTTTTAGTTGTTTTCAAATACAACTAAGAGAAATCGCACGTACTTAGGTTTCAAATTGTATTCTTATAAGTAATAATAATAATAATATTTTATTTTAGACTAGCTTTTGACCACAACTCTGTCCGCGCTCCTTTTTATTATGAAACATTGTGTTTTGATTTATATGTTTGACGTTAATATTTGATTGAAATGTTTGAATTGTCAGCTTATGTGGAACTTTGGATGTGGAGAAGTAAAATAGGACTTTCACGTTTTCCTGGGCAATTTTTCCAATTTTTCTTTTAATGAGATTCCATCCTCGTTCTTCAAGAAATATTTGAAAAAAAAAAAGCCGAATTGGTCCTGGCATTCTCGAGTCTTGCGTTTAGCAACACATTTAGCGATACTAGCTGTGCCCGTGCTTCGTACGCGCTGTAACAATAACATAAACTAATAAGACGCAATTTTTAAAAGTCTAAATATTAAATTAAATAATGTTTTATATCGTTATGAAACCTTCATTCAAAAATCGTATGTTCCTAACCTATGCATCAAAAATATTAAAGGTGTAATTTTTTATGCGTGTATTGAATTGTATTTTTATTCGTTCCATACATTACCTATCACTTTCACTTTAAGTATAGGTATGCATGTGAATGCTAATCTAACTAAACATATCTATTAAATATTTATGGCTCGACGCAAAAGGGAAATCCATATACAATGTGAATTGTTTTACGAATGATCGTCCGTCTGTCTATTCTGTACCAAAGAAAACGTTTTCAGAATTTGGCCACTTTGGCGGTCACACTTAAGTAACTATTATTTAATCTACAGCTATTCAATTTTAAATGATACTGTTATTAATAACGACAACATTCTAACTAATAGGTATTGCTAGTAAATATAATTAATGTTACTATATGTAATTAGATAAATGTATATAGTGAAACCACAAGCAACAGTTAACACCAGCTGATTTATTAAACAACTATCTGGTGGCCGCGAATTCTTCGGCGTTGTAAAAAAAGATAATTATTATAACCTTTTTGCCAAGTGTATCTTTATTTTTAAATAGCTGGTGCCCTATTGGAATATTTAGCCTATGTTGATGCGATTTTTTTTTAATCGGATAAGTAGTTTCGAACAAACATACAAATTTTACCTCTTTATATTAAGTAGTATAGTATAGATAGATATAATAGTGACTTACTCACTTGCAAAAGACAATTTATAAATACATATACCATAGTACTTCAAAAACTCAACTACAATTTATACTCTACATCATCTGGAAGAGCGTTTCTTGTACGTAATTCATTGTGCCAGAGATTAGCGCGTTTAAATAGACTCTAGCTCTGTTTATGGTTTATTATTACAGACACATGGGTGTGCAAAGAAATCAGTACCAAGGCTCAAATTAACTTGTTTTTAGTATTCTAAGAGAATACGCAACAAACAAGCGTCACAGCAGTCACGAAGTGCACTGTTTGCGTAACCCTGGTCGTGATATGCACATCTGCGTTTCTTACATTAGGTAAATCAAGTTGAATCAATGTTTAAAACAAAACAGCCAATATTATTTATCGGCTCAGGTGTAAGGGAAACACTAGTACAGTTGTCGTACAAACTTGGATGGTTCTACGTTCACCTATCCCTATTATGGTATACTATGGTATACTATGGTAAGAGGAATAAGTGGAAAGAAATTCCACACATACCAGTGGAAATACCTTAGTAGGGACAGGTGGAAGTAATAATAAAAAATATGTGGGTCCACCTTTCATTTTTAAAGAAGAAAATTTAAATTAAAATACTGTTTTATTTATGGACAATTTTATAATTTACTAGCTGGTGCCCGCGACTTCGTCCGCATTAAACGATGAAAGGTACCCTATGTCCTTTCTGGTGTCCCAGACATCGTGTATGCAAAATTTCATGGTGATCGGTTCAGTAGTTTTTGCGTGAAAGAGTTACAAACATCCAAACATACTTTCGCATTTATAATATTAGTACGGACCAGCTGTCCCGCTCCCGGCTTCGCCCGGGGTGCTTTTTTTTTTTCTTAAAACCTCTGATTATCCCTCCATCCATTGGTGAAAACCGCATGAAAATCGGTGCAGTAGTTTTTGAGTTTATCGCGAACAGACAGACAGACAGACGCGGCGGAGGACTTTGTTTTATAATATGTAAGGATTTATGGAGTAACAAGTGCCCGATAATAGTCAATAGAAATTTTGACGTATAAAATATTAAAAAATAGTTATATTAATGCAAACAAACATTCGTCTTCTAATTGACAGTTGTAAAGAGAAACCTATCTTTACTCTTTTTTAGCTTATATTTAATTTTTTAATATTATATAACCTAATTATACCTTATTTAGGTTACTCGTATTAAAAAAAGGTTTAAAGCAGAAGTTATAATTTAACTTTTCTTCTTTTCCAGAATGCCAGTTACGTAATAAACAAACGATATTCGAGGGGCAAGATGTCGCCTGTTTGCCATAACTTCGTTCAGAACGCGTGGAAAAAAGATTTCTGCTCAAATTGCTTCAAGTCACGAGAGGAACACGTTAGAAACGAACGCACAACCGAGAGCAGTAGTTATTTACCGCCCACATTCCAAAGTAAAAACACATTATTTAAGAAAACACCACCGAGCATCCTGAAAATTAGTCCAAAGAAAAAGAATAAACGAAACGTACGATTCCCTGAAGAGGTATGCAGTGTAATAGGGTATGGAGGTGACGATTGGTCTGACGGAGAAGAATTTGAAACCTCTGAAGACAATGAAGACGATGATGTATTTCCAGATACAGAAGAAGAAAGAGAATTACATAAATTAACAAAATCGAACACAGACTTTAATACAGTGAAAGCAAATTTATTAACAGACATAGCAACAAAATCTTACACCTCTTTGTTATTAGGTAAAACACAAACAGACTCCGCTGGAAAGAAGAAAACTCTAATGGTGTCAGTCACTCCCTTTGGACAAGAGAATAAAGGGAGCCCAATTATTAAATCTCACATCCGTAAACCCGCCGTCATTCATGTATCAGATGTACCTTCCGAAGAAACTCCTGGGTACAAAACTAATATAATATTGTCTTCTTACATAAAGGAGACAGAATGTATTACGAGTTCCGAAACTATAAGTAATACAGAAAGTGTGTATACAGAAAAATCTTTGTTGGAAGAAATATCAGAGACATTGCAGCAAAATAAAATTACAAGTTGCGCTGATCTTAACTTAACAAGTGAATACAACAAACCAACCATAATCAAAGAAAAGGTGAAAGAGAGCATGCAGGATGATTTCGACAAGAAAGATACTATTGAAACTAAGAAAAACAGTCTTACAAGAAAATCACCTTTAGCGAGAACCCAGGAGAGACCAAAATTGCATCTCAGTCGTCCAGAATTTAAGTTTTGCAAAATTAATATTGACAATAGCAGTGTCGATTCAGCCGTGAGTACAGGAAACTCCACTGCAAATAATTCAGTAGCCTCCGACGACGACAGTTTCAACGGTCGGACAGACTCAGATAATGACGATAGTGGACACTTCTCAGAAACCAACAAATGCGAAGAGACAGTCAAAATAAAAGTATTTAATGAAACAGACAAAAATATCAAAATGTCACCAATCGGAAAAACAAGAAAATCGGACGGATTACTTAAAAGTGGTTATTCTACATTCCAAGGTCCGTTGGTGGAGCATTTAAGTTCTAAACAACCTGAAAATATGTTTTCAGCAGAAGCAAGTCGAGAGTTAGCGGGTGAACCAGATGGTAGAGCTGATCCTGATGAATCCTCTGAGGCGCCAGCGTTGCCTAATAGTCCAGTACCCGTTATTGATCCACGTCCATCATTCCTTCACGGTATGATCTCTGACATAATGCCTTTGTCTAAACCGGCTTTACCAGAAAAACCGAAGGTGCCTGTTAAACCAGTTATGAAACAAACTACTAAGAAAAGTATTACTACTCACCAACAAGTTGTGCACTTACATCAAGCATTAATAAAAAAAGATGAAGAAGTGAAAGTAATAAGAACCTTAACCGAAGAGAAAAATAATGAAATAAATGAAGTGCACGAAGATAAAGATGAAACTGTTTATTATGCGCAGCCAGTACTTACCAAACAAGATAGTGACACATCACTTAATAGTCTCAGTAAAAGCAAACAACCTTCTTCACCTGCGTCGCCATTTATTGAAGAAAATATTAATACCCTCTACCAAAGAAATACCAGCAGTTTCACAAAATCTGATTCACCAGTGGTAAGAGAAATGGAAAAGAGGGAGAGAGCCTCGCTATCAACAATACCAAAAGAGAAGACTGTGGAAGAGCCTAACGATGACAAAAAAGGTGATGCACCAAAACCAGCACCTAGAAAACACATTTCGCTTTCGCAAGACAATTTACATATAGACGAAAAGCGCAAGGGGAAGTATAAATTTTCATTAAAGAAACTTTTAGGACTAGGCTCTTCCAAGGATTTGGACAGAAAAGAACTTAGTGTCGCCAGTGTTTCAAATCTTTCCTGTAAATCTGAAGAAATTTACGAAATCACCCCAAAACCAAAACCGCGGCCAGTTATTATCCATCCCATTGATATAAATGGAACCAGTGTAGAAGTCTTGAAAACCAATTGCGAAAAGTCTGATGGTGTAAGAAGAGGAAGCTACGAAGACGCGGCGTCTATTTACACACTCAATCCACCTGACAATGAAATATCTAGCAAAGTTGTAAACAAGCCAGCCCCTCCTCCAAGAAACTCCAGTGAAGACAAAAATAACTCAACAGTACCAAAGCCAGTCCGGCCTCCGCCACCAAAGTCAGCTTCGTTGCAGAAAAAACAGAAGCAACAAGCTTGGACCCCTACACCAAACAAGACTGACAACATTTATGCTAATTTAGGTGAGATTTATTTGTTTTAATTTATTATTTAAACCAAAACTACTTTTCCGATAAGTACTAAAAAAATAGGTATATTAGAAAAGAAAAGCTAAAGACTACAGTGCCATAGCCTTCACCTACCTTTCTAGACATCTTTATCAATAGCCAAGCGCGTCAATAACACGCCGAGTTCTTGAAATTGCTCCAACTCCTTTCTTGCGCCACCAGGACGTGGTCTGCCTCGTTTATGGAGGACGCTCTGCGGTTATGGGATCTTACGAAGTTGATAAAAGTTACCCAAAGAAAAATTAAAAGAAGTTTCCTAAATTTATATCTTTATATCTTGTACGTTGTAAAATCCTTTCAATTTGTAAACGAGGTCAGCTCGGTTTTTATTACTTTTTATTCTAATTGCATCACAATAAATATACAAACGTTTTACATTACAGGTGAGATAAGATCAGCATTGGCTCCAAGAAAACCGGAACGCACTGCTAGTATGAGAGAAAGGGAAGCACATTTAGAGCTTCCGAAAAGGAGAACACCCATTGATGATGACAAAGACGAAGTAGACGACGGTTCTACAGAACTAGTACAAGCGACCAATGATGCAGTCATACATAACTACGACGACGTCTACAACACAGTTAAATACGACGAAGAAAACTGCGACTCAGCCAAAAATAGCGACAGCGATTATGAATATGTTCACCACCAACGCTCCAGTTCTCCTGAATGCGACGCGTCTATTAAAACAAGGGAAACGGTTGACAGCAACGTTGAATCTAGAAAAAACGATGATTTCCCAAAATATGGAAACGGAATATTCAATAGATCTTCACTGCCTTACTGTGGCAGTGAGACTGAGTCAGAAATTTACTCGCCCTATAGTTTTTACAGTACGAGTGATAATTTAGATGGTTCAGCAAACGATGATTATCAAAACGAAATGACACCAAAAACAACAACGAACAAATTACGCGTTAGAAAAGGACGGAGTGTGGTACACAAGAAATTAGAAGATAATTATGGAGCAGTCATAATCGCTAATCACGAAGCGCTAGCGCAGGTTTTAGAACAGGTAATTTATCGGCGTGACTAGTTGTATAACTTTTTAAACTGGCTGCCGGTTCGTTTTACCTTGATATGAGTATCTATAAAATATAATCTAAGAGTCACCTGTTTCTTTAAGTACTTACAATCAGTACAGTCAGAGTGTATATAAAGATTTTTTTACAATAAATTAGATATGATATTTTTCATTTTTTTATTTATTGATATTTTTTTACAAGAAAATAAATAAATATTTGAAACATAACTATAAATACCGAATACACCATGGTACTTGTAGATCTAATTTCATACAATTTCATTTTCATGAATTTTACACAGAACGCGTGGTTTTCAAATTTGTTCAGCTAGTCTTTTAAATAAATTGTTTTAATAATGGTATTTTTAGTAAATGATTTTTATATTACTTAATAAAATAATTTTTTAAAAATTTAATAAACCATGGTTTCAACATTGTTCATTGTTTTAACACAGTACAAAACCAAACCATTTAATATCAGTTACTATAACTTATGTAAGATTATAATCTGAGATAAACAGTATTCCTGGTCTAGATTAAACACTAAATTTGTAGCATCTAATTTGTAACTATTATTGTGAAACACAATATTTCTTGGGAATAAGCCCAAGTTGGTATAAGAACCATCATTGAGGATCCATCATTGTCTCAACACCATCAATCTCGTGCACAGGTCCACCAACACTCCACAAGTGCCACACTTCACTCATCACTTCGCAGCATCAAATCTAGTACGAACCTCCGATGGAGCGACTTCTCTATCCAGCCGAGCAAAAACTACTTCGTCAAAGCTGGGAAACGTATATTCTACCAAGCCGTATGGAACTCCAATCAGGGGCCAGTGAACGTCACTTTGATGCTTAACAAAGAGCACATGGCCTCTCAACTGGTTTGTCAACAGTCTGTACAACCGCAAACGCTTAGTTTGAACGCCATAACTGAGTTCTGCGACCTGGTTCCTTTACAGCAGTTCGGAGAGGAAGGTGAAAATTTGGTGCAAGGTAAATTTATTTATTTATTTTTTTACCCAAAATTGTCTTCATACCTTAAATCTACATTTTCATATTTTGGATTGGATAAAATGGAAACTTAATCAATTTAAAAATGTATGTTTAAGATTGTACTGTAAAGTGTGGAAACCATTCCCATATACACAAATAATTTAAATAAAAATGACATACAAGTATATCCATTCAGTAGGTAGTGTTTGCATGAAAGTGTAACAAAACATGGTTTACAAATATTTGCGTTTCGTCTACATATCTTTATAAATTTTAGCTTATTCAATGTGTTTGTGTTATTCTGACGTATAAACTATATTACCTATGTACTGTAAACTTTCATTAAAATTCGTTCAGTAGTTTTTACGTCAACTACTTTGCATTTATTACCTATATAAGTAAGATAAGTAGTATAACAAGTTATGAAATGATCGTAGGCACTTACAATTGCACACAAACGTCAGTTAAACTCACCATAAACTATATCTTTCCAGCCACGATAGTCGTGCTAGCTCACGCCCAAGTTGACACCATTCAATCATACGGAGACAGTCTTCACTCCGCCGAAGGTCTCACCGCCAAAGACAACCAGTTAGTGCAGACGGAACAGATGCACGAAGCTATATTCATGATGTTACAACTCATCAATGGACTGAAGTACTTGCAAGCTCGCGAAGTGGAATACATTTCCGAAACTCTAACTTCGTTTATTGTGTTAAAAGAGATCCAACCGATGACGTCACACGGAAGCACCATGAATCTTGCTGCGTCGGATGATAGGCTGAATTCGCTTTCAGCGCCAAAAACCAATAGTTACGGAAGACTATGCATATTGCAAGGGTCAGTATGATCAGTCAGTCAGTCAGTATCAGTTTTTAGGAACATACGTTCAAACTTACACAAGTAAACACAAGTGTAAACAAAACTTTTTAATACTAAAACGAATGAAAATCCCTGATTTTACGTATTGTAGAGATTTGTAGAGACGATTAACAATAATCAGCTTAACAAATCTCCTCAACCTTAGGCTTTGTGGGGTAATTAATGAAAAAAGGTGCGGATACTTTTAAAAATTCAAAATGAGCCCAATATCTCATAAACTGTGCGACTAGTGATAAGATGCGAATAATGTTTTTTTGAAAGGCCATGATCTGCCCTATCAATTACTCCAATATCGACAACTATTTACCTCGAACTCCTGTATAGCAAGTCGATGGTCCTATAATATTATAAATGTAAAAGTAACTCTGTCTGTCTGTCTGTCTGTTACCTTTTCACGCCCTAACTACTCAACCGATCATTGTGAAATTTTGCATTCACGTTGTCAGGGATACAGGAAAAGACCTATCATCAAAAATAAAATAAAAAAACTAACGCCAGGGCCAGTGTTATAGCAACAAGAGGTTAAGCCTTATATTGCTTACATATTTTTTTATTTTTCCACCAGCCATTAAAAAATAGCACCAGCTAGTTTTTAATAGCTTATAATAATTCACCGTTTGATGTGTCAAATTATCTTTGTCATTTTACAGATTGAGTGAAGAAATCAACTGCACCAAATCTGCTGAAGAAGAACACCTCAATTCTCTATGTCAGTGTGCTATTAAGGCGCTAGAGACTCTTCTCCCGGGTGAGAAGTTGACGCCGGTCCTGAAGGAAGTGCTTCAGGGGGAACGAGCAGTATCTTTGAATCAAGCGAAGTCTGTACTGGAGTTCATGTTGTGGGGACCTTTGGACGTCGTTCAGGGTGTGCCTATAGAAGAGAGAGAGTTGTCTCTGCAAAGGTGGTTGGATTTGGAGAGAGCTACAGTATTACACGGGCTAGTGAGGTCCAGAGTTCAACTGAACGTGTTCGAGCAATTGCATCTAATGTTCTTAGTTAGGTCCACATCGAAGACTATGTGCGAGGCGTCCGCTTTATTGGAGAAAGCTAACGTTTATTAGACTCTTTTAACTTTTAACTTTAACGCATAATGAGATATTGCAATGTTAAAATGGCTGCCGACGTTTACCTATATTGAATTATTTTTATTTATTAAATAAATCGACAAAACACAGGATAACTATTATTGTAATATCTACAATTTGAATCAATTCGAAATGTTCACAAAAAAAATGAACTACCCATCTTCATCTATAATACATTTACTATACATGTTTATTAAATACTCATATGATTTTTCTTAATATTTTAATTTCAAGATCTTTTAATTAAAATAATTACTTACTTTATAAGAAAAACAATATTTTATGTGGTAAATTCTCATAATGAAAATTCTATGTCAAGAAAAATCTTTAAAATAATTAAGTTAATTAAGTAAATTGTATGTCATTTTTATGTTGTAAAAAGCGAATGCATTAAGACTTGTTATTTTAAAGAATTTATTTGTAAATTAAACATTAACAGATGGCAGTCATTAGATGTAACGACAGAAAATCGACTACAGATATATACCTTAACTTCAAGTTCGCTTTTTTACTTAAATTACTTATTTAACATAAAGCCTTATTTCTTTAGAAGACACTTTAACGTTATTTCTAAAGTATTTTTTGACGTATATTTGAAAAATAATTTAAATTGTGACGTAAGAACCTTAGTAAAGCTTTTATCGACAGAATCTAAATCAACAATTAAATCTTGCTGGTATAATAATTGTTTAATTTTATAGAAATATTTAAATGTAACTGTCTGTCGTTTGTTTATTAAAATACTGTGCCTTATATCTTTAATTTGTATAATACTTTAAGTTTAACTGTAAAGAACTGTACTATTTATACTGAGATCAATAAGTTCAAAATGTTCTATTTGTATTAAAAATATGTAATAATTACATATTATTCATATAAATATATTGATTTCTTATTATATTGGCGCGTTGTTTCATTTATTTCATTGCCCACTTTTGACATTTGCTAAAACGTTTATTTATTTATAGTTCACGATCTATAAATTCCCATTAGTCCCGCTATAGTTGTCCCACGAACTATAGCGGAAATTATTTCTACTGAGATTTTTCATTCCATAATTTTTCTACTATAAAAGTACTATAAAGTGTTTTAATTATCAGCAATTCTGAAAAATGTGCTGAAAAGAGTAACAACTATTTACAGGCGACGGTAGCCACCGTGAACAGGCTCCCTTATTTAAAAAAAAAAATCTAAATTATCATTTTTTTTTTAATGTTCAGGAGGCGAAAACTTGAATCGAACCAAACATTTTAACCAAAAACCTTAATTTTTTAACTACCTTTAATATTAAAAGGGAACATTAAATTAAATAATACTACTTTTTTTTTTTAATAGTATTTATTGTCTTAACATTGCATTGGAACTTTGAAGCTTGAAATTATCTCTACATTTTACAACTACTCAATAACAATAATAATTATTATTATTATTATTCTGAACGAAATCGTGACTATGGCACAAAGCAGATCCAATACATTTCTCATTCAGATCTCAAATTAATTAATAACAAAACAACCTTAAAAAAAAATATCCAACAACATTTTAAGTACTCATTTCTAGTAATTTATAATACCATTTATCATTTCAAAACCAAAGTAAAAAATTTCAAATTTAACTGTCACCATGTGTATAATAAAAATTTAAATTAAATATTTGCTAAATACCATTTTTTTAAAAAGTGAAAAATTAAAGAAAAAACAATTACCCCTTTTCATTACAAATATGAAAAGATGCAACAAAAAAAAAAAAAAACAAAAAAAAAACACATAAATACATAAAAGCGATTGTAATGCAATTCTTTCAACACAATTTGGAATGTTTAACTCTATAATGAAAAAAATTAGTAAGAAAAAAAAAATTTAAAAATAACTATCCAATAGAGATCACAATATATTCAAAATCTATAAAAATTTCAATAGTTACTTAATAAAAAAATATAATTAAAAAAAAAATTTAAAAAAAAATCTGAATTTATAATTGCAATAATACTTAAAGCTAATTAACAAACTGACAATTTTTTACAAATAAAATACTTCCCAGTTTTTTTTTTTTTTTAAAGTATTAATTTCATTTTAATTATTTCTTTCTTATTACTATAAAATAATGTGCAATCTATTTTTAAATGTATACAGCAAAATAATATTTACGTATCAAACAAAGTTACAAAACTATTTATTAAAGTACTTTGACTTAATAAAGCAAGTTTTTTTTTTTTTTTTTTTTTCTTAATTTCGTGTTTAATTTTTATATTTCAACTTAATTAATATAAAGGTGGCTAATTTCGGTGTTAGTTTATTTACACACATAATAAATATAATTAACACACATGAACAACAATATCACGTTTTACGTTGATTAGTATTAATATTTTAGTAACTAGTGTTTATATTGGGCGTTTTCATAGACAATCATCGACAAGTTTGTTAAGGTTTCAGACAATTAACAAAATCTTTAGTTTATTTATTTATTTATTTATTTTTTATATTATTGCACAATATTTTCACTGACACGTTTCAGATTTCAGTACATAATTATAAAATTTCAACTCTTGAAAATAGTCTTATGAAGATTTATATACAAGAGAGAAATTATGCGTTTTATAAACATAAAAAAAATTGCCTTTTTGCGCTTAAAAATCAATGTAAGTATGTTTGTACTCTATGAACTCGATAAAATGCTCAACCGATTTTAATACAATTTTCACTTATGGAAAGAGGTTTAAACGAGGAAAGTTTGTGTAGGTTAAAAAAAAATTGCATGTCGGGCGATGTCGAGAGCCTAGTATTTCTAAAAAAAAAAAAAAAAAAAACTGGTATTTCTAAATCTCTTCTGGGGAAATTTAAGTGCCCATAAGATTTTTTCACACTGTATTGCTCATAAAATATTTGGTTACACATGAACTTTAGACTTTTATCATCATCATGTTTAAACTCATTTTCTCACATATAAACTTAATAAATAAAGATTACTTACCTCAAAGCAAAATAAAATTACAGACCCTTATTAAAATATACGTTCTGTGGGGGATTGCCTCCAGTGTTTTTCAAAATCTCTGCATAATTTTCTTCCTCGAAACGTTTTATGGTGTCGGTTGAAATTTTACTGAAAAAAAAAAAACATTGGCTATGATTTACAGTGGCAGTATAATAATAATAATATAGCCTTTTATTTCTATATTTCTCTAAAAAAAAAAAAAAAACCGATACAATTAAAATTAGTAAAGTGTTAAGCCCGTCACACACGTAACGCTATAATATATTAATATATACCGTGATATTATATATAATTATATTATGATATACGTTGGTGACGTCATAGATATATATTACAGCTGCGTGTGTGGTCACTTCAATATTTGTATAGAAAATATATCGTATATATATATGCCTTGCTATAATTTATATTAATATATATTATAGCTATGTGTGTGACGGTGCTTTAGTATTTGATTTTATACCCTCCATAATTACAACAAAATAAGCTTTTTCTTTGACAAATACCGATAAAATAACACTTATTTTTATTTTTTTTCAATTTAACAAAGTAATAAGGAGTTTAATTCCGGCTTAACTATGATTCATCTCACCATCGAACAAAAATTTTAAATTGTCTAAATATGATTAATCCCCTAAATCATTGTTCAGTAATTTGGAAACTGTCCATACCATTTTATTACTATTTTACTAATATGCAACTTACCATCTCTGCGGGAACAACGCACACGCAGTCGGAACCATAAATGTCAGACTGAAAACGAATTAAAAATAATATTTTAGGTGAAATATTTTTTTACACACTTTACGACACACTGCCAATTTTGAAAATTCGGTTAAAAAATTAAAGAAGTATTAATAACTCTTTAGGAGAAATGCAACGATAGGGCTTCGTCGAATGTATTCATCAAAATATGTTGGAACAAGCTGCAGGTCTTCGAGAACTTCAGAAGAAAACTGTAAAGTACTTCTATTAGGCCCTAATAGTTAGGTCTTTCTTGGTTCCCTAATAATTAGGGGACCAAGAAAGTGCGAATTCACTGACTATTTTATATTTCTATCTTCAATGACTAATGACTGTGACACACCAATGTATTTTCAATGTCTCTGCTATAAGAGAATGTGCGTTTAAAAGTTGAAAGAACCTTTAACCTGTTTGACGAAATTTACATTTAAAAAAAAAATGGTGCGGTGACGCACGAGGACGTCACTAACTCGAGCTTTGACAAGAAAAAACTCTAGGTAAAAATTAATGCTTGTGTCATGTGAGAGTGAAGAGAGTGAAAGTAAATAGAGATAAATATAGAGAGATATAGAGAATATAGAGAGAGACAGAGAGAGTAAATGGAGAGAGAATATAGATAGATTGAATAGAGAAATAGTGTGAAGAGAAAGAAATTGAATATATATATATATAAGAGAAAGAGAGAGGATAAATATAGAGTGAATAGAGATAAAGTGGAGAGAGAGAGAGAGAGAGAGAGAGAGAGAGAGAGAGAGAGAGAGAGAGAGAGAGAGAGAGAGAGAGAGAGAAGTGAGAGAGATACATACAAGAGTCCGACGACGGCCGTCTGCACGCCGACGTGCGCCCACTGCATCCTCTGCATCCAGGGCTTCCTCTCGAGGCGCTCCATCAGCACCGGCAGCAGCAACATCCCCGGCGCGCACATCGCGATCCTACACCATTATAGCTCCTTTACCCTCCTTTAACCTCCTTTAAATACTGCATTGCCGGTTCACATACTTAGATAATTAGATAATTTCGCGCGTTAGAGAGCAAGAGAGCGAGATAGCAGCATGTAAACACTGTCGCTCTCGCTCTCGCTCTCGCGTTGCCAGCCCTTTGATGTTCGTACGAAAAACCGCCAACTGAGGGATGGCCGGGCAACGCGAACGGCAACGGCAACGGCAACGGCAAGGGAAGCGACCTGTTTACATAAGCGGCTCATTGCCGTGTAAATGGGCCATATGTAAACGGTATATTAGGATTTACTTTTCACTTGTCACTATAGATTTAAACTCATAAATGTTTACCTGGAAGTGACGACCTGCGATATACCCTTGACAGGAGCGAGCTGCGATTTGCCAATTACTTTGCCATTCTCGTCTGTCACTTCTAAACCTGTAATTGAGTGAAAGTGTGAAAACTCAAAATTTGCCTAAAAATAGCACAAATACAACTATGTATACGGGTGATTACTATTAAGTCCATTAAAAAAAAAAAAAAAAAAAACAATTTATTATGCCATTAGAATAAGTATTATACGCTCTATTTACTGGTATATACTTTTTAAGTCATATCAAAGACAACAAAACAGTTTCGTTTTTGATTATATATTACAAGTGCAACTAGTTAAATCCTTACACTCAAGACATTTATGTTTATCACTTAGGATAGTTAACTTCCGTTATACATTACTTCTTATTGAAGATAATTAAACTACTAGATCTTAAACTAGATAATTAAACTATTAGTCCACTGGATCTCTAGAGCTTATTATCCCATGCAACAGGGATTGCGATTAAATGATAAATTAAATGATTAGAGACAAGGAAGGATTAAAGGAATGGTCCTTTTCATCTCTTACTCGCCCAAACACAAACCGTTATTTCACAGAATTCTCCTGTAAAAGGTTACCGACTCCAGGTGGGATGCCAATATAAAAAAATGCCTGCCATAACTCAATGATTTTTGATTGAACCTTTTGGCATACGCCGCGAGTTAATTTCAAGTTCAGATGAGCGTCGTTTTCCTTTTTTATTCCAACTGGTTTCCCACTATTTCGATTTTTTTTATGATGCCATGGCTTAACTATGTTATTATTAACTTTTCCTACAAATAATAAAGCGTAGAGCGAAACGATAGTAAAGTTTTTTTTACCTTTAATAATTTCATTCTGCCTCATTAATGGAATATTCACCCAGTTGGCTGCCGCCACCGCTACGAACGGCACGAACCTCTGAAACGCAATCAAATTAACATTCACAACTCTGAATGAATGTATGAATCAATGAATGGACCTTAGGAGAAGCCTTCATCCAACATCGGAGAGATCCCAGGGTCGTCAGACATTACTTTTTTTTTTTAAATTTTGTGATGTTCCTATGGTATTTTGAATGTATGTGTATCTGCTAAGTTGGGTAGACACCCGATTTAGAGCTATCAGGTGAGATATATAAGTTAAAATAGGACTAACTTCACTGGGGACTAAGGGAAGTTTTGTCATTTTGTCACATTTTGTCCTATCGAAAATGATTAATGTCTTACTATATACGGGCAGATGAAAATTTAAATAGTAATTAAAGCTGCAACTCACTGCCAATATGGGGTTTTTGGCGCGTTTCTGTACGACAAATTTGAAGGTTAGGGCGGTAGCCATAGCGGCTGTAGTCGCCGAAACGTAGGCGACGCCCATCTGAGTCGTGGTCAACGGAGAGTTCGCGTTACGGTTTGTGTAATTCACCAGAGCATTGAACGACTGGTTCACCCATTGCCAAAATACAATAGCCGTCCCAGTTCTGGAACGAAATTTTACGTATTTTCATAAAACCTCTGTATACTTAATCAATATTCAATCCTTCAAATTAATATATATAAAAAAATGTGTTCTTTCAAACCATTAATTCATAATGATAAGATTCTTGTGCCTTGATTCACACTGTTTTGATAATCTATACTATAACGTTAACCAAGCAAACTATTGCAAATCAACGAAGGTATATTCAACTATACCTTCGTTGGGACTACAAATCTCTTATCTTTATGTTAAGGTCGACAGACAGGCTGACGGTCCACTTGATGGTAACCTGGCTACCGTTGCCTACAATAATTAAAAATAGCAATTTTTATTCTAACATACATTTTATGATTTTTACTGTACATAAAATATTTATTCGTCATTATTAGAACCGTTGATAGTGGAAATTAGAATGCTACATTTTATTTCACATGTTGGCATCACGACATGGGTTAAAATGACAAGTAAACTTGTTTATATTAACGCCTTGCAGACAGTTGACAGCAATTTATTTTGTATCTCACAAAAAATATAAAGATAAATCCACTAATTCCTGAAATGGCTAAACCAATTTTGGTACTAATTTAATGAAATAATTTGGTAGTGATGAGTAAGATCTTTTTTTTAATCATCTTTTTAATGACATTTAATTCAAACTCACCTGTACCACTGCAACATAGCTCCGGTAATGAGGCAACCGCCTGGCATTTGAAAAGACATTCTTCCAAACACATTTTGCAACTCTCCACTGTCTGGGTGAAACGCCGATTCATAAAGTTGCTTAGCTCTTACCACTTGCTCAAACTTAGTATCTTGTGGCTCTTTTCCTTGCCTGAAAATTAAAACCATGAACAATTTACATTCACACCTCAAAAGAAATGCTTTATTGCTTACAGGAAATAATAAATTGAGTTGAGTTAAATTGAAATAATATTTTTTCAAGATTAAATAATTTAATGTCAGTTTGTGTCAATTTTCACAAGTGTTTCCTTTAAATCAGTTAAGGAATATAAAAGGGAGTGCATATTTTATATGATGCACAATTCCATGTGTGATTAATTAAAACTCATAACCTAACAGTGCACATATTATTTGCTGAGAAATATACAAATAACCTTGTTCTGACAATTTTGCCGCCTATAGTTACAGCAAAAGAATGCATTTCAATAGCAATTGATTAATAATCATTAAAATGTACAAAGAGAACGATTTGACATTCTTACAGGTCAATGAATAGTAATTACTAGACATCTGATTATGTCTATGCACTAACAATATGGCAAAATAATATTTTGAAAATAATGCATATTTTCAATTGCAATTTTGAGATATATTTTTGTTTCTTTTTGAATTGATTAAACAATTACAAATAATGATATAATGATGAAATCAATTCTACTAATGCTCTCAACTAAATTTAATGTGATGAATTAACATTGCAATTATGTTCTTGTGTATAATTCTTGTGATACTATTACACTATCACATTGAGCAAATTTGTGACGTTTGCCACTTAGTATTAATTTTTAGGCCAAAAACGATCTCTCCACATTAATAGATGTTACCGGAGAGAATTTGAAGTTTGGGGCCTTTTCTGGAGGCACCTATGGAGGCAGAGTTTGACCAATGCCATTGATGTATGCATTAATTTTCTTAACGGATTCAAGACTAAGTAGGAGTTTTTATTCGAACATCTGATATAGTTAAGTAGTTGTTAATAAAATTTCTTAAACACTGATAACTTAATACTTACTGGTACTTAAAATATAACTCCTTAGCTTCATAAAGCTCTTTTTCTGGGACTAATGAGAGAAGAGGGTTTGATATGAAGGCGAAATGCTTAAATCTGCCTACAAATGTTGTTTGATCCCACAGAGGTTGTGTAATATCAATCCTCTTTTCAACTGCCATGTTCTAAAATCAAATTAAAGGTTTATTTGCAAGTTTATAAAAATAAATATAGCTTTCATAAAATTGGATAACCAATATAATTACATTTTCATTTTTTAAATGGCTGCAATGGTTACGGGTTCTAAACACACAAACTCACAAATCCTATTCACTCATATTAATTATTTAGAATTTTAGAGTCTAACTGCAAGAACAATTAAAACTGCCTATTAACTAATCGAAACAATTGATTTAATTCCAGTGGTATACGAAGAATTCGAATTATTAAAAAAAATAAGATATATTGCAAAAAATAATACTTAGTGAAAAAACCTTGAAAGTTAACAAGGAAGTGTTTATGATAATCAAGTGTCAAAAAAGCCAGTGGTACTGAATTAATTGTAAAACGACGGATTATATAATTTAGGGTACTAAGTAAAATTTTTGAGATTATTTTGATTTTACTCACATACTTGTAAATTTCTATTCGCCGGTAAATTCTCTTCAAAGCCGCTAGTCACTTAAATGTTACTCAATAAAAACTTATATGAATCGTGACCTTAAACAAAATAAACAATTATTACGTGTATGAGGAAAAAAAGATTTAAAAAAAATTGAGATTTGAGAACGCACAGAATTTTGCTTTGTTGAAGCAGTGAAGCACTTTGGAATGGAATGAAGCAGAGTATAAATGAAGTTTGAATTGAACAAAAATTCAGCAGAAACAGTCACAAAAAGGTCAAAAACATGTCAAATCATAAAGCACCAATCCCGTAGAGGGAGTAAATGCACATCCATCATAGAATAATAAATAATATATGAAGCGAAGTATAATATCAAATGTCACTTTGTGACAGGGGATAGAGAATAAAATTTAATTGTGGGGTTGCCATGGATTTATACGTCCATGGGGGTTGCAGATATTTAATTCTTATCTTAAAATTGGGCTATTAACTATTATAAAGATAATTTTATACAGTCCGCTTGGTACATATTAAAAAAGACAGTAATACCCGCTAAAAGAAACTATTTGTCCTTCACGAGGAGATATTTACAAGATAGTAGCTAGATAAAAGAAAATACAATTTTTTAAATTTTATTTATTATATATTTTTTACATGTAATATTAAGAATTGCAGGCAGGCTGACGGTCCTCTTGATGGCTGCCGTCGCCTAAAAATACAAAAAACACCGATGGATTCAAGTGCGCTGCCTACCTTATGCTTCTACGTCGATACCTAATAAATAATGAAATGCTATATAAACGCCTCCTAAAAACTGCCTCGTACATGGGATAAGATGAAGTCCTGATCCTGAAAGACCTTGGAATTGTCACTGGCCGTTAAAAGATTCTTTTAAAGGATTCTATCCACAAACTAAATAGGTGGTTGATTCTATCCTTCCCTGACCAAAGAATCCCCTGACTCAGAGTCAGGGGACCATCAGCTGGATTTAATCTAATAGTCTAATTGTCTATGCACACTTGCATAGACGACAAAAGAATATGGCGGCTGTCGTCTTAACAGCCGATATGATGATTCAAAGGAATTCTCAAATTTTAGTGAATGTGGATGAAGCTTTGAGCGATTTAATTGTTGTTTCGTATAATAGTGAAGATAGGAAATTTCAAGGTGTGCTATTAGACTCCAGTAAACGGTTGGTACACTAGATATCACATTTAAATCAAATATCGATTTATTGCATATTTGACTTTGTTTCTTTAATATTTTGCAGCAATTTACCTTTCGGAGTATACAACCTCCATCCAGCATTCAACAAATGTACCGAATCGAGTACTAACAAAGACGAAAACTTACATTCCGTTAGTCAAAGATTTACGTATCAACACCCCGAGTATGCAAGTGAAAATGTTAGAAAACCAAAAAAACCTGGACCTAAGGGTAAAGCACAGCAAAAACAAAAGATGACGGTCCGACTGAGACCTCGAAAGGTCCTGTGCTCCAACTGCAAAGGCATTTGCAACGAAAACAATGAAAATGTGGACGTGTCTAAGAAACGCAAATTAGATTCCGATGACGACATTCCGCATGATAATTCTGATTCTAGTAATACGAAGAAAAAGTACCTGATGAGTGGAACACTTATTCCCAAGCTGTCGAGATTGCATCCTAGTGAGATTTCAAATGCAATAAAAAGTGCTACACAGAATTCTGAAAAGGCTAGTGAAAAAGTAAGTAACAAAAATGCGCGTTACGAAAAGACTGGTGAATTTAGTAAAGTGGAAGAAATGGCATTTGTGAGTGTGTCAGAAGAAAGGATTTGTGATAAACCAGACCACAAAGATGGTTTTGATGCATCTTTCAACCCAATATTTTCTAATGCACGAACTCTTAAAATATGTTTTGGTGAGGGTGAAGGAACTGTTGTTAAAATACCACCAATATCGGGAGACTATAACGAGGATTCCGGGGTCTCTTGTGACATATCGAAACCGGAATCAAAGGCAGCTAAAAAAGCACTAAAGAAAGCTAAAAAAGAAGCTAAGAAAAATAACGCTCTAGAGGATAAAACTAAAATGGAAGTTTGGATTAAGCATTCTCCGAAACACATTGGAGCCCTGTCTCCTCACAATAACGTTCCTAATAACCAAGTGGATCCTTTAGAGAAGAAACATAAGCACAAAGTTAAGCATAAAAAGAAGCATAAACTGCCTAAAAAGAGAGATGAGAACACAAGTAAATGCGGGGATGAGGAAACTATTAACTATTTTAGTGATATTAAAGACCAATGTATGAATCAGAAATTATCAATAAGCTTACGAAGGCTGAGTAGTAACTCCTATGAGAAAAGGACTGAACAGGATGCAAACGAGAGTGGTTCTGAAGGTGGGGAGTCTGACATACCTAATTTTCCCCCTGCGGCCGAAGGTGTGGGAGGCAGGTTGTTGAAGGTTTTGCCGGGAGATATTGTATGGGGGAAGGTAGTAGGCTTCCCGTGGTGGCCTGGACGAGTACTTAGTGTAACTCCAACGGCCGGAGCTCATGTGGCATGGTTCGCTTCATCTACATCATCTCTGATGCCTTGTGATAGCTTGAGTCCATTTTTAGAAGATTATAAGGTATGTAACAATTTATATGTTCTTATTTTTTTTATAAAAGTAAGAAAAAGTAAGAAATGTCCTAAGCTTGCTGGGGTCAGTGAGGCATATAATTTAGCAGCTTCTATTGTTTTTGTTCAAATTTTCAATAATTTGCAACTGTGTTTTTTTTTTAATGGATATTCAAACTTGTTTGTATAAGATTTAATTTGATCAGAGATTGTCTATGATCATCATCATCTCAGCTGTAGGACATACACTACAGGACATAGGCCTCCCCCATAAAATTTCAATAGGATTGATCAGAAATAGCCTGGAACCATTGTTGACTTGCGGCTGTCGATTCATGAGTGCTGTAAAAAAAGAGTGCAGGCTCAGCAGTGCACCTACATCCCCTGGTGTTGCTCATATAGTACCCAATTAATATGGCTTACCAATGCACCTGCGCAGGAGACGAATTTTTAAAACGTGAGAAATACTATCAACCAATCCACACACTTCACGGCTTTTAACAGTACCGCTATTGGTCGCCGCTTGCCATCTTACGCAAGTGTGCATTGTATTATGAACCTTATGGATATTGTATCTAAGGTTTAATTGTAAGTTTAAGCTTTCTTCATTAATCGTCGGAGCCGTACTCTCTTTTCTGCGTGTATGAAGATACACTACGCGCCTTATCAAATGTGCACTAACAACGTCTGCCTGCCTGCCACATTTTATAATATAAAAATAATACACTTTCCAGGTACGTTTCAACAAGAAAAAGAGAGGGCCATACAAGGAAGCGGTGAAACAGGCAACAATTGAAGCGAAAAGGCTCGAAACACACTCGGAGGATCCATTAGCGAGCCCGAATCATGTGAGTCTAGAGACCGTATCACCGCACCCCATTGATGTGTTCTCGTGAATATTGTGATTTGTAAGGTATACAACCGAATTTATTAAAATTTGTGATATTTCCTTCTTTACTAGCACAAACTCACTACTAGGATCTTTGTGTGTTAAACCGTAAGCTTAGAATTCTTGTGTATATAGGTAACTTGGGGGGGGCTACATTTTTATATTATTTATTTACTTGGTTTATTTATAGTTCTTTGAAATTCATTTTGTTTTTTAATATTGTATAACCGTTTTTAACTCGGTGAAATATATGTCTCTCATACTGTAATAAGAAATTTGGACAGTTGTAATTGTAAAATTAAAATACACTTCTTGCAAAGCTGTTAATTTTGTACAAAGAGATTTAAAAGAAATGTCATAATACCTGTAACAAAGTACTTGTAACTGCCGTTAAATTAAAACTACTAATTAACTGCCACTGCTATTACTTTTAATCGCCATAGTAATTTTGGTTTTGTGTAAGAAAGTAACTGTCATTTTATTGTCTTCATTTTGCAATTTTGGATTATCGTTTTTTTGTTTTTGATTAAATGTATATTTTGTCTATATTGTCTAAAGTGAATTAGTCTTTTTAATAGCTAAACTCAATCTTATAGTAAATTTTGTTATTCTTGATAAATTTTTTTAATAAAATTATTATGTAGCCCTCTAAATTAAATACTAATACTAAATTGAACTAACTCTGAGCTGTCGTGCAGATATCTAGCCATGGTCTAGCTTGAGAATAGTTCTTTTTGCCATATTATATAAAAAAAGTTACTTTAAATTAATTCACAGTGAAGTCCTCACGGCTCATGTTAATTGTTTAAGGGGCAAACTGTTCTTATAGAAAATTTGTTGTATTAAATCTCAAAAAATATGCCTTGCTTTTACATTACTTGTACAATATGTATGTCATATTTTTATGTTGTTGAAATAACGTGTGTTTATTTAATGGGCCAATAACTTAAAAGACTAGCTCAAAACTTTAATAACTAAACATTAGTTTAGGAGAAGTAACATTTTAAGACCGATAAATAGGAGATCAATAAAATCTTTTGTGTTCTGTTTATATTTATGGCCCCATGAGTGGAGGTGAAGGCTATATATGCAAATCCTCTAAATAAATTCTAAAGAGTCGCCATTTTGCTTTCAGCCGTTGACATTTCACTGTGAATATTTTACGCTTATTTGGTTATTTTGAAATATGATTTCTGTTCCGAAGTTGAATAAAAGTTAATAATTTCTAGTGTGCAATAAAAATTCAAGTGTTTATTTGTCATGCATAGATTACTCCATTTGATAACACGGTGTTGCCATTTTAATTTTAACCGAGATAAAACCATACTTTGAAAAGAATTATATTTGCATACATAACTATGTGTAATTATTTTTAAACACTTATTTTTTTCTTAATTTTTAAAAAATATCTTAAAATTAGTTTTTCTATTGAGAAGTCAGATTAGTGTTTAATTTATAATAACTGCCAAAAAAAATGAACGAGTTTTTACTCAACAAAATAAATACTTTAAGGTCAGACCCTAATAAGCCTTACTTTCTATATATTTCAAACTTCAACTTTTTGGTTTTTGGACTACATTAAAACATTAATTATATTGGAGCCCTCGTACTACGCGACTAATAGAAAAACACGTTACAAACCATATTGTAACGTCAAATAGTAATTTTATCATAATTTGATTTTAACAAGTTTAGACATTTTTCATTGTAGTATTTAAATATTTAATGGTCTGTCATACCTACCTACTGTTAAATGAACCACTAAATGAAATACTTAATATCTAACTTTAGTGTATTATATATTTGAAAAATTAATGTGCATACTTACAAACATTAAATATTTCTTTTTGTATATTTTTAAACTTTAATTGCTGATATTATATTATACATATCGTGTACTAGCGGACCCAGCAGACGTTCTCCTGCTCGAACTCGAAAAAAATATGTAACCCGATTGAAACGCCATCTATATTGTCCAACTTGCTACCCAACATAAATAACAAAATATTTTAAATGTTGTATCAATAAACTAACTTACACCGCCATCTGTTAGTTATAAGACGTAACATTGCTTATAATATATTATTAAGAATTAAGCAGTGTTCAGTACCACGCGATTCAGCTAGTAAAAATATTATTATATTTTTAGCTTCATTCATTATTTAGCTTTTTAATACGGACAGAGTCTGACTTTATAATATTATTTTTATGACTATTTCGCATTTTAACTACGTAGTTAAACTAATGTAAACTTGAAAAAAAAAAAATCTTTTTACTTTAAAACTATCTACTTCTCTGGTATTGTAGTACTTAGTTATTTATGAGTCAATGCTTATGACCGATCTCAACGAATTGGGACGAATTGCGCTTGCGCAGCCTTGCATCACAATGTTGATACATTACACTTACCTCAGGCCAATCGTAAACTTTGACTCTCACTCATATTTTTTCTATTAATTCATTGGGAACAATAGCATCATGTGCAAGTCGCAAAATGTGCAGATCGCAAAATCCGCGACCTGCACTTTTTACGATGTGCACATTTTGCGACTTGCACATGATGCTATTGTACAATTCATTGTTGTTTATTTTCTAAGGTGTTTTATATATATATATTTTCATAGATATGTATTATGTTTTTGAGTTTATAGTTTGTTTTACGACACAAGTGTTTGAAACGGTTCTATGTTATTATTACTAAATTGGAGAATTTAATTTCACCAAACTTTTTAGTTGGAAATGTGTTAAACAATTTATTTAAAGCATTTTGAGTAATATTTTTTTTTTAAATAAACAGAATTTAGTTCAAAATACATAATATTATATTGTGTAACTACTGTGATTTGTAAATTGATTGGTTATTATAGATGTAGTTCAATATTATATTAGTTTATAGTTTTGGGTGTAGTGAACGTTATTTTTTTGTAGCAATTAGATAGGTACCCTGAATGTTATAAGAAATAATGTAAATTTTTAGGTTTAGTAATAGTTGTAAAATTGAGATCATTATTAAAAAGAGCGGACTTGGTTTCATCAAATAATAACTTTATATCCACACAAGCTATACTTCCATTACAATCTTTGATATTATATTTTTTGAAGCAACATGTTATTTTATTTAAAAAAAAATAAAAATGGAGCGAAATAACAAGTATTTTTATAAAATACTTGTTTTTTAATAAAATTTGTTTTAATTATTATAGTATTTTAATAAAATACTTGTTATTTTATTTAATAAAATAAAATACTTTATATAATATATAAAGATTTGAGTCAAGCAGGTAGATGGCCACTTCATAGTAGGTGACTAGACTACCTTCGTCTATTAACAAAAACAGCACGAGCTATATTACATGTTGCTATTCTGATAAATCGTCTTCTCGAAGATATATTCAAATTTTTTTCAATCATTGAAGTCATTTCTCTATGTCCATTCGCCTCTATGCCATGCCATCTGCAAATACTTCTTAACGCATCTCGGTCCGCTCTCTTGTCATATTATGACCATGTATAAAATGAAGTGTTTTCGAACTTATATATATATGTATAAAAAAGTAATTCTGCCAAAGACTTTTGATCTTTGACTTGTAGTCTATTTTTTTTTTAAGCTTATAAATGTGTATAGTTGTATTTGTAAGTTTTTTTTTTTGTTTAAACCACTTAAGAAAGTTATTAAACGTTAAAGTTAAAACGTATTTAACTACATTAAATAAACTTTGTATTCATGTAGGTATTCTAAGCTATAATATTGATTTTAAAACACAATTTTGAAATCAATAGGGGAATTGTTTTCCATTTATTCCGGTAGCGGCGCCACTGTGTCATATTGTAAGTGGAAATTGGCCATAGACAAGCAACAGATAGTTTCTCAATATTATTATGTATATTTATTACGTGTAGCGTCAATTGTGCTGCTTAGCTAATTATGGTTGTGTATGACGCATTTGACCGACAGAGGCTCTCAGCAAGTACTGTGTATATGTGTATATATACAAACGGCATAGAAATGTAGATTATCATTATCATCACACAACTATTCAATATTTCAAGTTAGCAATTCTAAGCCTGGATTCTATAAAGGAAGGGACAGGTGAAGAAAATCCAAGAATATTCTATAATGTGGGAGAGGCTGCGGATCTCTAGTGTAAGGCTGTTGCGGGTAATAAAGTGCGTCTGCCTCCTTTAACACTTCACTAAATTTTAGTTTTCCGAGATCTTCTCTGGTCATACCCTTGTCCTTGATTAATTAAAACTATGTGAATCGTAGTATAGGCAGAAAATTTGTGATTTTTCTTTGAAAACAACCAACGACATATTCAACATTGAACTGGAATGCAGCGATACAAAACCAAAAGCAAAATTTTAAACGTTATCAAGAATGATAATAAAATGGTTATACTTTTTATTACTTTATAGGTAGTTACTACTTGTTTTGTTAAAAAAAAAAGTTGTGTAGTTCCACCGACTAAAGAATTTTCTCTCAGTATGCTAATCATCTCCATTCTCTAGGGGGCCAGATTATCATATCAGGGCAGTTACTTTTTTATCTATATTTTGATGCCCCTTTGTCTTCTAAATTCAGTTACTAAAAATGAACAAACCAAAAAAAACTATAAAAACAAGTCTCCACAGAAATTTATCTAATTTCGTTAGCTGTTTGAAATCAATAAAATTGATATAATATTTGTAGCTGAAGGTAACATATACCAATGCCGCATATAGTCACTTCCATTTTAAAACTCTGTCGGTTAAAGTATATTGGAATTTTATGTAAAATTGAAACTAGCTGGGAGCTTTTAAACTAATCTTGATTTAATTACAAATACCTTGTGGCCTAGTCATACCTGCCTAAACATATTCGAGTATTTCTCGTAAATAATATGGTAATAACATAAAGTCGGGAATTGTATTTTATTAAGAATCACTTATAAATTCTAACATTTCATTTAAAATATAACATAAAGTTATATGTATAGCTAGCGTGTCCGCCAAAGGCCCAAAAATAATGTTTGATTTCGCAAGAATCTTAACAAAATGATGTTTCGTAAAATGTTTTTAATACAAAAATACAATTCAAAATTATGTTTAGTGTTATCGTCTAGCTGTTAACATTTACGTAACAATTTAATTTTTAAATCCACATTACCATAACTTCTTTTGAAATAAAGCTAATAAATATCTAATACCTACACGGCTGGATGCTGGTGGCCATCACTAATAACAAAAAAAAATGGTAGGATTGTTACTCTTTATTTTTTGTTGAATATTCTTTGTCGGACATCCTATATTTTTCTGAACGTGTGAGGCTGCGCTCGTTTACGCTTATATATATATTGTAAACATATAAAAATATTTTTATAATGTAACTATCTCCAGTTAGTTTTGTCGTGTAAACGTCCCCACATTTATGGAATAACCTGTATCGATGCGCATTGTTAAAATACAACTTGTATAAACAAATCTTTGTTATGTTTTATTTTCATCCATCTAATTTAGGTACCTACCTAAATATAGCAACTAAATATTTCACATGCTCAACCCTAGAGGTAAAAAATTATAATGACGATTTTTTGCTAGCTGTTGTTGCATTATTGCGGAAAGGAAATCGAACCCAGAGGTACGCCTATTGAGATATTTTTATTTCCAGATTTTTACCATTTATACAAAACCTGAATTCTTTGTATGTGATCATAGATTAGAAAATCAAAGGTTTGACTAATCTTGTTACCAATCTATAATCAACTGTTATTAATATTATATTGGAGTTTTGTATTTTACCGCTTTAGTTAAGACATAAGGTTAAATACAATAATTAATTGTGATATCTGATTTTCAATTTTGTTTATTATATGGAAATGTATTTTTTGTCTGTCTATGGTCTGACTACAAAAACATGGATACAAAAAAGAGGCGATTTTGAAATTACCGCTAATACATAATGTAGTCTTTGGACCAATGTCAACGTATACGGTCTGACTAGAGAGTAGTTATATTCTTTGGTCGGAACTATAAAGCAGCTTCCATAGAGGAACAAGACATTACCATTACAAAAAAGAAAAATAAGAACGGAATGTCATTGTCAATGTCCACATACGTTTATTTAAAATTGTGATTTGAAATATACATATTCCATACAAACAACTAAATATTTAGATTTAGATCTGATTTATTTAAACAAAAACTGCTTTTAGCACGTTTTTATGTAGTAAATAAATTTAGAGGCTTCCGAAGAGAGAATGATTCGGACATATAAGTCCAGGAAAAATACAAAACTCGGTTTAAACACAAAAAATTCTGTACTTTCGTCTGATGAGAAGGCTTTTGATGCTTTGTATATACAAAATATTAAAGTTAAGCAAGTCAAACGCGAGATATCCTATGGACGTCCAAGAAAGCAATGCAGTTATAATTCAAGGAAAATACGTCAAAGAAAACTTGTGAAAAGAATTGTAACCGAAATTAATCCATTGGAGGAGGCTTCGCAATCGCGAACTACATTTCTAACGCCAGATAAGTCTATACATGTCAATAAAGCATTGGATCCTTTCGATCAACTGTTCAATTCAACCCAACATAAGTCAAATGAAATTGAGCATCAAGCTAAAGAACTGAGGGATACTTTCGATCATTTATTGAATTCAATTCAACATAACTCTAAAACAGAAAATGCCCAAATTAATTATGATATAAATAAAGATTTGGGTGCTCATAATTCGTCTTTACAACAATACAATGAGAAGGATAATAGCGACATTATTCAATATCCAAAGAAAGTACTGGATGAACTTAATAAATCATCTCCAAATAAGGATAAAAACGATTTTCTTCTTTTATCAAAAACCAGGTAGGTGTTAAAAAAAATATAATTTTACTGTTTTTAACTAATGGCAAGGCACACTGCATTTCGATGTCATTTGGGTATTCCATCTGGCGGCAGAAACCACCCCCTTACAGAAGGTCACCGTGAGATAACAGCATGTGTGCTGTTGCGTTTTGGTGAGTGAGTAAGGGTTGCCAGACCTCATTAATTTATTCCTTTCCAATACCTTTCCTTAATCCTACTATGAGCGTCAGTGCCGTAGCCTGTAGCGTTGCTTGTGTTATAAGCGACAGTATCCACCTACCATCATGTGAACTATCAGCTTATTATAAAAAAAGGAAAAGAAAATAATATAGAGGTGATTGATCATCATCATCTCAGCCGCAGGACATACACTGCTGGACATAGGCCTCCCCCATAATTTTCCAATAGTTCCGGTCAGAAGCCACAGTTGACCCGCAGCCTTTATTAGGTTGTCTATCCACCTTGTGGGTGGATGTCCTGCACTGTGGTCAATGGTTGCTTGATAGTTAGAGACCACATTTCAGCGCCATATGTCATCACTGGCAACACACATTGCTCGAAAACTTTTGTCTTGAGACACTGAGGAGGTGATTAAGTATATTAAAAAAATTGAAAAAATCTTACATTTTTTATAGTGAAAGACAAGTACAAAGAAGAAGAAGGGTATATACAAAAGTTAAAAGAAATAAATATTCTAAATGTGATTCTGGTAAGTCTTTGCATGTTTATTATTACTTTAGCTGAAATGTTTATTGACTCTATAATAAATTGTATGTAATAAAAACCTTTTTATTGAGTACATATTGTACGAAATTAAGTAATATATTTATAATGTAAAGTACTCTAACCTAATGTAATTAATTTTAAAATTAAAGAATCTATAGGTTAAAAGATTTTATTAATCTTTGTTAATTATAAGGGATGGTTGAGAGGCACTGAGATTACTTGGTTGTATTGTGTTATAAATGTTAGTTAGTATGAATATAACTTATATCCCTTCCAGCTTTCTTATAATGCCGGTTTTCAATAAAGTATCTCTGGTTACGGATAGATAGCTATCTGCAATAACCAGTAACTTTTTATCTATCTTCAAATTGGGTTTCACAAGCTCCAGTAACAGCTACCTATCTTTAGCTAAGAGGCGATAACCGATATATCTCTAGCCCTCTCGTACGTTCCTTTGCATGCATATTTACTATGAAGCAAGAAAAAAATCTCACTAAAATGAACTTAAATAAAATTGTTAATGTTACCAATACCTTGTTTGCTTGTCAACTGGTAACTTTTACTAAACTTACCCACCCAATTCTCTTGTAATATAAACAAGATGCTTATGCTTGTAGCTGATACCAGCCAGCAATTCTGCTACATTTTATCAGAATTGCTGGCTGGTTTTAGCATCTAAACTAACTAACCAGATATGTTTGAAGGAAATGCATCTAATTGTTAGTTGCATTGCTCTTAATAACAAAGACTGTAACTAAATTTTGACCAATTACATATAATTTACTTAACATTGTAATCAAATTAATCATTTAATTTTAGATTCTGAAAAGGAGAATTCAACTGATAGCATAAATGCAACAAATATAAACTCTCACAAGTTACATATAGAAAAAGAAGGTAACTGTGTTACAGATAATGATGTTACTATAAATGATGTAATCAAAAACACATCTTTAATGAAAAGAATTGCAGATATACAAAATCGAAATAGTGATCCATATAATTCTCCAAAATTTGAAAGAAACTCTTCTTCACCTGGTCCAAGAAATTCTCTAATGTGTAGTACACCTGTATTAAAAAAAGAAAGAGACATTAGAGGCAAATCTATTTTTAAATTATCTCCAATTTCTATTGAGAACTCTGAAGGAAGACCATACTGTGAAATAGAATCTAAAAAAGATAATAGTATTATTTTTATTGATCAGGATGTACCAAGCCATGTTGAATTTAAAGGCTCTGTACTTCCACGTGATATAGATAACATAAATAAATTAGATAATTCTTTAATTTCCCACAAGAACAGTTCTTTTCAAGAAACTGATAATATTAACGAGAGTATTAAAATAACTGAAAATATGAAATTCGAAATCGAAAAATCTGATTTAAGTTGTAGCAGTGATAACACTGCAAGAGAACAATCTATTAAAAATAGCACAGAAGAAGTAAATGTAGAAAATAGCACTGAAGACGATACACAAGAACCTTCATCAGTACTTGAGTGTTCTTTGCCCATCAAACCTTTCTTAGGATTTTCTAAAGGCGAATCAAATGACGAAACTGCTTTCAAAAGTATTCAGTCAGAATCAGAACACGTTGTCAACTCCCTTTTTTCAATTTCTTCGAATTCCGAGAACACTGATGATGAATCATATGATACGTGTAACAGTGATCAGAGTGCTATAGACACAGATTTAGAGCCTAAAGTAATAATAAACAGAATGAATAAATCGCTATTTGATAAGTATTACCGAAAGATGGCAAATTTTGAATCCTGTGATAGTAATGAAAGTGCTATTGTAAGTGACAGAGAAAGCGAGACTGAAAATATTACAAATATTACAAACGAACGAACGAGTCTATCTATATCAGACTGTAAATCACTTAACAACTCCCAGAATGGAACACTTTCAGATAGTGACATATCTTATGCAAGCAATGAAGATATTCCTGTATCAGAAAAGTTATTTAATTCTGGAAGTGAATCTGGAGTTAATAAAAGTACACGCACAAGTAGAATCTACACTCCTGAAGATAGTTTTTCTAACGAAAGTCGAGAGAAAGTTCAGGAGTATGTGAGTTATGTCACAACTAGAAAAAGACCTAAAATATATGATGCCAATAATTTCTGTTCTAATATAGAATGCTTCATAGATAATGATAATAAGACTGTTAGCGATAATGAAGATATTGTACCTGCAAATGCTACATCTGAATCAGAAGTTGATTTCGTGGGATTTGAAAATGAACAAAATGACTCTATAGAAAGTAGTGTAAATGAATCTGAATCAAAGGTTGATTTAGTGGGATTTGAAAATGAAGAAAATGACTCTATAGAAACTAGTGTAAATGAATCAAAAGTTAAATTTGAAAATGAAGAAATTGAAAATGACTCTATAGAAAGTATTCTAAATGACAACGAGAAGTCTGCAGAAAATCAGACTGTCGTAGAAACCAGAAGTCCTGAATTGACGACAGATATTAATGGAGATGGTGAAAAGACATTTACCAGAAAAAGCGAAAGGTTAGCTGCGAAAAGTAAATTAAATGATAGCCAAAAAGCACGTTATTCTACTATGTTCAGTTGTGAGCCTAAAACGGGAATAGTACTACAAGCAGGAAAAAAATGGGAAAGATCTCTAAGTATTTACAGGCGGATGACAATGAAGAGTTCTCATTTTGACCTTTCGATACTTGAAGAGGAACCAATGCTTGGAAAGGGAAGGAAGTATAGACAAAGCGTTATTAATACAATGGAAATGCAAGACTGTTCAGGTAATTTGCTTTACACTAAAGTTGCAAGTGTAAAAATATTATTTTTTTAAATGTGGAAAATTTTGATGCCCAATTGTTTTAAACCTTTTTATACTTTTTTAAATTTCTCAATTCGTTATTATTTATTTAAAATGACATATTAATATGTCACTATCATCTAAAGTCTCAGTGTAATGTCAGGCAGGTTCTCTACATATAAAATTGCTTATTTTTATAAATATTCAATTTTTTTAAATATATTTTTTTAAATTATAGGTTTACTACACAATGATTCCATTAATAATCGCAAAAGTCTGTTTGTTTCGAAATCTGGCCGGCCAACAACCAAGATTGTGAAGGTAATAAATGTTTCATAAAACCTATCAATATTTACAGAAAAAAAATTCCTATTTTACCCAATAAATTTGTTCCAGGGAGATAGGAATTCACGTGTAAGCCTGTGCAGCACAACAGCTACAGAAGATTGGAGCGGTGAGTGAATAATAAATAACAGGAATAGTTTCTATATATAACTAATGAAATATTTAGCAGTGATCAGTAAAAATAAATTAAAAATATTACTAAATCACAAATACTTACTAATACAAAAAAAAACATTTAAAAATATATCTAAACTAGTAACTGCAAAAAGACATTTGTTAATATTATATGGAGTATTGTGTAATACTATTTAACTATTATTCATTGTTAATTCTTAATATTATTTGTGATTTTTAATATTTTATTGGTGTAATATATATATCGAAAATAAAATGATCATTTTGGTCATAATTGACATAGATATCAATTCAATGGCCTTTAGATTATTGATTGTGGATTTCGTGAGAATGATTGTGATTCCTAGTTGTGATCATGCAAATAACTCGTGTAGTACGTAGACTTGTTTTCCTAAACGGGCGTAACTTTTTTTTATGTTAAGATCGTAGACAAGCTGACTGACAGTCTACTTAGATAGTGCTAACTTACCGAGTTAGTAAACATCAACAACTAACACAGTATGCGCAATTTAAAAAAATCGGCTAAATCTGTACCAAAAATGTTTTTTTTAAACGGTCACACTATATGTTTTCTTAGAATCGTTCGTTCTTCACTCAATCATTTCCTCGGGTATAATGTTGCCAGTGTTGTGATAATTATCGTAATTAATGTAAAATATGAGTGGAGCTCCACATGAGCTCCACTCATATTTTGTTAAGAAATAATCACAGTGTAACTCATGATAATTAATTTCATCTTATCCTTTATCAAATAGAAAAAATGATAAGATTGAGTTTGAGGGTAATAGCATTAATAGTTTACTTGCCTTTATATATCCATTTGTTAAAACGTGAATTATAATTCAGACAAAATTAAAATGTGTTGGATTATAAAATAAAAGATAAGCCGCATAAAAAGTAAACGCCGCTGGCAGGCGAAGACGATGATAGCTTGAAGTATTAACCAATAAATCAATCCTCCACGTATTTCATGTCAATGACTTGTTACTAGTATGAAAATGCACGTTTTAATTATAGATCCTCCTAATAAAGCATATTTGACAAATCGCATGATTATAATTTTTAATCATACACACAATCGCATAAAACTTTACCAGTGTGTCATTTTAATAAGAATAATAAACTTATAAAATTTATATTTTGTTTATTACATTGTGTATAGGTAAAAATGCCATACTAACAAATAAAGCTAAAAAAATGCTAAAAAATGAAAGCATTTGTAAAAATTTGGGAAAAGAAAGTTTACAAAATGGCAACACTGGAAATGCAAATCAATCTTTTCCAATCGGGCAAAACGACTTCGCCAAACTGGACGCTGTCGTTGGTCTTTGTTCATAAATTTTAAGTTTTTTATTTTTTGAACGCCATTTACTAGGTTGTTTATCGTGCAACGAACGCTAACAGTGCACCATTGTTATATAAACGTTATATAAAAGTGTGGTTTGTTGTTTTTGTGTATCGATTCAATCGCGTTTTGCGACTCGTTCGACCCCTACCTATAACGGGATAATAGCGGGGTGCCTGCGCCTTTGTTCGCGACAAGTGCCTAAAGCCAAGTGCATGCATCTTTACTTGCCGTTCACAGGTTAGTTTTTTTTTATGTTTCGAAGAGAATTGTTTTTGAAATTTGTCTCGTTAGCGTTTGTGACGCCTACGTAATCGTGTTACGCGAAGGGAAAGTCCGCCAGCCATTCGCTTCCTCGTATGCGTCACTCTCTCGACCCGTGATTGTTAGTCGTGTGAGTGACGACGCTACGATGTTTTTTCAGGATTTCTCAGCGAGGACTGTGATGATACCGTTGTCGGACTATCGAAACTTTCGATCGCTGAACAGGACTGTGACGTCACTGTTTTAGAGAATATAAATGAAGATCGTGTATCGAGCGCACGCGATTACGTACTGCGACGCTGCAATCAAACTGAAGCGTTGTTGTTTGATGAATGTTATCCAGAGACGTGAGTAAACAATGTGTATCTGTATCAGTGTATCTTAAGTCTTTATCCCTTACAGCACACTTAGGTAAAAATTAAAAAAAAAATCTAGGTCAAGTTTACACAAAAAGATGAAATCATATTTTTAGACTGCTTCTAAGAAGAAAAAAGTGTCAATGAGTGTTGGAATTAATCATCGATGTGGCTCAGTTTCTCTACAAAATTTGTATATAGTTTTTTCAAAATATTACAATAGATTTGTGTGTTGTTGATTGTGATGTGACATTACAACTATATCTCCATTGTGTTTATTCCAAAAGATAATATCTCAAAAAGAAATAAACTCACTCATCATTCATTAGCTTTGACATTTCCAAATGTTTGTCTTGTTAGAAACAAGACATAAGAATTGTGAATTTTGGACCAAAGAAAGACACAGGATTAACTAGTATTTAAGGGGTCTAAATGCAAATTGCCACAGTCCAAAATTTTCATGGTAGTTAAAAACATACTATGATAGTTTAAATAATCAAAATATCTACAGTAGAAACTGGATATAACGACTTCGGTTACTATGACTAAATTGCAAGGTCCCTGCCGATATAGCTTATAAAGATTTAATATTGCTTATAATGACTATCAATGTATTATGAGTTAATTTTTGTGATCCCTTAAAGCTTGCTATTAACTGATTTTCACTATAGTAAGAAATTTTGTAAATATTATTAAAAATATGTCATTTCATTTTCTCTAGCCAAAATTTTATTTTTATAATATTTCTTAATAGTTTGATAATTTATGCCAAATTCATTAAAAATTTGGAAAATTTGGACTGAGGTTGATTTACATTTATTTATACCTACCACTCATTTATTATTTTATACCCATACTATAGAAACATTTCATTTATTCTGAGTGGTATTTCTCAATATTATGATAATATAGATTTCACATATCTCATCAAAACTAATAGAAATAATGTTAAAAGTATTAAAATGTTGTTCGGTAGGCTTTGGCCGCTCCTGTGATGCTTCTCCATTTATTCCTGTTGGTAGCGTCGCGAGCACAATTACAAATAAATTTCTAGTATTTTATTTGTTTTAGAATGGTTGAGTTCTAGTTTTGTAACAGAGAAAATAAAATTTATTTCCAGCACATTTATAAATAACTATTTTTCAAGCATTACTATTACATTAGATTTAAAAAGAGGTGAAACAAAAGTATTTAGAACAGTTATTACTCATGTCGAAGGCCAAGTGCCAGTTTTTTGAGTTTCATTTTTCATTTTATATCATTAACTGTAAGTTTGATTTTTGAATATTAGGCTAATTAATATTCGAAACTCAACTTATTTGTTTCCTTTAAATTTACTTTGTAAAACATAAATTGTAAAAAACAACAATTGTGTATTATTTTTTTTATTAAATAAAGGTTTTTGTGTACAGTCTACTGAAAAATTGCCGCAAAATTGGTGAGGGTGTTTATGGGGAAGTGTTTCTGTACCGTGGTCGAGATGGTCTTCCACGAGTGATGAAGATAGTCCCCATCGCTGGTTCTGTGAGAGTAAATGGAGAACAACAGAAGGACTTCCACGAGATCATCTCTGAGATTGTGATTGCTATGTAAGTTTATATTATATTATATTGTAATCAATGTTTCTTTGTTTATTATTTTGTTTTACTACTTTGGGAGCTTTGACTGATAGCACAAGTTGTCTATTACCTACATTTTATTTGTATCTGCCTATGTATATTATGCATGCCCCTATGCTGACCTTGCCTCCATATGAGGAGATATTCCACTACCTTTTCAATCTTCTTCATAAAGTGCCACCTCTATGATGGCTGATGACCATCATGGCTATCTTAACCTTGGAAGGTGCTCCACGAAAGAGGGAAGAATTGCTCATACCAAATAACACTTATATTCTTAAACCAGGATGTCTTTTCTTGCCTCTGCTACATTTTCCCTGTATTTTTCCTTACATCACTAATTGAAGAATATGGTATCTTTCGCCCCTCATCACGTGTCCGAATATCCACATTTTGAATGCGTCTATAGAGTAATAAACATCGATGATGATGATAAATAAATGATGTTTTTTTTTTTTAATAGGGAATTGAGCGCCCTCCGCGCTCCAATAGCAGAAATTGATCGACAATTTAATGAGGGCAAAAACTTGGATACGTTAGATATTCATACTATTGAGAATGCAACTGATGTTTTTAACGAGGTGAGTCACAACAACTTGTAATTATTGTGTATAAATTTTTTTTTTTTTTGAAGATTACACATGTATTTTAAAGCCTAAACAATTTTTTATTACTTACCTACACATTAATTGTCACATTAATGTGTAAGTATTACCAAAAGGTTGACAGACTGATGGGGCCACTTGATGATACACGACTATCAAAATCGAAATATATATTTATCAATTAGGTTTCTCCGAGAAACTCTTATGATTGTCATTATAAATTTAAATTTACCAGGGTTCTGGAAAAAAAAGCCAAGATGACGATCCTGAGATGAAACCCCTAAAGAAACTAAGGATACCATTCTCTTTAACATCTTTAAAATAATATAATTACAACAATTACACTTAATTATAAACAAATTCAAAGTATATATACAATACTAAACGTAGTATGAGCTCCGGAATCGCTTAAATCCAGGCTTTATTGTCGCAATAATCAGTCATTTTATAATAGCCTTTTGAGAGGAGTTTTATTTTAATGACACAATTTTATTTATATTTAAGGCACTGATTATCAAGGCAAGGCATGCAATGCAATGCAAGTGCGATGCTGACCATAGTAGGATTAAGGATATAGGATTGGAAAGAGATAAGGCAATAGGCTATGGCATCCTTTACTCACTCAACAAAATACAACAGCACACATGCTGTTAATTAACGGTGGTCTTCTGTAAGGGGGTGGCTACTGCCGCCAGGCAGGCTATCCACCAAACAACTGGGAAAAAACATTGAATCAACTGACATTGATGATGGTTCAATGAGAGACTGGACTGGGTCGAAATAACCTTCCGATGGTGTTTGTGTAATAGTGGCCCCATAAATTAGGTACATTTTATTTCATGCTAGTTTTGCCCGCATCTATGTATGCGCTGTAATTAGTTTTTTGAAAATCCCATAAACATTTTTGGAGAATAAAAAGTAACCTATAATGTTAATCCAGGTAAACATTCACACATTAGTGAAAACCGCATTCAGGTCGGTTAAGCCGTTTCTGAGATTAATAGTGTGCACACACAGACAAACAGAGAAACAGACATAAATTCTTACTTAAGTACAAAATGTACAAATTGTTTTTTTAATATTTAATGTACAGACATGGCTTATTTGTGGTTTATTATATGTATAAATATAATGATAATTTCACATGACGATAAAGCAATGAGTCAAGGCATTGTATGAAAACTGATTGGCTTGCATTCAGAGGAATTGACACGGTTATTGATGAATCACACTTTTTTATTTAATAAATTCTCATGAATCGCGTAATTGAAGTAACGATGGATGCCATTATGTTTGCGTGTGGCATTTATTGTCTATAGTTGTAAATGGGGCAGACTTATCGCAAGACTGCCTTATCTCTAGTGGCCGGGTTGTGACTTATGTAGACTAATTGACATTGATTTTAAGAATTAAGGTTAAATTAACTTTAAATTGTCTTTCTTACATATTATGAAACTAAGTCCTCCGCCGCGTCTGTCTGTCTGTCTGTTCGCGATATACTCAAAAACTACTGCATATATTTTCATGCGGTTTCCACCAATGGATAGAGAGATAATCAGGGAAGGTTATTACGGAAAAAAAATGCACCCCAGGCCAAGCCGGGAGTGGTTTGAAATAATAATAATTTTACAAACTATTTCTGCAAATTTAATTTTCTATTGTCTCTCACGCAAGCTTGTTTGACTCTTAAATTTCATTTAAGTTTGCAATTTCAAAGAATATTTTACATGTTTAGTAGCTTAGTAGGGAATTTGAATGCACTTAAACAGTCCATTCATACTGCTTATCTATTTGGCACATTAAACTGAATTATGACCGTCACTGAAACTGTATTTTGATGTGCAAAAAAATTATTATAATTCATTTTTTATCATTCATGTTTGGGTTTTGTAAGTTTGAGGTCATGGTTGAAGTGATATGCGGTGATGGATTCTTCTTTATATTATATAACATAAATATGTTTCGTGTCAGGTGCTAGCAGTGAAGTGTGTATACGGAAGTTATCCATCTCGTCTGTTGGACCTGTGGGATTTGTATGACGAGTGCAAAGGGTCGGAGAACGATAACCCGGCGATACTGCCTCGCGATCAGCAGTACATTGTCCTCGAGTTGGCCAACGCTGGCGAGGACTTGGAGAGCTACCAGTTTAATAACGCAGAACAAGCGCACGCTTTGTTTTATCAGGCAAGTTTATTTTTTTTTTTTTTTTTTTTTAATTATAATATTGATTTTGTTGACCTAGAATTTTGCAGGTAAATTGGATGATTGACTACTGACTAAGTTATTTATAGCTACCATTAAATTCTGACTAGTGGCTCGCCCCCAGCTTCGCACGGATGCAATTTTTTTCTGCAAATTTTAAATACAAAAACCTTCCTCGTTGATTGCGCTTACCATTATTGAAAACCATATCAAAATCTATTAGAGACGCGACTTCAATTGATACTACATAAGGCTGATAATTATAATAATTATACAATTACACACATGTACCTAACAAAAATATTTTAATTTATTTTTTATTTCAATAGGTCACTTATTGAAATTTCCCTAATTAGATTTGTAATGAAATATCATTACATAATATAATATAATAATATTATTCTTCTTTATACATTTTAAAAATATATGCATTTTCTGTTCTATTAATGATAATTTATCATTTGAAATTCTAGTGAAGTTGGCATATTTTTTTAAATTCCTATCTATTTTGATGTGTCCATAGCAAAATAGTGATATAGTACTTTTAAACTAAACTAAATTAAATTAAATTAATAATAGCCTTTAACAATTTTACACACATTATTCTCTTATTTATACTATTATACATTTAAATTTTTTATACTAATCCTGATCATGAAACTCAAATGAATAGAGCATCTACAATTCTTGTTTGATTTAAGAATTAAATTAATTAGAAAGGAATTTAATGGACCTGAAAGGATTTTAACCAATATTTGGTCATCCAGCTTTACCTATATCAACGATCAACGATATTCAATATCGTTGATATTGAATAATGCAATTATTATTTATTTACTCTGTGTTAAAGTTTTTCTAAAACACTAATGTTTGTACTAGTGAGAATCGAAAAGCTATCAAAATAGTTTTAATACACCTGATGTATATGAAAGATAATATTAATGCACTCCCTAGATTTTAGATATTTCGTTTTTTATTTTTGCTATCTTAAAAATACATGTCAAAATATGCTTAGCTCTCATATGTGCTTTCATTGGTTGTTAAAGTGTAGAAAAAAAAACAAAATTTTATAGTAAGATTGTATAATGTTGCAATGAAAATTAAAGTGCTTGAAGTATACTCTAGTGATTATATATCTAAGTTGTTAACCAATCATTCATGTTTTTGGCGGTTTAGGACCAAAATTGTTTAAAAAAATATCATTGACTAGCTGTGCCTTGCAGATTCACGTTAAGTTTAATGCATATAAATGAAGTAAATACAACTACCCGTTCACACTATTTATACGTTTTCGCTTAGTGTTCTAACTTTTTTTTCTCTTGCTTCTTAAAGGTATTAAGCACAATATTTAAATAGCTATAACCTTCCTCAAGAATTTATCAGATCCTACTGATACTTAGCAGAAATCAGCACCAATCTCTTCAGCTTTATTATATTAGTGTAGAATGTAGATTAGGATCAAGATTGTTTCAATTGGTCTATTTAACTGTGATTCAAAGCCCCTGAAAGACTGTGTCTTGTTTTTTTATTGAATTTTTTTTTGTGTGTGTGTGTATGTTTTCTGTTTTTTTTTTTTTTTCAGCTGTGTGATGTGATGATGCATGCACCGAATTGACTGATTCGGACGATGAGTGATAATCTAGATATTCAAGTGTTTTAAATGTCTTGACTAGATTTTCACTTATCCTCTGTGTCAGTTCAAGTTGCTTTCGCTGTAACAGATTGTGGTATTTCTTTTTTGTTTTTTTTTTTTTTTTGCATGATTTTTTATTGATTTGTTAATTTGAGAAAATGTTTTTTTTTTTTTTTTTCTTGTGTTAACGCCACAGGTGCTGCAAGTGGCTCTGGCATCCTTTATTCACAGCAAATGTTCTGTTGCTTCACGGTGGTCATCTGCCAGTAGTAATCGGTAATGTTGCGTGCGCAGGTGGCTTTCGGACTGGCCGTGGGCGAGGAGGCGTTCCAGTTCGAGCATCGGGACCTGCACTGGGGCAACGTGCTGATCGCGCCGACGGACCAGAAGTGGGCGACGTTCGTGCTGCGCGGGCGAGTGCACCGCGTGGAGCGCTGCGGTGTCGCCGCCACCATCATAGACTACTCGCTGTCGCGCCTCACGCTGCCGCTGGCCGACGACTGCGCCGCCCTCTACAACGACCTCGCCACCGACGACGGGCTCTTCGACGCCGTCGGCGACTACCAGTTCGAGGTCTACCGCCTCATGAGAGACAAGTTGGGCAATGAGTGGAAGAACTTCGAGCCCTACACGAATATTCTGTGGCTGCATTACACTGTGGATAAGATGATAGTGGCGCTCCGCTACAAGCGCACCAACACCAAAGTTCACAAGCTCTTCCTCGCAAAGCTGAAGGCTATAAGAGGCCGCATTCTCGAATACCAAAGCGTCGCACACTTCCTGCTGGATTACAACGAATTTTAATATATTAAATATCACAATTAAACTATGTAACATATTTTCGACATCCATTTTTCACTAATTCAATAATTATGATGGACGTTTGCGCCCATTTTTCCGACTCGCGGTTTGATGTAAATAGAGTTTGCTTGAAATTTGTTGATGTAGATGAAGATATTAGATTTATTTACAAGATTGTAGTTTCAGAACAGTTGAAAGGTGCCTTCTTAGTTAAGGTGATGGGTTTGTTCCATTTCAAGTTCATATTATATTGTGTTCAACATGTATGGTGTTTTATTTTACGCTGTCCCTCTGTATGTATGCTTAGTTAGATCTATTAAACTCCGCAAAGGATTTCAATGCGGGTTTCACTAATGGAAAGAGAGTTAAAGGAGGAAGGTCTCCAAATTATATAATTTATGGAGAAAATATTTCCAAGCAGTTCTACTTAAATCCGACAGATGTCGCGTGACTATCGCTTCACGTAATTCTAACTAGATGACGCTCGCTATCAAGTGTTATATTTTCAACGCGGTAAAAGTCGCGGGCACCAGCTAGTTTACGTATAATTATAAATTTGACATGACTGGTGTGGCAAATGAGCGATTTTATTGAATTACTAAGACTTGTATGAATACAGAGATGACATACCTATCTATCTTAAATAACAAGAACTAGACTAGAAGACGTTACGTCTTAAATTTTTTTGAAAAAAATATTAGAAAAATTATTACAAAATTACGTTCTTTGAAATCAGTGAAGGGAGGCCGGATTTCCACATTTCTGGAGATCTACCCTACTGGTGCATGACCAAAGAATATAACTACTCTCTAGCGAGAGTGCCTGACATATATATATATATATATATATATATATATATACTTGCGGCATCTATTTTCCAATGGTTAAAGTCTGAACACCCTTGGTCTATCTGTGGATTTTTGGTCACATCGAGATACTGATGTTTCTAAATTTTATCACAAAAGGGACCACGGGTAATAAGCGAAAATAAAATAAGACCTCTTCTGGCACTTGTGAGTATATAGTGTTCTGCGTTAGGTTTCTGCTGTCACTGTCATTCCATTTACATTTCACATCAGTCAGGGTCAGTCAAGTCAAATCAATCGTTTTCTATCATTTTCTTTCTATTATTCGTTGCTTGCTTTGATGCACTAGTTTGCAAATTGCAGAACAGTGAAAAAATGTAGAAAACAACATAAAATAAATTTATATTTACAGAATTAATTGTATAATAGTTATTTACGTACTCATTGAGCCTTTCAATTAGATGTAAAGAAATATTGCGTTAAGCAAATACAATTCGTGCTCAATTTATTCAATAAATATCTTACAATAAATCATATTTTGCGGATAATTTATAATATTGATAATAATAGTATATTGCTATAATGGAAGCCAGTAACGATTCTTTGTCCGGTGATTAGTATATTTTTGTTTAATTATTTTTAAACAATTGTAATGGAATTAAATGATTTAAAATTTGTGCATGTCATTTTTTTAGTGCTAGCGCCCAATCTGGCCAGTTCCCCAGCAGTATTATTGACACCTGGTCGTACGAGAAACATAGCACAAGATATGGAAGCTCTAAGGCTATCAAGACAGGATAATCCATACCTTCAGGTAATTTATTTTCATTTATTTACTTGGTAAGGAATAAAAACTTCATATTAAACATTGTCCCATAAAACTGTAAAACAGTTTGACTATGAGACCAAATGATTTCACATACATAATTACATTATAATCTAATTAATCTAAAATCTCAATAATCTAAATATCATTATTTTAAAATGTAATTAAATTAAGCAATCTATTTAATTTTTCATAATTTCTTTTTTAATACAGATTTCTCTATCTCTTTGACAAAATCTTGGGTAAACTATTAAAAAGCTTCTTTATCATAAATTGTATAATTAATTTTTTTTTTCCAATTATTAAATATTAAAAAAGTGGAACCAGGAAATTATTATTTGATAAGTACATAGTACCTGGGTTTGTAATCTTTCTTACACAATAGGACTGGTTCTAAGTAATGCAATTTATTCTTGTATATTATATAATTTAACACCTTTAATAATGAACAAGAATTCCATCTGTCAGACAAGCTAGACAATGTTTTTAACTACATAGTTCAATTGATGTCATAAACAGTTACTCAGTTACCATTGATTTAACTGTTGCACCATTATTATGACATAATTATTATATGTAAGGACTTTAGATTTTGACTGTAGTAAATCTATACAAATATTATAAACAGAGATTTGTATTTTTGTATGTTTTTTATGAATAAATTCAAAAACTACTGGGCCGATTTTAAAAATTCTTTCACCCATAGAAAGCTTTATTATCAGCGAGTAACATAGGCTATACTTTATAAAGTTATGCAGACGAAGTCGCGTGAAACAGCTAGTTTTTAAATATAATAATTATTATTTAATTTATAAGAATTTTGTTGTGATTCACAGTTTATTTGTGTTAGAAATTAGATAAAACATTTAAGTGTTTCCAGAATAGAAAGTAGCATTAGATTAAATTATTTAATTATCTACATTCCAGTGTACAGAATACATGAGACAAATATTTTAAAATGTAGGCTGTGTTATATATACATATATGAATTATAGAGAAAAAGTCTTTAAATCAATATAAAATTTACAAATTTTGATATTTGTATAAATATCAAGGTTTTTGTATTCACATTAAAATAAATATGCATATTAATGTTGTAACCACCAAAAATATTGGTGATAAAAAATACTCAAAAAATCTGATTTCCTTTAACTTAGCCATTGATATGGGAGCCATATTTCAAGTAAATTGGCCAAGAAAAGTAATTACAATAAAAGTAGAACAAAATCTTCTTTAATCAATGACTACTTCTAGAAATTTTACTAATTTTCACAAATAAACATGTAATTGAGAGCCTCCAAATTTCAATTCTATCCTTTGTGGTTTGAGTTGTGTATGATAACTCCACTTAGCACCTTAGTGCTTAATCTTAGTGCACTTAGCAGATCTTAATCTGGTGTCTTTCAATGAGAATTTTATTTTGTTGATGATAATTTATATAGTTTAAATAAACATAATAAAAAAGAATATAATTTTTATGATTAATATTTTCAGCAAGTAATGGCTAGTAGAGAGAGCCTTATAGAGAGCCATGCTGATGAATGTGAATCGGATGATACCATTTTGATGTCTCAGGTAAAATCATGTTAATAAATATTTGATATTGTTAAGATTGGACATAAATATGAAAATGAAAAACACAGAATAATAACACAGAAAATGCACATGATTTAATTAACATATTGTCTTGAATAAATTACAGGAGTTTGGAAGCACAGCCTTAGATTTCATAGAAGACGATCCGCTCACACTAAAAGAGGTTCACGAACATATGATAAGATCACCGCCTCCTACACATTGCTGGCCTCATGGTGAGATATTTTCTATAAACATAAATTATAAATTTAATTATTTAAAATTAATATGTATTGCATATAAATAAATATTAACAAGAATTTTTGTGTCAAATTTAATATAAGTAAACTGATTTCTAAATAATAAGTGTGTAATATATAAACAATTATATAAATATACTACAATATATATATATACTACAACTTTATCATAAAAAAAAAATCTCATTTGTTTTGTAGATTCGAAATGTTATATATAATGTTCTAAATGCTTGCAAATTTATCAACAATAAATTGACGTAACATTAAAGTCTATCAATCAATTCAAAAACATGTAACCTTGCCATTAAATGTAATCTCATTGTGTTAGGTTATTACCAAATACATTAAAGACATGAAACCTCACAACGCTTGCCCTTGACAAAGTGAAATTTAACCAATTGGTGCTACCAATCAATAGAATTGAATACTAAAAGTCATACATCGTAACTTGAATATATCTATGCATACAATACTAATAGAAGTTTTTAACAAATAATTGCCTCTGAAAAATGCTTGAACATCACATTGCTTTCTAACCTTATAGGTATTGTAGTTTATATCCTACTAATCTGTAGTGGGCTAGCGCTCGTATTGAATAGAGAGGCCTGTGTCCAGAAGTGGGACTTAATACTAGCACTGGGACTACTGAGACCATTTACATTTTATACATTTTTGTTAAGAATATCATTGAGCAATGTAGCATGTGTGAATTGAACTCAAAATATGTCCATTTTCTTCGTCTTCATAAGAGGTTCGCAACAAAATGTAAACTAAAGTTGTAGGCGAATAAAATGCTCTCTGCTCTCCGATATATGTATCTGTTATATTATTTCTCTGTTAGTGAACCACATTTTCAATACACAAATATACAAATCTTCTAGACGAGACTTGATCTACCTAAACATATATCTATATACAATATACATACATACATATATAAAATTCTAGTGTCACTGTTTGTAAGCAAACTCGTCCGAAATTTATGAAATTTTTTTTGTGTATATTCGGTACATCTGAGAATAGGTCTTAAACTATTTTTTTTATACCCCGAAATGATAAGGGTGGCCCACTAACCGCTTAACTATTTTTTGGCAAAACAATGTTCGCCGGGTCAGCTAGTTTCTATATAAATGTTATATAAAATATATAAATATGATTGTTTGATTCCGACCGCAGATAATCTACCGTATCGCGCTTCGAGCGCTTTTGACTTCAGCGCCGACAGCCCCGTCTCCTATAGTGCGTACTCGATCGATTCCCAGGAGAAGGTTACTAATTACTAATCAACACTAGCATTGTGATCGTCTATATTATTTATATATTGTTTGCACACTTTTTGCACTATGCTTACATTTGCACATCTATGTTCATGTATTATTCTTCGTTGTGTCACTTTAAATGTGTGTTCATTGCTATTTTATTTGTTATTTTAGTGTATTATTATTGATCGTTTAGAAACAATTGATACATAATTAAGGAAATAGCATAAAAAAAAAATTATATTAATTCATTACTAGCACAAAATAGGCCGATCTAAAGGACAGCAATTGAATTGCATATCAACATGAGTTGGATGGACCATACTTTTTACAGTAAACCATCGTAAAAAATAAAAACAGCACTTGTGCTGTTGCGTTTCGGTGCGTGAATAAAGGACGCCAGAGTTAATTTTTTCTATCTTCAAACCTGTCAGGGTCGACAGCGCTCTTGCAACCGACTTTGTATTTACTTGTATTTATAAGTTACAAGTAAATTAGCAAACTATAGTAAAAGTGGTTATGTTTTTAAACGAGTAGAGACGTTGGAAAAAAGCTTAAATGCTGAAATATATGTCGACAGGAGTTGTTAGGGTCGCGGTCACCCCGACACACTAGCAACAACATTCGGCCTCGCTCCTCTCGCTCCGCCTCGCCTCGATCGCACGACCTCACACTCAGCGGACGACCACTTTCGTTGCCAGGTAAGTCCCTTCTCTTAGATTAGTTAACACACTTGCATCTCTCCCCCGATAAATAAATAAATATATAAATCACAGACACTAAACAAACCAATTGTTAAGGGCTCCAAAGTGAGCACATGAAACTTTTGTTATGGAATAACTATACAAAACGGACACACCACCAACAGATGCACATCCAGACCGCAGAGTCAACTTTGAAAAATGATGTGCAAAGTTGGCGGCAGCCCAGGAATCGAACCCGAGACCCCTGAGTCAGAGAGCTTAATGCAATGGGCTTGTCAAACATAGTTACAAATTTATTTCGATTTAACGATTTCAGGAGAGAGCCACTTGCGCAACGCTTTAGGGAGAAAACAGGGTAGTCAACAAAGTGAACGTTTTACCTTATTGCAACACCCGCGCCCTCTGCGGCGACCACATGCCAATAGAATGGACGACGACAGTGTACGCCTAGTGCAACACTGTGAAAAGTAAACTTCGCCATTTACTTGGTCTGTGTACCGTAATACTCTTGTCTGTTCTGTGTATTCAAGGAGCTGCTTAACATAAAGGAGTTGGCTTAAAGTTCTAGTTACCGGGCCATGAAATTACAAATAAAACAAAGGAGAATGTCTTACAGACTCCTTGCACGACCTACGGTAAAGAAAGAGGTAGTCAGATTCCTTGACACGTGGTTTCTTAACGATTCGTCAGATTGTTTGTTATATATATATGTGTATATATTTACAATAAGTTAGCATTGTTAGAAAGAAAATGCTATTACTATTGTGAAATATTGTTATAGTTTATATTTAGACGAGGTTGTTGTTGTATAGAAATAAATGCAACAAAATTCGTCTGAATGTGTTTTTAAGTTGTCGATAATTATTGGAACATTTGATATATATCAACGATATATATATCGACATAAAAAAAGATATTAAATATATAATATTTTTGACGTTACATGAATATTTTCAGTTTTCCGAAATTGTTCGATTTTTATCTATCACTCGCACATTCGAATGTATTTTTTTAAAGAATCGATCAACAAGTGTCAATAAAACTTTAAATAAAATGGAGACAATCGTCGAGACTTGACGGACCTGTTTTGGAAAACTATGAAAAATTATAGACTTGACTTGACTAACTAGTGTCTGGATCTGCTACTTTTGATTTTAATTTCAATTTTGCCTTTTTTTTTAAAAAAAAAAGCTATTACAAATTGATATTTTTACAATTGACACTGGCAGACAATGGCCATTTTAAAATGAGCCGCATTCCCATTTAAACCTAAGAAGAAGAAGAAGAAGAAGAAGAAGAAGAAGAGAATTGTCAGGCGATAGTTAAAAATTGAGTAAATTCAAAATATTTATAGCCGAAGGGGCTTGTATGGGTCAAATTAGTATTTTTAATAAGATTTAAATGACGTCATTAGAAGGATGTTGGCGAAATTACATAATATAATTATTAATAAATTATTCTTTCGGATTTCTAATTATAATTCGTGTAATCTTAATTTTTTCTTGTATTTAAATATTAATGATAATGATGTTAAACTCGACATTGTTATCTCTTAAAAGGCCCTTAGTCATATTAATTTATATATATATATATAATTATAATGTAGATTTGAACCAAAAAAATAACACCAAATACCTTGTCAATCGAAATACTGCAATAGTTACTTTTAAGTATTAAAAAAAATGTATTATTTTTTTCACTCTTCCTAAATAAAATCTTAGTAGAAGAATCAATCCTAAAATGCACAAAATAGGATAAAAAAAAATATGTAAAATAAATTAGTTTGAAACAATTTCCACCGCCAATAGTAATTGAATAAAGTAGATATTAGTGTATAGAGCTTTATTAGTGTTTAAAACGAATTTATAAGTAGTTTAATGTTACCAGTATTCTTAAAGATCGTGCATAAATAAATAGTCGTAAAAATATTAAAATAAAATTGTCCTACACAAGTTAACTCTAAGCGGAATTAGTGTTTTATAAGTTAAAAAAAAAAATAATTAAAAAGAAACATACTTAATTTAAATTTTCCTCACATTAAAAAAAAAACTCATATAAACGTAATACAACGTTTCCTTGGAAATTGTACCTAATTCCAAACGCATCAAAGATCATATTACAACGTTTCAATTTTTAGATAACAGGGTAGGCTTTCATCTTAAAATTTTATAACTTTTATTTGCCAATTGAATTAAGACTAGAAAATGGTTTCGTAAGTTTTGAGTTTAAATGAAAATTTGTTGATATTTCTTCCACGAGTAAACGTAGCAGTAATATTTTAATTGATTTTATTATTGACGTGCGCGCGCACCCCCCCCCCCCCCCCCCCACACATACAAAACACGCACACAAACGAAACACGCACACACGCACGCACACACACACGCACACACACACACACACATGACACATATACGTTTGGTCTATGTTTTGTTTTAAAAGTTTAAATTTTATAATAAATAAATTTAATTTGATGTTTAAATTGAATAAATATTAGCGGTAAACAATGAAACCCCAGATCGTATTAAAAATTACTGTTTAGTGAAATATATTATTATTATAATTTATTACTGTCAATGTTGTTGTGGCCGTTTAATATTCGATTTTCTTTGAATATAATATATTATGTGTTTAGTATTCGGAGAGTATAGTTTAGTGAAAGTGGAATAATTAATATCTTTAAAATTCTAATAAATATATTAAAAAAAAAAAATGGGTTGTCCGGATAAACAGTAAATATCGGCTGATATTACAGTAAATAGTAAAAATAGTTTACAAATTAAATTAATTTGTAATCTATACTCCGTGTGAAAATTATTTTTGTGTTTCCCTTAAACAAATTTGAAGGATTTCAAACTAAGTCATAAATTCGAATAAAATTACTTTTATTCCCTTTTTCACGTAGCTGCTTTTCTTTTCTTTCATTGATATAATAATTATCAGTGTTTTAAAATTGTACTTACTTATTTTGGCCTCAAAATGCAATATTGACAAAAAAAGCGGTTTTACTTGATAAAAAAAATGACGAACCATTTTACATGTTAATATTTTTTTTTTTAAATAAGGGAACATTATTTTATTTTTTGTTTCTCTGTCAAAAAGATAAAAAGAGTCTTTTTTTTTTTTCGCTGCGAACAGTATTCGCAATTTGTGTTTTATTCACTTAAAAATATTTATAAAAAAAAAATTTAATACTTAGATAACATATGTATGTGTATATAAAGTATAAAGTAGTAATATTAAAAACCAAATTTAGCTTCCATATTTTTGTTGTCTTAGATAATTAATTATTGTAGCGAATTTTTCGATCGTTTGTTTATTTATATTTTATGCTGTTGTATGTAATTATTAATGTTATATAAAATAATGTTTATATGATATTAATTAAGTTGGTGCTCAATAAGCGAGCTTTTGCTATAGAAACGTGTTGAAAGGGATAATGTGACGTGAAGAATTAGACATTATGCAATTTCAACTTTATTGTTTATATTAAATAAAGTTCTTTTTTGTTTAGCTGAGAAATGTTTTCCTGTAAGAGAGAAATGTTAGCTCGTCGATTTGAACGGTTTGCAGTGTTAACATTACACTACATTATCCGCAACACAACAAAATGCGGAACTTTCGCATCGTATCAAACATCCGCAATCAAAGTGAAACTTTTGCGAATGCATAAAACATAAAACTTTCAGATTTTTCACAGGAACAAACAACCATGAAGAATATTTTCATAGTCAATTTTTAATTTAAATTTGTTTAAAATTTTCCACTAAAAGTTCAATTGCTTGATAAAATTTTATTAAAATGATAGGATTTCAATAATTTATTTCCGCATCTCAAAATCGATTTAATTTTTTTTCTAAACTTAAAAATTAAATCAATTTAAAAACCTTGAAAACAGTAGGTATTGTTATTTTTTTGGTCTTCTTTAGGGGATGTAAAGTTCATTTTAATTTTTTTTAAAGTGAAAACCTTAGGCGCGTTCATTGTTGAGGAGTGAACGTAAGCGAACCGTCACGCTCGGGGATCGGTGACGCTGAATCGCTTCAGTCGTCATAAAATTGAAAAATTTGTGGTCATAAGCACATTTTTCTTTATTTTCAAACAACTCTCAAGTAAGATCTCGAACCTATGCCGCAAAGAGCGATGCTTAAAATTGCTATTTAAACATTCAGCAATTAGTTTTTAATTTATTACAAATGACCTGTGGTTGTTTTACTAACATAACAATAACATGCACCAATTACGCAATGTATATTATGATGTATATATTCTGTGTATATATTATGTCGACTGTACCTCGTTGCTACCAAAGAATAAGCCAATGTACACAATACCCTTTTTGTAACGTGTTCTGGTGATTCGCTGGTCGATGTTCCAGATTGTGTGTTATAAATACTAAATATAATAAAAAATTGACTTATCTAAACTTCGTTTTTTCTTGTTGATCATTATTTTAATACCTCAAACAGATAGGTGTCTTTCTTCCGAACGTTCTGAATATACAAACATTGACTGGGAAAAGTTATTTTTACTTAAGTTTGGGTATCTATATTCTGGTTATTTATATTGTTACAAATTATTATACAATGAATTTATTTAAAAACTATTTAGAATTCGAAAAAATTATTTTATTTTGTTTAAAAATATAAATAAATACTTACGTCACTCATCTTTCTCAACAATCATGATATGGGCACTCGAGCTGAACAAAAATGCTCTCTGAATAATTTAAATTATTAATCTATAGTTAATAGTTTTTGTATGTTAAGGTCGACAGACAGGGTGACTGTTCACTTGATTTTAGGTGGTTAACGTCGCCTATAACACAAATCATAGTTTTTGCAAGTGCGCTGGCGACCATAGAAGGATTAAAGTAAGGGATAAGAAGGGATGGGGTAATGGGCTCTGGCATCCTTTACTCACTCATCGAAACACAACAGCACACATGCTATTACTTTGGTCTTCTGGTGGTTACTGCCGCCAGACGGCGTGCCCTGACACTACTTTCCAAATCGAGACCAGTCAACTTTGAAAAGTTCACAAAGTTAATCCTGCTGGGAATCGAACCCGGAACCCCTGAGACAGAGAGCGTTTAGGCAAGCAACCTTCATTCAATGGGCTCGTCACTTAGAAGAAGTAGGTACGTCATAAATATAAAAAAAGGTGATTTGAAATCATACAACCTCAATTTTATTTATAATTTTATTAAATTAGTATCTATACCTTTTTACATAAAGTAAATTATATGTGCCACTTTCGTCAATTACATTGAATAATGCTGCCAAGTGCCAAGTCACATAGCAGTACCTAGTGACATAGTACCTAGAATTTGTCTCTACGATTAGACAACGAAAGTCTGCCGACCACTCTTCGATCGCTGCGCCGCATTCGCCCCACTCTCGTCTCGGTCCGACATTTTCTTTATGAAATAAGTACTTAAATTTGTATAAAAATTTTGGCTCCAATATTTACAATCGCTCTGATATTTTTTTACATAGCCGGACTAATAAATTTACAGTGAACTAGGTCGGCGAAGGCGGAGTGGGGCGTCGCGACGCGCGGACACATTTTATTGCAAATCTAATAACACTTTCTTACCTAAGAAGTCGTGCGCGTCATACAATTTGACGCACCCGTTGCTATACTATCGTTACAGCGCATCCGCGAGACACGACATACGAGAAAACACTACTAGAACGAGCCGGAAGATAGCAAATGAAACGCGACTGTAGCGATAGGATAGTTTCCAATTTTTTTTTTTAGGAAGATTATACAACATCGAAGGCAGAGTTGACTGGATTGGCTGGCCACAGTGGCCACTATATTGTCGCCCGCGCTCTGGTTATAACATACAAATACATCGGTACACTGACGATACCTTCTCCCTGTTTTGTGTTTAAAAATAACATTTAGAATTAACACTCAAGTAGGGGCTTATACAGAATTTGTACTCTTAAAGTGTCCCGTCGTCGCGTGCACTCTTCACACTCGATCTCGAAATGACTCAGAGTAAATAACTCATCGAGGCACCGACTCATTTGCCTCACTCGAACCTCACTCTCAAGCGAGACCAGAGCAAAAATTATTATAAATTATTTTCGCATTTTTGATTTTGTTTTAAAAGCATATTTCATATCAGACACAAGATTAACAAATAATACATCGTTTAAAACAAAATTCAAGTTGCGAAATTTTTTTTTTGGTGTGGTCACATAATTTTTTCTAGTCTAGAATGTATATTAGCGTTGAATTTATTGGCTTTAAAATGTGTAATACCTGTTTTAACTTCAACGGGAACTATTTACTCTGGACATTGAGATAAATTTATTGATGTGCAAATTAAATGAATCATTGCGAATAGTATTGTAGTTTTTTTTTATACGACATTATACTGTATCTATACAAAAAGTTTTATGGGCTTTGTAACTATAAAAAACTTAAAAAAAAAAAAACTAAAATACTGTAAAATATTGTTTCATACTATAATTCTTTTCTTTCCTTAGTTTATTTTAACTATATTTCTTTTCTATATAGTTATCCTATGAAAATAAAACTAATTTAACTCAATGATGTTTTTATTATTCAATAGTGACGTCATTGAATAAACGAATGATGACGTCATTTGAGCAAATTTAGGAACGTTCCATGTGTATAAGAAACGTGTCAATAATGCGATTCCTCGAAATGATTTTCTTTAATTAGCTGCTTTTAAAAAATGTCACAACAGTATGTCAATAATTTGTGGTGTTATTTCGAAATAAAAATTCGAGTGAAGTATTCTCCGAAAAGAATCTCTTAAATTATTTGAAGATAATACACGTTCACAATGCGTCAAATATTGCCACCAATAATTCTGTCGGGAGAGTTTTAACGAGACACACGATCACATGTGGGCGAAGTCGCGTGCACTGACGAGTGTAGGCGCCCGACGGAAACAAGCGGCCCTGCCGCCACAACACACCCATTTATTACCTTAAGAGATCAGACTCAGGCTTTTAAAACCAACTTTACACTTACAAAATGATATATAGTTTATACATCTACAGTTAACGTCCACAGTTTCGTACTTAAAAACATTTTACAAATTTATTTAATTAAAACGGCACCGATCAAGGCCAGAAAGGAAGGATAACAAATGTGGGACGAACGTCTATTGCTGTCAAAACGAACACAAATTAATAATTATACACAAGTAATTTTATTTTACGTCACAATCGCGCATACAAGCAAACACTTTTAACATGATTTGTGGTGCAAACGTTTGTCCTCATCTCGCAAGCCATAAAACACATTGTCTATTCATTCCACTGATAACAATTTTTGGTACATGAGTGTCCACGTAAAAATTAATTAATTTAAAAAAAAAAAAAAACCAACAGAGCGTAGATGGAAGCAAAAAGAAAGATCAGTGACTCACTATACGCGCATGGACCTTATATACTGAGTCCAATGAACTCACTATCATTCAGTCGCTTAAAAGACACTGGCCTGCATACACGTGTTAAAAATACGGACAGTTTTTGTGGTAAATTTGAATACGTTTTGTTTTTTGCTTCCATCTACGCAACATAGTGATTACGTCATTGAAGAGAATATACAAGGAATTATGGAGCGTGAATAAATTGCATTTGTTTAGATAATTAGTACAAATGGTGTAGAAGTGGTGGTTACCACAGAAGATACTATCGCATCGCGAACTCGACACATCCCTTTTATGGTCAACTGAGCCCATAGCCCGTTTAGCCCGCGGGCTAAGTTGACCATTTTCGGTTTGTTTTTGTGGGTGACTCAGTCCACTAGCCGGTCAACTCAGCCCGCGGGCTCAGTCGACTATATTTTACGCTTTTCGTGTTCAACTCAGCCCACACCCAGTACGCGGTTTTTAATTTTTAACTTAATAAGTGAATAAAAATTCAATGAAAAATAAATAGTAATTCGGCATTTTAAATGGACATTGTGTCCGCGTACTGGGTGTGGGCTAGGTGGACCACGAAAAGCGTACAAAGTAGTCGACTGAACCCACGGGCTGAGTAGACCTTTAGTCGTAGCAAGTGGTTGGGCTGAGTCACCCACAAAAACAAACCGAAAGTGGTCAACTGAGCCCGCGGGCTAAACGGGCTGTGGGCTCAGTTGACCATAACTTGCAGTCAGTCCGCGATAAGCAAAGTTGGTGAGACAACGTGTGTCGTCAATAATGCAATCAAACTTAATTCCACGAGTCGAACTCCTAGGGAACGAAATAACTGAAGCTCATTGGTCAATCGTAATAACACGCTACGCTCATTGGCTAATGTCACGCGCATTATAGCCAATGGGCGCACACGAGTGATTTTCTTTGGGAGATTGACTTGTGGATTTTTTATCTATAGCCATGTAAATGTCATTGTAAATTATAAAATAACTTCGAAGATTTTTAAAAGCCAAACACTGGGATGACAAAAAGTTATAAGGTTAGATTAAATTTTAAAAATATACTCAGTTTTTTTTTTTAGTGATAGTAAGTACTTAATAATGTAATAGACAATTCCTTGTAAATTCGAAAACGAAACAAAAAGCAAAGAGAAAGTAAAGTTGGTATGTAAAAACGTGTTATAAAATGAATAGAGTGTAAATAATTAAAAAAAAAAAAAAAAAAAATTGACACATTTTATTGTTTGTGATGGTGTGTGACAATGAAGTGAGATCATTACTATTCAATATTAATACTTAACAATACGATGGTTAGTTTGGTGATTTACAAAAAATAATAATCGGAGTAGTCAGTAAAAAAAAAAAAAAACATCAAAATTGTTAATGTGATTTGAATTCATCGTGTTGTGTGGATCTGCTTGATTTTTTTTTTTGCACAGGTGAAAATTTATATCACCGATTAATGTTTTTTTTTATCTGCAGTTTATGATTATAATCATTAAAAAATATATATACCGAACGATATTCATAGCCGTAGTGGTTGGTTAGTGTTTGATTGAAACAATTCAATCATTAAAAAAAAGTAAAACTATTTTTTATAGAAGCTTTTTTTAAACATATTAAAAAAAAAAATCCGATCAATATTTTTTTTTTCAAGCATCGCTCTCTAAACATTCACAGATCTAACACTATAATGATTAATTTATACAAAGAAAAAAAAAATAATTATATTATATACACAAATATAAAATTGATATATCTATACAACATTAGCTAGAATAGCAACATCTTTTTTGGAACCAATAACAACAAGTACCTAGACAGTTGCGTTTTTTGAACCAAACTTTCAATCGCCCTATTTTTTTTTAAATAATATATCTGATATAAATTCAATAAATACATATAAAAGAATAACAAAATTATTTTCAATAATAAACAATTGGATTAGATTAAAAATGGGCCTAAAATTTATTGTAGTGATTTGTACGTTTCAATTTTATTAAATTTTCATAAAACGAATTGGCCCTTATTTTAGAAATAAATTAAAATGTCAAAAATATTCATTTGGTGTGGATTGTTTATTGCAATGACAATGATATAAACAGTGCCTGTCGTATTTTAAAAATAAATGGAAATTTTTGTGATCCACTCAAATATTGCAACTGACCAGGAGAGCTAAGCTCAACAAAGCAAACTTTTAAAAAGTGAAATAAATTTTTTTTTTGGCAATTTTGTACTTAGTGATGATAGCAGTAAAATCAGTATAGAACTAGTATAGAAGGCCATCACATTTGTCTCCATTGTTTTGATTCACGATTACTAAGTGAAATCTCTCAAGGAATCATCTCATGTCGGCATCCATAACGTTCCGTATTAACCCCGAATCAAAAGGATGAAACGGATGAATGAAGTAGTTTTTTAAATGAACGCTATCATAACAGACAGATGTCTTTTGGAAAACGACAAAGATGCAAATTCGATTGCACTTGACCAACTGATACCAATTCTAGACTTGGGAAAAAGAGTAGAGCGTGAGTGTAGTGGGGGATAGTGGGGATAGGTAGAGTGGGTGGGGGGATGGGGGGGATGGGGTGTGGCGCGGGCGCGCGGGGCGAATTCGATCGACGCCGACGTCACTCTGTCGCGTGTCAGCGGGCGTTACGCACGTGTTCCGTCACCGTGAGACACAGAAACAACATTCGCCTTAGTTAAATGTATCAACAAAATGTTCTACAAATGTTTACGTTACGAAGTTATAACGTTAGAGCCCCGTTCAGCGCTCGCACCGCGCACAGACCACCTGAAAACATAAACAAAATCAATATTAAATTCATGCGTATACCCAATTGTTTTTTAGAACTTTATTTTTAACATAGGTGCATACAGATTTGATAAATCATATTGTTCAATTGGGTATCTACAGATATTACTCAGAATTTGTATCAACTATTGTCAATCACGGCTATGCGGATAAAGAGAGTTTAATTTGTATGAAATAAATGCCATCTACCCGAATTAGTACGTACTTTTGGTTTAAGATTAACTTCGACAATAGTTTGTTAAAATGTTAACAGGTGGCGTATTTTTCACTTCTGACGGACTCACTGTTTTTTATATAACACTAGCTGGTGCCCGTGACTTCGTCCTCGTTGAACGATGAAAGATACCCTATGTCCTTTCTGGTGTACCAGACAACGTGTATGCAAAATTTCATAGTGATCGGTTCAGTAGTTTTTGCGTGAAAGAGTTACATCCAAATATACTTTCGCATTTATAATATTAGTACGGAAATACGGATTTTGTTACAATGTTTGATAGAAGGTACCTATAGGCACTTCGCCGTCTATATAGATTATAAATAAAGTAAATGGTAGTGAGTGATTACCTAAACCCTCGTGTTCCTGGCGTTGCGTCGTGCACGCTGCGCGGGCGCAGTGGCGGGCGCCGTCGGGGAGCGCAGTCGCCTGGCGGGCGCCACGCCCACTCCGCTGTCGCCGCTGCCCGACCGCCCCGACACCAGCGACTCGCTGTCGCTCTGGTTCGACGTGTACCCAATCACGTCCACTTCATCTGGAATCAAACACATCATCTATTAATCTGTGGCGCTTTCTATTGAAAGAGGCTCTATGGTCTTTAAATTTGCTGCCATAATTTTAGAAAACTATTTACATTCAAAATTTAATAGCACTACTCGATAGCTAAAGGATTAAAGATTTTCTTGTTTTATGGTATATAATATATTTGAATTCGTTGGATATAATTATATACATACAATACGCTCAATGAAATGTATTCCCACACATTTTAAAGTATGAAATGTGCGTCTTGAAATATCTCATTTTCAATAAGCATATTACGAATAACGAGCCCGCATTAGAGCCAGGGTTGAGACCCCGACTGCGATGTGTTTCAACACCATGATCGATATCTGCGAATCTCTTGGAATATAATGTCATCTCTGTCTCAAGGGTAACGCGATATCCATACCGTTTCATACGAAAATAATAATCATTCTTGGAATCTAATGAAACACGTGACAATCTGAGCGTATAATTTCTCTAATAGGATACCCAATATTAATAATTAATAATATCTTCTCTATACACCTACAAACATTATTAATGATATGTTTAATAATTGAGGAGTATTAATATAAAATTAATTAAATTAATTTAATATAATAATTTTATATTTAATAATTAAATTAATTAATTAATTTAATTAATTTTATATTAATACTCCATTTTATGTTAATACTCTATATTAATTAATGAGGAGCAAAGTATCAAAGTAGACATTATTTAAAAAAAAAAACTAAATTCAGGTAAGGTTTAACAAATTCTTGCATTACATAAATATTCTATCATTAAATGCATATTTTATTTTTATTTTTTATCCAGATCGTTAATTTTACGGCAGCACGGTGGCTTCATTTTGTAACTAAAAAAGTACGATTTTGTACGAGTAAATACAAAAGTATTCAAAACAAGAAAGTTGGCGAATACGTAAACGCTCAATTTTGTTGGCACATTGACTTTCATTTAAGTATACCAATTAGTACTCTTTATTTATTCTTAATACTAATTTTTTTTTAATAATCATGGGTTTGCTCTTGGCCAGCATCTCACAGTGCAGGAAAGACGAGGCCGACGATGGAGCAAGCTAACACAGAGAATGAACTTTAAAATGATTTAGATCATAAAATGTACATAAAATAAAATGAATATATATTAATAAATATATATAAATTTATATAAAATCCTGTCTGACATTGAAGCCCGTTTACAGTTCTCGCGTGCACTCACTATGGCAATTTCACATGACCATTTCAAGATAAGATACGCTGCGATGGAACTTGACACAACAGGATTTACTTCTTTTGTAAATTAAATGATATCAGTATACAGATGCAGCCTGCCGCTACAGATTATAGGCTATTCGCTGACTAAATTTAATTTCAAATTTAATTCTCTGAATAAATCATATTAGCTTGGAAACGTACAGAGGAGGAAATAATTGGATGGTCCTCTTCCAATCAGAATGGTTTGAAATAAAAACATTATCGGAGTTCGTATTGCGATGATTTTTTTATACTGCGACAAAGAGTATATGATGCCGGTTCGAGTTTACACGATATTTTACACTTACACTAAAATAATAACACCAAATAATAATAATAATAATAACACTGAAGAATAAAAAGGAAAATGGTAAAAGAGTTCCCAATGAAAGAAAGGTTCTAGAAATCTTTCGTACAACTTCCTCTGATGAATATCAGTTTCGTTGTTGTTTTCGAGTACCTAGTAATAAAAACTTGCAATAGGCAACTGCTAACGACAATCTAACTTATGAGTATATATGTATATAATAGTGTTTGTTATTATATTAATATTGGGTGTTATTGATATGGAATATTATTGATATGATATTATTGATTATATATTGATTGAATTATTGATATTATTGGATTGAATTATTGGAATATATTGATATTATTGATTATATATTGATTGAATTATTGATATTATTGGATTGAATTATTGGAATATATTGATATTATTGATTATATATTGATTGAATTATTGATATTATTGGATTGAATTATTGGAATATATTGATATTATTGATTATATATTGATTGAATTATTGATATTATTGGATTGAATTATTGGAATATATTGATATTATTGATTATATATTGATTGAATTATTGATATTATTGGATTGAATTATTGGAATATATTGATATTATTGATTATATATTGATTGAATTATTGATATTATTGGATTGAATTATTGGAATATATTGATATTATTGATTATTATTGAATATATATTGATATTAATCGCAATATTAGATATGTTTAGGCAGCCCCTCATTGCTGAGGATCACGAGATCTAAAATCATCTTTATATTTTTATCAATAGCTTGATAAAATGCCTTACTTATAAGTGCCTTGAGTAGTATAAGCTAAAGCAAGCAAAATTAAACGTAATTATAAGCATAGCCATAGAAGGGAACAATAATTTAATTTAAAAACACCAATAAAATTTAAATTTTCCATAAGTTGTTTTCTTACATATGAAAGTAAGAGCCAGTTACTTGTTTACATTTTTTTTATATTTTTTTTTTTTTCTAAAAATAAAGTTATTTTTATTAATAGCAATTAAGCGTGTAGTTGGCTGTCGCTTCGAGTATATTGTTGTGCCAATACATTTCATACGATGTTATAATAAATAGGATGTATATGACGTATCTATCTATCCGAGAGCATGTCTAAGAAAAATCGTTACAGCGAGTCACCTCAGCGAAAGTGTGGAATATTGGATGAGGGGGAAAAAGGAAGAATCTCATTTTCCCACCGAACAATCTTATTTGCGGTTAGAACGTCTTATTACCTGTTTGGGAAACTATTTTTGCTGAGAGTTTTACTAAAGCCTAAAGTAATTTATCAACCTTTTCGTAGAAGCGTTTTGAGAAGCGACTGACCGATGAAATTAGGAAACTCATGAATTAGTGTATATATCGATTTATGTAGAATCAAAACAGCATTATAATGTACTAAAAATCTAAGCTATTGTATCCAGCTTGGTTATCAAAAATATATTTGATAACTTTAAACGCTATAAAGTAGGTATTTATACCTACTAAACATTATAGACATGTATCCATCCAATGAAAATGTTTAATAAAACCTTTTCGGATTTCAGTCCTACATTTTTAAAAGCAAAAAGTTGATATAATTAAAAGTTCGCTAAACCCCTTTAGTCAAAAGGCTTTCGTATAACTTGGATCTCGTTGGAATCGTGATTTTTTTTTTATCTTAATCTGTTTTCAGTTTTATCTCGTTTGATTTTTGGAGAGCCATTGAATTGCAGACAAATTTCCAATGAAAAAAAAAGTTGAAAAATAAGTCTATTTCATTGAAATAATAAGTTATTTACCCTTTATAAAAGGGTCGTTAAACAGCTTGTTGGAATATTGAATAGGCGTGGGCATAAATAGGAATATATTTCACTGTTAAACCCAAGATTTGAATGTCGATTTGAATTCGATGACACGTTTGGTCTAGTGGTTTGTAACCCTAGTTGTTAACCAAACGGTCGCGGGTTCGAATCCCGCTAGGGGCGAGTGTTTATGTGTTAACTTTTACCTTTGTACCTGAGTCATGGATGATTGTATTTATAATATGTATGTATTTACAAAAAAAAAAGTAATCTATATAGTATATCAACTGTCTGGTATCCATAATACAAGCATTAGTTGCTTAGTGTGGAACTAGATGGTGATGTGTGGAATGTGTGAAGATATTTATTTATTTATTTATTTATAAAATTATTTATTTCATTCACTTCAGTCCACAGCTGGTTGGCAGAACTACAAGTCAACATAAGCCATCACTACTGCGTTGAGTTAGTGAACATATAGGATATTTAGTGAATACTATTGCTTCGTGTAACTGTTATACATTGTTTGTTATCTGTGGAACAGCTATGGCGACAATCACGCCAATTTCCTCCAATACATGTTAAATGGTAACCAATCGAACTGCGTCCCAACCACCCACCCTCCCTGGAAAGTCCACGCCTCTTCCGGCGCTACCCGGAAGCTTGCTTGCTTTAAAAATTGAAGCTTCACAAGTGAATTGAAATTATACAATTTTTGGTAAATTAACAATAAAACTTGTTTTTTTTTTTTTTTTAAATCTGGAACACTTAAAGAGCCTATGTGGCTCACAAAGAAATTGGTGTCCAGAAATTTCTGTCAGACGATGTCAGAAATTTTACTGGAAACAATACATTTGCGGATCAATAGTTGGTTTGAAGCCAGAACTGCGTTATCTTTGACACCGATACAAAGGGGGAAAGGTGGAGAAAAGTAACAGTTAACACGGTGCGAGCGTGTTAGACTACAAAGAGCGGGATTATAGCCTATCGTCTAAAGAATATGTCGTATATAAAAGGCAAATTTTCACATTCAATACAACGTTTTGGTGAGTGCCAAAGCCCCGCTGTACAGTGGGCGACACACAATATTTCGAATGTGAGGATTTATTTCCGGCAGAAATTGAATAGGAGCGCAGTGCGGTACGCTCGCCAACAAAAGTGTGTTAACGTATTAAATTTCAAGCGAATTTCGCAGTTGATAATGTATTTTTTGTCTACAAGTTTCGAGAACACGTCAAAGTTTGTTGAAAAACTGCTCTCTCTGGCCGAGCTGGCTGTCTGACCGCTCAAACTGCTCGAGGTTTTAAATCTTCACACAGTTTTAATTTTGTAAGTGCTTTTAACATTACGGGCTCTAGTTCAAACTTGTCCATCACACACTCTCAACCAAATCTTTATTAAAATTTTAAGGTAATCATACTAACATTATAAAAAAATTGCCATTGAATTATAGTTTTACTCGTCCACATTTAAAGGGGAAATAACCCCGTTTTCCATACAAACCTGGGCCATGACTGTACAAGTCTGGAAATTTGCCATCAATTAGAACACTGAAAAAGATTGCATGAGCTCAATCTTCACGATTATTAGCAATGGCCATGTATGTAAAAAAAATCGTACAATAGGTAAATTTTAGGTTATTATAATGTCATGGATGCGAGTTAAGTTTTGTAAAATATTATGGCAATTGCTTTAAATCTTTGGTGGTAATCATAACTGCAATTATATAATGTTATAAAGTGTGACATTTTAAATAATATAATTACATTATATGCGGCTTGTACACAGGAGAAGTCCTATAAAAAATGAACCTTGAATTAAAGGATGGATATTTATTTTATTTATTTATTTAATAGCTAACCTTACAGCGTGTAACATTTCACAAATACATAAAAGAAATATCTATAGCCTATTACATAGGTATTAAAATTTATGTCAAATTTTGGTACAAAAAAAATTATTCAAAAATGATAACAAAATATATACATAATATACAATTATACATATATCTATAATTATATAAACATACATACAATATATGCAAATACAAACATATAAACACATATGTGTGATTGCGTGTGTGTGTATGTGAGCTGATGTTGAGCTGATATGTATATATGTTCATATGTTCATATGATGTGTTCATATATGTTAGAGCTGTTGTTGCTTAAGTTTACAACATAAATTAAACATGGCTTTTATTCCGTATTTAAGTCTGTTTTTGATTTACAGTATACGCTGTGGCCATAATTAAACTTTTATTCAAAAAAATCTTGGTTATACGCAAAAAATATAGGTATATTTTTGATAATATGTTTTATTAAAAGTCTTCGATAAAATAGGTCTTCAGTAGGTTATCAAATTTTTAAAATTTCTTTATCAATAAAGAAATACTTAAACCATTACTATAATTTTATATAACCAATAAATTATATTATAGACCGTTATACGTTTAGTTGCACAAACGATGGCCTAGCGTGGGGACTGAGATTATATTCCTTTGTAACACGTTGTAGTGATTAATAACTAAATTTTCAAAAAAAAAAAAAAAAAATTATAAAACATTTTGTCCCCGTTAAAAATATGACATTTAAAAAGAGAATCCTCGGCCAGATGAGGCAGCAACATTTTGTGTAAAAAGATTACGACATGATTCATAGTTATTGCGAGATATAGTATGGTGAGGTTTATAACTTTGTGACTATGTTAATGCGAGCCGACCATGCTGTTATTTACGACGGGGTCCATAATGGCCCCGGGGATCCGCTTCTCTCGGAAATTAATAACCATTCCTGGCTATAGGTATCTCTCTTCGCGTACGATGCGAGGTTTGTTATCCCGTCCGTGATCTGAACGTCTACTGAAATCCTCAGAAAGCATTCGTGTAAAATTGTAATCTTTGTAATTGACACTTGAAGATTTCCCTTGGTAATCTACAAGCAGGTGCCCGCGACTATGTCCGCGTTGAAAAATTAAAAATATAATACCTGTGAAAATATATCTAACTAATTGTATGTTTGTAATGAATAAACTCAAAAACTACTGGAGCGATTATGAAAATTCTTTCACTTAATGATAATATAGAAAGCTACATTATCAGCGAGGCTATATTATAGGCTATATTAAAGTTACGCGGGCGAAGTCGCGTGCAACTGCTAGTGAGTATTACGTTACACCTGACATCTTTATCGCTGTAACGACGGTGGCGCTGCCACGGTTGAAGACAGTTTGTATTATTTGTTGTTGTTTTATTGGATCCATACTATTATAATATTATAAATTTGGAAGTAAATGTGTTTATTATCTTTTCACGCCTTAACTACCTACTCAATCGATCATTATAAAATTTTGCATACAAATTGTCAGGAATACAGATAATCTAAAAATAAAAGCCAAGGCCTGGCAAAACTATAAAAGCAATAAAGATGTCAGGCATTTTGTCAGGCGTTATATTTTTAACTAGCTGGTGTCCGCGACTTCGTCCGCGTTGAACGATGAAAGGTATGTCTATGTCCTTTCTGGTGTCCCAGACAACGTGTATGCAAAATTACATGGTGATCGGTTCACTAGTTTTTGCGTGAAAGAGTTACAAACATCCAAACATACTTTCGCATTTATAATATTAATTATAGTGTTTTAATAAAAATAAATAGGGAAGTACGGATTTTTCAACGCGGACGAAGTCGCAGGCACCAGTTACGACATCTATAAAATTTTGTAAATTCACTTTTGACTCTAAATGTTTAATTGTTATCAAAGTAATTGTTTGACGCACAAATTTATTCTCTAATAATAATTGTTTCGTAGAGTCGATGCGTATAGAAGGTAGCATCCGATATCCACCTGTTTTTTACCCCCAGGGTGTTCGGCGATAAATCTCCCGCCGATAATTTAGCGTTTCTTTGTCTCACCCGACTATAAATCGAGCAGAGAACTCTGTCTCTGACGTCACACCAAACAACACTTTCCTACATGGACGTATTTACTACAAAAAGACGTTATTAAATATATGTTTTTAAAATTTAATAAAACATATATTATAATTAATTTATACATTATTATGTAATTAATTATTACATTATATTTGTTTTATATAAGTATTAATTAATAATAAGGAATGTAATCAGAAAATTCTTATACAGTTAGTAGAGATGTTTCTGTTTTGTAAGTATATATCTGTAGATAATATAATTATACCTATATGATAAATAAATAGACATTTTACAGTAAGACTTAAAAACAAACTCGCATAAAAAGTACATATATACAATATACGAATGACTAAGATTATTCATTGTTCAAATGTATAAAACAGCGTTTAACTAACCATTAGCAAAATATTTTGTAATTCATAATTTCATATATTGATATAAATATTTGTTGTAGGGAGCGCAATGCATACAGCCTTTTAAAGTAATAAAAAAAAAAACAGGTCATTACTTATCTTAGCAAAGCTTTAATAAGGTTTATAAAACTAGAGTGAAAGCATTTCCGACATCAGATTTCATACTAAAATTGTTACAGAAAAATCCATATTATTTATTATTAAAATTTTCCAATAATAAATTTTATACGCGAATGTTTTAAACATTCAAAAGTTTAAGATTTAAAATAGGATCGGACATAAAATGTCATCTGCTCATATTGAGTTACATTTTCCGACAACCAACGTGTCAAAAGATTGTAAAAATTCAAATGATTTTATTTCTATATTTTCGCAGTCTATAGTCTAGACTAAATTCTAGCTGGACAGTTCTGGCTTTAGATACCCACATCAACTCGTTTCATATTTCTTTAATTATTCACACCCAGTTTCAAAAATAAGTTCATATCTTAATTTTTTCTTTTTAGTACCTACCTGAGTCTAATATTACATTTTTAAAAAGAAATATTGAGTCGTTGGAATCTATTCACTTGACATTCACAAATAAAAGACGCCATAATATGAAGTTACTTTGTATTTTATTGCAGAATGGATTCGTTTCACTTTATGATATATCGTCTTTGGAAAATGATTGCAAAATAGAAAATTTGACGACGATAAATAAACTTTACTTTATGGCGGTTGAGCATTAAAACGGAACTTCGATGCCAAAATATTATTTAAAGCTATATTGAAAAGTGAAATCTACCCTCCGGAAACTACAGTGTGATATTGCAATTACTTATTTGGCAACTCACCAGAAAAAGAAATAGGGATTCACTCTTTTATGAAAAAAAAAAAAAAACAGTACAAGTGATAAGTGGTGTAATTTAATGGTAACATTCCGTTAGTCCAATTTCGTGACTTGAGAAAAACGGATTTTTTTCCCTTCATTTCATAATTGGTTGTTGAAATTAAATTTTATGTCTTATTTTCAGGTGATTGTGTTGGACTTTGAAATGACTTATTTTAACTAACAACAGTTATTTTAACAAATGTTTTATTTTTGTAACTAATATATTGTAAGTTTGTAAGTATATCAGCCAACTCCGCCTAAACAAACGCAACTGATTTTGATACGGTTTTCACCATCAGTTAAATAATTTTTCACGGAAAAAATATATAAAACCTAATTAATAAATGTTAATTAATTAATATATCAATAACAATACATGGCTTACGCAGGCTAAACCTTATGTGATACATAAAAGTGACAAAAGTACTAGAGAATTGTAGTTCATATAAAATTAAAAAAAAAAAAAAAAAAAAAAACAGTAATGGCATATTATATCTCTATCTTTTACGGTTGACTCACAGGATTTATATATATTTTTTTAACTACTGTACCACCTAATATTTTACAATAACTGAAAGACAGAGGCCTGTATGCAACATCTATACTAATATTATAAATGCGAAAGTATGTATGCATGTTTATAACTCTCTCACGCAAAAACTACTGAACCGATCACCATGAAATTTTGCATACACGTTGTCTGCGACACCAGACAGGACACCAGAAGAGACCAGAAGGACCTTTTATCCAAAAAAAGGACTATTCCCGAGGGATAAATAAAAATTAAAAACCAACGCCTGGCCAAAGTGTTATAGCAACACGAGGTCAAGCGTTATATTGGGGTTTTTTTTTAATTTTCAACGCGGACGGAGTCGCGAGCACCAGCTAGTACAACATATATTAACTTCTATTATATTTATGCTATTTTAAAAGGTAAGTATCCCAAAAACATTCATGTATTTGTGCCCTTAAGGTATGTTGAGTGGTTTTCTGAGTGAATTGTTTGAGGGTTTGGATTATTTATTTGTTTTCCGCCAAATTATCAAGGTCCTGTTTACCTAACAGCCTACAAGCAAGGCGAACTAACGCCATTACGACGCGAGTTCTAATTGATGTGTTTTCTATTAACGAATATGTCAACAATATCATATTGCAAACAACAAATAGTTGCTGTATCAGATCAGAAACTTAATCAACGAGGATGATTTATAGAAAACGGTGTGACATGAAATCAAAGGATAAATATATATTTTAAAAGTCGTGAAAACTTTTTATTAATCTCCTTAAATATAAAACTGAATCATATAAGAGTATAATTTACGTATAAAAAGGAGATTTGATTCGAGGCAATAATAAATTCAATTCGTAACAAATTGAGAATAAGCCAAATTAGATTTTTTGTGAACAGACGTTTTATACAAAGATGCGAAGGTATTCTTTCGTTCGCTGAAATACTCTTGGAAACAACTTAATATATATTCATTGCTTTTAACAAATGGCTGTTACAAATTAGCCATTATAACAAAATTTTTTTTGTTGCAAATTATTTATATTAAAAATACCGCTAAATTATTAGTATTTAAAATTTACATCTATACTAATATTATAAAGAGAGAATATTTGTATTTTTGTATGTTTGAACGAATAAACTCAAACACTACTGGGCCGATTTTTAATATTCTTTCACCTATAGAAAGCTACATTATCAGAGAGTAACATAAGGTATATTTTATAAAGTTATACATAAAAAAAATCGGACATTTATGATATTTTTAAACTTCTATTCATGTTGTTCTCTTAACACATTAACTTCACATTTCTTACTTTTGAAGGTTTATTTTGCTTTCTCCTTAATTAGATTTATAGGCATTACTTGCAATATGAAACTTCTAGACCTCGCTGTCGAGCCCTTTGACTTCAGACTATCGGATTTAATCCTAGACAGGCTAACTTCGGAATAAACTTGTCAGTCGACTGGTCTAATGAATATCGCACGTAGTTAATGGCTCGTGTCGAAATTTTATTAAAAAAAATACATGCTAAGTATATGCGCAATAACTGTGTATCGTGCGAAGTGTCTCGGAAACTTCGTAAACTCTATAAGACGGGGGTTAACATCCAAATTGAAGCTGTAACTGAACTAACACTCGTTGAGTTCCCACATACTAACACAAACAACCATGTTAAGTTTTGTCGTGATTAAAGCGCATTAGAGCGGGCGATTCCCTTATCTTGTTATCTAGTAGGAGTATTAGGATGCTCTCTCTTCGACAGATCGATACATTAGGGTTGCGACATCAAATATTTTGAAGTTAACCACAAACACTAAAATAAACTTAAGTTTCATTAAACAAATTTAAGGCTGGACCCAGCAGGTATGATATAAATTTTTGATTTGGAGTTCAGTTTATTATGCAGTACAATCTGACTTTATCAGCTTTCCTGGATTGCCTGTCAATGGCGAATGTAATAGCTGAAGCAAAACTAATATTATGTACATAATTCTATTTTATGTGGTCACAAAATAGTAGCATTCAATATAATTACTAATATTTCGCGAAACTACAATGATTTTTCAGCTCTGAAAGGCAGCCCTGCGTTCCGAGCTACGGTCTCGACCTAATTAAACTTGGATAGTTGAAGTAATTAGCAGTGTGCAACCCCTCTCCCCTGTTCCCCTTTCAACACCTCCCTCACCACTGATAACCGAGAAACACGGAACCGCTTATCATGGCCGACGGTTTACTTGATGCGCGGACACATAAAGATTACTCGGTTGATTGTTTATGGTGGCCATAAATTGGTATTAGCTGGGTTGTTGGTGGGCCGGAAATGTTTGCTTCTTGCTTCTTTTTGTTTGTTGATACCTATTGTTACCACAATATGTGATATACTTAAGCTTTTTGTTATTTAGGATGGCGACAGGGGTGGAACAAGATTTGAGATTATCTCATTGCTGGATACTGTCAAGTATACAACGTGATAGACGTTTGAGTCTAGATTTCTCATGGATTAGATTATATTAAGTATATGTAACTTAGGTAGATAATATAATATTAGATAAGATATTCTAGAAGAAACCCACTCATATCAGAGGAAAATCACACAAAGAGTGGCGGACAAGCTGTTCGCATATAGGCTTATGCAAATTTATGCGTTCGCAGCCTATTGATGAAAATGAAAGATCATCGTAGATACCTATTTTGAGTATGAGTGAAAAGTTTTGATACAAAGAGCAGGTGGAGTAAATGATTAGGCTTTGGACACACGCGACGCGGCTCGATGATGTTCGCTGTGCGTGGCGCACAGTTGATAATTAATAAAGCGGTAGACGAGAGCGCGATAAGCTCCGCCGGTGTGTACTCGTAAATCACCGACGCTAATGACACTGCGTCCGGATGTAGGCGCAATAAACTTACTAGATGTGTCCTGCTTCGATCCCTGCGTTCCTTTGGCGATAACGGGAGTAACTACATTTATTCAGCTCAATTCAGCTTTTGTCCAGAGGAAAGAAAACTTTTTTTATGAAGATACTTCGGATGAGATTGCTTCGGCTTCGGAAAGCTGAATATGGACTTTTTCTATGGAAAAAAGCTGAATTTAGCTGAGTGAATCTTTGATGAAAATATACTCCCTATATTTGATTTTATATCCCTATTAATTATATACACACAGAACGGTTTTTAAGAAAAAAATCATTCGTTACAACACCCTCTACCATGATGGCTTTTTACTTGATGGAAATGTGACGCGAATAATTGATTTTATTCGCAAATATTCGACTACAATATGAATAGGTAAGCGTGGTCCACCTTCGGCCGCATCTGCACCTTACATCAAGTGAAATTGCGGCCAAGCGCTGCCTTGACTTAATAAAAAAAAATTTTTTTTTGAGTTGAAATGTTTTGCTATGACAATCACAGTTAACTGTAATGTAATATGGTAATTATGTTTGACTGTTTTGGCTTATTTTATAAACGGTTTTTTACAACATCTACTTTCTAATTTACAAGGATTCACAAAGAAATGCTACGCCAAATTAATGTCGTTAACACTATAAAACCTCACAAAGTTGTGGTGTATTACAAATCGTGATTGTTTTACGCGAAGACCCTTACCCTGCACAATTAAATTTAATTTATTACAAAACTGAAAAAAATTAATTATGTGTCATATCAAGTTTTCTTTCTATGTCTATGGTTCGGTACGGTTCGCCTCTCGAAGCCAGCGCAAACAAACAAACCCCGCCGTATGCCACCTACATAGCTTTCCGCACCTTTCGTCCTCCACGAATCAATATGAAAATATTATTTCCGAAGAGTGTACTTCTCGTGTCTGCCGCGTTGTCTACTTCACAGCTCCCAACCGGATTCAACAGAAGTACGATTCTAGCTACACTTTTCACACGCTTTGTCCACTTAGTTTTCTACTTACAGCGAACATTATTCCGACACGTAACATGAAAAGAATAAAGTTCAATAAAAATAAAACTGTGAATTTTGAGGACCCAAACTCTTCGTTTGGACATTTCTTTAGAAACTATTAAGATAAATCTAGGAAACCTATCTAGGAACTAGGAACCTACCTACATATTATAAAATGAGTCACTGTCCCCCTCTGTTCTTCGCTTACTACTTCTAATTTACAAACGGATTTTGATACAGTACACTAATGGAAAGAGCGATAAACGAAGAAGCTTGGTGTATATAATTTGCAGAAAAAAATTGAATCCGTGCGAAGTCGGGTGCGGCTCGTTAGTGATTTATATGGTATGGTACACCTAGTATGGTATCGTATAAAGTATGTCATGGATTACGGAAGACGCATTCACAATGGCCTTAAGGCTAATTGTGGGAGTGCTCCAGAAAAAGAATAACACGCCAGCGTCATGACTAATGCCCTTACACATTGGCTAGAAAGTATTTCACAAAAGTCAACCATAAACTGTCAAAGAGTCGATGGGAGACGTCAAGCTTCTGCACGAGTTCCAGAAGGACATCAGTCAATGTTTGTGCAATCGTTCAATTCTGTTACGTTTCCTCCGCAGGAATGGGTGAATCTGAGCGAATATCCGTCAAAAGGAGCCGTCAGTATTGTAAGCAGGATTAGGTTTAACGAGGGGTGGGCGGTTGTCGGCCCCAGCCTATATTGTTACCTCTTATTTATGCATTAACTTTCGCAATTTAACTGTCAGAGGCACACTTATAAAGCGGTGCGGCCGCACATAAATTGCTAATCTATTGTTGGGAGAACTCTCCCTTTTCTTAGTGTCCTTCTACAGGCATTCCTGTACCAAAAGACGCCGTGACAATGCCGAGTCTTAACTGCTCTATGGTTTTTAATTGATCCACAGACCTACGTTTTGTAGTGGCAGACTACGTTTCGCAGGCATATATCGAGCAACACTTTGCGCGCTCTAGTAGGAACCTTAGTAGGAGCATAGAGTAAATAGTACTTAACCTGGCTTAGTATTATTTACTCTATGGTAGGATTAAGGATAGTCAAGGGATTAGTAGGGGACACAGAAATGGGCTCTGGCATTCCTCACTCATCACCAAAATGCAAAAGCACACAGAACACACGTTGGACACTAGGTAACATGGGTTAGTAAAGTAGCTACTTAGTAAAAGACTTAGTAAAAATAGCATCGGGTTGCTAGTCATACACCGCGGTCTATGGAGAAGGCCTAAAAAGCCAAGGCCCCTTATATTCAGCAGTTCGCCACTATTGATTGTTATGTTCATAATGATAATGATGAATTAAATTTATAAATTCAATAAACAGAATTTAATGTTCAAAAATCAAACTAAAAAATATATCTGACGCCTTACATCACATTAGCATCTTGACCATTTAATGTAGACTTAATTATGTGTGTATGTAGTTTTACTTAATTACATCCGAGCGAGGCCACGAGCAGTTCACTAATTAAATAACTAACAAAAATATCTTTGTTCGACAGCTCCTGACTTGACTGACTTGATTGAACTGTTTTACATAGGTCATATACTATAGGCAAACCCTACTAATTAATGTATCAAGTAAGGTAAATGACAGAAAATTTCGTTAACGTGTAATTAGTGATGTAATAGACTAGATAGCCCCTTAAAGAAATATAGCGAAGAGTCTTTATAACTTCTATTTATTTATCAAACTAAGGTTTTGGTAATACTTACCTAAGTTTATTATTGACCCGGATCCTGTACACACGAGTATAGTGTTTAACTCGCGTCGATCATCCGATCGCCGATGATCGTTTAACTACAATACTTAATTAACGATCAAATTTAGCCTCATGCCCTCGGCAATAAAGCTCGTTCGGGTCCGTGTGTAGTGATGTGACACGGAGAAAAGATTCGATCAAGAAAACACAATTTTGTTACACATCACTCTTGCATTTCAATTTTTATCTAACAAATCCTAATAATTATTTAACATTTCCATCAAAATAATGAATAGGGTAAATATTAATTTATTAACGGAAACAGTGCGTACAGATAAAATGTCTAAATGTATGATCTGAATTAAAACAGATCAAAATATTCTACACTGACAGACAAAAAAAAAAGAAAGAAAACAACCACAATAAAAATGTAGGAAGAAAAAATAATAAACAATGCACAAGGTTACGTAAGTATTTACGCATGTGAATATTTGAATAGTACAAAATATATTGAAATTAAATGTACAATCTATATAAATAAAAATGAAACGCTAAATGTGTTGCTAAGCACAAAACTCGAAAACGGCTGGACCAATTCATTTGGATATATATATATTTTTAAATATTTCTTCAAGTTCGAGGAAGGTTCTTCTGAATAGAAAATTTTCGAACATTTGAACTCTTAAGAAAAATGGGCGCGAACAAAGTCGCCGACAAAAACTAGTGTTTAATATAAATACAAATGAGTTACCAAACTGAATGACTCGATGACGCGTGTCCCAACATTAGCGACCAGCGTAGCATGTTACGTATGGAATGGACCGTCGCGTCGCATTAATTGGAAGCAGCGCGTACCCGACGGCAAAATCGCATTTACTTAATCGCGTGTGTGCAGTGACGCGTGCCTCGCGCCCGCCAGTGGACATTAAATTGTATTACGGTGTCATATACACATATACCTTATTCACGGAGTCAAGCTTATAGAGCGCTTTCTCTTTCACTCAATTCCATACAAAAGACAAGGACAGCAAATCTTGAGTGGGCGTTTACAATAATAGGTGAACGTTAACTTTACACTGCTTTTAGCTTTGTAAACTATAATAAAATATTATAGTAATACCTACGTACCTACCCACAACCCTACACTTTTTATTATGTGTAAACTATTCTAGCTATTAAGTTGTGAATTATTTATTAATTAAGATAATAGACATTTTGGTTCCTGATAAATGAAAAATATACGTTAGTTAATATACGTATATTATGAATCCGTATAACAGGAAAGAAAATGAGTAAAATATAAAATATTTTTATTTTATATACTTAATTACATAAAATTATCACAAAATAATGCATTATACTATTTATTTATTTATTTGACTTCACATATAAATTGTGAATTGTTTTTTATTCATGTACACTCATATTGTCGGTTATCTCCACCAATCACAGCCGAACGCATTTCTCCTTATAAGCTCGACTCCGTGAATAAGGTATAGATACAACGACAATACACACTGGACCGCAAAGAAAAAGGGTCGGTTAGAAAATCTTCAATATCTTTAAAAGTACCTGACCTAGCTATAAATTAAATAAAGACTAAATTTTAATGTGCTTAAATAAAAATAAAATTTATTTAGTTTAGCTTTAATTTAGTGTTTATTTCATAAAGCTAGGTCAGGTACTTTTGAAGATATTGAAGATTTTCTAACCGAACCTTTTTCTTTGCGGTCCAGTGTATTATGGCGAGAAAGATTTCGCTCAAACGTTCGCTCCTCAAGTTACATTTTTGACGATTTCTCACTATGCTCGCCCTTGTTTTGCTTCTATTAACTTTCCAATCGAAGTCGTAAATAAAAGAAAGATTGTTGGAACTGATAACAGATAAAAGAAGTTAGTGAGAGATTCGTTTGAATTGTGCTCTTGAAGTTTTCTCAGCGTTCGCTATATAAACTTTGTATCGGATCGCTTTGTTTGGATTCTTTAGACACATTTGTGGATTTAGGGTAATGGGTTTTGGTTGAATATGCTTTTGAAAAACCATAAATATTATTTCCACTCTAGAGAAAACAAACTTGTTTATGTTTTACTTTGTATATAGACTATAAGGCAGCCCGTCTGGCTACAGTAGCCACCTTTTTACAGAAGACCATCGTGAAATAATAAATATGAACGTTCGGTAAAACACATTCCGTGGTTGAGGACACACAGACAGACAGACAGACAGACTTGGGCAGCGACTTAAATTGTCTACTATGTAAGGATGGTCCACTCACGCATGGAACACAATAAGACAATAATAATAAAACCTAGTTGTTTTATTTAAATGTTGTTTTTCCTATTATATTGATTGATTTGTTCTTAAATATCTGTTTTTAATTTTTGTTGTAATATTTTTTATTTCTTTTTTGTCTTGATGTTTGGTTTCTGTTCTCTCTTGAATGTAATATCTATATGTGGACACACATGTGGAATATGTGTTAATTCTTTTTTGGTCTTTTTTACTATATTTTTGTTTTTATTTCTGTTTATGTCTCAAAAATTAATAAAATAAAAATAAAATAAAAACACTGTGCAGTTATATCACGCTGAAGGGCGGTTACTGCCGCCAGACAGGCTGCCAATACTAAAAACTAAAGGTAACTAACTGTACAATACAGAATGAATATCTCGTTTTAGTAACATAATTCCTCCCAATTATTATAATTACATCCACAACAGATGTTACGTATTCATAATGTGGCATCGTAATTAATTCTGACAGATAAGACATAAAAAAAATTATTAGGATATATTATGAAAAAACAGGCATTGATTGTAATAAAGCTCACGCATTAAGTAATTGATACTAAATTATAATAATTATAATATTTGTTTAGTCGTGGTTTATTTATTACAACTGAACTCGTACTTGAGAGAATATATACATATTATATACAAAAATACTACACACATATACATATTATATACACATAGAAACACAGGTGCGCGCATTTAATTCTTCTAAGTAACTTTTTCTATATAAATTATTTCCACTTTTGGTCGTTTTCTTTTTAACATACTCAAACCTTATAATTAGATGTGAATATCTTTAAAAATAATAGAACATATATGTCACATTATATATACGTATCCGTGTCCAACAACAATGTTGTTATAAAAAAAAAATTGTACATAAATTTTATCCTGTCATTGAGCCAGTGTATTTCGTAATTTGCTTAATTTTTTTGCATGGGACAGCAGTTTATTAAACACAATAGGTATAATATCAAAACGTATGAGATTAAATTACTACAATAATTATATTAAATTGCCAAATTTAGTTCAGGCTTCGTTGATTGCGATAATTTTGTTAAATTGATTCGCTTTCAGCATTACATTATATAAGAATCTCATTACAAAGAATGATTGTTTAGTTAGATAAAAATAATTATCATTTGAAAAAGGGTAGTAAAAATTTTAGTTGTTTAGAAATATCCAACGAGAGGCAATCGGGGATTATTATTATTATTATTATTATTATTTTAATTAATAAATAAATGTAAGAATATAATTTTTATGATCCTTTAGGCCTATTTGTATATAATCTATAATATATATTTTTTTAATTTATGGCTGTATGTAATCTAAATTTAAATAAATAAATAAATAAATAAATAAATGATTGAGCAGGAATTTTCTTTCTACTGGCTATAGAGGAGAATCTCATTTGATTAACAATACATTTGAATTGGCATTTGATGACCTTTCAAGTGGCCGAGTCGGACCACAAAACACTTCTACAAATTATACACCTATTGTTAAGTGACAAATTGCAATATAAAGAAAATGAAAAAAAAAAAAAATATTATATATTATATTTCCTGCAATAAAAAAGTTATCAGTTATTTTGTTGGATTTCATTAAAAACTCACCGCTTTCAGAAACGGATGATGGTGATCTCTCAGCAGTAGAGACGCCTGAGGACGATTCTAATGAGGAGAATGAGTCGGCTCTTGTCGTGTGAGGCATAGCGCTCTCGGAGAGGCACCTCGCACTCTCCCGCGGTGAGGCGCGCAGTTGAGCCAGCCGTCGTCTCAAATATCGCTGTTCCCTCGCTAATTGCTCCTTGTGACTTGAATGCCTCTTTTCTCTTTCCTCCAAACTCTGCAATGAATTGTGTTCACCGTCAATTATTGCGTCGGCTGGTACCTAGCTAGATATTTTTTTTTTTTTAATTATTTTATATTGCGCTTTAAATACACGTTGAAAGTATTTGTGTTGTGGCACATCAATAAGACATCATTTTGTTTTATAACAAAAGGTAGTCTAGCTAACAGTCGTTCAGAAAAATAAACATAGCCAGACTAAGAACTGGGGACATATTTTTGGATGTGTTGATTATTAAGCATTAAATTTAAAAAAAAAATGAATAAAATAAAAAAAAAAAACGTATTAAGAATTGTTACAGGATATAAACAAAAGCATGTCTCACTAATGTATAAAACAACAGCAGATCTTCCTTTCATGGTGATATTTTTGTAAGTAGGTGGTTATTGTTACCAGATAGGTTGCCCAGTTTTAGACTGCGAAGCAGTGTGCAAAATTAAAAAAAAAAAAACAATGTAATACAACGATATATATTATAAGTCTATACGTATTAATATAAATATTTATAAACAAACATTATTTGTCTCATTAGTACACCTTTTTAGGTGGACAATAGCAAGGTTGCAGTGATCTTATTCAATAGGCGACTAACTAACTAACTAATGGATCTATCTGTCCATTTGCACGTAACAATAAATACATTTACATAAGGTAACGTATGTACGTCAATGTTATATAATGGAATAGCACTTTACTTGATAAATAATTGAAACTAGAATACTAGAAGACTAAAATTGAATTGAACTAGAAGACGTTCTCCATATAGTTAATGTTATTCATAAGCTCTCTGTGGTGGTTATTGTTCGTAATCCTAACTAATATTATGAATACTAAAGAGAGTTTTTTGTTGTTGTTACTATTCAACTCATCATAATATTATTCATAAATTTGCCAAAATTTTATAATTTTGCGTACACGTTGTCAAGGATACAGATGAAAAAAAAAAACAGTGTTACCGAGATATCAACTAAAAATTTAAAAAAAAATTCAACGCCGGACAAATATATAATATGAAAAAGGTATGCGGACGAAGTAGCGGGCAAAAACTAGTTTTCAATAAACCATCAAACGTTTAAAGTTTTCAGACGAAATCTATATCTATATATATATATATAAAAGGCGATGTGTGTATTATATGTCTCCTATATACTCCAAAACCGTTGAACCGATTTTGATGAAACTTTCAGACACTCTTCAGATTAGTCCAGCGGGTGTTCCTGTGAAGTTTGGTAGCTATCGGACGTCGACGAAGTCGCGGGCATATACTAGTTAATTATAATTTGGGATATAAATACCTTATATTTTTATTGTATTTTATATTTTATTAACAGAACACCCTAAATTGAAACGTGCATTAAAATTCACTATCATCATTGCAAAATTCCCACACCGAACAAAATGTATGTATATGTGGTAATTTTTAACTTTAAATGTACCTTTTTATATTGGACTCCGTTAGCATAGGGTTAAAGTTCGAAGTTAAACTGTTTCAAAAGCAAACAGTAGCTGCACCGCCGCGACATAAAGGAGTTTAACCGCATTTTTTAATGGTCCAGTGAGCAGCGTTCGAGCTGCGAACTCCCCACTCTCCCTTACTGTAGGGGTACGCCAGAAAAGGGGAGGCTCGGGGGGAGGGGAGTTTGGTACACATCACGATATCGCCGGCGGCCACAGCACAGATGAAATATCCCCTCATAAATCTGCCACGTCTCACCACCGAAACCCGGCGACCAATGTCTCTATACCCAGTGGTGGGTGAGATATAGTTTGGACGTCACCGAAATAACAAGACACGGCACGTCAACGGTTTACTTAACGAACCACGAACGAGACACGGTTAATGCTTTCATCTGGTTCGTTTGTCAAACGCCTAATTTATTGACGAATCAAGAATGAAGATTGAAAAGGGTAATAATTTTAACTGGATGTGTAAAGAATTTGTTAGAAGTTAATTTTAAATTTAAAATTGATTTGGGAAAAGCAAAAGTAATTTATGTTTTTTGGTTGGTTGCTTGCCAATTTAATAATGAGTTATTTGTTGCGTAAAATATCCTAGGTGGGTATTGTTATAATTTACACCGTTGTGTATTTTGATCGTCCTCACAGATTATTATAATGAATATTGAGGCCCTTCGTATATGTAGGTACATAATTATAACTTATAATTTTTGGAATCCGTTATAACTTGTAATTAGCTAACCTAAAATGCATTTAAAATCAAACGTCTGCTGATGCTGAAAAGTATATTCTAACGCATACAAAAGTATATATATAGAAAAGTATTAACAATACAGAAATTTAAATAAAATATACGTATGAAATACAATAGGTTCTTTTTTTTACGTAAATAAAATGTTCTTTCGATTTTAAATGCATTCCTTTAATTATATTTATGTAACGATCAGCAGACTTTACACAGATATAATATACATGTCGACTGACTATCCATTTAATGCTAGTTGGCAACTGTCGATTATTAAGTGCGCTGCCGATCTTAATAACCTTAAAAGGATAAGAAATAAGATGGAAAATGAGCCCTGGTATCCTTTGCTTACACACCGAAACACAACAGCTGTTGTTTCAGGGTGGTCTTCTATAAGGGGGTAGCTCCTGCTTCCAGACAGGCTGTTTCTGTTAAAGACTGCGGAACGCAGTGATCTTCTTCATATTATATAAATGTATCAATCAAAATAACTGATAATTAAAAAGTTGTATGAAGTTATGAAAGAACAATCGACAGATATAAACATGCAAACGAAGAAGCTGAGGAATTTAAAACATTGTATTCGGACAAGCCAAGTATCGGCTATAATTTTAATTGGTTATTTTAAACTTTTCCAATCTGCATAAGAATTACGCCGACGGCAGCGGTTGTTTGAACGCTACGAGGCTGTAGTCTGGACCAGTTAGGTACTGAAAAGTTCTTTTGTTGATTTAAAAGCAATAAATTTGCTTATACTTTAATATATATTATAATAATTTGTTGATTTTAAAGCATTCTAGAAATAAATGGTATATTTAATTACGAGATACAAGACTAGCTCGAACAAAATTACAGCAGTGACAATAGAATAGGACATTAACGTTTAGTTCATTTGACATATTTTCATGATTAGGGAACTAATTTTGATAGATTTTTATTCCATCGATCAAAAGTGAGATTTAAAAATATATAAAGGGTCGGGTGACCGACATAAGCAACAAAACACGTAAGGACACAAGCAACGCGGGAGGCATGCAAAAGCGCTGCCGACCCTGACATTTGTTTACAGCTCGCTTGAAGAAGCCTATATTGTAGTTAGATATAAACACCTCAGGAAGGATATTGTTCCAAAGTTCGCTCGTCCGCGAGATAAAGTTTCTTCTCATCCGGACGCTTTATCCAAGTGATCTATGTCGCGCAGTACGGTGATAAAAACTCGGTAAAAAAAACGGTAGGTAACTGGCACAACTCATCAGAGCACTCACCATTGTACTGGTAGAATATACAGAGGGAGGCTACATTTTAAGGGAATTCAACATTTTAAGATTGCGATGTTGTGGAACTAAACGATTTTTTCTTAAACTAAGAGGTTCACTGTTGGTGTCAAATGGATCTAGCTAGCATTTTGGCGCACCAGCTCAAAGATAGAGCTGTACTCCTCAAGGTGCCAAATCAGGGCCTATATAAGGCTTGGATTTGATTGGCCCGCTTCGGCATGCACCGAGGTTAAATACTGCTTTATCTTATTAAAAATGTAATTTTTTTAACCTAGAATATCTTGTCATTCAAATGACAATATGATCTTGCTTGAGATGTCCACAACCAGGATATCAGAGTTCTTTGATATTTAAAAGTAATTTACAAAACACGATTTGATTCAAGTATAAATCGAAATTCGTCAAATCGAACGAGTCGTAGCAAATGAACAGAGATGCAAGCCAGTGCATTAATGAGATGGACACTCACCTCACGAGGAGCGATTGGAGCGATGTCAAAGCAAAAGGTTTCTTTGTGCTAGTCAATGTCGATGCGATAAAGCAATATCTTGCAAATCAGTCGCGTACTGCATTCAAATTCTAGTAGACGTTAATGAGGATTGAGACTTAACTCTCATTGAATTCAAGATTTTTTTATCGCATTTAATCATTTAACAAATTGTTCCGACTGTTCCAGTACCTACGAGTATAACCCTTCGGAAATATCTTGGTACCTCGAAAGAATGCAGAACCGCTCACTACGGTCTGCAATGTAAAGACAGTAATTTTTGAAGTGAAAACTTCTTTAGCTTGGGTTAAAGAACTTCTTTACTTCGGGTTGGGCATTTTTGAGATGGAAAAAAACTATTGAACTCGCGATCTGTTACTGTAATCGTGTAACCGATCAATTTAAAAAAAAACATTTTTGAGATGGGAAAAAACCATCGAACTCGCGACTTGTTACAGTGTAACCGTGTAATCGACAAATCTGTATATAAGTACAGAACTTCATAATGTGTCATTATGAAGTTCATGTTAAATAATTATGTCAGTGTCATATATTTTCTCATGTATTTCTTGCGATCAATAATTGTAAATAAACATGTAATTGTTCAAGTTTTCACTTCTGTCGGCACTCCCGGAGTGCCACCGATTTTTTAAAATTTCTATTATAATAAAAATAGTTAATGTGTGTGTTTTTTTATGTCATGTCATTCATTTGCATACAAAGCAAAGTTAAAATCGATTGTTGCAAAGTGCCCAGATATTTCCGACTTTTGTACAGTCGGGGCAAGAAAATGGTCACCTTAATATCGGTTATGCCAAAATTTCATGTCAAACGTCTGTCACTTGTCTGATTTGTGCTTGTATATTAAAAGGTAATAAGTGTCTACAACTTGATAAAGGAATGAATTTGAAATTGACGAAGGTTTTCGTTGTACTTGATAATATATCGAACGGTTTGCTCGAAATTGGCCCCGTTTAGTTATAGCGTCGTTATTGGATTTCGAATTCATTAAACGCACGTACAAATGTCGTCAGGAGGTTTACGAGCTCGAGACGCGGCTGTATTTTACTGCTTTGCGCACTTTTCTATATAGTCAGAAAAAAAAAAAACGTTTCTCATTTCGAAACCCATCCAATTCAAGCATTTAATCAATTAACTACTCATTCAATGGGCTTGTCAATAAAAGGTAAATATTTTAAAAGAAAAAAATATATTTTTTGTGAAACTCTTTAAGTAAGACTAAGTCTTCTATAAACGCCCTTATGTACAAGGGAGTTCGCAATTGCGCAGTCGTTAAAATAGATGCAAGGAGAAAAAAGGATAATAACAGTGATCTCTGCCACAGCTTAATCACGTAGAGAAACACAACAGCACACGTGCTATTATTTTACAGTGGTCTTCTATTAGATGGCGGTCACTGCCGCGCAGTGTGTCAGTTATTCAGTCAATCTAAAGAACAAAAGAAATATTACAACGTTTAGACAGCTCTAAAGTTCAAGTACAGAGGATGTTTGACTTTAAAGCATTCAATATAACTTGCTACATACATCTTTTTTTTTTTAATATATAAAAGGCAATATGTGTATGTATGTTCCAGTATGTTCCCTATGGACTCCAAAACAGCTGAACCGATTTTGATGAAATTTTCAGACAATCTTCAGATTAGTCCAGCGGGTGATCATGTGAAGTTTATGAGCGATCGGATAAGAAAAATGGACGCGGACGAAGTCGCGGGCAAAACCTATTAATTTATAAAACAGTCTACGGACAAATGTACTTTTTGTCATCTAATAAGAAACGTCCATAACAAAACTACCTTTTTAAACAAAAGACTGGCATTTAATCACAAAGCTACCGTAATACTTTCCCAATTAATCCATCTACGAACAAATAGATACAAAAGGAAAAAAGGATATCAATATTTAAACGCGTTCGTTGATAAGTTACACGTGTATCGTACTAGCCAAAGAATATAAGATACTGGATGTGCTCTGTATTATATTATAACTTTATGAGGCTCAAGTTTAATACACTTTTGTAAGTGCTTTATCTTAGATAACTTAGATTTTAGATAAGTGTAGTAAACTATGTATTTTATTAATTACTAGTTGTGCCTTACGGCTTAACTTGCCTTAAAATTCGTAACTCAACTTGCAAGCTTCACGTTTTGATAAACAAGTAAGCAGTAAAAGTCCAGTTGAAAGCTGAGCTGAGGTTACGGCAGTAGCAGGTTCGAAACCGGATACGGCCTTAGAAGCGTAGGTGTTTTCGTATGTATTTATGCATTCACCACTATATAGCTTTAGCGGTGAAACAAAACATCTAAAAACGTGGACACAGACTAAATATTTCGGCCACATACTACAAGTTCAAAGCTCATTGAGCGAGCTTAAAACGCTTCATTCATTTAATACCTACACGATTTAGGTGCGACTGAGTAACAAGCACCCAAAAATCTTTAAAAAAAGTTGCATTTTTAATGTTACTATTAATAAGATCATGCAGTCTGATCCAGTAATAAAAAATCAATGTAACCAACATAATATCGTTCAGTTCGGAACCCGAAACGACACGACAACACAATTTCCTCTCTGCATTAGTAGGTATTTGTATAATGAATCAGATTATGTACGAATTTACCCTCCTTACCGGGTTCAACGGAACGTATCTAATATGATAATGGTTGCTCGCCACTTTCAGTTTAGGCAATTTATTCTTGTTGGACGTAGTTCGTATTAATAATATGCAGGACTGATTAAAAGGCGCACCAAACGAAGATACGCTGCGCAGCGGCCTCAAGGGAACCCACTTTGCATTATGAGTACGATCCCTTCGTATTGACCAGGGTGTTAATTTTAAAATAGTCACGAGGGTATCAAACTTTTTCAAAGACATAAAGGCGGTCGAGGTCGTGTGTCAGATTGAGGTGGCTACAGTCATATATTAAGACATCTGGATGGCGAAAGAACACTAATGATTTGAAAGAAAAAAAGAATAACGGACAAGGCATGTGTGAATTGGGAAAAATATGGGAATCACATTTTTTTTATTGGAGCACAAAACAGATTAGAGACTTCGCCGACCGTTGCGGTTCAGTCTGTTGTCATCTCGCACGATTTTATTTCGTACGAAATGTGCGCAAAGCAAACTTTAAAATAATTAACATAAAACTAACATCGTTTTAAGTTAATTGTTAAACACCTCAGGAAGGTGTTTGTTAGTATCAGTATGAACCTGTGTAATCCGAAATAAAAATTATTATTGTAATATTATAAATTTAAATATATTTTTAGTCATCACGCACACATATCATTTTCTTGCGTGCGACATGACACCTTCAGAAAATCATAGTACGCGCGTTAGTGGGATCAAATAACTTCTCTTACGTCTTCCTAACACTTGCTTGCCCTGCTTCCGAAAAGCAGACAGAATGGAGGCAAATAGTGCACACAGCCATTCATGGGTATTATTAGTCTTTCAAGACTTTCAGAGACACGACCTTCAGCATTGAAGGCTATGACTGAGAAGAACATTATGGCTTTAATGTACGTAAAAATAAATGAAATATATAACAATTATTTGAAAATACCGAATTAAAAACGGAATTACAAGTAGTTTTTCACTCTATTTATTTGAGTTTCTCTAACATAAATTTATGTAAACAACGATCTCCATTGAAGGTGATGAGGCTGTAAAGCGGCTCAACACGCCGCACTTTCTGTTGATGCTCTGCTTTCATAATGAATATGTGCCTTAAAATGGTGAAATTTTGCAAAGTTGCGGTGGACCCGATAATGTAAAGGGAGAAAGGGTTGGCGAAATTAGCAATTTGCGCGTTTACAACCCCCCGGTTGCCAGTAACGCAATGTTTTTGGTTGAATTACATTATCTCCAACAAAAAACTATAAGTGAGCTTAATGGATGAAAAGTGTGCAGTTCATGGGAAATAACTAGACAACAACCAATAATTAGTAGTTTATTTTATGTTTAAAAAACGTACTGCTACTAATATTGATATGATTAGCTAGTTTATATTAGGATCTTAAAATAAGAAAAATAAAATACTGTCACCAATATCAATGTCTCAAAATCTCAAACACACGAAATTTGTTAACATTGAATTGAATAAACTCACTATCTACAAAGAGATTATCCCACTTTTGATATATTATTTTCAATTTTTAATTTAGAAATAGCTACGACAATATCAGAAACACTACTTTTCATGAATAAGGTTGAACTTCTTAAACAGAAAGGGCACGTGTTCAGCAGTGAACTGCCGTTAGGCAGGTATACTGAGGGCAGTGGGTATTTATTTATTATAAATAACTACAATGGACTAGCACTGTCTGGGAGGATGAAATCAATGCACATTATTTGTGGTTATCAATAATGTGGATAACCATCAGGTTCAGCGTATCAGCAAAACAAAGCGTAAATTTAAACCACCAATTGTGGTTGAGATATTATAGTTCAGTTAATGTTATCCAGAACCTACAATTTATTATATTACAATAAATTTTAATTAGAGTTGAGAAACTGTGATTATATTGAAATTTCCAAGTACGAGCCTAAGTTTTGTGTAATAACACCGCTAGCTCATTCGGAGCGGTTTATTTTACACTCAATTAGTAAAGCGTCACACGTGGCGCTCCCCCTCTTCCCCTTTCCCAATTTTCTCGTAGCTCCCTTTGTTCAGTGTTCCCCGAGTTTGTTCCACAACACCCCACGGGGACAACTCTCACAACTGAGCACTCGAAGCGGAGTGGCGTCTTTTAGGATGCCGTTATATTGTCAAGAGACTTGCTTTGTTGGGGGTGATATTTCCATTTAATAGTTTGTTTAACGATTCCCTTCAGGTAGTGATGAGTCCATAATAATGTTGATTGTTATGGCTTTGATGCAGATGTTGATCATAGCAGCGACAGTATTGCAACTACTGACGTAATTTCTGAGTGACCGTTTTTGATTTCGTGTACGAAATATAAATCATTTTCTAGCTGTATGGACACCATTTTTGCCTCGGTCGAGCATCTGTTCCAGTTGACTCGTGACAGAAACAGGTTCAGAGATTCAACTCAGGTTTCAATTTAAGGTTTCAGGTTGACTCAAGTGACTCAAGAGAGAAAGAGATAGAGAGAGAGCAATTGATTTTGAGAAATGAGTGCGCGAAAGACTCGATTTTTGCTTGATTTGTTGGACTTAACATGTCACCGAAGATTGCATTCATTATTCTTTTACTGTTACTCGTATCGCAAAGTATAATTATTTATAATCGACAAAAGAAATCGAAAAGACTCCGCTACTCGAATATTTCCCGGGAAACATCAGCTCCACTAACTTCTATATTTATTGTAACAACAAAAACGACTCGAGACTACTTCAGATTTCAGCTTAAAATTTTGTTCAATTTCGAGTTTATTTAAAGAAGCGCCGCATTTAATCAAGCAAACACTGACATCGTTAGTTCATATTCATTTTGATGGGGAAAGTTTTAAACGCTTCGCATTAAAACATAGCAGGTTTCCATTAAAAGTTTTCAACCGTTATATCCTTGCATGTGATCGGTTTATATTTTAAAATTCACTTTTGCATGCCATGTTTTCCTTTAATGCTCCAATATCGCTGTGAATAAATGATTTTCAACTGCATATGGAATTGAAAAAAGGCTCACCAAACGGATGTAATTGGATAGCCAGCAAGCGGACCGTTTTTGTTTTTGAATAACATTCATCGGAAACATCAAAGCGTTTTTTTTTATTTACGGTATTTTTGAATTATCCAGAGCGTTAATAAGCGAAGCGCAATCAATAAACTACTCTAACTATGGGCCTCGTAAGAATGCTAACCTCGCTCAACGAGCTATGGAGAAGTCTATGCTCGGAGTTACACTGCGAAACCAATCCGAAATGAGGAGATACGTAGGCGAACGAAAGTTACCGACATAGCCCGGCGGATCAGTAAGTTGAAGTGGCAGTGGGCAGGACACATAGTACGGAGGACCTCGAGTGGAGGCGTAGGACTGGCAAGCGCAACGTAGGACCGGCAAGCGCAACGTAGGACCACTCACAAGGTCGACAGATGATCTGATAAGGACTGCGGGTCGACGGTGAATACAGGCTGCTACTGACCGGTCCTTTAAAATTATGGTAGGCCATCAGTTGACGTCCTACGGCTATAACTTGAGAGTCATAATCATGATCACCATCATCATGACTCTCAAGTTTGGTATGTTTACAAACTCGAGTGGTATGTACCATCAAATGGACAATTATTTTGTTTATTAATCTATACTAATATTATAATAAAGAAGACAGAATATTTGTATTTTTGTATATTTGCAATGAATAAACTCAAAAACTAGTGGACCGATTTTGAAAATTCTTTCACCTATAGAAAGCTACATTATCAGAGAATAACATATTTTATAAAGTTACGCGGGTGAAGTCGCGTGCAACAGCTAATCTTTCCATAAAAAGTCTTTTTAAAGAGGTTGCAGTGAACGAAACCTTTTGCCACAGCAACAAATTCTACTTTAGAAAGTGAAGGCCAATATTAGCAAATATAAAAGGTGTTAAATATTATTAGAGTCTTATTATAATAACCGTTTTGTGGTTTAAAATGAACTCATAGGATGATTGCGATTACTCTCACAACGGTTCTATGTACGAGTATATTATGTTTGAATTGTAACTCTCCATGGTTTAGTCAATGGAAGCCAACCCCAAGACACTTCACCGATGTCGCCGTGGGATATTTAAATTTTAAATAGGCTGCTTACAAACGTATCAGGCGCAAACGTGTCTAAGTGTTTGATATTCTATCAAGAAAATCCCACAATGCTGCTAATCTTGAACATTCAAAATTACGCTCCAAAATTATACTGACGATGCGGAATTAAAGTGGTTTGGAATTATTTAGTAGTCCTCCTTTTTTTTAAATCTTTTGACAATTTAAAGGTATTTTTGATAATTTTGAGTTGGTTACGCTCATCTGTTCTCATCAAAATATCAACCAAACAAAATAGCCATTGGCTTTTAGAATTTAATGAAGTCATATATCATTAAACTGAAAGTCGGTAATTGAAGAGACACAGGCTGATGATGATCATGATATGATGATGATGATGATGATGATGATGATGATGATGATGATGATGATCGTTTCCAACTATTTTTTACTATTTCCAATTTAAATTAATCACGTGACAACTCTCATGGCTAAGTTTGTTTTTACGTGGAAAAACACCACACTAATAAAGCCCTGTATTAGGAACTGTCAAAATAAGGAACAAGTTGAAAAATTTGCAAATTAAAAAAGCAACTGAATCCACCAATTTGCCCGTGGGAATTGCACAGTTGCAACCCGCATTTGTAAAAAACGAAGGCCTTAGACTGCGCTGCAACCTCGTTGTATATATACGCTTATATTATTTAACTTAGGAGCTCACTTGCCTACGGGAGTCGCTTACCAATCCCATACTACGTAATTCCATGATTACTCCTCAATTATTGGCCATGGCAATACATAAAAAAAAAAAACATTTATAAGGTATTTTATTATGAGGGTTTAGATGCAAACTAACAATTGAAATTAATTTCATATCAAGTACAATTAATTTAAAAAAATGTGCAGAATTTGTAAAATGTTTACTAATGCAAAAGTTTATGAGGATGAATGTCTGGATGTTCGTTACTATTTCAAGCAAAAATCAAATATCATACTTTGATGAAACTTTACAGTAATATACACGAGTTATACAGTTTATATAGAAAGTTTTTAAGTTAGAATTATAATTACGTTAATAACATTATTAAATAATAAATGATTTTTAAATAATTAAATAAAACTCAAAAACAGTGCTTTAATTAGTGGAATTAACATACAAATTAGTAGTTTAGCGAGGATCGCAGAATTTGTTTTGGATATGCAAAGCATTTTTATTTATTAAACCATACAGTTTTTGGCTGCGATATTTATTACGCGACAAATGTTACGCGATAGTGTAATGCGAGCGAGTGTAATTATCGTTAGTCTTATGGGTAATAAAGCGGTTCCGAGCCAACAATCCCTTTATTTCTATCACATGAAAACGAAAATAAATCACAGCGTCGATATCGCGGGGAATAATTGCCGTGGAGTGCGGAAAGCATAAGGCCAAGTTTATAAGAGAGAGACTTTGCCAAGAGACCAAAATACACCAACAATATTATGTTTTCAGCAGTTATTTCAGCTTTAGGATGTATTTATCAATTTGAATTCTTATAAAAAGAAAATTGTCGAATTACTTTTGAAAAATTAATTTTATAGTTATTTTATACGTATTTTATTCTCTTCTTTTTCTTTTTCCTATTATTATTATTATAATTATTATATTATTATTATTTTTTTTAATTAATAAATAAATGTAAAAATGTAATTTTTATGATTCTTTAGGCCTATTTGTATATGATCTATAATATATATTTTTTAAATTTATATCTGTATGTAATTTAAAAAAAAAATTGTTTTGCCATTGATGAATGTCGAAGAAATGTAATAAACAAATACAATACTTAATTTTTGCTAAATGCCAGATAAATTACAAAGAAAACAACGCGTTTGCCTCAGGTACCAGGATTGAGCGCAATAATAATTTATAGGATACCTATTTTCTTATTTAAGACTAGCTGTTACACGCGACTTCGCTCGCGTTATAAAATATAGCCTATGTTACTCGCTTTCTATAAGTAGAAATTTTTTTAATTTTTTTAAAATTTTAATCCCCAGTAGTTTTTGAGTTTATTCATTACAAACATACAAATCTTGTCTCTTTATAGTATTAGTATAGATATTATTTATCATGTAGCAGTTTGTAAATGAAATCTCTTTTTATTCATGCCAATGCTTATGTTGCTAAAATCAAATTTATTTTAGTAGTTTCGCATTTATAATAGTTTTACGAGTGAGTTTTTAGTTTTTTTGGTTTCGTTATGCATATAGGCTAACCGTGTATTGTGTAGTAGTTTAAATGGTTGATTTTGGGGTAACATTTTTTTTTATTACATCAACATCAATATAAAAACCATAATTACTTACCAATAACCTACAAAAAAAAAAACCATTTCTGTTGCTATCTGCACACAATAGTTTGGTGGCGAATATTTGAATCCTATATCCTAATTTCTAGTCTGGCTGAGAGGAATGTATTTTAGCAACATCTTAAATTGTTAATGAACTTTGTATAAACATAATATTTTTAATTCATGGACAGTGTACATATTTTAATAGAAGCAGCTATCTAATTTAAAAATTATTTATATAATAAATAGGCAGTTGTTGGTACTTTTTTTATTAGGAAGTCTAAATAAAAATGTATAGGTATACATCTATACTAATATTATAAAAAGAATTGACAGTCACATTGATATAGCTGGTCTGATTGACATTAGAAAACACTGAAATGCATATTTAAAGCGTTCCATCTACATAGAAGATATTTGCAGTGACAGTCCATAAGGTCGTGATCAATCTCATTGATTAAGTATTGGACAATTTGATATATTGTAATAGATTTTTTTTGGGGACATATATGATATATGATTTTTGTACATATAAACTTTAATATGTCTAACCTTGTAATAGGCTATATAAAAATTTAACTCTTTTTATATATTTCTAAAATGTTACATGCTGTAAGATTGGCTATTAAATAAATAAATAAATAATAAACACGTGGAGAAATATATTTTAAAATACATAGGCCGATGATATTCCGATTTAGCGAGGTGGGTTTGTGTGTAATCGCCTTTAGAACACGCATCGGAGTAAACAACAAACGCGTTATTATGTGATTAGTGCGTTGTTCTCTTTGTTTCCTCCCCGAACCTCCGTTACAAACATAACTAGTCATTATTGTAAAAGTCACATTTCACGCGTAACCCTCTGGTCTCCCTTTAGGAATTCTACTGAGATTAGAAATCTTATTAAAATATTTATTATACACGTATTTACTATTTTATTAATACCTTAAAATAAAAATGTATAGTACTCATAATAATATTGTTACATCAGTTATATTTTGCATGATTATTTGTGTGTTTACGAAGAAAATACACTCCTTGTATATTCGCCATTTGTATATTTCCAGAGCTGATATCGATGTGGTAAGTACATTTTTTTTTTTCAATCTACCATTGTAATATAAATTTTGTTGTGGCCAAAAAAGATATGCATACCGGTTAAGATTAAACTACTTAATAACTCAGGGTGGTAACATCACTAAATGGCCAAATATATTTCAAAATTCCAACTATAAAATCTCTGTATTATACATACATCTGTGTTCTATGGCATCGATATAGGATTGTTGGCAGACTGCTGTCTTAAATGTGAATGATTATATCTTTATATATATAGTTATAAACCACACTACTTAGGCGAATCAAAATGCGTTGATGATACTGAAGGTCTTTATCTCTTGCTTCCCTTGTTTAGTCACCAAAACATAATAGCACGTGTGCTGTAATTTTACAGTTGAGAGAAATCCAAACAACTGAGCAGTTAGAACCGTGGCCGTTAACAAACAATTACTAAAAAACGTTTAATATAATATAACTAACCTTATTACTGCCATAATTATCCAGAACTTTGAAAAGAGCTTTCACGAGATTGGCTCAGTTATAGCGTTACGTTACGTTACTTTATAGTCAACACACACACATTTACAAAATACAAATGTTCTTCGTCAATTGATTTCTTAAATTCACTGCCAATAAAAGCTTCGGTTTTCGTTAAAATATGTTCAATCTTTTACAAATTCGCATTGTCTTTGATAAAATGAATACTTTCTAGGAAAATAGTTTTATCTATCAACATCCTCTCCAAATTACCCATTTGGCGCGCAGTGAGACGATCGCCTGCCAAAAGGACAAATAAGGGACCATAAAATATATTTTCTATCTGAGCATTAGTTTACAGTGATTTAGAATCACTACATTTTCCAAAAAGTTAATTCTGTAATATATTTTACTAGCCGGTGCCCGCGACTTCGTCCGTGTTGAACGATGAAAGGTACCCCATGTCCTTTCTGATGTCCCAGACAACGTGTATGCAAAATTTCATGGTGATCGGTTCAGTAGTTTTTGCGCAAAAGAGTTACAAACGTCCATACTTCCATACATACTTTCGCATTTATAATATTAGTACGGTTTAAAGTTTAATACTAAACAGATTTCGTTTCTATACAGTTTCGTTCTATGATGTCTTATGGCCGAGATGATAATGATTTATCTTAATCAAGGTCGACTCTTGAAGTTTGCATATGTTATAATATCCTTTCCCAATCACTTATGGTATCCTATAATCCTTATATTCATATAATCCTATAATCCCAATCCTTATAGTATAACATAATGCTATAGTCGGTAGCGCACTTATAACACCTACAGGCAAAATAATAATAATAAATAAATAAAAAATATCTGTGGCATTGCATGTGTTAATAGGCGATAGTCTGTCTGACAGACTTTACATAAAAAATGTCTTAGTAATGATAATAAAAATCCTATTATGTCGTATCTACATTTTTACTTAAAAGTATTTATTTTCTACATACTGTGAAGCAAACTTGCAACACTTGTAGCGATGCTTGTGTCAATAGGCGATGGTATTAGCCATCTACCAACTATCAATTTACCGTCAGCCTGTCTGACAACATTTACATGAAAAATACACTTAAAAATGGACAGTCAGACTGTCTGTCTACCTTTAGATTAACAAAAATGCTCTATATATAGCTTTACCAGTAAAAGCTTAGTAAAAAATTTTCAATTTATACGGTACTCCGTACTGAATGTACTGAAATTACAAACCTTCAATATGTAGTTCAAACAAAAGGTTACGAATGTGGTGAGCTAATGCAATTTGGTTTGCATAAGAAATATTGAATCGGCCAACGTGGTTAGGTTAGAAGGCTGGAAATTGGTGCACACAATTTCCAGCCTATTTACAGTGCGCAAGTATAACACCGATATCGGTGGCCGATCAATTCGCTAAGGGTGGCGGACTTCTAAATAATTCATAGCAGGCCGCTGCCTTTAAGAGTCAAGCTCATAGCCCACAGCTTATTGCCGGCTCGAGACTCGAGGATATAAATTCTGTTAGCACTGCAATCTATATAGTCTTTACAAGAATTGGTTTCAACTAGATATTCACATTGATAGATTGAAAAGAAAATATTCAAATGCTAGCTGCTAGCAAAGTAGTACATATATAAGCGTCGAATTCGGTTTGTGACTAATACTCGTATATCTTAATATATAAAAATTACGTGTCACATGTTCCTCCGCGATGAACTAATGAACTGATAGGATAGTTTTTATTTTGAATCCGGGCGAAGCCGGGAGCGGGCCACTAGTATAATATAAGTTAAGTGTCTCCTTTTTTCATTATTGGTAGGTGACTGCCGTCGCCTATTAACACAAGCAACGCCATAAATACTGCGGTAAATCTTTTTCTCCCTCACTAAAAAATCTGAGGAAGCTGATTAATGAATAGATTAAAGCTTCAATATTCAACATGTTTTTCAAAATATGTGTCTTTTATGAAATGTTGCTTATCCACGTGTACCCACATTTATGCTGTCAGAAGTAGTCTAGGTCTACATAGTATGTTTTTTAGTTATCTCTAGACTGCACGCCTGATGCGTTCAGCGATTTAACTGCGAAAATATAAAGAAAAGCCTGATTTACTTTATATTTTATCTATACTAATTATAACTAAGGATGTAAATAAGTATGTCGCGTATGTTTGAACGAACCTAAGAGTATATACCGCCGAGTTGCTGGGTATATTTTTCCATGGCGTGGCGTGTTCCCTAATTAGTCTGTGCGATATTTATGGCGGGGCGAAGGTCGGAAGCCGGGTAACTGTTCTCGGGAGAAATTCAGTCCCGCCCTTACCGAGTACCAGGAAGATATCGCCTTGAAGAAGGTTAATTATATCCAATGATTAATACCGGGCGAACTCAGGCCGACTTACGAAACGAACCTTATGTTAAATATCTCTTCATTTATGATCTTTTGATTTTGATGTATAATGTCCTACATAGACATGTTCACCGTTCTGTACAAACTAGTGGAATTTTTAAGTACTAGTGCGTGTGTCAACCCGTAGTAGAGTGTGTCATGTTTATTTTAATTAATTTAATGTATTTCTAATGATATTTATATGTATAAAAATATTATCTTTCTCCAGTCCTTCTCCATATAAACTTTGAGTGTACCAAATTCAAAACACTCCTCCGACAAAGGGAATCAAAGTTTTCGCTTCACGTATTAATATCGCGGTCGTCGCGTGAAGTTAAAAGGTGTGATTCAAGACTATCAATATTGCCAACAAATTAATCTTAAAAATAATCTCTGCTTGCCTGAACAGACGAATGAAATCTTACTGATTGTACCGCTTCATTGAAATATAATATTAAGTTGACTTATGTAATTGCCACGTTCCCTAGATCGTGCTATGAGGTTATGACGTACGTTGCGGGCGCGATTCGGCAAGTTTTCCGATTAGTGGGATTCTAGCCTCCACTCACAGAACCCCCAACCTCCCCTCCCCCTCTTAACTTCCCTTCCCCCCTTCCCCGCGTCAGCCGTCCCGCGGAAATTGTAAATCTTCACTGCACATTTATTAACCGTTGCGAGGCGAAGGACGCTCGCGCTGCGAAAAATTTAGAATCATTTTTCATAACTAAAAGGGAGACTTCTATTTTTAATATTATTGGACAAGTTCAAAAATAACGCGGAAATGCTTCATTACATTTCTCCCTTTAAGATATTATAAATTTTTGACTTTCTATACAGAGGCGCAGATGTAGAGGCAGGGCGGATTCGTTTCGTAGCCATAAACTGGGCAGTACGTGTTATTAAATAATAGCAGGTACACCTGCTGTTGTGTTTTCACTTTGTCTCCCCCTTAATTTTATTAGGATCGTATTTAACTAGTGTGTACCTACCATCAAGTAGACTGTGTCTCCTTCTTGCCACCTTTTATATTAAAAAGTGTTTAAAATCATTTTGGAGTAAGGTGAAAATGTATATTGTTCGGGTTTTAAGCTAAGTGAAAGAATCGAAAAAAATGTTAAACCTAAGTTACAATGTACAAAGACATATGTCTGAAAGGCTGTAAGTACGAGTATAGAGATGTCTCGCAAATAATAGAATAATGGATCTAATAACAACGTAAGTTATTAGAGTAGCTAACCTTTTAGTTATGTCATGTCTTTGTTTTGGAATATGGCAAACAAAAGACGTGTTCCAGATGTGGGGCAATGCACGCTTGCGGCCAACTAAGCGACCACATAGCACATTGACTTTAATACACAGTGATAACTCTCAGTTGATATATCCTTTGTATACCTACTCTATTCTTATGAGAAACTTAACATATAATATTATCGCTCATAATTGATTCGAAAATAATTTTTATCACTACACTTTTGCTATATATTTAGTCAAAATTTAAACTCACATCATCATCATCATGAGCCTTTTCTACTCCTAGTCACGATTATTTCCTACTCTTCTTATTCATTCACTACCAGCGGATTTATGATCATCGTTCCAGTAAGCGTGTGATCAGCCTTCGAAGTGTTTCTGGTCTCAATACCAAGACTCAACGCCGATTGGGTGCATGAAATACATGTCTCGCCAGTTTCCATTTCAACTGCCTAGTTCTTTGAGTTTTGGTTGGTTTGGTACCAAGCTACTTTGATTCGCCGATAAATAAACGTATCTTGGATTTCAGATAAATTGCCTTCCAAAGCTTACAATTTGCAATTTCCAGTCCAATGCCTTACAATTTGTGGTTAAGATAAGAGTTTCACCGGAGTCCACATCTCGGAATTGTATGTCACAAAAGACAATATACCCTGGTTTTTGACCTTCGTCTTAATGCATTAGGGGACTTTAAGGGAATGAAAGGCACGGCAGGCAGGTGGCAACCTATATAATTTTCATTAAAATTATTTATGATAATTTGCCTAAAACTAAAACCGCAGCAAAAAGAACTATGTCGAATTTATTCGCAGAGAAAAATATGAGCGCCCTTTACATTAATGAGTTCCGCTACCGAGTTGTAAAGTGGTTGTGTAACAGCGTGGTTATATTATCTCGAGTGGCACGCCATTATAGCACGTCTATAACAATAGTAACTGGGTCGGAGCACGATAGAACACGAATTAACCGACTAATGATGGGATCAGATATCCGCGCTGCCTGCACTAACTATTTCTGTAACTACGCCCCATACTCTTTAGATTACAATTCGTGTAAACTAGAAATCTTTCAATAGTAATTATTATAACTTGTAATAAAGTCATATCCTTAATCAATTTAGCTTATTAAGAGAAGTTATTTATAAATTTGTATATCATATTTAGCTGAGGTCCCTTAAGCAGCGTTACAAGCAATGCAGGGCACCTAGCCAAGGTGCAAATACTTCGTTGCGTACTTCGGAAACGAATAGAGAACGCTAAAATAAAGCTTTGTGATTGGTCAAAATTTTATTGGGGCGTTACAACAACCAACCAACAAATAGTAATATTTATTTTAATAAAAAATATGTACCAAAACGAATGTCTATTTACAAAAAACAGACTGAATTTTCACCTCCAATATGTACGAGTAAATGCAATGTTATGGATTTGATTAATATTTAATTTTGATGCGTAAAAATTTTCAAGCACTCTTATAGCTACGTTAAGCTTTACCGCTTCGCATGGGATTATTTTCGAAAATGTTTCTGCGAATTCAAGCGAGTGTATACATACTTGAAACTGCGGTAAATCGAAAATCCTTATTTTTTTATTATTTTGTTGAAACAAAATTTTAAAAAAATATGTTAAAAATAAACAGTTATTGAAACCCTACACTGAAGACAGTAGGTACTATCATAATAGGCCCCAATTTTTTTTTATAATGTCAGTGATTATATATATCAAAAATATTATATCTCTTCAAAAATTTCGATGCCTAAATATTTTGTATATTTTTTTTTTAAATTCATTCTTAGGACATCTATATCTATATTTCATTAACGAAATGAAGTAAAATCTATCGGTAATTTATGCACATTTTATCATTTTATTCAAAAAAGTTTTAAGTTAATTCAAAAATGTATAATAAAATGTGAGAATTAATAATTGGTTTTATATTAAATGAAAAAAAAAAAAAAGGAAATAAGTCTTCGTTAATCGCGTTTAAACAAAGAATAGTACTGCATCGCCTTAAATGTATATATTCCTTCAAGGAATTTTATATTCCGTTGCAGGACTAAACCGAAAGTGATAAACTTTCACTAGTAGATGGTGGGAGTAGGTACTCATATTCTGTTTTTGTTTTTATACGTATATCACGAAACAATTTAATTCAAGCCGGAAGCGATAGCCCAGTAATAACACAACACCACCGCTAACGCTTCAATTTGTAATATTACCTCATAAAAGTATGCAAATTGAGAAAATTTAATATCATTAGTACCGATTAAAGTTTGTGCGCGTTTGGGGACATGTTTAATGGGTCTTTATGTTTCGTAGTCCGAAATTACTCTATATCTACATTGTTTATGAGTTGTTCGCACGAATTCAAAGCGTATTTATGGCTGCACTGTGAATAAATAACATATATTTTTTTATAATACTATCAAACACATGTCAGTAATTTGACATTTAGTTTGAATAAAACATAAGCGGTTTAATGCCCGACAGAAACCACTGGAGATTTGTTTATTTTAAGGCACTTAACAACCTATTACTTAACAACTACTCGAAACTATAAGACTAATGTTAGTCTGCTCTTTAACTAATACTTAAGGAGATTAAGGGCCTCTTTCACCAACTACAAGTAATGTGTTGATTAGTTAATTTTAGAAATAATTCTATATTTTATTAAATTATGCACTCGGTTTACTGTATCCTTCCGATAGGCGATTTTTTTTAATTATTTTCTTTTTAATGTTTGGGACTTTTACCGTTCAAACAAAGGTCCATTATTCTCGGTGACAGCTGACTTTAAATGGCGGTTAGCCTACTTGACACTTTACTCGGAGATGGTGAAAGTGGCCCATAGACTAAAATATTAGTTTTGATTGAGTTACTAATAACAAATAATTACAATAATCTTTTCTTCTAAGTATATAACAAAAATGTTTAGTTGGTTTGTGTACCTATGCTTCAAAAACTCGAGAATGGATAGACCAATTTTAATTCGGTTTTCACATATGGAAAGAGGGATAATTTTTACGGGAAAGAGGGATACGGGGAAGATTTTTACGTATCAAAATTGCACCCCGGGCAAAGCCAGGGGCCGGTCGCAGAAACCCCCAACCTCCCCTCACCTCTCAACTTCTCTTCCCCCCCTTCCCCGCGTCAGCCGCCCCGCGGAAATTGTAAATCTTCACTGCAATTTATTGACCTATACTGACCCATGCATAGCAATAAAAACTACTTGACGCAGTTACACTAGATATCTGTACAATACAAATTCTTAGCCGATTACCTTTTGAAAAGAAAGCTACTTGGAGAACGCGCTTTTCACAGCGTCCAATATTTTATTTTACAAATGTAAGATGATACTTATTATGTACATATGATCAACATATAAATTATTATTATTAAATCGCTTAACATAAGCATGTACTCGTACATAACAAAACCAACCTACATACATCAGGTCAAAAGCGAATGGACACATATACATATTTAAAATGATGCGTACTCTGTGTAAAGTTTGCAGGAAAAAAGTATATGTTGGTTGAGACAAGTCTGCGTGCTTGAGACTAGTCTCCTGTCCAGAACTCCAGGGTGACGTGCATCTAAAAACCTGTATGATGTATCGGTGAATTATCATTAATTCCTTAAATCAAACTTAAGTTAATATTTTATCAATAAGTTTCTTATTCATAACTTGATTGATTGTTCATGTTTTTGTATATAAATAATTGTAACATAATAAGTCACGTCCGCTTGTGTGTCCTCACTTCACAGATGACCGGCGTCCATCTATCAATGTCCGCACGAAATAAATAAAACGCTCTCTTAACGATAAATCGCCCGAATATTCTCATAAATAGTAATACGGCATTAGTTGAGGAACATTGTCAAAGAAAAATGACCATTTCAATAATCTATAAAAAAATTATGTTAAAATGTACAAATCTTCTTTTACAATATGTACTTATAATATTCAAATTACAACATAATACAATTTATGACAATGTTTTATGTTTATATTACTATGTCACGTTCAGATGCGAATATGGCTTTTGTAACTATGATATACTTATAAGTGAAAAAATGTTAATAACCACACTTCAAATCTGTAATGGTAATATACAATCCTTCACGAGCCAACCACGAGCTGTTAAATATCGTTCTAAGAAATAAACTGTCCAACCTTTCAACACTACTTTTATTAGACACTAGAAAATCACATCGAGAAAAAACACTTTAATCCTAAGTGAAAGGTTACGAGTAAGTAAAGGCACACAATGTGTGATCAAATAATATAGTTATTCAAGTTGTTGATATTGGATCGGAATGCGCGCTAGATCGGATCAGTACTTGAAGTGGAGCCAACAAATTCGTTAGGGCAACTTCCACCATTCACTGTAACCTCGTTTTGAGTACAAAACTTATAAAGCTTGTACAAATCAGTGCTTAGACGAATTCCTCAAGGGTAGAGAAAGCTAATAGGCGTACCTACAAGTTCCATTTATATTTTTTGTCAGAATCCAAAGGGTATTAACGAAATCTAAAAGGTCATAGGTTGGTTTTGGTAAAACAAGTCAAAATTATTTATTTATCCTTCAAAGGTCGAAGAATTAAAGGCTTTAATGGGCCCGCTGATAAAGCTACTGAATCATTTATTCCTCCTTAAGAATTAACATCGATTCCATTCGAGGTCAACATTGGTTTTCTATTCAATTTGGACCCAAGGTCTAGGAATGTCGAGTTCTTACCTACTTCGTTATAATTTTAGTATCTACAAATTCAATGTTCGATACCGTAAGATTTTAATTTAGAACTATAGATTTTATTTATTTATTTATAAATATATAAAATTATTATTTAATATTTTTTTTTAGGCAGAGCTATAAGCAATTTAATTTTATTTATGTTAGAATGTTAAATATTATAAAACAAAGGAGTTTTCTGTGGAAGTGTGCTACGATTTTTTTCCTAATAACATATTATATATAATATATAACTTTATTATATACTACATATAATAAAACTTAGTAAATTTTTATTATAATAAATTTTCTAATATGAAAAAATATATATTTTATATTTTTTTCTACTGACTGTACATTCAGCAGCCGTAACAATGTAAACGTTTGAACGTAAAAGCAGTAAGTTATATTTCTCACAGCAGCGTCACTATCTACGCGTACCGTCAGCAACGGCGTCATGTTTAATGCGACGTGTAAAACGAATAGTGGCCAGGGGGTGAAGTTGCGTCCGGCGGCGTCCGGGGGAGGGAGGTAGTGTTGCCCTTACTAGCGACATTTGTAAAATCTTTTAATCTTTTAAAAAAGTATTAGGTTGGGGAGTCTTATACGCGGACACTTAATTAAAAAGAGCTCACGGGCATTTTAAACTGAATCAAGTTCACTACTTAATTGAAAATTTTTAATTAAGTAAATGATACTTTTTGATAATCCACTTACGCTCTCAAAAATAATTACACCCCTCGACTATTTTTGGGAAATCAAGAGCAAATAAAGGCAAAGGTTGAAGCTGTTAACAGCCTATATAAAGTAACAAATGTATCACAAAAGATTCTTTATTTTATTTTATTCGCTATAAAAGTGAATCTCATTGAAAGAACGGTTAAGATTGAGGTGCGTCATTAACAAAATGACTGTTGCATCCTCGTTGCATAGCAAAATGACAGCTATTACGGGGCGAACAATAGAGCGCTAAAGAGTATAAAGTATAGCTTTATTCGCAGCTCGGAAACAACTGTGCACGAACGGTGTTCTGTGAACGATCTTAGCTTAAAGCTTCCTTGTTGCAAAGTGGCATCTGATATCATTCATCTAGTACAAAAATATCTTGTGTACCTTGATCAGCCTGTACACATCCCTTTCTTTTTTTTTTTCAATGGGAAATCCATCATGGATCATGGATACCCACGGGTCCGGGGCAACCTGTGGGTTATGTCGAACTCGAACCGACTAAAACCGCCTTGTGATTCCTACGTATTGCCTATGATGGGGGGCTGGAGAAATGAAAAGATGTCCATCCGAGACCCCACCGGCAGTTGTCCGCAGCAGGACCCATCGCGGAGATCTTCCGATCTTCTGTTAGGCGCAGTGTGACCTCTGCGCCGTGAAGAGACGTGCCGGAAACCAGAGCACGCCTCCTCTCGTTGTCCGGTGTTGTGATGACGGCGGCGGGTAACAAAAACATTGAGATGAAAATTGTTTTTGTCTACACGTGCCAAGGGGAACCTATCGCCCCTTACTGAAGATAGCTTTAAATTTACTATTTTTTTTTTTCGATTCTCTTAAAAAACGCAGTAGTGCATATATCTATACAGTGGCAAAATTCCACGTGCAAACTCGATTTTGTCTCGTAGTAGGGGCAACAGTGTACAATGTCCGAGTGACGAATATTCGGTGCGTCCGGTGCTCGGTCATAGCTCATGCGAGGCGGGCGATTCGTGATCATAACGTTTGGACGAATCCTATTTATCTTACATTATGTACTATGTTGGTGTAAACGAACAAACCTCGCTAAAGCCATTATCTATATCTGCCTACGTCTAAATTCACTGTTCTTTAGGGTATGTAGAAAATTAATACTTTTACCCATGTAAAGTGCTTCAGTCAGAGGAATATTTTTAAATTATGCCATCGTTACTAAAACCACAAAAATAATATTTACATATATTTGCGTAGGTATTTAAATTAAAGTTTTTAAATTACGAGTAAAATTATTAAATAATGAATTTATTGCTAGTGCCTTTTTTCTATTTATGTAATGTTGTATTACAGAAACAGAAAGAAAGATAAAGTACACTTACCCTACGCTATAATGCCTTAGGGATGAGATTTTCAGTACGTAGGCATTCAGCTAGCATCTTTTCAATTTAATTCTTTATATGAACACATGCGCTGAAGAGTGGGGCGACAAAGAATAAGGCAGCCCACTGGAAAACTGCGGGGGAGTCCTTGTGAGCGGTACGCGGGGAAGGGGAGTCCCCGGTCGGGAGAGGAAACGGAAGCGGTGGGCCGGAAACGACGCCGGCCGGAAGCGCGCGAACCCTTTGCCGCGCCCTTTGTTTATCAAGAGTTTTCTAACAAGTAGACATTACGCAAAAACGGAAAAGGATGTCGGTCGCTCGGCCAATGGCACTGACACCGTACGCACTAGCCGTTTAATTTCAAACGAAATTAATTATGTTTGATTGAAGACCTTTTTGAAATTGTTCGAGGCAGCAATCGAGGCTTTTAGCTGTTGTTAATAAACTTCGTTTCTCTTTTCAAATTTCAGTTAACTTGTTTTATAAACTTTACCATAATGTGTTCACTGTAATTAACTGTTTAGTTAATTAAAGTATCAATAATAATAATCATGACGTCATCATGAGACAATCTTGTCTTTGCAATGAAAAGTTAATCTTACAATAACAATCACCCAGAAAGAATATTCAAGTTTTATAAGAATTGTAAAGTTGAATGGAAAAAAATAAGTATTCAGTCACCCGCTCAAAAAACATATTGTCAAAGTTACATAATAATATCCGTATATACATAATACGGATATTATATATATAAATAGAAGACTGAGTCTAGTGAAATGTTTATTTCATCGAAGTTTTCGAGCGACCACCAACATTCTTCAACTTACTATGCATGAAATAGCTTAAAATAGCAAAACAAAATGACTTACCTTTATAAATCTTTTGGCTTTCGTTAATAATCCTAGTGTTGTGTGTCGGGACGCTTCGGGACCGAGTGGGACCATATCCTTCAATTTTTCCAAGCAGTTTCTTAAATGTGCTCTCCTGTAACAAAATGAAAACAATGTTAACATAACTAGTCTCTTTTATGCACAGTTAGTTATACATTTAGTAGTTGGTAAAATGTACTTTAAAAAGTTTGCATCAGATCACTTATTTCGGAAAACTTTGTTTAAAACACTTTGCTTAGTTTAGGAGAACTAAGTGAATCTATCTATGAACTGAACAGATAAACTGTAGTAAGAGTATTTCGAGATTCCTTTATCATCAACGGGCAAATTTTAGGCAAATCTATATTATATTAATATTGGATACTAGATACTAGACTTCCCAATATTTGTACAGTGACGGTATGAAAAGGTTCATCACCTTAAAGTCGACATTTGCTTGCACCAGGGCAATATCAGTCATATCAACTTTTCATTTCAAACAAAAATAGAATGTTGCATTGACGCTTGCAATAGGCTAGTTGACTGACAGGTCAACTAAGGAGGATGTATATAACTATAAAAATAATTTAACATTACCAACATCACGACTAAAAGTGAATTTTTCAAATACCTTCAGTTCTTCTATAAAAATATATAACAAATTACCAGATATGTTAAAAAATTAAAACAACGATATCATATTTACAATAATAATAATAATAATAATAATAATAATAAGCGAAGAGCCTCGACCAACATCTTAAGAGTCTCTCGCTAGATGGATGGATCAAGGGTCAGATACAGAAGGCGGTACTTCTTGACACGGCACGAATTGTTAGGAGGTTCCTCACTCTGCAGCCCTAACCACCGGTAGCTTGGGCCTTGCCCCGCTACTTGCGGAACTCTAGATTTAAGTTTTTTATAATATTTATTGTTTTTTTTTTAAATTTATATTGTAAAAAATTTAAAACTAAGAAAGAAAAATATATACTTGGATAATAATAATAATAATAAATAGTAAATGTTATTATAACACTAATGAATATTTTATTGGTAATATATAGGTTCTATAAAATGACATGTAAATATTATTAAAATTATTTTTATATAGTTTAATACACTTCCTCTCTCCTAAGTTGCATGCCCGACAGGGTCCATAACACTGGTCTGTATAAATTTTGTAACATCTATCTATATATTATGGTTTTGTAATAAATGATTGAATTGAAAAAATAATGTAATGTTTTTATTGTCGTATTAGCAGACCATCGAGGAATTATTTTTGCTTGCATTAATGAAGCATCTAACGTTCTACAGTGTAAAAAAAATGTTACAAAAAACACTATTAACTACGACATTTTCTATAATGAACTAAAAAAGATTGAATGGACAAAAACCAAAAGTATGAATTCTTCCTCTGAAATATTAAGTTTCATTTATAACTCTTTTAAAAATGCTAAAAATCTTGCGAGAAACAATAGAACATACAAAATGTATAATAAACATTCAAAACCTTTCAATCTGCCCTGGATTGATAATAATATTATCAAACTCTGTGATAAGAGAGACAAAATATTTCATAATTGGAAAAATAGTTTAAATGACCCAAAATTAAAATTAGAATACAATAAAATACGAAATAAGATTCACAAAATTTTAAAAGATAAGAGGAATAAATACTACAATAAATATATTAATGACAATTTTAAAAATATAAAAAAGATATATCAAATTGTAAATCAAATGCTAGGAAGAATTACACTGTCAGTCGATATGACCATACTCAGAGCATTTGATGCACAAGGAATCTCTACAAAATACATTGCTGATAACTTTGCAAATTGTTTTGATAAAACAGTAAAGGATATAATACCCAACTGCAATATCAAATTAACAGATTCAAATATTACACGTAAACCACTGGACTTAAGTATTTTGTTTAAAAAAGCCACTGCTAGCAGTGTTCATAAAATCATTAAAGAACTCGACTCTAAAAAAGCTCCAGGTTCGGATAATATTAGAATTTCCGATATTAAAATGATAGGTGACATTATATCTAACACACTGGCCGATTTAATTAATCAGGCCGTTGAAAGTAGTCACTACCCGGATGAACTAAAAAAAGGATGCGTAAGACCAGTCTATAAAAAAGGTAAAAAAAACGATTATTCAAATTATCGTCCAATAACATTACTTTCATCTATAAACAAAATAGTAGAAAAATATATATGCCATCAAATATCTACATTTTTTAAAAAGCACGATATAATAAACCGAAATCAATTTGGTTTTCAGTCTGGTAAAGGAACTTCAATTCTTTTATCAGAGTTCACTAATGAAGTTAATAAACAATTAAACGAAAAAAAATATGTTTTTACTCTCTTTATTGACTTCTCACGAGCATTTGACACATTAGTGCATAACCAGCTAGTTGAAAAATTGGATGATTGCGGAATACGTGGCCCACTACTAACTTGGTGTACGAACTATCTAAAAAATCGAACATTTACGGTAAAAATCGATAACACATATAGTGAACTCATGTCTGTAACTGAAGGTACAGCTCAAGGATCCGTGATAGGCCCACTTCACTTTTTATCCTATGTTAATGACATGAGCAACTGCATCAAATATAGCGCATGCTTCCAATTCGCAGACGACACGTGTCTTGTAATTTCTGATAGAAATCCTAACACAGCATGTGAACGCTTACAATCCGATCTAAATGCCTTAACAAGATGGTGCCATGATTCCGGCCTTGTACTTAACGCAAATAAAACAAAATTGTTAATTATAAAATCACCGTACATTAGAGAATCCCATATACAGAAATTAGTAGCTCATGGACATGATTGTTTACACACTGTCAGTATGAAAAACTGCAACTGTCAATCTATAGATATTGTCAAAACCCAAAAATACCTCGGATTAACTATAGACGACAAATTTAACTGGAACCCTCATATCGAACTAATCTGCGATAAATTAAGGATCTTCCTTGCAAATATTACAATATTAAAAATCGCATACCATTCAAGGTGAAACTTATGCTTTATTATGCACTGGCAGAATCCTATATACAGTATGGACTTAGTAGTTATGGTCGAACCTACAAAACATATCTAAACAAAATCTACAAACTACAAGTAAAAATTCTAAAAACATTAGTCTCATCTAAAATTAAAAATAAATACTACAACGATGAGAACGGTCTTTTTAAACACTGTAAGATTTTACCAATAAACCATCAGTTTTCGTTTTCACTACTGAAAGAAAATTTTTTTAACGAATCCTTAAAAAAATTGATAGAACATCCTATATGCACCAGAGCAATTTCAAAAAAACGATTACGTACACAACGCTCCAATAATACGTACGGCGAAAGAACTACCGCTTACATTGTCCCACACCTTATCAATAATCTACCTTCAGATCTATGTAACAATATAACAATTAAAAATATTAAATTTAAGTTAAAGCAATATTTTTTAAACTGTAATTAATAGTATATAGTTAGATTTTATTAATAATTACAAATGATAACACGAGATTAAACCTCAGTGGTTTTTAGTGTTATCATTTTACATGTTATTTTATATATTAGTCTTAAAATTGTTAAATATTATAAATAAAATAAAAAAATAAATAAAAATACCATCGGGAAAAATAGGAAACTACGATTAATCCCGAAATCAATTATGATATTAAATTATTAACGTGTTTATGTCCCTATTTATTAATTTATATTGTTTTTTAAAGAAATAAAATGAATAGTACTAATTATGGTAAAATTTATTTAAATAAATAATTGCTGGATATTTAAATTCCTTGGCATTATCGAATTAAGTAAATACGATTATTATTGATCGCAATAAATACAAGAGAAAATATATGACACTGACACACAATGTCAATTAAATAGAACAATTATTTGACATGAACTTCATAATGACAGACCATTAAAAAGGTTTGATGTTGATATGAAACTAGATTATTGTTCAGATGTGTATACCATATTGATCCTTGTTATCATATCTAGTAAAGGTACTAAGAGTCTACTACTTAGTAAAGGAATGAATTTGAAAACTGACGAAGGTATTACTACTCCCACTGTACGCCGGTTGACAGCCGACGGATATTACGGACGTCTAATAATACATATCCATTTTATCCAATAGAATTATGATTCCAACAATTCTATTTCCATAGTATCCCACTCGGAGGACGCAGAAATAGTTTGTACGGTATTTCTAGATGTATTTTTTGCGTAATTCTGCTTTCACAAGATAGCGGGCATTACTAGAATCTGCCCACGAGAGGTTTTTTTTCCGGAAGATTCGACGTGGGAGAGTATACGCTTTAATGAGCACACATCCTTTGCGTTGATCCGTGAATTTACTCAAAGCAACCGTACAGTAATAAGAAATAATAAGACCAAGTCAATATTTCAAAGGAAACTACAGTCGTTTCACACGAAACGAGAGCCATAGCCTCAGGACATATTTGTACGCTCACTAACAAAGCTTATTTATAAACCACTAGATTTTGTACGCGACTTCATCCGCCCCTTTTTCTTGGATGTTGAAACATTTATTTATTTCGGTCGACGATCACTTCGGAAAAGTAATTTTTGCTAGAGATGAAAGGTATCCTATAATTTTCTATACCTCTGACAAAGTGTATGGAAAATTTACCCCGGATAATACTTTCGGAGATTTGCGGTTCTGAACTGACAAACATTAAATTTTTGTACATATAGATTACCATTAGTTCACGAGATTTCAAAATATGTCATACAATATACATGTTTTCAAAGCAATACTAGGTTTTCTAAGCAAGCAATTTTGAAATCTCGTATTAATAATAAATAATACTAGATTTCAAAATAACATACTTATATTTAATTTAAAAAAAAAACAACAAATCTCATGGAATACAGCAACGAACTCTGCTCAGAACAATCTTTGTAAAAGCATTTATTTACTGCAAAAACTAGTAAAGATTTATAGGATAATGATTTCAGAGATTTATATTGAAAAATGTTTTGTGTGTTCTTTTACAGCATTATATGCTGTATGCTGTAGAATTGCACAGTGAAATTATGACATGGCTGATGTTATTTCTCTTACTCACCGATCGACACCGACTGTTGTGAGAAGCAAAACCCGCAATTTTTGTTATATTAATGTGACTACCCCACTATTTTAACCAGCCACATACTTGTTTGTATTACCTAACCACTTTTGTAAAAGAAATTTAAAATAGTATGAAACGACTTAAGGTATACTTATGGGGTAATAAATTAAATAATGTCAATTGGTATAATAACATCTTATGAACTTTTTTAACACGAAAGTACGACGAACGTATATAATTGTATACTAAAGGACTTTGTTGGTTATTACACCAAACTACTGACTGGATAGAGCAAGTTATATTAAAATTTAATTTGAAAATTTACTAAAACTTTTTTATTGCATTTACTAAGTAAGTTTTGTGATATACTATGTGAGTATAATAATATGTCTTGAGAAAATTAATTTAAAGGAACTACATAAACTCTCATCATATTTCATTATGTAAATATCCATACTAATATTGTAAAGAGGTAAAAGTTTGTATGTTTGTTTGTATCTTCGAAACTACTCATCCGATTTAAAAAAAAATCTTTCACCAAAAGTTAGAGAATGAAATTTCAGGATTGAAACACTTAGATGTGGGCGAAGCCGCGAGCACCAGCATAACTAAAAATAAAGATTCAAAGCTTGGCAAAGGTAACATGTCAGGCGTTAATTATTACTTTAAATATTTTGTCAGGATTTATATATATTTTTTTCAACGCGGACAAAGCCGCGGGCACCAGCTAGTCATTTGCAAATCTGGAGTCAGTACTGTGAAATAAACAGTATCTATTGTGTAATGGTGAGTAAGAAATGTTTTTATCCCCTTCTTATCCCTTATGCTTTATCCTGTCAAAGTCAACGCCCACTAAGCCTATCGACATACGAACAAAAATATACTATTTTATTATTTCGACAGTTATTTTGTTGTATTATATTATTTTTTCCAATATTTATCCACCAGAAAATTCAGTAACAAATTCTGATATTTTAAAAGAACGAGTTGGAGTTTACCTACATACGCAAGTATAACTAAAACTAGAGCAGATATACTTATAAAATATTCAAAAACATATGAACAACAGCTACAAGCTTTTTCATTTCAATTATGAATTATGTGAGGTTACAAAACTCGCGACTAGTTTTTATAAGACATTACAATCCGGGAAATTGTTAATTTATTGCTGTGTTATTCCGCACGTTGGGGAAGAGAAAAAAATATAATAATCTACAAGGGAGAAAGGGGGAAAAGGAAGCTAATTCGGGGGATGTAAACGTGGTAACATTAATACTAAGAATACAAACATGAAGGATTGTCGTTTTTAGTATAATAAAAATAAATGTGTCTTTATTAAGAGCGCAAATTGTTATTGATTTAAATAAATATAAAATTTAGCTGTTGGTGATCCATTTTTTAACTAAACTTAGCATAATATAGGTAGTGTAACATAAAAATAAGTAATGCTAGGTACTGTAATCAATAATACAATATGTATTCGGAGCGCTAATTTCTTTCCACCTCTTGTAGATATAATTTTCATCGGCGAAATGATATTGTTACTATATAAAATACTAGCGAGCCTCTTCAGGCTTCGCTCAGAATTGAAGTATTGAAAAATCCTTTCTTAGCGATGCATACTTTCTAAAATAAATGATCTTAATTGAGAAGAACACCATGACCACCATAAAAATCCGTGTGTTGTAGTATATCAAAGCGCGTGTAAAACATACATACCAACATTAACCTTAATCAGGATGTCAAAGAAGTTACCACCAAGCCTTAAATGTATCATCAACCAGCTTGAATGTATTTTTAATTTATAAAAATGACAATGGATAACCATAAAATATGCCGTGTGCTGTAGAATTTGCAGAGCGCGTCTAAGACATTTCAAAGCTCGTTCGTAAGCCAATCAGGACGGCAAAGAAATTGCCACCGAGCTTCAAATGTATCGTCCGCCTGCTTGCCAGTCTTTCTAATTAAAAAGAAATGTACAAAAATGACAATGCAGGCAGTTGAATGTCCAAAGTTTTCGTTTACGTGTAATTAAACGAGTACGCTCAGTTTTTACCTCAAAAGGGTTCGAACTAACTTTGTTCGGACTGCAGCAGACCGGGCTTGCGGAAATTCAACGAGGTTTGTTCTGTGATTTTTTTGGCACATGAATAGTAACTCGGCCCTATGCTGTCCTTTATGAATGGTCTCCAGTCGGAGTTTTACCCTTTGCCCGTTATACAACTTTTAAACGAGCGTTTGTATTTGTGTGCACAATATGTCATAGCTTTAGCTTTGCATATATGTTTTTAATCAATTTTTACTTTCAGACTTTTAACTCTAGACTAAATTTTATACTCTTAACAAGTATTTATGTATGGAACGTTATGATAGATAACAAGGTATCTATAAAGAGTTTAGTAAGAAAACAAAACCAAACCAAACCAAACGAACGATAGCCAAGGCAACTTGCACAGCCTAAATTTCATACTCTTAATAGTGAATTCTTACAAGAAATTTCAAAGTTGCTATTTTTAACATTAAATTACGATACAAAGTATACAATGAACAAATACTCAGCCATTAGTCCCAAGCAACTCCATCAATACAATCATTATACGATTAGGCTTTATTACGTAATTTCTGTTTTTCTACTATATTAAATGTGTATAATAATACTTGAATGTGAGACCTTATTATAGAAGTGTAAAGATTGACATAAAAACGGTTTATTTAAAAAAAGTTAAATGTATTACAAATTGTACTATAAGGCTTCTTCGTAATTCAGATATCACTATGAAGTAAAAGTTGTATAAAAGCCAAGTAGGTAATTATATCTACAAACTTTGAAAACTACTTTAAGTAAAAGTTGTGCCTCAATTTCTCATGGACGCTAATGGATGTTAGTTCTTGTGAAATGTCTCGTCAAGACCGACATAATATGAAACATAATATCTAGGACAGCTGTGAAAAATGTTTTTTTTTTTTAATGTGAATTACATTGCATTAATACCGCTTATAACGTACCAGCTGGTGCCCGCGACTTCATCCGTGTTCAAAATGTTATATAGCCTAAAGCCTTTCTCAATAAATGAACTATCCAACACAAAAAGAATTTTTCAATTCGAACCAGTAGTTCCTGAGATTAACGCGTTCAACTAAACAAACTCTTCAGCTTTATAATATTAGTAAGTAAGTATAGATTTTAAACGCACAGTAAGCAAATAGAAGTGCATTCGACGTAAGCGGTCAGGAGATGCAATTCCGGCCCACGTCGAGTGCATAAAGCGAACAGTGACTGTGTTATTGCATGCACAAATTAATTTCAGGTTACATTCGCCGGCCGGCGCGGACGGCGGCCCCACTTCCGCCGGATATTGGGCCCAGCCCGAAGGCAACGTTTCTACTGTTGGCTCGCTCGCCTACACGAATCGAATAATTAACTACCACGTTATTATTGCTATGAAAACGTCATCGTAGACCTGCGTTTCAAGACGAAGCTTCAGTTATATTTTATTTATTTATTCTTATCAAATTTCCTTAATAATACGTACAAGCAAAAGCGACCCCAGAGGATAAAAGTGTGCTATTTTTCTTGATATTACAAAAGACAAGGTGATCCTCGGAAGTTTTCTCTGGTGTGGTCTATTGTTGTAATTTTGTTTGTTTATTTGTTACACGACGAAGTAACAATCATCTTTAAATTATTTTCACATTATTAGGTTTCCATTTGCACTTCTTAATACTGTATTGGAAATGATATAATACTAAGATAAATGACTATATTTCAAAGGACAATGAAAATTATATAAATACTCGTATCTATTCTAGCATATCATTAATTGCCTGTATTAACACGAAATTGGTTATGAAAATGAAGACAGTATTCAAGCAAGGCCACAGGAATCTCTAATATAACATTGTTTAGTTCGCAAAGATAATTACAAATCGCGTGTGCTAGAACCGTTGTAACACAAACCGTTGAGAAACGCGAGAAACTCCAGTTCATTTGTTTTAATATTCAAATCCTAGTAAAGGTTAAACTTGAGGCTATAAAGACAATGATACCGCGAACTAAACGTCTGTATTAGGCCCGAGTCACACCAACTTAAGCTTATGCGAATAGTTTCTGTTGGGAGAGGTATAGCAACAAAATTGCAAAGTAATTCTGCGATTGACCAATTATTCTAGTTCATTTTTGGCGAAATACATACAAAAATATTTTGTAAAAAAATAGGATATCACTAACCACTAGGTACATTCATCCTGTACGTAGCCACCTGCCATTTAGGTGACCGTCAGCCTGTCGGTCGCTCTTATTGTGGTAAAAATATATCTTAATTCCATTGCAAGATAACACTGCAATAATTTTTTTTTACTCGCTAGGAGTATTTCCGTAGCGGTTGTAAATGTAAACGCTATAAATAAAACATACTTGCTACGTGCTACGAGTGTCTACGTGAAATGCGTAGCCACATTTGCTACGCGGGTGCTACAAAATTACGCTACGATGCTACGAGAAATGCGTAGACATTTTTTCTAGACGGTTGAGATAGATATCAACTTTCTGATTTCACATCTAAAGAAAAATTTCTGATTTCATATCTACCATTTTTAAACATAACATTTTTAAACATACATTTTACAATAATATTATTTTTAAATTTAACACAACCATGCAATGATACAAAACGGATGAAGAGATTTTAAAATTGCATTTGTTTCCATATTGAACTTTGCATAATGATATCAAAGCAATTGGGTCATATTTATCAACCCACATAGCATTAATATCACAAGAATTTTTTCATCAAAGATCAAAGAATATTCATTTGTGAGAATATCTGGTTCATTATTTAAATTTAACATTGCTTTTTTTATTGCAATGGAATTGATGGCCAGAAGTATATATAATAAGTTCAAATACAGCAAAAAAAGTTAACAATATTCCTATGTAACCTTTTCGAGTATATCTTACCGCGACCTATAGCGTCTAACGCCTAACATTCACGCGTCATAAACCACGCCCGATGATAGTTTTGCGAGGTTTAATTCAGTGCAACATTCGGGACAATGTTATCAGCGGAGTCTCCGAGCGCGGCAACGTTTTACGACATCGTAAATTAAGTATTATCGGGCCTAACGTAAAATCCGCGCTTCACGGCTAAGACTCGAACACTCGTAAAAAAGTCATCAAGCCAAAATTGGGCGCACTCTACTATGATAATGTAGCGGACAATCGAGGTAATTACTGGGGCCCGGCTACCGGTATAAACTATTCAATTTATGGCGCATCAACTTCTCTTTTATAGTCAAATGGCGGCAGGCGGGCTGACAATCCGCTTGACGGTACCAGTCGCCAGACTTTCGTCACCTAAGACACAAGCAACCTGCGTAACCTAATAATTAATTTATAATTTACAATTTCTAATAATCAACTATCACTGTCCAACTGCTTAGTCTGCTAAAAACAGCTATTTTTTACGTTTTACAACTACATTTTCTATTGTCATCACAAAATTTAGTTTTGTCTGTTAATTTCTCACTTATTTATTTTAATTTTTTTATGTAAAAGTTGACTTGATGGTAGGTGGCTACCGTCGCCTATTAACACAAGCAAGGCCCCAGCTGATGCTGGGCACTATGAAATTAAACATTGTTCTGGGGTGGTTACTACTGCTGATAGACAAGCTAGCTAAAATTACTGCGAAACGCAGTATATCCTGCCCCTACTTTTAATGTCTCGACTTTGAATGTGCATTTATTACTCGTATTGCTCAATTTTTGTCAAAACTACAAAATTTCTGTTTAAAAATGCAAGACGTACGAATTCACGGCAGTCGAGTACAATTCCTGTATTGTGCTAAATATTTTCACATTATAAAAACGCAATTCAACTTCTCAATTACCAATTTTAACGTAAGCAAACAAAATTCACAATTATTATTGAGAGACAACAATAAAGCATTGCTTACTCGAGACTAACAAACACCGGTCGCAATAAAACAGTAAATATACGTACATTACAATGGAGGCATGTTACGCCCGTGTAACTACAAGTAGGTAATCACAATAAGGTTCTGTTTTACGGGCAGTGGACACGGATAATGGGCGTCGGACAAACATATAAAGAGTTATGAGTATGAGTGAGGGAGGGAGGGAGTACTCACATAAATACAGGTACATCCACGTAACTATTAAACAGGAAGCGGATAGAGTAATGTTTCGCTACAATAATTACTCCAATTCATTGGAAACTATGAACTTATAAAGACAGTATTATAGGTACAAAAGCTCTTCGCGCTTTTAGCGACGTATACTCTGAATACACTTCGCACCGCGTAGAAAGGTAATTAGTAGGTAATTCCTTCGTCTCGAGAAATAGGTATAACAAAATGGCGTATTAGGATGGTCTCTTTGTAAATAACAAATAACTGTCATCATTTCATTCAATTTGTCTTTGGCCTTACTGCTCATTAATATTTCTCTTTCTACTAAATCTCGCCTGTTTCTCTATTATTAAATATTTTTTTTGGATTATACGAACTGATGTTATTAAATATTGTTACTCATCACACATAAATGAAAATTGACGAAGTTAAGAAGAAAAAGCTTGAATAAATAATTTTTAATTTAATTTTGTTTAATATAAATAAAAACTTTATTTATAATTTTCCTTCATTAGCTTTAAAGGTGAAAAACAACAGAACATATGACAAAGTCACCTTCGAAGGCAGTGTGTCACTTCCTTGTTATATAAATAGTACATTCATAGAATTTATAGCACTTTTTATAGAATAAGTATCTAATAGATTTTCATTTGGAAATTTATAATTTACACTATTTATATATAAAATAAATGTTCATATATTATATGAAATTGCTAAACTCCAATACGGTGACATGTTTATTTTTCATGGAGAAAGTTTTTGTGCTCTCAAAATTCAAGGCTGACGAATCCGCGAAGCATTGCTAGTTTTATTGTGAGAATGCAATTCTCACTCTACAATAAAACATTTTGTAATATATTTTGAGCATATTTGTAGAATTCTTTTACAATTTATCATTCCAGATCGTTCCAGATGGACGCACACAGAGACTTTATATTATATAATCTGAGTCCACAAACTGTACCGGGGCGATGTAGCCAGGTGTACGTCGTCGGTCTAATAATATTATAAAGGCGATATTTGTTTGTTCGTTATAATGAAACTACTGAAAATATTGCAAAAAATATTTCACTACGCAAGCAGAGCTATTTTTTAATAGAAACTTATTAAGCGCAATCAAATCACCACTTGTTGAGCCAAATATAAGGCGGACAAAGCCACGGCGCACATATATACATTTTAATTAAATTTTTAATTAGTAAAGAGAAGTCGGTGTATCATAATCAAGTCGAAATAAACGGTTTTCGGGCAAACCGCAGGCAACCTTAATTACTTTGGACATTTAATGCTGATTAAATGGGGCGTTTAATATTGTATTAGAATATAATTATTTAAAGTAGTAACTGGGAAGAATTTATATGCTTTTTAAAGATTACAATCTAGTCGTAAGACTAATTTATCTCCATTAAATTTAAATGATATCTCCATTATTAATTAATTTAAAACAAAGAACATGTCCATAGATTAAAACGATTCTTATTGTCTATATTAAAGCGAATAGTTGCCTTTTGATTTTGATGCAACCTTCCAACGTGAAATAATTAATGGCTTGAATTATTAATGGCGGATGACATATTGGTATATACTATTTTCTGTTAACCATTCAATCGATTGAGTAAGTACCTTAAGGATTTTCGATTTTATATAAGATTGATTGCGACAGTGGCAGTGGCTGCGTTTCGCAGTCATAAATTTTGAAAAAAAAAAAACGATTGAGAAAACTAAGAGATCTACATTATTTACTGAAATAACAAAAAAAATCATTTTCACATATCTTTCTTGGCAGTGAAGAAAGCCGTGTGTCTGTGCTTGGGACTACGCGCTGCCTGCTAAAGTAATATGCATCGAAACGCTGAACATGGATTTTATAACGGACATCGTGCAACAAATGTAAAAAGCCCTCTCCAATAAATATATAGAGGCAGCAGACAGCGACCAAAAAGAGAGGATAGGATGTGCCGTGTCCTCTTAATCCGGTATATGTTCGCACGAAAGCAATCACGTCCCGTCAAGCGGCCATATTTCAAAATAATTGCATTACGCTCACCCACACGTAGAGGCATTCGAGCCGCTACTACGAGCGTACGCTACGCTTAGGAAATGCAATACCACGGCGACACCGGGATCCCGTGGCGATTTGCGGGATTCAATAGATAAACATATATTAAATTTGACAAAACATATTAAAACAATGCAGCGCATTGAAAATTATTTTATTTTATTTTATTTATATTAGGGAAACATACAATATCTCGCTACACATTATAAATATACATACAAGAAAAACATAAATCAGCAAAGTTTCCACTAAATTATAGTTAACTAGTTGGTGCCCCCGACTTCGTCCGCGTTGAACGATGAAAGGTACCCTATGTCCTTTCTGGTGTTTCAGACAACGTGTATGCAAAATTTCATGGTGATCGGTTCACTAGTTTTTGTGTGAAAGAGTTACAAACATTCATACATCCAAACATACTTTCGCATTTATAATATTAGTTCGGATTTTTATAATTAAAAAAAAAAGCCTGTACCTGTACCTACCAATATTCTTTTTTTATTTATTTTGTTTAAAATTAAGTGTACCTACTAATTTTTTCATCATATTTCGACGACTCTGGTATACGATAAAAACTTGAATAAGTATATGTTGCACTTAAGTGCAAATTAAAAAATTCCCAAATAATTAAATAACGATATAATTAGTTGCTAATATAAATCATACATATAAAAGAATCATTGTTTGTCCGTGCGTTTGTGCATGCTAATCTCGGAAACGGCTTATCCGATTTAACGGTTTTCAATGATGCATTGTAGTAAACTTCCAGTATTTCCAATCATTTTACAAATAATAAAGAACTCATTTTACAAGAAACTCCTCAAATATTTAACTAATTATGATTTACAAAAACCCTGCTGCGTCCCGCTAAAATTTGAATATCGCGGGATTGAACATGCTCAGTCCCGTTAATACTGGCATTTAGAAATCATGTTGCGGGATTCCACTCTCTAGCTACGCCATTACGAACGTTACGTAGCAAGTGCGTAAGTGGTGTATAGCTGCGAAACACCGTTGAAAGTTGATGAATATTTATTTATTCAATATCTCAACACTAGGCGTTGTCAGCCGTTTCTTTTGCTCTTCTTTCCCTGATATATTGCCCAATGGTACGGCACTTAAGGTAAAAGTATTTTGGAGACAAACAAATATGCCTTCGCCTTGGGGTGTTATGGAAGTTTCTGTATATAAAAACAATAAATCTTGAGGCGACTGTTAGCTATAAGTAAAGGTTGATTTGTTCTAGCCCGGTTTCGCTTTCTGCCTGGCACGCTTGGCGGGAGGTTATATAAAAATACAGAAAATACAGAAATACAGAGGTTATATAAAATATTGTTCTATGAAAGTAATTCTTACAACAGGTAAAATATTGAAAGACTCTATTAAAAAACAGTTAACTTACTTCTTTGTTATTTTACAAAGTAAAACAAATTCGAGTAGTCAAAAAATGTTTGCCTTACTTTGACTCAGGGTCACGGGTTCCATCCCCGACAAGGCCTACTTTGGAAGAGAACTTTTCAAAGTTGATTTTGATCTGGATGTATAGGGGTTCCGACCCCAGTTCGTTGTAAGGTTATCCCGTAACACAAACCCATAAGTGCTTACTTTAGGGGCCATTAAATTGGTGCGTTTAGTCGATTTATTTAATTTAAATTGAGATTTTTTTTTAAAAGCTGCAGGAAAGGATTTTTCAATACATGACACAATTTTCGCTGATTAAAATAATACTGTTGTAATGATTTTGGTAGTGAGTATTCATTCTCTACCAAAGTCATTATAAACTAATAGTACATTTTGTTGGATTTATAGTGAGTTCAAGTGCTATAAATGGTAAAAGCAAACATTCAGCGCGTCGAAAAAAGATTTTTTCCTTTCGAATCTTGTCAGTACCTAATAGCAGCTTGTCAACTGTAAACAGGTCGAGCGTTGGAAGGCTATAATATAATGTACAAACAATCCATCATTGGTTGCATGCTATGGTTTCTTCTATGACAAATTACTGGTTTTTACGGCTCCTCGCACGTGCCCTAATGGATTTGTCCGCTTTGTTTTTGTGTTGAAGTCATTTGTAATTCTAGCACAGATTTGTCATTGTTCATATCAAAATTTCACTATGTTCCATGATGGTTCCATTCATGCGAGAGAGTTTGATTGGGTAATATTTCTTTTACGTGAATCCCATCGATTACGTAACGCTGATACAAAAAAGAAATTTACATATATGAGAAGCTGCAGCATTAAACTGTCCTTGGCTTGCACAGAAAAAATTAACTGATTGTAAATTTGTAAATACATAAGTATCAATAATTTCGTTGATTATCCTTTAATGCTTTTTGCTTTGAAGTATTTAATTAAAATATTATTTAGATTTTTTAGTCTAAGTTTGTACATGTAAGTATAGTCTTGAAGTCGGTTTTTGTTTTTTTATAAAAATAATTTTATTGATGTAACCAGTTAAGGTCAGAAATTTATTTAGAAGTTTCTAATCCTTATTTACCAATAACGTATATGGTTAAAGCTTTCTCTGCTTTCGACTGTACATACGCATCTTGAACGCTGTTGTGAACGCATCGTGAATTTGTAGCTTTATGTTAGCAGAAATGCAACGCAGGATATTTGAATATAACATATACGCGGGCGGCGCGCGGTCAGACGCAATCTGTATGCAAAACGCGAGTCACATGCATCATGACACCTCGCCTTTGCGAGGCCACTTGCAAATGCATTACAAAATTACTTTACCGCCGACATATTTTCTATTCAATACATACATCATTTCGTTTACATTCACAATGTCCATTGTCTCATAATGTTCAATGTTTTAATAATAATTGTCCAGTCCCAGAAATTTTAGTATAAAATAATGAAACCTGAACGAAGACTACATGTTATACAACTTGACATTTTAAGATATTTCTTTTTTTTAATGTTAAGGTTCGACATGTAGGCTGATGGTCTACATGTCACACATGTATACATGTATACACATGCAACGCCACAAGTGATCCAAGTGCGCTGCCAACCATAGTAGGACCAAGAATAGGGTTGGGGAAGGAATAGTCTGATACTAGGCCGTAAAATGGGCTCTAGCATTCCTTGCTAATATATTATTTCATGGTGGTCTTCTTTGTGGGGTGATGTGATTATTTGTGGGACACTAAATAAAATTAATAAGTAATAATACAAAAGTATTATAATCGCTATGAATGCATGTGAAAGTTAGTTTATTAATAAGAATTTTTCAAGGATTTTTTAAAATAACAATTCTCTTCTATTGTGATAAAATTGATAACTTAACCACTCGTCTAATAGGTTCTATAAATTATTAAAATTTCTAAACTAAATTATTTAATTAAAAAAAAAAAACAATTCAATACCGTCTCGTGGTTACAGAGGTTACAGGGTCTTAATAAAATTCAATAGTTATGCGATGGGGGTATTAACGAAATTCAAAGCTTGTGTGTCGCGGGCCGTTCCCGACCTGCGTAGACTAAATTACACAAGTTCACATATCTGTTGGACCCAATCTGTATGCAAAACGTCCCGGGGGCGAGGGTCTCATTTCCTGTAACCTCCATCCCCCCCCCCACCCGTCAACTCTCCCCTCTGTCCGCCGGTATCCTGCTTTCGTCCCCCGCACGCCCGCACGCGACTGACCTATCCCAGGAAAGATGGACAGATGTAAAAAAGAAAAAAAAAAAAAATAGAACGCGGCTACTACACCACGAATGCACCTTGTTTTCATAAAAAAAATATGCCTACTCCGACTGCAGTAAATTTAAGTTGTTGTAATTTTGTCTAGTGAAAATAAAATCTTAGTACAAGTTGTTTTAGAATTATACTAGATTCCATTAGTAAAAACCGTATCAAAATTCTTTGAGCTGATTAGAACAGTTAGCAAAGAAACAGATTAGAAAAAAAAATTGAAATCATAACGAATTCGGCGATGCTAAAATATGTAGTTTATTTTTGAAGACCAACTAAATTTTGTAAGCATTTTTTTCGTGCGAAGCCTGAGTTTATGCTTTAATGTTTTTGTAATTATCGTATTAATTAATTCATAAAAAGGTTTATTTCGAGAGTCTCTATCTATGTAAGCCAGTTTCGGCGTAGAAATTGTATTTGGCTCAGTTAGAAACCGTTAAATAAAGTCTTTCAGATCAGATGAATGTCTTCATTCGTCATCATGCAGGTAGGCTCGGCTTCTCTGACTCTAATCGGCGATTTTTGCAATCCGAAACAATAATTATGAAAATTATTATTAATTAGGCTGCGGTTAGTTCGAGATTCGGTCGTCAAAGCCAAGCGTCGCTACTTGATTATCCCCGAGCGGGCTTTGTTTGGCAATTAGATTATGCAGCGAACAGATAACTGCATAACAATTCCGATAACCTTGTTAGCGCTGTCGTCTACCCGCGTCTGCCTCCTCTGACCACTATTTCAATTCCCCTAACATTATTTATAACAAAGCCTCATTGTTACTCGACATTTATTTAAGTACTATAGTTTTTTCAAGCGACTTCGCCCGCGCCACTTTTCTTGGATGTTAAAATATTTATTCGATGCTCATATATTTTTTGGCAGGCGTAGTTTTTTTTTTTTAATTATTTTTAGATGATTTTTTAAAATAGTTATTATAACTATAGATTTTGAAAACTTTAGATTTGTTTGAATTTTTATAAAAACACTAATTGGGTACTGTAATAATCTTGCGAAATTACTCAAAAAAAAAAATTTTTTTTTTATAATTTTAAAACGACCGCGGTGTGATAAAATGTAAAATCCTAAATAATTTGGGATTAAGGCAAGGTTATTTTTATTTGCTAAAATACTTATTTTTGCTAAAAGTGCTTTACTCTTTACGAATGACCCTTTTTAACCTGTGTCGCAAAATACAAACAGATATTAATGGAGTACTTACGTTTTTAGTCTCAATTAAGTGAAATATCAATTTTTTATGTTAAGGTCGACAGACAAGCTGACGGTCCACTTGATGGTGGGTGGCTACCGTCGCCTATAACACAAGCAACGCAATAGGTGCTGCAAGTGCGCTGCCGACCATAGTAGGATTATTTCACGGTGGTCTTCTGTAAGGGGGTGGTTACTGCCACCAGACGGGCTGCCCAAATGACTGCGAACAGTGTGCTTTCTCTATATATGTAGTACATAGTACTGTATATATAAATGATGATGTATTGCAACTCGCGCACTGCAAACAAACCCGCATGCTGTGGACGTCAAACGCACAAACAAATGGGGTAAAATACCAAATAAATTAAACCGAATCTCGCTTTATCTGCATTCCGCCGGCTTTGTGTACGTGGCCTTTGTTTGTTCTTTAAAAGTATTTACAACTCGGAGCTAATGTAATTCCCGCAGTTACAATAATGCAACTCCATTACAACTGAGTTATAGACGGAGAAGTGCACGAGGCTTTAAAAGCAACGCGTTTGTTGGGCGTTTAGGAGAGTATGTACGAGTAATACCTACACTCTGTTTTGTGATTAATCTTTTTATCTCACTTAAACCGTGTGAGTCATTTAGAGAAACAAAATTAAATTTTAATTTGTAACAAAGATTGTATTTTGGTAAGCTTTCATCTCTATATTAATAGGTAAAGACAAAACAGCTTAGTACATTTTTTTTAAATTTATTTGTAAATATTTTTTTTTATTAACTTATCAGCAATTGCACTCGACTTCGTACGCGTAACTTTATAAAATATTGCCCAGGTTACTCGCTGATAACGTAGCTTTCTATAGATGAAAGAATTTTTAAAATCGGTCCAGTAGTTTTTGAGTTTATTCACACCAAACTAAATGTATGAAAAAATTTGGTAGTAGCATGACTAGTATGACTGGACATGTAATATTATACGTTTATTTATTAATATTTTAATAAACTATTACTACTACTACATCAAGTGAAATCGGGACCAAGCGCTGCCTTGACTCAATTAAAAAAAATTTTTTTTTTTTTTAAACAAAGAAAGTTAATCTGATCTGACCGCAATCTACGAGTAATATGCTTAATACGTGTAAGGCAAAAATAAGAACTGCGCTTAGTTGTACTATAGTTGGTTATAATAAGCAATAAAAAATAGTTAATTTGTACTTGTAACTTTTGAAAAAATAAATGAAAGCGAATAGAGAATATAAGTTGCAATGTCGTTGGCGCGTATAAAGTTGAATGCGGTGAAACACTAATACGCTAGTTCCGGGTGACAACACGGAAGGCTGAATAAAGCGGGTTTCGCAACGTGGCTGGAACGCTAGTAGCGGCCGCCAAGCAGCCATAGGGTTGTCACTATCCGTTTCTACAGTCCTCTTTAAATAATTTTTCCTTCTATTTGATACCTACCGCTTAATACAACCACTGGTGTGAAACGAAAAAAATTCTTAAAAAAAATATGTTGATACTTAATAATTGCCGTAGCCATTGAAGAAAAAAAAAAAAAGAATCAAATAAAATGTAAACGCAGTTAAATATAATTTATGTTATAATAATATAACATAATATATAATTATGTTATTAGGTACATTTATCCTTAAATATTATTATTATTTTTTAATTTTAAGTGTCTTTGTATTTTCACTTATCTGTTATTATAATCGACGTTTTTTTACTCTTTTCACCAAGTATAATGTTATATAGACTGTTATTGTTATTTATTTACTCTTTTTTTCCTAGCACAATATTTTTTCATATACATATATACAACCTGATAAATCGATTACAGCTTTATTATTTGATTTATAGGCAACTTTTAAAAAGAAATTATATTTATAGTTTACAGTTTATCTAAAAGAAATTAAATTAGAATGTATCTATGTAGTGTTACCATTTAAATATTATTATTATAAAATAAAGAAAATCTACAAGAAATTTAATAAAACATCTATACACACAAACGTACAATGAACCTATCTGAACTTATTTAAACTTTAGCAAAGATATAATAATAATTATATTGTTGCCTTCTTTTGAGAATAAATAATATAATCGGCGAAGAGCGACAGCCCTAGTGAAGGAAGCGAGCCGCGCGCCGGAAATGAGCTCTCGATACCCTGCCGCCCCCACTCCCACTTTGTCCAAATCAATTTCGCTTTACAGCCCGCCCTACACAAAAATGCATCGCTAATATTTGAACAACTTATCTGTGCAAATTTAATTTAGCCATTTCTGCTGACATGATAGCTTCTGCTCACAGAATTCTGTCTCTTTTTTTCATCTTGATACGAGTATGAATTATCAAGATGAAAAAAAAAGAGACAGAATTCTGTATTCAATTCAATTCGCATTTAAGGTATTCATGTATTCAGTTTACATTAAAAAAAAAACACCTTATTAATGGACATAAAGAAGTATATGCCAAATTTCATGTTTCACCTTTAGTGGATTAGTCAAATTATACAAATTAGTCAAAATTTTTAAATTAGTATATTTTTTTGGATTGATACCAGTCCAAAAAATATGAAAATTTTCAAACAAAAGATTTTTAACCAGTTCTAAGCATTCTAACAAAACTTCTGTAACTGTAAGTACTTTAAGTGCTGATACTCTTATCTTATTCGGCCAAGGCTTTTATAATACTTTTTAGTTAAATGCAAACTGCGATGCAACGATATAGTAAAATTGTTTCATCGCATTTTGTATATTATTTAATACTAAAATATCGTGTATTTGCTTTTTCTGCTATCAGTACAAACATAACGTAATATAAGTAGGTACCGTTGAATAATTTTAAACGTTATTGTTGTGTTAAATTATTGTTTAATTTAGTGACATAATTTAGTTGGTTTTCAGTTACCATTTTAATGACTAACGTTAAAATACAAAAAAAGTCATGCAATTTCATGCAGCACATGCTGTACTGTCATGTCCTATGTAACATTTTTAATCTTTTAATAAGTATAAACAAATAAGTTAAAAAAAAAAATCAAACATATCACACTCACAGTTAGATAACAGCTCACAAACTCGCAGTCAACTTACGGACAGACATTCCCAACTCTTCGTTTCCAGAGTACTTATAAATAAAAACATCGGCGTTCGCTTACCGCTGTAAAATTTCTAAACTTGGAACAAACCTAACACCAAGTTGGGAAGCCAGACTCGCCTAACCCTGTTTGTTTGCACTGAATTTTCTAACGGACTAGATTGAATTTAAAGTTCAACATCGGTGGATAAGGGGCGCACTAAGACTGAGCATTTTGTCAATGTCTACGAAATCCACACTAATATTATTAATGTGAATGTAACTGTGTCTGCGTGTTACCTTTCACGCATTAACTACTCAAATGATCATCATGAAATTTTGCAAGTGAACAAATGTAAAACAAAGTCAGCTATTTTAATTATTATCTATGGAAGCACCTGTTCTACAATTTTGTTATATTATATAAATTGTTATTTAATCAATTAATTACTATCAACATTTTTAGTGGTCGTATCAACGATTAAGACTTCTTTATTTCTACTCTTATAAGAATTATAATATTGACTTAACAATTGCACAGCAACATCCGTACTAATCTTACTAATATTATAAATGCGAAAGTATGTTTGGCTGTATGGATGTTTGTAACTCTTTCACGCAAAAACTACTGAACCGATCACTATGAAATATTGCATACACGTTGTCTGAGACACCGGAAAGGACATAGGGTACCTTTCATCGTTCAACGCGGACGAAGTCGCGGGCACCAGCTAGTATTTTATAAATTAAAATACTTTATTTTTAAATGCGCTTTTAAGATTTTCTTAATAATCGAAACAGTAGATTTTTCCTACTTGACGACTTTTTTTTTTAAAGAGAACTTATATAAAAACTACTCGAGTGTGTCTGTGCGTAATAAATTAATATAACCGTGCTAATAGAAGCGAACAGAATAATAGATAATATGATAGGTAGAATGAAAAAAAAAAATGTTTATGGGCCTTCATTTTCCATTACAATGTAACATAATAATACGGCCTCGGAGACAACATAACAGTTAACTTGAATGTTTATGTTCGAGTTAGGAGAAAAACTCGCATAAAAATATATTTAGTGGAAGGTAAACTTCAATGAGATTGGCATTCCGTCACGGAAGCGTAGATCTAAAGCTATGCGAATTCGCGCAATAACAAGTGCGGACAAGGAGCGGACTATCGTACAAAAAAAAAGTTCCATTCTTGTTTTGACAACACCGTGTTGGCAAGACTCGAACTAATTCCAATTTCTATGAACGGCGACGGCAGTGTTATTATGATTGACATATGATAAAACTTTCTTTGTTGGGGCTCGCTATGAAAGCGCGACTGTCTTTATATTAAGGGGAGCGTATACAAACGCTTTTATATTGAACTGGCTGGTGTCCGCGACTACGTCCGCGTTGTAAAATGAAAAATATAACACGTACCTGAATAATGCCTGATATTTTTATCAGTTGTGATGACGGTGGCGCAGATTTTTTTTTAATATTTTTAGATGTTCCCACGGAATCATAACATTTTTCACTATAGAAAGTATCCTTTAAGTAAATCCAGGTTATGAGCTATGTGTGTGTCAAATTTTAATTAAATCCGCTCAGCCGTTTTCACGTTATTGAGTAACAAGCGTCCAAACGCACAAAATTTGGCATTTTATATTTATTTATTTATTATACATAAAAAGTTATCAAATTACTTAAGTCTAAATGACTTAAGATTAGTGAATTTTAAATAATTATTTTTTTTTTAGTAATTTATATATTTAATATTAAATTAAATTAATTTAAATAAAATTTCATTAATTTATTTTTTAACTTATTTATTTTCCTCCTTTGAAATGTTTTCGGGCAACAAGGGCAGATAGAGATTACATCTACAGATTTGTTGTTAAATAACTTAGCTCTACAAAAACTACTGTTGTTATCAGAGGAACACTTAATCATTTTAAACGTGAATCTATGGTAGCAATGAACAAAAAAATTAATAAGAATGTTGCTAAGGATACGGTAATATTGAATTTCCACTGAACATTATATATTAATAAAAGCTAATGCAATTTTGCTTGTACTCTGTCATTTATAGTTTCAATTATTGAAAGCGCAATTATGAAAGTATGGAATGCAAGTTGTTTAAAAGCTATGATTATAAACCTATAGCAGTTTGAAGCATCTATTATTATGTTAATAATGCAAGTGAAAGTGACATAAAAATAGGCATTAAAATTAACTACAAAGAATTGAAACGTCTAAAGAAAATTCTAGTTATACAGCCATACACTTGAAACTAAGGTTTGCATAGCAATAACCTTTATTTTATTGACAAGGCTTTACGTCAATTGTTTCAATGCCTCGCAGTATAAATATAACATTATTATAATAAAAGTCTTGTTCTATTAGTTCGTTACTTTGAAACTATAAATTGTGACAACCAGAAAAATGTCAAAAAAGCACAAAATATCATAACAAATAAACAGAACCAATTTTATTTTGAATAACGTTCGCGTGTCTAACCTACCCCTTAAAACGGATGAAACATGAATCACGACCACATTAGGAAGATTTCCACTCGATTGCGTGCAAATATCAAAAAGTAATGTCAGCCGTCAAGTGTCACTCCACGTATCTGTTTGTCAAGGCCGACACATCTATTTATTTGCAAGCGATTCGTTTCGAGTACATTTTCTAGATACAATACGGCACAATATTCACACGTTATTAATGTTAATTTTTTTTTTTTTTTTTAAATCCATATTCAGATCTTCAAAAAAAAATGTAACTCTTCTAAATGTTTTTCGAGTGAACGAGTGAAGTCTCTAGTTAGATCGTACAGTACTTAAAATATTTATCAATACGACTGTATAATATTTTTTGAATTTTCGAACAAATTCAATAAATAAAAAAGTAACCCTACTGGCAAGGATAAGTGTAGAAAAATTCCATTTATGTCTTAAATTTTTTTATATTATACAATAATGTTGAGGAATGGACTGTATGAAAATAAAATTTTAAGTATTTAATAAAATATATTTTAATTAAAATGTATAACAAACTGACAGGCAACTCTTTTATCTCACCAAATTGAATGTTACTGTTTCCGAGTGAAGCACGCGCAGTCACTAGTGGTGAAATAAATGGCACTAAAGGAAACCTTTCACTTAAAAACGTGGCACGATCTCTTGCCTCTGCATACGCGAATCTATCTACATTTTCAGATATCTCTCGTATCACAAACCAACAATAGAGCGAGGGTCTTCAAACGTCTCGAGGAAACCATACAGCACAATTTTCTCTGCTTTCGCAAACATATTGAATTTTAAATTGGATTTTGAAACACCTTTTATATCGCGAAGTGGTTTTGTAATGACTATTTTTAAATGAATCTTAGATTATAATTTACTAGCTGTTTCACACGATTTCCCCCGCGTATCTTTATAAAATAAAGCCTATGTTACATGCTGATACTGTAGCTTTCTATATGTGAAAGAATTTTTAAAATACAAATCTTTTCTCTATATAATATTAGTATAGATAGAAATTTATTAGAGGACACTGTCAAAACTGAAAATAAATCATGTATTGAATTAAATATTATTACCACAAAAAAAAATTGTATCGCGTTTTTATAAAAATTTATAAGCTTTAAGCTCACCTAAATCTTATAAGCTCACTAACCCTTAAAGGTACATCTCACATTACCTTCTTGTATTGCACCAGATGTATCCTCAATATAACCGCTTCGTTCGTCTCTTGGATCTTTTAACCGAAATGCGAGCCTAATTTAAGAATCCCCACTAACTAACGCGCCGCCGACCGCCACGCGGCACACCGCGTATATAACACCTATATACTTACAACTCACATACGGTTACATAACGTACTGTTTTAGCGAACAACGCGGTAACATACAATACGTGAACTCTTCTTGATCTCTTTTACGATTCCCCGAACAATTGGCTTAAAATAGCGCTGTACGGGCGTGGGAACTTAGTAATAGGTATATGGGAGAATATGTTGTCTCAATCCGTACTAATATTATAAATGCGAAAGTATGTTTGGATGTATCGATGTATGGATGATTGTAACTCTTTCACGCAAAAACTACTGAACCGATCACCATGAAATTTTGCATACACGTTGTCTGCGACACCAGAAAGGACATAAAGGTACCTTTCATCCAGAAAATAGGACTATTCCCGAAGGATAAATAAAAAATAAAAAACTAACGCCCGGAAAAAGTGTTATAGCAACACGAGGTCAAGCGTTATATTGCTTTTTTTAAATTTTCAACGCGGACGAAGTCGCGAGCACCAGCTAGTATGCTATAATGCGAATAACCGAACAGAATAAGACGCAACTAGTGATATCCGTATCTGTATCCGTTTCCGCGGATATTCGAGGGAGAAGAAAGATCCATATCTGTATCCGTATCTGTTACTTTTTGGCGGATCTTTTTTACGGATCTTTTACCTTATTAATTTTTAATTCATAGATGAAATTCTATATATTAGGTGATTAGGTAGCAATGTTTTAACACATGATAAACATACATTTGAGGTTTATATTGGTATAGAATAGATTATTGCTTTGAATAAATCTCATATAAAACCTTTTTTCTTTTTCTTTTAGACTACTTTTTAGATTGTCAGTTACTCCTGTCTGAAATATAGCAGCCGGCTAAGGGCGAGTGTACATAGCCTGCAATGTTTTTAGCAAGGCGAAGCAGCGATCGCTCTCTCGAGAAACATTCGTCGCCGCCTCGTTACCAACTACCAACAATTTGTTAGAACGGATATATATAACTGGTTTCCTGCCTTTACAAAGATTTAATGATTTTGTTTTGAAGTTACATCGTTACCGAATGAATTATGAGGACACTTTCTGCGACATTTAATTAACTTAATGTACATTTTGGAGTTTCAACGCGTTCGACGCGTATCCAAATTATTGTGGTTGTTATGCGGATTGTCAACAGGCAGATACATACCCGTTTTACAAATTAAGTAGTTTCTAACTTTTACACCTAAATTTATAGGAAGTAAAAGTAGATAGTCTATATTCTTCCCTTAATTGTTCTTTATAAAAAATTTTAGCCGTGTTAAATATTTAGCCTATGTTCATCATTAATTCTATTTTAACCATAGGTGAAAGAATTTTTTTTTAAATCGGATGATTATTTCGAAGATTACAAACAAACATACAAACTTTACCACCTTATAATATTATTATATAGATATGTGATACAAAACTCTCACGTACAGAAACAAAGCGTTTATTATACACGAAAAAGCAAGTTCACACAATTCATTGTATTTTTTTAAAATCAAATGTCAAACGTTTAACAAGAAATTTCCCATCAATCAACACTTGCTGTGTGGCGTTTATAAATAGATAGGCTATAGTTCAAAAGACGGACAATTATAAATGTTAATGATAAATACAAACGTTGAATCATTCATATGATAATAACAGAACTAAATTATTTTATTTTACTGTCACACGCCAACAAAAATATTGACAGTGACATACTTAAAAAACAAAAGGTTTTAAAATAATATTTTCAAATTCACATCTAGTTACATACATTGTAAGGATAACATTGAATGTCGTAATACAAGCAAAACCAAATTATCTATCGTGACTAGTCCAATTCCATAATAAGCAATTTTAATTTACATATAAATTATAATTTAATATAAGAAAATTGCGGTACAACATGCTCGCGTACCAATTTACGGGGCAACTTTGACATGCTAATAACATTATAGATCAACGAATGGATGGAGTTAAAAGCTAACTTCTTAATAAATTAATCAACTCGTATAACTCATAAGGCATTAGCGAGTTGCGCTCGAGATGTGCCTCGTTTTCGCACAGTTTTCCGACAGTGTTATTTAGTGTTATCATTTATTCAACGTTACTATTCAAAGACGCGTAACTACATAACAGATAGTCTAAGGCCGTCGTGGATTACGACAGTAATTAATCTACAGCGTGCCTTCGCGACGACACCCCACTCCCCTTGCATCTCTCTCCACCGCCGCTACACACAATTCACTGACGCCAGTAAGGAGTTACACAAATTAGCTTAGGACAAAATTGGAAGGCAGTTCAGCTGTTCATACGGAAGACGCGGGTTAGATACTTGATCAGGCCTTTTTTACAAGAGGAATCCATCATGGATACCCACCGGCCTGGGGATAGATCGGTGGGTTATGTCAGACTCTTACACCGAGATGGAGACCTACCGACTAAACCTCTTGGCGTCCTCCGCGTCCACTATAGGCGAAGTATTAAAATGGTTTGAGTACATATACACTTTTTTTAATTAACTATCTTATAAAAAGAGTTACAAATTGTACCAGTCTAACAGTTAGTAGAGACAGGGTAGACTGCGTTTTGAGGTTATAAATTAGGCAATTCGTCTCACCTTGCAGAAGTCGTGAGTGTTGTATCGGTGAGTTAGTTAAGGAAGCGTGAGAATATATCCCTATCCTCCCTAATCTCTTATCCTTTATCCCACTAAAGTCGGCCGCCACCTACCATCAAGTAGACCGTCAATTTGCCTGACGAATTTTACTATTTTTTTTTATATTAGAGATGGGTTTTCTCTTGGCCAGTATTCAGCCGTGTAGCGAAGATGAGACCTATGATGGAGCGAGCTCACCCAGAAGATGCCTATTCACTTGAACTCGAAAAAAAAAAACATGGATCAATACCTCTTAGGAACCATTTACAATACATAATTTACGACTGTACTAAAGCTAAAGCAAAATTCATAAATTTAATACCACTATTCATAGTTAATGTGGGCATAAAGCTTCCTTTATTTTTACAGCGAAGGAACCTCGTTTCATTAGCAACAAAAGAGTTGCTTACTCGAAAGGAGACGGCAATCTAGTTATATTAAATGCTTAATGGTGTTGCAGAGCTTTGGTTTGCTAAAGCAAATGGCGTTAAAGGACATTCTGTCATGAATGCCGTCTCGAAATCGCTTTCAACTCTGAAAAAGTACGTTGTGTTTTTAATTATAATAAATTCTTCTGAACGTCACAAAGTATTTACTTTAAGCCAACATTAAACTTTCATGACCATTGTACTTTTTTATAATAATAAATATGTATTTATTTTGTAAAATCAAACACTTAAAAGTCTTAAGTTACTTATTTCACTTAAGTTACTAATCAAACACTTAAGTCGTGGAATATTGTCTATTGTTTTTTTGGATCAATCAATAGCAATGGTTGTAATTTTTAAGTGATATTGTATCCTATATGTATTGATTTATAAAGTTTAAACTCAAATGAATTAGAAAAACTTGAAATATTTGTGATTTATTGTACAAACCTTTACATAAAATTTATTTATGTAAAGGTCGTCGGACAGGTTCACGGTTCATTTGGTATTAGTGGCGACCGTAGCCTATAACACAAGAAACGTCACATGTGCTGGAAGCAGCAAGTGCGCTGCCGACCATAGTAAGGTAGGGATAGTGATTGGGAACGGATAGGAAAATGAGGTCTTTCATCCCTTACTCACTCGCCGAAACAAAACAGCACACTTGCTGTTACTTCACGGTGGTCTTCTGTAAGAGGGTGGTTACTGCCGCTCGACGGGCGGCCCAAATGACAGTGATTACTAAGCACAGGTTCGATAGGAGACCATAATACGCGATAAATAGTGGCATTTTACAATAAACACGGTGTTTAACGTTAAGCGAAAGTAGGATACAAGTTGACACAGTGTTTGCGAGATGGAAAACAGTCTATCAGAAAGTGAGCGCATGCAGGCGTCGTTACTTTTTACAGTGGCCTTAAGTGGAGCAGTAAAGATAGGGCGCGCTCTAACGGCAGCATGTGACACCAAACTCGCGAAGCTACAATATAGAGCTAACTGTGAACAGATATACCAAAATACATTGGCAATGGATGGAAAACAGAAAAATGCATATTTATACAAATAAAATAATAATAATCATTTTATTACAGATATAATATGCATCCATATTATCTATTAACAAAATAATAATAATAATATAATATTTACAAGCGAAACAATGATATTTAAAATCTACAAGTGCTGCAAAAATCACTTATTAATTTTGCTGTATGTCATATTTAGTCGCATCCAAAATGTTTGTATGGGACAGTCTACCTTATCTATAATTGTTTTCAGAATGCTATTGGTACTGCCACGTATCATGTGCCATAGGGATATGCCACCCTCTTTCGTCTTATAGCATAAAAATCATCTGTGTGATTTTGGGCAAACATTTCTGAAGCACTACAATAGCGTGGCAGCCTCAATAGCATCCTGAAAGAGTTATTATACTAAAAAAATCACATTTTAATGCAGCGTAACTGTTTTCAGTAAATAGTGCGGATCAAATAGTGCGGATATAGTTCTCCACCGTTCAAGCAAACGCAGCGCAGTACGTCCACCCACAAGGTAGACATACGACCTAATAAAGGCCGCGGGTCAACGGTGTATCCGGGCTGCTTCTGACCGGTCCTATTGGAAAGTTTGGGGGAGGCCTATAGGTCCAGCAGTGGACGTCCTGCGGCTGAGATGATGATGATGATGAAGATGAAATATATATATTTTTAAATATGTTAATAGATTTAAATTAAACAATTGAATACCATTAAAAATATAATTAAAACTATATTTTCACATAGGAAACTAATCTTTTATTAATTTTTTTTAAAAATTAAATAGAATTCAAACTAACAGCGGTGTATAAATTATATACAGAGCTCAAAGAATATAATTATATTAATACGCGAATCGAATTTGTTTGGAAATGATTTTCACAATTTTCGTATTCTTACTATATAAATACATACATTAATCAAAGATCAAAGATCAATATTTTCTTTAAATTCTTAAAGTGTACCAATGCTTATATCATTGCCTACTGTAATTACATATTCAGTGGTATGTAAAAGCTTTATATTTCTCATTTCCACAAGTCTGTTGTCGCTTCTATAGATATCTAGCTCTATGACAAAAGTATAATGGTGATAGGACAGTTGCATTTAACAACACTACCCACTATTTGGTTAGGAATGCGCCGAGTTGCAAAACAGATAACAAGTTTTGTATCTGATGTTCGCTTACGAATATGACTTGAAATACTGTTTCGCTTTAGTTTTTAACTGCTCGCATTCTTGTCGACTTGTTTTTTAAATATCACTCTTAAAAATTGAATTGTATTCATACGATTGTTTCTGTGTAGGCGTGACACTTATACTTAATACAATACAAAAACTTATAAATATAAACTGTGAAAGCTTTAACCGAATATAAATTATTTGAGTTTCAATATAATTAATTTGAATTCAATTGAAACAAAACGATTGCTCATAATACTCAAGAATGAGTGGAAACAATGGGTCGCGCACACTTGAGGAAGACTCCAATTACGCGAAAAGGACCAAGTTAAACCTATAATAAGCTATTAGTCCACACAGAGGGAAAGCTGATTGGTCAACGAGCGGACGCAATTTCCATAATGCGGTAAGCGGCTTAAATTGATAAATTTTAATGAACCACCAGCTGGCGAACAGTTCATTAATACAGCATGATTTAAAACCGGTCTGTGCAGCTTGGAGCCAGTTAGAACCGGATCAGGGAATGAACAGCACGAAAAATAGTTACCCTCACTGACTGAAAAGGCGGTCACGCCAATTTATCATGGCGAATGAAAAGGCTTTTGTTTATTGGTGGGCTTCTACGGAATATTTAAAAAAAAAAATGAACACTAAGACCGTACAAAAAACGTGAATCTAGACTTTAATGGATACAAATAAAAATATAGAAAAGCTCTTCAAATATTTTTCGAGCTTATTCTTGTCATTTGTGTAAATCAAAAAACGAATCTTTTGAAAACTATATGCCTTCTTTTAAGTCGTTACGGTATTTTGTAATCGGATTACAAAATATATAATTTTTTTTTAAATATAAACTTAAAAAACTTAAATAATCTTTTCTTATAACTTTGCGCCATCTATTGAAGATTTTCATTAAAATGGTGGTAGCGTATAAATTAAAGTCTTAGTATATATTTTTTTTATATTAATATGAAGAATATATTATATAATACTTTATTATATATTATAGTGGAAAATATTATTGGTAAACAAATAAAAAAGCAATATATTCTATTTAAAGATTTAGTCTTGAATGGTTTTTAAATAAAATTCAGTTATTTTTTTCTACACTAAAGTGGAGCAGACATACTGACACACTTGACGAGAACCTAGGAACACCAGGATAAACGGCTGATAGGATAAAATCCAAACACACAAAGAAAAGCAAATTTACATTTCGTTTGAGTAGGGTTTTTAGTAAAACGCAATAAAACAGTGACGACGTTTTATCTCAAATCATTCTCAGTTCATTGCATGCATATTCCGATGCCTTTTAAAATAAATGGTCGATCGGAACGCGCTGTGATAGTATAATTATCATGTAAAGGGTCGATAAAGGTCAGGTTAGAGCGTGTAGCAAAAATAGCGTAACCCTAAAATGATCAAAGCTCGGGGCTATAAAATAAGAAGCATGGCAATCAACCCGAGCGACGGGTCAGCGAATAACTAATGGAATTACCAGAGAGCGGCGAGATTTGGGTATGGTCACATTTGCAGCTTAGCGGTGGATGGAAACACATAATGAAATGATACGACTCGCTTTGTTATCACATAAACTAAATAAGCAATTTTAGAGCACAAAAAAATAATATATTTAATACATAAATGGTAACAGGTAATTCATAATTGTAACTAGTTTTGAAGCGTTTTTTTTAAATATATCCGTAAATTCTATTATATGATAAAATAAAAACATAACATTTTCTTAATTTTATATTTCTATGAAACAACGTGTTAAAAGCATTTAGTTCATTAAGAAAGAAATTAATAAAAAAAAAAACATTGAAAATAAAAAGAAGAAAAATTAAGGCTTACTTTAATATAATTTTAGGGAAGTGTATTTTCAAAAAGATAATTTAAAAAAATAATATTTTAACGCTCCGTTAATACTGTGGCAATACCTTGCCATTACTGGTTTGCCGTGGTGTGCAAGAGAGCGAAATAGGTACACCACAAAGTAACATGGAGTTTCAGCAAGAACATATGTAACGAGCTTCAACTAGGATTTTTTTTTTAATAGAAATAAATTTTCCAGTGTTTTTATAGAAAATACAATTTTCCAAAAAAAAAAAAAACAGTGTTGCCTTAAAATTTCAAATTACTATTTTATCATTAAAATCTTTTATTTAGTTAAGTTATAACGTTTAAATATTACTAAAGCTATCTAATGCTTATTTAATTAGATAACGATTGAAAAAAGTTCCAACGTTAGTAGGTACACTTTTTCACAAATAATTATAAATTTACAAAAAAATACCGTAGCAATTGTTAATTCCTTATATTACGTAATAAAATTGAGGATGAACAATGCTTTAAAATTTTTTTAATCATTTTTTAAAATTCTTTTATAAAATAGCAAAATGATATAATAAAATATTGTATGCACTAGTATGCAGTTTTTTTTTTTTTTTTTTTTTTCTTTTAAAACTTAATGTAAAATTTTAATTTTTTTTTTTGGTATTTATCCATGAAGATAATTTCCATGAAGATTTAATGAAGACAATTTATAAACATACTATGTATATATATATATATATATATATATATATATATATATATATATATATATATATATATATATGTATATATATTACAATAATTGTGTCACCATAATCTCATATCGGTCGTATTATTATAACTGCGTTATAGACTAATCACATAATACATTAGGTTTGATAGAGCGCCGGCATCACCCAATCCCTGGATTACAGAACATTAATTAAGATAGGTCCGTCGGAAAATAAATTTATTTTAGCAAATTACTTGGTCGGCCTCGAAAGCGAACTTGTCAAACAATGTAATTAATAACTTGATTAACAATAACATGTTATTACACTGAAAATAGATTAAATATTATTGAGTTTACAATTAATTTGTTGCTTGTTTTATGTCAAATATAAAACAATGGCTCAACGAAGAGAATTCCCGGAGAAAATGTACAGATAAAGAGAGCTAAAAATATAATGATACTTAAAGTTTATGGAATTCCCGTTTTAGATTTTCCAGAAAATCTGTACTGCAGGTAAACAATGGCGAAAAAATATATAGAAAATCTTTACGTGAATCTTTTATTCACTGTTACTACTCTGATTTTAAGCACGATAATTCATTTGTTTTAATTAAGAATCATAACAGAATGTTTAATGCTTTTCGCTTATATATTAATTTTTTTACGACTTAAGAGAATTCATACATTAGAAACACGCTGGAATCAAAATTTTTTGATTTCAGTAGTTTCTGATGTTATACTACATAGTTAGAAGGTTTTAAGACTTCTAGCTTGATTATGCTTGTAACAGTAATATATTTAGAATTGAAAACCTATATATTACAATCTAGTTTAGAAGCTGTTTCTTGGCAGCCACATTTTAAGTAACATTTTTTATAGTTAAATTACAAAGACATTGGTGTCTCGGCCAGCTTATTTTCATCGGTACTTGGCCCCGTGCGATATATTCCTGTTCCCAAAGATTTTAGACCATCTTAAAATAGCACATGCCGGATCTATTCGCTTATCATTTGTTTACTTTCAAATGATCAAAATTTATCAAAATCGGAAGCGCACTTACAACACCTATGCCGTTGCTTGAGTTAAGAGACTATTGTAGCCATCTACCGTTAGAGGTACCCGTCATCCTGCGTGCAGACCTATAAAACTAAAAATTGGACAAGTTACACAGTTATTTTTTCCAATATTCCATTCGTAATAGAAACAATTCACTTAGTGAACCACTGAAAAGCGAACATGAATAGTTAATTAACCGAACTTTTATTTTTGTAAAAGTTGTTTGTATTTTAAATTACTAGGTTAGATCCCAATTACGGCCATCTAAAAATACTTCATCGGTTTAAATTTATTCAAAACAATCAACAGGTAATATTCGAAACAAACATTTTGGTTGAATGTTTCATTCGAACAACTCATTGTTTGTTTGAACATTGTTCTTGTGAAACAAAACCCTTGAAAGGTTTGATACAATGAATTTCAATCGTATGGTATTTATTTGAGAGACGTGTAGACACGACAAATATATACTGCTTCAGTTAATAAGCAGCAGTTAATTCAGATAATAAGTTCAGTAAGGTGGAAGGAAGGAGACACAATGGGTGGAGGGGAAAGTTGTGGTTCGAAATATATATTTTTTAATGTTAAAGTCGGCAGACAGGCTGACGGTCCACTTGATGGTAGGCGGCTATAACACAAGCAACGCCACAGGTGCTACAAGTGCGCTGCCGGCTACAGTAGGGTTAAGAATACGGAATTAGGATGGGATGGGGAAATAGACATACGGGAGTGGACTGGATTTGTTACGATCGAGCAAATGTTCCAGTTTGCTCTTGACAGAGACAGGTTCAAAGTGTTGACGACCAACCTTGAGACCTGAAGAGGCACTGGTACTTTCGGTTTATTGCTGGTTATGCTTTTCTGTTTAAGTTACAAAATCATGGATTTTTTTACAAAACAACAGAACTTTAAAGATACTTCCAACTCGTCTTAAGTTAAGTTTGAAGAAACTGTAAGACAAATAATTATGTTAAGTTGTCAAGTTACCGAATAATTAGATTAGGACTTAATTTATTGGTTAAAACGTTGAGTGAAAATATTTGGTAGGTATTCTCCGCTTGATTCTTCGTTAAACTTTTTGTAACTGTATATGTTTTATGAGAATTCTTATTATTTTCTTGTTACCTATGAATTGAAATTTTAAATTTTAAACCAATTGAAAATACGTTCGACGCTTATAATTTGGTAGTGTTAAAACAGACTTAGTTTTTGCAGTAGACTCACAGAAGACCCCTCACAGAAAAATACTGTAAAATAACAGCATGTGTGCTGTTATGTTTTGTTGAGTAAGAGATGCCATATCCCATTGCCCTATTGCTTCCTAATCATTCTATGATAAGTCCTTCTAAGAAGGATAGTGCCTTCGATCTATCCTACTAAGAATAATAATATAATAATAAAATCTTCACACATTCCACACAGCACCATCTAGTTCCACAGTAAGCAACTAATGCTTGTATTATGGATACTAGACAGTTGATATAAAATATAGATTACTTTTTTTGTTGTAAATACATACATATTATAAATACAAACATTCATGACTCAGGTACACTAATGTAAACACATAAACATTCGCCCCTAGCGGGATTCGAACCCGCGACCGTTTGGTTAACAGCTTGGGTCACTAGTCACTAGACCAAACGTGTCGTCAAGAAGGATAGTTTTTACTGCCCTTCTAAGGATCAGTCCTTAATCCTTCTATGATGAGTAATGCACTTGAAGCACTTATTATGTTCAGTTATGCTTCGGTGAGCGATTACTAATCTCTTCTTAATTTTATTTTTTATACTTCTAAGGTCGTCATCGCAGTTGTAGCATCTGTGGCGTAGTTATAGATGACGGTAATCATCTACCACGAAGTGGTCAGCCCTGTCTTAACAAACTTTACATAAAAATATCGATTTATAAAAAATAGAATCAAATTGTTGACGCATTACTGTCGTTTACACATTTATAAATACCAATTATTTTCACTTACCAATTGATACAAAAACAACTTTTTTTTTTGTGCTATCAATTATACAATGAATACAAATGAAATTATCGTAACCAATCAAATAAAACAAACTATAATATAAAGTAAACTATAACGAAACGATAATTAGTACATACAGTACAGTTTAAAGTAATATTAACAATGGAACGCGGCCTCAGTAATTTGCCTGTCTAAAATACTCGTAGTTACAGACAGAGGTTATACGTGTAGCTAGTTTTACAAACTAAACTTGTAAAAGGAAGGCGAGGCGGTAAGTAAGAATGGGACGAAGTCAATTGTAAAATTGCACGTATTTACCGTCTTACACTATTTACCAGTTGAGATTGCTGGGCGCTTTGACGTTCTAATTTTACATTGAGGGGATCGGGTGTGGGGTGGGGGGGGGGGGAGTGTAAAGTGGTAAATGAAGGTATCAGTGTCGCAGTGTGCAAGGGACAACTTATAGAATGAAAGGCAGATATACTAGACTAATTGTGTATGAGATATTCATGAAGGCGTGGGGTTGTTCTGTCCGTTCTGTGAATAGATTATGTTCGGACGTTTGTTGCTCCATTAAGTTTGAACGGATTTTAATGAAACTCGGCATCAAGATGGTTCAATGGTCGATTAAAACATCTGTTAAAATTTTAACTCGGCTAATAAGTGTCTTAAAGATAATATTTCTCACACTTCAAAATAAATTATTTGATATATAGAAATTCTGTATTATAACGTTGGTTAAAATCGGTGTTACTCAACCAATCATCATGAAATTTTGCATACACGATATCAGGGACACAGGAAAGGACATAGGGTACCTTTCATCCAAAAAAAGGACTGCTTCGAAAAGATCATCTAAAATAGAATAAAATAAAAAACTAACGCCTCGTCAAAATGTATAGCAACAAGGGGTCAAGCGTTATTTTTTTGAAGCATTGATTTTTTTTCCAATGCGAACGAAGTTGCAGACACCAGTTAGTATTAGTATATTATAATAATAATCTCTTGTAGTATTAAATGTTATTAAAGTAACAAGTATTTTATATTCATTAAAAAAAAATTTTTTTTTTTTTTCAATAATTGTACAAAATAAATTTTGTAATCCACTTTACAAATATAATCCAAGAGAAACAGTTTCATTATGTAAAAAAAAAAACTTAAGCTTTAGAGACAGTTGCTACGTTATATCAGGTACTTTTACAAATTTGAAAACAGCAACTTTACAAGACACATGTTCTAACTAATCACATACTTCGCAATTCAAAGTGAATAGTGGTGATTGGTTCGAACTAATATTAGAAACAGTGATTACTGTATGCACATTTTAACAACAATGTAACTTCAAAAGATTTGCTAGTGGCGTAATAATTGTGACCTGGATAGTCCATTTAGAGACATCTGTTCATTCACACTGTGCTTTATCGTGGTAAGTCATAAATGTCTTCCAAAGAAAGCATCGAAACTTAAAAGCAAAATTACAATTTCTACAATCAATAAAAGGCACAATAAGTAACATTTAAGTAGTGACAGGGAGTCCCGTTTGGCGGCAGTAACCACCCCTTTACAGACTACCACCGTGAAATACCGTAAGTTGTGTTTCGGTGAGTGAGTGAGGGATGCCAGAGCCCATTACTCCATCCCTTCCTTATCCCTTATCCTTAATACTTCTATGGTCGGCAGCGCACTTGCAGTACCTATGGCGTTGCTTGTGTTATAGGCCATCAAATGAACCGTCAGCCTGTCTTGTCGACGTTAACATAGAATAATAATAAAAAATTATGTATTAATTTTGATCGGTTGTCAGTAGGTAAATGGATGCAGAGGGCGGAATATCGAGTGTGTTTTTATCAATTGAAAAGGCCTATTTCATCCAACAATGGATGATAATAATAAATTAACATACTATGACTGTAATCTATTAAGTACTATCATAAAATTGCCTATTGCCAAAAACTAATGCGACATTAATTAAGGAGTTTATAATAAAAAAAATATTTTTGTTATGACACGGCGTTATCCGAAAATTCATAAATCAGGCGGGCTCAACGAACACGTCACAAAATTACTAGGTGAATTTAAATACACGCGTTTACACGCGGCTCGCCATAAAACTCGCACGGATCGCGTGATAAACATTAATAAATACCCACATTAATATAAAAATGTTATGCACTTCCCACTTTTTCGGGTAAAAAAATCGATGCTTGCAACTGAAAACGCGATACAAGCATCAATCTGGTGTGGAGTGCGCGATCCTTAATGTTTCTCCCTGACAATTTAAAAGTCGGGTATTTTGTAAATCGCCTTTAAGTCGTTGTGGGTACGTGTGAAGGGATATCTATGGAAGCTATCCTATATTGTTATACATTTTCTTACTTCGTCGCGACTTCGTCCCACGAGAACAGTATATTTTTCTGGATAAAGGATATCCCATTCTGCATTCCTATCTTACCCAGCACAGTTACAGAAAATCATCGTCCAATAAATGTAGACATGCTTTTAATGTTTCGGTGCCACATTCGTCTATACACACATTATCTATTGCCTTACCAGGCGAACGATAGCCACCTATCATCAAGTGTCTGCCTGACTTCTATCCTATCATAAAAAGAAAAATAATGTGTGATTTCTCTGTTCAAGTGTTGTGTATAAAACATAACATGCATGATTTATATCACAATCGCTTCGAAACACAATAACGTATATACGTATATATTTTTTGTATTACACCATACGCTTTGAATACAAACTGGTATCACAATTGACAGCTTTGAAGACCGAGTACGCGTTCAGAGCGAATTGTTAAGTCGTATTCACACGTGCACAAGACTACACATGCTACACATAAAGCATTGTGAGTGTGCTCACAATTGTCAGAAGCGAATGCATAATTGACCGTGCCTCAAGGAGGGGGCGTCATTTCGGGTAGTTTGACACGTTTTGGGGACATAATTGCGATGGAGGAGTGACCTCGATACAACTTGACAGACTGTACTCCTGATACAAAGGCGAGCTTAATTTAGGTGTGTTAGTTATTTTCGATAAGTCTAATGGTCGAGCTTGTAGCATATCTCTATATCCTTACTCCTCACTAATATTATAAAATATGAAAGTAACTGTCTGTCTATTATCTTTTCAAGCCTTAACTACTCAACCGATCATCATGAAATTTTGGTCTCAGGATTTTTTTTTCATGGATACTAGAAAGGAGATTGGATACCTTTTATACTAAAATAAAATAAAAACTAACGCTTGGCCAGTGTTGTAGCAACATCAGGTCAAGCGTTATATTGCTTATAAATTTTTATATTTTTCAACGCGGATGAAGTCGCGGACACCAGCTAGTTAATACATATAAAATCGTTTGTCCTGACTGATAAGTATCCAATTTTGAATTGAATATTTGAATTTTGAACATGCAATTTTGAAAATGAGGTCGAGACAGAAACTGCATTTGGCGAGCTTACTCTTTGGTTTAATAAAATTCGAAACTCCAAAATATTTGTATAAGCGACTCGAATGGATCGGGGGTTCCAGATCTGGTGAAATACGTAGGCGTTCTCGAGAACTCTGTACGCCACGTCACGTGTCAGTGTGTTTTAGAGGTAGTTTTCGATACGCGGCTAGTAAGATCTGGAACAACATACCGCCACCAATTCGCAATCTTCAGAGTTTGCACGGGTTCAAGACCAAATTGAAACTTTTTCTCAAAGAACGGCAGAAGCAACAGGAGGATTTGAGAACAGAAGTATCAATTATCTAATTTTATTTATCATAGTTCGCATATCGCTAGTAGTATAATTATTTACACTTGTTAATACACTGTTTATATAAATTAATATATTTAAATTATATGTGCTGATTGTTCATTTATTTTCATTTATTTATGTTATTATAGACTGCTATATATTGCTCTAGTGATATATAAATGTTATTTGTTTGTGATAAATATTATGGAGTTGGGCGGGCGTCCGTGAAGCCAACTATGCGGTCCCCAGCGGAAGATCAGCGCTGTATGTGACTTGTAGCACACACAGCATATGCTGAGTTGGGTGCCTACTTGGGTCGAAGCACTGGTTCATGCACTGGCAAGTTTGGTACTAATGTCAATACGATTAAGGTTGTTCTCATAAAACTTGTATTGCATGTGCTATGTGTGTTGTCTCAATAAAATTTCTTTTCTTTCTTTCTTTCTTTCAATTTGAAGCTGTTCCCAATATATGCGCTTACAAATTAACGAACAGTGTTTAATTTATTAAGACAGACTAACATCACACTTCGACACCCAATTAATATAATTACAACCAACCAAGTTTGTTTCAATTAAAATGAACGGTGCGATCCTATTATTTGGTGGCTAAATTGAACTGTTATATACAACTTTATAAATAGTGCAAAACGTCTTGCAACGTACCTCAATTAATTCGCAAAAGTCAGCAATCATGGCACGATTTGAGAGCGGACGCAGACGGCCCCAATTTTGAGCATCACGCCATAAAACCGCGTTTCATAGCATCCAAGAGTTTATTTGAAAAGGCTGAAGCTGGGCGAGACGCGCCGCGCTTAAGTGATTAAAATCGCTACGGCTGCGCTGAAATAAAGCGGGCGAAATGTTCAGATGAATTTAAATGGAGGAGTAAGACAAAGGAGGTGAGAGGGATGCGCCGGCATGTCATCTTGTAACGAGCGGCAGAGGCTAGCTGTATCGCGGAACCGCCTTCCACCCCCCGGGACACCCGCTAACAGGAAATGCACGCGACGCCACCGACTTTTCTAGGGTGTGCGCGTTCTTTAAATGTCAACTAGTGCTGTGTGTACACATACTATTTTTTCGATAAAACTTTTTTCGAAGTAAAATTTTATTTGTCATTTTCTCTACATATTATAAATTTAAGTCGCTTAAATTTATAATTTATAATATGTATATTCTTCTAAACCACCCAACATACTTTGATACGGTTTCCTATGATTTGCAGAAAAAATGCACCCCAAGCAAAGCCGGGAGCGGGTCGCTTATCTATATAAATAAAAATCAATGTAAGTTGTTTGTCCTCTATGGACTTCAAAACCGATCAACTGATTTTACTTCGGTTTTCACTAATGGAATGATCGTTAAAAGAGGAAGGTTTATGTATATGATTTACAGAAAAAATACACCCCGAGCGAAGCCGGGAGCGGGTCACTGGTTACAAATAAAATAAATTGTTAAATGCTAAACGCAAAACTCGGGAATCGTTGAAGTCCGAGGAAAGATTTTGAATGAATTTATGAAGACCAACCCTATTTTGCCAGATAACAAAAATCTAATTTGTGTTAGATAACGGTTGCTTAAATTTTATTAAACTCAAGTCAATAACACTAATTTTTTAAATACTAAATGAATAGATCAACATTTTAAACTTTATTGATAAAGGATAAGCAATAAGATAAGGTTAGCGATAAAGAAATGGTCTCCAATGATACTTTAAAAGGCCTAAGCGGACGACAGCGACTGTGTATAAAACAGTCTGTTGTTAACTGCTGTATAATGCATATTTTAATAACTCAAATAACTTTTTAAATACATTAGAAACGCACAAACTAATAAAACTTAAGCCATATTATTCGGCGGTATCGATAAATGAAATCGTACTAACCCATCCCTATAATACGTAATCGGTGCAGGTTTAAACATTATAGTGGTTGTGAAAATTACTGTCCATTATAATTTCCACGTAGATACAGCCTTCGTATATTATTTTGACAGTTCAATTTAATCTATCTGTTATTGACAGGTGATGACGTAAATTTAAATTAAATAGAACTATTTATTCGTGCATGATAGGAAAGGAAATTATTTCTAATAATAAAAATATTATTATTCACTTTATTTAATGGGTATGGCATGCTTTTAATAAATCGCTAAAACTTATTAGTCATCATACTATGTATACGAATAGAAACATGTTATTAAGTTATCTGTATAAGTGTTTAACTATGTAATCCTTAATAGTTTCTTGAAAATTATATTAACATTTTGTATAAACTTGTCATTCCATTCAAACGATTTTACTTAGTTATAAACTTTTTTATATTTTTGAACAACGCTGATGCCCTGTCTTATGAATATTATACTATTTACTTTAGTATTACAATTGTCATGTTAAATTAGTACAGAATTTATGTGATCCTGACGATTAATTCGTATCGTTGCGATGTTTTTAAAAAAATTGAAAATAATAATTAATAAATAATAATAAGTATTCAATTTGATGATATATACAAGGAATTGCTTATATTATTGTATGCATTGTTAGGCAAAGTATCAAGAGTTTTTCATTGATACTTTCTTTTTTATTGATTTGTTGAATCTATATGAGGATTTGTTGAATCTATATGAGGATTTGTAGGATCTATTTTCCTAAGTATACTTAGTCGCTGTAAAAATATATCAAAATTGATTTCGTTGGTTACTTTTGTGGGCCAGAATGTTCGCAAATGCTCTAGTCTCCTATTGAGTTAAAGTGTTGCATTTTGTCAATGCCATGCTCTCCCCTTGTGATCCTTTTCAATATTTGATGAGGTAACTGAATATTTCTCTAGCTGTTCCTATAGTGTTAGCCAGTATCGACATTCATTATAATAGTTTGAGGAACGTTAAGTCTGAACGTAGACTTATAAAAAAATTTTTTTATAATAATTTACAAGATCCAGTTTTTTTTAATTTTCAAATGTATACAAAAACTTAGCATCTAGACGAAGTCTGGTCCGGTCCCTAGTGGATTATTTATAAAAGAGCAAGAGAGTTTTAAAAGACAACTCTATATAAACTAACGCCAAAAGTTTGAAGTTGGTTTTTTGTAGCGTTCGCATTCTATTTGCGCTCGCCACGGTGAAATGAAAATTGTTTTCGAGTTATTGTATATTTATAGACAATAGAGGCGGAGAGCAGAGAGCGAGTTGAGGGCCCAATTAGCCTTGCACTCGTTACGTACGGCTAATGATTTCAACAGTTAACCCTCTGCTGCGCTAACCGGTCTTTACGTTCTCTTACCGCATATTTTATGTTAATTACAACAACATTAGAACATTTTTCTTCTACAAATATATAAATTATGTTCAGGGTAGTGCAAAATATTGGTCTGGTTCTGAACATTGGTGGCAGCAATACTTTGTATTGCTAGCGTATGCAGCGCACCAACACCTCCCTGGTGTTGCTTGTGTAATTAGGCGATGGTAACCAGCTACCGTCAAGTGGTCCGTCAGGCTGTCTGCAACCCTTTGTAATATGAAAAAGAAACTTATATGTAGAAATTTATTTATGTAATTAAAAAAATGTTACTTTTCCTTTAGATAACATTAGCAACCCACCGTTGGCTTCGTCCGACAGCTTCAATATTTCAAAACAATACTGAGGCAGACACAAACACAGTAAAACATAGATTCTCATTTCGCAAACATGAGTTACCAGGATTACTAGTTAAATGATTATATTACTAACATACTATAATGTGCCTACACGTCGATAATAATGAAAATGCACTTATTTGATAGGGAATTAATATTGTTTTAAGCCAATATTGTTTGTACATGTAGAATGCAATAAATAATCATTATTTTACATAGTTTCATTTAATTTAACTATTAAATGTAATTATTGTGTTCGTTAAAAACCCTGCAGTGTAATAATGAAATCATGGCGGTCGCGATACACGAGTGGCGGTGTGGGGAGAGTGTACGCGACTCCTCAGAGGGTTAACTGTGCGAATGTGGGTGTCCTATGGCACAATTACTTCTAGTGTTTGGTCGTGAACTGAAAGGTGCACGTCAAATATTTGACTACGTTAGATGGAGACTTATTTTCCTTCATGTCACAGAATTCAAGATGAAAAATAACACTACGTCCGGAACGATGTATTTTAAAAGGTTGGAATGTTATTTATACAATGTTTAAAATCTTAGTAATTTTATTTAGAGTGATTAGTTGTATGCGATGGCACACGCTGCAAGGAAACTTACATACTTATATCCTCGGATTATTTTTGATTTATATTTGATGTTAATTTTTAAAATATATAACAGCTGCGTAGGTACTTTTAGAAGACGTTCTAATTCTATACTTACAGTTGCACTTGCTCTGACATGTGGGATAATATTTGACACTTACAATATGTACAGACTACTTTATATGGACTGACGCCACAGAGTAACTAGAATAACTAAGCGTTCGCGATTGAGAGTCACTAGTGTTCGTTCATTGGTCGAAACTAGACTATAATCATCTCGAAAGTGGTAAGAAGAAAAACTATTTCTTAATATGAGATGAAACCATTTTGTCACTTTGTCAATTGCTGCGTATCTGCTGCAATAAACTTAACTAAACGAAATAATTAAGTTAATAAATTAAATAAGAATATGTGTTTTTATGTTACTTTACTTCAAGAAAGCAATTTCTACACTTTATTTGGTAAATAATATTATTAAAATATTGGGCTGGTCACCCACACCCAACCTACGGTCGTCAGTAGAAATGGCCTATTATCTTAATCTACCTATTATCTTAATTGTTTTTATTTATTTATCCTATAACTAATATTACAAATGTGAAATTGAGTTAGTTGTCTACTCAACCAATCATCACTAAACAGAACGATACAGAAACAAAGTACTAATTTCGAAGAATCATCGAAACACATGAAAAACTGTCAAAAAATATGAACCATATACGTATAGTAAGTAAGTAGATTGACGTTTAACGTTTTAAACCTAAAAACAAGAGGCGCGGACGAATTCGCAGGCAAAGGCTAAGTTTTTTATAATAGAAAAAACAGAGCCCTCTTGGTGTTGGTTGACTACCATCGCCAAGAACACAAACAACACAAGGGGATGAAAGTGCAATGTCAACAAGTTCAACAAAGTGTGAGGGGAGATATCATTTACTCATGCGTTGAAATACAATGGTATGGTACGCATATGCAGTGTGTACACGCATATTTTGAACTGAGTACGCAAAGCTTCTCTTCTTGTATTCCCAAATGCATGATTTCTTTTTGAAATTTATAATTCAAATAGGTTCGGAATGTATATAGCGCACTCATAGTCGAAAAAGCTCCATTTTTGTTTGGACAAATCAAGAAGAAGTATTACCATTAGGTAGAAGATAAAAGAGAAAAAAAAAAAGGATTACCAATCTATACTTTTACTTATATTATAAAGATGAAAGATTTGTATGTTTGTGATGTATATGATGAAAGAGACTCAAAAACTACTGAAATGATTTTAAAAATTCTTTCTATTATAGAAAGCTATGTTACCAGCGAGTAATATCAAGCTATATTTTATAAAGTTACGCGGGTGAAGTCGCGTGCATCAGCTAGTTATTTATAAACAAAAGTATCTTCTATGGCTATCCTAACGTGACATGATTCAGTGCGCTATACCGATATATTTAGATAGAGTGACCGCAATCTCGTTTAATCCAAACTTTGGCGATAGATACGACTTCGGATGCAGGGTTGTTTTCTTAACGCTTACATCTGAAAGTAGTGATAAGTACCCCCTTGGGATTTCAAAGAAAAATACAGGAACCAAACTGCTTGTGCAATAAGGATTATTTTAACGATAGGTGATAGATGTGAAGATTTTACTAATAAATGTTTATTTTAAATGAGCTTGGCTCCGATCCAGTGTTTAAGTTTTCATAGAACATGAATGTAACGATTAGATTTGATGGTACACGATTACTTTGTTTGTCTGTTAGGTGTATTAATTAAAAAAGTTTTTAAAGCTTCGAGAAAAACTGTATTTATTATACATAGGTTAAAGTGCGACCAATATCTTAGTCTTTCAGTCGGAAAAAATGACATTCGACTTATATAATTATAAAATCAAAATATTTCTTTATCAATTAAGTTTCTCCAAGAAACTTTTATGATCGTCATTATAAATTTAAATTTAAATTTACCAGGGTTTCGGAAAACAAAAAGCCAAGATGACGATCATGAAAAGAAACACCGAAAGAAACGCAACGTCTTTTTGTCATCTTTAAAATGTAAAAATACAACAATTAAGTAGACTTAATACAAACAAAGTATATATACAATACTAAACATAGTATGAGCTCCTAACACATAACACATTATACTGTGGAAGTAACTAAAATAGACAATCCTAGTTGTATCGACATTTGTTAGGCGTCGAATCTGCTTTGCATAAGCCGCAGAGCTAAGCCTTTTACTTAGTTTCTCAATATGTGGACCGCATTGTAATTTATAATCTACGGTAATACCCAAAAATACTGTCGATTCCACGGGCTCCAATTTTTCACTACCCAAAATCACATTCGTTCCAATATTTTTAACATTCGGGGTACTGAATTTAACAAGTTTAGTTTTCGTGGCATTTAAAAGGAGATTATTAACACTAAACCAATGCACAACGTTAGAAAGTGCATAATTTATCTCATTATAGCACCCAAGTTGTCTTTTAATCTTAATATTAATGATGTGTCATCAGCAAACAATACAATATTGTGTTTACTCACAGAATGAGGTAAAAGATTATTATAAACTACGAACAAAAACGGACCGAGAATCGAGTCTTGAGGGACACCCATTTTAACTAGAGAACCCAGAGATTTCTTATCATTAACATCGACCTTCTGAATTCTATGGCTGAGATAAGAAGTCAGAAGATCGAGAGCCTTATTCTTAATTCCATAGTGGCACAATTTCCTTATTAAAGTGTCATACTGGACACAGTCAAGGGCTTTGGACAAATCGCAAAAAATACCAAGAGCGTCCTGCGAGTCTCAAATATATTTTTCAATAGTTCAACACCTGCGTCCGTAGTAGAACGTCCCCCTTCGTGAAACCAAACCGCTTATTAAAAAGTAAATTATGATCATTGAAATGTTTAAGTAATTGATTCAAAATAATTTTTTCAAAAATTTTACTAAGGGTCGGTATTGATATCGGTCTATAATTAGCGGGATTAGTTGCATCATTCGACTTAAATAAAGGCACAATCCTACTAATTTTCATTAGATTAGGAAATTCGCCACATGTTTTGAACACACGGCAATTTGAGCAACACAGCAATTGAATACAGTTGCTAAATGAGGTGTTATTATATTTATTACAGAGGCAAGTGTTTTCACTGACATGATCTACAGTTTTTTTTTATTACAATTGTCTTAAAGATTTTCACAATGTCATCTGGGCCAACAAATGTAAATTCAAACACTGTATCACATTCTTTTACATTCTGTTTAAGTAGATTCTCAGCAGCAATTGACGATGAGTTTAGTGTCCGAGTAAGGTTAACAATATACTTAGTAAAAGATAATATACTTTTACGAATAAGTAACAAAATTCCTCAATTAATGCCCTGTCATAATTATTTTGACACGTGCCAATCAATGGCACGCGTGCCGTGGGTTTACCATCTCTGGTTACATAATTTATAATGTAGGAACCTGCTTATTTTTATGTAGTGTGGCTTAGAAACTAAATAGCCTGTTCAGATAGTAATTAGATGTCTAACGACATTGGCACGATGGTAAAATTTATCAACGATGGTAACATTGTATGACTTTCTTGTTTCTGTTATTTAAGAGCTGAAGCAAATTAATTAAAAGACTCACCAAAGTGATCTGACGTGAACAAGCTGTGATTTAACAATTTACCTGAAACAAGAAGACATATAAATGAATACGAATATTTCTATTTCAATAATAATTTTTCATAATATTCTCGAAGGAATATTCGCTATGTCAAATAGATTACTTGGGAGTTGTGCCTTTGAGAGTATCCTTACTCTAATTGAGCGCTTCTCCGAAATTAGGACTCGATTTTCATAAAATTGAACTTGTTTATTCTGGGACAACGCCCTGTAATTCGAAATGAATTGAGGACTCGAGCTCCAGGGCTTTGTGTTAATATAATATCTTATAAATCAATAAGATATGGCGAGATTAACCGTGGAAAATTGAAAATATTTGTTTTTTTTACTATTGTGCAAAAATTATTGACACGAAAATAAACTTTCAATAAGTAACGTTTGTTTCATTGTACCTATTTTTTTTTTTAATAATATCACTGAAGGGCTTCGCAGGAAGCGGTTGGATGTGAAGAACAGAATACCGTGCGTGGTGAAGAGCCTTGGGAGAGGCCTACATCCAGCAGTGACAGACACAGGTTCATCATAAATAGCATTGTAATAAAAATAATAATATGTATTCATTGTTAGTAATAAGCATTAATTTAAATGTATTACCCTCATTTTAAGATTATATCTACGGCAATATTACTTTGTTTTTATTCCATAAATAGTAAATACAGAACGAAAATTAAACAAAATGCACTTAAAACCACAGAGAAACGTGTGAAAGAACCCCACTCTAAACCGCCATGCATCCGCAGTCGCACAGACAGAAGCCCCTCTACAACGTAACGTATTAGTTACTACTTACCAATAGTTGCCAATTCCTTCTCCGGTTTAATTTCGGCTCGGGAAGCCGCAAGAACGCGCCGACCGACTGGACTAACACAGGGCGTGGCACCAGTGCTAGCGGGGAACATTCATTTTCCCTAAATCAGCTACCACCCATAGAGAGGCATTCCAGAGATATATGGCCCAACTTTGTTATTAAATATTGTTTTGTGTTGTCACTATATAGCCTGGTGTTATAAATATTAAGTTAGTCACTTAGCGGTTATTTACTGTTTTGTTTGTTGCAAATCACTGTTTCAGAGTTGTTTTTACGATCACATTGTTAATAGCTTTTTTATTGTATTGTGGGCACGAGAGATTAGAATTGCTTTGTGAATTGCAAAATCAAACTCGCACATTTGAAAACTTCAGTTTTTTCTGCGCTACAATATTTATACTTAACGATTGGGGCACGAAATTCGATTAGAGAAAGTTAGATGGTTAGATAAGTTAGTTTAAAGTACAATTACATACATTACACATAGCTACTATTTAACATTGGACAAAATATAGAAACAGGAAAAATACTTGAAAAAATTCAGTTAACATACAAAATACCAATACAGATATTCGCCATACATCTTTCTAAAATACAATAAATGTTAAAAATATGCATTCAAAATAAATTTGTATGTTTCTTTTCGAACTAAGGTAAGAAATCAATTTATAAGACAAAAAATATCACCTCCAATAATCGATAAAACTATTTTATTATAAAAAAAATGATATTCGCTATGAATAACGCCCCTCTTATGAATTTCTTCGCTACAAATGGCGACGCACGCCTTCTTATAAATTGAAATAGCTAGTCGACTCAATCCTTGCTCTGGCTGGTTACAGCCGCGGGCACAAGTTTGTTGAGATACAGTCAATAATAAGTATGTCTGCGAACTGGCGGCTTCTTTGAACAAATTAGCTTATACTTACTAGTGACAGTAGAACCTCTTTTATTATTTTAAAGTAGAGACTATTTGATGTTTAATTTCTTTTTTTAATATGTTTTAGTTTGACTTATTATTTGTTTAACGAGTGATCTACATATATATTATATATTTGATACAGTACACAAACAGATCGCAATTAAATACTTGAAAACTATAAATTACATGTGTATGGATAATTATCTAAATTGCACTCCTAAACAGTGTACTTAACATGTTTAATTTAACTAAGCTACTAATGGTCTTAAATACTTAGTAATTCTTAATTCATAATACTTTCTTAATTTCTACTCAAATATTAGTGTTAAACTATTTTTAAATTTAGAAAACCTGCCGTCAAATATATCAAATCAAAACCGACCTCACACCCGATAACCATATTATTATAACTTCGACACATCCTAACCAAGGGATTGTAATAGGATGTGTTGTTTTTATGTATTTAAATTAGAATTACGTTTACATAAGAAAACTGCGTGGTAAGTAGATTCTCACGAATGAGGTTTCAAATCGGCACACAAAGCAAGCAATGCGAGTATGTTGTATGAGACAGCTTATAATCATATCACAAGGGTATAACTTTTATGTTTATAGTTACAATTTGAAGTACAGTCGGCCGTTTATTATTCACTGCCGCTGTTGACTGTACCCCGAACAAGTTTAATAGACGCCGGTGTGCGGTCGTTTTGAATCCTGATGTGAAACGATTTGATTAAGGGCACCGACAGACTTAGTTAAAGCCAATAAATTAATAGTTTCGGGTAACAAAACTACACTGCCGGTAAGTCGGCCATAATAATAAACCTTACAAACCATTATTAAGGGAAATTAATAAGTATGATTTAAGAGCGCACAGTCGAAATTATATTACCAACTTTCGTGCGTTTGTCATGGGGAGGAGGTGACCCAAGTTTGTATACAAAAAGAGTTTGCTTTGATCTAGGCATTGCAGAGATAGTCACTTACATCCCCTTAGTCTTAGTTTAATTGACCCTCTATCTGTCTGCTCATAAAAAATCCTAAAGAACAAAGTGTAATATTATTCATCATACCTGGAATTTGATAATTTAGGGCATGAAATATGTAATAATTTTAAAATAATCGAAAGAATAATAATTTACAGAAATAGTAAAATTTAAGTGTTGAAACGTTAATATTTGAAAACGTTGATTTTAATATTATGTGTATTAAATTCTTTTTATTACTTTTTTTGGTCGACGAGTAGTTTTATTTATGGCAAACGGAAAACATCTCGTGATAATTTTATGTAAAATTGCATGATAATAACATATAAAAAATATATTATATACATTAGGCAACCAGGAAATGAGTTTATCATTTGCTAGAGTAAAAGGGAATCAACAACCGGAAGCCATTTAATATTATTCTGCACATTTTCCGGGAAAAGTCCGCAATTAAGCGTTGAAAAAAATTCGCATTTACGAAGGAAAAGCACCATAAATGCTGTGCAAACATTTTTTTTCTTTATGGTTATTTTGCTCTTTGTAGTTGGTAATGGAGCTGGAAATATTCAAACGTTTCTGTATATTTCAGTTTTCATTAAATTAATATAAAAAAAAATATGTTTAATTGTATCAGAGTTTCGAGATATGAACATTTTATTTATAATTATTTTTCTATATTAATTTTTCAACTTTTTACCGGTTTGTACTTAAGATACGGTAAGTTTAGCGATCGAAGTTTTTTTAATGGTCGCAAATAAGAGGAAACACCTTAATATTACTACTAATGCTAACTAATATTATAAATTTGAAAGTTTTAAGTGGAGTTGTTTGTTTGTTACGCATTTTTTCCATACACGTTATTATGGACAGAGCAGGGTAAGAGTAACAAACATACCTCCACTCCATACATCTATCGATCCTCACAAATTTTCGCATTTATAATATTTTAAAAATCCATCATGCACACATACTCGTAATAAAGCACAGATGTGCCATATCGTGTCTTTACTTTAAATATACCTCTATTTACATTTTAGAGTAAGGTGGTAAAGTAATCAACATCTCTACCATCCCAAATGTCAACCTCACCTGCACGCGGCGGATGGAGACGGAAGAATCGACTTCCGTGGTACTCCTTGCTGGTTAACCAACGAGGCTCTGGGGACCGAGTAAGTGGCGGTATAAACACTCACCTACCTAGAGTACACGAGACTACAGAAGCCTTGAGGAAAGTTACCGACATAAGCCAGCGGATCGGTAAGTTGAAGTGGCAGTGGACAGGAGACATAGTACGGAGGCCAATGTCCAGCAGTGGACGTCCTGCGGCTGAGATGGTGATACGAGACTTTGGTGGCATTTATTTTCATACTAATGAGTGTACATACGAGTACTAATTCTATTACATTACGGTGTCCCGTGGAGCAACGTTACTTTTGATTGGTAATTGGACGTTCACAATTTATATTTGACATAATTACGTTTGTTTGCTTTGAAAACACACGGCAATGCACTGTGTACAGTCATTTATTTTATACTTACCCAGGGCTGAATTGCAGACTTCCGCGACAGACGCGACGTCTATGTAAAAAAATATATTTAAAGTATTGATATATTATGTGAGCACACAGCCACTATATCAAAACTTAATTGCAAATCTAAGGTAAATTATTAATTTAAACCCGAAAACCCAACGGACATTTTTATAAATATACAGAGCAATAAAGTTAACAAACCAAAGTATTTATTATAATTTTATGCGCTGTAATTAACTGGTATTGCCCCTTGTACTATAAATCCAGCCACAGTAATAAAGGGTGAAAAATGTCGTTTATTACAAACGCATTAACATAATCTTCATATTACATATTTAGTCCTTATAACGTTGCACTGGTGTTTTGACCAAGATCAACGTCATACAAACAAATGGACATGTTAATTACATTTCTTAGTTTGACCTTTGATTAGAAAGTTAAATACTGTTCGCGATCATAAATTATTTAGGCAACCCGTCAAGTTTCACTAACCCTTACAAAAGACCACCGTGAAATAAGCCTTCTAAATTCCTTATATTTTATCCTACTAAGGTCAGCAGCGCACTTGCACTGTGGCGTTGCTTGTGTACAGTACACAAAAAAAATCACATAATGAAAAATATATTTTTCATACCAACAGAAGAGAAATGATTTCGAATTTTTTAAGTTCTTTAATAATATTAAAAAAAACCTACGAAAAAGTAATACGGCGGAGGTAGATTTGCATAATAGCAAACATAGGTCGCTAATGAGGGCGCGTATGAAGCGAGGATGTCTACAACATCTAGTCCAATTAGCGCCCGGTGGGCTAATGACACGAAACGAACGCGGTTTTTGAATTGAAATTAAGCTAGGAAAACGAAAAATACCACAAGGGACATGTCTGGAAGTAAATGTGACTTGAATATTACATATTTTAGAAAAAAAAGTCTGTATTCTAAGGCCGTAAAGTTAAAGCGAAAATTTCCTGTCTTGTAGAATACAAAATTTACTTTATAAAAGATTTTTTTTAAATCTTTTCAAAGTTCAAGTGAATATAAGGCATCTTCTAGGTGAGCTCGCTCCATCATAGGCCTCATCCCTCGCTACACGACTAGATGCTGACCAAGAGCAAACCCAATAAAATCTCTATTTAAAAAAAATTGTAAATCTGTACTAATATTATACATGCGAAAGTATGTTTGGATGTATGGATGTTTGTAACTCTTTCACGCAAAAACTACTGAACTGATCACCATGAAATGTTGCATACACGTTGTCTGGGCTACCAGAAAGGACATAGGGTACCTTTCATCGTTCAACGCGGACGAAGTCGCGGACACCAGCTAATAATATTATAAATACGAAAGTATGTTTGGATGTATGGATGTTTGTAACTCTTTCAAGCAAAAACTACTGAACCGATCACCATGAAATTTAGCATACACGTTGTATGGGACACTAGAAAGGACATAGGGTACCTTTCACCAGCTAGTAAGATAATAATATGTAAAATCTAAAGCACTGTTCGTACATACAGATACTCTGGTGTTACACAAGTATAGTGACTTGTTAATACAGTTGGTCTAAATAGAGCTTCCGCTTACCACCATTCATGAAGTTACGGTCATCCGCTTAGAGAATTTATTGGTCGTAAACTATAATGTACTTTCAAGAATCATTTATGTTGTTGTCAAAGAAGCAAAATGCTCTGTGAAAGAGCCCTTGTCTTTTTACCATAAAAGTAATTAATAGGGCTAGACCATTTACATATATAATGTATAATATCAGAAAAAAATAATATAAAAATACCAGTATAAAAAAGACATTGTACACATAGAGACGAAATAATTGGAACAAAACTTGTAAAGTCTCCAAAAGTATAAATATAAATAAGATGATTTCTTCAGATTAAATTTAAGTTATATTTAAGTTCTATCTAAGCTGAATAATAAACAATTTAATTATGAGAAAATTAAATAATAATTCAGTATATTAGTATGTAGGAAAAAAAAAGAGATTCAAGTGTGTTATGACAATGATAATAAGTAATGACAGTTTATATTATTTACTTTTTTAATTTATTTAGTGACTTAACTTCAGGTCTTTTGATCGAATAAATAAATGAACTTCGTTGACTGTATTAACATAATATGAAACGTCCAGAAAAAAAAAATAGGGACCTTTTTTTTTTCACTGAATGTTTTATTTGATTGAATTATATGTTGTTTGTTAAACATCAAATACTTTAAAAATAATATTTTTAATTTCAGACTGTTAAATTAATAAAAAACCAATTTATTCGCGAATATACCTATACTTCTATACTTTTACTATTTATAATATTTCACACTAGACGCGAATTAAATTGTAGGGGAGTTCGTCATTTTTCATTCAAGTAAATATAAAAAAGTATTCGATAATCATATTCAACTTAAAATAAGCAAGTAATACTGGTAGGAATTCGATTACCCTTAATGAGTATAATTAAAACTGCTTTAAGAGTAAGTTAAGTTGGCATTTGATATTCAGAAAAAGTTTTCGTTTCATTTGTTCCCGAACACTTAAAGAGACAAAGTTTTTTCTTATGCAAACTTCATTGAGCTTATTCCACAATGAGCCATTATATAGCAATTATTATTATCAATGACATATCTTTAAATCTAGATGCTAATCGTTTTAACGATAAATATAATTGGCGTGATCGCTATTAAAAAAATCTTCAGTTACTTTTGAGTTTATATAAAAAATTTAAGGATGTAGATTATATATTTAGTAGCTTTTGCATGCGACTTCGCCTACGTAACTTTATAAAATATAGCCTATGTTACTGGCTGATAATGTAGCTTTCTATAGGTAAAAGAATTTTCCAAATCGGTCCAGTAGTTTTTGAGTTTCTTTCATTACAAAAATACAAATCTTCTCTCTTTATAATATAATAGTATATAGTATAGATAGTATAGATGGCACTATAACTAGCGTTTGGCATTCAAGCAACAAGATTATTTCAATCCGTTTAAAGTTTAAACACGTCAATTACATTATCTATTTTCAATTATTACTACATTTTAGTATTACTACAGTATTTAGTCAAAAATATGATGAAAGTAATTAAATGCCTATATTTTAATGCGACAATATATTTTTTTTCCGATTATTAGTAAAATAAATATATCGCCAAAGTTGAAGGATGTTATCTTGGTCAATTTGTAATTTCCGGTTACTAGTTAAATAGTGTGGTTAATATTTTTAATTTCATTGCTGACAATTTAATTTTAATTTTTAATTAATTTTAATTTTTAATTAGCAGCCTTTTAATTTTTAATTTAATGGACCAGGATCCAGAATCGATCCGTGACACTTATTAGATTGCCTGTACATCTCGTACTATGTGTCCAGCCCATTGTCACTTCAACTTACTAATCCGTCGGGTTATGTCTTTGTTTACGAAGTCCTTCAACTTCGATTCAATCCCGCAGAGTGACCTTGGCCATGGCCCTTTCCATACCTCGTTAAGTGATGTTCAGCTTTCTCACGAAGCCCATAGTTAAGAGTCCACAATTCAGCGCCATATGTTACATTAGCTATACAACGTGATCAAGGAGCTTAGTGTCGAAACTCTGAAGAATTTTGAACGAGAAGATATCACAGATCTATACGAACGCTGCCCATACCCACCCGTACGAGTTGTATTCGACTATTGACCTCCTTCTCGAAGTTGGATCTACCTAATTGAACTATTTGTCCCAAGTAGACATATTCATCAACAACTTCGAGAGCCGAGTTCCCAACTGTTACTTGGTTGGCTTGAGAAATAAGTCCTCAATATTTAATGAATTATACATCAGGAATACAATAATCGGATTGCACTCGTTTAAATAAAATCACAGTGAAGTTTTATAGTCGTCTAAATATATAAGGATAGGCGAATGTGATTGAATGAAGGCTCTTTGAAACGTATCTCCGAATGAACCATGTTTGTCCATTCAATTTGACGCATGTATCCAGAGCGGAAGGGTATTAGGGACGCAATATACGACATCCAACAATGCGGGAGATAGCGAATAGGGAATGTAAAGTGAACTCCGTATAACTAAAGATGTAATCTATTGCTACTGTTATATCCCAAAGGGACCTCTAATCAAACGTTACTGGCCGGACATAAAAACGTATCATCCACCCGCCCCTATTCACAGTATGAAGATTAAAACGCCATAAAAAAGCCCGTATTTGGAATAAAGGGGGGGCTATCGACAAAAGATGTAGGAATTTAACGAGCAATCAAATCCGAAATGACGACCACTATGAAGTAATAAAGGTTAAGAACAACCATCCAGTTTCCTATGCAAATGAAGATCCTGTTTGGGCTATTGTCGGTGATGCGAGGGTACGAACTGTAATGAAACGAAAATTTCATTACTCGCCTCCGTTTAATTTACCTTCATCACATTTACATGGAACTTAATGAACCGTGAATATAAATATCATTGCTTTACTTACTCGTTATTTATTTACTTTTATTGGAATTGTGCTATGAAAGTTATGGTCCCGTATATTGAGTAGACCGATGAAGCCAAAGTGGAGTTCAGTCCCACCGTCTTATATCATCACACAGGCAACTGTGAATTATACCATAGATAAAATAATACTTAACTACTTCTCTATGATTATACTACGTATAAGATGTGACTTTAAATTCACGGTAAATATGATTGCTTAGATTTTTTTAAAAATTGATAGAATTTCAATATTAAAAATAAATGTTTTAAATGGTTAACAAATAGAATTGATTGTAGAGTAAATTTACAGGTGTAAAAATAATATTCTTAAGCTGTTAAGGTTTATTATCTTCTTAAGCTGTTTTAGACTGATATATACCACAAATCACACAAATCATTTTAGATGGTGTATTCTATTATACATAATTTATGTCAAAGTATACCTATATAAATAATATACATAATACACTATAGAGGTCTTACTCATATAGTAAATCCTCCGTATGTTTTCCGGAATATTTTTTTTTGCAAATAAAATGTAAATATTTTGTAAGTGAAGTTGTAAATATCATGTTTTGAACTGTAAAATTATCAACAATATATATTTTTTTATTAAAGTTTAATTTTTTAATAAAAATATTTTTTTTTTGATTGATTTGTGTGCCTTTACTGAATTAAAAATATTCCCCCATGTACTTTTGGTTCAAGTTTTTTTTTTATGAAAATAATATTTGTGTGAAACAGCGACTAAAAATATATGTATTTAATTTTAAAGTCACTTCTTCGCACAATTTGTACGAAACAAAATCGTGCGAAACCTCTACTAAACCGTTTTTTCGCTTGATAAAAAACGGAAGACTTATTGGTGTTTTAAATTTAAAAAGCCGATCGTCCAAGTACCTACAGAAGTTCTCGCATGAACTTCGAGCTCCGATCAAGTTGAGGGGAGCGCGTAGTTTCAGAGAAAAAACGACGGTGTGACTTAAAACTGCAGACCGAGGCACAAGTTGGGGCGGAGGGTTTTCCGTGGTACACCAGAACAAGTACCGTGTGCTAACGTAATGAACTGAACTGGTCAAAAGTTGAGCGAACTAATGTCCGCTGTCCGAATTTCAACTTTAAATTAACAGATGTTTCATACTGCAATATTTCTCCCTATCTACCCTTGTGTTGTTATTTTTCAGACACAACAAAAATATTTTTAATGGTGGGGCATGGCAGGCAGGCTTACAGTCCATTTGATGTAATCATAGGGGATAAAGAGTACCCTTGGATAAAGAGTACCCCTTATTGAGCAGGATCTATTAATTTAAAGAAATTTTTATTTAAAAGATTTTTATGTTAAACATGGCGATGGCGAAAACAACGTAACAACAACAACTGAGGCTGCAACGAAAATAAGACATTGGTCACGTGAAGTAAAATAGGGGTAGATCAATTGTCATAATGCTGTATTAAAAATAAAGGAGGCTTAAGGGCTCATAACATAATATTTAACATATATTTAATAATAAAAAAAATTGCAAAAAAAATATTTGTTCAAAGATTCCTTTACAACAGTTTGAGCGATGAAGAAGAGAACTATTATAGGAAAATATTTTTGCAAAATTCCAACTACCGTTATGCAATTTTAGATGCAATGCATTAGTCTGTTCCATTGTGAGTATACTGCGTGTTGGCATTCGCCACCAAATCCGACAAATGGCTGAAATATACGTACGTGATTGAAATGTTCTCACTGTTCGCCAGCCAAAATTTATTTCCTTACATGTATAAAAATGTCTACGGGCTTAACTCGATTTTCTGTATGTATTCGTCCACACCAAGTCTTCGGGGAATTCGGATTTAAATCGCTTATTCTACAGCTTGCGACTCTGCGGTATGTTGCCAAAACGCTTGCTGTGAACACGATATTGCTTTTATTTTATTCGTAACATCATTCCAACATAATAATATATTTGTAACCATTATTTACGAGTAATTCATTTTCTCCATCTTTGTTTGGTTTAGGCATTCTTCATAAACATTATTATTATTATTATTATTAAACAATTGACCAAAATGTTTAAAAATTTCTTTGCGATTTTAAATGATTTATGGTATTTAAAGCGTCGTTTAAATAAAATAAACATAGACATGCACATTGCGGCTTTCCTCGGTAACATTCGGTTATCGTCGGGCAACCACATGCGGCCACCGACACCGATTAATTCTTTTCCCCTAAAAACTCGTAGAGTGATGTTAAATAAATATTCTAAAACCTTCCTTAAAGTATTGTGCTATCAAGTAAAAAAGAATTATTCAAATAGGAGTGGGAGTTTAAGAAATAAGCGGGTTCAAACAAAAAAAAAAACTCCCCCAGGTTCCCCCAAGTTAGTATTCACTTGATGGTAGATGGCTACATATGGACACAGGCTACGGCTACGGGAGGGAGAAAGGTTGAGAGTAATAGTTCTCATGCATGCCATATTCAAAATCGTATTTGAAGCGAACAGCGGTATTTAAAAAGAAGATCTGGAATCGCTTAGTATTATAATGTCTTTTTAATATTAAGGTCTGACAGGCTCAAGGTCCACTTGATGGTAGGTGGCTGCCGTCGCCTAAAAACACAAGCAACGCCACAGGTGCTCCAAGTGCGCTGCCAACTACAGCAGGATTAAGGATAAGTAATTGGGAAGAGATAGGGAAATTGGCTCTGGCATCCCTTACTCACTCACCGAAACACAACAGCACACGTGCTGTTATTTCACGATGGTCTTCTGTAAGGGAATGGTTACTGCCGCCAAACGGGCTGCCCAATTGACTGCGAAACGTAGTATGCCCTGCAACTACTATCCAGATACAGACCAGAACAGTCTTTATTTTTAGACTAGCTTTTGTCCACGACTTTATCCATGTCCCTCAGGAACATTACTTGTTTTCGGGATGAAAGATAACCTGTGTCCTTTTCTTTGCCCCTACAATAATGTAGTATGCTTATTGTTAGGGGCAAAGATAAGGAATAATTCAACTTATTTTCGCATTTATAATATTAGTAATTAGGAAGTTAGGATTACACAGAAATATCTTAAATTTCAAGGTTTTAGACATCATGCCCATCCAATATGTTTATTAGCAACACGTACGTAACCAAACTATTAGATATTTTGTACCTCTTCTTAAAATATGTATATGTTTCCATACTATATCGGTACACGTATATCGGTGCCGTAAGTGTATCTATGCTGTACTCGAATCAAGTACCTGGCAACACCCCAGGGAGCTCTATTTGCCGTCGAAACAATGCGATCCAACACAGAACAGTTTTTCCTTGACTGGAGGGTACTGGAGGCAATTAAAATTTCATTTCAAATCTACACTTGGTTCTCTATATTATACTAAAATACAAGTAACGCACATGTCATCATTGTGTATGAAGGTCTTTATAATTGTTAAATTTTTAAGAAATCCTCACGCAATTTTTTATTAAATGGTTAAATTTATTAACATAAAATAAATATATAAGTAATATTTATGGTATGAATTTTTAGAAATTAAAAATATATGTTGTATAACTTTGTTTTGTAACAAATATACTTACATATAGGTATACTATACACATATAAAACATGCTATAAACAAAAACTGAGACATTTTATTGCTTATATGTTATAGTAACCATGGTTGTTTTTTTAAAGGTTTTTTTGCTATAACAATGTTGTGTAGATAACAATATAATTTACAAACATATGTGGAAATAGATACGGGTGTTAAAAAAGTGATTTTGAAATTAATATGGCCTTGAAAGAAATAAAATAGCTATTCAAATTTCTATAAACCATGCTACTTTATTGTGCCGTATTTTAAACAAATTGAGGAAAAGTAGTTAATTTTTTTAAAGAGACACATTGCTAAAATTGTTAAATTATCTGATTTATTTTATTTGTCTAGTAGTAGGCGAGTTAGTTAGTAGACACAAACTAAATGTTGGTTTAACTGTATTTTAAAATAGTAATGTATTTTAAAGTACTAAATGTAATTTAAAAGAGCAAATTGAATAAATAAACGAATCCCCATTAGAAACTGTATTCGAATTTTAAAAATGTCTGTACATCTAAAGAAGTTTAATCGTCGAATTAAACGGCTTCTGTTGTGTCGTAAAAATAAAAATCGGATCTAGAAAATCTCTATACAGAGCCGCAGTAAAACAAGATGTCTGTTTGCGTATCGTAGATAGAGAGATGTGGTTTAGGCATTCGCGGGCTAGCGTAGGAGAACTCGGTTCGATATTGTTCAACATCCCGTCAAGGGCTGAGTGGACGAGCGGCGCATTCACAACCTCTCCACATATAAGCCTCTACAAAACGCTAATGACAGCGTATCATGTTTATTCCATGGCTAAAACTTATCGTTTCTACATCGTTAGCGCCGCCGACGAATGAAGCTCTAAACGTTCCCCCTAAAAGCTGTTTAGAGTCCATTATGAGCGAAAATACCGGGGCACTTAAGCATCCCGGATTCGACGTTCGGATGGAAGGCGCAGAATTTTCTGGTGTACTTTTTCAGATTAAAATTTCGGCGTCCGGGAAAGCGGTCCGTAATGAAACCCGCACGGACCATTAAGCAGCGACTCAGGCGGCCATTAGTTGTTCGCGTTCGCAATTACAACAGTTTATAAGTTAGGTTTGAATTGTGGCGTTCGACAGCGTGGACAATCAGACGATAGCACGGTCCGATCGATGCAAGTCGGGCCGTCACTCTCCAACAATTTCACATCGATCCGCCCGCCACCTACCGCTGACAACTCAGACAGTGCCCCGCGCCCTCCACACACAATTACAAAAATAATAACAGCTTGCCAACCTACCTCCGCCCTTATTTACTCGCATTACCTGTCGCAAACTAAAACTCGACTGGATTAATGTAAATACCTCCGAAATCCGGTCATCAGAAACTGTTAGCGAAATAATGGAATCAACGGAAAGTTGAAACAAAAGCGAATCCGCCGCGACGCGACATCGGAGGTCCCTTGGGCTATTATCGTTTTACTTAACAGAAATATGTAACTAAATTCTATTCTGGTTCCATGAACTGGAAAACTGCGCGCCGGGAGCTCGTTATCTCGGGACCGAAATTCTCAAAAGCGTTCATGTAAGCTCATGTCATGTTCAAGATTCCGCCGACCTAAGAGGATTAGAGATTATTTCCGGCGGAATCGTACACGGAGGATTTAATAAACAATATGACATCGCTTCATAACTGAAATAATGAGCTGATACGGCGTGCTATTGCGTGCGAAATAAATTTCTTTCGGTCGTAAATTACGGCGTGGCGAACTGTGATACCCTCCATTGTCAGTGGGCACACACAAAAGTCTCTAGCACGGCTCGCTCGTAAATTTACCCGGTGTAACATATTCGAATCTATACATAATAATAACCTCTCAAACGGCAATACGATAATGACGTATTTTATTGAATTCGGTGTTTGCGTTGAGGATTGGGCGAGGGTGGCGCATCGCATCGGGCGTCGATTCAGAATTGGGTCCCCGTTTCATTAATGCGAACAACGCGAGGAGTTTGTTGTGTATTAGAATGTGGAATGGGGGACTTTGGCAATTGTAGCCGACGAGGTTAGCACGTTCGGTTGTTTGGCTGTGCGAGCCGACTGCCGAGCGAGTGTCGGGGCACAATGGGCAGCAGGAGCGGTGCTGTCAAGGATCGCTCGTAAATTAGAGGCTACGTTCACAATGCTCGCCCGCAGCCGCTCCAACCTCGCCACAGAATTAACATAATAAAAAGGGTGCACATTCATACGCCGCTCGTAAATAAAGTTTTATAGCCATCGCTCTAATGCGCCGAAAAATGTCGGCCGAAGGGGAGCCGTAATGTCGAGCTAACTTTATATTCGGCAAGTATTCGCACCCATACGCACAGATATGGAAGATTTACCTTTTAACTTTATGAGCTGTACAGTTTACACGAGCAAAATAAAATATGCGGAAGAGATGCGTTTTGCGATGATAAAAAATCGTTCAGAGCTGACTGGGGTTCGATTTCGTTCCAAAATGCGTACATGATTAGCAATATAGCTTATTCGTTTTGGCTCTGTTGGCAATGTCAGACGAAGGACCAAAAGGGTTCGAGCTGTTTGAATATTTGCAAACTTGTTCAGGTTCCGACAGCGTACTATCTCGGCTTGATTTGATAGACGTTAGTTAGTTCCCCGATGGATTGGCAGTAGTTCAGAGTCTAGACGTATCGCGATATGCTTAATTTTACGACCGGGATGCGATGCCACGCATCGATAACAGTCATAAAGCTTGGGGAAATTGAGAAATTCTACGGCGAGATCGCAGTTATTCTAGGCAATATATTTAAGATTCACAAGTCTTACACGGGAATTTCCAGGAGTGTGATCCGGTAGAAAATGCTTTTAAATCGTTTCTTTAGTGCTGAAAGTGAAAAAAAAATTTAAAGGAATACCTGCCTGGTTTACAAGATGTACAGCCGTTGTTGATTTCTAATTACGTTTAATTTTGAAACTTATAATATAGGGGGATACACATTTGAGTTAAAAGAAAATAATATTAAGAAAACTTTACAATCACATTTTACAAGTTCTTCAAAAAATTTAATTTAGGAGAATATTAACACTTTATTGTTATACTGCATCAGACACTTTTTACCTCCTTAACCAAGTAAAAACATGTTACAAGTAATCATATTATCAGTCTATAGACAGGGAAAGTTCACTTTGTGGTAAATATTGTCATTTTTTAAAATAACATACGAGTTAACTTAATAGCAATTGATAACAGTTCTGGCGCATTACTTAGTAAGGAAACTACGACTTATTCGAAATTTTTAATTATGTTAATTTAACTTTGTTGCAAAGACTATCTACTGTTCAAAATGATAAGATGCATATTGTGTTAAATTTAATTATAATTTTTGTAAACTGCATAATATGTTCTAAGAATGAAATAAGAAATATATAGATTAGAGTAAGTTTTGCGTATCCATATACGTAAGTCAACGAGTGTATATTTTCCTCATTCTACTGATGGAAAAAGGTTCCGTTAAAAAATCAATTTCTATGTTGAAAAGATGCTAATTCAAATTTTACTCTGACAAATGTAATTATACTTATTTTGTTTTTATAAAAAAAAATATCAATACTCGAATGTTTTCGAATAGAAGGGTCACTCCTGCCTCCGCGAATCTTATGTGACCGTCTTTTGATATTTGAACTCTACATATATGTACACTATCTGATGCCCGCGACTTCGTCCGCGTTCAAAATGTTTTTAATTAGTAGCTTACACAGATATAGTTTTTATTATATACACATATTATCATTCAAGATTTGTAAAATCAAATAATAATTTCCTTTGGTTTTATGAAGTAGATCTGTCCAAGGCATCACTGTAAGCAAATTTACTATATGAAGGTTCTCAAAACTTTAATAAAATGCAATACAAAAATATTGTACACGCAGAATGTACAATATATGGCAAAGGAGAAATATAAGCACCACTTTTCCACCCTCAGCGTTCCTCAAAGTTGGAGTGTAACGAATCAAACGCAAATGACAAACCGTCTCGCATTTCACCACTTTGAGCACTCAAAGCGAATATTCTGGGTAGCAACGGGGCGCACTGCCACTTCGCGTACTCGACCGGAGCACGACAGCAAAAACTAAATGAAAAATTCCACCAAATTCCGGTCATGGTTTCGGAATAAAATTAAAACTATAACTCGCTACACGTGAGGGACTTGAATGAATCTTAAAGACCTGCTGCAGACCGATCGTCTGATGGATCTCTGAATGAATCTTTTCGAGAAGAGATTTTTACCTCCACTGAAATGATGAAAAGCTTCATGAAGCTAGCTCTTTTCCTTCGCCTAGGAACGCTAAAAGAGCCTAAGTTTTGCGTAAACATATATAAATGTTATATTTGTGCATCAATTAAGCTCTATCCTTTTTGAACCTGGCGCAATCCATGAGTAAGTGCTGGACATACCTGTACTAGTGCAAACTTCGCTAATACGGGACCTTAGAATGCCAAGGATTCTTAGTATTCTGGTGTTTTAAAAAGACAACAATATTGAAAGAGGTGTACATGAAAATTTCAATTTAATTAAACTTTTTAAATAAATTCAATCTCGATTTGTCTAGTTGGGTTGTAATACGATATGAGAGCAGTACTCGTTGTACCTAAGCTTTATACATTGAATGTACGACGTAATACATTCACAGCACAATTTGTGGAATTCCCGCGCCGAGTTAGAAACAATCCGTACAGAATCCTCCCTCAAAACGATATTATCGAAACCCAAACGGCATTTTGTGTCTGGAACAATAACGTCTTAATGCAGTATACGTCTTTATTGAGGCTTTAAAATAAGAAACATATAGATATTACTGTATCGGAATTGTGTCCAAGCGATATTTTCCGTCTATTTATTTTATTACGTAATATTCATAGCGCAAAAGCGAACATATGTGAACAAATTGAATTTAACTTGAAAGTTATTATTCACTAGAAATACAACTTACACTTTGGCTGGGCATTCCGAATTTCCTATCTTTACAATGTGACATGTTGAAAAGGATTTAGAACTTGAAACACAATGGCTGGAAGATCTATTTGCAGTGACATGTACTCGTATTGGTATTTTGTTATACCTTTCATTGCTTCTGAAAGATTCATAATATTTTTTATTTTATTATCCCACCTTTTATTCCACCTATGACAAGTAACTCCAGGGCACTGCAGGAAACGCAAGGCCCCCTTGTTGCATACAATAAAAGAAGAAGGACTAAGTATGTGGAGAAATAGAGCTCTAACACACCTTATTCATGCAACGAAACACAACAAGCACACGTGTTTTTATTTAAAGGTGGTCTTCTTTAAGAGGTTATTTATAGCCGCCAGTTGGTCTGCCCAATTTACTTATGTGGAACGCAATTTGCTTCCAGTAATGCACATTGTCACTACTAAAAATTACAAATAGAAAAGTCTATATTTATTAATTGTAATAGTAAAATAAAAAGTATAAAAATTTACTGTATAATTGTGTAATGTAACACACTGATTTTCGTGTGTTGTCTTATGTGGATAAAATCTAATTTGGATTTATTGTATACATAATTTTATTTTGTACAATTACTCGTAGCTGAAAAAATCAAGAGAGATAGATCTCTTACTATTTCGATATGATAATGCACTATGCAAGTAGAAAAATGCATTATATATAATAAATTCGGATAAGTTTTTTAAGGATCCAGCGCCGCGATCATTTGATTTGATTTAAAATACCATCTCACGTTCAGTTAGATAACTCGAGAATCTGGCGTCCGCTAAATTGCAACTTAACGAGTATGCGATGACGGACCCAAGGGAGTGGCGTTAGCGGTATCATGACCAATAAACGGGAATCGTGTTAAAAAGCTAGTATGTGTTCGATAACCCTTATGCCCAGTGCAGTTTGAAGTGTGTTGAACTATTGAAAACTATTATATGGTCGTAAAACTGCCATAAATTATTCCCAGATTTAATTGAGATATAAACCATATAAACCTACATAGATGACAATTATTTCAATAGCATGCTCGTGATTGTAGAATACTTTTTGGTAATTATTTGCATTTCTTACATTGCCCAAAATAAATACAAAAATGTTTATTAAATTAGATAGTGTATGTAAAACTAATAGATAATAAATGACGAATTCAACATCCGAAAAATTTGCTTATATATATATGTATCCACTTATTGTATGTATGTATCGAGTAATTTTTTATTTCAATTTCATCGGTGAAGTGATAAGACATTCTCGCTGGTCTCTTACAAGTTAGACCACAAGCCAACATCAGTAGCAGCCACGTACAATGGCCCCGGTCATCAGTTGCAGTGATCGCAGAGTGGAAGTTTTGCTCAAAGTTTCACCGCGACGATTACAATCAATTATATACAGAGGGCTGCTGGTAACTGCACTTCTAACTTCAGTAAACACATTGTGCATAGTTTACTGATAGAAGCGGGTGTGTTTTGCAGGTATGGTTTGATACGAACCAAAGTTTTCCAAAATGGATTCTGATCGTTCTTACGATATTTTGTCACTAAACAAAAAATTTTTTGTCTGATTATAATAGTTAAATAATTAATTAAAAAATAGATCAAAATATCAAAAATGTTATGATTGAATTTATGCTCATTTTGATACTTAATAAAAATCCAAATTGTATGCTTTTAAATTTATGTCTGAATGCTTGTTTATCAGGTTCAATATTTGTTATGCATAAAATGTTTTAACACCTAAGAAAAAGGGGCTCGGTGGAAGTCCCGGGCAAAAATTAGTAATTCATAAAAGGGCATTACGTGACATTATTAAATATAGATTTATAAAATCGTTTACCTGACTGACTATCAACGCACATCCTAAACAACCAAGCCGAAGAAATCTGAAATTTGGAACATAGGGTTTTTTTTTTGTAACATAAGCATCCGCTAAGAAAGGATTTTTGAATATTTCAACTCCGTGTTACGTTGCTACTTTATTATATACATACAATGGTATAAGAAAGTTTATACCGGTGTATAATACCATCAGAACTCGGACTTTTAAGACTAATAAACTTAATTGTGATGCCTTGCAGAGACAAAACATTTTAAATAATTTGTTAGTAAGTACCTATTCATGTATGTGTTATGATATAATGCACAATGTATCCTATAGTTAATTATTGTAAGATCAAAGTGGACTGAACGATGAGAATCCGAGTAATAACTCATAAATATTTAATGTTTCTGTATAAATATATAAAATGTGTTTCGGTGGTATTTCGCTGACGATCGCTAAAACATTAAAGGAACCGATCTGGATTATATTCGACGGCACAAACAAAGGATTGGAAAAAGCGTTTTCGATGGGACGTCTAAATCGTCCATTAAACTCACATCAAAGCCTTTAACAACACTCAGACAGAGGGTTGTTTTATTATTTATAATTACGAAAACGGGTGCTAACGTGATTCCGAAAGAAAGTGTCGTAGGGCTGTCAAAAATTTGACACATTAACTTTCAAACGGTCATAGAATAAAAAAATATATTTATACTTTTTTTTTATATTTTCATCAGACATCAATCTCTAAATGCCCAATTCTATAATGATCATAATTTTCTAACTCTAACAGCTCTCTTCTTCTTTACACGAATGACCGAAAATAGTGAACATTAACACTGAGTGGAATCCAACACAAAAGACTATTTGCTTTTTATACCATATCGTGAGAAGCGTTTAACAAAATTTTATCTATTTCTACTTTAAACTATTGTTTTAAGTTACATAAAAAATATATAGGAATAAAAATAAATTAATTGGCAACCCTGAGTCTGGGGTGAGAGATAGTAATTTTTCCGAAATGACTTGCATAATAATGATCATTTGTTTGAAAGTGAGATGGATATTAACTTCAAGGGAGTTTGTTAATCAACACCGAGGATTATGTAAAAACAGTGACGAGTCATCTTTGTGTAAATCTTTTGCTGCTGTTAGATATAGTATAGCAGAAACCTGTATGTGTGTATGTATGTATGTATGTATGTACGTTTAGGCATTGTTACAATAAGTAATACTTCTAAGTAAGAGTTCAATAAAGTATGTTTTTTGAAGTGAAAACTTCTTTAGGCGCGATGGGAATTTTTGAGATAGGAAAAAACCATTGAACTCGCGACACTGTTACCGTAACCGACACCTCTGTATATAAGTATGTAGTTTCCTGACGATTCAAAAAATACACACGTAATTGTTCAATTACGTTTTTTTTATATATATTTCTTTTTATATAGATATGTATTTTTTGTATAGATATAGAATTTTTATTTCATTTATTTAATTATATTTGAATTAGAAATTTATTCACATGTCCATATTATGGCCTTAATAATGATATGATATGTGTCACGAGTTAGTGTGATTAGGATATTTATTCCTTCTTCTCTTTTGCCTGTTTATTAATTTCTGTTTTATGGTTTTTGTTTTATGTTTGTGTCTTTGTGTTGCGTGAATAAAATTCTTTCTTCTTAGATTATTAGCGTCGGTAATAAAAAGTTTTTCTTAATATAATCAAACACGTTTAAAAAGTGATATTCTTACAGAAATTTGCTTAGCAACTGCAATAAAATTAAGATGGCGGCAGTGAATGTTTGATACGTGGGTGGACACAGTTAATATTTAACTATACAACCTCGTTGTTATTTTTTTTTAAACGCCTATTGTATTTATTTTTGACCTCAGGACTGCTATGAAAATATAATCATCTTAAAGCGTAAGGGCATAAACGGTAACGAATGCTTACGCTCAACGGATCTTCATCTTAATAATGCCGTAAAAAGAGTTTTTTCTTTAAATTGAAACGTATTACTTCGTGGAAGAGTTACACTCGAGATTTATAGCGTATTTTAGCAAAACGCGACGTTATTGCTCGTGCAAGTGTTGTTATACAAATTGAGCGTTATCGCAGCGATATCGCAACGATCTGGCACGTGTGCCATAAACAGCGTACGTGACGGGAAGGACGGTAACTGTAAATTTAATGACGGTCGCTTATGACTTTTAAACTACAGGTAAATAATTGCATGCACATACTAGCTTTAGGCCGTGGGCACATAAGTTATCATAACAAATATTTATTAATCTTTGTGAATTGAATATATAGCATTATGATACAATACATAAAGAACTTTGCACTAATCAGATAGTTTTGAGTACGGTGTAAATTCTTTATAACGACGTTAGTTATAACAAAAAACTGCTTATAACATAGTTTTTAAAAAAAAAATTATTATTTTTTTACAATTTGGTTGGTTTACCTCAAAACCTATACATTAATGCACTCTTTATTTATTATTTACAGATTTACAGACGTATTTATCAGTCTACAATGCACGTCTTCCAATATTATATGCATTATGCCATAATGTATACAATAATGTTGGAAGACTTCATAACTTCTTTATGAACTCTTGCAAAGTACAGTACCTAGCTATCTATGGCTATCAAATTCTAACCTAGGTTAATCAAGAGTACATGTATTGTTTAATATTAAGTTTAGAGATTCTTAAGTATATCGTCCTTAAAAACCGGTTATAAGAACTATTTTTACTAAGAAAAAACACAAAAAAAAATAGAATTAAATACGTAAATTTAAATTCAAACCAATTATTTGCCTGTACATAGGCGTGTAACCAGTTCTTACAAAAAAAAAATTAATAACATCCCAATTTGGCGTGTTTCGCCAAAATTACCATATTTGGCGTGTGAAAAAATCAATAAATTATTAGTAAGAAAAAAATATTAGTGCAACAACCTCTAATTTACAGTTTCTATTCGTAGATTGTCTGCTTGTCCTGTTAAACTTAATATAGGCATCACAACTAAATAAATTATAACTAAATTTGCTATGGAGATAAGTTTAAAATGTATTAGCTACTTTAATACCACTCATGAAGACAAAGCCGTGGCAAAAAGTTTATAATAAAAATGTTTGGCAAACATTATTTGATCCGCGCACACCGGAATCGGACAACGTCTTCGACCTTCAGCTGCATCGAAAGGCGGTTGTTTTTTTGTGCATTGCGAATTTGCGACCTTGCCAACGAACATTCAATATTATGCAAATATTATTATATTTTTAATAAGAAATACCTTGAGAATCGACACTTGTTATTTGTTATTGAGGTGCTTACACTTAAAACGAACGTAAGATAAAGGTCGTGCACGATTTGCACATATATTTTAAATAGGAAATGTCTATTTGCGTATACAAATAACTAACTCTGTAGTTCTTCGTTTTCGTCAGAAGACCGACACATCGCATAGCAACCGATCTCATTTAGTGTATTATTTGACTTTCTCCTATTTTTCTATGTCTCTCAAGTTATCTTTAGTTTATTCCTCAAGACTGCTACTTCTTTGTGTCTAGATCCTATTCTATTATTACGGTTATTTGAAGGTATATTATAAACGTCATGTAAAACGCTGATACAGCAGACATCAGTACTGCCACTGCTACTGAAAGGTTAATAACTACATATGCCTGTGACACGAGTGCAAATGTCAGATCGATGCGACCAGCTACTCCCCCCACCACCCCCCACCACCCATCCGCCTTCACCCCTGCACGTATACACGAGCAATAATCGCGAGATACAGCTGAACAGGCCATTCGAGTGACATATCGCCACCCTTTAACACCAATCCCGGACTCCAGATATCGATTAATCTCATCATTGCTGCATTAGCTAACAAAGCTCGATACAGAGATACGATACAAATAGTTAGGTGACAGCAAATGAGGAAGCAATCGAAAGAAAAGACCAGCTATATCATCATAGAGATGGACAGAAATACAAGGAGTTTTTGTGTCTCCAAAAGGAAAAATTAAGGTAGCTAACGAATATTATAATCCTGGCTATAACAAGCACATTTCACGTTTTCTAGGCACCTCCGTAGCAAAATGTACAAGAAGCAAAATGTGCACCACACTCAAAATGTACAAAACGCAAAATTTCCAATAGCAGAATGAACAAATAGCAAAATGTACAAAACGCGAAAAGTGCTAAACGTAAAATGTGCACCACACTCAAAATGTACAAAACGCAAAATTTCCAATAGCAGAATGAACAAATAGCAAAATGTACAAAACGCGAAAAGTGCTAAACGTAAAATGTGCACCACACTCAAAATGTGCAAAATGCAAAATGAACACATTAACACACGTTTACACCGATTTTGTTCGGATTATTATCTATCGTAAATACCAATCTATCCATAGTGTGCGTTTTGCACTTTTCGCGTTTTGTACATTATGCTATTTGTTCATTCTGCTATTGGACATTTTGCTTCTTGTACATTTTGCTACGGAGGGGTTTTATCGTCAAGCGGTCTACCTCGTAGACCTTCTTTAAGAAGAATTTCCTCAATAATATAAATATATTTTTTAAATCTGTTATTTCAACTTGTTAAACGCGACGCTAAAGTCTGCAACGGTAAACAAACAAACTTAGCAGTTTTATTATATTAGTTAAGTATAGATATTGACAGTTTTTCTTACTATAAAAGCATTTTACTTGACAATATAAGTGGATTTTACATTCGCCTACGAAACAATCAATATCAGAAGTTGTTTTAAGTGCGCTGCCGATTCTGCTAAAAAAAAAAGGTTGAGTGTTGACAATTTATAATATTATAACAAATATAGGTATTCAATGAAAATCGCTTGCTTATTTTCAATTATTTTCTTACATTAATTGTATCAATGCTTCTTTCTTAAACTGTTCATTCGGCTTGAAATCTGTGCTCGAGACGTTAAAAAAATTCTTGCAAATTTGTCAAAATATAATTTTTCAATAAATGTAAAATGAAAAAAGGGCATTTCAAGCTTATTGTGTGCTTATTGCCAGACATGTTGCTCAGTTTTATTGCAGAACGCAGTTGTCTTTGCCACTACTCAATAGAATTGACAGATAATTAATTTTTCCGATGAAGTTGCACATTTTTCTCTTCAATTTTTCTATTTCCTAAACGCAGCTGCATTATACAATTTTTCTCTTTGTATTTTTGTTTGTACTTGTAACTGAAAAACTACTGGACCGATTTTTAAAAAAAAAACTTTCACCTACAGAAAGCTAAATTATCAGCAATTAACATATAGGCTATTATAATATAGTTATGGCTAAAGTTATGCGGACGAAATCATGTGCAACAACTAGTATATACAATATAAAAAGATCTTAAGGGCGAATGAGAATAGAATCAATGACATAGTTGTAGTTGTATATTTCCTTAGTCGTAGTTTATTTATTAGGAGTATACTAGAAATTACTTCATCGTGAGATAAAATCTGTGGCCTGGTGCTAAAAGGGCCAAAGTCCTTTTTTGTGAAAAATGGGATTTAACAGCAAAGTTGTTGAAAAAGAATGATATTTATTTGTCCTAACAATAACAAAAAGATATTTTAGTAATACTACAATATAACATGTAAATTATAACTATCAATTCTTGTTCATTGTTCTAATGCTTATTACCGAAAGATAAGAATATAGATATTGGCCCTTTTAGCACCAGGCCACAGAAATATACTATGTTGATTCTTCTATTGAACAGACCATACACGGTTTTCATTGAAAACACTGTTATCTATGAGCTGTTAATGGATAATAACAACAGGTATATACAAATAATCTAATATATATATAAATTATGTGTAACGTGTTTGATTTTGATAAAATTTCATAACTATGTGTAATTTGGTCCAACATAAAAGATAGGATAGTTTCTATTTTGCACCTGTGCGAAGCCTGGAGCGTGTAGCTAGTATATAATATATTAACATATACATTATATCAAAATCAAAACGTTGAAATTTTTATTTTTCAAAACTTATTTATAAAAATGTATAAAAACACTTCTATTTTATATACTATGCTACTTAGATTGGCTTGAAATAAATAAATGAATTCATTGTTTGAGTTAAGTCGTGCAATATACGAGAGAGGATAATATGCTACTATATAAAATGTTATCGTTCGGAAAGTACGACCGGTTCGGAGCATTAATCATAATATAGTGAACCGTGTCAATTTATATAGTTGTGCACGCCCGCGCTCCCTGCCAACATCTAAGATACGAACGCGAGATTTTTGACATAGATACCCATTATTCGTGAGACTTTATTGCTAAGGATCGCTGAGATAATCCGGATAATTCTGTCGTGATGTAGACGTTATATAAATTTCCTTTATATTATATAGTGATATATTATTTATATACAAGTAGATATATATATACACGGAAATTCTCTTCATAAAGTCTTTCAAACTTGAATGAATTTAAGATGAATAAATTTCAAGTGCTTTTGAACTGTGCATATTATATTAAGATAAAAAAATAATATTAATAATGCTTTAAATTTGAAGGAGCTTCAATAGTTTTATTAACGCCCATCGCATTGATAAAATGATAATTTAAATAATGACTTGTAAATAAGAGTAAATGTGTCTATATCATGCCTGTATCATGCACATAAGTAAAATAAGTCAAAGTGATACAGATATTTATACCTTGTACTTTTTAACCCAATCCCTAAGGTCAAGATATATCGTTCTGACATCAACATACAAGTCACAAAGAGCCCTAATAAATACAACCCTCAAGAACAGATACGTCGAACGCCACGGCACCGACGTATTTATAACCTAGTGTTGGGAAACATTTACACCACCTTCCTTTAAATTATTAATAAATCCACTCTTTATATCTAAGCATCTTAAACAATATTTGACTTAATACTGCATTTACTGTCACTGATACTGCAAGCATGGATGAAGGCGGTTGTAAGATAAAAAAAAATGGAAAATTATTTTAAATTAGTTTGTTAATAATATTAATAATAATATATGTAAATCATAATTTAATAATATTAATGGAATAATTTGTGGAAAATATATTTATTTTGTAATTTTCTCATTTAAAGGTCGGTAGGCAGCCAATGATGGTCCTGGTGGTAAGTGACTACCGTCGGCTATTAGAACAAGCAACACCAAGCGCGCTGCCGACCTAACAGTATAAAGGATAATGTATAAGGAATAGGAAAATTAAACCTGACATCTGATACTTATCGAAACAAAGCAGTACACGTGATGTTTACATTTTACATTGAAGAATTTTACATTTTACACATGATAAAATTAGTATATTTATTATAATTTGTAGTAACATTTCCATAATGATTGGCAAAAATGAATATGTTTATAATCTTTACAAATTTTTTTTATTGGATATAATCACAAGCTAAAAATAGTTTTAAGACTTACAACAATCGTAGACTTTTTAATAAAGGTCATATTTAAGACAGCGCATATTTAAACATATACCTCAACGCCTCATTTAATGAAATCAACGTGTCAAAAGTGCCCAACACTAGTTGACTAACGAAATGTCCCAGAATCGCGAGCGGCTACCGTGCGACATAAATTGTAAAGGCGATGTACCAACGGGCCGGATCGTCAAATGGTCCGGATGAGATACATTTAAGATATGGCGAACATAGGGGTGTCTCCACAACCCCATATAAATGTTGCCGATTCTGTTCCGCACTTCTGCATTTCATTCAATAGAAATGGCTCGCTTGCAAAGGAGAAATTCTTAAAGTAAGAATGTATCTACTTCCAAAGTATTGAATCGAAGTGTATAGTGCGCTTTGTGATCAAGACAAAACCATATAAAAATTGTAGCGTACTCGTTTCTATACATATGTATACTGCTATATCTTTATATCTACATACAATGGACCGCAAAGAAAAGGGGTCGGTTAGAAAATTTTCAATATCTTCAAAAGTAGGTACCTGACCTAGCTATAAATGTAATAAAGACTAAATTAAACAATATTTTAATGTGCTTAAAAAATATTATTTAGTTTAGCTGTAATTTAGGCTTTATTTCATAAAGCTAGGTCAAGTACTTTTGAAGATATTGAAAATTTTCTAATCGACCCTTTTTCTTTGCGGTCCAGTGTATTATAAAATAAAGTCGTTGTTTCGCGTCCGCTTATGTCTGTTTCTCCGCTAACTTCTTCTAAATCACCCAAAGGGTTTTGATACGGCTTTCACTAATGAAACAAAACTGGGGATGTTTTTGTGCACAATTTTCAGAAAAAAATTGCATACATGCGAAGCAGGAAGCAGGGATAATGGAGAGGACATAGGGAGAAACATTTCATCCAGATAAAACCCATAAGGTCGATAAGCTTGTTTTAGTAGTTCAACATTTTTTAATGCAAATATTCACACTTGAAATCGATATATTTAAAATGTAAATTAATAAAAGGTAAGCTTCATAGAAAGGTTATTTTTTTAAAGCTAATGCATCAGTCAGTGAGTTTCAATACCATGTAGTTCATTAAGTGTTAAATCGATAAGTGTTTTCTAACAAACGCAGTTAGGTACTCTTAAACAAAAAGTGCTTAGATGTGTAATGTGTATGTTCCTTTAGCGAATTGCGCATCGTGTCGTGTATTTCGGTGCTGGAATTTCCAATAGTACAAATGATACGGCCGAATGCGGCAATGTACCTCTTCACTAAATGTCTAAAGCCGTTATTTATGCACCGATCGAATTCATGGCTGCCGATAAAATGCAATGTTGCCAGTTTCTGTTACCACTGCCCATAAACGGTGCAGTTTAAACATGCACTTTGTCATACAAATGCATGCAAAACAATTTTATTGCTCAAATTGTGGCTTCATATTTCTTTGCTTGTGTTTCTAACAGATTTTTCTTGTTTTTCTTGTATAATGATAATAATAGATCGGTGCATGAGATTACTGTCCAAATGAAATAAGTCTAATAATATATAAAATATAATAAAAATTATTTGTCACATGTTCCTCCGCGATGAACTCCTAAACTACTGAACCGATTTTGATTAAACTTTGTAACTACATGCAATTATTTTGAATCCGGGCGAAGGCGGGAGCGGGCCATTAGTATATTATAAAACAAACAACAAAAAACAAGTATTAAATCTTGTTAAAATAACACTTCACTAAATAATTTAGTCGTTAAAGTAAATTATTTAAAGTAATTTAAAGCAAAAAAAAAAATTAAAGGATTTAGCTTTATAATTTTATTTTTTGTCTTAGTGACTTAATAGATTTTTTAATCTTTATATAAACTCGTTTAACTATGATTGTTATTTTACAAAGTGCTCTCAATTGTTAATTGTTTGTTAAAAAATTAAAAATTTAAAAAATAATGTGAGACCAATTAATTTTAAACCACTTATAAATAATTTTTATTTAAAATTTAATAATCTGCTTATTCTCATAGTAAAAAATGTCTTTTAGATTGCGTATTGAAGATCATTGACAATTTACTTCCGACTGACGCTCCTTTGAGCTTAAATTAATGACTGTTTACATGCAGAGCGACTACGTAACATGTATCAAGGTGTTCCACTGTGAATGGATCCGCTTCATCTTCGGCCTACCACGTGACTGTCTCCAAATGTACCTCTACAGGCCTTGGGAGGGTGAGGTACGAGGACATCTTAAACCTCTGATCCGTGGATTACAGCAGCTTCGAGGATATCCGCGTCTTGTTACGCCCCCAAAGTCACCGTTCCTAATCTTTTAATGCGTTACATTAATGTATAGCATACTGTGAGGGGCAAAAGTAAAGAAAATAATCTTGTACGTTGCAATCTTATACTTTCCATTAGCGAAAACCGCATTAAAATCCGTTGCGAAACGTACATATACAGAGGGACAGACTTTTTTTAATACTACTTATGTAAAGATAGTATTTAAAAAAAAAAGGAAATAAATAGATCGTATACAATTTGCTGCAATTGATACAATTTAGTCATATTATAATTTGTTTTTTAATTGAATATAGTAATCTATACTAATATTATAAAGAGAGAAGATTTCTATGTTTTTAATGAATAAACTCAAAAACTACTGGACCGATTTTGAAAATTCTTTCACCCATAGAAAGCTACGTTATCGGCGATTAACATAGGCTATATTTTATAAAGTTACGCGGGCGAAGTAGCGTGCAAGAGCTAGAGCTAATCCAATAAAATAATTACCATGCAGATTCGATCGGTCATCACATCAAGCAAGGAAGTATGGCCCCACAAACGTACCTGAAACAAAAATATATATAATTTAAACATATGCCAAATCAATTAGAATATACAATGTTATTCGAAATTGGTTTGAATCGTAATCGATATGAACAGGGAGGTAATTGAAATGGGAAGTGGTTGGGTGGGAAAACACCCTAAGCTCCAACCCACAGCCATACACCGTCGACCTCCAAGGAGAATGCTAAAGTGTGTTCAAGTAATGCGAGTTAATTTCGTATCAATCACCGACTACATCATAATTTTATTTTTGATAAATTTATTTATTACTGTGTGCTCACCAAGTAACAATAAAGAAGTCTAACGCATGATTGGATAGTATAAAATGTATGGTTTTTTTTTTTATGTTAAGGATCAGACAGGTTGACGACCCATGTGATGGTGATGGTAGGTGGCAACCGTTGGGTATTAACACAAGCAAGTGCAGTGTGGCGTACAAGTGTTGCAATTGCTATTTCATTATTAAAATGTTATAAAATTCAGTGTATTTTTATACTATCTTTACATATTATAAAAAAAAGTCCTCCGCCGCGTCTGTCTGTATGTCTGTCTGTTCGCGATAAACTCTAAAACTACTACACCGATTTTCATGCGGTTTTCACCAATGGATAGAGAAAAGAAATGCACCCCGGGCGAATCCGGGAGCGGGACAGCCAATTTTGTTATAATCGCTTGTGTAGCGAAGTTGGTCATTTAGATGGAAATAAACAGTTGGAAACAAAGTTAAGTAAGTTAAATAATATTTTTATTTTCCGTTGTTAATATTATAAATTACTACAATTACCGAATTACAAATAATAGATATCAGACAATAACAATTATTTGGATTTTACGAATAATTACGCTTTCAATGTCACAAATAAAAATTGGTCAAAAATTTATAACTTAATTCATTTTAAAATTGAAAATACAAATTCACACCATTGTATTCCCAAGACCATCTAATGTTGATTTACCAAAATAATCAACATTTAGATGACTAGATACTGCCTAAAGTAAGGGTATCTCCAGAAGTAGGTAGATAGCAGTGAACTAATGAGAGCAGTTTTCCTTTTAAGTAGGTGTGGATCCCTAAAACTGGGAAAATGCATTGTACAAACGGATCAAGAAATTCCTTTAGTTTTGTTGAACATTTCTTGAAAGCAAACAGCGGCGTATGTTGACACAATAAGCCCTGGTTACCAGCTTCTATCTAGACGATTTTATGTGTAAAAGGTTTCTCTCTTTGATCCAGAGACGTTGCAGTAATAGGTATTAGCTTGAAAATGACAGCTCTTATGTTATATAATCTCATATAAACACTGCACCCTTATAATCCAATATAATGAAATATATAATACATATAAAGCTATAATGCTTATAAGCTATATATATAATATAATGAAATATATAACACATACAACAAAAAGAACAAAGAGCTTGCCAGAACTAAGACCGTATGTATAACCAACCGGTTCACTACCCTTAATTCGATCTGGCTCTTCAAAATAAATCCCGATTTAATTTTGATCCTTTTGATCTTTGATTTACATCAATCGCTAAAAAAACTGCACGTGACACCGAATCAAAAACTAGTTTCGAAAGTATCCGTAACTAACGACAGGCGAACATAAACAAACGTCAATCAAACTCTTTTTAAAACACCGTGTTGTTTTTCTGTTCGACCTAGTTATGCGGGCGCGGGACGTGTACACACGTGGCGGTTTATCGATCTCGACGACGTCTGTAAGAAGGGATATTTGCAATCTGTATTACAAACATGTGCCAAGGAGCGCGAATTGTGCAATAAAAATAACAGGCACACGCGGCGAACGGTGACACGGAGTAATAGGGGCGTGCCCCCATTACACCGTTGAGTAACACAATTTTCTTTATATATTTTCTTCGTGACACTTACGCAAGAAATATGTCATCTTTATAATATTACTACTTATACTTAGATACTTATACTTATACTTATAAGATATTACTTTTTATATCTTTATAATATTGTCGATATCCCTCTATTTCGGACCAAGCGCTTTAAAACATCTTTTATAATGCGCACTGCCAACGTTTGGAACTCCTGAGCTCATATAACCCAAATCTTTTCAAAGTTCGAGTGAATAGGCATCTTCTGGGTTGAGATAGAGGTTCGCTCCATCTTAGGCCTCATCCCTGCCACACAGTTGGTTGTTGGTCAAGAGCAAACCCAGCAAAAACTACAAAAACTGTAAATGTGTAATATATTAGTTGGTGTGTTGTTAATGTGAGTAAGGAATGCCCGAACCCGTACGAATACATGCTGTCAGCTTTCTTGAATCCCTCCTGGCATTGTTGAATGATTTTAAAAAAAAATCATATAAGTACATATAATGTTTAGTAACCAAATTTTTCTTAACCTTCTCCTTAAAAATATCCGGATCCTTATAAAACTTTTCGAATTCTCTAAAATGATCAGATAAAATATCCTTTATGTTTTTCAGAACATATAAATAGGTAAAGACTAAACAATTCAGTTCCTGTTGTTTCTTATTTGTTTGTGAACCGAATGTCTTATTTTTTGTTTAGCAGCTAGGTTATGAATAAAAATCTTTGTACAGATAATATTTTTTCCCAAGTACGAAATAATTATGGTCGATTAATGACTACTAGCAATGATAAATACTTATTTATATAATAATGTCATTTATAATACAACTAGAGACCCGCTCCCTGCTTGGCACGGGTGCAAATTTTTGCTGCAAATCTTCATATACATATAAAAATGTTAACTTTGTTTGTGTACATTTTAAAAACTCGGAGAATGAGTAGACCGATGTTAATTCGGTTTTCATATATAATGAACTTGCTAGATCTGGATATTTTCAGTTGTCCTATAGGAGCCTATAAACGAAGCCTTAAACAAGCTCTCGAAAATATAGTTGTGTAGTCTCCTTTTTGTTACGGCCAATTTATTTGTTTATTTGTTTATTTTGTATGTATGTTATTTGTTAACTGGTTTATTTATTTATTTTTCTCTTTCTTTTTTTTGTGTGATTCTTACCTCTTTGTATGTTTTCTCCCAGCTCCAATATTCTGTAATGACTTGTAATTTATAATATGTTTTAGTAATTTAGTGGAAATTTTGCTGATTTATGTTTTTCTTGTATGTATATGTATAATGTGTAGCGAAAAATTGTATGTTTCCCTAATATAAATAAAAATAAAATAAAATAAAATATATGGGAAGAGGGATAAACATGGAAGACTTTAATATATAAAAAATGCAACCGGGGCAAAGCCGGGAGCGGGTCACTAGTTATATATAAAAACTTTCCTCGTTTAACGCTCTTTCCATATCTTCATTGGTGTCTTCTTGGATCTTGCGAAGGCTTTTGACACTGTCTCAATTCCCCTGCTGCTGCGGAAGCTAGAGCGATTTGGAGTAAGAGGTACCCCCCTGCAGTGGTTTCAGAGCTACTTGTCAAATCGAGGGCAGCGTGTTAGAATTGGCTCCGTACGGAGCAGCTCGGAAACTGTTCACTTCGGGGTTCCACAGGGTAGTGTACTTGGGCCAACTCTTTTTATAGCTTACATAAATGACATTGCTGCCTGCTGCGGAGTTGGGGCCGAGCTGGTTTGTTACGCCGACGATACAGCTGTCATCTTTCGGGATAGGACATGGGATTCGGTATTTTCTTTGGCTGAGGTGGGTTTGTCTAGGATTGCGAATTGGTTGGATTTAAACCTCCTCACACTAAATAATGACAAAACAAAATATTTGACTTTTTACAAAACTAAAGCATCCATGCCAAAAGGTCTTCCCCCCATTAAAATACATAGATGCGATATCACCTTCCCACGGCCACCTTGCAACTGCGGTTCTATTCTTGCATCCTCCACACTGAAGTACCTTGGCATTGTCATTGATGATCATCTCTCCTTCAAGGACCATATAGAATTTCTGTCTGGGCGCATTAGGAAGACACTGTATGCATTGAGAAATGTAAGAGATGTGGCATGGGCTGGAGTTAAAAAAATGGTTTACACTGCGTTATGTGAGAGCCTGCTTTCATATTGTATATCTGTTTGGGGAGGATCGAACAAAACGGCACTAATGCAACTGGAAAGAGCACAGCGATCTGCTCTTAAGGTACTGTATAAAAAACCTTTTCGATACCCCACAACGTCCCTCTACAGTGATTGCAAGGTTCTCACAGTGCGCCAACTTTTTATCTTGAAGGCTGTACTCTCCGCTCACCGCCTGACCATCTCGAGCGGCGCCTATGAGTCATTGCTTTCCAAAAGGCATTTCAAGATTCCTATCCCTCTGGTGGCTTCCAGTTTCGGGAGGCGATTTGGCCGAGTCCTACATCCGTTGGTCTATAATAGGGTTATTCGTCTTTGCGATGTTGGGAGTCTGAACTGCAGGAGGGTCTCTTTTATTGTTAGAGGCTGGCTCCTAAATTTGTCATATGCCGACACCGAGGCCATTCTCCGCTCGCCCTATTAGTGTAGATATTTTGAGGCTGTGCCGGCGTAGCTGTAGTGTGCAATTGTCTATCCTTTTATTATATTAAAATATGTTGATCTGTATTTATTATAAATTATGGTATATCAGATATATGTAGATTAATTAATATGTATATGCTTATGTATTTGCAGTAGACTCCCACGATACAAGCATAGCTTAGTGTGGGGGTCAACGATAACTTGTGTCCAGTGTATTTTAATTGTTTGGAAATAAATTATTATTATTATTATTATTATTATTATTATTATTATTATTATTATTATTATAAGTGAAAACCGCATGAAAATCCGTTCAGTAGTTTTTGAGATTATCGCAAACATACAGGGACTTTGTTTTATAATATGTAAGAATGACCATGTCGCGCTCGTAACAGTGTCAGTGACGGCCGCGTCGCGAACATATCTCGATCTTGATAGTATCGCGCAGTGTACTGGCGACCGGGCCGGGACGGTGCCAAATTATTAACATAAACTGTAAAGCAGTAAACACTATGCAACGTGAGCAATCAAAGGGTTAGCACACACGTGTGTTTGTTAAAAATTATGACATATCAAAGGAAATTATAATAGGAATAATCACGCGAAGAGCACAGATGACCTCCTATGACATGCCGTCAGATACGAGTACATCGATGTAACAGGCTATCGAATTCGCCTGTTGGATAGGATAGGTTCATTTCAGTAGGTGTAAGGCTTTATATGTAACAGATTTGATTAGTAACAGAATGCTACTAGTCTTGTGAAGAAGACTCTAGTCTTGAAGTGAAGTCCTCTTTTCCTCGAAAGGCTGATTATTATTATAATGTTTATGATAATTTAAAGAGCAGAAGTCTAAATCATTATATAATAAACATGAAAGAATCATTGGTTGGCAAAGACATTTAATGTAAGTATATTTATATGTACTAAGTTGTTTTTTTGAATTTCATATGTACACTTACGTTGTCTATCCCTAATTAAAAAAATAAAAAATGAAATTAAAATGTTCCATTGGAAGGACACCCTAAGAAAACTATTTCTGAAGCTAGAATGGTTATCAGCGATATTGGCCGTTGTAATTTTGTTGTTGGAATCCGGCCCGGTTTAAATTCGCTCCGGTTTTATGTTAAACAGTTTATTTCAAGTAAATATGCTCGGGATAGCGCTGGGCAAGGACTCCGCCAAATTAAGTTGTATTTTTAGCAAAATATTGCAAAAATTTTTAAAAAATCCCTTTCTATTTTTATCTAATAATAGAATGGTAAGAGAAAATCGCGTACAAAAAGAAAACCGTCTTCAATGAAAAAATGTAATAATATTTATATCACACAAAACAATCATATTAACTTTTCATAATAATTGATTTGTTATTAAATCGCCAATTAAATTGTCTTACAAAAGTAGGTCAACGAGATGTTATTCTTATTATTATTTTTTATTTTTTTTGCTTATCGAATAACAGAAAAATTATATAGAAAAATTAAAAATTATATGACAAAATAAAATATTTCTACGAAAAGTGTAAATAATAAAAATTCATATAAATTAACGTATGTAACTATTGATTAAATTGTATTATTGTGTTCTATTGTTGTGTTTTCTGTTGGTGTATCTTAATAAATAAATTAAATTAAAAACCAAATAATATTGAAAGGGATTAACCGCCCATAAGTTGGGACTAATGTCCTCAGCTCAATTATCTGGAGTAATGTACCTTTTAAATACAAATAGCACTTTAAATACAATGCGTGGATATGTAGCAGTCAGCAAAATAATAATTATTATTATTATAATAAATATTACTGTAAATTGCATTGTGTAGCTTAATGCGTTGTATATATTTTTTGATGTACAATAATTTTATGGACGAAAGTATGAAATAAAGAAATATTATTATTATTATTATTAATTATACGTTTTACCAAACTTAAAAAATATTATATTAAGATTATTTAATTTAAGACGACATAAGAGTTAATAGCGAGATTTTTAATGACAATCCTTATGAACATTTTGATATTTTGGCCTAGGGACCAGTGCAACATTAAGAACCACAATGGCGAATGGCGAATAGGCAATAGCAATGGAACAGGAATGGAACTAAAACAATGTTATTTTGCCGGCGACTGCAGTGTGTACACGGTGTCACAATAGACATAACGAGATCTCGTATAGTGAATAGAGAGTCCAAACTAAAGACTCAACTTGAATGCAATTTAAAATATTCTTAACACCTCACAAGACTAACTTATTTGCAAAACGAGCGCGCGAAACTCGAGTTTCGACTTGTGACAATTACTTTGTGACGATTTTGTTCGATGTACAAAGCGGCGAAATTACTTAATGCATGAATGAAGGCTTGTTATCCGCACGCAATGTACAGCTAAGGGTAGCTAGCTCTTTCACCAACTCTGAGTAAAATGTCAAATAGGCTAACCGTCATTGAAAGTCATCGGTCACCGGGAATGATGGAGCTGATATAACTACCTTTGTTTGTACGGTAAAAGTCCCAAACATTAAAAAGAAAATAATTAAAAAAAAATTGCATATCGAAGGATGCAGTAAACAGAGTGCATAATTTAATAAAACATAAAATTATTTCTAAAAGTAACTAAGTCTCAAATTATTTGGTTGTTCAGTGAAATGTCTGTGACGATTTTTGTAGAATTTATAACTAGTTTTTTTTTTAATCAGTAGAGATTTGTGAGTCTACACATCGCGAGAAAAACACTGACAGTATTTATTATATAATTGGAATTTTTTTCGTTTGAATGATATGGACATATCATTCACATGGACATGGAACTAGATGGTGCTGTGTAGAATGTGTGAATATATTTATTTATTTATTTATATCGAGAAGCAGTCCTTTTGATTTCTGAATATTAGTATAGAGAAATAAATTTTTTGAGATAACCTACATACGCTTAATTTTAATTTGATACAAAAAACATCAATATTAATCCGAGCAAGAGTAACAATACTGAATTCAGATAAATTACAACAATTTTTTTTAATACATTTTTTTTTTTTAATTATACTTACATTACACATTACAAATATAATGGGAACCATAAAAGTGTACTTCTACGTATAATGTCTTTTCGCTGAAAAATTATTAAGAAAGTATAGCCAACAGAAAAACACATATCGAAAATGTAGTGTAATGGATATTAGTCATTTTTTTTAATTTGCATAAAATACATAATAATCGTTCTCGATTCACAATATTGGGAGAGAATGGTTTCTATTGTTAATGTATTTATGTTGCGTGTCACTCGGTCCTGAACGCGCCCTCTGGGAACATCGCGCCGCAAATTACATTGGCAAGTAATATTACAAATTCGAAAATTGGGCTTTGAGGGATTTGTTGCGCTTACGACAACGATTACTGTGACGTAGGCCGTAGGTTGAACTTTGATCGAATTCATAACAGAGACCATTACGGATGCTACAATTTCTCCAAATGGGAATATAAAAAATTAATGTTTAATTACCTTATGGATTAACAAATGTTGTTTTTTTTATGTTAAGGTCTGCAGACAGGCTGATGGTCCACTTGATGGTAGGTGGCTGCCGTCGCCTATAACACAAGCAACGCCATAGGTGCTGCAAGTGCGCTGGATAGGGAAATGGGCTCTGGCATCCCTTACTCACTCACCGAAACACAAAAGCTGTTATTTCACTGTTATCCTCTGTGGTTACTGCAGCCAGATGGACTTCGAAACGCAGTGTGCCCAACCACTACTAATAATTTTTCATTTTCCTATTCTAAAATCTTGTTTTACATTCATTTTTATTAAAGACAGCATCATAACATTGTTATTCAGATCTATGTAACAATATAACGATTAAAAATATAAAATTTAAGTTAAAGCAACATTTTTATATTGTAATTAATATAGTACCTATATAGTTAGATTTTAATAATAATTATAAATGATAACACGAGATTAATTCTCAGTGGTTTTTAGTGTTATCATTTTACACGTTTATTAGTCTTAAAATTGTTAAAATTATAAATAAATAAATAAAAAATAAATGTATTAGTGGATTTGCTTCAATGGATGTTGAAAGTAGTTTCAAGAGTGCTGCGAGACAGAATTCGTAATAAGGAAATACTTAGAACTAAAGAGACAGACATAGCTCTTAGAATTAGCAAGCTGATTACTTAATCTTAGATCTAAAAGCTTTTAAGTAGAGCTTTAGATATTACAACAGACAATATAGGAAATGAAAGGTTCTTCAATAGGTAAACCTAACAACACAAAAGACTGTTGAGAGGCTATGTCTATGTCTAACATTTATGCTCATTGTCAATTATGCGGGAAAGATTTTCTTATTTTATTTTTAACCACAACAAAGCACCCCACTTCGCTCGGGTGCAAATGTGAATGGGGGGATATTTATTATTATTATTTTTAAAAAGGTGCAGTAAATCAATTATCCTACACATTTAAAGAACTTCTCTCTATTCATAGAGAGTCATAAATAAATAAATAAATAAATAAATAGTACTACCTATTAGTATGGATTATTTATTTAAGACAGTATAAACAGATATATTAAATAATAACATTTTGATGCTCAAATAAACCTAAACCTTTGTATGTATATATTTAAAAATGTAATAAAAAAATAATCCATGAAATATCGTCTCTGTGTTAAAATGTGCCAAAATAAATAAATAATTAAATGACTATTTATATAATTTATAAAGTTTATACACAGTTCAAAGGCCCGTACGCGGTGAAATTAACAAAAATACATTAGGTTAGCAATTATACAATTAAAATGCTAAGTCAAGGCAACATTGGAGGGAAGCCGTGGTCGGTACGAAGGCTATTAAGACCAAAGTAAAAATAATCTAATACCGAAGTCAGTAACGTTGAGCGTCAAATTGTTTTCAAGTGAACCACACCGCCCTATAATGCTCGGGCTAACGGTCTCCTACTTGTTTAATAGTTGTTTTTAGTTGATTTCCTAACTACTAACCCCTAATTAAAACAGACATTAGCGTTAGTGCACAGCTACAGGTGAAAGTATGGCACGTTCTGCTTCTAATATTAACTTATATGCTTCAGTTCAGCGATTTCAGGCAAGTTCAATTCAATGCAACATTATGCTACGAGTACTCTTTTAATAGTGTCCAATGTTATTTTTTTTTAATATACTTTTTTTTTTTTTTTACTTAATCACTCGTAATTCATATTATCTGGTTGAAACACATCAAGCAAATAATATCAGTGTTATAAAGGCAAATTTTGAAGTAAAAATTGTCGGAATAAATATTGAAGAAATGATTCCTGAAAATTTTTCATATGATTAAAAAATATATATATAAAAACAAAAATAACTTCTTTTTTTTTATCAAATCCTACAATTGTTATATTTTGTTACTTTCCACTTTTTTTTCATATTAGATAGTTTTTGATTTGATATTAAATATATACCTAATAGAAGAAAACACAATCGAGACATTTACGCTTTATTTATTTTTTTAATTTTATTTAATTAAAAAAAATCCCATAAGCCGCTTTTATTTCATAACTTACGCCATAATTCCAAAGACAATATCACTGTATGGGTTTTTTGAACTCAGTATTGACAGTGTAAAAATTCGTTCCATTGGGCTACTGCTTTAACTGTACTACCAATTCTCAACTACTCAACTTTATAAGAGGATTTCCTTCTTTTTGAAAGCAAGTGTCAGGCGATTATTTTTATTTTTTTATTTTTAGACGATTCCTCGAGAACGGTATATACTTTTTTCTGGATGAAAGATACCCTATGTCCGTTTCTGTATGCGTGATTAAACGTGTAAAAAACTCACTTTTGCATATATAATAGATATTAGTTAGGATTACTATTGTATTTTAGACAAATAAAATACTAATTCTGGGGCTTAGTCCTTAATCGCCACCAGTCATGTAAAGAACTCAGTTGAAATAACCTTTTTCTCTTCCACAACAACGGTGAGTTAGCTACCTGTTTTAGCGAACAATAGGAGTGAACTTATACAACACAACACAAAGCTGTTTTAAATCCAGCTAGAAACAAATGATACTGGACTATAATTAAGCGGTCCATTCGTGTTCCAACTAATCTGAGCTTAATATAAGCACAAAGTGCTTTAAAATTAAGACTATTTCAAACATATAGTAACTCTCCAAACACTGAAGTGGCAACGTTATTTCATTGTCCGTCTGTCTGTAAAAAGCAAGAATATTGCATATGGAAACTAAACAATTCCCAAGTGCATTATAAATCTCAATTTGTACATTAATTTGGACGTGTTGCACGGATTCATTTTGTTAGCATCACTGCTAACTTTGAACACGGGATTTTAATAGAAAACCGAATCTGGGGCCAGTTTAGGAAGAATCTAAAACTCATGTGATTTTACTTAATCGAAAAAATAAATTAACATGTTTTGTAATCTTTCAAGTTTTGTAACTTTTCAATCTTTCCATACACATTAATTAAATATAGAGAATTACGATAGCATACACACTACGCGATACTCGTACAGTCGAAACTAGAAAAAACTATACTGTACGATCAGTTCTTTATATGTAGTTCGAAATCTAAAAATTGTTTCTCTTTAAAATGAGCTAAAGCTTTAAAATTTATTTATATATTAATTATTTTTTAAATTACCTAATTTTAAGTTTTATACTGAAGAAGATAGATTTATTTAAAATATTAAAAAAAAAAAACTACAAAACCAAATGATACGTCATATTTTTTCTTAAATTTATACCATAGCATTGTAGCACGATATTAAAGCCACAAATATTAATATTGTATTAATATTATATTTAATATAATGTTAATTAATAATATTAGAGTTCACTAGATGACGCTAATAGCTCGTTATGTTTATTTATAGTGACTATTATAAATATAAAGCATGGTGACACCTACTGGCAAATTTTAAGTACGTGTCACTATGCATAATTTGAACCCGACATTATTAGGTTGTGTTTTTCATATATTATATATTTGTATGAACTGACGTAATAAAATGAAGTCCGTCACCAGATCTGAAATAACTAAGTTTTTTGTGACTTGTGTAAAAGCAATTAGTGCGAGTAAAAGTATTAAACATTTTATGATTTTATAAAAAAAATTTTTTTTTTTTTTTTTCATAATCTGTATCAATACCCTCATAGAGTGCCATGGTATAGTTTTCCCTGCTTTCGACTGTACTCATAGGTTATAAAGTCACCACAAAGCGCCGTGTCAGCGCTCAATCTCGAATGGATGGCGAACTTTCCCTCTCGCTTCAACACCTATTAATACCGACAGAGACAAATCGACAAGTCAAATTTTATATACGTTGTTTTTCTCCTTTCTTGTATCTGCTGAAGGCACGGAAGAGCTCGTTTGTCTCTTATGTTACTTCACAGTATAAAAATTATACAGTACACTACCTCTTACTCGTAAGAATACACTTACTCGTGAGAATTTAAAAATACAATCTGAAGTTTTTCGTATATATACATATAAAGTTTTCAGTTTTTTTTTGTTTATAAGTACTGACAGGGCAGTTTTGCGGCAGTAACCAACATATTACCACAGTGAAATAACAGCATGTGTGCTTGTGTGTTTCGGTAAGCGAGTAAGGGATGCCAGAGCCCATTACCCTATCCCTCCCCTATCCATAATCCTACTACGGTAGACAGAGTACTTGCAGCATCTGTGGAGTTGCCTGTGTTATTATAGGCGACGCTAGCCACCCTACAATCAATTGGACTGTCAGGTCGACACTTTTTAATATCGGTTATAAATCTTAGGTTAAAATCCAAACCGTGTTTGTTGGTTTTGAAAGTTTCGCGGCTGAGTGTAGGATAGGAAGTAACTTCATACAAAATGTCATAAGAATAATTAGGTCGTAGAATCGCGGGTGTTTTAGAAGTTGTGAGATCAGCAGAAGCTCGAAGTAAACGATTTCAATTTTAATCAGAATTAACCCCTTAGATCTTTGTACTTTCAATTAAAATATTCCAATCGTTACTTTAAGATAGTTCGAACTCCTCTTGGAGCAAAGACAATTTCGGCATTTCGAATTATAAAAAAAAAATGTATACATTAAATACAACAGTATTTAGTGATCGCTAATGCACTAGTGAAGCGCTTTATCGACGCGATTAGATGTAATAATGTAAACTCTTTTCACTGCACTTCGATATACGGTGGTACTGTTTATGTGGCAATCTCCTGTGCTACGTCTATATGGCGTCGCTTAAAAGAATTTCCTTTTTTCTTTTAGCTGGTATTCGAAATAAATGGTTATATGTTAGAAAGGTATGAGGGAGCTAAAACTCCGGTAAAGTTCAAAGGTAGTATACGACGTTTGTAATTTTTTTTTTTTTATAAAAAACCATACTCTCATTTTTATGTCATTCCACGACAGAACTTAGTGTACACATTATTTTGTAAAAATAATTATTATTGATGTAATAAATCTACATTTTTAATTAATTTATTTAATTTTTTAATTTGAATATGTAACGTCCGTGGGGTCCTAGCGCTATAAGTCTTTTTAAGGTAATAGCAAAAAGGTTAGTCGACATCACAGGAGACCGAAGAGCTGGCAGCTACCTAGCACAAAGAATTAGTGTAGCTATTCAAAGGGGGAACGCTGCCAGTATCTTCGGAACCTTGCCTAAAGGGACTCCTTTTAATAATATATTTTAGTTATTATATTATATTTTTTAAGGTTTTTAGTTTTAGGTTCACTGTTCTAGTATTTTCTATTTTTTATTCCTTATGTAATTAAATGTCAAAAACACTTTAAGATATAATATGTAACTACATATTTGATATGATCAATTTTCTTAATGTACTTAATGTTAAGGTTACTAGATTTTCTGTTATAATTATATAAAATTATAATTAAATAATGATTACTATAAACAAACTGATATACTTTGGAATCAGGTTAACAATTTATATTAAGTCAAACTTAAAAATATCAAAATGCTTATAATTAATTTATACCTACTATAAACTCGTAAAGTGTTCATGGAGGGGAAGAGCAGTTAACATTTTCCAATTTCAAGTAACCGAATATACCTAACTTATGTAATAGTGGGTATTGCATTCGTATTTGTATATGACACTGTGTTACACCGTGTTCTAAAATTGTTCGGACGAGCGCAACCGTTTTTATTCACCAAATACGTGTGCGTTTCTCGTCAGCATTCATAAAGCCGCATTTATTGCGACTTCATGTACATAATTAAATTAATTTCGTATGCAGTTGTAATAAAATGAAATAATTACGACGCGGCTCGAAAATGGATTTATCTCCTTCATTAATTTCGTACTGAAATAAAAATGATACGTACCACTTGATAATGAACTCGGTATCATAGCACCAGTTAGTGTTATATATATACTTACTATACAATCCGTACTAATATTATAAATGCGAAAGTATGTTTGGATGTATGGATGTTTGTAACTCTTTCACGCAAAAACTACTGAACCGATCACAATGAAATTTTGCATACACGTAGTCTGGGAGACCAGAAATGACATAGGGTACCTTTCATCGTTCAACGCAGACGAAGTCGCGGGCACCAGCTAGTATATTATAAAGAGAGAATATTTGCATTTTTGTTTGTTATGAACAAACTCAAAAACAAGTGGTCCAATTTTAAAAATTATTTCACCTATAGAAAGATTTATTATCATCGAGCGTTCAACGAGTAACATAAGTAGGCGGACGAAGTCACGTGCAACAGCGAGTTGTTTAGTTATATTCTTTGTTATTTTTTTTTAATTTATCGAATGCCAAAATAAAATACATGGCACATTAATAAAAATGTCTTAATAAAATGGTACTCACTTGTTTTTTTTTTAAATATAATTAGGGTACTTAAATTTACTGTCTAATTGACTTTCTTTCTTTCTTTCTTTCTTTAAAGCAAACTTAAGCATAGTTTACAAATATCTAAGTAAAAAGAAAAATTCAACGCCTTACATAAATATATATGTACAATAAATAAATATTTTGTCACCTATAAAAAAGGAACGCAGACAAAGTCGCAGACAAAATATAGTAAAATATAATGGGAATAAGAATCTTTTGAATAGACAATTGTATTACAGGCGTTAAATATTTCCTTCTAAAGAAAACATTACTTAAAACGGTCAAAATAAATCTATGCATAAATGTTATTCGCTATGATGTGCAGTTTTCCCTTTGGACTCAATGGCGGCGACTAGAAATACAATTACCGCATTATACAACTGTGACACTCTATTAGTATTACCTGGGCGACCAGAATAATTAGATGTTATCAAGTAAAACTACAATGTATCTAGGAGCATAAACATAGAGCACACCATTGGGTGTGTGCAACGCAGTGCATTGCAGCTAAACAGCCAATTGAGTCACATAGCTGACAATGTATAAATTCACCTTGAAACAATAACCGCTCCACGGTCGCTGCTGTGTAATTTATACCTTCATAATACCGATATAACGGCGAAATTTATTACTGGCAAATTAATTCTGCGGGCGGGGCGCAGTAATCCACTAACATCTGCGCAACGCTCCCGCAACGATCCACATAAGTATTGATATTAAAAACGTCCACCGACCAATTACTGACGACCGATTAATATTTCAGAGAAATAGAGAAAATGTTAACATTTTATTGAGGATTGGTCGTTGCACGCGACTTCGTCCGCGATAATAAAGATCTGAAGAGTCCAAAATTGCTTTCGGCTAATATCTGTACCATGAATACATTTCAAAAGAACCTGAGACTGAGATAAAAGGACAGCGTTGACTTCAATAGAATTTAAAAGATTTCAAATAAGATAAACAGAAAAATAATATAAAAGGGTAGACGAATAATAAAACGTCAAAGACATCTTCACATTTAAATACTTCGATGTTATCAGATGGTAAAATACTGCTTGAAAAGACTTAAATACCTATAATTTCTAAAGCAGTGTCGTACGCTAATACAACAAAAAAAATCGGTTTAGTTTACTCTCGTCTGTTGCTACTCGACAAAATGTAGACTTCTTTCAACTTTAAGGGAAATAGTAAATACTAAAACAGTTTAGTCCACTCTTTTAAAATAGATTCTAAAGAAAGACGATAGGTACAATTCAGCAGAAAATCAATTAAAAACTATAGTTATAAAAAACTTGATTTTTATTTAATGTAACACAGAATCTTTACATGGTTAAATAACATTAGACGAGATTTCACAGAAGGTTTATTATAGTAACCAAAAAATTTAACGTCCATTTTTATTTGTACAAAATGAGCCCGAAAAATTTAATAATATCACCAAAATGTCACAATGGGACCAGCCAGTAACATTAATATTATTTTCATACCAACCAGTAACACCTTTGTGATAGAATAGTTTATTATCATCATAAACGTTGAAATGGCTCAGAATCCGATGTTAAATTTGTTGAAATATTTTGATACCAAATTGATGCTCCAAAAACTTTATGCAGTTGCAAACTTCTCTATGCTCACTCATGTCAAAAATTATCCCGTATACTGCTCCAAGTCGTTTTCTACTTCAAGTATTAACTTGGAAGGAAAGAATATATACATATAATATATACACTAAAACGTCGGCACTCAAAACAAACTTTATTGTGTGATTACGTACCCTCGTAAAAAGTATTCAATTTGCTTCCAGTTCAGACATCTGCGCGTCAACGCACTCTACTTAGATATGTAGGTACTTAGGTATATTGTTTAGTACCAACTGTACATGCTTTTAGATATATCATTCAATCAGTAAATACATAGTATAAAGTAATGTCCTCTTGTTTATCTATGTGTTTGTATGTATGCGCTAATCTCTAAGTTGTGAAGGGACATTGTTCCTGATTGTATCGATAGAAAGAGGAATTTCTAAGGATGGTTTATATTCTAAGGATAGATAAGATGTGTAAATCTTATCTAGGTATATTGAAGTTATTGCGGTTTCTTTTTGTCAAGGAAGTGTAGCCAGGTTCAGCCAATAAGAAATATATAAAGTGTGGAAACTAAAAATCAAACCAAACCAATACAGGCCCGCCTACAAATGTCCCTTTTTAGGAAAGGTATGACCACCTATTCTGCAACGTTAGCATCCTCTATTAGCGTTAATCTTTTGAGAACTTTTGTGTATATTATTTTTATATTCTTGTATTATACTAGGTTATACTATATGTGTTTGTTCTTTGTTACCGTTCTTGCGGCTAATGTTGTATACGCCTGTAATTGGTGCTCGTGTCAGCTGAAATACTCTGTGAATCATTATATCATAAATAATTTTAACACGTGTACTGTTGGTGTATCTTAATAAATTAAAAAAAAAAAAAAAAGAACTGTTTTTGATTTTTGCAATATAGGCCACTACTAACATTGAACTGATTAGGGTAGGCCATAGGCGAGTGATTTCCAGACTGCTTTAACATTTCTACTAAGTTCCATCCCTACATTTGTTTATTACTGTGTTTTTATTGCACACTTATTTATTATACAAATTCCACGGCCGCTGTCGTTTTATTGTCGTTGTGCCATTACTGAACGCGGTGCCAACGGACGCAGTATTACATCAATCTCAATATACATACATTCGCCAAAGTGGAACAAACTTATTACAACGTAAAGAAATGATAGTTACGCTTTATGTATGCTCTATGTTGTAAACTTGTTTGGATAGAAAAACATCCTACTTGAAGTAGTCTCAAACTGAGTTATAGCAGTATTGACGGATCATTGGTACACATATAAAATTTATGTAGGTACACTTGTTTGTGGAAACTTTTTATAGTATGATAAAGAGGGGCATGACTTAAGAAGGATATTGCACGAGTTCAACTTACTCCATCGGAGCGTAATTGAGATCACATATAAGTAGAGACAGAGACATCATAATGTTAACTTTAACTTATTTTATGTAAAGTTTGTCGGACAGGCTGACAGTTGGTAGGACTTCCTTCACTTATAACACAAGCAACGCCACAAGTGCTGCTAGTGCCCTGTCACTATAATTATGTTACAAAATCTATTAAAATGGCTGCATTTCAGTAACAAATGTACTGATTTTGATTTTAGTTATAAAAGCACTAAATTTATAATTTTAGTGGTGCGTACAGTCAAAAACTGGGCAGGCCCACTGGTGACAGTAGCCACCCCTTCCCGATCTTTCACTTACCGAAACACAACAGAACATACGAACTCGTATTATGTGCTGTTGTGTTTCGGTAAGTAAAAGATATCAGCAGAGCCCATAATATTGGAATAAATTTCTAATGAATGTGTACGATCAATAGTAGTTAATGCGAAACTATTAGTAGCCGCTTCCCTAGCAATTAAGTCGATACTGCACAGAACGACATTTCAAATCGTTGCATGTATAATTCAAGTCTATGCATCAAGTATGTACCGTCAAACGGGGTTACTTCGACTTCCAGGGGAACATTGACAGATTTTGGGGCTAAATTGACAATGGGTTAGGACAGGTCTGTTTGTATCTTTATAAGTTCCATTGATTGAGCTGACAAAGAAGGATTCTATATGCAAATGCGACTATATTTCTATCGGCTTCGCAAGGAATGAATCCAATGTGTCACTTGCAAGAAATGGGTGTGCGGAATCTGTAACAGATCCAAAAATCCTGCTTGATCATTTATCAAAAATGATGAATCATGCTTCTTATTTTTGTAGAAAACTTTCAATGTAAGCTTTTAAGCGATTACTTTGACTTGCAGTGCATTTCAATGCTATGTCAAAATAGCCCCTCACTGGGTAACTTTGACACCTACAAAAAAAAATAGAAGAATACATTTTTTTCCCATTTGAGCATTGGACTGTATAGCCAAAGGACTAATTGTACTAAAAAAAACCCTCAAAAACCTGTCGAGTTAACTCAGTTTGACGGTATATAAATACCACAGAGGAGAATACTATGACTACAACCTATGACTAATGGGAAATAATTGCATGTACAATTTAATTATTATTCTATAAACAAATGTAAACATAATTAATATTGCAATAGAGTTAATTTAAGGCAGTACAAAATACGCCTGTCCACCATACCTACAGTATTTTCTGGCATTCTTCAAAATTTCAATATTTTAAATAATTTTAATTTTGAGTAGGTTTTTAGAATTGATATTTAACATTTTAAGGAAAAAACATTTTAGGAATTTAAAAAAAAAAAAAAAAATTTTTAAAAGGCCAATTAAGAAAGAAAGAAAGAAAAATTGTTTATGTGTGACAGTCATTACAGGAGAAATTAATATGAGTGAGGAAAAATAACCTAGCAGTGTATCAAAATGGTATCAGTGTATCAGCATGTTGTCGTACCATAAGCCATAACGCTGTTCTTCCGCGGATACCCTTAATACAATTTAATAATAAATTGAAATTGTAACCTACCAATTTACAATTTCAATTTCCTAATTAACTTAATATATTTACAAGACACAACACAATATACGATACACAATAAACAAAACGATAAAAAATACATAAATGAACACATAACAAAGTAAGCACAGATGAAAGAGATAGATAGATAGATATTATGTGGTGGAGTAGTAATGGAATAGACAATACTAGCTGGTGCCCGCGACTTCTCCGCATTGAAAATTTAAAAAAAAAGCAATATAACTCTTGACCTCGTGTTGCTATAATACTTTGGCCAGGCGTTAGTTTTTTATTTATCCCTCGGGAATGGTCCTTTTTTTGGATGAAAGGTACCCTATGTCCTTTCTGGTGTCCCAGACAACGTGTATGCAAAATTTCATTTTGATCGGTTCATTAGTTTTTGCGTGAAAGAGTTACAAACATCCATACATCCAAACATACTTTCGCATTTATAAATTAGTATACGGAAGTACGGATATTTTGTAAGTATAAAAGAGTTACTCCCTCATTCAAACACCTGTACAGACAATACCAAACTTTTCGATAGTGGAGTTTCAAGCAAAAGTTGATGAATGCATCTATGAAATTGCCAGCTTTCATTAAACTCTAGTATTTTGGAGAGCGCAAATATTTTTAAAAATTACATCGGGAATACCACAAATATTTGCATCGCTGCGGAAAAATTGCTCGGGGAGTGCTATATATTTTATAAATAGCTTGTTTACAAAAGCTGGAAGTATTTTATCAGAGTATATTTCGGTTAGAAATTTATGCGTTACATCGCGAGGTAAACATATAAATTTGTGCTATATAAAGAGCGATGCACATCAATGCAAAATGGGGAAAGGATTTTTTCGCGTCCACTGTGCCAATTGCATCGTACAATTTATTGTACAAATTAATAATATCTGTATAATGAACTAGCTATTGCACGCGACTTCGTCTGCGTAACTTTATAAAATATAGCCTATGTTACTCGCTAATAACGTAGCTTTATATATGTGAAAGAATTTTTAAAATCGATCCAGTAGTTTTTGAGTTTATTCATTACAAACAAAAATACAAATCTTCTGTCTTTATAATATTAGTATAGATTTTATTAGTATCAATATCAATACTATATTAGTCCTAATATTAGTTGACAAGATACCTGTTACGAATTCAGTAGCATTTCTAGACAACAGTATTCTAGACAGCATACTAATATAATAATAAGCTATTGGGTTTGATTGAAATGTCAACTAGAAACTTTGAAACAAAAATAGGGTTTTTACGATTCCCAAATGGCAAGGTCCCTGTTGAATGCTTATAACGATTTAGTATTGCTTATTAATGACTAATCCGTTTATTGCGACCAATTTTTGTGTTCCCTTGAAGGTCGCTATAACCGATTTTTACAGTAATATTTAATTTTAAATGTGCTAATAGGAGTATGAGTTTAGATATGGTGCAGTTAGCACGACGGGTCATGTGAGGTCGCGTTGCAAGGTTGAAATCGCCCGACGATTCTCATTATGCACCCGTTTGTCGCGTCAAGGCTTTCGGCGCACGTGTCTGTACGCAGACAGGTTCGATCGAATACAAATCACTTACCTATCGCTATTAAATAGGTACATTAAACATAAAGGCGACACGATACCTGAGAAAAATTTCTAAACTTCATTACGATTGAAAAGTGTGCGCGAAAATGAATCTTGTGTTGTGAGCGCTTAGTGTGTTATTCTCTTGGCATTTAATAAAATCTATAGTCATAACTTTATATCAATTAAAAAATTAATTAAACATAAATTGTAAAAAAAAATACATATGTGCATGCATGTGTTTCATAAAGAAGACTATTACTGATACTTGTTGTGTACGATTTTTTTTTTTTTGTTACTCTTGTCGATAATTTATTTTTCTTTGTAAGGTTTGGATTTTACGTTTTTAAGAAGTTTGCTTTTTTTATTTCTTTTATTTTCCGCAACATTACAATCGACGAAATCGCAATTTTTTTTTCTCAATAAATCCACTTTTATACCACAGTCATACCACAGTCGTAAACTATTATTTCATATTTTTTCTCTGAAATTTTATCACAATATTTAAAAGGTAAAATCTCTTTCCATCTCTTTCACAAATGGCACAAGTGACGTAATGTGCGCTTTAATGTGCAGAAAGAGTAGGAGGGAATATCAAAATAAATTTAGAACTAGGCAGGTACATAAACAAGTAATTTGGCATCCATGAAGTCACCACTCAGTCTCATCTTCAAATTATTTTTTTTTTTTTCTGTGTGGTAAAAGAGGCTTATGTAACAATAACTTTTTATTATGAATAATAAGCACCATATATTTTACCATTTTAGAATCTCCAGTTAATAGGCCAACTTTGAGCAAATGTGCGACTTAGGTACTCATACATTTTTTTTAGACCAGAGGTACTCAAACTTTGAAGTTAAAAGTGAGCCGCTGTTTTTTCTATTTTTCAAAGTAGTTTTTTTGAAAACTATACACATCTTAAATATCAGTTCTCATCAAATCTACTATTGTAGAATAGTTTCAGAGAAAAATATATATGAAATAATAGACAGTTTACGACTGTCTACAAGTATGTGCCAGATTATTACAGGGACACCTGTACAATATACTCCCGTGTGGTGTGTGTCAATGAAAAAAATAACAAAAAAACGCATTCAGTTTAAAGTATACATACACAAATAGATTGTACGGCTCTTCAAAGTTTCTAAATAATATATTCGATGAAACGGTTGAATAAATGAAATGTATTTTGTGCAACGCTGTTGCGAGGTCAGCGCTGTGTCACGGCGGCGGCGGTCGGCGGAGCGGGCCCAGGCGCACTACAAGGTCAGTCACTACGAGCGCAGACCGTCATCGCGAATTGACGCTTTAGCACCGGATCGTTAATTTTTTACACACTGAATGCAACAATTTATAGGTGTATAATACGCTCCACAAAAGAAAATACTTGAAGCATCACGTGGTATGACTTGCACAGTAAACGATTTATGAGCCATTTGCGTACTAATAAGAATTTAAAAGAATTACATTAGCTTTGTGGAGACGTGCTTTCATCTCAAATTGACTTTTTTTGGAATATGACTATGCCTGCTTTTGGATGAAAGTGCGTCTCTTTTCTGTTTTCTGTCTTCTTCTTTTGTTTTGTTCTGTAATGTGTAAGCAACATTGTTTTGTTTGGACATGCTGTGTACACGTGTTTTGGGCTTCTGTCTAGTTCACTTCAATGTAATCATATCTATTCAATGTATTTAATGTCAGTGTCCTTTTTTGAGTACCTTATTAAATAAAAAAAAAAATAAAAAAAAATTATAAGTAACTTTTTAAACCTGAGACTAATACTTATTTATTCAACCATTTGTAAGCGAGTTCATCTATTATACTTGCGCGGAACTCTTACCATTGCCGCATGACAAGTCTCTTCTTTCGTGACTGCGTATTAAACCTAAATTTAATTTTATTCGGAGACATTTTCCGATAGACTGAAAGTCTTTCGGAGACATTTTTATTAGTGGCTGGGCACGCTGTGTTTCGCAACCATAAATTGGGCAGCACGTGTGGCGCCAGTAACCACCCCGTTACAAAGACTAACTAAGTAACTAAAAATAAAAACATGTTTGGTGTTGTGTTTCAGTAAGTGAATAAGGGATGCCAGACTCCATTGTCCTATCCGTTCAGAGTCCTTTATCTTTAATCCTACTATGGTCAGAAGTTGCTTGTGTTCATAGGCGACGGTAGCCACCTACCATAGACTGGACTATCAGACTAAAAAAGTAATATAAAAAAGATATTTTATGCCAAAAATGGGATATTTTTAATATATTTTCGAAACCACAGCTATTCTATAGGAGGTACTAATATTATATTCTTGACAAACTACAAGTCTAGAAAGCTAAAATTTGGACATACCTTTTTGTGGTTTAATATATACATTAATCAACTAAAGCCTAATAACATTAATTATGTAAAATGATTTCATTGATAAACAAACACATGTCCCTAACCGGTTTAACACGAAATATCATTATTGCGAACCGATAATACTGACAGGGGTTCAAAACTAGCACCGGACTACTGGTATTATATTAATATTACTATAATTATTTCGTGCTCCGTTGTAATGCGGCAGCAGATAATTGTTGTATTTCATTTAAATTTAGTAACGCGAGTCCTAAGAAATGTAAAATTTTAAATGAAATCCAAATAACACACGTCATGCTATTTCCATTTTATGTGGAAATATGGATTAGATAAAATAAGATGTCATTAAAGATTCTCCTAGGGTCTACGTCTGTAGAAGTCCCACTTACCCCATCGATCTCCCCATGGTCGGTGGGGATCTAGTTCGCAGATTTTCCCACGCTAAAAAATGCTCAGAGTTACTCTGCGAGAGTAAGTTCAAGTGGAAACGGACACGACGCAAAGTAGCATAGGCACACTGCCGGGTATCCAAGAGGATTTCTTAACCTAACGTTAAAAAAAGGGGCCCACAAGATGGATAGGCAAGCTGATAAGGGCCACAGTTCGTCGCTAGATCCCGTTTAAGAAGTCCTAGAGCTGAGAGGCTACTAAGACTATCTACAGGTAGTACAGGTGACCAGGTAGAGTGAATTCTCCTACTGCTCTGATTTAAGGTGACCAGTAACTGCCGACAATCAGGTGTGTTTAGTTTAATAGCCTCTCTTTCCTTTTTTCTTTCTGAACAAAAATATATTTCGACTATTTCGAGAGTCGAAACCAATATCCGAGACATTTACACAAAGCTTAACTTTGTAAACTGAGCATTACATTGGTCTAAACTCACGCCGCCAGTGTCAATAAGGGGAATTCAAACTTTACTAACAGACATTTAGAGATATTCGCCTTTGGATAAACGTAAGTGATGTCGATTTGAATGACATGTCCCTTTCTGGAATGAATTCTATGAAAACAATCACTCTTCTCAAAAAAGGAAACTTCCAAAACAAATCAAATTATCTATTAATTTTATCCCTAACTTTTAGGGACTGAATTACGCGATCCTGGAATTAAATCTCTATAAAATATTCTAATACCTCTTGTGGACATCCTCTATGATCCTGAAAATGTTTAATTACTAGACATACTGATCTTCCATTTCATCTTCTTAAAGTTTGCCTAACGGAATTTACTTACTTTGTATCCTATTGAAATTGTAGTGGTATTGAAATAAAAAAGCATACAAATAAAAAACCGGAAGTAAAATCGAGTAATACAACAGCATAGTAGTGATTGCAAACTTTAAGAAAAATTTCCACCAGCTATAATAAGGCCAAGAAAATATCAGCATACGAAAGCTTTCGCGTTGCTGCCGACACACGATCTTTGCCAAATGGCACCATTAAACGACAATTGGAAACCTTTAGTGTTAGCACGATCAAAATAAACACAGCGCACTCAATGTCAAGGTCGTGTTTTTTAACATCTGTATAAACAGAGCGATTGGTGACAATGCGAGCCATTTATCTAAAGTGACGTAATATGCCGATAAGGAAACGTATGCCATTTCGCGAGTTTATAAGGTGGTAAACAAGATATCAACTTAGATCGTATAGGGGTAACAAGTATCAAATTTTACAGTGTTGCATGACAACAGACTGTGTCATGCAACACTGACAGATGCATGACTTTTGTGGCAGGACAAAAGATGTCAGAGACCTTCTAAGGTCGGCAGCGCACTTGCAGCACCTATGTTAATAGGCGGCACATGTTGTGTACAACATGGTGTATTCGTGAGAAATCAATGGCGGGCTACAAATGGTCGAAAACTTTGGAGAAATAAATAATTCCTAAGTATAAAAATAGTTGAATTATATCCACCCTAACAGCATTTAAACACTTTAAAGTCTGTGTAATATTTTGTCTGCATTTAAATATCGCGAATTTGGACAGTTTTATGTAATTAAAAACCTAATCAATCTTAAACAAGCAAAGAGCAATTCTGGTGACTTCATGTTTAGATGATAGTGGTGCTATCGATGATGATGGTGGCGTGAAAATGAAAACGTGTTTGTGGGTATGTTTACTATGATAATACGAATAAAGCACAAATAATGAAAGGCGATTTCGAGTGGTACTAAAGCAAAACTTCATTAAGAAAGTAAAGTTATTTAAAAACACTTCAATAATATTCACAAATTGATAATACACTATCTTAAATGATACACACAAAATTCATGACGATTTCGCTATTATAACAAATGCTTCCAATGCCCTTGGAACGTTTAGTGTTATGAGGTAACTTTTGAAGTTTACCTCCATGACATGACACATAAATCAACTAAATTTGACGCGCATCTGACGTTTGTCACGACGCGACGTGGACAAGAGAAAAAAAAAACAGCTGTTATTTACGAGAGAGCCGCGACATTTTTACTTTTTGATATTTTTAATGAACACACTCGGATCGTATAACCAGATGCGCTGCAAAAAGAGACGATTATCAAAGTGGCAAGCTATTTTTGTTAACAACTCGACCTCTAAATATAAAAAGGACACCTACCAAAGAATTAAAGCGAAATTATTTTATCTTGTGAGAAACAAGTTTCAATAATACAATGCAAGATAAACAGATAATCTACATTTTGTATGTCTCGACGAAGTTTTCTGACGTAGCAACGGGTTAGTCCAAACAATTCTACTATTAGTTCTACGATAGAACTGTTTGGACAAAAAAAAATCCAAGTAGATTGTAATTTGCCAGCAAGAGCACTTTTCTATATTATTATACTTTTAAATTTTAATAAAACAAACAAAAACTTCGATAAATCAATTGATAACTTAATCTCTCCAACGATAAGATAAGTAAAGTGAAAGTCGATAGGTAGTGTTTGTTACCTAAAACCGTCATGCACAGATGATAAAACATTAATTTAAGAGAAAACTATATTATAATATTTCTTTCAAGTACAGGTCGTCAGACAGGTACACTTGATGGTATGTGGCTACCGTCGCCTATAACACAAACAACGCCACAGATGCTGCAAGTGTGCTGCCGACCACAGAGGTATTATTAACACAACAGTTGACTGCTATTTTAGAGTGGTCAGACGGTTAAGGGGTGGTTACTGCCGCCAGTGCCTTCCACTGCTAATAGTGTTATACTACTTACAGATTTATTGGTTTAAATTTATTATTTTCATTAATTTATAGTTATTTTTTTCGCATTCACAACATTGTTTTGTAATGATATTCAGCTAATGTTCCGTTACCGTAACGGACTCTCATCCAATTTCAAATTTCGCGCTACCGATGAACGATGATTGACGGTTGGATTGGCGTAGTGACAATGACAGCTCTAAACAGTTGTCATGCACGTCGTTCCGGTGAAACGACTAGAGAAACACACACACCTGAGTATCGGCCAGCCCAACGGTGAAATATTGCCGCGCGCGCGAACTACCATTTTAACAACAAGAAATTCCTGTACCGGGTGGAAATCATCGAGTGCAAGTGACAAGGTACGTACGTGCATTGTATTGTCGCTGCCTATTTCGAATTGTGGATCATCGTCATCGATTGTAAAATTCCCAGTGTAGCACAGGCCACCAAGTTGCGGGTTGCTACATTTAATGGTGCCGAAACCCGGGAAACGACGATTCTGACTTGCAGGAACGTTTTGACGAAATGTATTACAAAGTTATAGCAACTTATCGCAGTTTAACCAAAAATGACTCTTGCTCGTCTCACTCGCAGTGTAGTTCATTGTCGAATGTTCGGTTACCGAAAATACAGCTCCCCACTTTCGATGGAGACCTTAAACGTTTTCCCGAATATATTGATACCTTTAACGCATTGATACACAACGCCACTTCGCTTAGCGATACCGAGAAGTTTCATTACCTGATTTCTTCTCTCAGCGGCGATGCATTGACGGTAATAAAACCATTCCCACTGAGCAGCAAGCATTACGGCGACGCATATGCTGCGCTTATCGGGCGCTATGAATGTAAGCGAGAATTAGCTTTCACGTGCTGGAGGGAAATTCTAAATATGAACTTCAACCTTAAGGATGCTTACGAGTTCCGACAATCACTTGACCTTTTTGAAGAAAATTTGTGCATCTTAAAATCAGTTAGTCTGCCGGTTGATCATTGGGACTTCGTGTTGGTGTATCATATTTTATCAAAATTAGACACAACCATACGCCGTGATTTTGAAGAAAAGCATTCAACCACCGAACTACCCTCATATGCACAACTCAAAGAATTTCTACATTCTAAATGCGAGGCGCTAGTACGCGACACGCATTTTACCGAACAAGTTAAACAAAACAAGCCTTCACCAAAGATTTCTTTTCAATCAGTTCAATCCAAGCGCGCACCTACGTCGCTTACTCTCATAGCATCAGATGAGCGTCCAGCCGAAGTGAGTAGATCAATAACCGCGAGACGTCCTGTCACTTGCTCCTTTTGTGACGAATCGCATACTATTTCGTTATGTCCAGAATTTCTGAAAAAATCAATTGACGAACGCATGAAAATTGCAAGTGATAGAAACTGGTGCTTTAACTGCTTAAAATCTTCACATCAGTTGAAGAACTGCAACAGTGTCTTCTCTTGCCGCACTTGTAGACGTAAGCACCACTCATTGCTCCACCGCCATACGTTAGCTGAACCTCGCGAAACCGTGTCAGCTCTAGTCTCAAGGTCACTATTGAACACAACAGTACTGCTAGCTACAGCGATTGTGCAGGTTAGAGACGCGTCAGGAAGCGTGCAATCTTTTCGTGCGTTGTTTGACACCGGTAGCCAAAGCAACTTTATTACCGAATCAGCAGTTAACCGTTTAAAACTCAAATGTACACAGACAGCTGCACGTGTCAGTGGACTTGGTGAGGCGGACGCTTCCATAGTGGGGGATGTTACTTGTAGTATCGTTACTAATGACGGAGCGTCTTTCGAGTTGGACTTGCACGTGTTGTCAAAAATATGTGGTGATCAACCTATCGCAATTCTGAACACATCAGGATGGTCACATATCGCAGAATTGCCATTAGCCGATCCCGGTTTCGATATTCCCGGACCGATTGACCTTTTGTTTGCCGCGGATATATTTGCCGAGTCTTTGCTGGGCGAACAAATAAAGGGACGCTTAAATCAACCCACTGCCTTTAAATCGATTTTCGGCTGGCTTCTTGTAGGCAAAACGCGATTAGCATCGACCACGTTGTTAAAAGCATCAGAAACAAACACGAATTTAAATTCACTAGTGCAACGTTTTTCGGATCTGGAGTCTTTATCTAAAGCTCGACTGTTAACTCCTGACGAATCATTATGTGAGCAGAAATTTATTTCTGACCACTCACGTGATACCAGTGGTCGATATATATTGCGTTTACCGTTTAGAGAGGATTCAGAGTCTGAGTTCGTTGGATCACGTGAAGTTGCCCTTCGGCGATTTCACGCAATAGAACGTAGACTATCGCGTGACCTAGTCTTGTCCACTCAATACGCCGATTTCATGGCTGATTACATCAAAACTGGACATATGTCGTTAGTCCCCAGCGATGAAATGGAAAGGGGAAAATACTCCATTCCTCACCACTGTGTTTTGCGTCCTGAATCTGCCACTACTCGCCTACGCGTTGTGTTCGACGCGTCTGCCAAAGATTTTAATTCGCGCTCGTTAAACGACACTCAACTGATCGGCCCGAAATTGCAACCCAACATCGTTGAAATCCTTCTGCGATTTCGGGAACATAACATCGTTTTCATGGCTGACGTCCGTCAAATGTACCGACAAATTTTAATTTCTCCAGATCATCGCGATTATCAAGGTATCTTTTGGAGAGCCTCACCGCACGAGGCTCTTCGGGAGTATCGCCTCAATACAGTGACGTATGGTGTGGCTTCATCCCCTTTTCTCGCTTGTCGGTCATTACAACAACTCGCTGAAGATGAAGGAGAGCCCTACCCAATCGCAAAACGAATTATATTATCGGATGTTTCTATCGACGACGTAGTCACAGGAAGTGATTCGTTAGAGAGCGCACAAATGGCGAATTTGAAATGGGACCCAGTGTCCGACGCATTTCTTTTCGAAATTGAAACGTTAAATCAAAGTTGCACAAAGCGATCGATCTTAAGTGAACTCGCGGGCATATTCGACCCTCTCGGTTTCTTGTCCCCGGTAACTGTCCAAGCAAAATCTCTCATTCAGAAACTTTGGTCACTCGGTGTCAGTTGGAACCAGACTCCGCCAGACGAGATCGTGCGCTCGTGGAGTACCCACCAAACTCAATTATCACAATTATCGCAACTACGAATCCCGCGGAAACTGACTCGTAAAAGTTTCCAATCATACGAATTGCATGGTTTTACCGACAGTTCCGAGATCGCAGATGGTGCTGTTGTTTACTTGCGCGTGACAGATGTGGACGGTCAGGTTCACATTTTTTTTGTGTGCTCAAAGGCAAGAGTAGCACCATTGAAACGTATATCACTACCTCGTTTAGAACTCTGCGCTGCTGTTCTGCTGTCGGATTTGTACCTGTTCGTTCGAGACACGTATCTCACTCGTATTTCGTTTAATGCGATCTACTTCTGGTCGGACTCGACAGTCGCTTTATCGTGGATACGCTCCCCTTCCACCCGATGGGCAACATTTGTCGCTAATCGCGTCAGTCACATACAAGATATCACTCCAACCGAATGCTGGCATCACATCTCATCGGGTGACAATCCGGCAGACATATGTTCACGAGCGCAATTTCCGGGTGAGCTCCTTCACAATCCACTATGGTGGGCGGGGCCTCGTTGGCTATCTGAAGATAAGGACACCTGGCCTGCTAATCGAGGAACAACATCTCCCAAAGACGAAAATCGTGCTCCACTACATTGGCCCATCGGTCGTGTGATAAAACTTATCCCTGGTGGTGATGGCGTAACTCGGATCTCAGTTCTAAAAACAGCAACCAGTGATCGAATGCAAGGACCTTTAGTAAAGTTGTGCCCTCTACCAATAGAGGACTAAGTGGAATTAACTTCTTCTTTCTTTAATCATATTCTAGTTTTAGGTTTAGGTTTAGGTTTTAGGTTTTAGTAAATGTAAGTTTCTTCTTACGTACTTACGACGTATTTCTTATCGTTATCATTTCGTTCTTTCTGTGTTATTTTCTTTGCCGTTTTTTTTTTTTTTTTGTTTCTATCGCTTTCTTCCTTTATTTTTGCTAACCAGAAAATGCCATAGGCATTTTGGTGGGCGGGATGTTCCGTTACCGTAACGGACTCTCATCCAATTTCAAATTTCGCGCTACCGATGAACGATGATTGACGGTTGGATTGGCGTAGTGACAATGACAGCTCTAAACAGTTGTCATGCACGTCGTTCCGGTGAAACGACTAGAGAAACACACACACCTGAGTATCGGCCAGCCCAACGGTGAAATATTGCCGCGCGCGCGAACTACCATTTTAACAACAAGAAATTCCTGTACCGGGTGGAAATCATCGAGTGCAAGTGACAAGGTACGTACGTGCATTGTATTGTCGCTGCCTATTTCGAATTGTGGATCATCGTCATCGATTGTAAAATTCCCAGTGTAGCACAGGCCACCAAGTTGCGGGTTGCTACAGCTAAAAAGAATCTTACGAGAAAAATATAATTATGTGGAGACATGCCCAATTATCAACGTAATAAGTAAGCAGCTTATATGATATTCCCATTGAAATTGTGAGTTCGAATTCTATAAATGCTTGGCAACCGTCGATTGTATTGGCAACCCATAATTTGTTAGAATTTATTATTTTGCCAAAAGGTTTGTTGTTAATAAGTGAAGTTGTTATTCGTTTTAGATATTATGAATGTTTTAATGTTTAATGAAATATACACGAAAAATAAAATTGTGAATAAAATTTATTCTCATATGTTTTATATATTATCTAACGGGTTTTTATTCTAAGGCGGTACGAAGTTCGCCAGGTCAGCTAGTTAAAATAGGTACTAATTAATATTAAAATATGCATAACCATCCCTTTACAGAAGAACATCATGAAATAACAGTTTTGTGTTTCGGTGATTAAGGGAACCCTCTCTACCCCAATCCCTTGTCCTCAAACCCATTATGGCGTGTTATAGGCAACGGTATACCAACCTACCATCAAGTGGACCGTCAGCCTGTCTATCGATCTTAACATAAAAAAGGGAAAATATATTGAACGTCTAAAAGCGATGCTTTACACGAATTTCAAAAAAACATGCAACTCGCCAAATATATTTGATAGTCAAGTTTTCAATGCAAACTTAGTATCTTTGTTAGAGCAGATCGTAAACTGCACTGGTTATAAATCCAGAGCTGCTTTTGCCTTAATTTCGACTATAAACTGTTGAATTTGAGACAGCCTAGTAATCAGCAAATCGATTCATGTTTCACCCGTATTTGCAAATTAGAATCACGTTGGCAACGCGCGCGACGTAAAGCTCAGCTCACAGTGTAAGTGCAAAACCAGTAGGGGTACTTAATATATAAATTAATTATTTATTCTGTGATTAAATTTAAGAAATCACTTTCTACAATCTTCTCAATATTTCCTAATTCCGTTATTGTATTGTTTTGTATGTTCAAAAAATATATAAGACAAAACATAGTCGATATTATAATCAGTTAAACACACAGAAAGCAACCGAAAAACTAATTAAAGCAGTTGTGATGTAGTACAGTCACAAATATATAATAAATAGATTAACAATTTTATTTTTTATTTGCATATTGAAAAACTACAATGACCAATCATAAAAACCAGTAAAAAAAATCTAATATGGCCTTCGAAAGTAGATAAACAGTCAACTTTATTTTTTACTTGATTAATTGATTTTTAGTTAAGTAGTTTAATATTAGACGTTATATATATATTACTTCATTTCAACTCCTATAATAATATACGTAAATTAAATATAGGATCACCAAATAACACTATTGAGTGCCCTATATTTTATTATGGTTTCACTAGTTGAGTTACTGCGTTCGTCCTCAACGGGTGTACGTTGAAGGGTCTCGTTTCGCCAGACAGTATGGCGTCAAGCATTCATAGTGCAAACATTTACAAGTACGATTTTTTAAATGGCTTCCTACCCTTTCTTCTTTGCCCTTGCGATTTTATGTAATAAAAACTTCTAAAAGATAACTTTGTAATGAAACATTTTTGTGGTGTGTGCGACACGAGAATACCTGAGCTCATAATAATATCTCAATTTTTCTTTATGGAATTTTATATGGTTTCATAACGAAACTTTTGAACTAAGTATTCTTTTCTGAGAGCTGTGATCTTTCAACGGCTCTATTAAGAATTATAAAATAATATACAATGTACAAATTTTATAAATATTAGATTATTGAAAACCATTGTTTATACTCAATATTTATTTTAAATTTTTTTAACAATTATTGTTACTGGGACAACTAATAATACAATAAAAATATACAGATTGTTCTAGTATCTAAGTATTGCTGTTTTTCCAATGTGCATCTTTTTTCCTTCGATTTCCTCAGTTGTTGTACAGTTCCTTATTGGAGGTGTCCCCTTCACTGGGTAATTAATAAAATTAATCATCAAAACACAAAAATTTTATCTCAACCTTTGACAATATGTACGAAAAATTGCAAGATGATAGTTGAAGCGTGAAATGTTAATAAACAAAGTATACAAAACACTTTCGCATTTACAATATTAAAATATTAAATAAATAAATAAATCTTAAAGAAATGGTTAATAGCTTACAAAAAATAAATCCAAAACGGATTATTGTTATTCTAAATGCAAATCCTACTTGCATTTCTAGTGTATAGTAACTTCTCATAGATGGCGCTAGTTATTACAGTGAACAGTTTTTTATCGGGCTTTGATCAAAGTAGTTTTTATAGGTTCTATTTTCAATATTTCTTCTTCAAGCGACATTCACTAGCGACATTCAATGTAAGCCCCATTGCTCCCGTTGATAATGTACCCATTGATGTGTTCTTACACAATACGAAAGACGTAAGTTCAAATCACCATCGGATTACTTACGCCCTTATGTCAGGGGTGATGTGCGATGGCTTAACAAGATTGATATCTACTGTTATCTGTTTTACGCACATGTATTCAAGGTCTCTTTTCACATGACTATCAATTATTGCTCGTCTTTCTTTCTTTTGCCTAACTATTTATGAAGTAATTGCATATTACATAAAAAAAAAATTTAAAAATAATTATATATGTATCTATAAAGAGAGATAGAGCGGATTTTGTAAGTTTTTATTGTAGACGGTAATGTTCGGTATCACTGCACATATTTTGGAAAATTCTTTCAAAGAAACTGAAAGAAAATAATTAATAAACCTTTATAGATTGACACCCCAATTTTAAATGTACATTAGAGCTAGGATGTTTTCATGGAAAATTGATTTTTAGTTACTGGCCCTAGAGGGGCTACCACCGTGAAATATCAGCATAAGTGCTGTTGTGTTTCGGTGAGTGAGTAAGAGATGCCAGACCCCATTTCCCCATCCCCTCCAAATCCCTTATCCTCAATTTTACTATGGTCGGCAGAGCACTTGCAGCACCTATGGCGTAGCTTATGTTATAGGCGACGGTAGCCACTTTATGATCACGTGGACAGTCAACCTGTCTGTCGACCTTAATATGAAAAGAAATAAATTCAAATAGAATTCAGTACTAAATAAAGTTCAAATTCAAATTCAAATTCAATATAATTTATTTGCTGAATATATTAATACATAAGTTGTTGTAAATTCAAATAGACATTGTCCACATATTCAACCGACAAGCTGTGTGCAAATTTAAAAAGCATCTAAAAATTAATAATAATAATTCCTCCAAAGTAATTTAATAATTTATTAAAGTATATTGAAAATACACAACCGAAAAAGATACTTCATTCAACGTCTCCTAGTCATAATTACTGACAAACGGGTGAGACCGGAGCCTCTAAAAATAAGTTATTCGATATCGGACATCTTGTAATAGGCCGATAAACCCCCTTTCCCTTTCCAGACCCCGTTTTACCCCTACAACCCTCAGTTACCCCAACTGGAGAGTTTACTCAATTATTCCTGGCCGCTCATCTGAAGATGATTCGGAATTTTTCATTTTTTTTTTCTCTGTTATTCCACCAAGTCGCTTTAACACCAATAAGGGCGGTATTTGTTAGAAAATTGACTGAGAAATAAAAGAATTTTCCTAACTAAAGTATATGTGGCTCAAAATCACCAAGGTGCAGAATTGGCTTCGCTAGCAATTTAATGTCTTAAATCTTAACTTTATTGACAAAAGAAAATTATTAAAACACCACAACTAACCTGTTTTGTATGTACATCAAACAATACAATTTATTAATAGGTAAAGTAAATTTTAAATTAATTCAATATATATGCAAAGAAAATTATTTCGTGAACGCGTCCTAATGTAAGATTTTCAACAACAAGTCCAAAATATTAATAAAAATTTTAAGGTATTTAACACCAGTCATTAATTAATATACCGTATTTTTTTTATAAAAAAAAAAACTTGTTTTGAAAAGGATACTAAAAGATTATTTATTTATTTTTTTAATTATAAAAATGCATAAATATTTTGTCCTATGACAAGTAATTTAAATGAACGCATGTATTCTATTTTTTATTTCATACTAGCTGTCCTTCGTCCGAGTTATGGGTTGTTCGAGGGCGAAAGGCTTTTTAAAAACTAAAAATTAAATACTAACCAGTTTGAGGTTCGAAGCAAGACTGAAGATTTTATTTGATAAGTGTTTAGAGGACGGTTCGCCGTAGACATTACATTAATTATACTATTGTCGTTGAGATACGAGAAGACATTAAGTTTTAATGATGGTCTTGTTTACATTACGGAGCTTATCTCTTTAATTATAATGGTCAGTGGAAATGGTATATGCAGGTTACACCGACATAACTCCCAGGGTGCATTTTTTTTTCTCGTACTGATTATCCCTCTATCCGTTGGTGAAAACCGCATGAAAATCGGTGCAGTAGTTTTTGAGTTTATCGCGAACAGACAGACAGACAGACAGACAGATGCGCCAGAGGACTTTGTTATATAATATGTAACGAAGTAGGTACTATAAACTCTCCCGGCTTGACAGGGGTGAATTTGTTTAAGGATTTTGATGTCTATATTTATTCTTCTTATGGTTTATTTTTTTCTACAGTCTGTAAGAAAAACTACTGTGGCGAGTATACCAATAATTAAAAAAAAAATTGTAGCAAGTTTACATTTTTTTTTGTGGCGAATTTACAATAACTATTAATATATGAAACGAAAAAACTTTATAAGAAAATTGCGCGACGAAGGACTGGAAAAAAGCTAACATTTTTATATGATATTCATTAGAAATACATTAAATTAATTAAAATAAACCTTATTTATACACATTACCGTGCGTTATGTGTGTCAAATGCACACATCATGTTTAACACTATTTTGTTTTATTCTTTACTAGCTGGTGCCCGCGACTTCGTCTGCGTTGAACGATGAAAGGTACCCTATGTCCTTTCTGGTATCCCAGACAACGTGTATGCAAAATTTCATGGTGATCGGTTCAGTAGTTTTTGCGTGAAAGAGTTACAAACATCCATACATCCAAACATACTTTCGCATTTATAATATTAGTACGGATTAGCAGTCTTTATTTTGTTTATAGACAAATTTGGACCACTGTGGGCGACCACTAGTCTAGTATACATTAAATTCCCTCGATCAAGATAATCAAGGGTTTATAGCCAGCGTAAGCCATGTCAGTGAATGTAAATCGCTTTTTTTACATCTTCATAACAAAACATCGACATTTCTCTTACAATAGGTATGTAAATTTCATAAGGTTGTTATAATACTTATAAACCTTCCGGAATAAGAAATTATACCGCTTTACGGATCATAAAAGTCATAACGGTAATAATGGGTCATAAAAAACTATATTATATAATAGCGTCAAAGGAATATCCCTCCTGGAAGACACAGTGAAGCAACAGCACTTGTGCTATTTACTTCGACTTTAGTAATTGATGCCAAAGCCCGTCCCAAATAATCGTCATGTACCTACATCCATCCTATTATAAATGTGAGTTTTTATTTTTATATTTTATTAAAGATGGGTTTGCTCTTGGCCAACAACCAACTGTGTAGCAAGGATGAGGCCTAAGATGGAGCGAACCTCTATCTCAACCCAGAAGATGCCTATTCACTCGAACTTTGAAAAGATTTGGGTTATATGAGGTCAGGAGTTCCAAACGTTGGCAGTGCGCATTATAAAAGATGTTTTAAAGCGCTTGGTCCGAAATAGGGGGATATCGACAAGATGAGGATGGTAACCATTTGTACGTCTGTATGTCCGATGGAAGAAAAGGGAAGGCGGTATGAGTTCATGCAGCTCCTGAGCACACTCTCCGAAGTATACATCTTATAAAATACACATAGACTGGCAATTTTGCGTCTACTCGTATGTGCCAGGCTCTGCATCTTAGTTTTTAAAAACGTACTGTCTGTTAATTTTTCACGCCTTAACTATTTAACCGATCCTTAGCAACTTTTCTACGAATTTATACACAAAGTGTCGTCATCGCAAGTGAGTAAAAAACGCACATATTTTCTTTCTTAAACTATGTTTTATTTAAATTTAGTTTTATTTATATGAGGGAGAGAGCAAAGCCTCTTAGCATAAGTATAATTTTATTTTATACTTAAAAGGAGGCTTAATCATCAATTAAATTCATGTATTTTAGCTGTAAACACTTATTTGGATTTATATAAATAGAAGCATTATTATACTGATACTCGATTCTGTAACTTTTTCAGAGAATAAAGACAGAGAATTTAATTTTTTATTTATTTCATTTTAGTTGTAAAACAAAATAATGAATCTTTTTCATTAATGATTAATCTATACTAATATTGTAAAGAGGAAAGATTTTTTTTGTTTGTTTATTTGCATTGAATAAGCTCCGAAACTACTGGACCGTTTTGAAAAATTCTTTCACTGTTGGGAAGCTATATTATTAGCGAGTAACATAGGCTATATTTTATAAAAGTCACGCGGACGAAGTCGCGTGCAACAGCTAGTGTTTAATATACTGAGTCCACGTTGGTTGGCTACGATCGATTCCTAGTTTAGAGATTGAACTTACCACCGACGACCGTATGCATATTGTGCCGCGGTAATTGTAATAGTGGGGGGCAGCGCGTATACAACAACGGGGTACGTGCAAGGGGCGCACAATCGGCCAATTTGAATAAACAATAAGAGTGGTTGCGCACAAAAACACGGCCGCAGATAAACACGGAAAACAACACGGCAATTATGCAAATGCGTTTAAAACCCACGCATTGTTCCATGCCACTTGAACTAGAACGAGACAGCTATTATTAAAATGACAGGCTTCAGCGCTGGACGATGCAATATCAGTGGCCAAGTATAAAAAATAACTAAACATTGTCGCGTATACTCGTACATAACAAGTAACGTAATTGGACGCAGCGAGCGATTGATGACAACTGGATGCCAATTGGCAACCCTACGATTCAGCTTTTCCAAAATGTCACTATTTGTAAACCCTTAAAATAGCTTCATTTTTTCTAGTACATAAAAAAATACATTATCTAATCCAGCTTTTCCAAAATGTCACTATTTGTAAACCCTTAAAATAGCTTCATTTTTTCTAGTTCATAAAAAAATACATTATCTAATCCAGATTTTCCAAAATGTCACTATTTGTAAACCCTTAAAATAGCTTCATTTTTACTAGTTCATAAAAAAATACATTATCTAATCCAGCTTTTCCAAAATGTCACTATTTGTAAACCCTTAAAATAGCTTCATTTTTTCTAGTTCATAAAAAATACATTATCTAATCCAGCTTTTCCAAAATGTCACTATTTGTAAACCCTTAAAATAGCTTAATTTTTTCTAGTTCATAAAAAAAAATACATTATCTAATCCAGCTTTTCCAAAATGTCACTATTTGTAAACCCTTAAAATAGCTTAATTTTTTCTAGTTCATAAAAAAAATACATTATCTAATCCAGCTTTTCCAAAATGTCACTATTTGTAAACCCTTAAAATAGCTTCATTTTTTTCTAGTTCATAAAAAAATACATTATCTAATCCAGCTTTTCCAAAATGTCACTATTTGTAAACCCTTAAAATAGCTTCATTTTTTCTATTTCATAAAAAAATACATTATCTAATTCAGCTTTTCCAAAATATCACTATTTGTAAACCCTTAAAATAGCTTCATTTTTTCTAATTCATAAAAAAATACATTATCTAATCCAGCTTTTCCAAAATGTCACTATTTGTAAACCCTTAAAATAGCTTCATTTTTTTCTAGTTCATAAAAAAATACATTATCTAATCCAGATTTTCCAAAATGTCACTATTTGTAAACCCTTAAAATAGCTTCATTTTTTCTAGTTCATAAAAAAATACACTATCTACTCCAGCTTTTCCAAAATGTCTCTATTTGTAAACCTTTAAAATAGCCTAAAAATAGTTCAGAAAAAAAAAATACAAGACTTGGTTTTTTTTATGAACTATGAATGAAAATACAACTTTGGTGTGTTTTACAATATTATTTACATCGAAGCGAATACAAACAAGACCAATATCAATACAGCAATAAACAGTGTCAAATGGAAGACGGAATAGTGCATTTATTTTGCATTTTATTCGTTGCATCGTCTCTGGTTGCCATTAAATACTGTAGACTGGAGTCGTAGCGACGGAAACCCGGAATAAAGAGTTGTATAAATATTTCCAGCGCAATACCTTCTCATAACTGTCCCCTACTATAGCGGTAAGCTAGCTATATTCTAAAACTTCAGCTTATTTTAATAAGTATCTATTGATTTAACAAGATTTTATTAAAAACGTCAACCAAAATCTTGGTGGCTTCTTTTTGCTTAAATAATTAATCAGCCTTACACATATACATGTAATAGCGAATTATTTAAGTATATTTATTTCAATGTAATGTGTTATTATGAATATAGATAACTTTGACTTTAAATGAAATTATTATTATTATTTGACAAAAAAAAAATTAAATTGGACGCCTTTACAGCACCATGGTAGGGGCCATGTATATAAGGTGAGCGACGAACCGGGCTCGGAGCTCGGGCGTGTAATATCGAAGCCACTGTAATATCGCATTGTTACTTTGCATTTATTATTGGGTGTACCTGCGATACTGGTAATCGATACTATCTATATAACATGCACCAGAATCGAACTGAATTTAATTTATCTATCCCACTGCAGACGGTTTTGTCAGCATTTGTACTGGAGGACACAATTACAAGTAAATATTTCACTAAATGACACACATATTAGTGCATTAAATCCACTATAGGTTGGATTGCAAACAGCGCTCTACTAACATAACAAATATGATGTTTTATGATTCATAAAATTATTTTTTATTGTGACGGCCAGCAGCAACTTGACTGTCCACTTGAAAGCAAATAGAGGAAGCTAATAGTGAGCTGAAAACTGATAGGATAAAGGGTAAGGGACAAAGTGAAAGGATAGGAGACGTGTTGGTTGATATGTTTCAATGCTTTAATGCTATTTTGCTGTTATTAGTCAGATAGAATGCAAAAAGTGTGCCCTGTTACTCTTCTACTAAAGACTAAATCGCGCATAATGTAATTGCATTGAACAATTGAACAATAGTTCTGAAACTAAGAGACAGATGTCACCATTATTTTAGTCTTCTGTGCTGGCAGACAAAAGATGCAGTGTGGTTTAAATTTATCAATGGAACATTAAATTAATACCAATTAAGTTTTTAAAAGTAATATTAACATATTGCCACTTAACATATCTTTATCAAACATAAACTTTAGTATGAAGTAATTTTGTGAATTGTTAAAAAAAATCCATCTCTGTCATAAATTCCCATAAGCCGACCGAACCGACTAGTTTCAAAAAGAATTTAGATCAGCGGTGCTGGCGAACAATACCCTGCTAAGTAATTTATAGATCAAGATAGAGGCCGGTCGAGTAACACCCTCCATTTTAAACACTTTCAACCCCTGAGAGAATCGCGCGTGACCCCCAAAAATATTCTAATTGCAACTAAATTATAACGTTGGCAGTGGATATTTGTTTTTGAGCCATACGGGGTGGCTGGGAACTGGCTAACGGTCATAATAAATCCTACTTAAAAATATTGTAATAATTACAAAAAAATACTAATATTTAAATACACAAAGAAAAATGACCTAATAAATAAACACGTTTCTTAAAAACATGAGCTCATCGAACGTATCCTCAAATAGGCTGACTCATATGTGTTTGAAAAACCTAATTTTTAAAAGCGTTTTAGTTTTCAGTCAAGACGAAAAAAGTTCGTAATAACCCTAGTTAATAAAAATTTAGAACATAAAGTGGGTATTTATGTTGGAAAAGCTGAAATATGCCGCAAAAGAGTTGTATTAAATACCTACTAAAAATATATATATATTATTAATAGCGTTCTACTACAAGACATAAAGGTTGGATTGGAATGCTGTGATGACAACTTGATTTAATCTACACATTTTATTTATTACAAAATAACAAAACGTCACTAGAAAAAAAAATATCAAAAAGGTTATCATGATACTAGGCAATCAGCAATAAACAAATTGAGCCAGCAAAAAAAATGTGCAGTCATATTGGAGCCATTTGTTTTACCACGTATATGTATACTTTAATAACGAGGCACGTTATAACGTCAGTCCACAGCGGTTTTAATTAAAAAAGTTAGTGCCATACGAGTGTATTAAAAAATCTGCACCGAAAAGCCATCCCAAAGTCATAGTGCCCTTTTTTGCGTCCAATACTTTCAACAATACTCAAATTGTTAGCAGCTAAAAAAGCTCTAGTTTTAAAATTATGGATTTTTATTCATATAAAAATCAAACACATTCATTACATTATTATTAAACAAATTGTCTCTCGAACACTCATGACTTTTTGAACTCTCCTTCACAAGAAGTTAAAATGTTGCTCACGTCCACCCTTTGCCTAAAATGGGTGACCACTCGGACCCATGCAATTACTAAAAATCAATAAATAAACTTAATAAAATATTGTTCTGACCCACAGTGGGGGTCAGACGGGCATTTTGAGCGGGTCAAAACTAGTGGGTCAAAAAGGTCCGAAGCCATATATATACCCTATTACCTCCCTTTTCTCCAAGGTGTTGGAGTTCATTATTCATTGGTAGCTTCTGAGGTATCTAGAGGGATCATCAGCTGATTGGTGACCGCCAGTATTTTTAATCAAATGAGTCATCTATATACCGCATAACAAAAAAAAAACCATTCCCAAACTGGACAAAATGACGGCAGTAATCATACCAGAATGACCACAGAGAAATAAAAGCGCAAGTGATATTTCAGTGTGTGAAATTGTTAATACGGTATGCCAGAATAAGTTCCACTATTAACATACTTCTTAACCCTTATAGTTTTACCCTATCAAAATCGACGACGCATGGTATCCACCTACCATCAAGTGGATGTCAGGCTATGTAAAAAGAAAAAACTTTTTTCTAAGAATTTATACATTTTACAAATCCTTATTTAAAAAAAAAAACACTCCGTGCTTACAAAATTGAGTATATGTGGCTAAAAAAATATTGATAAATTCATTGAGGTGCTTAAAAAAAAAAAAACGATAATATTATATTGTCTCAGACCATTAAACACAATGTCTCTAAAATTCCAATGTAGATAATCAAATCAATTTCATCTGCCACAATGGGTTTTGTGGTGTAACAAAAAAGTTATGGCTGTCATGGATTCATCAATCAATCGACGAACGCGTCCTTGCGGGGTCGCGCGGGGTGGGGCACGCGGGGTGGAGCACGCGGGGTGGAGCACGCGGGGTGAGGTGCGCGGGAGTTGCCCGCGGCGATGCGTGACGCCAGATTGTATGCGCAATGTCAAGGCCGCCAACACATAGTTACCGAAATAGAAATAGTATCAATCCTGTTTTCGGTGAACTAGAATTACGTTTATCAGTACGATAAAGTGCTTGGTGCTTTAGAAAATCTTCAATATCTTCAAAAGTACCTCACCTAGCTTTATGAAATAAGGACTAAATTAAAGCTAAACTAAATAAATTTTATTTTTATTAAAGAACATTAAAATATTCTTTAATTTAGTCTTTATTTTATTTATAGCTAGGTAATGTACTTTTGAAGACATTGAAGATTTTCCAACCAACCCTTTTTCTTTGCTGTCCAATGTAGTATTTTAACGATTTGTTATTAATTAATCAAATGTGCAAACTTCCAGTTAAAATAGGAGAATGTCAATAAAATAATTACCTAATTCAGATCATGTTTGTTCGAGCGAAATTCATAAATCCTGTTTAATTTTTAATTCTATGATTGACATATATTCATAATTTCATAATAGGTATACATCTTAATTTACATAACTCCATCTACTTCAGATAATTAATGAAATGCATTAACAAATGCCTATTTCTATCAACAAATGCCTTTACTCTTTTTTGAGTGGCCGTTGACGCGCTTCAATATTTTTTTTTGGAAAGCCACTTTTTTCGTCAGAGTCGAATTTTGATTGACCAGTTCGCGAAAATTAGTAGAGTCTGTTACAAATGTCAATGAAACGTGGCCTTTTTTTCGAATCAATTGTTTCATTAAATTTAGTTATTAAGCATGTCAATGAAAAGGGAAACATTGTCTAGTGCAACCAGAAAACTTGCACTAAATGTGATACGTGAAAAGCACTACAGCGCTCTCGCATGCTTTTGCGATAGTCTACAAAAAATTTTCATTAGACCAAAATCTCAACGTATATGCAAGAAACATCACAGGTTAAAAATCCAGCGAGTATTTGTTAAGATTTCTCTTTATTGGATCGCTGATAACTTTTAAGCATAGACAACCGTACAAATTAACCTCATTAACATTGCTGCTACTGGTGTTGTGTGTGATGATATCTGTAGAAAACATAGCCTACTTATATAATTGAAGATTCCCATCACACGTTCTTCAACAACAGAAAAAACTATGACAATGTGTATCAAAGAATATTGCGTGATGTGCGTTCCACTTTTTTTTTACCACCGTCGTGGCATTACTAAGTGATACGGCAAAAACTAGTGATCCAGTTCATCTATTTTTAGAGTCGCCACAAAAGGTACACATGTTAGTCACACTTTTAACCTTCGTAGAGGTTACTGGTTCAAAATTTTCTTTTCATTATATGTATATACCTACTCTATTTATGCGTAAGATGAGATGTTGTACAATAGTAACGCAGTGCGCCCTGCACTCCCCATCTCCTTCCTCGCCTACTCTTTCTCGTTAGACCAGAGATTATCAAACTTATTTCTTTTACCGCCCCCTTTGAAAATCAATCATTTTTCAGCGTCCCCCAATTTTTCATACTCTCCTAAAACTTAAAAACAACAATTTTATTACTTTATTTAATTTAGTTACAGTGTGCTATATTAGTCGGTTCTGGTGTTTAAACTTACATTCTAAACTAGACATTTTTACCAGTGAGAGCAATTAAAACGCAACTTTATAATAATATTAAGAATATATTTTATTCAAATTAAAAGAAACAATATAGATAGGTATCGATGAACCAGCCGATTGCTACCGGATTGCACCAATAGCGTTATTTAACAAAAACTTGTTACAACTTGATTGCGTACGGCGTACGAGCTATCCTACGAAATCTATGTTAAGTATTTTTAGTTTTTATACCATCATACAGGACAGAAATATAAACTAATTATTCGATATTGAGTAGTAGGTAGGTTTTAATTTTGGCGAATTTTAAAATATAAAGTAAATGAAATTATAAATCAACCAAGGCCCCCCATTTCTTTCTGGGCCCCTTAACGCACCTCTCTAGATCTCCAACGCCCACAAGGGGGCGTTATCGCCCACTTTGAGAAAGACTGCGTTAGACTCATATATTTCGTGCTTGTGTAAAAAGAGGAAAAACAATTCTCAAGGTGCGATTTCTTTTTGGCTCATTTCATAATACAAACAAGAGCTTTAAATTCTGCGATATTTTCTCAATTTACCAAATATTTACAAGTTACTTAGCGAAAAAAAAAATCAAAATTTATATTGGCTAAGCAGACACAATACGTTAGTAAAAACGTATCAGTCCTAACAAAATAAACCTTAAAAACAAGTAGGTAATTACGCAACTGCGGAATAATAAAGCAATAAAACTAACGGGCGTGTGTGTTACTACGCATGTCGTTTGCAGATAGCGGGTTCGATATCCGGATTGGGCAAGTTATTGACTCTGCCATACACGGCTGGGGTCTTTGTCCGGCATATCGTAAAATAGGCTCGCACAAAATTGCTAATAGGCGAAGAAAGACACATTTTTTTGCGTAAAACAACCATTTTTATCGCAGCAAAAAATCAATACCGCTCAATGCTTTTTCAATTTTGCGGCATCGATAAAAAATATACAAAAACAGACGTTTAGAACACCTGAAAAAGTTTCGGAAAATAAATCAGCAGATTTCTAAAATAAAATAAAATAACATGACTACAGATATAATTACAACGAGTCCGTTATTCGAGCGGCTGTGACCAAAATATAGTCAAGTAGGCCCTAATTTGGATTCAGCTTTATCAATGCTGTGATTTCTAAATTGGAAGCAGTATATCTAAATTAAATTAGCCACTCTGTGGGTAGGTATGTTTTAGATTTCTCTAGATTTTTATTTCAAAATATTGCTACATTTTGTGGCGACGAACAGTGAAGGGATTTTAAATATAGTATAGTTTTACATTTAATAAGCTTATTATACAATAATACCTAGTATTTATACCATGCATGTATTTAAAAAAAAAAGAATTTATGTAGTATATCAACTGTCTGGTATCCATAATACAAACATTACTTGCTTACTGTGGAACTAGATGGTGCTGTGTGGAATGTGTGAAGATATTTATATTTATTTATTTATTTATTTATACAATGGTGAAATCGGTAGCCCATAATATAACTAAATTGCAGCTAAATTACCATAATAATAATACCCATTAGGGAGCACTAATTTCATTCAACTAATATTCATATTCCATCATCTATCACGGAAGCAATTCCATCCGAAATGCTCACGCGACGTGCGGTATTAGGAACGCTGCCTATATCTTTGCGAGGTCATGGAAGTTTGAATAGAGGGGACTATTTTATTGTTTTTTGTGTGTGTGTTTTTAAGATAAAGTCCGACTTTACTGCTATTTTTTTTTTAATATGAAATAAAAAAATATTTTTCCAGGCCTTAAATAGTGTGTAAAATATTAAGTCGTTCATAGAAGGTTGATAGCACTAATGTGGATTTATTTGCTAACGATGTGACGATTGTAAACATTTTGCTTAGTGATTAGGTGCGACTTGCATACACGATCACTACGCATCGTCAACCTTAAGAACACGTTCGGTACATACGAACGCTAGTTTATATATTATAGTCTATGTATATCCAAATGTACGTCTAAATAGATCCACTCTGAACTGGCCTTGCACAAGACAGTAGACGTAGTCTTTGAAATTTTCGCCTTCTTGATCCATCTGCCCTTGAACCACCTTGAAACTTCCTTCAGCGAAGCGAACCCAAAATATGTTGATCTACTTTGTCTCCATTGGAGTTTCGCAACAAAACAAGTATAATTTTAGTTACATGTGAATATTAAATAACTAAAGAAGCCACCTCAGTCATCACTTGTAGGCGAATAAAACTATGTTCTCCGATATATCTGTTGTATTACGTTTAAGTTTCTCTTTTAGTGCTCGCTCGAGCGTCAACTGAATTGCGCTTCAATACACAGACTTACAAATCTACTAGACGAGACTTGATCTGCCTATCTACATATATTATGTTAAGTTCTAATTGTTTTTGCAGATTATCTGCGTATCTAGAAAACATCTAGGATTATTTTCCTTGCTCTTTTTCTTAGATATGGATTCGAACCCATGTTGCTACGAGGCTGTTACTTTTAAAAGAAAGATGAGACTTAAAGACATAAAGCTTATAAATTTCCATGATTACAATTTAATATAATATCGTAATAGTGCTGATTTTTAAGTTTCTATTAAATAATTGGATAAAAAAATCAGCTTTTTCAATCGATATTGCAGTCTTGTCAACTTGCGCACTAAGATATTTATTCACCGCTTAGTTTTTAAGTATTGATTTACAATTTTACACTAAGTATAGTTTTGTTTCTTTTTTTTTAACTTTTGAGTCTGGTGTCTTGTAAATAGAGTTGTCAAAACTCGCCGTGAAATGTGTATTAGGACATTTGTTTAATTAGGAACTCAACTCAATCACAGATTAAGACACAAAGTCCTGTTTCGCAATCTATGGTCTTTGTAATCTCAATATAAACTTGTTATAATATACTGCTTACGCGTAATGACAATTTCATTGCCTCGTAAACTGTTTTATATCGACGTTGATAACATCTTGATTTGTCATTTCGCGTTGCGGACGGATATTGTGCTCTGTAACAGCACAGTAAAAACGGAGCGCTCCAACAGCTAAAGATAACACGTCACGTTACAACGTTAAGCTAAACGCTAACTGTCGTAAACTCGACGGAGGACGGTAACTGGGGGCCATCATTGTCACCGTTCACGCTTACGGCCATCGTTGTTAGTGCAAATGGGATAGTCATAAGTTTGCTCACAATGAGCTCTGTAAACACAATGGACAGTGTCATTTCTGTATACTTTGTACCTAAAAATTTTCACTCGTTTGATTGCTGACAACAATTTCTTTGCAAGTCTCTTACTCTAACTGGATATTACCTACTTCTTTATGTATGAAACTATTGGACTAGGTTCGCCGATCAGCACTGGATAAAGGCTGCTTGTGACCAGTCCTATTGGAAAATTATTTACGTCCAGCTGTAAAAAATCCTACAGCCGAGATGATAATGATAGTGCTATTCCGATTCCGTTTCGCAGTTTTAAATTAGAGAGTCAGCTTTCTAATTAATGGCGAATTATTTTGATGAATGTACGCACCTTTTTATATGTAATTAAAGTGTATACCTGTATAATTTTTATTTATGACATAACTGGACACTGTATGTATTTTTTTGGCCAGCATCCAGCCGTGTAGCGAAGATGAGGCCTATGATTGAGCGAGCTCATCATTGAAAAGATTTGGTTTATATGAGCTCGGAAACACAGACGCCGGCAGGGAGTTCTAAACCTTGGCAGTTCGCATTATAAAGAATATAAATATAAAACGTTGTACGCGAGTATAAAGATTTACTGACGTTATTAAAATAACGGAAAATTGAGTGTGTAATGACGGCAGCGCAAGCAATGTTATGCATTAGCATTGCATCGATGCATCAATGTCATCGCTGTTCCCACTGATGTGTGCATAATGTTCAGCAGTTTCATTTGCTATGTAAACGCGTATAGAAAAATTTCCATTGAGATAAGTTGGAATATTAAATCAAGGTTTGTCTAAAGAAGTACATTTTACAATTTCTGCCTGTAAGGCAATTTTATACAGATTTTCACACTTAGAGATTGCATTACTTAAGGGATCATAATGCGTATCTAAAAATTTGACAATACTTGAAAATGTTAAAATCATATGAAAAGTATAGAAGATAGGTACAGTACAGACATACACACAATGTTCAAGTTTTTACACTGGCTACATTATTTTATATTAATGTACAATAGTATTTTAATATGTTATTTGTTACAAATAAGTTATTAAACCATATTAATATTTATACTTAAGACAATTGTTTCACAAAAACCCAGTCATTTATTTATTTATTTATTTATTTAATAGCCAACCTTACAGCATGTAACATTTTAGAAATACATAAAGAGTTAAATTTTTATATAGCCTATTACAAGATGTATCTATACATTATATTTTTATTAGAAAACGTCTTCTCCAGGAATCACTTAATAATTTATGTGTTACATAAGGAAACAGAATAAAAGTAAGTATACGTACATAAATGGTGGCACAACAAGAAGCGTTCCACCGAAGCAAGCAACTTGTTCCTAATCCGAACTTGCTGTTGTTATCCGCGACTAATCCGGATGAGATGTATGGTGCATGTCATAAGCGAATATTTCAAAAAATTTAATAAATCGATAAAACAGATCAATTGATATTTTTTTAAATATATATATAATAAAAAACAAATCGCTAAATGTGTTGCTAAGCTCAAAACACGAGTACGGCTGGATCAATCCGGATATATATTTTTCTTTTATCAAATATTCGTTTGAGGTCCAAGAAAAATTCTTTTCAAGAGAAAAATTGAATCAATTTCCCGGAAAAACCCTATTTTCCCTTTTTCCCATTCATCTAGCTGACAATACAATAACATTTGACAGAACTATGTGTGTCGTGGGTCAGCTAGTAAACAATAAAAATAAGTAATCACAATCGAAAGTAAAATGAGTATTTATATTTATTGGAAACGTAAGTACCTACAAAATAAAAAACCGAAAATAAGTTTGAGCTTTGATGCTCTGTTTTGTAATTCTGTTTTTTTTTTAATTTGCGATTTTTATTGAATTGTTTTTTGGGTTATAAAACCGAATTACCTCCCTATTGGTGATCTCAAACAACAATTTATTGTAGACAATGAATCTGCCTTGAGCTGTGACGATATTTTCAAGTCCACACACCCGCTGTCGTTCTTAAATTGTAACATATCGCGTAACGGTTGAAGTAGTGAAGCGGGCACTCACCCGCCACCGAGGTACGCACCACGCGGTACACTGTCCACGTGGTACAGTCAACCACTGCAAACGTGTCCACCTTCAAAAGTATGTAAACAATTAGCTTTTGCCTAGACAACTAGACTTTGTCCGCGTCCCTTGGGATTTAACCGTGTTAACCGCATTAACCGTACCATTGTCAACGTGTATGTACAATTTCAGGATGATCTGTTGAGTAGTTAATGAGTGAAAACGTAACAAACAAACAAACAAATTCAAACAAAGTTAGGATTTTCTATTACAAATATCATAAATACTAATATTATAAATGCGAAAGTATGTTTGAATGTATGGATGTTTGTAACTCTTTCACGCAAAAACTATTGAACCGATCATCGTGAAATTTTGCATACACGTTGTCTGGGACACCAGAAAGGACATAGGGTACCTTTCATCGTTCAACGCGGACGAAGTCACGGGCACCGGCTAGTTAATATATAAGTATAGGGATGTACATTTGTAATTTATATAATCAGAATAATCGCTTTGATATTTATTACGGAAAATCAACACTAAGTTTGTTCGTTCATAAACGAAATATTCTTGTAAGTATTTCATGATAACATTAATTCATAAATTTTAATATGGTAAAAATATTTATAGAAGCTTTTGGTCTCTTTCATGTACACTTTAGAGATATTCAATTTCAATTTATTTAATAAGATCAAAATAAATAATTATTTAATTTCGTCGTAATCAAAGATGTCGTATGTCAATGAGACCTTTATAGAGCTGATTGAAATTTTGTCTTATTTTCATTCAATATCATCAAAGCAAGATTGTATGCAAGATTTATATACTAATTATATTCAGGTTAAAGTTCAAGGAAATTAAGTGTTACTTAAAATCACATTGACGATAACAAGTGAATAAATTAATCACTACATCTTTTAAATACTAGCTTGCGCTCGCGACTTCGTACGCGCTGTAGTTCGGTTTTTGAAAATCTCACAGAAACCTAAATTTTTCCGGGATAAAAAGTATCCTATATATGTTAACCCAGATAATAAACTATCTGTGTGCCAAATTTCATCTAAATCCGTTAAGCCGTTTTTCTGAGATTAGCGTGCACAAACGCAAAGACAAACAGACAAAAATTACTAAAAAATATTTTTTTACTCGTTTACGATTTTATTATATACTAGCTGGTGCTTGCGACTTCGTCCGCGTTGAAAAAAAAAAAGCAATATAACGCTTGACCTCGTGTTGACCTATAACACTTTGGCCAGGCGTTAGTTTTTTATTTTTTATTTATCCCTCGTGAATAGTCCTTTTTTTCTGGATGAAAGGTACCCTATGTCCTTTCTGGTGTCACAGACAACGTGTATGCAAAATTTCATTGTGATCGGTTCAGTAGTTTTTGCGTGAAAGAGTTATCCACATCCAAACATCCATACATCCAAACATACTTTCGCATTTATAATATTAGTATAGATTTAAGTAAGTATAGAACTAATAAAATAACGTAAATTCTATAACCATTAAAAACACTGTATAAAATTTCAGTATAAAGACTTAAATGTATTTTATGCTATTCGACTATGTATTAGAAGCACCTTAACAATGTACGGCGCACAGGTTATCAAGCGAATATCTTTTCATGAGTAGCCTTGCAGACTTCGCGTTCATTGTGATACGATTTAATTCACTTTAGATATTGTATTTGATATCGACTTACGTCCCTCTCCCTGCCTTAGTGCGCGTACAATGTCTTTACCTGAAATGAAAGATTTAATTTTATATAATGAAAAAATATTGAGGGAGATTTCATTTATTCTTTTAAAGCTAACTAAATATGGTTTTCAACGTATTTTAACGTATAATACATATTTTATTGTATGATACATTAAAACTACGATGGTCTCATAACTCATGAGTGTCATAACGTTCCTGCGCCTAAACTGTCCTAGGTTTTAGCCGGTAAGAGTCAGCATATATGCTGCAGGAAATCCATTAAGATTTCCCAACGTTAAAAAAAGTCCCAACTATATGCAAGATTATTATACTCGTAGGCAGGGTACATTGCTTTCCGCAGTCATAAACTTGGCAGTCCCTCTGACGGCAGTAACCATTCCATTATAGAAGACAACAGTAAAATAATTGCACGAGCGCTGAGCTGAGGTAGGCAACGTATTGCATAAAAAAATACTGTCAAAAGGTATTTTCTTAGACTTATTAATTTTTATTTATATTACCAGCTGGTGCCCGCGACTTCGTCCGCGTTGAACGATGAAAGGTAGGTACTCTATGTCCTTTCTGGTGTCCCAGACAACGTGTATGCAAAATTTCAAGGCGATCGGTTCAGTAGTTATTGCGTGAAAGTGTTAGAAACATCCATACATCCAAACATACTTTCGCATTTATAATATTAGTACGGATAATAGTTTGTAAGGTTGTGAATAAATATTTAATTACTTGTTCGAAATGAATTTCGAAATAATTACCAAGTACACTCGTGGGCGGTTGAATGAAACTTATCCGCATTTTGTATTGGGCACTCTGCCCGGAGCGGTAATAATGAATGTTGATAATAATGACAGTGACATTATAATAACACAGAGTGAACGGACACTTCGACAATGACTGAATAGTAAGAAATAAATGCTTGTCCGAAATTGCAATACATTTAAGTGTTATTTTTAAGCTTAAGGCATTAAATAAGGTAAAAATGTCCAAAAAAATTATAAAAAAGGACATTAAGATGAATTAAATTCTCATTTGTTTTGTCATCTACATACACAAAGAGAAAAATATGACATACAATGGAATACGTCAATAATTTCAAAGAGAAATTAGTCAGCTAGCTATAGTATAGATTATTTAAAAAAATAGAATTGGTCATTGGAGTGGCAAATATTTTTCACATACATACCATACATAGATAAAAAAAGTTTGTTTATTCATGTATTAAACATAAAAAAAAAAAAATTTTTTTTAATATATTTAAATCTATAAAATCACGCTCAGAAAATATATTCGACAAGAATTTTCATTCCAAAATATATCTGTTCCCGACGAACTCCGTCGACTAAAATCTATTTATATTTAACGCCTCAACTTACCTTGATTGATTCGCACGTATTTTCTCCTATTTAAGATGGCATCTCATCTCGTGTCAAGCATGTGACATATTCGCGAAGTCGTCAAAGGTGAATGACTCTTGTCTCCAAGCGCTCAAAGGTCGGCCGAGGTCATATATTACAGCGTGGCTTTACAACGAGCCGTAACTTACGCCTTCTTCAAGTTTCAAGTGGAATGAGTCATCGTTTGCGCAATTAGGTCGAAATAAACACGTAACCATAAAAAACAAATAAAAACTGTCCAATAAATCTTCATTTTGTTTAGGAAATGTAGAAACAAGAATTTTTTTGTTTTTCTGGGTGCTCAACGAGACAAAGCTTGTCTATACTTATAAAATTGTTTGTTCCGACTGACTATCAACCCACAGTCAAAGCTGTAATTTGAGGCATAGGTTTATTTTATAACGTAAGCATCCGCTAAGAAAGGATTTTTGAAAAAATCAATAAAATTTACGAATTAATTGAACCCAGGATTATTATTGATGTGTGGTTTTCGAAACAAAATATAGGTTTAAGATATAAATCCTCTTGAATCCCTTATTTAATATGTTGTTAATATTTAAAAAAATGTCTACAACAAATAGGAATATTATGTCGTAAGGTAAAGATAAACCTTATAAATAAAACTCCTAAAAGTCGGTTACAGGCTCACAGCAAGTTCCTTTACTATCGCAAAGCTATCTCGGCCATTATCATAAGTTAGCGAAGTAATTTGAGATGACTTATAGTCGAGCAGACATATTGTTAGTGGAATTATGTAAAACTCCATCGTCTCCTTCTATAGTAATTTACTAATGGAAAACCGGAATAATTTATTTCATTTCACGATTCACACAAATACCTACTATATTCTCATAACTATTTTCATGTACATGATTATGTAAAAATAATTATACTCTACGTAAGTTGGTCAGTTTTCTTTTAATTAATTAAAAAAAATATGTTATAGTTTATATAGTTTTTAGAAACTGGTAAGTTGAAGGCCTTGGTGGACTCAATAACATCCGGATATTGCGTTCCAGACTAAAGCTCAGCACAAACGTAGCTATAATATATATTCAACTAGCGACTCGCTCCCTGCTTTACACGGGTGCAATTTTTTCTAAAAATTATACATAAAAACCTTCCTCGTTTAATGCTCTTTCCATTAGTGAAAACCGCATTAAAATCCGTTGCGTGTTTTAAAAGATCTAAGCGTGGCGGGAAGCGCTACAATTGTAAAGAAAATTATAGGCAAGTAAACTATAGCAAAATTTATATGCGATGAAATATTTTATCCAATGTATGTATTATTATATACATTACGCACTCATAGTCCTGCTAGGGCATAACATTGAGTTTCCCTAACCACATTAATAATAATAATCATATATTTCGAAGTCGACTCCACAATAAGAAAAAAATTATACTCACAGTAATTCCCCAGTCGAAAACATGAACTCGAACTAGGCAAATTCGTATTGGAAACCGCATGAAGTAAAAATGTAATCAATATTAATAAGGCATTCGTTCGCGTTGTTTAAATATTAAAACAACTTTTAAGGCTCTCTCTCGTCGAGAGACTGTAATGAAAAATTCTGAGACAAAATATAATATTAAACATATATTTCTATTTACAAGAGAGGAATTTAATATTTGGTCTCGTGATACTGTCGCACAATGGCGGACTATTATACTAAATGGATTTTCTTGAATAAAAGTGAATAACACCTACCCCTTTATTGTACGCTTTGACGCAACACTATATATTTCACTTAAGTGTTTATTAAAGAATATTTTAACAAAGTAATATTAGAATAGCCTTGTCGAATGTCGCCTAATAAACCTTGTAAAGAGTATTGCCGCCTCATTATAACAACGTAGGCATTATTCAAGAAAAACACTTTAAACATTTATTTATTAACGAGACTGTATAATATATTTTTTAAAGTTTTGGTTAAGTGGAAAGATATTCCCACTGGTAGGAAATATGAAATTTCTTCATTAATGTAACAAAAGTAGTACTTACTTGGTTGTATTAAATTTGTGATAATCACAAAGTGTGTGTGTGTGTGTGTGTGGTATTTCTCTCACATGTAGGTAAATTAGCTTCAACCCGCAACTTCGTCTGCGTATCTTTATATGTTATTTTGATGTGTGAACTATGTTACTATAAAGATTTATAAAAAAACGCGGTCAGAAGCTTTCGCGCGAAAGAGTAACAAACATCCGTACATTGTAAGTTATGTAAAATTAGTAGGATGTGACAAAAGTAGGCATGCCACCATTGTACCTACTCGTAGCATGCAAGGGACAGCAACCCCACCCGCAAAGGGACAGCAAAAGACATATATTTTCAAAGTCGCAGTTGAAAATTCAATGACATTAACCCCCAGGCAGCGCAAGATATCTTTTTACGAGTCACAAAAAAGGCAGAACTTTTTATCGGATCCAATTTAGTACAATAACTATGCCGGGTGGATTTGCGATAAGCTTTTTATAACAAGGGTATTGCTGGGCACAGTACCAGTACGCTACCAGCAAAAGGATAAAGGCAATTTAACCTAGCCCAACCCTTAATCTAGAATATAAATTTACAATAGCGAAGTCTTGTACTTATTACGAAATTCTTTCGTTTAAGCATTTGCAAAGGTATGCGAAATAAATTGACAATATTAAGCCGTGGACTTTTATATAAGACATAGGTATTATGTTTCACGGTATTGCGGGTAAAGTGTCGCAGCACTAACAATTCCACTTCAATTCGTTTCCTTTCATGTTCATTGCTCGTCTAAATATGCAACATATATTTTCTAATTCAACGAAAGCAGCATACTAAAATATAATATTACATGTATGTTTTTTTTTTTCTAATAGAGTGGCAAGCTACACTAGATTTTGCAGTCATTAACTGAAGGATTAGTCCCATTCGCAACCAGTGAATGAGACAAAAACTGCGATTAGAAGCAATAATCACCACATGACAAGCAAGGAACTTTTTTCGACTATGTCTTGCATACAGAAATCATGAAGGTATTTTCGGATTATCTTATTATCACTTTGTTTTTTAACGCAGAGCATAAACATGTCATAACGTCCCCACTACTGTGCCCATCTACGGCCGCGCTAGAAGGTCGTTGGATTTTAGCCGGTACGAGTCCGGCATAACCCCGGATATCTATGAGGATTTCCCAACGTTTGACAGTAGTAACCACCCCTTACAGAATACCAGCTCGAAATATCATCACATGTGCTGTTGTGTTTCAATGGATGAGTAATGGCTGCGAAAGTCTTCCGCGAACTTTAGATGTATAGACATATAGACTACAACATCACATCTATTGGACTATCTGTCAATCATACTTCCGAATAAAAATACTTGACGTCATTTAGAAGTCATACAGTCAGTCATGTACGTTAGAATTAGTATAGACGCCACGTGGTAGTATATTATTAATATTTAAATTCATAAAATAAATATTTTGAAACTCCACCACCCAATTGAAGCCGTCGTCCTTTTAAATAAAGCAATTTTCGGCCCCATAAAATGGACTGCTAGCTAAATTTTATATAAGGACAGTTGTGAATGCACGCGAACTAGGAACATGATATGAAATTCTTATGTTTTCGTTATAATATTGTTATGCGGGTGTGGATCTATGGAGCGATTGATTAAAATTTCCATTAAAATTAGAAGCTAATGAGAAGAAATGTTATAAAAGTTTGTTTGCTTATAGGTATGTTACGCTTTAACTACTCAACCGATCATCACGAAATTATGAGGGGCACAGAAAAGGACAAACCATCCAGAAAAAAATACTATTAAGATAAAAGTTAGTGGGATATAAAGGAAAAGGGTTTGATTAGAGCTATAGGTCTTTTATTACTTACATACTGAAACACTACAGCACAAGTGCTGAACCTTCACGACAGCACAGAATAATTAGTAGTACAAGTACGGTCGGTAACTGATGTAACTATGTATAAATTAATTTCCCCACTTTTCTGTCAAGAGTATTGTGATATTTCCATTTAATTTGAAAAACACTATAATTTTTTTTAAAGACACTACAAAATATCAGCGACGCGCTCACCGAAAAGCGACCTTAATCAACTTTTTCCACGTGACATGTTCTGTAAAGTAGTGTGCACCGAGGGCTTTGCCGGGTGGCGAAATTAAATGAAAGGTGGAGGTGAATGACAAATGAGGTTGATGCTGGGTAGGCGGTTTTTGATGTGCCCATAGACCACCCTCTCTGTCTTCACAGTGTCTCTATGCACACATAGTGTGCCTATCCTGTTTCTTTTTGTACAGTCGGCGACATAAATCATTTAAACATCATCATTACTTCAAACTTTTTCATCATTCATCCTCTGAAAGTATCTTGCTACTACATTTCGCTTTCGTACGCGCCCCTTTTTTCTAACGTTAAACTTTTTAATGTTATTTTTTAGCTTAACTTTTTATTATTACCTTTTCCTTGGGTTCATTCATATTGCTCATGTATTGCCTACATTATAAAAATTCGTTTTTACAATACTAGAGAGAAGTATTTATTGGAAATATATAATGTAGAAACATTAGTAAAAAAGTTAAAGAAACTATATATAAAATGTTAGAAAAGTAGCAAACATATTTATGTGATATTATGTATTGCACAGTAAGTAACTACAAAAAGGAGTAAGTAGCACAGTACTTACTTAAGCAGCTATTTGAAGAGTGAAATGAGTAAGGAGAGTCGGGAAAGATGAACCGACTACAGCTTCCAAGATTAGAAGTGCTCGAGTTAAATCGATTAACACTCAGGCCGAGAATCAAGGGGACTCGGAAAATAATCACGTACCAATATAACCCCAAACGCGTGCGTGGGACACAATTACCCATCGCTAAGGTATTTGCACACGGCTTAATAAGAGGAAGCGTGTAATTTTTCCCAAATCCTCTAACGGAGGGCCCTACGAGTATATCCGTTAAGGAGCTGGGCAAACACAAACGAACGAGCTCTTTCTATAACCGTTCTGATTCATTATGTTACAGGAATATTTGAGTCTTAATAACGTATATAATAACGTTTCCTCTCTTTACATGATATTCTAAATATTTTTTTTTTGTATACATAGGTATAATTCGTGTTAAGTCAATGAACTACTCCTGACAGATTTGATGACAATTTTTGTGTGTTTAAGATTTACAGTTAAAATTACAGCTATTCTTCAGTTTGGGGTGCTGGGTGTAGTGTGAGTAGTGTGTTAATACAACAATTACTAAGTTATCAAACGTAAAAACAAAAATACCATAAATATATGTATTTGTATCTCTATCAACTTATGGATACCCACTTCTGGGCATATGTTTCTGTACTATGTGAAGTCTATACAGTGTATATATTATTGATATACACCTATTGTTTGTCCACCTGGTCGAAATTCAATCATAATCAATTCGAAGCTGGAGTTTCAAAATGTTTTTACTGGGTAAAGATTTAATATGTAAATCTTTGTATTTATCCACAACGATATTCTATAACTATCGTTGTTTATCCATTTATTGAAGACGTCACACTCGCCCTACGCCACGGCCCTACTACGAGTGCTACGAAGCTCAGCGATAGTGCTACGAAACATATATTTTGATCACGCGGGGCTACGACATGTAACTGGTATGAGACTGGTTATAAATTTTAAAAAAATATATCGGTAAATAAAATGACACTTAGGCACACACTTAGGCTTCACCAACTGCAAGTAAAGTGTTGATTAGTTACTTTTAGAAATAATTTTAAATTTTATTAAATTATGCACTCCGTTTACTGCATGATTCGATAAGCAATTTTTTTTTATTATTTTCTTTTTAATGTTTGGGACTTTTACCGTACAAACAAAGATATATCATCTCCTTCATTCCCGGTTAACGGTGACTTTAAATGGCGGTTAGCCTACTTGACACATGTTGAAAGTGGCCCTTAGGCTCGAGTTCATCAAAAGACAGTTAGTTTTTAACAGCTGTTTAAAATTTAAACAGCCGTTTAATAATATTTTATTGATCACCATCGCTAAACTACGGGTTAAACGCCCTAAACATCAGATTAATCATTAAGTTAACCGTCTGTTGATGAACTCGAGCCTTAGTCGTTTTATTTGATTTAAAAAAATCTACATTATAATATAAACCATTGATTTCACCTTTCTTATAAATAAAAATTAATGTTTGTGTATTTGTTCTCTACAGATTTTGTCAGAATTTATAAAACTTAAAACATGATCAGCTTTATCGATCAAGTAATCACTACTTCACCTTCTACAAAAAACTATTAATAATAACAAAGAATTATATACTATAGCAACTACATAAACTCCATATATACAATTTAATAATGCGAATTAAATAAATTTAATAAAGTGGCCTCTTAATTACAATTGAGATAGCTATATTTCTTTTGTCTCTGTGAAATATCTCTCTCGACGCGTAAAACAAAAAAAACCTATATTTTTTTACGAACAAAGAGAGGACTGAGAATGTGAACGGCGATATTTTTATCGTCGATACAAAAAAATCAATTATCCCTTACAATCCCCATATTTTTCCTACAAGTCTCCGGAGGAATAAAATGTTCTGTTTCCGCTAAACGAGTAATAACACGTGAAACGTTATTACTTCTGTGGCACAACTACTATTGACGAATTAAAGCTATTTTGTATGTTAGATAAAGATTTTTTTATTTTTATTTTATTTTATTTTGAACATACACCCTAAAGCAAAACAAAATAACATACAATAGACACCAGAGTATTACTATTTACATTGCCAATTACAGGGTTTCATTGTGTAGGACTTAGAATACTTTAAAATTATATTACCTTTAAAGAATAAGTTATAAGTAAGTATAGGTGCTGCAAGTGTGCTGCCGGCCATAGTAGGATTAAGGATAGGGATAAGGAAGGGCTAGGGAAATGTGCTCTGGCATCACTTATTCGCCGAAACACAACAGCACACATGCTATTATTTCATCGTGGTATTCTGTAGGTAAGGGAGAGATTCTGTAAGAAGACAGGCCGCCATCTAGTTTCGATCTTATTCAGCTGGATTATGATTTGCTGTCAGTTTTAGAGAGTATGGCATGCAGTAAACGCCATGATAATTTGAAGTCCCTAAAACAATACATACGAAACTACAAAAATAAAAATAAAAAATTAAGTCTTTACCTTGTATCAATATTTATGGCAAGACTATGTACCTAATGCTCTTATCTTTTTATAATAATATTATAAAGAGAGAAGATTTGTATGTTTGTAATGAATAAACTCAAAAACTACTGGGCCGATTTTGAAAATTCTTCCACCTATAAAAAGTAGGTATATAGTTTTAAAATAGGCTTATATATTTTATAAAGTTACGCGGACGAAGTCGAGTGCAACGGCTAGTTATAAATAAAAAAGAAACATTTTTCAAGTATAGCATTACAAAATTGATGGATTATTGAAGCGTTCAACTTAAATTCAACTTTAAATTTGTTTCAATGTGGGAGCGTTATAAATGTCTTTATGCGGTTATAGTTCAACACCTTTCATTAAAAAAATTGTAGTTATGGTAAAAGAATACCGATTTGAGTAACAACGTATGTTCCATCGTTACTGTTCAATTTAATAAATGGAATATCGTCTTTATAACAGTTATTATAGTGCCGGATTTGAACGTGATATCCATATATCACGCTCAAAGTTATGTTATAGGGCGTTGCTGTGTCATAGTACGGAAATAACAGGCAATTATCGTGTTTATTATTTAAAGACTGCTTGCGTTAAAAGTAAAAAAAAAAAAAAATCGCCTAAGGTTTCTCGCCTAGCACTCCTTCCTTATGATTCAAGCTTACTATCCTATATTGAACCCTCAATGTTTGAATGTGATAACAAATTTCAAGGTTAATTTTAATAAATTTAAAGGAAAGATTTTTCATTCGTATTACTATCTTGTTATTGAGTTAAATAATTATTATGATACATCTATATTGTTACTGAAACGAAACTGGAAACTTAGTTAAGATTTAATTTTTACCCTTATTATTATTTTTTAATGTTAACTTCGACAGACAGTCTGACTGTTCACTTGATGGTAGGTGGTTACCGTCGACTATAACACAAGCAACGCCACAGGTACTACAAGTAAGGTGCCACCCATATTGAGGATTGAGGATAAGGAATTGGGATAGGGAAATGGGCTTCGGCATCCCTTACCGAAACACAACAGCACACGTGCTGTTTTTTACGGTAGTCTTCTGTAAATGGGTGATCGCGTGTAATTTGAAATTGTATTACACCGTCAGTATGACCGTCAACTTTTATATAAAAAATAACCTTTCCTGATATAATATAATTATTAAAAAACAATACTTTTAACGATACTCTTTATAATTTTGTAAGAAGATATATAATAGATTTATTTATGTAATACTAGCTGGTGATCGCGACTTCGTCCGCGTTGAAAATTTAAAAAAAAGCAATATAACGCTTGACCTCGTGTTGCTATAACAATTTGGTCAGGCGTTAGTTTTTTATTTTTTATTTATCCCTCGGGTATAGTCCGTTTTTCTGGATGAAAGGTACCCATGTCCTTTCTGGTGTCCCAGACAACGTGTATGCAAAATTTCATGGTGATCGATTCAGTAGTTTTTGCATGAAAGAGTCACAAACATCCATACATCCATACATACTTTCGCATTTATAATATTACTAGTATAGTATAGTACTAGTATAGATATAGATTAGTATAGAAGTATATATATATATATATATATATACTTCTATATAAGGTCATAATTTGCTTGCGTGACACTCAAAAGCGTTTCAAATCAGCACAGAACGTTTGATGTCAATGCTTATTAGGCGAGTTTACACATTGCTTATTTGCCGCCCTCCTGATTGTAAATTCCTAATAAGTAAACGTGTTATTAATAAGTCGTGTGTACGCGGCTTAATGCAGACGTTCCCCACACGGCGAAATGACGACGCAACATTGCCGCGGCGGGTGCAACTTAACATAAAGCTCGTTTAGCCCGTCAATAAGTAATCGTCGAATTATTTTGTTTTTGATGTCGACTCGCTCGCAGCGAACGAGACCCCTGATACGTTTCCGCAGCGCCAAGATGAATACGTTAATGATATCACACGACCCTCATATTTTGAAAGCGTTTTCACCAACTTTGAAGGCTTCAATTATAAATTAAATAAAATATAAACAATTAATTAATAAGACGGTAGAGCCTATCCGTACTGTGAAATTATATAAAACCACTAGGTGTGTGCCGCGGTTTCACCAGCTTTTAGTTGCCAAAGGCAGTTTTCTGTCATTTCTGGTAGAGCTAAAAAATTAGGCTAGAAACTCTTCAAATAAACAAAGAAACCCTTCAGCTTTATTATATTATTAGTAGATGTGTTCTTAAAAAAAAAAAAACAAGTTTAAAATTTGTAACTTAAAAGGTTATGTTTTCCAACACAACAAAACAGAACATTCTCAGAACAGAATAATCCTCAAGATGAAACATTTCAACTAGTATTGAAGAAATACAAATATGGGTGGAAACTTAGCCAATTTAAAATTATTTTAATTGAAGATATACCTAGCAAACAATACTTTTGCATTATACTTAAATGTAAAAGTACGTTTTCACGCCTTAATTACTCAACCGATGAACATGAAATTTTGCATACAGAAAAGGACATAGGGTAATAATTTTTCACCAAGAAAAAAATTAAAATTCAACACCTCTGACAAAAATATATGAGCAATAAAGATTGAATAGGTTCACGTTTTAGCGTCTAAGAAAAGGCGAGCGGACGAAGTCGCGGGCAAAAGTTAGTACATCGGCATATATAATTAAAGTTATAATCGTTGTCGTACTAATGTGTGAATATATTAATTATATAGTATTATGATGTTCTTTGGTAAACACGTTGTAAATTGGAAACTTTAATTTACTAACGTCACCTATAACTTCATTTGTTAGGACGGAGGATAGCTGCACAAAATTGTTTGAAGCCAGGAGCTAGCGCGTCGCCTGTCGACTCCAATATACAGATACTGTTTATTCGCAGTATTAAATTGAAACAGTATACAAACTTTATGCTTGGTAATGGTATTTTTTTTTTAAATTACTGTACAATATTCACAGCCCTACATTTAAATTATTAATGTTTTAATAACATTATTAAATATCATCACACATTCCACACAGCAACATCTGGTTTTACAGTAAGCAACTAATGCTTGTATTATGGATACCAGACAGCTGATATACTATATATAGATTACTTTTTTACATACATATTATAAATACAAAACATCCATGACTCAGGTACAAAGGTAAAATGTCAACGGATAAACATTTGCCCCTAGCGGGATTCGAACCCGCGATCGTTTGGTTACTAGCCACTAGACCAAACGTGTCGTCCTAAATAATAATATTATTATTTATCCAATGTTTCCTAACCTGGGGACAAAGTCAAAATACAAAATATAAAGCAAAATAACAAAGAGACTCACTCACTACTATTGCTATGAGGCGACTTTGTAATTTTTTATTGCTTATTGCGAATTTAATAAACACGAAGACACCCATGTGTATAAACCTAAGTAAATATAGCAAATAAAAATATTAAAGTTGTTTTTCTTGTTTTTTATTAGTTTTAAGGGTCCGCGAGTTATGTTTAGGTTACGATAGAGGTCCGCACTAGGAAAGAGGTTGGAAAACCGTGCTTTAGACATAAGAAGTCTTATTTCACTTTAAATAACATTGATGGCTGTAAAAAATGCGCAGTTTGTTGCCAAGACGAACAACTAATGGAACATTTTGCACGCTTACGGCGATTATACACTGTGTTTTGACAATACTGTGACCGTTGGCTGTCATATCTCGCTGTGCGCCAATTACTCACCACCTGCGGTTCGGTTTAATTCGACGCTTTTCGACACTCATCTCCGTAACTCATTTACTGAGATGCACAATGTTTTGAAACATCACTTACCTACCTACTGTACTGGACCACGAGTACACATGGGAACGTAGCTCCACTAATTACTATTCGTATGTATGTCAGTTAGTTAGTTCGGTGTCGCTTTTACTTTGTAAAAACTCAATGCCTAAATAAAGGATGACAGAGCCCCATATTTTTATCCTCATCAAATACCTCATCATCTATCCCATATATTATATCCTTGTTACATCTTTATGATTACTGATGAAACAGGCTAATATTATTCCATCACATGACATGACTTCGCCTGCATGGAAAGTTAAAAATTAGCTTGTCACTCAACCCCAGAAGTTGATTCTAAATGAGTAGTTACTAGTAGGTACATATAAACTTTATCATATTTAATTTTTTTTTTCTATCTACTTAAATTAGGGAAACCGCACATTTACTTTCACCTTGTATAAAAAGTTAAAAAAAAATTACTTGTGTAAAATGTACCCACAATCAAATAAATATTATATACTTACACATTCTGCTATTAATAATGGCGTACATACTTAGTACCTAACATATTATAGTATAGTACGCTTCACAAGGTTGAAATTTAATAAAGTAACCTATGTTTTTCCCCAAGGGTCAAGCAGTCTTCATACAAAGTTTCATAAAAATTATGAAAACACACCCAAAGTAGGCAAGTTTGAAATGTTTCTTTCCACAGTCAACGCTTATCCTTAATCCTAAAAAAAAACCATTTCACTAGTCAAAAGGCTTATTGACACCTTAAATACTCAACTAACGTCTATGCTTAAAAACTTAAAAATATGTCAACAAAAGCTTTGTTGATACGGTTCAGGTTCAGCTGTTGATACATGTTACTTAAATATTGATATTTGATCATTTTAGGTAAACAAAGACACTGTGAAATCCGTATATATTTATTGCACGATAATGACTTTACTCATTAATATGAACACAGTGTAAATAATATCGGTAATGAGTTTGTTAACCCATCCTTTGCAGGATAAGTGTACCTTTGTATTCTAATTGGGAACTAATTAGTTTTGTAACCAATTCATACTCAATAAATCGAGGGCATTACTAGGTTGGAATTTTTAGATGGATGGAAGCTTAGATCTTTTATACTATGCAACGAATTTTCACTAATTGAAAGAGCGTTAAACGAGGAAAGTTTTTATATATAATTTGCAGAAAAAAAATACGCCCGTGTGGAGCCGGCAGCGGTTCGCTAGTACTCAATATAATTCGTATAATATATTTTAAATTAAATGGATTTTTTTAAGTCGCAAACTAAGATACCCATTTGGCGTCAGTAACTAAGCACTCTTATGTGAAATAAAAGTGAAACTCTAATAATCGCTTACACTTTATCCCAATTCCTGGTTATTTTTTTTTATTACTGCCTGATCGAAGACGTAGACCACTAAAGATTGATCTATACGCAACATTGCATCTACTGGAAGCTTTCGCTTATCCGCCAAACGTTAGCATAAAAAATATATAAAATGAAACAGATTAGGTGTGTAGGTTAAGTTTAACTGTTAAAACCTTGAACATATGTTTTACACATTGGGAGAGGAGTGTATTTTGCGAATGTTTGTATAATGTTATGCTTGCTAGGTAGTAGGGTAGTGGGTAGTGGGTAGCACTTACATTATACCCGGCTGACGGTACCCGCTTCAATATTGTAGCACCGAGGGGCTTGTTTACCGGTGTGTCAGCCGACTGACGCGTCTGTAAGCGACGCCCGCAAACACTCCAAGTGTCGTGTGGAGGGGGCCTTAACACGGCTCATACATCAATATGTATAAGTGACATCACCATCCTTCCTTAATATAGGCACCGCCTACTAGTTACAGGTAAAACAGTGACATTTTCTTGTATGTACGATTTTTGATGTTAAAACGTGACAGACAAGCTGACAGTCCATTTGATTGTTGCAAGTATTTTTACTCATAACCATGAATGTAAAAAAATGCTTTTTGAAATTAAAAACTAAACTGCTTTTGATTGGTTCGCTTTCAGTAAGTTTTATTACAGATATAATAATAAAAAAAATATTTTTGGAATTTTTATTAAAAGGCAGACAGATATTTACCCTTTAATTGCGTTTGCGGTCTAATTATTTAACATTCCCAAATCTCTTGTATTGAATTATATAAAATCAGTAAATGAGCAAACCAATGATCCAATATTATAAAACTATCCTTTGCCCGCGACATCTTCCTCGTTGAAAAATAAAAGATATAATAACGCCTAACATTATACTTTTGCCAAATGATATCTGGAATATTTAGCCTATGAAATTCTATTCTAACTATTGATGGAAAAACTTTTTAAATCAGATGACTAGTTTCTAAGATTACTCGTACCTCTTATAAAGGACATACAATCTTTATCTCTTGTAAATATTAGTATAGATTCTGATGTATAAACTTTTCATTAGTGTACAGTTTCATGAAAATCCAAACAAACTATCGATTTTTATAATACCTATTAGTAGAATGTTAGCCAGTAGGTGAATTTAGCAAAGATGTGGGGACAGTCTTTTGCAGAGACGTCACTGTTGGCCGTTATACGAGTATTGAAGTCAATCTGATGTTTGTAGTGGATAAGTTGTACTCGCACTCGATCATCCTCGATCATTACTCGCTGTCCGGGAGACGGATGCGTCGATAGCAATCCATTTATGACTTTTGTGCTCCCACCGCACAACCTAATGTGGCCTGGTGGCAAAGCAAAATTAAAACAAAATTTAACTTTTAGTTAAATCCAACTACAAACTAATCCTAAGTAAATGCGAAAGTGAGTTTGTTTGTTATGCTTAACCATGCCTTAACCACTCAACCGATCGTAATGAAACTTTGCATACACGTTGTCAGGGATAGAGAAAAGGAGAGTTTTTGTAAAGTTCATTTTAATAGGGTAAATACAATACAGTTCAAGCAATTAAATGCTTCTAATTTGTTTTTTAATTAAATTGATTATAGGGTGAGAAAGGTCCGTAAAATGGAAGAAATACTCGTAAGAGTTATATATCAGGATGTGGTTACGATCGTAGCAAACGGTCTGTGGTCTCCGCCTCCTAAGGGGGCAAACAGGCGAAACGTTGCAATAATGTTGATGCTTGATGAATAGCTATACTTGAATCAAAAAAAAGTTGCAATTTTCACTATTTTCACTATCGTAAACACAGACAAAAAAAATACAGTTTTTATTATCCAACATATTAGAATATTTCATCGTGAAGTAATTTTAGATTAAATGTCAATTCCTCAAAATATATTAAACGAAGCATATTATATTTATACTTTAAATCTGAACACATGTACTCTTAATGTTTAATTTTATTTCAACCGTACGGTTCGCTGTACACAAACATTAATTACTGTAACTATAAACGCTTTTATTTTGAATAAATGGGTTAAAAATATAAAATTAAATTACAAATTGTTACGTGTATTTTTTTACTACTGCACATTTTACGCAACACTGACTTCAATCACAATTTATGCCAAGATTAGTTTATTATGGATTGCAAAGATAAAATGATAAAATTTACAATAGTTATTTCCTTTGTAGTTGCAAATTAATATCTGCCTAACTCTACATCCTAACCTATTATACTAAAGAATTGCATTGAGGTAAAGAAGTAACTAAAGACAGTTTACTTCGACGTGTAACTGTAAATCACTTTAGTTTTTAAATAAAACCAAAGTGGTTGTAATAGATTTTCTCTGTAGAGTTTGTAAAATTTTGCATGTTCATAATAATTTTAAAGAATAAACTCAATACATCATACTTGCTAATGGATCTTGACGTTCGGAAGTAATTGGTTAGTTCGTTACACGATGCACCAGTTGAAGTACGGTTTGCAACCGAAGACGTTTAAGCACTTTAAAACTTAAAAGTTATCCAACCAATCGCACAACTTTGTTAAACCTATTCACTTCAGTATTTATGGACCACTTTGTATGTTAGATATACTCGGAGACTTAGTTATTTTTTGGGACTATCTTCACACGCACGTTAAATATTTCACACATTAAATAGTAAAACAAGCGATAAAGAAGTCCAAACTCCATTTTTATAGACTCTTCTACTTGAGCTTAGGTTAGAAAGTTATAACATAAGCAAGCGATACCAATGTTCCTATAAAACGCATGCTCAGTAGTTTTACGGCGGCTGTAGTGCTACGTTATTCTACCTAGGGTTGACAGTGACCATTCATTTCAATATTTTAAACTAAAATTTTATGTAATGTTGTCATTATTTGGGGAATTTTGGTCGACTGTATCTTGGCTTAACATCATGCTAATCGTAAAGCCTTAAATTAAATACTGTGTCATTGAACTTCTATTATGGAAATCATCAAAAGATTGTAGACGAAATAGGAAAAGACCATTTGCAAAGATCAATTCAATAGGTGACCTTGAAGGTTAACAGGCTGACAAAAACTTAATCACTCCACGAACGGGCTCTTAGAAACAATTCCTTCTTTGAAGACAAGTCTTTTCTTTGTCTTAGAAACAAAGACAAACCTTGTATTACTTCTTTAAAGCAGCTATAGTGATATACCTGTCCAATGTTAAGACGCAATAGTAATTCTTGATACAAAAGTCAAAACTATAACAAAAACTCACGAGTATCGTTGAATTTTGGCAAAGGAAATCTTTTTGCGATCCCTTAATTAACGACACACAACAGCACAGATGCTGTAATTTCAAGGTATTTACTAAAAAACAGGCTTCTTGTAATTTCGAAAACGAAATTTACTTTTCCTGGGTTCTAAGCATGTGAAAACCGAGTTAAAGATTAGACTGCTATTATTTATCAAATTCATAATGGAACACGTAAGTTTGTCTGGGAGTCTATTTCCAAAAAGCTTATCCGAAAGCCAAAGTGATTATAATTTCAGCTAAGCATAGAATCAGAAAGTTTTTGCTTTGTTTTCCAGTCCATGATTTCTGTAACGGCAGCCCTGTTCGGTGGCTATAAATCAGACACTGGGTGGATATTAATGGCATCGCCCGGCTACCTCGGAACACGTTTATTGCACACCCCAAATGGACGCGGGGGTGTGTTTTTAATCGGTCGACGATTGTAACACTAATATCTTCTCGAATGTACCCTGTTAATCGCTCGGCGGCTGCCAAATTTTACTTAGCTAGCTGCTTGGAGTGCATTTCGAGTAATACTTACCTCTCCGGCTCGCCTGTTTCATACTTAATTGCGGTTTCAATATTTTAGAGTCGCCCATATTACGCGAAACAATTCCAGGTAAGCTATGTCCAGTCTCCTTCGTTTGTTTAGAGATATTTAACTGGTTAGAAAGACGCTATTTATGACTTACAGAGCTTTGTATCAACAGTTCGCTTAAGTATAAACTCACTTAAGGAGATACGCTAGCATAGTTGATATAAAAAAATTGTTAGCTTATTTTCGGGATTTTGTCTTTAATGTCGAACTATTAAAACAATAAATAATTGGAAATGTTAACCACACAAATCAGCCTTCGGAAATTAAAAGTTAAATATATCCACTTGATAGATTATATATCTCCAACAACGGATTTTTATGAAACTATACTAACATAATTCATACATCAGAATAACATACAGGCTATAATTATTTATAAAGATAAGTTGCGGGTGAAGTTGCGAGCAAAACCTTGTAAACCATAAATAGGACAAAACAGTGCATAATTTATGTTGTACGATTCTTACTCCAACAAAGTTAGTAATGGCGTTTAGATTTAGCAAAATAATTGTTGATTTTTCTTTCTTCATTTTTAGTCCAACAGATTACCTTAATTGGTTGTTAATTGTGATATTTTTGGGTTTCTGAATTAAAACAATTACTTTTTTATTTTTAACGTTTAAAATTTTAGGGCCGTGTGTAGGCGCTTTAAGAAAAATCGCGGCCAATATTTATTAAATACTTACAGCAAGAAAGATACACTATTTTTTTTAAAGGATTTTTTTTTTGGTAAATGTAATTTAGGCTTTTATATAGCACAGAATTAGACATAATACAATTCATTAGACGCTTTAGTTAATAATGATAAATTACACTAAAAATAACTGCCTTGGGAATTAGAAATTACATTTTGAAACAATATCTCACAAAAAAAAATAACAAATGATGTCTTCTCTCAAAATATCCAAATTAATTAAAATAATAATTAACGTTGAAGATTCAATTAAAACAATTGCGACTTCGTATCCACTTACAAATTATGTTTTTAATTATAAAACATCATATAATTAGTGAATACGTTTTTCGTGTTTCAATCTTGATTTAATGTCGTTTTTCGTAAAAGAAAATTCCTTTTTCTTCACTAGTGAAATGCTGAAAAGCTGAAATTACTTGGTTTTGTTTTTGTTTTGTATTTCATACATATAAAATATATAAAAACAACAATTTGCACAAATTTTGTTCATATCTACAAATTGAAACAAAAACAGTAGAATGTTCTAACTGTATCTACACAAAATAACTATACTTTAGAAAACAAACGATAATATAGTCTTATGACGATTTTAGTCCAAATGAGATTTAGTTCAAACGTTATTTAGATATATCGTGATTTAATCATAAAACTTTTTAATCATTTTTAATTAACATTTTAAAGTATTTTCTTTAAAAAAAAAGTTTGTTCTTTTTGGTTCGTGTTGTTTGTTGAGCGTGTTGTTGTTTGGTGATTGATATCGCAGTTACCACCTTCGCTGAAAATTTACGTGACATAACAGCACGTGTGCTTTTTATCTCGACGAACAACAAAAGCGTACAAGATGCCAGGGTCTGCTCCCTTATTCCATTCTAAACCTTTTCTCTTTTATCCCATCAAGGTCCCATCAACGCACATAGGCGTTGCCCTGTGTTAATAGCTAACTACCATTAAGTGCTCTATCGGCTTGTCCAATTTCACATCCTAATCCTAATATTCTAATATTAATAAACGCGAAAGTTTGGATGTTTGTTACTCAATCACGCAAAAATGGATGACCGGATTTGGATGAAATTTGACATACAGATAGTTTTTAATCCAAAAAAGAAATACAGCGCATACGGAGTCGCGGGCACAGCTAGTAAAAAATAACGTTTTGTGTTTCGGTGCGTGCAAAAGCTAATTAATTCTCTTATCCTGTATCCAGTGAAGACCAATAACGCACTTGCGTAAAAACATAAAACAACACGAAAAGTAATTAGGCAGAACAATTTAGTATTTCCTTTGTAATTTAACTATTATAGGTTATCTATTGGTTATTATTTATATATTATTTACTAGCTGTTGCACGCGACTTCGCTCGCGTAACTTTATAAAATATAGCCTATGTTACTCGCTGATAATGTAGCTTTCTATTGGTGAATAAATTTTCAAAATCGGCACAGTAGTTTTTGAGTTTATTATATTAGTATGTATGTATGTATGTATGTTGAAATTCAAGAAAGGTTCTTATGAAAAGAAATATTGGAAAAATTCCCGGAATAACGTAAAATCAAATTTTTCTATTTCCAATTTGAAGTTCAATTCAAACATTTCAATCGCTCTTCCAAATCACCCATAGAATTTTAATACTATTTTCAGTAATGAAAAGAACGATAACCTATGAAGATTTGTGTATATTTGCAGAGGAATTTTAAAGACTGTAAATCATGTCGTTCGATTTTCAAATTTACTTACATTACTACGACTCAAAATTGTATTTACATTCCGCAAGACCTACTTTTAGGTCACGAGTGATAAAGAAAGACACACTTTCTGTTGATTACATTTCAAGTGTTAGAACAATAAACGATAAACATTATTTTATAAGGCACGTATAATACAAACTCTAGTAAGTATCCATATACTTACTAGTGCATGGAACTGCATCTGTCTGTCTATTACCTTTTCACGCCTTAACTACTCAACCGATCATCTTTGGATGGATCGTGGATGTGCACCTTTCATCCAGAAAAAAAGTACTGTTCCCGAGGGATCATTTAAAATTAAGAAAAGTAACGTTTGGCAAAAGTGTAATAGCAATAAAGATGCAGGCTTTATTTTGCTTATTTTTTTATTTTTTATTTTCAACGCGGACGAAGTCACTGGTATCAGCTAGTAATAAATAATTGAATAAACCATCAAATATGAACAATATATCCTCATATCAAAAAACTTTGAAGTTATGATTTTTTTAATTTTCAACACGGACGAAGTCGCTGGTATCAGCTAGTAATAAATAATTGAATATCCCATCAAATGTGAACAATATATCCTCACATCAAAAAACTTTGAAGTGATGACGTCATCGTCTACGCTACGGTTGATGGGAGTGCTACGACCGACATGCAGTCGTGCGTCACTGCTACGTCACAGTAACTACTTAAACTACATAATATCAATATCAAAACTAAACTTTACCAATGTAAAAATAATTTACAATTATTATTCTCATTTGAACTGCACTTCTTATCATGTTTATCTTGCAATTATCAACGAGCAACGTTCGAAACACTTGACACTTGTAGGGTTTTTAAAGTATATATTGCATTTATTTTAAAAAAAGAAAACGCTCGTGTCCATATTTACTAACATAATAAATGTGAAAAAAGTAAATCTGTCTGTCCATTGCCTTTTCACGCCTTAACTACTCAACCGGTATTTGAAAAAAAAATCCAAATTCCTCCCGCCGTTCTCGAGTTTTACGCTTAGCAACACATTAAGCTATTAACGTTTAATTTATATATAGATAGATAAATAGATAAAAAACAGTTTTTTTTTTTATCTATTTCAGAACATTTTGGAAACAGATTTTTTTTACCTTCAATATCTGTTTTAATTTGCCCCATTCGACGCTCAATGGTATTAAAAAAGTGTATATTAAATACATAATATATTGTTAATATTAAATATCCTTGACATTTTTCCATTTGTTCTATTTGTTTCAGTATATTGTGTTTGTCGTGTTTGCGACTGAAGTACAGTCAGCCCGAGTGTGCACTCACGCAACGTAAGATGTCTGCATCGATACTTACAATATTTACAGATACTTCGCCACTACACTGTGGCTCGTAGGGGAAGGGATGTAAGCATTGTTGTCACTCACCTGAAACAAGAGAGAAAAGTGCTTAGTTTATATGAAAATATAATATTGTGTTGCGTATTCACATATTTTGATGTAGGTACTTCTTATTTAGAATTTAATTTATGATAAGAGTCAATATAAGAAAATTTATACCATGATTAATATAAGTAATTTAATTTAAGGTACTCAAATCAATAAAATTTACATATTCAAAAATTTAATTTATAATTTATGTTAATTTTATTGCACATTACAGTTTAAATGTAAGAAATACACATTAAGCGCAAAAAAATATTATCAAAGGTATAAAATTTATATTTTAAAATATAAATTTTATTTTATAAAAAAATTCGCAAACGCATTATTAAATTTCAATCCCTATTTTACTATCACCGTAATCTTTTATATCCGTTGTTAGTTTAATTTGTATAAGAACTATATACGACTTAGGGTATTTACTCTTATGAAAAAAACCTCAATTTCGATATCACATACTTCGAAATCTTCAATTTTATTTATTTGTAAAGATGTAGTATATAATTAAGTGCGTCGTATACAGATAACAACAAGCTTTGATCAAAGTGTAACCTAATTTTCTAAACTGTACAGTCGAATTCGTTAATATATTCACAAGTTAGTACCATCATTTCCTACTTAATTGCACAAAGACGTATAACAATTTGAATTTGACTTGTCAAATAAGTTAAAATGAAAAAGTATGTGCTATAGAGAAGTTAATAAGAAAACCATAGGGAACGCGTCAAAATGCCCCGAAAGATGATGAAAACCATCAAAAAACGCAAGATTGAATATCTTGGCCACGTGCTTAGGCACGATAGATGTCTGTTCCAGTTAATTATGATGGGTAAGGTGTAAGGGAAGAGACGCGCTGGTCGAAGAAGAAAGTCGTGGCTCAGAAATATTCGAGAGTGGATTCGAGATCCGGTTCAGGAAGTCCTTCAGGACTGAAGAGGCACACGAAGAGAGAGAGAAATTGAACTAAAAATGTTCTTATTTAATAATATATATATTATTTTGTTCCTATTTATTATTTATGTACGTCTTTCCATGTTCTTTTTTTTGCTACTGCTAAACATTATAGAAAACAAGTATTTATAGTGTCTATAAACTCTCTGTTTCAGATTTTACTAAAATAACAATAGCAGCCCCAATACGTATATATCCGAAAAAAATTGTATTTATTTCACAATATAAATTAACAAATATCAATTTAATTTATACATAAACAAAGAGGTAAATTTTATGTAAATTTATTTGACATGACATAAAAATTTGTGACTGAATAGTATTTTATGTTATAGTGTAACTTCGCAAATAAAAAATATATTACATTTGCAATAACTTTTAATATTCAGTTACAAATGTATGCAAGTTCACAACAAGGAAATTCATCAAGGTTCATTATCGGTCTGCAAAACTAATTAAATAACACATAGACACTAATGGAGCGAGCAGTTTAACGATGGTCATCAAGTACAAGCAAATGTCGCCGTTAATTGAATTATACATTTACAAGCTACAGAACTACAGCTGTTGGAGAGAGGACCTAACAGAAATACTTGACTTCTATTCGGAAGTAAGAAAGTAAGCAGTAAGAAAATGTAGTAAAGGCCACTGTGGCTACTAATCCATACTAATATTATAAATGTGAAAGTAACTCTGTCCGTTACCTTATCATGCCCTAACAACTCAACTGATCACCATGAAATTTTGCATACACGTTGTCAGGGATACAGGAAAGGACATAGGGTACCTACCTTTCATCTAGAAAAAAAGGACTGTTTCCGAGGGATTATCTAAAATAAAATAAGAAACTAACTTATATTTTTTTTTATATCCAGAAAAAGTTCATCCACAAAAAAGTACAGTTCCTGAGGGATCATACAAAATAAAAATCCAACGCCTAGCAAAACTATTACAGCAATAAATTATGTTATATCAGGCGTTATCATTTTTCAGGCCGAAGTCGCGGTCACCAGTTAGTATCAAATAATAAATATCAAGCAACGTATTATTTATGTTATAGACGTTATCTATACTTACTACACTAATATTATAAAGCTGAAGAGTTTGTTTGTTTGGTTGAAAGCGTTAATCTCAGGTACTACTGGTTCGAATTGAAAAATTCTTTTTATGTTGTATAGTCCATTTATCGAGAAAGGCTTTACGCTATATAACATTTTGAACGCGGAAGAAGTTGCGGGCACCAGCTAGTACATTATAAAATAATTAAGAGAAAATACACAAAGAAACCAAGCCTGTATCGAGCATCGCATAGTGTCGAAGTTCGTTCTTCAAAGTAATATTAGAGTTTATAGTTTATCGGCGCTAAATGAGGAGGTGGGTAGTCGCGCGAATTGCAGCATGGTAAACACAAGGTTGCAGGGCTCCGAGGGGCTTTTTAATGGTGCTTTGTGCGAACGAGGCGCGCAGGGCGCAGGGCCCAACTCTCGATCGATACTCGCTCACGTGCGCTCCACGAGGCGGCCCGCCATTCTTTGTTCTCCAACTTATCGCCTACAGCCCTTTATTAACTTCCGTGTCATATTCGCACGACGCCATTACATTTGTCAACTCCTATTATTGTTCAATGACTGAGGCACGTGTAACCCAAATACTCTTGGCCATCCCAACTATTCACAACTCCGGCATCCGGCATAAGGATGTCTGATGGAGAAGACTAGTTTTTCTACTGCAATCTGAACGGACTCTGTCTGACTCGGTCAAGACAGTACTTGCTGTCTTGTAGAATGCAAATATTCGTACGACGCCATTTCATTTGTCAACTCCTATTATTGTTCAATCACTGAAGCACGTGTAACCCAAATATTCACAACTCTGGCATTCGACATGAGGATGTCCGATGGAGAAGACTGTTGTTTTTTACAGAAATATGAGCCTACTTTAACAACGGACTCTGTCTGACTCTGTCAAGACACTACTGTCTTGTATAATGTAAATTTAATGGAAATATTCCTACGACACCATTACATTTAACAACTCCTATTATTGTTCAATCACTGAAGCACGTGTAACCCAAATACTCTTGACCATCCAAACTATTCACAACTCCGGCATCCGACATGACGATGTCCGATGGAGAAGACTGTTTATTTTTTACAGAAATCTGAGCCTACTTTAACAACGGACTCTGTCTGACTCTTCCTTACATATTATAAAACAAAGTCCTCCGCCGCGTCTGTCTGTCTGTTCGCGGTGAACTCAAAAACTACTGCACCGATTTTTATTCGGTTTTCACCAATGGATAGAGGGATAATCAGGGAAGGTTTTTACGGAAAAAAATGCACCCCGGGCGAAGCCGAAAGCGGGACAGCTAGTATGTGTATAATGCAAATTTTCGCTTTCGCACGACGCAATTACATTAAAAATTGTCTACTGCATTATTTCAGTATTTGGTCTCAGCTTCAGCCTTACGGCAAAAAAATATCAGATGAATTAAAAAAATCATTGTTATCTACAGAGTATTCAAGAAAATGTCGGCCAATTCAAGTGCGTGGGCTGTTCTGATAATGATACGTGCATATCAGTATTACCCAACACGTACAAAACTGCTCGACATAGCCGGGACGCTTCCCTTACCATGAATTTGTTAAACAACATTATTATGCAAAATAAATTTGGCTACTTTTCAAAACAGATACTAATGAGAAAAGAATAACAATACCAATAATAATAATAATCACACTAAATCACATATTCACAAGATATTTATTATATTATATTTAATTGTATCCTAGTGACACCCCCTGCAGGTAAAGATCGAAGAGAAATTAATTTGTCAATGTAGATTATTAATAGATTACTCAGCGTTACGAAATCTGGCGTTAGTGACTACTGTATCCGTGTGTGAGTAAGAAATACCATTCCCATGTTTACATCTTTTTTGGTATGCAGTTGTCCTGCCAGGCAGAAACAGAGCCTCGAACCTACTTCTGCCTTAAAGTCACTAGACCGTGTATCCTAATTGCTTATCGTAATACTAAATCATTTCAAAGTTATGTCAGAAACAGATGTTGCAGACTCATATTGAAAATGTTAAACCTATCCGCTTTTACTGACTTGTGCCCCCTACCACGAGTTTTTATAGTAGGGGTAATGGACGCGTCAGTGTGACACGATGCAGATGCGAATTTCATCATTCATAATGTAATCGATTTAAATTCGGAACGTTTCCTTCGATTCGGGTCGAGTGTGTAATCGCGGACATTCCAATTAACCCATTGGAAAATAAAATTCAATGAAATATAAATTATTAAGCCACTTAAACGGGTGTGCATATGCACTATGCTATGCTATGCTATGCAATGCTATGCAATGCTATGTTGTTATGCATAAATATTTATAACTTGTATAAATCAAAGATGCGTGAGGGGCGTACAGTACAAGCGCTCACTGCCACGCGGTATTTCCGTAAGTCGCGTATAGTTTACACAGATAATTATGTTTAAGGGTGCACTGTACACGGTATAGCAATCGTCATCAATTACGTCGACAAAGTTGGTTGACGTGAAAGAAGCAAGTTCGGTCGTTAGTCGGCCGCGGCCGGCGCCCGTCAGTCATTAGTCAATTCTTACAGGGATTACGGGGCCCGTCGACGCGTCCACGTATTGATTGCCCCTACAATAATTGACCGCCCGATAAACAATCATCACGCTTAAGGCTAAACTTTGACCGCACACTGTGTTCAAGCTTCTTGTGAATGTAAGGCATTGTTTCGGTTCGTCTATTTTCATAGTAACGAGGTTCCAGTGCAATTAGTGTGTCCAAGTACAGTCGAGTCCGGTAAGCACAGCGTAGGACTAGGACGTCCAGTCACAATGTGGACTTACGACCTAATAAGGGCCGCGAGTGGACGCTGGATCCAGGCTGCTTTTGACCTATCCTATTCGAAAAATATGGGGAAAGCCTATGACCAGCAGTGGAGACGCCCTACGGCTGAGATGAATGAGTCCAGTGGCTGGAACGCTTTTGACTGCAGCAAATTCGGATTCTTCTGTTCTCGAGTTTTGCACTTAGCAACGCGTTAGCAATTTATTTTTTACTTTTATGTACGAGTACTCAATAAAATTAATATTATTTTAGTTATATTAATTATTTTATAAAAAATAAATTCTTATAAAAAACAAATTAAAATTCAAGACAAGTCTCTTGACTTCAAACAATATAAAAACATATGTATAACAGCGTGAGATCAAACTTTGATGATAGACAATTAATATTCTATGTAGGTATACTCGTATATATATAGATAGATAGATATAGGTATCGATAAGTCACCGAATGTTCAGATTAACGAACGCACGCTTCAAATATATTTATGGCAAGAGTGTGTCATAAACAATTACGTATTCACCCACCATAGATCACGATAAGATGAAAAAACAAAAAAAAAACAAAAACACATTATGTAAGTCCGCGCGCACCTGCCAAATATTGGAGCCGTAAACCGAGGGTATTATGTCAAGCCAAATTAAACCCAAGCGACTAAAGTTTAAAGTTGAATTCTTCGCGTGCGAACTAGCCACGTGTTTACGGGAGTGAACTGAAGTAGGGTACACAGAGCACAACTCCGCTGTAGTACGTTTCCGATAACGATCCATCACTCGTCCACTGTTAAAACTCATTCCATGTTTAACGCATCAAAAAAGGTGTAATTTTTATATAGAAAAAAAAAATGTGTTTAGGGAAAATTGTAGTTTATGTGCAGCCGGTAGAGTCTTGAATTGAATGACTCTAATAACAATTTCCTCTTTTATATGTATATTACCTAATAGAAAACGTATATTCACGTAATCTAGTGTGTGACTAAAAAATAACACTTTTTCAATAAGCTTACTCTAATTAAATAATGTTTATGAATTAGATATTTATCTGTCGCTCGTTTATCATAAAAAAAATTATAAAAATATTTTTAATATCCGACTAATTTACGATTAAAATCGTAATAATTGTTGGCATCTCACATTCCTTAATCTTCTGCCTATGCTAACGTCAGCATTTCACGTTATAACAGGGCTGCCAGATGATCTTTTGCGGGTAGAGAATAGGGATTGTAGCAATCCTTTACAATTAAAATATTAATATACATATAATACGAGCTGACCTGCGAACTTCGTACCGCCTCAGGCAGAATAAAAACCCGTTTCATACAAAATGTATGAGAAAATAAATTATCTTCATATATATTTTTTTTGTGAATATTTTTTCGAAGTTTTAATAGTAATTCTGCAGTTAGAGACAAATTCAATAAAACCAAGATCATAAAAATCGCTTCAGCCGTTCTCGAGTTATAAATGGTGTAACTAACACGACTTTCTTTTATATGTAAAGATATGTATTTTTTTTTTTAAATAACAGTATAAATAAAAAGTTATCACACGACAAATTAGTCCTAAAAATATCAACTTTCATATTTAATACGCGCCGCAGGCGGAGGCGTACGACCTCTCCGGGGTTAGATTGCACGTAATATATTTATGTTGGGATCCTCGCAGTACTATAATGAAAATTTAACTTACGTTTTCTATATAATTATGGATTCTTTGGGTGATAATGAATATCTATAAAAGAGGCCTATAAGACGTTTAACTAAGTTGTTACCGGTGACTTAGTTTATTTAATAGTTGTTCGTAGGTACACTACAAAACGTAATATACATAATTTTTATTTTATTTATTTTAGTAAAAACAGTCACATATAAATTTTATGTACAAAAAAAATAACAAAAATACCTATGTTACAAATGGTCGATGATTCGCATTTCCAAACTCTTCCTAAAAATCGTCAAATCGTCATAGAAAAAAAAGGTACTTTCGCGTAGTACGTGCTATAAGGAGGTACCTTTTAAACGTGAGGAAGAATGTGGAACTTTAAAAAGTACTTTTTTCCAAAAAAGGCGCAGATTTAATAGGGTTATGAAGATGCAATCCAAAAATTAACGCTTGTAAAGAGTGCATCCTGTTTTTAGTTAATCTTTCTGTATAATTCTCCCTTACTCACTCATCGAAGCAAAACAGCACATATGCTATTATTTCACGGTGGTCTTCTGTTTTATTATATGAATTTTGGAGATCCGTTATGGATAGATGTTTAATTGCCATTTTTGTGCCGTTTTCTTGGCAACCCTGCCGGCAATCCGCAAGGCAAAAGTGACAGCGAAGAAACGTCAAATAAATGAGCAAGGTCACCAGTTATTTTCGTTAAAGCATTTTCGTAGGTCGGGTAAACGTTGCAAAACAGAAATCTAGAATGTTCATGGTGTATTTTTGGAACGTTATTGGCTTCACCTCTATGACACGGTGAAAGTTGCCATGCGAAAATCAGTTAGAAATGTAATCTAGATTTTGATAGTGCTCCATGTACTTCAAGTTTTACTTCGAACGTGTAGCACGAATGTACACGTACATATCCATTTTTTAGGATTTGTGTTCAAGACTGTACCAATCACAAGGAGTGTATGCAAACTGCAATGTTATTTGTAACCCAATTCGATATTATCCACTGACAAGTGGAGGTATTTAGCTAATACTTATTATAGCTAAATACCTCCACTTAATTTCCAGAGTTGTCTAAATATCTATACAAAACAATAATTTGTTTCAAAATTTTAATTACATCAGTGTGTAAGAAATTTTCTAAATGAAAATCGCATCACAATTCCATTGCGTAGTTTCTACACATAGACAAACTGCACGCTATTATATACTATTGCGTATTAAACAGACATTAAAAACGGTGATGTTTTTATATTATACAAAATATATGTCTATGGTCTGTTAGTCCAGCGATTTAAGGCGTTTACCTTCTAACTTAAAAAAATTGTGGAAATAAATTTTCAGAGTTCACTTTTCTGTCTGTATTGAGTTTTTATTATGTAATTAACTATGGTCAAACCTAAATTACTTCTTGATTTGTGGCCAAACCTTCAGCAAATTATTTATTTCGGATAAAACAGTAATTAGAAATGTTATCAAATATTGTTTTTAATAAATAGATGACTAAAATTCTAATATATTTCCATCAAAAATATCAATAAAGTGTTTGATTAATATATCAACAAAAAAAAAAAATACGAGAAAACACAATAGCGGAATACTTTACAAGAAGACAATACAAAGGTAAGGCAAAGAGGTCGTCTGCAAATAATGTAAATGTAGCCCGTCAATACTTAGGACAACAAGAAAGAACATTTCGGGATAAGGGTCGGGAGTGAGATACGTAAATAGGACGATGCGATACGACGGGGTAACTCGGGCGTAATGTCCTTGTTAATAGAAAGTGCGGATCCCAAATTCCTTACAACAAAGGCACGGTGGACCGTTAAGTTCACGGGTCGCTTATGAGCGTGTACGCATCTTCGTGCGGCGCCAACTAGGTACGTACGTGTTTATTATACGAGTATCATTGGAGCTCAACGACCTACAAGTCTGTCGTATGCACGCAATTCCCGCGTAGGGTCTCCGGCCACTGTTTCCGTCAAATTAATGGCCTCTACATGAATCCGATAGCAATTCGCCATACTCACTCGAAAGTAGACCGATCGAAATGTGCCGAAACTCAATCGCTAAAGTCAACAAACCTATTACGCGAAATATATTAGTTTTTTTTTTTTTTTTTCTCTCTCTCTCTTAGCAAATAATAAAAAGGAACGGGAGCGAAGGAAACTTCCCGGCGAGGTATTAGCCACTTACAATGTGGATTACGCTCGGGTAGTGTTGTGAAATAGACGCCTTTGTGCAAGTGGACCTTGAGTAAAATGAGAATTCGCTAAGTCCCGGCAAATTGAAAGCGTTCCGGCTGAGCGGCACCGTATCCCGTAAAACGGGAACCGAGTTCCCGGGGAACGGCAGGATCGCATTAACTGCGCCCTTTGTCGGCGGCGCTCGACGCGTATCGCGCGCCCTTTCACTGGCGTTTACGGCATCGCTGTGCGCTCAGATAACAACGAACAAAGCGCTCCCGACAGCCGAATGCCAATTCGGGAAATGCTCACTCATCCTCACCGAGTCACTGTCGAGTTTCAGTGCGACCGGTTGTGTTATAAATTGTTAGAAATCGGTAAAAGGCCGACCGCGAGCGTATCGTTCGCCGCGGCTTTCAGATCGGTTCAGATAGGCGCGCAGGCCGTTGACCCGTGCGCACGCGCAGCCATACGACTCGCTTCGGCACAAACATGGATAAATATAGCTCGTGACGTCATCTGTTTATCATCGTACGCAAGGTTACGCAGCGAGCGAGCGTACCGACCGCAACTTGACCACGCCGCGGTCAACCGAAGGCGCATACAACTTTGTCGCTCGCTAGCATCGCCGCAGAGCCGAATGCTCACTACGGGTATTGCTTTACAACTATCGAGTGTGTTGCGGTCTCCCCTTGTGCGAATCGCACTTGCGGAGGCTGCCCGTCGAACTTTCGAGACTATTCTCATAGTCTAAGAACTAGCGAAATAATTTCAAACGAACAGACTCTGTGAATTCCCAATTGACCGAAGAAAGAGGTCTTTGTTACCGAAGTATACAAACCGGAGAAAGCCTTTTATACTATTTAATATTGAAGAATAAAAATCGACGAAATATTTTTTGCCATTTGCCAGTGTATCAACAGGAGACACGACTATTTGGATGTGAGCTTAGAATACTAAACGAATCAGAAGGCGCGTTCAAACATATTTTTTTACAAAGCTGTCTTCAAAATAAGATGAAAATGATACCATATCAATTTGTGATACATAAAAAATAGGCATTTACATAGACTACTTTTTCATGTAAAGGCAGGCCAGGCAAGCAGGCTGATGGACCACTTGATGGTGGGTAACATATAGGTGTAGCATGTGCGCTGCTGACTGACCTTAATAAGGTAAAAGATTAGGAAGGAATAGGGAAGTGGGCTCTGGCTTTCCTTACGAGTGAGTAACACAACCTCACACGTGCTTTATTTCTGCCAGACGAATTGTACATGCTGTATGATTGAGAAATTCAGTGTGCCTTCGCCACTAAACTTTTCTACCTAAAATAATGTTACTTTATATGAAATGTTACATACTATTACACGCGACTTGGTCCTCTTAAATTTATATAATATAGCCTATGTTACTCGCTGATAATGAAGCTTTTTATAGGGGAAAGATTTTTTTTAAATCGGTCCAGCAATTTTTGAGTATTATACATTACAAACAAATATACAATTATTTTTTTTCTTTATAATATTAGTACAGATACATGCATAAAATCAATACCTACTTCATGTACACTTAAACATGAATACCTAAATACCACGAGTTTTATCAGCAGTGTGACTACTCCCTAATACTACCCTAAACCGTTTCCTCCGTAGTTTCCGTTTCCCGAGCTTTATATGCGATCGTGGGTTCGGATTCAATCTGTATTCTGAGGATCTGAGGCAAAAAAAACTATTTGACCTGGAAGACAAGATGTCGCTGTTCAGTCTAGACACTTTTTTTCCGTTCCTGTAAAAGATTTCACAACCGTACTAATATTATAAATGCGAAAGTATGTTTGGATGTATGGATGTTTGTAACTCTTTCAAGCAAAAACTACTGAACCGATCACTATGAAATATTGCATACAAAGTGTACAAAGGTACCCTATGTCCGTCTGGGACACCAGACAGGACATAGGGTACCTTTCATCGTTCAATGCGGACGAAGTCGCGGGCAGCAGCTAGTAGGATATAATGCTAAATGTAATTTTTAATTAGAACGTTGCTATTGTTTCGAGAAAATTATGTTTTTGCCTTTGAAAAATGTTTTAGTTACAAAACAGTTTAAAACAGTCGGCAATGGTATAAGGGTCAACTAAATACGTCAGCCGAATTCGTTGTGAAATCACCGCAAGGACTATAAACACGACATTTTTGGCGGTAGTAACCACAGTGAAGAAGACCGCCTTGAAATGTTACATGTGCTGTTACCAGTATGTTCTACAAGTAATGTTATGTTATATTATATCATGTCTTCTATAACATGTACTTCGGAGAGTGTGCTCAGGAGCTGCATGAGCTCATACCGTATTGTCCTTTCTTCCATCGGTCATTCAGACGTACAAATGGTTACCATCCTCATCTTGTCGATATCCCCCTATTTCGGACCAAGCGCTTTAAAACATCTTTTATAATCTTTTATAATCCTCATCTTGTCAAAATGCCTCTTTTTCGGACCAAACGTTTTAAAAACGTTTTAAATTGGAACTCTTTTCCAGCGTTTGTGTTAAATATTTTTAAAGTTCGTATAAATATTATGCATTTTCTGGGTTAGCTCGCTCCATCATCGGCCTCGTCTTTCTTATACGGCTAAATAGTGGCCAAGAGCAAATCCATTATTAATAAAAGCAAAGTAAAAAAATGATTTGTTGAGGGAGAAAGGGATACCAGAACGGGGGGTTAATCCCTTATTATTTATCCTACTTATCAGCATTTTCATATCCTCAAGTCAAGTCCGCAGTACATTTGAATAAGGCCATAAAATAAAATAACAAAATTAAAAAGCCGATAGAAAAACTGCTAAATACTTAAACAAGTACAGTGTCTACTTATTATATTTTACTTGCTTAACTTACTAGTCTAAGTTACGTAATAAAAAAAAATTAATCACTATTATTTACACAGAATAAGTACAATAATGTGGATTATATATTAGATAAGAAAATAATTTTTTTATAGTCCGATAATTGAAATTTAAAAAAAATCAATCGCATTGTATTATTTGATTTTGTTATGATAATAATTATATGTAGTTGATAAAATAATATTAAAAGGTTTGATAATTTATAATTGGAAAAAAAATCTACTTGTGCTATACTAAGATTGTCAGATTGTGTTTTAGAAATGAAAGTCATTATAATAATATTTCATATTATATTATATGTATATTGTTATATGCAGTTATGCCAATTATAATATTTTTTTTTTTTTTTTTTTTTTTTTTTTTTTTTTTGTTATTTTATCCGCAATCAGTCAAAATAACTATAATCGGATCTGTTGTTTGATTTTTTTTTTTTAATTGTGAGAGTATCCTCCAACAAGAATACCACTCTTAATAATAATAAGAAAATTTTTACTTCTTCGGTTAAATTTAGCTAGATGAAAATCTTTTGTCCAGCTCCAGTATATGTGCCCTTTTCAATCTTTTTGGTGGATTGCTACAAAGAAGCTTTTGGGCTAGCTCATTTGGGTGAGCCTTCAGGCGATTTTTATAATTTTTGCAAATTTTAGCAATTTCCTCTCTTATGGTAGGTATATTCGAGAAATGGTGCACTTCAGCGTTGGTAATAAACCAGGGTGCCCTGAGAATAGTTTTTAATATGGCATTCTGAGACCGCTGGAGAATCTCTACATTGGAATGGCTAGCAGTACCCCACAGCTGAATCCCATACGTCCATATAGGTTTTATAGCCACTTTATAAATGAGGAGTTTATTTTCCGTCGATAGGTTAGACGATCTACCCAGCAACCATAGCAGACTTCTGAATCTGAGATTTATTGCTTCTCGTTTCGCTTTAATGTGATTTTTCCAGATCAGACGCCGATCCAAGTGGAGACCTAAGTATTTTACTGATTCCACATGTGGCAAGATTTCATTGTTTAAAGAAACGGGAGGACAATTGCCGTAGCGGAGAGCGAAAGTTATATGGGCAGATTTTGATGCGCTTACTTTAATTCTCCACTTCTTTAGCCATCTGTCTATTTTATTAAGTTGCGTTTGTAAGGTTAACGAGGCAATCTCTGGACTTATGTTGCTTGCTAGAATGGCTGTGTCATCCGCGAATGTAGCTGTTGTGACATGTTCAGTGTCAGGAAGATCTGCGGTAAATAGCGTGTAGAGGTATGGCCCCAGTACGGAACCCTGCGGAACACCTGCTCTGATTTCGTAAAGCTCTGATCGAGCTTCTTCCTCTTTAACCTGGAACATCCTTCCCTCCAGATATGAATTTAGGATTACAAAGAAGGAATGTGGAAGATAAGCTTTAATTTTGTAAAGTAGTCCCTTATGCCATACTTTGTCGAATGCTTGTTGTATATCTAGGAACACTGCAGAGCAATATTCCTTCCTTTCTAAAGAGCCCAATTATAATATAATGATTAGCTTAATGATAGCTTTCCTTTTGTCATTTAGACTGCATTTGTGAAACATTCATTCATAGAAGATTACATAGGTGTACTGAGTTATAATTTTTTTTGGGTTAAAAATCCAAAAGATGCTTATACTTCCTTGACTTAAGGATATAGGTTATATGTATCGACTTTCACTTAAAACAGTAACTTAATTTTATGTTTTCCCATATAAATCATACCAGCTTAAAAATTAGGGCAAGACATAAGCTATTTTTCACGTTGAAAACAATAACCACTATAAAATAAAATCAAAACGGACCTTTGTACTCTCGCCGGAGTTTTACCGTGTAAATATTCAAACAGTTTAAAACTCAGTGTTTTCGCTTAATGAATAATGAAAATGCGTAAACACGGATCGAAGATTTACCAGTTGAGATACGTTGGCTGATCTGTCTAGATTTTAATTACAAATTTTACAGTCTCGCTCGAACAAGGACAGTGCGTCAGTGCAACGAACTTGCACGACCCTTACGATCACATCATGAAAAAGGTAGTTGACAGATTTTTTTTTCCATATCGTAATTTTGCCTGGAAACAACCCTGTACTGTACTTCAACGCCCTGATTATTTTGAACGTTACCAATCCATTTACAAGTGAAGTAATACACTCTGACAAGTCAATAAAGCCATTGTTAATATTTCGTCATAATAAAATGAGTAAAGCGCGAGTTATATTTTAGCTTAAATGGTTCCGTAAGAAGTATTCAGCTTTTAAAGTTCAGAGTATGTACTAAGTATGTATGATACAAATACTTATTTTGATTTTTCTACCAAAAAATAATATTTATTAAATTCATGTAGAATCTTGTGAAGGGAAATTAATTTGAGATACCACACTGTCAGAAGTTCTGACAGTGTGGTATCTCAAATTAATTTCCCTGACTCAGAACGTTCATAAAATAAAAAACACTAAATGCATTTGCCAAAGAAATAGAGCGAAAACTCAGTGATAATTTAATAAAATTAGTATAAATGTGATGAAAAGAAAATAATTAAGTACTAGATTTTAACGCGTTCCGTCTCCAGGGTTTCTCAGAAATATCACAAACTAGTCGTGTGTTTATTTTAATGAATGAAGTGTGAAATACTATCTCAATAATTGCTTAGGGGTAAAGGTATCCTGCATTTTAATCCAAGACAAGACCATGTGTGTGCCAAGATTCAACCAAAACTAGCAGCTCAACTGCTGTTTACATCTGAACGAGTAAAAAACATCTTCACAAACTTTCGAATTTATAATATTTGATCACTATGACAATTATCTAAAAAAAAAATTTTTTTTGCGAATCCTATCTAAAAATTAAACACATAAAGAAACATTCTATTTACATGTCTCCATGAAAAATATATTAGTTTTTTTTTTATCAGCGGAACCCAAAAGCGATAAATTGTAGCATGCTGCCACTTGAATATGCCTCGCACAGACATTCATTGTGTTAAACGCACTTGCGTGTTAATTATAGTACTATATACTAGACGTTTGATTCGGCTTCGCACGGGCCCTATTTATAAGCTAATAACCCCACACAATCACACATCGGTCTATTAACAAACAAATGCGTGCTGAAAGAACCTACAACGTTTACCCCTATGTGTTAACCCTTCGTTCCAAGTTACGGAAAATTTCAACAAAATTATTACAATTAAGGAGACAAGTAATATGTCCTAACGCTCGTTTCTATGTAAATGTAAATTTCGGAGACTTGGCGGATAATCAAGCATTTTCAAGTTTATATCTTAGTGTGACGAACTCAAGAAAAAGGTCAGTCCATAAGGAAGAGGGGAAAAGCTATGGGAGTCATCAATAAAAAAAAAAAATAGCCGCTGTGTATAAAATTTCTGGGGAAACGTCCACAACTCCAGGATTCGCGGGAAGAAACATCGGAATTTTCGAGTTGAGGATGAAATTAAATGATCACAGAACCGTCCCGGTTGAAATAAACATAATAAAATATTTATTTTATATAAAAGACATTTAAAAATTGCAATATTTTTTTTTAAATATATCACTTAAAGCAGATGCGTACTTAACCATTGATTCAATGCGTTAAAAAGTTAAAAATTTGTGTAAAAAGTCCTATTCTAGAAAAAGGGTATATATAACCTGTGTAGAAATAATATCACAAGACATACTGACCACCTCATATAGATACAAGTAACACCAGATCACTTGCCACCTACCATCAAGTGGAAAATCACATTTCGTGCCTTTGTGAATGGGAATACCTCAACCTCCTTCAACTGACTGTCATATTTTAAAATCTCTATATATACTATATATCTCATATTATACTATATATAAAAATTACGAGTCACGTTATTTGTCCGCAATGAACTCCTGAACTACTGAACCAATTTTGAAAATTCTTTCACCTATAGAAAGCTATATTATCAGCTAGCAACATAGGCTATATTTTATAAAGTTACGCGGACAAAGTCGCGTGCAACAGCTAAAATATAATAATATTTTATTGGAATTTCGCTTGATTTTAGCCTCGTAAGGCAATATTGAATGCTCAGCGAAGCTTAACATAGAGTAAGAAGTGAAATAGCTTTTAAGAATGATCGATATCCATGTCGATGGGTCGCATTCTAGCTTCACAACCCTCTTTGACTACTCACCGAACATTCAATGTACGATTCGCAAAGCAATATGTATACTGCCACATGTACTGGATATACACGCGTATGAATTCACAGGGAAACGTAGACCAGCCCAGTCTTCTCAATTTTATGAATTTATATGTTCTATTTGAATTTGGAACACTTATACGCATCGATGTTTATGGATGGGCCTTTTCAAACAAAAAAATCACTCCCTCAAAATCAATCTGATTGATTTTTGTAGGTTAAAATCGGCCGTCATGTAGGTAGGACTCGTTGGTTAGTCGTGTTTCTCGGCGGGATTAACGAAACTAGTAAAGTCGGTTATTTACAATAGTAATTTAATGCTTTTGGTTGCTACCTTCGAACAAAATGAAACCAATGTACTCAAGTACACGTGTGATTTTGCGGATTGTTTTGCCAGTGTTATTTGCTATGGAAAAGGCCCATCCATAAACATCGATGCTTATACGTACTTTCCACATTCCACATACCATTTTGACATGTTTAAAGAGAACATCAACTAAGTACTTTTATATAGATCACTGCGTGAAAATAACCTGCTTTTTTATTCAGAGGAAAAGCATAATTTTGCTATTAGTAGTATTTGGAGTGGAAAATTATAGTAAATTATATTATTAGAGTCTTTTCCAATTAAAATTTATATTTCAAGATATAATTCAACTTCAATGTTTCAGTAACTTTTTTTTATTTCAATACGTTGGTTCTCATACCAATATTATATAAACGTCATTAGAAGTTAATCCACTAACTAAAACAACTACAAAGGTAATTAGGTAACTATACTATAAATTAGTTATCAATGGTCTCTCATTAGTCCTTGAAGTTGATCTCAGATAAATTTTCTTTCTCTTTCGAACACTTCATTGTATTAATTAAATCCTACTAATATTATATAAGTGTGATTAGAAAGGATGGTTGTATGGATGTTTAATACTAATAATATAGATTGTAAGATACATATTATTTAGTAATAGAGATACGAAAACGAAGTCAAGTGCAAAATTTTCAACAATTATTTCGTCATTGCCCGTATGCACAAACACACCATTGTTATCGCCTGAAAATATACATAGCTTTTTTTAAATATGGTTAAATTAAATAATAAAAATAAAAAACAAATGTCCGCAATAGCTCCTCCTTAGAAGATAACAAGTTATAGTTTAGCTATTTATAAATTTAATAATAATGATTTAATATATATACCAATTAAAATTAAACAAAACTTTTATTTCGTAATAAATATTTGTAGACGTGCATAAAAGACTAGCATTTCTAATGTCAATTTTTACAAGGTCATATAATACTCACAAATATAATAATAATAATATATTTAAGTATTTATTTATATATGTAATGTTGATTTACAAATTAATCATTAGCGAGTGTAGGTATTCCTTTGTCTGGCCACGTAGTGTAGGTATCGCGCGAACCGATAACCGCTACCGGCACGACTTAATCAAAGGGCACAGTGCTCCATTAAATGGAAAAGCAGTGCATCTGGCGAGGAAACTACGCACAGTGTCGCTTGTTGGAAAACCTATCCACTACACTATCTCCAATGGCAGAATAAACATATTACCGATAAGAGCGTTTACATGCAATCGAAAGAAATTTCAATACACTTATCGCCTCGTTCACTTCTTTCTCGCTTTGTATTATTATCTATCTATACTAATAGAAGGTATAATTAAAAATTATAAGCTAAAAGTCGATTTTCCACTGAGCCCAAACAAGATACATCTGCTGCAAGTTGGTAAAGAGTTGGGTATCCCGCAGACTATTTGATGCTGCAGCATCAGGTAAAGGTTACATGGAAATACCACCGGAGTAACAGAATCTACTTATACCAAATTTTACATCAATTGAACCTGTGGAAGTTAGTGAAATCCCTTCATCAGTTAGGAACCACCTCGATTTGCTTTCAAACATTTGAAAGCTATGCTGTTAAACAAAAGAACTGATCAAAATCGGTCCATCCATTTGAGAACTGCGATGTCACAGACAAACACGCAGATAAAACTTATAACACCCCTCTTTGGCGTCGGGGTTTAAAAATCATTTGTCATGTCTATCAACACACAGCCTAAGTCTAGAAAGCTGAAATTTAGAATATACGTTTATTCTATAACGTAGGCATCCGCTAAGAAAGGTTTTTAAAAAATTTCAACTCCGTGCAAAGCCGGGGCCGGGTCGTCAGACGTTTATCGAAATAAATAGACGCTTTGTTTCAGGGCACGTAACAGTAACACAGTTCCGAAACGCGCCCTCGCGTCGCGTCGAAAACGAAACTCGTTTAAAAGAAAAACTGTTTAGATTTTTCCGGGCGCGCAATATTAAAACGTCAGTTTTTGGTTTTGATGAATGGTATTCTGCGAATAATTGTCCTCGAGGGCCGAGGGCGGGGTGAAGGGGGGGATATGCGGTGCGGGGCGGGGGTGAGACGTGGAGGGGGGGTTTGTGGGCGAGGTTCGTGACGTCACGCGCCCTGCGTTCGTCGAACCCGACCCTAGAACAGCTGACAGTCGCTTTTTGGATGCGTGCTGTGGAAGTGTTAAGCGATCATGCGTAGTAAAGCACCAGAGAAAACCGTCGTAGCCTCGTTCAGTGACACACTTTTCATTGAAAAATAAAATAAATAATAATTTTATTTATTTATATATATATATATATATATATATATATATATAGGTATATACCTAACCACTTTACTGACAATGATAAGGCGATGATACAAACTTATCAATTGAAGGTTTGCATTAAAATGCAACTCAGATATACATACGCACATACAGAACCATACATTGATAGCACAGCAGGCTCTCTATTAGTTACGACTTAATTTTAATGTTATTTATCTTAATCTTTGATTTGAATTGGCAATATTTAATGTTATGCTACTCCATGTTGTTTTTTACAAAAATATTCAGCTTCCCTATTTAGATTAAAAATAACATACATTTTTTATTAATATTCCAAAATAAAAAATAGTTCTTTTTTAATTCTGAATAACATAATTTAAAAACTAAATAAAATTTGGTTTTCACTCATTTATAACAAACTAGTTATCTTTTATTTGATAAAATATTTAAGGTTTTAAATAACACTTAGTGAAATATTATATTAATTTAAATAACACTTAGTGATAGTGAAATATTTTATTATCACTTATATGTACTTATATTAAAAAAATAATATACCTACTTTAGATCTTATTTGATCGGTACTAAATTATGTACTTATTTATTTATGTACCGTACCGGTATATGTATGTATGTATATATACCGATATATTTAACGATTTCTATATTTATACATTTATAAATGTATACAAAGGTCATACATACATACATATATTTTCTGAATATACATTATATAAAACATAGCAACCGAATAGATATTGTATACCTATGTCAGGAGTGAGGTAACGAACGGTGGCTCACTGGGGAATAGAACGGAGACTCGGCAACTTCTGAAGGGTACGATAGAGCAAATATCACAACTATATTTGCTCCATCTAATCAAACTAAACTTAAAACATACCTACTATATTTATTTAAGCATCGATTCTATTCACAATAGAAATGTTTTCATACAAAATTGACGATAAATATTATTAATTAAGTAAGTAGTTTACTTATATAGCCTTTTTTTCAATGGGGACGCAATATATACAAATTACAGAGACCATAGCTTAAAATTTAAACTTAGTTCATGTTTTTCGCGTATATTTATGAATTTTTAAATTTTAATATTTTTGAATGTAATTTATATTTAACTGTCAAATAGTTTCAATGATTTTTGAAATTCATTCTAGTATGTATGCCACCACAATCTTCTATTTAAAGAAACTCTTTTAGTAATCTAATATTTAAAATACGTATCACTTATAATAATATTGAAAATATAATTTTAAATTACAAAGCATGTACAGTTTACATTTCGATTTATCGATGGCGGAGTGCCAATGTATTTACAGTAGGTACGAGTATAACGTTAGAATCTAAGTATTATCTCAATACTGAACATGAGATTACATTTTTTTTTTAACACGTCAAACATATAATCTAAATCCGGCTTTTGTCAAATACAATATATCCGTGAAATATAAAAACATACAAATTTAATGTAATATTAAATAAATTTTAAAATTTTATTTAAATAAATTTATACCGGTTAAGTTTATTAAGATGTAATCATAATATAACTTTGTTAAAATGTTGGCTGGTTTGTGTGTTTAATATTTTTTATGCAAAGGTTAGGCAGGCGGGAGACATACTGACGCTTCACTCGATGATAGTTGGCTACTGGTAACCCTATGGCTACCGTCGCAAATTGACACGAGCAACACCACATGTGCTGCAAGTGCGCTGTTGATATTGAAAGGATTAAGTTAAAGGGATTAGGAGGGGATAAGGAAATAAGATAAGGCATCCCTTACTCACACCGAATCACAACAATAGGTACCTACTTACTCATGTTTTTATTTCACTGTGATATTGTGCTAGGGGATTTTTACTATCACCAGACAGGCTGCGCAGTAAATAAATTGTGAATTTAAGAACTTAAAATTAATAGTAATTTTAAGCTAATTAGAAGTGTACTTAGGTAAATAAATTTTATATGAAAACAATCTGTTCATAATAGCCAAAATTGAGACAAAATCAACATCAGAAAAAAAAACCATACTACAGCCGTTTCGGTAAAAAAATTTCTTATAATATTTTTCTTTATTAAGTACTTAACAACACCTATAGTCTGTTTCTAAATACTCGTAAGTCGTACATATACACATTCGAAAGGCAAACAAGTTGTACTAGTCGGCCTTCAAGTGTGTTTTAGGGGCAGACGAGCGAGGCATGTAAAATGCACAATTTCACATGCAAATATCATTTAAGAATTTAAAAATAGCCGGGACTCAACCTTCATTAAACGAAACAATACGAATTCCGTGTGCGTACCCACACGACGTCGTATTCGACGCGCGTCCCTTTCGCTCCACTTGACAGCCCTTATAAATAGGGTTGCCACTGTCGGGGAATGAAAGCGGTTGGCAGTTTAGATTCAAAATTGTAAAAAGAAAACTATATTTCGTTCAAACGTTGTAGGTATGCAGTCGTAGCTTACCACAATAAAATTTTGCTACATACGTCTATATATATATATATATGAAATAGTTCTATTATTCTGAGAATATCTAAAATCGAATAAACATTTTACGATCGACACCGTCTTATAACACTTTATTACTGGTTAAGTACTATTTACTCTATGCACTTATATATTAAAACACATTTGGTATGTATTGGCAAACTATATTGAAGGTGCCCTAAAAATGAGCTGCTTGTCTGTTCGTAAATTTTCATATAAAAATACAGTATTACATATACTGTACAGTATTTCAGTTAAAAATTGTTACACATTCCATGAGTATTTTTAATTAAGAAATATATAATGTCATATCTCTATATCTTATTCGAGTCTTCGATGTACTCCTAAACTACTGAACCGAGTTTGATAAAACTTCGTAACTGTGTGTACCTAATTTGGTGCAATTTAAAAGATAGGATATATTTTAAAAAGATACACGGACTAAGTCGCGTGCAACAGCTAGTGCAATTGTTAATTGAAATATATGTATAGGACTTTTACGCAAATAAATATTTCTATCTTTCTTTCTAAAAAAACTTCATAAAAATCATAAGAGTTTAAGAATCTTTGAATGAATGAGTTATTGGCAATGTGTCAACGAGCTGTTTATGTTAGAAGGTTTGAACTCCGTCATCGATAAATCGAAATGTAAAATTGAAAACAGTATGTACTTCGTTTTTCCTTTAATAAGAATTATAATAATTATGTTTGTGTAACATGAATTTTCACTACACCCACGACGCCATAAGGTAAAACCCATTGAATCGCCCTCTCTATGCCCGATTCCATTTACAACAGGCGGACATATTTGATTGTTGACATTTCACATAATGACAAGTGACAATTTCGATTTCCGTGAGCGATTTATCCAACGTCTTGGTTCGTCATGCATCAAATTTTAATATTATGTTTTCCAAAACATTTAAGTTAGTATTTAAGTTAATATTGTTGCAGTGGCATGGTACACGGCGTTCTATTTATAATTTAGGCAGTTCTCTCTGGCAGCAGTAACCACCAAGTCACTAAAGATAAATGTGTAATAGCAGTGATGGTGCTGTGTAATAAACTTCATGTTTTTCCGTTTAGGTACTTATTTTAAGTTGATTACTTAAATGGTAGAATTTTTTTTTATAATATAAAGGTGGCAGACAGGTTGGCGGCTCACTTAGTAACTTCTAAACAACTAAAAATGTATAAAATAGACTAAAAATTTAGGAAATAAAACAAAATAAGTATTCTAATGAAACAAGTTAAAAACTAGTATCGTGTCATATGACGTCACATTTGATTGCATATTAATTTGATAAATTTCAAATTTCACGCACTTATCCCATTAATAATGTATAATTGTTCACAATTTATTTATAATTTTATACACTTTTAAGTTCACTGATGATTGCAGTGAGTAAAATTAGAGTCTTCGAAATTAATTGTCGAACAAAAAAGCCAAAAAAAAGTGATATAGATGAATTGAAATGGCTGCAATCGAGCATTTAAAAGTGTGAATAAAACAGCATAGTCAGTAATCATCGGTTGAACATAACCCACGCGAGTAGAAGCCATAAAAGTGGCACAATCAAACGCGTAGCGTTGGTAAATCGTCAGTTTAATTAGCGGTGGGCGCACGCATAGGGCTTGCATAATCGCGGATCTTTACTACGTACTCTAAAACTTGGGCAATTGATCGCGTACAGGGCCCGGCAATACCTACTAACTAAACCAATAGTTAACTTTGTATTGGCGAAAATATCATACATTGCAACTGTCAGAGAAATTTTCATACGATACGTACGCAGCTTGAGTTACAGTTAAAAAAATCTAAAAAAAAAAAATGGGCATCATATTCATTTCATCGAGAATTTCCCGATGAATGTCTATACTTCACTTAAGATGAAGGTCTATAACCAGTGTGTAGCCAGTAATATATTGAAGTATTAACAAACATTTTCAGGTAAATATTACTTAAATTCAATATTGCTGGCTTTACTTCTATTAAATACATCTTAGTTCTTAGAAAAATCTATAGTGTGAAACAAGGTTTGTTGCAAATTATATCTGGTTTCACGCTGTTACTAGCTGGCTTTATAGCAATGCATCTACTCGTAACAATTACTATATTATGTGATGGAAACCCTTGCGTAAGCCATATAGGCTAACGCTGGCAAATTCTTAATTTTTTCGGCTGTACCTTTAGTCAACCGAAACGGACTCACTCCAATTCACAAAAGCGTTCATATAATTATGTATTTCTCAATTTTTCTCATTAAACCATTCAACATTATTCTGGTACCGACACAGAACAATTAATTGTTAGTAAACATTGAGTATCACATTTTAAATAAAAATTTTGACAGTTCCTTTTCTGTGGTCTCAATCTTCTGTGGCTTTAAAAACCGTTTCCTTTCCGACGACATTGTATAAACAACGGGAGCATTTGTGTGCGAACATTCGACTAGTGTGTGAAATTCGCTTACTATTCTTTTCACTTACTCCTATCCACTTTTGTCTTGTTTGACTAGCAGTGTATTGGACTGCGTGTGTTTTGTTAGGCCGACACAAATAGACGTTGCTTACGCCGAGTCACAAGCAAAATAGGCTAAGTTTAGGGAGTCTAAAACATGTAATATTTGCTTGGGACACAATGCTCGCTACACCATTATACAAACCTTTCGGTAAACTATATATCAACGCCTTAAATATTGTATAAGGAGCAGACAGATGCTTCGTTCGTTTGTATGAAAGAATCCATTCATGCTTGGAATCCCGCCCGACTAACGCATTTTTACAGTATACAATATGCGTAAGTATGACGTATTATGCTTTTATGGACGTTTTATTCCAATTATGAAACGCAAATTTAACATAAGGTTAAAAATAATATGTTAATATGCCGCTATTAAATGTTTTACTGAAGATAAGCTGCGATTATTAAAAAGAGAAAAACATTTTTTGACAGTAATTTCAAAACACAAACAAAATATTCTGTGTTCCTTTTTTAAATAAATATTAACAAAACAAACCGACGATGACGATGATGACCTTTCCCTGCCTTCGACATCGTTGTACAGTCGGAAACAGAAAAAAGCATTACCATACAACGAAGAAACAACCTGTTAAACGAAGCCTTAATGAATTGAAATATTGGTGTAAAATTTCTAAAATCTTTGAATTTTTATTTTTAAAAATTAATTTTTATTTTTTATTTTTATACTATAGTAAATAGAAAAAGAAATAAAAAAATATTTAGTAAATTAAACAATAAAAAATAATAATAACACGAATGAAAATTCTTACATACTTATATATATTTTTTAAATCATAATCTGTATCAAGTACCTACCAAGATCATTAATTATGATATAGCTTCACTGTATCCGAGTGTACAATCGTGGGTTGCTTGCGAAGTTTCGCATCTCCATGCATCTGGTATCGGCGCGCGGGTCAAAGCTGAAAGTAAACAATTACAATAGCATTGTTCGCGAGTACGTTCACCTCGCCGCTGGTACTCCGTAGGTATTACCAAATCGCGTTAACACATGCGCCCAACATAACATTTGCATATTAAATGTGTGAATCACCGGTCACCGGTGGTTAGGGTTCCGGCACACATACGAGGGACACTGGCCACCTACACTGAACTACACATATACAATGTCTGCAGGTAGCCTAATGGTAGGTGACTAATGTCACCTATTAATAACACAAGCAAATCTAGTGAAGCTGCAAGTGTGCTGAAGCCTTAGTGTAATAAAGAATATGTTCTTGTATACCTTACTCACTTACTGAACACAGCAGCACAAATGCTGCTATTTCACTGTGGTATACTATATTGAGGTGGTTACTGACGTCAGAAAGACTTCCTAATTTATGATTAAGCAACGCAATCATATATACTCGTACTCTTAGGTGGCTTTAGGTAATAAAGAGTACTCTTTGTCACCTAAGGCTTATAAATAGTTTAAAAAATAATACGATGGTATGAGAGGACTACTACTCTATGCAACGGTTCGCTAGAAGTTATAGGGTGCACACAACGCCACGTCGGATGTGTGCCAAAGCCCTGCCCTAAAAGATTTACTTTATCTGTTGAAACAATAGCGTCACATTAGAATAAGTTTATCGCACCCGTAAGCGTTTAAAACTGCTCAATAAATAGTGCCCTTTAAAGCACACTTTATGGGGATAGTAACGCTCTTAGCGTGCATTTGAAATTCAAATTCAAATGTGTGCAAGTTGTCCAAGAAAACTCTATCGAGTGTTGTTTAGGGAAGAGTTAAAGCGAAACATGACGTCAGAGGAATTAATTGTAAGAACAAGAATACTATGTTTAGTATTGTACATTGATTTTGTTTATAATTAATTTAAATTATTGTAATTGTTGTTATTTTATTATTTTAAATATGACAAAAAGAGTTTCTTTCGGGGTTTCTTCTCAGGATCGTCATCGTCTCGGATTTTTTTTCCGAAACCCTGGTAAATTTAAATTTACAATGAATAAAAATAATTTTTATTCATTATAATGTAATTATTAAATTTTGAATAAATAAAAATTAACTGGGCCCAATCTTGGTCTTCACCGCATCTATTTTTATGCATCAACTAAACCTATTCAGTTAAGTTATTCTATTTTCTGAGAAAAATATAGAAAATTACTGTCCAAAAAAGACTTTCTTGTCACGACTTTCTTCTTGTCATTTTTTAACGACAACTACATTTGTTTTTCATCTTAAGATCTGTACTAGCTAAAGTTTTAATCGGCTACTTTTATAACTTATAAGTATAATAACTTTTTTCATAATTCACACAATATTTCAGAAAAACCTTTCAATTTTATCTCCTAGATCTCCTAGAATCTACAAAAATTTGTTGCGCAACATGGCACCTTAATTCGTAGGTTATTTATTGGGTTGCGCTCATTTTGGTAAAAATAGTTTTCGGTCTGAGGTTAGTGCTTGTCTTAAAAAGTAAAAACCCTCTTGGTAATTTCTCGTAGCTAAGTTCGAAAATTATCGTTCCATTTCGCAACGGAGATGCGAACGAACACAAACATGGATTGGTCGTTACATTTTTTCCGTGCAGAAACGAAATTCCGTCGGAAACTCGTCAATACGTCCCAAATGTCCGAGTCCGGGAAGTAGGAAAAGTGGGGGGGAGTTTGGGGGGGAGGTTCGGGATAGTTTCGTGAGCATCGATAACCATACAAGTAAGGCCCAATTGGCGCTAGAGGCGGGCGAATTGCCTGCCCTTTTAGAGCCCTTCGCATAGAGCTGGATGCGCGAATTTTCCCTTTGTGTTTAAACGTACGAACGGGCCTTTTTGCTATACTCGTAGAACGCCGGACCTACTGCAATAAAAATACCGAATCTTTTCAACAGACAGTTCATCAATGCCAAAGGGGGCAATTTCATCACGAGTCTGCTACAAACATACTTTTGTGTTTTACTTTTTAATTACAATTAACATTGATTAGTTTCAAAAAAAATCATTTTATTTACTATCAGAAGCTTCACTAACAAAAAAAAATTATAACTCTAATTTTAATGATCAAATAGTAAAACAATGTTAAAGTACTTAATCTCGTATCTAATTAATTAACAGCCCGTAAAAATAAAAAAGAAAGTGGACCGTTAGCCTGATATTTCCTATAATAAAATTGCCTGATCTCTCTACATGTAGATAGGTATATAGATATATATAGATCTTTCTCCTCTAACACTTTTATTAATTAATTAAGGTTCTCAGACAGAACTAAGATGCAACCGCGGAGTAAAATTGAATAGACTCGTTTATACAAGAGCTAAAGAAAGTCAATTTTTTAATACAGTGCAGAGTTCTTAATTGGATTACCTACTTTAATTAGTGAGTATATTATGACATTTTAAAATTAAGTAGTATTAATTTTAATAGTGGCAGTATGGTCATGCCGTCAATCTTTACCCAAATATTATCAAATATTTTAGAACTTTTAAATCAGACTCAATTTTTTTAAACAGTGCCTTTCTTTACACACAAATGTTGTTGCGTGTCACGTTATCGTGCTCATGAGACGTCTTATCGTATAGTAGCATATGGAATGGGCGCGTTGAAAACTCTAACAGAATTCGTATACCTGTATATGTCATTTTGACGTGACTTCCGCTGCTAACTTAACGCAACACCCAGGATGTACAAATATAAATTGAGAAACCAAATGCGAAGAGAATCAAACCAAACCAAATCCGCGAATATAGGTAAATTATTATTAAATTTGCGAGTTGCAGAAGAGTTCCGCATATAACTTTTGCAAAGTAACCATGGCAGTAACCATCCCTCTTAATGTGTTTCGGTGTGTAAGTATTCTTATCACAATAATATCAGTTCTCCCTTCTCTATACTATTTGGTTTTGTTTATGAAGAAAAATCCCACCTATGAATGGACCGACATATTATTAAGTATATAAAAATATTTGTTTAAAGCAAGTCCTATTGGTAAATTGAAATGTTCAAGTAAAATAATCCCTTAATATGCGTTCACTTAAATAAATACAATAACATTAAATTATTAACTAAACTAATTGTAACTAAATAAATAAAATTGAAAAGAAAGACTAATTGCTAAATGTGTTGCAATTCCACTTTTACTTTTCAAATAATTGTTGAAGTCTTATTCGACAATTATGAAAAAAAAAAAGTTCTTATGAAGACAATAATTGGAAAAAAAAATATAGTCCGGACATTTGCTTCAGTGCCGGAAAAATGCAAGTTAACAATAAAATATAAGGTTATTATAAATTATTTAAATCAAATATTTCACAAATTCCAATTACTCTTATAGCAGAATAATTTTAAAATAAAATTTTTTTTAAGCAAATCATAGTTAAGTTTTCATATGTGATTCATATGTGACTATCTACAACTTCTATGTGTTGTTGTTTACTTCAAATTAACAACTTGGGAGTGTCGTCAATAATTCGACCTGACATCTGTACCCTAATCACTTGTCATTGAAAAACCCTGCGTCATGCTCAGGAGACAAGTTTAAAGAACTTTTTAGTACGAAGCAGGGGACTGGTGGATAATAGCTTATATTATCCCGTACCTGTTACCGAATATATATCGTGTCACAAACAGTTGTGCAGTGACGTTGTTTGGATGGAGTTTATTCAACGCCTTCCTTTTTTGGTTCCTTGCATGCCTATATTGTTTTTCCATTACCAACTTTTGTTTCTCCTATAAAATTGTAAACCGCTTTATTTATAGTCACCTTAAGTAACTAATCGAATCTAAACTTTTCGAAATGTTTCGTGAATTGAGACATTTTTAACAATTCCAACAGTTTTCAAATTTCAAGCATCGACTAGGGGAGTGTCCTAAATTTCGTGCATCGTTTCCTACAAATTATATATAATATATAATTATGTACGTACCTACATCACCTCTATGAGATTCAAAGTATCATGGTGTGGTAATGGTGTGTGACAGTGACACGGCGTAAACATTATCTTTGTACTTAAACTCACATGATTTTGACGGTCTGTTTGCTTTGGCTGCCGGATAATTTAAGCCGGTTCCTTTCCCTGTTAATAAACGACTTTATTTAAAAAAATGCATTATTTTTATGTTTTTATAACCCCTGTCTGTGTTGTCATTCGATGGTTGTCTTGGTGACTAGACTTCCTAATGTAAAAACTACTTCCTTATTTTCCTATTCGACTCTGTGTTAGAAGATCAAAAAAGATTTTCACATTAAAGTAATATTTTATCATCTGTGCATTTCGCTGCATTTTAATTTTAAATCTCTCCATAAAACGATGCAGCTTTTAATTCAGAAATTAAATTTAGTTTACTTTGTCTATAATCCAATGATAAAATTACACGAAAACATGGCACATAGTTTCAGCAGGAAAACATTGTTGAGGCTCGCTTGAAATACACTACAGGGAATTCAATATGAGGGACCCAAGATGGCGGTGCCTGGGTAAGACAGGCTTACGAGTATTATAATATGAATAGCAGTGACACGGCAAAAGCAACCAACGTGTCCGCGTCTCGTCACCGTCATGCCATATTAAGAAGACGCAGTGCAATAATGCCGGCGTCACGCAACCAACAAACGCAAGCCGATAACGGTATATGGTCGGACCTCACCATCTACTCGTACAAGCGTTTCTTGTGCCTCGTTCACATCTAATCCTGATTCATCCTGTTATTTGAGGATATACATAGATATAAATATAAGAATGACATTTCTATTTGACGCTTAACTATTTTATGTCGCTATTGTAAACAAATTTTTGTTTGAGTATGAATTAAGCTGTCACCGTACTGCATTAAAAATATTCCCCCATAGATATCACTTTTGTACGGTACTGTACTTTTGGTTCAAGTTTTTTTAAGAAAATAATATTTGTGCGAAACAGCGACTAAAAATATACCTATTTAATTTTAACATCACTTCTTCGCACAATTCGTACGAAACAAAATTGTGCGAAACCTCTATTAAACCGTCTATTTAATTGGTTTTGAATTTGTTAAATAATAATAGGCGCCAAACAATATGAAAACAATTCGATAATAAATCACATATAACCATCGCGATATATTATCAATTATCAAATAAATAGGTTTGTATTTTTTATACTTGGTTTGTCCTGATAACTGTATAATCAAAATAATTGAAAACGATTATTAAAAAAATTAAATGTGTCACCTGAAAAAAACCTGAAGTTCCAAAAAAAAACCCTATTATTGTAGGTAGTATTTAACCACTTTTTATATTACTTGTATATTATACAGGTTGTATGTAAATGTGGTTTTAGTTAAAGCTAGCTGTCACAAGCTGTCTATTTACACCCGGTAAATTGCTAGAATGTATTTATTTATTTGGGGTGTCGTATTGATTTATTTTTATTATAATTTAAGTAGTTATTACAAATATATTCAAATAGTAATTCTAGTGGAATAATAAAATTAATAAAATGAGGACGGATTAGTCAATTTTCGTAGCGCGCCGATTTGACTCCGCCCCTGTAAACATTTTTGGAGTTTATTTTTTTCATATATAAGCCCGGGGTATGAAAATTTATGGGAGTAAAATCAAATGTCACATGTACTAACTTAACGAAACGAGGAAAAATAAAAAATTTAAGAAATACGTTTTATTTATTTTATTATATAAATATAAGATGCGATAATACTAAATTCGAGTATGCTTTTCACTGTAGAAAAAAATAAAATAAAAAAGTGCGTTTCTCATTTCCTTCAGCCCCTTTACCCTAACAGGAGTGTCAGGACAGGAATGTTTATTAACTATCATCTAGTGATTCTACCTGCGAACCTTTTCTATTAAAAAAATATTCGACGATTTAAACCAAGCCAGTAAGTAGTACGTGGATGCTTTTTCCTTAATAGTGTTTTTGGAACAGCAATAAAAATTCTGCTTCCATTCACCATCAACGTTGACTAACAATGGCAGAGTGAGTGGAGCGAATCGCTTGTACTCTGGCTACGTAGTGTACGGCGTGTTGCGGTGTTGCCAGTGTCGAGTGTAAACGCGGCATTAGAAAGCGGTACGCAATATGTGTGCGACCGAATGCGTGAGCGCGTCATGAATAGAAATCACTCACTTTAACAATAACTTTGGAGCTGCGATCACCACGTTCGCCCCGCTCCCTCCGTAATAGCGATGTAATGGGCAAATTACGTCAAAAGCAAGGGTGAACGAATCCACTCTCAGTTTATTAGGCTGATGCATATTTATTTTATGTAGAATGCCCGTTCACCCGGCGGCGTCTCTGTTTTCCTATATTCCAATTTGCTTTTGAATAACCTTAAAGTATATCGGATGCCAGCCTCCGCCCGCGGCTTTTCCGCTCCTTCTTTTTCCTCACTATCGAGACGCAGCGTAGCGTTATGATTTATAGTTTTAAGCTCGGGATTTCATATAAAAATGGGAACATTTTAAATGGATAAAAGAGAAATATTAAAGCGTTAAAAGCGAACCGCGATTAAGCGGATTTTCGCCGTGCATTTTCAATGTTCACCAATTTAATTTAGCCCAAGGAACCGACACAATATATCATCGAATTACATACAGCATTCGGCTGATGAATTTAAAAAAGCGTACTCAGACCGAGACTCCGACTGTACGAATAATATTTATGCCTTCGGCGTTCCGCTGTGCTCCTCCATAACTAAGCTACAAGTTTGAATCCCCGAAGACGGAATTGTTGCCTGTGTTCTCAACTCTTCTCTATTGTACTGAGAATTTGTGTCTGTGGTTAGTACCAAAGTTTACAAAGAAAGAGGCATTAGGAAATCGGATTTAATCTTCGTGAGTACCACTTTGTTGCCGCGAACGTGTTGTTGTCTGGCTGTATGGGTACCTTCTATGTAATGGCATAGTCACGTTGTGTTACCAAGAAACCGCAGCCCGAGATACGTCGTACGGTTAACTAGTTGAAAGTATACCATTTTCTTTGTACCCACTAAACTATGGCGAATGAATATTCATGCTTCTACGTTGACAATGAGACTCAAACTATGGTGATCCAATTTGTAGTGTATAATTTTTACATTACCCTTGTTTCTACCTACTTTAACGGAATGATGTAATATTAGTAATATTATATTACTTAAATAATTTTATTAATTATACCCGAGGGATCATCTAAAATAAAATAAAAAATTAACGCTTTGCAAAAGTGTTATAGCAATACAGAAGTCAGGCGTTACATGGCTTATATGTTATATATTTTTTATTTTTCAACGCGGACGAAGTCGCGGACACCAGCTAGTAACGAATGAATTATTGAAGCGTTGCAACCCAAGAAAGAAGCCACATTGAGTGCATCGAAAAAAATATGCGAGTCTGGCAAATGGGGACTTTGTTAAATTAGTGAGCAGCTAACTGCATTTATTCAGTCTCGTTCCCTTTTATCAACGAGCACCGGCATTTTTGCATGAATCACTAAAATTCCGTAACGATGCTAAAAGCCAAAATGCAATGCTCATTCGGTACAAAAATGCAAAGCATTTAATTAAACAGTTGTACTCGTATAGAATGCGCACAAACAAAGCGCTGCAGCGCCAGATTATTGAAATTTAAAGCGGTTTTTTGTTAATAAAACAGAGAATAATGCCTAATGTAAAACTGGAAAAGTCCACCTACAAAAAAGCGCCGTCTCGCACAGGGGACACGGGAGAAAGATAATACTTGCCAAAAGGCGAAATATATATCGCTGTCGCGAAGCAAACGGCTCGTCAACGTATGGAAATAAACAAGCATAAATAACGTCTGTGTAATTATTATTATTTAATTTTATAAACACGAATTTATTGACTTGGAATTTTTAGTAGATATGTAATATATCAAGTGTCGGCAAGTGAAGAAGGAATTCTAACTAATATAACATTATAAATGCGAAAGTTTGTTACGCTTTCACGCCTTAACTACGCAACCGATCATCATCATGATTTTTTCCATACACATTGTTAGGGATACAGAAAAGGATATCAGGCACCTTTCATAAAAAAAGTGCCTGTTCAGGCGTTTAAAGATCATCAGCATATTTCCTAGTTAACGAAGGGATCTCACTAACTTCCACAGGTTTGATTGATTTGAAGATATATCGATATAGCGTGTTTAGGCTCAATATAATGTCAGGGGTTAGTTTTATAATTTTTAATTATAGCTTATAGATTATTATTCAATATAGATTGCCTCTTAATGATTTTTATAAAACTCAACTGTTATCCAATGCATCGAAGCACGTGGCAGGTAAAAAAAAATCTTAATTAGACAACCAGTTTAATCTACACAAAATATAATTTTATAATGAATAGGATAAGTAAAAAAAATATTAGTATGTTACAAAATAACAGAACGTAAAGACGGCTACGACGAACAAAACACGTGCCGCGACAATGTGAGCTAACCGCAATAATTTTTGCCTCTGATAGGCATGTACAGAATGTGTGGCAATAACACATGATTGACGGTGAACATGACCACTGACATTATAAAGGTTAACTCTAAACTAGATAAAGTATCTTTTGAAAAACAAATTGGCCATTAAATTGTTCGTTAGTTTATCATTTATGAGATTTTGCTGTAATAGAAAACTAAGAACGAATTTTGTAATTATCCGAGGTACTTAAGGATCATCTCAAAAACCCGAACAGTTTTAGGTAAATCGCGAATAAATGCTTACCTGTCATAAGTCTTGACCGCTGATTGGCCGAAATGAACGTTACTTACTGACAGATGCGCTGATTGACCAGCCAGAACAGAGAAGCTATACATCATTGACCAATCAGCGTTTCATTTTGTAATCGTCCTAAGCAAATTAGAATTTTTGCAACGGTCCTGAAAGTACCTTAAGTGATTACAAAATCGTTGTTTTAGTTTCCTATTATGCGGTCCTTGCGGTAATCGTACTAGGACTATTGCGAAAATTCGATTTCTTCGAATATCCTGTGACACATATACACGTGCTGATTGTTGCCAACGGTAACTACAACGCGTAGACGGTGGGACGTGCCGACAAGGCAGCGTCGAAGGTCTAGTACAGCTGATGTAATCGACTCTTTCTACCCAGGAACAATTAGCAAAGACACGTTTATTGTGGGTTGAAGAAATATTAATGTATTACCATGATGGACATTTTTGACGCCCTAACAACTTTTACTAAGGGACGAGAGAATTTTTTTCAATATTTGTTTATTTGCTTGTCGTGATAAGCTAAGTTTTATTTTGTTAGATTTCATTTACTTATATTTTCAAAAAAATCTAAACACGCGTGCGCACTCCTGGACTAATGGCGGATGATTGCGGATACTGATGTGAGTTTTCTTTTCTAAACAATTGAAATTCCAGAGTTGTGAGTAGTATGTAGGTACAATTATCTTTTAGCAACACATTTTAAATATTTTAGTCAAGGTGAATCGGGCAGTCTGACTGGCGACAGTAACCATCCCCTTACAGAAGACCAAAGAGACATAAACAGAATGTGCGGTTTTGTGTTTCGATAAGTGGATGCCAGAGCTCATGACGTTATGACGTCACTTGTTTTAATAAGCGACGGTAGCCACCTTCCATCAATGTTGACGGGCCATCAGCCTTGATACCGATCTTTACATAAAAAAAACTAGAGGTCAGTTTAGAACAAGGCAAGAGGTGAAATCGAAGAGATACTTTAAAAATGTCGACGTAGCACAAGGAATAAGTTAAACGTCAGGAGCACTGAGAAAATTGTCATCCACGGCTTGCTTTAGCCGAAAGCCATATTACATGGGAGATTCGTAGGGAAACATTCGGTCACGTAACAGTGAAATGGTCACGTATGGAACACCGCGCTAGAGTCGGCTGAAGCTGGAGGTACATTGCCACTCCGTGCGTATAATAACTTTTATTAAGACTTATTTTACGTCTGGTGAAGCCTAGGCTTTACAACTACGCCCTTTTTACGTAACTTCTCAAAGTATCCGAGACCTCATATCTTTTTAAGTAATATTTTTTATTCATTTCCTAATTCGCCCTGGTGCAATTGAGAGGAGTCAGTAAACATAATAATATAATTATAAGCTATTTTCTATGCATTCACTGTAGGAATGAAGGTTATGTGCACTACTTCTCATACCAACAGTGAAAGAATTTTTCAAATAGATTCATTTGGTTTCTGAGGTATGAATAAAAAAACTTACAAATTCGGCTGTCTTTTTTATAATATTAAATTATTAAGTATCAAATTAATTTAATAGGTATAAGTAAAGCAAAAAATCAACACATACATAATTTCCTTTCACATACCCACATTCTTTTGTGTATCCAATACCAGCTCTTTTGAAATATGAGCGGGATTAAGAGTGTTGTTACTTCAAAACACAATAAAAGCCTAAATTGATTTCATCTAATGGAATAATTTAGGAGGAGAAACAAAGTCAACGAGATGAGGCGAAATGTTTTGATTACCGCATCAAAAAACGGGGCGAGCAGTTGACGAATTCCATTAGCCGGAGTGGTATAATTAAATCATCTTCGAAATAAATGTTGCCTCTCATTGCGAATGCTTCTATATAAATTTAAGGTCGCAACCATCCGGCCACAATAGTCCAACATCGGAAACTTTGTAATTTATCGTAGCGGCCACGGCAAAACAATCCACAAATTCAAACTATTATAACGGGAAAAGGAACAGATTGAATTGTTAAAGTTGAGATGTTATGAAGTGGACCTTGCGATTTACGGTCCGACCCGCCGCCGGCCGCCGGCGCAATATCGGACGCGCCGACTAATTGATGATAAATCACTGCGTCCATTGATTAAACAAAGCGGCAACTTTCACGCGACTCGAACTAAAAACAAATAGCAAATTTACGTAAGCCGACATCGGCCAAGTATTAGCTCGTATTCATAGTCACGCACATACCGCAGCAATTCCAGAGGCGGGGGGGCCCTCTAGAATGTGTACGTTTTCATAACTTTAAGTACGCGCACGATACATGCAAGCACCACTTTCAAAGTGGCGCTAGTGATATATTCGCAAACGTCACCCTTTCGCGCAGTCAAGGGAAAGATATCTGTAGCAAACGTCACAAGTAATTAAGAAGCGAGCCACGCTTTGTCCCGCCGGGCCCCAGGACGACTCGGGGAGCTTTCTGCGCCTCTCCCCACTTACATAATTTCTCTTAACTGCATAATCGATATCTACGTGTCGCTCTTATCCCGTCTAGACGTTGACGCGGTCGTTCATAAAGTCTGTAACGGATTGCGTTTCGAGAGGTTCGCAAGTAATGCAACTCCGGTAGCCCATCCCACTCTCGAAAACTGCTAAGAGGACTCGGCATAAGTGTTTTCAATGAACACTATCTTGCTTACACGCGAAAATTTTGCGAGCCACTCACTCGACAACGAACCGTTAATAACTCCACTATTAACCTCTCGCGAGATTTCTGAATTGGCTAAAACATGAGCCAAAGGGCAATTAATTAACGATAAATGTGACAGCGAACGGAACGCGAGAGGGTCGCCAGCCAAACGGAGCGCGTCTTCATTAATGCGTTCAACGAATTCGAGAAAAGTGAAACGACAAACTGAGTCCTTATTCCCGGATCTGCTACATGGATGGGAAACACGAAACAGGAAATAGACACGAAATGCGCATCGGCTTACTAACAACAAAAAGGAAAGGAACTACCGACACTGTCACTCTCAGAGGACCGCCCTCGTCCCAGATTCGGGGCTCGTTAGCTCGAAATTAATAACAAAATTTGTAGAGTGTACGTGACAGCAGGACCGTTTCTCGTCACACTCGTTTAGCCGGCTCGGCCGAAAGACTACGATATTTGAGACGCACTGAAACTGTGCGGAGCGCTCTTCATTTGTAGGAACTATAAATAATTAATTAGCCGCGGTCCCCGGAGGGACGACGTCGTTCAGTTTACCCATATCAAGGCTGTGACATTTTAATGAGCTTTTAAACGTCCAGCCACGTGAGCCCTGAACCTGCTGTTACATAAATAATTAATTGATTATCAACTATGCACAAAACATCTTTACACTACACACCGTAGCGGCGTATGGATATTCTACATTTCCTGTCCTATAGCGAAGAAGAACGGAGTCGGATAACAAATGTGGGTTATTGGACGCGCTGACGTAAATCGGTGCATCCAATCATAGCGCGACGGACTGGACCACGAGTTCTAGATAGAGAGTTGGAAATCAGTTTGCCACTATTGAATTATACGAGAGCTGCAAGCAGGACGTCATACGCCGAAGTTTAATCTCCCGGAGCGGCGGGCGGGCTTATTATGCAAATAGTCGACGAGGCTCCTCGGTCATCTTAGAGTCACGTACGTCGTGGCACGTCCCCGTTGAGACCGAGCGCCGTCGGCGACAGCAGACTCCTGCTCGCTATAATCGAAGAGGTTCTCTTGCCATATGTTTACCAACACCCACGCAAAACGGCAACAGATCGAATTCATGTCGCGGCTGAGACTTGACATGTAAAACTTACATTGTAACTTCAGTTGCAATGCCTATAATAACAAAATGAGCTATAATTAAAATCAAAACTAACCCCCAACTACTTTCTATAGAGCCCAAACACGCTATATTTGGTGTAAGTTGCTGAGGAATTGGTTATTCCGCTAATTACAAGCTACTGCAGCATTAGATCAAAGTTACCATGTCATGGAAATACCGCCGAAGTAGCAGCATACCAAATTTAACATCCATCGAATATGTGGAAGATAGTAAAATCCGTTTCACAGACGGATCATAAATACACAGACACGCAAGTCAACACCCCGTTTTTGCGTGGGGCGTTAAAAAGTATACAATTCAACCACCAAAACACGGATAAAACTTCAACTACATCAATTTGTTCCCGCCGAGGTTGAATTATAAAATGAAGAAGACATCGCGAAAACTAATGAGAGCGAGAGGAAAATTCAACTCTTTCTTTAGAAGAAAAGCCAACCCCGACGAGCGTTAATTAAGCGAAAATCGAAACGTCAAAGCTCGGCTCGGGCTTTATGCAAATTCGTTAGAATTGACTTTCGTGTCGACATCCTTAGAATTTTTACCGCTTTCGAGGCGATTGTCTGAACGAAGCAATTAGTAGGCGATAAAGACGTTCATCCGTTACACGTGACGCCACTAAACTTTAACTTTCCGCAGACATTATATACATTGTCCGCAATCAACCAATTCCATCCTTCTCCTTAGAACTTAACGCGATGAATTGCTTTGAAAACTTTTACCCAACAACCCTAAAGGCATAAATTTAACATACAAAAATAATACCTTTTGCATTTGCATGAACCTCCTACGTGTGAAGAGTAACCGGCTATAGGTTTAAATTCTATAAGGATTCAAGTGTACGTCTCCTGAAAAAAATATTGAAATGAAGTTAGCTGACTTGCCAATTATGTTAACTATATGTACTACCTATATAACTTTACAACATAAGTGCATACGTATGTTTATATATAATGTTAGTTCGATAAAAGTTTAGCGATATTATTTGTTCGGTGAATTATAAATATGAGTTGTGTTGGCAATGCTTTGCAGCTAAAGAAGGGCAAGCGAGGTCTGTCGCGTCTCGGTACCGGTGCGAACCGTTAGATTGAACTCTGCTGAGCCCGCGACTTTGCAAAGCCCTGGACAAACTGGCTGGTGGAAACTGTACATCGAACACCTTCATCACAAAACAGTAAACGAGAATAACAGCTTCATTAACGCCACTTTAAAGGTGGCGTAGGGCTAATGTAGAACCTAATAATAACAGTAATAAAAATAGTTAACTTAATTTTACGACATTTATAAATTGAAGACAAATATAATAAAATTATTAAATGAAATTCTCAAATACATGGTAACAACTGCACCAATATCTATTAAGATTACAAAGCGAACAAAACGCAGATAAAAATATATGGATGTGTTTTAAATTTTAAAACGTTTCAAGGAATCGGTCACCTCACATTGCGCCCTGGCGTGCTCGATTCCTATTGAAAATATTCCGTATACATACTAATATGAACAATGCAAATGCTTGTGATTTTACAAGCAAGGTATATTTACAACGAGGCGAACAAAAAAATCAATCTGTAAGCACAGTCGCCCAAGTAATGTAACAAGGCTGAGTGCTCGTACAAGTTTTTGTTGCCCATATCGTGAGAAGGGGCATTTAGCGCTATACTTTTTAAGGTAAATCGCGTGATATCAATAGAATACAAGCACAATAAATTTCTTTGTCACTTAACTTACTGGATAACCGGGTAGTTGGTTTATTGAGCGTGACGCACTCACCCGCAGGTACGATGTCACTGATAAACCAACGGTGATTCGGTCTTAGAGATATTGCTTTTAAATTTCTTTATTCTAACATTTAAACATCAAAAACCAAATTATAATATGAGACATTGAAATATTGTTCAGGATCAGACATGACTCGACAGCTTGAATCTGAACTCTCCGAACAATTTAGCATTTTATATAACTAAAAGAAATTTATTAAAACTTGTGCTTCTTCGAAAGTAACCATTTTTTTATTGCTTAAGTAGTTCAAGATTTTGGTAAAACAAGATAGCTTGTTTGTCTAGTTGCGTAGTTGTTAAGTATTACATAGATACTGTTGTACCGGAACGCCTATTTCAAGTAAGCGAAAATTATTTTACATACAAGTATACACAGCCCAGCAAGACACGTTTACGATACGATATAGATACAAGTTTTAAGTCGCACACATTATGTTGATAATCTCGGGGAAAGTCTATGTCCAGCAGTGGACTCCTACGGCTGAGATGACGATAGAAGCAAAAACAACAATATCCAGTTGGTCAAATTTAACAAAATTACATTTTAGAAACGTCATTATTAATACTTCTGTTTTAAACTACAATTGGTGGATATAACTTTAATATTGGAGCAAATAGAGCGAATATAAATACATTTATTCCATTAGGACCGCATAAAGATGCTAAATTGTAAAAAAGTGGTATGTCGAAGCCTTTTTTGCTTCTATATGATGCAGATATCACAAGGATACTTAGCAGTTGTTTGTCCAGCGCTGACCGTGTCGTCGACAAAAAGTACGAGTAATCGCAACAAGAATTCTAAGACCTACAAGTATCCAGTGGGCGGAACACTTGGCTAACTACACCATTACTGTGAGGCGTTACGTTGTGGTAGCCAAGAGAAGTTGGCAGAACACCAGGCAGATGGTAAAAGATAATAAGTAGAAAACAAAACAAAAAGCGGTGATAATGGTCAAGTTCGCAACACAAGAAAAGTAAGGAGCGAAACGTTAAGATGGGAAAATAAATTTCGGAGGATAGATGTGGTGAACGCCTCCGCAACTCCATGTGAGGTTATTTACAGTAATAACAATATGCAGTGGAAAGCCGCCGGTTGGCAACCTCGCCATTGTCGCGTTCAGAGCTGGCGTAATGGACAAATAATGTGCACGTCGGGCAACCATTATAATGTTATTTGAGGGCAAGCAATAGCCGAGGCGGTTTGTTTCGTTTTACTCAGTTGCCAACCGTTTTGAATCAATAAAATTCTTTATTTAAATCACTAGCGGCTTCAATTCAGTGTCGTTTGTTGACGCATTCACTCAACGTTTTATGATAGCATGCTCAACTATAGCGATGTCATTAATGCGAAGAAAGATTGTCAGTTCACTTCGGTGGTATTCAACTCGAGTGCTTTCAATTTATATTGGATACTGTATTTCAATACGTTTTCTACGACGTGAATGACTATTTGAATTGTCATCGCTTTTCACAAGCTATTTTATCATCAATTTGAACTAGGTAAAGAAAGACCAAAGTCCTAATTGAAAATGTCTTATTAAACCACGAGCCAAACAGCTCGTTGTAATTGCAAAAAGGTTTTAAATAGAAAACAATGAAAATTGTTTTGTAAACTCTCAATATTTATGCAGCAAATAATAGCTATATGTATAAGTCCACAAATACGACTTCATCTCCTCCGCCCGTGTTTTCCTACTAACTTCCACGTCGGTGCCAAAAACAAGCATAAATTTCTCGAGCGCCGCTTATAAATTCAAAATGAATATAAATCCCTTTCATCGTAAAACAATATGGATTAACACGGCACGCTTGTACTCAAGAAGAAGACTAATTACAAGCAAGTCGGCGGGAAGATCGGAGCGCGAAGCCCGGAGGCAGTAACAATTATAAATTCAACAAAGTTCCCCCGCACACTTCAGTGTAGCGTCATGCCTTTGAAACTGAACTACTATTTTGAAGCTCAGAGCTCCCACTCGAGAGCGTCTAGCTTTCAGGCGCTTTTTATTCCACCCTGGCAGTATTACATTTGCACTGTCACAGACGGAAACTACGACATAAATCTATAATCACACACCTATCCGAGACTAGACTTCGCAGACTAGATACCTTAGACTTTCGCTGACAAACAATGGATGCATGCCGTAAAATAAAACCGAGCTTCAGTTGGTTTAGATTTCAAAATTGTCAATAAATAAGTGTGGGAGGGCGCAGCTGTAGCACGCAGCTTATAAACGAAGCCTGCCTTTATTATGCCACCCTTTTATGAACTGCCGTAAAATAACGTCAAGCAAATTGTAATTCAGCGAAGATACAGATTACAGAGCACACTCCTCTTCAACTATCTTTCAACCTATTCTTAACGATTCTTCCTTAAGGCTCACCTGGTAAATTAGGTTAAGGAGAAAGGTTGAAAGGGGTTTTTGCGGATACGCAAACATCAAACTATTTCCAGGAAAAATAATCTGCCATTTTTATACGGGGACTTAGGCCGCGCGTTGAAATAGAATCCCCTTTACGCTCTCAACGTAACAACGGATGAATTTGCAAAAAAAATGTGATTGCCTATTCTTTAATACTTGAAACAAGCAAGATATTATTAAAAAACTGAACATGTTTTATTTAAAACTCATTTTGTTATTACACAAAACTCAAGGTCGGCTGGCAGCCTGACGGTATGGTATTTGGCTACCATCTCCTATAAACACAAGTAACGCATCTCTTACTAGATACCGCAACACAATAACACGGGTGCTGTTGCTTTTCGGTGGTTCTGCTACTACAACTATCTGACTGTCTGTTTCTTTGTCCAGTCTAATTTCCGAAATAGCTAAACCGAGATAGCGAAACCCAAGATAGTTATTTAGTGTTCCCACGAAACAATTTAAAATCTAAAAAACATGCGAATAAAGGTTTAAAGTAGTTTAAAACGCACGTAAAGGTAACCGTTGAAAATAATTAAAATATTTTTATCATGGTTTGAGCCGACGTCCTTATCAACATATAAATTAGGAGCAGCAAAGTACAAAGTTAATCCTGGTTTAAAACCTTTTAAACACTTATGACGTTAACGACAGTGTGTTAAACCAAGATTAACGGTAAGATTGGTCATCCGACGCCTTGTTATTACAATTCTCCGTTAATTATCAACACAATTAAGATAATGTAAACTTATATCGGATGTTTGCCTTTTGGCATCTTGACAGGCTATCTAATAAACACACTCTTATCTACAATGTTTTATACAAATAGATAGGTACACGTCTTCTAAACAAATTACTTAATGTTTATATTTCTCACTAGAATATGCATTTGGATTCGCTCGCATGAAGTTAAAAATTCTTCTTATTTTTAATGACATGAGTCTATCAATGTGCGTATGTCAAATATCATTTAAATATGTAGTGATTCACGTAAATCCTATGCCAGTAAATTGGCTATGTGTACGGAATGGACCGGATCTCCAGTGTATAATATCTGTCCGTCTGGCCCACGACAAACACTAACACCCACTCTAGCACAAGTTTTCAGAGCATACGGCCAACCTCCAGTAATGGAGACTAAGTTCAATATCTTCGAAAATTTTCGCATTTATTTAAGATTATTTTTACTTTAACAGTGGAAAATGTTGTAGTATTGTGTAACTATTTCTTATACCATAATGATACTCATCAACTGACATCAGCTCATCAGTGAATACAGCATACATATAAAGGTTTTCCAATCGCCTGAAAATCACCTAACTACTGAGAGCGCTAAATAAATTATGTAATAAATAAAATAAATTGTCTTAAATAAATATTAATAAATAAATTAATCTTAATAAATAAATTGTCTTTAATAAATAAATTGTATTTTCAGGCCAATGGCCTGAAAATATATTATACCTACCTAATTGACAAGTTAAAACAATAAACTTCAAACAATCATTCGATTGCTAATAATGGTAATATTATCAATAATCTCTTCAAGACTATTAAAGAGTAACAACTAAGTAAGTAACAATTGCATTACAATGAGCGAGTACTGAAGCTGAATCCCATCGCAATACAACTCTAATCCCTTTTGAAGTACTAGTACTTCATACTTTTCAGTTTGTTACCGGAATATGCACATTGTTACCAAGTTTCAACTCTTAACTCTAAATAAGTCTAATAAATAAATAAGTAATAAATTATATTTCAAATATTACTGTGTTAACTCTAGTCTTCATACTTTTAAACAGCCAATCTCATCTCTAATCTCTATTCTAAATAGTATAAAACAATGTCTCACCCTCCAAGTTCTTTTAAAGAATCGAATGTTTTTGATGCGGTTTTGACTATTTTGAGGGGAAGGTTACATCAGCGTTTTAAAATTAAGAAGTCAAAAATACCACATCGAGCGCTTAATGCCTAAAATAACTGTGATAATTTGATGACATATATAGTATTTCAAGTCTATTGTTGCATGTGCATGAGAAGATAGGTAGAGTTGCTAATGAAAACCTCCAATGTATTTCAATTCGCCTATAGCCATGGATCTATGGATCTTTATTAAAAGATGTCCGATGTATTAAAGTAATCTCGTCCCATTAATTTCACACTATTGTATTAACAGAGCGACTAAAAACTTCAAAGGCGAACTGTTTCAACTTCATCCGAATAAAAGATAAGTTATTAGAAAAAATAAAAGACTAATCACTCAGAGTGCCAGGCTTTTGTCACGTTCTCGAGTTAAGAAGTAATCCTTGTACAAAAACAAAAGCATTGACACGGTGTGCAGCTAGAACAAGTCAAACACGATCCTTCACAAAACCCATCGTGAACACTCGCTGTTTAATCGTACCTACTCGTAAAATCAGACGAGTCGCTCACAGCGTCTAAAGATTAGCTGGCATTATGTAATACAATAGCGATACCTGTGTATGCACAGGCGTCTCTATTACTAAACACATAAAGCACAAAATGAAACATGCACCGAGAGCCTCTCAAGTCATATTACACGAGTTGACTACCCACGCGTTGACGTGAGACGTACAAAACATGAAATAAATTGCCGACGAGACAAAAAAAAAGCGTTTCGACACAACCCCTCCCTCCAAACACAAAGAAACTGGGAACAATTTTTAAAGATTCACTCGCAATTAGTGAGAAAACTAAAGAAAACACAAACTTTAGGGACGGAATAGCCTTTTAATTAAAACTTGTTAAATTTATCGGAGTGTTGAATTTAGCACCTTAATAAATCTAACTTTTAATTGATATCCCAGGCTAGAAAAATACAATTTGCTTGTACGACTTTGTATTATAACTGTTTCAGTAAGAAAACTGAAGATCTAAGTATATACTTGAGAAATAAGAAACCTAGATGTTCAGGAACTAAAGTTAAACAAATCTAGTTAAAATAAAACTAAATTTGTATAAGCCCTATTGTAGATACGATACGAAGTCCCTAAGTTTCGGATAAGGATCACAGACTACATCAAATTCAAGTAGCGAGCGAATGCGTTTCCCTATATCTGCTTGTTATTTAGTTAGTGACTGCGCGGCGAGGGGCGGGCGAGGCCAGCCACGTATTGATTGATGACCCAACACATGGGCTAGGGTTGCCACGAGGCACCCTCGCTGCCGAAAACGAGCGAACCGTGTACATCTAATACAGTTCACGTTACAACTAAAATACAAAAATATAGAATTTAAAATTTTCCCCAATTTAGATACAGTATAAAGTTAGGTAGTAGAAATATTGGTGACCCTAGGCCGCGTGGAATGGGATTCAGTGAGCCCTTCATAATGAGTGTTGCACATCTCACCGAATACCCAATTAACAACCCTATACAGGGCCCGGAGATTATGTCGTCCACGTAACACGTATCAGATCACCGCGCACCGCTAACCTTGTGCATCTCCACTTTCAAAACTAATATACCCCGGACCAAATTATAAAGGGGTCCGTTTGCGTTTCAATCACAAAATCCGATGGATCAATTCCGTCCAAATTCCCCTTTCGTTTCGGGGGGTTGTTTACGTAATGGAATCGAAAATCATTTTCGAAACGATAATGCGACAAATCAACTAGATTAAAAACTCGTTACGTCCGCAGACAATTTCGCGTCGTAGCTTTTTAAAATTCCATCAATTAATGAAGGGAGGCGGACGAAACAAAGGCGGCGGTGAAGAAGCGAGGATTTCCCGAAGACAATAGTAGTAATCAAGCGTCGGGTCTGCACAGCGTTATTACCCCGCCATCGCGTCAGCCGCCACCGGCTCACCGACTCGACGGTACAACTGCTAAACAATTTATAAGCTTACGATAAACAAGCTTACCTACACAATTTAAAGGCCGACTAAGTATAACACGGGGACCATTAAACATGAATTTCGGGAGTGAAATGAATAAATGAACGTTTCAAAGCAATCAAAGAGGCATTTCATAAAACTTCCTCACGATATTTTATCAATGAAGGACCATCGAGGAGGAACCTCCATTTATTATTAAATACAAAAGCAAAAGTTATACTCGTCGCGACAACTTCGTCCTTACGTTCGGCGCTCGCGAATAGCAAAAACTAGTTAGACAAGTCGGGACCTTGATTTGCAGTCATTATAATGCAAAGTGCATTTCTCCTCATCACAAGTCGTCGTTTAGCGAAGACGATTCAACGCCCGCCTGTATCCACCTTGAAAATAAAGGGCGTGAGGAAAACGGCGCGCGTCGAGATTTCGATACAGGGACCAAATTCAATTTGCAAATCTTCGCCGGCGGCAAAGATCGAATCAATTTACGCAATCGCCTAAGCGAATTACGTCATTCGGCTGCCGAATATTGTGACAAGAGATAAAAAAACGGCATCAAGGCCGATAGTGGCTGCAGTCCGTTCACTCGCGATTTCGACCGGCCGGGAAGTCGGCACAAAAACAGTATTAAGTGTAGATCAGGTGCGCGGTGCTGCTCTCGGTACACTAAAGTCAAGGTGAACCGGTGATACAGAGACTGCTCTTACGTAAACGCTTATATATGTATGTATATGTATATATTCGAGTGCACTCCGCGTTTATGCGCTCGGATCTCGTTTCGCGCGACTATATCGCTCCGCAAGTCTCTGCATTACCGCATCCGGAGCTCATAATCGATACGTCAATTAGTCACAGACACGTGGGGTTTCGCATCGCGAAATAAATTGATACGACAAACGAGGTCGCAGAGAAACGAGGCGCAATTTTCTTCAAAGCAGACAGCTGTCTTCGGTGGCGAGTTTTCACAACAATAAAGCTGACGTACAATGCGCCGACCGCACAGCGTCGAGTGGGATCGCTGCGGTGAACCACATAGTTCGATTCCGAAGTACAGTCGCGGTGAGAGTCGAGTGCGTCAGACAGGACCTTTCTAGAGAAGTCTGTGGAGAATGGTTTTTATCACCGCGCCAACAGTTGACGGCCCGTAACGCTCGAACCGCTTATATAGGTTAAGTATCATCTGTAAAATAAGTGCGCATAGTAAGCGCACACAAATAAAGAAACACAGCGTCCCCTCCGCAATTGGATGAGAGGCGATGACAGGAGTAAAATATTAAATGACTGCTGACTGAAGGCACACAGTTAAACGTTATTGATTGTCGGAACATTATTAGCGAAGCGTCAATAGATGGTTGAATGAAATGCAAAATGAATAAGCACTAAAACCGCAATAGGTTTTACGATAGATTCTATAAATCAAGAAACAGTAATATTCAAAAATAAGAATATTATAATTATTTAGATATGTGCCCGATTGTTGAAAATGTATTATATCCACGCATACAGATTTTTATCAGTGTCTAGAAACGAGATTTTTCTGACGTACTCAGCGATATATTACACTTTTTTTTTTAATTTAAATGTAGTTAAGTTGGGTAAAATAGTTGTATTATTAATTTTAGCAATAAAAGTACTCAATCTATAATTTTAACCATTAAACAAATTATCATGTATAAAATAATAAATCAGTTGAAGTTAACCGTCTGGCAGCAGTAACCCTTACAGATCTTGTGATCTTCAGATCAGCGTCAAATAAAGCATCGCCTTCTTTTGTAATGCGGTGAGTGGGATGCTAGAGCCTTTTTCCTATCTCCTCACAATCCCTTATCCTATCATAAGGGTGCTGCCTTGTATGTATCTACCATCAAATTAACCTTCAGCCTGTCTGTCGACTTAAATCAGCTAAAACTAAGTTTTAATTATTATATTTTACGTCCCTTCGGATACAGATTTCTAGCTTATCATTATCAAACATATAAGTAGAAAATTTCTATTATGGTGGCTGTGTAAGTATGTAAAGTTGTAAGTTAACTCTGTGTAAGTTGTACAGAGAATTTCCTTTGATGCAAAGAAAACATGACGTTCCCTAGATACACTATGGTGTAAATGGTGGTTCATACGTAGTAACGTTTGACAATTATTTTTGTGTGACTGATCTCTTGGATACAACAGTTTTATAGCCACTTTGTGATTTCAACAAAAAAAAAGGAAAATACATTTTGATCCTGTGTGTTGAATACGATATAAAAATATTGGCTAGTTGAGTAGGCATTTATTTTATAGCTCTATTCTAACTTTATATCCTCGGCTATTACATTCTCTTGTGAGAGGAAAAGTAATTACTTTGAGTACCTACATGAAAAATAAACTAAACGTACAAACGTTAGCTTTTTTATTATACAATTTATTATACAATATAATTTTACAATCTTAACTAATATTATAAAGCTGAAGAGTTTGTTTGTTTGGTTGGTTGAACGCGTTAATCTCAGGAACTAGTGGTTCGAATTGAAAAATTATTTTTGTGTTGGATAGTCCATTTATCGAGGAAGTCTTTAGGCTATATAACATCACGCTGCGACCAAAAGAAGCAGAGCGTCAATGGAAAATGTTGCAAAAACGGGAAAACCGGTCGGCCGCCGGTAACTGCGAGGTACCATGCTGCGCGGCTCAGACGCGTGGTTGGCTCCCTACGGAACGGTTTAGCTCAGCGAACTGATTTTTTAAATTTGTTTTTGCGATATATCATCGTATAATAATTACTCATATATTTTCTTTTTCAAAGCTGACGAAGTCGCGGGCACCAGCTGGTAATAAAATAAAGCTGAAGTTTGTTTGTTTGGTTGAACGCACTGATCTCTGGAATTACCAGTCGGATTTTAAAAATTCTTTTTGCCCAAATATCAAATATAACCCAATTCTTGAGGAAAGTATAGACTATAGAGAATTACCGAAAATAGCCGACAGTTGAATTACTTAGATAAAAAATACATGCATAATTAATAAACTATATTTGAAACATGTTTGAAATGGGTTATATCCTCAGAAAAAAGTAAAAACATCAAAACATTTATTTTGAAATAATTAAAATAAAAAACAACAGACAAATTAATAGTATTATAAAATAAAAAGAACATGGAAAGGACACAACAGAGTGGAAATGAAATCCAATTGAGAATAGCGACAAACTTTAAAAGTTTATATCCACAGTTGACCTTTGAGTCGGCGAGAAACTTAACTATTCCGTCGAGAGGTTAATAAAAACGTAAAAGAAGAACAAGAAAAATATCCACGAGACGGCCAAAAATTCCGTTATGACACCATATATAGGTACCTACCTAATAGCAAAGTCATGACCGCGATGACTGCCTCTAAAAATATTTAAAATTTCCGATCAGATAAGATTATATCTATAGAGTAATTCACCAAAATAGTAGTAGCCACGTATATACTACTTTTGTTAATCGTGATATGAGAAAAGAAGGGTAATGGAATCATAACACACTACGTATTCTTCCAAACGCATTTCACTAGACATACGATGCTTCAGAATAGGCGCATCAAACTCAAAGTCACGAGGGGCCCGCACAGTGCCGGATTAACTATGTAGCAAAACTAGCAATTGGTACGGGCCACGCGCATGCCTGCTTGAGCGTAAAATAGCTTTTTTTTTTCTGTATAAACTCTATTTTGGAAGTCGATTGACACCATTTCTCTCCGGAAACCAGATCTCAACAGCTAAATTTTCAATATTTTGAAATGAACATTTCAGAAAATATAATATATTGTTCAAATGTTATTCTTTTATGTACTTTTTATATTATATTTTTAAAAAATTAGAGAAAATACGCTTTATTTTAACAATTAAAATCCAGGTAATCCCTTAACACTTTAAACTGAAGATCCTAATACAAACCAAGGGCTTCTTGATAGAATTTGTTACGGGCTCGCACATCTTAATCCGGCACTGGGCCCGCATATAACATATTTCCTTCATAATGTGATACACTGTGTATTTAAGGCTTCAGCACATATTCATCGGCCTATCGGATATGTATCGAACCCTTAATCGATGATGCTTTGACGAGTTCTTGTGTGGGTGTAATTCTTCTTTGAACAGTTACGGTCTTATAATAATTGGGCCACAGAACATCGCGCGGGCCGCATGTTCATTACACCTGCTTTGGCAAGATCATTAGTTAGGGAAAGTTATTATAACCGCGAGTACAGCCGTGGAGAAGATTATATTCATTTGGAAAATTAATTATATCAATAAGATCGATATCTTTGAACAATAGTAGACTCTTAATAGAGTATTTATTAATTAATAGCTCTTAATAAAGTAGAATACGAATTTATAACAATCAGAAACGTAAACATTAATAGGTGATTTTTAATTCGGTTCAATGTTGGAAAGTACTTTCAGAGAAAATACCAGGCAAAGAATTGGATAACTTGAATGATTCTAAATAGTATGGTGCAATTAGACCCAGACCTCAACATCCAAAGTAAAAGTATCATTCCAGTTCCAAATTAATCTATACAGTCTACATATTGTTTGGTAAAAAATAAACTTCTCACCCCCCTTCCCCCCAAACCCGACGCTAAAAATGGTGTAATTTTTTTACCAAAAAATATGTGGACTGTATAGAACAATTTGGAGCTGTAATGATACTTTTACTTTGGATGTTTAGGTTAGGCCGTTTTTTGGGCTAATTGCACCATACTAAATGAGCTTGTCGTGACGAGTGTACGCAGCGTTGCGAAGTAAACAAGTTGTTTCGTACGTGTACTCGTATTTGTCGACCGTATCTATATTATAGAAGAGTCTAAGGTAAAGTTTCTATGTGGCATACAGAGTTGAACGCTCGATACAAGCCGGTTTTGTGGCGTGTGGGCGATAGATACGTGCACTCTTTTCTTAACAAACTCATATAACCATTTAAAGAACAATGATTACCGAAAATATATGTAGGACTACAGTACCTACCATCAACCTCTCAAGTTGGACGTAATCTAAACAAAATGCTTGGTAGTACACTTATTTGCTATATATAAACACCTGAACCAAAGAATTTTGATATAGTTAATGACAATAAAAACATAGTTAGTTAGGTACCTCTCAAATTCTCAAAAAAACAGTATCATATTATAGAAGTAGCAAGTTAGTGGTACTTGAGTGATATTTGTAACAGAAGACTTAGATAATGTAATCAAATGAAGAACATTTAAAATCCATTTCATACCGCAATTTCGAGAGCAAGTTCATATAGATAGAAGATAATCTTAATAAAGTTTAATCATAAATATATAAATGTAGTTTATTTATTATATTTTATTTACTAGTGGCCCGCTCCCGGCTTCGTCCGGGTTCAAAATAAAAACTATCCTATCTTTTAAGTTGGACCTAATTACATATAGTTACAAAGTTTGATCAAAATCGGTTCAGTAGTTTAGGAGTTCATCGCGGAGGAACATGTGAAACGTAATCTTAATATATAAAATGCGATATGTGTGTGTGCGTGTGTGTGTGTGTGTGTGTGTGTGTGCGTGCGTGCGTGCGTACGTGCGTGCGCGCGCGCGCGCGCGCGCGCGTGCGTGTATGTTCCCTATAGACTCCAAAATCGCTGCAGCGATTTTGATGAAAGACAAATCTTCAGATTAATCCAGCGGATGATCCTGTGAAGTTTAGTAGCGATCGGACGCGGGCGAAGTCGCGGGCACCAATAAAATATAATTTTCATACGTTGACCGTTGTCATGGCAACCATGGAACGTTGCTGAATGTGCCACAGCGTAGCGTGGCCGGGTTCAAGTAGTATAAGCAGCATAATACTAACAACTTAACAAAGCCTATTAAAAAGTTTGAACAAATTAAAACAACTGGTAGGTATTTGAACTTTGAACTAACAATAAAATTAATACAACCTTGGTAAATCGTTTTTCATAATTTATTTCTGCAAATTATTTATATAAACAAACCAACTTTTAACGATTTTTCTATAAAATATAAATTTGTTACTCGCTGACAATATAGCTTTCTATAGGTGAAAGAATTTTCAAAATCTGTCCAGTAGTTTTTGAGTTTATTCATTACAAACATACAAAAATACAAATCTCTATTTATAATATTAGCATAGATATACTTATTCGTATTAGTATAGATGATATATTTACATAATGCATGCGTTAAAAACATAAATAAAATAAGTTATTTGTGGCTGCGAACCAAGTCGTGCCAAGTTGAACTAATATTTAAGTTGAAATAACCCCTAAACAAATTTAAGACAATAGGAGAATCGCCCGATAGGCTTCCGTCTTACAATATTTCCCATTATATTATCGGTGTGTCGTAGCTAAATGTAAATTTTGTGACAACGCCAAACGGGTCGACAGTATAGAAGCGTTGTTTAAGGACGCAACTTACAAATGACATACGATAATGGTCTGTAAATTTCCCCATTTTATTACGGTTGTGAACTTCGTAAATATATATATGTGGGAAGCCGAAATAGAACCACTTCTTACAATTTAATTTACGGTACAAAATAAAGAAACCGCTGTACTCGGTAGGTATAGGTACGACAAACAAAGCCGAGGCAATCTGAAAACTTGATAGATGACATCCGTTGATTGCATCAACACGCAGTCGGACTGAATAAGTGTTCATGGTAAAATTCGAGTCATTTTTTTTTATCGTACGAGTTTATCGGGTTACATAAAAATCGGCCGAGTATCGTTAGTCCGAGCAAGGAAAAAAGTTTGTATGAAAAACTTACATTAATTCCTACACAATATTATTATTTTGTAGTTTGATTAAATTATAGCATGTAAATGATATTTTCCAATTTTCGCCAAAATTAAGTTTAATTTTTTTTTTATATTGTAGTCTTAAGTTTAAAATGAGATTAAACACTGCACGGGTGACTTTTTTATTGAGAGACAAAATATATTTTAATATATATAAATAATAATATATTTTTATATTATAAGTTATAATATATTTTTTAACTAATATATTTTTATTTTATAAGTTATAATATATTTTTTAACTAATATATTATAATATATTAGTTATAATAATATTATAATATATTATAAGTTATAATCTAATATATTTTTATATTATAAGTTAAATCCAAAAAATCACCTATCACCATTCTTTAGGAATATGACAAAAAGGGTCCAAAAAGAAAAAAAAATGACCTTGTGTATACGATTTTAAATAAAACTGTAACGCACTGTGTATCCAAAACTTTCAATAAAAAGGAGATTTTTTTAGTAGAATAAACGAAATACAAAAATTTCATTTACAAAATTCTTCAGCATATAGCAATTAAATATTTTACCCATTACTCTCGTATCTCTCGTATCGTATTTCTCGTAATTATTTTTGCGGGGAAGGGAGAAAATTCTAATATAGGTTTCTAATAAACCTAAACTTTATTGAAGACAAAAGAGAAGATAACTGTAGGATGATGAATGTGTCTAAAAATTTATTTCGTGTTTGTCACGAAACTTGCAATCAAATCGTATATGAATTACTCGGGCACAGATATATTAATGAACACACTGACAAAGAATTGTTAATTGAATATTCATTCGATGTGACAATACAATGAATAACAACTTGGAAACGTTATAAATAGTCCAGTTCGTTAAATTGAACTCGAATAAATGTTTATGTAAGCAACGAATGAGTCACATGAGTCACATAATATTATCTATATATCTATAATTATGTATACTAATATAATAGAGAGGAGGATGGATTTCGTATGTTAGTTTATATGTGGATAATCTGCGGAACCACTGAACCTATTTGAAAAAATCTTTTATTATTTGATATTTGCATTATACATGGGGCATATAAAATGTGTATACATCCATACATCTATCCCAACAAACTTTCGCATTTATAACAATAAAAAAAATATTATTGTAAGATGTAACTCAGTAATTCCGTTTTTATTGGATTAGCGCGAAACGCGCAGGTACTTTGTGTTCATTCATTTACTGCTTATGTCATCAACACATTCAGGCTTCATTGGAGATTATATAATATATAATGTGAACAAAAGCGCCTATTTATGATAACATTGGTTAACAGGCATCCTATAAGAGCGAAGTACTCGCTGTAGGCGAGTTTTACCTAGCCTTAAATGGCTTAGTTGGCCAGCCGGCTCGCTACGCTGGCTGCATTTTGTTGCCTTTGAGATGAACTTTGTATGCAACTAACTATCGCTCTATTCAAATCGTTCACGTGTCTATAAATAGTTGCAGAGATTTCACAGTTGATATATCGTTATGCAAAAGCGCTATTATTAATATCAATATCATCCAAAAGGTAAATCAATAGCAAAGTTTAAAAATTGGTTTTTGCTCGAGAGGGGAAAACAATACTATAGAAACTTGAATAAAAAAATTTGTAATGTAAGCATATAAATAGGTATATAGGTATATAATACAAATAATACATTTATATTAACTAATACATTTAATACAACAATAATAATGCTCATAAAATTCCAACATGTGAATTCATTATAATTCAAAGAATTAAGTTTCAATTCAGAAAAGACAGTTAAGAAGTTCTATTTTGTTAAGAGAAAATTATATTATATCAAAATGTCGATAAAAAGTATTTGTCAACCCTAATATTAAAAATGCGAGTCAGTTTGTTGGTTAGTTCATCATGAAATTTTGCATACATGTCGCGAGCATTAGCTAGTGAAAATTAAAACTACTCAATTTTATTTTTCTAGACCCCTTAAATTTTGTCAGTGTATATTTTTTAGTTTAGTAAATATAATATTGAATTTCAATGAAAATTAATTTCCATCTCGCTATTTGATTTATTTTCAGAAATTTTCATATTTCTTTTTATACCTACTTTCTTTTTATACAAAGAAAAAATCGTTGAAAATAAGTTTCTGTCTTGATGTAACATAAATCCAGTTCAAGCACAGTTTTCTGTGATAAAAAAGACTAAATTAGAAATGATAACATTCTACCTTGATCTTTATTTTCGATTCTAAAATTCCGCTATATTTATCTACGAAAAAAAAAAACGATAAAATTCGTTGAAAACATGTTTTTCACTATCATTTCGGTTCTAAGATTAATGCATTAAGACTATTTATACAGAAGAAGACTTAGTTTCGAAATTTTTGAACTGAATTTAATTGAGACTATAAATACAATTTAATTTTGACTTTATGAATCCTCCTCTGACTCATATCCATACTAATATTATAAATGTGAAAGCCTCAACTACTGAAATAATGAAATTTTGCATATACGTTGTCAGAGTTACAGGAAAGGACGTAGTGTACCTTTCATCCAGAAAAAAAGTACAGAGGGATTATCAAAAATTAAAAAAAAACTAACGCCTGGCAAAAGTGTTATAAGAATAAAGATGTCAGGCGTTATATTGCTTAAATATTTTTTTATTTTTCAACGCGAACGAAGTCGCGGGCTACCAGCTAATTCATAAAACATTAAATCATAAAACAAACAAAATTTTAGTCCAAGAATAAAATATATACAGTTTTTTTACAAACTGTAAAACAAAATTTCTTTAGTAGCGAAATTATAAATAGCTGTTTAATATACCTATCAGCAAAAAAAACTGACCTAACCTAACCAATAATTTATTGATCATCTAAGAAACCTTAGTCAGCAAGTACTAGGTCAGCCAAAAAAAAGTTGCTGATCAAATAGATATTTTGCTGATTAAAATATTTATTCCTATAAATTATTACATTTAATTTGAATAAAAACGAGCAAAACAATTTGCAGGTAAAATTCTATGCATTCATTTATACTTAACAAAGTCCAATAGACCAAATTAGTTGTATCATAACAATTTTCTTATAAGACATGAGGACAACTATTTGGTAATTTTGAATTTCAACATTAAATAGTATCAATATAAAGTACTAATATTATAAACAGAAAAAAAAATAATATTTTTATTTAATTCTTAAAAAAAATTCACCTATAGAAAGGCTATATTTTCTAATATTACGCGGACGATGTCGCATGCAACGCTAGTATAAAATACTTGTTAATTGAAAAAATAATCCCATCAACCAAGTAAGTAAAACGATCCCTATTTAAAATTTTTTTTTATCATACTCGTATCATGTATTGGCAAGCGTCGAATGTTTACATCATAAACGCCACACAGTCTGGTCCCACTTTTTAACGTTATCAACATGTTTTATTTAGTCTTTTTGAATAAAATAAAAAGTGTAATCATTTAACTAACAATAAAAACCGACTTGCGTTACCTAGTGCTGAACTAAAAAGGAATAAATTCGTCATAGTTTACGTCACAATTAACGTCAAAGTTTTGAATCAGCAGACCTAACAACTACAAAAACCGATCGAACACAATGACGAAATGATCTGAGGAACATAAATCACAATATATACTAGCGGCCTCGCACGGGTGCGATTTCTTTTTACAAATATATAATACTAGCTGTTGCACGCGACTTCGTCCGCGTGACTTTATAAAATATAGCCTATGTTACTATTAGGCTATTAGGCGCTATTAGTATAATTTGAAGTCGCTTTTCGCGTCTAGTCTATATGGCCGATAACACCTAAAATACGCAACGGATTTTGATGCAATTTTCACCATCAGTTGGATAATTTTTCATGGAATTCATATTAGTATAATTTGAAGTCTTTTGCGAGTCTGTCTGTACGGACGCTAACACCTCCTAAACCGCGCAACGGATTTTGATGTGGTTTTCACCATCAGTTTGATAATTTTCATGGATTTTTTTATATGATATATTTAATAAAACCTAATTAAGTTTTTCCTGGACGAAGCCGGGAGCGGTTCGCTAGTAATATTATAAATGCGAAAGTTTGTATGTTTGTTACACAATCACGCAAAAACGGCTGAACGGATTTGGATGAAATTTGGCTCACAGATAGTTTATTTGCTAGATTAATATATAGAATAGTTTTTATCCTGGAAAAATATTAGATATGTCAATGGTGTAAAAAAAATCTAAAAACGAACTAAAGCGCGTACGAAGTCCATAAAACGATGGTTACAAATTTAAAATTAAGCTATTTCATTTCCGAACGAACAAAGAGCTTTCCTAAATAAATATCATTAAAATTATCAATTCAATTTTAAATCAACCATTGTCGCGTTGTGATTGCGCCTAAACGGCCGAAAACAATTTAAAATTACACTTAGTGAAAATTTTCTATTCATCGCGGGCGCGCTTTATCGTTCCGTTGTTGTTCCGGCAAATGCACATGACATGACACTACACTCCGGCCAATATAAACATGGCGCAGGTGTTAGCTAAGTGATACAAGACAGGTACGGACAGAGTAAAAGACGTGACGCAACCCAGCCACTGCCCTGCCGCCCGTGGCGTCGCTGCCAAATGGGTTAGCGTCATCCGCCCCACCCAGCGCTGTCATTACGTGTGCACTCTTTCCCTTGCTACGAGACGTTTGCCAAGGTCACTGCGGCACGCGTGACCAACACGTGTATCACACACCAGACACCACCCCCCAAAACAATATAAAACTTTTAAAAAAAAAATGACTAACCTGTTCTTTTCCAACTCGTTATGAGTGGTCCTGGAACAAAAAACATACAATTTGTAACCAGCCAGCTACACGACGACACTGTATTCGTTTCACGTAACGTTCACTTATTTGTTATCACAACATTCACTGCACTATTTCTGTATCACTATAACACGGCGGAGCGGTTTTCCACTCACCTGCTGCCCTGCGATTTCTTAGTCTTCGGTCGCCTGCCACCAGCGCGAGTCTCCTCGTACGCCGGCAGACTCGACGCGTATCCGTGCTCCGCTTCTGCAACCAAAAAAACTGCCATTCCGTCAAAATCAGCTGATTATTGCCACGGCAAAAATAGACGGGAGCCATGTTGACGTGTGCGTGTAGTGCACTCGATTGACAATTCAAACAAAGAAAATTATATTTACCTCTTTCGCGCCTTTCGATGTATTCAGCGGCCTCGATTAGATCAGCAATACTCATATTTATTGTATCCCGGGTCCGCACGGCTTATTCACGAACGTCACGCGACTTTATTCGATTAACTATAAATAAAAAGTATATTGTGTCCGCTCCGAACCCCGCGACTGCGTTCACCAAATGTCAAAAACACACTAGTAAGCGCCGCGAGTCGCGGGACGCGCGATCGTGCACAGCGCTTCGCGATTAGTCGGACGCGTTCGGGTCGCGCTCGGCCGACCAATCACAACGCGCCGATCTCCACAATAAAATACCTGGGTCAATCACGTGAACTTTGTTGTTTCCAAACAAAACATTTTTTTTCTATGCACTCTCGAGCGAGATAGCTAAATACAAATTTTGTACTAGGTGCTGCATTTTGCGCTATTATTTCCCTTACTGTTCTGATAAATACACACTGCATTCATTTCAAACCCACGCAACTTGTTATCGAGTTTATTTATTTCAGTATGTAATTTATTATCTTCTATACATATATTTTTATTTATTTAAAAAAAAACTTAGAGAGAAATAAATAGTAGAAAGCTCTTGCAAATATATGACGTGTCTATTATGTCGAATTTGTCAAAATAAATATAAATCCAATTAATGGAATGATGACACCCTATCTAAAATTAATTTGTTTAATTGTCTAGATTAATTTGCTTAATCTAAAATATCTATATCATTAAAATTCTTGTTAAAGTCTTTAATTATAAAATCATTTATTTGTCTTTATTAATTATTAATTAATTTATATATAATTTATATTTATCATTTATTTAGTTAATTAATTTTGCTTAATTTTTAATGTAAAGAACAATGTATGATAAATTTGTGTATTTTGTAGTTAAATCTTAAAAGTTTATTACTAAAAGTTATTATATGCATTAATACTTGTGGGTAAAGTAGAATCCCAATAAAAGTTTATGTTACAAGTTATTGTAACGCACAGTCAAAACTACTAAGTCTAGAAATCTGAAATTTGGAACATACGTTTATTTCATAACGTAAACATCCGCTAAGAAAGGATTGTTGAAATTTTCAACACCGTGCAAAGCCGGGGGCGGGTCGCTAATTACGTAGAGTTCTCCGTTTACTATAATAAGAAACATTTTCATATCAAAATATTAGGTTTCAAATAGTTATTTCAAATAGCCTCTATTTTAAAATATCAACTATTGTAAACTTTTTATATGGTATTTTAATTTAAAACACCAATATTTTAAAACAACAACATTTATTTACATTTGTGTTACACTTTGAATATTTAATATCTTTAAACATGCTTTTAGAGTATTATTTAAGACTATCACCAGGTGCATACGAGCGAATAGAACGGCCAGCAAATGTTTTCTTGGCTCCTGTAAAGAAAACATCTACTTAAAATATTTTCATTCCCCATATACGCTAAATAATATAATTAGTACATAGTCACTTCTTTTTTATATTTTAAAAAAGAAGTGACTATGTACAAATTATATTACTTTTACTTGTTGCTTCCTCTAAATAAAAATTATTTTCAGGTTATTGTAAGCAGTACTAGTTTTTTTTTTTTTTTTTTAAAGTGAAAATTTTTTGCGCGCGTTGTAAGTTGAAGGTTCAAGGTTGAATATTATGTGGACATCTCTTTTATACATTGAAATAAATTAATTTTAATAGAGACAACGATTTTCGATTCATTTTCTGAAAGTAGCCTTGTATAGTTTTAAAAGAGAACTAAAACTTACTTTTTTTTTCTTTTTTTTTTTAAATAAATAAAAGAATTTTAAAAATTAAAAAAAAAATAGTGAGCATTAATATTTTTCGTATTCCTTGCACTACGTTAGATATGAGGAATGATGTGACGATTCATTCAGAGTATATTTTAGAAAAATTCTGTCAGGATGTGCCCAAACTCAGTGTGTTTAGAAAATGATTTTTTTTTTTACGAAACAGCTGGCTGTAATGTAATGGTGCGGTATAATTATGGAATAAGCTCATGGAACCCTTTCATTTGATACCCCACTCGATAGGTTTCTCATACAAAAAATTGAACTAGAAAATATATACCAAATAAATAATAATAATAATAAATAAATAAATATCTTCACACATTCCACACAGCGCCATCTAGTTCCACAGTAAGCAAGTAATGCTTGTATTATGGATACCAGACAGTTGATATACTACATAGATTACTTTTTTTTTTTGTAAATACATACTTATTATAAATACAAAACATCCATGACTCAGGTACAAAGGTAAAATGTTAACACATAAACATTTGCCCCTAGCGGGATTCGAACCCGCGACCGTTTGGTTAACAGCTAGGGTTACTAGCCACTAGACCAAACGTGTCGTCAAATGAGTGATATCCACCCGAGTTTAAAATACTTTCAAGACCCCTATTAAACTTGCCTGAAAAAAAAAAATCAACACGCGAATTTCCCCACCATACTACAGCCAGGCCCTGGATTAATAGTCAAGGCCCAAAAAAAAAATGCCTTCGTATCGAAAGGTCATGAAATGAACAGAATGTCCTAAGAACTAAACGGCCTATAATAATAGTCCCATTAGCACAACATGACATAGTATCAAATGGTCATAATATCAAAATAGTTCAGGAAAATTTACTAACAAATCAAAATTTTAAATCCTTAGGGGAATTTTTGTAATAAGTTCCTAGAATATATGTACTTAATATCGATATGGGTGAAAGAAATTTTAATTTGTATATTTTTCTTCAGTAATGTATTAAATTCTGACATTTTTAGATGATTTTTAATTACTTTTAGATATATATTCCTATTCATGTAACGCCATCTAGCAAAATTTGGAGACAAAAGTGGATAAACAGCGAACAGCAACAATAGTACCACATTACTTTACAAGATGGCGTTTTCATAAATTATTATCATTTATTAGTTTCAAATTGCGTTTTTACAAGAAGTACATCTAAAAGCACACTTAAAAAATTATACTTAAAAGCAAAACATAATCTGCATGCAATATTTTCATCCAAATAGTTAGTCGTTTAAATAAATTTGAACTGAAATTATCAAAAAATCTCTTACTACTACAATGAAAAAAAAAAAAAAAAAAAAATCTTAAGAAAAAATAATGATTGTAGAATGCGAATCTATGACTTTTCAACTATGCATGTTTCAACTACACAAATATTACCATAAAAATAATTAGATAGATATGATATAAATAAACTGTATGGGCTAAGAGAATTCAGAGTAATAATGATAATATGTTATTTTTTAATTATACTTACTGTTAATATCCTAACTTTTCTATAATATTGACTGAACGTCTTCGACATGGCAGACAAGAATGTGCAAATGAGGTGCGGTCGAAATTCACAACTTTTTTCCTCAATATCTGTGCAGCGTTTCAGCAAATGTGACAAGCCGAGTATGTAGTTGAATATTAAACACCATTCGTCCTGAAAATTAATATATCAAAATCAAAATCAATTAGGTTTCTCCAAGAAACTCTTATGATCGTCATTAAAAAATTTAAATTTACCAGGATTTCGAAAAAAAAAAGCCAACATGACGATCCTGTGAGGAAACCCCGAAAGAAACTCAGGATACTATTCTTTTTGTCATCTTTAAAATAATAAAATTACAACAATTACACTTAATTATAAACAAAATCAAGAATATATATAATACTAAACATAGTGCAGGCACCGAATCGTTTAAATCCAGACTTCATTGTCGCTTAAATAATCAGTTATTTTATAAACAAATGAATAAGGAGCTTCAAAGCCCTTCTGATGGCAGACACTGCAGTCAAATAACAGCATGTGTGCTGCTGTATGGTTAGCTTATTGAGTAAGGGATGCCAGATTTTAATCCTTATCCTTAGCAGGATAAGGCAGCGCACTTGCAACACCTGTGCGACAGTAACCATATACCATCAAGTGAACTGTGAGCCTGCCTGCCGATTTTTACCTTAAAAAAGTATTTAGGTAATAGGTATTCATGTTAGAAGCTTGTCCCGTTAATTCAAAATATTATAAAGAGAGAAGATTTGTATGTTTGTAATGAATAAACTCAAAAACTACTCGAATTCTTTCACCTTTTAAAAGCTACCTTATCAGCTAGTAATATAGGCTATATTTTATAAAGTTACGCGGGCAAAGTCGCATGCAACAGCTAGTTATTAATAAAAGTTTAAATATTATGTGATTTTATTCCACTTGCCACTTTTTGTGCCATCAAAAAAAAAAGAGTAAGTACATTAAAACAAATATATTAAAATCTTTTTACTTTTTCAAATCAGATATATTACCTCGTGTATCAATAAACTTAGATCCGTGTCTTTGATATCAGGTAACGGGGGGTACAAACCTTCCCCAACTTTCTCATTGAAAGTCCTCACGAGAGTCTCCAATCTTGCACAATTGTATAGAACAAATGATGCACCTGTAAAAAAGGAAATTATATATTATTATTAGCTACTAAATATGTATGTTTATATTTACCATATTATATTCATATTTACTTATAAGCCACAAGCCGAAAGTGTAACACTCTCAAAACATGAAAACGCGAATAAAGGAACCATGAATATGCAGCTTTTACTGTACATAATTCATAAATAAAATAAACCAACAACAAAAAAAATATTAATAGTTAACATTATTAAGAACAGAGTTAATAGGCTACTGATAAATGAACTCAATCTTCAACTTCATCTTCACTTACCGAATGAGGTTGCTATCCCATATACAAATAAATAAAAGAGAAAACATTCCAAAAAGGAGCATATAACCAAACAATAAACAAATAAAGAAGGTAGATTACCTTTACTGGATCCAGCTGAACATTGAAAATTGATTTTAACATCTGCATTAGGCTTAGTTTGCAATAATTCAAAGATAACTGATGACTCCCCTAGGTGAGCTATGAAATCTTTCCATTTTGAGTCAGATGAAACTCTAACTCCATACTTATGTTGAGCAATGAGAGACATCTCATTTTGACGATTTCTGGAAAGCATGAATGTAAAAATGATATTAATCTTACATTGCCAATACATAATAAATTATTTTACTCTATGCATTTTTCATCAAAGCCATACCTCAAAAATAATAACTAATATAGATAATACACAGCAAATATAACAATTTGGAAAATATATAGATGGTCAACGATAGTGGTCTGGGCCATCTAGTCACCATTTTATATATCTTTATATTTAAATAGCTGGTGCCTGCAGCTTCGCCCTCATGGAATATTTATCCATCAATTGTATCAATGGTGAAAGATTTATTTAAATCAGATGAGTAGTTCCGAAGATTACCTCTTGCATACAAACATACAAACTTTACCTCTCTATAACATTAGTATACATTTATTTCTGACATAATATTTGCAATAAAAACATAATCTTACTCTATTAAATCCTTCTCGGTAATTGTTAAATCTTTAGCACCTGTTTTTGCATTTAGAACTTCACCACATATTACTAGTCTGCCATTTCCAGACTTTATTGAATTTCTCCTAGCAACAATGATTTTCTCACTATTGTCTTCTTGAATTACACTCAACTTGTATAAATTTTGAATAGTCCTGTTTAAATATTTAAGCCGTAAAGAGGTTAGGTCATTACTTTCTTCAAAACAGTTCTCAATTTGGCATCTATTTGATATGAAAATGGTGTTATTCAGGGCTTCTAATAAGCCTACACGTATGGAATTTGATCTATCTAGCCATAAATGAATATGGCTCTCGTCAACTTTAATATCAATTACATGTAAACACCAACTTTTCGACTCAGCCACTAACTGGTCAGGTTTCGTGCAGCTATATTCCAATATTGTAGAGATTGAATTATTTAATTCATTAGAATTGACGTATTGTTGCCAATACTTTAGGCACTTTGGGAAACTCACGTCTCCTTGTTTTTGCAAGTTTTGAGAATGCTTTTTGATAAGTAGACTTTTATTTGGTTTCTCTGCTCTCGTCAGGAAAAGGAATAATTCATTTGAAAAAGTTAACAATGAGTTTTCTAACATATTTTCAACACACTATTATCAACACGAACTGTAATAATTAACACTCAAGTTGAATTATTATGGATATAAAATAAAAATATAAATAAACAAAATAATCGATCATAAATACGATAACAACACACGCTTACAATTACGACTAATTGCGTACACAGAATACATTACATAGAACATAGATCCTGTGTTGATGTTGCCACAGAAGCACGTACAATGGGAATAGACAATTTATCGTGTTTATAAAATATTTTTAATAGTAAGCCTAATATGTCCCTATGCTGAATGCTAAATACAGTTTACACAACACAAATAAAACGAAACGATCATCCGCCGAACGCTCATAAAGTTAAGACAATAGAAACTACTCTTATTTAGCAATGTTTCTTTAGGCCGGTATGGGCCGGTAAGAGCTCTCCTGACCGTCGGTCCGTACATCGATCGCGCTCGTCATTTGTATGAAAATTCCAAATCGTTAAAGAGCTCCCCTGACCGTACGCACGCGTTTACCTTCCCGCATTCCTGGCCTCGTCCCATGCTAGTCTCGACCTCATAGGTAAGATCCTCAAGCCCTCACTCGGTGAGTTTGAGGTTAGCCACATGGACGATGCCCTGAATCCCTTCGTATCTCGCAGAGAGGGTGGGATTTACCTTTAATAAAAAAAGCCTTTAATGAAATTCTGGACTCCACTTCGGTCCATATTGTTCTTAGGTCATTGATCTAGCCACAGTTTGTCTTTGGTCTGATTTCTTGTGACATATTTTTGACAGTTAGCCAATGATTTTGCACTTGCGTGTATAGAAACGTAAGTACCTAAACGAACATCAATCAAATCATAGTTGAGTGTGGTTTGGTAGGTAATGAATGTATATAGACAAGTTTTTCAATGACCGTATTTTTATTTTATTTTCAGTAATTTTATGTGAAACACGTCGCTAGTCATCAATTATTGCTTTTAAAAGTAATGTATTAGTATATTACAATGGTTTTACAGTATAATATTGTACTATTTATCACACTATCATGGCATTTTATAGTCGTCTCGTCACACGACCATCTGTTAGAAGGTATTTATTGTGGAAAAGAAAATTGTTACGAAGTATTGGGTGTAACTAGAGAGGTAACAAGGAGTGAAATAGGCAAGAAGTATAGACAATTGGCAAAAAAATTCCACCCAGACATGCATAGAACAGAGGAAGCCAAAAAGGAAGCCGAAGAAAAGTTTAAACAAATCGCCACTGCCTACGAGATTCTGAGAGACGATGAAGAGAGATCAGACTATGATTACATGTTGGACAATCCTCAAGAGTATTATGCCCATTACTACCGTTATTATAGGCGACGAATGGCCCCCAAAGTAGATGTACGTATTGTGTTGGCTGTAACCATATCTATCATATCAATAATACAGTATTACAGTGCATGGTCAAAATATGACACTGCAATAAAATATTTCATGACAGTGCCAAAGTACAGGAATAAAGCATTAGAAATTGCCAAAGCCGAGGTGAAGGAAAACCAAGCGAGAAAAGCCAATAAGAAAAGTAAGGCTGAGCAAAAGGAGGAACAAGATAAAATGATACGAAGAGTTATAGAGGAAAATATGGATATTAAAGGGGCTTATGCTAAGCCCGAAGTTACAGATATATTATGGATTCAGTTAATAATTCTACCATACACCGTTTCATATTATATTTATTGGTACTTACGGTGGCTATGGAAGTTCACAATAATGAGACAACCATATGGAGAACAGGAGAAATTGTATTTAGTTAGAAAATATATGAAATTGGGACAGCATCAGTTCAATGCTCTCGATGACAGTGAAAAACAAAGTTTCCTAGATGAGCAGTTGTGGATTAAAGAGAACTTTTTAGTTTGGAAAGAACTAAAAGAAGAAGACGAAAAGAAAGCTCTAGCTGAGAATAATAAGTATAAACAGTATAGGAGATATTTGAAACAGCATGGAGTCGGTCGTATGACATTCGATGACTCCTGATACATTTTTCTATGGATTATTAATTATTTTCTAATGAAACCAGGATCTGTCCAAGAGAAGTGAGATTTTATCACTCATTTTTTTTTTTTCAAAGATTTACTTGTTATATTTCCTACTTTCACTTGTTATAGGTAAACCGATTTTGCACCAAAAGATAATAAAATAAAAAAGCCTTTTACACAATCTCGTCATTTTTATTTCTTCATTATATCTATTTTTCTCAACATGTAATGTACTACAATGTTTTTTTTCTTTTCTTGTTTTAATAATTATACATTCATCACAAATCGCATATCAATAAGGCATTCTAATTTAATACACCAGGCGCTCCTTACAACACACATCAAGGCAAGTAATGTAAATATGCCCATAGGAATTTCATTTGTCCGGAAACCGTATTGTTCATGAGATGTCATTCAAATCTTCAACTGAAAAGTGACTAGATGTAGCTGTTTTACGAATATACCAAAGAAACATTTTTCTATTTGTGTACACATTTTAGTGTGTTTGATAAATTGTCCTGATACAAGGAAATGTTGACGACATTAAGGTGTAGAACCTTTCCTTACACCGACTGTATGTTATGTTGAAATTAAATGTAATTAAAGAAAATCTGTTTCACTCAGATAAACTAAACCAGGTTACACTATACGGTATAGCATATATCACCTACATACTATGTATTCATTTATGAACTACTAGCGACCCGGCACCGGCTTCACACTGAGATGAAATTTTCAAAAATCCTTTTTTTAGTGGATGCCTACTTTATAAAATCAACCTACATTCCGAATTCTAGATTCTAGACATGGTGGTTGTGGCTGCGCGTTTATTAGTCAGTCAGAACAAACGATTATATAAAGGTATTTTATTAAACATTAAAACAAATTGGAAAGTTGACAAATCACGCGCCACTACACTCCATTGAGAAATGAGGTCGTCTTTTGTAATTGACAATTTCTCGTGAATTCGTTTCGTCAATTTTTTGTATTTCATTACGGAAACTAAATCTTTGCTTTCCAATAACTACTGGTTAGTTAGTTGATACTTTTTTCAGCATTTTAATGCACGAAAAGTGGACATTAATTATTAATTAAAAAAAGAATTCATTAAGTAATAACATTAGTCCATTAAAATAATTTTGCTGTATTCATATTTTCAGTAATAGCACTATCCAGATTTTTTCCTACATACGTATATGTATTAATCCTTTATTTATAATATAAAAAATAAAATGAAATTAGGTGTAGATGTTTTAACAAAAAATACCATGAGCATCTATCCATTGAATCATAATAATAAACTATCTCACACAAAAACCAGACAAATGAAATTCTAAAGGAATTTAATTATAATAGTTTGAGATCCTTAATTGAAATAAATATTCACTGCACTGTGTTAATTCCACAGTATTTTCGATTTCCGCATCCTAACATTGTCCACAACTAGAACTATTGGTCCTAGTTATAAAAAAAAAAACACAATATTATGACGGTTTGCATTGCAAAACAAAAATCGATACTTTCTCGTATCGTTTTTTAGTCCGACAACTTCATAGATTGGCGCATATTAATTATATTGAGGGTATGAAAAAAAAAACCTATGTTACAAATACCACCTGAAATCGATTGATTTACAGTTATTATTCACATATGTAACTATTTCATAATAATACTGAAAGATTAGTTAAATGCCGAGTTTAAAGAGTTCATTAAAACTAATAACCTTTATAATATAATTTATAGTGTATAAAAGAAAGTTAAGTAATCTATACTATAATAAAATCGTAAACGAGCTGTGTAAACATTTAATATTTTTTCCAAAAAACAATAGTATGTAGGTACTTATGTTGCCAATGTCAAAAATATAGTTTTTAGAATTTTTGTCTCTAAGTTTGTGCACGCTAATCTCAGAAAGGCTTAACCGATTTGAATGCAGTTTTCACTGATATATTAATGATTACCTGGATTAACATATATGTATAGAATACTTTTTATCATGGAAAATTTTTAGGATCCTTTGGGAACCATTGTCCCAAGTCTAAAGTGAGTGTGTGATCACGCTCAGATTTTTTTTTTTTTCGAGCCTATCATGTTATTTGTTGAGGCGAATAAGAACTCATCTCCAAAATACCAGTATAGTATAGATATCTATGGAGTGGTAAAGTGAGGCGAGAGGAAGGGAGGAAAAAAAGCACGAGTACGATACACATGAGAGCGATATTGTCGGATAAATCTTACGCAATCGATTTACAATATTTTAAAACGGTTGAGATTGAGTTATCTCTATATTTATAATTTTTTTAAATGAAGGTAAATATCACAGTTTTGATGTCACGAGATAGCGCACGACTCATCTCTGGATATTTTACCTCGTGTGCGTGTGACATAGGCAAACATAGACGACGGATAGACAGACAGACAGTCAGTCAGACACAGTAGTACAGAGATTCTGATCAAACTATAGTACCCAACTGAATAACGCTTACGTTAGAGCTTTCTATAAAGTTGTCGGACTTTAATAAATGTAAAAATACTTTATAGTATTGTAAATGTATTATAAGAAAAACATTATAATGACCATGTATTAATTAGATTTTTTTTTTACCGATAACTGAAACAAAACAGAATCGAGAAAGTGACCTTAAACTTATCCCCCAATCAATACAAGTAAAAACTCAAAATAGAGAGCAAAACTTATAAGTGTTAACTTAGTGTTTTTTTTTTTCATTGTTTTGCTTGAATTCAGATAAGTTTAAAATAAGTAACCTACATTACTTTGACATTCTCCAGTTAATCAATACAACATTCCACAGTTTCACATCTTGGCAGTGTTTTTAATAATAATATGCACACAGTATATGTATATTTTAAATACTTATTTTTAAATTAAAAAATTTAAATGTATCAACCATATAATGGAGTTATATAATTTCTAAACGCCATTGCTTTTATATGAGGTAATAAGTTTAATGAATGTCTTAACTTAGAATAAAAAAACAAACCAGAAGGAGCGTTTATTTAGCGTTTATTCAACGTGGACGCCACATTTACAATATGTAAAATAAATATGTGTGATATGTAAAAATAATTTGTAAATATAGACACGAAATCGTATTATTAAGGCATGAAATGTATTCTTATTCGATCTTATCAATATCTTATCAAGTCAAGGTATAAGGGCCTATTTCACCAACTACAAGTAAAGTGTTGATTAGTTACTTTTAGAAATAATTTTATGTTTTATTAAATTATGCACTCTGTTTACTGCATCCTTCTCCAGCGAATTTTTTTTAATTTTTTTTTAATGTTTGGGACTTACCGTACAAACAAAGGTACCTATATCAGCTTCATCATTCCCGGTGACCGGTTACTTTAAATGGCGGTTAGCCTACTTGACACTTTACTTTACTTTGCAAAGAGGCCCTGAGCCTTATATAAGGCATAAGGGCACATGATAATTTATGGGGATCCCGTGGGAGTGAGTGAATTCAAATCTCTCAAATATAACTCAATTTAACAACGCGTTTAGGGCGATGTTAGGGCTACCCCCGCTTCTGTAGTGCTTCAGGGATGTTTGCAATGATGAGCACTGATTGTTTCTATGCTAACTTATTAGGCGGGTGCGGGACAGCCCTAACAAAGTTATATAGGGCTACCCCCGCTTCTGTAGTGCTTCGTGGATGTTTGCAATGATGAGCACTGATTGTTTCTATGCTAACTTATTAGGCTGGTGCGGGACAGCCCTAACAAAGTTATATATCAATGATCGCTGATAGGCTAGATTGTTTATATATCCGACATTGTTGTAATAGACATGTTGGTGGTAGTTTTTATTATTATTATTTTTTCTTTTCTTTCATCTTTTATCTTTTATCTTATTACTGTTGGTATATTATATAAAATTATTTAAGTAGGAATTGTCTAGATATTATAACTAATGTAAAAAAATGTAAAATATGAGTCCAGTTGCTCTGTTTATAGCGACGATCAACGAAGACAGAATGAGAAGCAAGATATTGGCAAGGTTACATTTACACTAGGTACTATATAGTATTCAGAGCTGCAAGTTTGGAGCCTAAGAAAAAATAAATTGTAACAAAAAATGTAAAATATGGGGGGTAATGGGAGCATATTTTACGGTGTCCATGGCGGTACAAAGGGAAAATCCGGCCCTGGATATTGGCAACACAAAATAATAAAACATACGCTAGAAATTTAAAAAAAAATCAAAAACAAAAAAATTTTTTTTAACCTAAATATCGATTATTTCTATATTTATATTACATGCAAAATAATTTCTAAATTCTAATTGTACTTCATACGAGATTAATTTGAGAACTTGATTTTTTTTAGAAATGTCTTTTTTTTTTTTTAATTTATAACTAATATATTAACAATTGCTATCAATAACTGTGTAGTTATCGTGTAACTTACAAACTTACAAAGTGTAGTACAAAGTAATGTTCGCAAGTTACAAATGTTTTATAAGCGATTACGTCTTCTGGTTTGTTTTATATTCTGAGGTCGTCATGTAAACTTGAAATTAAAAAAAAAAAAAAAAAAACGGCAAGACCACGTATTAACTCCAAAGTAGGTAATACATATTTTCAAAGAAAGTCTAATCTGGAAACAATACAAAAACAAAATACATTATAACATGAATCTAGAAAAAAAAGTGAAGCACCATTTTATGTGTGGAAAATTTTATTCCTTGTTCCTTTTTATCGGGTAAAGTGCATAATTTATTTATTTATTTATTTATTTATTTATTTATTAGGAACCCAACACAGTATACAACAATCCATGTAGGTACTCATTTAAATTTAAACGATTTTTTAAAATATTGTATACTCCACTTATATATAGGCTAAAACTCAGCATGCATTAAAAACGAACACAAAAGACGACATTTTTCTGTTTACAAAATAACGCTAAGAAATAGAAAATACAAAAACCAAACAGTAATAAATAGTTATTTTAATAACTCATAACGTGTGCACTTAATGGCGGACTTTGAGCTAACTGTTGTTTGTATGTGTGGGTGTTAACGTGTGAATACACGTTACCGAGCTTACTACGGTGCTTCACTTTATTAGTATATGGAATTCCCCGTCCGTTGTTTTTTCTAGATTCATGCATTATAAAACTTCTAAAATATTTAAAAAAAAATTTATAGCAATATTTCCACTATCCTTTGTTAAACGGCCAAATTATTTTTGTACATTATGTAGATGAGTATTTCAGTTTATTGCTTTTGTTATCTTGAGGCAGGCGTTTTATTTTTTTATTTTTTTTTTTTGCATCGATGCAGTTTTAAAACAATATGTAGGTACTATTTCTATGCAATTTAATTTATTCTGTACTGTATTTTACTGAATTATAAATGCAATACGCCATTGAAATTGCGTAGACACCGTCCGCCACTGACATTTATTAATATTTATTATTTAAAATACATTCAAATAATAATTTGGAAATCTGTTTCGTTACAATTTTTATATCTAAACCACATACAATTTATCCATAAAAATAATTTATTTTTAATAACGTGCACAAAATAGACAGTGTATCGCCACCACTATTGATAAGTCTTGACATTATTTAAGCAATATCTATAATATCCACTATAGATCCAGGGCGTTCATTATGGCGAAATATTTTTTTCAAATTTATTATTAATTTAAGTATCATTTAATTTGAAAACAATAAGAAACTTGGAAGTATGGAGTAAAATATTTTTAAAAATTTTAACGTTTTAACAGCTGTAATTGCTACAATGATAAAACGTATTGGCATGAAGGTCAAGAAACTGCAAACAAAAATGACACATGCAAAATGTTTCACCACATATTTTCTATATATATAGCAATAATTTCCAAATTCATTGTTCTGTCGCACTCTGACCACAGACTTTTTAAGTCCTCGCTTTTTAAAGCCACATTTAAAAATGTAACATAAATGCACATAAGTCCTCCTGTGTACGCCCATTCCGAATCGAATTTAATAAAACTAAATAAATTAGTTTCCTTCAAACGACAAACATATAATACTTTGAATTCCAAATGCACTTGTCAATGTCAATAATGTAAACTCCGCGTGGAGTGTGGAGCTTTTAACATTAAGAACATAGTATATATTGGAATACCATGTGTTGGCTTAATGGTCTAGTTACCAGGCCATAATGTTCAAAAAAAAACAAAATAAACAACAACACCATGTGGAATGTCACAGAGTAGTGAGAGAGCGAATGATTGGTACGTAAGGGTGTGTGCACACTAGCGGCGCGCGCGTCGCGGTCTCACCGCAACGTGCAGTGCGCGCCCTCACACGGGCGTCTCGTGATCGGTCTCCTCTATTCGCCCGAGCCGCCATGCGTTCGGATCCGTCGCTAAACCAAAAACTATATCAGAATAATTATATACCTAAGTGTTATACACTAGAAAATTCTGTATGACATTTTTCCTTATATATGCGCTCCACATTCTCGTGCGAGAACTGTTGCCGATCAATCGCACAAGAATGGAGAGAAAGAAGATGGACTTATATTATGGTAGGGGAGCCTACGACGCTTAATGTGGAGTCACTCGAGCGTAGTGGGAACTTATTGGATTTTGGAGATTAGATGGTAGGAAGAAAAAAAGGTTATATATGATGTTTTCCTTTTTGACGGTGGGGTGAGCGTCTACGGGCGTTCAAAAGTTTGTAGACGCTGTATTAAGAAAAATCCTCCAAATAATCGTCACATTAATAATCACCACGATCAGGAATTCAGGCTGAACCGTCTGTATGAAAATTTGACGCGCTCAAGTTTTTCAAAATGGCAAGTTTGCCACGCCCCCACCAACCCCACCATCCAAACCTTCAGATTAACACATAATATCCCTTATCGGAGACACGTGGGGTATATATATTATATACATTGGCAATCCCAAAATCCCCTCTTGGGATCCCCTACTTTTATGGTAAGCGATAGGTTTTGGAATATTAAGGCTTAAATAAATAAATTTACTGTGCTGTGCTGCGCCACTATAAAGTACCGCAATTTTTAATTTAAGTAATTCATTCGACATATTTATTATATATGTAATTTGTAGTAGTATCAGTCTTTCGGTTGACCATCAAACATAATTGTAATTCTGCCACTTACTGTCATTCCCATCATCGAATTTAGATAATTGCATGTATATTTACGTGCATACACAAATCTAATAGCAATATTTACACAATTACACTGTGCAATGTGCACCGCTTATATAAAGTAACTTTTATGTCAAAAGAATTAAGGCACACTTTAAATTATTAAATTGACAAAACCAGTTTAAATATGTGTGCAGATAAAATTCAATTTAGTGTTAATTAAGGTGTGATAGTGTCCTAGAAATGATCTTAATAATAATCTCCTTGTATGTGACTTTATACTCTTATTATTTGAAAAGCAATTATAGAGAAGCTGACGTTAGCTTCACAATAAAAACAGTGATTTTTAAAATTTTAAATTTAAAAATGTGATGGACGGCCAGACGGTTCATCATATCGTCGTTGTACAAACCAAAAGCTGCTATGTGGACTTTTTTAAATTTCAACATTTTGACCTTAGTTAATAGTACACGCCTTATCTATCTTATAAAAAAAAACTGCTAAATGCTTATGAGGACTATATGTCAAACTATGATATGCTATGTGCAGCAGCTACAATCTGTTATGAGGAAAATTTACTTTATTATCAAAATATATAAACTATTATTTTTTTTATGTTTAAAAGATAAACAAGTTGACATAATTATAACAATTTTAAATTTGAAATAAAACCCTTTTTTTTTTAAATAAACTAATGAAATGTTTCAAGAATATATTTTATGTCAAAATATATAAATTATTAATCTTTCGTGTTAAGTTAAATATGTTTACGTACCCTAAGTTTCAAATATATAATTTTTTTTAATAAACTTGTTAATGTTTCAAGAATATTTTTTATGTCAAAATATATAAATTATTAATCTTTCGTGTTAAGTTAAATATGTTTACGTAGCCTAAGTTTCAAATATATAATTTTTTTAATAAACTTATTAATGTTTCAAGAATATTTTTTAATGTCAATATATTAAAAAATATACTTTTTCATATAAGCAGATTTTGGTTTGACAACGACGATAGTATATTCTCTTAGCATATAAGTCAACGAAACGCGCTCCCCTGGCTTAGGAAGGTAATGAAATAAAGGATACAAGACAACATTGGGAGAATTGGCTCTGTTAAAGATTAGAGATGCTGTAATTTGATCGCGTTTTACAGGGGGGTGGTTACTGCCGCCATTCGAGTTGCCCAATTTATGATGGCGGGACGACGTGTGCAGTCATTCATAGCACCTAATTTGGCCAAGCTTTGATCAACTGATAAAACTTTGTCCAAACTGTTCAACTAATGTTCAACTAGTTGTTCGAACTCAATTACCAGTATAAGTTGATCTTTTCATAAAATGTCCGATCATTTCATGTAATTCTTGTCCCAAGAAAATAATTAGAAATTCTCCATGGTAACGAAGATCTTTTTTAAATATTCAAAATATTTAAAAAAGAATACAATTCATTTGTGTGCTATTAGTGACAATTCGTGTGTTATTATTTCAACTGATTCGATTAATTACAAATGGACGGCGCGACACCATATTATTATTATTATTATTATTATTTTAGCATGGCAACACTAAAAACCAAGCATTTTTTGTGTGTTAGCATGAACAGTGAGTGTAATGAGGCATTAACGGGCACAAACAGTGAATCAAATGAATCTAAAAATTTAGTGATTTTTTTTTTTTTTTGTAATAAGTACAGTCGGGATAAGAAAAGGTTCGTCACTTTAAAGTAGACATTCGCTTGCACCAAAATTTCATTTCAAAAGTCTGTCAGTATTAAAAGGTAGTGAGAGAGACTACGACATGATAAAAGAATGAATTGACGAAGGTTTTCGTATCCCGACTTTACATATTATATTTACCCAATTTTTTTTTTTTTTTTTAATTACAAAAATTGTGTTCAAACTAGGTTTTAGTAGGTATTCGAACAAAGTTTATTGGGTGTGAAAATAAAAACAAATAAAAAAAAAATTACCTTTGTCTGTCGATCTTCCCAACATGCTTAGGTAATTTGGACTTTATGGACGGGAGCGAAGGATGAAATATTTTTGATTGTAAAGCTTTATACATACACTGGTTTTAGGGGTAACTTTAAAACTAGATCTAAAATATATTTATCACTGCATGCATAAAAGCCTTTAAATCCGACTTAAAGAGTAATATTATAGCAAAAACGGATATCAATATATTTTTTTGCTGATATTACCTTTAAAGCCTTGAATATATTGTTATTACTAATATAAAGATTATTATTTGATAATGTTATAGCACAAAATAATATGGAAAACAATACATGACTAGTACGTTAATATATAATATAATATTATACAAACGACACATGCTGTCTAATATTATGTATGTAAATATTACGTTTTGTGTACAAATGTATATTATTGCGCTATTTAGCGAAGTAATATAAATTTATTTGTATTTTTTTATTTTTTATTATTTATGTAAACATTGATTACATAAAAAAAAAACTAGGTTAAATATTACATACATATATATAAATATAATAAAAGAAACATGTTAGGATGAAGAAAATAAAAACAAATACACAGAGCACTTCTTGAAGTGATGATGAAGTCATATAAAAAAAATTATACCAATTACACTTAAATTACTACATCGAAAGCGATCACAAAATATCACACAAAAATTACTATTTTTCAAAATTAAAAATACTTTTGTCTTTGTTTCTCGAAACTCACTTCAAGATATACAAGTCAACACTTGTACAGAACTTTTGTTGTACGTAATATAATGTAGTATTAGATAATATAAAATTGGGGTTATATTCATATAATAGAGAAACTGAAATTACGACTATATGACTATCATGTATGTATTATTTGGGTATACATTTTTTATTAAAAAAAAAATTCAATACATATTTTTTTTTTGTATTTTTTAAAATGCAATTTTCAAAAAATATGTAATTCCAGTTTACAAGGTTTTTTGTTGGTATATTTAGGGGAGCTGTAAGAGGAACAGATAAAGGATGTAACATATTAATATAAGTAATTTATTTTATTAATATATTCTTGTAAGGACTGTACTTCTGAAGGGAATCGTCATTTGACATAGGGAAAGGGAAAGGGTATATATATATAGAAGGTGGTATAGAAGTGTAATGAAATATTTAATACACAAATAGAAGATTGAGTCATTATAAAAAAAGGCGACTTTTCATTGAATGAAAAGGCTCAAATCTTAATTAATTCTTCGCCTTCACGATTTGCCTTTGCCATTATACTTTTATGTTAAGTTAAGTTCAGTTCAGTTAGAACTTAACTGTCCAGTTATAACAGTATAATGACATCACGAGAGCGAAGAAAGATTGGGGGGGGGGGGGGGGTGTTAGGAGATAGTATAATATATAAAGACGCGTGAAGAATTTAAGAATTTAATGACTGGTTTGGGTTAGTTTGTTATATATATATATCGTTCCAATTATAAATATAGAGGGGGGAGGGGGGACGGGGGACGGACTGATTGAGGGGGGTTAGGTTGGTGAGAGGGGGGTGGGGGTGGGGGGGTAACAAGGGGGAGGGGGGTTATGGTTAGAGTCCCGGCGTGGTTTTTGTTCAGCAGGGGGGTGCGGGCGCGGCGAGCAGCAACGGCGCTTGTTCGCCTGCACGTACACGGCACAAGCACAACACATTGATACGCATTACGCACAAACATCATACACATATTTTTTTTTCTTTTTTTTTTTTTTTTTTTTCATTTCACACCGACATACAGGCCCACGAGTGTATCTATAGGCCCGCAACTGTTCAAACGGACCGTTTTGACAGTAATTACACTTGAGAGGACAGAGAGTGGATACGAAACGATAAAAGGTGCGAGATTGGCCAAGAGTTAGAGTTGGCGTAAAAATTGGGAAAAATACTAAAAAAAAAAAATTTTTTATTATTGTTGTTATTATTAATAATCGGTTTGCTATTTATTGGCCAGCATCTAGCCGTGCAGAAAATGCCTATTCACTCTAACTTTAAAATCTTTTTAAAGGGTTAAAAAATATCTAATGGGTCGACAAATTGAGCGATAACTATTTCAAAACTAACGAAGTCTGTATCTTTTATTTATGAAAAATATGTTTATATTTATTTTCATGATTTCAACTGCATAACATCGAATTACAGAGAATTAATATAAAATATTATATTTTATGTTATTTTAAATCAAGTGCATAGGATCTTTTTAAAAAGGCTTTGTTAAAGACGCAAGTTGAGCAGTATTCTAAGATTCTATTAGCGTTCTAATTAGCGAGTGTTATCACAAGAATATAAATAACAAACACACAAAGGCGTTTACGTTTCAAAAGTCTAATTTAACCTAAAACTATACAAAATTCTAAAGAAAAAGCTTCACTCCTTTAGAACGTTGATATATAGAATTTTTTTGGTTTATTTAAACACTTAATGTAATGAGCATTGAATTTTAATAATTAAAGCAATAACTGTCAAAAAGGGCCTTTTGAATAAATAAAAAAAAACAACCGAAAAACCATGCTTGATAATACATTGCTGTGTATAACATTTGATGACATACATTTAATGTTGAGTAGCTATCCAAGCCAATAACTAATATTAAAATTAAGCTACAAATAAAATAGTTCAGATAACTACTCGAAAATGAGTGTACCTAGAGATGTGCTAGATTGTTAAAATCGTATATATATGATTTTCTATCGATAGCTATTATAGCCGATAGTCGATAGTGTCTAGTTCTGCTAATATCAATACTGATACTTTTTAAAGGTTCAAAATTCGATTAGCTACTTAACTTTTAACTGTGAAACATAATGGATTTTGTATCGTCCTACAAATTTTCATATACTGATGGCCTTTCCTTAATGTTCCTAAAATAATCAGATTCCCTTATGATGTTTTCATTTACAGTATTTATTTATTCATTTTTTATGTAAAATATTATAATTTTCATAAAAAAACTGATCATTTGCTCATTTTTTTATGTAAAGTATTATAATTTTCATAAAAAAACTGATCATTTGTTCATTTTTTGTGTTAAGTATTATAATTTTCATAAAAAACTGATCATTTGTTCATTTTTTAATGTAAAGTATTATAATTTTCATAAAAAAACTGATCATTTGTTCATTTTTTTATGTAGTGTTATAATTTTCATAAAAAAACTGATAATTTGTTCATTTATTTTATGTAAAGTATTATAAATTTTCATAAAAAACTGATCATTTGTTAATTTAAAGTATTATACTTTTCATAAAAAAACTGATCATTTGTTCATTTTTTTATTTAAAGTATTAACAGCAGGTATAAAGTTAACAAGGATTTATATAGTTTTGGCTATTTTGAGAACAATTTATAACATGAAGGTCGTCAGACAGGCTGACGGTCCACTTGATGGTAGGTGGCCACCGTCGCCTAAGGACACAAAAGAACGCCACGGGGGGTACAATTGCGCTGCCGACATTTTTCAACGCGGACGAAGTCGCGGGCACCGGTTAGTTGAGATATAATTTAAATCCCTCGATTATCCGCGGATACAAACAACTGATATCCGGCACATCACTAGACTGTACGACGTAAAATAACTAACATTGAAAATGATCAAATATACTTTTATGGTTAAGCAACAATTGAATAAGCATTATGGATATGTATGATTTTTTTTACGCATTCAGATACAACTATAATATGTAGATGATATTTTTATCGTAATATAAAAACAATTCTTTAGTGTTTGAGGATTGACAGAGATTTACATATGTGGCAGATTAATCGAAAAAATAAAAGGATTTTCACGATAATAAGAAACTAACAACGAATTTTGCAATCATCCGAGGTACTTTTAGGATCTCTGCAAAAATCCCAATTTGTTTTGGAAGATTAGAAAATGAAACGCTGATTGGTCAATGATGTATATCTTCTGTGCTCTGATTGGTCAATCGGCGCCATCCGTCAGTAAGTGACGTTCATTCAACGGCCAATCAGCGCTCAGCGACTTGTGACAGTTGAGGCCACCGTGTATCTATCTATACTACTACAGAGAGCGACAGGTCCCTAGAAGCGTAAATTTTATTGGCCTATTCTTGTAGGGCTGCCACAAAACACGAAACTAGATATGTAACGGATATCCGGTAAATATCCGGTATCCGGCCTATCCGGCCTTGTTTTCACTATCCGGCCGGATACCGGATAGTAAAATTCAAAAAATTCTCATTATTTTACACAAGGCAAATCATACCACAATAAGTTATGGATACCGTTTATTTTTATAATCGCACGTCAAAAATGTTTATTTTATTAATTAGTTTAGTTGTTATAGTACTCAAAATTAACAAGTGGCAAATTGTGGTGAATGAATACCAAATTCTCCACATTAGTTGGTAAGAGGCGACTCTGGCGACAATTACGTAAAATGTATGTTGTAATTAGCGATTTTTACCAATTATTTCGTGCAACATGTTATAGAGAATAAGATTTTAGCAAATGTGGTAACAATTTGAGGAATTGACGTGGTTTCGAAGTAAGGAATCGCTAAATGGCGTTAGAGCAATTAGGGCCCTGATCGCGTCATGTAACGCGATAAAGGGCCGAATATCCGGCGCTCCGGCCTGGTAGCTTGCCGAATATCCGGTATCCGGTATCCGGCCAAAACCTCTATCCGTTACATCTCTACACAAAACTATTGCTACTGCGTTCGCTCGCGCGCGTCCGTCTCCCTCCCTGCCACTCTCGGCCAAATCACTATCCGATTCATCTCTACACAAAATTATTGCTACTGCGTTCGCTCGCGTGCGTCCGTCTCCCTCCCTGCCACTCTCGGTCAAACCACTATCCGTTACATCTCTACACAAAACTATTGCTTCTGCGTTCGCTCGCGCGCGTCCGTCTCCTTCCCTGCCACTCTCGGTCAAACCACTATCCGTTACATCTCTACACAAAACTATTGCTTCTGCGTTCGCTCGCGCGCGTCCGTCTCCCTCCCTGCCACTCTCGGCCAAACCACTATCCGTTACATCTCTACACAAAACTATTGCTACTGCGTTCGCTCGCGCGCGTCCGTCTCCCTCCCTGCCACTCTCGGCCAAATCACTATCCGATTCATCTCTACACAAAATTATTGCTACTGCGTTCGCTCGCGTGCGTCCGTCTCCCTCCCTGCCACTCTCGGCCAAACCACTATCCGTTACATCTCTACACAAAACTATTGCTTCTGCGTTCGCTCGCGCGCGTCCGTCTCCCTCCCTGCCACTCTCGGCCAAACCACTATCCGTTACATCTCTACACAAAACTATTGCTTCTGCGTTCGCTCGCGCGCGTCCGTCTCCCTCCCTGCCACTCTCGGCCAAAACCACTATCCGTTACATCTCTACACAAAACTATTGCTTCTGCGTTCGCTCGCGCGCGTCCGTCTCCCTCCCTGCCACTCTCGGCCAAACCACTATCCGTTACATCTCTACACAAAACTATTGCTACTGCGTTCGCTCGCGCGCGTCCGTCTCCCTCCCTGCCACTCTCGGCCAAACCACTATCCGTTACATCTCTACACAAAACTATTGATTGCTACTGCGATCGCTCGCGCGCGTCCGTCTCCCTCCCTGCCACTCTCGGCTCACGTACGTGAACCCGTCGGTGAATGGTCACGCACACATAGCTGCGCGCATGTAGTGCAGTACCTATCGTTGCGCGCTTGTATGAAGCCGTTTCTCTGTAGGATAGACACTCGATGGTTGAGCGTTTATTCGCAACTTACCTAAATCTAAATCGGATTTTTGCAAAGATCCCGACAGTTGCCTCGTACAATTACAAAATTCGTTATTAGTTTCCTATTGCAATCGCGTACTAGGATTTTTCCGATTATACACTGCGACACATACACATCTTGATCAATGAAACAATTAATTTAGATAGAAAGTTACATAATTTTTTTTTGTGATATTCAGATGAGGTTTTATGTTACCTTGCAACTGTCTGTTGAGCAGTGCTGTGATGCCGGGACCATCACCAGTTTTCTTCACCACCAGCATAGGTTTATCTTCACCTTCCTCGTAACTGTTCGGTAGGTGACCGTTGCTCACGGCCATCGTTTCGCTCACCTGAAATATTTATTCTACATCTACAATAACTTCTTATCTTCAATATTATAAAGAGAGAAGATTTGTATGTTTGTAAATGAATAAAACTCCAAAAATTACTGGAACGATTTTGAAAACTCTTTCACCTATGGAAAGCTACATTATCAGCGAGTGACATATTTTATTTTATATTTTATAAAAAAAAAACAGATTTAAAAAAAAAAAATACGCGGGCGAAGTCACGTGAACAGCTAGTCTATAATAACTCCTTAAACTAAGGACATTACGTAGAATTTTTGAATAAGTTACGATGGATGGTCAGTGTTAGAATTTTACAATAAAAAAATATTTATAATTTTTATAATTTATAATTTTTTCATAATATTGAGTTTCAGTTATTTAATGAATTATAAATAATTTAAACTCATAGATTAAATTTAAAGAAAAAAAATTATAGAGAAGCAATAGAAACCAACGGATAGTGATATATAATACAGATTTTTTTAAAATATTAACTATGTACAAAGTTCTGACGTTTTTAAGATTATTTTGAACTAGCTTCCCGCCCCTGATTTGCACGGATGCAATTTATTTTAGACAAACCTTCCCTTATTACGATTTTATTACGACTATAAATGTATAGATAAATATTTTTTGGGACCTGTGTCAGTGACTGTTTCTGAAAAGTTTCAATGTTAGATTCTGAAAGCTGTTTCTACAGCTTTAACCTATTGGAAAGTTAAGAAAAAGAAGATAATATACCTAACAAAAGTAAATTCGTTCAGTCTTTGCCATTAATCAATCAATATCATTATTACACAGATTCGTGATCAGCATTAAAAGCTTCTAGAATGCAATCGAAGGCAAAGTTTGTTATTAAAACAACGAACTATTGGATAACAGTTGAGGCGATGAGCTCAAAGTCGCTTTTAGCGGTTCAGAAATCAATTAAAAACTTTTTTTTTTTTACATTTTGTGAATATATTTTCGTTGTTGATGTTTTTTACGATTACATAATAATATAATGTTACCGTTTCGATTAGGTTTTGGAATAATATACTACTAACTGAACCCGGCCACGCTTCGCTGTGGCTCAGTCAACAACGGTCAAATTATGATTTATTTATTTTTTTATAAAAAAAAAATGGTTGAAATTTTAAGAAAAAAAATCAATCAATCAGTCGGCTAGTTTTCCGAATTTTTTAAGCATACACAAAACAAATACAACATTTGTTATAAATAAGTGAAGTTATAAATATCATGTTTAGAACTGTAAAATTATCAACAATATTTTTTTTTATTAAAGTTTAATTTTTTAATTAAAAAAAAAATATTTTTTTTTATGATTGTGCCTTTACTGCATTAAAAATATTCCCCCATAGATATCACTTTTGTACGGCACTGTACTTTTGGTTCAAGTTTTTTTTTTTTATGAAAATAATATTTGCGGGAAACAGCGACTAAAAATATATTTAATTTTAAAGTCACTTCTTCGCACAATTCGTACGACACAAAATTGTGCGAAACCTCTACTAAACCCATTTTTATATATATAGAGATACTCGATTGACCCCTAAATGAGATAAATGCTGTTTAAGAAGTCAATTCGTATACATTACCTGCATAAGTTTGTGGACGACGTCCCTACCGAGTATGTGATCGAATACGGCTTGAAGAAACGCATCCGACATAATCGAAAGTTTCAATTTGTCTCGATGCCAAACTAGCACACGAGACTCTTCCATTGCCATTATAGATACCTGAAATACAACATTTCACACAATGTAAGTAAACCAAATTTTCATTACCTATACCTATTTGGAATTGTAAAAATATTGAAAAATTGGTCTATTCCCAGTAGTTCGGTTAACAGTCCGGTTGACCGAACTAGTGAGACTTTTTTTTTCCCAGTAGTCCGACAGTACAAATCAACCGGAATAGTGTGACCACCCATGACCACCAATGGTCTCACTATTCCGGTTGATTTGTACGATCGAATTACTGGAAAAAAAAGTCTCACTACATCGGTCAACCGGACTGTTAACCGGACTACTGGGAATGGACCAGAAGAAGGTCAACCGGACTAGTGAGACTTTTCGGTAGTTCGATAGTTCGGTAGTTCGGACTGTTAACCGAACTACTGGGAATAGAACGAAAAATTTAGTAAAAATAGTGACTTTAACGCTCCATAGTATGAGTATTTTAAGTGTCAATAGCAATAAGTTTTTGACGGTACTTACTACAATCTATAACCTATGTACAAACAAAGTTGTGTTAATTTTACACTATCTACAACTGAAGAGCGGCTGGACCGATTTACATAATAGCAGAATAACTATTAAAGTAAACAACAGAAATATTCAGGGGAAAAAAAATTTGTTAAATCCGATTTAACATGGTGTGGCGACCATTTGTAACTAGATGGCGCTAATACGAAAACGTACGCGCGAACGATTGTTTTATTGAGTTCAAAATGTTTATTCAATAAAGAGAATTAGAGCGATTTACCTATTTGTATTCCCTGTTTTATTTTGAGCTAAAACCTGGGAACGATTGGGGATTTTTGCGACCATTTGTAACTAGATGGCGCTAATACGAAAACGTACGCGCGAACGATTGTTTTATTGAGTTCAAAATGTTTATTCAATAAAGAGAATTAGATCGATTTACCTATTTGTATTCCCTGTTTTATTTTGAGCTAGAACCTGGGAACGATTGGGGATTTTTTGGGCGCATTTGTACATGGTCCTTCGAGCCGGATTCGGGCAAGGGAAGTTGACTGTACACTTGTACCGTCCGCGCTTAGATCAGGATAGTGGGTCGCTATCCAGCGCATTCAGCAGCAGCCGCAGCCGCAGTGGAGGGACTGCCACAGCACGGGTCAGCTTCGGTACGAGGAGTGAATCTCCTCAAACAACCAGCAGACTTCGTGAGGGCCGAATCCACAACACAGGCGGAAGAAGAAAGCCACAGCACGAGCCAGCTTCGGATCGGAAGGGACCCTTCCTTGGACTTCCAGCAGACTTCGTGAGGGCTGTCTTCAACATCGTCAACGCTGTCAAACGGACAGCTACGTTTTAATTAAACTCGACAGTTTGATCGCAACAACTGTCATCAGTGCAAGTGTCGTTTGCTGTCACCTGTCAGTAACAGGTCAAAAAGATTGAGTATCAAAGTCAAGTGTCAGTGTCAAAGGTAGTGAGTAACGTAAAATTTGTGACGTCAATTGTGTTAAGTGTCAAGGAAAAACTGTGAGTACATTTTGAACCTTATAATTAACTGCAAATTAACTTGGAAAAATTTCGAGTAAATTCCAAATTGTGCATGAACTGTTAGAACTTTTAAAAAATTACAAGTGTTGCATGGACTTAGAATAATTTAAGAAAAAACGTTCCGACGGGGAACCTATGCCCGATTTTGCCGCCAATAAGTTAAAAACACTTGTAAAAATTTCAAGAAATATTTGTACGCTAAATTTGTCTAAGTCTTTATAATTTGTCACTGTGTAATATGTTCATTTTGTTGTAAGTTTGTAGTGTTTATTTAATTGCTAAACAATCTAAACATGGCTGAATCTCTTTTAAGAACGCAAAATGATCTAAGTACAAGGATTCTCAAGGGCAAAGCCAACTTTAAAAAGTCACCAAATGAGCGTCTCACCTTTTCATATTTAGAATCTAGACTGGAAAATTTAGAAGCACAATGGAATTCATTTGTAAATACTCACCAAAAAATAGTTAGCCTAATGAAAACCGAAGACTATTTAAAAACCGATTACGCTGAGAATGACGTTTATGATGAAGTTGAAGAGGAATATTTATATTTTAAAACGTTTTTAAAAGATAGTATGAATAGTTTAAAGGTTAGTCCCGACAGAAATCAAGTCAATCTAAATGAAATATCGAAACCTTCACAATCAACTGCAAATGAAGAATGTTCATGCTTATTTTGCTCAGAGGAACACAAATTAACTAATTGTAAGAAATTTATCGGAGTGAGCGTAGACATAAGACGACAGTTTGCACAAGCTCAACACTTGTGTTTCAACTGCCTTAGTCCTGAACAATCAGTGTATAAGTGTACTATAGCAACTACTTGTCACATATGTGAAAAACGACACCACACTTTATTGCACCCTGAACCACCATCAGTAGGTAAATCCGTCAACATATTTGAGAGTTATAGGGCTGCGGCTATCATTAACGAAGCTGCATCGCCATCTAGAGAGCCTGAATCGGAATTTGCAGGTAGTCCCGATTCAGAAATGCTCACTAGTTGTTTTTCAACATCTCGCCGTAAGGCTTTGTTGGCCACCGCGTCACTTAAAGTAAAAGCACAGACCAAGAACGGACCCGCGATCGTTTTGAGATGCCTATTAGATCCGGGGTTTGAGACGTCTTTTGTCACAGAGGCAGCGGTCCGATTATTGGGTCTCGACAAATTCAATGATTCTATTCATATTTCAGAATCAACTTTAACAGATAAAATCTTAGATCGTGAGAGGAAGTCTAGAGAAAAAGTATTCACTACCACTAAGATGAAGCAGGATCAAAAATGGTATATGATCAGACTCCCGTTCGATGGAAGGGACCCAGATTTTAAGCATGGAAGATGGAAGAGTATAAAACGAAACCATGCTAAAATGCGATTTCTTCCGCTCGATAAACGTTTATCGAATGACCCATTTCTTCAAGTAGATTATTGTAAAAAAAAAATTGAAACAGTTTGCCCTTGAGGATAGTTTGTCCATCATTTTGTTATTACATGTTAGCGAATATCTGTATATGTGTTATTTTTTATGAAATTGTTATGTTGTACATTACTTGTTGCCGATTGATTTTTATGGTATAGGTATAGAACTGGTTTATTTTTGTATTCTCTTGTTGTTTTTTATTTTTTATTTTGTTGTTAAGCTAAGTAGAATTATTATTTCAATTTTTGTATTAGTGTATAAGATTCTTCAATAGTCCGCAGCCGCATGCCCCATTGTTGTTATGGACTAGGTCCATGGGGGGCGATATGTTAAATCCGATTTAACATGGTGTGGCGACCATTTGTAACTAGATGGCGCTAATACGAAAACGTACGCGCGAACGATTGTTTTATTGAGTTCAAAATGTTTATTCAATAAAGAGAATTAGATCGATTTACCTATTTGTATTCCCTGTTTTATTTTGAGCTAGAACCTGGGAACGATTGGGGATTTTTTGGGCGCATTTGTACAAATTAATCATTAAATTCATTTTCTCATACATTTTGTATTGAACTGGTTTTTATTCTGAGGCGGTACGAAAAATTCGCCGGGTCGGCGATTTTTTTTGGACTGTTGCTATTATGATTTTAAAGTATTTTATAATAAAACACATTAGTTTGTATATTCATAACATACACTCGGCGTTAAAAATATCACCCCTCCGCGAAAAATAGTTTCAACCGACTTTTAACTGGAACAGGAACAACTAGCGAGCCTAGCGACCCTTTAACCGCGAGTTTTGACACCTTCTTTTTAACGCTCAGACCTGGAATCCTCGTGGCTTTTTATTTAAATTAACCAACGTTAATTGAAAGGTTATTAAACGTGCTTTCATTTGATATCAGTATTAATAATGTAAAGTAATTTTTATAAAGTTTATAATAGCTTGAATCAGTTTTTCGCGGAGGGGCGATATTTTTGAAGCCGAGTGTATTACTTATTTTAAAAAAATCGAAACAGACTTAGTTCCTATTCGTTTGGCGAGGCCAAAAATAGTGGAATTGAATTTAAAAATCAACTTCCAGTGGTTAATTTTAAACAGTCAAGCGGGTCAATAATGTAGTAATTACAATTCTACCACATACGAATCGCTGTATGTAAACCTACGCGTGATTCTATCAAATATATTCTAAAACATTGGATAATCCATTGATATTGAGGAGCCCACGCTCGGTAAACGGTAATGCTCGCTCGGTAAGACAGCGAGTGAAAGTGTCGGTTACAATGCTCCCTCACCCACATGTTCATATTTTTGTTATTATTGTTATAATATTATATAATAATCCATATTTATTTACACAGACAGAATGATGAGATGATACACTTGGGCAATGACTAAGCCCAATTTAGATATCAGACATTTATAAAATTTATTTTGATTTAGTTTTGCAAATGTTTAGTAACTATTGAACGACACATTATTGTACGATGAAAGTATAAGGCAATTAATTGATACCTGGAAGAATTCGTCCGTAGAAACCCCGAACCATTCTGGAGAATCCAGAAAATGGTGCGGAAACACTATGTGAAGAGCTCGTTGATTCTGCGACACCACGAGTCTGAAAAACCATCAAATAATGCATTTATACATTTTCAAAACCTACATATTCTTAGATAATATGTTCCTAATTCTTGGATTAATGTAGCAGAATGCAGACTCCAAACAAAATACAGGAAATAGAGAACATGTATCATGACTCATAGCAAGCAGAGAAAAAGTCAACGAACTTGTATCCAGTAAAATCAACAACTTAGTCATAAAAGCGGACGCACGAGATTTAGCGTCAAAAACCTGAGTCAAATAAATAAAGTATAATAAACCGCCGGGGTCAATTAAAAAGGCTATAATTAAAAAGAGTACGGGACAAAGCGCAGTGGACCGACACAATTATTATACATAGTACAATAGCTTCGGGTCAGGTCACTAAAGTGTCCGTGAGAACGCGCCAGGACGTGAATTTTTTTATAGCATTGTAATCCGACAGGTCCGCGGTCAAAAATTCAAGTATTTTAGCAAGCATGTTTAGAGTACTTAACCATAACCATCATACTGTCAATAAATATGTCTGTCTAACGAAAAAAGGTGGAGGCAGCTGCGAAAGTTAAAAAAAATGGTAAATTTCGCAACTAATGATTTATTTAATCTGAAATTTTGCTTTCAATAGCAAAATAACTACAATGTAGTCATAGTCAGCCACATATTTTATGTAATATAATCCTACTTATTTTATCACCATTTCCAAGAGTTGGTGATGCTTTTGGAATAACATTAAAAAGTTATGACTTAAATGATTTCCTAGGTCCCTCAGTTGTAACCATTCAAACTATCAGTTAAGAAGATATCACACTTAACCGATAACCACTAACCACTTAACATCAAGTGAATCATCAGCATGTTCTTTACGTTTTAATATCCATATAAGCACATTTCTTTTTAAAAGTAAACGACAACACGAACATGTAATTACTATACAAAAAGCACCTTCAAAAGTAGGCAACATAATAAGTATAGATCGCTATCCGCGACATTAACCCTCCCCCAAATATCATTCCCGGGTGAACTCGGTGCCTGCAAAGGTCGTGTTCTAATGGAGCTCTATACTAATAAAGGCTGAGCTAATAAAATTTACGTGAACAAAGTTTCACAGCGAACATTCGACAATGCTAGCATACATATTATTTTTTAATTTTTCGCACATTCAAATTACCCCGTTCCTGCAATTAGTAGAAGTTTGGACGGGAATCTCCCAAAATACCGAGAACTTTTAATGAGATCCATGCTCGAATTAATTTGTGAATAGTTTCAAAGTATTTCTGGTGCTGTTAAAGCATGGTTCGATATAATTTTTATAATACTTTGCATGGATTATACTTTCATCATTTCACATTGTGCAGATAGGTGCAGTACCAATACAAGAGACTTCCAACAATCTATGGTAGCGATAATCCAAGGAATGTATAACTAGATAGTTTGTATTAAGGCGAAAACCACCCCCTTATGGAAGACCATTGTGAAATAATAGTTTATGGTAGTCATTTCGGCGAATAAGAGATAGCAAGGTCTGTTTTAATCATTACAAACAAAAATACAAATAATTTCTCTATATATAAATGCATAAGTTTATGAAGGTATTTAAATGTTGACTAACATGCTTTACTTTACTTACAACATGCGTACAAAGTCGCTAAGTGTCTCTAGAGAGGATTTTGCTTTTAAAAAAGCTTGAAAAAGGCAACTTAAAAAAGTTACGTAGAAGCATTGAGATTGGATCGCAGCTGTGTTTAGTGGAGCCCTCGTAAATACTGTTTTAACGCAGCAATTACTTCGACTCATGTACGCTGCGGGGTATTTATAGCATGTTGCCAAGTGTTCTGATAGTTATATGTGATTTCGTATTGTTCTGAAAGTACAAACGAGGGGCAGCCATTGAATACATCAATACTACACAAGTAATTATGTATTTGTTAAGTTGTCTAGACTTAATTAAATTTGACGTAGACCCTGTCTATTGTTGAAGTTTAAATGTTACCAAAACTTAAGCACCTATAAAACCACTACTTAGTATATCTAAGTATGTTATGTTCCTGAGATTAACGCGTTCAACCAAACAAACAAATAAACAAGCAAACAAACTCTTCAGCTTAGTCTATCTATTAGTATAGATAGTATAGATGAATGAATTGCCTCCGATTATGGAAGCTTTAAAGACATATTTAAACAATTATAACTACTTATTCAGTGTTAGTTAGTAGCAAGTGTGTTAAAGTTATGGGTGAACATATGTTGTCCTCAATCCAATCCAATCTCAATGAACATAATTCTCTCTTACCCTCCGCATCGGAAAGAGGTCGAGTTGTTGTGCAAGCCGGTTTGTGGCGTTATGCAACTTATGCGACATGCGTTTAATTCACTTTTGCTTTCAATAATAATCCATTCTTCAATCACAACCTTTTACTCTCAGATCTATGAACTCTAAATTAATACTTAATTATTAAATAATATGGGCTTTCAATGATAATGTCGCTTCGAGTGTTACAAATTTTACTTGTACTTGTAAATATTACAATCAGTGCATTTTAAATTAATAGTCTTACTAAAAATAATTTGTAAAATATTTAGTACTGCAGTATCCTTCCCATTCATAAAAATAGTTGAATATAGTCCATATATGTATTCAAAAGGCTTTTTTGATTAAATATTATACAAAAAAAATTAAAATAGTATCAGAATTTCAAACAATTTTATAAGACAAAATTTAATTAATCTGTCTCACTTATAATATTTAGATCAGTGTAATTTAACAGTTCATTATCAAAGTTGTGTCAAAGTAGGACAAAATAAAAATAAAAGAATGTATGAGATTTCCATAAAATAATGTTTAAAATATAATTTATGTCAGAGTATTCATTTCATTTCAGTACCTATATATTATGCGTAGATACAAAATGAACCAATTTGTACGCGGGCGATATCGCGGTTAGATAGTCTATACTTATTATTATCATCTTTTATAAGATTTATTTAGTCAAGTAACTATAATCACGACGGATTAACAATTTTAACATAGACGTTGTTTGTAAAAAAAAAGGGGGGGGTCAAGTTCATCCAAGCGTATAAGTATACGCACCCAATACGCTAGTTTTAAAATGAGCTCCTATTATGACACACACATTATAATTATTTCGAACAAAAACAATCAGTATAAATAAATTATAGTGTTTTAATAATCTCAGGAACACTTTGTGGAACAGGAATAAATGGAGCGGATTGATACTAAAAGTAGAAAAAACCGATAATCAAACAAACCGTTATTTCTACACGCTTTTATCGAGAAAACAATGTTTCTAAGCAGGTTGGTTGGAGCAAATCTTCTCTTAATGTGTCTTAAAGTGTCTTCTTGGAGAAGTCTCTAATTAAACATGAAATCAATAAATGAAATGTCAAGTTTAATTAAAACATCAAACTGACGTAGGTACAAGTTTAGTATTTTCTGATTTCTGATTGATAAATTGGTGAAAATAATGTTAATATATCAGACTAATTAAAAGGGTGTTTCTAAATGAGATAATGTTGTTGTTTTTTTATTGTATCATACCTAACAATCTAATTTCCTAAAATGCGGAAAAGATTTTAATGGCGATTTCATTGGGTCTCAATACCTTTTCTCGCTAATGTAGGTTATTCCGAGTTTTCTCGGGCAAAGTTGAAAACTATCGCTAGTACGCTAAGTACGAGTATATGAAACACGATAAAATACAGTAAGAAAGAGAATATCGCGTGTAAAAGGAATGTTTGTAGGCACAGTTTTGTATCGTAATTTACAGCCTCTTGATCTGACGCGGCGTGATTCACGACTACTGATTTAGGATGAAGCATAAAAAAAAGACTGTTCTAGGAATCCAGAATAACAGACCAACTTGCAAAACGATGTTAGCCTTTTATCTGTTCCTAACTTATTTCCTTATTGTTCATGAACAATAAAACTCTTATAGAAACGTATCTTCGCTTCTCAAAGACAACTTGAAAAAAGTTGCTTTTAAATTTCTTCAGCTTGACAAGGATCGATCAATAAATATATTATCTTTATGTAGGTACATAATTCTTCTCTACTGATTAAATTAAATAAGTGAGACAACTATTAAATGGATGTTGATGAAACTTTACCGTAATAAACATCTGAATAACACAATAGGCTATAATTTATAAAGATAGTCGGACGAAGTCGCAGGCATAAGCGATTATAAAACCGTTATCGTGGACATTTAAGAATAGGTATATAAAAACGCCTAAAAACTAGCTAAAATTAAACACTTTATATTACCTGTATTTTATTCCTGAAAAGAATCCTCCAGCCGCGATAACACTGAGCAAAAAATGTCAGACACGGAATAGGTATGGAATAACAATGCGATTCGTGCGTCCTGGGAAACCTTATCTTTCATGGAACTTTAGGCTTTAAGTTTTAACTTCAAACATATTTTTTGTTACATCGTACATAATACTGTATAACTATCATTGTACATACATTGCCATTTGCAGTTTCTTCCTTAAACTAGAACTTTCTGGTTTCAGAATTATGTCGCTGAGAATATGATTTGATATTAAGTAATAAATAAGTAACAACATTGTTTTTGTATGTTAATATGTATTGTGTTTATCATATGTTGCGTTCGAGAAGCTCTAAGATATCTTTCAAAACAAAACAAACGTTTTGATATAATGCGCTGAAACGTGTTCTATTGGTGTAAGAAAGCTCAAAGTCGTTAAATGAACTACGGAGAGGCCTATGCTCGGGGTTACTCTGCGAGATATAATAAGCAATGAGGATATCCGTACTACGGCTGTAAACTCTCGTCGAGCCACCGCGAGCCACGACGAGAGTGAGAGTGTACTTGTTACACTCGCTTCGTCTCGTTGTGTCTCGCCTCGCCTCGCGTGCTCTCCGTTCCGTGTCGGTTTTTGTGCGCGAGTCAGAGGTTCTCGCTTTCCTCGTGAGGCGAGGCGAGTGCGTCACTGTACACGCTCGCGCTACGTTCAGTTTAGCACAAGCTTTCCAGCTTAAAGTTAAGAGTTAATGTAACCATTATAGACTACATTACTTCCAGCTTTAGTGTCTGTGCTTACCATGTCCTATTTTCATGCATAGTGATCATCCACCATCTCCGATTACGCAATTATTTTTTTAAAATTTGGTATGGTATATGTGCACGTAATTATAGTAACTAATAGCGCATAAGGCAACAGCTGCCGTAACTTTTAACACATCCATCCTTTTAGGGTTTGCAACCGACTGAATAAACGAGAGTGTACAAGGTCGCACTCGTCACTCGGCTTCTCGCGCGAGTACTCTCGGCGAGACATAACGAGAGCACTCGCGGGAGAGTGTACAGCCGCCACTAGACAAACTAAAATCACCGATATAACTCGGCTGATCAGTAAATATTGTCATTTAAGGGTATTATAAGTTGTACTGGCACACAGTATGTTGCGGGGTCGACACTGGATCCAGGAAATTTCTTACCAATTCTATTGGAAAATTATGGAGGAGGCCAACAGCAGTTTACATCCTACGCCTGGGATGGTAATTTTTTTTTTTTTTATAATACATATACTCACTTGCCGGATAGAACAAGCGAGAGGCTGTCCACCTTGGTGACTTTCTCGTGTGCGTACAACTCGTGGCACTTGAGGTGACGAACGTTTCTCATGCACATCAACACCCGACGGAATTGACGGCGGGAAACACGCAGCGGCTTGAAGAGGGCCACATATACCTTGACAACAATACACAATATTAAATTTGGCATTTCTTACTCACAACAGCATCTTTATATCGTTGTAGTAACTGTGGCTAGTGCTGTTGTCAAGTTGAAGACTTCAAAACACCCTTGTCACTATAAAAACAGAATAATGAACACATATTATTCTGTTCAGCTTATTTGCTATTAATAAGTACAGATATAAAACTATAACACTTTTTACGTCATAGTGATGACAAGGTTACTCGTAGGTGGACCTATGACAATTTTAAATGTATTAAAATTTAAATGTAATAATGTAAATTTAAATGTTTAAGTTTTATGTATTTAAATGTATTGGTATGTGATGGTTCTTGCGGTAAAATTATACACAATGACAATTGATAAAAATAGGTTTATTAATTCCATGTTTTATATAATACTAGCTACACGCTCCGGCTTCGCCCGGGTTCAAAATAAAAACTATCCTATCTGAGATAGTTTTAAGTTGGACCAAATTACACATAGTTACGAAGTTTGATCAAAATCGGTTCAGTAGTTTAGGAGTTCATTGGCGTCAAACATGTGACACGAAATTTTTATATACATAAAATAAATCTAAGAGATTATGTGTATGTGGTGATGTATAATACGCAGTTGTGTCTGTGTTGTATTTTTCCAATGTTATTATTATTCTTTACTTTTGAAATATTCAGGAGCAAAAGTTATGAACAAGAAGAAAAAGGAGTCTATGTTAATAAACTTTCTGTTTACGTGCTGTTATTTCACGGTGGTCTTCCGTTATTATTTTAGTATAATTTCCCATTTAGCTATTCATAAATGAGTATCGTAACCTTGCTCGATTGTTTCTTTATTCAAATCTAGCAAAGTAAGAAAATAATATAGACTAGATAGATACGTCACAAAAGAGTAAACGAAAGATGACAAATGTATGTTATCTGTTGCTAAATTACAAAGTCTGAACATGACCGTAACAAGATGTATTCATCTCTGAAGCCTTTCAATATATATATTTATATATACGATACGAATATGTTACCATGAGATCAACTTTCTCATGATTTCAACATTTCAATCTGTCCTTAAAAATTCATCGCTTTATAATTAACTCTAATGTGTAAAATTAAAACAAATATGTTTCATTCAAATTGTAACGTAATGTGAATAGAATAGGAAGAGTTAAAAAGGTTGACTATCCAGGACGTGTGGTCTGAATTTTTTTATTTGTACAAAAAATATCTGGATCTGGACGAGTGGATGTGGTAGTGAAATAAACCAATTTATAAAGTGAATACAAATATAAATTATATGTTACAAAAACGAACGATGATATGAGTATATTATGTTCTTTTATAGGTGTTGTGATGATCATAATAAATATCACTCAATATAATAATAATAAGTATATTAAAAAATAACAGGTACATATATTATGCCAGAAATCTATACTAATATTATAAAGTTAGAGGAAAGATTTGTTTGTTTGTATTGAATAGGCTCCGAAACTACTGGACCGATATTATCAGCGAGTAACATAGGCTATGTTTTATAAAGTTACGCGAACGAAGTCGCGTGTAACAGTTAGTCTGAAATATATTGGGACTTTTATTTTACGGGTTATTATGTCGATCCACAATCAACTTGATACGATTGATTTTTCCAAATGTTTAAAGAAATATAAATATGATATGATATCGGTGAAAATTTACAAATCAACTGAAAAGGTTTAATTGGATCATCACACGAGACAATGCCAAGTGTTTTGGTTTCTTTTTTGCGATCCGTTCTATTTCATTTAATTCTAGTGTAAGTACCTACTCCTATTTCAGATGTGTATTTTTTTTGTTTAGATTTTGTTTCCCATTAAAGGGATTGAGTAAGTTTCAATTAAATAAATGGAAAGTCTAGATATTTTACTGTATTCACTGTTATGTTAAAGTAAAAGTACACATATATATTTTACTTGTACTTGGCTTGGCAGATCGTTTTTTAAGACACATGCTTTAATATTTTCATGGATAATTTAATAATTTAATATTTAATTAATTTATTATCGCATTTATTATTATCGCCCTTGGCTCTGCACGGTTGCAAAAACTGGTTTCAATGATGGTGGAAACTCAAAATGCTGAACAGACAACGGACAGAAACCGATAGCGATTTTATTTACTATATTTAGAGAGACCCTATATAGCGAAGTTTCGCTGCCTCTAATTGCTCCACCCACACGTAACAATTGAGACAAATTGTTTAGTGAAACTCTCGTGTCAGAGAGTGTATGCAAGAAAATTACTGTTAGAAAATTACTGAGACCGTATTGAATGAATCACATAATTATATCAAATAAATTAAACAAGAATCAACATTTTCTACAAATACGTAACAAAAGTATAATAATAGGCTTATGAATTCGTAAGAAGATAGAAAATAATAATATAATTGATAGATAATATGTAATAATACACACCTATAGGTATATAAACAAACTTATAAAACGAGTTCCCTCTTTTTATGATATTAGTATAAATTTAGACTACACGCGTCCCGGCTTCGCTCGGGTTTATTAATTGGAGGACCCAATTTACAGCTTTTGAAATAGTGATTGACTATCTTTATTGAAAGATATTTGAAAGATAGTGACAACGTAGATAGATGCAGTGATCACAGTTCACATAATAAACAAACTTACAAAATCCGCTGTGAACCTTATTTAATAGATTAACTAAAACTTCATTAAAACAGACAGAGTATGCAATTTAAAAATTGAAACGGCTCAAATTTAAATAGTTCATTGTCGGTAGGTACAGATAGCTTAAAGAAGTTGGCCATGCTGCCCAAAAGTTGTAAAGCGGAACCTTGAGCAAGAAACGCGATGCATGCACTAGTCAATAAATTAAACTTAAAATGGCAAAGTACTAGATTACACTTTTAAATGTGCCTCTATGTGAGACTATTTTTAGTATTCGCTGTGTGACCAACGGGTGTCTCAGAAATTTATTATTCATTAGCTTGCGTTCCAGTCCCAGTGCGTAAAATAAACGTCTTTATTTGGTAAACGAGTGTGAAAATGCGTTTGAATGCGTACATTATTAAACCAAGAATACGTATTGGAGACGTATTAGTTCAGTGTGTGTCTACATTTCAATTCCACGGAATCATTTTACTGCACATTACATAAAATATTATTCAATTTAAAAAACTGATTAACACCTATTGTAGATCGTTTTATAAACCTACTTAGTTCTGTTGAGAAAATTACGCTCTTATCAATAAATCCTAATAATATTATAAATGCGAGTATGGATGTTTGTAATTTTTTCCAGCAAAAACTTATTTGTATGAAATTTGACACACAGATACTTAGTTTATATTACCTGGATTTTAACATAGGATACTTTTTATCCTGAAAAAATATGAGGTTCCCGAGAGATCATATAAAAATATAAAAAATTGGACGCCACCGTCGTCACAGCGACAAAGATGTCAGACGTTACTCATATAAGGCGAACGAAGTCGCGGGCACCACCTAGTACTATACAGTTCTAGCTCACTGGTTGAAATTCGAATCTGGATTAAAGGTTTAGTATTAAAGGAAACAAGTTTTGGTAAACTAAAGCTAAAACTTTAAACTAAAGCTAACTTGTTTTAAATGCAATAAAGCTAACTTGTTTTAAATCTTGCTTAACACTATTCCCACAGAAGATTACTGTGAAGTAGGGTCTTTTACCTTATTCTTTATCTATACCCTATGATATATGTGATACCGATTAGTAACGGTAATCACCTACATCAAAGGGTGTAATAAATAATATTATTTATAAATTATAATAACAAAGAACGATGTCTTATGCGTAAAAAAGTTTAAGTCAGTATACCATACAGTTTTGTATTAAAAACCATAATAACTCTTTTGCCATAATGTTAGCTGGAACAAAGGCTTGTTTCGATTCGCGAACCATCGAGATTCGGGAGCAAAAAACAATGGTTTTTTTTTTTACTGAAAAACAGTAAATATCAGCTGCATATTGTTCCCCTCTATTGTGGCCAACTCGAGCGTGCGCGTCGCGAAATATTCATCCGCAGCAGTCCTTCAGAATGGCTCTGTTTGCTTACTGGAAAAATAATCATGCGAGTGCTTTGAGAGGTCAAAAGCAACCGGATCAAGCTTGTAGTTCTCGTGGACTCACGAATGCATATCATATTACGTCAGCGGTGAATGTAGAAAATGCATACAATCATTTTAATAAGAGATTAAAATTTAACTGGAATCTTGTTTATTTTGGTTTGCGCGACAGTTCGTAACAACATTTTAAGTGAAATAGTTCCATGGAAGTGTAGAAACATTTTTATAGTACTTTTTAACCCTTTAACCGCTTGGTTCTGTAGGAGATGTCGTGCTCTAGCCCTTGACACGTAAATTCATTTTTTTTAAGAGAAAGCAACATTGCGTTGCTTAAAAAAAAATCAAACAAGTAAAGTAATTTGTCGTATTTGGTGAAATGGACACGAAAATAATTGTCGGTTAAATCCAACTCTGGCGGCTAAAGATTTAAACAACGAGAAAGGCATGTTTGTTAAAACATTGTTAAATCGTGATTCACCGACTCACTACGCTACTAAAACCCTCAAAGATACATGATTAACGAGCCAAAGGAAATGTGAAACCTCGGGATACCTATGTAATACAAATTAAACGTAAACATAGTTCCTTAAACATTACCAAGAGAAAGGGGTGGATTAACGATATACTATACTAACACACAAGACAATATGTAACTACGGAGAATTTGTTATTTACAAAGAAAATTAATTTATTCTACGAGCTGAATGAGATGTCACTGGCATATAGCTACAGAAATATGAAACAAGTTTGTAATTTCAATAACAATCAACAAGAATAAAATTTTATAAGTATGTATTATCAATAAAAATGTAAAGATAAAATAATAATAACATTTATTAGTCCCCAATATTAGATTAATCTAATATTAGAGTTAGAAGACTGCTTTTAGTTCAACGTGAATTATTCGACTCGCGTTTCATGAACGATAAAAGCGTTCCACAAAATTTACAAGTCCGTAATTTTTTTATTGATCAACTATACAAATATATTATTATTATCCACTAATTTTTATGACACTTGGCACGCAGATAGACCATCTTCTGTACAATATACCTATTCATACATTAATATAGCAGTTCAACTTTAATTTCTGAACTTGTAGACTAGATGTACCGCGTTAGGGATAAAAGCTTAGTACTTAGTAATAATAATGTAGGTTTTAAACAACAGTACGAGTACACCGATTTTTTAAAAACTTACTAAACGGACGCAAAACAAAACACAATTGCTATTGTAGAGTGGGAAAGCCTTGAACTGACGACGCACAACCGTTGTCGACTCAATCAATGCAATATAATTTGTAGACAATGAAGAAAAACCGTTAAATATAACCGTTTAAAATAATCTGTGGAAGGGTTTAGAAAAATTGCCTATGTCCAAGTCTACTTGAAAACAAATCAAACCATTTGATGGAAAAAATGCATTATGTTGTATTGTAATGCATGCATTATGCATTACAACGCATTAGTTACTAATGTGGAAAAAATTAAGTCTTCTTGAAGAAGCAGTTTTATAGGGGCAAGGCACGTGTGTTCTTGTGTCACGGGATGTACTTAAGGGATGCCAAAACACTTCCCTTGTCTCTATTATTTTATTCAATTTCCTCCTCACACGTGTGCATGAGCCAAACTACCGTCACTAAAACCTGTATTGGCAAATTCACACAAAAAAATTAACACATATATACCTACATAATATTCTTATAGGATCAGTTTTATGGTTTTACCTGTCGTTCCTTCAAAAGTAACCATAACTTATTAGAAATAAGCACGGAAATAAGAGTATTAGTAAGTATAGCGCTTCAAATTACATCAGGTAGACGATTTGGGATGGATGCATAAAAAAAAAACTGCGGAATGGAATGCAGGTGAGCACCGCGGCGTAACGTTCGACAAAAACAACAAAAGGCTAGGAAGGAGCGAATGAAACTTTGTGGAAATACATTTTGATTACATATTTAAACATTAGGTTAGTTAAGGATTCTAATAACTAAATTTATATACTTAGTGATGTATGATTTTTTAGTTAAAAGTAAAATTATAACTTAATACAGTTTTTCTCTTTAATGTATCTAGATAATATTGAAAATGCCATCAAATTTGATGGCATTATTTACTAAATATTGCAAACTCTGGGGGTTGAAAAACACAAGCCAACAATTCTTCTAAAAGACAAAGAGAAACGGAAATGACACCACAATTAACTGGGAATAACATCCCCTTATTGTGAAGACGGAAGTTATTACCGCTTGTACAAATCAAGTTCATATAAAAAGTGGATATTATTTTTTATTGAATATGTACTAAAAACAAACTTTACTAACTACTTAGTTAATAATTTTGTAAAAAAGATGTCATCATTTGGAGTCATAATTGTCCTTACTCTTGAAATAAATGTTCACAGTGGTCTTCTGTAAGGTAGTGGTTACTGCCGCCAGACGGGCTGCCCAAATGACTGTGAAATGCTATATGAAATGCCACCAGAACAGAGCATACTTTGAAAAGTAAATTGCGAAAGTTGTCCCTGCCGGGAATCGAAGACAGGCACCATAACAACTTGACCAATTGGGTCATCAAAGTAAATTCAAGTCGTTTAGTAGCGAAAAGTTACGATACAAGTTCCAAACTAATTTTAAGATATTCGACGCTATGAATTCATGATTAGAGACCTTCTTTTTATACTGTGGCAGTTGTTTTCAGTTAAAAATTTACTTTTTTTTATGTAAAGATCGGCAGACAGGCTGACGGTCCACTTTATGATTACCATAGTTGACCTTAATATGATAAAGGATAATAACTACGAGGATATAACTAGACCGACAGACGGGCTTCCCAATTATGAGTCCAATTTATCATCTATTTCCCTAGTCAGCCAAAATTTATAAAACAATTATTTGTACAATCTATCTTTTAACAAATTACTTGGATAAAATGTTACCTAATATGTCATTTAAAATAAAATTTAATGAATTCTTTGAGTTAAATGAAAAATGTAGGTTAAAAGGTTAAGAAAATAAACAAGGACATAAAAGTGGGTTAACTACCGGTTAAAAAATACAGCAAGTTTCAGATACCACGACCAAGTTCGATCCAATATTCCAATTAAGCATGCATATTGCACAGTGCTTTTTGGTTGAGGTAGCAATTTTGGGAACACGTAGGGCGCTTCTGTAGGTCAGGGTGTTATGGAAACTAAAACATAATTACTTAACAACATGTAGGTACCTTACCTATATATATACATAAATAAACTATCGAGCCAATCAGTAAGTGAAACATAAAACAGTTTTATTAATATAGATAGCATTACATTTTTGAGTCATTAGAATTTTTTAAATAATCAAATTATGAATTCCGGCTTCGCCTGTGTGGAATTTCAATTTATTATACATACATAAAATATAGCCTACATCCTTCTTGGAACTATGTACCTCTCTGTTTTCGACCAGTTTGTGAACACTAAGTATAGAATAAAGTAGTAAAATTTATAACTTCAAACATATGAACCAATACGTATATATATATTTATAAATATTTCTCTGCTTTTAGTTTCACAAGGCGTTTCCTTTTAGCCAAATGGAAACTTCTCACAATGGCGATATTTTAAAACGAGGAGTTAGCAAGCAACACAATAATTATGTACAGTAGAAATATTGTAATTGTTTCACTCCAGTACGCTTATCTCTAACAAGATATCCTTCATTCTTTCTGGTACTTAGTGGTAATAAGGATACGAGTTAAGACAGAATATATGTCGTTTCGTTAGTGCCAAATTAGTACATGATTGTTGAAATAAATAAATATTAAATCCATACAAAGTAAATATTATACAAACCCACATATAATATTTTAATTATTCACACGACAAATTTAGTAGTCTGTACTGACATTCCTAAATTAGGAAATGTACTCCATTACCTACGATTCTAATAGAATCTCTATTTTTCGCTATTTTATTTAAAATTGTATTCTTCCATTTTTATTCTTAACTTATGCAAATTTCTTTGCTTAAATTTACTCAACAATTATACCTATACTGTGTATTGATAATGTTTAACTTCGTCCATGTTTCCGCATTAAAACAACTCGAATGTTGCAATTTGCATACAACTGGAAACGCCGGTTTTCAACAATAAATATAATCGCTTACTGTTGAGAAATTCCAACTTTGTGCAAACACAAAGGTGGCATTGCGACCAAACTTCAATGGTAAACGATTTTAATATATTGCCGATATTCCAACAGTGAAGACCAATTTGAAGAAGTTAAGCATATTGTTTCATTTACGTACTTAAATCCAGACTAAATATTTCTAATAATATTATAGATATGCGAACGCAAGTTTGTTTGTTAACTAATCATCATGAAATTTTGCACTCACTTTGTCAGGGATATAGAAAAGAACATAGGATACCTACATTTCATCCAGAAAAAAGTACCTAATGTTCCATAAAAATTTTTTAAAAATTCAACTCCTTACAAAAATATAAGAGCATAAAGATTCAATTAATGTTTCAACGCCTAAGAAAAAGGGCGCGGACTAATTCGCGGGAAAAAGCTAGTGACTAATAAAAAAAGTGAATAAAGAACGTCTACTTTAAACAGTAAAAAGATAGTATAATAAATCTAATGACTGAATATACCTCCAGGGATCTAAATACAGCGTCCCAAACCTAACAGATAAAGTCGTGTAACCGACGACGTTACTTGATTTAAGTGCAAATCAATTTATGGTTGGAAATGGGATTGGATGGACAAAGTTGTCGATGTAGTAATCACAAAGTTGTATGTACCTAGACAATTCGGAAAATTTATTGATAAACACTATAAATTATATAATTATAAAAAATTTTATAAACACCAATTTCATAATTTCAATGTGCAAATGGGTGATATAAAAAATGGAATACTCGGTAAAGCGAAAGCTTTTAAATCTGCACTAATCAAACTATATTTCAATCAATGTCAAATCATTTTGTAGTTTATTTTGGACGTTAACACAGTATTATACTAAATACCAACCCGTCCAGGGACGAAATTGTCAAAAATCCCTTCTTAGCGGATGCTTATGTTATAAAATGTTATGTATCAAAATTCAACTTCTTTGGAGGATTAAGGATATTTAAGGGAATAAGGAAGAGATAGGGAAATGGGCTTTGGCATGCCTTATACTCACTCACAGGAACACTAGTTACAGCACACTTGCTTCTACTATTTCACGGTGATCTACCTGTTACGGGGCTGCCCAATTTATGACTACGAAACGCAATGTGTCTTGCTACTGTTATAACACCCAGACTAGAACCACCTTTGAAAAGGTCATTCCCAAAGTCAGCCGTGCCTGGAATTAACCCCCGAGTCAGAGCACTAAGGCAAGCACTTTAACCACTCGACCTGGCTAGAGTATTGCACACGAATTTTACGAATATCTATTTGCATTGGTACTGCAGCTTCGTTCGTCTATAATGGAATTACTTTGTGATATATTCGCGGCAAGCATCGCCCACCCTCACCGCTTTTGTATTTCAATAAACCAACAATCGACGTGGAGAGCTTTCTACGCCAAAAATGTGCCAATAAAAGCCTGCACTGCGTTAAAACAAATTGATATGGACGTGGCGATCACCGAGAAAACATTACATGCGTGCTAACACCAAGTTACTTAGCGCGTAGAGGTTCCTTTTCATGTAAATCAACACCATTGCTTCTATGTACAGGTCAAAAATAAATTAAGGCGGCTTTTCCAAACAAAATGCACTTTTACTCTTTGTGAAAGTAACCAGGAACTGAAGATTAACTCCATTAGAGTTAGTTCACGAATCACATTTTAATCCTTAATTCAAACGTATTATCGGAGTTCTGCAATCAGTTGTGATTTTAAAAAATAAGTGGGACTCGACGTAAAAGCACTAAAGTTAAGTGAACTAAGTGATTATCTATTTCTTAGGTAGTGAGTGAAATGGCGATGCACAATCAGGGTGTTTTAACACTATACGGATATGCCGATCGTAATTGTCATTACGACCAGTATTTGTTTAAAATATGGACGTATTTGCTAACTATAACAATGAAAAAATGTGAAATCTTAAAAGAAGGTTTTTTATTTTAACAGTCATAATTACGCATGGGAAGAACTCTAGATTTGGATATAATAAATTAGTCACATGAAAATGAAGAAATATGGATACCTATTGGCCTTTTGAGACCAAGTTTTTAGGTACACATTATTGCCATCAATAACAAATTGAGCTTTTACCAACATTTAATCGACAGACAGGGATTGTCGACGATCCAAAAAGCTCCGAGCGCTTTTTCAACTTTGTAACGCAATACTATGCCATCCATTTATCATGCTTAAATAACAGGGCAGGTCAGGAACATTGCCAAACTCCGAAACAATACCTCATGTAGTATGTAATATTCAAATCGTTACGAATACGCGACCTTATCTATATGTAATCTAGTATAAACTAGATTACATATAAATATGTATATGTAATTAAATCTCTCTCAAATGATATTGTGTTGCATTTGGAATTAATGTTTGCGAGTGGGTCAGCCGGTGACGTCATTGCTCACGATCAGAAAGGGCGTTCACACCCGTCTTGTCCCACTAACCTGATCCCGCTGAAACGGGGGACGCTTAACAGATCCCATTGAAAGAGGACTTAATGTTAGCTTAACTCCTAAATGACTCTTGTGATATTATCTATTTTGAGGAACGTACGAGGATGGGATGGGAATTTTTTTTTTAAATAGACTGCAAAAAGATGCAAAATAAATTTGCACATTTAAGGCAATCATAAATCAAACAACCTTTTTTTTAAATAATCGACTATGCTGGGGTTTCACAAATCATAAAAAGCAGAAGAAAGTGCACTGAAATCTTCGTAAAAATCAGTGCTTGGTTACCGACGAGTGTGAGCTCATTTTATTTGCATTTTTCATCACTAACTATAAGACTTTAATATATTAATAATATTTGTTTAAAGAAAGATACTTGGTTAAAAATTGTGATAACACGATAAAAGATATAATCCCATACTTACAGATTTTAATTTCTTTTAATGTAAAAAAAAATTAAGTAAGTTACTGTATTAAGAGGTAAGTTTTTTATTTATGAAATGGTCCATCAGACTGACGATCTATTTGATGGTAAGTAGTTGTGCTGCTAAAAATAGTAGGAATGGATAGGGAATGAGCTCTAGCATCCTTTAAGGCATTGTGTATGCGTTATTCAACTACCTATTTGATCGAAGAGTCGACGATGCGGCTTCGGACCCTTTGGACCCACTAGTTTTGACCCGCAGAATAAAAGTGCCCAATGGACCCACTTTTAAGTGGCCCTCTGACCCACTGTGGGCCAGAACAATATTTTATTAAATTTTTTTATTGATTTTTAGTGCCTTTCTGACCCGTTACTTAGCTACGATCTACGACTATGATTGCAATTTCTCGCGACTTTATTTACGAATACCTAGTTATTGAGATTTCGATATGAAAATTTACTGTCATTGAAAACAAAATGTATATAGCTCAAACTACAGACAATATTCAGATTGTTATATTATCTTCAGAAGTTTCTCATTTATTTTTTTTAAACCAATAAAAAAGCTTATATAGCAAATTATAATCTACAATCTCGCTAGAAAATAATGTCCAGCGTTAAAGAAATTAATTTGTTCCTGAAGAGCAAAACATCGGATGCGATAAAATATGATCAAAGCTGCCATTATGATTATCTATGGTTAGTGACCGCGCATCATACATTTTTTGCTTCGGTTGTTCTACAAAATGCCTAGGGTTTTTTTTTATGTCGTAACTCGTAAGAGCCTTTTTAATTCTTATTCCTACAAGCCAAGAATGTTTGCTTTTAAAACATAATAAAGACGTATTTATATTTTTTATTTCAAAGGACGTCATGTTTTTAGTAAGTGAGTGTCCAAACAAACTTACAAAAATTAATAAATTTTTAAATAAGAATAAAACTCGTTTTATGATGAAACTTTTGTATTTAAAAATTCAAAAGATACTACTTTAACGTCAACAAAATTATTAAATTAATCATACGGTTCCTTTAACCGAAGCACATATACCCAGACCTTTTCTATCGGATATCTCTATACCAATATTATGTAGTTAGACTAGTTAGATTGAACATGCTTTCAATTCTCGTTAAACCCGTCATCAACTAGAAGTTGCGATAAGAAGAAAAGCAATTTATGGAGACACTGTTTGACCTTAATCTGTAATAAATACTGTTAATATAAAGAAAAACAATGATAAATTTGAATTTGGAATCAATTATTCTCATAAATGAATATTTTCTAATAAAATCATAACTATTAACAATATTTTGGATGAAGAATTATCACCTATGTGGGCACAGTCATCTGACCGTCATACACAAAATCTATTCTACACCATCTCTTGCCCGCAACTTCGCCTGTGCCCCTTTTTCTAAGGCATTTATATTTTTATTTTATACTAAACAGAACTTTTTTTGGATGAAAGGTCCTACGGATGAAAGTAAGTCCTGACAGTATATAAGACAGTAAGTGTATAAATGCAAATATGCAAAATGAAAATTTCATGGTGATCTTTTATTTTAGTAGGTACGGAATGTTACTAAAAAAAAAACAAATAATATATATTTTAAAATGCATTCAGATTTTAAATTCTTCTAAAACAGGGAGAATGAAAATCTTTTACAACCCTGCGATAGCAGCAGCGTATAATGGGGTGGTAGATTATTAAATTTATTAAGCGCGACATATTTTGGATGCTACAGTTATTATATGAAAACTCTACGTCAGCCGTTATTATACAGTTTACAATTTACAAGTGACATAATATCAAAATTAAATATCAATAGACATACATCTTTTAATAATATGATTGTTTAGAATTTGGATGGCTTTAATAGGAAACAATTTAATTTATTAAAAAAAAAAAACCACAAAATATTTTTAAACAGGCCACAACTAAACCATACCTACCTACTCAGAACTCACAAAGAGGGTGAGCAAGTTTTTTAAAGGGGTGAATTTTTAATTAGAAGTGTTAGTTGAAAATGAACCTAAATTATAATAAAAACACAACACTTGATAATACCAATGTAATTAGACACGGCACTTTCGCTTACTCAATGGTTAAAATGACAAGTGTGACATGACGTCATAGATCGGTGACGTCAAATCGCATCTAAGTTAACTACTAGATGACGTGCTATGGTATTTCTCAATTATTTTTTTGGCAAGTTCAACATTGAAGTTAACAAGATTTCTATGAAATTAGAAATTGACGACATTATAAACGTGAATAAGAAAATATTAGTTAAGTACCTTATGCTTCCAGAGTAGATAGATTAGAGATCGTTTAGTTTAGCCTGTTAAGGAATCTAGTATAATATACTTTTACAAGAAAACAACTTCATTATCACTTTCGAGGTTAGTAGCCTTATGCATTCTCATCGTTAAGCTCACCAAGTACCTACCTAATGATTTATATTGCTTTTTTGACTTGATAAAAAAAATTTAAAAAATCAAATTACGTAAAAGTAAAAACATACTTTTGTCGCATTAAAATATAGCCCATATTACCCATTATAAATTGTTTATAAATAATTTATAAACAAGTAGCGTAATTTTTTTACGTTAAGTATAAATGCAAAAACAATAATATTAGGAATATAAAAAAATTAACCTTATTTTGGTTTTTCATTTTTTGTTTTAACTGAAAAAAAATTATTATAAACAAAATAAACAACCTTTAAACACTTTTATAACGTGATCTTGTTACTAAAATTAGGTATTGGCCAATCAATTAAACATTTTTTGTTGTCTTCAGTGACAACATTTTCATGGCCGTGCATTTTCAACGGTCAATTAAAATTATAAATGATGGAGATACATCTCCGGGAGACTATTTTACTGGAAATTTCCTCCTCTTCACGAATATTTTTTGAAATTTATTAATTATTAATAGTTTGCGAATTATTCGTGAAGAACTAAATGCCTTTTTTTTTAAATTTTGCAAATTTGTATATGCTAATATAACATTTTAATTTATGAATCGGACTATACCGTTTTCGTATTACCTAAATGGTTTCTTGAAATATCATTCTTTTTACAAAATATATATAAGTACCTATTTTATTCATCACCTATCTAATTCTCATATTTAATTACACAGTATGTAACACTTATCAAAATATGTATAACCAGTTAAACAATGATATCATATCATTGTCATTGAACTGATATCTAGGAATAAGTAAATACGGGCAGATTGAAATTGAAAATGCAATCAAGTAAATATATTTAATATAAATTAGTTTCCAATAAAATTAATGTTTGTAGGTATAAATATGTGATAACATCTTTATAGCCATGAACAATGGTATAAGCCCGTGAGTCAAACAGTCTGCTGCTGATACAGCATACTCCGGTTTTACTTACTCTAACAGTAATGGAAAATATCATCAGAAGTATTGTAATCATTCCTGCTCTGATTGAGGAGATGCCTGTGCACAGCAGTGTGACAAAATATGAATAGTTATAATTGGAATAAAAAAAAATCATAGAAATAATAAACAGGAAAATATTCTCAGAAGGACAGTAATCATAGTGGACTTAAAGGTCATAACTGTCCTCAAATTGAAGAGAAGCCTGGTGCCCAACAGTGAATCAAAAATATGATTATCATCAAAATAAGAAAATCAAAGGAAAAATAAATAAGAAAATATCTTTAGAAGAATACTAATCTTGTACACTACAGGCCATAACCCTCATCAAATTGAGAAGTGTGTACCCAGCAGTAAGGCAAAATTTAGGCTGATACAGATAAGTAAGAAAAATGTTAAAAAGTGTGGTAACCTTTTTATTTGGTTTTACATATAATCGTAAATAAAGATAGAAAACCAAGTGATAAAGGGGGGCAGCTTCCCATACATAATTTTCTTAGTTCTTACTAAAAACAATCTTAGCATGTTTAAACGAAAAATACCCTATTTAATTAGGCATCTATTCCTGACCTTTACACTAAAAAAAAATGAAGAGATGAGGCCAGGTTTTTGAAATTATAAGAAGAAGCTAACAGGAAATGAATTATAGGTAAGTATATGTATATTTTTTTAAGTAATCTATTCAATTAGGTATGCGGTTTTTTGTTAATGTGTGTTTTAAAAACCTTAAAAATAATATGTTTTTATTGTTTTTACGTAATTCATAAACTTACAATTATTTTAACAATAAATTTCTGCCATTTTTGATATATTTTTATTAAAATTTAGTTATAGAATTAAGACTGAGATAAGTAGCTATTAAAAATATTTAAATTTTAAAAATTTTAACAAAATTAATACCTACTTAAAATAATTTAAAAAGGTTGTCTTACCTCTTCAATCTCCTTGTGAAACTTGATAGGTCTCATTAGATAAAATTGCACAGCAAAATACACAAAGTTTATGGCAATAAACACACTGTTCCATATTACGGCGTCAAAGTAACACTCAATGCTCCAAGCCCACATGCCGGAGAAGGCGCAGCCCATGACTAGAGCGAGGCGTAGCCATATGAGACCAGTGGGGTTGTGAGGTGCCAAGAATGAGAGGAGAAAGAAAATATTTGCAACTTGAAAGAATATGTGATTTATGGGCTTCCACTTTGAACAGTGGTTCAAATACATATCCCACATGGTGGGGCGTTCTTGTAAAGTCACATTGACGTCGTTAACAGGCGATCCAAGAGTCCTCGTAGTCTCTATTAGACCCATCTCAGGCTTCAGAGTAGTAGTGGGCAGGTCCAATGCATCGGTGTCAGTAGTGGTGCTGTCCGTGGTAGCGTTCTGTAAACCAGTAACCATACCAATCGCTAAGGCACCGAGTAACAACATAGTCCCACAGCTTTTCAACAGTTTTTCGATCGAATTTTGTCATCGAAATTTTAACAGAAATGTATGGCATTTGCTTGTCAAATTCTATTTTAAACTAACACTTTTCTTTAAATTCTGTGACAAATAAACACTAATTTATGTACACTGAAAAATGCGAGGTTTATTTAATATGTAACTATTTATTATTGTAAAAAATAAAAATATTATTTACAAAGAACGTCTGTTAAACATAAAAGCACCAAAAGAGGTAATATAGAAACTATTTTAGCAATAAAATAAAGCAGACTGTTTCGAATAAAATGCATCTATGAGTACAAATTGAATTGAAAATAAAACGTTAGAATAGAAACAGTAAAGCAAACAATCGAACGAAGCTTGCTTACATGACAGACTAACTGATTGACTGATTTTTTTGATTGATTGACTTTACGATTCCCTCGAATATCTGAAAATTCTGCCTGACACTGACATAGACAGAAGTAGCGAACCACAGAATATTAAATATACTAGCAACAAGGATGCAGCATATATTTGAATGATAACAATCATTAACTGCATTATAGGGTAAACGAAACAAAAATATTAATATTGCTTACATATTAATTTTATTAAAAAGTAATAAGAAAAAATATTGTAATTATTTTGTACTAATAGTCTTAATATTAACAATTAGCCATTCAATAAACAGGCAAATGCAACAGTGATGACACTGGTTAAAGAATATTATATTCTATAAGACTGTGGTACCATGTCAACGTCAATACCCCTAATGGGCGTAATGTTTGATATTTCTGACATTGTCACTGACAGAGATAAAGATGCAAAATTGTAAAAAAAAGAACAAAAATAATAATGCTGCTTTATTTTGTCAATGTTATTAGTTAAAGGTTTATTTATTTACATAAAATATTTGTACTAAAAATATACGCAGATTTAACATTATGAAGTAATATTACTGAACATGTGAATAATAATGTCTATACCATGTGACATGCTCTTACATCCAGAGCTCTTAACCAATGAACAACTGATTTATATTATTCAAGAGGTAATCTAAACAAAACAATATTTTATTTTTGCCTTTGCAGCCAAACATAGAATAAGCTGCTGAATATTAATTAATTCTATACGTGCAGTCTTACGCTCATCCTTTAGTAGTGGCATACCTACTGCATTTCAGTCATTTGGACAGATCGTCTGGCGGCAGCAACCACTCGCTTACAGAAGACCTGTGTGCTGTTGTTTCGGTGTGTGAGTAAGGAATGCCAGAGCCCATTGCTCTATCCCTTCATAATTCCATATCCTTAATTTTACTCTCGTCGGCAGCACATTTGCAGAACCTGTGGCGTTGTATATGTCACAGGCGACGGTAGGCACCTACCATCAAGTTACCGTCTGACGATCTTAACAAAAAAAATCCAATGTTGGTTTAACCAGAGTCAAGTTTATCACATTAACTTCTGCTTCACTGTTCTGTGAGCAAAAAGCTTTTTCGTCATTGTCATCAGCCCACAAGCATCCACTATTGGACATACCCCTTTCTAATTAAGCCCCTCCACCCTCTGCATACATTCATTTTAAGTACCTTAACAACTTAACAAAACATGGGCTTTTTAAAAGGATTTACTAGACCAGTATTGTTTTACAATGTGCTATGTACCCATTTTAGCAATTTGGCTTGACTTATATGAATGAAGTCACTTTAAACTTGAACTTATTTGATAATGTCCTGATGTTGTTGGTTTGCCCATTACATAACAATAAATAAATATGTTTGTTTTAATACAAATACAAAATAATTTATTTATATACTCAAGCCTAGGTACAAAAAAGGTGTTGTTTACAATTACAGAGACATTTAAAATTGAACATGACTTCATTGAACAGAGAAGAGTTGTTAGATATATTTCATCATTACTGTTTGCCTTATGGGCAGAGAAGACACAGGGACTCTGGAAGAGGAAAGCTGTTAAACAAACAGAGACCACCCAGTCCTGAAAAAATAAAATTTAATACATTATCAAGTCCTCCAAGTAGAAAATTTATTATGAATGATGCAGACAGATTGAAACCTCCACCAGACTTATTATCTGGACACATGAAAAGGATCAAACTAGACACACCTCTATTAATGAATAAAGATGAAAGAGGATGTAAAAGGAGAATGAGTGTTGATTCTGTAAGTCTATTTCTCAGTCCTATACATAAAAAACACTAAAAAAAAGGTTCTCTATAACTAACTGTTTTTAATGTTATGGTTGGCAAACAGGCTGACAGTCCACTTGATGGTGGGTGGTTCTGTCGACTACAACACACGTGTACTGCCAACTACAGTAGGATTAAAAGGATAAGGGATTGGAAGTGTTAGGGAAATTGTTTCTGGCATCCTCACTTATAGAAACACAACAGCACATGTGCTGTTATTTCATGATGGTCTTCCATAAGAGGGTTGCTGGGCTGCAAAATTTATAACTGCAAAACGCGGTGTACCATGACACTCCTAAAACACCTGGACCAAAGCAAACATTGAAAAATATAAGATTTTTTTATTTTATTTTATATATTTACAAAAAAAATATTACATTGGTACACAGTTTAGGTGCAACATAAACTTATTCAAGTTTTTATCATACACCAGAGTTGTCAAACTAAGATAAAAAGATTAGTAGGTGCACTTAATTTTAAACAATACAAATAAAAAAAAGAATATTGGTAACTAAATGTCTAAACTGAAATGAAATTAAAGTTTTGTACTGAAAAAAATATCTTATAATATTTAGCTATATATATATGTAAAAGAATTTTTATAATAATTTAAATACGAGATCTATATACTTATATAAAAGGCGATGTGAGTATGTATGTGTCATACAGACTCCAAAACCGCTGAACCGATTTTGATGAAACTTTCAGACAATCTTCAGATTAATCCAGCGGGTGTTCCTGTGAAGTTTTGTAGCGATCGGACGCCTACGAAGTCGAGGGCATATACTAGTTTTCTATAAGCGGAAAAAAATTACCTCTCTTTCTATATTATAAGTGTGAATTGTAATATTTCAGTCACCACCCAGAAATATTTGTCCGCCACCCAAGAAGGAGAGAAAACTCATAACATGGCCATGACATTACAAACGAAAACATTTGGGAAATACAAAAGAAGGGAATATATTTGGAACAGAAAAATAAATATTGATAAGAATTTAAAGTAATTTTGTTAATTTTAATAATAATTATTTATAAGTATACTGAAATCAATAAAAGCAATTATGACTATTTCTGTGTAGTATTCATTAATTTTTTTAAATGACTCGACTGGTGTTTTATTTTTATAAAATAAATTATTTTTCTTATGTCATAATTTTGAATAATTAATTAAATACTTACTTTTTTAGTGGTTTTTAAAATTCTCTCGTACTAAATTTCTTACAAAAATAAACGCAACCTATATTTTATTAAGGTGCAATATTGCACAACAAATTATTGGGGATTTGAAATTTAAAGGTTTTTTCTCAAACTTTACTACAGAACTTGAGTTTTTGATAATTTTGATGAAAGTGTTTGAGTGGGTGCTAAGATTCATAACTGGACCCGATAGGTGGCGTTGCTCGGGTTCAAGTTGGGATAACGTCTGCTAGGACCTCTAGTATAAATAAATAAATAAGTATAGTGTGTGTGACCTTACGTATAAGCAATAAATAAACTAGACGGGAAGGTGAAAAAACTTAATATTCGAGGTGCTTACCATAAACTATCTTTTTTCTTTATATAAGTATAATTGTTCAAGCACCTAAGTAACGTCATTATAAATTGTCATTTGCTTTTTAATTTCAATAAAATCTAGGCTATATCATCTTAATAGTTTGAATTTAATTCTCATTAACAATGGGAGAACCGTTGCCGAAAAATGTGAAATCGGCAAAAAGCAGATTGGACGCAATTAGCCAATTGGACGAGTTGTCTTCTAGGAAAACAATATCGAAAGTCCACTCGCATTACCTAGTGCCACCGGAAAAACTAGATAGAATGACCAAAAGGGTAATCGCGCCTTACGCACAGATAGAGAGAAAGGGAATCGGCACAGAGGAACGGAAGGAGAAAACTTATTTGGACATAAATAGATTTCAAGTATTCCTTGACGACGTGGTCGACATTGACTCGCTCTTTTATGAGACAGCCTTGGTTTTAAGAGCCGTCACTAAAAGTTCTGGTAAATATTTATGTAAAATATATAGTAAATAATAGATTCTGAAGGTAAATAAGTATAAGGGAGCATTTAATATACTTTATATATATCAATAATTATAACTCTGATAGGTCTTGTCATGCCTTATTTAGATACTCGATGAATACAGACGAATTGAACAGAGTATGAGTTTGTAAACAGCTTATTCACCCGTTCTCCTCCCTCAAAGGAATATTAGTCTGTAGTTCTGCAATTACTCGTAAAGCAGTGTTTACAATGACATATTGATCATTGTTCAGTTAAGGGATTCACTTGGGCAAATGACATTGACGTTGGATCTTCAACGTTTAAGTATATGAAATTTTTAATACAAGCGTTGGCGGAGCGTTGCGAGCGGTATATAATTTGTAGAAAAAAAAATGTATCCGTGCTAAGCCCGGGCGAGTCGCCAGTCCAATTTCGAGAAAGGGTCCTATAATTTATTTATAGTAGGTAAAGCACTTTGGGTGTTACCTATAGTTATGGCTATATACAAGTAAGCGCATTGACACTTATGACGCATGATTTAGGCTGCTTCTGACCGTTCCTTTTGGAAAATTATGGTCTACCCTAGCCTAACCTATGTCCAGTCCAGTGGACCAAAAAGCAAAAAGAGCAAGTTGACAATGAAGACAATTTTGACTATTTAGCCTACTTAGCTTTTCGTTAGCAAGATGAGAATAACGTGGAAATAAGTAAATGAAATGAAATATTTTCCAGGGTGTTTCGTGTACATTGTTAATAAACTAAATAATGAGATCGTGCTGATGTCTCAAAACACTGTTAACCCTGAAAGACACGAAGTCAATATTCCTATTGGTAAGGTGCAATTTATTTATCCTACTACCATCATTAGATCCCTCCGGCCGCCATTAATATGTAGTTCTTAAAATTTCGATTTAGTCTTTGAGTTTGAAGTGACGCTCACTTCAGAGTCTTAGGCACTGCCCACACCACCAATAGCGTATAATAATAACACTTTGAAACCGAAGAAATGAAATCTTTTGAATGTGTAGCTATGCTTTCACCTTGAAAGATATTGTTAGGTATGTGTTCTATACCTATAAAGTGTTACTACAATATCTAAATAAATAAATAAATATCTTCACACATTCCACACAGCACCATCTAGTTCCACATTAAGCAACTAATGCTTGTATTGTGGATACCAGACAGTTGATATACTACATAGATTACTTCTTTTTTTTTTTTTTTGTAAATACATACATATTATAAATACAAAACATCCATGACTCAGGTACAAAGGTAAAATGTTAACACAAACATTTGCCCCTAGCGGGATTCGAACCCGCGATCGTTTGGTTAACAGCTAGGGTTACTAGCTGCTAGACCAAACGAGTCGTCAAATGTATATGTCAAACCTATAAATGTATATGTATGTCAAACCTATAAATGTATATTCGCTGTCCGTCTATGTCTATGCCTTTTTCTCCTCTAAATTTTAAACCAGCCAATGGTTTTTGATACATTTTTCACTAATGGAAGGAGCGATAAATGAGGAAGCTTCTTGTATAATTTTCTGAATAAATTTCATTCGTGAGAAGCTGGAGACGGGTCGCTAGTTTTTACCAACTATCGTACAAAGCGTCGCATCGTGTTAAATTTTAGAGGAAAATAAAGTAGCAGCAGCTCATGTGGCGGCGACGAAAGAGTTTTTGCATCTGGAAGACGTACAGAAAGACCGGAGATTCTCTGAAGGTCTCAAGTGGATCGATGCTAAAGTAGCACTTTGCATGCCAGTCGTCAAACCAGACGGAGATTGTTACGCTGTTCTAGAACTTTACAGAACATTCTCGGAAATCTATGACAATGTTAGTTAACTGCAATTTAATTTATTTTTTTAATTATTAATCACTAGCACGCGATTTCTTTCGGAACGATTTTGTCTTAGATAATATTAATATTAAAAATGTGAAAGTTAACTAGGTAAGTATCTGTCTGTCTGTCTATTACCTTGTAGCGCCTTAACTACTCAACAAACCATCATGAAATTTTCCATATACGTTGTCAGGGATACAAAAAAGGACATAGGATACTTTCATTCAGAAAAAGAGGATTGTTCCCAAAGGGATCATCTAAAATCAAATAAAAAACTATCGCCTGGTTAAAATGTTATAGCAACAAGAGGTCAAGCGTTAGATTGCTTTTATATTTTAAGTCCCTTGCACCAACTAGTGAATTTATAATTTTCTAAAGAACTAATATTATAAACTAAACAATACATAAAAACATACAAACATTATTTATTTATAATATAAGTATAATAAGTGCACATATATAAGTCACCAGTATAAAATATTTTTAGGATGTGATATATACAGTTGTGTGTATGGCGTGTTGGTCTGGAGCAGCTGCTCACCAAGCTCAGGCACGATCCACTCTCCAGAAGACCAGCCACCTTAACAACGAACTCAGAGAGTTGCTACAGAAATACTTTTGCGATTTAGCTTCCATAGACACGATGCTTACCGACATGCTGGTAAACTTTTCATATTTATCTCAATGACAATATTATATTAATACATTTGAACAAAATTAAACACACTATTATTGACTAACTCAAGCGCATAAAAAACTGATCTGGATTTATAAAAAGTTTTAACATTTACTTATTTCCAAGTTAAATTTTTCTTACTGAAATCGATATTGCTCTTGCACAATCAGTTGTTTCCTGTAGTAGGAAAACCTGTTAGTAAAAATACTTGTTGAGGTTTTTTTCATTAAGTAAGTAGCTATTGAAATAAATAAAATTTCAAATAAAAAAATAAGCTGGTCCAAAATTGGTATGGCTCTTTTGTAAATAAAAATTTTATAAATAAATGTGTTTAAAATTCAATTAAAAAAAAAAAACGTCATCGGCGCAGGGTTTATTTTAAAAACATTTGCTACCGTTTACAGGCAATTATAAAAACCTTTATAGGTGCTATGAGAAGTAGTTTTTACATTATTGACAACGACCACGTAGGAGAACATATAATCGCTGACATGTGGGACGACGGATGGACTTCAGAGAGGACAACTATACCCAAAAAGAGAACTAAGATTAAGTAAGTAACGAAATTGAAAACGTGAGTGGATGAATGCGATAAGTGGCTTAATTTCAATTTTGAGTAAATCGAGATTAAATTTCTATTTATAATTTTTGAGATAAGTCGCCACGGAACTGATTTTTTTTACTAAATTATGATGCAAAGTTGTGTGAACAACCTAAAATATTAATTAATGGTATGACAGCGTTTATATAATTTTTTAAAATAAAAACTAGCTCCTTCCATTAACAAAAGTAAATTTTTCTAAACTTTTTGCTTTTTAAAATTAACTACATAACACCTTTTCAAACGTTCTATTTTCCAAAATAAGTCTTAAATCGACGATCTTGTCTGTAGTCATTTTTATAGACATACTAGCTGGTGCTCGCGACTTCGTCTGCGTTGAAAATAAAAAATAAAAAAAGCAATATAACACTTGACTTCATGTTGCTATAACATTTTGGCCAGGCGTTATTTTTTTTATTATTTATACCTCGGAAATAGTCCTTTTTCTGGACGAAAGGTACCCTATGTCCTTTCTGGTGTCCCAGTCAACATGTATGCAAAATTTCATGTTGATCGGTTCAGTAGTTTTTGCTTGAAAAATTTACAAACATCCATACATCCAAACATACTTTCGCATTTATAATATTAATAATACGTTTTTAGCTAATATGTGGTATTATCTTCATCAACGCAAAAAAACGAAAAAAGCCAAAAATGATGTCGCATTCATCCACTCACGACTACAATTTAGCTACAGTATATAAAAGACAAATTATTATTATCAAATTAAAGAATACCAGCGACTCGCACCCGGCATCACACGTTTTCAATTTTTGACTGCAATTTCTTCTAACACAAACCTACACAATCCATACATCTATAGGATGTGCCTAACTAATTAAGTATAGAATTGATTAACGAATCCGAGAATTGATTAGATCATTTCAATTTGGACTTTGTTTCAATTGTCAAAGCGACAGAGTTTATAGATATCGTCCACTTTTTTTTTATGTTAAGGTCGGCAGAGAGGCTGACGGTCCACTTAATGGGAGGTGGCTACTGTCGCCTATAACCATAGTCTATTGGTAGGTTATGCTATAACACAAGTAACGCTATAGGTAGGTACTGCACAGGTACAGCAGGATTAAGTACAATAGCATTATACGGGTTAGGGCCTCTTTAACCATGTGTCAAGTAGGCTAACCGCCATTTAAAGTCACCGGTAACCACGGAGCATTAATGCTCGTTGCCGGTAACCGGGAATGATGGAGATGATATACCATTGTTTGTACCGTACGATAAAAGTCCCAAACATTAAATAGAAAATAATTAAAAAAAAATTCGCCTATCGAAGGATGCAGTAAACGGAGTGCATAATTTAATAAAACATCAAAATTATTTCTAAAAGTAACTACCTAATCAACATGTAGTTGGTGAAAGAGGCCCTTAGAGAAATGGGGTATTTCTAGTTTATCGATTTTCTTTATTGCTTCTTTAACTAAGTATTATATATTTTTTAAATAATATAGTTGTTAATCTACTGATTTTTCCAAAGAAATGTTTATCGCAATTTTAGTTTAAGTTTAGAGCTCACACCAGCCGGTGAAGTGGCACGCACAGGGGAAACTTTAAATATTCAAGACGCGTACAAGAACCCTCGATTCACAAAAGAGGTGGACCCAACTACTGGTCACGTGGTGCGCACTTGTCTTGTCGCACCGATCATGAGAAAGGACAAAGTCATTGGTTAGCGGATTCACTATTGTCAACTAGTTGAACCGATACTGGTAATCCCCACAAATTACTATAAAAATTTATGAAAATTTACTGTATTACTGGTATTACTGTATCACTGTATTACTGTATTACTGTATGACTGTATGACTGTATCACTGTATGACTGTATCACTGTATGACTGTATCACTGTATCACTGTATGACTGTATCACTGTATGACTGTATCACTGTATGACTGTATGACTGTATGACTGTATGACTGTATGGCTGTATGACTGTATTTACTGTATTACTGTATTACTGTATTACTGTAATTGGTATTAGGTACTGTAAAAATTTATGAAAATTTGGGTGAAACTCAGCGCACTACGCGCTTATTAATTTTTGTTTATATATTCACTCAAAATCTTTTGGTTTTTTTTAAAACTTTTGTTCAAGTTTTGACAGGAAGCCGTTTATAAGTACTTATGTAATAATGTTTGGTTTTATATATTATTGAATGAATCAATGAATGATTTATAGTGTACGCGGGAGCGGTTATAATATAAAGTATGTAAGATTTAATAAGTCACATGGAATTTCGAATATTTACCTATAGTCATTTTGTGTATATTTGACGAGCCCATTGGATGAGCGGTTAAAGTGTTTGTCTTAACGCTCTATCTCATAGGTGTCGGGTTCGAATCCCGGCAAGAAATTCGATTCCAACTTTGGAAATGAACTTTTCAATGTTTGCACTGGTCTGGATCTGGAAAATAGTGGAAGTGCTTAATATATGTATATTCAATGATTAGGGTGAAGAAGTTTAATATTCCAATCTGAACTGCTGCCTAATTTGAGAATAAAATTGCCATAGATGGAATGCTTTATTCAAATAAAAATAAAATGAATTTAAATTTCAAAGGTGTCGTCCAATTAACGAACAAATCCAACGCGAAGCCTTTCAATGAAGATGACAGGAAGATATTTGATGTGTTTGTCGGTTACTGCTCCCTGATAGTCCACTTCTACAATATGCAACAGCAAAAAATTTACCATGTGAGTACTAATTTAAAAATATGCGAATGCGAATAATATATAAGTATTAATACTTACTTACTTACCTAATAATATAGTAAAATTATAAACGTGCCATGAGTGTACATTAAATATTAAAAAAAAATGTACCTACACGTTGTACCCATAAAATTTTAGAATTTTTGTCTGTTTGTGTATTTGTGCACGCTAATATCAGAAATAAATTTAGATGAAATTTGTCACAGAAATAGTTTATTACCTGGATTAACATATAGGATACTTTTTATCCTAAGAAAATATTAGGTTCTTGTGTGGATTTCAAAAAAAAACGAACTACAGCGGATACGAAGTTGCGGCCACAGCTACTAGTTTTTGATATGGATGATAGATATACAAATTTTAAAATCAGATTTCGTAATCAGATTAAAAAAAAGATTTGTTAGTACTTATTCGTAAGTGTGTTTTAGGAGAATTTGAACAAAGTTTTAAATGGAATTCTACGCAGCCACTTGAAGCCTTGCAGACACGACTTAGATGAACTCTTGGACACAAATTTCGTAATGCTTCCATCGCAAAACTTTGGGAGGTAAACAGAAAAGTGTACCTAACACAGAAAGAGAAAAATTTAACAGTTTTTTAACCTATTTTTAATTTACTTTCCTAGTCTAAAATTTTGGATTTGAAATTGCTTTTAACTAGTCTTTAGTAGCAGTCTTACTTGGCATCCCTTACTCTCCCTTATATAGTGTGATTGTTTCAGATATGACTTTCACATAAGTTATGTAGCATAGCATATAACTTATGGGAAAATATAAAATAAGTTATAGCAGTTTATAGATAATATAGTGTGATTGTTTCAGATATGACTTTCATATAAGCGAGTGCAACAAAGAAGACATGCCGGGCCTCATTTGTTATATGTACATGGAAACGTTTGCAGAGAGAAATTTCGAACGGCACTCTTTGGCTGAATTCGTTCTGACAGTGTTGCGTTGTTACCGAAAAAATCCATATCATAACGCCGAGCACGCTTTCTGCTTCACTCATACGATGTTTTTGATACTCACTACTAATAAGGAATACTTTGACTTTGTGGAGGTAAAATCATCTTTTTGAGTCGATCTCGGGAAATATTGGTACCGGTCGATTCACAATGCTTGATGACGACATGATTCAAGCAAAAATAAACCTCTCATTACTTTTTATATCCCCTGCTAAGATAAACCTAGAAGCGGCTTTATAAAAGGAACGCGTAGTATCAAAAAATGCAAACGACGTCTTTTATCCTCGCCAATTCTTCTGGAAACTTCTAACCTACAACTATCTCACGCCACGATACACCCTAATCCCTACTTTCCTAAACTACTTTAGTGTGTGTATCATACATACTCGAATATTTCTTCTAACAATTTTGAGGAAAATCGCCAGAAGTTCAAGTGTGAGCATCAAAAAATCAGACCCTAAATCCAAATTGATTCATATCAACTACTTAACTGTAAAGAGAAGCGTAGACCCACACTCTGTCTGTCTCATATTTAAAGATAATTCCTGATTATTTTACCTGATTATTCCTGATCACGAATACATATAAAGATAACAAAACAAATAAAATATTTTTCACGTTAGAATGAGAATACATACTTAAATAAAATCCCATTGAGTGTGCGCCATGGCAGCAAAAAGGTATCTGGCTCAGCATAAGCTGATGCAAAGCACAGCGCTCATTTTACGCCAGTCCTACTTGACAGTGTCACGCCGGCGGAACACGCGCCGTTATAGCACTTATGTAATCTTGTAGGAATTTACTAGGTACATACTAAAAGCAACAGTACACCACTCCGATTAAGTCTTCCCCAGTTATCGCTCATATCACAAAAATGAAACACTTGGCTCAAGTGTTTATTCACCTTTTTGTCTCTCTGGTATATTTGGTTTTGAAAGCAAATTTAGACTTGAGATCACGAAGGGGGGGAGGAATATTATTCCAACACTTCGCCTTGCAGACGGTGTCTCTGATGCTAGCAGGTCTGTGCCATGACCTGGACCATCCCGGCTACAACAACAATTTCCTCTCGCTGAGCAAGCATCCTCTCGCCGACATGTATCGGACCTCTGCACTGGAATACCACCATTACTACCTCGCAAAGAAGATTGTTGAAGTGAGTTATTAAATATCTTACAGTATTCTTAACACACTATACTGTGTAGTTCCCACTTGCCACTGCTGGGAGAATATATTAAAATTTTAAGGTTTAGACCACAGCGCCTAACACACTATACGATTTGGTAGGACTTATCATCTGAGAAGATTTCTAGTTTCCTAAGACCTACTTACAAGAGATTTCCCCAAACTTATATTCCTTCGCCGTCAGTCCGTTAGACAATCACGCATGAAATTTGAAAAAAAAAAAAAAAAAAATACGCTGATATAATTATATAGAAAAATAATGACTGCATAATTTATTACTATGCTATGTGACAGGTAGATTGTTAGAGTAATCACTAAGTTGAAAATTGAACTAAAAGGTTTATTGTCGGATTCTTCTTCATAGAATATTCATTCAAACCGACTGAATGAAACCTTAAATAATCTAAATTAATTTACACCTAAGTAAATCCTCTGACATTAGAAGAATAGCAGGAATCACTTGGAGAAGACAAGCACAGAACCGCACCCTATGGCAAACTTTAGGGGAGGCCTATGCTGGAAAGCAAGATAATCTTCACATACTGGTGTCAATAGGTTCAATAGGTTAAATTAAATAGTATATGAGATTATTAAATAAAGGCTATTATTATTATTATTACAAATCCTCTGATCGATAACTATTTTAACTCCCAATTATAGGATAAAAATATTCTGTCCAAAATTCCTCAAATGGACCGCGACAGAATAATGGACGAGATGAAATATAATATCCTGTGTACCGATCTGGCGATATACTTTCAAGTTCGAGCGCAACTTACTCCCCTCATCACAGAACACTCTTTCGACTGGACCGAAAACTCGCACAGGAAATTGCTGAAGGTTACCAGTTTTTAAATTTCTGAAACGTTTTTTGATGAGTTTTAACTTTAAACTAGATACTTTTTCTGGGCTATGTGTAATGTTTAAAATGAGAAAAGAAAATATGATGCGATAGCTGACTAAGGCTCGAGTTCACGAACTGACGGTTATTTTTAAACAGCTGTTTAAAATTTAAACAGCCGTTTAATAATATTTTGTTGATCACCATCGATAAACTGCGGGTTAAACGCCCTAAACATCTGATTAAATTAATGATTAATCTGATGTTTAGGCCGTTTAACCCACATTTTAGCGATGGTGAACAACAAAATATTATTAAAAGGCTGTTTAAATTTTAAACAGCTCTTTAAAAATAACCGTCTGTTGGTGAACTCGAGCCTAAGTAAGTAAATCACGTGAACAGGGAATTCTTATGACAACGAGTGACTTGTCGGGCTGTTGCAAACCTTTCGGAGTGGCGAAGGCGATTGCCGAATCAGTCTACGAGGAGTTCTATGATCAGGTCCCATTATTTATATTACCTATTCTTTTATTTTAGATCACAGTATAAAGGTGTAGCTATACTTCCTTTAATTTATTTGAGGGGATAACTTTGTCATATATGCCCATATACATTACATTACATAACATACTTTTAAGTCACTGTCCTTAGTATATCTATACTAAGAGTAATATAAATCTTCATAAAGTTACGCAGACAAAGTCGCGTGCAACAGCTAGTTAGACTATAAGTAGGTAATACAAACAAATTGCATATTTTAATTCAGCTTGCAAAGATTACATTTGAAGGTTTTCACAGTATTCCTATTCATATTGAATCAAAATAAAAATTAGAAATTAATATAATAATTATCATTATTTATTTTCATGATCATATTATTATTTATCAAAGACCATCTTTATTTATCTTCAAATATTGTTAGTATTTTAGAACAAGTATAGATTTTATAAATTTTTCAATTGCAATTGATGATTGCAAATGATGATTATTTCTAGTTCACACGTAAATTTTCCTAAGACTAACGGTAGACCAGCGTTCTTCCCGACACTGGACTGTCAATTCCATCGGCAAACTGCGTCCTACTATCGAGTAGGACACAGTTTGTTAAGAAAATCCTATTACAATCCCTTGGTTAGGATGTGTCGAAGTTATAATGATATGGTCATCGGGTGTGAGGTCGGTTTTGATATATTTGACGGCAGGTTTTCCAAATTCAAAAATAATTTAAGACTAATATTTAAGTATAAATTAAGAAAATATTATAAATTATGAATTATATAAGTATTTAAGACCATTAGTAGCTATGTTAAATTAAACATGTTAAGTACACTGTTTAGGAGTGCAATTTAGATAATTTATCCATACACATGTATTTCATGGTTTTCATGTATTTAATTGCAATCTGTTGTGTACTGTATCAAATATAAAAAAAATTATAAAAAAAAATATAGATGGCTTCCACAGGGCGACAAGGAGCGTATGATGGGTTACACTCCGCTTAGCATGATGGACCGCAAGCGGAGTGTTAACCAGCCAGCTGAACAGATACAATTCCTCTCTGTGGTGGCGTTGCCATGTTTACTTCTTCTGCAGAATATATTTCCAAACACCAGTCCGCTTGTTGACAACTGCAGGTGATGGAGTTTTATAAAGTATCTTATAAACCCTTTAACCGCTTGGTTTTGTAGGAACTTGTCGTGCCCTTTGTCGAGCTTGATTCGTAATATATGTTTTTTTAAGAGAAATCAACGCAATGATTTAAACATTATACAAGTAGAGGAATTTGTCGTATACTTAGGTATAGGTTCTGGCGAAACGGACACGAAAAAATACGACTCTGGCGGCTAAAGCGTTATTACCTAATATGTTACCTAACTTTGGCACTGAAACACGAATCAGCATTCCGTTTTGTCGCGGTGGTCTTCTGTAAGGTGGTGGTTACTGTCTCCAAATGACCAAATGACTGCGAAATGCAACGTGTCCTACAACTACGTTGCAAATCCAGATCAGTGCCAACTTTGAAAAGTTCATTTTCAATCGAACCCGGGATCCCTGAGACAGAGCGTTAAGGCAAACACCCTAACAACTCATCCAATGTACCCGTCAAATAAAAAAACTGGTTGGTAGTTGTATAAAAACACATGAAATTATGTCAAAAGTTAATACCTATTATTCCCTTATCCGTACTATATATATCCGTATAATATTATAAATGCGAAAGTATGTTTGGATGTTTGTAACTCATTCAAGCAAAAAACTACTGAACCGATCACCATGAAATTTTGCATACACGATGTCTGGGACACCAGATAGGACATAGGGTACCTTTCATCGTTCAACGCGGACGAGGTCGCGGGCACCAGCTAGTATTTTTATATTTATTCCGCACGTATAAACTTATGAAAATAGAAAACTTCAAAATTCTCATACAAGGTTTCTTGCTCTTTAATATGTACAAAACTCAAATTTAAAAAAAAATCGTTATTGTTAATCCATATACTTAATTGTGGTTTTCTCTTTAGAAAAACTCAAGATTCTTGGCGCGAAGAAATAGAGATCCGCGGACAGAGATTATGGCGACAGGATGACTCTTTAGGAAACTTCTCTAGAAATAGACTTTCACAAAATTAACTTTGCGTCTAAATTTAAATTAAACTCTATCAAAAACCTATTGAACAACAGTGGGCCACGTTTTTTTATTATTACGATGACGCATTTTGATACATAACTACCTATTACTATGTGCCGACAAAGAAGAACACCGTAAAATAAAATATGTGATAACTTTATTTTAGAAAAAACATAGTTGATATATTTAATTTTTAAACATACAATGTTAATTTACGATTTATAAATGATTTTCAATAAATACGATGCCTTACTTTGCAATCGTCGATCTTTTAATAATCTACTTACAATATTATATTTTACGTAATATTTTTTTACAAACATTTAAATCTGGATACCATAGACACATCCCTGGCAGCCAAAAATTTGGCAAATAGACTGCGAAACTAAGTAAAAGTGTCTGTTTTTCTTATTTCCCCGCCCCATTTTAAGGTTTACATGATCATCTAATGGCGCCCACTGAGGAACTTATCTGTGTATATTGGTACCTGCCTGTAATTTGTAATCGTATGTGTATCCATTTTGAGAAAACCTTAAACTAACTGTCACTAAGTCACAGTACAGAAAGATACATGATACCTACGTACATACATAGGTATACAGGTGACTTAGAAATTGCTCGCATATCTCTCGAGAGACGATAATATGATTGCAATGGAGTAATTTAAACAAAACGGTCAAAAATTAACTATTTTCGAGAAAATTCAATTTGTAAATATTTCAGAGATTATCAGGATTTTTGGCTTTGGAAGATTACGAGTATAAAAATCAAAATAACTACTTACCCATCTATATTTTAATTTTTCTTTATCCTTAATGCTGTTTTGGTATTTGGGAGTTAAATAATTCGACACGTGATACTTTTCTTATAACACATTACAACATTATTAAATACACTAAAATATAAAATTGTACATTTAAAAACAATATACCTACCCACTAACATATTAACCTAAAAATTTTGATTACGTTGAACAGGCAGACAGTTACTTTCACATTTATAACATTAGTAAGTATGGATAGTAGGTAAAATTTAGTTGGATGAACCCATAACATCAGTCTAGCTTCAGTAACAACCTCCCTATAGTAAAATCAGCGTGAAATAACAGCACTAGGGATATTTTTGAATTTTTCAACTATAATGATAATGCATGCATATAGGGTATAGCTGTATTGCTACTACCATAGAGTAAATAGTAAGTATGTACTATTTACTCTATGCTACTATCCAGGTCCTCACGCATTAAATTTGAATATAGCTGTTAAACAAAAACTAACTCGAGGTCAAATCAAACACTTCAATGACATGATAGCAAATTTATTTTTCTTTAACCTATTATGACATATTACAATGTTATCCAATTAACTGATATTTAACAAAATATTTTGATATTTGTTTATTTTACTTCTAAAGGTGTATTTTCACTTGTATTTAATCATAAACGAGTCAAGGCGAAAGTTAAGTGACTTTGTTAATTCATTTTTAAATGGATCACCTTATTGAAATAATTCAAACATCAATTATGTACACCAATATTAAAAAAAAAACCCCTAAAATAATTACAATTTTTCTATTATATATCTGCGATCTTTAAGATCACCAACCGAATGGTCAATTGTGGAAGATGGTAAAACTATCTGACAGATTACTTATACAAAATTATATTATATTATTAACAAAAAGAACTGTCAGATAATGATGTCCATACATTTTGTCTATAAAGATACAAATGAAATTTAAATTTTGACTACTCATTTTGGTTTTACTTGAAATTTTAAATTATAGTTTAAATTATACAAAAAAAAAAAAAAATTATACATTCAAAAATAAAGTTAGTAACAATCTTTTTCTGTTCTTATTTATATGTATATATAAATGTGTGAACCTACATGTGTGTGTGTGTGTGTGTGTATCTTTACTATTTTGTGATATTTTTATTTTCCTATCTAACTGTAGTAAAATGGACATTGTTCATCATTTTACTTGAGTTGGAAATAAAATTAAAAAAAAAAAAGAAGAACTATGTATATACCATATAATATAACATACTATTGTTACAAACATATACTCAATGAGGTTAGTTAGAATATAAGGAGAGAGACGAGAGATTAGTTAAAAAAAAAACTGACACCAAATAATTTCGAAATCTAGACATCAAAGCCCGACTGCATGATTGTTTTTTATTATTCTGAAAAATCAGAGTACTTTTATAACTAAATGTGTCCTGGAAAGTAAACTATTAATATTGACGATAATTTAAAAGACTAATTTTTATTTTTTTAAATATTGCTCAAGACAATTTCTTTGAAAATTATCTTAATTTGAAAATTTATGTTTTTTTTTTTTAAAATCCTAAACATTAATTATTACAACACATCTTGTAGAATTCGACTATTCTTTAATAAAATATTGAATATATGTAATTTTAATGACAGTTTTATATGTATATATATAAAAAAAAAAAAACAAGACGACTTGTAAAGCAAGGCCAACGAGACAACGCAATTAATGTAAACATACTTTCAAGGGTTAAGATGGCTTCCTATACTATGAAACAGATAGCACTAGAGCACTAGCTGCTTCATGTGAGGGAAAGGGACAGAGGGCCGGCTTTGTTTACATTTTTTTGCGTTGTCTCCTTGGCTTTACTATAGTTGTCTATTGCATGATAAGCATCGAAGTACTACTACAATTATGGAATTTGCGTAACAAATGCCAAAGTGGCACATGAAAAGTACGCCTAAAATGGAATCATGGCGGAATCTTGCCTTCGCGCGTCGATCGTAAAAGGTAGTAACGACCAAGTTCTACTATTCATTTTAAACTTTCATGTGTTGACGTAAAGTCACATTTTCTTTAAATGACACAGATGTTTTGTTGGTTTTAAATGACAGATGACAGAGTTCATGCTCTACGCATATAATTATGTAATTTTTAAATGTTCCATAAAGTTCGTAGTGTTTTGTATGACGTGCGAAATCCATAGTTGTAGTGAATCGATGATGATAAATAAATCAAATATACTTCTAATAACGCAAACAATAAGGCTGCTTTTATATTTCGCGCAGATGCTTTTAAGTCAGACTTTAGCATTTGTAGTTTCCCTAAGGTACTGTATATACTTAATAATAATAATAAGATATATAATCGGATATATAATTTAGAAAAAAAAAAATGCTGGCTCTCATTTAGCGTTTCACCAACAAAATCTATCCCCATTGAGTTGTAATTAAAATAAATAATAAAAATTTTATTACACCAATGATTAAAGTATTTATTATAGAATTTAAAAAAAAAAAAAAAAAAAAAAAAACAGTGAGATTGTTATGAGTTAACACGAAATACATATTATATTTTTAAATCTAAAACTTAAGTTTAACTAAATGTATTAAATATGATAAAATTACTGGCGAGATAAATATTAATATAATCAATAATTTTTTAAAAAAAAAAACATTCTCATTGCAATGATATTGCAAACAAATATTAACAAATTTTTTTTTAATCATATTGCTTCATTCCTTCAACCATAATCTCCCCAAGGTAGCGATTTTATCTAAATTTTATTAACACAATTTAAAGTTGAGGTTTTTTTCTTAAAAAAAAAAAAAAGGTATTTATTTTTTTAAAATATATTTTGTGGAATGCCGTGCCGTGTAAATAGAGTTTACTTGTATACTTTTAATTATTTTATTTTTTCTGTTTTTCTTTCGTAGCGGAATATTATTGCATGCTAAACCGTCATACCAATCACTTTCTTTAAAACGATTTATCTCACATATATAATATATATATATATATATATACATTAATTACAATAAATAAATTTAAATATTTATTTAATTATTATTTAAATTAATTAATTAATTAAAGAAAAAATTTAATTCACTGGGAGTTTTTCTCAAAACGTCCTTGTGAAATTTTGAAAAATTTATTCTCAATATTTTTAATAACAGAAGATAAATAAAATAAAATAAAAAATGAAATTATTTATAACTGTATGTTTGTTTGAAAGTGATAAATAACGTGCCTAGTCTGGTCACATAGATCGCAAGCAAAAGGCGTATTATTATTTATTTTTTTTTAATTTTTGATACTCAACTTTTAGAGAGAAAAATATAATAATTTTTTAAAGTTGTTTTTGTAATTTTCAATATAGTGCAAAATTATTATTTTGGCACAATTTGGTTCTTACTAAAATTGGTATATCAACTGATCGTCAAAAAGTATTTAAATGCCTTTACTTAGCTTTAAGACGCATTAAGATAGAAAAGAAATCGGAGAATAGAAACCTTCGGCTTCGCATCAACACTGTTACGGACAAGTTCTATTTGACCGTTAATAGTCAATAAATAAATCAGAAACATTTTGCAAACACGTCTATGAAACCAGATGTTATGAAAGACAAATATAAAACTATAGTTGATTGAAAGTGATCGTTAATATGAGCGGAATTGTGTTAAAGTTTGTTAGAAACTCACACCGTTTCGACTATTATGTGTTACGAATCTTGCCCGGTACATAGTTCTTGTCGATTGTGGTATCCTGGAGAAACATATGAAGGCACCTCTCGTTTTGGGCCAACGGGTGGCCGGCTATCTTGTTGATGAACACCTCCAAACCTTCAAAAACAATTAAAACTTAGGCGTGTGTAACTCAGCTCAAGAGCCGATTCAAAAATTGAGATCACAGCGACTTGAGCTGATGAAGTGCGGTTCAATTGACAAGTAGACGGCTCACAGCTCACTATCTGAGTTACTACACAATTATTTGAATGTGTAGACGATTTCGGCTCGTATGTTGAGTTGAGTTATTCATCAGAAATTATCCCCTAAACCAATTATACCTATTATATTAGCCTATTAGTAAAACTTGAGCTGTGTGTGTTAGCCGCGAGTCAGTTCACAGCTCCGGTTCGAGTAACTGAACCGTGAGCTGATCTGCAGCTAATACATATTCGACGAGTTACCCATGACTAATTAAAACTATAAACTAATCCCCAACTTTCTATTGAGCCCAAACACGCTATGTCTACTGTAAGTTTCTGAGGAGTTAGGCATCCCGCAGACTACTCAATGCAGGATCAGATCAAGGTTACCATGTCAAGGAAATACCACCCAAGTAACAGTATTTTCTTTTTTATTTAAATACAAGTGGGCCGCCTCCGGCTTTATATAGATTTCTTTCTGCAAATTGTATAGGTATCTTTAATGCTCTTTTCATTAGTGAAAATTACGTTAAAATCCATTGCATAATTAAGAAAAACTAAACTTACAGACAGTGGGGAAGCAACTTTATTTTACATAATACATTTTTAACATTACAAGAACTTTGAAACCAATTTTTGCTTACCTTTTCTACGATCTTCAATAAACTCTTCTTCAAATATACCATCATCACCACGGAATGGCAACTGTCTTTTTAAAGCTTTACCAGGTAGAGGTGGTACCACTATCTGAAATTATGAAAAAACACTTCTATTGGAATCTGATTTTTTAAATCTAAATGAATTTTTAATCCTTTTTAATATATATTTATATATTACAATAGCTACGATTATCTATTTCAATACATTCATAAAATAGGGTATTTCAAGTATTAAAAGGTTTCCCAAAAAATTGTAACTAATATCTTAAAATGGAGGTGTTTTCATGATAAAATTTCCCTATCCCTTCCTAATCCCTTATTCTTAGCCACCTACCATCAAGTGAACCGTCAGCCTGTCTGTCGACCTTAACATGCAAATCAATTTATGCATATTAAATTTGCAAATAATTTGTTAAGACAAATTGTCACTAATAAATTGTATAGTAGTAAATAGTAACTAATAGTAGGCATTACAATAGGGAGGCGATTGTGACAGATAGAACTTAATATACTTTAGTGATAATTGGATAAAATATATATTTTTTATTGCTGACTGAAATGTATGTAGTTACTTTAATTGCATTAAAGACAAAGCATTAAAACATTGTTACATAAATACTTAATGAGTCATAGAACAGTAATTCCTTCTAGAATCTCAAATACAAACTAAGGTTTCACTGACATTACATTGTTTTAATCACTAATGTAATTTGTTTTCATTGACTTTTTTCAAAACAATTTTTTTTATAAGGCTGATAAGGCAAAGTTTACAAATTTAATAACTGTCATGGAATGTCATATTCGCATACATACCTTACTATCTCTTTCCAATTCGTTTCTAAGCCATTCAAAGTCACTGTACCGTCGTCTTACACTGGATTCTTTTACTTTAAATACGGGAAGATTGGTCTGAAAACAGGAAGTAAATTTAAAGCGATTAAATGTCAACTTAACAAGCCTATTGATATGACGTGATATACGGTCTGATACGCCCACAAAATTGTGTATTAATCGTGCTAAAATCTCAACTGTTAATTAAATTATCAATAGCTAATAATAGACGTTGTTCGGAGCATACCCTCATGCGAACTTCGTAATCGGTGTAGCGTTTCTTTCCAACTCCCATAGAAGTTACGGGGTTCACCACGTCAATTTCCAAGAAGTTTGCCGGCGCCGCGTACGCGTCGTCCAATGTCTGTTTTTTTACGTTTAGTCTTCTCGTTGCGTCGGCTGTAGCGTCCTCAGCCATCATTGCGATTTATTTATTCCCAAACAAACACAAATTATAAATCGGACGGCCCACTAATCAAAAGGAAATGACATGATTTGACATTTAGAAAAAAATATCATGGCCAGATATGTCAATTCTAACTAATCTTTCGAAAATTGCCAGCTTCAAATGAAGGACCAAAGGTAGGAGACCAAACGTTAGAGATTATTATGTTCTACGAGATTGATGTTTACTTAATTTTTGCTTATTTTATTAAGACTTTTGAGAACTCTTACATTTTCAACATTATGGTTACTTTTCTTTATACATAATTTATATTATTGTATTGGTCTTGCAATCTAATTTACATTTTTCATTCATTTCAGATATTGTAACACTTTTGCATCAAAATTTTCATGTTGATTTTGTTACGTGCATTTCTAAAATATTTTTGGGACGACAAAAATGAAAAATGTAATATTGTCGCACCAGTAGTGGGTGGGAAAAAACTAACTACTTTGTTACTACCAGAATGGTAGAAAACATTTACTACCCGAGTAGTAGGGATTATCATAAAAGTCTACTAATTATGAAATCTATGGTTTCATATTCGTACTTGGTAACACTGTCATTTAAATGTCAAACAAAATTACAAAATACAGAAAATATAAATTTATACAAATATGTCGGGGTTATTCAGGTTCATTCATATCTTAAAGTTGTTTATTTTTAATTTCACCGCGGTTAAACATACTTAATAAAAATGTTCAATGGGCACTTGATTATGATTACATGTTTATAATTAATAAAAACGAAAAGACTGTGCAGTTCCAACAATGATACAATTATAGCGAAATATTTTGTGAAGATGTGATTACTTTTCGAGTTTGGCTGTATTTGGCTTAGTGCCATACATTTTATTACAATTGTATGGGAATTAGACGCAATGAAGTGGGCAGTGTTTGGTGTAATAATAATAGTGTTATGGGTTGAGGGAACATTTGGATTTTGTCCGTCATTGTGTTCATGTAAGAGTAATAGATCCGGCGATGGAGCCTCCAGTGAACTATTGCCCGGGGATCAGCTGAAACTCAAGTGTGGCGGAACACCTATACAGATTACGGAACTTAAGGAGATAGACTTGAAAAATGTTTGGACTAGCATTGTTAGCTTGTGAGTAGTTTTATTTTTTAAGTATTTCTTATGTTAAGGTCGATAGACAGGCTGATGGTCCACTATCAGTGGCTACCTTCACATATAACACAAGCAGGTGCTGCAAGTGCTCTGCCGACCATAGTAGAATTAAGGATAAGGGATTAGGAAAGGACAGGCAAGGGGGTTCTGGTCACTGCCGCCAGATGGGCAGCATAAATGACTATAAAATTCATTGTGCCATGTCCTGCTACTAAAAAAGTATATTTTCTTTTAATGAATTTGTAACTGGGTGGATTTTTAGAGGATTACATCTGCAATTGCGGATGCGGATTTTAAGTATTTTAATTGATTTAATTTTTAATGCAGAAATAAATGACTGTAATTGATTATTTTATTAAGTAACTAAGCTGTTCATATCAAATTGTAACAATTTAAAACTAAAACTATCATAATTCATCCTGGGGAAATCTGCCAGATTATGGACTACCCCCATATCCACATTTGCAAAGAAGGTACATTGAATATTGCAGATGCAGATATGGTTGCAGGTTGATGCATTCTAAATTAATGCAGAAGGCCCACATTTGCAGATGCAGATGCGAATAACTGCAACATATATTTTTATATATAACATATAACATAATATTTTTATTTTATTTCTTTTATGTCCTTAAAAAACTTAGTACTTCTATACTAATATTATAAAGAGGAAAGATTTGATTGTTTGTTTGAATTGAATAGGCTCCGAAACTACTGGACCGATTTGAAAAATTCTTTCACTGTTGGGAAGCTATATTATCAGCGAGTAACATCGGGTATATTTTATAAAGTTATGCGGACGAAGTCGCGTGCAACAGCGATTCTTAAATAATAATAAATAAATATAAAAAAGCTTATCTATGAATAGTTTTTGTTATTGTATGTACTATTGGGGATTTTAATAATGTGATAAATATATAAATGAAATAAATAATGTTCCACAGTGTGTTTTCATCATTATTTGTAAGAATTACAATTTTTTCCTACATTTTTTTTACAGAAATTTATCAGGGAATGCTATTTCAACATTATCACGAGAGCTGCATCTACCCAATCTACAAAAATTGTAAGTATTATTAGCAGAATAAAAATATATACATATCTGCTTATAATGTTATACAAGGTTCGCCTGAAAAGTTTGTAGGCTAACACATATATGGCGCTACTAGTTCTAAATCCATATGATTTTTAGTTAACCCTAACCTTCAAAAGACACGTACTACAAATTTCACAGCTGCCAGACTATTAGTTTGTGGGTTAGAGCATTTTGAGTGAAGCAACTTTTGTTAGTTTGGAGAACAGTCAAGACAATGCACCATGTCACAAATCAATGAAAACAATGGCAAAATTGCATGAATTAGGCTTCGAATTGCTTCTGCATCCACCGTATTCTCCAGATCTGGCCCCCACCGACTTTTTCCTGTTCTCAGACCTCAAGAGAATGCTCACTGGAAAGAAATTTAGGGCCAATGGAGTGGAGAGTAATTGCCTATTTTGAGGCTAAAGACAAATCGTACTATAAAAATGGTATCGAAAAATTGTGTGACCGCGATAATCGTTGTATCACCCTCAAAGGCAACTATATAGAATAATAAAATCAAATTTTATAAAAAAAAAAATCTGTTAGCCTATGAACTTTTCAGCCCAACTGTTATGTCGATAATATTACAGTGACACCATAAAGTTTTCCAATTCACTTGTTAAGACAATGAAGTTTTTTATTTAGTAGGGATAATTTTATCAAACTGTATTTGTAATCTATCATATTGCTTTTTATTAGATTACCATAGAAAATGGCTGCTTATTTATTCTTACTTGAATTTTAATATATTACAGGGATTTGAGCAGAAATCATATAAGTTTAATAGAATCAGATGCATTTTACAACATGACCAGCCTACAGAGGCTTGATTTGTCTTATAACCAGATCAGTAATATCTACAAAGAGATGTTTAAAGGTTTAGTCAACTTGGAGAGGTTGATTTTGACACAGAATCACATTTCTGTACTAAATTCTGGAACTTTTCATTACCTTGTTGGACTAAAACAACTGTAAGTATTGTTTCTATTTTTTTTTTGTTGGATATGAAAGCAGTTTATCTGATGGATAGTTTATGCTCCTCTACTAGCTTACATATTTATAGAAAACTAGGTTTTGCCTGCGACTTCGTCCGCGTTCATTTTTCTTATCCGATCGCTACCAAACTTCACAGGATCACCCCCTGGACTAATCTGAAGATTGTCTGAAAATTTCATCAAAATCAGTTCAGCAGTTCCACTATGTTCCCTATTGGAGTCCATAGGGAACATAGTGGAACATACATACACACATTGCCTTTCATATATTAAGACTAGTTAGTATTGTCTATATTTTGTTGATTGGAAATTGTTTTTAATCATTTATTGATCACCATAAAAGTGGCTGTTGAATTTTAGGGCGGATAATTACGCGGGTCACAGCTAGTGTCTTATAAACTTTTAGCTAGTATCTTTATTGACTGTTAATTATCATTAACATTGGTGAAATATTTATTTCAGGGATATAACGGAAAACCCACTTATATGCGATTGCAACATGCTCTGGGTTGGCGATTGGTCCAGAAATACAAGTGTTAAACTTGTGGGAAATCCTAAATGTGCGTTCCCTGAAAACATAGCCAACAAAACTGTCCGCAAATTGAAAATATTTCTCGATTTGTCGGCGTGCGAAAGTGTCTTGCCGAGTACAACTTTGATTGTGAAACCCGCTCACGATCAAGTGGTCTTTGAGGGGGACACCCTAACATTGACATGTAACGCTCCATTCGCATCAGTTCTCGCAAAATACGAACTAAAGTGGACGCATCCAATGTTGCCAACGTTAGAAATATGTGATGTCAACGTGACGAGCACTGACATGCAAGAGGAAGGTCTAGCGGAGACAACAGTCTACTTTCCGAACATAACGACCCATCACACCGGCAAATGGATCTGCGTTTACAGCGATCAGAATCACATAAAGCACAATTTTTCACTTGAAATTCTGGTGCTATCGAACAGTACTGAATATTGTATGACAAATCATACAATAGACAACAAAGGGTTGTATTCTTGGCCTCAATTGTTGGTGAACCACAGCGCCGAAGTCCCATGCGCTAGCGGAGAAGGCGTTGCATACAGGCAGTGTACTGGCAATGCGACATGGGGTGCTCCGAACACAACCGAATGTTCGTACATAAGCAACGTGACTAAGTTATTACAGCAATTTGCATTGTTGAATGTCAGTTTGGTGCAGTATTCGGCCTTGAATGCAACGGAGAGGTTGGCAATGTTGATTCAGGAGAAAACTTATCCGGTAGCGGAAATAGTAGATCCGGACGATGTGATGTTTATTGCTCAAGCCATAAGAAATTATATGCAATACATACCAGAGGAGAGAGAGTTGGGTAAGTTTTTTTTTTTTATGTTTTAGACAAATTATTTTGCCTCCTTTACATAATATAAAGTAGTATCCTCTGTACGCTTAGATATTTTAAACTACGCAAAGGATTTTAATGCGGTTTTATCTGTAGAGGGATTCAAGAGGAAGGTTTGTACGAGTATGTATAGTTTAATGTTGTTTTGTGTTAATTTATTGAAATATGACGAATATTGTTGAAGATGTTGGATAAAATCAAGCCATTTTACCATTTTGCTTATTGCTTTTCCTTATTTAACAATCATGATTTGAACTAAAAAGATACGACTGATAATCATATAATATTTTGTTTCGTTGATTTTGAGCGAATATATAAATAAAAAATGCTGACGCCCGCGACTTCGCCCACGTTCAAAGTTAAAAAAATAACAATCAATATAATGCTTGACCTCTTGTTGCTATGAAATTTTAACCAGGCGTTAGTTTTTTATTTTATTTTATTTTAGATGATCCCTTGGGAACAGTACTTTTTTTTTTTTCTGTATAAAAGGTACCCTATGTCCTTTCTCGTATTCCTGAAAACGTGTATGCAAAATTTCATGACCATTAGTTAAGTAGTTAAGGCGTGAAAAAGTAACGGATAGACGAAGTTGCTTTCACATTTATAATATTGTTATGGATTCTACTAAGAATCGCACCACGGACAAAGGCAAGATTGCTCTATAATATGGACTAAGGATTTACTAAAATAATTGTAGGTGCAAGTCTACTGGATGTGATCAGTTCGGCAATGAACATAACACCATCGGTGATGTCGAAGGCCGAAACTCTGTACGGTTCGTGTACAGACATGCTGGAAGCGGCCGAGGAGATATCATCATACATCACAGATGTTAGCGGTCATAAGGTAAATTAAATTTCTTTTTATATAGGTATACTTTCTTTTATTTAAAAAATTCTTTTAAATTTTTTGTTAGGTGTGTAAAGTAAGATATAGCTTCTTTAATATGTTTAGTTTTTTTTTTTTGCCAATTTTTTTTATATGTTTCTAAATAAGGGCTTTTGTTTCTCTCCTTTTTTTTTTCCAACAATCTGTCCTGTTTGACATGACACTGTTTTTATTATTGTTATTATTTATGGTTTTTATTTGGTATGGACGAGCAGAGTGTCCCTTATTTCATCTCTCACTGTTTAGGTTGTTATTGGTCCATACTTGAGGTCTGTTTTCAAGTAAGTGATCTCGATATAGACTATTATTAATGATGATGATTATTTATTGATAACTAGACGGTGCTCGCGACTTCGTCCGCATTAAAAAATAAAAAATACACAAGCAATGTAACTGCATTGCTTTTACATTTTTGCAAGACGTCAGTTTTTTTAAATAAACTTACACACCCCTAGGCCTAGGGCTGTCACCCTGAATCCCAATTTAGAGCGTTAATTATTAATAATGAGTGTTGATATTGAAGTTTTTACTACAGTCCGTTTGGTTCGGAGTTAAACGTACATTTTCTGTAAAGAAAGTTCGTGGATCAATTTATAGTGGATGTACGGTTTGTGTTCGCAGAGGAATATGGCGATCGAGAGTTTCCCGGTGCACGAGGGCTTCAGCGGCGTGACGTGCGTCTGGTACAGCGCGCGACGTCGGCCGACGCCCGCGCAGCGCCCGCGCCTCCACTGCACCACCACCAACAGGACGGTGGCGCCACTGTTCTCCGTCACCGACGCGTTCATACACGCCAGCGTTCAGGTGAGCTCGATCGAACACTCGACCGGTCGACCGACTGATCGATTACACGTTGCCATTACTCACTGTTGGCGACTAGGAAATTAGCAATAGTAGGTATGTTAAAGCATTTAACAAGTCTCATTTGCGGAGAAGAAAGGAAAGTTTCTTTCTAGTAGAAGTAGAATCTGCCTAGGCACATTACGAACTGTCGGATTATACGATCGGCCGCCGACACATATACAGTCAAGTGAATCCCGACTTTAATTTGGATCGCTCTGAACACTCGCAGATCCCGCACACGCTGTTGTTCGCGGCTGGAGCGGGGGCGGGGGCGCAGCCGCTCACGCTGGTGGTGTCGGTGTGGGAGGCGGGGGCTCTGTTCCCGCGCGCGCCCCACCCCGAGCGTGCGCCCGCGCACCGCTCCAAGGACTACTACGGGCGCGCCACGCGCCGCGACGACCTCGCCGTCGAGATCGCCTCGCCCGTGCTCGGATTCCATCTCAGTGAGTGATCTCGGTGACTGTGGCCTTCAGTGGCGACTCCTCTAAGGCCCTTTCTATACGGTGTTGTGTTCGTGTAGGGAACGTGTCGGCGGAGTCGGAGCTGCTGGAGCCGGTCATAGCGACAGTGCGCGCTCGATCGCCGCCAGCGTTGGACGCGCGCGCCGCCGTCTGGGACCGCGCCTCTCGCCGCTGGCAGGACAACAGCACGGGTACGCGTGGGGGCCTATTCTCATATTCAAATATTAGTCTCCTCCATATAAACTTTGAATTTCACACTCCTTAATATACATTTCATATTAATTAAGATACAAGAATTGCTCGTTTATAATTATTGAATTAAACAAAAATATTATGTGCAAATGTATATTTTTGGAGATATATACAATAAAAAAGTTTTCCCACATAAAGGTTTATTTAAAAGAAAAATATTTTATTTTAAGGGTTGTTTTACGTTAACTTTTTTAATTTTTTAAACATGAAATTTGAATAGTTTATTTATTATTTCGATGGCAGAGTAAATTTTGCACATAACAGATTCTAGCATAGAATATTTTGTTAAGAGAAATCAATTCTACAAATAGTTTTCATAAACACTTTGCAGTTTATTTATTCGATAGATAAGCCAGTGTACTATTCATTCAATATACAATGTCTAAAAAGTTCACACATTATAATTATAAATCGTAAATTGTTTAGATCTGTTATCAGATTTCGTTTTAACAACGACCAATGTATATTTGTGTTTACAGATTGCAAGATATCGAGGACGGTGTCCGACATGATAATAATAAGCTGCACTAAGTTGGCTTATGTGGGCCTCCTGCAAAACGTTGAGACAGGCATTTACGGGGCGAGGACTGACGGCGCTAGGTTCAAGGTGTCCCATCCAGCCGTCTACGTGGGCAGTCTCATCCTGATAGGGTGTCTCGCGTGCGCCACATTCACGTACACAATGTGTTATCCCGCCATACAGATGTCGAGAAAGGCCAAACACGCACTCATCAACACTTGGTTGGCCATAGCCCTGCTATGTTTCCTTTACACGCTCGGCATATATCAAACAGAAGACATAAAGCTGTGTCAGATACTTGGTCTTATGATACACTATCTCTCGCTGTCTTGTCTCCTGTGGATGTGCGTTTCAGCTAGCAACATGTACAAATGGGTGACCAAGACTCACGGCCCAGTGAGGACACCGGATGATGAAATTCCACCGGAAGTGCCAATACAGAAACCCATACTCGGATTGTATCTGGTCGGTTGGGGTATAGCTTTGATTGTGTGCGGTATATCGGGTGCGGTAAATTTGAAAGATTACGCAGGATATTCGCAGTGTTTTTTGAGCACAGCGCCTGCATTGAGCGCATTATTCGTGCCCGGTGCTATACTTTTGTTGTTCCTGTTGGCTCTGTTCTTGCTCATACGTTGCACAATAAGGAGTGTGAACGTTCAACTGTCCGAAGGCACTCAGGCCACGGAGAATGTGGATTTGGAGATGTGGGAACCGAATCAGCATACAGAAGGCGAAAGACGTAGCATAAAATCTGCCGATTCTGAGGTGGAAGATTTGGAGCATACGCCGATAATTCAGTTGCGCGCGCAAGTCATTGTTATGTGTCTGTACATGTCGGTGTGGACTTGCGGCGCTATAACGGTGTACAGACCGCTTCCGGCGTACCTGCCTTACCAGGAGGACATTTGTAGTATAATTTACGCAGTGTGCGCCACAATTCTGGGCACCTTTATACTATTCTTTTATGGCATCGCGCGCAGTGACGTCAGAGCGCAGTGGTCTATGATGCATTGCTACTTGCAGAAGAGCAAGCAGTGTTGTAGGAATAGGAGCGTTTTCGATGCCAATCAGCCGGGATTGCCGCCAGGAGTTCCCACAATTCCCGCTCCGCCGACAATTCCCGTGGCACTCTCGATACCGAACGATAATAGATCTCGTTCGGGCAGCCGAAGCTCAAACAGGACCAATTCTAAAACGAACAACAGCGGCACGTACAAAGCCGGCGCTGAATTGAACGGACACACGTTACAGAATGACCACCGTATGAAGAACACAAACGGAAAGAACAACATAAATCTGGTCGTTTTGCACAGACAGCAGTACAGATCGGACAATTCCATGATGACGCATCAGGAGGACGGTTCGATAGGTCCCGAGGTCTTCTATAATCCGAATCAGATGAATGTCGCCAAGAAGTTTTTCAAGAAGCAACGTCAGAACGTTAGGAGGAATTGCTTCGAGCTGCCGAGACGCGATTGCGAGGAAGAGTCTCACGTGTCTCTACCGGCCGACGGTGTTGCCAGCATTATTAACGCCGGCTCCAAGGTTAACAACACCAATTTGCACGTGGAACGAACCAACAACGGCATTAAGGAGACCCGTCACACACTCGATCCCAACATATTGGATGACGACATGAAGGATTACAAGAATTACTCGTCGGATAGGAAGTCGTGGGTTAAGACGGACGACAACAAGGCCGGACGAGGACAGATAATGAATATTTACACAAACGTCCCCGAAACTCAGGTGCCTCAACATCAAATAGTGAAAGCGAAGGTTTCCAAGGAGTTGAACGCTCAGAGCAGCGCGTCCGAAGAGTGTCTTCGCAGTCACACACGCGAACAGCCTGAAATGCGTACGATTTCGCAACAGTGCAGCCTCGAATATAGTTCGGCCTCGGAGATAGCATTGCCTCATACTTGCTCCGATCAAACCCTAAACACACATTCCGAGGTCACTTCGTTCCAGGACACACACAGCGCTTTGTGTTCGACCAACGAAATAACGGACACGGAAAGTTTCGGACAGTACATAGACTATCTGCAGCCGAACAAGAACGAAACAAAAGACGGCATAGACAAATCCCTGCAGGACATCTCGGAAGAATGCACAATGGAGAGTGACGATGTTAGTCGGAGTATACCTCAGAATTTGGAAGACGCTGGTTTGGGGGAAATGGATAATTTACTTCAGAGTCCCGAATCGAAATTAGATGACAAGAGACAGTTTTATATGGCGAAGACGACGTACGACTTTGAGACGTGTAGTACGAATGCGAGCGAACAGGGTTTCGAAAATGAAAGTGACATTTACTGCCCCAATTACCAAATGTCAGAAGTCAGTATACGAAGCCACGGCCTTTACGCCCCTTCGCCCTCGTCTATGTGCCCCAACGAGATTAGTTTCAGCAACGAGGACGTCTCGAACATTGAGAGTCAGTATGTGAATTTCGACCCCGGCTGGAAGACGATAAAGTCGAATCCGAAATTGGGGAAATACGTACCGACGCCCGCACTCAGTTGTCCCGAGGTTAATCGCTCTAGTCCGGTCTCGTATGCGAGCGAATTGGACGAACTGTACACTCAAATCACGAGCAGAGACAAGGATAGGGATAGGGATAGGGATAGGGATAGGGATAGGGATAGGGATAGGGATAGGGATAGGGATAGGGATAGGCAGGCCGCTAAAGGGGGGCTCGACGTCACCGTCAATAGTGACGTCACACTGAAGCCCACAGACAGCGACAGTTGTATCAGCGAAGCTGTCTCTGATACGGAGTTCAGAGGAGAGACCACCGTATAGACTTTTTTAGTTTGGAATTTAAAGGGTTGTTCTGATCATAGACAAAAGAGAATGGTCCGAGCAATATCCGCATGAAATTGACCACTCTCTATTAAGAGAGAAAGCGATCGTGCAGTCAATACCTTTTCTTGACGATCGCTTCGTCGCTCTCACACTTTTCCCTATATTTACTTTACATGTGGATAGGGAACGCTCAGCACATTCTCTGTCTATGGTTCTGACCATAGATTGAGCGTTACCCAGTCAAACTGTAAAGTAAATACGGTCACAAAAGTGTGAGAGAGACGAAGCGATCGAGTGGCCAGTAATTGTTTTTTTTTTTTTCTAGAATTTTGATTGATCTTCGAAGTTATTACAGTCACATGATCGCTTTCTCTTTCTAGATAGTGGTCAATTTCATTCAGTATTGTTCAGTCCATTCTATATTATTATGTCTCTATGGTTTCGACACACCTGTTAACGGAACGACTGAAATTTTGATTTTAACAATAATAATAATAATAATAATAATTGTGCCAAACAAGTGATGACAGATTTCACAATCATTCCAATATTGTGAAAGAATATTGCACGTTTACATACATTTTGTATACACTTGTACATATAGGTAGAATTTTTTTAAAGCGAATTTTGCATTTATGATTCGAGACTTAAAATACTATTCAATTTTTAGTTACGAACTTTTCTCTGTTTTCTTTCACGTGTTTTTTTTTTTTTAAATATTAGTATTAAACTATAGCGGATTCTATAGCGAGATACGTTGACTTGAAAGCTAAAATAAATGCAGTGCCATTAAAATATAACGTGTAAGATGTTTTGAATAAGTTGTGTAATTTATATTGTAAAGTTATTTATTTGTAAGTAATTATATGTCAATTAGTGTCCGACCGAAGGCCTACTTCTGGCCGAAGCCGAAGGCTTAAAAAGCTCTAAGAAATTTTGTTCAAGATTGCCTACAGGCTTCAACTAAACTATAAAATTGAAGGTTTATATAGACTGTATGTATAATATAGAAAGGTATAATAATTTAAATCATCTCTACAAGTTGATCTAGAGATGATAAAAAAAGGACATTTCGAAATAGCGTGAATTATAAAATTTATTTATTTATTTAGTAATCTTCGGTGAAACCTTCGGTTAAAGCCGGGTTTGAGCCGAAGCCGAAGGATTCATTGAAGGTGGTTTTTGTGGCCGAAGGTGGCCGAAGCCGAAGGTGGCCGAAGCCGAAGGTGGCCGAAGCCGAAGGTTGCCGAAGCCGATGGTGGCCGAAGCTTCAGTCGGACACTAGTCAATGATAAAATTGGGCGAGACAGCTTTTGTGAACATGTGTTGTGACGTCATCGTTTGAAGCTTTCGATATTTTCTAATTAAACTTCTGTAAAAGGAATTATTATTAATTACTTTGAAATTTTTATAATTTTTTGATATTACTCATATTTGCAATAATTTTTATGACAAATTTTAGGTCGGAATGTTCTAAACGATATAATAACTCGAAACGGTCAGATATTGCCAGAAAAGATTTAGTTTGCATTTTTAATAAATTTTATACGTTATCTTAACGTCTACAAGGTTCATAATCACTCGTATTTAACTTAACTGCAATCCGTACCCAAGTTTGAAGATCTTTTTGTTTATATTGCACGTTTTTATACTTAACTAAGTCAACAAGTGTTCATGTTCATTAGATTTGATTAAGATTTATTGTGATTATTTGAGCAATAATTTACTATTTCATTTTTTTTTAATGTACTTTAGTATAATATTGTGTTGATGCGATAACACAAATAAAAAAATAAATAAAAGATACTAAACAAATATTTAAAAAAAAAATTGACAAAATTGCTTTAGTACATACTATTGAATGATAAAAAAATAAAATAAAAAGGTACTACTGGACTTTTGATATGCCTAACAAAAAATCTCACACCGTCTTTACAAACTATAGTCTTCGCTTTTCTAAAACGACAATTAATTTTTTTTGTGCATTTTAACATAATACGATTTGTAAATAACGAAGTGTGCCTATTCGCTGTTGTAAAATTTTCTCTATGGCCTAACTAAACGATATATTTTGTTGTCTATGGCTGACATCTCAATGTTGAAAGCGTCAGGAGTCAAAATTTTGGCAAAATACCATCAAATAGTATAACGGAAGGTTTTCAGCAATGGAATTTAACGTTAAATGTAAAGATTAGTTACAGATATTGTAAGTAACAGAAAAGTCAAATTTCCCTCGCTATGATATAATAGATATTTTTTTTTACATTTTATTCAGAAATTATTATGTGAATTCTAACTATATAAATATTAACTAACTTACAGAATACACACCCAAATTATAAGGCTATTATATATTTCGACATAGACCTACATACTTAAATCAATTCACATATTCACAAAATTAAATATATTATTTATTTTAAATAAAAATTATGTTGATTATATAGAAATGTATGCGGTTTTTATACATTAAAAACACATTACATTAAATATTTAAAAAAAAAATCTATTTTGGTCTTATCTAGGATAATATTCAGTTTAAAAATTAAAAAAGCCAGTTAGGTAAATGAATCTCAAAAAAAAAACTCATAATTTATTGTGAAGCCCCAAAATAACTGTGCAACTTACTTCAATATCTGTGACTATCGTCGATCGACTATAATACCTAGCATAATAATATATATACAGTCTCATACAAAACAAAAGAACCGAATAAGTGGCATAATGCTTAACCTATTAGATATGTCATGCATCATAAGAAAAAAAAATACAAAATGAAACTTATACACTGATGTCGTAAAGCCGGATCGAATATTTTTATTTTATTTTATTTATTAATTTATTTACATAAATACACATGGTACATCATAAAAGGATTAATCTTAAATCGACGTATCAGTTCCCCAATCGAAGTACATTATTTATATTACACAAATCAATTTTACAAATTATAAAAATTACAAAATTTACAAAAACATGCACAAGAAATTATAAAAATACTTAATAATAAATTATACTAATACAAAAGCGCACCCAAATGTTCAAATAGGTGCTCATTTGCTGAGGACTTTTTTTTTTTACCTGATTGTGAATCTAATCTAGTACTATAGTCGATCGACGGTGACTATCTAATATTATGTACTAGGTATTTCTTAGAAAATTGTGGTGACGTATTTTAAACGCGTGTTCGCTTACGGGAAGAAACTTGAATATAATATATGTTGTGCATTTTTGTCGCATAGCATATTCTATTTTTTACTAGCATTATTATTCTATATTAATTATTCGGACTATTAAATTACTTAATGAGCCTTAAAATAATTGACTATAAATTATTATTGAGTTTAGGCGATTTCGATACAAATGACAATGACTGTCAGCTGAATTATATTGAGTATACAAAAGTACTGTCCCAAAGATGAGTTATATGTACATTTTACTGTCACTGGAAGGCGCCAGGAAATTGATTTTTGTGCTTAGTCAAAATTTTGGAATAATTAGACAAAATTTATCGAACTAATACGTATTCTAAATAGACTTTGTGATTGGAACAAAATTGTTTTTCAAATACGGTAAGAGTTTACGCTAAAAGTTTGCGACCAAAAGAGCGTAAGCGCTATGGAAATATATGGCGCTTACGCGTTCATCGCTTCTTTTATTCGCTTTCAAATGAGTTGGAGAATTACCTGTAAGTAAATGCACAATTTCTGAGTTCCGCCCAGCAAGTCTAGTATATAAGTCATTGACAAAATGGTCAATTGCGAGTTCAATTGATTGAACTACTGGGACTTTTTAGTTTCAGTATTTCAATTACATTAATTCATTGAACTATTGAAACTTCACTTGTCAAGACTAGATTACAATAAGACTGTTATCTGAATGGCCCTGTCCAGTGTTGGTCAAATATGACCAGACTCTATAAGTAAAAAATACCTACCTACCAGTGAAATCATGGACGTATTGTTACCATTCAATGTCATGCTACCACTTTAAGCTTGAATTTTGAAATTGTATATTTTAAGCTCCATTTTTTAAAATAATTGTATCTTAGATAAATACAGTTAAAAGAAGAGAAAATAAACTGATTTTCATGTTGGTACATACAAACTTCATTGGGCTTTTCGCGGAACTTATGCATAGTTTTAATATAAGTACCTACCTTATTGCTTCGAGTTATTGCAACAAGTCGCAGATATATTCGTAATTTATTTTTAAATAAAAAAAAAAAAAAAAAAAATTAATTTAAATAAAAATAAGTAGGCTTGTTGCGGATGTATTATTTTTAACATACGGGTTTCATCTTGATTTTGAGAAGCCGAAATAAATGATTGAAATTGATCATTTTAATAAATTTTTACTATGTAATCAAACTTTTAAAAGAAAATTGAAACAATTCGAATAAAAAAATTTAAAAAATAAAAACTGAAACAAGTCCTTAGTTTACTAAGAAAATCTGCGATATTTAGGTCTAGCTCAGTTTCCGCATCCGCAAAAAGATCCGCATTTGCGTATGTGAATGCCCCTTTAAGTTAAAAGATATATTTCGGTCGAATGCATATTTCTTGGGAATAAAGTCCGATGAAGTTTTTATGAAAGTAACTATGGCGATTTGTTTCTATATAATAAATCTTAAATCTTATTGAATTCAAAAGCCGACTTTATTATTATGGGCTATGTGATAAAGTAATCTTCCTTCAGTGCGCTCTGAATCGAGCACAATTTTAATGTAGAATAGTAGTGTTTAGAGGACTATTGACTTTTGTGAATATATTATTATATTATAAATAATTAATATAGTGAAAGAAATTTATAAACGGTTAGCTTTTTGTGGGCATATTTGCATAATAAAAAGCGTTCGCACTTGTAACTGTGTTTTTATTTCACTCAAATATGTAAGCAAACTTTTTTTTATATAAAAAATTTATTTACAACTAACTTATTTATTAGGTTATTTTATTTACACAAAAATATGAGATAGGTAAAATATTAACCATTTATTTAAAACTCAGTATATAATTTATGTTTAAGGGCCGGCACAGACGAAGGACAGTCAGTCCTCTGGGTACTTTTTGTTCCTTAAAATGAATAGACACGGACAATTGTCCCTCGTCTGCATTGGCCATTTTTATAAACTGGGGATTTTTGTCTTGAGCGAAGAAATTTCCTTGCATGAGCTTAAAAATTATTTTCAATAATAGAATCATTTTTTACTGCAGTAACTTTTGAAGTGACATCTGAAACAATTAAACGAGTTTTTTTAGGTAATAACAAACTGTGGACGAATCTAGAATAATTTTAAACTAACAAAGTTATTTTTATTATATATTTTAGTAGACAAGTCTACTGTTTTTTTATTTCACTTTACTTTGTCATAAAATAGTAAGTACATTTATTTTTATGATTAAAGTTCAAACAAGGATGAGCATTTCTTACTATGGTTTCGCTAGTAGCGAACAAATATAACCCAAACGGTCCACTTGATGGTAGATGGCTACCGTCGCCTAATGACACAAGCAGCAATAGGGATGCACATATGCTGTATAAATTTGTTTACAAATAAGATAGACGGTAATACTTAGAATGAAGATTATTCCAAATTCCGCTGGATAATAGTTCTCATCTGTACCTTATCCACTTATTATTATTAACCTTATTATTATTACACATTATTATTATTACACCTTATTATTATTATACCTTATTATTATTATTATACCTTATTATTATTATTATTATTACATCTTATTATTATTATTATTTTTATTACACCTTATTATTATTATTAGTGGCAGGGCACACTGATTTTTACAGTCATTTGGGCATCCCGAATGGCGACAGTAATCACAACCTTAAAGAATCCCACTGTGAAATAACAGCATGTGTGTTGTTGCGTTTCGGTGAGAGAGTAAGGGACAAGGGATGTAGCTTAATTGATTTGATTTCTTCGAATTGATAGGTCTAAAGTAGCATTCGAATCTTGTCGAACTCTGTTTGATAGAAACTTTACGTGTGAATTCCTACTAATCAGGTGGCCTTGAAATATAACAGCACGTGTGCTGTTGTGTTTCGGTAACCGAGTAAGACACGCCAGAACCCATTTCCCAATCCCTTATCCTTAATCCTACTGTAATTATACTTGCTCGTGTTATAGGCGACGGCAGCCACTTACCATCAAGTGGACCGTCAGCCTGTCTGTCGACCTATAAAAAAAAATCCAGATCCGCTATTGTCAATGAAGTCTGTGAAGTGTACGAACCGTGTTGGTTAACTCCCGTCCTCGGCCGGCCACAGCGCCGAGCATACGGCCGACTAGTCCGCGTCTCTCCTGCTCCTTATCCTGTTCTATCGAGCGGTCTTTGCAAAGCAGGAAGTCCGCTATGAGCTGGTGCACGGCTGGGTCTTCTGGCGACGGCGTGGCGACTAGACGCAGGGTAGCTGCCGAGCAATATTGCGCGCTGCCTACTAGCTGTGCGGCCGAAGTGCGCGCGCCGACCAGCAAGGCAGGTGCGCTGACGCCACTACCGTCTTGGATGCGCCACCACGCCGCGCCTCTAACATAGTTCAGCGCTCCGCTCCAGTCGCAAGCTCTAGAACTTGACCATCGAACTCCATCGCTCTCTTGCAGTTCGCCCTCCGCCAGCCATTGCTCAGGAAAATATGGCCACTGTAACACGGAACGTGGCCACAGTCAGGAAAACATGACCACAGTCGGGAAAACATGGCTACAGTCAGGAAAACATGGCTACAGTCAGTAAAACATGGCCACAGTCAATAAAACATGGCCACAGTCAGTAAAACATGGCTACAGTCAAGAAAACATGGCTACAGTCAATAAAACATGGCCACAGTCAGTAAAACATGGCCACAGTCAGTAAAACATGGCTACAGTCAGGAAAACATGGCTACAGTCAGTAAAACATGGCTACAGTCAGTAAAACATGGCTATTTTATAATGTATTTTTAAGTTGTTTAGTTTCATCCAAACCTATTAAGCAGTTTACAATTGATTCAGTAACAAACATCCGAATTATCCGATGACACATTTTCGAATTTTTAAGTAATATTAGTAAGGTTTTTATTTTTAAAGACCAAATAAACAATATCCAATTACTTCTCAAATAAAATAATCATTATTTCTTTTTAATTAATTGCTGTTGTTTTTCATTATTGCCCTAAAGGTAGTTTATTGGCCTGCTAAGGACTTTGTCAATAGTTAATTAGTTCTTACAATTAATGTTATAAAATTGTCAGATAAGAACTTATTGGCAATTATATAGGCACCTATTATTCATCTGGACTCTGGGATAGCTTTATCAACTCTAAAGGAAAATTACACTAATTAATTACAATTAGTGTAATTTTCCTTCTGGTATCTAATTGTTATATGTAAATGAAGTTTGTTAGACTTTATTAAATTTGAATTTTCATAACATTAAAAGTGACTACCGAGACTACCGACAACGAGAAGAAAATGTAGAAGCTAATAATAGACATGTGTGTCTTTATAGCCAATAAACTAAATATATATGTTCCTGTAAATAAATAAATAAATAAATAAATGTCGTTCATATCGTGTAAAAGATAAACTAATGTAATCAATTAGTCTAAGAGGTGACAGGAAAATTGAGAACGATTTATTTTTACGTGTAGATTTATTTTTATTGGTTCTAGAGTAGTCTTTGATCTGATTTATGTCGGTCTGCCTGCTCTCAGTGGTTACATTTTCAAGGCTTCATTGTTGAGAAAAAAAAAAATGAAAAACCATAAGGGAAATGGTCAGTTTTGATATCTAAGTATTGTCTCCGATAATGAAAAAAGTAGGTCTGATTTTAGAGCACAGTGGTTGCATCTTAGAGAAACCTTTTTACAATTAGGTATTGCTACCCAAATCGAAAGAGATTTTTGACACGACGTTATGTTATTACAGAAAATTGCCTCACAAGTAAAGAACTTAATATTAATTTATTCAAGATGAAAATGAAGAAATTACTCGTCGACAAATGCTATTATAACATAAAAGATTACATGTCTGAAAATTCGTTGTCATAATTAGTAATATAATATTAATTAGCTTTATTGTTTTATTTAGTGTACCTATTTAAAATATTTGCACACCCTCAAAGGGTAGAATGTAGCGAGTTTTATTATCTATTGTAACCTATATTCAGCAAATAAATGATTATTATTATTATTGTTATTATTTGAGCAAAGACTATATAAGTAAGTATATTGGTAGTTATTTGGGATGTTAAAATGCGTTTCGATTGAACAAATTTATGAATAAATGAAGTATTACTTTACCTGTATAAAGTATAATGCTTTGTTGCAAAATGGTGCTGGCGGATATTGCCAATAGAGATTCGGGTGTGGTGCTCCAATTACTATCATCTTGCTGACGAGTGCTTCGTGACAATGGACTAAATACCTGAAAATAAAACAAACGAGTTAGGCTCGAGTTCACACCAACAGACGGTTATTTTTAAACAGCTGTTTAAATTTTGTTGATCACCATCGCTAAACTGCGGGTTAAACGCCCTAAACATCAGATTAATCATTAAGTTAATCAGATGTTTGGGGCGTTTAACCCGCAGTTTAGCGATGGTGATCAACAAAATATTATTATACGGCTGTTTAAATTTTAAACAGCTGTTTAAAAATAACCGTCTGTTGGTGAACTCGAGCCTTACTAGACTACTCGCTCGAACCGGCGAGTTATCATGTTTGTTTTTACATATTATTTCACTAGACAACTCGCTCACAGTAGGTGATTAATTTTATTCTGATTTAAATTATTTATTTCATTGACCAGTTGCCTGTATTATAGGTAGGTAGTAGGTACAGTGTCTTCAGATGTACTTATCTAAATTTGTTAGCTTTAAATTACATATAAGTGTATGTTATTAGCCACGATTTCGTACGCTTTGAAAAATAAAAATATATGAGTTATTACGTCTGACATCTTTATCGCTGTGGCGACTAACGGTGGCACCGAATTTTTTTATATTTTTAAATGATCCTTCGGTAAATAAACATTTTAAGATAAAATGTATCCCATATGTTAATTAATTCAAGTACAAATAAACTATTTGTATGTACAAATAACTGTTCAGTTTCTTTTTCTTTATTGAAAACCAAACATACAAACTTTGGCATTTATTTATTTTATTATTATGTATTTTTTTTGCGTTTATTTTTATTTATGTATGTTTCTCTTTTTTTCTAATTTACTATAATAATCATTAAAATAATAAGATACTAACAATGACCAAGAGGCAGCCCATTTTGGAGTAACATTTCACAATAGAGCGAGTAAACAAATTAATTAATACATAATCAAAATCGGTCAATGACAGTCGTCAATGATTTTCAATAGCCATGAATCATTAAACTGTTATCAATTTTACTATTTGTTTTGTAGTATACTGGACCACGTAATTTGACAATTATCTACAACCAGCAATCAAAGTAGATTCAATAAAAAAATATAGTCATTATTACACCTACATCTATATATATACTAATTACTAATAAATAAAATTTAAGTGTCTGTTTGTAATTTCAAAATAACTCCTTTTTACTCAATCAAAATGTATAACGGCACGTACTTAATAACAAAAACACAATTTTTAATTTTTTTTGTCTGTCTGTCTGTATGTTTGTTCCGGATAATCTCCGAAACGGCTGGACCGATTTTGACGGGACTTTCAATGGCAGATAGCTGATGTTGTAAGGTGTGATGTTAAAAGGGATTAATAAATTCGTCCACCTTAAAAGAGATCAATAAAGGCTTGTACATATTTCGGGCATAAAATTTTCTTAGAATAAAAAAAAGATTTTTTTTTAAATAAATTGTAGGTGATTATCTATCAATTCCACTGCTCACCACTTTCTCAACAGTCTCATGATGTGACAAAATCCAAGAATTATGAGCAATACTTATAATAATATTAATATTTGACGCATAAAACATTCACGATTCACGCATCTAAATCTTATTAACATTTTGTACTTTGAACTCACGCAACTAAAGAATTGATAACAGAAGGATAATGTATATCCGTAATGATAATTTTTTTTAAAGAGAGCCAATGCAGGTTAACAATAGAGAGCCAATGCAGGTTTTGTTTTGTTTTTTGAGTTTTCTTAGGCTTAGGCACACTGAGGCACACGACATTTTTGGTAATGATAATATTCAAAAACCTAATATGAGTATGCACTGTAATCAGTATATTAAATGGCGCTCATAAAAAACATCATATAAGTAAGTGATAGATTATTACTCTACTAAAAATATGTTCGTAGGTACTTATTATGCATTCTTATCAGTAGCTGTTACACTATTGACCTAAGAATAAAAATAAGACGTATCTTTATTGATTTTTCACCTACATTATGACGGCAACGATTCTCCGCAGGTTTTTAATCATTTGTTAAACTCACTACTTTGTTTGTGAGTTTGTGAGGATGAATGTATAGATGCTTATTACTCTCACGCAAAAACTAAAAGGATTTTCATGCAATTTTATTTTAATACTAGTGATTTAATAGGCAAATACTTCATTAGAAACAGAAAAACAAATATTCTCTCTTTATAATATTAGTATACTGAGAGATTAACAGCAAATTTTTTTTTTCATCTCCGTTCGAAATAAAATGTATACATATAACAAAACTTATGTTAAAATACAAAATCATTCCATCGGCTAGTTTTCAAGTTTTTTGCACACAAACAATATGAAACGTGAATTTTATTTATATAGATTTGCGAGTTGTATTAGCAATATGCGTTGGTAAAAAAATAATACACCTATTTAATGGTCTCAAGTATTAGGAATCGGTAAAGTAGCGTTCCAAGATTTATGAGAAATTTTCAATAAAATGTTTAACTTTCATATTTTTCAACACATTTACAAGTGCGCCATGTGCTGTTTCGTAATATCATTAATAATTAATTTAACGCGTCATAAAATCGTATGATTTAACGAGACTCTTTATCAAAGTAATGATAAACGTGCCAAGTGCAAGGACCCTGCATGATCAAGATCATTCTAATAACAAATTATTTAAGTTTAAAGAATCTTGGAGAATCAGGTGGACTTGCGGAATAGCTATAAAACTACTTGTGATGGTAACCATTAAATATTAGCTGTTATTTTAAGAGTAGCAAAAAAAGTTTTTGTTACTTAGTTATCTGTAATGTCCTTGTCTTTCAATTAACTTTATTATCTCTTAGAAACCTGCTTATCTATTAACCTCATTCAAGTAAAATTTGAACTTTTAACAATAATTTTTTCAAGATATAAGTATCTGTCTTTTGTTTCATAATGTTATTTAAAAAAACCACTTATAAAATTAAAAGAATATTTCTTACCAAGTGAGCATGCCGCCAACGCCAACGCCGATCACAATCGCTGGATTGCTATGAGACACCCCTAACGCTTCCATTAGGGTTGCCACCTCCTCAACTGCTCTTGGCGGACTCAGTTCGCGTCGGCGGCCACCTTCGCTCCCTCCAGTCCCTCTCAGATCTAAGTTTATGACACGGTAGCCCGTGTCTGCCAACTCTCTGATGATCTTGCACCAGTTGGCACACCACAAGTTACTGCTGTCCGGTGCATCACCGAGGACTAGAACTATCTGTCCTGACTTAGGGCCTATTTCTACGTAATGATATTTTACACCCTGAAAATAAATTTAAAATGCCTTGATTATTAATTGTGACAGTGTTCTTCAGGAGTGGAGACCGAGATTTTTATTATGTTCAATTCATACAATGACTAAACCTACCGTCGCCAATAAATACGAGCAACATTAAGTAAAAAGTAGATAAATTTCTTATCCCTTATCCTCAATCATAACATGGTCAGCAGCACACACTATTGCAGAACCTGTGGCGTTGCTTGTGGCGACGGTAGCCACCTGCCATCAAGTGGATCGTCAGCCTAATTTCATATAAAAAAAGCGAGTATGGGGTATGGCATCTCTTTGTTACATAGCTACGCACAATATACAATGTAATGTTATTTCACGAACGATGGTCTTCTGTTAAGGTGTGGTTAATACTCTCATACGGCTTGCCCAGTATGAGACTGTCATTACTTAGTAATAGCAGTGTGCCCTGCCGTTGAGATACGCGGGATTACAAATCGTGCGATTTAAAACCGCAAAAGTGTGTTATGTGTTCAGACGCCGGCTATTAAGCGATTCCCGTACGCGGATTCAGTTTAAAAATGGAGTTCGACGAAGAGGTACCTATTGTGTTTACTGTGGTTGATCATAAAAAAAAAAGAAAAAGAAAATTAAGTGACTCGTACATGGTCAATTCGTAACATTAGGTATATTCCAAATTAAGAACGTTGTGACGTGCTAATCGCGCGGTGCCCGCAGCGCAACTGAACGCTGAGTAAACGTAATTCTATTTTCTAGCGGTTGAATTGCGGTAACCGCGCGATTAAGTCTGAACGATTACTTATTGAATAGGACACGACTTGAAAAAGAGTTTTTTCTACTGAGCCAGTAAAATGTCCTACTTCAAATGAGGCGAGGCGTACTAAAGCTCGGCCATACGTTTGAAGTTACGAGTACAAACAAATATGACATTTGACGTTATTACAGTCTGAACTCTGATTGATGACATATTAATATCCAGTGTCGCAATGTAATATGAAACGATTTATTGTTTTTTTAGAACTTGTAGATAATGTAAACAATCCGCCATATTGGCTTTGTCAATATAATAATTTATTTATTTTCAGACAAATTAGTCCATACGGAGTAAATTACATCAAAAAATTTACATAAATTAAACTAATTACTAAACTTAACTATTTAAATTTTCAATTAAAGATAATAATTACAATATTCAACGACTAAAATGCCGATTAATGTATCGGTCAAAGACGGGCCCTGTCCTGTCTGTCCGCTATCATCTTCAGGAATTCGTTGGAACTCCCTCGCAACCTGCAGACAATGGATGCACTTCTTTTTCGCATAATGGCATTCATAGTTTTATGAAAAAACTATGAATGCGAACTATTGAGAATTCTTAAATGAAAAAATTAAACGATTAATTTTCTTTATTTGAATCGTACGAAGTATCAGTGTCTGAAATAACAATTTTAAACTTTATATTACCTTTATACTCTTTTATTACTGTACAATATTATTAAAATTAGACTTTTTGTAAGCTGTTGTGGCGTTGGTACTATTTGTGGCATGTGTGTGTCTCGTTCCCTCTTTATAGTAGTATAGTTTACCGGAGATTGAATAACTGAGTAACGCGACCACAGAGTGCCTACAAGTTTGTACTCTGTGTAAGGTACTCTGTGACGCGACTGCCGCGACATAAAATTTGAGCCGCTCTTACATATTGACGTCATATACGGGACGAATGTACCGCCTCTTGTATGTCCTACTCAACACTAGTTCCCGCGCGATTCTGAAACCGCCGTGTCTGAACAAAGGCTAAGTAATCAAAAGTTAATACAAAAAGACCATGAGCTAGATTGGAGCATAAAACATTAACTCGATAGTACGATCACATTGGATACTACCAATTCAGTTCTTAAAATAATTCATTGATGGCGCAATTAAAATCGTGCCATGGAATATAGCTACTTTCACATTACTCGTACCTACTTGCATTTGGTGTAATTTTTTTAAAATTTATTATTTACAATGATTTTTTAATTAATTACCTTTTTATGTTGTCAATTGACACTATATTTGTAGCTACTATGGTTGTATATGATACTTTTTTTATGATGAAATAATTCCTTTATTACATTTTTTTTTCTTATTAAAAATACAAAAACAATATTATAAGATAACGAAAGGAATTTCTTTTATTATTTTTTATATGTTTTTTCTAATTTTGATCGTTTTTACAAACACTGGGCTACTAAGGGGTATTTGCTTGATTTATGATATTTTGTGATTTTTAAGACAAAATTGGTGTATAAAAATTACTTGTTTGTTTTATTTTTTGCTCACATTATAAAAATAAAATAAAGTAGGTACCTATCCCAAAAATTTTACAAGTACCTCACAAATGTTTAATTAGAAAAGTATAAAAAAATGACAACCCTATCATCAAACTCGACACACTTTAATCAAGTAGATTTTTAAAAGTGCAAAATCACTTGACTTACCATAATTTTGATATAATAGTGTGTTCCTATTGACGAATCCACAGTAAGTTCTATTGACGAGTTATTGACGAGTTTTCGCCTGTGTCCTTTCCACAACCTTTTAGTTGAGATTTTTAAAAGTTGCCATAGACCTATGAATATGCACTTTAGAATTAATTCCACAGCCTGCCAACCGGATATCACTTGAAGCACTTTTTGTTTCTTGACTCCTTTGACTCCCATTTTTTGTACATTAGTCAAGTTAAAAGGCGCAGTTATTAGATACGCTTTGAAATGTGTGATAAACGCGAAGGTCTACACAACAATGTTGAAATTGAATCAACGCTTCGTACAAAGTGTTCTTATCAATATCATGAACTTATCAACGAACGTTTTCGAAGTAAAAGGATATATAGATAAACACATCGAACCGAACGAGCAAAGAGTATGATTGATAAAGAATACAAAATACAAAGCCACAGATAAATTAATTTCAGACTACAATTTCACATTCCACAGATAATTCAAGTACTCTATGGAAGCAGAAAATGACAAATCAAACTACTTATCACAATTCAATTTATACCTCAAGTATGAAGATGCTTGTAGGGCAAGTATGAAGTACCTACCACGTTATAGAAGCAGTTATCACTTTGCATTTGTCAAGCTGTACATCAGAAAACCATGGTACTTACGTCAAGAGGGTGAGTATAAGATGTATGTCTATAAAATATTGTAGGTATGTAGATCTTAGGTAGGTATCTATACTTATAAAATCCTTTGTCCCTACTTTACTATCAACGCACATTCAAAACTAGTGAAGTCTACAAAGCTGAAATTTGAAACAGGTTTATTTTATAAGGTAAGCATCCGGGATCCGCTAATAAAGAATTTTCTTATATACTTAACTAACCTTGCCTAATGAGACAACATATCCTTTTGAGGGAATATACCAGAATTCAGTAGTAGCATTTCGCATTCATTTGGACGTCTGGCGGTAGTAACCAGCCCCTTATAGAAGACCACCGTGAAAAAACAGCACGTACTGATCACTTGTGGCGTTGTTTGTGCTATAGGCAACGTGAGCCACCTACCATCAAGTAGACCGTCAACCTGTCTGTCGACCATAACATAGATAAGTTTCTCATTATCCTGTGGCATCGCTTTCTCACGCATAGTAAGTGTGCACTTATACTGTTTTTTGTTTCGCCTTTGTTATCACAGGACATATCTATCAGAAAAGAGGCTATCACGTTTTCGAATAAAAACAAAATATCCACCTATGAATAGTGCATTTAATATGTTGTAAGTTTCAAGTTTGAGATGTGTACACACAAGCGTGTAGGGTTTATTTAAAAACAAATTAAGGTCGCTCCGAGACGGGAGGCACTCAACTAGACGCAACGGATAATAACGACAAACAGTAAAAAGGCTAGTCACGCTGGCTAACGATCAGCCAACGGGTGACGCGGACATTGAAAATAATAAATAACGTTTAAATCTGCTCGCTCAATGATCGATTATAACTCTTAAAGGATACGCGAACGAACTCTCTTTCAAATCCTTTCGAGTATGTATTTACTTTAATACTAACTAGTCCCGTGGCTACGCTCGTTATTAAATGTAATTTATAATAAATGTTTTTGGTATAGAAATGAGAGTATCTAAAAAAATATATAAAAAGATGGCTTAATGTGTAAAAATTACTTCTAATTAGTACTTATATGTAAAAATTTTAATTACGTATGAGTGTAGTACTATGTAGGTATATACATAATAAATAAACATGTATCTATATATTATATTAAGTAATCACTTATTTATCTAAAAATACCTAATCGCAGAGCAAGGCAGTAGGGGAAAAAAAACAAATACAAATATTATATTCACATCGCCTGAATATTTGTAATAGCAACATATAATTATTTCATATAATTGCTATTCTGTTTAATCTTCCTGAAAAAAATATTAGATTGCTTTATCAAATATCGGTTTTAAACATTTAACAATTATATGTATAATATATTAACTCTTTCCGGTTCCGGTTGTCAAACTGTAAACATTATATTGACGCAGTCTTCTTATATAAAATAATAAATAATCACATCGATTCTTCTTCACTTTTAGAATGTATTCACTTCAATGTACCAAAACTCAGAACAAGATCAAGTAATACATTTCATATTCCCTACTGTAGAACTAATCATTATAAAAATTCCTTCTTTCATCGTTCTAAGTATCACTACAATAAGATTCTGAATGATATTAACATACTTTCCAACAATTTGAATTCTTATAAAAAGATTTTTTTTACACACATTCAACACAGTTAAATTTCAATTTAAAATTTCAGTTTCAAATTGGGGAATTACTTTAAAAAAAAATTAAAAAATTATCACTTATAGAATACTACTCGTATTCTCTTTTTTTTCTTTTTTGATCTTATAATTATTATTTTTTTAAATTAATAGATAAATGTAAAAATATATTTTTTATGATTATTTATGCCTATTTGTATATAATCTATAATATATATATTTTAAATTTATGGCTGTATGTAATCTAAATAAATAAATAAAAAATAAATAAAAAAATATTTATTTATTACAATAAAACACATATAATTTTTATATAATTTTCTGGCCCGCAGAGAACCAGAAAACTCGTATAAGCTGGTGGTGGTTGGAAAAGTGGATTAATTTGAACACGCCGAAAGAACAACATTGTTCTTTTTTTAAATAATATTGTGTAGATGGCGCAATATCTCTGGAACATCAGAATATTCTAAAATATTAAAAAAAATAAAACATAACTATAACGCATAACATAACGCATTCGTGTGACAATTTTGATTTTACTCCCATAAATTTTCATAAAACGGGCTTATATAACAATTATATAACAACAATTAATTATAACAATTTATTACAAATATTTGTACTTTGTTCTTGTTACTCTGTTCTTGTTCTAGGTACTTTGTTCTATGGCTTCTGTACGTGAGTTAAGATACTGTAGACATGTGTTTGTGCAAATAAATATTAATTAATTAATTTATTATTCTATAATGGCAGGATTGGCAGGGGCTATAAATATACTCTTTATGCTTTAATTAAACCTTTTACCCTTCCTAATATCTCTCTAGGTTTCCTCTGGGCCATCTAAACTTCTAATTTAGCTGGCTACATGCATCTGCATGTTACTATTTTTGTAACGATGTAACAAATTGTATTGGTAACGCAACGCGCAGCAGGCGATCATCAAATATGGCCGAAGTCCGTTAATGGAATATTGTGCACGAGGATCTATTAACATAGAATACATACGGTGCCGGATTGTAATGTAAATTGTCGGTACATCGCAGTCTGGGGGCGGCAGGGGGCGCCACTCGACAGACGCCCCGTCACGTGACTCGATTTATTAAACACTCTCTTGTAAATAGGTACAGACATTCTCTTTCTCCCCAATTACATTTAAAACACATAGGTATATATTTCCAAATACCTACCAAAGTGTTCTTTAGAATGAACTGTACTTATTTTAGATCAGATTCGTGAAATAACAAATTCCTAATTTTTACATTAAATCTCGAACACAATAATTTTATAAATTTCTAAATCATTTGAAAACTTTTTAAATAATTTAAATAGGTACAGTTTTGATTACCTACAACGTTTTCATCATCTCAGCCGCAGGACGTCCACTGCTAGACATAGGCCTTCCCAATAATTTTCCAATGGGACCGTTCAGCAGCTTGGATCCACCGTCAATCTGCGACCCTTATCAGGTTGTCTATTCACCTTGTCTATTCGCTGCAATTGCCAGTCCATCCCCTCCGCTCGAGAACCTCCATATGTGTCCTGCCCACTACCACATCAACTTACTGATCCTTTCGTACATCTACGGATCTCCTCAATTCTGATTCGATCTCGCAGTGTAACCCCAGCATATCCCTCTCCATAGGTCGTTGAGATACGATGAGCTTTCTTACGAGGCCCATAGTTAGAGACCACTTTTCAGCGCCATATGGCAACACAGTTAACTGGCAACACACATTGGTCGAAAACTTTTGTTTTGAGGTTTCGACCTGAGGAATTTTGGACGAAAAGAAGTCTCTGAGCTTCCCGAATGATGCCTAGGTATTCGAGCTGGATTCGAATGCTTGGATTATGTATAACATCATACTTAGTTAATTTGAAAACTTGCAGGGAAATATTTTTAAACTTTCCCTCAATTTATCTAAGTGTTCAAATTTGTTACTAATGTTATATGTAATAAACATTGCTTATGTAATTTACTATTAGATCGTTGTTATTTAAAGTTATCTTAATAAATCATATTAACCTGTTATTTTGCCTTGACCTTCTTCTGTAAGGGGGTTAGGCACAAACAGTTGTACCTAAACCAAATACAAACAGTTGTGCCTAACACAAACAGTTGTGTTTGTGAAATTCAATGTAATCTGACTTCTCACATTATGATTTGAAAAAAAAAAAAAAAAAAAGTTCATAGACAATTTATAGAAAAGAAAAACTCCTCAAAGACTTACTTATATTAGATTAAAATATTTTTCTAAAACCATCACCTGCTTCGGTTTGTCTAGTAACCAAAACGTCCCATATAATTTCATTGTTGTTAATTTTTTCAATAACATGGCAACTGTATTTCTAAGAGTCTCTAATAAAATAAACACTTCGCATATAATGTTGAAATGGAGATATTTATCATATTATAAAGGTATTATAATGCGTCTGGTTTGGCCCTGGGTGTCTTGTTACGACCACCTTTATCACGAAATGTGAAGCTTCCTACATAAAAGTACAGTCATATATAAAAGTTATTTTGGTTGAATATTTGGGCACTTCATTTACGAATCTTATTTTGTTTATATAATAGTTCATTTTCAAAGAAATTATTTTAAAAAGAGATCATGAAATAAATACATGGAAACTGAAAATCATTACGTGACATTGAAACTACTAATAAAAATAATCTAGATAATAATATAGGTACTTATGATATATTTCTAGGTAATATTATAAATACCAAATGATTTTGTTTGTTTGTTTATTACGCTTTCGTGTCTTAGGTAACCTACTCAACTAATCATGAAATATTGACAAGTTGTCTTCCAGAAAAAAAAATCATCCTATTGCTCCCGAGGGATCATCTAAAAACGAAACAGACACAGAGATGGACAGATAGACAAAAAAATTTAAAATTGTTTTTTTTTTTTGTTAATAGTCCCGCATTTATTTTGATTTACGTTTAGTAAAAAAAAATATTTATTTTGACATTACAAACAGACACTACAATTTAATTTTTTTATTACTATCTTATCTACATATTTGCATAGTACAAACAAAATAAAGTCGTTGTCTTTATGTACGCTTAGATCTTTTAAACTACGCAACGCGGTTTTCTCTAATGGAAAGAGGAAGTTTTTCATACATAATTTGCACAAAAAATTGCACAAATAGTTTATCATATAAGCAAAACTTCGAAGGAAAACGTAATCATTTAAGTAAGCCCCTAATAAAAATATTTCAATTCTTATTTCGTATTTAATAACGACTTATTAATCTAAAACAATAATTAAATATTGTTACCACCTAGACAAAGTATGCGGTACAAAATAAATGCCAGCCTCTTTCATGCAACTTGTATTGTATATATTATTAGGAATTAATAAAATTATATCTATAAGTTGATGGTGGTGTCGTTTGTCAACCAAATCCGATTAGCGAGTTTCATTTTACAATTACACCGGAGACGGGATTGTGAATTCAATTTGCACTCAATATTTTAAAATTGAACCACATCTTTTACACATTCAATGTTTATATGTAGGTATACTCTATTCTATACTAATATTATAAAGAGAGAAGAAAATTTGTATGTTTGTAATGAATAAACTCAAAAACAATTGGACCGATTTTGAAAATTCTTTCACATATTATCATCGAGTAACATAGGCAACATTTTATAAAGTTATACGCGGACGAAGGCGCCTGCAATAGCTAGTCTGTATATAGTACAGAAGAGAAGAATGGATATACCTATTTTTTGGTGCTACTTTTCAGAAATGTGCATCACACCATTCTGTCTTTTAAACAGTCAATTAATAATTAATTAATTAATAAGTCACTACTTATTAATTAATAATTAATTAATTAACAAGTCACTGGCAGGCTACGGTCATGACCTGGACAGCATCAGTAACTAACCGAAGAACATTCTGAGTAACAGCATATGTACTGTTCGCTGTTTCGGGTGCAATTGTATCCTTGTTAAAGGATAATATCAGATCCCTTATACCTCCCTTTTACTCTTAACATAAATATGCTATGTGTCCGGTTTTACATTCTTGACTTTTGTCAAGAATATAAATTAAATAATATATTAAATCAATATAGTTTTTTTATTATACGTACTTCCGTACTATCCATATTAATATTATAAATGCGAAAGTACGTTTGGATGTATGGATGTTTGTAACACTTTCACGCAAAAACTACTGAACCGATCACCATGAAATTTTGCATACACGTTGTCTGGGACACCAGAAAGCACATAGGGTACCATTCATCGTTCAACGCGGACGAAGTCGCGGGCACCAGCTAGTTATTAATAATAGGTTTGCTCTTGACCAGCATGTAGGCGTGCAGAAAAGACGAGGCCGACGATGGAGCGAGCTCACCCAGAAAATGCCTATGCCAGAAAATGCCTCGAACTTTGGGTTATATGAGCTCGGAAACACAGACTCCGGAAGGGAGTTCCAATCCTTGGCAGTGCATATTATGAAAGAGTTTATATGTGAAATGAATGAAAATGAAATAGAACAAAAGGTTTATGTATTGTTTACCTATGACCTATACATATCAGCTAATGATGAAATATAAAATTATACACGTGTACTGCAAGAAAATGTCGAGTTTGTGCACCTATACTTACGTAAAAATTGAATGTCCAACATGCAAAGAATTTCGGTGTTCAAAAGAAACATGTTGCAAAATTTTTGCATAATCGTTTTAAATTTTCATAAATTTCAGAAACGACGTGTAAAGAAACGATGATTTGAAAGTGTTGCAAACATTCCGTTCATAATTAACACTTCAAATACCGGAAGAGGTCGGAGAGTTTTAAAAAATCTGCGCATTCAAATTCGGAAACTGAAATGAGTAAAAATTTGGAGGGCTATTTTCAAACTAAATCAAAATTTGTTTTTTTTTAACTATCTATATATTATAGTACAATACAATATACTATGTATTCTACAATATACTTACCTGTATATATTCTCTAAATATACATATTCACACATACTTCGTTGCTAAGTAATATAAGCAGTTTACTATAAAGTTTTTAAGAACTATTTTCATTATTAAGCTCAGAGAATAACTCTTTAGGTCTATGCAAGTCTAAACGTAATATTCATATACCTACTTTTAGACATTAGACATAAGTTTTAAAAGTTTTTAGATAAAATACAAATTCAGAATTAATTAGGAACGTTTACTTGTATAATTTCTTAGTTACATATATTTCTGTATAGAATTACGTAACCAGTTACGAGATGGCCAAGCCACTAGCCGATTTTGATGAAACTTTGACATGAGTATAGCTCGAACCCGGGAAATGAAACAGGCTACTTGTAAACTCATTAGCGGCGAAGCGGCGTTCAAAAAATTAAAAACTGTATGACGCAGTCGGAATAGACCCCCTGGAATGGAATTCAGTTTACTGACGAGGCGGGTGGCGAAGAGTTGATTTTTTTTCTTTCAGTGCATGGCATGCATTAGCATGCACAGCCGGGCAGCCGGTAACCGCGTTACTGAGTTACGTACCTACTATGTCTAACTGTGTTATACTAGGATACAATGGTGGGGGCCACTCGTTACCTACTTGACTGTGTAACTTCGTTTTGAGAACATTCGGTACATACTTACGAGTTTTGCGGACATATAACTCTACTTTATATAATGTCAACACCTAGGTAATAACAATTATCGAGACCAGTCTTTAGGTCTCAAACAAAATACTGGATCTTATTTATTTATTTATTTTCCAAAAGGTACACCAACAGCACAAACAAAAAACTTACAATAGGTATAGGTAACAAAAGGCAAATTTAAGGCATACACAGATAAATCTTGTAAATTTTCTGCCCTAAATATTCAGCTAGATTAAAACAGCTGTTAAGTTACTTAGTATTACGAAAGCTATGGTCTTTTGAAGACTTAATTGTTGTAACGATGTTTTATTTTGACACAGTATAAAGACAAAATATGAAAAGTCATACTTACCTATGTTGTAATTCACTTCTTCTTCCAACACAAAATACTTACACACACATTAAAATGTTTACAGATAAATAAATTTTTATTTACAAACATTGGTAACAATGGTACCTGCTATCAAGGGTATTCAAAAATATATGTAACTACGAGTAAGTATTCAATTGTTTTAATTTTTTTCTTATTTTTCGTATAACTAATTTGTTTTTATGTATTAAATAAATGAATTAAAATGTATTTTATAAAATTATTTAGTCATAACAAAGTAAAAGGATAAGCACAATAATATGCTTTAATTAAATAAATTAGGTATATTATGAGGAACCATGAGTAATAATTTGTAAGTGATTAAAGAATCACAAACAAATATAAACCTTCAATTTTATAGTTTTAAAATCATTTATATTATTTATTATAGCTTGTAGCCAATCTTGAACCAATTTTTTTTAGGTTGTGACTATAGCCGATTAATCGGCTTCGGAAGTAGTTGACCTTCGGTGGTCACTAAGAGTGTCCACTCTTAGTAACTTTTAATATTCAAAATATATTCAACAAAAAAATAATATTGATAAACAATGTCCGATTTACTCTTGTGCAAGTCAATTTGCACTTTGATTTCGTTCCGAGGGTGCGTCTATTGTGCAAGCTCGTAATGCTTACCTATTATAGCGCCCCTATAAAAAGATTTATTTAAAATGTTATTTTACACCCGACTATATACTATACATTTGTAAAGAATTTGTTACACCATGCGTAATGACATTGCAATGAAATTAAGTCACGCTTTTGTAGGATTTTGAGCTCTATGCCCTTAGGAGACGGAGAAAATTCGTAATAATAGTATTTCATAATGTCAGATTTTGTAGAGAGTGACGCCATTTTGTCAGCTGTGGGGTGGAGATGCGATTGTTACTGACTCATTTATCGAGTTAAATTTCCTATAATATTACCTACATTAACGCAATTGAAGATAAGAAAAATAAGTGCACATATATATATATATTTAAATAAAAAAGTATTCTATGCTTTTATGGCACGTTACTTCTTTGGAGGAAGAAAAAAGAGCAAAAGGGAAATTTGTCTCGTATAATTTAAGTTTCGAATGTAAATGTACTATGTATGTATGTATGTTATGTATAACTAGCTGTTGCACGCGACTTCGCCCGCGTAACTTTATGAAATTTAGATAACGTAGGTAGCTTTATATAGGTGAAAGAATTTTTAAAATCGATCCAGTAGTTTTTGAGTTTATTCATTACAAACAAAAATAAAAATATTCTCTTTTTGTAATACTTATTAGTATAGTATAGATTAGTCTATACCCTTAGGTACATCTGTCAGTCAGTACAATGACTTTGACTTTGTAGTTGAGGTAGACAGAACATTAAGTATATGACGTGTAAGTACCTACTGACAATGAAGTATAACAACGGATTCCCCCATTCCCAGTTTATTTGTCTCTCCCTGTGTCCTCATTCCCACTGGCAGCCTCCCGCCCGGTGTCCGTTTTCAACTAACGAAGTCAATTTGACTCTGGTTCGTGATGACATGTCCGCTAAGATGACCGACCCTAGACGGCACCTCAATTTTTTATTTTTATTACAAGGCAACTTGTCTTTGGTGATTAATAGAAGGGTACCTAATTTATTTTTAATTTGAACATATAATTACATATTACACATTTAATTTTACTCGGGTATTATTTATTTATTTATTTATACATTTATTTAAAATCCACAGCTCTCAACATACAAAAACAAAACATACCTAACAGCCAATTAAGGTGTTTATTTATATATTTTACATTCTATATTATATTAATTTTATTTATTTAAAGTTCGTCAGACAGCCAGGACAGACGGTAGGTGGCTACCGTCGCCATAAAATCATGCAACAGGTGCTGCAACTGCAAGTGCAAGAATGCAGGCCGTCATTACTAGGATTAATTATTATGGAATCACTTCCTCACTCAGCTAAAGAAAACAATAGGTACCAATATGCTGTTAGGTATTTAATTATGGTCTTCTCTAAGGGGTTGGTTACTGTCGCCCACTTTTATTTTAATATTTTAAAATAAACACCATACTTCTTCACATTATAATGAAATTATAATTATTTGTGGAAAATATTTTTTTAGTTTTCAATTTCATCTTATCTATAGATACTTATAAAGTTGATTGTCCAGACTAATATTAAGTCTTAGTATACTAGATAGATGCGTTGGTAGTCACTAATGCACAGAATACTACAAGTCTAGAATGCTGAAATTTGGAACATAAGTTTATTTTATACCTTTATTTTACAAGCATCTGCTAAGAAAGGACTTTTGAAAATTCCAACACCGTGCGTAGCCGACGGCGGGACACTATATATGAAAATGCATTCATATAAATAGCATTCAAATGAAATTCTTTGCTGAGTGATATCTACGTGCCAAGACTTTAAATTTTCGTGTTAGGCTTCAAAGGTAGTTTGAATTTACCAAATATTTCTAAGGTCCTAAACACACTTAAGTACCCTCAAAATTAAAAAAGACATTCAAATTCATCGATTACTCAGTGAGTTAATTGAGATAAGTCAAAAAAGTCTTCAAAAAAAGCTAGACATTGTAATGTAAGTAGTCTCCATAGTGTATGAGTGGCATCTGCCACTCAGGGAAGTGGCTTCGTTAGTACGGGAGGAGAAAACTCGTTACTGAGCTTACACAGGAGCGAACAAGGGCATAGTTTTGCCTCCTCAAACAAATTAACGCAGTTTTAATTGAATCTCCATACCTATTGGTTTTAATTTCTTTCAGAGTGGGTGGGTACTTTGTTGACAAGTTAAACAAATTGACTTATAAGTATAATGGGTAAATCTATAGCTATCCTTGTAACTATAAAGTGGGTCCCCACGTTTTACGACTTTGTTATATAATGTACCTTCATCTAAAAATATATATTAAAAAAAATATTATATGTAGACATAAAGGTTAAGTAAATATTATATATATATAATATTTCGGAGAATTTATATGAATGTACACAATGAGAATAAATTCAGATTTTACTATTCAATGCTGATATAACATGAAATAGTTTTTTTTATAAATAAAAAGATCTTTATTTGCATGTCTAAAGAATTTTGGTTCCGAAGTATTCGACTAGATGGCGTCACAAGTACTGAATGTAGAAATGATTAGCGATACTTGAAAGTAAGTATTTTAGAAATCAGCTATTGTTATTGATGAGAACTCTTATATTGTTTCATTGCTGTGATTTTGAAATTATATTTAATAAAAAAATAAAAAAAAATGAAATCGGTTTGAAATTTTCGTTTTTCGGGTGCCAATCAAAGGTGCCAATAGGTACCTAACTAAACCGTTTGATATAAGTTGAAAAATTGGGAAAAAATTCTTATTTCTCCAATAATTAAATATGTTTTATAGTAATAACTCAATTAATCAATGTGTTTGACTATATAAACCATTAAACATTTTTTGAGATTTCATTCACATTATGTGAATGAAATCTCAAAAAAAGACTTCAATTCTGACGAAGAAATTTTGCCCTGATTAGAGTTCTATAAGCGAAACAAAAATGGCTGCTCAATTCTGAACAAATAATTCTCATGAATATTTCAAGAACACATGCATATAAGTGAATAATGAACACGAATAAAACACAATCTAATCTAAGTTTATCTTCGCGTACACTTCATAAATTTTATTGTAAAATAGATAAACGTTTCGCCAGACAGGGAAACGCCAGGCAGGTTGTTTCCGCACCTACTAACTAATAACACTTATGTCATGATTCATGAATTACTCTAGGACAGGTAGTAACAACCTAACAAAATTAACTATCTTGTCTTTACTAAGATACCAACTACTAGCAAAATAAAATAACTAGGCTAACTAGTTATTTTTATATTGAACTTAATTATAGGTATTTTTTTAAATTCTACAGTCTTTTGATAACTTAGATATATAAATAAAATTTAAAAATTTAGTAGGCGTTATTTTAAACACGATGAACTGGTATATTCTTCAAAAATTGACCAGCTGATTACACAAAAGTTATTGATATCCAAATTCAAAGCGACCGGTGTGGCTACTTGAGTGGCTAAACTTTATGGTATTGTAAATGTCTATATTCGTTATTGTCTGTGGTCACGTACGGCCATTGTGACGAATCCTGTTTGTCTCTGGACGAGATGACTATCAAAACATATTTTGGATGCTGTAATGTTTTTTTAACTGGACCGTGCACGAGAGAGCATGCCTTGTTGAATATTTAATTGGACTCATTGAATCACAAAACCATATTGAACAAATAAACAAATGTAGCTACTATTTTGTTATCCATTTATTTTATCCACTATATATTTTTGTGTAAAGGTAGGCGGGCTGGCTGATGGTTCACTTGATGGTATATGGTTACTGGTTACGGTCGCCTTTTACCTAACACAAGCAACGTCATAGGTGCTGCAACTAATGCTGACGACCATAGTAGGATAAAGGATAAGATATATTAAGAGGATAGGATAAGAGCTCTGGGATTACTCACTCAATTACTCAAAAACACAACATCACACAACTGTTTGGGGTGATGGATACTGCCGCCAGACAGGTTGCCCAAATTACGACTGCGAAACGCAATGTCTACCTATTGCACAATGTCCTTATTTTATCTCATAAATAAAATAAAGTATGACTAAAGTAAATGTTTAAATGATAGTAAATAAAGATAAATTACAGTAAAGATGGTTAGGTGTTTAAGAAAATAATTAAAACAGTAGGTATAGAAATAGAATAGATACAGTAAAGTAATAGAACACCCTTTATTTTTAATTCATAATATAATTGCAACATCCTATCTTTCACATATTCTTTCAAGTAAAATAACACATCATTAGAGTAAAACGTATATAAGTTAGGTAAGTCTGATACTTAGGTAAGCGTATCAATGATACGGGGCCCCCGGGCTACCGAGGCCCCTAACGTTTGTATGCAAAAGTTAGTAAAATGTTATCCACAATGTCACTTAATCTCGTGCTTCCCGGGAAAAAAACATATAAAAAAGCTGTCATACGTGCCTGTAGAGTTTTCACTTCAGAATTAATGACAAAAGTAAAAAAAAAAGCAAGCAAAATTGACAAACCACGGACAGCACAGTGTGACCATTTATGTGGTAGGGTCCAGCCATTTTGGCAAGATTGAGTCCATAATTTAACCTCTGGCAGATACTGTTGACGTTTAGTAAAGTTTGGCAGTATTTTAGAAAAATTGAAATCGTCTTCAGCTATAAAAAAGGCAAGAAAGGTGTATATTTAATTAGAATTGTTTGGCTAGCTCAATTTCTAGGAGGAAAGTGATAACTTATAATCAATAAATATTTAATTTGAATTGTTTGGCTAGCCCAATTTCTAGAAGGAAAGTGATAACTTATAATCAATAAATATTTATTTTAATTTAATGCATTCTTGTTTCTTTGGGCCCTCCAACTAATTTTGATAAGGGCCCCTCCAAGGCACGCTACGCCACTGGTAAGTATGTAAGAAAATAGAAGAGAACTATACCTAATGACGGAATAATGTCCACAAAAATAACAACTAGCGGAGTTAGGGGACGGTGTAATGACCGAGATAATGATCGACCAGTTCCATTTTCAATATTATTATGAATTACATTACATGTCGTAGTGAATGCGTGGTCGCCCTACTATCACTTCCCTTCGGTTTTGACAAATGTATTTTTGTTCACGAACAACGATCGTGAGTACATTTTTCTTTTATGTTAATAAATTAAAAAGTAAGATAATTAATTCACTAGGTACTAGTTTACAATGGTCTATAAATTATATGAAGTTTGTGAAATACCTAAAACTTTAATTATTAATTTACCTAAAATTTAATTTTTACTAAACAACTTTATACATACTTATATTAATACATAAATATAATTAAACCACGTGCATGCTGGGTAGGCAGGGGCATGTAGGAAACTAATTGGCCAAAAAGAATAACTCGTCTAGTTCCGTCGAATACTGCGTAGTACTTAACCATAGAGTAAATAGTACTTAACCAGTAACTATTTACTCTATGGTAGTACCCAGGACGCTTGCAGTGTTCCGTCTTTGAATTTCTAACGCCTATACGTTGCGTGAAGAAAGAGCTGGCGCGCCGGTCCCCCAATTTCTCGATTAGGAGTTTTCCTATCTCTTTCCCGAAGGATTTAGTTTCCACAGTGAATGCTAGAAAAACAAAGTGGTCCGCAAGGCCTGAGTATTTGCCTTTTTTTGAGTTTCTCATCGCTGAGGGCGACGGAGCCAGATGTCCGCACAAGTGGCTCGCTAAATATATATTTTTTAAATATATTTTCTACAAATAAGTACTTATATATGAGGATATATGACTGTGACGTACTATCTATTTGAAATAAATGCGAATTTCTATCTATCGTTGTACAAGACCTATCTCAGAAATGTCTTTATTAACTATTGTGTGTTTGCTGTACACAGCTGCAGGTAATTTTAAATTTTAGTTAAATAAAGTGTTAAGTTCAATATTTTAAGGATTTTCAGTTATAAATTCATTTTTTAAAATAAGTTTTAATATAGCAGGAAATTCTTAACTATACCTAAATATTGGGAGATCCTAAATAAGTTGTAGTAATTAATTAGTTGTAATAATTTAATTTGATTATTTATTAATAAATAAATCGACATTCATAATTATTAAGTAGGTAGTATAAAACTAATTTATATATATAGCTATTTAACTATGATTCTGACTTAGACGGGATGAAAAATCTTTAACTCTGATTTAAGTTTGTTATTAAGACAGTTATTATAATAACTGTAGGTATTTCTTCTATATGCATTATAAAATATTTCTTTTCATCAGAAAACATCTATCCAAATAATTTCGTAATTTTTTACCAGTTAGAAAAAAGACATATTTATATGTAGATCATTTCCAATTTTTGCATCATTTACCTACATTTTCCACGAAGGTCCGAAAGTCCAGCTCTGAAGATTAATCTTGCAATAATCTTGCAGATAAATCAGACAGAACATGTATAGGAGGTATTCAGTAGGTACGAGTAATGCCTATGATTGTAGTTGATTGAGTCTGTTGTTCCCTGCGTGTGTTTGTTAGGTGTGTATGACATTGATACTGCCCTATTGGGCGGAGTCGGTACCAGCCAATCCTGTAACTGATACCGTACTTCTTCTTGACAAACGTCAAATCTAAATCATACCTTAACGCGTCTACAATACGGCACAAATTTCCTGTACACTTTCGATGGGTTTTGTAAACGATACCCTACTTCTTTAAACGTCTTTCTTAGGACTTTCGTTCTTGCTGCTCCAGTTTTAGAGATCATTGTCGAATTTATATAGATTGAAATTGATATGGCATGACGAATTATCCTTTATGATATTTATTTATGTGTTTATTACGACTTGGTAGTGAACTGATGTAACTGTAGAGATTTTATTATTATAGAGTTATGTTTGGTTTGTCAAATTTAAAAGCTGATATAAATATTAACATTAATATAGAAAAAAATAATGACAGATATATTATAGGTATGTATACCATGTATATACATAAAATTAATTACCTACCTAAGTATATATTGATTGATTCCTATCTATATTGTTTAATTTTTCTCATTCCTATGGTAGGAATTTAATTTACTGATGTATGTATCTAAATGTTATTAACAATTATTACTTAGGTATTATTGTTCTCTTCATGAAATTTTAAAAAATAAATTTGGGCACAGGTATGCAATAATAAAAGCAGATTATTTACTCATTCGATTTAAAAAAAATCTGTAACCAGTAGAATAGAATTTCAGGATGGACATAGGCGAAATAGTCCAATAGAGGGCACCAGCTATCTAAAAATAAAGATCCAATGCTTGGCAAAAGTATAATTTCAGGTACTTACATGTGCTTACATGTACAGGTGTGCTTTACATATTTTATCAGGCGTTAAATGTTTTATTTTTGAACGCGGGCGAAGTCGCTGGCACCAGTTAGTGAAAAAAATATTTTTGAAAAAAATTTTTAAACAAAAACCAATTTATTGTTAGTAGAAGCATGTTCATTTTTGAGTCTAACCTCACGAAGGGAGACTCAGACGATGAGATTTGAAATGAAGATAGAACACACACAAATGTCGTTGTTACTCATACAATGTGTTTTTAAAGTACAAAAATCTCTTGAATTTTGATTTAGGTTCATTACAATCTTATTAACAACGCAATAAGTGTGAATTTAAAAGAATTTTCCTTTAGACTGTACTAAATATCTTTTGGTTTCTTTGGAGGGAGATTGGGGCGTTATCGCCCGCTATGTCCATCTATTTACTAATGACTTCCGGCGTCAGGTGGCCCCGACCACCCCTTACAATTTGTTTCTTTTTAAAAAAAAATATTTTACTGTTTGTATTGAAGACTTTTTTAATTATTTACCTACCTATCTTTCCAGTTAAGTATAACTACCTAGGGAGAGAAATTATATTAATTGTGTTAATAGAAATTTGACCCATAGGTACCTACACATACATGACCATTTATTATTTCAATATAGATAGGTAAGATATAGTTTAAATTGTAAAAACCTATTTCTGGATTCCACCTACCTATTCACATTACACATTATTACTGTGTCAACATAAATAGGTATATAGGCATTTAAAATCATGTTTTTTTTTAAAAATGTGAGGATAAATAATATGTATTGTTTTTAATAAAATATTGTCACAGTGAGTGTTCCAAAAATTCAAATCTATTATTATGTATGAGTGTGAACCCTTCCAAAGAGCGTGCGATGTCAAAACGATCTGTTTAGTGACGCGAACGTCACCCGGCCACGACCGAACCCGTTCCCGGTTATTAACTTACCAAAACCAACAATCGTGATTAAATCGCGCGTGAACTAATAAAATAATAAGACTCTCTTGCTCTCTCTCTACTCTAACGCTTTATATAAGGGTGGGCTTACATGAACGAATATTATATAGACAATCTAAGAAAAATCTGTATAGATTCAAATGTTAACGATCAAAGTAACTTTAAGTACCTTAAAGTATTATTTAAAATTAATGGCCCAGCGAGTGGGTTTTACATTCGGTTGCTGAAACGACTGACACATGTTCAAATCGTTGAAGACCTGCAATAGGTATTTAAAAAAGAGTGATTTTCCTTTAAAGGGGAAGGTAGCGTGGTTCTTAGTTAGTTCACTACCTATAGGTCACTGGTAGTGCCATTTTAGATTCATTATACATACGAGCTATAGGCTATAATAGCCCATAATTTGTCAAAATGAATAGACCTAAATATCATGTAAGAACAAATAAATTGTCAGTAAGAAGGTTCAAAGCTTCTTACTAAGAAGGTTATTTTTCATGATAAAGAGAGTAGGCAGGTTGACCGTTCATTGATATCGTAAATTCAGGTGACTAACGTCACCTTAAAAAGCAGAATCAAGAGAGTGGATACGTTAACTAAGGTTACTTTACTTAATGGTGGGTGGCTGTCGTCGTCTATAAAACAAGCAACACCACAGGTGCTGCAATTGAGCTGCCAACCATAACGGGATTAAGGATAAGGGTTAGTATATGGATAAAGCATAGGGAAATGGGCTTCCTTACTCTCTCATCGAAACACAGACGCTGTTATTTCACGGTGGTCTGTAAGGGTGTAAGGGTATATAATATAAGGGGTGGTTATTGCTGTCATACAGGTTGCCATAACGGGGTTAAGGATAAGGGTTAGTATACCTAAGGATAAGGGATAGGGAAATGGGCTTCCTTACTCCCTCATCGAAACACAGATGCTGTTATTTCACGGTGGTCTGTAAGGGTGTAAGGGTATATAATATAAGAGGTGGTTATTGCTGCCATACAGGTTGCCTAAATGTATGCAAAACGATGTGTGCCCTATTTATACGGTTTTTATATTATAATAAAAATGTTATGGTTACATGTAGCCTGAGATTTAGGGGTTTGCGGGAATAGGCGAGCGGCGGAGGGCGTAAATTTCATTACAATTAGCTGTCACGTTGTATGAATAATTCAAGAGCTCCTGCACTGACGAACTCCCGACTCCCGGCAACGCAAACAGCGAAGGGTTGATTGTCAGATGGCCGACCGGTTAGCCAGAACGACTGTTTGCCGGAATTACTCGTCCACTAATTTGCGTTTGACGTTCATTAACGCGGGTCTAGGTTAGATTTTGAACGTTTTGATTGATTTGGATACAATTTAAACTTAATTGAGTTTTCACGGGTGGTCAAATCGAGTTTATTATATGTTTCGTTGTGATCGTAAAAACTTCGATAAGTCGAAATTCATATATATTTAGATAGAGCTTACAACGTGAAATTGTAATACTATCAATTTTTCTAAACTATAGACGAATAAAAGAAAATCCTATATTTTCTAAATAAATAAATTTAGGATTCGTCTCTGAGGTTGAATAAGTAGGTATATTGAAGAACCTTTGATAATTAGGTACACATACATATAATGTAAGTTACCTATATAAAATGGATATTTTCGTTGTGTTTGCTGAAGTTTAAATATTTTATTTATGATTCACTGATTTTTGACAATTTGAGTGTTCCTTTCTAAGCTGCTTAGATAATAATTTTCTAATTAATGACGCCCATGCAAGTACCATGAAAAATTAAAGTTGCTTAAAAATCTAAGCAAAAAATGAGTACTTTTTTGTTGTCTTGGTTGCTTAACTTAGACAAAATTTTAATTGTAATAAAAAATGTTTTAACGAGTCCATTGGTCGAATGATTAAGGTTTGCTTAGCGCTCTTACAACTTGATTCCTCTCTGGACTAACTTTGGAATTTTTTTTTTACAGGAAATTAAAATCTTCTATATTCTTAATGAAATTTTAATGTTTACATGTATACATACATAATTATGTTCAATTGATGTATGCTAGTAATTTTGGAGTTAATCACCACGCATTGAGCCTCGATTAGTGAATCAGATTACAGATTACAGCGCGCGTACCCTGTGCATCCAAATTTAGATGGCGTGTGATGTGTTGACACTGTATTTAGCAGTTCATTACAGTGGTTGTCAGGAGTGATGTTAGTCATGCGATCACCTTGCGACCCCGACCGATCCGATTTCAAAGGACGTCGGTCTAAAACACTAGCTGAAGCGTTAGGAATTTAATTTTTCAAGCCATTGAGTTTGTCTTTATTTGTCTGCTCCGTGATTATATTTATATTTATATTAATGAACATAATTTACATAATAATAATACTTACTTTCTAAAAGTGTAACATTAAACACATTTTATTGATTCAACAACAAATTATATTAGGTAAAATTTGTTTGTCAATCATACACTTTTAACTTATGTTATATAAATATGCTATTGACCCGCTTCCGGCTTCGCTTGGGATGAATTTATTTTATATACATACACATATTGATTTTTATTTATAAAGTAGAAAGAAGATAACTACATGTAATGGAACTATAATTAATCCTGGAATCGAGATAATGTGACATTGATTGACCTTATGGCGCCATAAATTTGAAAATCTCCGTATTTTTTAATTAATTTTTTATACTTCTTAACTACCAATGCGTGTGAATGCATGTGAGAAGTTTAATAACTGGGTAGTCTGGCAGATGGACAACCACCTCGATATGTTTGATTTTTTGAGGTGCAGAAGTCTAAAAACCAACGCTCCAAACACGCTACCTCTTGTGACTTGTGGATACGCGTAGTGACGTGACGGAGACCAACTGGTCGACAGCGCCGGCGCCACAGCATCCGTTTATTCCTTGTTGCTCCTAGATCCGTGTAATATGGTTGCTTCTCGGTCTCGATATAGTTCATTTAAGGTGCTACCTCTCTGTCACTTGTCTTATTTTGTAAACAATATACCCATGTCTTTAGATTTTATAAAATCAGTACATACTTTACTTTTAAAGTCCTCATTTTTAACAGTTTGTCTCTATATAAGTATACACTGATTGTATCGATGGAAAGAGGAATTTCTGATGATGATTTATATATAAGTATATAATTCATAATCTTATTTATATTTGTCAAGTTATCACGGTATTTGTCAAGAAATTAATTTTATATACCTAAAAAAACGCGAAAGTTTGTAAGGATGGATAGATGTATGGATGAAGGTATTCACATTAAAACTCCTGAATGGCTTTCGATGAAATTTGACACACAGATCGTTGATTACCCGGATTAATAGGTATGTAAGGTTCCTGAGATATCGTTTAAAAATATTTAAAAAATGGGAGCCACTGTCACAGTGGCGGCGCCACGGTTGTCACAGCGATAAAGATGTCAGATACATACCTTCCTATATTCTCAGGTGTTATAATTTTATTATTTCAACGCCCACGAACGAAGTCGCGTTAGCTAGTAGTTAATATTATAAATGTGAAAGTTTGGATCTTTTTTACTCAAAAACCCAAAAAAAGCTTAACGAATTTGGATGAAATTTAACACACAAAGATTACCTAGATTAATACTTTTATTCTTGAAAAATGTTAGGTCTCCAAAGGATCGTTTAATAATATAAAATTGGGGTGCCACTGTTTTCAACTGTGTTTCAATAATATTCGTTGCCCACTTACCTTATGATTTCCCTAATGTCATGGATCCTCTTATATAATATTCTCTCGAAAACCAGATCGATTAAAACGACCTTGCCTTATTCAAGTTACTGTTTTGATAGGTTGAAAAATGTGAAAGAAGCAAACAAAAAATTTGGCGCCAGTGTGCATGACACGTAACATTTCCAGAACCTTTCAACTAAAGTATATTTATAAGTAATTTAATACTTAAAGCCATTTTTTGCGGATGATTTCAAACATTCTAGAGGAAGTATTATCGAAAATATTTATTTAGGCTCGGCTCGATATACCTATAACGGAGAAGTTGCAAATAATACAATTTTTTTTTCGAAACAAATTTTGACAATCTTTCTTAATATAACGGAAAAGAAATAATCTGCAGTTTATATTATTGAAAATGTTTTACAGCGGTGGTCGAAGGAAAAATAAAGTAAGACCACCGCCCTACTTAATGCCCAAAAGTAGTTACCAAGGGGATTAAACCTAAGTACAATAATAATAATAATTAATAATAAAACGGAAAGAAGCTTCGCTAAAAGAGAATTTTAAAGGCTTGAAGGAATTTATGTTTAGATTTTTTTTTCAATACTGTTACAGACTTATCGACATTTTAATTTAAAAAAAAATAACAATAAAAGCAAAAGTTTAACCAAATATTTCAATATAACAATGAAAATATTGTATACTAGCTGGTGTCCGCGACTTCGTTCGCGTTGAACGATGAAAGGTACCCTATGTCCTTTCTGGTGTCCCAGACAACGTGTATGCAAAATTTCATGGTACAAACATCCATACATCCAAACATACTTTCGCATTTATAATATTAGTACGGATTAATAAAGTAGTTAGTACATTTGTTTATAAACCAAAAACTGTAGAAAAGTATCAAATTATATATTAATAATAATCTTTAATAGTTTATCACTAAACTAGTAATACAACGCTTATCAGTCTCTATAACGAAATATAACTTAAACAGTTGTGCTTAAAAAATATTACTTCCTTCAAGAAAACATCGAATTTAATCGAATTGTAATATTATTTCAACATGTTGTCATTATCCATTTCCGACTTTCCTTGAATTACGTAAAGAAACTAAATTCATCATGACTCTTCAATAAAAGTTGACCCTATTTATTTTAAATTGCAAAAAAACAAATGTATATTTTTTTTTTTGTAAGAAGGTAGGGGAAATGAAGTCATCTTTTCATAATTATAGCTTACGTGAACTCGTCAACGTTGTACAGTGGTTCAGCATTTATAAATACCTATTAGTGTTGCTTATTTAAATATATCATAATTAATTAATTATTCAATCGCCGTTATTACGAATTGCTTGTTTATTTAATAATTAAAAATTCTCGCATTTTATTATATATTTTTAATATTAAATACCTATGCAAAGTAAAAGTTATTTCAAAATTCATTACAAGCCAAGTCTAGGGATTAGACTACCCTCGTCTGGCCATTGGGAGAGTCTTGTCATAACTATCTTCTATCAACATAACGTTAACTACTATAAAGGCCTCTTTCACCATGTGGCAAGTAGGCTAACCGCCAATTAAAGTCACCGGTAACCGGGAATGATGGAGATGATATACCTTTGTTTGTACTGTAAAAGTCCCAAAAAAATTCGCCTATCGAAGAATGCAGTAAACCGAGTGCATAATTTAATAAAACATAAAATTATTTCTAAAAGTAACTAATCAACACTTTACTTGTAGTTGGTGAAAGAGACCCTAAGAGTTTTTAAAACGGAAAAAATCAAGTAAGTATCTCGTAACGAGTGTCAAGTATATGATTGAACATCTATATATATACTAATATATCTATATCTATTACTAATATTATAAATGCGAAGTATGTTTGGATGTATGGATGTTTGTAACTCCTTCACGCAAAAACTACTGAACCGATAACAATGAAATTTTGCATACACGTTGTCTGGGACACCAGAAAGGACATAGGGTACCTTTCATCCAGAAAAAAGGACTTTTCCCGAGGGATCAATAAAAAATATAGAACTAACGCCTGGCCAAAGTGTTATAACAATACGAGGTCAAGCGTTATATTGCTTTTTTTTAAATTTTCAACGCGGACGAAGTTGCGAGCACCAGATAATTTCTTTACAAAACTGTCTCACTGTACAATGTTGTTCAGTGGTACGAGTTCGATGGCAGCCACTATCAAGTGTTACTCCTACGTGTTTAATGATCACCATTTCGTGTTGGGGTTGTTAAATTAACAGACACAGGTTAAAAAATAACTTAGAGAGAGAGATAGAGATAGAGAGAGACGGAAATGTTTTTAGTTTTTTATGCACATGCTAAACTAACTCATGAGGCAGTGACATGTGTATAAAAGAGCAGTTGATAATAAATTGCTATAAATGTATTTTTTTTTAATATTAAGATTGTTAGACAGATCAACTATAGATCAACCATAGGCAAACTAAATACGAGTAGGTATGTACATAAAACGATGCTCCTCCTTGGTTAGTTTTCCAGTCTGTTTGTCATCGGTCGTCTCGTGAGATGTTTTTAAACAATCAACTACTTCAGTTTCGATGTGTCTTGTTTCTGTTCTGCGTTAGGGTTGTCGATTTATTAAATAAGTTTTTTTTTTTAATTTATAGAAATTGAATGTTGTACGAAATGCAAAATCAGAACCGTCATACAAGCAAATTGTTAAAACATATTTTTTTTTCATAGAATTAAAAATATATACATGGATATATCCATATATGTATACAAAAATAATTAAATATATATTTTTATATATATAGTAAATTGTTTGTTTCGTAATTAATTTAACATTAAACTTAAGCTTTGTAGGTTACAGTGATGCTATCTCAACGCCATCTAGAACATTTATGTAATTTTGTGACGTCTAGCTTTCTAATTACAAGATTTTTAGCTTTCTAATTAAATAACAAGATGAGATCTTTGGACCGATGTATAAATAAAGTTAACAATATAGGTATATTTTTTAGATTAAGTATCTCGAATAATAATAGATAGTGATTAGCTAAGAAAAAATTACTTACATTTTACATCAAATTTTTAAAGGTAAGCGTAAACAAAAAAAAACCAAAATATTTATTAATAGTACCTATAATTGCGTAGGGACCACTCTATAAGAGGTATACTTTGCTGTTTGCCACTATCGATTTCAATTTATTCCTTACTAGCTGGTGCCCGCGACTTCGTCCGGGTTGAACGATGAAAGGTACCCTATGTCCTTTCTGGTGTCCCAGACAACGTGTATGCAAAATTTCATTTTGATCGGTTCAGTAGTTTTTGCGTGAAAGAGTTACAAACATCTATACATCCAAACATACTTTAGCATTTATAATATTAGTACGGATTATTATATTATTATTATTACCTATAAGGAATAAATAGATATTGTCAGTGGCAGCCCTGTAGGAACAACAAAGCATTCCTGTTGACGCGTCTTTTAAACTGTGTAAATATGATGTCCTCTCGGGTTGCAGTATCAATTTTAAAACAATATAAGTTTCGTGATTTGGAGGCGCCTCCCGACAAACATGTTGAGGGGTTATACAAAAACTATACATACACCATCGAATAGAACAAACACAGAAAACTTCCGAGAAATGTCTACGATGAAGATCAAATGTTGTCTCGACCGTCACTTAAAAATAAGCAGAATAAAGTTCACTTTTTGATTTTTTTAAAAGTTTTTAAAATTTTTTTTAATAGCACTAGACAGGTACACCGATCGTTTGCTACAATGAAACATTTATATTGGATATGCACTACGCACGGACAGGGTCAGATTATAGAAATTGATTTTATTAGTCAATTTCAAAAATTTATGATTTTTTTTGTACGAACGTTTTTGGATTCGAAATTTAAAAATGTCAGTCTAGGTATCTGTTTTTTTGTCTTTATATTGCTTAAGATAAGAAAGCCAAAATTTAAGTATTGGTAACCGTTTTAAAGCACCCTTAAAAATTTTACTTTTGTAATTATTCTTAAGATTAATAAATTCCGGTATCATGTTGGAAATATCTTAAGAAGAGTAAGATAACTGATTTTATGTAACATCTTTCTAAAGAGTCAAAATAAAAACGCAACTACTCACATGAGCCTGTCTATAATTATTAAGTTCCCATTGCTCACGATTACAGCACGACATCATACTTTTAACTGAGTAAGTTCCACCTTAACTAGGTAAGTTCAATCCAGGTACCGGTGTACAGTCGACCTCGTAAATAATCCGCCATTACGCTATTACGTGGACAGGTGGCCGCGCAAAAACAACGGCCAATCGTCCTCTGGAAAAACAATCAAAGGCGCCGCACATCGATGCCGGATCAGACGCGCCGCGCTTTGATCCTTGTACAATTACCCCCTCTCCCTGCACCCAATACCGCGTGAGGAAACTCATTTTCCAACGCCGACTAACCTGCTCACTTATTAGACTCACGCTCACATATATCCATCGTAGCATTAGAATCATTTAAACCCTATTTCTTAGCGCAAAGAATTCATATTAGAACGCATTCGAGTTCGTCACGAGCAAATATTATTTTGTTACTTTACGCGACAACTAATTTAAACTCACCGTTCCAAATTGAAAGTTTCAATCGTAACGTGAGGCGGTAAGGTTTAATTTTCAATAAAACATTCTAATGTGAGTGCAAACACGTTTTTGTTGGGTAACACTTGCACCGCGAATCGGCCGTCAATCATTTCGCGATACGAACACTGACAAAGGAAAAATCCTTTTGTGCCGCGAAATAACTGGAGAATGATCAAAGTGCTGACGTGACGCCAACGCAAATAAACTCCTGTTGAGTTAATTTCGCTGCCGGCTGAATTTATGAACAGTTTAATATTGAATTTTGAATTAAACTATTTTATTTTATTTTTACATTTGCCATGAGTATAAATCAGAGATGCGATTTAAAAAAATGCCGACACACGGACCATTCACAGCTTTCCTTTTGAGAAGTCAATAATGTAATGGTAAAAATACAAAGGGATTTTTGCCATAAATCGTCGGTTTATTCCTCAAAACAAAAGGATTTCTACTCAATATTCTGAATGTTTGTATTTTTGTTGTTGAATATGTTGGCCACGTGACACGACATATATATGCTGACGTGGCAATATGCTGGCAATCATTTGGGCAGGCCGTCTGACAGCAGTAACCATCACTCCCTTACAGAAGACCACCACGAAATAACAGCATGTGTGCTCTCGTGTTTCAGTGAGTGAGTAAAGGATGCTAGAGTCCAGCACCCTGTGGCATTGCTTGTGTTGTAGACACCTACCATCAATTTTACCGTCAGTCTGACTGTCATACACTTATTTTTATGCCTGTCATAAAAAGATTTCCTTTTTCGATCTGTGTGCCTCTATCAAATGCAAACACATTTAAACTGAATTGCATATACAAGCAACGCGCTCGTAAAATGAGCAAGTTGAGGCGGTGCATTTATTGTTTTAAACAAACGGCTAATTGAAGTACGCGACGGAAACACCAAGTGTCACCGCTAACCCCACTCAATGCACCAAATGAGCATATAATGCCAACGGCGATGAACGAACGACTGAATGAACGAATGAAATAAAAGCCGTTCATTGTACTGAGGAAACGGAGCAAGGAAACTCCGCATCATTGTGCTGCCCCAAAGGACACCGATTTCTATGGGCTCGTTGCGAATGAATATGATCTGCGAATTGTTAGATAAAATTAGTGGAGGCGCGCGTTTTGTTTCTTGTTAAGAGTTCTCACATTTCGACGGCTGCGTTTAACTTGGCATTTGAAGGGATTATTTCCCTTTTATTTGTCTCTGGATCGCGTCTCGCTGGATCAAGAACTGTGCAGAAATTTCGTATACATATATGTTTATTTTTTGTGCAGAACTTAAAGTGCAATACGGTGCAGTTCAGTTACAAATAAAAGAATGGTTTAATAAACAATAGAACCTCAATTTAGTGGGTGGGTCTGTCTGGTAGAGTAACTATCGTTTTATAGAAGCCTACCGAGAAATAACAGCACGTGTGCTGTTGTTTTTCGATTATCCCATTTCCCTATTTCCTACTAATAATAGAATGGTTAATGGATAGAGCTTGATAGAGCCCATTTCCCTATACATTCCCTATTCCTCATCCTTAATCCTATTATAGCGAGTTGTAATTGCGGCGAAGGCAAACGCGACGGCCTGACGTTGACCCTGGGAAGTCCAGAATATCCAGAAAGATGAGAGGAGACAAGGGGAGAGGGACAGGTCCTCTCACTCTACTAAAGTATGCAACATGAGACACAAATACACGCCAATAAAGTCTCCGATTACGTCGGGGAAGCTTAGAATCCTACATAACCCCAAAAATATTATTAAATAAATTTAATTAATTATTATTATTTTTATTTTAATATATGTAAAAAAATGTAATTGTTTATTGCTATTATTTAATTGTTATAATTGTAATTAATTAATTGATAATTAGTTGTGATCGTTTATTAATTGAAAATATACTCGTACGTCCCGTTGGGGTGATAAAGTGGACCGTCAACCTGTCTGTCGACTCTAACATAAAAAATCCTATCACCGACACACTTGCAACACCTATGGCGTTGCTTGTGTTAATAGGCGATGATATCCACTAACCATCAAGTTGATCGTCAGTCTGCATGCTGACTTTACATAACCATTCACTTAACTAACTACTTAACATTTCACTTAACTTCATAATTTGGGCTTTCCTTATTGTAGACTTTGAAATAACAGCATGTTGCTGTTGGCTATCGCCACCAGACCAAACGTAGCCACCGACCAACGCATTTGCTCATAAAAAGAAACAACTTTGATAAAGAAATAGTCTAGTTTATAATTCCAACAAACGCTTAAACACTTAACTATAGATATCTAAATCCAATTACAATTTAATTATCTTTTTAAATCATTTAATTAAGTTGCTATGTGTTGGTATGCAACCAATTATATAAGGTTTTCATTCATTAAAGAATAAAGTAGTTATATTGAATTTTAATAATTTTATAAGCAGATGTTCTTAGGTATTTAAGCGAGGATGTTTAGTAGCGTATTGCTGTTTTGTCTTGTTGTGTAAGTGATGGCAGAGCCTATTCCCTATTTGTCCTAAAAAAATTTAATAAAAATTGTGCTTTAATTTAATTGTAGACATTTATTGTCTTTATGCATATTATATATTTATTTAAACTGTACGCATATATGTTTTCACTATGAAGAGGTCGAAATTAAATAAAAATTATTCATATAATTTAATTAAAAGACCAGCTCCAACCAAGATTTTAATTACAATCTGGCATGTTAAGGTCGACACGACTTTCAAGCGTTTATTGACATTTAGGAAAAAAAGCTAACAAGTATAATGTAAATTGTAGAGTGTAACGTATCGTTCCCTGATCGAGTAACGATCGTATCGTTCCCCGACACGCCACGGTCAATTTTAACTGAATAAAGTTGTATAAAATTACTGGAGCTGCTTTAGAAACGGCACGTGCCAACTTATAAAGATCCTTGTGAAGCGCTGGGCTAATCGTTACAATAGAAATGTGATATTCGAAACGAATATTCGATAAAATATGACAATGTTCTCGCTTTATCTCTCTCTCTCTCTCTCTCCTTATCTCTTTCTCTGTCTTTCAGATTGCTGTGAATTTAAGCAGAAGTTCTGTTTCATGAATCAAATCTTTACATTAAATTAAGAAAACTCAAAGTTAGTTCTCACATAAAGAGTGAAGTAAACTAAGTTTATTATTATGTTATTATTGATTAGTATTTTAATTAGAATAAATGTTAGTTTGAAAAATATAACGTAATTTCGGTTCTTTTAGTGATTTGACGAAAATGCTTATTAACAATTTTGAAAGTCCTATCCTTTGAAGTTACATAGATAGAGTCTATTTTTGTGTTCATCTTATTTTGTAAACAATTTCACATATTCAACATATTTTGTTAAGCTTTATTACAATACAAATACTTGTAAGGATTATTCACAAAATGAAAACAAGCAGATAAGTTAATAAAACGAATCAGTGATGATAAGGAAGCGGATATTTTTTAAAGATTTAAAGTACATTTTTAAAAAAGGAATATTTTACGAATAAAATGTCTAAAGGTACTCGAACATTCGATTTTTAAATAATATAGCAGTAGCCCCCAATTTTACGAATAAAATGTCTAACGGTACTCGTCTAGAGGTTTTTTTTTAAAGATTTATAGTACATTTTTAAAAAAGGAATATTTTACGAATAAAATGTCTTAAAGTACTCGAACATTCGATTTTTACATAATATTGCAATAGCCCCCAATGTCGGGTGGTGTAATTGTCAAATTAGTGAGTCGCGCAGATCAAAGGATTCAGCGATTTGACGCTTTTTGATAATGTGATAAGTTTCACGGTCGATTACATTCTGGTGTGGTGCCAGTGTGAGCGAAAAACGGCACATTCAAATTGTTACCGTAATTGTTCATTATATAAATTAACGTAACGGTCTTTGAGCGTTTCTATACAAAACAATAACATTGTAATATGCCTATATTACTATGAAATTATAATACTATTATAGTAATTTTAGTTATAGCAGAGCACAATAAGTACTGTTGTCCACATAAAAGAAGGTCACCATGAAGTAAACCAATCTTGTGTTTTCTTACTCTATAAAGGTAAGCCTTTTTGCCGATAAAGCTTGGCAAGTTTGCTGATGGACAACTTATAGGTACCTAGGTGGTTACTGTCGGCTATAAACACATGCCATTTCCTAATCTAGTTCCATATACTATTTCCCTAATCATAACAGTTTAGGGAAAGGTATTTGGAATCTCACTCATTGAAACATAACACCACATGACTGCCCCACAGAATTAGATAATAACTTATGAATTTAGATTATATTTTTTTTGCTTGTATTACCTAAATTTCAATAAAATAGATAAAACTAATAAACTATATATTAAGATAATTAATACTTAATTATTAAAGTATGCATGCAAGCTATAGGCAATAATTTATAAAAGATATGCGGACAAAGTCGTAAACAATACCTAGTAAATTACAAATTAGGTCTAGTTAAAACTAACTTATACTATTACAGAAATATAATAATACTAAAGCACCTGCTATTTCTAAGTGTAGGTACTCTTTGACTAATATTTGTATAATGTTCTGACTCAATTCTCACACACTGTACGTTCCAATAACAGCACTCAGTAATTGCTTCCTCGACTTATATTCACGTGAAATTTATTAATGTTTATTTGAATATTAAAAGAAAATAAACGCTTCCCGCCACCGATTCGTTTGTCCGCTTTCTTTAACAATTAGGCGTTGGAGCGATCCGCTTACGCACAATAGGATTAAGTAAACGGAGGGTCAAAACGGTAGCTTCTTAGATTTTGTTTTCTATAAACAATTCGATCGTTAAATATTTTTTCAAAGTCACTTCTGACGGCCGAACAAAAGAGGCGTCGGGCTGACCGACTGTGCCGACTGATTATATTATTCAATTCAACATTTGACGTGTCGGTTACGATGACAGTGGAAAGAATTTAACGATCTCGTCGTATGTGAACGTTTTTTTTAATCTACACACTTACAAATTAATAACTAATTATGTGGAAAAATAATAATAGTAATTTATTTTTTTACGTTAAGGTCGCAAGACAGGCTGACGGTCTACTTAATGGTGGATTGTCTATCGACGAATATAAAACAAGCAACGCCACTGGACTGCAAGTGCGTTGCGGACCATGGAAAGATTTAGAATAAGGAATTAATAGGAAATAAGCTCTGGCATCGTTCACTCACTCAACAAAACACAACAGCAGATATGCTGTTACATATTTCAAGTCATGTAAGTTAAAGTTCTGTAAGCGGACACCCAATTACTTTCGCCTGACGCGCTGTCTGCTGCTATACCTATGACTAACTTCGAAAAGTTTAATTCTAACTTGTCTAACTAAAGTTCAAAATAAAAAAAAACTATAGAAAAAAAAAATTGTTTCATGTACCTATATGACGTAGTTGAGCCTAGAGAACGACAAGGCCGATTTTGCTGTTCATTTTTTTTTGTATTCGTAACTACCTGTACAAGGTTTTTAATGAAAGAAATTTTTTTGGAAAATCCATTGGAAAAGTTTCAAAAATTAATGGTAACGACTGTCTTGTCAGCTGGTACTTAAATAAAATATTTAATGCATGTAAGCATCGAAAAAAAAACCAATACTAGTACCTACTGGGGATTGAGTCCTCGTCTTTAAGTATGGGTTTCTCCTTTTATCAAGTCAGATCTTAGAACTATATTCTAAGTGTCAGATGAACATAACTTTCTGTTGTGTAGCAGTCAGCGACCAATAGTGATCCGCGGCTAAAATTACCGTCATCCTGCTGCAATGAGGATGCGCCGATCATGTTGATTGGCGGATGTCCACCACACTGCCATGCCTAACCACTGCCCACGCTCGTCAATCTTTATTCCTAAAGGAAACTTGCTTTTTTTTCTATTCTCCCAGACATAAAGTGGACGACGAAGAAGGGAGTTCTATGTTTGAACCTATATATGAAATACTTTTATAGTAAAGTCATCTATCGATATATATCTTCTGTGCATATTATTATACACTAGCTGGTGCTCGCGACTTCGTCTACTTTGAAAATTAAAAAAAGCAATATAATGCTTGTTGTGTTGCTATAACACTTTGGCCGGGCGTTAGATTTTTATTTTTTATTTATCCCTAGGGAAAAAAAGGTGTTTTCTGGTGTTCCAAACAACGTGTATGCAAAATTTCATGGTGATCGGTTCAGTAGTTTTTGCGTGAAAGAGTTACAAACATCCATACATCCAAACATACTTTCGCATTTATAATTTAGTAGGTACGGATATTACAAAATAAAGTCGCCCTCGCTCGACCTCTGTCTGATTCTTTTCAGTAAACGTTTTCACTAATGAAATGAGGAAATTTTAATGAAAAGGTGGTATGCAGGCTAACATTATCTAGGTGGCTACCCGTCGCCTATAACACAAACAACGTCACAGGTGCTGCAAGTGCTAAATGACTATAAAAAGCATTATGCCCTACTACTACTTATAACCGCCATTTAAAGTCACCAGTAACCGGGAATGAAGGAGATGATATACTTTTATTTGTACGGTAAAAGTCCCAAACATTAAAAACAAAATAATAAAAAAAAAATCGCCTATCAAATGATGCAATAAACCGAGTGCATAATTTAATAAAACATAAAATTATTTCTAAAAGTAACTAATCAACACTTCACTTGTATTTGGTGAAAGAGGCCCTAATAATCATTAATCAAATATAAAAGCCTCCAATATAAAAAATAACAATAATTATATTATTATTTCAAACCATATTATTATTTTATTTAAAATTTTGGCAGGTACAGTACAGATCCCAACAAATATATTGTAGACTTTATTTTTAAATTCGAAACTTTCTCCTAACGAGGAAGGGTCCGCACGAATTATTTAAAAGGAAGAAAAAACAATTTAAGCTGACAGAAGCTCATTGAACAGCGAAACGCGTATTCAAATATCGAAAATTGTTGACAAATTAAGTTCCCTACCCGGTCTTGAACTCCCTTACCACTTGAGAACTCGACTCCAAAATTGAACAAGCTTACATGTATTTTTATGTTACATCAAAATAACTCTTCTCGACCTTAAGCTCATTGCAATTGAGTTCAATTTTCAATAAAAAAAATTTCACCGAATAGATTGTTATGTTGGCAATGTCACTCGAAGGGACGGGACAGAACGTTCGTTTTACTAGTTACTCAATTAGGCCCTTTGTATTTGTTTATCTCAGTTTGTATAGCTCTAGAGAGGGACACATTTATACGCAGTAACAAGTGTGAAAGGGAAGCAGGATGCAGAGTAATTTGAGACAGTTCTTTTTACGGCGTGTCAATACGTTCGCATTTTGAATAGCAAAGTTTAACGGCGGGAAATGCGTTTTTTTCTTTGTATATGTTATAGTCTCTGTCATCCATTTCTTGATACATTCCGTTAATGGTTTACTACTTTAGAAGGCATAGTGGTTTACTAACTTATTTTATATTGATGCTTAGTTAGTTGCTAATATTCATACTAGGCTTTGCCCGTGACTTTTTCAGAGACCCTCTGAACAGTTTTTTTCTGGATTAAAGATACTCTACCTTTCTGTACTCATATGTAACTTAACTATAACATATGTTGACAACGTTACATGTCCAAAATTTGATTATTATCGGTTGAGTAGTTATGGCGTAAAAGCGTAACAACAAACAAGCAAACAAACTCACTTTCGCATTTATATCTAATATATCTGTTGCACGCGACTTCGCCCGCGTAACTTTATAAAATATAGCCTACGTTACTCGCTGATAATGTAGCTTTCTATAGGTGAAAGAATTTTCAAAATCGGTCCAGTAGTTTTTGAGTTAATTCATTATATATACAAATCTTCTCTCTTTATAATATTAGTATTATATAGATATAGATTTTAATTACGACAGGGAATATTGTACTCATAAACTGGGCAAATTGCAGCTGTAACTATTTTTAATAACAGCATTTTATTAACTGACTATGTCTTTTATACGCAGCAAAAAGACATTGAATGCAATGTCCTTTTGATGCCTGCTGTACTTTGGTATTACTTTGTCAGCCTGTCCGTCAAATGTAACATAAAAAGCTAATGTAGATTAAACGCAGCAAGTGTGAAAAATAACACATCCTTTATATTCATATCATAAACGGACTAGTGTAAAAGATTTGCAGTACACCCTCGGAGTCACAGGGGTGAATGTGATTGAGCAAATATTGATGTGACTTTGTGCGATCGCGAGGCAGCCGATGGTGCATAAAACATCGCGACGAGAAATCAAACAAAAACTGGACGGCCTTATGCAATGCGTAACAATGCTCTTCTATATTATAAATTAATTTGTTACTATGGAGACTTTTAGACTAAAATTGAGATTGTAAAGAATAAGATCTTTTAAATACACAAGTTATCAAAAAATTATTTGTTTGAATTTAAATTAAGTGTATTAATTTAAAATCATCTACATCTACTGGCTCCTTATTAACAACATAAATTGTAAAAAATTACTCAAAATAATTTATTTTCATTTAATTTTGATTAATTGTAGGTATAATCATTTACCTATAAATGGGTACTGGGTTTATAGTATAAAATGAGATCATCCTCATCTACTGGACTTACAATAAATAATTTTGATTTGCTTCAATTTCTCTCAATAAAGCATTAAATTAAAACATTTAAAAGATCATATTATTTTCAATTACGTAATTGAAAATACACAAACACCCACAATTTTTTGTAATTTTAATTTTAAAATCATTTTGTTTTATGTAAAATTATAAAAAAAAAACTTCAAAATTGCTATTAGTCTGAATTGTATGATATATTTTGTTCAAAAAAAAAAAATTGGAGTGCGTTGCATAAGCCTGTCCTCATATGCATAAAGCACCCTCTGGCACCCTCTCACACCGACCTCCCCACACGCTAAGGCTAACGCGATTCACTGCCAGGCGCAATGCTCGGTAATGAACTCTCTGTTTTGTGACGGCTTACTTTCGCGATTCCTTGCAAATTTTCTTACCTCTATTGACTTTGAATCAATAAGTGACGTCATTATACATTGTTTAAAATTTAATGTAGTAATCATGTAGAAAATATTACGTGGCTAATTTACGTTTATATGGGTCTAGTATGTGTTCAATTATAAATGAAAACCGCATTCAAATCGGATAAGCCATTTCTTAGATTAGCGTGTACAAATTGTTTTTTTGTTAAAATATTTAATGTACAAGACACGGTTCGTGTACGATTTTATTAAATGTATTGATTTAATATTTTATATAGAATTTTATTTGTTATTACATTTACGTACGAAAAAAACTGTTAAACATCTTTTTCTTATTTGTTTGTAAAACGATTTACATTTTTGAGTATTAGCTATTGATTAGTGTTATTAATAAAAAAAAATTTGGAAACAATAAGGTACTTAGTTTTTTTTATCTTCGAATTCGGTTGCTCGTTAAATTTAGGGTTTAGTAGTCGCCTCGTACAATTTGAATTTAGACCAGAATTGGCGAAATCTCGATCGCGTTCTCAGCCGACAAGTGTTCGACAAGTGACTCAACCGATATCCGTTTTATCAATCTATAATAAATACTATTTAATAAAATGCAAACTGCAAAGGTTACATGTCAATACGTACTCAGGGATGATTAATAGTTGAGGCGATAATTGTTGCCAATTAGCCCTCGGTGACCCCTTGCGAAGTATGCTTCTCTTTGTACGGGGTTAGTCTCGTGGGAATTTATAGGATCTAATAAAATAACATTCAAATTAGTGTTAGAAAAAAATAGTTTTCTGCAAGAAATATGACTATAGATAAGAATTATCCTAATATGACTTTAATCATGTCTGTTGTAAGTAATGTTCTTAGAATACTTTTCACATACAGACATGATATGACATAATATATATTTTTTCTGACTAGAAAATTGGAATATTAAAAAAAAACATGGTCTTATTTATTTGTATAAACTCAGCAGATGTGTCTCACGGTACAGGCGTAGCCTAGTGTTGGAACTATCTTTATACTTATATATGAAAATTCAACTTCCACATGTGGATTGATTTGAAATTGTTACACAATTTTGAATTTTAACAAAAGAGTGTGTATATACTTTTTATAATATTTCAAACAGCGAAGCGTGGACGGGTTCAGCTAGTTGTATATCTTAGTAGAGTTTAATTATTTAATAAATTATTTCTTTCTTTCTTTTGTAATAAAGTTTCATAAAGTATTGTTAAAAATTATAAGATATTTAATTTAAATAAATTAAATTATAAAAAAAACTCTTAAGGCACATGGCATCAAGTGGGTCATCTGCTCGGATGCTATTTTTTATATATAAAAATGTGTAAACTACAAATAATATAAAAATATTTCATAGTGACAAACAAATTAAGCTAACTCGCATTCAATTAAATTATTAACAGTTTTAATTCCAATTTTTTTCTACATGCTAACAAAGTTTCCAGCAGTGAGTACTAGTCTTTACAAATGTTTGAACATTAAAATTAAAGTAGGCACCCAATATTTTTAAATATGATTTCAAAAACCATTAATAATAATAAAAAAGTAATACTCCTATAAAAGACCATAGAAAAGTCAAGTGCAATTGTTTGCTACGTTGTAATTCCCACCGAAAAACTTAACTTATTAATTACAATGAAACATTTTCACCCTCCGAGTGATGAAGGTACTTAACCCTTTAGGTGTAACAGGCCCTCAAAGACAAAAGGTTGGCTTCTCCACTCAATTTAACTCTATTTTGCAAACAGCACTCGATATAAAAGTGCTTTGAAATCATCTTTGAAATTTTTGTTTCAATTTCAAAAACGTCTTTCGGTTTCACGTGAGAATTTTTATATTTCTTTTGTAATACAGCGAGGTTACGGTTGCGAAGTGTGTAAAGACTTGGTTAACTTTTGTTAATTTATAAACGTTCAACCACAATAGTTAAGTTTTTAGTGTCTAATAATGTTACCTACTTATTAAAAATGTCTTTGGAAATATATAATATTGGGGTTATATTTCTTTTAATTACAAAATGTCTAGCTTTTTATACGCTTTAATAGCCGCGACTTCGTTTGCGCCTTTATTTCTCGTGTGTTGAAATATTTATTATATGGCTCATATAGTTTTATCAAGAGTTGAATTTCTTATTTTTATTTTTACGTGATCTCTCAGCGGCAGTACCAACTTTTTTTCTGGATGAAAGGTACCCTATGTCTTTCCTTGTATCCTTGACTACGTGATGATGATCGCTTAAGAAGTTACGCTGTACATAAACAAACTCCCTTTCGAATTTATAATATTAAGTAATTAGAATAAAGAAAAAGATTAGGATAAGATAATTAAAAAAAAAAATCAAAATGTATTTTACCTAAGTATTTCAAAATGTATTCAAATTTAACTCGCCCGAACGGGCGAGATAAATTCGGGCGAGTAGTACATTAACTAGGTAAAATACCTACTAAGGGCCTCTTTCATCAATTACAAGTAAAGTGTTGATTAGTTACTTTTATAAATAATTTTATGTTTTATTAAATTATGCACTCGGTTTATTGCATCTTTCGATAGGCGAATTTTTTTAATATTTTCTTTTTAATGTTCATCATCATCCTCGGTGATCGGTGACTTTAAATGACTGTTAGCCTACTTGACAGACGGTGAAAGAGGCCCTAATGGTGTCAGTGTGTTATTAAAAAAATACATTTATCTTTAAAGCACCTTACACATTGACCCATTTTAAAAGTCTAATGAATGCTTCAGCTTGAGTTTTTGGCGGCCGCTGATCGTTAAATGTTTCAAGAGTTACACTCAATTTGGAGCTTTCATAACACAGGTGAGCAATTTCAATAGGACATTAATAACACAAAGACAACGTGTATTTAAATAAAAAAAAAACCACATTGCAATTATTCATTTCAACAATATTCCTAGTAAACTAATATAATATTATGAGTAGGTATTCCAATAAAATTTTATATATTTTTTTTAACGTCAACAGTGTTGACAGTTAAAATTTTTCTTTAAAAACAATAATAAGTAATATACATAAAAAAATATATATTATATATTTAATTTATATCTTTAGTGAAAAATAAATTAAGAAAATGTAATTTAATAATGTATTCAGAAAGGGGCCTCTTCCACCAACTACAAGTAAAGTGTTGATTAGTTACTTTTAGAAATAATTTTATGTTTTATTAAATTAAGCACTTGGTTTATCGATAAATTAAGCATCCTTCGATAGGCGAATTTTTTATTATTTTCTTTTTAATGCTTGGGACTTTTACCGGTATATCAGCTCCATCATTCCCGGTGACCGGTGACTTTAAATGGCGGTTAGCTTACTTGACACTTTACTCAGAGATGAAAGAGGCCTCTTAAATGCATAAATAAAACAAACTTTTAATTTACTTAACCCATTAATAACCCCACAGCGTCTAGATTAGTTTGTAAGTAGGTGTCTAAGGCTTTATCTATAAACGAGTTATAAGAGCTGCTGCACGCGGCTTCGCTTGCGTAACTTTATAAAATATAGCCCATGTTACTCGCTGATAATATAGCTTCCGAACAGTGAAAGAATTTTTCAAATCGGTCCAATAGTTTCGGAGCCTATTCAATGCAAACAAACAAACAAACAATCAAATCTTTCCTCTTTATAATATTAGTATAGATTTACAATGCACAAAAAATTCTGAGACTAACAATATATATAGATAAACAAAGTGAGTTTTCTGCAGAAACTCAATATCCGTACTAATATTATAAATGCGAAAGTATGTTTAGATGTATGGATGTTTGTAACTCTTTCACGCAAAAACTACTGAACTTGATCACCATGAAATTTTGTATACACGTTGTCTGGGACACCAGAAAGGACGTAGGGTACCTTTCATCGTTCAACGAGGACTAAGTCGCGGGCACCAGCTAGTTTAGCAATAAAAGTAAAAAAAAGAGAGACAGAGCGTGCGGCGACGCGGCAAATATTATTAACAATGAGTTCCTTTCAAAAATACGACTAATTTTAATTGCGACTGTTGATAGAGTCCTGCATTATCGCATTAATTCCACTCTCTGGACGACTGCGCTAGGGTTGCCACTTTAAAACGTTAAAAGGCTCATTAGACTTGTGATAATGACTTATTACAAATTATAAGTATTTTTTTAACTATTTTTCAGATCAAGACCAGAACCAACTTCGAAAAGTTCATTTCCAATGTGGTCCTGTCGGGAATCGAACCCAGGACCCCTAGCTGACTACAGCTCGCACAGCTGACACAGAGCGAGTAAACCACTTGATCAAAATAGGTCGTCAAGTTCTACCTTTTCTATCGAATTGATGGTCAAACAACGAATTATTCAAGCTCCATTCTTAACATATTAAAATACTAGCTGATGCCCGCGACTTCGTCCGCGTTGAACCTAAGGTACCCTATGTCGTTTCTGGTGTCCCAGACAACGTGTATGCAAAATTTCATGGTGATCGTTTCAGTAGTTTTTGCGTGAAAGTGTTACAAACATCCATACATCCAAATATAGTTTCGCATTTATAATATTAGTACGAATTTCAAGGATGGAGTTTTTTTGTTTACGTCCGCGTTGAACGATGAAAGGTACCTTCTGGTGTCCTTTCTGTTGTCCCAGACAACGTGTATACAAAATTTCATGGTGATCGGTTCAGTAGTTTTTGCGTGAAAGTGTTACAAACATCCATACATCCAAACATACTTTCGCATTTATAATATTAGTACGGATTTCAAGGATGGAGTTTTTTTGTTAGTGACAACCCTAGAAACGCCGCCCGCGTGCGCCCCCGGCTAGCGAACTGGGCTTGGCGCGCTCCGCTGCTCTCATTTTTGTGACAATTACAAGCGAGCCTCCTTTTGTCTCCGCCGGATTTACAATTCATGTTTAGACATTCACTGATTTTTCTTCTACGTTGAAAATAAGTGATTAATTAATTTTTTGTAATTTTTTTTTATTAAATAGCAGCTAAGGTATTCAATTCAACAGTTTCTTGGCTACGTCTAAATATAATAATATGCATTTCAGTTAATCCAGTTATACGCATTTCATGGCAGCATTTTTAACCCCCAAAGCCCGAAACATAAACGGGGTGTTATAAGTTGAGCTCCCAAACGGTTAGACCGTTTTTTGTTTGAAAGCTGATGTGATCGGGATGGTTCTTAGCTATAATTTATGAAGTAGTTGAAAAAGGGACTTCACTAACTTTACACACTATCGATTGACGTGAAAATTGGTATACTGTTAAATCGGCGGTATTTCCATTACATGGTAACCTTGACCTGATGCTGCAACAACTATAATAGTCTGCGGGATGACCAACTCCTCAGCAAGTTACAACCGATATAGCGTGCTTGGGCTCAATGGAAATTCTGGGGTTAGTTTATAATTTTAATTATAATTTGTTTTAAAAATTAACTTCGTTTGTAGGAAGCCTATTTGTTGATAATATTATTAAAAAGTATAGTAAGGTTATTGTTATTGTGAAATGTTTATTGATCAACCATTTTCCACTAATGTAAGAGTTAATTATTCCAAATAAAATTATTCCAAAAATTGAAAGGCTTGGAAATGCATTGTTGTGTATTATATGAATCATGGTAAGTATATAATGGTATCATTGTATAATGTACAGCATATCCATCAATGTTTAGTAGTAAATTCACACCATACAACATATAATAGGCTTTTGATGGCTCCTTGAATGTATTTATTGTGTTTTTATTTTATTTTTTAAATTTTAAAACTTTGGTTATCTATTTTGTATTATGTGTAGAATTTTGTTTCAGTACTGTACCTATGTATCTATTTTGTTTAATGTTTATTTTGTTTTATGTATGGAACTCTAAGTCTTTAAATATTTATGTATATTGCAAAAAATTATGTATAATGACTGTTTGTTTCCTGAATAAAGAGAAAAAAAAAAAAAAATAATATAGCTAAAAAGATAAAACAAACTTGATTTTTTAAGGTGTTTGTAACGTGTAAGTTTTTGTGTGTGAATGTATAATAAATATATATATTAGTGTGTCCCAGGCTATAAGGGCAATTTTTTTTTTTGCGAATGGAGTTACGCATACCCCTTATTTTTTTTCCATTTGACCCTAATGACTTAAATAATAAATATTATGGCGATCGGATAATGATAACCCGTGCCGACTTGATGTCAAACTTTAAATGAAAAGTTAGTATGGAAGCCATAGAGAGGTTGTAGAACTTAATACGTATTTCAGTAAATGAAACACTGTTTTACCCGTATATAATATTTATTAAGTATTAATCGTTAAAAGAACATTATTTACTAAATTTTCTTTTTAAGGTTTGCTTTTTGCAATCCGGATATACCTGTCTGTGTTCTTGTACGCAACGTAATAAAAATTGCTTTTGTTCCTCTTCCACAGTAATTAAGCCATGGAAGTCTTGCATTAACTTAACCGCTCTTTCAGCCGTATCGTTAACTGCTCTCAGTGCCAGCACCTTTTTCTTAGCATGTTGAAACGAGGTATTATTTGACCATGAAGCAGGACACTCGTTGAGGAAACTGTCATCAATTTTGAGTCGATTGAATACAGCCTTACTTTTGATTGACACAAAATCATCAATGCTTTTCTCTGAAATTGAAAAAGATAGAAATAAGTTATCTAAGCAAAGTGATAAAAGAAAACAAATATTTTTACTAGTTCTACTAACCGAAAAGTGGGCCACATAGTTCTTCCTTCGATGGGATGTAGCGTTTACCGTAGGCTGATGAGTTTTCTTTGGCTAAGTTAGCAACAATTTTTACTTTTGTTTCCTGGTCTACATTATCATCAAATATAGACAAGACAGATACTTCATCTACTAAATACCATAAATGCTGGCAGAACTTCTGTAAAGCTGCTTTTGAGATGCTTTTGTCGATACTTTCGTAAGCCTTCATGGTCTTCAAAAAGCATAAATCCTGGTATGGTGCCTGTACCGCTAAAGTGCATTGCAACCAAGGCTTCACGTAGGATGTCACGATGAACAGGCACACGTCTAATAGAGCTACCTTGTCCTTGTTCGAAATTTTAAATTGAGAGCTAAGTAAAGTTATTTTCAGTGAATAAATCGCTCTCGTCATCCATCGAGCTTGGTGCATGGCACCTGGAGGCCGGATCTTAAATCTCTTCTCTCTATCTCCGCCGAGAAATATTATTGATAGCTCTATTAATTCACGATAGTCATCTCTAGCAATTTTTTTACTTAATTCAGATTGGTAAAAGTCTAGCAGTTCGTTAATTTCTGAAACATTTAGGCATGCTAGCTTTTCTGAATAACTCTGTATCCTTTCGGGATCAACATTTTTCCAGTTTTCTCGGAACTTTTTAAACAGTGGAATGTCAGGGCTCGTAGTGACTTGGCTAATTTTGGCTTCAAACACACCTTTTAATACCAACTCGCAGACGTGATGGCGGCAAGCAAAAACGAGCATTTCTCTATTCATTTTCTGTTCGAGAAGCACACAGGCACCATTAATACGACCTGTATTGGAAGTAGTGGTATCACAACAGAGAATCTGCACTTTATCTTCAAGATTCCAATCAATCATAGCGTTCCAAACTGCCTGTGCCTGTTCGTTTCCTGAAGAGTTCTCTAATTTTGGCACAGCGATGAGTTGTTCTATATGATCGTACGAAATAACTATCGGTAAACGTTCTTCTTTAGATTTTCGTCTATCTAAAGCTGGTAAGAGTTTGCCATCCCAGTGGACAGTTACAGTATCCGGTACCTCGTTTTGAAAATCAACTTTTATAGCTTCTGCGCGCTCTTTTCGCTTTTCTGTACGAATTCTTTGAATTGAGGACTTACTTATAGGATATTCGTCAGTGTTATGTCCAAGCGCTTCAATAGTTGCTTCAATAATAAATACAGAATTTCGCATACTTAACTGACACCTATCTAAAGCTGCCACTAATTTCGGAGTTATGAAATTTTTCCTCATAGAAGTGTTAGACTGTGTGCTCTCGGTAAAGGTGGGCAAGTTTTCTTGCAAATCCATTATTTCAGATTCAAAAGACGAATTTTCTTGTAGTGGTTCATAAGAAGGTGATGAAGGAGTTAAGGATGACAGATATTTATCACGTCGCTTTTGCTCGTCAATGTTTCTAACGTAGGCTTTTTCCTCCTTTTCGGCCAGTTTTTTATCCACTCCAGCTAAGTGACCAGGCCGACCTGGCTCCCTCTGGCGCTGCAGGAAGATCTTATCTTCATTAATCCTCATTAAATTAAGGGCATCGGCGTGTGCAAGATCAAACAAATCATTTAAGTTTGAAATAAATTCTCGCCGACGCTGCACAAACACGCCTTGAGTTTTATTTGCATTTTTTTGCAAATCTCTCCAAACTTGGTACAAGTTAACTAGTTTTTTAACACAGTTTGGTAAAGACTTAGTTGGTATACGTGCCTTTTCCCAGTAAATAATGCACTCACGAATAGTAAGATTGGCGCTTTCATTGACACTTAAATTAACTTCTCGAATATTATAGAACAGAACTGCCAGTACCTGTCCATTAGAGGGAAGTTTTGAACCAGTAATTTGATGTTTTACGTCCCCTATTAAAAATATCCCCTTTTTAGAACTGCGTAACTCCATTGACATGTTGACAGAATGAAAACAATGCGTTTACTAATCAACAAACAAGCAACATCAAGCACATCAATACGTTGGCTCCCGCGCGCCTTAGTAAACAAGTACCGACATGTTTCGATGCAAGTCGGCACGGGTTGCCGTGGTTCTAAATACGTGAAACTTTATTTATAATACCTTTGACATCATTGAAACAAAATAAGAGGGTATGCGTTGGAAAAAAAATACTTTTATTTTTTTGGGACACCCTAATATATATATATGACTATAATACTAGCACGGCATAGTGTACGGCAAATATCTAAGTAAAACAATATCGTCCCTTCACAAGTAGATATCACTCGAATCCAGTGAAATCAAATCAGTCGCAAATCCTCGAGACATATTGTTCCGTACTCCTAATAGATTCAATCTGGGGCTTTGTACAACACAAAGCTAGATTGCTACCCATCTCTCGAATTGTAGACCTGTTTGTTTATCTCAATGCACAAGTTATACGGATTTTCGAATTTTTTTATACATAATTACAATATACATAAATATTTAAAAACTTAGAGTTCCATACACAAAATAAATATTAAACAAAATAGATACATAGGTGGCAGTACTGAAACAAAATCCTACACATAATACAAAATACAAATAGATAATCAAAATTTTAAAATTTAAATTAAGAAACACACACAATAAATACATTCAAGGAGCCATCAAAAGCCTATAACGTATCTGAATCTTATAATTAGTCAAACTGCTATGGAAATCACGGAATACATCCATATTGTATGCGTCAACGCTACTTCTAAAAAAGTTATTCCCGGTGTAAACAGTTTTATATAAGGGGACCGATTCTTAAAGCTATTTTTTTCAAAATTTGAAGGGAATCAATGTAATTATATAAACTTTTAAACAAAAACTTGCAAGGGTAGTTAATGAGTAACGGGTCAGAGAGAATTAAAATCCTCTGATTAAAATCAGAGGTATTTTATTAAATACTAGCTATTAATATGGCAACTTCGTACGCCCTGTGGTTCGTTTTTATGAAAATTCTACAAGTACCTAATATTTTACTAGGATAAAAAGTATCATATAGTTTAATCCATGTATCTAATCATCAATATGTCAGTGAAAACTGCATTCAAATCAGTTAAGCTGTTTCTGAGATTAGCGTGCACAAACTGCACAGACAAATAGACGATAATAAGGCTCGTTAACGATTTTTTTATATGTATGGAATAGATAGAAGATATTCTATTGGTTTTTTTTTTAGAATAATTAACGAAATAATAAATAGACAATATGGTTTTTGTACAATTTGTTCCCTATTAAAGCAAGTAATCACTATTTATAGGCAAAGGTATACTATTCACTGCTCAAAAAATTAATATGGGACTTGACTATAGTCTTGTGGGGTAGTTCGCTTATGGAGAATTCTTTTAAAAAAAAGTTTATTAGGAGTCTTAGTTATTTTAGACTGGGTGGACAGGCAGACAGACAGAGTTACTTGTAAAATTTATAATATTAGTATATGGAAGTATGAATATTAATTAAGTTTATGAGTTAGACAGAAACGTAGGCGGCCAAAAAAAAAATATTAGACTCATAAATTCATAAATTCGTTTCATAAAAGCGACGTTAGTGTGGAAGGTACATTATTTATTCAAGCCCTGTTCGCTGCTTGCTGCTTGCCGAGTGGGGCATTAAAGATTGGGTTATTTTCTCATTTAACAGATACCAGAGTACGTAATTGTGTTGGGATTAGTTAGGGTATCCAGTTACCTCAGTGGGGTCCGATATGCTGAACGAAATGTTAATAGATTACCTACAAACAGACAGAACAGTATTTGTTTCTTATTAGATGTTTCATTCAGACGATTATGTTATGAGCTCCGAACCTACATTAATATATTTTTTATTCGTTATTATGTATGGTATAATTTTTAATCCATAATCTGTCTGTCTGTTATATTTTCACGCCTTAATTACACAATCAATCATCATGAAACCTTGCATACACGTTGTCATACAGGTAAGGACATAGAGTATCTTTCTAGACGAGATTTCATTATGGTCACTTGAACAGTTAAGGCGTGAAAGAAACTCACTTTCTCATTTATAAAATTAGTTGGAATTTATGTGGTTGTACGAGTATATTATGTTGTCGTTTTTTGATATAACTAGCTAGTGCACGCGACTTCGTCGGCGTTGAAAAATGAAAAATATGCCGCCTGAGAAAATGTTATATAAGAGTAACATTAAAAAAATTAGCTAAAACATATATCTTTATTTTTATGTCTTTATATCTTTATAGCTTTTTATATTTTTTATCTTATTTTTTTTTCTTACGTTGTGATGTGACGACGATGTCGCCGTAACCGTAACAGTAATAAATATTATTATTTATTATTCCTCTCTGCAACAATCAATTATTGACTTTGAATTTTTTTGTTATGTTGATTTCTGTGTTTCCCTTTTTGTTTTATCTTATTAAAAAAAATTGAGACTACTTCAATGCATAATTCCTCAAATAAAAACATGTATTTGTTGAGTAACAAAGTAGCAAATTGTGACCGTCTAGGAGTTTCGCCTGCGGCCTCTGAGGCAATATTCTCGCCAACCCGACCGACTCAATCTCGTTATTGTAACCCGAAGGGGGCACTGCTGCGAATATTACTTTTATTCTATTAATACTGATCTACTTGCGTTCACTACGATAAATATTATCCCACTTATTACAATATATATCTTCATATATCTTCACACATTCCACACAGCACCATCTAGTTCCACAGTAAGCAACTAATGCTTGTATTATGGATACCAGACAGTTGATATACTTCATAGATTACCTACTTTTTTTTTTGTAAATACATCCATATTATAAATACAAAACATCCATGACTCAGGTACAAAGGTAAAATGTTAACACATAACAATTTGCCCCTAGCGGGATTCGAACCCGCGACTGTTTAGTGGACAGCTATGGTTACTAGCCACTAGACCAAACGTGTCGAGATACAATAATAATTGTATGTCGACTTTGATTGCGCGACAGTAAATTCTAAAGTTGAGTTCGCCGATCGTATGGACGGACCTTATTGAAAAGATTCTTTTCCTTACAATTTCCTTAAAAGTCTAAGGGCCTCATTCACCATGTGTCAAATAGGCTAACCGCCATTTAAAGTCAACGGTAAACTGGAATGATGGAGATGATATAACTTTGTTTTTACGGTAAAAGTCCCAAACATTAAAAGGAAAATAATAAAAAAAAAATTCACCTATCGAAGGATGCAGTAAACCGACTGCATAATTTAATAAAACATAAAATTATTTCTAAAAGTAACTAATCAACACTTTACTTGTAGTTGGTGAAAGAGGCCCTAAGTCTAATGTACCAACAAAGTTATATTAGACTGGTTACTTTAAATGGCGGTTAGTCTACTTGACACTTTACTCGGAGATGGTGAAAGAGACCCTAAGACTAAAACTAAGAAGAGCATCGTGGAATAATAGCACGTGTGCTTATGTGTTCAGCGCTTCTGAGAAATTCATATAAAAGAATTCATTCTTCTAACATATTTCACTCACCTTACTAATCACATTTTCCTTTGTCCCTGGCTTGCAAGTGGTATCATTTATTTTATAATGATGCCTCCTATAAATTGTATTAACATATATTCCTAATTAAAAAAAAAAAAAAAAAAAAATTAGCTGCATTCCTTGTTTGTAGATTCTTTAAGTTATAATGATTATGTCTTTCAGATATGATATTTTGTCCTTAAGGTTCATAATAGCTTGTCACTTTATTCGACGTTATTATTTAAATCTCATCTAAAATCTAAACAGTAGCATGCCACAAGTCTCTCTTAAAATCGAATTACCAATGTTACAGGAAGGAATCGGCGACACAGAGTCGCTTTGTGCAGCTAATTACTCCCCCCAGGGCTGAGCGAGATGTTCCTCTATCACTTGGCCTTTGGATATTGAACAGGGTTGCCACTATATGTCTATTTTTTTAATGAAATAATTATATCAATTAATTGTTACTTTAGAAATAATAAATCGAGAAAATTTGGCTGATATATAATTTTATTCTTGAGAATATTTTTACGGTCACATTTTACATTTTTTAGCTATCTCATAGTATATACTGTATATTATTTATATGGATACTATAGAAGAAGAAAACTAGAAATTTCAATTCGGTTGATTTCGCAAAGAGAATTTTCTCAAAAGGTGTCTAATTAATCCATAATAATCCATAATTTTATATAGAACTAAGGTTTATTATTTACAATATTATTATTACGTATAAAAACTAAGAAACATTCTATGAGTATTTCCACATTTAAGAACCACATAAACAAAAATCAGTATTTAGAAATACTGACAACCCTATAGAGACTAAGTGTAATTTAAACGTTTCATGACTCCATCTAGTCCACAAAGGCAACTTCGTTTACGTGATATTCAACGTCTACATTTAATTTACGGTGTATTTGGGTCGAAAATAATGAGCTTATGGTGAAATTTTAATTATTATCTGGTCTCTTTTACTAACATTGTATTTTTATACTGAAACGACAAAGACATGTGAAATACTAACTTTGTTCGAGTTAGGTAAAAAGTTAGGGACTATCCCTAGTCCCAAGAAATAAATAAATAATTATTTAAAGCCAATTGTGTATTACTGTTAGTGAATATTTTAACAGTATGGTTTGCAATAGGTACAGTTTTTTTTTTGTAAATTCAAAAATAAGACTGAAAAACTTCTTTACAACATCTAACATCCGTGTCATAGTATTATTTTTTCAAGCAACTGGACCCATATTTTATATTTATTGTTATATGTTAATTATTCTAGCTAGACATGTAAGTAAAAGCTTTTACTTTTTAGTAAAAGTTTGCTCTTGGCCAGCTTCTAGCCGTGTAGCGAAGATGAGGCCTATGATGGAGCGAGATCACCCAGAAGATGCCTATTCACTCGAACTTTGAAAAGATTTGGTTTAAATGAGCTCAGAAAAACAGACTTGCCGCTACTTAATGTTACCCAATGTAATGTTATATTACAACGGCTGTTACATTAATCTCTATATATATATAATTTCGTGTCACGTTGTTTGTCCGCGATGAACTCTTAAACCACTGAACAGATTTTGAAAATTCTTTCACCTATAGTAAGCTATATTATCAGCTAGCAACATAGGTTATATTTTATAAAGTTACGCGGACGAAGTCGCGTGCAACAGCTGGTCTTTTATATATATAATTCTTGTGTCACAGTGTTTGTAACAAAACTCCTCCAAAACGGCTTGACCGTTTTTTATGAATTTTTTTGTGTATATTCGGTAGGTCTGAGAATAGGTTGTAAACTATGGCTTCTAACAGGACAACCTATGGCCTGTCAGAATGCAATAGATGGAATTGTCTTTTCTTGTTAATTATTTCAAATAATGCGTGTACATTAGCGTTTGGTTCGTGACACTATGCAGTATATCATAGTCTACAAAGGTCCACTTGCAAAGTGCATCACTACTTATTGGTTGTCGATTAAAGGTACTTGTTAACTTGCAACCCCTTCGATTGGGGTTCCACAATTGACACAAGGGGTTACTTGGTAAATAACTGCAGCTGTGGTTTATATGAATGTCAAATGTCGACCTCGAGGGCCAATATTTCCTTGAAGAACCAGACTTCTGGGCCAGTGACTATTATAATAACACATTAGTATATTATTTTAACTATTGTAGGTAACTGAAATTTTTAAGCTTGATTTTTTTAAATCTATTCTATACATCATAAACACGTATATTACAAGGAAATGGAAAATTTGTAACATATACACTCATGTTGGATTAACTTCGCTTCGCTATGGTTTTCTTTGACGTTCAACTGTCAGCGGCTGCCATGACAACTAGCAACTTTAAATGTGACAGCGGTTATCGTTGGCGAGTTAGTTCTCCTCGCTTTCGGCAGATGGCGTCGTAAAAAAAAGCGATTTTTTTTCTTGCGACCGAAATTATATTATTACGCAAAATATAGATAACATAAATTCTTAAAGCGGATTGCATATTGTGCAAAAATTTCAAGTCAATCCGTCGGCTAGTTTTCGAGTTTTTGAGATATATACAAACCAACACAGCATTTATATATATATAGATTAAGTAAAATGATTCATAGACGTGTGTCTATGCAACAGTATGGAAACTAGAATTTTAGATATATACGGAACCCACAATAACTACGGCTCAGACCTCACCTGACCTATCAGCGTTGAACAGCTGCTTTGTTTCACCAAGAACTTGTAATGAGTTTTTAAATTGCATTCTTAACGAGACAGATAATCGCATTAGCTTATGCGCTTATAATGACAATACAAACGTAACTTTTAATTCGTAAAAACATTCCTACAAATTACCTCAAAGTTTGCTTAATAGACAAAAACAATCACTCAATAGACATAAACAATTGCTCAACAGACATAAACAATTGCTCAATAGACTATGACAAAAGAATCACTCTTTAATAGCCTAATTAAAATAATACTTTAAAAATAAAAATTAAAAAAAACTAATAATTAAAAAAAAAAATAGGCAAGTACCCTTACGAGTGGTAAGGGAACCCGGGTTCGATTCCCGGCGGGGTCAACTTTGGAAATGAAGTTGGCTCTGGTCTGGATTCGGAAAGTAGCACTTGGAGATTTATGACGTTGCTTGTGTTATATAAGTGTAACTAAAATAACTAAACCTACGGAATGAGACTTTGTCTAACGCAAGGATCTAAAATCAATTGTTACTATTAGAAAAAAAAAATTGTAATGTACTTAATGTAATAAAAAAAAACATGGATAATCCGTGTTCGTGAAGTGTCATTCAAATCTATAACCGAAAAGTACATGTAACTAAATTTTTTATATTTTTTATTTATTTATTTATTTAATAGTCAACCTTACAGCATGTAACATTTTAGAAATACATAAAAAGAGTTAAATTTTTATATAGCCTATTACAAAAAAAAGAAAATACGAGTGTTGGAGAAAAGATTTGTATTTTTGTTTATTTTTTGGACGAATTTTAAAAATTCTATCACCTATGGACAGCTACATTATCAGTGATCGAGTAACGTTGGCTATATTTTATAAAGTTACGCGGACGAAGTCGCGTGTAACAGCTAGTTCAATATAACATACTAAACATACGTACTACTAATATTTTCATATAAATCTAAATACGAGTATGTCCTAATACTAGGAGTGGGTTATCTATTTTCTTTGAGTGAATTTCTCTTTATTGTAAGCAGACAAAGTCCGTACTAATATTATAAATGCGAAAGTATGTATGCATGTATGGATGTTAGTAACTCTTTCACGCAAAAACTACTGAACCGATCATCGTGAAATTTTGCATACACGTTGTCTGGGAAACCAGAAAGGACATAGGGTACTTTTCATCGATCAACGTGGACGAAGTCGCGGACACCAGCTAGCATACAATAAACAGAACTGTTGTATGAATGTTTCAATATCTCTACTTAGACCCCTAAATGCGTTCACTCACAAACTGTCCATTTCGTCTGGCTCGTTTAAATGCGAACGAGTCTACGAAATTCGATTGCATTTCCACAATGTTTCGTTAAAGGAAAACATTTCCACTTATTTTCCACATATGATTTGTTTACATTACAAAGCGTTCGCTTGGAAACAGTTTTTCACTTTTTCTATTGTGACAAACTCGTCAAGCCAAATGCTATTATACTCTATACGAGCTTTCACCCGTTTTCATATTGGGTAGCATAAAAAACTTCTACATGTATTAGTTATAGTAATATTATAAATGTCCGAGTTTGTTTTTTAATTGTGACCCTATTGCGCTTTGACTACTTAACCGATCACTATGAAATTTTGCATATACGTGGTCACGTGGTCACGTGATCTAGGCCTCAGATTAGATAATAGTTACTCGCCTAAGGTAACTTTCATCAAGAATAAAAGGACTATTTTAGAGGTACCATCTAAAAATAAAAATAAAAAATCAACGCCTGACAAAAATATATAAACAATAAGATATAATGACTGACTCATATATTTTTCATGACAATGTTAATTGTCTATACAAAATAAACAAGTCGCGGCGACATATTGACGCTTCAAGCGACAATTCGTTGCTGGCGTCCGGTCGGCTGAAGATGACCGATCGAGTTAAAGCTAAGTTCACACGCACAATTAAATGCATTTGCTGACAAAACTATGCCCTAAATTAAAAAAAAATACTTTTTTTTTTAATTTACGGCATACATAGTACATCTATAATGTGTGGCACACATAATACTCCTACTATGTGTGGCTGTGTCGTGGACACGAATGCGTGTTTTATGTGAATACGTGTCAAGTATATGTTACGAGTAAAATATATTTTCTTTGAGCGTATTATGTTTTATTTTTATTCTCATTTAGTAATTTAGATTACTTAGATTAGATTAGATTTAGGTTTAGTACTTTGGATGTTGCGTAGAGCTTTTACTGGTGCAGGTTGTACTTCCTATAATTGCGAAGGCATCTGGCAAGTGCTAATTACTTAATGTTACATACATTGTGATATTGTTCGATAGCTGCCTTGTATATTTAATAAAATAAAATAAAATATATACATATCTAACTAATTCGAATATACCTAAAATAGAAAAAAAAATTCATCCTTTAGCTGTCAATTAAATTAAATTTTTTGGATGAAAATGATAGATATACATATATAGTTAAAGCCTCAAACTGTTTTGTTATCATCACTTTTATGAGTTGCCTTCCACTATGAATGCAAATTCAAAGAAGTATTCACGTCACGTCAACAAAATTAAAACGATATCTGGCATAGCCTATCGTCTGTTATCATATCATCGTCAGCCTGTCTGTCTACTTTTACATAGAATATAAATAAACAACAAACACTTGAAGTGTTGACCAAGATATTCGTCTTGTTCATAGCATTTTTAGGTTTTTCTAACGTTCAAAGATCCTTGCATTAATTTTTATTAGTCAATGTGTCAACCTGTTCGAGAAAAACTGTTATTATTAAGGGTTTAACGAAGTGGAACGCATACATCTTTGTGTACAATGCTTAATAAACAGATGCGTTACATCTGCCCACGTCCTGAACACAATGAAGTTGTTCCTTCATTGGAATGGTGCTCGTATTAAACGACCTTTTGTCACTTTTAATAGAACTAAGTTATGGCGGTTATGCACTAATTGAGTTCACTCATCATTGTATCGAATTCGATTGACTGCAATTCGAATATATTCACCACAAATCAATCTTAAAACGACACTAGCGAGCCGCTCTCACCTTCGCCTGCACCATGCAATGTTTCTCCACAAATTATATACACAAACCTTGCTCGTTTATCTCTCTTTCCATTAGCGAAAACCGTATCAAAAACAGTTGAGTATTTTAGAAGAATTTCCCGGAAAAACAGACAGATCCGTACTAATATTATAAATGCGAAAATATGTTTGGATGTATTGATGTTTGTAACTCTTTCACGCAAAAACTACTGAACCGATCACCATGAAATCTTGCATACACGTTGTCTTTGACACCAGAAAGGACATAGCGTACCTTTCCTCGTTCAACGCGGACGAAGTCGCGGGCACCAGCTAGTTATGTATAATTTTGAGTTGTTCGGTAACTGCTCTCAGTGGTCTTTCCGTAACACTTGCCCTTTAAGAAGCTGAGGATCGGACGGAATGGAGGCGTATAATGCGAACAGCCACGAAGGACTTTAACACGACCTTCAGAACTGAAGAATATTGAGAAGAAGATAAATTATAAACTCGTATGTCTCGTGCACCGTACTTTTGGTGTTTATGGGTCGTCAGAGTAGATTGCCCTATTCCTTCTCTTTTCATTAAATCCTGCACTTTTTTGCGAGATTGTAAGCTTACTCGGCGCTCGATTTGTTGGCTTATCTATCACATATTAACATATAAAAGTAACTCACATTTTTTAACTCGTAATGAATTGGTAATAATAACGGAAACTATAATAATGCTGCACCCCGGAGGCTACAACACATTTGAATGTCTAAATTAAAGAGTCGGTGTTCAAAATGACCATATTTTCCGAAACAGATAACTTCATACAGATAACGTTGAGTTAGGTGTTTAATAATGATATATAAGTCGATAGGTGTAAAATATATCCCAGATTGAAATCTAACCGATCGTTTGGAGCTTATTTCTCTTATTGTCGATATCATCTGAGGCATCAAATGTACACGTAAAATATGATTTTAAATCAAACTATATATTTTTGGCGTAGTTTCTGACTACGACTGAATATTTGAATGTGTACCTACGGCTAAAATTAAATTAAGAATGGAAAAATCATTGACAGTTATTGGCTGTAGGCCACACATTTTATAGAGGTAAAAGGGTAAATCTATACATGAGAAAGTATCAGTCGGCCATTATAAATAGGAGGCGCTGTAGTTGCATTTTAGATGTAATTATTATGATTATTAGCTTGCCAGTTTTTCAGTTTAACGCCCATATAAGTTAGTCTTCATGATTGTGATTTTTATAGTATACTAACGACCCATTCCCGACTTCGCATCTCACGCTTTCCGGGTATTTTTTTCTTGCAAATTATATATAAAAACCTTCCTCGTTTAACGCTCTTTTTACTAGTGAAAACCGCATTAATATCCGTTGATTAGTTTAAAAGATATAAGCGACATACAGAGGGACATACGGCGCTGGAAGCGACTTTATTTTATACTACTATGTAATATGTAAAGATAATAAAGTTTGAAGTATTGACTCTTCTTAACTTCAGAGGCTTTATTAAAATGTATATGTCTACAAGATATTGATGTAGTGTTTTAAAAAGATTTTCTATAGACTCGCACATGAGTATTTGTAAAGCAAAAATAATGGTTCCAACAAAAGTTTCTAACAATATGGTGATTTTTTTTCATTGAACAAACCAGACAAGCCTGTTCAGTATTCTGAGCGTGAAATTGTTGAAGTTTTTTTCATTGCAAGGGGTTGAATTTTTTGATAAAAATTCATCGAGTGTTCTCCCTGTCGCGACGTCGCGAATCGCCCATCAAATCATTTTCCGAAAGGAATAAACAGAATGACTTTATAATTATCTTTTACATATACCTACTTATTAACTATGTTGCAATAATATGTGGTCCTGAGGTCTTGATAAAGCTTGTTTCGCCAGTAGGTAAAACAAAACACGAATCGCTAATTTTTTTTTTAAATATTAACAGTTTTAATGAAAAAAACAAGGTTCTATTATAATTACAACTTTCAATCAAAATTTCGCGAATTTTTGGTAACGTTTAATTCGACAAGTTTAGTTTATCTGTTGTGTCTTGCAACCTGAAATACAAAAAATGATTGATATTCAAAAATAGTGTAGGAAATTAAATATATATAATTGTATTTAGAATGTAAGTAAGTGTGTTTGACATTTTTGGGGTGATTAAAGACTGACAAAACCACTTAGCATATTTTTTGATAAAATGACTTGTAAAATGAACTTGCTAACTTAAATGTCACACTGTCGTATTTTCAATTATAAATGAAAACTTTTTGAATTCAAACTAATAGAAAAATATAATAAATAATTTATTTTTGAACACAAATCATATCACTTTTATGTTAAGGTCGACAGACTGGCTGACGGTCTATTTGATGGTAGGTGGCTACCGTCTCAAGTAGACTACGTTAGGCAAAACTGATTATGCCAATGTTGCCTGCGTGAGTGTATTTGTATGTGAGAGTAACTTTTTCAGAGGCTTACTTTATTTTCAGAAGTGTCTTTCAGATATGGAAGATTTTTTCTATTGGAGAAAATACGAATATGCAACCAGTTACGCGTTTAGAACACAACTCATCAAAACAAAGATATCGATTTAAATTATTGCACATGAAAAACGGTCCAGGAGCTTATAAAAATACAGTGTTATACATCATTCAATTTTGATTCTGTCTCATCGATATATTTATGAGTTTGTGTCAGTCGTTCTACACAAACAATCCTTCATCGAACTCTGGCTCACGTGACAATAAGGTTATGGAATTCGCGTAAGAAATACAATGTGCAAATAAATTGGTGTTCGCAAACCGTTGGACGTCTCAATCTGGTGGACAATTAGAGGGGCATTAATTACCACCGTCCCCGCCCAGTGTCATGCCGACCCTAATACGGCATCCTTGACTTATGAGGTCACTCGGTGAACTCGATGGATCGCGACGTTGGACATAAAGTGGATCTTTTAAATTTATCGTAACTTGTCATAGCTCTGGTTAGGATTTTTTTCAAATTTTTTTTTGTCTCAAATTTTTTCGTCCATCTATCGCATGTCGCATTACATCCGGCGTAATGCCAGAGAAAAAAAGTTTCACTTGCATCGTGGTTCAACCACACAATTTTTTTTTTAAAAACCTACAACGGTATAGAAATTGGCATTGGTCAAGTTTAATGCCAAATAGTAATACTTATCATATTGTGGATCTATGCAGACATATAGCTCAGAACAGTAATAACAACCACAGCAGTTGTTAGTTATAACTATTTAAATTAACAATACAAAGATAGTAGAGTACTGTTTCTTTAATTGTATTTTGAATTGTACTGAACATTTTAATGAACCTAAGAAACACTAAAGGATCTTCAATTTATGTTTATACTTTGTAATTAAAATTGCCATAAAATATAATAATAAATGAGATTAAATAGTGAACTATACCATCTGTTATGCTGTTCTCAAATTAGAAGTAGGTAGTAACTTTTCAATTTAAAAATTTAACTTTGAAATTAAACATTGAAATTTTCTTAGTTAACTTTGTAATTAAGTCGGAAATATATCTTTTTACGCTTGCATATATTTATTACTGGGTTTTGCCCGCGACTTCGTCCGCGTCCATTTTTCTTATCCGAATTTGAAAATCCGTCTGAAAATTTTCAAAATTGGTTCAGCGGTTTTTGAGACCATAGGAAACATACATACACACATTGCCTTTTATATATATATGGATAATAGTATATGCCTACTTTTTTATCTCGGAATGTCCATGTTATTCTAGCGAGAGCCAGCGATTCGCTAATGAAGATATTTGGTGGTACGCTATCTGCTCTTCAATAAATATCCCCTCCCCGCCCCCGCCCGAGGCACATTTCCGCCCCCCTCTCGCGCAAAGTCCGGTGCGCCTACACCAGCTTTTATTGCCTTCTTTGTTACCGTTTGTTACGAAATCGATACACTCTCACACCCCTTTGGTGATTAATATGTGCTCGATTTTTTTTTTGTAGACCTCCATTCTTATGCAGGTTACAATTATTCCTTCGTTTTATAAAGACTTATAAAGTTATTTTTTATGTTAGCTCACCGAAATATGTCGAAAAAAATATTCTAATATCGATCGAGCTTATTTGCTGAATTTTCATCACGAATACTTAGCTTGGGTTCCTTAGGCAAGGTTTTAAGAAGTTGTTCCGTGGTTTTTAGTATGTTGCCTGGTTGCCTGTATTACCTCGCTGTTTAGTAGATTTACTTAAAATTCGAAATCGAAGGGAATAAAGATAGGTACCGTTGTGAACACATATAACAAATTGGTATTTGGATGGTAAGTATGTACGGGATACTGAAGCCACCGCTTCTATAAACGGTCGACTACTGATATTAAAATTAAACCAGCCAACATCATCTGAAGAAGCTGAATGATAAATGATAATACATATAATATCAGGTGACATAGTTTTAAAAATTCAAATTACAAATTAAAACTTCATTTAAGTTAATTTATGTAAATATCTACCGTACGAGGTTGTCTATGACTCCATAGGAAATACGAACTTAATCAAATAAAATCTCTTATGAACACACGACAGTCAGTATTCGTATGTGACGTAGGAAACAATTTCTTCTTACTGTTTTTGATTGACTTTTTTGCTACATCTGGTAACAAGACGGAATACCCGAAGCCACCGCATCCATAAACGGTCAGTTGGTGATATCGAAACTCAAGTTCACAGCACTTCACACACTTTTTACTTTACAACTGTTTTCGGTGACGAAACTGACGTGACACTTTTTGCTCGAACACATTTCGAGAAATACATAACTTCTTGATGCTGCTCAATTTTTAGTCTCTGTGGTAGCAGCGAAACGTTTTTGTTATTAACGGTCACTGAACTGAACCTATAATGGTGTCATCTTAAACAAATGTGTTCGATGAGCTTTTTCATCTATACTTAGTTGGTATCTGTGTAGTCTAGGCATCTATAGATATGTTTTTTTGGGTCTTTAATAAAGAATAATCAAAACAAAATACTTACTACAAATTTAGATAATCAATCAACCACTGAAAAGATGGTTATAGAAATCAATAACTATAACAAATAACTTGTGCATAATTAAATAATAACATAAAGTTAAATTGACATAAAATTAATTACGAGTAAGCACCAACGAAAACCTAGATATGTCAGTTTAGGATGAAAACCTAGATGTTAAACTTTAGGCAAAAGCAGCAAAAGCATTTTATAGTGTATAAAATGCTTTCAAAAGCATGTTTTACCTAATAACTTCTTGTTTTCAGCATAGCATATACATGTTTTATGTAATGCCAATGATACATAGCCTTGGTCCTATTTTAACGTGCCTATCTGTCTTTTTATTGCAGCAGCATCCTTACTGATAATAATATTTAATTATTTTTTATTTCTTTATAGGTACTTCCTTAAACTCTTCTTACTTGGGTTTCCAAATATTTTTTCACATAATACTAAGTATTATGTTTAAGTTAGTTTGTAACGAAAACGTAGTTACCAACTTTAGACATGATTACTTATGTAGCTGTAGACTTTAAAGCGTTCCTAAGGAACAGCCGAAAGTTATTGTTTGATATAATCGTTAATTCTCTTGTCGGTTCGCTTTAAAGCGCCGCATCCGATTGTATATCTTTAAAAACGTGTAATTATCTTCAATCGCACTTCGTTAACAACGAATCTGGAACGATTAACACTTTCCTGGCTTTTTACTCACAACCAATCGACACGACGGCGGCGGCCATTTCGCGTAATGTAAAACAAAATGGCGGTCGCTATATGGCTTTCTTTCTATTAGGGGTTTTCAGGAGTGTTTTTAATTAAGAAAGCTTCTTACATAGTGCTTTAAAAGGAAAATATACCTATACCTAATCTTTTAAACACAATTTATATTGACATATTACCTATTACTAGTTAACAGTAGAAAATTAATTATATAATTTAATGTAAGTCGGTAGAGAGGTATATTAATTACCTCATTTTATTTTCGTAATTAGCAGAATATTTAGAAAAAACAAATACAAAAATGTATTTGTAGTCATTAATCATTGTTAAATGTATAGTAATATCTTTGATAGCTTAATAGTTAATATCGAACCACACCCTAACGTGCATCTAGATGTTGTTAAAGGGATGCAAATTATAACCCTGATGGCAACTGTTGCAAAATGATCGTAAACCGTCACTAATTGAGTACCAAACGCACAATAACAAAGTGACCGAACATCACTTATTGGATAGAGTCGTAATTAGAAGAATTTATTAGCGTAAAATGAGCAGCTTTTATCACTATTAAATATGTTTCGTTTTACAATTAGACGCAATAACGTTGCCCATTATTGCATTTTGATTACGTTTGCTTAATGTAGTTATCATTCATGCTTGTTGGAGAGACAGGTTCACCGTCCTCCTGATGGCAACTGGTCAGGTGTCCTCACTGACACCTCTACTGTCGCTTAAATTGATGACATTTGATAATATATTTTGATATCAAGTGAAATTTGTCATCTTGTGAGAAATATCGATACTTATTAACAAATAAAATTTAAGTGTCTGTTTAGAATATCAAAATAAATAAATAAATAAATAAACTGATGGTCCACTTGCGTCCATATACGGTATGTATATATGGACGCAAATAAATCTCCTAAACGTTTGGGCAAAATCGGCCTATGTTATGACTTTGTGTAAATTAAAAAAAAAATGATACGAAATTATTTAATCCAATTGTTAAAATCAATCGCGAAGAATACAGATAAAGACTTATATTATGGGTGTTAAACCAAAAAAACTGGCAAGCTATAATCTTTATATGGTTCAAAAATTGACCAAAATGGCGTTTGTGTAGCATTGATGTTTGGTAAGAAATTACGAAGACTAGGAAGCTGCGTAAGTTCATGAACATAAATCTTTACATAAATAAGTATAAAAGTCGCTTCCCCCAGTCTGTCCCTCAGCCATCTTTTAGATAAACTACGCAAAGGATTTTAATGCGGTTTTTACTAATCAAAAGAGAATTAAACGAGAAAGGTTTCTATATATCATTTGCAGAAAAAAATTGTACACATGCGAAGCGGGAGCGGGTCACTAGTAAATTATAAAATGCTACTACAAGGCCTCCTATGTTGAAACACTTTCTCTAGTATAGAGTTGGTCCTTTATTCCTTTACTTACACTAACAGAACAAACAAAAAATTTAGAATAGGTAACTCCATATATATATAGTCTTCTGCCTATTCATTCGAACTTTAAAAAGATTTGGGTTATTATTAAACATGAGCTCGGAAAGACGCAGCCGGTAGGGAGTTCCAAACCTTAGTGCGAATTATAAAGCTTTAGATATGAGGGCGAGACGAGGCGAAGCGTAAGTTCGGTCGGCAGTGAGGCCTCAAAAGCGTGACATTTTGCTGACAATCTTAACTTCATTTAATTGCACTGTATCATCGCATACTAAAATGCCCTTTACATTTTTTTTGCCGCGAGCTACCGCCGCCGTAATGACATAATCGCGGTTCTTCACGGATGCTCCGGCTTGTTTTTATTAGAAAGAGACATCTGCGAATAACTCGCCCACGTTACTGTATTTTATAGCTTTTTAAATGGGTTATATACTTATTAAATACTTAATAATACAGTTGTAAAAATGCTACTAATTCTATCATAACTATATTAATTACGTTACGGCTTTTTATAACATAAAATTATTGTAAAAGTCAAATATTTAATAATTGTGTATTTATAAAAATAATGCAATTAAAACTTATTCACGTTCTATTTTTTTAATTAATAGAGATTTTAACAGGAATAAGGTTATTTGCAAAAATTTTTTTTAATTATTTTTTTTATCTCATCACTTTTTATGATATTCTGCATAAAAAAATATTTCGCTTTGTAATGTGAGGTTTGCGTTTCACTTAATATAAGAACTAACCTAAAATCGAACACAATTTTTACCAAAATGAGTGCAAACTAATAGCCTATGCATTAAGATGCAATATTGATTTTATATAAATATTTTATATAAAATTTAATATCATCATCATCAGTGTGTGCGTGATTTTATGAGTTAGTCAGTACTAATACATAAAATACACAAAAATTGACACACACGCACATACTCTTCTATGGATATATAGTTCATGGACCAGTGTCCATGATCTTTAAATGCATTTGAAGCTGCTAGTACGTCGAGTATGCTTAATATACATATAAATTAACGATTCAGTGCGCATTGGGAAATAAATTTTAAAAAATACACTTTCTTAACCAAATATGCAAATAGTAGATACATTTTTATCAGCACTTAAAACCTTATAAGGACAGTTTAATTGTCGGCAATTTAAATTTTCGGTCAGTGAGTTTGAACGAACGTACGGACGAACGCAAAAAGAGAATTATAGCATAATCTATGGGATAAAGGCATGCATGTTTACTAGCTATCTTTGCTTGTTGGATGATATATTCGCTTTCTAACTGTTGGAAGAATCTTAATGGTGCATTGAAGAGGCCCCGCGCATAATACTTGGACATTTTTATAGCTAAGCACCTCCTTTTAGAGTCATAATAGTTGTTCGCGTCAGCTTTTATGCACACTTCAAATTAACGAGTGAAAATATCGTTTTATACGCGGTTATATCGTCTGAAAGAATGTCAATTGATTGTTGGTTAAGTGTGAAAACCACTCTTGTCTATTATTCTCGCATAATTAAACTGTGTTGATTATTATTTATTTTTATAAATCAACAACTTACTTAAAACATTAACAAGTGATATAACACCCAAAAACATCACATTATATAAGCTGAAACAATAAGTACTATATTTACAATTTATTACAGATAAATATAATTTTTAGCAACAGTACATAAATATTTATAAGCAATATTAATTGTATTTTTTAGTAATAAGATATTATTCTCAAGCAGGTAAATTGAAGAGTCGAAAGTGTACGTGAGCGTCAACAGAAGGTTTAGTTAATTATTCTGTAATCGGAATAATTAAGTATATATATATATGTACTAGCTGGTGCCCGCGACTTCGTCCGCGTTAAAAATGAAAATATTATGAGTAATAACGCCTGACATCGTTATCGCTGTGACGACAGTGGCGCCCAATTATTTATATTTTTAGACGATCACTCGGGAACAGTACTTTTTTCTGGATGAACTTACCCTATGTCCTTTCTTGTATCCCTGACGTGTATGCAAAATTTCATGATGATCGGTTGAGTAGTTAGGGCGTGAAAAGGTAGCAGACAGACAGACAGACAGACAGATTTACTTTCGCATTTATAATATTAGTATGGATTTAATTATACCTACCTATACAAATATGTAATAGAATAATTCTATTATCTGAACATGTTGTGCAGTAAAACTCAAATGAGTTTGTACCAATGTTAAATTAAATGAAACATTATTTGTATTAATAAATACTTGAATTATTTTAAAAAAAGTTAAATAAAAACTATTCGTCAACAATTGGGCATAGTTAAAATAGAGGATGTCAAGTTTACTCTGCTATATAGAGTAAGGAATGCGGAGATCTGTATAGATAGACTATATAGTTATCGAAATAACTTGATATAACTCGATATTAAGTAAGTTGGAGTGAAGTTGGAGTTGCAAAGCCTGCTACATAGACGAAAAATTGCCAGTCTATGTGTCTTTTATAAGATGTACTTCGGAGAGTGTGGTCAGGAGCTGCACGAACACATACCGCCTTCCGCTTTCTTCCATCGGACATACAGACGTACAAATGGTTAACATCCTCATCTTGTCGATATCCCTCTATTTCGGACCAAGCGCTTTAAAACATCTTTTATAATGCGCACTGCCAACGTTTGGAACTCCTGACCTCATATAACCCAAATCTTTTCAAAGTTCGAGTGAATAGGCATCTTCTGGGTTGAGAATGAGGTTCGTTCCATCTTAGGCCTCATCTTTGCTACACAGTTGGTTGTTAGTCAAGAGCAAACCCATCTTTTATAAAAAAAAAGTATCGACGGCCACTGGGACCAGAAGGTCGTAATGCAAAAATTCTACCTGTTATTTCTCATCACTTAGCTGAACTACACCTTAGATCATAAGTTCTTTGTCTCAAATATTGTAGCGATTTACTGTTAAATTCTTGACCACTTCTTATAAGATATCAACTTCTCAAACTTTAAAAAGCCTAAATGTCTACGAAAATCTATTTTAAGTTTTCGGCTTAACACTAATTATACTTAATATTTTTTTAAGTATATTAGGAATCAAGAAATAATTGCTTAATAAGTCGCTCAAAACTAACATTCATTTCGTAATAATTAGCCTTAGCGACAAAGTCTGATTTTACAGAGTATTTTCGTGAAAGTAACTTACAAAGGAAAGTCATATTGCCGCGTCCACTGTGTGTCGTCATTAATTACATTATTGTACAAGTTTTTCATTTGGCTTTTGTTAAATTATAAATAATTGCGAGTGTCAATGCGAGCGATTAGATTTGCATTTAATGAAACAATGAAACGTCACCGCGGTCTTATAACAATACAGTTATTTAATTAAATGTTAGCTAACAAAAAGTGTAGATATCTGCTATACTAGCGTGTCGCGGCCGACGATTAGAGGGTTGAGGCTTGGCCCGTGGCACAAGCTGAAGCGGTATTAAAAGGGATTAATACCGCTTCAGCTTGTGTTTACAGTGGATGTTAAAGTCGTTCCTTAGTTTAAGTTGTGATTACAGGAAAGCGTCAGTCGTTATTCAACATTGCAAAACTTACGACTAAAAAATATGCGAATATTAAATGCGCTGTCGTCAGACTTAATTTTTTTATTTCACTTTGTTTTAATAGTAAACTGACAGCTAATAAAACTCGAGTAATAGTTAAATAAACACTGTTCATATACAAATGCTTGCTTTCGGCACAATAACAGTAATATTTTGAATAACTTTACTGTATAATATTTTTAAATGTACCTAACAGGAAAATTTAAGAACTGACTCTTACGAGTACTCCTATTAACACAGAATAAATTACTAGATTTTATTTTGTGTGGATTTTTTTTTAAATTTACATTTATAAATGTAATATAATTAGTAAAACTATTTTTCTCTGGTCTCACATACGTGAGACCATGTGAGATATATATCCAAATTTCAATTTGTCAATTGACTGACTGCCATGGATGAAATCGCTAATAACTTGTAAATTGCGACTTGCGATGCAGCGCGACAAAAACTCACCGGACCTGTTGTAACGGCCGCCGCTGCGCATCAACCCGCGACACCATCTCTCATACATATATAGAGTTGATATTACTCCAATTAGGTAACATGTACCCTTGATATAGCGCTAGTCCTATCCCGCACTAAGGTGACAATGGATCATTGAAACTCAAGCCTTTACGCTCTGGAGAAGAAGAAACCAAAAAATACTTACAAGAGTAAATGAAATGTCACATACAATTCGCTAGAAAACATCAACATTTATAGTTTAATATTGTTTTGTGTTAATTTGTAGAAATATGACAATGATTTTTATTTTTTAAATTTTTTTGTTGAAGATAGAAAAAAATCAAGCCGTCCGGGAATTGAAAACGCTGACTAATCCGTTTGCGATATAACAAAACAATGTATGCTGGATTTGTTTCTCTGTTATAGATCTATAATAAAGTTTTCTATGGCATATGTCTATACCCATTGTAACTTCTAAAAAAATTATCACATAAAATACCACATTGGTATTTGAAAAATTTATTTAGACGGATACAGTATTAATCATTATCAAATTAAATACGTTAATTACCCTAAACATTTTACAAACATTATAATAACCTTTTACACCATACAATTTAAATGAATATCTTAGGAGTTATCGTAAATCTAAAAACTATGCGCGTAAAAATAAACGCGAGACGAGACTCACTTGATGGAGCCATTCCTGCTCCTCCAATATACGCTGTTGTCCAAAATTCCGTGCGAAGCAGGGAGCAGGTCGCTTGTTATATAATATTTTGTAAGCTTATTTAAAGTAGATTTTAGTAGCTCTATATAATTGAATATCTGTAAAATAGTTTGTACGGAGCGTTAGTATGAAAATCAGTTGCAATTAGTTAAATAAGCGAGCTGGTTTGGTCCTGTATTAATTGCTATATTGATGAGTTACGATTCGTAATTAGTAATTACACCGCGTCTCGCGCGAACAGATACATAGTTTCTTCTCGGCTGGAACGGGGTCAATCAGCTGATCGCTTGTTCCATCATTTTTTGTCAAGCTATTATTACAGTACAGATGTACTATTGATACTTATACTGCAATGCAATATCAATTATTTATAACCTGTATTAAAACGCTCATTAATTGTTTAGTGAAATTCTATTAATCTGAATTATTGAAATCAACACTTTTACCATGTGTCAAGTAAGCTAACCGCCATTTAAAGTCACCGGTAATCGGGAATGAAGGAGATGATATACCTTTGTTTGTACGGTAAAAATCACAAACATTAAAAAGAAAATATTTAAAAAAATTCGCCTAATGAAGGATGCAGTAAACCGAGTGCATAATTTAATAAAACATAAAACTATTTCTAAAAGTAACTAAACAACACTTTTCTTGTAGTTGATGAAAGAGGCCCTAAGACTCATTATTACGAAATGAATTTTTTTTGTTCCATTGATATTAAATTAGTTTTAAGTGAAGATTAATTTTTGTCATTTTAAGTTAGTATTAAATGAAGATTTATTTCATGTACATCTGAAAGAATTCGATTACTTCATAAGAATATATCTTAATATGAGCGTAACGAGCATAAAAAACTTACACATTAAGGCTTTCGAAAGTTTACAAGCAAAATTTTGCTTTTCTCAATTGAGAAGCTCATATTTTTGAACAAAAGCGTACATATTTATATTTAAAGTTATTTACATAATTAAAATGAACACTTTATTTTTCAAATGTGATTATTTTTTATTTTATTTTTTCAAATGAGGCTGGTAAAGTTTAAAATGTATTATTAGATACTGTATTAGAATAAAGTGTGCATTTTGATTGTACAATTCCGCATATTTATTTCACAGGTTGCAATTAACATGAATGGGATGCTCATTAGTGCATCCTTAATTGGTTTATAGATGTTTTTAACTATTTTTTTTTTCAAATCGCCAACCGGTGTAGTAGATGACAAGCCGCTGTCGGCGATGCCTGCAGGGCGCAAGACAAGCTTCGCTAAGGGAATAAACGAAGCGTTTCAAATAACTCCCCACAGAGTGGTTATTAGCGAATTACTTACAGAATTATATCCGTAGTTTTTCCCTTTTCAATAACATAGGTTAGTATATAAAAAAAAGCGTACAGTTCAGAAACCGTTTAGGAGTAGAAAAATTAATCAAACTGATACTTAAATGAAATTAATTATATTATACGTAAAATAAATAGTCTTTGTCAAGATGAAATGTTGATTATCTATTTGTATTTTGTATTATGTGTAGGCAAAGACTATATATCTAAATATACATATAAATATGTATATTGTAGTTAAGATCAATGTGTGTATGATTTTATTTCAGTACTGTACCTATGTATGTATTTTGTTTAATATTTATTTTGTGTATGGAACTCTAAGTATTTAAATTTTTATATATATTGTTAAAAATTATGTATATTTGTTTTCTAAATAAAGAAAAAAAAATACATATTTTAAGTTAAAGTCCACTTAATTAAGTTAAGGAGAGATTGACGGTCCACTTGATGGTAGGTGGATACCGTCGCCGATAACACAAGCAACGCCACAGGTGCTTCATATGCACTACCTACCATATAGTAGGATTAAGGAAGTAGGCTTTGACATCCTTACTCACTCGCTAAAACACAACAGCATTCATTCTGTTATAAATGTCACGATTGTTTTGTGTAAGGTCATTTAATAATAATATTATTTATTTATTTATTTATTTATTTATTTATTTATTTATTTATTTATTTATTTATTTATTTATTTATTTATTTATTTATTTATTTATTTATTTATTTATTTATTTATTTATTTATATGAGTGAATAATTTGTCGTTGTTAAATCAGATACCTACTTTAACATATTTTCATTTTTTCATTACATTTACATTTTTACATTTTTTCATAGTGTAAGGTACTAAATGGTCTCATATATTATTTTATTAATAGTTTTATTAATAATATATTATATGAAAAAATTAAACAACTTCTGCTATGAGATGATTTAACATCATTAAAATATACACTTAAGTGTTTAAATATCTGATTTCAAAATACGACAAAATACCATTTAGATAAATATTTGCTTGAAATATGTTATACTTTAAACAGATGCTGATTTTTATGAAACATTGATTTTTAAATTTTTACATTTTGTAGAAAATAATCAATAATCTGAATTTATATAAGAGCCAGTGACATTACTCACATAGAAGCATTTAAAAAAAAATTAATAACTATACGCTACTTATAGTAATTTTTATACCTAGTAATTTTTCCTGATAGTCTTTAGTAGTCAAAGGCTGCACAACTAGTTATCTTTTTTTTTTTTAAATAATAAAAATAAGTTTTAATTGTAAATTGTAAATTTATAGCTAGATCTGCAGAATTAAGTATTATTAATGCGTCAGTTTATGTTTGTTTTTTGTATAATATGTGTGTATATTTAAGCCATTGGACATTTATGTCTGAAATATATTTTTTAAATCGAAGGAGTTATTTTTATTTTTATTATTAGCTTTTATCTTGCGTCTTATTATTACTTATTAACTATTAGAAATAAAATAAATAATAAAATTTTACATAAATGTTTTAATAATTAATAAGTATATAATAATGTAACATAAATTATTGGTACAGTTGCCTGAAAATAAATTTGAATCATTGATAGGATATTTTTTTAATTCAAGCTTTTAATACCGTTTAGGAAACATATACCTACTTGTATTACCACTTAACTTCTAACACTAATTTGTCGGTTTTTACATCCGTTCCTGCGCTCGAGTGTACACGCCTAGTCGCGGCGACCTTTAGCGTTTTCAAATCACCTGTTTCTCACAAGTGGCAGCCCTAATTAGCTATGAAGAGTTCATAATATTTACATATTATAATTGTTAAATAGTTCACAGCATTTGCGCGTGTGTGGTCTTAGAAATGTAAACGCACTAACTGTTTCAGTTAGCGAGAGAGCGAACGCGGCAATTGTATAACGCGACAACTTTGCGGAGAGCTCTTGCGCTTTTAAAATTACTTGCAATTGTATAAGAGACCGTTGGTTGAGTGGTTAGGTCGTTTGCGTTAACGTTCTGCTCGAGGGTTCCTTTATTCGCAACCCGACAGTGTCAACTTTGAAAATATATCATTAAATTGATCGTCAAAATTTTGCCTAAATTTATATAAAAAAGGTCGCAAAGAGACATTTTTTTTATAGATAAAAAAGTAGTTGGCAGCGCAACTTGGAGTACCACAATTAAATACAAAGTACACAAAGTGATCACGTGCATTGATGTACGTGATCGATTTCACACTAGAAGCGGCTACTAAAACAACGTTTCTGATACTATCTATAATTAAGAAACAATTAATTTGCTGTTTAATTACGGTAGTAACGCGTTACTGTGGTCTACCGTGTGTACGGTGTGGTGAGTGGCGAGGCAGTGCATTGTACTGCTAATCGTTTCTGTTGCTATGGTAACATATTTTATATATTTACATAGGGTTCAAAAGTGACAAGAAGGATTTTAAATGAGGTTGTTCGAAACATTTCTACGATAGAACAGTTTGGACAAAAAAAAATTCCAACTATAGTTCTAATGCACAGTATGACAGATTGGACTCGAATAAGTTTATTGGAACACGTCCAAACAGTTGTACTATTTTTATAATAGAACAAAATAAAAAAAAAGTTCGCTTTTTTCGCCCTTGCCGCTGCTCCGCTCCGCTACTCATACTCACCAGTTGAACTCATTGCATGTTTTTTTTTTTTAATTTAGTTCTATTATAAAAATAATAGAACTGTTTGGACGTGTTCCATTAAATTTATTCAAGTCCAATCTGTCATACTGTGCAGTAGAACTAGTTGGAATTTTTTTGTCCAAACAGTTCTACCGATTTTTGTAATTTTGCCGTTATTTTTTTTATGTTAAGGTCATCAGACAGGCTAAGTGCTCACTTGATCGTAGGCTGCTACACTCGCTTTAACATAACTATGTAAGCAACGCATATAGAGGGTAGGAACAATAGGTGCTGCAAGTGCGCTGCCAAAGCACTGTCCTAGGAATAAGGAAGCTCTGGCATCCCTTACTCTCCACCGAAACACCAAAGCACATAATATGCTGTTTCACTGTGGCCTTTAATAGCACTGCCTGGTTACTGCCGCCAGACGGGCTGCCCAAATGACTGCTAATCGCAGTGTACCCTGCAACATATAGGTATTAATTACGTTGTAATTCATAGTATGTGTCTATTGTAATCCATATTGGCAAGCAGGCCTGCAGATTGTCTCAAATCGAGTTGCCTACGCCAACTTACTAAATGCAAGAATATGTTTGCATTTCAAAATTATAATTTTTCATTATTAAAAAAGGGGATTGGAATTTTCCAGTTTTTTTTTTCATTCTTTTCCTTCTCATATGCATAAAGGCCTCTTTCACCATGTGTCAAGTAGGCTAAGCGCCATTTAAAGTCACCATTAATCGGGAACGATGGAGATGATATACCTTTGTTTGTACGGTAAAAGTCCCAAACATTTAAAAGAAAATAATAAAAAAAAATCGCCTATCGAAGGATGCAGTAAACCGAGTGCATACTTTAATAAAACATAAAATTATTTCTAAAAGTAACTAATCAACACTTTACTTGTAGTTTGTGAAAGTGGCCCTTACCCTAATTAATCAGTCATTTAGTAATTAAGTAAATTTTTGTATAAATATCACTGTAAGTTTTCCTTGAAAATAAATAAATAAATAAATAAATATTACCTTCGCAATAATTTCATATTACTAACAAATACATAAGTTTTATTAGATAACACTTTAATAGAACATCATGTCATCAATTTGCATGTCCGCACGGCTCACAAGCGATAGCGATATCAAATAGATTACACCTGTATTACGTAATTAATTATTGTACGAACATAGTAACAGGCAAATAAGCTGGGCGTATAATTCTGTTTACATGTGCAATAAATCTAGTTTATCCGGTAAATTGAAATCCCCGACGCCGTCACGCATACGCGCACGATTTGCATGCGTCCGCGCGTACACGCTCTTCATGTGACCATAACTTTTTTGTGAAAAACTGGGGTCACCACATTTTTCTATTAAAACCTGGATATTAGAGCCTCTGAATCGACTAGGCTAAAACTGAAGCAGGCTGAGAAGAACGCGCTTGTGGCTTTTTTAAAAAGAATATTTTCGAATAGAGAATATGCCATAAATATTGTTCTAAACATGATTATTCATTTTTTGACATATTTTTCCTGAGTAAAAGTGTGATTTGTTTTAATTGTGACCCAAAAAACGAACAAAATTGCCCTGTTTTCGAAATATTTTATGTATGATCTGGTGTAGTTGTGAATATCGTGTTTTGAACCTTAAAATCATCAATTTTTTTCCGATCAAATTCAAGAATATTTAATTGTTTGCCGTTGAATTAAAAATAGGTTGACTTCTAATATTAAATTGTTGACCACTTGATGTTAGGCGACGGTACCACCTAACATCAAATGGTCCATCATCCTGCCTGTCACGCTTTTCATAGAAAAAAACCTTATTTTTTATATTACTACAACCAAAGTGCTTAATTACACAAGTTATTGTTCGGTTTTGACTTCATAATTTTGGTTTCTTTCTACTCTGTGATTCGCTTCTAGCTTAATAATAATAAGCATGATTAATATAGGTAAGGAGGACAAACCCTATAGGTAACTACATGAGAAAATATCCAACGGCCACCATTACGTAAATTAGGAGGCATTTTATTTACGGTGATAACATGAACTACGCAAATTTATACTTTCATAATAATAATAATATAGCGAAGAGCCTCGACCAACACCTCGAGAGGCTCTCACTAGATAGCTAGGTCAAGGGACAGATACAGAAGGCGGTTCCTCTTGTCAGGAGGTTCCTCACTCTGCAGCCCTAACCACCGATTGCTTGGGCCTTGCCCCGCTACTTGCAGAACTCTAGCTTTAAGTTTTTTATAATATTTATTGTTTTTTTATTTATATTATAAAAAAAATAAATCTAAAAAAGAAAATATCTACTTGAATATATACTTGAAGCTCCACACAATCACAAAACCACAGAATATACAGACAATGTTAACTTAATTGTTACATACACAAGCAATGGTCGTAACTGTCCCACTCCGCAGATTGCACAAAGCATAATAATACCCACAAATAGCATAAGATTAAATACAAATTATAAATATCAAATAGTAAAATACATTACTTTCATATAACATCAGTCATTACTCATTTACTTATCAAGAAATTATAAAAATTTTCAACTAAACATATTCACCGCTTCAATACAAAACCATCACTAATTAGTATTGATAACACGGCTGTGGTAATTCAAGCGGACTTTGCTCCGTATCTTATCAATGGTTTTTTTTTTTCTTTCTTATTTTACATAATTTTTATTCATAGACACCCTACCCTATTCCGAGTGCAGATGTGTGCGCGTATGTAACGTTTTGCTGCAACTCGTTTCTTACACAACCATTTTACTTTAGTATAGTGTTAACTGTTAAGTTTATGCATACTTTGCATACGCCTATTGTAACAACGTCTGTATTAGGAAATTGTAATCAAGAATATATAATTACGCAGCCTTTTTAGTAATCCGACGGCTCTTAAGTGAACGATGATAACTTGAATATTCTAATTTTATATGAGAGCTGTACAAATATATTTGTTTTTTCCTTATTTAGATGGAACCTTTGAAAATAGACCAATTGAAAATTAACTGTATAATTATTTTTGAAGCCAGTTAATGTTTCTACATTTTTATATTTTTAATTTGAATAAAAATTGTACGAACAAAATGAAATACCTACTTAGGCCGTAAACTATTAAGTAATAAGTAATAAATAAAATTTATTCAACTATACATTTTTTGTTCAAGTAAACATTTTTTTTTTAAACTAAACTAACCTAATATGACTGACGATCAATAATGATAAACTTTTTATTAAAACAAAAAAAAAATTGCATTGTGACCCGACGCATTGGATCACAGAGGAAACATAATTTCCTTTTACACCACGCCAAATTGTACCCGTGCGAAGCCGGGAGCGAGTCGCTAGTAAAGTATAAGTGATCAGGACTAACTGTGAAATGGGCTTTATAATCTCTAACACACACTTCTAAACACATAATATGCTGTTATTTCACGGATGTCCTCTGTTAAGAGGGTGGTAACTGCCGCCAGAGAGGCCTGGCCACTACAGATTTATTTGATAGTTTGACTTTATCTGTTTATGTGGATTCAGTGACAAAATAATATTTCTTTAAAATTTTGAAATTTTGAATTTTCAAGATACAACATTTTATATGTTAACCGTCTATGGATAACAAACAGTTCGCGCTTCGTACCTCATTTTCATTTGGATACCTTTTAAGGCTTTAAAACACATTTTGCGCCAGTAAGTTAAAAATCAATTATTTCTCCTGGGTATTTTTTTTTTCATGCTAATTATATTGTTGCTGTCAACTACAAACAACCTCACATTAAAAATTTATATTAATGTATGGGTTTCACAGAATATTACATTGATAATTGCAGCTGTGTTTATTAGGGTTTTGCAAATTTATATTTTAAGTGGAATCAATAAAACGTTTCATGAAAGCTGCAGTTGACAATTGAATATACGAAAAGCTATAAATATTTAAGATATGAATAAAAATTAAATGCTAATGTGTCACTATGTGCAAAACTTGAGAACGGCTGGACCAATTTGGCTATTTTTTTTTTTTTGTAAATATTACTTAAAATCCTTGAAAGGTTGTTATGAAATTTTTTTTTATTATTTTCTTTTTTGTTTAAATTACACCTCACCCTGTCACTCCACTCAAAGTTTATATGACTTTACCTAATAAACAGACTGAAGATATGACAACAGATGATTTTTTTTTAAAAGGTTTGTTCAACTCAAAAATTATTTATAAAACATATAAAATTACCTACTTACTACCTAATTACCTAATTACTTGACGACACGTTTGGTCTAGTGGTAAGTAACCCTAGCTGTTAACCAAACGGTCGCGGGTTCGAATCCCGCTAGGGGCAATAATGTTTATGTGATAACATTTTACCTTTGTACTTGAGTCATGGATATTTTGTATTTATAATATTTATGTATTTAAAAAAAAGTAATCTATATATTATATCAACTGTCTCATATCCATAATACAAGCATCAGTTGCTTAGTGTGGAACTAGATGGTGCTGTGTGGAATGTATGAAGATATTTATTATTATTTTATTAGTACTTATAAAACTTTAAAAAATAACGAATCTTAAATCCTAGTCCAGTTCAACCACTCAGCCGTAGGACGTTCATTGATGGCCATCACTCCTTAAATTTTCCTATAGGCTCAGATCCAGTATATGGACCCCACGATCCTTGTAAGATCTTGTCCATCTTGTGGATACTATATGTCACTTGATTCTTGACAATTGATGACTTTCGTATTACTACGGACCTCTTCATTTAACCCTCTTCACAGCTCGTTGAGCGACTTTGAGCTTTCTTACGTGGCCTATAGTTAAAGATCACGTTTCAACGCCATAAGTCCAGTTCCAGTTCTATTTTAGGACTATTGGGTCGGTCATATGAATAGTTCTGATGGTCCAATCTTTAAAAAAAACTGAAAAAAATAGGGATTGTTTTAAAATCAGCTAGAACTATTATTTTGAGGTAATGTAAAGAGAAACTGGATTATATATAGATTTTAAATGTCATAAATAATGATAGGTGGTTTGGTCGATAAATCGAACCGAATTCCGGAACGACTATGGATCGAAATCTCCCGAGTCCCGTGCTCGCAGTTAGCGGGTCGCTAATTCAGGAGTTCGCCTTTTATTTATGTCTTTATACGTGCCGACGATAGTCCCTAATTACGCCGCCGACGCAAAAACACTAATCGCGCATCATGCACAAAGTAGACAATCTCGTGACGATACAACACTACCTTTGAACACACTCAAAAACCAATCTAAACACACTAGTATTAAAATTCAAATTAATTTTTTAATTGAACTCCACTTGTGACGTTTTCACTCAGAAAAATGTTTAAGAATTAACACGAAAACGACGCAAAGGTTCGAAATAATGTCATTGAAAATAATGCGTTAGTGTCGTCTGTATATAATTGTTATTGTATTACGCTTTTACTCGTAAAGCAGTTAAGTCTTTTAGATTTAATTGTGATTAAATAAATTTATAAGTAAAAATATATACTTTAAGGTTATTAAGATAAGGTTCAATTCAGATAGAGGTTGTGGTATGGAGTTGTGACGTTTTGGTGTTGCGTTTGGAAGGGTTGCGCGGGAGAAGCGTTAATGAGCGCGGGTTCCGTCGGATTCCTTTGCAGCAATGTTAGTATATTGGCTTTTGTCGGCGCGTTACCACTTTTTCTGATTGCCAATGATAACAATGAGCGGTGCTGTGAAAAGTGGGATGCGAAATTTTATACAGATAACGTGCAGTGAGATTATTCGCAGTTAATTAATTAACTTTGCTTTTTACACTACACAATATTATGTTTTTAATGAAAATTTTTGTGAGGCTGCGCTCGTATCAGATACTTCGTAAGTTGATGTCATGCCGAACTTTTTGTACCGGTACTAACTACTTCATTGTAAAGCAGTTTAATAGCTTTAATAACCCTTATCCCTTACTTCCTTTCCATCTAGGATCCGAAGCATATTAGTAAACATGGTGCCGGGCTTAACTTAATGATTACATATTCGATATTTAAGGAACACCAGACCCTATTTCAAAATTATAACCTACTAGCTGGTGCCCGCGACTTCGTCCGCGTTGAACGATAAAAGGTACCCTATGTCCTTTCTGGTGTCCCAGACAACGTGTATGCAAAATTTCATGGTTATCGGTTCAGTAGTTTTTGCGTGAAAGAGTTACAAACATCCATACATCCAAACATACTGTCGCATTGATAATATTAGTACGGATTTAAATATAGATGTCGGCAGATTTGAACCACTCCGCGGGGCCCTCACGTTCCGCCTGGTGAAGGCAGTGCAGGTGTTCTCAGGGTAGGTTGCTTTGGGCGTTACCAGTAGACCGAGGAATGTCACTATTGTGGCTGCGCAGTCACTTTAGCTGTCTACCCCGCTGCCTTATTACCTAACAGCATATGACTTGCGACCAACTTGCGACAAGCGAAAACTTTCTATCAATTTGTGCAATATCACACTCAATCATGTTTTTGGTATCACGTAACTCATAACAAAAATGTGGTTTGCGATAAGGCCACTTACGGACAATAACTAAAATTAAAGTGCATCATTTCTGTATGGCAGCACACGCGATCGCAAGTCGTCTGCTGTCGTCTGCTGTTAGATAATAAGGCAGCCGGATGGCGGTCAGGATAGAGTAATGCGCCGCTCTGTCTCTCATCAGTGACAGTGACATTGCGTTACAGGCGATGCTCGCGTTTTGCTTACACGTCATGTCACGCAAGAAGGCGGCGGAGAGGCAGCGGAAAGAGGATGTCTTATCTTATTCTCATTTTCTTACCATGGAAGAGCATCCATGAGGATTTTCCAACGTTAAAAGAAAGGGTTACACTGTGTTACGCAGTCATTTCGGCAACTAGTCTGGCGGCAGTATCCATCATCTTATGGAAGACCGCCATGAAATAACAGAATGTGTAGGTATTGTTATGTTTCGGTAAGTTAAGTCGCCTAAAATTAAGTGATCCGTCAGCCTGTCTGTCGATCTTAACGTATAAAAATTACTTTTTCTTAATAAATTTTCTTGTCTTTTTTTATCATATCATTTACCTGAGACATTATATGTATTGTTTTTTCTTTGTCTTTTATAAATTTTAGTGCTTTTTCGCAATAGGAGTGAATTATTTTTATTAGGTACTAATTAATATTGTCTGTCTATCTATTTCTATATTTAGCATAATAAGTATCTACTTAAGTTAGGTAGATCGATTCTGTAATAATTACATTAATAACTTCCGCATAGTTCTTCAGAGGAAACTCATATATCAGAAAGTCTATTTCCGTTCGCATGAAAATTTACTATTTCACCAAGGCGTTTATTAGCCGGCCCCAGCCCGATCGCTTCATACACACAGACAAACACACATACACACCGTACTGTAAACTCAGTGATGTGATATTATGTAGACTATATATCGATGAAAATAAAAACTGTATACAAAATATTCTTAACAGGATGTTTTCTATTTATAATATGCATGTATTTACAAAAAAAAGTAATCTATATAATGACGACACGTTTGGTCTAGTGGCTAGTAACCCTAGCTGTTAACCAAACGGTCGCGGGTTCGAATCCCGCTAGGGGCAAATGTTTATGTGTTAACATTTTACCTTTGTACCTGAGTCATGGATGTTTTCTATTTATAATATGTATGTATTTACAAAAAAAAAGTAATCTAATATGTATTATATCAACTGTCTGGTTTCCATAATACAAGCATTAGTTGCTTACTGTGGAACTAGATGGTGCTGTGTGGAATGTGTCAAGATATTTATTATTATTATTTATTATTTATAAATTATTATTATTAATTTATTATTTATTATTATTATTATTATTTATTATTTATAAATTATTATTATTAATTTATTATTTATTTATTTTTTATTTATTTTTTATTTATTTGCAGCACTAAATTTTGTCATTAAAGAAGTCACGAATGGTGTTGTAAATCCTCTCGACCAACACTGTCTTTAGATTATTTTCTATAGAAGGAAGAGTCCTCTTTCGGGCTCTTATTTCTGTGCTAACTCTTTTAGATACACTTTATCAATGCCTCCTACGAATCGTGATCCTCAAACGGAGTTAAACAACACTAATTCCGATGCAGTCGAATGTATTTATATTGAAATATCCATCGCGTTATTGCGGTGCATTTGTTAAGATATCGATAACTACAGGGGTGTGGATAAACGTGCTACTTTTAATATGATTTATAAGCAAATTAAACGAGTTTTCTCGCGGGCATATAAAATAAAATAAATGTATATTCGTATATCTATAAAATGTATCGGATATTCGAATTCGAGAATGAAATCCATCGTCGTATCTCGCATGCATCTCTTTCGTTGTCACTTGTCATTTAATTTAAATGTTTTTATGTCGTCTTTTATGTGATACTTATTTTACATAATAATATGTCATTGTCAAACGAAAATCTGTTATGTGCTTTTTTTGAGATTCAAACATTTTGAATAGTTCACTGCCTTATCTATCGTCGAAAAAAGAATACTATGTGCTTATGACCACCCTATGTCGAACTATGACCTCTTCATAAAATATACTATGTGCAAAATTTACCCTATTATCAAAATAATGAATAAACTGTTATGAATGTTGTGCAGTTATGAACAATTAATTGATGCGTTGTGTTGTCTTCCTGTTTTTTTTTTATGTCAAAGTTGGCAGACAGGTTGACGGTTCACTTGATGCTAGTTGGCTACCGCCGCCTATAACACATACTACGCCACAAGTGCAAGTGCGTTGCCGACCATAGTAGGATAAGGGATTAGGTAGAACTCTGGCATCCCTTACTCAAACTAAACAGCACACATGCTGCTATTTCACGGTGCTGTATTATTATGTAAAGGAGTGGTTACTTCCGCCACATAGGCTGCCCAAATGACTGCACACATCAGTGCGTCCTGCCACTTTTTTTTAAATCTAGATCAGAGCCAACTGAAAATTCATTTTCAAAGTTAATCTTGTCGGGAATTGAAACCGGGATCCCTCAGACGGACAGTTGAGGTAAGCACTCTTAACACTCATCTAACGGGCTCGTAAAAACGGCCATAGACATTTCGGGCTTTTCCCTAAAAAAATGTTTCCTACATGTTCATAAATGTTCTTTGCAGCTTGCAGCACCCATGGCGTTACTTGTATTAATAGGCAACGGAAGCCACCTATCATCAACTGGACTTCTACATAAAAAAGCAAAAGTAATAATAAATTGTTTGTAATCTTATTACCTACAGAAAGCTGAGTTATGAGTACAATATGTTTACTTGATAAAATACAATCAATTCTTAGGAAGTCGATGATAAACACGAGACGGGACAGGATGCATTACTGCTGACTATAGTTTTAAGAACAATCCACTTTGCGTGTGGGGCTCCTTTTGTTTGCAGTTATTGAATCAGCCATATCATAATTTAATATAATATCTACATTCTTAGAAATTGTCGGATCATATATTTACAAGAACTTTGACAGAATGTTTATTATTATTACTGAGAAGTCGAGCGATCGAACATAGTTTCTTTCCTTTTAATTTTTAATATCCTAATAAATATAGTCATCCCACCAAACGACAACCCCCCTAACGTTGATAGGCTCGTTATTTCACTGTAACTTCACTGAGGCCTTCTGTAAGTTTTATTGCCTTCAACTGGGCTGTACAATCTGCGACTGCAAACCATGAACCTAGAAAAAACAAAGGACGGAGTGCTGTCACTGTACAAAGTGAAGCACCGTAATGGCGGCGCGTTTTTATGTGTGCGTGTGCGTTTTTATATGGGGAAAGTGATTCCTTGTTCTTTTTTATCAGGTAAAATGCTACAGGAACAACGTTTCACGACGCAGGTGGCATAATTAAATAGTTATTTTAATTACTCATTACATGTGCACACTTAATCAACGCCAGCAGCGTAATAGCGGACGCCGAGCTTGCTAAGGTTGTGGGTGTTAACGTGTATACACGTCACCGAGCTTACTACGGTGCTTCACTTTATTAGCATATGGAATTCCGTCCGTTGTTTTTTCTAGGTTCATGCTGCAAACACAGTGTGCTTTGACACTACTGAATTCAATATTAAGTATAATATTTGCGAGGCAAACTTGACATAATACAAATCGTGTAATTAATTAATTAATTGGGAATCGAAGTAAGAACTTGGTTGACATTTAATTTGCGGCACCAATTGAAAGCTAAATAATAACCGTGTACTCGACATTTATCGAATAACGTGGTCGTCCGAAACGGGTTCGGATGGATACTATACAGTAGGCATTAATTATAGGGCATAACTCTCTTACCGCCCCCTGGCACTTTCTTATTTGTTTATTTCTCAACACTAATTTCTTTTAATATTATCTGATGCAATATTCGTATTGCGGCGTTGTCTTCGGACGAGATCTCTGCGGACTTAATTATGAATTTTTCACGCGTTACTACATACGATTTTCGTTTGATCGTTCGTCTGCAGATTGCATATGACAAATTGCTTTTCCATTTCGCACGCAATCCGATTCCGTTTTGTAATTTGGTATTATTCTTTACGCCTGCCAGAGTTGCCATTTTAAATTATTATATTTTTTCTTAAAATTATAATACTATATATAAATGTAAGTAATATTATATTATAACTAGCTGAGCCCGACCATGTTTCGTTTTGGTTTTCTTTGACGTTCAACGGTCCACTTTAAATGTGACAGCGGTCCTCGATGGCGAGTGAGTTCTTCTCACTTTCGGCAGATGGCGCCGTAAAAAAAGCAATTTTCTCGCGATCGAAATTATATTATTACGCAAAATATAGATATTATCAATCCTTGACGCGGATTACATATTGTGTAAAAATTTCAAGTCAATCCGCCGACTAGTTTTTGTGTTTTTGCATTATACACAAACCAACACAACATTTTTATATATATAGAAAGATATACCTTTCAAAACTTTCCGCGTTTGTCTTTTTGTCAGCATAGGTCTTTCCAAACTGCATCGTTTAGAACTTACTAGCAATATATTTAAAAGCGGTTTTCACAATATTTTAACATAACCTTTCGTAAGTTTTTTATCGGACGGACAGCAAGCAAGCTGAATGTCTACAGATGGTATGGTAAGTGACAACCACCGCTTATAAAGAAAAGCAATACCGAGAAGAATCAAGTGCGCCATTCAATCAAGAAAGATTCAAACCGACCCTGACAGGATAAACAAAGTTTATGTATAAATATGTTAATAGTTTTAGATTAAGAAATATAGTTTTAAAGGCTTGTTGCTATCGTATTACTCATATTTAACAATAGTTTTTCCTAAGGGTTAGACCACAAGACGAATTGCCAGTCAAGTCTGTAAAACGCAGCGAATCCAGTATTTATGAAACAAATTCTTGCGCCACAGTTATTTCTACCTACCTAAATGTAGCTCTCTATAGACCCGATAGCAGCTAAATTGATGTTGAGTGCAAACACTGAAGTCGTATCTGCAGATATCATAATTAAGTCGGTTAGTGGCGTGTTCAAATTAAATTATGTCCAAATTAAACATTAGTGTGGCCATAAATCGCTGGTGTGGTCGAAGGCGCCGCTGTTACGCGAAAGATGATATATAGACCGACACACCTATACTGATATAACTCTATCAGTCCCAAGTGTAGGGATGAGGAGGTTTCCGGCATACAAGTGGATCTGGATAAATACACATTCCAGAATTGGTTCTAACCTACTGATGTATATAGAATTCAATACTCAGAACTCAGACCATCAATTATCAGTAAAAGCCATAATATCAAGCACATAATATTTATTATTTTAATGTATACTTACTAATAAATTATTATTATTATATGTAAAATAATATTTTATTAAAATAGCGACCAAAAAAGGCAATGATACAGAAAGAAGTGAAAAGCGATTTCATTTTATTATATTTAACTATTAGCTGTCCTGCTCCCGGCTTCGCTCGGAGTGCAATTTTTATAATAAATATTTACTTAATCCAGTCGATTAATTACCTTACACCGCCATCTGTGAGAATCTCATGGAACTCACAGTTGTTTTAAAAGTTATTTTAAAAGTTATCTAAAAGTTTTATATAATGATTAAAATACGTTATAAAAAGCTCTTATTGTTATAATAATAACAGATATTATGTTTATCTGAAAAAGAAACAATTTTCCCGAAGTTTACTGGAAAAACTTAAACTTTTCATACGTTCTCTTCGTAGAAACAAATTTACAGATTAACAGACAATTTAATCTTGTATTAATAATATTTGTACAGAATTATAATATTTGTATTAAATATTTTTTTCCGCTTTGATTCTGTGTCTTGTGACGCGTACGGAATGAAAATATAACTTAATCTGCGCCGGCGAAGCTACCATTTAACCGCGCTGTTCGCTTTTTTTTTGGTTTCTCTGAATCAATAAGCTCAATGAACACCGGTGCGGTGCTTCGAAAGCTCGATACCGACTGGCGTTCGACAGTGAACACTTTTAGCGATTTTACCTCATAAATCAACAGCACTATAAATAGGCAATAAATCCGATTTATGTAACTATTAAGCTCGATTACACGGTGCACAGTCTCTGTCGAGCTGTTTCACTGCTATAGACGATCTCGAGAGAAGCACTACTCCGTTTAACTTTAAGGCTCTTCGGCTGTTTGTAGACTGTTTTGAATTATTTACTATTCAATTTTAACACAGATGTTTTGTTTTATTGGTTCATTATCTTGTATACTATGAAAAATTTACCGTATTTTCTTTATGTTAAAGTCGACAGATAGGCTGACGGTCTACTACGAGTATGGTCTACTACAAGTGCGCAGCGCTGCCGAATATAGTGGGTTTGAGGATAAAGGATTGGCAAGGGATAGGGCTCTGGCATCCCTTACTCACTCACCAAAGAAAAAAAACAGCACACATACTGTTATTTCACGGCGGTCTTCTGTAAGGGGTTGGTTACTGCCACCAGACGGGCTGTCCTATGACTGCAAACTGCCGTTACTTTTTTGATAAATTTGGTAGGTAGGTAGACAGTTATATAGGATTTTTCGTTAATCATCATTTTAAATTGAATTTAGTGTGCTTTATTTGTTCGTTTTTTGTGCTCCCTCAAGCCAAGATCTCCAGCCTTTTTCAAGCTATTACTTTAATGATTGTTCAGTGAATTAGCTGTGATATAGACATCACAAGAGACAGACACATTCGTATTTTGTATAGTGTTTTTCGTTAAAACTAATTATTTTTTAAAATATCTAATTAATTTACTGGATACTATCTTATACAAAGTTTTTAAGACAAAGAAAACATATATTAAATAATGTCTACGGCTCCTGTGTTTTATGGTCTTGTAACTCGTAGTCTCATTGTAAACTACCTGTGACGAAACAGGTATCATTGTAAACACTTCTAGAAACGCTTTTATGAAGAATTTCAATAAGCTACTAAGTATTTACTTGAGCTCATACGTCATTTGTATGAAACTTCGAAGCACAGTTACTTAGATAAGCAGTGCTTACCTTTGAAGCGCGCTAACCTTCTTGTGTTTTGTCGGTTAAATCTGTAGTTAGTTAACTCCATTTACGTTGTGTAAACGCCGAACAAAGCGAAGATATCAGATAAAACAATGTCCGTGAAGTTCGCACTACTAAATAAACTATAAAGTTCATGCGTGTACTTTGTATACTTACAGTACGTTAGGATACTGAACTTATCTGTATTTTACTTTCTAGCACTTAAGCAAACTTAGCAATAATAATACTAACCTAGTAACTAGCAATAATATATTAGATTTTAAGCAATGTTATACTTAACCCAAACTAAAAATTCCAAGCAGAGTTATTGCGGATATCCGTATCAGCGTCCGCAATAATCAATGCGAATCTTTTGCGGATTCGGATATGGAGCTAATCCTAAATCTAGCAGAATGAATTATAAAATTGTTTATGTTTTATTATTTACAAAAATTGCATTAATAATTGAGTCAATTAAGAAACTTGAAATTCGCATCCGTATCCGCATCCGCGTATGTTGAAAATTCTAAATCTGCAACAACCTGATTCCAAGTTATCCTCATTATTATTAATAGTAACCATTTAATTTACAGAAGACTATCATAAAATCACAATGGGTGCACTGTAATATTTCGGCTCTTTTTTTTAATTCGAGGATGCAATCGCGTCTATATAATACTAGCTGATGCTCGCGATTTCGTCCGCATAAATTTTTAAAAAAAAAAAGCAATAAAACGCTTGACCTCATGTTGCTATAACACTTTGGCCAGGCGTTATTTTTTTTTTTTATTTATCCCTCGGGTACAGTCCTTTTTTTCTGGATGAAAGGTACCCTATATCCTTTCTGGTGTTCCAGACAAAGTGTATGCAAAATTTCATGGTGATCGGTTCAGTAGTTTTTGCGTGAAAGAGTAACAAACATCCATACATCCAAACATACTTTCGCATTTATAATATTAGTATAAAGTATAGATATAGACTTGTATAGATTAGTTAAGATAGTGCGCTACTCTTCACAACACTGTGACAGAAAGACTTAAATGTATGTCTTAACAATTAACATTTGTATGGCCAACCGTGGCTTCGATGATCAACAAAGATGCAAAGTATTCTAATATGGTTCTAGCTCTTAATTACGCGGCGCCTTTTACAGAGGCCACATTGCTTCACCATTTTACTTACACTCAAGTAATTAAATTGTTTTAGGGCCTCTTTCACCAACTACAAGTAAAGTGTTGTTTAGTTACTTTTAGAAATAATTTTATATTTTATTAAATTATCCACTCGGTTTACTGCATCCTTCAATAGACAAAAATACTATTAAATTGTGCAATGTAGATATTAAATTAAATTAAGTATTTTAACTCCATAATTTAGTTATTTTATGGATAACTAGCTGGTGCCCGCGACTTCGTCCGCGTTGAACGATGAAAGGTATCCTATGTCCTTTCTGGTGTGCTAGACAACGTGTATGCAAAATTTCATGATGATCGGTTCAGTAGTTTTAGCATGAAAGAGTTACAAACATCCATACATCCAAACATTAAACAACATTTCGCATTTATAATATTAGTACGGATTTTAAAAGTACCTATAAACTTTTATATTGCAATCTTTGATGCGAAACCGGGAGCGGGTTGCTAGTATTTTATGATAAAACTTATGAATTATACAAGAAAGTAAATTTTTCAAAGTCAAAGATAGTTGTCAGTAAGTTATATTAATTGCGAGTTTCTTTATAAATTGTATATTGCGGTGGGAAATCGGGGTGAATTGTTAGTCAACTAGAAGCTAAGGTTCTACTACTAGGTAGTACATACCTACCTGTCTCGTTGCTCGTACAGATTTCTCACTCCCATCCAAACTAATTGTTATTTGTAACAATTAGTACTAGTAACAGGGTTGTCACTACTGTTGTGTTTATCAACGGATCGCACTACCGTGGGATAAGTTTTTTGTCTCTCTCCAATCGCCTATTAAAGCACTCGCAACAGCACAGTCTCTCTCTTTCTAAACAATCTAACTGTATACCATAGTAGCTTTTTACATAGCGCTTTAGGGCGAGGACACAACGTGGAAAAAACATTTAAAACTTATTTATTGAACATTTAAAATGTTGTATTTAATTAGTGACAGGACACACTGCGTTTCTCAGTAATTTGGGCAGCCCGTCTGGCAGCAGTCACCGCCGCCTTACCACCGTGAAATAATAGCACATGTGCTGTTGTGTTTCGGTGAGTGAGTAAGGGATTCCAGAGATTATTACCCAATCCCTTCCTCATCCCTTATCCTTAATCCTACTATGGTCGGCAGCGCACTTGCAGCACCTATGGCGTTGCTTGTGTTATTGGCGACGGTAGCCATCTACCATCAAGTGGACCGTCAGCCTGTCTATCCACGTTAACATAAAAAAAATGTTGTTTGTTGTTTGTTGCTAAATTCACATTAAAAGCAGCCGTCAGACAGTCTGGTCGTCAGACAGTCTGACGAGCAACTTGTTGGTAGTTGTCTAGTGGCTACCGTCGTCTATAACACAAGTAACCCCACAAGTACTGCAATTGCGCTGCCGACTATAGTAAGAATATAGTAAGAATAGTTAAGGCATTAGGAATAAGGTTAAGGCACTTACCGAAACACAACAGCACATATGTTGTTATTTCATGGTGGTCTTCTGTTACTAACGTCGGATTTAAGGTGAGAGCAAAGAACTGAGTTTGTTACCACACGTTCAGAGTTCAAACAAAATCTCTACAGTAAAAAATACATTTACAAAGCGCTTCTCTCGTGTGCGCCCAGGTTTATAATGGACTTGTGGTTTTTCTATACGACTCATTAGTCATTAGTTTTCAGAGTAGATAATTGTTTGCGGATGCTGTCGTATCAATTGATACATTTATCAAACATTGACAAGTGCTCGATCGGAATGGAGGTCAGAACCTTGTACAACCGTCATGTACGAGTAAGTGTTTAAAGCACAATGCATTATAAAAACAAACAAACGGAACTTTTATTACTATATTATACTGTTGTAAGTATATATTTATTGATTTAATATTTTTAATAATTAGAGATAAAGATGGTACGGAACTGAAATTGAATGAACTGGAAATAAAAATGTTACGAGTCGGGTTGACTGGGAAATTCGTAGCGTAGGCAAGCAAAGAATGCGATCTGCAGGTCATGAAACTGGATTGCCTGTACGGTTTATTTTCTTTCTATTTCTTGCATCAGTCTTAAGCTGGGAACGACTGTTAGGACACAACCACTTTCGCCAGGAGTATTTTCGTGGAAGAATATTCTTTCTACTGTCCGCTAATATTCCATAGTGGCTTTCTGTATAGACATTTTGTAATATGACAAAAAAGCCCATTACGAAAGCTCCTTACACTAAACTTGAGGGACTATCAAAAATCGTTTAAGTCCACCCCCACGAAATGACATCACAATATCACAATTTTCACCCCAATGTAAAGTCGATTTAATTTATTGTAAACGAGTTTTACCGGTCGATCCAATATATGTCACAACCAGCCGAGGGTGGACGCACTGGCCGTGTCCATCGCCCCTTTGCCGCGATATTAAGCGACATAGAAGCGCATAGTACCAGGCTATGCATATATATATATACGTTATACCCGCCCCCGGGTTCGCACAGAGCTGAAGTTTTCAAAAATGCTTTTTTAGCGGGTGATTTTTTTTAACCTATGGAGTAGAAGAGTTCTCGAATGGAGGCCACGATTTAGGAAGCGTAGCGTGGACAGAAGACCTGAAAGGCTTCGCGGGAAGCGGCTGGATGCGAAGGACAGACTACCGTGCGTGGTAGCGAGCCTTGGGAGAGGAATACATCCAGCAGTAGGTAGTGGCACAGGCTGCTGATATGATAAAAATCTTCTTAAATCATGAGTTTAAGAAGCGATTTTATTTTTGATAATCTTTATTAAAATTTTAGTGTTAAAAATACATTTTATTTTGGATTTAATAAAATATGAACAAATAAAATGAATTTAACATTTCTATATATTAAAATCCAGCACAGACGAGATGTGGCTATAATTTCTATATATATAAAAATTTCGTGTCATTGTTTGTCGTCGATGAACTCCTAGACTACTGAACCGGTTTTAATAAAACTTGCACACTGTGTGTATTTTGATCCAACTTAAAAGATAGGATATATTTTATAAAGTTACGCGGACGTAGTCGCGTGCAACAGCTAGTACACATATATTTACTTATAGCTGCGTGTGTGGTCACTCAAAAATACTAAAGAAAATATACCGTAGCTATAATATACTTACATATTACGATATACATTATATTTCGAATAATACCTATATATATTCTTTACTCCTTCTCCTAAACATGGACAAGAATAATTTGAAATTAGTCTTGGTTTAAATGTTACCTTAACTTTGGCATACAGCCTTATTTAAGGACTTTTTCACATCTTATTTGCACCAAAAATAAGGATCTTACGTTACGTTCTGGTTTTGCGTATCAATTTATAAGCGCGCACCGTCGTCGTCCGGGGATTTCGGAACTGTCATATCTTTAGTTGAAATTGAAAATTCATTTAGTACCTACCACTGACAAGAGAGCCGGAGCCCGAGACTGGCTTTTATGGGCTCTCATTACATGTACACTTGCTATTGCCATTAGCAAGTTTACATCGTTATGTATTAAGTATTTTATAAACGCTATTGAGACATAGCCTAATTGAACCTACTTTTATAGAGATAACTAATTGTCTATCTATTATAACTAAATTTTTTTTTAAAAAGGTTCCAAAAACAATCAAAGTTATAATAATTTGACCTACAGACTGACGCTACAGACTCCAAAAACTTGTAAGCTCCGCTACCTTTTCTTTGTATTAAATACTTTTAAATGTTTTCACTTGAAATAAAAACATTTTATTCGTTACAATACGTATTAAGGAAAAGGATATCCGTTGTCCATGATGGACAGGATAACTGTGATTTCAGTAAAACCTCCTTGAATATTCAATTTTATTTACAAAGAACCTCCGCACAACGAACTACGGTACATTCAATTTTCATGCGCCCGGATTCTCGCGATATACACCTGTCCCTTTCGAACACGAGGCTTGTTATACGTGAAGAGAGAGAGGGGAGAAATTGATTCCTCAAAGAAACTTCGGATTTAGTCCGGCTTTAGAAGGGCTAGCGGATGAGCTTAAAGTTGCGAAGTTAATATACAAACCAGAGACAATTTGCCACCGTTAATTAATTATTCACACATTTTAGTATGAGTATATTTCTATTCCTTTGAAATTCATTTGAAAATCAACAATAAATTTCCTTACAAAGACAAACAATAAAATTTTATTTAATGTAAATAATTTAGTTTCTTTTTATATTAAAAAAAAAAATAAAATTCGGCAGACAGGCTGACGTTCCACTTGATGTGGCCACTATATCAATGGCCAATTATTAATACAAGCTAGAACATAGTCACATACCTAAAAACTTGGGTGTTTTTTTATGTCAAGGGCGAAAGACAGACTGACGGTTATCTTGATGATAGGTGGCTACCGTCGCCTATAACACAAGCATCGCTACAGGTCACTACAGGTTCTGCAAGGGCGCTGCCGACAATAGTAAGGATTATGATAGAAAAATGGGCTTTGGCATCTCTTATTCACTCACCGAAACACACAGCACAGATGCTATTAAGTATTTCACAATGGTCTTCTGTAAGGCGGTGGTTACAGCCGCCAGACGGGCTGCCCAAATCACTGCGAAATGCAGTGTGAGCTGCCATTACATGCTAAAGTATGTTTAAAATGGAAGTGTGTTGCCTACCTTAGTAGGATAAAGGATAAGATATTGGTAGGGAACTTTACACTTTATGCAGAAATGCAACTGCTCTTGACACACTTAAACTGTTCATGGTGGTCTTCTAAAAGGTGTTGGTAAGACATTCTACCCAATTTATGACTACCTACGTCACGCATTGTGCCCTTTTTTTAAGGTTGGGAAATCCTCTTGGATACCCGGCTGTATAGGGGACACTGCGGGGTTATGCCGGATTCGTACCTGCTAAAACCCAACGACTTTCTAACGACTCTCTAAAGACTTCCGTTGACTGGCGGGGTCGCGGGGACGTTATGACACGACATCGGTGCCCTGCCACGGCAACCAGCGCGGGGAGGGCTACGCTCCCTGTCGGAGAACCTCGGCGTACCCCAAAGTGGAGGTACGCCGGCCATCTCGAGGTGCATTGTGCCCTGCACTACTTTAAGTTTGTAATCTATTTTTAATTCCTTGCAGGCAAACTAACAAATAAGAAACTTGTCACATGTGCAAGTATAATTTTACGAAATTAAATGAACTCCACAATAGCATAAAGATAATTTCTCGATAGCGTCGTCACGGTATCACGCGATATCTTTATTTGCGTCCAGTTGTAATAAACACTGAGACAAATTATAATTAATTGTGTCTAGTCGTTGGTTATCAGACGTTTATGAAAGCAAAAAAAAAAAACACATTTTATCACACAAACAGACACGTTCACATTGTATTAGCTTAGCAATGATGACTGTGCCAGGTTGACACTTTTCTGTTATGATAATAGCAAAAATATCTATAGGTAAATACAAGAATCTATTTGGCTTACAACTAGTTTATTCGGCTTATATTAACTGGTTTATTAGGTGAGTGTGAAGCTGTCATTAATTAGCCTTTATAAACTAAAGTTTACAAGCTACTTACATCCATTTTAATCTAATATACTTAGTGCTTAACTAGTGGTCTTTTTTGTGGTCTGGTGGTCTTTAATTTGTTGGTCTTGGTGCTAGCGGTAAAACGAATTTGGCGCATAAAAGGTCACCAAGGGAAGAGGATAATACGATTAGGATCAGTAGAAGAAGAGATCAGGTCGATAAAAAGCCTACACAAAGCCTATTCCAAGATAAACTACTGTGTAATGTGAGCTGATTGGACCTGCAAGTTGCGGTAGAAAAATCATTATTTAAATTTATCGGAAGTTGTATTTTATTATTTGACAAAGATGGTAGCCAAGCTTTATTAAAATATTATCACAGATTTATCGACTTGGGAATACTGACAACCTTAGATACAATAGTAAAAAGCGTTTTACTATAGCGATTCGTAGACAACAGTTATAAAATGTCAACAGTATTATCTTAAGAGCGTTTAACTTGTGCAAATAGTACGCGCGACAACACTTCAGCTATGGCGGGCCATGAAATTGGAAGTTTCATAAGCGACTATCACAAATAATCTATTAATTTTAGAATCTGGAAAAGAAATAGCGGTTATGTATGTATTTTCGTTTATGAGGTAAATCTGGGTAAATATTGTTTAATACATACATAGTTTAGTTTTGTTATTATAGTTTTTTTATTCTAAAAATTGATAATAGGTAAATACGAGTAACATGTGATTTACTTTTCTGAATATTGCATTATTCTTAGTATCTGCAAGGTCTCGAATCAAATCCATTATTACCGAGTAATGTTTGCATTTATCCTGAAAAGTTTTTTTATATATAATTACGTTACCTAAATAGCAAATTAAAATTTTAAAGTTCTTTTTTTATATTTATAAAGGTCTTACAGTACGTGACGATAAATGGCTACCGTGCCACAGGTGTCTTTTATGCTTGTGTTTAGCATCGTCACAGGTGCTGCAAGTGCTCTTGGCGATCTTAGTAGGATTAATTATATAAGGGATCCAGAAAAAAATGGAAAATGGCATCCCTTAATCCATTATCAAAACACAACTGTCACACATACTGTTATTTTAAGTTGGTCTTCTATAAGGTTTTCTGCCCAAGTGTTCAGTAGACGGACTGACCAATGTGACTTAACACTCTCAAATTAAACATTCTTATATTAAAATTTTAATGAATAAGATAAGTCACTTTTCTTTGCAAGTTATTATCCGTAAATACAAAGCTCCATTCATAGTCGCATCCACACGCTTGTTTAATGGCTCCAATCGAATACCGAGGGCGAGGACTCTCAAGCCTATTGTTTTAACGCCCCAGTCCTCTTAAACAAAATGGAGTGATGTCCTTTCCACTGCAACCGCTTGACGACGTGCTGCGCATTTTATTGAACTCCCTGTCAATATTTTAATAATTGTTATAGCTAAATGAAGAGGCCGCCAAAGGGATAGATTTTTAAAGTATGTGGGTCCTGACTTTGTAATGTTTCTGTATCGCGTATAAGAGGTCTAATTAATACTCATATCATTCTAATTTAGCATTTAATTGTTTCAAAACGTCAGTGTATTGTACCTACTATATTTATAGAAATAAGTTTTATATTGTACGGATAGATCTGAAAAATATGTTACAATGAATAATTTCTTCAGACCAAACAATGTCATTGTTTTTAATTAAATATTTTAAAAAATTAATTGATAACATTTATCCTGAAAAGGAAGAATACATTATTTTTAAATATATTAGAATTACATAATAAATTCAAATTTAAGTTTTTTTTAATGAAAAGGTTTTTTTAATATAGGCTGACGATCAACTTGGCGGTAGGTGACTACCGTTGCCATACCTATTTGTGTGGAAAAAAGAATCTGTCATTTGATAGTCATTAGGGTGTCATTGTCATTAAGGCTCATGGGGATTGAATTGTATAAAATAAATTCGGCTTTATAGTTGTTTTGCCATAAGTAATATCGCACTTCCAATAATACTCAAAATTTCCTAATAGTGAAATTTTGTGAGAAATGGGCACAAAACTCTTGTGAAATAAGACACTTTATTAAATTTTATTTATTTTAATATACCTCATGTATGCTGTCAAAGATACAGATTGAAAAGTCTGAAAAAAAGATAAGATAAAGATAAAGTCTTACACTCAAACGAAAGTAAAAATTAAATACAAGAAGTCTATTGGGATTGTAGATCAGATAATATAGATTCCATTGATTGGTACCTACAAACTAATTATATTAAACAATGGTCAATTAATAAAGACATACCTTATATAAAGCAATAGTTGATTTGTTTGGTGGCCAATACGCCACCTGCGCTTGTCATTCATTTGACATCAATACAGAATCAAAAGTAGCGAATGTCTCGGTTTCACCGCGCCTAGCTGTGATTGAGTACGCGGTACGAGTATATAAGCGGAAGCGGAAGCGGAATTCACATTTCCACTACATTTTTTTAAAAATGTAAATATTGACATTGCCCATGGATCTTTATATTACTGACTGTCCATATGATGGTAAGTGGTACCGTCGCCTCTTAGACAACACAAACAACGTCTTAGACGCTGCAAGTGTGCTGCCGACCTTTATAGGATTAAGGATGAAAAAAAAAGGCTCTGCTGTCCCTTAATCTTTCATTGTTACTCAACAACACAGGTGGTGTTATTTCACGGTGATCTTAAAGGTGTGGTTACTGGCGCCAGATGGTTTATTCAATTTATGATTGACTTTATAAATTACAAATTATATTATTTTATAATCAAGAAATAATATTTGTCCTCATTAATATTAGGGTGCACTTGTACCATACAACTCGCAATATTAACTGTCAATGGCAAGAATCACAGGCGTGATTAATCATGGGTTCGAGGACAAACATACAAACGAACAGACGGACACAGGTGAGTGTTGGAGCTCATTTGTATCAGCAATGCTGTGCTTTAATTGTGCACGCTTTGTGCAATGGCATTGTTCAATTTGATTACCTCTCTTTATTTATGTGTCTTGATTGGTAACTCGGAGAAATAAATAAAATATGACCAATGAAAATAACTGTGTATGTTAAGTTTAAAATTAACATTTAGTAAATTTAAATTAAGAGAAAGAAAATTGTGACAGTCGGTTACAATCGGTTACAAGTAATTGTGTTGCCATTATCACTATAAAAATTTTGTGATGCTCATAGTTTTTGTTTACAAATTAACTTGTGATAGTGGCAGGGGGTCTTTGGCTTATAAGCATAGAGTAAGTAGTACTATTTACTCTATGTTATGTCATTATTTGGCGTGAGCTGCAAAAACTATGGATGGTACATAAATTAATATTTACTTACTAAATATTTATAGTACTTTTTAAAACCCACAAAAGAGTTCGTGAGCCTATAGGCGTGTCTAACTATTATAGTTAAGTCAAAATAACTGTTTTTTTATTTATTAGTCAATTAAAATACGGGTAGAATAGAAAGATGACATTCGTTTCATTATATTAATCCTTATCCAACTAAATAGTTTCATAATCAAGGTAGATTATGTACATGTAAATTCTTTAAATTATTCGGATCGGACCTTTTCGTTTAGAAGTTACGGTGAATATAAAAATATTAAAACTCAAAATTTTTTTAATGAAGATACGCAGATGAAGTAGCGTCCCACAGCTAGCAAAATATAAAATGAATAATATTATACCCAGTATGTCAATGTCTACATAAAAACATTATCACACCTAAGATCCCGCTAAACTTCTAAATAATTGTTAAAATCAATCAACGTCTTGTTATTTAAAATTAAAGATTATATTGAAGATTTGAAAGTTCTGTTTACGCTTAATAAAATCTAATCTAGATGAACGAAATTTAATAGCCTTTGAAACCTTGTTAGCGTTTAAGGAACATGCCTTGATATAAAAATAAAGTAAAACTCTGGTTGTTGTTTGGTGCAAGTTACAAGACTTTTATACGACTATAATTATATCTATTTTACATGTACAATTACGATCTTATAAATATTATGTTATAAAACAATAGCGTTTTATATATGATTGTGGGTATATACATACATACATACATACTTCACGACTTTTATTTAGATAGGATCCAAAGTTGCAGTCTGCTGGTAATGGATTTAACAGTACAGAAACTCCCATCCGAAGATGAATCTAAGAAGATATGCATCCTTATTTTAATAATTCACAAAAGCATGTGACGGTATGCAACCTAAAACAAAAATACGGTTATATTTAGGTACTTAGGCTAGATAGAGAAAGAGACAGTTTTTTTTATCCATAAAACCGCAGTTTCCGGTAGTAATTCTATAGATGATATTCCTATAACATGTCCATACTAATTTAATTTTTAAAAATGTTTCATTAATCTTGTGACTTGTACCACACAATGCTAAGCTAAATACCAACTATTCAAAAATCAATTATTGTGGGTAACATTAAACGATTCAACACTCGTACTAATTATTTTATTTATACTCAGTTTGGGCCTTTGTCCCCTTCTGAAGCAGGACTGATCGGCTTGTCTCAATTCAATCGCCTTGTTCACGCAGTGAATGGTTCTTGTGAGAGAACGAAACACGATACAGGAATAAAACGAGCTAATGTGCAGATATTAATGTGAAATACGAAACGACACTAAAATAATACCCATTCAGTGATTGTTCATTAAGTCTTTTCGATTTTTATTTTAGAATTTTTTAATGAACTTGTTAATGGAGGCGCTTTGCAATTTCTTACGAACGTATTTTGTGTAAGACGATGATTGATAAAAACTATTAACCGCGAAGGAAGTACTTTAACAATGACTACATTTAAAAATTATTCAAGATTTATAGAAAAAAATATTACAAATGCATGATTAGTCTAATGGTAAACAATTATTTTTTAAAAGTATAATTATTATTATAAAGTATAACAGTACTAACAGTGTATAACAGTGTATCTGTATGGCAGACAGGCTGAGGTCCACTTGATGGTAGGTGGCTACAGTCGCCAACGCAAATTGCTGCAAGTGCGCTGCCGACCAGAGTAGGATTAAAGATACACAACTTACTCACTCACTGAAACACAACAGCACATAATATGCGATTGTGTACCGTCCAACGGAACAATAATTTCACCAATAAATCTCTTAACGGTCCAAGGTGACTACGATTTGAGTTTTCTTCCAAGAATCGTCCTCCCAATTGATTTATGGTCACAGAGTTCCATTCAATGCGAACTAATTTGTGTTGCCACAACATTATTTCGTTGTCATGTATTTGTCACCCCTAGCACAATAGCGAAACGGTCAAATCTATCTGCTGAGTGTCAGACGCACGCCTTGCTTCACACACGTTCATAATAAGCCTCCTGTACACTACTTCAGTATGGAAGACCAACGAAACACTCCCTTGTATAAAGAAATGCGACCTTATTCCGTAAAGCAAAAAGTCTAATTTATCTTGCGCGTGCTAGGGTCATGAGACTTTTGAATTCTAGTAGGACTAGTTCGGATTTCACATTACTATTTTTGGTCATAAATCGAAATAATACGTCAGTGTCGCCACATTGTTTTGTGGATTAACACCCGCTGTTTTTCTTGTTAATTGGGCGACGAATCAAAAGGGTGTTGTCGTGAATCCTCATAGAGGAGGCTTTTATTGATTATTACACATAAAATAATATGTTGTCGTGTAGGGCGAGAATTATTGTATTGTTTGCAACAATTTGTTTTGTGTTAATGTACCTTAAAGAAAATCTATAAATTAAGTACCTATACAGACTAATTATAGGGACAAAAAAATATTCGGGCAATCTGTTTTTTCCCGAGGAAACACTATAAGATTCAAGTTAAAATAACTTTCTCCAAGTATTCTGCAAAGCCTTTTTTACACGAGCTTTCTGTTGGTGATTTATACTCAAAGGATGTACAAGCCGTAAACAACTTACAATTTGTTTACGGCTCACTTGAAGTATTGTATGTCTACGATCCTATTTAATTATTGTAACTATGAGGTATAAGGTATAAGGGACATTGTTTGCCCGTCCGCTTAATAGAGTTTCATCTCATACAGATTGTGCGCAGCGGCACCTTATAACAATTAATGCGGAAAACTCTGCATTTATAGACTTTCAGACTAAAATTGATAACCATGCCTATTGTCTATATGTTAAGGTTTGCAAAAACGTGGTTAACTGTTAATAAATAAATAAATAAATATCAACCGTCTTCTCAACAAGACGACGAGGTGTCAATAAATCATCTCATGGATTCCTGATCCATTCTGCCCTTGATTTAATATTGTCATAATAATAAAAACCTGCGTTAATGCCCACCCATAGATTAAACAGAAAGACTACACAGACAAGACAGACGGTGTGAACAAACTTCTTTCCAATATACCTATTTTTTTTTTTTCATGTAATTGACTTGTACAGTTACCAAGTATAATTATAATAATTTATTTTTATAATGCTTTAAATTGGATTTACATGTATTTAAAAAAATTACGGTTTACCTATGCTATCAACATGTGAGTATGTTATATCTGTTCTTTATTTAATAACTTAATATTTAATTATTTATTTAATAAACTATCAAGTTTTTTACGCTTATAAATTAAATAAATGACACCTTTTAGCAAACAAACTTGGTCTAAAGCAATAAGAAGGTTCGACTGTCTTGGCACATTATTTTCTGCGATCAAATATGTTTACTTTCTTCTGGTATCAGTTACCATTAGGTACCTAAGGGATGGGATGGCGTTAATTCGACTACATTAGTGTTGCACTTTCTAAAAAACTGTTTGATTTTGATATAATTCACTGACTATAAAACAAGCGCTTCAAGACACAAACTACATTCTTTAAAAGATAGGCGATCTTATATTGACGCAATCTTCTTATATAAAATAATAAATAATCACATCGATCCTTCTTCACTTTTAGAATGTATTCACTTCAATTTACCAAAACTCAGAACAAAATCAAGTAATACATTTCATATTCCCTACTGTAGAACTTATCTTTCTAAAAATTCCTTCTTTCATCTTTCTAAGTATCACTACAACAACATTCTTGAACAACTTTTGAAAAATTAATTTTATAACTTATAGAATATAACTTATAAATAAATGTAAAAATATATTTTTTATGATTCTTTAGCCCTATTTGTATATAATCTATAATATATATTTTTTTTAATTTATAGCTGGCTCTATGTAATCTAAATAATTTTTTTTTTTTTTTTAAAGTAGGTAAAATTCACCTGACGATGAAAGGATAATGCCGCATCTGCACACAATTAGTTCTAACAATCCGCCATCACCGCGGTTTTGTGGCTGATGACCTTTTTTGCCCCACTTCGGCACAGCTTTTGACACCTGCCTGATGAGCGGCAGTGGTTAATGTCGCTGAAACATCAATAACACTTAGTGTCGCCGCGGCGGTCTCACAGACCCCGTGGCAATTAAGGTTAAAAAGCGATATCTTACCGTACTGCTGATACATTGTTATTAACCAGGCGGGGATCATATTAGCTACTGATTTCAATTTTATTTAACTTTTTATTGGGCTCTCTTGATACTTCTTTGCACCTACAATTTGAGATGGATGAACACCTTTTTACATAGATTAATATACAATGTATATATGAAAATTTAATATATATAAAAAAAAAATGTAACTTATAGATAGGCGTTTGTAATGGCTTACGATATTTTTATATGTTAATGCACGGCTACATTTCTATAATAAGGTTCCAAGTAGTATAACAAAAAATATATCTATACAGAAGGATATTCTCTTATAATGATTATTTGACTGATGGCATTGTATAGCAAATTGATGTTAAAAGAGCAACTGTGTGATTTCTTGCCAGTTCTTCCTCAACGGAGGTTAACGTGATTTGACCTCGTGTCATAAGATGTGATGTAGCCTACACTGTAGGACTAAATCACCTAGTGAAGTCAATCGACAAAATGACAGTGACAGTGACAGTGAAGGCTGATATAAGGGGTGCGGTAGTATGAAGGGAGGATTTTGAAGTCTTGTGTCATTGAAATAAAAAAGTAACATAATATATGTTCTATCTGCACATTATTAAATTGTTTAAACGATTGAAATTTAAGTAAAAGTAAATCGTGATAAGCAATTTGCAGATATAGATAGGTATACTATATATATTTCAATTATTTTTATTCTTAGATTATATTTAAATTTAGTGCATTGGATGTTGCTTGGAGCTTTTTCTTTTGCATTGTGCTTCCTATAATTATGGCGGCATCCGTCAAGTGTTAATTATTTTGAACATTGTGATATTGTTTGAGGCCTGCCTCGTTGGAGGCCTTGTATAATAAAATAAAAAATCAAATCAAATAGGTACGAGTATAACATGAAGTAGTGAACAAGATTTGATTAGTTTTCACGCCTGATGATTAACAAGAAGCTTGTAGATTTTGAAGCTGACAGTCAATGTTTTGGTAATGGAGAGGCAATGAAAGGGGAAATTGTCCATGGAAAGAGTAACTTGTGTGAGGTCCATATCCGTATTCGTATACACGGATCTTAACACTAAGATCCGTATCCATAATCGCTAATGTATTATTCTACTCGATAGTTGTATCAAGTGCAACAAGAACTTGATAGTTTTGGCATCTGAAAGTATTGGGATATCTAATCTTTTAAGTGCATGACGATGTATTGCATTTAAAATTTCCATCGAGTTTCCTGGTTAAGGAACTACTTGTCAGTGTTCATTCCACAATCTTGTGCAGAAAGAATACTGATCAGATGGATTTGAAAAACATTTCAAGAATGTCGCTAATTACCTCATACTGAATATTATCAACACTTTGTAACCCTAAAATTTTTTCGATATATCAATTATCAAAATATATGTTTCCACAATGTAATATTCACTATGATAATTGAACCTGAGGTATCTTGTGAAATGCCAAAATTAACCTTAATTGTGATCGGTTCTCGGTTCTAATAGATATTTACTTTACTTACTTACTATTTCACTTGAAGTCACTGACCAAAAAATCACAGTTACTCATAAAATTGTACAACTTTTAATAGCTTCACATTCTCCAAGATCGTTAAGTAATTTCAGAGATTCGTCATCAGATATGACGTAACTCGAGTACAATAATTATAGCCGGTCCGTTTGTGAGTTCTCAATGTATTGAGGGAATGTATGTTGGGAATGTGTCGGTCGCGACACCGAATGTATCAAATTTGATACACCATCTTCTCATTATATGTGCGCGGTAAAAAGGATTGATGTCGCGTGGTCCAATTCAAACGCTGATGCGATAGTAGCTTACTGAGAAAATTTTAAAATTTAAACACTAAATTAGTATGTGTTAGGCAAACGTTTCGTATATTGGCCCTCTAATTGATCTTAATTAGAATAGAAGTCGAAAAAATTATGAATTATTTGAAACAACGGAAATTTAATTGTAATGTAAGGTAATAATATTATACATCGTAGTGTAATGAATTATCATAGTATTTTGTACTTTAAAGGCTTTTAATTTAATAAAAAAAAATTTGAAAATTTGAATTTTATTAAAATCAATATGATTTGTTTAAAATAATTTGCCGTGCTCTCCTTCATAGTTGAAATTATATGCCACCGAAAATGTCGCAAGTGAGACATTATATAAATATATATAAATAAATGTAATAAATTATGATAATTTTAAATCATTATAAACCGAGATTTCGTCTTGTCTAGTCTAGTATAGATTGTTGATGTTCTCTTGTAACTTTCACCGCCACTTACTAATGACTAGTTTGGGAAAAACGTTTAAATGCGACGCTACAGTCTGCCATCGCCATAGCACATGTTTATAGTGTGGTAATTCGTCACAGTGACACTCTGCGGTCATGTGCCGTGGCTCGTTTTCATTCAACATCACATCCATACAATGGACACTTCATAACTCAACCTTGCGTGAAACATTGTGCCTACGTAAACTCCATTTGTAAACTGAATTTCTACACGCATTCAATAAAATTTTACTGTCTTCTTGTTCGCTTGTTCGGTAGTTTCCAACTTGACATTAACTTTTTTTAATAGATAGAATAGGTAAAATGTATAAAGGCGATGTGAAAAAAAAATCTACACATTAAAAATCACTTGTTTTTAAATGTGTAGACATATCCGTACTAATATGTTGTTTGAAAGTATGTTTGGATGTATGGATGTTGTAACTCTTTCACGCAAAAACTAGTGAACCGATCACCGTGAAATTTTGCATACACGTTGTCTGGGACATCAGAAAGGACATAGGGTACCTTTCATCGTTCAACGCGGACGAAGTCGCGGGCACCAGCTAGTCTTACATATAACATTCTCGTGTCACAGTGTTTGTAACAAAACTCCTCCGTAACGGCTTGACCGATTTTTGTGTATATTCGGTAGGTTTGAGAATAGGTTGTAACGCGGGCGAAGTCGCGCGCATCAGCGTGCATTTGTGATAAATGTAACATACGGGATCATACTATTATATACATATATATATCTTCCAGGACACGCAGACTGCTCATGAACTTATAATTATTTCTAATTTACTCGTGAAATCGAATACCTAATGACAATACCTAATGATGTTTGAATGAGTTTCAATGAAATATGATGACGATGATCTCATAGCTATTTCCTGCATCAATTAGCGGTTACCATATAAGTATACCTTCATACCATCGGCTTTGATGTTTTCAAATAGTCATTCTATTAAATGCTGTATGGCAAAAGAAAAGGATTTGCGGTTTACACTTAATATTTTCTTTGCGCGGTAAAGTTATCTTAAGTTAAGATTCTAATAGCCTCGTCGGGAGCAAAGAATCGGTCACTTAGCCTTCATGTTGTAACGGAAACTAAAAATTAATAACTTGATTTCATTGTCTCATTTAATATTAAAAATATATATGGCAATATTAATAAAAATGGTCAGATCAAACATTTAGTAATTGCAGAGCTAACTGCGTTCTAGAATTCTTCTGGCGGCAGTAACCACCCCCTAAAATAACAGCATGTGTGATGTTTTGTTTCGGTGAGTGAGCGAGGTATGTCAGAGCCCATTTCCCTAAGATTTCCCAATCCCTTATACTTAATCCTGCTGTACAGTAGCCGGCAGCGCACTTGCAGCACCTGTGGCGTTGCCTGTGTTATAGGCGACGGTAGCCACCTCCCATCAAATGGACCGCCAGCCTGTCTGCCAAGCTTAACATAACAAATAACATAAGTATGCCAAAGGCCATATTGTTAGAGCCAGAGAAAAGCCTGGCATTGTTTGGATTGTGGTTACCTACATTAACAATTCAACAAGGTCTGGATAAAGTCTCAGCAATTCCTTTTAGAAAATGATATGAGGGTCTTGTTATCATAAGGATCCTCAACTCTACTGGTGACCAATCTTAACTAATTACGAAAGCGGACGGCGGCGAGCTTTGATTATCATCATCTCGGCTTCATCAAAGTTTTTACAAATTTATTAACAAGTGATCGTATTACGTTTGTTAAGCCTAATCAAACAATATGTAGGTTTTGTTGAATAGTATACATATCAATAGTCTACATTTAATTATTATAAAATTCTTCTTGTCTAAGTGTCTTATCAGGTTTCCCCAACGTTGGCGATCACCCTCGAAAAGACCTCTCTATCACGCGCCACTCGGAACAGCTCTTCCACTCCTGTGATTCCGGACTGTAGTGTTTGTGTATAGATATAACTATTAAATAGTTATATACGCTGTCTTGCGTTCACTGTATAGTGGCAACACTGATGAAGATATAGAGAGTATTTGGTGGGCCGCGGGCCGAGTGGGATGTGTAAGTCGAGTGATGTGCCACATACAGGGTGAATTGACGACCCAGTGCCCCTCAGACACCACACGGACCATTGACGGATGTTTCTAAAGCAAAACATCTGTCTTCTGCCCTCTCCTCTTCGCCCCTCAATTTTGCTCCCCATGATACATAAGATCGTAATTTTCACCCCTCAGGATATGAGTCAGAGTAGCTCTCTGCTAGTATGAGCTCTTCGAAGAATTTCCATATTGAATACTATTTGTCAAACTATGTGTTTATCTAGATAAACCGTAACCATGAAGTATAATATACCAAAACTTAATTTTAATTATGATAAAAAATTCCCAATTTTTTATTTAAAACGGCGGAAACATATTTGTACACCTATGTTAATTTTACATTTTTATAACATAAAGTGCGGCTAATTTTTATGACAGTTAAATATGGTAATTATTTTTTTATTAACAATAAAACTAATATTTATTATTAATATTTGACGAGTCTCTTGGTCGAGTGGTTTAGACCTGACTTACTCGCTCATATGGGGCGTTATAGAGATTCAACAAAAACGCTTAAATCGCTGATAAAAGTTAAATTCGTTGGGCAGATATATATTGACCAGTAGGTAGGTAGGGCACTGGTTGAGAAATACCAAAATTTGAACTTTAAAATTACAAGTAAAACTTGTGCATAGCTACTTTAAGCTATCCATTGAATATAGCAATTATGTCGGGCGTCTACCTTATTAATCGAAGTCTCGATTGTTAATTACGATCAATTTACGTAATTATTCGATAATGAGATCACCTGGTCAAGGAAACAGTGCCCAATCATTTCGAGCTCGAATGGTTATAAAGGTGAAAAGGCTAATATTCAATTAATTAATTAAATATATGTATATATTACGAAAATGGGAAACGCAAGTGGTCTTGATAACACATTGGATAATAATAATTAATTATAAGTAATTAAATAGAACTTAAGTTAATTAAAAAACTTTTTCTCAGAAAATATAATTTTTTATAAATTTGCCCGATTCAACCTTTTTAAATAGTACTATGCACTGGATTAACTAATTGTAGGTACCTAAGTTTTAATTTTTCTCTAAAAAGTTAAACTAGGTGACGAAACACTTAGGAATCTATCTATGTTAATAAATCTTTGTTAATGTTATAAACTTTGTTTAATAAATCTATCTATATATAAATCTATCTCTTATATACTCCAAAACCGCTGAACCGATTTTGATGAAAATTTCAGACAATCTTCAAATTAGTCCATCGGGTGTTCCTGTGAAGTTTTGTAGCGATCGGACGCGGACGAAGTCGCGGGCATATACTAGTAATAAATAAAAATATTATAAAAAAATTTAAAGAAAAAAAAATTAAGCTTACTTTGTACATACCAATAACCATAAATGAATAACAAGTTAAAAAGAGAAGTGTGTCAGTATGACGTAGTAAGGAGGCATCAGGGCACCTTGTGCGGCTTGCAGGTAGTTAGGAGTAACATAATACTTTGCAAGTAAAGCTCGCATGATAGCTTCATTGAACCGACCACCTTGGCACAACCCTGCCGGTCGGTGTGTTCTCTTATAAGCATTGGACTCACCCACACGTGAAACCAAAGATTTAAATCGAAAGATGCGCCCTAATATATATTAACAATGGGTTATAACCAACTACAGTTGCACGCCAGCTACAGTGAGTGACAGTCGCTTGAAAAGATTGTTTCTGTTGATTTTACTATCAAAAAACTCGTTCGAGTTTTTTTAATATCAAAAATTACAACACATTGCAATTTTGCTTGAAGTTTTGTGTCTTGAATGCCTTTTGATTTGTACCATTAAAATAACAAAATAAGTAGTCAACTGCTGAAAAAAACTCCGTGTTAAACTAGTGGAGTTAATAAAGCGCTTAAAAACCACAATACAGATATCGCATTACAGTAATTTTGGAAAAAAAATTGCAGACATCGGACACAATGAGCTCGCCATTTCGCGGTAAAACCGTTTATAAAGAGATGCTGCAAGTCAAAACATTAAAGCGGGTTTTTAAATCATCACATACCTATAATACATATAAGTAAATCTACGTTGCACACAATGGTAGAAAAACTGACGGCCAATTTTGTTACGTGATCGTAGACAAAACTCGTTGTTGCACTTATTATTTACTAGCGGGTGCCCGCGACTTCGTCCGCGTTGGACGATAAAAGGTACCCTATGTCCTTTCTGGTGTCCCAGACAACGTGTATGCAAAATTTCATGATGATCGGTTCACTAATTTTTGCGTGAAAGAGTTACAAACATCCATACATCCAAACATACTTTCGCATTAATAATATTAAAAAAAAAAAGTACGGATTTATTATAAAGTTTTTGAATACAATTTATATTATCTATACTGTTTATATACTAAGAGGAGAGAAATACAGACTCCTAATTTCATTATTCACTGTATCGATCGATACTAAGATGTATGTTTGTATGTTGTATTGAATAAACTCAAAAACTACTGGACCTATTTTGAAAATTCTTTCACCTATAGAAAGCTACATTATCAACGAGTAACATAGGCTATATTTTGTAAAGTTGCGCGGGCGAAGCCGCGTGCAATAGCCAGTTTATCTATAAAGTAAAGTGACTATCCTCTACTGTCTATTTATTCGCTATAACATCTTCTGAACCAACTTCTTCATAAAATTTAAAAGAAGCTGCAACATATGCTGAGCGAAATAACAAATATATCGCTTCCGCTTATGAACTTGCGTTGCCGTAATGCGATACTAGTTTCACCCGACTTCGCCTGTCTTACATCCCGACCCTAATTTTACACCTCATTAACCAATTTCCACGTCTTTTTACGTTAAACCAGTGTCTCGTGAAAGATTCCCTTGCAATTTTTCCAAACATAATCTCATTATGTTTATGTAGACCGTAAACTTTGGTATCCATTACATTAATTATTATATTGAATACTTACGTAATTTAATATTTTATTGCAATTGCTCAAATATTTGCTCTAACGCTATTGAGCAGTGAACTGCGATTTGGTGTGGCAGTTGTTCATTTTGAGAGCATCGAAATATTTGTTTAGTAAAAGAAACCACGACCTATTTTTTTTTCCATAAGTGGTATGTAAATAATCCCTTATGAGAATAGTATTATAAAATTAATTAATGAAAAAGTAGGAATAATTACCAAGAAATGAACAATTTTTTTTATGAAAAATCAAAATTTACAATTTTAGTTTTCGGTGGTTTTGGTACTTTTCTAACCATTAAAAAAAGATATAGATAGGGATCAATAGGGATATAAAAATCTATAAAATTGGCAATGGCGCTAGGTAGAGCACAAACTCATAATATGGGGAGACAATAGGATTGGAGTATTCGAAGTTTTCGAGTGGATACAATATCCTATACATTGTACCCACTGATTGTATATTACAGGACTGTATAATATTCGGACACTTTGTACGAATTGTAAATTTTTAATTTTAATATATTTTTTACCGTCAATTCGGACACCAACAGAAAAAATTGGTGTTGTGTTGTGATTGTGACAAACGAGTCTCCGAATATTTTGTTTCGGAATTTTCAGTAATGTTTATGGAGAGTCTAAGTCCGACAATAGAGTTTAAGTTCAGAAGAGAAGATGATGATGAACCGGTAAAAATCATTTCTCCTGACTGACTATCAAAGCACAGCCAAAACTATTAAGTCTAGAAAGCTGAAATTAGGAACATAAGTTTATTTTATAAAGGATTTTTGAAAAATTTCAACTCCTTGCGAAGAAGGGGGCGGATCGCTAGTTAATATAGGACAGATGTTGCCATCAAGTTGATTGTCAACTTGCTTGGCATCCTCCATCACGTGGAAACTAATGACCTTAAATACAACACACTTTAAAGAAATTATAAGATTATTCATCTATACTTATATCAAAATCAATGCATATTTACATAAGTGGTATGAGGTCCAACTGGCTTCAAAATACAAGCGTTGTTGGCATATTAAAAATAGCTCATTAGCTAGTATTAAATCGAAAACGTTAGCGGCAAACGATGCCTATCAGTGTTCGCCACTAAATTATAATCAAGCTCACAAATTAGCGAATGTTTTGCAAAGTTCGTTAAACGCAGGTGGTTGCATGGGCGCACTATATTTTACAAATATTCTTCGCTAACCATAATTGCGACGACATTTTGAACCTGATAAAACTAGCAGTATGTTAATTTATACGCGGATTATTCCTGCGACGATACAGCTTTTAGATCATTAAAATTTCGTTTCATTAGTACAAACTACGAGTAATGCTTATTTACTTCATTAGTTCAAACCAGTACTTTTTTGTGATAGTGTTCTGAAGTCTTGTTTGTCTATGACTTATGATAGTTTAATGTTTATTTTTAAAAAAATCGCTTTCCACCTGGTAGAACTAAATGTATTGGTATTTAGATATATTCATACTGTTAATTCTATATAAAATTAACGAATGTTTTTAAAATTTTTACATTTAGATGTTGTTGTTACAAATGTAACTCTCATCGCAAGATTGAGAAAAGTACTATACAAGTGTCTGTCGAAATGGCAATTGAAAGCCTCGTTTAAAAGGGCCGAGGCTCTGGACGAAGATCATTTAAAACCAATTTATTAGGAAAGATAGCAGTCGACTTCTCCTCTCAGATAATTTTCCAGTAGGATCGGTAAGAAGCAGCCTAGATCCAGCATAAATATACTGATATTCTAGCATTTTCGACAATAGGTAGGGTTTTCCCTTTGGCCAGATTAAGTCTGGCTCTGAGAAATGTCAAACGATATGTTAAAAAATATTTAGTTAATTTTTTTTATATAAATAACGAGGTGACAGTCCACTTGAAGGTAGATGGCCATCACCTGTCGCCTATAAAACAATTAACGCCAAGATAAGAAGGGTCGATGAAGGAGAAGGTTTAAGGCATACAACAGTGGTTTTCTTATTTTTAATCGTGATGGTCACATTTAGTGATTTTAACAACATAGATTACTGTTTTTTTGTAAATACATACATATTATAAATACAAAATATCCATGACTCAGGTACAAAGGTAAAATGTTAACACATAAACATTCGCCCCTAGCGGGATTCGAACCCGCGACCGTTTGGTTAACAGCTAGGGTTACTAGCCACTAGACTAAACGAGTCGTCAAACCTAGTTATGTGACCTAGTTCTTTTGACAAAATCTTTACATATTACAAGTATATGCATTAATTTACATGAAAGCTTCTGTTTACTATGATTAAGGGCTATAAACTTTGAAAAATGTGTAGCAACTGTGAAGTCTGTACGGAATAGGGTATGTGGTATTAAGAGTCCATGAGTTGGCTCATTTTGTTGTCAGCGAGCAGTGCCACCTCGTTAAAATTTCTGTGCACAATTACACAGCGGTCGGCGCGCGACCAGTCAGCTCGCATGGCTTATGGACCCTGCACACTCTCCGACTCGAAATGACTTTAGTCAATACAGGCTTGTCTTAGCACAATAATATATAGGATTAAAAGCCTGATTTTACTGCGCCGGAGATTATAACTTTAATTTTTGTGGTATAAGCGATAACTGGGGAAGACTTAATCGGAGTGGTGTACTGTTGCTTTTAGGATGTAGTAAATTCCTACAAGATTACATAAGTGCTATAACGGCGCGTGTTCCGCCGGCGTGACACTGTCAAGTAGGACTGGCGTAAAATGAGCGCTGTGCTTTGCATCAGCTTATGCTGAGCCAGATACCTTTTTGCTGCCATGGCGCACACTCAATGGGATTTTTTTAAGTATGTATTCTCATCCTAACGTGAAAAAATAATTTATTTGTTTTGTTATCTTTATATGTATTCGTGAGTGTCATGTGTATGTAAATAAATGTTTTATATTCTATTCTATTCTAACTATATTCAATTTTTTATTCAATTAAATACTACTGCCATTAAAAAAGTTTTGAAATAAATTTATACAACACCATCATTGGAGTAAATTCCAATAGTGAAGATTTAGGTCTTAGTTTAATCTTCATAGATTTAGTTTTCGCCAACTAGTTGAAATTCGACCTTATCATTTCGAAGCTAAAAAAAAACATGAAATAATATTACAAATATTTTTTTACTGATAACACGAAAGCTTTTATTTTATTTAACACGAAAGCTCATCTTCTATACAAACAAAAAATACTAGCTACTACTACTGAAAATAGCTACTAAACAAAAAAAAGAAAATTGATTCACAAATAAAATTATATTCATATCTTACCTATTTATATATAGATTTATACAAAAACAGCTTCTATGAAAAATACAATTCTACAATGTCAAAATATTTTATTTGTAGCAAAGCATCATGATAGTAAGTATAGGTTATCCCTTACAGAAGACCAACGTGAAATGACAACATGCTGTCATGTTGTGTGTAAGTTGATTGTAATATCTTGTCTGCCTGTCTGTCACATGTAGAGTTACAAAATGATGTTTACCAGCACATGTGTAATGCCTCTAAAAGAGCACTCGACGCAGTTATCTCATTCTGAAATAATATTTCCGTCTCCATCTAACATTAGCGAAATAAGCGAGAGGGGATTATTGTAAAAAGCGAGAATTTAACGAATTATCCCTGGCGAGTACGTAACGCGGTCGTCTCGGATTATTAACACTTGTTTTTCATTATACATTTCCTTTTATAACATAAGTTAAATGTTTCAAATCGAGGTAGAGTAAACTAATTGACATTTATGTACAAACACTTTAAAAGTGTTTGTAACCATCTACTTCCAATACCAAAACCAAAATAGATGCGACTTCTATTCAAATTCAAATTTAAATACAAATCATTTATTTACAAGTAACATGGGTCAATGTGAACCAATTCTTATTAATTTGAATCTATTCAACCTCATGTACTTGCCACATAAAATCATAAATTACAATTCTACTTACTTAATTAAGAAACATATAAAACGAAAATATTTTTTTATCGTAATGTTAAAATTATATATTATTATTTATTTATACATAATATTATGGCAACATACAGTCTATACAAAGATAAATAATACCTAAGCATAGGCAAAGAGATGGTAACAAACAAATAATGCTAAAAAAAACAAACATTACAATAATTTGCTTTAAATAAATAAATAACAGCCACAGTGAAATAACAGCATTTGTGCTGATGTGTTTCAGTGAGTGAGTAAGGGTTGCCAGAGCCTATTTCCCTAAATCCTTAACCCTAATAAGGTTGCCAGCACACTTGCTGACCTGTGGCATTGCTTGTGTTAATGGGCTACGGTAGCCACCGACCATCAAGACGTTTCTGACTGACGATCTTTATACAAAAAAAATACTACCATAAAGATATAAATGCAAAAGATATAAGATAAAGAATGAAAAGCCCTAAGAAGTTTAGTGGGTCAATTAGACTGTAAGATGTGACATGTGGTATAATAAAGACCAGGTGGGCCACCGGTGGCCGGTGGCACGGTGACCGACGCAGCACACCGTGTGATGTGATGCGCTTGAAACCGATATCGGATACCCGATACCAGATATTGGCCAGAGACGGCTAAACAATGGCGGACACTCAAACTGAAACATTTTACGTAGGGACAATATTAATTGTTGGTAAGTGTGACTGAGTGGGAAAATTCAAGGTTGATGATACCACCAGAGGAGATACAGGTGCGCTGCCGACCCTTAGCTGTTCTGGGGTCTGAATATCTTAAAACCAGTTTGGCTAAACTTTACTAAATCGACTCATATTTCTAATCAGGCCTTGACTGCTAATACCAATGTAACATTATAGTTCATTATAGTAGAGAAGCTAAACAGATTCATTCAACCTGAATTTGAAATCATACAATCCACTCTGGATTTGTTTATTTCTTGTTTATTTTAAATATATTAGCAGTTTACTTTATTGGTGCGTCTACATCTGTATACCGAAGTCCTGCATCAATCTTGAACTAGTTAATAACAGATCTCTTGGTATCCTGTTCCACAATATGTTCATTCCGTTCTAGATAAAGAGTTCAAATTCACCCTCCTCCTCTCAAAGGCTAAATCTTATCTGCGTATTGTGTGATTCTAATTTATCAGCCGTGTAGCCATGAAATAATTTGCATGTGTGCTGTAGTATTTATCGGTGAGTGAGTAAAGATTGTCCTATTCCTTGTATGCCTCTTGCAGCACGCGTTGCGTTGCTTATGTCATAGGCGATGGTAGCCAACTACCATTAAGTGGACCGTCAGACTTTCATATGCAAATAAATAGTTAAAAAATTAGCAAATTTAATTTGCACTGACTTGTAACCAAGCGAGGTGTGCGTAATGCGCTTTGGGTAAAAAGTGTGCAAATCCCTGCTAACGGCCGGCCGGTATGTATAGCAGTGGCGTACCGTCCGCGCCCGCACTGCGCAGTATCGCGTTGCGTTCTAATGGAGCATGAATACGACACGCCACGCTGCCCGTGTGCACTCTACCTTACATCGACTATCGTGACATACAACTACCTTTTTTTTAACAAAAAGCTCAACACAATAATATTTAAATTCACTTTTTATATGTTACTTGATTAAAAATGAATTATTGATTATATGTTTTTAATGTTCACCTTAATTATTTTGTAATTAAATGTAGATTTTTAAGAAGAGAATGAATTTTGATGGATAAACTTGCGTTGCGTATAGTTTTATCCTAATAATCTATACCTACTAATATCATAAATCATCAATCGTTTGTTTGTTTGCATTGAATAGGCTTCGAAACTTCTGGACCTATTTGAACAATTCTTTCACTGTTGGGAAGGTATATATTATCAGCGAGTAACATCCGTCCGTACTAATATTATAAATGCGAAAGTATATTTGAATGTATGGATGTTTGTAACTCTTTCACGCAAAAACTACTGAACTGATCACCAAGAAATTTTGCATAGGGTGGGTACCTTTAATCGTTCAACGCTGACGAAGTCGCAGGCACCAGCTAGTACCCCATATTTTATAAAGTTACGCGGGCGAAGCCGCGTGCAACAGCTAGTTGCATATAAATAAATAATAGATTTTAGTTGGCTCCAGGCTGTATGATCGGTCCTATTGGAAAATTATGGGGAAGCCTATGTCCAGCAGTGGACGTCCTACTGCTGATATGATATGATGATTTGATGAGGTGGTGGCCGCAGTCGACAAAACGAACAAAACTAATAATTGGGGATAAAAAGGACCCTGAAATAGCAAGGGATGAGGTGACAAGAGGCCATTCCCATGTTATTTCATATTATTATATTTATTATACAACCTTTTGGTTTGCCGAAGATATTGTTGGTCCGCCGTGCGTTGCAAAAAATCAAGAATGGTTAGACCAATTTTAATTCGATGTTCACTTATGGAAAATAAGAAACACGGGGACGGTTCGCATAATACATATAAAAATTGCACCTCGGGCGAAGTCGGAAACGGGTTACAGTAGTATAATACGTAATATAAAACTGCCTTAAATTAAAGTTAAACAATAAAATAATTCAATAGGTAAGCGTATTATTATTATTTTTTTTTAAATTAATCGTTTTTAAATTAATTAATTATCACTAAAAGAAAATTCAGCGATATACTGTAATGTAGCCAAAATTAAAAAAAAAAGTCTCTTCTCAAAAGTACTTACCTAACTCAATGAAGATGTGAGCTATACAAAAACACAATCAAACATTTAAACGCAATGGACACATCAATTAGATTATCATTCGACATGTCTATACAAGTTTGTCAATCCCATTCAAAGAATTATCTCCACGAGCTGGCAATTCAACTAAATTGAACGCTAGATACAACAAACTCTAAGCGTACACCAAACCACAACTTAATCAAAAACAATTTGCAAAATAATATAAACAAAATGGACCCTTTCACATCGCGATTAAGTCTAAAATTGATTGCGAACTGGAGGGAAGATGAACAAAATATATTTGTTCGTCCGTAAATACAAACTAATTAAACTTAGGAGCTTAGTCGTAACGCAAACATAGTTGTTTACATTGACAGATTGAGATGCGTCGGGGGCCGTTTACGCCCCACAAATTGTATTTTAATTTTTTAAGCGGGCAACACCAACACTCGACCGTGATTGGTCGACGGGAGATAGCGCGCGTCATTTATTTTAATTCGTCCCGTTCGGGTTGACAGCTCGAGCAATCGTATTCTGATGTCCCCTCTTTAAATGATAATTGAACTCAGAGATTACCGATTGAACTTATGTTAAGCAATGATTTGTTCTTAATGTTAACTTAAGTAAGTACTTACTTTGTTTTAGTGATGTGTCAATAAGTATACGGTAAATAACAGAGTGACAGACTGCAAGAATTTAAATACCAAGTACAATGGCTTTACTTGTAAAAGTTTTGCTGCCTTGGTTACTTAAAATTAAGAACGGATAATTAATATTAAAGAGAAAAGAGGACGCCGCTTTTTCCATACAAGTATATTCCATTATTTTTCGCATGCAAAAATGCGTGCAGGACAGCTTGAGACGGAGAATTTCAACTTAACTTTCATTCAAATTTCAAACTTTACTGATACAATATTTAAGAAGAAATAATTTATAAATATCTCTTACTTATAAGATATAATAATACTTATTTTTGATAAGATTTATTCACAGTAATAATGTTGCCAACTGTTACACTCAGTGGCAACTAATTAGTAGGCCTAAAGCGTCAAACGCCACATTCCTACCGGGTTCTGGGTGCTGGCATTTTGCCTTGGATGGAATACGCGCCTTTTCGGTCGAAATTGTATCGTGCTCGTTTGACTACTATAAATCTTGAGTAAAAAGAGGCCTCTCTTAGACATGGACATAATGTTTGTATACACTTCCTTACTCACGAATATCCATACCAACCTATAAGTTAAAGAAAATAATAATTGGAACAACACATTCGTAATTGTATTCCTGTACACTATGCTTAGTCAGTCCTATGGTGTAAGTAATTTCTTTGCTTATATGAATGAATGAATAAAAGCATATAATAATAAAATATAAACAATATAATATATATAACCTCACTTCTGATTTGCAAGACCTCACAACCTCACAACAAACAGCTTTCCTTAGGACATTTTCTTTATTCATATTAAAATAAATCAAAAACTGAGAATTCGTACGATCGAAGCTGAAAATTGGTATATATGTTTATTTTATAACGTTAACATCCGGTATGTAATAATTTTTGAAAATTTCAATTCTGTGCGAAGCCAGGGGCAGGTCGCTGGATGTCTTCCCCTACGCTTCCCGCCGTACCTATGTATGTACCTATGTACATATGTGCCTCTGTACCCATGTACGCTTGGATCTTTTAAAATACGCAACTGCTTTTAATGCGAATTTCACTTTAATGTAAAGACCGTTAAACAATGAAATTTAAAAATGACTATAATTTATACACCCGTCCGAAGCCGAAAGCGAGTCGCTAGTAAATAATATGTTATTAATATTATATAGAGTTATCTAGCTATTATGTTTTATTTAGGGGATATATAGTTAACGACACTAGTGGTCTAGTGTCTAGTGGCTAGTAACCCTAGCTGTTAACCAAACGGTCGCGGGTTCGAATCCCGCTAGGGGCATATGTTTATGTGTTAACTTTTTACGTTTGTACCTGAGTCATGAATGTTTTATATTTATAATATGTATGTATTTACGAAAAAAAAGTAATCTATGTACTATATCAACTGTTTGGTATCCATAATACAAGCATTAGTTGCTTACTGTGGAACTAGATGGTGCTGTGTGGAATGTGTGAAGATATTTATATTTATTTATTTATATAACTTAACTTATATTATAAAAGATTTTAGCCACTTTGTCCCTTTTGCTCCCCCAGCAGTGAAGTAATCGTGGCGTGAGTAATCTACTGGGACGTAAAGTGCGCAGCGATGAACAATCATTGCTACCATTGTCGGTAAGCGGCACAGATTCAACCATAAACAAATCCCATACCATAAGCCCCTTTCAATGCGTATTTTAGTACTTCAATTTTGACTCTGCAGTATTGAATTTCTTTTATATATTTGTTTCAGGGGAATTTACGTTGGCTAGTTCTTCATGTTGATAGAAAGCTACACTCGCATATACTAAACTCAAGCTATCCCACGGTATATATTATAGATATGGTTTATGAGCTGCTACCCTGGGAAGATAGATAATAATGCACAGAGACAGGATAGAGAAATGTCCTTTATTGAAACACAAAAGTATGACACTATTTCATTTCATCTGATCTGCCTATTGGGCATTAATTGCATTTCAATGGCATTTCATCATCAATATCATAATTAAATTTTCACACATTTTCCTTTGGCTCAAACAGTATATATGGGTCTACTAATAATTCAAAGTAAATATATTAACTAAACCCAAGTGTACCAAGTTTAAAAAAGTATGAATAAATTCTCTTGTTAGCCATTTGATTTTGCTGTATTTTTTACACTTCGTCATTTAAAAAAAAGTACTATTCCCCCTTGGCAGGTTATTTAAAAAAATGGCACATTTAATTAAAATTTCAAAATGGTACGACGCATGCTAATAATCTTTGAAAACTTCTTTAGTTCTTGGAAACTTTTGGTATGGGGAAAAAGCACTGAACTCGCAATATCATATATAAGTTTTACGAAGTTAAGCTTTCACTTCTGACGTGCAATTCTACGACTGAGAGGGTTTATTATCAGGACTATTACTAGCTGGTGCCTGCGACTTCGTCCGCGTTGAACGATGAAAGGTACCCTATATCCTTTCTGGTGTTCCAGACAACGTGTATGCAACATTTCATTGTGATCGGTTCAGTAGTTTTTGCGTGAAAGAGTTACAAATATCCATACATCCATACATACTTTCGCATTTATAATATTAGTATAGATATTCCCATTATTGTGCAATTATTAATTTTAAAAAGGATAACATTAAAAGAACCTTTTTCTGTTATATCATTCAAGTAGCAATGTTTTACAATAAACCTTTTTTATTGAAAAAAATAATAAACGAATCACCGCACAATATTATGAAAAGGTCAATCCTTTGTCAGTTTGTGTGGTATCTTCAAAAGGGTTGGAGTGTTTAATGAGAGTCGTTTCAAAAGATATCAAAAGAGAATATAAAATATGTTTTCCATTTTGTAACGAAATATAACAACGTCATTGAGATCTTTATATTATTTTTTTATCTTTACCGAAAGTTATGAGTGTCTACAGCAGTTTATGAGTTTTTTTTGTTGTTGTTAAGGGTCTATATTATTGAAAAATATATATAATCGACAAACAAATTCATGGCTTCCTACAGACAGACCAACATCTTAAGGAAAATCACCGTAAAAGAAAATCTTAATTAAAGATCATATATTATCTTACATAAATTAAGTCTCATTTTGATGTCATACTTATTTCTAATTTACATTTTTGCATAAATGAAGGCACTACTGCACCTACTGCGTTTATTGGGCCATATACTACTGATAGTTGCATAAAAGATAGCATCCCTAGTAAGGTGTTTTTCTCTGTCTTTTTGTCATAGTGTTTTTATATGTATGAACACTGGTCTTATCAAATATGTGTAAAAATGTAGGCATGTTGACTTTTAATATGTATATTATGTAGATATGTTCTCACTATCATACTTAGAATACCTAATTAATTATTGTCTCAAAGAAAACCCACATTCGTAATTGGTCACATATTATATAAGACGTTTTCTTTATCAATATCATAATTATTTCTTTACTAGCTGGTGCCCGCGATTTCGTCCGCGTTGAAAAAGCAAATATATGAGTAATTATGAAAGCCTAAAGCCTTTCTCGATAAATGGACTATCTGACACAAAAATATTTTTTTAATTCGAACCAGTAGTTCCTGAGATTAAGGCGTTCAACCAAACAAACTAAAAAACAAATAAACAAACAAACAAACTCTTGTTGTTTATAATATTAGTTAAGATTTCAATGAGTAGGTACCTACTTATGTAATAATGGTACCTAAATTCAATTATGTTAATTTTATCTTGATTTAAATCCGAAAACTTATTCAATTATAAAATGAAATAATAATAATAAATAAAATGATGTTATAATATCGATAATCAATTTAATTATCGAAATGATCATCTACTTTTTGAGATCTATTAAGACAGATGTTTATTAGCTCTCCATTAGGTATATCAAGTTTAGATCAAATAAATTACGTATTATATTTGAAAATGTCTTCCATTTAAAGCGAAAGATACTCACATTTAAAAAAAAAATCCAATACTTATTACTCACCTGCTACATAAATAAATGTGCGAGTATTTGCAATTAAAAAAAGTGTCGTAAATTCAAGCCGCCAAGTTAACACGCTAAAAAGTGCACAGAATCATAAATTCATGTAGAACTTTTAAAATATGGCTTACTTTTAAACGTTTCCCGGTAAAAAAAAAGTGTTTTAAAATATAACATAATGAAAACTATATTTAAATATCGAGACAGAGTCGAGGGATTAATAGGGTGATTAAGTTAATATTAGTCAGTCAGATGCCCACGACGCGATGGACACTGTTGGGACTTTTTATACTTCCTCGGAGTCACCCCACGAATGCACTTAGCGATCTAATCTCCCATCCATTGGTATAATTTATTTATTTTATTCATTTATATTAGGAAAACATACAATATCTCGCAACACATTATAAATATACATACAAGAAAAACATAAATCACCAAAGTTTTCACAAAATTACTAAAACATATTATAAATTACTTGTAGTCACTACAGAATATTGGAGCATATTATAAATTATTACAGAATATTAAGCATATTATTATACAGAACATATTATAAATTACAAGTCACTACAGTTAATATTATAATCAATTTACATAAAATGTGACTTTGTAAATACAGGGTGGAATTTCTTATCCACACCTACAGGAAAGCACTCAAATTACTGGAGATAGCGAATTTAAAGTGAAACATAAACTTATAAATCCTATGGGGCAAGACAAAATAAGTTAACTCAAAGCGACGATTGGATTTTTATTAGTAATTATCTTTGATGTATTTTTAAAATTGACCTTATCGATTTATAATATTTTATTTTATACATAAAATAAGGTTATTTTTTCTGGTTTTAGTCGGTTTTTTAGGTTAATGTCGACAGACAGGCTGACGGCTCACTTGATGGTAGGTGGCTACAGTCACCATAGGTGCTACAAGTGCGCTACCGACCATAGAAGGATAGAGGATAAAGGATAAGTAAGGGATATTTTGGTTGCCGTTTGCTTCTTTTTAAAAAATTTTTGCTATTGGAGTAGGTACTTTTCCTGCACTGGTTTCCTGGTTAAAAAATTCCACCTGCCCCCGGATTCGCAGGAATGCAATTTTTTTTCTGATGCAGAGGTTTTCTGAACAGCGACTACTTAAAAAATAGTTAAATTATAATGATATATTTTTCGATACAAAGTTTTGTAGATATCGTATGAGTGGATGGTCGACTAGGGAAGCTTTCGTCTATAAATTCCGCAAGTCACTGTCGACATGTGGCGACTTCAAATTGAAACTCAACTCTGCGCGTGTATTTATTTTTTAATTTCTTTTTTTTTATCGTATAAATCGATGGAGTCATTACTTTGTAACTCATAACGGTCAAAGTTTTTTGTTGTCTCAGGAGTCGGAGGCTAAAGACGTTGTTGTGTCAGGTGTCTTGCATTGATAGCCCGCGGTTCACAATGGATGTTTTTTTTTTTTTTTTTTTGAAAAATTATAAAATTAATGAAATAAAATAATATAAAACCCACCAACACAATGCTCAATCCTAAGTGATATTTATAAATGCGAAAGTGAGTTTGCTTGTTACCTTTTCACGCCTTAACTACTCAAACGATCATCGTGAAATTTTTCATACACTTTGTCAGGGGTACAAGAAAGGACATAGGGTACTTTTCGTTCAGAAAAATATTACTGTTCCTGAGTGATCGTTTAAAAATAAAAATGATAAAATTCACATATATAAAATAAAGTGTCTGTTTCTCTGCTAACTTCTTTTAAACTCTACAACGGATTTTGTTTCCGTTTTCACACTAATGTAAAGAACGAGGAATGTTTGTGTTACTTATGTAATTTGCAATAAAAGAAAAAGAAAAACAGGTCCCTTTTTCTTTTATATAAATACCTACGAATCTACCAAAAGTTTCTATCAAAGTATTCTACCCAATATACCCAATCACATTATTTTATGCAATTTTTAATTACAATTTCAATTGGAACATTCCACACGAGAGTTAATGAACGAACCAAATTAGATTAATTGGTGGACAAGTCGATCGACTCGTTTCATAAATCATATCACGTCAATAAAATACAATACAAAGACACAAATGAAGATCTGATCGGGCCGTCCGCCGCCCGCCGTCCGTCTCATCTCACAATGGTAACACAAAAACCCGCCGGTGTATCAGTAACACAATCTATATACGAGTACATATTAAACACACAACACAAACAATGGTCCGTTGATTGAAACGTCAAGCAAATGACGGCGGATTGATTCGTGGCCTCGTCTTGTATTTATTAACAACATAATTATGGCGCGATGCCTTCATAACTATTTATTTTACGTATAAATTTATTATCGAAAAAATAGATCGCGCCGCGATGAGTTGCGCTTTCCGATGCTCGAATATCGATTTCCATATGAAGCCCGCGATGTCTTATTTAAAAAAGCGATTGTTTTTTGTCGGATTAACATTCTGTTGTTTTTGTGTCGGGTCTCCGTCGGCCGGACAAACTCTAAATGGGAGTTAGGTCGAATTTTAGATCTATTATATCTTGCTTTGTAGCAAAATTGAACGCATTCAATGCTTTGCGACGAAACCGCGGGTTTTCATTATATTGAAAATTTATTAATGAATTTTTCAATGTGTAATAATTACGACGTCGATTCGAGACTTCGAGTACAAGAGCAGACTACACAGTCAATGCGAAGAAGTGTTCTACAGGGAGATGTCATCTCTTCGAAATTATTCATTTCCGTTTTAGAAGGCTCCTCGAATGGCAAGGACAATTTATCCTGTTGTTCATAAAGCTCTTTCCATATGTATGAGCTTTTTATGTATGGGTAATGGGGTAAAGACAAAACCATAAGTACTTACCTATGATACCTCTTTGTCATTTGTTTGTAAACCGTATTTCTTTTTTGTTTTGAATCAAAAAAAATTATGTAAAGATCGTAAGACAGGCTTACGGTGCACATGAGAGTATAGGTCTTGCAAGTGGGATAAGGAATTAGGAAACGATAGATAAATAGTCTCTGACATCCTCTCCCTCTCGCCAGACCAAAAGATTATTCCACTTCGCCCCGAGGATTTGTCCCCGCCTCATTATTTACCTACACTGTAGTGTCTTTCGTCCCCACCACAATTTTTAGGTGTCCGTCGTCCCCACGCTACTACCAATGGTTTTAAAGTACTATCAACAAATCTAATGAAATATATTTGTAACTATTTAATTTTTTTATATAATTTAAGATAAAACGCATTATGCCCTGCTACTACTTTGCCAGATCCCGGGACCCCTGAGAGAGAGCATTAAAGCAAGAATCTTAACCACTCGACCAAAGAACTTATCAGTTAGGAAAAAAAGGAGAGTTTTTGAAGATTACAATCGAATTTCGACAAATTTGCGAACACTTCAGTTATAAGAAATCTGCGCTGTCAACAAAGCCAACACACTCACTATAGAAAATAAATAAAAATCCGTCATTATTTTGTACTCTTTATGTCTATCAATGTGATCCTTGTAAAGGTCACGGCTCTACTGGACTTTGACCTTTAAGTTACATAATAGAAAGCTTGGGAACTGCTCAATTTTAGTGGGACGAAGACAAGCAAAAATCTAGACATAGTTTTAGACTGCGCTTTTACTTTTCAAGTTAAAGTTTTCAAAAAAACTCAGTGGTCGAATTTCGACCGCTGGGCTCAAAAGAGCCGCACAAACGCCACACTCAAAAGAATGTATGTATATGTCATATTAAGTGTGTGTGTGTCAAACACGTGGTATTGTGTTTATTTTTAATTAATTAAAAATATTGGTATTCTCCAGTACTTCTCCAAACTTTACACTCCTCCGTATTTTCTTAAAAAGAGACCTAGATATGTAAAGTCAAATTTATGCGTTAAGAAATGAATTATAACACCTATTTTTTATCCTTTTTTTGGATATCGACAACGCTACTGTCCCCTTTTGGTGCATCAATATAATTTAATCCTATCCCGTGGAACGTCTGCCTGCCCACTTCAATCTCATGAAATTGACTCTTCACCTGTATTAGTGTTAAAAAAAAATTCAAATTGAGAATGCGTGTTGAGAAATCTATAAAACTGACAGTGTACCTGTCAGTTTGATATAAGTTAGACCACTCGCAGCGCCCTGACGCTGATGACGAAATACAATGTAAATACAGATCATGCGATACGTTATTAGAAATCAAGCTTACCCCGTGAGATATACGAATCGTTGGTTTATTCGGCCGCCTATTACACCGTTGCGTATCCTCTGACATTACAATAGACGGTGTGTACGTCTTGCATACGTCATGACCGACATGTGACACCTTTTCGATTTGATGTTAATACTAGCGACCCACTATAAAATACGTCATAAAATAAACCTATGTTTAAAATTTTAACATTCTAGACTTTACTTGACTGACAGGACAAACGATTTTTCGATTTAATATTATACAATGTTACTGCAAAGTAAGTTTTAAACGTCTTAATAAAAATGATTTTCTCACTACCTACTATGTATTTTCTAATATAAATGCCTAAACCTTTTTTAATAACTGTCTCTAAGATTGTATATACATTTCTTATTATTTCAAATACTATGTTAAAACAGAATTCTATACGTCACAAAAAATAATACACCTGGATACTGTAAGTATATAGGAGATTGTTTATGTAAAGATTGACAAACATCTATTAGTGCCTATTATGCTTCTATTAGTCACTACTTCACTAGTTACTTATCTGTGTGATAGGTAGCCAAAATAAAATAAATTCTACCATAATTCAATATGTATTTACTAATAAAAATTGCTCCAATTTCAACTTTAATACCTCACAAAAAGATCCACTTTAAATTTCTCAAGTACATATTTTATATTTGCTCTATTCTATCAATAACGTTTATTGAAAAAGAAATCAAATAGATTGAGTTTTGCCTATGCTTTTTTTAATTGAAAACTTGTCCGCCAGATGTAATGTGTCTTTTTAATCGGCTGTTATGGGGTTTTAGTTATGTTGTCGATTGTGGCACGAACCACTTTGTATTTTGATTTGATTACAACATTATAAGTGTGTCTGTAGATAAAAAAAACTTGTATGTCTCGTTTGACATTAGTAGACAATTACATTAAATATGTTTTTATTATATTTAAAGGTCAAATTGTTTCCTTGTAACATAATAAACATTTTAAACATATATTGTAAAGTAATTGTTGCCTGTGTGTGCTCTTATATTGTCCTATCTCACAAAATTACTTATAAAGTTATAGCTGTTGCAAGCGACTTCGTCCGCGTGATTTTATAAAATATAACCTATGTTACTACGCGCTGATAATGTAGCTTTCTATAGGTGAAAGAATTTTTAAAATTGGTCTATTAGTTTTTGAGTTTATTCATTACAAACAAAAAAAACGAACATACAAAAAAACCAAAAATACAAATCTTCTCTCTTTTTAATATTATTATAGATTAGTGAGGAGATTAGTTTTTAACGAACGCGGAAAACAATTTTATATTTGCAAATGTATAAACGCTTGCTAATAAATGCTTGAGAATTGACTATAAATTAGTGCCAATACAACATAGGTATGGCGTTAGAATTAAGTTTGCAAAGGCAGATTATGTTCTAGAACTTTAAATATATATAAATCAAAATAATATTAATATAGTTGGATAAAAAAAAAATTCTCGGTACCTTACGTCAATATGGCGCTACACTTAAATGAATTAATACATTTAAAAAAAAACAAGTGAGCAATCTTTGACTGATCCCACAAAACAAAGTTATCAGTTAGCAAGCATTACGTCCCTGTCAGATGTGTAACAACATTCCATTTTAAAATAATTTCTCGAACCTTATAACAGAGATAAGATCGATAAGCATGAAGGTACAGTCGCGGCTAAAATCAGTATACAATATTTTATCATCTAGTTTTTCTTAAAGTGCCACTTCTCTACAAAGATGAGGGGTCATCTTCACTTTGGAAACTGCTCCACGAAAGTCTTGGTATACTTAACTATACCATCTAATAATTTATAATAATAAAAGCAATTTCACTGCCGACCTTGATAGGATCATAATTTTAGTTTCAACTTACTTATACAGGTATAGTTATAGCAATAATAGCAAAGTAAATTTGAAAATGGGATATTTTAATATGCCTTAAAACTTAGTCAAGTCACACTTAAACATTTTCAACTACTTAATACGTCTATTTTATCCCTGTACTGATTGCCAAATACGCTATTCTAATAATTTTCAGTTCTTATAAGACATTTGTCAGTTAAAGGGTAAAAACTTAACCCAGGGACAGGAGAATGGGACTTGGCTTCCACCCATTCACACAAAACACTTACTATGTTATGAGGGAGTTACTGCCGCCAGACGGGTAGCCAGTTTATGACTAGTTTATGACAGTTTATAACTTATAAGTTTATGGCGCGGACACAGTGTACTTGAGGCTTATTCCGTAGGGCGAACTTTGTATTTTTTGTAAAGACTTGTGTGAGACGGTGTACTTTTCGCGGGTCGGTGTCAGCCTGTGGCCGAGGCCTGGGACTCATTACAATATCAAACCCGCACAGCTTGATGTTGACTTCACTCATCGATTCGATCGACGCAACGATTGAGAGAAATGTAAGTCGAAAGGGTATGGACATAATGACAAGTGATCGACACCGGGAAAGTGTATATCCTATAGATCCTACCCAATTTAATACAGTAAGTTGTTTTACTTGGCCAATGTACGACGAAGTATTTAAGAGTTAAAATATTTTATTTTAATTAAAATTTAATTCTAGAGAACTCAATTTTATTGCATTAAGCAGTTTTGTTTTTTTTTTTTCTCCGTAGGAGGAGGAAATCCATAATAGATACTGATGTTCCGAGCTTTTCATCAGCATGTCCGATTCCACTGAGAATCCAATGACCTATACGGACTTAAACTCCATTCCAATGGCAACTCTTTCGGTAGGCTTAGAGGCAATTTCTTCAAAAGACCTCTAAATTGAAGCTGTCACTTCAATTTAGAGGCTTCGACGCTTCATTCGAGCAGTTTTGGTATGAGAATTTGTATGGGTGTAAAACAGTGAATTCGCAGTGACTGACATGGATATAAATGTATATCCATATCGCTGATATAATACAACAGTTATTTTTTCTAATTGAGTAATTATTAAGTAATACAGTTTCTTGTTTGCATATACAAAACATCTCGCCTAATGTCTACCTATCAAATGAAGTTCTATTATATTATGACGTGTGGATCCCGAAGGATGACGTTGCAAGAAGTTCGGGCGCCGGCGCCGAGCACGTCGGGCGGCTGCGGACGTAATTCCTCCATGACAAGGGATAAGGTAAAACGCGACAATATTACATTCCTTCATTGATTATCTTGTGAGAATTAGGACAGTGCTGATGGTCACAATCACAAGACGTTTGAAATTTTTTATGTGTAATTTCTTTTTTATATAATATAATATAATAATATATAATAATTAGCTATTCAAAGGGGTAACGCTGCCAGTATCTTCGGAACCTTACCTAAAGGGACTCCTTTTAATAATATATTTTAGTTATTATATTATATTTTTTAAGGTTTTTAGTTTTAGGTTCACTGTTCTTGTATTTTTTATTTTTTATTCCTTATGTAATTAAATGTCATTTTTGTCTGCAGGTGAAAAAAAAAAAAAAAAAAAAAAAAAAAAAAAAAAAAAAAAAAAAAAAACCTTTTTAAGAGACTTATCAGGAATTAACACAAATTTGAACTTGTGAACTAGAATGATAGCTCCAAATTCCACAATAACAATAAATACATTTTAAAAATAGTGACCACGTGTTTACAAACATGTTTATTACATAATAATATAATAATAATAACACATTATGTATGTTATATTTCTTTTTGTCTTTACATAAAATATGTATTGTGGCTTTAATTAATTACACTTCAGTGACTGTGTAATGTCAATTTTAAATCTTAGTTTTAGTGATACGAGTAGTGTTAATTATTTTTATTTTTTTTGTTTTTTATATTAGTAAACAACAAGGTAAAAAATTTGAAATTTATATTACATACAAATTATAAAAATAGATTTTACCGAATTCCTTCGCAATAAAAATTGGGATAATATATGACTGTGAGGACGCCTCTACCCCACCACCCGATTTTTTATATATTTTCAGACGATCCCTCGGGAACCTAACAATTTTCCAGGATAAATAGTATCTCATATGTTCATTTATTTAATTAACTATCTATATGCCGAATTTCATCTGAATTCGTTGAACCGTTTTTGTGTGAAAGAGTACAAACATCCATAAATCCATCCTCACAAACTTTCGCATTTATTAGTATAAAGTCACCCGCTTCTGTATCTCTCCGTTAATTTCTTCTAAACCACATAACGGATTTTGATACAGTTTTCACTAAAAGAGAGAGCAATAAACGAGAAAGGTTTATGTACATAATTTGGAGAAAAAATTCAAAAGCTTGAAGCAGGAGGCGGGTCGCTAGTTCCATAATATATGCTTTATCTCAAAACAAGAAGCGATCAGTACACTCCACTGGCCGTGATTACTGCAGTGGGGAACTCTACCTAACCAAAAATTGGCTTCAAAGCCTTATATTACAGATTACAGAAAACATGACACGAATAACACCATACAAACAACTGTCGTATTCGCACGGGTTTTTCAAACGAAAACAAAAACCCTTGAGGGGGACCGACGACTCTGGCAAAAAAAACAGTAGGGGCCCTGATTACAAACTTTATTATGAAATGACATTGAATTAATCCGGCCACCTTGCCACTCTCATTAACACAAATCGAGTGAATCGCGCGCGGACAATAAAAATCGCATTTACAACAAAAAAACAAACGTGATTAATGATATGTAGTGTAGGTATGTGGTTTATATAGCTCTCGCACGGTAAGCTTGTGACACACTGCTGTTGCGAACAGAGAACAACTATAACGAACGAACACAAATAATAGAAAATGTTTCGCGATTTTGTAATAAGTTAGTATGTAAATTTTTGAAATAAGAACATTTATTCGGCTTTAAGGTTTATGGATCAAAAGTGTTTGGACATAAAACGTATTTGACAATATACAAAACAAATGATCAGTTTTGAGTCAATTATAAGTCAAATGTAAAAACGTTTATATCTGGAAAAGTTGGAAAAACTACCCGAAAAATTGCATCAGTGCGAAGCCGGGGGCGGGTCGCTAGTTACGATAGTAATATTTAAAATTAAGTTAAAGAAGTTAAATTAAGTTATGTAACCTATAGATTACAGATCTGTGCAACACCAAAGTGGCCAGTGACGCCGTTTCTGATCTGGAGTGATCATATATAAATCGATAACAAGGTTTACGAAGGAATTAGCGCGTTAGAGTAAGGGACAAACTATCATAAATAGAGAGGGAGAGAGAGACGAGTATAAAAGCTTAAGCTCTGGCATCCTTTATTGAAAAATTGCCTTCTGTTGTTTTAAGTTGTGTACCAGCAAAAGTATTTCATTCTACTCGACAGTATGTCAAGTATAATCAGTAGCTTCACTGCGTACATTTCGATACAAACGTAATATTACTTACATACGTACAATCAATGGTATAAATAAACAGCTATTTCCACCTTATCCCTGTAACAATAAAATCTAAAATAGATTGTCTAGTATGTTTTCCACTGATATTAATTTTCTAGATGTTTTGACAAGTCACGATTTAAATATTATAAATACTTAGAGAATGTTCATTCTCGGAGAATTTATTTTTTATTCACATTGCATCCAGAATGCCAATTTATGCATGAAAAATAAACTACCTTTATCTCAGCTAAGAAGCCTTAAAGTGTATTTGAATTGTGGAATCAATCTATCAGTTTAGTGGAAATGTTTAAAAGCTAAAAAAGAGCATATACTTCCTTACCTCTTAATTTTAATCATACTATAAGGTAAGACAACTATCGCATTGTGGTAATAGGTGACGGTAGCCATCAACCATCAAGTGGACCCTCGGCCTGTATATAAAAGAAAATATGTATGCTATACAGACAAACTGAATATGTTTGCTATACAGCCGCTGCTATATGTAATAAAAATATGCTTTTATTATAATTTTGACGACACGTTTGGTCTAGTGGCTAGTAACCCTAGCTGTTAACTAAACGGTCGCGGGTTCGAATCCCGCTAGGGGCAAATGTTTATGTGTTAACATTTTAACCTTTGTACCTGAGTCATGGATGTTTTCTATTTATAATATGTATGTATTTACGAAAAAAAAAATCTATGTATTATATCAACTGTCTGGTATCCATAATACAAGAGCATTACTTGCTTACTGTGGAACTAGATGGCGCTGTGTGGAATGTGTGAAGATATTTATTTTATTTATTTATTTTCATTTCGAATAAACCAAATCATTGCCAACCCTACTAGCGTTCGAGTATCGAGACGATGGGTGTGTCGCGTCATCACATCTCTCTGGACACAATCTCTTTCTTAACAACATAATGAGTGGTTGTGGGAGTGCTTCTGTGTAATGGCAAGCCTTTTTTTCCTAAAAACCATTAGCCGTCTCACTCTTAACTAGATAAATATACCTCTGTCCTTCTCGTACATATTATCTCAAAGTATTACTCTCAAAATTAAGGTTTTTGCTCTCGAAATTGCCGTGACAGATCCGTTTTAAATTTTTTCTAGTAGTGTTTAGTTTTTAGGCGACGGTTACACGTATGGTAACTATTTACTGTGATCCATCAGTTCAGTATTTATTGTTGGATTTCAAAAAATCTAGAAATCTATTAATAAAATATTGACATCCATCAATACGCTAGACTACACGTTCAATAAATACCACAATACATCATTATTTATTGACGGATCACTGTAAAAACTGTACATGTAACCGTCGCCTTACTGTGAGTAGGATTCCCAGTTTTTTTTTAATTTATGTTTTTCATAGCTCTCACAGTCCGGATAAAATCAAATTAAATTATTTAAACTAACAAAACTGTAATATTTTCTATAGGTATATGTTTAATCGTTGTTTTGATTAATCAATATTTAATTGATGGTGATTAATAGGTTGTGTGTGACATGTATTTACTGTATGGGTCCAAAAATGCGATTCTAAATAAAACCTTGAATACCATCTATATCTACATATGATAAAATTGTAAATTGTAACGTCACAAGCAACGCCATAGGTGCTGCAAGTGCGCTGCTGACCATAGTACTTAGTGTTAAGGATAAGGTATTCTGAAAGGGATGAATGAACTGTGGCATTCTTTACTCACTCCCCGAAACACAACAGCACACATGCTATATTTTCATGGTGGTCTTACAGAAGACCACCGTGAATTTGGGCAGACCATCTAAGACACCTCGCCTTAGACAGGCTGTCCAAATGACTGTAAAATGCAATGTGACCTGTCACTATATTGCAAAATAAATTTTAAAAGCTCTTATATCAAGTTAAGTGTTTATGTAATATATACAATCACCACACGGGAATGTTGACCCACTTGTCAACTGTTCTTAATTTAACCGTGTAATGCAAATCAGGAGTACTTCGGGTACACGAGTGTTAACGAATTTCAATCATATCAAACCCTGAGACCGCGTGCTCCGACATATAATATTAAATTAAGAACATTGACAAGTGGCACAACATTTCCGTGTGATGATTGTTAGGATCCAAATTCATAAATGAATATATTACGTCGTACAAAATGAAGTTGTTAATGGACTTCATATCTCCAAGAATAAGAAGAAATTTCGCAAATCGAATCAATAAACAGTAATACGCGGTGTAAAATTTGGGAGGCGGTAAACGTGGAATAGGGAGTGAGACGGGGGAGCTGTCAATCCCAGGGGATTGTGCTTTTCAACCCCAGTTATTGTTTCAATATATCCCCGTGATGTTTATTGCGGGAATTGAAAAAGTTACCTGTCTATCCATTTGGCTTTTAATGCACAATTTTTCATTAGATCGATCAATGAAAATCTTTTTCTAAACCTTTAGCAAATAACACTTTTTATACCTATAAGTATTATAAAGAGTGGCAATCAAACTGCCGCTGCCGACTATGAGTGCCAATTGTGACACTTAGCAACAGGTCTTTCCAAGTCTTTCTGAACCTTTAGAGACAAGAAAGAATGAAAATTTAAGGCCATTGTGAAAATTTAACTCTGCACCTTCAATGTCAATGTTTTATACTCAATGTCAATGACAGGTAATCACGTCATTAAATTTATCCAAAATATTGTTAGCTATTACTTAATAAAATCATCGTTTAACCTTCAACATATTACCTACAAATATTTTATATATTTTACCTCATTAGCGGTTTTTTAACGCCACATTTGCGGTTCAGGCGAAGGTCACAACTAATGGATACAATTCAAAGAGCAATTGCATTAAAAAAAAACCATCTAATTACCACACACATTACTGTCATGTTATAACGTGGCAAAATAATCAAAAACTGCAAAGTGCTTCCTCTACTACAAAAATTGTAAGTATATATTTTTTAATAATAATAATAATAAGTTCATTCGCTAAACATTTATGTTATATTTATAAACATCACATAATATACTAACCCCCCGACTTTGTATTGAGCTCAAAAATGTTATATGTTATAACATATATGTTATATGCTGTAGCATCAGGTAGAGGTTACCATGTCATGGAAATACCACCTAAGTAACAGATAGTATACCAGATTTTACACCAATCGAACCTGTGGAAGTTAGTGGAGATAATTAGTTAAATTTTCAAAAATCCTTTTTTAGCAGATGCTTCCGTTTTAAAATAAACCTATGTCCATATTTCAGTTTTCTAGACTTAGTTGTAAAGGCTGTGAGTTATCAGTCAGGACAGGCGATTTATAAGTTGGTATAGAAAAAGGATTCGGAAATGAGTTCTGGCATCCTTCTGGCCACTCACTAATCGAAACACAAAAGCACACATGCTGTTATTTTACGGTGGTTTTCTGTAAGGCGGTGATTAGTACCGCCTACATAAGTATTAAATTTTATAAATTTCTATATTAACTTTCTGTATTAGTAACAGTCATATTAATAGGAAATTCACTTTTTTCATATTAATATGACTGTTACTATGTAACATAAAAAAAATATTGAATCAATACAATAACCATAAAGTTTAATAATTTATTTTGGTAAAATACATAAATTGTCTTTGTATCCTTCTGAAATGTGTCATTAATAATACGCTTTTATAGTTTATTTTTTTAACTATAGAAAATGTCTGAAATAAGATATAATAATTTGTTTTATGTAAATTTAAAAAGATGTGTAAGAATAAATGGAGACATACTAGATAGGTAGACGTAGGTATGTTCTGATTTATTGGAAACCATCGTGCCGAGCAGTACTCTGAGCGCGATCCTCGTTTCCGCCACGCCGGATGTAGAGCCCCGTCTCCGGAAATCAATGAGATTGGTCAAAAATTGCTCGTTCGCGCGCCCGCCATCATTCTGTTACCCTAACACGTAGATTAATCGCCAATGTTGTTAACGATATTCACATTCATTCTCTTTTTAGATCACATACTCATCTCCTCTCGAGGGTTCTGTGTGCAGAGCTTTCAGATTCCTGTGAGGGGTAAAAATTTATATTAAACTTTGAAAATTCTACTTATAAAATCTTTAAACATATTTAAGGTATTAAAATGTAATTTAGCGATTTAACAGTAGCATATACGATTTTTTCTGACTTTGGAATCCCTTACTCGTGCATCAAAACACAGTGACACACATGTATTTTAGTAAGCGTATTATTAATGACACATTTCAGAAGGATACAAAGACAACTTATGTATTTTACCAAAATTAATTACTTAGGGATGTATTAAGCGAAACTTTATGGTTATTGTATTGATTCAATATTTTTTTATGTTAAGATTGCCAGATATGCTGACGGTTTACTTGATGGTAGGCGGCTACCGTCGCCTATAACACAAGCGAAGCAACAGATGCTCAGCAAGTATACGCTGCCGATCTTAGTAGAATTAGAAAGGTACAGAAAAAAAAGACAAAGATCGACCAGAATGACGAATCAGTTACATTTCTGCTAACCTTTTAATAAAGCGTTAGTGTAGGCTTTTGTATTGCTTTTAAAGACTAGGTATTTTACATAATAGCGTTGAAAAACATTATAGACATGCTCTTCAAATAGACGTTAAGGTTATACATGTAAAAGTATAGTAATAAAAAAGTTAAAAATATTATTTTTGAGAGTGTAAAAGAGGGATACAATAAATGGTTAGCATTTTACTGAATGCTATCGTTCTATATTAACTGCTTTTAATTGTCACTCTGACCATTATTCATACTCATTGACCATTATTCCCGAATAAATTCAACATTAATATGCTATAAACAAACCTGTAATAATAATTATGTTAACACAACTTAAACACTGTCGCCATAATGGCTTGTTGTTTTTAAAAATGCGTTATAATGGCTCTTTATTAGTTATTTATGCGAGCACAAACCGATAAAGACGCCTAAGGTGCAATTTTGTTGCACGCGACAATTTTCTACAATGATAATATAATGTACGTGGACATCATTTTGAAAATTTTAATAAAAAAATGGCCGAAGGAATTGCGCCTTCAACCCCAAGACAATTTCTATATACAAATATTTTTAATATTGTTTTTTTTTTTCTTGAATCCCTCCAGCACTAAGCTGAAGCCTCTCGCACTTTCTGCATCCTTATTTAATTAGCGACTAGTCACATCAAAATATATTTAGTTTAGGAGCAAAATACATCTAAGTATCTAACGTGAATAATTTAACTCAGATCGTTTAATTCTGTTGCGAGTAGTGAACGTTGCATTACAAGATTATAACATTAAATTATAATTAACTTGTGTTATCATAATCGGATCATGTGTGCAACGTCTATCGAAACATGTTAGCTAATTCCATAATTCGATTAAAAAAATTGCTTGAAAATTATGCATCGAATATCTACGGACACGTTTTGAGGAAAAAAATACATCTTTTCATAATACTATATTACATTGTAAGTTGACTTGCTTACCTATATAATATGCAACTTCCTGTAGTAAACTTATAAATAGGGCAATAGTAATATAATAAGCATTAAGGAATGCAAGAGTTCCTAACCCTATTCTTACCTTGTTTTTAAACAGGGTCGACAATGTTTAACCCGTAGTGTTGCTGTTGCCACATAATTGTCGATATCCCTCTATTTCGGACCAAGCGCTTTAAAACATCTTTTATGATGCGCACTGCCAACGTTTGGAACGTTTGGAACGTTGTTGGTCAAGAGCAAACCCATCTTTTATAAATAAAAAATAAAAAAAAACCACCGAATTGAACATCTGACTACTACTTGTAGTACCTACTACTTACTTATTCTGTGATCAGGCAGGCTGACGGTCCACTTGAATAGGAACCTGTCATCTACATGATATGGGAATGCAAGTTCGTTTCCGACTTAGATTATTAGAGACTTAGATACTTAGAGTATTAAAAATTAGTCATTCGAAAATGGGTTCCTTTATCACCGAAATGAGCATCTGACTGCCTTTTCTATATTAAATTCGGCAGGCAGGCTGACGGTCCACTTGAATAGAAACCAGTCGTCTACTTGATATGGGAATGCAAGTTCGTTTCCGGCTTAGATTATTAGAGACTTTAGATACTTAGATTATTAAAAATTAGTGATTGGAAAATGTTTTCTTTTATAACCGAATTGAGCATCTGACTGCCTTTTCTATATTAAATTCGGCAGGCAGGCTGACGGGCCACTTGATTAGGAGACTATAGACTACTTTATATGAATGCCAGTGCATTTCTGACTTAGAATAGAATAAAAAATTGGTGATAGGGAAATGGAAATGGGTTCTTTGAATCACAAGCCGAAAGATTAAAGCACATGTTTTATTAAATAATGATCTTCTTCTGTTATAGGGTGGTTTCTGCTGCCAGTCGTGTTGACAAAATATGTACGACGCGGACTCAATTTGCCCATCCACTATACCACTTTAAAAATGAATAAAAATTAATGGCGGCACTGAAAAAAATTACAATTACAAAAAATGCACCTTAAAATCACTTTATCCTTACTTTACCTTACAAAGAAGATTTCAAAGTTCTAACAAAAAGTGTAGTTCAATTAACATATTTTTACTTATTATTATTACTCAAACAGGGAATAGTCTCTTAACTTGAAACAGATATATTTCATATAAATTTCTTTATAAGGTTTTTTTTGGCGCAGAACCTCATAACATCTTATTTTGCCCGCAGGCTGTGGGTTATTAGGGAACCTACGAGTATATCTCTCAATAAAGGGATCGTTTGCTTGATAAATGGAACAGACAGATTTTTTGGTACAAGTACAATACATTATACTTTATCACATGCTTCTGAAATGTATTGAGATATCTAAAAAACATAAACACTTTATATAAAAGTATAGAACATTGGATTTATGCCTTGTTCGTCCCGATATTTTGTCCCACATTTAAAGTTTTGTCCTAAAAACTTAACAATTATAAAGTAGGTACAGTTAACAAAAATAAAGCTAAATAATATTTTATTCATTTGTTTTGTGAGGAGTTTTTATGTTAATGTTTGCTGGACAGGTCATTAAATACAAAAAAAAAAGTTTGTCAAATAATCTGTGAAGTAGCAGCGGCATTGTACAGGTTGTAAGTAGCCCAAATGGTAGACAACGAGTTGATGGTAAGGGAGGGATTCATTTATTTGAAAGGAATAGATGGTAAGGAACACATTGAAAGGAAGGGAATTGGCTCTAACATACCTTAATGGCACACTAATGTACAAGATAATGAGGACTTCGAACTTTGGGTAAGAAAGTACCTAGACTTATAAATTAAAGCCGTCGGCAAAAGTTGGTATGCACAATAGGACGAATATTTCTGTGAAAATAATATAAAAATACTATTAACTAATTAAATAGACAGCGAGATACTTTTGAATTTAAAATATTACATTTTATAGTACCTTCGTAAACAGCAGAGTTCCGTCTGACAGCAATTATCAACAAAAGTATAATAAATCTCAGCATTCAGAGCTTTAACTAGGTTATTTATAAAATTCTTTTGTGAGTTCCTTCTAAATATCTGGATTAACTTTGATGATCTTTTTTGTGTGTGTTTGAATAAGTACCTACCTTGAATGATTTTCATTTACAATTAAATATGGTAGGTGGCGCTGTGATCAAGTTGGAAAACATTTACTAAGGGCCTCTTTCACTAACTGCAAGTAAAGTTTTGATTAGTTACTTTTAGAAATAATTTCATTTTTTATTAAATTGTTCACTCGGTTTAGTGCATCCTTCGATAGGCGATTTTTTTTAAATATTTTCTTTTTAATGTTTTGGACTTTTACAGTACAAAGGTATATCACCTCCATCATTCCCGGTTACCGGTGACTTTAAATGGCGGTTAGCCTACTTGACACATGGTGAAAAAGGCCCTAATAGTAGGAAAGCCAATGTGCCTATACTGTTAGTTCTCAATAAAAAATCCTTGCAGTAATCGTCAAACTGTCAGATTCGTATGTTTTATCGTCAACTTTATTCCACAGAACATAGTACGGAACCACTTAACAATAATCACTTTCAAATCCAACCAATATCTCGGTTGACTGTTGCGAAGTTTGTACCGCATTATAGTAAAGTGATTTGTGGAGGGGTCTTCAGTATTCAAAGAAAACTCAATAATCTCGATTGAGGACCCCCATCGTTTCGTTGCCGAACGACGGTGCTATAAGAATATAACCAAGTATAGACAGATATTGTAAAAACGGCCCTTATTTTCTTGCAAGGGTTCAACCGTTACGAAAATGTACGGTTATTACTATTGTACACAAAATTGTGATTTTTGCTCTGCAGAGAGTTATAAACTGGACAGTTAATATTAATAACCATGTACAGAAAATAACTTTGAAACAATAACAGTATCTACTTATGATTGGGTATAAGCTCATGACTTTATCCTTACCTAATATTTCCTTGCCGTTTATCAGAAACGCTCTCATTAAATTTCCTGTTATTGCTATTGGCCTGCAACAGTATCAACTTACCATTAAATGAACCGTCAGCCTGTCTGCTTTCCTTTATATTAAAAAAAGATTCATAGTATTACTCCCGGTATTTGTTGTGTTCACTAGCGACATCAATACCGTCAGACATTGCTATAAAAATTTACTTAACCACATCAATCATACTAAGAAATAATTGCAACTTTATCGTTTATTGTGTTATCATTTCGTGGTTTAAAAAATTAACTATTCAGTCATTTTTATTAAGAAATAATATTTTTAATGAACTCTGTGAATCACAAACCCTTTAACAAAAACCACGTTTGCTGTTGTGTTTCGGTGAGTGAGTTAAGGAATAGGGATGTCACATTTACTAGCACTATGGCATTACTTGTGTTAATAGGCGACGGTAGCCACGTAGCCATGAAGGGGATTAAGAGTAGTATGTCCGCCGAATTTTTCATTATGAAAAAATAACAAACTGCATTAAGCCCGTTACACACGTTGTTATAATATATATTAATATAAATTATAGCAAGGCATATTACGATATATTTTCTATACAAATATAGGAGTGACCACACACGCAAATATAATATATATTTCTTCACCAACATATTACTGAATATATACTATAGCTACGTTTGTGACGGGCTTTAAACTTCAATTTAACTAGAATTCGACATTCCAACACATAGTAAGGCCCAATCATAAGAACTCATCTTGGTCTTAGTCTCATGTTTGCTTGTACCTTAACATATATCTATGTTTATCCAAACAAGATTCTCATGAGACAAGACAAAACGGTTTCGATCTTGGTCTTACATCTTGCTTCATGCGCAAGACCAATACAAGACTGCAAGATCAATACTATATTTTGGCATTACTAAACATCACGTTGAACAAATTTCAAAAATCTAATATTAACAAATTACAATAATTCATTTCAATAGGCCGTCAACTCCTTAAATCCGTTTTATTGAAGAGCCATCTAGAACAGTTGCTGGACTGAGGTAATTCCAGTCCACTCATAGATATTGTGTCTATAAGTACACGGCCAAGGTGCCTATGCATCTTACGCTTCCTGATATAGTCAGCATTATTATCCGGGGCATATAGACACGTTGGAAAAGCTAAGTAAGCTAAATAAGGAATTGAAAATAAAACAATATAAACCTCTTAACTAAAACGTCCTGTAATTGGAATCCAATAGGAAACATAACACTCGATGTAATTCCCCTGAGAAATCAAATGTAACTATAGTCGTATTGAACACAGAGCGTCGCGTCGCGTCGCGGTGATGTTTTCCAACACTTATGGCCTCCTTTGACAAATAGCGGTTAATTGAAAAACGGACTCCTTGTGTGGTACAAATATAAAGCTGAAAGATTTTGTCTGTTATGCCCAAAGAGTTGTGATAACTTAGACTTCGATTTCAACCTTGAAATTTGATAAATTCGATAATCCACAAAATAATACTTACATATACGTGCTAATTTTGAAGGTATCCGATAAAACGGTGTTCCAGTTTAGCTTTTAAATATACACAAACATACAAATACATATTTTTATATAAGTATAAACAAATAATAGTAAAATAACTGATAAACATTACTTTGTTATTGACTTATTATTAAACTAAGTTTAGTTATAAGCTATTATTATTCAATTAATAAATAAAATTAGGTACTTGTAGAAACTTGAAATTATATTTTTGTTGTTACAAATAAGGACTAATATTGATTTAAACTTTCACGGACATACAGACGTACGGCTGGTCTTGTCGAAAATCCCTCATTTTCGGACCGAGCGCTTTAAAACATCCTTTATAATGAGCACTGCCAATGTTTGGAAATCCCTGCCGGCGTCTGTATTTCCGAGCTCATATAACCAAAATCTTTTCAAAGTTCGAGTGAATAGGCATCTTCTGGGTGAGCTCGCTGCATGATAGGCCTCCTCTTCGCTACACGGCTGGATGCTGGCCAAGAGCAAACCTATCTCTAATAAAAAATATTAAAAAACTCAATAAGATAATATGTAGGTAGATACTATTTTTATTCGCATCAAAGTTGCACACATTTTACAAGTATATTTGTGTAGTCTCTTCAGGATCATGGTTATTATAACAGATTCGAAAATTAGATTTCTTTTTTCTATTTTATTCTTAGATTATATATAGTTATAGATAGCATCAAGATCTATGAAAGACTTTTACCAAAATAATGAACAATTTTTAGGTACAACATAGGTTTACAACAGACATATATATATATATATATATATATATATATATATATATATATATATATATATATAAAAGCAATATAACGCTTGATCTTGTGTTGCTATAACACTTTGGCCAGGCGTTAGTTTTTTATTTTTTATTAATCCCTCGGGAATAGTCCATTTTTCTTAATGAAAGGTACCCTATGTCCTTTCTGGTGTCCAGACAACGTGTATGCAAAATTTCATGAAGATCGGTTCAGTATTTTTTGCGTGAAAGAGTTACAAACATATTTTCGCATTTGTAATATTAGTACGGATATATTGCAAGCTGTTCTTTGACGATTTGGACGCCGCTCACTCTCGTACCTTGCGCCTCTACCAGGGGTGCACAACCCTTGGCGTTATAGAAGTGTTGCTTCTCAAAACAACTTTATTGAGCTTCGTCGCTCACAAGGCTGAAGTGACGCGCCCACAATGACTCTATATCAAGTTGAAAGCGTCGAAACATTGGGTTAAATACCCCACTTTGCTGGCTAAATGTTTTCATTACCCACTCGTCCCCTTTCGAGGTGTTTTTCTTTTGTAATTTATGTAAGTATAACAATAACTTTTAATACTAAGCAAACCAAATTTGTTATAGAAGACCCATATGTATTATATAAATGTTAAAATTGAAAATTGTATTATTTAAATTAATTATTTTTTAATAAGTATATTTTTTAAAGAAACAACAACAATAATTAAATTATTATAGAATACTATTTTAAACTTAAAAATACCTTATAAATACATATAAGTAGGTAACCCAATTAAAGCTAATTAGACCCAATGAGTAATAAGCTCATCTTAATTAGTAGGTATTATAAAGGCGAAAGTTCGTTTTTTAGTTTATTCGTTTGTTACGCTTTCAAGTCTTGAAATTTTGATTAAATTGGTCGCGGACACAGTCGTGGGCCAAAGCTAGTAAATTAAAAATGTGATCAATTATTTTAATTCAATACCAACCAACTTTAAGTTGATTAAGGTAGCTGTGTGACGAAATAATAAAATTTTAAGGCTTTTAAAAATATTAATATATAAAAAAACCTTAAAATTTTCTTGTTTTGTCACACAGCTGGATAATAGAATTAAACAACAAATAATAATAATAATATATAAATAACAAAATTAAAACACAAATTGAAATTATTATTTAACTAGGTATTTTACTAATGTATAAATAAGCATATTATTTATAAAAATAACATTTAAGTAGGTAAATAAATTTTAATAAACTAATAATTATAATTTTATGGAATTTTTATATAATGTATAATAGGTTTATATTTTCTTTATTCTCATTAAAGCTTAAAGCTACTTACATGAGAAAAATAACACAAGACTTAATTAAGAAACGAACTAACAAGAAACGAACATCAAACAGCCAGACAAATGTCACCAAAATTATACAATATTTGTATTTTAACAAAAACACGTCAAAACATTTAAACATTTAACATAAAATGTTTCAACAGCTTGGATCTATATTCTCCAATTGCCTATTTTATTTGCAACGGTAATTCGTTAAAAAGTTGTGCTCCCTCAAAAGTAACTGTGTATTCCTGCAAAAAAAACAATTACTATTCTTGTGGTATTTAAGTATATGTACGGTGGGAGTAGAAATACCTTCGTCAATTTTCAAATTCATTCCTTTATTAAGTGGTAGACTCTTAGTACCTTTTGAAAATAAAGCACTAAGCAGACAACTGCATATGAAAGTAATATTCATAAATATATGAAAATAACACGGAAGCGCATATAAACATATATATATATACAAACGGTAAATAGTCACATACTTACTTAATTTAATGTTTTGCGTGCTACTCATTCTGATGTCAGATCTGATGGATAGCACAAATTAATCATAATCCCGCCCGAAGCTCACAAAACGAATTATCCTAAACGAATCTTTTTGGGGGCGAACCTTCTTACTGCGATGATCAGCTTAATTGTTTTTTAAAGTATTAATTATGTCATTAAATTAGAAATCTCATTCATCACTTCAGCTGCTTTTTATGTTAATTAACCTATTTTATTTAAGGGTGGTCAGCTGAAATATTATTTAGTGCATCGATAACATACCTAGGTATAAAATGTTGTCATATAATAATATCATTATCATCTTAGCCGCAAGATGTCCACTGCTGGACATAGACTTATCCCATAATTTTCCAATAATATTTGCTTATATATACTATCCAATAATATTGCTTATACATATAAGAAAATATGATATGGGCCAAATATTACGATACATGCATTTCTTCAAACAAGAACCTTATGTAACAATTATCAATCACTGATTCCATCATGAACCCCTGTTTATTACAGAGTTCTATTTATTTAATTTAACTTAGGTATACTTATGTGCTAAAATTTTAAAGTATTCTACTCCCAGCTGAAAGTATTTCTACTACCACAGTACATATACTTAAATACTCTAAGGGCCTTTTTCACCATGTGTCAAGTAGGCTAACCGCCATTTAAAGTCACCGGTAACCGGGAATGATGGAGATGATATAGGTGCCTTTTTTTGTACGGTATTTTTAATGTCCCAAACATTAAAAATAAAATAATAATAAAAAATTCGCCTATCGAAGGATGCAGTAAACCGAGTGTATAATTTAATAAAACATAAAATTATTTCTAAGAGTAACTAATCAACACTTTACTTGCAGTTGGTAAAAGAGGCCCTAAGAATAGTAATTGTTTTTTTTTTTTTTTTGTAGGTTTTACACAATATTATACATTGTATAAAAATTCTATAAAATTATAATTATTAGTTTATTAAAATTTATTTACCTACTTATATGTTATTTTTATAAATAATATGCATATTTATATATTAGTAAAATACCTAATTAAATAATAATTTCAATTTCAGTTTTAATTTTGTTGTGTATATATTATTATTATTAGTTGTTTAATTCTATTATCCAGCTGTGTGACAAAACAAGAAAATTTTAAGGTTTTTATGTATTAATATTTTTAAAAGCCTTAAAATTTTCTTGTTTTGTCACACAGAAAAAAAAACGTGATACGGTGTGCACACAATTGGGAGATAGAAATATTTATAAACTTATATTATTTATTCACACTTTATTCAAAATTAACACACAAACTCTAAAGATCATAAACACTAGTTTATTACACTTTATCTATGAGTCTTTTGGTATATTGTATAATGGTATGGTATAGTTAAATGGTATGTGTGTACACGCCAAAAAACTGAGTTAAAATTGGTTATCGTAGTGATTGCTGGTGTTAAAGCGTGCATTTAAATTGCAGTAAATACGAAATGCAAGAAAAGTATGAAAATGGTCGTTAGCGTAGCTCTGAACATAAGAAATAGTGGAGCTAATGAAGATTCCATAAATGAGTAGGTACATAGGGAAAATTAGACAAATCACAATTCTATTGAAATATTAAGATATTTTTTTTATTGGCTCTGACATCTTTTACTATCTCACCAAAACACAACACACAAACACATGCTTTTATTTCACATTGGTCATCTGTAAAGTTGTGGTTACTGCTGCCAGACGTACTGCGAAACACAGTGTAGATAGTGTAGACGGGAGTCACCATTTTTTTTACACTTAAAAGATTAATATGTAAACAAATGTATATACAATTCAACTGGCTGAATAAACACGTCTCCAAACTGTGTTGTCATTTAAAAAAATAACTGTCCTGACGGGTTTAAAAATAAAAATTAAAAAGTTGAGCTGTCAAAGCGTGTGACAGCAGGCGCCGTGAATTCGACACCAGTGAGTGGTAACGTAGCTAATGTATGAGGATTTAGGCACGTATAAGTAAGTAGGTTTTTTTTCTACTATCTTTTTCTTATGGTGTCTACAAATATTGGCGCCCGTACATACGAAACTATTATAACTTCGTCTGTCTATCAAATGCAACCTATTCATCTCAATTTGAGATAAATAGGTAGATATATTTTGAGTAAACTTTTGTATATATACAGATAGTTTGAATTGTGTTTGAAGCCTGAAGGGTAATGTGTTATTTTTACTGACCATTAATGATATATTAATGGTCAGTAAAAATTATCATGACCAAATGACAAATGATGGGATGGAAATCTATTAGTATTGGGGCCTCTTTCAACAACTACAAGTAAAGTGTTGATTAGTTACTTTTAAAAATAATTTTATGTTTTATTAAATTATGCACTGTGTTTACTGCATCCTTCGTTAGGCTAACTTTTTTTATTATTTTCTTTTTAATATTTGGGACTTTTACCGTACAAACAAAGGTACCTATATCATCTCCATCATTCCCTGTTACCGGTGACTTTAAATGGCGGTTAGCCTACTTGACACATGGTGAAAGAGGCCCTTAATATATTAATAAAAAATATTATTAATATTTAATATTTTAATAATATAATTTTTTAAAAAGCTATAATGTTACTATTTGTTATATTAAGATATGCTGTAATTAAGTATTATGTTATCGTGACGTTTAAATTTTAAACCTGCGCTGCATACCAGCCAGTAACATTATCGAACGTACACTGCGATACACTTTAAATGACTATTGATAACTTAATAGATTTAACTTAGCTCTAGTTTTTTAAAGACACCAATACTATGGAAAATGCATGACACGAAATCTGACAAAAAAAATTGTTAGTAAAAAACATATAAAGTAGGTAATACAGATAAAATAATACAGAAATATGTAATGTAAGTTTTTTCTTAGATAACAGCACACTTGCTTTTATTTAACGGTTGTCTTCTGCAAGGAGTGGTTACTGCCGCCAGATGGGCTGCCCCAAGTTATGACTGTGAAACGCAATGTGCCCGCAGATAGATATAATTGTTTTTATCATAAGGTACGATTGTTTTTATCGGACTTTCCTTCTAGTTTATTTATTTATTTAATTATCTACATATAGGTAGATATAGTTTTTTGTTATTTTTTTTCTAACGACTCTTACATTAAGAAAAAAAATCTATAACAAATATACATTGTGAATAAATAAGAATAATTGATTTTCACACATATTTAAACAATATGGCTTGCAATAAAATCCTTTTTTAGTGCACTTTTATATAAATTGAGTATTTGAATTCAATACTTTTTGTTTTCAATTTCAACAAACAATTTATTAACTATGTCATACCGAATCTAATTAACCAACTACCTGAACCATTAAAAAGCGAAATAACACCCAAAAACATCATATATAAGCTAAAACAATACTTTTTACAATTAACTATAGATAAATATATTTCTTAACAACAGTACATTTATTCATAAACAAGCAAAATTAACTTATTATCATAGATTTTTGAATTCTAAATTCTAAAATTCTAAAGTAATTATAGAAGAATCGAAAATATGTGGGAGCTTAAAAAAAATGTTTAATCAAGCGTATATAATCGGAACAATTAAGTATCTATATATATATTTATATTATCCATCTGTATACATTTTTAAAATTATTTGTCTGTATATATTTATATATATATCTGTCTGTATATATTTATATTTCATTATATTTTCAACAAACATATTTCATATTAATTTTTATAAATTGACTTATGAGTACATGTCAAGTTTTTATTTTATAATCAAAAATAGTTTTGAATACATTAATAATAAAAAGAGTTTTAATATAAATTGAAGAAAATTAAGTACATATTTTCTTTACATATATCTGTCTGTATATATACTTAATAATTTTGTAATATGAGCATGGTGAGCGGTGAAACTCTACTCTAATGAGTTTGTGTTTACACTATTGTTAAATTAAATGTAACATTATATTATATTAATAAATAAATTAATTAATTAATTAAATTAAATTAATAAAAATAAACTTTTAGTTATTTATTTGACAATTAAGGTTCCGCTACACAAACTAGTATTGTATGTAAGCACCTTTCGAATGTTCTCGAACGACATTAATAAATATAATAAAAAAAGACACAATCTTTAAAATATATAGACAATTTTCACCTTAATTATAAATCGAACACAAACGAAACACGTCTAATTACATGTTGAGTTGTCTATAAACATCACTTATGTGAACCTATAAACACCACGTCAGACTGTCTGTCTGTGCGACGCTCATTAGCCGAAGATACGTCGCTTAATTTCGTATGAGTCGTAATTAACTTGTCTTTTTTTAATTACATAAACTAAGTATGTAGGTAGGTATCGCGTGTATATTTAAATTAAAATTTCTTGTTTATTATTCTAACTAAAAAATATGTATAGTTAGTATTAAAATTCTGATTATTTAATGGCCTTCTTAAATTCAATCATAAAGTATATTATGAATTACTATTGGGCTTCGCACATATGAAATTTTTCCTCAATATAAATACACAACGAGGAAGTCGTTTATCGCTATTTCCATTAGTGAAAACGGTATCAAAATCCGTTGAGTGGTGTATTTTATATTATGTATTAAGTGTTAGCTGATATAGTAATATATAGGCTTAAAAATCACTGATTATTTAAGCGACAGAGAAGCCTGGTTTTAAGCGTTTCGGAGTTCATACTATTTTTAGTGTTGTATATAAGTATACTTTGATTTTAAACAAAATTTAAGTGTATTTGTTATTATTTTAATAGATGACAAAAAGAATAGTACCTATCCTGAGTTTCATTCGGGGTTTTCTCTCAGGATCGTTATCTTGGCTTTTTTTTCCGAAACCCTGGTTAATTTAAATTTATAATGACATTCATAAGAGTTTCTTGAAGAAACCTAATTGATAAATAAATATTTTAATTTTTATTTTGATATGAGGACTTACCAAATTTAAAAATAAAGGGTCTCTAAACCATATAATCAGTGATCTAAAATTTACAGGTAGACATAATTTGTGATTAATATCGTCCATTAGTTAAAATACTCAGATTACTCAGAACCTTGTAGTTAATACTAAAAACATAGAAAAATCTACTAACTACAAAAGTTAACCGCCACATTCCTATAAATATTTAAACGCAGAAATATATCGCATTATATTTTATAATTCCGTTACTGATATGAACTCTTTTTATTTAACCACTATAATAGTAATGTTTTATTCATATACCTATATTTAATTTTCTGTATTCGCATTTATTAAATTAAAAACTGTACTTTTATTACTGGAGATTAACTTAATATGTAACTGACATAATTACAAAAACAGCACAAATGCATTTGGACAAATAAAACTAGTGATAAAATTTATGCATTTCTAATAATTCAAATATAGGTATATACTAATATTGTCAGGAGGAAAATTAAACAAATTCCTACACGCACCTGCAACACCCTCCTGTTGTTTTGTCCTTAGACGACGGTAACCACTAACCATCAATTTGACCGTCTGCCTCTGTCTGTCTATTTTTATTATGAATAAAATAAGACAGTGTGTAAATTTGATTAAAGTCGTGTCATATTGAGATATAGACTTAGGCCATAAATGACTTATAACATACGAATTACGCCGAAGCAAATCCTACTTAATATCTAATAGTTGATTGGTTGATAATTTATATATTTTTCTGGTAAAATATAATATATATATATATATATAATTGGTAATATCTAAATATCTGATATATACCTGTCTAAAATAAAAAACTTATAAAAGTCAATTCTGTAATAAGAATAGGTAATCATCATTACTTTTAAGTTTGAATAATTTTACCGTTTAGAAATAGATTTACATAATATTTTTGAATGTACATGTCTAGTACATGACATGTGTCCCATATATAGGTATAAGTATAATATTTTTCATCCATTTTAAAACTAACACCTAGTCGATTACACTTTACCTAACACAAAACACAGTCAAAACAAAATCATTGTCCCACTGGTTGTTTAAAAAATAATCACCACCATTAATCCCTGATTAAATCATTAGAACATTCGTAATAGATGCAATTAAATGCATTGATCAGGCTATTACTGCAATCCTGATTGAACTGTGCAAAATGCATTTCAAAGAATCAGCGTAACTGAGATCTCGCTGACTATAATGTGTCCTTTATCAGGTGTTACATATATTTATTTATTTATTTATAATATTTAACAACTTTAAGACTAATATATAAAATAACATGTAAAATGATAACACTAAAAACCACTGAGGTTTAATCTCGTGTTATCATTTGTAATTATTAATAAAATCTAACTATATACTATTAATTACAGTTTAAAAAATATTGCTTTAAATTAAAGTTAATATTTTCAATTGTTATATTGTTACATAGATCTGAAGGTAGACTATTGATAAGGTGTGGGACAAATGCTATAGCGTTTGCACGCGACATAGCCCGCGTGACTTTATAAAATATAGCCTATGTTACTCGCTTATAATAATAGCTTTCTATATGTGAAAGAATTTTCAATATCGGCCCAGTAGTTTTTGAGTTATCATTACAAGCATATAAATCTTCTGTATTTATAAGTAACTAGCTGGTGCCCGCGACTTCGTCCGCGTTGAACGATGAAAGGTACCCTATGTCCTTTCTGGTGTCCCAGACAACGTGTATACAAAATTTCATGGTGATCGGTTCAGTAGTTTTTGCGTGAAAGAGTTACAAACATCCATACATCCAAACATACTTTCGTATTTATAATATTAGTACGAATATTAGTATTGATAAGATAGAAATTTTTAATTTGAAATAATTAAATTTACTTACTAAAGATACCTAAAGGTAGAGACTAAAGACACCTGGAACTTTTTTTCCACTTATCCCTACCAGTAGGGATATTTATAATGTAAGCATCCGCTAAGAAAGTATATATTTTTTTTTAAATTTCAACTTCGTGCGAAGCCGCGGGTTTGCTTAATTTTTGATGTCCTGAATGACTATCAACCCATAGCCAAAACTATCAACTCTAGAAAGCTGAAATTTGAAACATAGCTTTATTTTATAACGTAAACATCAGCTAATAAGGATTTTTGAAAATTTCAACTACATGCAAAGCCGGGGGCGGGTCGCTAGTCAATTATAAGTTATTAAGGCGATGTAGCGCCTTAGTTATTAGTATCTACTGAAACGTAATGGAATCCTGCTAAAGTAGGCATTGATATAATATTGATAAATTTTTTTTTTAATTTTTATGCCTATGATTAGTTTTTATATATGTTTAGACATAGTTTCTTTAACAAATTTTAATATTTATTTTAAACTAATTCAATAAAATATATGATTTAAAGATATAATTAAGTATGGGGACCACATAAAGTGTTCTTATTGGAATATGTATTTTAAAAGCGTTAAAATTAGGTTCAAAATTCACTGTGATTAATCAACGAAATAATACCACAAAAATTTGTTTACGAATATAATTTTATTAACAATATTAATTTAATGACTGTACTGTAAGTCGATATCATATTTACATTTTGCATTTTGTTTTAAATATTATACATTTTTACAATTCTCTCTTGATTATATTTACCTATCCTATGTTACACTAATTTTCTCCATACGGTTTACCTACGTTTTAATTATTCGATAGTTTATATTTGAATAATTTATATTAAAATTTTATTTAAATAACATATTTAATTATTTCTCTTCGCAATTGACTGAAATTGATTACCTACTATAGGCATATAAATTTAAAACTATTATAGCCATGAAGTACTATATTAAGCCTTTTTTAGGCACTATAGCCTTATTTTTTGAAATCCCTACAATAATAAAATTATAAATTTAAACTATCGAATAATATAAATACTTGTCGGTATTTTAGCCTTTAATATTTATGTAAGAATATAAACAAAGTTTACAAAATACAAGGAAAGTAGGTATAATAACATTTTATTACCTATAGAAAATATTTTGTGCGCCTACTACTTTAATATTTCAGATTATTAGGAAATGCTACAACAATTAGGTACCTAAGTCCATTAAAAAAAACCTGCATATTATACTTTTTACTTATTTTTGATCTATACATAAGATACATACCCAATAACAATAAGTTACATGTCTGTCTTATTGTTTAAGGTAGATATTTCGTTGAAATTATTTTGTAATTTTTAAGTGCGGATTTAGAAATCGTATAATTGTAAAAAAACACGTGTAAAATTTTTTTTTATTTTTTTTTAATAATTAAAATAATATTTTCCTTTGCACAAACGATCACGTCATATTTTTATAAGTTAAGAAAGTTCCTTGCAACGATTTAAGACACTGTGAAATCAATTTGGAGTTTATATTATATAAGTATTATAATATTATTATTTTTATTTAAGCCAAAACAAAGTTGCATCTCACATACGTACATAAAAACACATAAGTACGTAAAAATACTGCAATATACTGTTTTTTTATATTAAATTAAATTAGCAATTGACATTCCTAATAGGAAGTAAAATAAATTAAGCTTTCCTATTAGGAAACTCATCGATGTTCCTACTGTCCTACTGTATTAGGCAAAAACAGTTTATTTATCATATAAATAAATACTGGCTGAAGTTTTTCTAGTAGATATGCCTTAGAATTCCGAAGCAAGTGATACCTATATAAGCGATCTATGACTTTCCTCGCTATGAACAATGTTTATTTTTTTTAAACTTATAAATGGGAAATACATTGTTGGTAACATTGTTGAGAATAGAATCAAACCTAGTTTAGTTTGCAAATAGTATTTTCTTTTTACTTTTTTATATTATTATATATTTATTATTCATTTAGATAAAATAACATCTATTCTGTATGTAAGTCTGCAAGATATTAAGAGAGTCTTTTGAATTATTGGATCGATTATTTCTGTTGGAATTCAAAATTATATTCATTTGATAAATATCCACATTTTACATTGGATTTTTATTGTAAGAACTTAAGTCTTACTTATTGTAAGACAATTTAACACGTTAAAGTGAAATGAAGTTTATTATGGAAAAAAATTAATGGAATAAATAATAAGGGATGATACTCATCCACCAAAACGCAATATTGTGGCCCTATATTTGTAATTTTGATTCATTTAGATTTTCGTAATGCAATTAAGGTATATTTTATATCGATTGCCAAGTCAGCTTTTATACCTATGTGTTTTAACAAAAAAAAAGCGCCTATAACTTCTTATAATGAGAAATGTTATAAGAACCAGCTGACAATAAATTTCTAACACCTATTTAGCTCAATTAAACAATACATTTAATAAAATATCAGTGCAGATTTTTAGGTAGATATTATGTCCTGAAAAATATCAATATTTTTGAAGCATGGCGATTTTAAATGTTAAGCCGTGAAACCTAGATAATATCAACTATCAATACAAGGTTTCTGAAATTGATAAGTAGGTACCAAATTGTTATAGCATTCCAATATAATTCCTACTAAATATCACTGTAAATAAATATACTAGCATAGTGAAATATTTAATGCAATGAGTTCAGGTACCTATTGAACCTATAAGGTCTATGTTATAGGCAGTTTCAATATGGTTTCAATGTCTATAATACAAATATTATTATCACTTAAAAGCTTTTAAAAATAAATAAAAATATTTAGTCATTTATAATAAAGTATGATGCATATAAGTAAATAAATGCTTCTAGCAAAAAATATATATAACTAGGAAGATAATTAAAAATTGTAGATTTAAATAAATAAACATGCCCTGCTATGTCCCTTTATATGGACGAGATTGTAAAAATTAACCCTGTCATAATAAAAGCGACCGCGAAGTCGGAATACTCATAGATAGGCCATTAGCGAGACAAATTTTAACTAGCAAATATGGTTTTTCAGATTTAATTGTACAGCGAATTAAAGATATTATTGGTAACAGTTGCATTATTTCACTTATAAAAATACTTATTCAAAATCGTTCAAAATTAAACCTGATTTTTTTTTAAATAAAACAACTCGAATTTTCCTGAGAATTAAACATCCCAAGAGGAAATTTTTAATAAGTCACAATTCCCAGTAAAAATTTGCCTCGTCCAAGTCCACTTTCATTTATCAAAAGACCTAATTTAAGGCAATATCAAATTGCACATTCTACAAATATACTTTACATACCTGTTACGCAGAAATGCTGTTACTTCGAGCACTCGCTATACACTTTAACCAAGTAACTTTAACCTAAAACTGGTTTACAATACTTCAACATCACATACATCACCGACTTTACATTACATATATCTTAATTTAGAACTATGTTACATCGTTTATATATTGCAGCGTTCATCACTACGAACGATCGTGCGACGCGAGATCGTTGGCGTATAAAATGTATCACCGTTTAACTATTTACACTAAATCAGTCTGTGGTGGAAAGACGCGAGTGCTGAATGCTACTCTTCATCGACATTAATCTCCGAGTCAGCTGAGTCCTCGTCATATGTGGACGACGAAGCGAACCCTCTGCCCAGCAAGGCAGAGCGATTCTTCGCAGCCGCAGCCCGATCCCTCTGCCGTCGGTTCTTAAACCAATTTCCCACCTGTGTAGGAGTCAAACCAGTCGCAGCCGCCAACTCCCGTTTCTTCGTAGGGTTGGGATAGGGATCTTGCAAGTACCACTCTCTTAATAGAGATCTCGTTCGCTCCTTGAAGCAATGAGTCTTTTGTTCCCCGTCCCAAATGGTTCTAGGTAACGGGAACTTCTTGCGGACTCTGTATTTGTCCACCGGCCCTAGAGGGCGACCTCGGAGCCTCTCCGCCTCCTGATAGTGCGCCTCCAACCATAGAGCCTGTAACTTCGCGTGACTGGAACGCTGGAATCTATGCCGTTCGAGTATCGAATACAATTCTCTGTGACGGCCAGCGTGAAAAGCTACGACTGCGCGCGCCCGTAAAACTGCCTCGCAACGTTCCAACTCTGCGACGTTCGGGTGAGCAACCGGTAGAGACCATAGGAATCTGGCGAGACGTTCAACATCGCCGCTTTCTTCGAGTGTTTCGCAGACGGTCGCTACTTGTGCAGCGCTGAAAGAAAGCGTCGGCAGCGGTAGTAGAGGAGTAGGCGCCGCTAATTCAATCGCGTTCAGCGATAAAGCTGGCGGCGGTTCGGCGCAAGGTGCTGGTTCGGCGGCGCGGTCCGCCGCTGCGGGCCCGCGGTGCGCCTCCAGGATTCGCGCGTGAAGCGCCGCCGTCGTTGACTCGTCCCAGGAGCCGCGCATCGGTGCGAGTGTGCGCGGCCGAGTCGCGCGCGTTGTGAGCCGGTGGCTCGGCTGTGCCGTGGGCGTGTTCTGGTCGCTCGCGCGATTGGCTATCGGTTACTGGTAGCGCGGAGCGGCGGCCAATCGCGCTCGCCGCCCGCCCGGGGGGCCGGATAGCTTTCAACCGCGTCGAGGCGCGTTTCCGGCGGGCGCGTTTAACGAGGGCGGCGGGGCGCGGCCCCCCCGCGCCGCCATGATCCGTCACGCACACCGCCGCCGCCACACGGCGGACCGACACGCCATGATCCTCAAACCACCTCCACTAGCTTCGAGCTCAATCAAATCCACCAGCAATTAGCTATCTAATAAAAGATGGTTACGGTTGCGTTCTAAAAATTTTGAGAAAAAAAAAAAAAAAAACAAGAAAACTTTATGTAAAGAAAATATCATAAGAAAATTGTATACAAGGCAAATTTAGTAGGTACCTACACAGATTTATAAATAGGTAGTTAAAGTATATTATAAGAACTACGGAGGTACCTACCTACTATGATAGTACATTATAGTACCTAATAGTTCAACCTAATAGTAACAGTGTTTGCTACCCTATATAAGTAGGTTGTCTCACTGACAAAAAGGGTGAAAATAAAATGTAATCGATCAGGAATCCTTGACATTTATCTATCATTTATTTATTTTTTAAATGACTATTTAAACTACGGAATTTTGTGATATTTTTGTTCCCCCATAGGAATTAACGGCTTTCCGAATCGATGGTACTTATATTCATTTAATTTGTAGATGTTAGATAAATGCTTGTGCTTAAAGCTCATATTTTTTATGAATAAATTAAACCTCCAAGAGATTCTATATTTTTAATAATTTCGATTTTATTCTTAAAAAAATCTTGACAGTTCGACAGTACGAAATTTGATTTAATTCGAAAGATACCTATATTTATTAATTTAAAAGGATATATCAACAACAACAAAGTCAACAATCATCACATTGCTACGTATAAGATAATTAATTCCTTGATAACAAAAATTTAATTTCCTATTAAAACTAAGATGAAAATACATTTGAGTTATTAAGTCTTTATTTTTGAATCTTAAAACATTATAGCTCATTTCTGGCCCAGGGTTTTGTTTCCAGACCTCAACAATTTTAACGATAATAATTATTAAATCTAATCAAATCTTATCAACAGAGTTTTCTGTGATTTCTGTGTTTAAAATTATCTTTTAAACAAAGAAATCTTAAATGATTTCACATTGGCAACGTAATATTTATGAATAATATTGTAACAGGTAGCAGGGCACACTTCGCAGTCATTTGGGCAGCCTTTTTGGCAGTTCTGGCAGCAGTTACTAATAGGTAATATAAGAAAACCATTGTGAAATAAGAGCAAGCGTGTGTGCGTGCGTGCGTGTGTGCGTGCGTGCGTGCGTGCGTGCGTGCGTGCGTGTGTGTGTGTGTGTGTGTGCGTGCCTGTGTGTGTGAATAAGAGATGTAAGTATTACGGTGAGTAAATTCATAAGTATAAACTTACGTAAGTTACCGTACGCATTTACCTTTTAAAATATACAGACTTATAGAAAATTACTTCATGGTAGGCAAAAGGGTTTCAACAAAAACCTTGTTCTTAATTGGTAATTGAAATCCAGTAATTGTCCTTTATTTTGTAGATTAGATATTTTTTAGACACGCCTTAGGTACCTACTTGCTTAATTTTTTTTTTTTATTTTAAAATAAAGTCGCTGTCCGCCTCTTAACTTTGTTTAAACCACCTATCGGATTTTGATACGGTTTTCACTTATATAGGTATATCTAATTGAATAATAGGTAGTGAATAATTGTATACTATATAATTGGGTGTCCACCAGGATCCCCAAACTGAATCCCCCAGATTATCCTGGTGAACTCCTTGGTTCATCAGAATCCCCTCATTTCATTTCAGGCGGTACTGGTTTTAATAGTAGGTATAGTTCATTATAGTACTAAAGTATCTAAATATTCAAGTGTTCAATTACTTATATTAGGTTTTGACGAACCAGTTGGATGAGTGGTAAGGGTGCTTGCCTAACGTCGCAGGGGCCCGGGTTCGATTCCCGGCGGGTTCAAGTTTGGAAATAAATTATTCAAAGTTGACTCTGGTCTGGATTCAAAAAGTAGTGTGGCAGAGGCACACTGCGTTTCGCAATCATTTTTGGGCAGCCCGTCTGGCGGCAGTAACCACCCCCTTACAGAAGATAACCGTGAAATAAGAGCATATTATGCGCTGTAGTGTTTCGGTGAGTGTGCTGTAAGGGATGCCAGGACCCATAACCCCATCCCTTCCTTATAGGCGACAGTAGCCACCTACCATCAAGTAGACCCGTCAGCCTGTCTGTCAACCTAAATATATTTAAAAAAAATATTGAGTAAAATTAGCTCAACTATAAAGCCTCTGTATTTGTCTGTCTGTTTCTCCGCAAACTTCTTCTAAACCACGCAACATATTTTGATATAGTTTTCAATTGAGGTAAAAGCGATAAACGAGCATATATTTTTCAGAAAAAAATTGCATCCGTCCGAATTTGGAAACAAATTGCAAATTGCAAATTTTAAAATGCAACAATGTGTACAAATTATTAGTTTTTTTAAATATTTAATGTACTAAAATTTGCAAAGATACATATATTATTTTGATGACTGACATACGGCTCCTTTGTGATTTTATTAGTTGTAGGTAATATAGATTTTTCGTAATTACATTTGCATATTTCTTATTATTTCTTTTAAATTTTTACTTCAATTTATGAGTTATTTTAATATGTTATTTTCTACACGCCGACTTTCATTTTTTTCCAATAAGGTTATATCAAATTAAGATCGATACTCCACTCTCCAAAACCACAAATTCAATGGTATCTAGATATAAATTTTGAAAATTGGCCAAATATTATAGCATACATGAAATATCAAAACTACTTAGTCGCAGTACACTTCAGCGAGATTTCACCGTGAAAGCTTTCCTAGAGTATTAAGTTATTGAACGGCAAACCACACCCAGGCGGCTGTAACGCTACACAGGTGTCACCCCTACCTCCCCCGACTCACCATACAACCCTCCTCACACCCACTTGCCCCTAAGCCTCCACAGGCCACCCCACCACGGGGATCGCGTTGTAATATTTATTACGTGTCCAAGTAGAAATGTGCTCTGATATCCTTCGAAAATTTAACAAATAAGTAGGTATCAGCTCATTGGGTAGAACATTCGGCTGCTGACATAGCAGATACAGGGGCCTATAAGTATGATTCTTTCTCGTTTTATATAAAAATCGAAACTAAGAAATTAAAAAAAAAAACAGTCTTGATTTAAAATTTCAATAAAAAAGCAGAAATTTTGGATAGCCACTATATAATTGGGAATCCCATATAGAAGTCTTGTGCACCAAAGTATAGAGATTTGTGTATTCTACACCAAATTTTCTGAAATATTTACGAAATCCTTTTGACGAGCCCCTTTGGATGAGTGGTTTGCCTTGACGCTCTGTTCCAGGATTCCCGGATTCGATTACCGACATGGGTGGATTAGGTTATTTGGGAAATTATTAATAAATATTAAATGTAAATAATTTGTTTGCAAACGTACCGCTAAATTACTTTATTTTACATTAATTATTATTATTATTAAATAAGATAATTATGTAATAATTAATTATTTGCACTGTTTATAGGTATTCGTGAAACACCATATAATCTTTAATACGTTATCATTGATAATTTTTTTCCCAATTCAGACCTTATTAAAAAAATGTTAAGTAATTAAGTATATACTAATAAGTAGTAATTAATTAAGTATTAAGTATTAAGTATAAAAAAATATACAATGTACTTCTTGCCGTAATTAACCAGTTAAGATTAATTCCTATTGCTATCAATGTCTATCGCGACACGTAATACAACAATTGAGAAGGATTGTGTTGTTTCGTTGTTTCTATGGATTTGAGAACAATTTGCATTTTTCGAGTTGCTAACTCCAAGATTTTGGACGGCTTTCGATTTGATTATCAAGTAGGTACTCTTCTTCAAAGCCATTTCTACTCAACACTTTGCGGATACTAGAAATTAATTCAGCAAAGTTCCTCCAACATCCACAAAAGCCTCTCAAGGCACCGAGCGGCATACCTACCTACTCCTTCTCTGTGCTTTATTAACTTTCACTGACTTCATATCAAACTAGTCGTTACCTGCGGCGCCGAATATATGACAATATTAAAACTAAACATCCGCTCTCGGTTTCGCTCTCAATTTTTGTATATAGGTGTAAAAATCATCCCCGTTTATGCATCTTTCCATACGTAAAAATCGAATTAAAATCGGTCTACCTATTCTCTAGTTTTGGAAGCATACACCAACGAACTTAACATTTTTATATATGTAATATTATATACTTAATATGTAGACATAAAAAAGGGGGATTGTAATATTGTAATTTACAGAGAGATTTTTAGATTATACTCGTACTTCAATAAACTGCTTAGTTTTAGGAATACATTTTTAAGTAATAAGATAGCAGACAGGCGGACGGCACATTTGAAGTTAGAGAGCTAACTAAATACACCGCAACACCTAAATGGATTCAACTGTGCTGCCTATCCTGATAAAAAGGACACAATAGCACAAGTGCTGTCATTACTGCCATCAGATGTCCAATGCTCAATCACTACAAAATTTGAACATAGTATAAAAAAATCCAAGTTATACATTTTTTTAATAAGAGTGTACCTACATTATTTTAGTAACTAACTTTTGCCCTCGACTTCGGCCGCGCCCATTTTTCTTAGATGTTAAAACATTTACGGAATTTTTATTGCTCAAATATATTGTGTGACGTTGAATTTTTTTAGATGATGCCTAAAAATTATTAGATCGATCAAATAGATTAACCTGGGAGTGGTTTCTTTTTTCTGGATAAAAGATATACTTACCCTATGTCATTTTATTTATCCCTGCCAATGTGTATACAAAATTTCATAACGATCGGTTGAGTAATTAAGGCGTGAAAGCGTAACAAACAAACATGCTTGTGCACTAATATTTAAATAATATTTATTACAATATACAATACATTATATAATTATATTAGGTACGTACTCATCAATGAATATTGACATTCATTTACCTTCTTCGTATAAGGGTGGGTGTATACTAGGTATCTAGTATGTAGGGATGAAAAGAGCTTCTGATTAAGTGCCCCTCCACGTAACATCAATTCTCCCAGTATAATATTTCCGATGGCGCGCTCGACCGCTAAAGCCTGTAACCCAGCCGAGGGGGGGTCACCCCACCCCCCAGATCGATACGGGGCCAGGGGAGGGGGTTCTGAAGGCCCCTTTCAGGCGCTATCTTTGTTTGGGTGATATAAAATCTTGAGGGGGAGTGGTCTACAAAACACGTCATCTTCTGATTGCACTCCATTACTATGATTTATCACCAACTTTTCTATATTTTCCCGCATTGTACATTCGCCTTTATCCTCTGGGGTTTTGTTCGGTCTTTTCATGTTTTTCGTGGACAATCTTTTATTGTTAGGTAGACTTTTGTAAATAAATTGTTAGACGAAATCATGGTCTCCAAATAAGGGTAGTTTCTATAATAGTCCTATTTATTAAATACTAGCTGATGCCCGCGACTTCGTCCGCGTTGAACGATGAAAGGTACCCTATGTCCTTTCTTGTGTCCCAGACAACGTGTATGCAAAATTTCACGGTGATCGGTTCAGTAGTTTTTGCGTGAAAGAGTTACAAACATCCAAATATACTTTCGCATTTATAATATTAGTAAGAAGTAAGATTAGCACGGATTGTACATTGACCAAATGAAACTCTGACCTTTTGAAACTCTGACGCTATGGGACCAAACGTTATTACCTACGTGTAATGTATTGTAAAGATTTTTATTTTTATTTATATTCAATATTTTTCTTTTTAGTGTTTGTATATTGTCATTAGATGAATAAATAAATACAATAATAATTTAAGTAGAAATTTACTCAAAAAGAATCATTAATGTATGAAGATACATCAACTAATAAATCTGCGACATTCGACAGATACTACTTTCGTCATGGAGTAAATATAAGTTATGATCCATTATTTTTGGCACTCTTCTTTTATTAGTATTTTTATGGAAACTTGTGGAAAAAGCTTCCAAGGTTTAGTAAAACTATATTTTACTAAAAACCTTTGAAGCTTTTTCATGGCAGACACGCTGCTGACTTTTTTATATATTACATTTCTGTACAGTTTATCTAGCCAGCTGTCTAATAGGTATATTAATCAAGCAAGCATGGAGGCTATTCCTTCTCTTTACAGTGACTGTGTGTTGCCATAATAAAAATAAATGAATAAATACAACAAGCTAATGTTCGATGTCGAAATATTGAAAGAGTCATGTACTTATTCAAAGTTAACAACGTGCAGACAACACAGAAGCTTTCCACCAGCAACTACAAAGGCCTATTCGAAACGTAATTTCACAATACATTCCGAAATCCCACGCAAATTTAACCATTCGTCTCTAACTCGTCCGTGAGTTGAGCAACGAAATAATAAAACTGTTAAACGACAGCACGCATCGAATACAATATGCTATTCTTCGTCTGAAATTTTCAAAGTTAAATCTGTGAGGCTACCGTGTCGCAACATAGTATAGGACAAATTTGCCGACGAAAATCATAATGTTGTTAGTTTTTAACCGATTTACAACCTTATTCCAAGGGAATAAAACACTCGAAATGCCGATGCGGGCCTTGCGCGCCCGTACAAAATTTGTGGTCGGAGAACAATAAGTCATACGTCATGACGAGTAAGTTTACGGTCGCAAGGTATCGCTAGCGTTTTGACATATCGCTTAGCGAGACTGATTTGTGTGAATATAACCTCACACACGCTCGATTTTACTTTGAACTTACTTTCACGTTGTCTAACGATATTTTTTTTTTTATTTAAACTGGATATTAAAATTATAAACGAGATTTTTTTACTGTTACAAATCAATAAAAATATATGCGAAAACATGTTAATGATATTTAAATGAAATAATTAATATTTAGTACGCGATACTGCGTTTCGCATCCCCTTACAGAAACTCACTCTAAAATAACAGCATAATATGTGCTTATGTGTTTCTGTAAGTCAGTAAGGGCTGCCAGAGCCTATTTCCCTATCACGTCTTAAATTTCAACTTGTCTAATCTGGGTTATTATGCTTATATTTAAATTAAAATGTATAATTCATTACTTGCTCATTGTTAATGTTAAAATGTTAGAATAATATAGGCCGAAATGTCAAAGTGAATTCTATACAAATGAGAACAGTAACCCAAATATTCGGCAAATTTGATCCATTCGCAATTGAAGTCACTGATGAGCGTTGGTTGGCTTAACAACAATGGCAAAAATGAAAGCAGCGTATGATCACAGAGTCCCATAACCCTTGCAGCACGGTTAGTTAGCCGCGCTTGTGGTCGGCCGGACCAGCAGAGCAGGGTTAAGTGTAATGGCTCATGAAATTACCGGGCATGCAGTTAAACGCATTTCAATAGACTATTTGGACATCAAAGCTGTTTAGAACACAACTTTTATTGCCTTATAAAAACACCACAATAAAAATAATAACATATTCGTATACCTATATCGTAACATAATATTGCTCTTGGTGACCAATCAAGAAATCATACAAGTATATTTTATTAATAAGAATTATTGAAATTAAATTCTTCAAAATAAGAATAGTAGCCAGTCTAAAATCTTAAAAACTACAAAATAAATACTTCAACTTTGAAAAAATATTTCTTTTTGTTATAAATTCCATAACACCTATTGATTCCTAGTTAACTAAGTACTTATTACATGAATATACAAGGACCCTAGCTAGATATTATATATAATTTGTAAATAATTTAAATTTGACTAAAATAAAGGAATTAAATAAATATTTTGAAAGCAAATTTAAAATAAAGAACTAATAAAATAAGTTTGAAGATAAATTTGCTATCGTTTATTGCAGTTTAACTTGCAAAGCCTTCATAAAAACTATGTTAGAGAGTTCGTACATGCGAATCGATAACTATGGTGGACAGTAAATTCGTAAGTGTGTGACTTTGGTTCATATTTGGAATAGAGAACACCCACAAAGGGACATTCGGCCATACGTTTGGCTACGTTCGATGGGCAGAGGCCAGCAGAGGCCTTCTGTACTTACGCGAACGTTGTTTAGTATGTGGTTCAATTGTACAAGTGAAAGCGGGTTTTTTTTTAATTTACAGCTAATTTAAGTAAATAGCTAAATAATAAATAAATTTTTATCTTAAACATTTAAGACAGTTGGTTTGTTTTTCACTTTCGAAATTTCGACATTCGACAAGTTGACGAACACTAGTTAAAACAAAACAATACCTAATATATTGGCGAAGATTTTTCTAAAATCTCTCTATTCTCTATTGCCGATATTTATATATTGTTGTTCATATGGTACTGATAATTTTTTGGGCAGCTTTTCTTATGTTAAGGTCGTTAGACAGGCTGACAAACACATAAAAGCACACATGCACGGTGGTCTTTTGTAAAGGGGTGGTTACTGCCGCCATCAAACGGGCTGCCCAAACGACTGCAAAACACAGTGTACCCTGCCACTGCTTGAGAGAGAACTGTGAAAAATTCATTTTCAAAGTAAATTGTGACGTAATGTTTTGAGAATTTAATATTTTGAAAATATAATAATTTGCGAATATAATATTATGCTCACAAGCGGTGACCGAGACCTCCCGCGCTAAAACGTTAAGTTAAAGCACCTTAACCACTCGAACAATGAGTGTGTCAAATTTATTATGTCATTACATATGACCTAAATTTTATTAATTCTTGTGGTAATATATTTAATGTCTAATTATATTGATTAGGGGGATCATTTCTTTAGAGATAAAAAAAGTATAGAATGCGTGTGTTCTGCTCGTTTGTTCTGTTAATTTTGTTAAAAAATTACAACGTATTTTTCTTTACTCGCTCTTTTCTTATAAATTGTACCACATATAACCCTCCTCTATCGTCTTTTGTTCGCGCGGTAGTTTAGTAAAAGCAATTTTATATTTTATGCGCTGGCAACAGATATGAACATGAAAATAACTGAATACCTTTGCACAATACTTCGTTTCTTATTTTAAAAATAAAACGTTTAACAAGGTAGTACCTATGTTACATGCCAATAACGACACTTCATAAACCAAATACCAAGAACCGTGAAACTTTCCTCTACCCATCTGTAGTTAGTAGTTTGCGGAGAAACAGACAGACGCAGACAGTTTGTCTAAGAAAAGATTTTTTTTAAATTTAAACTCCATGCGAAGCCGGGGGCGGGTAGCTAGTTGAATATAAATGTTTATATTTCCCAGTGCTTAGTCGAAGCCAGTCACGATAATCAAAATACATCACACATGGGCTGAAAAGTCCCGAGCCTAACAAAGAAAACACGTGTCTCTGCGACCACGTTTGAAGTCAGCAAACCAACGTTTTATTGTTGTTTCTGATGGAGCGGAGTCCCCATAACACTTTTCAAGCCATTGCTTCGCTTGAACAGTATTTTTTCCTATCAAAAAGCAGTGTAAAATTAAAACACGAAATTGTTTTCGATCCATTGTTTTGAAAATAACAAAAGTAGCGTCACTTAGCACAATAACTCACAAACTAATGAATAAAATATCATGAAATTTTAACATACCAGGGACGTTGGATAAGCTAGTACTAACTGAAAAAGAGGTGAATGCAATAAAACGAGCGCCATCTATGTGTTAGGCCCTGGACTTTTCAGCCCATGTTATATTTATGACATATTGACTCGATTATTAAACCACTGGATAACTCTTAATAACTAATTTTTCCAATTACATATAAAGCAAGCGTACACCGGAGACAGAGCTTGTTGTAAAGCGCTCGTTCTGCCGAGCATCTGCAATAATTCATAAGTTGAATACGCAATACACGTACGAGTATGACCACAGAAGCCGCAAAAGCGAGCAGATCTCGAGTCACCATAAACTAATCACCGGCTGATGTATGGCGACACGTCTTTAATAGGTGTGGCCGGCCAACCCTCAATCACCCTTTGTTAGGTGCGCGGGCGCAAGCTCTTGTCCTGTAACGTTGATATACTGTAACAGTTACGGGGACCCACTAATGGAATAAGGATTTCCATTTGTTTTTACAAACACAGTATATAGGATTTCCAAGAATCGTCAACTTTACATATTTTAACATCCGACGCAAAAGAGTTTGATCTGTGTGTCCGTCTGCTTGTGGCATCATAGCTCCCAAACATCTAGACCGATTTTTATCCTTTTTTTTTCGTATGAAAGCTGATACGATCGAGATAGTTCCTAGCTAAAATTTATAAAGATTTGTTCAAGAATTTGAAAATCATCAGCTCATTTCCTAGTTGTCAAAAGGATCTCGCTAACTTCCACATGTACCATTAATTTGAGATTCGAGGTACTGTTATTTCGGTGGTGTTTTCATGACATGATGACCTCGACTTGATGCTGCAGCATTGAGTAGTCTGAGGGATACCCAAATACTTAACAAATTACAGCAATAGCAAAATTGCTTATTTTAATTACTTATAGCTTGTTACTTCATTGTTTTTCTACAAAAGATTTAACAATCAATGGATTGTTGTGATTAATACACAAACTACATAATATTATTTGTGCCTGGGCTAACTAGCTAAAGCGCCTTAAGAAAAATAAAGCGCTTTAAAAACTAATAATGACAATGATAATATGTTTGTAAACAGCCAGGCTAATAGTAGGGGCCAAACACAATAAATACGTTTGCCCTACTGACTATCAATGCACAGATAAAACTACTAATTCTAGAAAGCTAAAACTTGGTACAAAGGTTTATTTAATAACTCAAGCAGTGCGAAGCCGGGGGCGGGTCGCTATTAATATTACTATCATATACTATGTGACTAGATGTCGCTAATATGATAATAAACATGTTACGTTTTCATTTCATATAGATATTAATTTTCAGGATATATTGTCATCGTGAGCCGGGAAAATACCATCAATTTTTGAAGACGATGTCTCTTGCTTGCTTCAAGAAGAACACGTCATAAAAAAATCCCTATACTGACTCGAAATATCGACTCTCGACGAAAAAGGCCCCACTTGATCCATTTAGTTATACTCAGTATAACTATTCGGAATTTTTTTTTGTTCATTTTGTTATATCGTATAACTAGTAGTATAATTAGGTGGACTAACCCGTCATTTTATGTCTTAGTTTTTACACACTGTAACCTCTCTTTTTAACCCCAGACACCGGACGCAAAAGATGTGTTTTAAAAAAAAGATTTGTGTGTCCGTCTGTGACACCATAGCTTCCAAACGGATGGACTTATTTTGATCCGTTTAACTTTATAAATATTATAACCTATATTAATCCCTAATAATTGAGCTTTCTATAGGTGAAAGAACTTTTTTAAATCAGTTCACTAGTTTTTGAATTTATTCTATTCAAGCAAAAATACAGATCTTTTCTCTTTATTATATTAGTATAAATTATGTAGGTTATGTACCGTACGTGTATAAATATCTACATATCAAATATATGGAGCGAAAGTTGATTTTCATACAAACCTAGAATTCAGTACACTCTTGATTACCATAGTGTTTACAGCACAGCTCATGAATTCCACTTTCTTCTGAAGACTGTATTTTTTTTTTAATTTACCCATATTAAATTATTTCATACTTTTATATGAAAATATGTTGCTTAAAATAAAAAAAGTGCCCTTCATACTACAATTACAAAATGATTAAATACAAGACTTATTATTGAAATAAGTAATGTGTGAGAAGATCAGCTACTGCGTCGCGACCTCATCGCATTACCTAAGTGCATTAATGTAAAATAACTAACTTAATCCTTTTATCTCGTTCCCATTTCACTTACGTCAAACAAGTTGAGCTTTTACAAGCTCTTTCATATAAAAACATTGCCAAAGCTAATAAAAAATCATTTATTTTCAGGCAATTTCCATATTAAAACATATAAAGTAAAAGCAATTTTTTTTTTAATAAAAATAATAAATCATTTGATTTAAAAAAAAAATCTTTTACCAATAGTTAGAATATAATAGCTAAAATACTCATTATATTGAGTTTAAATTATTATTATCATTATTTTTCTAAACTATTATTTATTTACAAATTTTTTGTTAGTATCAAAAGATTTTGCACACGACTCCGTCCTAGTATTCTTTAATATAAAAATGTTAAGTTGGTTTGTATATGCTTTAAAGACTCGAGAATAGGTAAACCGAATTTAATTCGGTTTTCATCTATAGAAAGAGGCATACACAAAAACATTTCTATATAATATATAAAAATTGCACCCCAGGCGTAGCCGAGAGCGGGTCGCTAGTATCTTCAATTTTTTCATATTTTTTTTAAATTCAAATGGTAAATTAGCTCGTTCAAACAAACAAACAAGCTTTTCAGCTTCATTGTATTAGTTTAGATTAGATTCACATCAATAATATTTTAGTCTAAAGAATGATATTTTTGATCGGTATCATAATTAACAAAATTATAATTTTAAAATTTAATCCTGTATGAGGATAAAAAATAATGGAACACTTTGTCGTGCCGTATGAATCAATGGAAACAGTGACCAAAGACTAATAATTTTACGCGCCCAGATTTGTTCGACCCCGTTGTTGGTATAAGCCGTTCAATAAGCTGTAATGCCTTGTAACAACATGGGAAATAAGGCATATACACAACTACCAAATAATAATGCAATAATAATAACAAAATAGTAATGCATCTCATATTGACATAATGTAATTATTAAAACAATAATATTTAATTGAAAAAAGTATTATAATTATACTCGAAGCGTAATTACTTAATTATTCTAAATTTAAAATATTTTATTATCTCATAATGATCGGTTGAGTAGTTAAGGCATGAAAAGGTAACAGACAGACAGACAGAGTTACTTTCACATTTATAATATTAAGTATGGATAATTTACATTACAAGATCGTATACTTATTATAAGTAGTTTAAAAAAATCTATACAATATTTCTATACCTATCGCACTCCTGATTGAAAAATTTTCGTCCAGGTGAACTCGGTGCTAACCAGTAAACCATTTTACCAGCATTATGTTACAAATATATTTTAATGTAGTTACATCTGACACCCCTGCGGCGAGCTGTCAACTGTCAATCAAGACGTAAGCGGATTTGAGCACGCCTACTGGGGGTGCGACACAGAGCCGAGCGCCCAATTTTACCAGCCAGTTTCATGCTTTGAAAATGTTTAAATTATTCAGTTTTAAAGTAAACTAGCATCTCGCTCCCGACTTCTTACGGGTGCCATTTCTCTCTTCATAAGAATTTTCCTCGAACTTCAATGAAAACTTGAAAAAATAACCCGAATTGGTCAAACCGTTCTTGAGTTTTGAGCTTGGCAACATATTTAGCGATTCGTTTCATTTTTATTTATATTGATTGTCAGTTTTATAATACACACTTTACATTTTATACACATACTTACCTACACTATGCCGCTATATTGATACACTTTTCCAATTACATATTATGTGTGCCAGGTCAATTTATTGTTCTGTTGACATCATCTTATCAGCCGTGGAAAGACATAGAATAATTTTTCTGTACGACCGGTCAGAAGCATCCTGGATCCAGCGAAGTTAAATATTGAATTGTCTAATAGTAAACACTGAAACAGTATTTTTAATCAATACGAGATTTAATCAATAATTAAAACTCGTAAATGGGTTTCAAAAGATACACTTTGAACAGTCAGTCTATTTAATTTTTACCAGAAAATTGCGGGAAAAAATTACGAGGAAAGCCGCGAGAGCTCATTATCGCAAAACAAACTTCATTATGAAATGTCTTGCTAATTAAAATATTTAAAATCATTAAATCATGCCAACTATTTGGCACACAATTCTGTCTATAAATTGTTCCTTAAAAATATAACTATTAAAATGGCGTAAGATTGTATTAGTTAGGTAACTATTTGTATATATCTTGTGCTTAAAATTTGGTAGCCGTCATCAATATAACTAAGTAAGTAAGTCGGCAAGTAAAGTAAAAGATATTTTAGCACCCTTCAACATTTCTTTTTTACAAATTAATCAACAAGTAATAGAGTCCCCAGACGAAGCAAGGGTGGATTATTTGTGTTAACGTTTCCACTGGCTTAAGCCTGAAAGTACTTATTAAAATAAACTCTATGGTTCACGCTTTAAAAACTAATATATAGAATATGTATTAAATTAGATACAGATTTCTAGGAATATGTTAAATGTTTGTTTGATTTACAAATTTCAACCTTATTGTCGTCTGCTTTGAGTATTTAAAGAATCTTTCCATGAGTTAAATTAATGTTGGCATTTCTCTTTACGACAAACAATCTTTTGTTTCGTTCCCGACAAAAAAATTATGTACTTTAAGTAGTTTGAATAAGGTTCAGAGTCGTTTAATTGTGGGTTTGAGAGTTGGCGAATTAAACTATGTTATTTAGTTAAAACATGGGGCGAACTAATCGCTTGTGGGAGAGTCGACGGTAAGCTTATCGCGTTACTAGAATAATGTTTGTGTTTACCAAAAGCTTATATTTGGCATGGGGAATTAAAACCATACAACTGGCCTTCGACATTACCCTCTTCAACACCAACGGTGGATTATACATTTTAAAATTAAAATAATAAAGAAATACCTTTAATAATTTCCATGTGTAATTAGAACCAGGGTTTTTTATGCTAATACTTAAAAAACTCTGCATATGTTCTTGACCTACCATCTAGTAGTCTGTCAGCTTGCTTACCACCCATTACAATATGGGTTACATATTATAATAAACGTAATAACAGAACCAAGGTACAGAGCAAAATCTATATATTTATACTATAGATTTTGCTATATAGTATAGATATAAGTATCTATACTATATTATATAAAGCTGAAGAGTTTGTTTGTTTGGTTGTACGCGCTAATCTCAGGAACTACTGGTTAGAATTGAAAAATTCTTTTATATTGGACAGTCCATTTATCGAAGAGGACTATAGGCTATAGAGAACGCGGACGAAGTCGCGGGCACCAGCTAGTGGTATATATAGATACCGGCTGTCAAACCTTTTGGCAAATGCTACTAGGGTTGCTACTGGAGTTGCCTCGAATCCTGCGCACCATACATAATATATTTAATCCTTACTAATATTATGAATGCGAAAGTGAGTGGGTTTGTTTTTAAATAGTTATACATAGTTGAAGATTGAAATAAAACAAGACAAGTGTTTACCAGAGATTACACTCTGCCATTTTTCACTTATACTTATATAATATTTCACTTCAGATAAAAACACTGTATCACAAACTTAAAAACAATTATTGAACAAAATGTATTAATGGATATTCTGTTGAACATATTGACAGACTTCTTAAAAGAATACGCATTGTAAAGTGCCAGTTGCCAAAGGTATTATGGTGAGAGTGGTCTAATTTAAGATATTTAGCGATTTGGATAAAATCTTTTTTTGTTATATATATGTATAAAATAGGTAAAACCCTATTTATATATATACATACAGTTCAGTACCGTTTCTCATTTGTATGCTTAGTAGCTATTGACGAGCTTTAGTGTTATCATCGATAAAATATTACATAAAAGTAGTTATCGATAACAATAAGTTTCTTTTATTTTTTTCAAAATAATGATAGGTAATCGAATTTTAACCTAGACACTAGAACACTAAAATTCTTAATGGTCAAATCTTAATTGCCTACTTAACTATTATAATATTAATAGTTGATATGACCTAGGACTTGTGGGCGTGAACTAGTTATACTTATATATATATGTGTGTGTGTGTGTGTAGTTATATAGTGTTATCACCTGAATAATATTTATTTATTTTTATTTTGATTACTTTTAAATAGATAAGATTATTGAAGTAAATACCTATTGAAGTTAGTCTTCTTTTTATAAATAGAATCGATTTTGAAATTTTGTTTTATTTTAACTGTTTTCTAGGATCAAACGTGTTTAATCAACGTGAATTAAAGAAAACTCAATTTACAGTGAGAAAAATTATGACATTGTGAAGTTGTGAATCGCTAAATCTCATCACTTAGACAGCACATCGGGCGCACCATGCGCCATGTTATAGGAACCTACCTACCTAATATCCGAACATCATCCGCATTAAGCGGATTGTCCGTCGTCCGTCCATTATTGCTGACACCTCTACAATCGTTTGAACGCATTGTCACTAATCTGTCAGTTGGTGTGTTCATCTACACCCACTGGTAACTTGTGGAGTCTTCAAGAACATTTTAATAATAAGGTACATTTAAATACATCGATACAGAACATTGATACCGAATGATGCACGGTCTTTTTACTGTTTTCACTTTAATGCGTTGACTAGAAATAAAGACCATTTGCTTTTATAGTGATAAAAAGACCGAGAGAATGAATCTTCGCTTTTTTTTTATATAAAAATCAGCAGGCAGGTTGAAAGTATACTTGATGGAACGGCCTAGTATCAGTAGACCGATTACGCAGTTCGAGGATTCTTATGAAGAGAGAATTTGTAAAAAATTAAACAAATTAAACATCCATGCGAAGACTTTAAAAAAAAAATCTATCAAATTTTAACTGAGAATCAAAAATCTCGTCTAAATTGGCCAATTTTCTTATAAAACTAAGTCGAAATCGCCTCTCAATAGATGAGGTTAAAGAAATAAACATTTTATGTAATAATTGTAATAAGAATCAAATTGCAAATAGATATCAAGTGCAGCAAGTAACCCGAGCTCCGGATTAAATCTGTGCTATCCGGAATTATCCGCTAATGGTGTGTAATTGAATGGAATAACCATATTAACTTGTAACATGACTCCGACACGCAGCACACTGCACCCTGGTCCTTGTTTAGTACACTGTAGGAATCGATTTACAATGATTCATTTAATTAATCAATTACCTACCATCAGGAAGTTCATCAATGAAACTCTGACCAGTTATTTGATTCATTGTAGCGGAGGCACCATTGCTTAGAACTTATAGGTACCGGTTCGATAGAAAAAAATTAAGATTAGGGTGTGAGTGTGTCTGTGAACTAATAAAGTTCGAAGAAGAAAATTGTTGACTAGACAATAAGTACTTACTAGTCCATAGTAGAAAGTACACATATTCAGCAGTTGGTAACTATACATAACTTACATAGTTACTAGTAAAGTACTTAACCATCATTACTAATATAGTCTAATAAACTTAAAAACTAAGCATGTTTTTTATCCTTAATTATTAATTTGCTCCCGGCTTCGCACGGACAAATTTTCAAATTTTTTTTATAATAACCCTCCTCGTGTAGAAAAATTCTGTATTGGTCCAATTACTGTTCTCGAGTTTAGCGCTTAGCAACACATTATTATAGCGATTCATTTATATTCACCTCGTCCAGCTTCGCACGGATGCAATTTTTTTATGCAAATATTATACACAAACCTTCGTCGTTGAACGCTCTTTCCGTGAAGCGTTAGTGAAAACCGTATCAAAAATTCTTTTGGTGGTTTTTGAAGAAGTTGCGGAGAAACAGACGGAAGCGGACAGATATGTATACAATTTTCGGAAAAAAAATTGCATCCGTGTGAAGCCGGTTGCGAATCGCTAGTTAATATTAAATGAGATGAGCGTTGACGTACTCGTCAGTACTTTTGAGTAAATCGTACATATTGTTCCGGATGAAAGTGGCCTAGTTAAATTTTCACTCTTCATCAAATTTGAAATTTAGGCCTCAGCAGAGAAAATTAATGTTTTGGGTTTTCTCTCTCTTTATCTCTTAGTCTTGCGTCCTAAGACTGACGCAGATGTGGGACATGGACATAGCTTATTTAATGAGCCTATGTCCATGTCCCACTGCCCATCGTTTTTAAGTATTTTCAAAAACTATTCAATGATGTTTGCAAATCATTGACTACTGCATTTCTAATAGTAATTTTGACCGCGTGATTTGATAATGTACAAATTCAAAACAATTTTGGTTTGTAGTATGTCAACTACTTACACTAGGGGCTACACTACCGGTTAAGTTACGCAAAGTCGCCGTGGATAACTAATAAATAATAACGAAACGAATCGCGTTACTAACACGACATTAAATTAACAAGTAAATGTAACAACCCCACACGTTATCACATTGACAAATATGGCGGCACCCCTCCCCTCCGAGCCGATGAATGAATTACATAAGACTACATAATTACTGTACGAACACAATACGAGTTGGCACAATGGCGAATGTATACTTTTGGAAGCGTCACCGAGATGCCGGTGACACCCGTCAACTATCGCAACGGGGACCCCTCTTTCCGCAATTCAGCTGTTATCGACAAAATGGCGGGGATTTTTGTAACCATTTTTGCAAAAAAAAAAAGAACAGAGTGCCTACTCTTAATCTGAACACACTATAGAAGAAACTAATTAAATAGGTAGATACTTACTTAAATACATTAATTACTTAGGTATTTCATACTGCTATGTCTTTTTACGCAAAAGTCGTTAGACAAGCTGATACTCCACTTGATAGCTACTATAAAAATCGTTTATTCAACTGTTATCAACAAAATGGAGGGGATTTTTGTAACAACTTTTGCAAAAAAAAGAACAGAGTGCCTACTCTTAATCTGAACACACTATAGAAGAAACTAATTAAATAGGTAGATACTTACTTAAATACATTAATTACTTAGGTATTTCATACTGCTATGTCTTTTTACGCAAAAGTCGTTAGACAAGCTGATACTCCACTTGATAGCCACCATAAAAATCGTTTATTCAACTGTTATCAAGAAAATGGAGGGGATTTTTGTAACAATTTTTGCAAAAAAAAAAAACAGAGTGCCTACTCTTAATCTGAACACACTATAGAAGAAACTAATTAAATAGGTAGATACTTACTTAAATACATTAATTACTTAGGTATTTCATACTGTTATGTCTTTTTACGCAAAAGTCGTTAGACAAGCTGATACTCCATTTGATTACTACCATACCAATCGTTTATTCAACTGTTATCAACAAAATGGCTTGTAACAAAATACTTGTAACAATTTTTGCAAAAAAAAAAGAACAAAGTGCCTACTCTTAATCTGAACACACTATAGAAGAAACTAATTAAATAGGTAGGTACTTAAATAATTATTAGGATTTAGAATATATAAATTACTTAGGTATTTCATATTTTTATGTCTTTTTACGCAAAAGTCGTTAGACAAGCTGATAATCCACTTGATTACTACCATACCAATCGTTTATTCAACTGTTATCAACAAAATGGCGGGGATTTTTGTAACAATTTTTGCAAAAAAAAAAGAACAGAGTGCCTACTCTTAATTTGAACGCACTATTGAAGTACCTAATTAAATAAATAATAATTATTATGAGTTAGAAAAAAGTATACAGACTTACTTTTATGTGTTTTTTACGCAATGGTCGTCAGAAAAGCTGACGCTCCACTTGATGGCTACCATAACATCGCCTTTTAAAACTAACAAAGCCACAAGTGCTGAAAACGCGCTGCCAACATAAGTACTCGTAGTTTTAAGGATAGGGATATGAATTCTGGCATCCCTCATTCACGGTAGTCTTCTGTATCAACAAGTATTACCTAAGTTTTAAAATTGATTCCCAAAAAATTACTAGAAAACACCTACTAGTTAGAGAAAAGACGTTCACAATTCTTAGTAGTTAGAATCGGAATATAACAAACATTTAAGTAATCATATTAAAGAAATATGTCAATTAGTTGATTGTAAATAAATAGTTATAATAAATTTATAAATAAAAAAATTAAATGTAAGTATTATAAATAGAGATAATATTCGCCTTTTTATATAGGTATGACATATTTTTAATGCAGGTCAACGTGAGCAATTTAAAAAAAAAATCTATGAAACTTTATTTGTGGCCAGTAATAATTGTATAATAGAAGTGTAATATTAAACCTGCATGTTACCACATTATTCTTGAATCGGCACATCTCGTATTGTAACCTTAGACTAAGCCGACGGCACTCGCTGATTCGTTCACAAAAGGAAATGTCGGTATGAATTAAAAATATTATTTTCCAAAAATACGATACGTACTATTCATGTGGGCACGACATTGTCTAGTCGTGGTTTCGTTTTGTGTTTTTTTTTTTAATAAATACTGCACACACCAAGTATGATTTTTATAGTAAAAGTAGTTATAAATGTGATTTTATGGTACAGAAAGAACCACAGTCTATGGCAAACGTCTTTTCAAAATGTGTGTAAATTTTCTTTCTGTCTACTTGGTATTCGACGAGAAGTGTTCTGATCATCAGAATCTAATGAATAAATCAGACCACATTCCTAATAATAATCTCCACTAGCGACTTCTTGTCATTGGCATATTGTAGGTAGATATTGCAGTGACCTTTTCAAATGTAGTATTAAATCCAATGCATAAGGTGTTGAATGTTTATGCATGTCAGTATGAATGCACTAATGATCTCATTCATCATCGTATGCGTATTAATAAAAGGCACGAGTACCACCTAATATTGCATTTTAATGTCATTGAGTTAATCTACTTGCATAAACTTCAAATGGGAAGCCAGAGGCTGAAAGGCTTTAGAAATTACATTGTATAGGTTTATTGAGAAATATTTTCAAGAATAAGTTCATCGTTCTTTCAACTATAGGACGTCCAATGCTGGAGATAGGCTTTCCCAATAATTTTCAAGTAGGACCGGTCAGAATTACGAGTATTATTAGATTAGGTCGACACTCCTTCTATTGGATGAAATCATTTTTTCAACTAAGTATTCGAAGGTGATTTTTCAAAAGCTTTCGATCTTCTGGCATTATATAGCTATATTTTTTATGAAAAGGTCGACATGTTTTGTGTCTGTACTTACATGTTGCATTTTTTAACGATATCTTACGTAGGTAAAACTATCATCATCATCATCGTTATCATTATCAGCCTGTGTCCCTCCACTGCTGGATGTAGGCCTCTCAGAAGGCTCGTCACCATCTAGCCATCTGGTCGCAGGGCATATACTAAAACTGTAACCATGTTTATAAACTAAAGTCGCTGTCCGCTTTTGCCTGTTTCTTCGCTAACTTCTATATCAATCAACTGATTTTACTGTAATATTGTATTCACTAACAGAAAGAGCGATAAACGAGGAAGGTTTTCTAAAAAAAATTTCACCTCTAGTATTATTATAATTGTATAGTCTATTGGATGTCTAGAAGGTAGGCTGTTAAATTTTTCACAGTTATCAATAAGATATAAAGCAAATACTTGTCAAGATACGTGCTATACTTGATAGATATATGATACTTAGACACTGGATAAATACAATACAGAAAAATCAGTAAAATACATCGTAAGAACAACAAGCAAGATATGTAAAACAATATTATAATACCGTTACAGAATTTATCATTAATGTTTATGTAATAGTGAAGAAAGAGCTTGTCCGTCTGTACATGATCAACACGCGTAACGATATTATGCAAGATAGCGCGTCTTACATGCGTCATATTTTATAAGTGGCAACACTAAACATCTACAAGATTATAAAACTCATGCACGCTTTATACTAACAATTTGTTAATTAATTACTTTTAAAATTAACTAGCTTCTGCAATCGACTTCGTCCGCGCCCCTTTTTCTTAGGTGCTAAAAAATTTATTCAATCTTTATTGCTAATATATATTTGTTAGGCATAGAATTTTTTAATTTTTAGTTACCCCTCGGAAACAGTACATTTTTCTGGATGATAGGTAACTATGTCCTTTTAATTATCTGTGACAACATGTGTGCAAAATTTCCTGATGATTAGTTGAGTAGTTAAGACGTGAAAACGTAACAAACAAACTGACTCTCCAATGTAATCCAATATAGTTAGTGGTAATATATTATAGTAATATATTACTGGTAGTTCGATAGCAGCAGGTAAGTAAGACGAGCTGCTTAAAGATACTTAATACGTCGCCTTTAGGATAAAAGATAAAGGTATAGATATATAATAAAGATAAAAATTAACTATTATGTACAATGTACTCCGAGAGTGCCGACAGAATTGAAAACTTGAACATTTGCTTGTTTATTTTTTGAATCTTCAGGAAATATTTTATTGTGCAGGAAATACTTTTAAATGAAGTGTTATGTAAGCTCTCAGTAACTCCTCTATAAGTATTGAAAATGTTGACGACCTTTTTGAAATATCACTGGCTGTTTGCTATTTTTATTTGAAATTATACTGTGTTCTTTTATAATTGTCAACAGAGGTATCGGTTACGGTAACACTGTCGCGAGTTCAATGGTTTTTTCTCATCTCAAAAATGCTAAACGCGCATAAAGAAGTTATATTTATTGACATACACGGAATTCGCCTACTTATGAAAAACATTTTTAAAAATTGACATTCATCTAATGAGTTTTATTAATACAACCACCAACTCATTGTTATCAGGGATTTTTTTAAAAGATGTTATTAATTTTTAGTAGCGGCAAGACACACTGTGTGTCGCAATCATTATTATTATTAATATCCAGCCAGGACTGCGTCTGGATCGCAAACGCAGTCCGGGCTGGATTTTTTATTAAACCTGCAGGTACTGCCAGAAACTCCCATGTCCCGTCAGCACCTGCACAAGTGGTGGCGTCATTTTTATTTTTCTGATTATTCTGTATGCCGCTTAAGCGTCGGGGTCGCAGTCATTAGGTACATAAAACCTCTGTGATGACAGCTTTTTTGCTGTTGTGTTTCAGTGAGTAAGGGTTGCCTTGTCCATTTTCCTATGCCTTCCACTATTTTTACACTTATCCTTAATCCTACTTAATGTCGAACTTTATAGTTTTAAAGCAGAAATGTGTTCCACAAATAGCAATGAAATTGTTGTCACCTCAAAAGTAATCACAGGCGTTGAAAGCTGAACGCAAAACACAATAATTATTCCATAGTACTCGCTTTACAGTGGCCGACGTGAGGAATAAAAAATATATATTAATGCCTTTGTTGAATTGCGTGAACCTTTCGCACCGTATCACAGCACCTCTTCATAACTATTCAAAGAAGTTTTATTCAAAAAAAAAGATGTCTGGGAAGCGCGATGATTAGGCACGTTTTGTAGCAACTCGTAACAAAAATTTGCATATTTTTTAATTAAAAGGGTGAAGGAACATGCTTTCAGTCGAAAATGTATGGACTAAGTAGTGTTTGTCGTCAAACGATAATTCTCGTACCTAAAGTAGGTATAAAAAGTTAAATTTCATTACTTATATCGTACTCATTGTCATCATCAACCGTAGGACGTTCACTACTGGGTATGGGCTTCCTAATAACTTTCCAATAGGACCTGTCAGACAGAAGCAGCTGTCGTTGCACTTACCGATACTCGAGAACCGTCACGTCGTCGGCTCTCCCTGTCCCTATTAGTACAAATAGCCATGTCCTATTGTACTATTTGTACTAATATATTATATCGTTGCATTCTCCTAGCATTATCTGTGAATAAACAATTCTTCAGCTTTTAAAATTGGCTTATCTCTTCAGTTGATGTTGGCGACTTTTGGCCTAGCCAAATTTTGTAGCTTAAAGATAAGCTCAGTTATATACTTAATAGCATAGAGTAAATAGTACTTAAAAGTTAATATAATAGGTATGTATTTATTATATGGGTATATTAGGGCCGTTAGTGTATCAACCAATAAATAAAAATTATTACAAGACATATACATGTAAATGCTTATCAGACAACTAAGGTAGGGTATATAAATACAATAAGAATTAGGAATTTAAAAAGTCGCCCCATAGATAGTTTACACTATTATTTGTAAGCACAAATAAAGCTTCCAAGAAATGTTGAAAGAGGCGTAAATGTCGTTAAAACATAACGCTTCGACAAATTTGAAACAAGCACGCGTGTTAAAAGCGCACATAAACAATTCTGGTTTGGTCGTTACTACAAATTTCAACAGCTCTTTTTCGTATATGCATAAAACACAAATTTGTTACGAAATTCAATTTGTAAAGTGTAGAAAAAGTTTGTATATTGTCCTCAAATGTGACACCTTCGCGGTAAGACCACTGTGACAATCAAAACACTGTGAAATAATCGTCTTTGTGCGTCCGAAGGCCTGACAAATGGCGTGGAGCGGTTTATCAATACATCATCCGTACATTGTTGATCGTCAGCAGATCGATATCGCAAAATAATCTCCCACCTTGTAGGGACTCCACACTTTCTGTTGCAGAACGAACAATAAAATTTATAAAAAAAAAGGTCTACCTGTAATTATAGTTCTATACTATTACTAGTACGTACATTTATTATATTATTTGTATAATATTTACATGCTGAATGAAAATATTAAAAAGAAATTGACACATACATCGGGTTGTGCAACAATAACGAATTTCATGTCACTGCTTCTAATTTATTTTATTAACTAGCGATTTGCTCCTGGCTTCGCACATATATATGTGCATAGATTGCATTTTTTCTGCAATTTATACTCACAAACCTTCGTACCTATTGTGTCCTGGCCATTGCCATGTCACTTATGTTTCAGCGCCATATGTCACCATTGGCAACACAATATTTAGGTCAAAAATATTTTTGTAAAATAACTTTGACAAATTAATTTTATCCTAACTGTTTACTTCTTTATGGACACCCTACATATCGCGTCTGGTGTTAATTTTGACACCAACGGCTACAGAAAATATATTATTTGTGTATCCAGTATAATAGGAGTTCAGGATAGTGGTATTGTGAACGCGTCATTGTACTGTTTACAGTGTGGGGAATTCTATGATGTTTTTATGCTAGAAGTGTCCAATCTTATTCGGATTATGTGTGGAATCGGCTCAATGATAGTCTATGACAAATATTTAGGAGACACTCATCGCACCATCATAGCCTGTAATACTCTTATAGCTATTATGAATCGTCTATGTCAATAGTTCGCTTGAGATTATATCTATTTCACTATAATGTATTGTAACCTTTAATAGATTTGAAATAAACTGATAATTTCATATCCTACTTAATTAGTTATTAACATTATTCACAAAGTTTCAATTTATTTAAGGCTATTACTAATTTAATGTTAATATTTATTATATAAGTTATTTATAGTATAACTTCCGTACTAATATTATAAATGCGAAAGTATGTTTGGATGTTTGTAACTCTTTCACGCAAAAACTAGTGAACCGATCACCATGTAATTTTGCATACACATTCTCTGGGACACCAGAAAAGACATAGGGTACCTTTCATCGTTCAAAGCGGATGAAGTCGCGGGCACCAGCTAGTATTTATATAAAACTAGCGGTGCTCGTGACTTCGTGCGTGTAATTCTAGAATAGCGTGTAACTTTTTTGTTTGTAAACCGATTGAACGAAACAAAAACTAAATATGTTACGGAAATCTTGCTACAATCAGTTTATTGTACAACCGTTGGTTAAGCCGTTTCTGAGATTATCGTGCATAAACGCAGACAAACACAAAAATTCTAAAACCTATATTTTTGACCTCGATAACATAAGTAGGTAGGTAAGTTTGTACAAAGTGTACAAATTTTTTTTTTTTTGTATTATTTATTTAATGTCTGTACACAATTCTGAATTGCATAGTGAAAATGTATAAAAATCAGTTTTTATATACTAAAAACTGTTTTTATACATCAGCTGGGATTCGAACCCGATTTCACTAAGACCTCTGTCTTAACCACTCGTCCAATGGCCTCGTCAAAATTTATGTACATACATAAATAATCTCAACATTAATTTGTCTTTGCAATTTTTCGAAACGCCTTTCAGCGACCATGTCTCTCAACATCAACGGTTTTATCGGAACAAATTCTCTGAATACCCACGTCTAAATGTTATCTTCATTAGTTCTCTAATCCTGGAGTCAAAGAAAGGTAAATACAATAATCACTTATAATCCGCTCGACAATTCCCTTCGTATGAATGGAGCATTGTGGCTTGACGACGACGGAAGCAAATTTAAAAAAAAAAACATATATGACTCTAACCACTTTAAAAGAGAGCTCTATTTCGATGGCGATAAGTTAGAAATCAGCTTACAAAGTTCATTCAAATGTAAATGTAAAGGATAGTTCGCAGTAACGATTGCTTTCTGTGGAATTTTGTAAAGATAGGGCTGCCTTAAAACGCTCGATGCCATAATCCCAGAAATGTCCGGCATCGGTTACGCTAAAAGTTGTAACAATAATAAAGTTTTTTTTGTAATGTCAAAACATTGCTTTGTTGTTAACCGGAAGAGCAGGATTTAGAAAAAAAATCGGTGTTAATGATTTTTCAATTTTTCAAATTTACTTTGTCCTCATTCCTCAATAAACTTTCGTCGTCATAAATAAGAGAAACGGTTTTTTTTTTGTAATTTTAATAATGTGAAGAAACTCTTCTGCCCATATCAATGCTATCGTTAACGTCAACCATAACAACATTACTCAGATTATATACTGTTTATATATATATATATATACAATTAAGTTTACAATGTCTGTATATTCTGTGGTCTTGTAAGTGTGGAGCTAATAAATGCATTATTATTATTATTCAGATATTTATTTTTTATCTTAAATTTAAATTTTTTACAATATAAATATAAAACAATAAATATTATAAAAAACTTAAATCTAGAGTGCCGCAAGTAGCGGGGTAAGGCCCAAGCTACCGGTGGTTAGGGCTGCAGAGTGAGGAACCTCCTGACAATTCGTGCCGTGTCAAGAAGCACCGCCTTCTGTATCTGTCCCTTGACCCAGCCATCTAGTGAGAGCCTCTCGAGGTGTTGGTCAAGGCTCTTCGCTATAAGACCGTTCGCAGATACGACTATCGGGACGATGATGGTCGAATCAACATCCCACATGGCGGTCACCTCATGAGCCAAGTCTATATACTTACTAAGTTTATAGTTTATATATTTGGAGAAACGCCCATTCGTGCGTTTCTCCAAATGTATAAATGTATATAATAAATGTGTGTAAATATGTAAATAATTAATGTGGAGTTCCTTTCCATCCCACATTAAATTGGTGACCCGCGACTATAAATGAACATTTTAAGAAAAATTCGGACAGTTTTCCATAGTTACCGTGTTGTTGACAAAGTGACATTCGAAACAAACGAAAAATTTTTCTACGAAATTGCATTTTACGTCGAAGACTACGTCGTCAAACGAAAACGAACTACGACATCATCGAAGATTTCGGACAGAAGCTAGCTGGCCTGAGAAAGTCGACGCGACCGCGCGCTGCTAGTGTTATCCAGGCTAGCGCACACGGATACGTTCCAGCAGCCGGTTCATCGATCCGGATAATGGACACGGCTAGTGCCATCACCCAGCAACGTGCCACCAAGTGCTGTCCACTCCTTCCAGTCTACTCTTCGTTACGACCTACGGTCTCCGGGGGGGCTGATGTGGCGACCTCCTTTAAGTTACCTATTTGGAACTTACGTTTTAGTTTCCGTGTCATTCTTTCAAATGAAGAAGCACGGAAACGAGAGACAGTCGGCCTTCAACTCTGTTATAGAAAGCACGCGCTTTCTCGCCACTCATCACCACAAACGCCCATCGTGCGTAATGTAAAAACGCCCATTCGTGCGTTTCTCCAAATGTATAAATGTATCGAGGCATCAGGGGTGGCCTTATTGTTGTCGGTCATCGTTGGGCGTAGATATGAAGACAGTAAGCAAGATTACAACACAGTTTTTTAGCCAGTCAAACACAATTACACTAATCGAATCACTGAGCATTTATCGATTAACAACTTATTAGGTAAAACAATCACACTAGTCAAAAGGCAGGCAGCAAGGCAGAACCTAAGCGAATCGTCGCGGACCCGGTGCGCTTTTTGCCAGTCACAGCCTGAAGTCCGTAATGGCCGCCGCGCTACCGACAATGCGACGCCTCGCTAGAGCAAACTCCGTCTGTAGGTGGCGTGGCGTTCTTCCAACACGTCATCGAACGCCATGTCGATTCTACGAGTTTGCTCTGGTTCTTAGTAGATGGCGCTATTAAGCGCCGTCACGGCCAGACTGACTCTCGACCGTCCTCGGGCGTATATCTTCGAGTGGTCCTGGAACGACATAAACATCATGGAATAGATATCCGCTCGTTCAACCTGACAAGCCTACTAACTAAGTATGGTCATACGTTCAACAATTCTTAACTAGTCAATGTGGACCGGACGAGTGTGTCCTTTCGACCAGCGATAACTTAGTCAAAAGCATGGTTGGACTGGACGACACTGTCTTTCCGACATGTCATCATACATACAAGGTTAAGGTCCTTTCAACTAATTACACAACTAACACACAGGTTGATATGGACCAGACGAGTGTGTCCCTTCGACCAGTCATAAATGAGTGAAAAGCAGGGTCTGGACTGGACGACATTGTCTCTTCGACCAATCAACGACCACAGGCTGATATGGACCGGACGAGTGTGTCCCTTCGACCAGCCATAGCTTAGTGAAAAGCATGGCGTAGACCGGACGACACTGTCCCTTCGACCAATCAACGACCCCAGGCTGATATGGACCGGACAAGTGTGTCCCTTCGACCAGCCATAGCTTAGTGAAAAGCATGGCGTGGACCGGACGACACTGTCCCTTCGACCACACAGCGACCACACGGTTAGAGTGGAGAGTGCATCCCTTCAACCAAATACTCTTTGGCTCGGACAACACTAACCAACAACCAGTTGGACCGGACGAATGCATCCCTTCAACCCACCTCGGGCTCAGATCGCACAGTCCTTTCGACCAACGCAACATTAACATTAGTACTATTTTAGGACATAGCTTAGGACACAAAATATTATACCTATAGTTGCGGACCATCTTGTTCAGTATAAACTTCAACTTCGTTCTGTACTTCCATCGTTTCAGGGTCAGAATACACACTATCAGTATCCGATCCAGCCGTAGATGTATCAGAGTGGTTCTCAGGAGTGATGTCAGAACTCGCGGTCAAAATATCACAATTATTTTTAGATGAGCACGTATTATCTCTACAGTCTACTGCTAAGCTATCAACATCTATCGGCGCCGTCACGGTCTCCTCTTCATTCATTAAACTAGTTGAAATCTCAAGCAATCCTTCGTGGCCCGAGGGTACTGCGCGCAAATTCTCATGTGCATATTTAAAGGTGCTATTTGAGTTATTTAAACTATTAAGCTCATACCGATCATTATCAAGGACAGCGGTTATAATATAAGGACCTTTAAATTTTCTATCTAGTTTAGTTTGACTACGCTCGCTACTTTTTATAAATACGAAGTCCCCCTTAGAGAATGGTCTAACTGCTGCGCGACCGCGATTAAAACGTTCTATTTCAGATTTGGCAGCTTTTTTTATATTTGTTGAAGCTTCTTTTCTAATAATATCAAGATTTAAGCGAGTTTGCTGTTGTATTGTTTCCGAGTTTACCTTAGATATCCCTAAGGATTGGGCTTGAATTCCGAACATCAGTTCTGTGGGTGAATATTTCGTTACAGTAGATTTTGTGCTGTTAAGCGCTAGCTGAATGTTTCCCAATTCATCACACCAGGTTTTATTAGTGTCATTTTCTACGATAGTAAGCAGGCTTTTCAAAGTACGCATTACACGCTCAACCTGGCCGTTGGCCCTACTAGAACCCGTGGCAATAAAGTGGAGGTTGATTTTATGGTCAGTGCAAAAGTTTTTAAATTCAGAACTAATGTAACACCTACCTTGATCTGCAATAATTAATTTGGGCGTTCCAAAAAGACAGACTGCCTTTTTTATTGCTTTGACCGCACTCTCTGCGTCAATTGATAAAGTATGTTCAAGTAGAACGAACTTCGTATACGCATCAATTATTACCGAACAATATTCTTTCCGGTCACTCTTCCCACTCAACTTTCCAGTGAAGTCAATGTGAATGGTGTGCCAAGGCACAGATATCTTAGGAATTGGATGTAGTTGGATAGGTTGAGCACCAGATATACCTTTCGATGACTTACAGATAATACAAGAGTCAATAAATTTGCGTACGCATTTTGACATCTGAGGGAACCAATATTGTTCGTACAGCTTGTCTAAAGTCTTGTCTTTACCTAAATGTTGTATCTCATTATGGATGTGATTAATCAGTGTCCAAATTAGGGAACGTGGGACTACCGGCAACCACGCAACAATTTTATTTCGAACTATTTTTCTGTAAAGAATACCATTCCTAACGTCATATGTTTGAGCCACTTTTTCAGGTAATTGATTATTGTTACATTTCGAGATCAGGTCCTGAACCTCGCTGTCACGTTTCTGCTCCACGGATAACCAATCCTGGTGGAGTTCGACAAACTGAACAGTTTGTGTGTCGGCCGAAGCACACTCGGACGTTGAAGGTTTTGGGTCTAGTTGTGGTTGGAGGTTTCGGGAGAAGTAATCGGCGTGCTCCATTCCGCGGCCTTCACGGTAAATTATGTCAAAGTCGTATGCCTGTAGATATGCCCACCAGCGGTGAACGCGAGGGGTGAGGTCTACCTTGGACTTTGAGGCTTTAAGAGAATTACAATCCGTATAAACACTAAACCGTCGCCCATATAAATAGTGTCGAAAGTGTTCTATCGCACGCACGACTGCGAGTGTCTCTAACTCATAAGAATGATAACGCGATTCAACTTCGGACGTCCGTCTGCTAAAGTACTCGACAACGTGAGGCATATTATCTTTCTTCTGAATAAGGATCGCGCCATAACCCTCTGAACTCGCGTCGGTATGTAATTCTACATGTAATTCTGGATTGAAAATTGTTAAAACAGGCTCCGAGGTTAGAATATTAACAATGTAATTACGGATTTCTTCATGCTGGGCCGTCCATTTAATGGGCCCCTTCAGCTTTGTCAAAGGATATAATGGTCCTGCTAAGTGACTAAAGTTAGGAATGAACTTTCGGAAGTATGAGGCAAGCCCTAGGAATTGTCTTACTTGTGTTGCCGTTTTAGGCTGAGGTGACTCTACCAATGCCTGGATTTTACGAGCATTTGGTCTTACTTCGCCGGATTGAAGAGAATAGCCTAAGTAGTCAATACTTTGCTTCATGAACTTACATTTTCGTAGATTGAACGAAAATCCCGCTTGCGATAGCGCGCCTAAAACTTCGTCAAGCCGTTTCAAACCCTCAGTCACACTACCCGAGTAGGATAAGACATCATCTATATACGTCAGAGGCCTATCTTTAAGGTGATGCAATGCCTTGGTAATACATCTCTGATAAACAGAGGGTGCGTTTCGTAGCCCAAATGGCATAGCTAGATATTCGTATTGCCCCTCGGGTGTTACGAACGCAGTCCTCTCTATGGATTCTGGATGGATTGGAATTTGATGAAATCCAGATGCCATGTCCAAAGATGAAAAATAATTAGCCCCTGAGAGCTGGTCTATCTGGTCCTCAATACGAGGCAGCGGGTAGTGCTCCGGTCGTGTATTGCAATTGAGCTCACGATAGTCCACACACATCCTATCAGTGTCATCCTTTTTCTTTACGAGAAGTATTGGACTAGCAAAAGGCGAGGAGCTTTCCCTAATAACTCCCGCTTCTAAAAGCTGCTCGATCTTTGTCCTAACTATTTGCTTTTCAACGGGTGCCAGTCTATAGGGACAACGTTGCACGATCTTGTGCGGATTTACCAACTCAATCTTAAGCTGTCCCGTTTTGACACGATTAGTAGGCACACCGTCTATAAAGTGATCGACATATTTACTTAATAATTTTAGGAGCGCCTCCTTATTTTCCCCATATAAATCTGTATCTACCTCTTTAAGTGTATTTTCGGTTAATAAGTTGCATATATTAGTATATTTTTTATAATTAAATGAAAGATTATCGTTATCTATGTTGACAGACACTCCTTTTTCTAAAATGTCTCTACCAATAATAACCGGTAACGTTATACTACTATCAGGCACTACGTGAAAAAGTAGAGGTGTCTTAATTTTATCAATCGTTACTACACTAAGAATCTGAGATTTACACTCCACTCTATCCCCACCAATACCACTAAGATACACCAGATCATTGCACACAGTACCCGGGAAAACATTATAATAATTTTCTTTTAAAAGAGAACAAGATGATCCACTATCAAATAAAAAGGAGACGCGCTCACCAGAAGATGTGACCAAGGTTCCACGCGAGGATCGATGTTCACATAGGTTGACTACTCTGACCGCAGCTGTCCCCTTATCGCTCTTCTTGTCTGGGCATGCTGGCGCGAAGTGTCCAGGCTTGCCACATGTGAAGCAGGAGGATTGTGTTCTTTCAGGAGGACGCATTGAAGTTGATGTAGCTTCTCGGGGCTTAAATTGCCCAGACTCATCCTGTCGGCGTTTTCTGCAGTCGGCTTGACGATGGCCTCCCAGGCCACAATAGTAACAATTACCAGGAAATCTATCAATGGCAGTACGAGGTCGTTTCATTTCTGGATCCCGTTTATCCACATTCTCAAACTTTCGCTTTAAAGAAATCCCTCCTAGAATTCTAAACAGCTGAATTCTGGTGGTGGCTGTATTATTATTTAGCTCTCGCCTTATTAGGTTATCCCGTTGACATAACACTGACGTTACAAATCCAGTTATTATTTCCTCTGGCATCCCTAATTTTGGTATGTATTCGATTAAATGCCACAGACGCATAGCCGCTTCGGATGCAGACTCCCTAGGGCTAATTTCAAAGCGCAATATGTCGTCAAAATAATCTTGATATAATTTAGGTTTTGAAAACAAGGCAATCAAAGTTTGTTTTACAGTGTCCCATGTCAATTTGTTCAAATTCAGCTTCGTAAGACATGTAGCAGCACGCCCTTTTAACGCACTTGTAAGAGCAATAAGTAAGTCGACACCTTCAAGGCTTTTGCTTTTTATAATAACCTCTGACACATTACACCAACCATTTATGTCGGCATCCAAATCGTCCGGATCAAATTCCAAGAGCTTGGGTCTAGTATAGTTACTCACGGTTGCGTTTTGTGACATTGCTAGTACTCGTGACAATAATGTTTCCATGTTGTTTAGCAATTTTGAAGCAGAAGTTTCATGTGCGGTAGTTTGATCTTGCTCATTCTGCTGCTCTTCAGATCCCACTTCTGATATCGAGGCATCAGGGGTGGCCTTATTGTTGTCGGTCATCGTTGGGCGTAGATATGAAGACAGTAAGCAAGATTACAACACAGTTTTTTAGCCAGTCAAACACAATTACACTAATCGAATCACTGAGCATTTATCGATTAACAACTTATTAGGTAAAACAATCACACTAGTCAAAAGGCAGGCAGCAAGGCAGAACCTAAGCGAATCGTCGCGGACCCGGTGCGCTTTTTGCCAGTCACAGCCTGAAGTCCGTAATGGCCGCCGCGCTACCGACAATGCGACGCCTCGCTAGAGCAAACTCCGTCTGTAGGTGGCGTGGCGTTCTTCCAACACGTCATCGAACGCCATGTCGATTCTACGAGTTTGCTCTGGTTCTTAGTAGATGGCGCTATTAAGCGCCGTCAAATGTATATAATAAATGTGTGTAAATATGTAAATAATTAATGTGGAGTTCATTTTCATCCCACATATTAAATTTATCACTACAATATTATTAATCTCTTCAAGTAATTCCCAAAAAAAATAACATAATTTCACAACAAAGACTTGTCAAACTGATATAATATGTAGTATAGAGAGAATCCAAGAACTTTGTCCGGAAATGCGTATCGTAAGCTCTTTACAAAAAATCGGCGCCATAAACTATCCGACCACAAAGTAATATTTTAACTTATCTTTCTTTTTCAAAAAAAAAAACAGTAGCCGCAACTAAGTATGCTCAGATAATTTTAAACCTTTCTTTTACACAATGAATGACAGTTCTAGAAAATTATCTATTGCAAAACCATAATCGTTTTGCATAAAGGTAACTTCGCCTATATTTTTACTACCTGGGCCCGCAACTTCGTACTTGCAGTTTTCATACACTTAGTATTTAGATATTCGGTGTAACTTTTTTATTTGTGAACCTATTGGAGTGAAACAAACACTAAATGTTCCGGGAAGCTTACTACAATACATTAGTGAAAACCGAATTTAAATCGGTTAAGCCGTTTCTGAGATTAGAGTGCACAGACGAACAGACAAAAATTCTAAAAACTATTTTTTTGACCTCTTTTTTTTTTCTTAAATATCAATTAATATAGGTACACGCTCGCATTTATTATTAAAATTATTAAATGCATTTATGAATTATTAAAGATTAATTGTATTTGTATTTATTGAAGATTAAAATCTATAAGTTAATTGTTACATAACAATTAGTGATAGGTACTACCAATAATACAAAAGTTAATACCCTAAAGTCTTTTTAGTCTGTAGGCGACTTACCTAGCTAACTTTAACAACTATCTCAGCATGATTAGTAGACAACATTTCCTGTAATTTCAGTACTAATGGCGTCGGCACACACGGGGTACGGTTACACAGGCGACTGTAATTATGCCGCCCTTTGAGAGTTGAGCTGCCAGTTCCTAACTAAACAACCCGCTCAGTACTCTGTGGGCCTACATTGATATATTCAATGAACAGTATGTAACTATACCTAACGAAAATTAGAAAACTAAATTTCAATTATTAACTATTATTTGATAATTTTTAATATGTTAATAACTATTACAAGTTTCTGTACCAATATACATTGTATGAACTGAAATTTTAATTATAAACAAATATAAGTATAATAGTGCTCCTTATTTGCCATAGAGTTACCAAATAATTTCGGTTAAAAGAATTTATTCTCATAGAAAAAAACAGACTTAATAACCACATATTTTATTACATGTAATCATCATTTAATCCATCGGAGATTAATTAGGTATTTCCAACTTTGGTCCATACCTATTCTTTTAATTTAAGTTTAAAGCTACGCATGGTACCACAATTTTTTTTACACTCAGGTCACATTGTATGTCACAGATATAACATTTTTTTTTAACATATTGTGTTCTAACTTTAGGCAATTTAATTTTATTTCTATTTCTAATGTTGTACTTGTTAAGTCTTTTTTGAAAAGTGATTTGAGAATTTATATTATTTGTTGATTATAATCTTATCATATCGAATTTAAAAAGACAAAAACAGTTCAGTCATTTTTTCTGATGCTATTTCTATTTTTTTATTTAGTAGTTTAGCTTAGAATAGAATAGAATAATAATTTATTTGTTGATCATATGTACCTACATAATAGGTATTTCAATTAACATTTGATCTATATGACCTACAATTACTGGCATACAAAATATTTATCCACGAGCTTTAGTGTTATCATAAGTGTTATCAACAAAAAATTGAAATTTAGAAACATTTTTTCGAAATGATTATAGTAGAATTTCGATTAGAAAACGAACAGCTGTTTATAAATAATTGAGGTTCAGTCTTTATGTTGGTTAGGTAGTTTTGCAAATCCAGTCATTATAATATTAACACGCAAGAGTTTCGATAAGAATTTGCGAAATGTAACTTCAGGTCGAGCTCCGCTCTAAATTTCGCTACAAGGCGTTAATTTTACCCTTGGAGCTGTTAAATAATATCAAAGACGCTTTTAACTTGCTAAAATGCTAGATAGCTCAAATTGGTAGGTAAATGGATCTTAGGTGGGTATATTACGCTTTATTTACTACACCTACTTATTTTTATTTTATATATCTATATAACTACCTATATACCATATACAGATATTTTTGTATAGAATTATATAGCTAATTATAAAATATCGGTATGTTGTTCTGGCTATATTGTTCCATGTACCAAACTTAATATGATAGATATCAACCAATAATTTTTTTTTTATTTATTTATTTATTTAGATTACACACACCCATAAATTTAAAGAATATATATTATAGATTATTACAAATAGGCCTAAAGAATCATAAAAATTATATTTTTACATTTATTTATTAATTAAAAAAATAATAATAATTTAATTAAGTATTGGTCTTTAAAATATGTAAAAATCCTTCATGTTCTTTTCAAAGGAAAACATGCCTATTGTCGCCATCTCTTAGATTAAAATGGAACTAAGTAATCCTACATTTGCTTCAGTATGTAAAATTTTGTGAGAACAAGTACAATAGTAAATTAAGTTATAAATAAATACATTTCTTAGTTTTAATCTAATGTTTTATTGTCTTTGTTATTTTGTTTAAAAAATAATTAATAGGAATGATACTGAACGCAAATGACATTTGACATAACTATACTAAATTTGATCTATAAATGTCAAGTCAAATTATTAAATTAACAAAACGTCAAACGTCAAGTCGAAGGAAGGAGGCGGCTATATCAGCCAAAGGAAGGTGTAAACATTTTGATTTTTTTAAATATTTTTTCGGAATATCTAATTCCAAAATGATTGGTGTTAGACTAAACACATTCAACGATAACTCCGGTGAACCAGAGCAAGATGCAAATTCTGCTCTAACTGAATTAGACAAAGGTAACAATAACATAACCTAAAAGATCGTCCACCAAACATAAATAATAATCTCTAATAAACAATACTGTTTTTACAGGCCTTAGATCGGGCAAAGTCGGTGAACAATGCGAAGCTATCGTTCGATTCCCACGGCTCTTTGAAAAGTATCCATTTCCTATACTAATTAATTCTTCATTTTTAAAACTCGCTGACGTCTTTCGTATGGGTAATAATTTTTTGAGGCTCTGGGTTTTGCGTGTATGCCAGCAGAGCGAGAAGCATTTGGACAAGATTTTAAATGTGGATGAGTTTTTGCGACGTGTCTTCAGTGTTCTACACTCGAACGATCCCGTTGCAAGAGCTTTGGCTTTGCGCACACTTGGCGCTGTGGCCGGGATAATACCCGAGAGACAGAATGTCCATCACGCCATTCGAAGGGGATTGGACAGCCATGACAATGTTGAAGTTGATGCGGCCATTTATGCCACTACAAGATTTGCTGCTCATTCTAAGTAAATATCTTGCATACATATATTTTAATCTTTTGTTTATGTTAAGGTCGACAGACAGGCTAGCGATACACTTGAAGGTGCATAGGTGACTACCATCACCTATAACACAAGCAATGCCATAGGTGCTGCAAGTGCACGGCAGTGCACTATCCCACTATGGTGTCTACATAGTGGGATTGGGATAGGTAAAAGGGCTCTGATATCCCTTACTCACTCACCGAAACACATACTGCTATTTCCTTAAGGTCTTCTCTAAAGGGCTGGTTACTGCCACCAGCCGGGCTGACCATATGACTGCAAAATGCAGTATGCTCTGCTACTACTAAATCCTTTTTTTTCCAAATACAAAACTTTGCTTGTAGTGTATAATAAAACTGCTACTCACTTTTGATAATTTGTGAAAATGATATACATGCCCGCAGCATACATTAAAAGTCTGTTCATTTTCACTGAGAAAATAGCAACTGCAGATCTAATTTCCAATTGGATTATACTTTTATTTTGTAGTGCATTTGCTGTAGCAATGTGCAACAAACTGTCTGATATGGTGGAGTGTGAGAGCACAGGAGCCGAAAGAAGAGCCAAACTTGTTCGTGCTTTGAGGACTGTTCATGGAGGAGGTGAGAGATACACATATTTTTGTATATCACTGTACTGAGTTCATAAATCAAATGAGTTTTGTTGATACACATATTGCATATATTGAAACATTGTATTGACCATGTTAGATTTATATGTATAAAAACAAATTTCCTTGTAATATTTCAGCTGTTCGAGCTCAAGGGGTGCTTAAACTGCTCCGATCCCTGCTTGAGAGGTTCCCATCGTCAAGTTCTGTGAGGGCAGCCATAACAGCCCTCACAGCCATCGCCGCAGACACAGTCGTTCATGTTCCTGATCAAGTATGTTGTTGCTGTTTTTACAATACCAGTATATATATTTTTTGGGATTTATGCTTTAGGTTGATTTGGTTCATGTTGCAATGTTTTTCAGCAAATTTCGTGTATCGCTTTTTTATCATTATTAAAAACCATATCCATTGGTATAATTTTATGGTGGACAGTGACTGTATTTCATAACTAGCTGTTGTGCCCGCAACTTTGTATGCGCTGTACCTAGATTGTTTTTTGAAAATCCCACAGAAACCAAAAAATTTTCCAGTATAAAATGGTATCCTATATGTTATCCATATTGTAAACTATCTGTGTGCCAAATTTCAATCAAATCCGTTAAACCATTTCTAAGATTAGCATGCACAAACGCATAGACAAAAATTTTAAAAACTGTTTCTTTTTATCCCGGTTACATAAGTTGCTTGTTCGATGGAACTACAAAACACGTACATGTTTTGGCTTATCTGCAAATTAAAAAAAGTGTCATTGATACTGAATACTCAAAAAAAAAGTACAATTAAAGGTGGAGTTACTGCTGAGTATAGCAATGAACGACCCCCGTTCAGCAGTCCGAAGGGCTGCTCTGCTAGGCCTGAGGAAGTTGGCTGAGCATGCGGCCGTTTGGCCTCCAGAGTGCATCCAGAGTCTGGTCCAAGCGGCCAGCGACAGTCAAGACCCTGATCATACCATGCTCTGTTTACAAGTTATGCAGGTAAATGCAGGCTCGAAGGACCAAAATATTGTAGGGTGCACTCGGTTTATTTTTTTTTTTATGTTTTGTTTAATAATAAATAGGTAGTTAAGTATGAAAGTGATGTTTGCTGAAAATAAAAAAAAAAAATCTTGACATTAATTTTATACAATTTAAAGAATTGGACAGATAAATAATTTTTGTGGTGTAAAATTAAAAATTTAAAACAATGGATGAATTTTTTGTCGTTTTTATAATACGATGAAAAGGTTCAAAATTTTCATTGTTTACGAATATAAAATTCTGATGTGTTACTTTGATCACTTTGAAAAGCAAAACGGTAAAAAAAATGTGTATAATAATTGAAATTATATCATAAAAAAGTTCTTAAAAAAAAATTATTTTTGTAAATACTTTGCCCAGGTTGCAGATTATTCTGAGCCAATATTTTTTTGACTGTGTTTGTGTTGTTTTTTTTTTTTTTTTTGCAACCTTTTGTATGGCATATTATCTAAAGGTAAAGGTCTCCTTTAGATAATATGCCATTTCCTATTGACCCTTAATGACCCTATAATGACCTTTTCCTATTCTATATGTGAAGATGTACTTATTGAAAACATAGTTCACCTTTAGTGCAAATATAAATATCATTTCTAATACACACTTGAAATCGTTTAGGATCGAGGAAGGCAAACTTGGTGTGCCATAATGTTATAAATGGTATGTGACGGTATAGATGGTATGTGTGGTCAGATGCTGGTGGAGTGCCCGGCGGTGTGCGCAGCGGCCGGTACAGATGGCGCTTTGCGTCGCTACTGCGCAGACGCAGCCTTAGGCGTTCAGTTGCCACATGCCGCTCGCGCCGCCACCGTCCTCACCAGAATCGTCATACACTGGTACTCTTTTTCACTTAAACCGAACCCTCTATTCACACTCGTAGGCTAGCCTAGCGTGTTATAACTAGCTGTAGCACACGACTTCGCCTGCGTAACTTTATAAAATTACTCGCTGATAATGTAGCTTCTATATGTGAAAGAATTTTTAAATCTTTCCATTTGCAATCTTTTCTCTTTATAATATTAGTATAGATTATATATTCTGATTCATAGTACCTAAATGCAAAAGCAGTTATAACAGTTATGACTGTGATGATAGACATCAAAACTATATCACAAAACAAGTTACTATATTTCATATATTAAATAATGTGATGTAGTGGCTCGTTTTGGATATGTACTACTTCTTTCTAAGAACATTGTTTGCTTTTTTAGTCTTGCAACTCTATTGGCAATGTGTTTTTCGCAGTTGTAGTTATAAATTATATTTCCGTTCTTTATTGTCGTCAGCTATCAAGAAGATCTACCCGTGGAAGGTTCAGACTTGATGTTAGCCCTGGAGTGCCTGGTGATAGCAACAGGAGCCCCCGGGACCGCACAGCAGAATCTCAAACCACTACGTGTTGCGTTACGCTGTTTGGTAAGCTTTATACGTGTTATTAGATTATTGTACAAGAGAGGAAGGAATCCTGCTCGAATGGGCAGTGTCTCAAAATTCCTCAGTGTCTCAAAATAAAAGTTTTCGACAAGTGAGTGACTGACATGTGGAGTTGAAACGTGGTACATAAAAAAGCTCAATGAGCTGTGGAGAAGGCTATACTCGCCGTTACACTAACTAAGAGATCGAATCAGAAATGAAAAGATCCAAGCGGAGCGTAGGATGTAATTTTAATAATAATAATAATAATAAAATTCTTTAATCGGGTTACTTGGACCCAAAGTGTTAGTATACATTTTACAAAACTTAACTTTAATTTATTTTTACTGAAGGCTGAATGATAGGCCAATGTCAATTACAGGTGGAGCTGTCAGCAGTGCGACCGGAACTGTTCGCTGGGCGCACTGCGGCGCTGGTGGCGTCGCAGCTACGCGTAAGCGCTTCGAGCGCTGAGCGCGCGGGATGGGCTCGCGCCGAGGCGCTACTCGAAGCGCTAGCGGCGCTGGGTGGCGCTGCCCCGCAACACTCAGCCACAGCGCCCTTAGCGCCGGCCCTGCCAGTGTTGCTAGCGTTGGCCGACACTCTGTAACTACATTTCTTTGGGCTAGGTTCCCACTAAGCCGGATGAAGCCGACTCATTATTAAATATTGTTCACGCTATGCTGAGTAATTTGAAAGCGGCGACAGAGATACGTGTGAGCTTCACAGTGACAAAACGTCCGGCATAGTGTGAACTGCCACTGGACTTTCCGGCAGTTTTAACGGCCCGGAGTGATGTAACGAGCTCTAAATGTTTCAATATTGATTTGAACAGAAGCTCTCGGTCGAGCGACGCTGAAAGTGCGGAGGGCACCGTGGTGGTGCTAGTTTGCACGGTGGTGTTCCAAGAGCGGGCTGCGGCAGCACTAGTGCGGCGATTGCACCCCGCCTGGGAGCAGCGGGTGCTGTCATTGGTGCGCCCCGCAGACGGGTGGACGCGCTACAGGGTTGCTAGAGCGGCCCTCAGGTAAATTTAACATATTATTAACTAGTCTGTGTTGCGATACTCACCGTGTCGGTCGGCCGTGTGTATCAAAAGCAGAATATTAAAACAATTTCCATGTTTATATAATTACAAACTTCCAGTCATGACAAAACAATACCACTTTCTTTTTTCTTGAAGTCGTGTGTTTACGACCTCATTGTCTAGATGGCGTTGTAGGTATCAGATCAATTAAGTTAGTAATAAATTATTATAAATTATAAGGTATTTGTAAAAATGTATAGAGGTAGAAAAAAGAGAAAAATAAATATAGATCAATTGTAGAAGTCAACAACACACATTGGTTTTATTTATATAATATTAAAAAATCATCTATAGTCCAAATTTGGCCATCCATTGGTAAAAATCGCATCAGATCAAACATTCAAGTACGATCCCCGACATTTTGGTCAAATCAAGTTGGATTTTAGTACATTTTGGTTCCATCAAGTGGGAGCCAAAACATCGTGTGATGTGCGAAGGGCCTTAATGAGATGACAGTGGTCTGTGTCTTGTCTTGGCCCTTTAGATGTCTTTGAAAAGTGTATAGAGTGCGGCGTCATCCTCCAGATACGGACACCACAGCGTGGCGGCGGAGATCCTGTCGCGGCTGAACGCGGAGGCGCCGACGGAGAGCTGCCAGCGCTGGGTGTCGGCGTTGGAGCGCGCCGCTGCCGCCGACGCCGCGCTGTGCGCGCAGGGCGTCGAGGCGCTGGAGGACGCCAGCGCGGCGTGGGAGTGGGGCGGCGGGTGCGGGGGCGCGGGCGGCGGGTTCGCCGTAGGGGGCGGGTGCGCGGCGGGGTGTGCGGGGTGCGCCGCTTGCACCCCGCTGGCGCCCGCCTGGATCCAAGCGCGCGCGCTGGCGCTGCGGGCGCTCGCACGGACCGCGCACGCGGCGCGCGCCCTCTGCACTCAGCCACCGCCCGCCATCGCACAGGTGACTCCCACGATTCTATAATGTATTGCTATCTTATTGGTGTAACTGCAATTTAGGCAATTTTGAATCATGCTTGAGGATTTCTTCTCAGAAACTTGCATATCTATGTAGGTAATGTGTCCCGTGGGTTTATTTTATACGAGTATATGTTACGTCCATAGTCAGCTCGCGACCCGGCTGCGCGCGCGGGCGCATGCGCAGCCTCTCTGAAGCGGGCGGCTCGCGCGTTGGCGACGGCTGCCAATCGCTTCCGCACGATCGCCCGCACTGCCTTCTACGCGGACACTGCCACGCTCAACCACCTTCACATGTATCCTTTTGCATTTTAAAATTGAATGAAACTGTGAATAATAGCTTATTTCCAGGTGTATTTAATGTAATCAATAAGTCAATGGGTCCTAAAAGAAGTTACTCCAACACAAATTGAGCTCGTCTAACGCTTGAGTTTCTCCTTAACGGCGAATGCAGTTCGCAGTACACTTACTCGCAGCTGGCGCAGCTGATCGAGCGAATCGCGTGCGCGCCCGCTGAGCGAGCGGAGCTCTCGGCGCCGGAGCCCGCGGCCGCCTCGCTCGAGGAGCACATCGCGCTGGAGCCCGCGCGCGCGCTGGCCCGCATCGCGCGCCGCCTGTGGGACGACCCCACGACGGGCGCCGGCGTGACGCACCGGCACGCGGCCGCGGCCGTGGCGGCGGTGCGCGCGTGCGCCGTGGGCGCGCTGTGGCCGCGCGGCGCGGCGGCGGCGGGCGGCGCGGGTGCGCTGTGCCGCATGTCGGTGACGCCCGCGTGGCGCGCGCCGCCCGCCGACCACGCGGCCGCGCTTCCGCTCTCGCACCATCTCGCGCTCAAGCTCGAGGGCGTCGTGCTGCCGCCGCCGGTCAGGTGAGCATCACGTGGTTTTCTTATAGGATTTAAGTATTAAATTAAAAGTAAAGATTCAAGTGAAATTGAAAGCATTATTTTCGAAATACATTGATACATGGACCGTAGCCGTTGCTACTAGCATACACAAAATAGTATAGTGAAAACTAGTTTAGGTGCGTTTCGCTGATTAGTGAACGTAAGTGAACCGTCACGCTAGATTCGGTGACACTGAATCGGGTTTACTCGGTTCCACTCTACGTCAAGTGCGCTCGGATTGGTCATGTACCGAATTTATTTATTTTTATTTATTTATTTATTTATTTGCCTGTACATGGGTGCAAAACCAGATAATACCATTCAATGCAACGTCCCAGCATGTACTACCACATTTGGTGTGCAAAATATCTATATTACGTCAAATTTAAAATTTAAAATGCATCAGAACACTATTAGAGTCTGTCATTTAAAAATTCATCTAGAGCATAATAGGCTTTCCCTGCCAATAAATCCTTTAATTTTTTCTTTATTAATCCCGTTTCAGAAACGCTTCTAATAGAAAGGGGCATCTTGTTATATATTTTAGGAGCCAGACAGAAAGCACTCTTATTTAAATATTTAGTTTTGGATTTTGTTAGATTGAGTGTATGCGCTCGTCGCTGTGAGACTGTATTGCTTTCATAGAGGTGTTTATTTTGAAATAGAAAAAATTAGAAGTTTTCACTTCTGTCGTGTGGTCATGAGCACATGCCCATTTTTTATTGCAAGAATAACCAGACATCCTATTATTGTGTGAATGTAGCAGGAAGCGACTTCCGCAGCGTCAAGTGAAAGGCATTCAGTTGACTGTGACGGCGACTCCGCATCCTCGCACCAATGAGAAGGTATACTACCAGCACCGTTTGATTTGTCCAAGGATTTAAGGCCCCCCCCCGTGTCAAATACTGATCGATTTAAATTCCCATACATATTTTTATTTATTATTTAACTATACATTAAAATTTTGAATTTTTTTTTTTTTTTTTTTTTTCGAATGAATAAATAATTTCAAATCGACCTAGTCATTGGTAATCCAGCGTTTAACGAAATTAGAAACTTAAAATAACAATAATTAGAATGTTAAATCAATAAAACAAGATAAAAAATATTTTTACCGTAAAATTCAATCGAATAAAAACCGAAATCAGTACATACAACACTACGGAGAAAACGCTGATATTATTTTAAAATTTGACATTGAGGGACCTGTCAAATTACTCATTCGAATTGTGGAACGCCACTGGCCTTTGTAATATATACCAATGGACAGACTGTCCCATACAAATGTCAGCTAATTTTTTGTGCCATTTTGAAACGCCTCCCTCGACTGTCCCGAGAACTAATTTTGACGCGTTGCGTATTTTTATTCCACAGAAGATATAATGTATAAATAGTGTCATGCGTACATCACTAATTTTAGTTTCATGCACACTCGATTCTATAGGCTACAACGCTAAAATGACTAAAAAAAAATAAATTGACAACAACCTGTCCAATGGTATTTACATTACAGGTCAGTGTGGAACGCACTTTAGTATTTAGTACGACATGACAGCGACACGTATTCGCCGTTTGTGTTTTGTGTTCAGAGCGTGGAGCTGTCGAACGTGTCGCCCGTGCTGTCGGCCGTGCAAACGGTGACACCGGTGCGCGACTTCTTCTCGGCGCAGCAACTGGTGAGCGTGTCGCTGCCGGGCCTCTACACGGTCGCCGTAGAGGCGGCCTTCGTCGACCACCTCGGCCAACTGTGGAACACCGGGCCCAGGACCTCGATTGTCATCAAGGTCCCCGTTGCCCTCTTGTCGCTATTAACACTTGGGTACTTTTCTCTTAACGAAAGGCGAAACCGCCTATGTCCTTTCTTGTATGCAAAATTTCACGATGATCGATTGAATTGTAAAGACGTGAATAGGTTCCTTGGCCACTGTTACATTTAATGGACGCAATAAAAGAAATAAGTTGAATAAATGAAGAAACGACGATGTGTTAACGCAACAACGCGTTAAGTTCCGTTTCATTCAACATATTCATGAAATTAAAATACTTTTGCATCTAAACGAATATTCGTAATAATATTCGGCGAATATGAATAATAGAGTTAATGTTTTTGTTGTTTTATGATCAGGCTCACGAAGACCCGTCAGCGAAGAGTACAGTGCAAGCAGCACGAAGCAGATTCTGATCATCATCAGAAAATATGAAAGTAGCTGTTAAAAGAATATTTCCATTGCATTAAATGTTTCATTTTTGTGTGATTATAAATAAATTGTATTATATTATAAGTACTATACTAAATTTTCATTGATGTAACGATTGAATAAATATTAAAATTTCACACGTATTATTTTTATTTAAGTACAGTCGGGGTCGGAAAATATTGGTCAGTTTTCAAATTTATTCCTTTATCAAGTAACAATGAGACCTTAAATAAAATTCCCGCATTTTTTTTAATGGTAAACTCGGCAGACAGGCTGACGGTCTACTTGATGGTAGGTGCTTACTTGTGCTGTTGTGTTTCGGTGCTTGTATTATAGCGGCGACGGTTGCCATCCAACATCAAGTGGAACCGACCACAAAAGAAATTTGACAGAGATGTATTCGAAAAAAAAAAAAAGAACAATTCTGTCCACAGAACGAATGTGCTAAGCCACAACATTGGATCGACAGGATACTTAAAGATCGACAGGTGACGGTAACCATACCTATACCTACCATCAAATGCATCATCAGACCACACGATGCCATTTAAAAAAATTTTTTGATCATCTCCAATTAATGAACCAGGAGGATTTATTTTTTTATTTACAGCAGGAAGATTAACTGGAGTAATTCAATTGATATTACCGTTCACGATACTTAAAGTTTTAAAAAATGTAATACCAATATTTACCTAACAACTGACCTCCTTAATACTGTTTTTTATCAATACAATGACTAAGAATCAAAGTTATCACGGACAGGATAGTATTATCAGAAATTGATAAGGCCATTTCTCGCCGCACACAGCTACAAACCATACGTCGTAATGTTTTGTTACTTTGTTTTCTTTTTGATACCCGTTATTGTGAAAAGTGTGAATATATGTGACAATGAGTGTTACTGTCAATTTGAAAATAAAAACAACCATGATTATATAGGGGAAAACGTTCACTGCGCTTACAACAATGAAGCTATACTTAAAACTGAATATTCACTGCCTCTAACGACAAATAGTTTAGATCTTTCGTCGTGTGCGCTAACTCGCGTCACAACTTCAAATCTGTTGCGCTCAAAAACAATGAAAGAATTGATATTAAAGAACAATGAAATAGAAGAAATAACTTTGAACGCCATTGAAACACCTGAATTGTTACTGCTCGATCTGAGTTACAATAAACTGTCATTTTTGGATAAAGATCTATTTCGAAGTGTGAAAAAACTGCAAAGTTTAAATCTTGCCAATAACAGGATCTCGTCTTTTGAAGGTGTCAATTTCAATCCTTTGAGCAATTTGAAATATTTAAATTTAAATAATAATCCCATGGGACCGAGTCTGGAGGAAGCAGTTTTGTTCGAAAGAAAAGGCTACGGATTGACTTCAAAAATAAAAAGTTTGAGCATCAGTGGCATAAATCTTAGCAGAGTCCCTGATAACTTGTTTATTAAGGCGTATGATATAAGGAAATTAGTGATTTCTAATAACAATTTGAGAGAAACTTTTGATTTTCCTAATACACTTCAATATCTGGATTTATCTGGCAATCCTATAACAGAGTTATCCGAAGAAGATTTCTCTGTCGTGCCGGCTCTCAAGGAACTAAAATTGAACAATCTTTCCATTGACGAAGTGTCCGATTATTTATTTGCTTCTTTACGCGGCTTGACTCATCTGGAGCTGAATAGAAATAAGAATTTAACAAAATTTAGTGCTCTGGCATTTGGAAGAGATGTGCTAGAAGACTCGGATGATTTCACATTGGAAAGTTTGTCGCTTCAAGGTTCTAGAATATCTGAATTGGATGATAGACTTTTGGAGCCATTTGGTAAACTGATACAATTGGATTTGCAGGGGAATCCCTGGAAATGTGATTGTAATTTTGTTTGGCTGAGGAGTTTACAAATTGAATCAGATTATTACGAAGAATTGAGGCGAGTTTTTGAATTTAAACATCTTTCAATATACCTATCTCTCTTATAAGCAGATATGGATGTCTCCAAGCATGATAATGGAACATTAATTTGAATTGTTTTTATGTTAATGTCGACCGACAGGCTGTCGGCCCACTTGAAGGTGGCTACCGTGGCCTTATAATATGTACAAGCAATACCACAGGTGGTGCATAATAGGATTAAGGATAAGGAAAGAATAGGGAAATGGGCTCTGACATCCCTTATCACACGCCTTTCTTGGTAGTAATTAATGTATTTATTTTGCCTTCCAGGTGTGCTTCGCCAAAACCACTATACAATGCCAAGGTGTTCTTATTGGATAAGAAGCTTTTCTCGTGCCCAGCCAATAAGCATTTTGTTGGACTCACTTTTGCGGTTGTAACCTTTTGTTTAGTGTCGGCCTGCATAGCTTTATGGCTGTTTCTGTTCTTGCCCAGGTATCAATACAGTTGTAACATGATGAGAAATATGTACACTCCCGTTTACAATCTTCAACCGATGAGTTAAATATTTAAAAGTTATTCTCTCTCTAACACGTAGATACATATATATCTACTTCCTTGACTCTATCTAGGTATATGATATTATAATTTAATACGCGGACGAAAATTATATAAAATTTCAATTTATTGGACTATTTACTTTTACATTCTATATCGACCTTTTAAAAGTTACATTTTAAAGTTCCAATTAATAAAGGAAGTATTTAATAATATATACCCTATACAATACATACTTAGATTAAGAAATTTCCATGACAAAAAGTCATCGTAATGAGACACGAAAGGTGCGTCTAAATTAAATAAAGAATAAAAATAACATTTTATACAATTTTTTTTTGTAACACTCAATATAACATTACTCTATATTGTTGTATAACATTGCAATATAAAACAAACATATCTGTACTAATATTATAATGCGAAAGTATATTTGGATGTATGGATGTTTGTAACTCTCACGCAAAAACTACTGAACCGATCATCATGAAATTTTGCATACACGTTGCCTGGGACACCAGAAAGGACATAGGGTACCTTTCATCCAGAAAAAAAGGACTATTCCCGAGGGATAAATAAAAAACTAACGCCTAGCCAAAGTGTTTTTTTTTTAATTTTCAACGCGGACGAAGTCGCGAGCACCAGCTAGTTTTGTTATACATTGTGGACTCACCTTTATCTCATCAATCCCATCATCGGACTATATGTTACAAGGGGAAACAATGAGAACCTAAAATAGAGCCCATTTGCTTACCCTATCCTATTGGTCCCTTAATATATTATATCGATTTAGTAATCATTGTACGAAAAGCCAAATGTAGTCATAGTATAGTCTCCCGAGAGGAATACTAGCAATTTCTGGGTCTGTCAGTTTGTCAGAATTTTGATATAGTTTACACTAATGTAAAGTGCGACAAACGAAGAAAGTGTGTGTGTATGTATTACATGTAATTTGCAGCTTTAGATTTTAGTTAATAAGAAAAGAATAATTTAAGATTTATTTTGTATAATAAAAATATTAAAATTCTAACTATTTCATAACATTTCTTTTTATGGATAAAGGGATGGGAAAATAAAATGATTTTTTGTACCAAGTCATGAAAAAATCAATTGGTTTATTTTTAAAAAAAAGTGTACAATTTGTTTTACAAACATTGTGCATTCGTTCACAATACATTACAAATAGTACCTTTACCTTATTATTATTTTGTGCATGAGATTCCTTTTCGAGTATTAAGTATTTTTCTACCACTCAGTAATAAAACTTGACAAGCGTCATAAAGACTGTAACACACTGCAAGCGTTTATGGATCTTATCTAGATAATGAGTTATCTTTCAATAATTATCAGTTAAAATATTTTTTGTTTTATCATAACTTGTTTTATAATATTAGTTATTTAAAAAGTGTATTTTTATTTTATTTTTTTAATAATAATATGTGTGACATTTGACGCCAGATTTTTCATTTCTATAGGCAGTTTATTACTTTATTAATTCTTTAATGCTGAAGGTATTGCGGTTCAAATATTTTCGTCACAACACTACAATAGCAAATATAATAATCCTTGTAATATGAATAAACTATTGCCATGATTATGACGTCAAGGAAGCCTAAAGAAATAACTTTCAGAGATATGGAATTTATTATGTGTATAAGAAAAAAATAATGACATAAATAATTATTATTTAACATGATTATTATTAGGAAAAACGGTGCTATTCCGCCGGCAGTGTGATAAGGCCTTTATTTGCTTAGAACAATATATATCTAGTGAGTAAGATACTTAATCGATACTATAATTTAAAGCAGGCCACAAGCAATTTACATGAAGGCAAATTTTGAGCATCAAAATTCATTGAAAACTTGTGTGTTTCTTTCATTTGTATAAACGAAAAAAAATTATGTTCGAATTCATATTTTTTTTTTTAATGATCAGGCACATTGTTTTGTAAGGAGTAAAATAATTATTTAATTATTATTATCACGTTGTACTACATTAATTAGTTGAATATTTCCATAAAACTAAATAACATTATGAATGTTCACTTTAGGAGATTATAAGAAAACACGAATTCGATAGCATAATTATAATTCTCAATCTGGAAACACCAAGCTTGCAATTGAATTTGAACCTTATGATATGTACAATAAGCTACAAATTGCAAGTTGTCTTTGGTTCAATTTGTTTTTAGCTTCTTTAAAAATTTGATCTAAGCACAACCATTACATTCTATACCTTTTTTTTTTTATATATAAGTTCAAAAATTGTATAAAACAGTCTTCACACTGGAATAATCAGTCACTTTTTGTGCACTGTGTATCATTTGTGGGTTGTGTGGCAATATATTGCCATTAAGTCTACAAAAAAGGAGAATAAAGGGGTATTCTCCCTTTCATTTTAAATAAATATTATAACGAGAGAAGATTTGTATTTTCGTATGTTCGTAATGAATAAACTCAAAATATACTGGGTCGATTTTAAAAATTCTTTCAACTATAGAAAGCTAGATTATCAGCGAGCGACATAGGCTATATTTTATAAAAAAAAAAATAAAGTTACGCGGACGAAGTCGCGTACAACAGCTGATTTTTAATATTTAACATGTATTTGTAACAAAAAAAATTCATACGATTTATTTAATATATTCAAATATTCAAAATTAGTCACCAAAACCTGTGTTTGCAACAAACTGACATAAATTGGTTTGATATACGTATTTACCTATTATTATTTATGATAAAAAAAAATTTCGTTTTTAATTACATATTAAAAAATTATCCTCAGAGTTGAGAATCATATTTGGACCATTAAATTGCCTTTTTTTCACACATTTTTATAATCGTGAAATGCCTTACTTAATGGTGTGTTACTTATTAAGTTGTCCCAGATACTTTTTGTGACCATCTTTTGGGCTATGTCAACTTGGTCTACTGCCTTCCTATTTTAAGCTGCCAAGTAGCTGCCCAAGCTCACTGCCAGAGCTTCTCCAAGCTCAATAGAACTTCGCCGAAATCAATTAATTTTATGTAACCTAATTTTTGATATGATTTATATATTATAATATAAACATACGAATGCCTTGTTGAATATTCCTATTTTCACTATAATTAATTTAAATTAATTACTATAATCTAAATAATCAATTAAATAACACGTTTGTAAAAAAAATTTTTTTTTTTTACGTATTGTTTCCTAATATTGTACAAATTGAAAATATTCTTACATTTCGTACCATTGAATGAAAAGTAAATTGATCATAAAAATGATAAATATATTAATGCTAAAAAAAAAAACGCTTCGCTTGCACGTCGATAATTATAAATTACTTACCTATTGGTTTAAAAAAAAAAAATATGACACAAATTATGTACAAAAATTGTTAAAAAAAAAAATATTAAATCCGAATAAAAAATAAAATAAATGCATCCAAGTCTTTTCTAACAGATCAAAGTCGTTACTTAAATCTAAATATTTATTTATAAATTATTTGTTAATTTTAATTGCACAATATTCCAATATATAGAGCACATACATTTGATTTGAGATTAATTTTAAATAAATAAAAAATAGTGCCAAATGTTTAAAACATTGCCAAATACAAATAACAATACATATATTGGTATGAAAATAAAAATTAATAAAAATTAACAGCTGTTTGGAAACGCATTGCAAGTTGTATAAATATTAAACTAGCTAATAGTAAAAAAAAAAAACTAATGAAAACCACGGAGACAACACAAACAATGTAAACAAACCCAACCTCTTCTGTGTTTTACATCATGTGATTATATATCAAAACACCCAAAAATTAAAGGATATAAAAAAAAAACCAAAATTTTTAGGTGATTTTCAACGGGCTGTAACTTCGAAGAGAAAATGTAGCTTCTTTTTTTAATTAAAAAAAGAAATTGTAGCTTCAAGTCACTAGTTTTTGAATCCGAGCTTCAAATATTTTTTTCAATTTAGCGGTTTATGAGTAATCGTCGATTACTAACGAAAAAATTTTTTGCAAAATTTTTGCTACGAGCGGTAATAATTTTTTTTTTTTTTTCACCTCCAACACGAAAAGGGTGCTTTTGATGCCTAAAAACTCGCAGCAAAATCGATTTTTGATGCGAGCTTGATTCGAAATTGGAACACGCGATTTCACTTAGAGAAATATTTTATTAGTGTGTCCAGCCATAGCCGACTAGAGTTGGCCCAGGCCATGGCTTCATGGTACAGGAAAGAGGCCTTGACAACAATTGGTCACCTTTTTAGGAATTGCCCATTTCATTAATCTATGGTTGGGCTATTAAGTCCTACCTTTAATTACTAGTAAATTATTTTATTGCAAACATCGTACAAATTATAGAAACATTATGCACATTCATTTAACTAGAACATCTAGGTGTCATACAAGCCTGCAATCCTTGGAGAGCTCGTCCTGTCAAACCGACGTCTCCGAGTTGAGTCGGAGAATGAACCTGTTACTCTTGGGATCGACCACCTCCTCCGTCAAACTGAACTTTGGCAGCTGCTTTACGGTACAAACGAGAGAGATGTCCCCCTGTCTCAGTTGAAACTCTATGTTGTCCGCAAGCGGTCTCGCTAGCAATTCATCTGAGATCAGAGACCACCTCTGCACCGGTCTCATCTCCTGTTCTGCGGACAGAACTGGACCTTCCACAAGGAACGGCTCGAGGAAGGCCCTCGGTGATGCATCTTGGGAAAGGCTTCGGGCTAGGTGTGCCAAAACCTGTTAGATGTTTTCATTGATTAGTCAGAGAGAGCATCGAAATACTTTGGCACCATTAGAGCAAGAAAGCAATAGAAAACTGACCGAGTCCGCGGAGTGCCTTGGCTGCTGGCGAGTGGCTCGCAGATACTTCTGCAGCGCTCGCGCCAGAGACGGAAACACAGCCTGCGCCGCCTCGCGGGGCCCTAGCGCTCCACCTGTCCAGCGGAGACAGTTTCCTTACTCAACTATACAACAACCTTCTCCGGGTGGACCGCCGGCAAAAGGGACAATTTTGTCAATGCATTTTATCTTATATAATATTTTGATTATCTCAGAAACGACTCAACTATTTGATTAAATAAGGTTTTGCTTTTTAAGTCTACCTTATACCTTGTTGTATTTCTTGTTGTAAAACGCAACAATAGTTTTCATATTATTTATTAAAGCACCACCTCTTAATGTTTAGGGGTACTTTTATAATCAAAAATTGCAAATGTTTTGTGAAATGACGCTACATGAAAACGTTTACATCCAATAGTAATTATGCAAAATCATTTTAAATACACGTCGGCCTAAAAAAAAAATGGATACTTACACTAATCTCTAAATATATTTGGAAAATATCTGAAACTAATATATTATGTATACTTGTTATGTTTGTTTATTTATTTACTGCCTCTGATAATTCTGATAATCTGACACAATGATAAGTCTATAAACAAAGGTGTACACTCACCATTCGCTGAAGAGACGCGAACTCGACGCACATGCGCAAACGCATCTTCGGCCGCTGTGAGCAATCTCGCTCTGCGCTTGCGGACACGTCTCTCGCGTTCCGCTTCTTCATAGTAACGCTCGTTGTGGGCAGAACCCGAATCCCTGCGGCGTCCAGTACTGCCCGCGCATGACCCCGTCTGAGACCTTGTCTGAGATGGCGCATTGGACCCGTCCACCTCGTACAACTTGATGCTGGACTGGCCCTTCCTCTGAGACTTCGCTATAGGTATCTTCTCCAAGTACGGATTGTAAATAGGAAACTGCGTATAATACTTTTGAAGAACCCAAACGGCTGCCCTTTGAACGCTCAACTGTCCGATAGCATACGATCTACTCTCTCCGTCGGGACTTCTCACTACTTTTATATAATAAACCGGCTCTAGATGCCTGATTTCCATTAAAATAACTGCTATGTAGTGTATAAAAAGTAGTGTATCTGCAAAACTGGACACGTAAGACACTAAAGCGCTGTAATCCATTGCTTCCTCGCCGACTGTTAGCGCTTTTGTCGCTTCAGTTATTTGAACAATGTAAAAAAGCCAATATGAAAACGTGCAAACAGCTAAAATGACTAAGGTCATAGCTCTGAATACAAAGATCCTTGGTAGAACAGCATTGCGAGGCCTCAAAAACACTGCCCAAACTCCAATAGCCAGTAACACCAACTTAAAAGCTAAAGACAGCAAGATTCCTTTACATTCCGCAGTACAAGCGAGCAACTGGATCCTCTGACTAGGTTGTATCGCAAGATTATCTGTTAACCCAGGAAAAGACCCTAATTTTGGTAACACCACCATAGCTAAAGGACTCACGAAAGAAACAAAAGTTAACCCCAATGCAACAGTAGTTCCGAAATATCTAGAGCACATGAAACCTATTCCACTGTCAGGTTCTATTGGCCAATTGCTGACGTCCTCCAATGACTGGGAGCCCTCTGAAGTGTTTCCTGTGATAGCTGTGGTATTTTCCCCCCAATTTTCATCTTGCGGTAAGATTTGAACCTCGATAACTTCCTGTCCGTCCCTTCCCATTTCGGGATTAATGTTTACACTGGTTTGAAAGGGTGCCATTGTGTTGTCACCGCAATCTTTTCTTTGCGACTTGGAACTCCTGAAATAGATAAACAAATTATTAGTACTATACTATTGAAGAGTACTAATAGAGAATACAGATGATTCATTGGAAAATATTTGTATTTGGAAATACATGTATAAAAATGTATGTTTTTTCTCAAAAAAACAAAATATAGATGTCTACCCCAGGCATTCATGTATTGCTGCACTGCATCAAATAATCACTTAAATTCATACAAAACATACAAAGAACAACATTACTTGATTCAGTCAAAAATTGGCAGTGCCAGAAAAAACTATTGAATTTATGGATCCTTATCTAAGTATAACATATTATTTATAAAATATATTACATATTAAACTTGACACAAATTATGTTAATTATTTTATAATTAAATTTAAATTAGGTAATTAACATAATTTAATGTTAACTTAGTTTTAATGTACTAAAAATGTTAAGTTAGTTTAAACTGAAGAATATGTCAGCCTAATATTATTTTGACACTATAGTATTAACATTAAGCAGGTAGGTAATAATTAACTAAGCACAGAAATCTTAGATCTTTTAGGTCACTATGGAAGCAAACCGAAGATGATTATATTCACGTCAGAATCTTATCTAAGTATGTAACTCACAAAACAAAAATAAATACAAATTAAAATCATGCTATCCCATGATCTCTTAATACTGTTCTAGTTTAAGAGATTATCTAATATTATGTACCTTCTAGTCTAGTGAAAATCAAAGAGTTGTATTGTTACACTAAAGTAATTTCATATAGTACAAATATTAAAAATATACCTTGTACTTCGATGGGTATGTTGCCTGTGTCTTGAACTTCGCCTAGATCGGCCACTTACTTCAGATCTCACTGATTCAGTCTCCATTATCGATATAATTTCAAATTCATAAATGCCCTCGGGTCAGCTCACCCATGAGCCCATGAGCTAATCCTGGAATAACGTGAAACCTCACATTCATACTAATTAAAACACTACGGCATCGGCACTGTTGGCTTCACGGATGTAGCGACTAATACTAGATTTGTGTCATTTCTATGTGAAATAAACTATCCTATTTATAAAAGAAGAAAGAATCTGCGTCTGTCTCACTGTTTAAATATGCAAAAATGTAAATTATACTATTGCATTATCGATAAATACTAAGTTTTACTTTTAAAAAAGCGTCTTCGCTTCAAAATCACACATTCCAAAATGCCAAAATCATTTACTATAAGACGCACTAATTAAATTTAATACTTGTCTTTGCAACTAGCACGCGTGTTTCTCTTTTACTCTGGTTCATTTTTCGTATTCACCTCTCACTTCCACTTTCAATGCAAAGAGAGAAGTTTGTACTCTTTAATATTGGTGGATTACAATGCATAATTGCTGCGTTCAAAAATAATAAAAGGACGAGAAAATTTTTAGAAAACATTTTAATGATTACTTTTTAAAGTAATTTTAGGTGATAGCACAAAAATTTTTATACTTTAAAATTTATATTATCTTGGCGTAAAAGCAAAACAGTTAATTGAAAAAGTGAAAGACTATTTATATTGTTGCTGTTGGCAACACTAGAAAGGCGGTGTTTTTGAAAATAATATGGAACACGAGATTACAACTATTGATAATGATAAGATAACCCACCTGTTGCAAACAGATAACTCATTAAGTAGTTACTCGTGTTTGTGACGAATGTTTTATTTAACCGAACACAATCATGGAAAATCCTCAAATTCAAAATGTGAATCGAACAGAGAGAGGCGAAAATAGGGTTGAAGATTTGCATTTGGATAGGGTAGTTACTTCGTTTCCTGAAATAGGCCCTACGCCACCGGATGGAGGGTACGGATGGCTTATAGTATTCGCCGCTCTTTTGTACCATATCACTGTGCCTGGTTTGTTCACGTTGTATGGTTTTATTATACTAAAAGTGATTCGAGAGGAAGATCATGAAGAGGGTGAAATAATGAAGATATGGGATGTGGATATAGCACTAGTCCCTGTTATTATGGTGATAATTAAACTGTTGCTGGAGTCTTGGTGTCGTGCTATAGTGAAAATCTTCAATATGCCTAGATTTATGGCCTTATCCGGCCTTTGTTTGACTGTAGCGGGTGTTTTGTTATCTAGTTATTCTACGGACGCAAACAGCAATGACCATATTATTAATATATTCGCTGGAATATTCGCAGGTATGTTACCTACTTCTTATTCACTTTCAATAGGTGTGTCTTAATCAGCGAGATATAATTCTGAGTCATAACATTTATTTTTACGTACCTACTTATTTTTTAGGTGCTGGTATCGCATTGACAGGACAACAAACCGAAGTAATTATAACGCATTTTTTTAGAGAGAAACTCACTACTGCACAAAGGTTGGTGCGAATGGCGCCATCTGTCGGCAATTGTTTAATTCCATTATTGGTCGGTTTCTTGTGCACTAAGTATGCGGGCGACGGGGTTGTCATGATATATGGCGCCGTGATAATGCAAAACTTCATATTCTTAGCAGCATACACGAGACCGGTTTACATAGAAAAAGTTATAAGACACACTTATAACATGATAAGAGACGTGGTCGAGGATGAAGACGAGGTCATATTTCAAAATCAAAATAGGAACGCGCCGCAAGAACAGAACACCAATTCAAATTTGGAACAAACTAGAATTCAAACTCAGGACGAAGACGGAAATGACATTGTAGTTTTTAAATCAAAAAAGAATGCAAAGGAAATCATTGACCCAGCCGTCGAGCGCAGGGACAGAGTAAATGAGGCGAGATTTTCTTCAGATTTCAGCATCATGTTCGCAGAGGACTCGCCGAATCGTTTTTCGTCGGATTTCGGTTCGTTGGACATCGCCTCTTATTCACGCATCAGCGGATATCAGGAATTGGAGGATATTGACTCAAGTAATCAGAATCCACGGCCTTTATACAGGGAAACGACTGTCAATGCACCGCAAAACAATATAGTGTTTGCTGCTGAAGTAACTCCAGGCACAGCTAGGAGGACCGCATCCATGAAAAAGAATTTCATAACGATTGTAAACATGTTGAAAGACATCAACTTTTATTTGTACACTTTATTACATCTGTGCACAACATTTTCAATTTTAACACTTGGCTTGGTTTTCCCGCCAATGGTGTGGGAGAAAAATCCTTCAATGAATATTTGGTCGGTGAGTATATTTCACATTTATGATTTAGTTTCCTAGCACGGTAATTGTTATCCGGCTCGTAGGACCACGATTAAATTATAACAGAATTACAGCATCTAGTTTTCATATATGTTCAACCACATATGATTTAATTGTAAGTACACCAAAACAGAACTACACTTAATTACATACAATTGGCAAATAAGTGTTTTGGTCCTTCGAGCCACTACACTTATTTAGAAGATAAAGCGCAGACTAAAAAAAATTCTTTCTCTTACTTTCAGGTTTCTCAACTGATTGCTGTAGCTCATGCGTCCGCTATGTGCTTCATAATGCTTTGTGTTATTTTACCAAAGTCATTGAATGTGAAAGAACGATTGTGCGGCTTCTTTTGTGTTACTGGGGCCCTTGGATTTTATGGTAATTATACAATAGAAAAATAGGAAATATAGATACTACATTTATGATATGATACAATAATATAAGTAAAAGTTCAGTCATCAGTAAGAGTTTAGTAGGTAATTAATATAGAATATACACACACATACAACCAGAATTATAGTCCTACTATTACCTAATGTATGTATATGTATACGAAAGCTACATTATCAGCGATTAAAATGGGCTGTATTTAAAAAAAATTATAGATGCCTAAGAAAATTATCTACCATAATGAAACCCAAGGTATTGAAATTTTGCGTATAAGTCATTATTTGGCGTACGCTACCAAAGCTATTGATGATACTTAAAATAATGTACTAAATGGTACCATAGATAAAATATTAGTACTCAACCAGTAGTAGGTACCTAGGTACTCATAATTAGTCACAAAAAGTTCGGAAGAGTTTATGTCTTAGGGTAACTTCAGTTACCTAACACATAATAACCGTTTTTTGTTCAAATTAGTCAATCAAAACACGCGTAGAATCGAAAAATGATGACAATCGTATAAATAGTTTCAAAATCAAGGTCATCTATAATTCAAATAATTTAAATTCCTCTTTAAATTATTGGACTCAAACGGACTTTTCATTTAGAAGTTACGAGGGCTATATAAAAATCTAAAGAAGCAATTATAGTATCTATCTAAAGAAGATTAATTACCACTGTATTAATTTATTACGTGTTTTGAGGTTCGTTTGACTTAAATTTATATACTAACTGACTAAACAAATATTCTGTTATATCGTAAAAAGTATCTAAACCGTTTCTAGCATCTCCACAAACGTTATGATGACTATGGTCATACAATGGCATTCAAGTAGGAAATCAATCACCCAATATTTTGTTTGTTTATGGCACGCCGTTAAAGTGTTTTCTTTACTTTTAAAATTTACAAACTATTGTAGCGCCAGGTATTCCCATCCCTAATACCAGTAGGGCAGGACGGCCGATCCGACCACCTCCTCGCCTCCGCGAGTAGTTCAGTCGCTCTGTGTTAGTTAGTTACTTACGCTGTGAATGTTTTTAACTCGTTTAGTTACTCTGTGTCAAAGAGTAAATAATACTTAACCAGCTCTGTGTAGATAACTAGATAATTCTCGATATGTTACAATGGCACCATAATGTACAACGGTTTTGATTTTGTGTTAACGGACTTTGATTTTGTAATTAATCTAATGTTAATCCGAGTTTGGCTGATTAAATTCAGTTCAATGTCCAATCGCCATTTTATTTAACAAAGGTAAAGCCTTCCCTACTAAACTATACTAATTTTTGTTTTTTTCAGGTATAACCTTGACAGGGAATAAGAGTTTCCTGGTGTTATGGTGCTTGTGCGCCAGTTTCTCCACAGCGGCTGCGAGCATCCTTCAACAGCCGATATACAACAGCACTTTAAACGAATTTAACAACACAGCAACAATGACAGGAGCGAATTTGGTGGTCGCAGTATTTCTCATGGTTTGGTCTTTGGCCTCAAACTATCAGTACAGAAGTTGCTTCTTCACGGCAACAGTTATACAAGCAGTCACTGCTGTTGTGTTCATTGCTTCATCTTTTAGAACGCGAAGATAATTTAGCATTAAGAGTAATCTTGTACTTGGTGCCACAATGAAGTTGAAATATTCTTTGAGTTTATTCCAGTAATGTGCGTTGTTTTCAAACATTATCAAACATCCAGTGATAAACCCTGGATGAACAGGGTGTTGGGAATAAAGTTGGTCTTCCAGGGGGGAAACAGGGCAGACTGCGTTTAGCAGCCACAAACTGGTTAGCCTATTTTTTCAAAAAAACAAATAGTCGGTTGTAATAACCGCTTCGTCTTCTTGGATATTAAGTAATGGCTTAATATCCAAGATGGCTCCATTGGTGGATATTAAGTACTTACACTTTTTCTCCACCTGAATCCATTAAGCACACATACTACACAAGAAAATAGTTTTAAGTACAAATTGGAAAAATTGTCCACCTATTTACCTATACTTAATGGTAGATGATGACAACCACTTTTAACACAAACAACACATTAAATAGCTACCTACTAATCTTTATAGAATAATCTGGGAATGGAGAATTTGAATTTGCCGTCTCTTACTCATACATCAAAACTCAACAGACAAATAAAATTATTATTTTACGGAGAATGTGCTGTAAGAGAGTGATTACTGCCGGCAGATTTGGCTTGCCTAAAGTTTATGATTGCTAAAGCCACTAATAAATTACTGTCCAACTTTTAATGAAACAAACAATGTAAGCGAATGCACATATCTTGAGAATAAACCCAACAAGTTGATCATCAATATTTAATTACATATTTTTGAAGTGAAATTTCTTTGCGCGAGATGAGAGTATAAGTATTTTCAAGATCGAATTTTGTGTGACGCTTCAGTGTAACGATCTTGTGGCGCTACTTGTAACGTTTTTGCATGACATGTACAGTATAATACCCAAACCCAATAATACCCAACATGGCTTAGGGATGTAACTGCGCTGAAAAGGAATTTTTAAAGCGTGGGATTTAAATCGACCAATCCACACACTTCGCGGCTTTTTCGAGTATCGCTATTGGTTGCCAGATGACGCCACGTTAGCGCCGCTTGCCATCTTACGCGAGTGCGCATTGTATTCTGAACCATATAGATATTATATCTAAGGTTAATTGTAAGTTTTAAGCTTTCTTCGTTAATCGCCGGAGCCATACTTTCTTTTCTGCGTGAACGTTCACGACACGCCTTATCAAGTGTACTATATAATTTGATCACCAAAGAAATTTCACTTCTGACGCGTACTCTGTACACGCACGTTTTTTTTTTTTTTTAATTAAGGGAATATTTCGAAGTAGAATAAAAAATTACATATGTTTTCAAAATTATTTATTAAATTATCTTAAAGAAGAGATCATTCCAATACATAAATATATTACCTAGCTAACAGACAGAATGGACGTAAATAGATATCTATATAATAGATATGTTTTATAAATAAAATGATTCATAATTTTATGAAATTGTGTATAAATAATAACATTAAATAAGTTTTAATTATTATTATAATAAGCTAAGATATTTTTTTATAAATTGCAAAGCAAATGGAATGTATATTTTTTAAAGAAAAAATAATTATTTACATTCAGGCTCTAAAAACAGATAATATATAACGCTTAATTATAAATTTTAATTTAAGTTCACTATATTTTTAATAAAGTGTTTATGTACTTATTCGAATAAATGTTATATTTTCACATAACCAGTTGTTCTCAATTGCACCCAAATAAATATATTAAATCTATTTTTCATCAACCATAATAAACAAAAAAGAAGATAAAAATGATTTGTTTCATTTTTATTTTTGTCTATTGTATTATTTTTGTTATTAAAACATTGCCATTTAAACTGTATGTATTCTTTTAAAACTTTTTTTTTTCAAAATTAATAATGAAATTCATAAAATAGCACATTCTACTTTTAATAACTTCACATTGTTAAACAATTATTATATAATAATATATTCACACAATATAAATTAAACCCAGGAATGTTTTATAATAGACTTTTTCTACTGAGTTTTTCTTGTATTTAATGTCAATAATATAATATTTCGATTTTAACATTAATGTTAAATTAATATATTATTATTAAATTCGTGATATGGACCTTAAAACAGGGTATTTTTATTAATAAGTGTGACGGGCAGGCTAACATTTCACTTGGAGGTTTATGGCTATTGTCGACTTTAAAAGTAATTGATAGAGGAAATGATAGAACAGGGCAACAGGCTATTGGGCATCCCTTACCCACGCACCAGAACACAGCAGCACAAGTGCTATTATTTCACGACAATCATCAATGAGGGAGTCACTGCCTAGATCAGTTTGTGACTGCGAATAGCATTATTTCCTGCCAGTGTTCAACAAATTCAACTCAAGAAGTCCATCATTTCGTTATTACTCAACTGTTTAACTTCATTGTTATTTTGATTGTTTTCTTTTTTATCCGGCAATAGAGATTCGAAAGCGGACCAATCCTGTGTCGCATTTGTGTTTTGATTATTAGCCCATTTATTATTGAAATTCCCCGTTGTCGGTTGGGTCCACGAAGTCGTTGGAGGCAACGCCAACTGACTCGAGAACGGTTTGCTTTGTTGCGCATTGGACGAATTGTACTGCGGGCCGGGGGAATTGAACTGCAGGCCGGGCGAATTGAACTGCGGACCGGGGGAACTGTACTGCGGACCGGGGGAATTGAACTGCGGACCGGGGGATATGTGTTGCGGTCCGGCCGAGTGATATTGTGGACGGGGCGAGTTGAACTGCGGACCGGGGGAACTGTACTGCGGACCGGGGGAATTGAACTGCGGACTGGGGAGAGACGGGGCGGGAACTTGCGACGGTTGGAACGATTTATGCGACAGTTGGTTGAGATTTGACTGGAGTAGGGAGCTGGTTAGGTCGATTGGTTTGCGTGGGGTGGTCTTTGGTGTTGGCGTGGCCGTCGGTGCGGGTAGTCGCGAAAACTTATGCGCCGTCTCTTGTTGCTGGGCTATTCTGTAATATTTTATGAAACAATTTAAAATTAAACTACGACATAAACTCCCACATTCCCAGTGGTAACAGTGAGCAGTAACATTGATGGTACTTATTGGGCTTTTTATTGAACTGTTGGGTTTTTTATTATCAATAGTACCATCGCATATTACAGTTAGTTTAGTATATACATGAGTTTATTCTTAACACGTGATTCTTCTCTGTAGTTATACGATTAGTGCCAAAGGGCATTTTATTAGTTAAGTCGCTTTAACAACAAAAATTGAAAAATTTCTATTCAAGTCAGAATCTATTGTTATCAATGAATATGTAATTATATGTACATTAAGAATTTAGAAAACTGTACAAATACTTTAATATGTTACCAGATTTTAAAAACAATGTACTAAATTATTATTGTCAGGATTATAGAAGAGTATTAAAAAATTTAATAATTTTACTAGCTTTTTTTTTTTTTTTTTAATTTTTTTATAAATATTAGAATATAAATTTCACGAATAAAACAAAATATAAATTATAAATATTAGAATATAAATTTCACACAAACTCACCTTTGTTTATCTTCGATACTCAAGGCAGCGCTGGTTTCATTGAGACTCTGTATTATCTCGGGCCTTTCTGGTGACTTTGTATTGTTAAACGTGAAAGGATCTATGCCCAGGCCGGAGAACATGTTGTCTATATCGCTCTGCGGCTGCGGAGCACTCACCAAAGTGTCCGATGTGTTTGCGAACGCTTGATCCATTACCCTGTGTCATTTCATTATACATTACAAAACAAAAACAGACTTCAACTGGAATGTGTTCGGTCACCACGTCTGGTGGCAGTGACCACCCCTTTAGAGTCTGTCGAAAAAGTTAACCTTAGGTGAAAAAACCTATTAAAATCTATTAATTATTTCATTAAGCTTAGTTCTTAACGCAACCACCGGAGCACATTAATTTTAATATTTAGAGCATTTTTTTTTTTTAGCAAAATAGAGAGCAAAATATGTCATCAAAAGTGACACTCACTTGGATTCATTTTGTATAGAGTTCAACTGCTCCAACTTGGCCCTGTGCTCCGTCTCCACTTTGGAGATCATCTGTTTCACCAAAGAGACCAGAGCGTTGAACTGGTTCAGAGTCAGTCCGTTCTCAACGCAAAGTGGAATCAGGAACGGGAGCACCTTCGTGGCCATCACTTCCTTCGTTATCCCCAATTTCTTGTGGCTCAATGCCAGTTTGTATATACCTGACAGGGACATTTTAATCATACAATCCTTTATACATAGGATAACGTTACCATTGCCAATTCGTTCTCACTCCAAAATTCGTCATACAAGATCATGTTTCACTATGAAATGCTAATATTTGTATATGTGAAAAGAAAATAATATGTAAATATTGAGTATTATCATCTGTAAAAATCTTCCGATACACGATTTATAATATGTCACTCTATATAATTAAATCCTAAAATAACCTTCTAACACGGAATTCTCTAAAAAAAATTACTAAAATATTGATAAAATGTATTAGCTTTTCTTTAATCTGTATCACGCCTAGGACTAGACTATATAATCATAGGACTATGAGCAGATATGTGGAAGGTATTTCAAGGTGTGAAAAGCCAATTCCCCACTGGGAACAACTCTTAATCAATCATCAATCTACTATAGAGCGCAGATCTTGAATTTTATGTCTCTTTTGAGACGACATTTATAATTTCGGAAAGGTGTCTCATTTTCTCCTTCACACAATGGACCTCTGAGTATTACCTAAATATTAAAGGCTAAAGGAAAACAAATATTTGTTTGAGTGATCAGTAAAATAATTCTTACCCAATATCCCCATAAGCACGGCCGGTTCCCTCGATGGTATTTGAGGGAGAAACGGTATAATTTCGTCCAACACCAACCATTTGTCCAAATGTTCCAACAATTTTCCCAAACACAGCAAACAATTAACTCTAACAGAAATATAGTTTGTGCTCATACACAACTTCTTTATTCGAGGCAATAGAGCATTTTTCATGGCCGGATAGTCTATGAGAGATGCGAATGTTGGTAAAACAGAGAGACAAAGCTCCTGAATCTGTTGGGCATCGGCTTCCAGAGCTCGGTAAAGCATCGGCAGGATATCAGTTTTGACTTCCTCCCCTGGAGTTAACTTCAAAAGTAATTCCATTTTTTGCATAAAAATCAGTAATATCTGTATCGGATCCTGTATTAACATGACAGGTTTTAGTTCGGGGAGAATATATTTAACGAATTCTTCTTTAGTGGAGTTCTCGGCAATGAGCAAAACATTTGGTAGAACAAACGGCACCATAGGCGGGTTGATAAACTCTTTAGTGAGACAAGGAAGGATTCGGTATATTTGAATTCTGTGCGGAATCTTTTGTATAATTTGTGGTAGGCCTTTGTAAAATTGGGATTTTTGAAGATTATCCCATTGAAAAAGTGAATCTAGGTAGTTCAAAGTTTTCACTCCGACATCCTCAAAATATTGTATCTGAAAGTTATAGAGAAAGATGATTAAAAAACCTTGTAAACAAGTTACAGCCCATTGGATGAGTGGTTTATAGATGACCATAGCCACCAATCAATAAGTGGACCGTCAGTCTGTCTGTCGATCTAAACATTAAAAAAATCCAAAAAACAGGCTGAAAATATTCTAACCTTTAAAAACTGATGTGGATCCGGTCGCAATTCAGGTGTGGTGTTCAACATCAATTTAACATATTCCCTCAAACCTTCAGTCACACAAGATAGCCTGGACGGAGATATGTTTTTGATTTCATTCACAAATCTCTTAAATTTCATATAATCAGTTCCGAGGTTACCCAACGTTTGATGACCAGTACTATGCAATGCGTATATCATCATGCCAAGGGAAAAAATATCACTTGCAGGGGAATGAGAAGCCGACAGTATATACTCTGGAGCTAAATAGTCTAAAGTGGGTTGCGTTAGATGATGCATTGCCTGACAATATTCCGTGAAAGGCCAAAAAGGTGCTACTCCAGGTTGACTTTGATTAGCTATGCAAAAATCAAAGCCAAATATCTTCCAAGCGCCCTGTTGGTTCACAATAATCGATTCTGGACATATATTGTGATGCAACAGTTTGACATCATTGTGTAAAAAGGCTAAACCCTCGGCAATTTGCATTAAGCCATATTTAATTTCAAGTTCATACAACTTATAATTGACTAGGTGGTTTGGTACAGGCTGTGGCATGTTCTCATTATTGCCAAGAACATTTGCTAAGCTTGCAAATACTGGTTCCGTAGCAAATGCTAAACTCTCTCTGCTTTCTTCGAGACTGTGTTGAACAGTTAATATTTGTGGGTGACGAAGTTTCGTAAGCTGCACTATGCCACGTCTAAGTGTCTCTAACATTATGTCTCTGTCTGCTTTTGACCACCTTTCTAAACATTTCTTTTCAAACACAAATATAGAAGCCTCTTGTTTGGTAGATTTCTTATAGCCTTTATAAATTTTCCATAATAAACCTGAAATCATAAAATCATTAAGAAACTCATGAGCTCAATGGATGGGTGGCTTCAGAGACATTTGGGAAGTCTATCTATTGTCAGTATCCACCTTACAGAAGACCACCGTGAATAAAAGTGTGAGTGAGAAATGCCAGAGCCTATTCTACTATCCCGTCCTTATCCTTAATCCTACTATGGTCAGCAGCACCTGTTGCGTTGTTTGTATTAATAAGTGGTGGCAGCAACCTACCATCAAGTTGACAGTCAGCCTGTCTGTCGACCTTAACATAAAAAAGATATACCTACTAGATTATGTGTGCATATGTTTCCAACAAAGACAAGAAGGATTCTCTAGTAGTTGTTTCAAATATTTATATCTTCTAGTACTTTATATTAGTAAAGGACAGTAAGATTTGTGAAAAATGAGTAAATTACCTGGACCTGCGCTCGCAATAAACTGCGTAGCCTCAAATTCTCTGGTTACAGGATTACCAGGTAAAACACCGGACAACTGGGAAACTGTGTTACTGACAGACGAATAAAACTTGTTAAACACTTCCATAGTTAATAATCCTTTAATTCTTAAACTTGAAAAGAATATCAGAGAAGAAAAAATCAAAACAAAAAGCCAAAATAGCCAAGTACCTAATGAATAATGAAATCTCAAAAATAAGTTTACATTACACCAACTACACTCGAAGTCTCGAATCGAAATAATGTCATTGTCATATGATTGTCATGTAAAATAAAATAATACACAGACTAGCGAGTGCGATAATTATAAACTCATACTAGAGGCCATCGTAACCTAGTTGAAAAATACTATTATGAACTTATGAAGTGTCACTCATGTCACTGTCACATAAAGTCACATATCAATCATTATAAAGTTATGTTTGTTATAATTTATTTACTCTTATAAAAATATTTATTTTCCTTTTTTATTACATACCATAATTAAACTCAGTATCGTCTGTGATTACGTGGTCACCTTTAAGAGAATCTGAATTTTGCCCAGCCTTTGTACCATTACTACAGCTGAATATCAATTATTAATTGCCTTTTCGTTGCTTACCATTATTGTGCGTAAACATGGATTTATACTAGTGTTCCAATTCATGTTTCTTAAACACTATTTTTTGACATGAACTCCATAACAGCTGCAAAAATATTTCTTCTGTTTTTACCCTCTACGTTAAGCGAAATTGATCCATACAAGGATGAGCCATATCGACCTTTAGGACCGCTGGTGAAGTGCAGTTTTCTTCCGCTGGAGTTCCTCGATTGCGACGAACCCTACGACCATAAAGGAAACCATACAGCTAGAGATGCCTTGGGTCATGGCTGTGTTAAATTTGGTGGAGTGCGCTATGAAGAAGTCGAGATAACAAAACTCACTTGCAAACCATTACCAGGCATCGAATGTTATGGTAGCAGGAGTTTCCTTAGGGACGGATTTCCATGTGTACGATATTCCGGACATTATTTTACCACAACTCTTATATATAGTATATTGTTGGGATTTCTCGGAATGGATCGGTTTTGTTTAGGTCAAACGGGTACAGCGGTGGGAAAGCTATTAACTTTAGGAGGTCTCGGTATTTGGTGGATAGTTGATGTTGTTTTATTAATAACAAATAGTTTGCATCCAGAAGATGGAAGCAACTGGAATCCTTACGTATAATTTTTGTTTTATGTTTAATTTGTAAATAAATATGATTGTTAAATTGAAACTTCTTTTATTTAATATGTGTATTATGAAAGTAATTCTGAATGTGTTGTAGCTTTTTCATGCCCAACTTCTCAGCCAATTTTGATAGCCTAGCCACAACTGACTTAGTAGGCACTTTTTTTGTACCTAAACTGCCTTATCAATACTTTAGCCTCTATTGACTTGCTATAAGTGTTGTCTCCTTTTATCTGTTAAAGATTGTTAAAAGTAAAAAAATGTAGGTAAGAGTTACCTAAATTCATAAAACAATTTTAAAAAAATGTTACTCATAATTAAAATGTAGGTAATGGGTTACCTAAACTTATAAAACTATTTAAAAAAAATTCATGTTATTCTAATAGTTTACATAGATATTACATATTTTATCTGCACAAAAGTTAAAATATTAAGATTCTTTGATTAAGGAAGCCAATTAGAGAGAAATAAATATAGAGCCATAAAATCTACATATTTGACAAAAGGTGTGTCTAACATATTTCATGTAGGTACTTAATATTTTACTGATGTAGATATGCAGAGTGAATAACACAGCTGCCAAAATATAATATGTTTGTATCAATTACAAATACAGAAAATCAAAAATAGGAATTACAATTTTGGGGTAATAACCAGTTGGAAGTCAATTAATTGAATCAAAGTGATTTGTAGAAAATATATTATAAATGAAACAATATAGAAAATTTACATTATTTTTATTATTACTTAAGCCACCAGGGCTGAAGCAGTGCTTGATTCATACTTCCAGTTTGGTGGGAGTACACTCTTAGTCTTATAGTAACGAGCCAATCTGTGGATACGGGACTCTACAAGAATAAGTCTGAATTTGCTGTCCTTATCCTTGCGGTTGCGTTCCAAGTGCTTCCTCATGGCCACAGCCTTCTTGATCAGATAGTAGAGATCCTCGGGTAGATCAGGGGCAAGGCCCATGGCTTTCATGATACGGAGGATCTTTTTGCCAGTGACAAATCTCACCTGGGCCACACCATGGGAATCTCTGAGCATAACACCTGGCAGACAAAAAGTATTACATTAGTTTCATGGTATTTATGTATAGAACATTTCAGAGTGATGTCAACCAGGACACCATTCAATGACTTCAATAAAAAAAGATGTAACTTATGAAACAAGTAACATAGAAGAGGAGTACAAGCAATATCTCCACCCTGATAGGATAAAAGAATGTGATGAGGATAAGGAATTGTATTCTGGCAACCCATACTCACACACTAAACCACAATAGATTAAGTGCCTCTATATTGTTAGTGCTATAGGTCAAATGTTATGAAAACACTATTAGAAATCATGACAACAGCACTTCATCACAGCAAGTTCTGTCATTTTGTCATCTACGAAGCATATGAAGTTTAACAACCAAAAGAAAATTTTACTATGTAATCCATTTGGAAAGGGAACCCAGTTTAGAGTTTACATATAATTATTTTATATAATATTATATGTTTCATTTCCAAAATGGTAAACACACTCTTCTCCAAATGTGATATATGTCAAAATATATGTGATATATTTTGACAAGAAACCTGCAAGATGTAAGAGGATTACTCTATATGGAAGATTTTTTTTCCCTTGTGAGAACATAATATCTTGCGGTACTTCCAATCAACATTATTATAATTGTATGGTCCCCCCTTACATTAATTTTTAATTAAATATATTTACGAGCCCATTGGATGAGTGGTTAGAGTGCTTGCCTTAACGCTACGTCTCAGGAGTCCAGGGTTTTATAACCCAGCAGGGTCAACTCTGGAAATTAACTTCAATGTTGGCTCTGGTTTGAATTTGGAAAATAGTGGCTGGGTACACTGCCTTGTACTTATTTTTGTGAAATAACAGCATGTGTGCTGTTGTGTTTTGGTGAGTGAGTAAGGAATGCCTGAGGCCATTTCCCTATCCCTTCCCAATTCTTTATCCTTAATCAGACTATGGTCTGCTACGCATTTTCTTGAGTTATAGGCGATGGTAGCCATCTACCACCAAGTGGACCTTCACTTCAGCCTCTTTGTCAAATTTAACATAGAAAACAATATTTGTATTGAGAAATGTCAACATCAATATTTTAATATAAGTGGTTACTAATAATTTGTGAGGATCAACACAAGCCATTTTAAACCTCCCCAGTGCTGTTATTTTGAGTAGTTTTATTATTAATTTAAGGTTTAATATCACCAGACAGGTTGCCAGTTCATTAAACATAAGACCTTGGTAGATAATTATTACAAGAAAATAATAACACTACAAAAATCTATTACATCGATTATCTATTACAATGTACATTAAAAATCTTCTACATCATTGTAATAATTATCTTATAGCGGCAAGTTACTTACCAATTTGAGAAGGGGTGAGACCCTTTTTGCCAAGCTTGAAAATCTGTTCTTTAACATCATCAGCGGTTAACTTTAACCACGTTGGGACACTGCGGCGATACGGCAGCGCAGACTGGGATATACCCTTACTGAAAGTAAAATATCACAATGTTATCCAGGCCATGTGGTCATAGTGGTAACGATTAGGTTATACGGCAAAAACATTTTTTTAAGAATCTTCACAATACCACACTTAAAACAAATAACTAATATATTGAAATTATGTAGTGATATTAATATTACCCAGGTGCGTGCATACGACCCATTTTTGTGGGATTTTACGAAATCACCGAGCTGACAACGACAACAAGGAAATCAAAAAGATGGTGGCCGTAATTCATTCACTAGTCCATGAATGAATGAATGAATGCTCAAATTTAATTTGTTATTTGTTTCATTCACCAATCTTTCATTCTACACTGTAGAACCATAGTGTAGCATCCGTCAAAGTGACTCAGATTAGGCACTAAATATGGTACCATGGAGTAAAGACACTGACCTGTAATCAAGGATGTTAGATAATATAACTGGACCGGTTACTTGAAAAAATTGCATTTATGAAAATGAACTATAAAACCAATAGTTAAAGAACATTTTTCGTTGTGCTTTATACAGAGGCTAATCCGGGCAGGGAGAGAAAAACAAGCGGAGGTCATGTGTCTCTATCTTCCATCTTGCCAGACTAAAAAAATGTAGTTGATTAAAAATTTAGATTTAAAAATCTTAGTTGTAACACTTGTATGTTAATTGTACTTAAATTATTTTAATAAATTTTAATTCAACATATTATAATCACATTAATTTCGCTATAAATTCTTAAATTACAAAAAGTTAATATTTATTGTTTCAAGCCTATTTTATATTTTATTTTTTACTGGTATCCTTTTAAAGTGACATTACGGTAAATGTCCATAGATTTGTAGGGTTAGTGGATATGATTATGTATAATTGGTGCAAAACTATTATAAGCAATAAAATGAACAATGAGAAAATTGCAATTGGTAAAAGTGTTGGTTGATTCATATTTAAATTTTAAAAAATAATTATAGGAAACTACGGCTATATTACGTTTAATTTGTCTCACCTAATAAAAATTAAATTGTCACCTTATTAGAATGGGACACACGGCTTCTCTAATACATATCCTGCTCGGCTCGCTATTTAGCTGCAAGTAATAAATCCTTATTATAATAGATCCATGCCAGATACTAACGTATAAAATAACTGCGTGTTTTTTTCTGTAACTTGCCACAGAATAAGTCTACAGACTACTTAAACTTACAATTTGCATGGTAGGTATAAATAAATAGTTCGATTCGAGATATCTCCAAGACCAAATTGTAAACAACCATTCGTTTCATTTGATCAAAATCTATTTAAAATGGAGAATAAATACGGGATATCTGATGCAGAATTTAACCTAGTTAAACAGCAGGCTATTAGGCGTGCTGAAATGAGGAAAGAGTTTCTAAAACAAAGACAGAATCCTTGGAAACACGCTTCCGAAGCTGGATATGTAGTAAGTATAATTACGTAATTTATTTTTAAAATTTCTATTTACTATATAAATGATAATTAAAATATTGTTTTCAGTTTGACCCAGCGGTACAGCGGTTCCTATCCATGAAAGTGACTCAATTTGATCATTTTAAACCAAATCCCAGAAACAGCTTATTTGGCATAGGTGTTATTATTCTTCCTATGTTAGCCTATGGCTATATAGTTAACAAAGAGCGCACTACCCGCGAAGAGAAGATTAGGAAAGGAGAGCTCCTCTACAGGGACAGACTATTCAAACTCATTTAATGAACTAAGCAAAATGTATGTAGCAAAAAAAATTGTATTATTTATGTTCATGCAATAAAACAACCATAATAGTGAACGCTTTTATTGTAATTAAACGTAGATTCTAAAACACTAGGTATTTGAATTCTATTTTTGAACCAGTCTTCTGTCAGCTGAAAATTATGATTTTTGTGTCATTATACCTTTTGTTGTGTCAAATTAAACTTATGGATTGCTTAGAAGAGTTAAGTCCATAATAAATCTAGTAACAATGGCTGATAATTATGGATTTTCTGAAATTGAATGCAAGATTATAAGGAGTCAAATTGAGCGCAGAAAGAAATGGAGAGAGGAGTTTTTGAAGCGTCGTACTGATCCAAAGATGCATGAATGCGGGGCCGGTTATGTTGTTAGTTAACTTTTTCTTTTTTAATATTGATTTTCTTGTTTATAAGCAGTCTTTGGCAATAATAAATAAGAAGAAAGAATTAACAAAAAAAAGGTAGTTTAGCACTGAGTTCCGCTAGCATTCAATATTATTACAACCTATGTGTTAATTCTAAAAATGATATTGTTTATTTATGTTTAAATTTATATTTCCAGTTTGATCCAGCTATCCAAAGGTTTCTGTCTATGAAAACATGTCAGTTCGATTACTTCAAAGCTTGCAAAAGTACAGCTATAAGAGGTGTTCTGTTAATTACCCCAATGATTCTCTATGGCTACATAGTTCGTAAACAAAGAATTCAATTTGAAAAAGATGTCCGATGTGGAAAAATCAAATACCGTGATAGATTGTTTAAATTAATTTAAATAATTGTTAATTTGAGACTAGTTTCCTTAAATGAAAATATTAGTTTACAGAATGTACTGAAATTAAACTATTGTACGTAATTACTGGGAAATCTATATTGTTAATTTTTACCTACAATACCTACCATATGTATAACTAGGCCTTCTATCTATAGTATTAATCTTCTGTCCCGGAGGCTATAAATATTAGTCTTCAGTAAGCTCTTGGTTACTGACCCGTCAAATTGTTTCGCCTGCTTGCACTATTACTTCGTTTTTGGTGCTTAGCATTCTTTCGATTTTATTATAGTTTTTTCCATATTTCATTTACAAATTCAAGATATTTTTTTATCATAGTTTATTTACATTTGATTTTAAAATAAACATACCAAAAGAATAATTGGATTTACAATCAAAATGAAAGAAAAACGGCCTCACTATTCCGGTTATCTTGTATGATCGGACTACTGGGTAAAAAAGTCTCTAGTTTGGTGAACCTGACTAATGGGAATTGACCATCTAATAGACTATAACCTGTGCTGATTGGATAACGACAAAATCCCATTTCTTTATAAATTTAATACCTGTCAGTGGAATTCACATCAGGCCAAGACCGAATGTAATAACTGTATTATTGTGTTGTATTGTTGCGTCTTCTGTTGGTGTACCTTAATACATAAATAAATAAATAAATTTTGGACTACCATGAGATCGAGTTTATAACGACTGCACTCGTTAGCGAAAGTGTACATTTGTATGGAGAATTGTTTAGTATCTTTAGCGGTCACTCAAAGAACTCAAATCGGTACTATGAGCTGCATAAGTAAAAAAAACTATTGAAACGTAAACTGGATTGTTCCCGTTGAAGTAGTTCCTTGGTGGAAACGGTCAAAGTACTGTGGACATGACAAGTAATTAATTTTAACAGTCCTTTTTTGATCCTAATATTACTTACCTAAAGAATACTGAAGAGACCGAAACAGATGAAAATCTGAGTGTGCAAAGTCAGGGCTATATGGTGGATGAATCTTTCACACTCTGCAGAAGAACTACTTGGAATTTTTTGTCCAAACTGTTATATCGTAGAACGAATTAAGACAGTTTTTTTTTTCAGATGAAAATGGACTTTTGGTCAGATTCCGCTTTCGTTAGAATAAAATATATTTTTCAGTCATATATACTTCAAATGAAATAACCCGTATGAACACTTCCCAACCAAGCTCCCTCAATATTTTATTGAATGGCTAAAAATTACGTTATTAATATCATGATAAAAAACTTTGTGTTAATTCTGGCCGTTTTTTTATTTCTCTATTTCTTTTTTGAGTTTCCAACACATCAGCTCTTCGCAGTAGAGATCCGAATCAATGCTTTTTGTCCGGCTGTTGTTTCATCTTGCTTTGAATTTCTACACAATTTTTACTTGAATGTTTCATTCTATTATACTTATAACAGAACTAAAAATAAAAGCCTTCAAAAATACTAGATCACTAATTTTATTTTATTTCAAGTAACATTAAAAAAAACTTATTTCGTTTATAACAAAGACATTATGCAATAAGGGTACATTTTTAAACAGCAATTTATCGATCATCCAAAGATTTGTCTCTGGTTATTACTGAATCTTCAAATTTGACCATGTATGTGGTTCCTTTGTGCCAATGAGCGCTCACTTTGGCTGGCTGGAAAGGAATATTATTATTAACGTTGAAACGTTACCATTTAAATGTAGTATTAATAACTTTCACTAGTATCTAACTATAGTAAAGCTAAGGAGACAATGCAAACAATAAATAAATAAATATAAATATCTTCACACATTCCACACAGCACCATCTAGTTCCACACTAAGCAACTAATGCTTGTATTATGGATACCAAACAGTTGATATACTATATAGATTACTTTTTTTTTGTAAATACATACTTATTATAAATACAAAACATCCATGACTCAGGTACAAAGGTAAAACGTTAACACATAAACATTTGCCCCTAGCGGGATTCGAACCCGCGACCGTTTGGTTAACAGCTAGGCTCACTAGCCACTAGACCAAACGAGTCGTCATGTAAACTGTGTATTCGTTTCATAGTATAGGAAGCAATGTTAACCCTTGAAAGTTTGTTTGCATTCTTTGCGTTGTCTTGTTGGCCTTGCTTTAAGAGGGAACGCGGGTACAGCGGAATTTGAAAAATAGGTATTTGAAGAAACTATTGCCAAATGCAGCTCCGATTGATTTTATACCTTCAAAATTTTTGACTAAATCGAGGTTTCGTATTCCCCTGTTTTCTCCTCTAAATATTGAGCTTAACGAATAATTTTTACACAAATATTTTTTTATATTATTTTTTTTTATTTTAAAAATTTTTCAAATTTGTTTCATAGTGAAGTTGATTAGGGTGACATAAGAGTGCCATTTATTACGATTTTTGAGAAGTCATATTTTCTTATGTAATTAGTTGGTGGAAAAAAAAGAAATGATAGATGTCCCTATCATTTCTTTTTTTTAGCTTAGGACATAGCTTTAGCAGACCTAGATTTTATGACAAAAAATCTTGCTTGGGAGAAAACAGGGGAATGTTTTCTATAGATATTTTATGCAAACAATTTTTTTTATGCTACTAAAAATTAATTTAAATAAAGAGATTTAAATGTGTGGATACATTATATTATTACTTACAAATCCACTTCTCGTCAGTACTGCTTCTATGATGCCTGCATTGAATGTCGCACAATTCAACGAGCCCTTGTCTTTTGGGACACTTATAAACTTATTTACCTGGAAGATAGAAATTGTTTAAGATAATAAATTATGCTGTTTCAAATTGAATATTCACAGATTCGTTACCCGTCTGGCAGCAGTAACCACAGCGTTATAGTAGACCACCGTGATATAACAGCACATGGTGTGCTGTTGTGTTTCAGTGAGTAAAAAGATGCCAGAGCCCATTCCCTTATACTATTATTTAAAAGCCTTGCAGGTTTATTGAGAAAAGGACGCCCTTATCATCAGCTTTCTGCCAGTGAAAGTCCCATCAAAATTGGTCCGGCCGTTTCAGAGATTAGTCAGAACAGAGACAGAAATTATTTAATAATACTTTTTTTCTTTCTTATAAATACTGTACATATATATTGATATACATTTATTAAATAGGAGTTATTTTGACATTATATAAACACATATATTTTTATTTATTTGTATTGATATAGATAGATTATTCAAATAATAATTAAAAAAAAAAAAAACTTACTAATGCATCCTTCTCAATAATGTAATATGTTTTCTCATCATCGTTTGCATGTTCCAATTTATCCGCTTCTTTCCCAAACAAAATCTAAAAATATATTATTCATAATAAACATAATATTCTACAGAAATCTACAGGTAGAATAGAATAGAATAGAATAGAAAACATTTATTTGCATACACGTGACACTCACGAATACATATAAAGATAACAAAACAAATAAGATAAAATATTTTTCACTTTAGAATGAGAATACACACTTAAATAAAATCCCATTGAGTGAGCGCCATGGCAGCAAAAAGGTATCTGGCTCAGCATAAGCTGATGCAAAGCACAGCGCTGATTTTACGCCAGTCCTACTTGACAGTTTCACGCCGGCGGAATATGCGTCGTTATAACAGTTATGTAATCTTGTTGGATTTTACTAAATTCTAAAAGCAACAGTACACCACTCCGATTAAGTCTTCCCCAGTTATCGCTCATACCACAAAAATTAAACACTTGGCTCAAGTGTTTATTCACCTTTTTGTCTCTCTATTAATAAAGCAGTATATTTGGTTTTAAAAGCAAATTTAGACTAAATTTAGACTACAAATTGTTTGTATAGGAAAATCTTTGAAGCCTCTGAAATTACAGTAAAAGTACCATATTCACAGTTATAAATCCATATTAAATTATGCAAAAGCACAGGACAAAGGTATTATTACTGTTACCATAAAACTAAATCACAGGCTTTATAATGGGCTCGTGTGTGAATTGAGCCAGCAAAATTAAATATTATTATGAATACTATAAGTATATCTAAAAATGAAGGTGTACCAACAGTGTCATGTTTACAAGAACAACGTTAAGAATGAATAATTATATAGAGAACAAAGTTTTTGTAAAAAAAATAAAGATATATAGAAAACTACAAAACATATTAATCACAAATGTAAATTTAGTGTTTATTTTAAATAAATATCATTTTTTTTTAAATATTACCTTCCACAAAGTTGATTTGACAAAGAGTAACATATTTAAAAGTTTTATTTCACGTTTGCTATTTCTTTCTCGAACAAAATAAAGATCCAAAAGTCTTGTACCCACATCTTGGCCCATTTCTGACAACCTAAAATGTTAGAATGATAATTATTTAAAAAATATAGAAAAATATTTAACATGTCACAATGAAAACAAAATTTGAGAGTTTTAATATTGTGTAGTACCTTACCTAAAGTATTTTATTTGTTTGGTATATAAATACAAAGCTATGACCTGAAAGGATCTAAATATTTTATAAATGACTAGCTGTTACGCGCGGCTTCGCCCGCGTAACTTTATAAGCCTATGTTATTTACTGAACACATAGCTTTCTATAGGTGTAAGAATTTTTAAAATTGGTCCAGTAGTTCCGGAGCCTATTCAATGCAAACAAACAATCGAATCTTTCCTCTTTATAATATTAGTAAGTATAGACTAGCTATTGCACGCGACTCAGTCTGCATAACTTTATATAATATGTATGGTAATGTAACTTTCTATAGAATTTCTTCAAAATCAGTAGTATTTTTGTGTTTATTCATTTCATGCCTTACAAACAAAAAATACAAATGCATTTGTAGTATTAGTATAGATTTATATGGCGTCCCTCTACTGAGTAATGTCCTTTCTTCTGTGTAAGGAGTTTACCACCCTGGATAGCTAGATTGGCATTTGGCAGGACTTCACATATTATTTAAAGATTTTTTTATGTTAAGGTTGACAGACTGACAGGTCTACTTGATGGTAAGTAGCTACCATCGCCAAAAAAAGCAACGTTATATATAGGTGTAAGGATAAGGGATAGGGAAATAGGCTTTGGCATCCCTTACTCACTGAAACAACAGCACTAAAACACAGTTCTCTGTCACAGAGGTCTTCTGTAAGGTAGTGGTTACTAGCCAGAGGCCGCCCAAATGACTGCGAAACGCAGTGTGGCCTGCCACTACTTAATAAACAGTATTCTCACATACACAGGTAGATACTGTATCACACACATCTAGATACAATAAAATAAAATTTAAAATATTCATCTATATTTAAAAAACTGTAGTAGGTACTTACTTATTTTGTAGTTCATTTATTGAATGCGAACGGCTTTGACAATATTGAACTATTTCGGAAAATAATAAAGCATAAAACGCTAAAGACACTTCCCCTTTTCCTTTGCTCAGTGGTTTGTCAAGTATTGATGATTTTAGGCGATTAGAAGACATTATAATAAGTATTAAATTAAAGATTTATATAAATAATGAAATAATGATATTATTTTGAGATTGGAGTGAAAATGTTATATTTTATCGCACAAATAAATTCACACAACAGAAAATAATATACACAACAAACTACATAGAAGATCACAGACTATACATTGATGCTAGCGCATCAGACAGGGCACTCTCCCCTATATAGAGCGAAAATGGTCCTTACGCCAACCGCACATATCATGTATGACAGCTAAATAGTCTGTCTTTTTTTGGAAATTTCATGGCCTGGTAACTAGACTTTTAAGCCAAGTTTAGGAATACGCTTTATACGTGGGAGCGCACATATATTTTTATTTTTTTAGGATTAGAAGTTTCATGAAAATAAAAGAATAAATATTTTTACTTAAGTTTTTTATTTTTTAATTTAGTTAAATACTTAGTCTATGCTTTCAATTGCATTTGAGGCAAATTTTTGTTTTGTAGTCTAAAGACATCTGTACCCTTTAAAATTTTATTAATTGTATTACACCAATTAAATACTGTCAATTTAAATGAAAGTGTAATGAAGTTTTCAACAACCTCCTCTTTGTGTAATTCACAATTTAGAAAGCTAAATGAATACTTGGATTTTACTTTAGTTTTAATTTTTTTTATAACGTCTGTATGATGTGGTTGCATTTCCAAGTACACATTTGCTTCTTGAACTTTTCCAAAACATCTCACGGCATTTTCAGAGGGATATAATAGTTTCCTTTCATTTCCATTCTTAAATTCTTTAAAAGAAATCCAATTATTAATAGAATTTCTGCTAAAGTTTAAATCTTTCCTAGTTAAATTATTCTCACAATTTTTACATTTATTTAATTTTAATATTTTTCTTATAACCCACCCGGTAGTGTAAGCACGTGAGTGGGTGTTTAGGCATTCTTTTCAAGTTGATTGAATACTTCCACTCTCTACCGAACTCGGAAGATCTGATGAAAATGATATTTCTTTCGTTTCTGCTTCATTGTTTCTATTTTCATAAAATAAAGATTTTAATTTTAACAATTGTTCACCAGAGTCCTCTTCACAGTTGTACGTATCTGAGTGAAATTTTATAAATCTTGTAATCAACAGTCATTTAAATTATGATTATTTATTCAGGATTATTCAGGATTTCACTTTATTCAGGATTATGACAGAAGATACTAGTATATGAACGAATTGAATTATGTGTTCAACGTATTCAATGATAAAAAGCGAGAACGAAGTTAATTATCTCCGTGCACAAAACACATAATACATAGGACAAGAACCACAGATGAGATCCTTGATAAATATAGTGTTCTGTGCACAGAACAGTGGATCTAGTATGAGTTGATAATGTCCGTATTTGCTAGCGAGAGTATAAAATTTGTATGAAAAAATTGAAAATTGTCAGACAAATTGACAATTTTCCATAAAAAATTTACGGTCATAAACTGTCGGTGTCATAAACTGTAGCTATAGCAAAGGAACACTATATTAATAGTTCAATTATATAAGGAATAATCAGTGTTGCCAACTGGGTATTAATTAGGATTTCTGGTAAGGAGCATCAACTCCATACATGAGAAAGAAAGTGTCTGTTGGAAATATAAATAGGATGGGGTGTGGTGCTATAGTAGCATTTTATCATATTTTATTTTCTAATATTATAAATGAATTAAGTAGGTATGTATCTTAACTTATCAACCGATCATCATGAAATTTTGCATACCTACACGTTGTCTAGAATACCTACCGGAAAGGACATAGGGTACCTTTCATTCAGAAAATAAGTTCTGTTCCCTAGGGATCATCTAAAATAAAATAACGCCTGGCCAAAGTGTTATAGCAACAACAGGTCAAGCGTTATATTGCTTAATATGTTTTATTTTTCAAAGCCGGCACTAGCTAGTGACTAATAAGCGACAGAAGCCACCAACCATCAGCCTGCCTGTCAATTTTTATAACATATAGTTCAATGATTTTTACATAAAAAAAATTTAAGTGTCCATTCAGGTTTAGAGTATTAATTAAACAAATTTTAAATAATTAACAAAATCTTTAATTAAATAAAGCATTTACAATAACATTGTGATAAGTTATTTCCAACCAAAATTTGGCAAAAATCAATAATATTACTTTACAGACACTATATTTAGACGTAAGAGTTTCAAACTATTTTATTATGTACCTATATTTTTTCCCAATCCAAAACAAAAAAATATTTATCGACATAAAAAAATATCATACTTATAGAAAGGTATGTTGCAATATTTTTTGTCTATATTCTCCCCAAGCCCATCATTAAGGCTTCCAATATGTGTTAACTAATTTTTTTTATTAAAAAAATGTTACGAAACCCTGAAAGTTTGTTTACATGCTTTGCTTTGTATCCATTGCCTTCTTGCCCTGCTTTAGGTATTTGCTTAAAACCTCTATAATTTATTGTAGAAACGAGTTCATTTATCGTTTATCTTTCTCTTACATAATTGGGGGAGCCACAAAAAAAAAATCAGGATTGAAAGGGGGACTTACACAATACAAGTAAGTCTTGTAGGCACCTTATAAATAATTTAAAACATAAATGTCACCATTTTGTATTCATAGGTTATAATATAACCTATTAATAAATCATAATTCCATTACCAAATTGAGTGGTGTAGATTTTATGGTCCACAGAGTAAAATAATTAAAGGTTTAAATTGAAAAAAAAAAAAAAAAAAAAAAAAACCCACTAATATTTATCCATAATCTCCATGTTGAAAAAATATGATCTAAATATTTCAGCATATGAAACATCAAGAGTATTTATGTTACCCTTACCGATGAATAATGACAAGTTTGTGACGTCACTATTCAGTGAGACGATAAAAGCTCACAGAGAAGCCAAATAAAACGGTCAAAGATATAAAAATATTCTGGCCTCTTAAATGAAACCGATGAAATGTACTCGGGAGATGAATCCAAATGGAACATGTGCTTATTGAAGTACCTATTTAATGATGATTGCTTTATTTTTTTTAATAAAAAGTTAACTAATAAATATTATTATATAATAATCTTTAATTTTTCAGGCTAAAAGCTATTAGTGACACATTATTGATACAATATTGAATTGGATGGTGTTAATTTTATAATTTACACACACAGTTTGGATTTATTTTTACAATTTTCAAATTATCATTGTCATTGATATATCAATTAAGTATTCCGTTGAAACTGATTTTAAATGTATAATGATTATCGGTTCCCTATACATAATATTAATAAAATTAAACTACAAATTGTAACAGGTACCACATGATTAATTTTACAATTAAGTGTTAGTATAAAACACAAATCAATCTGAAATTCAAATTATACAATTGTTAATTGATTTTTAGTCCAGATCAACTATCGACTGCTCATTTGAACATACCTCGCACAAAAAAAAAATACGTGTTTTTTTTTGTGTTCTTTGGTTATGAAACTACCTTAAAGTTAACTAGTTTAGTGGCATTGTATTACAAATATTAAAGGTCACAGAGTAAGTAAACCAAAAATGTAAAATAAACATTTGTATATTTTGTAGAGTATTTTATGCGAAAACTATTAAACAATTGATTGCTCTTCTATTTAAAAGGATGACATTGACTAATTATATATATAATTTCAACTTGATGCGCCCACGCTGTAGTTGGTTTTTTTTAAATCCCACACGAACCTGACATTTTTCCAGGATAAAGAGAGTGTGTGTGTTAATCCAGATAATAAGTTTACTTTGTGCCAAATTTCATTTAAATTGGTTTAATTAATTAATTAATTCAATTTAATTGGTCTTTATGTGATTGAGTGACAAACATCCGAACATGCCAACTTAATTACAGTGACGTAATTGCATTTATAATATTAGTGACGCCCTCAATATAATATGTTATTTAATGGACTAACAGTTAACACACTGGACAGAAGTATTAACTAACAGTTAACACACTGGACAGTAGTATTAACTAACAGTTAACACACTGGACAGAAGTATTGTGGGATATAAATTTAAAATTTGTGCTTCAGATGGGAGCTCTTAGTGCTGAGAAAATTAATATACTGTATTTTAATAACAGTACTTTTATCAAAACTTAATGAACCTACGTTCACAAAGATATTGACAAAAAGAAAATTTGTGACTTTCATAATTTAAACTTAAAAAAACATAGATAACGGTCAATTTATACACCACTAAGGCTCGAGTTCACCAACAGACGGTTATTATTAAACAGCTGTTTAAAATTTAAACAGCCGTTTAATAATATTTTATTGTTCAAAATCGCTAAACTGCGGGTTAAACGCCCTAAACATCTGATTAACTTAATGATTAATCTGATATTTAGGGCGTTTAACCTGCAGTTTAGCGATGGTGATCAACAAAATATTATTAAACGGCTGTTTAAATTTTAAACAGCTGTTTAAAAATAACCGTCTGTTGGTGAACTCGAGCCTAAGTATAATAGGTTAGTAAATGTTTCATAGCAAATATCTATAAATAAATTCAAATCATAATGTCTATTTTAGTTTAGCAAAAAATCTTACTAGCAAAAATATGTATAAATGATTTTATTTTTGAAAATAATATAAAGAGAAATTTGTATTTTCGATTTTAATGAATAAACTCAAAAACTACATGATCAATTTTAAAAATTCTTTTTCACCTATATAAAGCTTAATTATAAGCGAGTAACATAGGCTATATTTTATAAAGATACGCGGACGAAGTCGTATGCAACAGCTAGTCATTTAATAATATATTTTTAATGAATATTTATTTAAAGAGCAACTACTCTACTAGGTTCTGACCCATAGTACCAACTTAACAAATTACTTTATTTATTTGATAGTGTTTGACGATAATATATATAAACACTTTTAAAAAATGTTTATATGGACAAATAAATTAATAAATTTTACAAAAGTAATAATTCATAAATTGGTGTTTTGTATCACAAATGTGTCAATTTCATCCTTTTTAATATTTTTAGCAAACATCTCAATCCTGTCCACAAATCCTTATCCACAATTGAATATAAAATATTATGCTTATATTACACAATCTATGCTACAAGTATTTACATGTTTGTCTAGCAGCACGTTGACTGGACCGTTTCTGCTTCGAGAAGATTGAAATCCATACCATTGGGACGGTTAAAGCCAGTTTTTATCCCATCCCATCCGTCCTCTACTTTGTATTCTCCGGTTTGTATACGATTGTACACCTCTTGAGCAACCAGAACAAATGCCTCTTCAACGTTTACACCGATTTTCGCAGAAGTCTCTACGTGATGTAGGCCTGGAAAAGGGACATTTTGTATACTTTATATAAAATATAAATTTGTGTATTTATATAACTTAATTGGATTAATAAGGGAAATAGACTCTGGTATCCCTTACTCGCTCACCAAAATACGATAACACACATGTCTTCCCGGTCACTATGTAATAGAAAATCGATATACCTATAATTGATGTGTCTGTTATTTGGAAATAAAGTCTCTTCTTAAGATTATATAGTTTAAACACACGTCACAAAAGTAATGCTTTTTTTGTCAGTCTGTGTTATTTAATTTCATAAACATTATTTTGAAATTTATTAATAGACGGCTCAAACAAAGCCGCAGCATAACAAAATTGTTAAATAAATGACCAACATGACTGAAAACTGTTACTGTTAATAAACGTGGACCAACTTAGGATTAACTTTAGTCCAAAGTCTAATGGGGTCAACTAGATTTCAACAATCACCCGAAAATAATTTTAAACTAGTTAATTTAAACTAGTTAAGTAGCACCTGTAGGTTTGCTTGTGTTATGGGCGACAGTAGTTACCTTCCATTAAGTGAGCCAGTAAGCCTGTCTGTCGACCTTAACTTTAAAGAAAAACTAAACTTTATATTGATTGCTTAATATGGCTACTGGGGCCATTAGCTTGTAATACAGAAACATGCAATATTTTCACCTTGAATGGGCACAAAAAATATAAAACATTCAAATGTATGCACATTTTTATCACTATTCTAAATGTTATTCACAATAACTACAAGGTTAAAATAGATGATAATAAATTATCTCAATGTATAGCAGATTTTTCTTCAAAATATTTGAATCTACTAGAGTTGGAACATTATGGCGGAGGCCTATGTCACTGCTGAACATAGGCCTCCCCACTAAATTTTCCAGAACAATTTTTATAATAATGCTTAAATAGAAATTTTCTACTTGTCCAGTGTCAAAATACAGCATATGTGCTGTATCACCGAGCAGAACATTAGTAAGGCATGCCAGAACCCATTCCACTGTCTTTTATTATTTACTCTATATACATCCTAATTCCTCTGTATACCTTGTTAAAGGTTTATGTTTCATTGACTCACTGCAACACCCCTTATGTTGTACTGGTCCATCTATATGCAACATCCTATCTAATGTACTGTCTGTTGATCACACATCACTTGCAGATATAAATTTTGGTAAACAATGGAGAGTTTTATCTGAACTATAAATTCTATTGTATTTTCCCTCTTTCCTTTTTCAAGTAGGCAGATACAGGGAAATGCATTCTGAACCAACTCACTGAAACACAACAGCACACATGCTATTATATTACGGTGGTCTTCTGTGAGGGGCCACCCCCTTACAGTCACCAGACGGGCTGCCCAAATGACTGCAAAATGCAGTCTGAGTATTATTTATTCATAGGTCTGATCACTATTTTCCTAACCCAGCCAGAGCGAAGTTCAAATAGTTGGTTTCCAAATTTGACTCTGCCGGGAATCAAACCCGAGACCCCTAAAACAGAGTTAAGGAAGCACCCTAAGCACTCAATCAATAGGCTTGTCAATCTACCATTTAGTTAGAGTATAAAACAAACTTAAAAAATTAATTTAAAAAAGTATAATACATACTATTTGCATTTACATGAGAAAATTTGCAAATACCAAGCACACTTAATTAGAGAAATTGCAATAAATCACATTATGCACCAGCAATAAACTTATTAATAGGCCAATTGACTGAAGTATGTATAAAGCTTATCAGATTATTTAGTGGGGTTTATGGAGATTATTATTATATGTAGTAGTTATTTTTAATTCTACTGGTAATTAAACTTAATTAATTCGATTTAACAAAAGAATGGTAGAATGGTTCTGTGACGTCATAAAAGAACAATCCAATAAATTAAAAAGGTTTTCCATAACATGGGGCCAATAAAAAAAATGTAGGTTTATGGATAAAAAAATTCATTATTTTTTTTTTTTCAAAAACAATGAATTCAATGACTATTACATTATTTTCACACAGTCAAATGGCCTACTTAAATATCAATTATTGAGTGTCAAATAGCATAATACAATAACTTTATTATTGTAAACAGACACATTTTAATATACTTATTAGTTAATTACAGATAATTAACTAATTTATTCTCCTGGCAAATATCTTTATCACTTTATGATAATGAGTCCTATTTTTTTATAGGTAGTTAGTACAGAAGTCAGTCTAAACAATTTTGTAAATACTAAACATGAGAAGGAAGCTCTTGTATTACTTTATTATTGACCACAGTAAGATAGTAGAACATTTTTGAGATCCGAAAAGATAGTATATCCACTTTTTATAAACTGTATATAAACTAACATAAAGTAAACAAACCATGACTATAAAACTATTTAATGATTTTTAAAAATTCAGTCACTCACTATTAGATACCTCAACACTTCATCCTGACTATAATATCATCTATACCAATATTATAATGAGGAAAAATTTGTTTGTTTGTTTGCATTGAATAGGCTCCGAAACTACTGGACTGGTTTAAAAAAAAAAAATTAACTGTTGGGAAGCTATATTATCAGCGGGTAACATAGGCTATATTTTATAAAGTAACGCGAATCCGCGTGTAACAGCTAGTATATTATAAAGAGAAAAGATTTGTATTTTTGTATGTTTGTAATGAATAATCTCAAAAACTACTGGACCGATTTTAAAAAACCTTTCACCTTTAGAAAACTACATTATCAGTTAGTAACATAGGCTACATTTTATAAAGTTACGCGGACGAAGTCGCGTGCAACAGCTAGTAAATGATAAAGTTAGTTTGATTGTTACGCTTTCATGCCTTAACTACTCAATTGATCATCATAAAAATTTGCATACACATTGTAAGGGATACAGAAAAGGAGGTAGGGTCACTTATATCAAAGAAAATTCAATATTTCTAACTCTAAAAATAAAGCACTGCTACTGTTAGAGTAGTTACTACTACACCTTGTATTTTTGCTAATTGGTAAGCATTAAGTACCATAATTAATCAGTTGAAGAGCTAAGCTATAGTCCTGTATTTTGGCCTGCCAATGGCAGTGCACACTGTATTTCATAGGCATATCCTGTACGCCTAATTTGGTGGCAGTAACCAGTTACCACCCCCTTACATGTGCATTATGTTTTAATGAGTGAGTGTTATGGTCAATCCATTTCCTTGTTCCTTATAATGTATACTACAAATGTGTGCAAATACACTCGGTCATCACATGTGCAAACAAGGGAATGTTATCCATGCTGAGATAAGTCATGTTTACATGTTTTGTTTAAAAAAAAACTTCAAGGTTGTCCCATTTAGGTAGTAATATGCAAGATATTTTCTAAATATCTCGCATATTACTATAATTACATAATAATTACGCATTATGGCTATAAGTTACATGTATGTACACATAACACTACAATAAATGATACGTGCAATTCTAGTATTATTTTGGAATAAAATTAACCTTTTTAAAACCATTTCCACATGGTAGTCAAATGCCATGTGAACAGGAATGTGATCCATGTGAGATTAAGCAGGAAAAATTAAGTTTTTAAAACCTAATTTCACAAATGAATATGAGCTCATTTAACTAGAGCATTTTTTAAAAGTTATAGTTATTTTTCTTTAAATTTATTTGAATGTACTGAATGTAAATTTTGTAACATGTTGTGAATATGTTTAAAGATGGTGCAGTTAAAAATTACTTTAGCTGATGATAAAAAAATGTAATTCTGATACTTTAATAGCTTAATTAGCTAACTCATGATAGGGTTTAGTTAAATTAGGATATCAATAAAAAATTTGTCTTACCATTTTCTTCAGCAAACATCCTAGCCTCTTCACACGTGACTTCCCTTCTTGCGCCGTTCTTGTTATCTGTTCCAACTAAGTCTACTTTACACCCTACCAATGCAAAAACAGGCCTATGTGGCTCTATATGCCTCTTCGCTTCCATCATCCATAGCGGTATATGTTCGAAACTTGATCTGTTGCAAACATCATACACTAGCAATGCACCAACAGAGTTTCTGTAGTAAGATTTCGTTATAGATCTGAATCTCTCCTGGCCAGCTGTGTCCCACAGTTGCAGCTTGATTCTGGTACCATCTTTTACTTCAATGATTCTCGCGAAAAAGTCCACTCCCACAGTTGGATCGGATAACTGAAACATATTGCGTAGTTAAATTTCACATTGCAAAAAGGAACTCATCAAAACAATACGAAGATTATAAATAAATACCTCAGCGAATTTACCATCTGTAAAATATTTTAAAAGGGAACTTTTCCCTACAGTGCTATCGCCTATCAGTATGAGCCTAAATTGGTAATCGAATATAGGATCGACCATTTTAACAACACTTCCTGAATTACATCAAATTTCAATAGCAACAAAGAATTTGTCAAGGAAAATTGCGTATTACAACACAATCACAATATCACAAACTGACACAAACACACACACAATAGTGAAGTGAATGAATGAAATGAATGACTGAACTGTCTGAAGTGTATTTTTTTGTAATTTAATGACCTGGTAACTAGACCTTTAGGCCAAAGCGTAGAATCTCATAATGAGCAATGTAGAGTAGAAAATAATAATTTTTATTGTCATTTTTTTTTAGATCATTTTACATTGAATTTGTCTGACATCTGGCTGTCCATTGAAAACAGACGTGGTTAATGCCCTTCTTTATATGGTACGTGTTGGACTTAAGCGAAATTGAAAATCTTGTCGTACTTATAATTTATAGCCATACATGAGCCATACATCAATCTATCACCTCTACACTACAATTACTAAACTACAGAAACCTAAATTGACGATGATATAGATTTAAGTTCAACTAAGATGAGTTCAAATCCTTTTATATCTAATGCTTCGACAACAACAATTCTAATTTAGAATTGATTTTTAGTGTGTTATGCACAATAAAGTATCTAAACACCTCATTGTTTAATAGTCAGTCTTTTGACGGATGTTTAAATAGTAGCAGAGCACACAGCGTTCCGCAATCATTTTGACAGCCCGTCACGCTCTTACTGAAGACCACCGAGAAATAACAGCACGTGTGCTCACGTGTGATTCGGTGAAATAAAGTAACGTGTGTTTCGGTGAGTGATTAATAAAGAATGCCAGAGTACATTTCCCTATCTCTTACTTATCGTATAGTTGACAGCGCATTTTGCAGTACCTATCATCAAAGTGCATCGTCAACTCTGTCTACCAAATTTAACATAAAAAAAGACAAAATTACATCGATGCAAAACTATTGAAGGAAGAAAGATAGTGTATGGCGGATTCCTATCGGAATTTTACCACATATAATGACGGAATTTTAAAATTATTTTTGGCTACACTCTGTCTACCACAGAGTACTTTATTAAAACGGTAGTGTCTAGCTGTCTATATACTGTCTGTCTAGTCTAGCACTTATGGAAGGTAGAGGTAAGGAGGACCAACTTACATGGGTGGGTGTTAAACTGAAAAAGTGGCAAGTAGCTAAAAGCCAAGGAGGATAGAGGTATCCTCCTTGTTAAAACCATTAAATAGTAGTCCATAAATTGACCAGAATGGTGCTAGTGTAGCAAGAGTATATGAAATGTATTGTTGACGGAGTTCAAAAATTTAATATTTATGTATTATTTTTGCCGACTAATCTGACTATAGTAGTACCTATGGATATAGTAATTAATGAAACCACAGTATTTAAAACCTCAACTATTTACGTATCTTCCAATTTTTTTTTTATTGAATAAAAACAAGCATAACAAGAAATAACAGCATATATGTGCTTTTGTGTTTCGGTGAGTGAGTAAGGGATGCCAGAGCCCATTTCCCCTATCCCTTATCTTTAATCCTTCTATGGTCGGCAGCGCACTTGTAGCACTTATGGCGTTGCTTGTGACCGTCAGCCTGTCTGTCAACCTTAACATTAAAAAAAGGTAAACAATTCACGACATAGAATTTTCCAGTTTTAACCTTATATACACGTATTCATTTACACTCACTAAACATAATATTATTTACGATATGTAAGTATCCTAAATTATTGCATATTTTCAGAGAAAAATGCAAAAAAGTCGATAAAATCGTCACATAACCTACAATATCAATAGACGTCACAGAGATATTGTCTATGGTTTTAGTTAGAGACGGGACATGTACATGACCTAAGTCATTTGGAGTCACATGAGGTTTTGATTCGTACATAAATTATCAAGTTCACAATTTTACTTACATTTTTAAAGTTTTATTTTTTCTTGATTTCTTTCTTGAAAACACTATGATATTATTTTTGATTAAATGGCCATAAATAAATAGATTACTTAAAATTACTACTTAAAATTCGTATTTTATTTATTATTCTTATTAATAATAATATTTTATTCGATTTTGGTTTTTACGGAGGTGCAAAATGCACCACTGCAAAATGCAGTGTTGCCATGGTAAATTATCGTACTTTATTATTTTAAACTTTTTTAATGTTGATTTATTGTTTCAAATAACAAGTAAAAAGACAAGAAATTTATCACATTAAACAATACGAACAAGTTCTAAATGAGTTACTCACTGAGTCAACTCTCTTTGATATGCCTAATGTACAAATCCCATCTCTAAAACAAGTCAGTGACCTTGGCGACGTCATATTTTTTTTAATATTTGTTTACGTTTTTGTTCAATAAAATTTCACTATAGTGATATCTTGTTTAGTAAATATAACCTACAAAAAACTGCCGTGAAATAATGTTGAGAGTGATTTAGTTTTCGTGAGATTTCAATATCTTTTAGTTATTTTATTGTATTGACTGTTATAAAACTTTTTAAAATAATAAAATAATAATGGTGAAAATTTGTGCTGTGAAAAATTGTCCAAGCGGGCGCAAAATGAAAAATAAACAAAATAATACACCTCAGTCCTTATCCTTTTTTCGACCAACGGTATGTAGAATAATTTTTTTATTAAATATTTATTCAATGAACGATTTTTACTGTTATAATTTTTTTAATAAATCAACATATTGAAATTATTTTGTTTTCATTAATTCACAGACATCGACACGCTTAAAAAATTGGAAAATGTCTTTGGGGATTGAATTGAAAGAAACAGATTATATTTGCCATTTTCATTTTAAAGAAGAGCACATTAAAATGTATGACAAGTTTTACATTAACGGAGAACTAAAGATTTTTCCTACAGGTAAAAAAATTCTTAAAGATGTAGCCTTGCCAACGATTGAGCATCAATTTATACCCATACCAGTTCATGAACTCCAAGTGAGTATCATTCATGAACAACAAACTCCAGACTCGTGTAACAATCACTCTAAAGACAAACGGCTACATCAAGTACAACAAAATAACATCGACCAACAGGAATTATTAGAAGATCAGGAATCTTCTAATAATTTAATGGATAATAATGAACAAAGTAAACAAAACTTGGAAGAACCACTGTTGCGTCCTCACTCACGCAGTGGTTTCATGATTCACCAGGAAACTCAAGTAACGCAAGCAACACAATCAGTTGAGACTTTTAGGGATTATATTTTAAAATTCACAATGTTGCCACCGTCTTGGCTATATATTGAAAAACCAAATGGAATAGAATTTATGCGGATGGATCCAATAACTAAGCGAATTAAAAACCATATTTGTTTAAACCAAGATTTATCAATTACTGTAAGTAATTATTAATGTAACAAGTAAACACATTGGGTAATCTCTATTTGTAACTATACTTAATTGTAATCCAATTTCAGGTACTTTTTGCAAATAATGAAGAATTGTCGCTGAATGAGAAAATTACTTCATATAAGAACACCTACAATTATTTAAAATTCGTAGAAAGATGGCCATTATGTGTTGGCACTCAAATTGACGATAACAAGTAAGTTTAATTAATTTAAATAAAAAGCGGTTGAACTGCAAAAAATAAATTTAATATGATTTTATTTTTTTGATAATAATAATATATATTTTCAGATATTCCAGAATTTGTAAAGGTGTGATTGTTGGTGATGATGTTTACAAAAGAAACCAACCAAATCCAAGATGTAAATCTTGTAGAATTTTACGCAATCGCTTACAAAACCGTAAAAACCGTAAAAACCGTAAATCGACTTCAAGTATTTTAGATAAAACAACTCCTACAAAACGGCGCGCTTCGAATCTGGTTAGACAAAGAAAACGTCTCAAAAGAATGGTAAGTTTTTCCAAAAACAATATTTATTGAAATTAAAAAGACATAAAGAAGGTGTAAGTACTTACTAAAAATTTTACTAAAAAAATTGTTTGAAAGCTCACAATGAAATTCTCATTCCGATTCTTTCAGAACACTTAAATTTTCTGGACGTGTGTAGTACACAGAATTTTTAAGACTTTTACTATTTAGGTTTAAAAATTAAACGAATTATCTATTTATTCTACTACAGGAAAACCACCCTATTTCTCCCTTTCAACGGCTGTAAAGTTAATAAAAATTTTCTTTACGAAGAAGAAAGACTGGATTAAGACCTTAATTAAATTGGATAAGTTATATAATAAATAAAATAGAATAGGAGTTGTTTTATCAAAAAATAGAATACTTAATCCTATTCTATTTTTTGACGTTTCCTTTAAAATTTACACTCTTGCTACACTAGCGCCACCCTTATTTAACGACTCAACGGACACTTAGATACACAGAGATTGTTCTCTTTACCTCTACCCTCCATACTAGCACTGTCATACGCCGGTTTTTAATAAAGAATCTGATCACGGATAGATAGCTATCTGCGATAACCAGTAACTTTTTATCTTCATATTTGGTTTCACAAGCTCCAGTAACAGCTCTTATCTTTAGGCGATAACCGATATATCTCAACCCTCTCGTATTTACTATGAAGAAAAAAAAACTCACTAAAATGGATCTAAATAAAATTGTTACTGTTACCAATTGTAAAACAGCTGTTACATTCATTTCATACATTCTGGCTACACTAGCGCCATTCTGGTCAATTTGTGAACCACTATTTAATGCTTTTAGCTTGCCACTTTTTCAGTTTCTACACCCATGTAAGTTGGTGCTCCTTATATCTATCCTCCTTGTACACAATCACCGCAAAAAATATTTTGTATTTGTAATTACAAATACAAATTAACATAATTCCAGTAACGTAACAGTATTCCAGTAACATAAAATATTATTAAAATTACTTTTTGCAAAATTATTAATGTTTAAAGCAGTTTAAATATATAATGAATACTACAAAAATAAGAAGAAGATATGAGAACCGTAAGTATCGTGATGTTATAAGTTGTATCCCGTATATTGCATGTAGAATTTGTTGATTATTTACAACTTTGTATCTTAATAATTGCAATTAATAATCTTAATAATTATTTTTTTGTTTATTTTTAGGGAAAGGGTGTGCCTCTAACAAAGGACGACACCATGTTGTTAATTCAACTAGTGAAAGCCAACAAAATTGTGAAACAAGGTACTAACGCCACTAATAATAAATTAAAAGACGAAGCTTGGTCCAGCGTAAAAGACCAGTTCAACGCAGCAGTTTCTAGTTGTCCACGTAATCAAGTCACACGGGTCAATTAAAATTAAATTGGGGAAAACATTAAAAAAGCTGTTTTATTTTTTTATATGGTTTTTTTATTTGAAGTAATTGCTGATCATCAATATCCCATTCTTCAATCTGTTCAAAATATCGATATCGGAATCACTTTCTTCACTGCTCGTCATTGTTGTGAAATCAAAAACTAAATCAAAATTTTATTAGTAATGCAATATTTTTGCATTATTTAATAAGTTTACTGTAAGATCCATAAGTATGATCGCTAAAAATCCACGGATAGAGCAAATCTAACTACAGCAGTAACTTGACGTATCTGAGGTTAGCTGTCAAAACATTATAGAAAAGCACAGAGAAGATATCCCATACAAAATTCTATCCACAGTAAACAGTAAGCCCTTCTCTTCGATGCATGTAGTATAGACACTGTATAGAGGTAAGGAGAACTCTCTGTGTATCTAAAAGTGTCCGGTGAAAGGCGTTAAATAAGAGTGGCGCTAATATAGCAAGTGTAAATTTAGAAAATTAAAAAAACACGATTAAAATCTCACGAAAATTAAATCATTCAATAAATACAAAAATATTTAATTTTTCAACTCGGCGCACTTCACTCCCTCAACAACTGTTACATTTATTTCATACCTCTTGCTACTCTAGCGCCACTCTGGAGGGATTTGGAACTGTTATTTACTTCTTACAGTGCTTACAGCTTGACACTTTTACAACTTTTCCTCCATCCTTACCCTATACTCCATGCTCCGATGGATAGAAACTACTGAAGATAGAGTTTGCTATCTATCTGTAGTTTATTGAAATGGAAAAACGTGTCAGTAGATAAGTTGTTACTGTAGTAAGGCAAAACGAAGGATAGATAGGTTATTGAAAACTGGCGTTAACTGCAGTGTTTCCACCAGGTTTTTGGGTTGCCCTAGATTTTTTCGAAAATTGCCCTAAATACCTTAAATTAGTCTCCGAATTTCCTTGATTTAGGCCTAAAGAATCATAAAAATTATATTTTTACATTTATCTATTAATTTAAAAAATTTTTTTTTGCTCTATACTTTAATAAAATGATATTTAAGGTCTTAGAAAATCGTATGTTATAATAAAATCAGATAGCATATACAGGCATAGTAGTTGAAAAATTGAAAAGTGGCAATACTGTAGTGTCGTCCCTTTCAATATAATAGTTATAACGGGGCAACACTGTATGTATTGTATGTTTCCCTAATATAAATAAAATAAAATAAAATAAACACTATAGTATTGCCACTTGTAGTAAGCAATTAGTAATGAGAAGTAGAGGGTGAAGAATATAACGCTGATGCTGAAGATGAAGCACTGGTTTTTAATTTTTTAGCTGCATTTATCAGACATGTAGATATGCAGACAAATGTTGAAATCTATGTTAAAATAGTGATGCCACCTTTATATTTGATTTTACCCCAAACTACTCTAAATCGCTAAAAACATAAAAGAGCCACAGCATACTAATACGAATTTAGTATGTTGTGCCTAAGCCATACTTAAAATGTGTGGTTTCGCCCTAAAAAAGGGCGAAATCCCTAAAAGTGGAAACACAGGTTAACTGTCTAGTAAAGTGTACTATAGACTAAAACTAATGTCAGTTGAGTGAAGTGAAGTGAGTAAGTGAGTAGCCGCGGCGAATTTTTGTCTGTTTCTCTGTATATGCATCTAAATAAAAGATATACCTAGTTAATATTTTCTTTTAAACTTTTATTAGAAGTTTCAATAAGTAAATAGTGAATAAATTATAATGTCAACAAGAATTTGAAAGATAAAAAGCTGTTATAACCTAGGCGGCACCCCTTTTGTTTGTTTGACGTTCGCTTTTCTAAAGAGGACATTATTTTAGCCGCCCAGAGATTTGCTGTTATTTAGCATTAGATGCTTCAAAGTAATAATTTTAAATGTTTTTAAATAACATTATTATGTTATTTAGTCTAAAATTTGGAAGTGAAGAAAATGTATATTTCTACTTTGCAGATTAATGATAGTACTATGAATTTCAATCAAGGTGTTGTTAAAATGAAGGATAACTCTGTCGAGTACGTTGAAAATAAAACAAAAGCCACGCCAATTGGTAAGACTTTAAGTTCTATTAGCTAGGTAGATTGCATTTGTATTATCTTTTATGTACAGCCCGATTGTTTTTAATTTATTAATGACTAGCTGGTGCCTGCGATTTCGTCCGCCATTATACTTACACTTTCGTCAAGCGAATTGGATATTAGCTATTGGAATATTTAGCCTGTCCATTTTAAAATTCTATTCTAAAAGGTGTATATCTAACTTATACTCTGGTATAAGTAATAAGGTTTTACTAACAATTTAACTATTTTATTTTCAGCCATGGTCGCTCCAGAGGTGAAACACAATTCTGACACCTTAGAAATTACAAAAACTTGTGCAGTGTTTGGATGCGAGGACTCCAAAAATTTGGATACAGATTCATTTTTTAGGTATGCCTTACATATTTTTGGTCTATTATTTAATTTTGGATCTGTATAATGCTTGACTTCCAATATTGAACTGTAAAGAATGCACAGCCCTTAAGCACAAAAGTGTTTTTTGTCTAGCCATATATAATAAGATTCCGAACAACATTAAGCAGCTTAATATTAATATATTTAATAGTGTCCGACTGAAGCTTCGTTTTCGGCTTCGGCCAAAAAAACCACCTTCGGTGAAACCTTCTGCTCATAATCCGGTCGAAGCTGAACATTTCACTGAAGATTCCTAAATAAATAAATAAATGTTATAATTCACATTATTTCAAAACGTTATTATTTTTGACAAATAAATTACAATTTAACAAGAAAATTAAAGAATTACTAGTTGATAGATGTTACCTATAATTTAAAAGATTATTGTATTTTATGAATCAGTATTTCCTCCAATGACTTTTTAAATCCAAGAACTGTCCTTTCTTACCAGGCATGTCCCAGGCATTTTGTATGATGCCTAGGACATTTTAGATGTTGTTAGACATGCTAGATAAGTGCACATGTGTTTTCCATGTGATATTCCATTAAAATTGCGTCAATTTCACATACAAATAAATTATAATCACTCCTAGGTTTCCGGAGGATCCAAACTTCAGACAAATATGGACAGACCTGATGGGCAGAAACAATTGGACACCCACAGACTATTCATATGTCTGCATACAACATTTTTCCGTGGATTGCTTCACATGTGACGCAGCTAATAATATGGTGCTAGTCGATAAAGCTGTGCCGTCTTTAAAGCTGCCCACACACGTTTTAGAGGTAATATTATGTCACACGACAGATGCAGGTTCGAATCCTAGTCGAACCTCGCATCTATTATTTTTTGTATGTTAAGGTTGTGGCAGAAAATCACAGAAAATCACAGAAAATCAAAATATTTATTTATCAATTAGGTTTCTCCATTATGAATTTGAATTTACCAGGGTTTCAGGAAAAAAAAAAGCCAAGATGACAATTCTGAGAAGAAACCCCGAAAGAAACTCAGAATACTGTTCCTTTTGTTATAAACAAAATTATTATGCACATTTATATACAGTACATATATATACAATATACAATAGTAAACATAATATGAGCTCCGTATCGCTTAAATCCAGGCATCATTGTCTCTTAAAATAATCAGTGATTTTATAATAGCCTTTAAAAAGGAGTTTAGTTTTAAATTAATGACACTTTTAAATTTATTTATAGATAAGGCTCTGATTATATCAGGTTGTTTTTATTATATAAAACCGTATACATTGACCCATAAAAGAATTACTTATCTTGTGGAGTCGCGTTTTATGTAAATCTAAACCTATTTTTAAACCTATTATTGATATTGTGTACATTACATTTTTTTATTAAATTGATTAATTTTTGACATGTAACAGTTAAAATCTTTAAACACAAACTTTAGCAGGTCATAAAATATTTATATGTCATAAAGTTACGCGGGCGAAGTCGAGTTCAACAGCCAGTAGTATAATAAATATAAACGAATCAATGAATCAATTTTCAGGTGGAGTACATTGATGAAGAATCCCTCGACAACGACGAGGACGATTACGAAATGGAAAGCGAAGAGGACGAAACGGAGACAACGCAAGTGCAAACGCAGACTATACAAGTGCAAACGCAAACGACACAAGTGCAAACGCAGACAAAACAAATGAAAACGCAATCGACACAAACACTTTCCAAGGAGGTGAACGGAAGTGCAAGTGTGTTGACGCAACTGAACGATAAACGAGACGAGAAGAAACAAAACATTGGAGCTCACCACATAGAGACACTCAAGTTGTTTGCTGAGGTGCAAAGGATGCAGAGACAGGCGGTCGGTTTGCAGGACAAATTGAAATACAACCTGAAGATGTACAGTAGACAGACACGCGCGTTGGCACGGATGAGAGACGTGATAAAGATAAAGAGGAACGTCCTCGAGCTGAAGAGGAAGAAGAAGACCAGGCTGCTCCTGTCACTGCAGGATAAGATGAAGGAGGACACGAACGGTTTAGTTCTGGCGATGCCGTCGCAGCAGACGAACGATGTGAAAAATTTCGCACTGAGCATATACAAGCATTCGCCGCAGTCATACATATATATAAGGAATATGCTGCGGACGACACTGCCTTGTACGGAGGTTTTGGACTCGTGGATCAGTTCGGGTTATCAAGGGAGAAATGTCATGTTGAATCGGAGTCTTATAAAAGTGGTCACGGAACAAACGGAGAATGAACTGTCGTGCAAAGTGTCCTTAGGTTAGTGTTGCAATTAAAGTGCAACGAATGAACTATTTGTAAAAATATTTAAGTGATCACATTTTTTTTTTTTTTTTACAACATTCATGTAGGTGTTGATCTTGAGAAATGTGTGTTCCAGTGTTTATTTATTTTTTTTATTTTTTTTCTCATGACAATCATAAGTTTTTTCTGATTTCTAAACACACATACAAACTAATGCTACCTGGAAAATATTTGGAAATTTGGAACAGTCGAGTGGATTTTCTGAAAGTGACTGTTTGCAAATGAAAACGCAGCAAAAAAAAAAAACAACATTTTTCCAAAATTCGTAGCAATCGTGAGGCATTACAGGCGATCTTGCGCACGCGCTTGTGTGCGGTTATTTTATTTATATTAGGGAAACATACAATATCACACTACACATTATACTACATATAAATATACATACAAGATAAACATAAATCAGTAAAGTTTCCACAAAATTACTAAAACATATTATAAATTACAAGTCACTACAGAATATTGGAGCTGGGAGAAAACATACAAAAAAAAAAAAAAATAATAAGAGAAAAACAAATAAATAAAAAAAATTTTTTTTTTATGACAAAAAGTTATTAAAATCTACTACTATGTTTGTTTAAAATATGAGTGATTTTTTTTTCGTCTCTATATATATATAAATATAATAAATTCGTGTCACATGTTTGTCGCTGATGAACTCCTAAACTACTGAACCGATTTTGATAAAACTTCGTAATTATGTGTAAATTCGTCCAACTTAAAAGATAGGATAGTTTTTATTTTAAAGGGCGAAGCCGGGAGCGTGTAGAAAGTATAGTATAAGTGTTTTTGTGTGTTCCTCAAGAAAACTGAATAATACTATAATAAAATATTATAAGCAATTAAATAGCAAACTGAATTTACGCGTAAATAAATTATTAATTTAATAATTTTTATAAAAAACAAAAAAGTTGTCGAGCAGGTATATCAAAGTGAAATTTAAATATAAAAAAAAATTATAAATGAAATATAATAATAATTATGTATATCATAATATTGGAAATAAAATAAAATATCTTTAAGTTGTTTAACGTCATAATATGTTTTGAAAGTCGGTGACGTTATTTATATATAATATTTATAAATACTACATTTAATAAAAGTAAAATTGTCATCAAAAATTTTTTTCATCATCAACTTTTTACATGTTTTTGTTTGTTTAGTTTTTGTTTAGAAAAGTTATTAAATGTTTAGTCTATATAATAATATAGGTGCCCTATTAATTTGATATACCTATATATATATATAATATACACATTGTTTTGTTATAATTGTTAACTTACTAAGTATTAAGTATTAAAATTTTCATAGGATTTTTTTTTTCTTTGAAATATAATGTACAAATGTTTCATTTTTTCAATGAACGGTCTAAATTTGTAGAAATAGCAAAAAATATAAAATGTACCTTATGATTATTTTTTTTTTAAATTTTTTTTTAAACTATTATTAGTTGAAAAAGTTTAGAAAAATTAGAGAATATTTTTGTAATAAAAGTATTTTTCAAAACATATTTCTAACAATATTTTTTAAGTATGAATATACGAACAAAAACTACTTGAAAGTAAAACTTAGGAAAATACGAGTCACTACTAAACACAAGATTTCACATACATAAATAATAATTTAAATTTCTCTATGAAAACTTTAATCAACTTATTTGACTTAGGTTTATAGAGTTAACTATATCGTCCCGCCTATAGATAATTTATTACTGCATCAGACCGTCAGCCCGCCTGCCACTTTTTAACGTGAAAGTAATGAGATATTGTAAAAAAAAAAAAATATAATTATACATTATATTATAATTTAATTGTAAATAATTATAATGTTATTTTTATTTTTGTACATTAATCTCCTTTGCATTGTAAACGTTGTGACTGATTTGCTTCGTTTCACGTGTGTGATGAACAAACGGACTAAATGAACACACATTTCTCGAGGATAATCCTACCCAAATCTGGGTTTTTTTTTAAAAAAAATTTTCTTAGATCATGATTATCGTGTCTTTATTAGGATGAAAGTCAATGCATGTGAATACAAAGTTTGTGTTATCAAACATTATCATTAAAATATTTGCCACTGAAATGATATTTTATTTCAAACAACTCTCACACAATGACAACCTTTCTTGCATGTGACAGTTACTCCCGTTTTCATCAACAGGCACCTAGAGTTAGGGAACACCTAACTAGGTACTATCATAGATAAAATAGTATACTGGTTAAGTTTGACGACACGTTTGGTCTAGTGGCTAGTAACCCTAGCTATTAACCAAACGGTCGCGGGTTCGAATCCCGCTAGGGGCAAATGTTTATGTGTTAACATTTTACCTTTGTACCTGAGTCATGGATGTTTTTTATTTATAATAAGTATGTATTTACATAAAAAAGTAATCTATGTATTATATCAACTGTTTGGTTAGTTTGCTTACTGTGGAACTAGATGGTGCTGTGTGGAATGTGTGAAAAAAAAAAAAAAAAAAAAAGTACTATATTTTATCTATGCTACTATTTACCAGCCTCTCGGCAGTCTGGAGCTTCGTGCAAAATTGTGAATGTGACCTATTTGTTACCTAACTTTAGGTGACTGTTGGTGAAAAACGGGCATTAGATGGATACCTATTATATGGATTTAAAGGAGTAACTACATTTATTCAGTTTTTGTCATAAAATTATTTTCACATTAATAGCGCTCTAGTAAACCTTATTGAGATTTTACATTTTTGGTAGTTATGCTGACGATTACAAGTTCAGCTATTGGTTTCATTGATATCCACAAGATGGCTCTTTACTATTATAAAAGCGAAAGAGAGATAGCAAAATAGGAGTGAAACAAGCAGCAAATAGACGGACCGAAGTGCTGCAATTTCAGGACCTTCTGCGCTAAATATAGCGTTTTTTCAACTTTTATTTTAGCTTTACTTAAAGCTTTTAGGATTTAGGTAACTCGATTTTACAAAGCATAAAAATATAATATTGTGTTACAATAATAACTCAATATTATATTTTTATGTTAATTAATACAAGTTTTCGGATGTCTTGGAAAAATAGATAATATATTAATTATTTTATTATAATATATATTATTGATTTTATCACCTTCTAGGTTTAATAAAAGGCATATTTACATTTTAAATAGACTTTTCCTTTAAAACGCTGAATCTATCGTTTTTATGAACTGTAAATATTATAGATTCTAGCGCTTTTTATAGTGTTGTTAGCGCTAAACGGGTTTGTTGGTCTGGCAGCACTGAGTGAGAACGACCGCCGGCGAACCAAATAGTTCCGGCTCAGTGCCGTGATTCCCTCCTTGTGTGAGGTCGTTTTTTAAGAGGCAATAGTGAAACAATATAAATTGACGTCGCGCGTGAACAAAAATAAATAACGCATCTGTTCAAATATTGTGTAACTTTTTTTTATTATTTCCTCAAAACCTCGGTTGAACAATGTGCGCGCCTTGTGTTCAACTGTCTGTATTTCATTCGTATTAAGTCTGATTTGTGCTCGCTTGTAAGTAAAGTGTTCGAGTGGTTTTGTTTTTGCGCTGTGTTATTGTGGGATTTATTAAACGCGATTTTGAAGGCGGATGCTCCGTAAAGGTAAGTTTCCGTATACATTTCTATTTTTGTCTACGAATTGAAATATATTATGTATTTATTTTTTATACGACTTCTTCATTGGATTTGGTGGTAGGAATTCTTTAGGCGCGCAGCGGCGACCGTCCAGTCGCCACTTCGGCCAGTAACAGGACTTTCGTAATCACTTATTCTATGTGCGTCTTATACCATAAAAGTAAACCGCGCCACGACCATAATCGTATGGACATTGTATGGTCGTCGTTATGCGTGTAAATTTTTTAATGTCACCATACTTATACAGCCGTAAAGAATGAATGAATATAATAAAACATAAATATACCTAATAATATTATATTCAAATCATGACAACGACATCGAATGTTCAGTTTCTCTTTCGTCTTGTTATGGTTGTGAAATGATTTCTAGTATTTCTACGTATCGAAATGGAGTTAGTTAGTTGAAAGTGCATTAAAAGTAGACTTCTTTTTGAACGTTGCATTGTTGCATAGGCAGGAAAACCGGCTTCATTAAGTAGGTAGGCAATGCAGCAGACTGTGTTAGTGAAAGTTGGATTTTGTTGATATTTTTAATGACTGTTTTATTAATTGTTGCAAATAGGTACCTACTTCATTATTAAAATTAAATATTCTTTGATATTATTTAGTAATTGTAAAGTTGTTTACTTACCTATGAGAAAAGAAAAGGTCTTTGCTATACTTATATAATAAAGAGAGATGTCAGATTTTATATGTTTGTTTATATGTGGATGGTAATCTCCGGAACCACTGCATCTATTTGAAAAATTCTTTCACTACATAGTTATTTGAAAGGTACATTATTCCAGACGGACATAGGATATATATTATGAATAATAATGCACTTAATTGCTCCCGGGTAAAGCAGGGGCCCGTCACTTCAGTCTAGTTATAGCTAAATGATATTTTAATATTCGTTGTATTACCAGGTTTTTGGCCATACAGCTATAAATAACGTACATGATGAAGTATATATTTGTTATAGAAAGGATCAAATCTTAATCCGCGTTAATCCGGCGCGAAGGACCAATAGTGTTAATTATAAGCAAAGGTTTTTGCTTACCTTGTATGATTAAAAGTCTGATCTATTATCTACCTTTTGCGGAGCTATAAATTTTGTGAGATAGGGGACATGAAGGTGAGATATGGAGAGACCGGAAGTCGCGAGAGTAGGGTATACCTACTTTGAAAGTAATACGCTATTACGTTAGTAGGTATAGATATAGTTCTAAGCTATGGGTAGACGGTTATATTGTGACCTTATTTTCGTGATATTCACCGATAAGAATGTACGCAATTACTTGCTACACAGTTTTTACGAGCTAACTATGAAACGTTAGAAATCGCCCTTCCTGTGTTCAGTGTCCATAAAACCGCTGCAATTATGCTATTTAAGCGGCCGACTATCACACTGTACTGTAATTAGAATCAGCGTTCGTCTTAACACAGGTCTTAACTCTTAATTATTTTTAATTTTAATTAATTAGTTGACTTAATTAATTAATGAATTAATTCATAGTTAACTATTTAATATTTCTTTTTACAAATTCACAGCTGACCACATAATTATATATATAACAGTAGAATTATATAATTATTATATAATGCTTTAAATCTCAGTAAATCGATTTGTCAAATAATTATCATCAAGATCGATACTAGGTAATATAGGAATATATCCTATTCTGTGAACCTATTACACATTTGTGTAATGGGTTTACCACTTTATTGCCTAAATGCGACAACCTAGATCCCTTTGATAAGCTTAGAAGTTTTATTTTAAAATTAAGCCATCAAGCAAATTCAAAGTTAATATATTATTATTGACGCATGCACGCACGCACGCACGCACACAAACACACACACACACACACACACACACACACACACACACACACACTAAAGTTATTCGATTTTAAGTTTTGTAATTTTTCTCTTCATTATGAATCTTCCTCGGATTAGCTAGGTATTTGGAAAAAAAGCGTTCTCGAGTTTTGCGCTTAGCATTTAGCGATTCATTTTCATTTAAATATATATATTACCTATATAGAAAATATAAAAATTTCAAAGAATTATTAAATTTAACTTGGCTATTGGCTATATTGCTGTGAGAAGTGTCGATTCTTCGCGGACGTATATAGGTATTTATGGCTAGACCCATCCGTTCAGTTGAGCGTACCTGCCTCTATCCTGTATCGAGCAGTTCATTAATCACGAGATGCTCCTGATTAATGCCTCCTGGCTGCGGATTGACGTGCGAGAGCTTTTCGGGAAGCTTTCACTTGTTGGCGATATATTAGTGTAACAATATTCAACATTAATTGTAATTAATTAAGAGGCTGTGAAAAATAACATAACATGATGTGTCTAAAAATATTTTTTAAAGAAAATGTACACTAACTCATATAATATAACTTAATAAATAATAATTTACACTCGTTCCACCTATACCTACTAAGTATCTCTCTTGGTAGGCATAAGTGGAATTCCATTTATCCCTACCAGTAGGGATACTTTTCCACCTAACTACGAGTATACCCACTGTTCGAAAATTCAAAAAAGTCGTATTGATAAAATTAAATGTTTTAATGACTTTCTGAAAATATTATTATCAACATATCCATTAACTTCTTTTAAACCACCCAACGGATTTTGATACGATTTTCACTAATGGAAAGAACGTTAAACGAGAAAGGTTTGTGTAATTAAAAAAAAAATAAAAAAAAATACACACGTGCGAAGCCGAGAGCGGGTCGCTTGTACTTTATATTTAAGTTAAGATCGAGATGTTTGTTTAGTTTCCCTATTTTCGTAGATAGGTAATAGAAACGGACCAGAGAGCGATTCGTCGTCTAGCTTTGAGTTGAAACAATAGGATCGCCGTGTGGAACTGGGACAGGAAGCGAGGGAAAGCATTGGATACTAGAATTCTAGCCATTATATATACCTAAATTCAAGTCACACTTAGGTATACTATACATAGTGTTTGTAGGTAACTTGACAGTTCATTCGGGGATATTTAAATCACAGATAATACACAGTTTCACTGTTTTAAAAGGATTTTTTTTATTATAAAATGTTACTCGCTGATAATGTAGTAGCTCTATTTAGGTGAAACAATTTTCAAAATCGGTCCAGTAGTTTCTGAGTTTATCCATTACAAACATACAAATCTATGTATATGTATAATATGTTCCTATGTATAATATTTTAGGAACAAAAAAAAACTATGGGCAGAATTATTAAAAAGTATCCAATTTATTCCAGTTTTACTTACAAATTCCGGGAACTCAGTCGGGAGTTGAATGTTCCAATTGGAGAGAGACCCTTTAAAAAAATCTATTTAAACTTTTTTTTTCAGACCGGTATTCGAATAATTGCTCGGTTGAAACTCTAAAAGCGGTTTAGTTGCCGGTTAGTAATTACTCTGTCGATTTCAACGGAGGAGTGGTTTCGGCACATTAACTGAATTTCTAGTTGAACTATCGGCGAACGCTGCAAACAAATGTTGGTTAAGCTATAGCTAGACAAACTTATATTCTTATATATATATTGCTGCGCTAATTGCAACACTTGGTTCATCCTTTTGTGATCTATATTCGGTTTAAAATTATCTACTCGCATTTGCTGTGCCCCTGGTCAAATGTCGAGTACCTATTCATAGCATATTAATACATGCACTGTAAAAGGCGTGAAATACTAAAAATTTTGTTTTAATAATAAATAAATGTAATCTTTTAATAAATAGCACTTTTATTAAATGTAATTTTTTTCAATTTCAATATTTTTCGGAAGGTACGCTTTTTTTTAAATAAACTTTTTTTAAAAATTAATTCTAATTCATCATCGTCGTAGACCTAACTAAAGTTTATTATAGATAGTTATAAGTTATTACTATCCTAACTTTCATGCTTTAACTACTCAATCGATCATCATGAAATTGTGTATACGAGTTGTCAGGGGTACGAAAAAGGACATAGGGTACCTAATTTTCATCAAAAAAAAAAAACTACAGACCTCGAGGGACGCTTACGAAGTTGCTGGCAAAGTCTAATTTTTCCTAAAATGAACGGGCACATTATTCTTTTCAGATAAAAACACATCGAGACACTAACAGATTGCAATAAACGTTTTAAATATATATTTTACACGCCAATATAATCTGCGTCATAAATTTTCCCCTATTAACTTTCTCGGTATATTTTTAATTAGTAGTATTTTCGTCTATAAAATTCACAATTGTCTTCAGTAGAATAAGTTAAATAATTAAATTAAAAACGCCAGACACGCCCGATTAAGTAATTTGTCACTAGGTATATAAAAAGACAGGAATAGACGGAAACCATAGTAGTGGTCTTGGAACATTGACGTATCATTTATCATGTCTCAATCCAGTATTGTCGAGTTTGATTGATAACTCCCGTTTGATACATTCGTAGACAATGACCGATACTGAGTGAAAGTGAATTTAATATAATATTAGCTATTGCACGCTAGTTTATAAAATATAACTATGAAATATATACTATATTACTCGCTTAAATAATCTAGCTTTCTGTAGATGAAAGAATTTTCAAAATCGGTCCAATAGTTTTTGAATTTATTCATTACAAATATAAAAATCTTCTCTCTTTATAATATTAGTATAGACTAGTACAGTATATAAAGGAAAATGGCTAAAATAATTTTTATATTAAACAATTCATAACTTAATAGAGGTCTTAAAACGCGTTTCTAGGCTGCAAATTGCTGCACTTTAAAAAAATATTAATAAAACTATAATTTTTCTTTCAAATAAACATTTATTTGCAAATACCCAAATGTATTAAATGACTTTTTATACATTAATTTCATCGTCCCTTTAATTGGGGGTACTTACGACCGATTTTTCACCACTCGAATACATTAATCGAGATCCAGGCAAACATTCGCCTTCTCCCAACAAAGAAGCTAGTGTAATTGAATTGTATAAGCCCTGTCAATGGCGCAATTCCTGACGTGTATGCTAACAGGAAAATTGTGTCAACATTTCCGACGTTGAGGTTGTAGTAAAAATTTTGTGTTAGTATTCGGGGCATTTCATTTTGTTGAGCTCCGACAGTGACTGCTCGCGTTGTTGACATGGTTTGCGGACTAATCATTGTAAAAGGGTACGCCTCCGTTGCCTCATATCAAATGCATTGTTCGGGCTGCTTGTAAGTAAATGCTATGCTATTTACGTTATGCTTACCAGAGTAATGTAACGTATTAGCTTAGCTCCCCTTTCATCCACGGCGTTTAAGGGGCCACTTTCCAACTCGAGCTTACTAATTCCATACTACGTAATGCTGTGAATACTCATTAGTTATTGGTCGTAACATAATATGAAGGTTTGCATCGAAATAAAAAAAAAACTGAAATTGCCTAATTTTATATCTAGTTTAAATAATTTCTTAAATGTACAAAATTTTTGAGATATACGCGGGTTGAACTCTTGTAATTATTACTGACTAAAAGGCTGACGACTACTTACTATAATGTTTGGCTTGGATTTTGTGATCATCAATTTTTGCATACACATTGCCAAGGGTCCAGAATCATTCATCCAGAAAAAAGTAGGTAAGTACTTGCTGTTTCTGAAAAAAAAAACATTGAATAAATGTTTCAATGCTTGGAAAAAAGGGACGCGAACGAAGTCACGGCCAAAGCATAAAATCACTCAAATCATTTTAACAAAACCGTCGTAGGTACATGTATTATACATATATTTATGTAAAACCTTTTTGCCTAATGTTATATCGTATGAGACTAATTGAAGCCAGCGCTATTCCCCTACGGTTTTAAATGTTGACCTTTAAAATATTCCATTTTATAAATAACGATAAACCGTCCATCTGACAATCAATCGGTCGATTCACACGGGTGAACTCGCGCGATCAATCAATCGCTATCGTCCGCGCCTCCCCACCGATGAAAGTTGGGGTGGGGAATGCCAATGGAGGGCATTTCAACACTGTTCTTCATTTCAAATATCACAAAATGTCAACAAAATTCTAGTATAATAAGCGTACAAAGTTCGTGGGTAAGACATTTATTAACAATTATGGAATTGTTGATAGTTTTTTGGCCTATACACAAGACGTTTTTTACGCACAGGCAACGCATACTGTACGTCGTAGTAACGTAACCGCGATATAATATACATAACAGCGTTCCGTGTCTTACCTCTGCACACACTCACTAAAGAAATGAGCCTCACGTATGCTTTACTAACTTTAGGCTTCTTCAACCGAGCTGTAATAAACTGCAAGATCAGCAGCCATACTATAAACCCTTAATAAATGTTATATAAAAAATAAATACTAAAAAGTGTAATATGATTCATCGTAAGATATTTTTATCTGACTCGCGTACTCAACACGAAATTATCGTGAGGTTATTTTAAAAATTATTACGCAGCCACAAATTGTCGGATTTGGATTTTGAATTTGGAGCACTTTGTATTCTCGCATGTTGAAATTGTTCCGGTCTTGTTGTGGCATAACTCTGACTGAGCCGTTGCGTCATTTATAACAATGAAAAAAAAAATGCAGAATGTACGCTGTTACGGGTCAGTTGACAATGTAAATGAGTGGGAACTGAGGAGACGGTTTAGAATAAATATTATTTTTTTAATACTTCTGTGTTACGTCACGAAAAAATATATTTATTTCAATGATTTCAACAGGATTAGAGACCACGAAATAAGCAGGTATCATGTAGGTATATTTAGTGGTGCCCAAGTAGCTAAAGCGTGCTTTATAGGTCGTATAGAAGGGGTGGGCAAGAGGTCGACCGCGAAGGCAATTTAGGTAGCCCCCATTGAAAATGTGATCGCGCCAAGGACTGACTACTCACGCGTTTCGGTCTCAAACCAATTGTTGTATCGTTACGTGAGTGTGTGTCGGTAAGTTAAGGACTAAAAATAAAAAATAAATTATTTGAGAAATAAATGACATTTCACTGTCACTACTAAAACATGAAACAAAACACACTTAAAACATAATTTCTTATTTTTATCTTCCTACATTAAAACCTCTGAGACCGAATTTGGACCGAATTATTTTATGTATTCAAATAAAAGGTCCCATTTCCACACGTTCGCTCTTCGCTACACGATTCTTTACATATTAATACCTCTTTTATGTCGAAATTTACATGCATCGTTTGCTTGAAAGATTCCTTATTTCAAATAAAAATTAGAATTTGGACATGTAATATTTTCTATAATAATCTTTGATGAACTAAAATAATACTTAAACCAGTTGGGTTAGTGACACTTAGTTATAAAATAAGATGATATTAGATGACATAAAATGTCCTAAAAGTATAGAAAATCTTGTCTACACACGCTGGTAGTTTGCGCCAATAAAAAAAATGTTAGTTATAATTTTTTGTAAGCATTGTTTAAAATGTGTAAAATTAAGTACCTAACATATTTCCAATTCATGTCTATTTTCACACGGGTAACAGTTTGCTGTAAAAAGAATCCATAGGTAGAAAAGAATCAATGAATATACGACCTTAATTCTAATGCGACTAAATTAGTTTTTCCTTGTCAAGTGAAAGTTTATTACCCCCACGCGTTACGTGTCCGCAGGAAGTAGTAACGAATGAAAAGGTTTTTTTTTTTCATTTACGTACTACAGTTAATTTTGTATTGTATTGTTTATTTATTCATTTCAGCTGTTTAATAGTTTTTGGGAGAAGATTTTCAGTTTTACGGCGAAACATTTGAAAATAATGTTTTTTTTTTATTACAAAGCTCAGACAGGCGGACGTCGCTACCATAGTTTATAAACACCAATGAGAGGATATAGTTATAATTACCTAATTGTTTTTTAAAGTGAAAACTTCTTTAGGCGCGTTGGCCATTTTTGAGATGGGAAAAAATCATTGAACTCGCGACACTATTACCGTAACCCAAAGATTTAAATCGAGAGATGCGCCCTTATTAGCGAAACTGTGTTACAAAATACATATACATTCACAGTTATACATTTTGTCTACTAAACACTTTTAAACACAGACATTTCGAACGAGTTTTTTGAGTTTTTAAAATCAACAGAAACAATCTCTTCAAGCGACCGTCACTCACTGTAGCTGGCGTGCAACTGTAGTTGGTTGAGCGCTCGCGCTCAACCCATTGTTACTCGTAATAATTTTTGGTGTGTTTTAAGAATGGCCCGGGGAGATTAGGGCGCATCTTTCGATTTAAATCTTTGCCGTAACCGACACCTCTGTTGACAATTATAAAAGAGCACAGTAATTTCAAATAAAAATAGTAAACGGCCAGATATTCCAAAAAGGTCAACATTCTCAGTATAGAGGAGCTACTGAGAGCTTACTCTTTTTACTAGTAGTGGGTAATATATTTTTTGTAGTATATAATAGTGAATAATTAAAATGCTTCATTTAAAAGTATTTCCTGCACAATAAAATATTTCCTGACGATTCAAAAAATAAACACGTAATCGTTCAATTACTCGGCACTCCCGGAGTGCCACTGTTTTTTATTTTCAGTAACAATAGGTGATAATATAAAAAGTTATTACATGGCAAAAAATCCCTAAAAATATCGCCTTTGATGGTTAACACGTGCCGCGCGCGAAGGCGGTCGACCGCTCAAGGGGCCACGCACGACCCCGGATTGCGCGTCTTTTTTCTGTTGAGGCCATATGTTGCGGTTCTAATTTTAAATTTCGACCGCCAATTTCATTTGATAACAAAATTCGACCTATATATATTTTTGAGGTTACACTTTTTATGTTTGGTAAAAAAATCAGTATGTATTTTAGTGGGTCATTATTGTTTCGCCACATTGTTGATTTGCCATACTTTTGTATTTCCATACATTGAAAGTTGTTTCGCCACAGTCGTTAAAAAAATATGTAAATTCACAACAGGTAGATAAGAATTGTTGTTGATTCGCCACAAGTTATTGTTTTATAATAATATTTCAGAAAGTAGTGTCAGCAAACAACATTCTACTTATTAGCATCTGAAAATAATAATATATATTTTCATATTATTACTAGTGGCTCGCTCCCGGCTTCGCATTATTAGGCATTATATTTTATAAAGATAATACCTAAATTACACATTATATAATAATATATAATTATATATACATTATGTATGATGTTATATTAATTTCATCAAAATCAAAAATTTCATCAAAATTTAAATCAAAAATATCCATCCTCATAAACATTATGATTTTAAATTTTTAACACACAGATTTATAATATCAATAGGATTTTCTAGAAAATAGTTTTGGCATAACAAATTACTTCCCACAGTAAACTGATACAAACCAAATTTCTATTATTTTATTTTATTTATTTGCTTTCTTTAAACACGTAATTCTAAGAATCCACTTTTATTAAACTTTTTAATTATAAAAACACCGAATAATTTCTCTTAATGAAATATGTCTTATCGTTCAGATGTAGGTTTAATTGATTCATCAAAGATCGTCTATTTCGTAATTCGTAATAAACAAAATTAGAGAGTCCTAATAAGTTAAAGGGGAAATTATTGAAACGTGAAACGAGTTTGCCATTAAATAAAATTAGTAACTTTTAGCCATGTTTTGGGGCGAAACGATGCCCGTAAAATTTGTGGATCGTTAACCGAGGCAGTGTTGTGAAAAATTGATAGCTTATAGGCGACTTAGTCGATCGATTCTTCTATTTTTGTCAAGTACTTTAGACAGTCGAAGTAATGCGCTGTTACTACGTTTCCGTAATATACAAAAATGATATTATTTCACAATGGTACTCTGTAAGCGAGTGGTTACTGCCGCCAAACGGGCTGCTCAATTTATAACATCTAGAGACAACTTTGAAAAAATCATTTCCAAAGTTGGAATGTCAGGAATCGAACCAGTCACCTTATTTTGTGGAATAACACAACTGCACATCAGACCACCACAGCATTTTAGTTAAAACACTAAAATAAAAGTGCATCATCATGCATAATGGCTGTTTAAGTCGTGTGTTTCTAATGCTCGACGCAAAAACGGGGTGTTATAAGTTTGACGCGTGTGTCTGTGGAATCGTAGCTCTCAAACGGATGGCCATCGACTGATCCATTTTTTTTTGTTTGAATGCTTACATGATCGGTGATTGTTCTTAGCTATAATTTATGAAGATCTGTTCAGGCGTTTGAAGACCATCAGCCCATTTCCTAGTTAATGAATGGATTTAACTAATTTCCACATCTTCGATTTATGTGAAATTTGGTATACTGTTAATTCGGTGGTATTTCCATGACATGGTTACTTTGACCTGATGTATCAAGTAGTCTGCGGCACCTTCACTCAGACACTAAGACCTATAGGCTCCTCATTTTATCTACATAACTAAATAATGTCGATTTAATCTAGGTTTCCTATTAGCATTACTTTGATTTTTTTTTGTTATACTAACTACTCTGTTCAGTTACCTTTAAGTTGAATTTGCTTTGCCTTCTCAGCTCTTTCTTACATAATTTTATTACTAAGGCCACTGAAAGACTCGCAGAGTGCCTAACGCGCTAAAAATTATATTAAGTTTCTCTTTAGAGTTTCCGGAACGCGTTTTATTAATGTAGCTTCTATGCTTTTAGGATTCAATGCATTTGTAATGTTCCAGTTATTTCAATAAAGTTGAAAAGACATTTTATATACTGCACTTAGTTATTTAAATGTAAATAAATTGATGTATCAAATAAAATATGGCGCTAAAATGTGGTCTCTAACTATGGGACTCTTATTTAATCTGAGCTAAGGGGCTCCTAAGAACGTTAACTCCAAAGCTAGCTTAGCCAGCTATTAAGAAGGCTATATGCTCGGGGTTACACAGCGAAAGAAGAAGAAAGATCACTATACAGATAGTAGTATTAGAAAATTATGAGGGAAGCTTATGTCCAGCAATAATCATGGTGTTAGAAGTACTCTGACGAGAGCCTTTTCCGTTGCACACTGAATGAATTCAGTAGGGTGGGACTATTTGTGATATCTTATAGTAGGTAATTTTGGTTTTATTATATTAAGTATTTTTATAATTTCTTGTGCATGTTTTTGTAATTTTTGTAATTTTTATAATTTGTGAAATTGATTTGTATAATGTAAATAATTTAAATAATGTACTTCGATTGAGAACTGATACGTCTAATTAGGATTAGTCCTGTTATGATGTACTATGTGTGTTGTTGTAAATAAATTTAAACAAAATAATACTTATTGCTAACATTTCTATTGGATATTAAGAAATATCCATAGAGTAATTATTCATCATTGACCAAAAGCGTCCACTACTGGGACATAGGTCCAGCGAGCCGTAATTATATGTAAAATAAATGGTTTAATTAAATAAAACAATATTTAATTAAGTTTCTCAAATGAAGTGATTTCACACCTATCTCAGAATTAACTTATATAGAAGTGTCTACGAGAAAATGCTTATATTTCGCTAAAGGAGAGCTCTATTGACGTCAACAGAGTCTTGCCTCTGTTTTTGTAGTATAATTTCCGTATATAAAACTATACAATTTGCACATAAATACGAGCATACTCCCATATTTTCAATGAAGATACCGCGCGGTATGTTAAAACTTTTCCGGGTTTTAAAAGTGGTGTTAAAATCTTAAATCTCTCCATCATTCTTGTCCAGAAATAGAATTGACCGGAATATAGACGTGGGATGAGGATATGTTCCCGAGGGAGTTACGTTTTATTTTCGTATATTAGATATGTTGTTTCCTTATAAAAGTTATAAACAGGATTTATTTTATGGTTTCTTGTGATTATGACTAATATACTTATTTTCATCTTATAACTTTTGTAGATCAAAATCAGTTTGATTTTTATTGTTAATTTTTTTTAAATGTTTCATATGGCGATTTGAATTAGGTACTCTTCTTACTCTTACACGCAAAAACCAGTGAATGGATTTTGATGAAACTCACAGTATTTTTTAATTTATACATCGGAACAGCACATCCATACTAATATTATAAAGAGAGAAGATTTCTATTTTTGTATGTTTGTAATGAATAAACTCAAAAACTAGTAGACCTATTTTAAAAATTCTTTCACCTATAGAAAGCTGAATTATCAGCGAGTAACATAGACTATATTTTATAAAGTTACGCGGACGAAGTCGCGTGCAACAGCGAGTAGAATAAACCCTGTAAAACTTAGTTTAGTTATAAATTCAGTCATACTCAAGGTGCCAGTATAGGTACCTACATTTTTTTATCTATCATATTCTAAGAGTAAAAAAAAATCGAATTTACATTGTCAAAAAGCCCTTGTTTTTAAAATAGAACATCCATTCGGATGAGTGACAGACAGACAGCACTCTAAATTCGTGTTTACGTAAGGATTAAACAACATTTATTGGACTCGCTCGTTGACGGATTAACTCTCAAGAGTAATTGGCTCTGGCCTGTATTTTTATTTTTGTCAGTACTTGTTACACGTTTACATAGTTGAAATATGAAATACATACATACAAAAAATACAACTATGAAAAATATACGCATGTTTTTTTAATAGTTGATCAAGGCCAATATATTGAATTGGTTTGTAAAATTAATTTAATATTCTGCTACATCGCGGTGAAACATAATAATACTTTATTTCTTAAGTCAGTAAGAAATAAAATATTGTATACATAATATTTACATTTTAACAGGAACATAGCTAGGCAGTAACATAGGCTTTAAAACACATATAATACATATATTGTCCCCTGAACTCCAAGCTAGGATTGTCTGTGTTTTAAACATCAGTGGTCCCGCGTCGTGGCAGCCGATATTATTTAAAATGAGTATTATATCAGAGAGACACATTTAGTATATGCTAACTCACTACCACTTGAAGCCTAAATTACATAAGGTTAATTATTATTATTAACTTTTTACACGTTTTCATCACAATGGCAACAGTTATCATATCACTTTCATTACTCTCTAAACGTAAAATATGTTACAATGCTTACTTTAAAAAAAACTTTGAAAATGTTTCGTTGCGAAGAACACTTTTTATTCGCTCTCAAAGATTTTAACTTGTAAAAAGGAAATAAATCGTTTCACAGCTTCATCGTCTTGGCGCTGACTCTGACGTCTAGACGCCATGACACTTTTCCATTTATTAAATTTACACCTATCGTATACTGATTATAGAATAAGGCAAACATTTTTATAATTCATAAATAATCGATATCGTGACTTTGTTTTAAAATTTCTTGTTTGTTATTCGTTTATATTTATAATTTATAAAACAAATTCGTTATACCTAGCGATCAGCTCTTGGTTTCGCACAGATGCGAATTTTTTTGCAAACTGTACGCACAAACCTTCCCCGTTTATCTTAAAATGTACTGTATGTGGTTTTTTAGAAGAAGTTAGAGGAGAAACAGACAGGAAGCGGACAGAGACTTTAATTTATAATATGTAGGGTATTATGTACAGATATCGTATAGGGTCACGTCGATAGATATTATAGATGAAAAATTATTGCAAAACACAAAAAGGCCTTGTTCATTATTGTATTGTTTCAAAGGCGTTTTTTTCGTTGCTGTAATACAACACTATTCCATTAGTGCCAAGTTACATAAAACTTCCGACGTAAGTAGGAAATAATCAGTTTTTCAATCAAATCATGCGAAATTGCTAAATAATGTTTTGTGGTTGGATAACACTATTTCATTGAACGGTAGAAACTAAACTTATTTACCTCGAATAGTTATCAATTTTATGAATATTGATATCATCATCATACATTAACATCCAATCCAAGGTACGTTGAGAACTATACAGACCCCGTAGGAGTATATCATAAAAAGGCTTGTCGTGGTAATAATTTGCACTTTTAAAAACGATGAAAAAAAAAAATTGTCGACAGAAGAGTGATATTATGGAATCATTGAAAAAAGAAAAGCGTGAACACACTCAATTCGACTAACCAGCGAATTAACTAAACTTTAATGCACTACAGCAATGCGCTATGTCATTGGCTATGGAAAGGAATAAGACTATGTTGTAGTATATATTATGAGATCCCCTACACATGTGTTTAAATAACGCCCTGGATTGTTATTTTGATTCACCTGGTTTGGACTCTAAATCTATTAAATTGAGAAATTGATTGACTAGGTACTAGATGCTCCTAAAAGCAATTTGTAATAACGATGGCCATGCACGTAGACAGTGTACAGAGTAATGCAATATCAGAGACAGTTAAGCGGCGGAGCTCTTGGTGATTGATCGATTGCAACAAGAACGGTAAAAAGTTTACTGTTTGCAACACTTGAACGTTTTTCCGATAAAAGAAGTGCGCACTGAGCGTCGCCACTTTGAAATGGATAGATATGTTAGTACATATTTTACATTTACGCAACAAATACTCGTGCGTCTTAAAAATTCATTTTAATGTAGAGAACAGTGGTTCCCAAAGTTGAATGGGCTGCGACTCATCTGAAAAACATTCAAATTCGGGACACATCTCTTGGTTTTCATGAAGAAAAAAAGGAGCTTCGAGTTTAAGTCGAAAATTTTATTATATGTATCCCAACTTAAATAAAAGGAGTGCTATTTTTTAATGAGTAGGAGCTTTATATCAACTTCAATTTAGTAATTTTAATCTCAAAGGGGCCCACCAATGATCGCGACCGCTAAGATATTAGTATAATATTAAGGGCGTCTTTCACCATCTCTGAGTAAAGTGTCAAGTAGGCTTAACCGCCATTTGAAGTCACCGGTCACCGGGAATGATGGAGCTGATATACCTTTGTTTGTACGGTAAAAGTCTCAAACATTAAAAAGAAAATAATAAAAAAAATCGCCTATCGAAGTATGCAATAAACCGAGTGCATAATTTAATAAAACATAAAATTATTTCTAAAAGTAACTAATCGACACTTTACTTGTGGTTGGTGAAAGAGGCCCTAATACTAACATCTCAGTTAATTAAATTTGGATTTACACGAGATTTACACTGTACAATGTACATAAATAACACAGAGCAATTAAGCAGAGAATTTGTGGCCACAGAATAAAATACTATGTAACTAGTGGCTCGCTCCCGGCTTAGCCCGGGTTCAAAATAAAAACTATCCTATCTTTTAAGTTGACCAAAACATTAACATTTTAAGTTGACATTACATAAAGTTTGATCAAAATCGGTGCAGTAGTTTAGGAGTGACACGAAATTTTTATATGTATATTAAGATTATTAGAAGCGCAAGTATTAACAAGAATCCTCTTTATTCAGCCGACCTCCCTTCATACTGAGCAAGCAACAGTTCGATAGTTAAGACAATAATAAGACGACCTGTTTAACTGCGAAGCGTTGGAATGGCAATGGCGACCTCCTCTCGAACAATAAAAGGTTCATTCAGGAGCGAATTGTTAGGAGATAGCGTTTGATCAAAGAAATCTGAGTATAATGCGACAATTGTAAGGTTGAAAATTGATATGCAGCCTAGTAGACCTGTGACCTTTACGGCAATGCGCAGCCAAATGACAGCTTCCGTCAGTTATAATCGGGTCACGTTCGTTTTTTAAAATGCGCGCGAAATAGGGGCATAGAGAAATTTTAATGTGAATAGGTGGCCTTGCGTTCTACAGTTACAATGCCCTCAATGCAATGGAGTATAAAATAGAAATGAAACCTTATTTACATTGCAAAAGAATCTCTTTTTGTTTACATACTCTTCAATATAGCTAATGGACAACAGGACCTGATATAAATAGTTAGAAAATTCATTGATTATTTTTGAATGTAACTTCTAACTTATTTTTATGTTGTCCCTCAGAATATATAGGACACACAAACAGATAGAAAACCTACTTTTTATATAAAGATCGTCAGATAGCTGAAGGCTGAAAGCTGAAAGCTGAAGGTCTATTATATTAAGGATAATGGATTGATAAAGTGATAGAAAAATGGACTCTGGCATCCCTTATTCACTCACCGAAACACAATTTGAATTAATTGCAATTTGAAAAATTATATTCAGAAGTTGTCCCTGTCGGGATTCGAACCCGGGATCCCTGACTCAGAGCCTGACTCAGCAAGCATCTTAACCACTCGCAACAGTGACTCGTTAATTAATAATTGTCTTACTCTTTAACTCGTTAGAATTACAGCGCATTGTAGACTATTTTAGGCAAATGTGCCTACACTGTGAACATGTCTGCTATCCTTCATCATTAAAAAAGATAACATTACAACGAAAGTTTACATGTATTTATCTATTTTGTTTCCCACTTGTGTTGTTATACACTGGTCATACCTACTCAGTCTTGGCCAGCTAGTTTAATAGACTATAGTAAGTAAGTACGATAGATTTTCTGTTCGTTTTTTAGAACATTTTTATTTCCTAATGGCGACGGATTCCTCATGAGCGTTTTATGTGCCAACTGCACTAGTTATTTCAGTTTGTTTAAAGTTACCTCCTCTTGTTATTGTGCTGAAAACAATTCACATTTTGTTTTGTACGAAGCAACTTTTAAACAATGCCACCTTGTACATCTCCCATCTCTCATCAAAGCAAAATTGCTTTGGCAGCGTTATAAACAAATATAAACAAAGCGTTATGTCTTGTTGAGTTTCATTCTGATAATGGATATATTTAACTTGTCGCTATTTGATTGTTTGAATTTCTATATCTTTTGTAGTGATTTACAAAGTTAATGAATCCGCACGCACAGTTTGCTTCTTGTGAATTCTGTCTCGCAGAGAGATATTTGTATAATGGTAGGGGATCGATTTTCATAAGCCTGGCTCGATGGACATCCAACCGATTATTATGGCTATTAACTTTACGCAGATTAATGATATTATGATCAAAATATTATAATTAGACTGCAGATAAATAAGATGCGCCCGGTTAAATTAAATTCTATTATTGTTTCTATATATTTAATAATAGTATGTAGATTATAATACCTACGTACTATAATTTACATTAATAATGAAGTCATTGAAATTGAAATTTTATTTTTTCAATTAAATGCGTGACTAAAAATTTACCTTAACAGCGAATGCATTTTATAAAGCTTGTATGAAAACATTCCATTAAATCAAGGCACAGAAATGATAGCAGTAAAAATCTAACTACTGTGGGGTATCAAGAATGAATTATTCCTTTCATGACAACTTCGAGTTTAAGACGTTTTTCATTCTTTGTGAAAGATGATTGGGAACGGCACGTAGCCGCGAATGATTTTATTTACAAAGAGTGTGCAGTATTGTGTGAGCTTTCGAAGCTTCCGATTGGAATATGACGCCTCCGCGAGGTTGCGGTACAATATGGCATAATATTTTTCTTAGAATACGGGTGTTATATTTCATTTCCAATGGGACATCAGATGTTTTTGCGCCAGATAGATTTGCAAAAATTTTTTTTTTGAATTATTAATACCATTGCTATATATATAACAATGGGTCATGACTTGCGCAACTATTTAATACTTAACTTATTCTACATACTACTATAACTTTCTAGAACTATGAAGCTAAGAAGAAAGTTATGCTCAGGATTACTCAGCGAAATTGAATCGGAAATGAGGAGACTCGTAGACAAATGAAAGTCACCGACATAATCCGGCGCATTAGTAAGCTGAAGTAACAATAAGAAAGACAAAAGTAGTACTGAGAGCCGACGGTCATCGGTGCTGGAAGGTTCTCGAGTGGAGATCACGGACCTGCAAGCGCAGCGTTAGTACATCCACACACAAGGTGTTCTAACAACCTAATAAGGTCTGCCAATCGATGCTAGATCCAAGCTACTTCTGGAAAATTATGGGGGATACCTCTGTTCAGCACAAATTCTACAGTTCTACAGCTGAAATGACGATAATTTTAAATTTTAAACATCATTCTAATTTACTAAAATGGTGAATCATCTTACAAAAGACCATGGTTAAAGCACATCGCAGGTGCTGTTGTGTTTCGGTGCGTGAATAAAGTTTTTGAAAACTCATTCCTCTATCCTGACTTTGTCGCTTATCCTTTATCCCATCAGAGTTAGCAGCGCAATTACAACCCCTCGTTATTGCCTGCAGTCTAGTCAAGAAGTGTGTTTTCTGCGTAAAATATGTAGTTAGAAGTCTTCGAAAAATATGATCGATAGCTCATTCGATGCGGAATGCAATTCTGATAAAGGCGTTTTCAGAATTTTTTCTGTCAATAAAAATTGCAATTGTTGTTAACAAAAAACAAAAAAAAAGCCATTTAGATTTTGATGATAACTCAAAAACTATAAATGATAGCGAAAATCGCAAAAAAAGTTTCTGAAAGAGGAGGAAATTTCCAATATACACACGCCACAAATTTAAAGACAATTTATCATGCGTAAGCATGGCGCTGCGTTATAAAAAAATATTTTATATAAAATATTTCGCGCCAACAAAAAGTAGACACATTAATTCGCTTTTTAAACGCACGAAATGTCACAGCCGTTGACATTAATGTTGACAAGTTTTGTGGGACTTGTGGGTCACGTACTCGTATGTCCAAACGTTCACATTGGGCTCATTTTTTTTTCTTTTCTTTATACTAACTGCGTATTATTATGTCATTTTTTTTTAAAGAAGCAAAAATTATTTCAAAAATTTTTCAAATACACATTCTGGCTAAAATCCGAAAGAATAACATCCTATACATTTTTTGACATCAATTGACATGGTACATGGTAAATTAAATGAAAGGAGAACCATGAAATATATCCCTTCAGGTGAGGTTAAAAAATTACGCACTACACTGGGTGTATGTACTATTCTAGGGTATAAAAGTTAGGTATAGAACTCTTGCGGTTGCCTATGGCTTCGCGTATTCTGAAACATGAACTTGTAGTTTAAATATCGTCTGTCATCCTCTATCTCTTTCCCACATAGAGAATCAATGATATATATATATGCACATATTGACATCACATCTCTTTTATGATACGAGTAACTATGTATTTTACAACTCTTTTGTCCCTTTGTTTGGTATTTATTTACCAATAAAACAATTTTAAGAAGAACTGTGTTTGCAATGATTTTATTTATCTAAATATATACTAATATTATTGTATAAAGGACCGATTTTGAAAATTCCTTCACCTATAGAAAGCTCCATTATCAGTGGGTAACATAGGCTATAAAAAGTTTTATAAAGTTACGCGGGCGAAGTCATGTGTAACAGTCTTAAGTATAATTGTTAGGGATACTAATCAGGTGGAAAGTAGTCATGAATCCTCATTTGTCTTACGTTTTATGTAGGTGTAAAAAAATAAATGTAATGTCTCACAATAAAATCCCACAAGAAGTTGTGACAATCAATCTGTTTATCTACATATTATTAATTAAACCGTTGACTGCCTAAACAATTTATTATAAAACAAAGTTTGTCTGTTGACAGTTTCGATTTTACACAAAATGCAAGCATCATCAAATGATGATATCATGCATATACCTAACGGTGCAGTTTATGTATGGACAGTAGGTGTTAGTGTTTTCGATGCAGTATTCACTATCACTTAGAGAATTAAAAGTTAATTAATAATCACAATATAAACATTTATTATTTTTGTCATTGAAAACATAAAGAATGAGTGTATATGTTTTGTTTGTGACACTTAGTACCAAAATAAAATGTTATAAATTGACAAAATTGTCCTAAAAGTATTGATTTTCATATGTAACGGGGACGGGGTTTATTCCATATTTATTTATGTAGTGTAGGTGTCCATAAAGTATTGATACATCTGATACTTATTAGAATTAATCAGTCAAATCTGTGTTTTAAACTTGGAATTTAACAATATTTTATTTCTAAAATAAATGTGTAATTATACATTAAACACAATTAAAATCACAATTATAAATTTAAAGTACACTCAATTGTAATGTTAACGAATAAGTCTTCTTGGTCATTTTTTTGCGTATTTCAATTTGCATGACACATTTTAAGAGGTACAGAAAAGGACATAAGGTGCCATTCATGCAGAAAAAAGTAGCTACTAACTAATATATTTATTTATTGTTTTGTTAACATGAAACACAAGTAATACTTTAGTAGCATGAATTATATATTATTTGCAAGATTAGACGTTGACAATATTCATTATCGGATTCGTCGTACAAGTAGTCTCCTAAGCCTACCTCTTACCCCTGATCCTCTTACGCCTGAACATTTAAAACTGGCTAGAGTTAGTATTTTTAAAACACAGATGTCGCTTTCCCGATCCGTATAGCTCTTAATCCTAGCTTAACTTGTACTGCCCCTCGCCTCTCCCCCCCTCATTCTTCCAATAACTAAGTTTCGTGAGTCGGGTTAGCCTCCATTTGTAAGGGTGCGACGCCACTGGCAGATTAAACCTGTAACTTAATTGATTTATCTGCGCTGCTGCGGCTAATTGTGGCTTTTCTAATAGCAAAAGGTTTCTCTTGTGTACCACGTAGTTTTCCCTGTAATCATCCATTAATATTAATATCGAATAATTGGATTAAATGTTGGATGTTGCGCACAAGCGTTCCCTATTAATACATTGATATTTTTAATTGAACATTATCACTTTCGGACCTCCGAGTTTCGAAATTCCGAATCCATTCCTTGTCTCTTATCTCTTAGACACTATGTCACATTAGTAAGTAATCTCTGCAGTAATTATATGCCTTAAAATGGGCAACAAAAACGCTTGTACTGTTATGTTTCGATGAGTACGTAAGGGATGCCAGAGCTCTTAATTTTTATATCTTATTTAGAATTGCAAGGGTTTGCTTGTTGCATTAGGCTACGATAGCTATCTACCATGAAGAGGATTGAAACGAGATTGCCTGCCAATCTGTTTATAAAAATCTCGGGTTGACAGTAACTAAATAATAAAGGAATGTTAAGTCAAGACTGATTTCGTAGTTAGAGGTAAGAATAAATATTGTTTTTCCCAAGTTATAAAACCTGTCTTATTTGTTGTTTTATTTGATATGTGCACTATACAAAATGCCTTTTCAACTTTATTGAAATAGCTGGAACATTACAAATGCATTGAATCCTAAAAGCATCGTATAGCCACATTAATAAAACGCGTTCCGGAAACTCCAAAGAGAAACTTAATATAATTCCTAGCGCGTTAGGCACTCTGCGAGTCTTTCAGTGACATTAGTAATAAAATTGTGTAAGAGATGAGAAGACAAAGCAAATTTCAACTTGAAAGGAAACAGGACAGACATTGTGTAGAAATCAGAACATAGGTATATAATAAAAAAATAAGGTCACGCAAATAAGAATCCTACATTAAGTCGACTTTATTTAATTTAATTAAATGTTTAGTCTATTGATTCGAGTGGTTAATGTGCTTATTTTTTTTACTTATATACAGAAAAAAAAGTATTGACCTCAATCTCGTCTGGTGGTAACTGAAGATGAGGTCGAAGATGGAGTTCCCTTGCCAGTTAATACCTTATTCACTCGGTTCTTGAAGAGTCCCAAGTTGTATATTTTAGGGAACACAAAAAGAAGGGATAGAACTCCAGTCCCTCGATATGCATAATAAAAGAACTCCATAATAAAAGAACTTCACAATAAAAGAAGACTAAGCGCATCGTGCGAATAGGTGATATAATACATCCGTGATTCGACGACACGTTTGGTCTAGTGGCTAGTAACCCTAGCTGTTAACCAAACGGTCGCGGGTTCGAATCCCGCTAGGGGCAAATGTTTATATGTTAACATTTTACTTTTGTACCTGAGTCATGGATGTTTTCTATTTATAATATGTATGTATTTACAAAAAAAGGAACCTATGTATTATATCAACTTTCTGGTATCCATAATATAAGCATTAGTTGCTTACTGTGGAACTAGATGGTGCTGTGTGGAATGTGTGAAGAAGATATCCACAACGTAAAGGTTACCCTTCCCCAGATGACAACATAATTTAATTAAAGGTTTTTATTAAAACGAAAATAAAAATGAAACAGTTTCACAAAGATTCATTCGAAGTTCTCGTCACTCATAGACAGGTGTAACTGAAATTTAATTATGAGCCCTAAGAAATGAATTCGTTAAGATTAAACTGATTCCCGGATGAAAATTAATTATCGTCGGTTGTAACAATGACTCGGGACTTGTTTGCGAGTTTCCGACTTGTTTGAGGAGTGATTATATGCCGGAAAAGTTTCATATTCTCTGACAATCAATTCCGTTCAACCTGATTAGTGAATGTATTTTTGAAAACATATATTTTTGTGTGAATACGTATGGATTTACAGAAATTTTTTTCCGTAATTATGGACACTTTTTATTAAAGCTGTGAGAATTTATAGACTAGTCTACTGCGTCTTAAAATTGTTTTTTTTTTCTACCGTTAGAGCAATTTATTATTCTAATGAAACCGAAAGGGCAACATTTCTATTCTATCAATGTGCCAACCAGGAAATACAGATTTATATGTTTGATATTTTATTTTTATTAAACATGGATAAGCACCGTATAGTGGTAAGATTATACAAGTATAATCCTTCCACTCCTTCCTAATAGACCACCATAAAATAACAGCACGTGTGCTGTTGTATTTCGGTGAAAGAGTAAGATTTCCCATCACTTTCTAATCCTACTAAGGTCAGCATCGCATATGCAGCACCCGTGGTATTGCTTTCTATATAATCGAAGGTAGCCACTTACCATTAAGGCAGCCTGTCTGACGACCTTTACACCTAAAATAAAAAAATTCTAAATACAGTGTTAATTGTTACTTCAATGCACGGAAATCGGGTACTCTAAATACTCTACAACTGTTAAAAGATTTATGCATAGCAACTAATCATTAAATCTTGTTAAAGTTTTGAAGTTCTTCAAGTTTTCATCCTGCCCTGTTAGATGGTATAAAGTCACGCATTATAATATAAGCAAGAGCTCTTGAGAATGTTTGTAACTTAATGTGACTTGCAGAATATCATCTCATCAGCCTCTCAGCATATAAAGCCCGGATATAATGAAGTGTGTTCGGATATTACGGAGCCAAGCTGAGCCCACGCGACGGTGGAATATTAATGAATGGATATGCATTTGAAATCAGGTTATTGATATATCTAAGGATCCTTAGAGATATATCAATAACCAAATTTCCAATGTCTGATTTGGATTTGCGTCTGTCTTAGAAGGTTTGACTTGTTTATTTGTCGTATTTTATAAATTAAATAGGCACTGTGTGGCACCGCGATATAAAAATTAAATGAGACAGATTGTATTTTACATATTTGTTTGTTTAAATTGTTTACATATTTATACAATACTAGCTGTTGCACTCGACTTCGCCCGCGTAACTTTATAAAATATAGCCTATGTTACTCGCTGACAATGTAGCTTTCTATAGGTGAAAGAATTTTCAAAATCGGTCCAGTAGTTTTTGTGTTTACTTATTACAAACATACAAATATTCTATCTTTATAATATTATTATAGATAAACAATTATACATAACATATAACATAATAATATAATAATAAGTACATAATAATAAACACATTTTTATAATGTTAACCGTGCATCATCACCTGTGGCGTCGGTTGTGATATAGGCGACGGTAGCCACCTGCCATCAAGTGGGCCGACTGTCTGACCACCTTAACATAAAAAGATTTTATTAACTTTTTTGGACAAAAGGAAAAAGTTAACAACAGAAAATATCTTTTCTTAGTGCGGGAAACTGTTTCAGACGACACGTTTGGTTTAGTGGCTAGTAAACTTAGCTGTTAATCAAACGGTCGCGGGTTCGAATCCCGCTAGGGGCGAATGTTTATGTGTTAACATTTTACCTTTGTACCTGAGTCATGGATGTTTTTTATTTATAATATGTATGTATTTACAAAAAAAAGTAATCTATGTATTTTATCAACTGTCTGGTATCCATAATACAAGCATTAGTTGCTTAATATGGAACTAGATGGTGTTGTGTGGAATGTGTGAAGATATTATTATTTATTTTTTATTTATTTTTATTTCCAGAAATTTGATAAACTCGTGGCTTTCGATATAGATATAGTCTTTAATAAAGGTAAATATGAGCCTAATGTCATTGTAATGCCCTTTGAAACAATGTAATTAAGTTATATCGGTCACAGCGTAAGGCCTTGTTTTGTGGCTAACCGCAGATGCCACGTACACACTATAGCTTGATCACATGTAAGTTATACCTTAGGTAAGCTTAAGTTTCGGGTTACAGCTATTCGCAACACAATAACAAAATACCTCAGGAAATAGCTTATAAACTGGCAAAAAATAAATCATATTTTAAACCTTATTTGTGCTTAGTAGTAATAAAGTGGTCATTACTATTTACTGTAAAATTATATAGGTATTAGCGAACAAACTTACTTGGCATCGATACATTGAAATTTAGTATTTTATTAATTAACAAACAAATTAAGTCCATTGAACCTTTTCATTCGTTTGTAAATTAATGATGTCCTAATTATTAATAAAAATTATCTAAAAATGTAAATTTCATACATTATAATATAAAAATTCTCATCGGAAATTTTAATTGAGTAAAGTACGTTTTAATTAGTGAATTTTTTTAATTATACGATAAAATTTAAGTACTCACATAGAAAAAGGGTGAAATTTGTAGTATTCATTATCTATGTATAAATAAACATGTATCTATCTAACTTTTGAGGGACATTTTAATTTCCCAAATGTCAAACTTGTTCATTCACGTTTCAAACTGATAAAACTAAACTAACTGAAACCCCACAATGGGTCTATTGCGAACTAATCTTTCGACATACTATTAAGTTTAATACGTTGGTGAATCAGTAGGTCTGATGAAATCCTATTTCCACTTAACTTTGTCTCTATTTTCAACATTTTTCCTGATAACGTTTATGCAAAATTTCATAACGACCTATTAAGAAGTTAAGGCGTGAACAAACAACACACTCAATCCTAAATAGCATTTAAAATTTTTACAACGGGTTAAATATATTAATTATACATCATCAATTAGTAACAACTTTTCGAACATAATCGTTCTGAACCAAAGGCTTTTTTACTAAAACTAATTTGCATTTTCGTTTCGCAATTACGTGTACCAATTTGAATGTAGGTCCGTAGGTCGGGTCGTTTGTATTCCGATGGCGCACCTAATTAAATTGTGGGGTAATGAGCTGGACTCCCATCGCAACCATTAAGGGTTGTCGTTACATCAATTAAACAATAGAACACGATACCAACTCGTAGGTGTATCGATATTATATTTTCTTCGTGTTAAGGGGTTAAGGGAGTGTGTTGTTTCGTCGCTAATTTTTTTTAACATCCATTATTGGAGGTGTTAAAATGGATGTTAAAAAAAAATTGAGAACTGATCCGAACTTATTGCGGTTTTGAAAGCAGGGGAAGATCCATTATAAGGCACAAAGGTAGTGCTTAACTTTTGCCCGATTCAGCATAAACTGACTTTGGTATCGTATGATGTGTGAAATTATACCTATCTACTATCCGTATTACTAGTTATTATTTTTATTTTTAGCTTTTATATTGTGTCTTACTATTACTCCTTGTTACTATTAGAATATTAAAAAAAAAAATGCTTTTACTTTATATGTTTTAATATGGAAATGTCTAGAATAATTTATCCGTACTAATGTTATAAATGCGAAAGTATGTTTGGATGTATGGATGTATGGATAGTATGTTTGGATGTATGGATGTATATTTGGATGTATGGATGTATGTTTGGATGTATGGATGTATATTTGGATGTATGGATGTATGTTTGGATGTATGAATGTTTGTAACTTTTTCACGCAAAAACTACTGAACCGATCACCATAAAATTTTGCATACACGTTGTCTGGAACACCAGAAACGACATAGGGTACCTTCCATCGTACAACGCGGACGAAGTCGCAGGCACCAGCTATTAATCTATATAATAAATCACATGGATTGACGACTTGCCCCTTCACTAATTCCCGATTACTTTGTGAACTTTGTGAGGTGTGACGTTTACAAACAAAAAGTTTGGTGGGAAGGTCGTGTGAAAGGTTTAGTTGAACAAGTTTTAGTCGACTTTAACGGAATCAACGGACCGGCACTAAGGCCTCTCAACCTGTCACTGGAACTAAATATGTTAGTTACACTTGCGCTTATTTCCTTAGCTTCTTACCTAATTTTTTCCACGATCTCAGAAACAACCTGAAAATAATATCCTAATGCTTATCAGACGGGAAATTAAGTGCACAAATTCAGACTTACTATGTTGTTAAAAGGATACATATAAGATAATATAATTTTTCTCGCTGTTCAAGTGAACGCTTTACAGTTTTTCTCTGTGAGCTGTTAAGTAACTATTGCAATTACTGCGACTTGGTAAGTTAATCCTGGTTACGCGAACATTTAAACCTGTCGTCGTTTAAACGAAGGGCTTCAGTTTAATACGGTGAAATCACATCTTAATATTTATGACCTTCTCGTCAAGTTATCATTGAAAAAGGTTTCCAAATTATTTAATCTTAATCTTAACTGGTAAGTTGAGTATTGAAAAATTAATTATTATCACGAGTTGCATCGAAATAGCACTTGCGAAAATAGAGTTATTGCCGTGACAACGGTGGCGCCTCCATATTTTTTTATATTTTTAAATGATCCCTCAAGAACAGTACTTTTTTCTGGATAAAAGATACACTATGTCCTTTCTTGTATCCCTGACGTGTATGCAAAATTTCATGATGATCGGTTGTGTAGTTAATGCGTGAAAAGGTAACAGATAAACATACAGACAGAGTTATTTTCACATTTATAATATTAGTATGGATTTTGAATTATAAATGGCACATTTGACTGTCTGCCCTCGTAAATATTTACGATTCGGTTTGAGGCTCATATAAAAACTGACAACCGACAACTAGCGTACAGATGTACGACATAATGTAATTTGAAAAACCACACATTTTTAGTTTTTATAAGCCGTAATACGAATTGCTGTCGAGACTTTTTTATGAATATATTCGTATTTATTTTATTACTTGGAGGATATCTGTTATACACAATTTTATGATTATCTATACTTATTTATAGTCCTGACTGATTTTTAACGCACAACCAAAACTACTAATTCTAGAAAGCTGGAATTTGGTTGAAGTATTTTATTTTATAAAGTAAGCATCCGCTGAGAATTATTTTTGAAAATATCAACTCTGTATTATCCGGGGATGGATCGTTATTTAATAATAATAATGGTTTATTTGAATAAAGGAGTGTAATTCTGATAATAATTTCTCTGAGTTCGAAACTAGGATGTTATAATTTTGCATTACAAGACCGCATTATAGGATCTGGGTTAGAACTTTAAAAAAATATTAAAAAAAAAAACAAATTTACAATCACTTTACAATAAATATAAATTACTACATACGAGTACTTAAATTAAACTGTCAAAAAAAAATCAACGATCATAAAGAAAATATAATTATTTGTATAATTATTCTGTGCCATATTAATCTATTTGCATGTAATACCTCGTAATGTAATGTAATTATTATAAAACGTGAATAATATTTTTGTGTTGTTGCATTATAAAAAAATGTGAATTGTGAATTGTGAATTGCTAAAGCGTCTTGCTTGGTTGTGTATTTTTACTAAAAGACCCATCGAAATAGTATGTAGTATTTCGACGAAAAGATCCATTAATATTTCAAATGACGTCACCATGTCGTCAAGCCAAATGACGTCACATCCTAACTAAATTCTAAATAGGGATTGTTTCCTTATTTAAAATTCGCAGAAGATTAGATTTGGCCATTCCCCTAGCTACCTCGATACGAGGGTTTGTTAAAAGCAAACATTAGTGCCACGGTTAGGCCACGGTACATGCAGAACGATGCATGTCGTAATTGACTGTTGACCTGACAGCCAGCGTGGACAGGGGCGCCCTAAATAAAGTGGACACGCTAACATCTGAAACGCAAACATATTTCCTTCTATTGACCTATAGATTTAATGGCTTCAAAATTAAAAAAAAAAAAAAACTACATCAAGCATCGCCAACTAGATTACCGAGGCGCGACCAACTAGATCAGTAGAAGGTGACCACCATTTTATTTTATTAATCTGTAATCCTGAGAACGTGTATGAAAAATTTCGTGGAGATCGGACATGAAAATGTAACCTAACACTTTCGCATTTATAATATTAGTTAAGATATCAATAAGTCTCAATATCATAAAGTCATCGAAATAATATATAATCTTGCATAAAGTTAAGATACTCGTATCCAGTCTCTTGTTAAAATTGGCCACCGCAATGGGAGAATTTATTCGCATTGGTGTTGAATTATACATAACAGTAATATATTTGTGATTCTTAATTCCTCATTATCATCAAATTTTCTTGCTTACGAAGTTATTAAACCACTTGAAGAAAGCCCCACTCTCAATATTAGGGTACGAGGAATACGATGAATACGATATTTCAATGCATTGTCTGCATTGACTCCGATAAACTATTGTCTTATGTCGTAATTTACTTGTAACATAATTTTGCCGTAATGCGTCATCCGGTCGGAACGGCCGCAATGGCATAACTGGTTTCGATTTTCTTTCTAACCACTCACTTTCTACGGTCCGTTTAAAAGTTTAACAACTTAAGGACATGGCGGAAACATCAACTCATTTTATTATGACGGAAACGAATAATAATAGCTCGATTAACATTTAACTATATTGTGCAATATGATCTAAAAACTTTAGAAATACGACGAGAACATTGGTCGAGTGGTTAAGTTGCTTGCTTTAGCGCTCTGACTCAGAAGTCCCGAGTTCGATTCCCGGCTAGGCCAACTTTAGAAATAAACTTTTTAAAAGTTGGGTATTTCAGTAGCGGTAGGGTACACTGCGTTTCGCAGTCATAGATCTGGCAGTCTGTCTGGCGGCAGTAACCACCCCTTACAGAAGACCACAGTGAAATAATAGCATGTATGCTTTTGTGTTTCAGTGAGTGAGTAAGAGAAACTAAAGAATAGTTATTTTGCTATTCTTTACCCCATATCCTTATCCTTATCCTTAATCTTACCAAGTTTGGCAGAGTTCTTGTGTGTGGATATTTACATAAAGAAAACAGAGCTTCGGACAAAGACTATATAAGTATACTAGCTACACGCTCCCGGTTTCGCCCGGGTTCAAAATAAAAACTATCCTATCTTTTAAGTTGGATCAAACTGCACACAGTGTGCAAGTTTTATTAAAATCGTTTCAGTAGTTTAGGAGTTCATCGGCGACAAATAACGTGACACGAAATTTTTATATATATATTGATTGGTAGGCTTCGCACGGACTCAATTTTTTTCCGCAAATTATTATACAAAAACGTTCCTTGTTTATCGCTATTTCCACTAGTGAAAACCGCATCAAAATTCATCGACAGGTTAGAAAAAGTTAGTAGATAAACAGACAGACAACAGGCCACAGGAATTGTCTGGCAGTACTGAATGTTCTATAAAACAATTATAGCCATTAGAAAATAATTGAAATTACTCGTAAATCTATTTTTAATTCAAAGTACATAGGAACACTGCTCGATTCCAGACATTTTGTCCTTTAAAAAATAAGTTAGGTATATCTGGCAAACCTCGGATCCTGGGCCCATAGGTAACAGAAATTCTTACTCGCGTCTGCCTAATGGCCTTAAATAGTTTTTATCCTTACAAACCTTAAAAATAATATACCCATCTGCGTTTCATTGAAGAGTACCTCGCCTCAAAGTGATGTAAGCATTGAAACAATAACTTCATACAATACACATCCACAGCTATAATATGGCACCAGTTGACCTTAAGGCCCACGTTGTTCAACTGGCGCTTGTTTTGTGACTCATAAGTTTAGCATAAATAAACAGAGATGGGTTTAATGTGTGTATTGTTAAACTTTGTATTATTCTATGAAGTTTCATACGTAGACCTTTAAGTTAAAGTTAACACACAGAGGCATTATTTTCTTTGATTTAATTTTGTCTGTGACGGAAAAACTAGGTTTATTATTAATTTGTTAGTCGCTTGGCTTTATTTTTTAATTTTTACACAAAATTCTAACCTCAAAATTGATTCAGACGTGCCGGAAATTATACATATAAAAATAAAATAGCAAACGAGCCGTGTCATGTACATTAAATATTTTTTTGAAAACATAATTTGTACAAATTGTTTGTACTTATGTCACCGAGGTAAAAAAAAAAATTTTTTTAATTTTTGTCTGTGCCTTTGTGTACGCTTATCTCAAAAACGGCTTAATTGATTTGAATGCGGTTTTCACTGATTTATTGTAGCAAGCTTCACGAAACATTTATTGGTGGTTTCGTTCCAATTGGATTACAAATAAAAAGGTTTAACCAAATACCGAAATGCCAAGCATGAGAAAATCGCGCGTACGAAGTTGCGGGCATGGCTAGTCTACTTAAAAAAATATTTAATAAAAACAGTGGCACTCCGGGAGCGCCGACAGAAGTGAAAACTTACACAATTACTTGTGTATTTTTTCGTATGAAACGTCAGGAAAGTACATACTTATATACAAAGGTGTCGCGCGGTTACAGGTCGCGAGTTCAATGGTTTTTTTCCATCTCAAAAATGCCATTCGCGCCTAAAGAAGTTTTCACTTCAAAAAAAAAATGCTTTGTGATTTTCTAATAAGACTATTGCGGATTTACAAATACTGCTATTGCTAGTAAATCCACAATAGTCTTCTTATTAGAAAATCACAAGCATTTTTTCCAACAGTTCACATTTTAACATAATAATAAATCAACTGACGCATTTTTCTTTACATGCATCACCAATGACAATATTTCTTTGTGCAACATTATTTACGCTTGTCGCCTTTGCAAGGCTCGTACGGCTCCTTAACAATGGCCGCAGTTTTTTACGTTCTCATTCATCAAGTAAAAAGAAATTGCTGCTCTATATATATTTATTTAGGTTACGAACTGAAAGTTTGTTGTGATATATTTGTTGTCTGCAACAAACTTGCTAAACTGTGCTACTATGGTTGGGGTATAATTTATTTTGTTATATTTGTTCTCCGAACCCGGCAGCCATTTTGGAAGATGCTGCTGCTTATGCTGTTATTTAAATATTCTATTATGCCCATATTGTGTAACTGTGTAATTCACGTTGTTTTTTTTTAATTAACCTATCAATATTTTTATGAACATATTATAATTAACTAACTGTTGCACGCGACTTCGCCCTTGTAACTTTATAAAATATAGCCTATTCTCGCTGATAATGTAGCTTTCTATAGGTGAAATAATTTTCAAAATCGACCCAGTAGTTTTTGTGTATATTCATTACAAACAAAAATTGAGTCATAAATTTATATTCATAATGTCGTTGATTTCTTAAAATTTATTTCTGTGCGACTCATTAGGATTCGTCTTTTAAATATTTAGGCATTACTGGCGACCTGCCCCCGGTTTTGCATGGATGCAATTTTTTCTGCAAATTTACACATTATTTCTAAATGAAAACGTTTATTGCTCTTTCCTTTAGTGAAAACCGTATCAAAATCTTTTGATTTTCTTCTTAACAATCTTAAAAATGTCAATTTCTTAACCAATTAATATAATTATAATCAATGTAATCACTCGAATTTAAAATTAAATCTCAAGTAAGTGGTTTAATGTTTAATTGCAATAATATATGACTTAATATAATATGAGTATAGAGTAGAAATATGGAATAGATATATATCGACACGTGAAGATAGATAGTACCTATAGGCAATAAAAGTATGTTATTGTACTGTATGATTTATGATTTCAAATCACTTTCCTTGTGATTTGGATTTGTAACTCATTTTAGCTCACAAAGCTAAAATGAGTTACAAATCGAAAATTGTTGAAGTAATAAACCTCACAATGGCGGGGTCGACGTCCTCCCACCTGTCACAATTACTATACCTCTCTCACTCTAACTGCCTAATCCTCGTATAATCCATATACTTCACACACCAGCGTGTACAACCACATCGCCAGGCAAACTTGATAGCTATTTAATTGTTGTTTTCCAACTACAATTTATCACACACTGTGTCGAGTTGATGGCACGAATTCGATTGTTTTTAATGCACACTCACTTGCGTTTCGTGCCTCTGTGTCCGCTCGAATATTATTATGTTGGTTTAGAAATTGGCGAAATATCGGTTTCGAGCACAGCTGATTTGAAGTCCGATTAGTTTTTTTGTTATTGAAATGTTCAAGATTTGTAATAATAAATTAATAAATAATAATAAGTTATAATAATAATAATAATAATAATTCTCGAAAATGGTTATGCAAAACGCTCTACTTTTTTGCGTTTGAGACGGAAATCCTTCATTGTATACTGAAGAACCGAATTTTACATTTAAGCATGCCCACTCTTCACTCTGCAGTATATTTATTTTTATAGTATAATGAAGATAATACAGGGAAATATTACAATAGGAAAGTTTAACGGGAACCCCTTAAACTTTATTCTGTCTCTAAATTAACTGTATTTCATTTTTATTAATAGAAAGCCATAAAAATATTTACGATCAAAAATGATGCTCAAAAACTCCACCTTCGCTTCGTAAATAGATGGAGATTCGTTGACGAAAAATTGCGTTAGGAGGGGACGCAATCCAGGCGGGTGGCAAGACAAATTACCGCAGTGACAACGAGCGATAACATAAAGAAAATATCTGCAATGAAAACAAAATTACTGGGTCAATGAAAAAATAGGGGTCCCGTAATCCGTTCACGACATCATATCAAAGTATACGAGCTTAAGGATATACCAACTCTGCGAACCAATTTGTGGATTTCACGCGTCGCGGATTTCAACCCTTCTTTGCGGGCAAAGTATTTTATAAAATATCCCAAATCCGACGTTCTATCGAGTGCCCAATAAAAGTGCGCGAATAAACAAAACGCCAACAAGAAAATGGCGGCCGCTTTTTATTCATATTTCGTTCCGCCGATTACGGTTTGCGCGGGAACGCCCGCCTCTTTTTTCGCGGCAATTTCGGCGGCCAGGCGTCACTTCATACTTTTTGTAGCCAGTTTTAATCGGTGTTGCCATTTCAGAAACCCCCCAACAAGAGCGTTTCATTTGCGCGATGCTTTCTCTGCTTTTTTTTTCATGTAAGTTCACATGTACATCCTACCTGGGACAGGCAGCTGAAAATGAGTTTTTCTTTTGTTGTCATCCTCTGGATAACATTGTACAAGCAAACACACCAAAGTAATGTGTTGTACTCTAATGTTATGTACTTAGCAATATTACTTATTTATTTATATGACAGTTAAACATTTTTTTCGAAGGAATCCTAAGTATTTAAGGGATTAAATGTTGTCTATGTTCTTTTTTGAATAGACCTCCGACTACCAAAAAAGGTTTAGCCAGTTTGGACATCAACCCCATGAACATACAGACAAAATAGTTATGTACTTATTGTATTTTTGGTGTTTTGTCAATCTTATTGACTTTAAGAAAAGCCCTAATTCTAAATTTTAAAACTTTTATAATCGTAGTCATTATTTTTAAGTTTTTTGACAGCATTGATGTAATATGATTTAAATATAGAAATAGTACTAATAGTCAATGATGCGGGAACATTCTCGATGTATTTTGTATATGATGTGTCACAGAGTAGTGATATAATAATAATAATAATAATAAGCCATTTATTCTACATAAAAAACATTTGAACTAATTTAAATAACGCAGATACATGTAACATTTCTTTCTTTTCATATAAAAATAGAAGCGTCCACTTTATAAATATGTCATTGTTATTATAATTTTATGTAGTCGCCTCATCGGCGTAGGCCTCCCCCCATTTCCTCCATAATTTCCTGTCTCTTGTCTTCCTCATCCATTTCTGTCCATATTTTGCTACGAAAACATCTGCCCACCTTCTTTTTGGTCTTCCTCTTTTCCTTCTTTCCTCTCGAGGCAGTGATATAACTAGTTTAATTTTTTCCTAGATAATGTGTTTACTTGATTTAGGTTCTTCCGTGCCTAAATAGTGGCTATAAAATTACCGTTACGTATGTGAGCGGTTCGATAAACGGATATGAAGACCTTAATGTTATTTATCCTTTTTCACAGATAATGAAAATGTGGCGATGACGTAAAAGCGATGCTGGTGCAGCAGGCGTCTCCGTCTCCTGGTCCCAGCGGCACGGCGAGTCCGAAACTTGCTCACAACGCGAGTCCCAGTATTAGTTCCAGACTAACGGGAAGTCCCAGTTTGAGCGATGGGCCGTCGAGCTCTAACAGCCCCAAGTTGGGCGCCAACAGTCCCAAATTGGGCGCAAACAGTCCAAAGTTGGGCGCCAGTCCAAAATTTGGAAGTCCCAGGATTGGTGGCAGCCCGATGCTTACGAAGACGGCGTTTGAAGACGAGACCGCATTGGAGAGGCTACAGGTGGAATTGAAAGAAGGGTGGACAGTCCACACAGGGAGAGATGGCAGACTTTATTATTGCAAGTAAGTATATGGTTACTATTTGATGTAAACCAAAACATATTCTTATGAAAAAAAAAACATCCAATTAAATGGTTAAGTATTTGTATAAAGACACAGCAGGATACTTTTTTTAAAATCTATCGTACGAGTATACAAAAATATTTAAAATAAATTTTACGAAATGTGACTTGGAATTTCCTGTTCGAGACAGCTTCTCATCTTGCTTGTTGGGCTTCCGATACAATAGTCTGAAAATATCGATTATGTTATACGTAATGTTAATAATAGCTATTCAGTGCGAAGTCTGAAAGTGTATAAGGCATTAAGTCATGAAAATCAATATTCATTTTGAATAACTTTTCGCATTGGACAGCCTATCTCTGATTTTAGTTAACAGATCGGTTTAAATAGGCACTAAATATTAGTTTTAATAGCAAAATAATTTTAAAACCTTGTTTCGAAATAAAAACGTTTTAGACTATACTATGTTCATACTGCTTTTTAATATTTTGTTCGCACACCGAGAAAGTAGAGTTCACAAGGAAACTTGCTTCGTTTAACTCGTGTTTACTCTAGTGCCAAAGGTAAATGCTAAACTTCCAATTACTGAGGCAGCCGCAACTACCTACTACCTTTTGAAAACTACCCGCGCACACCGCTGCAACAGCAATTTAACTTGGTTTAATTCAAATGCCTGGACGTTCTCCGGAGACGTCTTCAGATTTAACTGCAATTAAGTTCGCCTTCGATACTTGGAGCAAACAATTGCGAATAAGTAACGTCTTACTTTAAACGAGTTTTGCATCGAAATCCCATATGAATTCTTAAGTTAAAATTTATTGCATAGTGTTAGTAAAACTAACACCTAAAACGTAATACTTATTAATGTCATAATTATTATCTCTTCATTTATTAAATTACTAGCGTCTCGCTCCCGGGTTCTCATGGTTGGAATTCATGGTATAAATGGTAGGTTACTACCGAAAAAAAAAAATTATTGATATATAACCAAAAATAACAAAAGTATAATGTGATCTTCCATCCCTTATCCATCAAAGCACAAGTGCCGTGTTCTGTAAGAACTTGTCTTCTGCATATTCTGCAAGGCAGGCTGACGGTCCACTTGATGGTAAGTGGTTACCGTCGCCTAAGGACACATGTAACACCAGGGGGACCCTCCGATCCTGCAGGAATTTGTTTACGGCACGCTTTAAGATGCTCATATTATAGCTAGACTAGCTGGTGCCCGCGATTTCGTCCGCGTTGTACGATGAAAGGTATTACCCTATGTCCTTTCTGGTGTCCCAGACAGCGTCTGTGCATAATTTCATGGTGATCGGTTTAGTAGTTTTTGTGTGAAAGAGTTGCAAACATCCATACATCCAAACATACTTTCGCATTTATAATATTAGTAAGATTAGTACGGACGTTTATAATATATTTTGCAATGACAAAATATATACAAAATAGTATGAAGGACTGGAAAAATATAAGGCAAAAGTAACAGGAAAGACACCTGGGTTTGAAACATTGTTTCGGTCTGATAGTTATGCTTGTTGTCAATCTTCGAGAAGGAGCTCCTTCTTGAGAGGAAAATGCTTCAAAATTCTTTGTAATCGTTAAAAATAATTTCGAGATAGGTAAATAATAATAGTGTAAATATGAATTGCGGAGTAGACGACCAAAGCCCTCCGAGTGGGTACGGTCCGCACAAGCATTACAATAGAACGATGGCGACAAACGGAGTTGCTGTCGCTACGGAACACTCGCGTTTGTGACGACATATTTTCCCGCCATTGTTGTCACGAGCTAGGGTTGTCAGTTGTCACTGTTCTATGAAGCGGTCAGATTCATATAAAATTAAGTTACACGTATATAAATCTATAAAACCAAATATACTTAGGTATTGCGAAATACGTTCAAAATTTGAAAATATTTTTTTGGTTTGAAATAAAAATATATATGAAATTGTGTTTGCGCTATTCAACAGAAAACGGTTTTTATTCAGTTTTTATCTTCAGTTCAGTTTTAGAATCTATTCAAATAATAGCATAATTATAAAATTAACCTTAATAGGTTGATGCTCAATTTTATAAATTATAATGTTGCAATGTTACAAGTTATAAATTTTGCTTAATATTTTTTAATATTTACTTATAGATGAGAGAAGGCGTATCGCGCCTTAAGTACTTGAACCTATGATTTTTTTGATTTTTTAAAAAATACACAATTATTTCATTGAGAAAAGAAATATATGAATAGATTTTTTTGATAATTAAATTAATCCAGTATTTATTTAATTAGATTCGCATATAATATGATTTAATTCGATAAAATATGACATAAATGAATTGTGAGCATAGATTTTTCAATGTATCGCGGTTATTTGCACCTGAGGGATATAACAAAAAAGATTTTCGATGACCCTAACAGCAGTAATTTGGCGATGGCGTTCTTAGTTCCCGCCTTCATTAGAAGGATTGAAACAATGTATGCAATATCCGTTTGTGAATTATTATCTATCCCAGAGTAGACCCACGCCCTTTGTTACGTAATCTATACACAATTTATAATAACCGAAAATCAGTCGGTTGCAGGGTAAATGTTTTGAGTTAACCAAGCAACCAACTGCTAAGCATCATCTACAATGCCTTGCTTAGTTTTAAATTGTATAGTTTAGTGCTTATTTTATAGTATGACGCCTATATAGATTTCCAGCTAGAAAAACCATCACGTTTTCATATAAAATGCAAGTAAAATATATTAAAAAAAAAAATGCTTACTCTATGCAATTTTTTAGTTATGTTTCAAACAATAAAAAGATCGTGTTTTCATATAAAATGCTAGTAAAATATACAAAAAAATGGCTTATTCTATGATTTTAAACTAGAAAAACAATGTCGTTCTCATATAAAATGCTAGTATAGTATACTAAAAAATTGCTTGCTCTAACGACGTAGAAAAACTTCCAATCTTATATTATTAAATGCAAAAATGAAGCTTTCAAACCTTAATTACTGAACCGATTACCATGAAATTAGAATACTGGATAAATATAATCCACATATAAAATCTATATCTATACTAATATTATAAATGCGAAAGTATGTTTGGATGTTTGTAACTCTTTCACGTAAAAACTAGTGAACCGATCACCATGAAACTTTGCATACCCGTTGTCTGGGACACCAGAAAGGACATAGGGTACCTTTCATCGTTCAACGCGGACGAAGTCGCGGGCACCAGCTAGTATGCTATATAACTTTTATAACATATTTTGTTATACAGTCTGGACTCACCTTATGGTATATATTATCGGCCGTCTTGTCACACAATTCATTAAAAAAAAATAACATGTCAATCGTTGGACTGCACGTTAGAAGTGAAAACTAAGCTTCGCAAATAACATTACATTACATTACATTACATGATAGTGTCGGGAGTTCAATGGTTTATTTCCACCTCAAAAAATGCCCAACGCGCCTAAAGAAGTTTTCACTTGAAATAATATATCGAATCACAAACTCTTGCGTCTCGAATTAAAGCCGAGTTCATTGCAATTAAATATCGACAATAAGCTGTTATTTACAGAATGCGTATCCTACTGTCCGTGTTTATTAAAAAGGCTGCGAAACAAGAGTTTCATTATTAGAGACCGTAGCGGGTCGAGTCCGCGCTCGATTATACAGCGGCCTTTGTTCATTCTATCCTGAAAAACGACACCGATCCGCGGACATACAGACGCTGGATGTACCAAAAAACCTATTACAATGTTTTCTTTGCACATTCGTAAACATTCTTTTTATCTGTCTATACTGAAACGTGGTTCTAACCATGAAAGAAGCTCAGTCCTATTGGTATTTGTTCGGTAATTTCACAAATCACCCCCTACGTTTTAGTTCTGTATAATTTTAGTCTCAACAGATAACATAAAGCTATTTAAATAATATCTTACACTATATCTATACAAATATTATAAAGAGAGAATATTTGTATGTTTGTAATGAATAAACTCAAAAACTACTACCAATAAAACTAAACCGATATTAAAAAAATTCTTTCACCTATAGAAAGCTACGTTATCAGCGAGTAAAAGGCTATATTTTATAAAATTAAGCGGGCGAAGTCGCATGCAACAGCTAGTAGTATACTGTCCGCCTCTGTCTGTATCTAAGCTAACTTCTACACCTTCCAACGCATTTTGATATGGTTTTCACTAATGAAAGAGTGATAAACGAGGAAGTCGGAAGCGGGTCGCTTCCGAAATCTTGATAACTAAAGGTTGTCGTCCTTATTTTTTTAAGCTATTTTTAAGCAACGATATATTTTTTAGATAAATATGTATTCTAGAACTATAAATTTCGAACTCACAATTCAACCTCCTGCTTTATTGGTTGTGTATAAATTATTTTTTGGACACATCTAGTAATACTATTTTCATGTTATTAACCATGTGGTAAGAAAATCAACAATGTTGTTGCGGTCGCATATTCTCTAAAATCTTTCTAAACTTATATTTGTCTATATCAATGTTGCTTATTAATAATTAAGACGCTTAATGAAATAACGATAGATGGCGCTCAAAAAAATATTTTATAGATTAAAGGAAAATTATTTGATATTAAAAAAAACAGATGAAAATTATACGAGATATATTCTCTCATATATATATAATCACGCTATTATGACTCTCGCGTTAACATATAATACTAGTAAAAAACAGCAGGAAATAAAGCTCATTGATTTCTTTTTTAGACAAAACTTGAATAAGTATATATTCATTTATCTATTTTCCAAAATTGACAAGTATTATCCATAATATATCACTTGTGTGAACAGTACCGTTTCTATGGAAACAAATCGGAAAGAAATCATTCTAGTTGTTGTTTACTTAGTTCAGATAAATCCATCTTATATTGTTTGTTTCATTCCAATCGGTTTACGAACAAAAAAAATATACCAAGTGTACGAAAACTGCGCATACGAAGTTGCGAGCACAGCTAAGTAGTTTTATAATTAGCTGGTGCCCGCGACTTCGTCCGCGTTGAACGATGAAAAGTACCCTATGGTCTTTCTGGTGTCCCAGACAACTTGTATGCAAAATTTCATGGTAATCGGTTCACTAGTTTTTACGTGAAAGAGTTACAAACATCCAAACATACTTTTGCATTTATAAAATTAGTACGGATGTATAGATATATAGACAGTTGTACATAGTTTGTAAACTTATTTTAGTACGGTACGCATGGACTTTTCAAATATAATTACTTATTTTACGGAATTTGGAGCTGGGAACCACAAGCGTATCTTTAATCTAAAGTAGTTAAATTAATGGGGTTACTATTATACTTGAATTTTTCAATATTACAAAAGTTTGCGTCTAAAATTTAACGTGATATACAAAGCATAACATACAATATCTGTAATATTCAGCAGATATTCGACCTTCCAGTCGGTCTAGTTTTTCGCACGTTCTCGGTAACTAGTCCGTCTGACAATAGAACTTCTTTTCTAGAAACGAACCCAGAGATTGGAGAAGTCTACAATGGCCACATAATGAATAGGCGACACTGATGTTTCATTTCACTATCTCGTCTCGAACGGCCCACATACGGTCGTGTGTCAAGATGTTTGTTCCCATTGTTAAATACCGTGCGATACGTCAAAATATCACTACCATAGACATAAAGAGAATCTTTAAAAACGTTGAATTGATGAAGTAAAATATTAAACCTTTTTATAATTTGTTTGTAAAAAGAGATTTTTCTGCCGGCTTGATCCAATCTGCAGTTCGTCCATATACACCACACACAATCAATTTTAACTGTCCAATCGGTAGCGATGTTCAGTTGAAGCCATGTAGTCAGCAATGACGGACGACGATGTGGCCGTCTGCGGCATATTACTCGTGATAAAGAAACAAGAAAAAAAGAAAAGACCACGTCTACCACTGACAAAAATCTTGACTCAACTGAACTGAACGATCGCGCGACCGTCATACACGGTCCAATCGGCATGAACCAATCGGCTTGATCAAGCCAAAAGAATTGAATTTCGATTGTTCCGTCAAGTATAACTGTCATGCCAATTCATGCCCACACACTGTCAGTTCTACTTGATCCAATCGGCAGCGTCATGCCGATTGGACGATAGGCAGCATGGTGTATGGCAAGGCTACCTTTAAGCAAAAATAAATGTAAAAAGTTTAGGTATTGTTTAGTTAAGTAACGGTGAACTTCTTGTCCCCCCACTTAGACTGTGATCACGTCGCCTAGACAAGCTACGACAGAGGGGACGCAACTGCGTCGAGGACCTCAAAAGTACAAAGAAAATGGGATAGGATAGGAAAATGGGCTTTTAAAAACCCTTGTTTATCGAATAAGTTTTGAAACACAAAAGCCATTATTTCAACATTTCACCCGCAATACTCTTGCATAATAATATAAATAATACCCATTAGAAATGCGTAAGTCAGTATCTTTGTTTTTTACGCTTTCACGCCTTAAGTACTCAACCGATCATCTTATCATAAACAAGTCAGGGATACAGAAAAGGCATAGGATACCTTTCATCTAGAAGAAAAGTCCAGTTCCCAATGGATCATCTAAAAATAAGAATTAATAAAATTAACACCGACAAAAAAAGTGCCGAGGACTGAGTCTCGGGCAAGAGCTCAGAATATATAATAATACTAGCGTAGAAAATGCCAGTATGTTGGTATAATGGATACAGTTGACACGTTTTTGTTGGAGCCATTTTGATTTATGAGACTAAACATGAAGTAGATCCTATTCAGTAGAATGGATAATTTGGGAGTTTGTAAACCGAGTTTGTTGAAGGCGAGCTCTAAAATTTTAATTAGCTAACTGATACCAGTGTTTCTATGGCCTTTATTTATTCATCTAACATTAGGGATTTCAATTTGTGGCAAGAAAAGATAAAAGATAGGCATGCACGTTAATAATTTAATTTTTGGTGGTGCGGAGGGAAAGAAGGATAGATTCGAATAATGCTTGGCGTACCATCGCACTTAAATGGTTTCGTATTACCATTTAATGAATATTGAGACAATATTTTTTTAAATAAAATATTCTCTTTTTTAATAAAAGGAAGAAACTTTCTTTTTTTAATGTAAATCTCATCAGACAGGCTAACAGTCGCCTATTAACACAAGCAACGGTGGATTAAATTCTCGCTATTAAGGCTCGAGTTCACCAACAGACGGTTATTTTTAAACAGCTGATTAAAATTTAAACAGCCGTTTAATAATATTTTGTTAATCACCATCGCTAAACTGCGGGTTAAACGCCCTAAACATCAGATTAATCATTAAGTTAATCATATGTTTAGGGCGTTTAAGCCGCATTTTAGCAATTTTGAACAAAAAAATATTATTAAACGGCTGTTTAAATTTTAAACAGCTGTTTAAAAATAACCGTCTGTTGGTGAACTCGAGCCTAAACCTGCCAACATTTGGACCTTCAACCAACTTACTACAATTTGGCAACTTTACTATAATTTTTTTTTCTATAAATAAAAGAATAAAGATTTTTCCACAATATTCGGGAATTCTTACGTAAAATAGTAAAAAATGTACAAAATAAACATGTTACTATTACATATACATATAAGGTAATAGTAGAGACACGTTAGATCAAAGTGTTGGAAACTGTTTGCAAAGATTGCGACCATCACTATAACTATAACCACTATAACCACTACAAGCAGAAGGGTCTTATACATTATTCATAATATCAAAGCTTCTGAAGTCTCAAGCTGGATCTGATGTTGAAGTTGACGCTTTGAAACCTTTTGCTTATAGTTTGAGCCTTTCTATGTAACTTGGACTTACGAAGTAGATACCTTAATACTGTTTACTAATAATATTGTGGAATGATTACTTTTTGTTATTAATAATTAATATTAAATGGCTCAGTGGTCGTTTCCTTTACATTTTATCCTAAGTATTTACAATATCTACTGGTGTTGCCAGTCTGCCTATCGTCCACTGTTTCTTTCAAAAGATAAATTTATTTCACATCGACTCATTACAAACACACTTGTTCAATTTTATTAAAAATTTTTAATAATAATATTAATAATAATTTATTTCAAAAAAATTATCCATAGCTAATACTTACTTAAAAACTGTCTTAATACAATAATCAATAATAATAAAATAACAAAAAAAGACTCAATATTAATACTAATAAGGAATCGTGGAAGGGATATGGAAGTGCTCTCTGGAAATTTTTGGATTTTTATTTTTAGATGATCCCTCGGGTACATTATATCTGAATAAAAGGTACTCCATGTTTTTTTCTGTTTCCCAAATTTTATCATGTGTACTCGTATTCAAAATTTTATTATCATCAGTTGATTACTTAAGACGTGAAAAGGTAATATTTTTAGGGATGCATTTATATTTTACACTATTAATAATAGAGCTAGGTATTTTACAAATTTCATATAATTTAGTGTAATCATTGTTTAGTTTATTTTTATACTTACTTGTCAACTAATATATATATATTTTCTATTTAAACTTTGAAAGCTTCCAAATTAACTTGTGCTTCACCTACTATTAAGTAATAAACCATTTGCACCATTAAGCTCCAATATTAAACTCTTATGTAATAAACCATTTGCATCATCAAGCTCCAATATTAAAACACTTTATAATTACATATTTACGATAATTGGTGAGTTAATAATTCATTCCTTAAAGGCGGCATCACTCGAGACACAGTCGCGGAGATAGCGTCAATCATTCGGCTACAACAAAATGTTATATTTGTATTAAATGGGTTACGAAACGTCCGTTCAGTTGTTTGGTAGCGTTGTGCAATCACTGTTTTGATGATGTCCCAATTTATTGAGTTGGGATTGCGACTATTGACTTTGTATCAAAATGTTGATTTGCCGAAAAGGATTTTGTTTCGAAAAAAACTCACCGTAGATACAGGAATCATTTATGAATGTATGCGGAATCGCCGGAACTTACGACGGGCGACAGTCTCCACCAAGGTTTGGTTTTTGGTTTATGGTCCCTCTTCAGCTGACTGATCCTGTAGTCAGACTATGTGGAACAACTTGTTCTTCCAAAGGATATTCGTATTTTGGATCATATCCCCTACATAAATGCCAAGCAATGCTCTCCCTTCTATAGCTCGTTAAACTTGTAATTGGTAATTAGACATAATATAGTTTCAATTATGTTAATATTATAAACAAAATTGATTATACATTGAGGTACTTGTTTGTATGAATGTGCTTTTGAAATTCGCATATGAGGTTGGTATAATCAACAATACCTCTTTTACATAAAATTCAAATTTATACCCCTTGATCATAAGGTTCATGAGGTTTTCATTTATATTTCTAGTTTTTTTACTTTACTACCTGCCATTTGTATTTCCACTTAAGGTGCTTCATTTCATACTACTATAATCATGAATGTGCTGAGTTTCAATTAAGTTAAAGCAATTAAGCGTAGACTGCTCAATGAAATTATCACACCAGATAGATTATATTCCGGCAATAATGAGGTGTTAAAACATTTATTTAATCTTGCTCATATATTTTTCTCAGGCCTCAGACCAAATAACAACTATAGACAGAATTTTGCGGAAGCTGATTTTATAAACATTGTGCGCGTAGGTCGTTAAACTTAGTAATATTAAAGTAAACTTTAGTAATATGCAATTTTTTTTTAAGGAAAACCAAAAGTTTACAAAGAAGTTATACACAAATAAATTCTACGACTGTGAACTTCGAAAAAGACTCCCCCAGAGAACTTGAAAACGCAATTTGTAAAGTCAATATTTAATTACAAAATCCCTTATCTCGTAAAAGAACATTATATTTAGATGAAAACAAAAACATTTTACGCAAATTAAAGCCGGTGGGAAATGCAAATATTATTCTGTACATAATCGCGGTCGTTAGGCGCCGCGTCACTAAATTAAATTAGCTTTTCTTAAGAAAAAAAAAGATAAAAGATAAAAGATAAACCTGCGAAATATAAATTTATCAGCGAGGGAATCTTGGCGTTTCGTGTTTCCGTCCCAAGACGCACAATGAAAGGGTTGATTAATTTGTGAACGCTTTTAATTATATTTTCCTAGCATTAATTATACTAAAATGTGATCAACACAGCATATAATTATATAAGTTTCAAAATGATTTTTATAGATAACTGAGTTAACCGTTATACACCGTTAAAACTTAAGACTTTTCAAATAGGACTTATAAGAGTCTTGGTAACACTGATCGTTTCAGACGCTATATGGCATTTCCATTGAAAAGTATAAGAAAGGATTTTTGAGTACACAAGCATAGTATATAATTTAAACATAATATGTGCTCTTTAAGTCTGTAAAACATCTATATCTATATCTATACTAGTCTATACTAATATTATCTTTGTTGCTTGCTTTCAGTTATTTATTGTTTAGTATAGTTTAGTTTAGTTGCCATGAGTGTGTTATCGATCGTCTCAATTTCTAGTTTGTAGTTTATCTGTGTATGCCTTAAATGTGCCTTTTGTTACCTATATCTATTGTAAGTTTTTTGTTTGTGCTGTTGGTGTACCTTTTGGAAAATAAATAAATAATAATAAATAAATAAATGCGAAAATATGTTTGGATGTATGGATGTTTGTAACTCTTTCACACAAAAACTACTGAACCTATAACCATGATATTTTGAATACACGTTGTCTGGGACACCAGAAAGGACATAGGGTACCTTTCATCCAGAAAAAAAGGACTATTCCCGAAGGATAAAAAAGAAAATAAAAAACTAACGCCTGGCCAAAGTGTTATAGCAACACGAGGTCAAGCATTATATTGCTTTTTTTTAATTCTCAACGCGGACGAAGTCGCGAGCACCAGCTAGTAATACATAAAAAAATAAACTGGACTATGGTGGTTTGATCATTGTCAATTACCTTAGATAGGATGACGAGCGACGCGAAGTTTAATTTTCTTATCGTGGTATAAAACATAGGCGCCAAAGGGATCTTGTTTATAAAATTATAAATGAATCTTTTATATCAAGCCAGGGCATGGTTTGATTAATTTATCTCCTATCCTTAAAGCTATTATTAATTATGAAACAACATCAACAGTCCTATTGCTATTGGGAGCCTATGCAAAGCCCACAAATAATGTATTTTCAGGGTTAATATGCAGAATAACCTAAACGCGAAACTATATATGGCGACAATTGATCGCATTGATAATAATAAAATTGATTACAGGCGCATGAATAAACAAACTTATTCGTGACTTAAATATCTTTCCATTAAATAATTAAGTTATAATATTCTTAACGTTATATCATTTGTATGTATAGATATTTTGCGTTCTAAAAATAGGTATTCAATACTTTGAATCGATTATAAGAGTATATCTGTATATTATTGTAAATTCTTTAAAGGCGCGTATATGTCAAAGATTTAAATCTTTGGTATATGTATATTATACTAGATTATGCCTGCGACTTCTCCGCTCCCCTTTTTTTGGATGTTTAAATATTTATTCAATATTTATTGCTGGTATTTTGTCAGACGTCAGATATGCAAAATTTCATTATGATCGGTTTGAGTAGTTACGTGGCGTAACAAACTTATTAAGCTTTTTGGTCTTCTGGGATTATTTGAGGAGAGCAACATATCATGTAGTAAAGTTTTAGGGCCCAGCTTATAATATGAGTCACACTTCCTCGAGTGGGTTGAGTTTTAAGTTTCTGTCAAAGTAATTTACGTAACGAGATGGGATTAATTGAATTTTGCGGCGCGCCGCCCCTCGCCGCATGGAGCGCGGTTGCGTACTCACTCTAGACTCCAGACGGCTGTCAAACAAGCGGTAAAACTCTTTGTCGGCAAAGAAAAATCTAATCTATCATACTTTGTGTTTGTATTTCCAGAGATTTTTTTTTTGAATTAATTTCCTCAACTCCTGGTGAATTATTACAAAAGGTCACTTGTAATTTATTATCGGCATACTTTCACGTAATTTACATAGATTTTCAAGAAATCAATAAGAAAAGAGTGTTTAAGAGAGAGAATTAAGAGCTACATCCTTATATATATATATAAAAATAACGTTTCATGTCACATGTTTGTTCTCGATGAACTCCGAAACTACTGAACCGATTTTGATAAAATTTCGTAAGTATGTGTAATTTGGTCCAGCTCAAACTAGTTTTTATTTTGAATCCGTGGGAACCCGGGAGCTGGCCAATAGTAATATCGCGTAGCAACTTCTGGTGTCATCGCATTGCTTTACAAACATGAGACTGACTAAAATAAACGCAGTCTGTAATAAGTTCAGCTTTTCGCTGTGAGCTGTGACAGTCAGTGAGCTTAAATCGCGCTATCATTTGGTTTTTGCCAAAAAGTATTTATTTTGGTCCAACTTAAGATAGAATGTTTAAATTGCACCCCGGGCGAAGCCGGGAACGGGTGGCTAGTATTACTATAGATTATATCCTGTAATTAAATTAAAATTTTAACTACACTAGGTAGGTACTTTATTATGAACACTGCGGACTATGTCTAAATAAAAATTATTTGAAGTTGATTTTTAAAATAACTAACATCAAGTTATTAGCCGACTTTACATATTACTGAAAAATAATATAAGTCAATGAGTATATTATATTTTCTGGATTTGTATCTGTATAGTATCTGTATCTGTAATCTGTATGTACTTACGTTTTTTTCCTATAAAATGTATAAACAGTATCGTCAAGGGCGAATCGATGTTACTTCTCAAGTCTCGAGCTCCTTTGAGAAAAAGATCTATCACTCGATACATCGGCAAATGGAATTGCCTCGGGGCGAATATTAATTACTTGTACGCTTTGAAACGTTTCGTTTTCGTATCGTTTCAAGTGCTATTGCACCTCTACTTATTACTCGAATTAAGTCGAATGCTTATATTATATATAAACTCCTGTATAATCCTTTATCGCTACATCTACTTTCAAATGTTAGTGTCTTTATTAAGTTGTGATTATTGGTGTAGACGTGACTTGAAAACAACACAATTGGGGTGTTTCTCATTTCCTCAACATTGTGTTGATGGTATACCAGTTTTTATTTGCACATTTTGTTTCTGAAACACAGGTATAGTATATACATATTATGAGTAAAGTAAAATTTTCAGTCTGTTCACCACTCAAGCTCTATAATGGTGTTGCGAGTTTAAAATTAATTACGCGATAAGTTCTCGAACGCTCCAAGTTGATCTATCGTGAGAAATGACCCTCGTTTGTCAGCCTGCTTACCAGTAACTTTAAAACTTTAACTTTGTATACAAGTGATTATAAAGACACTAGTCTGTGTCAAAAGCTTCGCTTACAAAATGTATTGAATAACTACAATACACTTAGTTATTGTACAGTACCTATATAAAAGGTATGTCAACAGGAAAGCCTTGTTTTTAAGTTTCTTTAGTAAGAACGTCACGTGGATTATTAGTGGCAGAGCACACTATTTAAAATATTTTTTTAAATTTTTTGTTAACTATACGTAATTTTTTTTTATTTCAAATTGCCCTAAGTATAATAATATGAGCAAGTATAATTTTCGTGACCGCAAACTTTAAGAACCCTCAGTATTCTGCAGCTTAATAATACTGGCTTATCCTTTTGGGGACGCCACGAAACCTCTTCGGGAGCTAGATTGATGATTTTCTTATCTCCTTTGGACCTTGGGGTCTACATTTACTTATTAACGTGGACTTTTATTGTTTCCCCTTATTTATCTTCATATTATACATTTCGCAAAGTTACATTGGAAACAAAATTTTCATAAAAAATAGACATAGGATGAAAATACAAAATAAGTACATATTCTTAAGTCAGTAGCTAGAAATCCATACAATGTATAATGTCATATTGCAGGGAAACTTCTATCAACTTATTTTTCATATTAAAAATTCAAAAAAATGTGACATCTATACAGGTGTTTGTTATTTTATGCGTAAATCTCTGAATGGATTTTGATGAAACTTGAAGGCACACAGATAGTCCTGGATGTTACAGAAAAAATAATTAGATAAACACATAGACTGTATACGGACGAAATCGTTAGTTAAAACTAGTATAATATAGTATACCTACACGAAAGTTTGTAAGGATGTTGTTATTCTGTGGAGATTTGTATGTATGTCTGTTACTCTTTCACGTAAAAACTACTGAACGGATTTTGATGAAACCTTATATAATAAATTAATATAGCATACACGTCAAATAACACATACGAGTATGCTATAATTTTTTTATTATATTTTTAATTTTTGGTACTATTACCTTACAAAGGTATGTCATCCCCATCATCTCGTGAGCTAAGTAACAACAAGTAACTGTCTCCTGAACTAAGTAGGTATAAAAATCTTTATTAAAGCATAAACATATCATATTTAAGTCATTTGCAAAGATGCAGAGAGATTTATAGAGATACGTGGATGAAGTCGAGGGTAAACACAAGTTCAATACTTTTCATTAAATAATAATTTTGCATAAATCTAGTTGAACCGAACTCCAGATTTCATTAAGAGCATTATTAAATATCTATTCTGATATTGGATATTGATAGCAGAGCTTTGATGTTGCAACTGTTACTGCATATCCAATAAATAGATACATAGCTTGGAGAGTTGCCAATAAACCTCGATGATAGGTGGCCTTAAGCTGAATGTCTTCACTATAATATTAAGGAGTCTAAATCCCATGTTTGCTTGCATATAATTATCTCCGGTTGGCTGAATACAATGGCTATGTCAGTTACTGCTGCCAAACTCTATCAAGGAGATTAAGTTGAAGATGTCGGGCTAATGCTTTGTGTAAAATCGTTTGGCATTGTATTGCTATCTCTAAAAACGTTGTTTTTAATGTTTATAAATTATTTTATTAAATTAAATTAGTTTTATTTTTATTAAATTATAACGAGCATTCACTAGACACTGAACTTCAAATGAATTGACATCCTACTGTCAAGCTTTTATATAAAAAAATATTTTCGTTTGTTTATTTTATTAGAATGTTTCACTATCTACACCCTAACAAAGCTACTTGTGTCTCTGTTTGAAGCTTTCTAGCCAAGTGGGCTTTGTGTTGTGGAAAAAGCTCGCTCACGACATATTGAGTTACGTTACAGTTATTTTGTTTGAAAAATGATAGGTTTCCATGAGCACTGTAGTAAATGTAATTATATACCTACATAAGGTAAGTTAATAATATTTTATACTAGTTAATATGTTATCGTTGAACGTGAAACAGAGTTTTAGCCGCTCACTCTTATAATATTATAATACAGTTATATCAGTTATAAGAAAATTATACAATAAATAATGTTCATTACCAAAATTATACCTGCCCTGGGAATCGAACTCGGAACCCCTGTGTCAGAGCGCTAAGACGCTTACTTTTACAGAAAGGAAAGGCCGTTATTAAAGAAGGAATAAAAACAGTTTTTATAATTATGTTCGGCATAATCTCTCTGTTACAATGGGCAGTACTCTTAAGCACATTTTTAACTCGATTTCTCGAGATTTTCTCACTGAATAATTTCAAAAATACAAGAGAACTTTAAATTTTCTGTGTAATTCTTAAGACGCACGTCGGAGTTTAAGGTCTATAAAATTAAGTTTAAGTTTAGTAATTTAGTAGAGTTCCTCTCGGAGTAACCAGAGGATGCTTTTTACCCTTTAATTGTGAATTTTTAAGTCCACGACGCGAACAAGGTAGATTATAACTTTTTTATAATATAAAATACACTTAAAAACTGTTCTGATACTCAGCCGAATTATGATATTTGTTAGTTGATCACACGTAAATCGCTGAATAGAATTGAATTTAACTTTGTATACAGAATATCACTCTTCCTGGATTAAAACTTAGAATGCTTCCCTACTTTCCTCCGCTAACTTCTTCTAAAACACACAACGGATTTTGATACGTTTTTCTCTAATAAAAAGAGCGATTAACGAGCAAGATTTGTGTAAGTATATGATTTGCACAAAAAATTGCATTACTTGCAAAAAATTACGCTACTAGTAGTTTTAAAAATACATAGGAATTAGATTGGTTAGTATATTATATATAATAGATTAACACAATATTCCCAAATTCTTTCTGAAACTCGTCAAAATAAAGGAAAATACGTCAAGGTGTTTCTGAAAAGGGTATTTTTGTGTAATGCTTTAATATTTGAAAGTATGCAATCTAAATTCAACGTGTTCTGGCAACGTGAGGCAACATATCCGGCTATTAAGTAATTAGTGCTTGTGTCGGCGACTTGGCTGCGTTCCAGTACTACTCCAGCTAGCTAGGGTTCAACCTCGGATGTCTTAAGTACTCCCAACGAGCTTTGTTTAGTGAACTCGCCTGATCATTGCTAATTGCAATATACCATTTAACATTAAACCCATCCCAACCCAGTGCTTGGATTTGAATCATCTTTTGAACTGTTTTTTTTTTTGATAATTAAGGTGCATTTTTGTCCAGTGTGACTTTTCACTGGAAGTATTTTGACAATTTTTTTGTCCTAAAATGTAAAATACATTTAGGAACATATGCATTGAAAATCTAGGTCTTTGTTTACAGTGACTATTCTAATTAGTTATTATTAATTAGTCAATTATTATTCTAATTATATATTGTAAATTAGTAGAGAGACAGTTGTCAACTAATTAATAATAAATTAACTAAATTATCGAGGTAATATTATGCGGGCATTCAGGAAGGAAGAGTCGTCACTCTGATAACACAAAGACTAAGATGGGATAAGCATGTGGATATTCAAGTATATTTGTGCTCTCTGTCCCTAAAGCGAAAATAATGTCGTCTGCTTTCTATGAGATAATGTTTCACAGTTTTTTGCCCGAAGTAGATGATCCCTTCCATAGTTTTCCAACATTAATTTAGATGGTACAGTGCATGTGTTATTTTTACTGGGATATACTGAAATAATCTTGGAAACCCATGGAATAGATCACTAGTTAATTTTTGAATTAATATTTAGGCAAAGTCATAGGAAAAATCTAATAGGTAATACCATATAATACGTAAAAATAAGTAATCGACTGCTTTTTCACTTTGTTATTTAACACTGAAGTAATCCATACCTTTGTTACGAGTATGTGTTGGCGTATGGTGTTGAGAGTGTCAATTAAGCCAGCTTTCAAGTGCTTCCAATTGAGCTTAGGGCCTCTTTCACCAACTACAAAGAAAATGTTAGTTAGTTACTTTTAGAAATAATTTTATGTCTTATTAAATTATGCACTCGGTTTACTGCATCCTTCGATTGGCGAATTTTTTATTATTATTTCCTTTTTAATGCTTGGGACTTTTACCGTACAAACAAAGGTATATCATCTCCTTCACTCCCGGTTACCGGTGACTTTAAATGGCGGTTAGTTTACTTGACACATGGTGAAAGAGGCCCTCAGTGTACGATACTTAGAACGCGAGTAATTTAAAAAAAGTTCAAGTACAAACATGAAATATGGTATTGAAGAAGTGGGAACTGCAGGGGGTCAGGGGCAGTTGGCGCTGAGCCAGATTTGGAGGCTCTTTCGACGTAATGCGATTTAACCGATACCACTCGCCAAACACGTTGCTAGCCTCTCACCGCATCTGCACGTTTCGATTTACCAATAAAATATTTTGTCTACACTCTACTTCTATTAGATAGATAAGGACATGCTGTGATACCTAGCTACGAAGAATACCAATAGGACCTACTAATTTGAGGAATAATGCTTTTTGACCAAGCGAATTTTTGACAGATAATCACATAAATTATTAATCACATAATTGTTATTTTTCCTGGGATATTTTCTTCCTTGTCGTGCCACTGAACTGAGTAGGGTCGCTGGAATTTTTTTTCTAGCATAAGAGTTGTATAGTATTATATGTTGAGCATAATATGTTAAGTATAATTTTGAGCATTGAACCATTTCGACGCTGCGTATTCTTCGATTAGTCTTTCCGTCAATCGGCTATAATTAATTCCAAATTAATTATATTTTTCTCAAAATTGAATCTATAACAAATGGTATATTTGCAATATAATTAACAGTATTATAGTAGGTACATCTACGTACAGTATTGACGTCATTGTCGTTGGAACTTGTATCTTCACTGGTCTCTAGGCGACGATAGAGAACTAATATATATTTATCACAAAAATAAACATATTTAATAATGTCCCTGTAACATCAAAGGCTTATAAATAGGTCGTGATATTTGACGTAAGTTTTTATGAAATATTTTCGCCCCTCTTCAACTGATATCAAACATTTTTTTCTTAGAAACTTGTGAAGTACGGCTTTGATACTACGAGTACAAACTAAGTTGAGTAATGTAGCGAAGGGACAGAAATTCTCTTCCCATTTCTACTTGTAAAGTCCAGCTGAGTCCTCGGCATTATCTCAAGGGCCCTCGGGTCTCGTGCACGGACTAATTTATACAAGGCAGTATTTACTTTTAAATATTTCTTTGGTGTTTTAAAAAAAAATGATTCTAAAGTTATATTTAAAAAATATATTTTTTATTAATAATGTAGGGTAAAATTAACTGCCAGTAAAATTAGAATAAAATATAAATAAAAAAAAGATAACAATATTATTTCACTTATTTCAAAAAATACAACAATAAAATCTTTTACAAAAAAAAAATTAAGAACAAATTATGTGTTTTAAATAAATGTGTTTTGTTTATTATTATATTTGAAAATATTTGAAATTTATATATGAAATATATATTTGAAATAATAATAATAATATGGTATACCTTTAGATTATTTTATGTAAGAAATACATACAAAAGGACATGTTTTTTTAAAAAAAAATTTTAATTTAACCTTTCAATTTTTTGTGTTATTTTATCAATAAATTTATATGCAGCTGTTAGTAAAATATATCATTAGCATACTAATATTAAATGCATTTCACAGTGAACAGTTTTCCTACGCGTTATAATAAATACTGTGCCTCATAAGATTGAAGGGATGGCACTCCGGCCCACTCCAGTGGCCTTGTTTGATTGTATTGATTGATTCTATAAACCTATTCAATATTTAGGAGACTTAATTGGATTACATTCATATAAATGTATATATCGTCACTTGTTATATTATACGACATTTCACAGTATTATTATTATTGATGACTTGGTATATGATCACGCGATTGACCTACATTCATTGCTTTTCAGCGTATTATATTTAAATCTATGTGTTTTTCGGATTAATTATGGTAGATTATACAGAAAAATATACCATAAATAATCCGAAAAAATTGTTAATAGTATAGGGTGGGCACAATACTCTCTGCAGTCCTGGAGGCATAATTATCCCCTTAAAGAAGACCTGCTTTTTTGTTTGTGATTAAGGCTGTTGTGTATGAAGGGCGAATGATACCGTATTCTTCAACTAGTGAGGCAAGGAAAACCTATAGGGCAAACGTAGCAGAGACAGAAGAAAGACATCCTGGTTGAAGAATTTAAAAAAACATGTTTGTGAGCTTTATAACCTATGAGCCTTATATTAACCTTATAACCTACTAGCTGTTGCACGCGACTTCGCCCGCGTAACTATATAAAATATAGCCTATGTTACTCGCTGATAATGTAGCTTTCTATAGTTGAAAAAATTTTCAAAATCGGTCCAGTAGTTTTTTGATTACAAACATACAAATCTTCTCTCTTTATAATATTAGTATAGATGAGCCTTCGGGCGCTGTGTCTCATGAAAATATAGGTATTCTTATTAGAATAGGATAACTAAATATACTATCTTCTAGAGATATATTCAGCGGATTAGCTGGAAGGCCGCACAATATTCGACGTAATATTGACGGCGTCTATCGGCCGTTAATTATGACGAATTATATAATGTCGCAATCTTAAATAACCAACAGTTATTTACAACTTCAAGGTTTATTCATCGAACTCTTGTTAGTGTGTATGAGTGTGAATATATATGTGATGTTGACGACTTTTCCGAAATATTCCAGTTGCGGTCTACGAAGTAGTGAAACTTGACACAAAGCGTCGGAGCTTTCTCGAGTGACAAACTTGGCCAACCTAAAGCTATGTACCCACCCTCGCACAGTGTTTATATCTAACATTAGTCTTCGTACTGTCAGCAGAAAATTGAGTGTTAATACTAAAATAAAAAAAAAAGTTAAGACTTTATTTTTAATACATAATCTAAAATTATCTAAAAATTTACTTAAATGAAATAATATAATAAAATTATTATAGAATTATTATACAAATTTTAATCTAAAAATAGTAACCAAATAACAGAACAATCTTGGTAACACGTCGATTTTTTTTTTAATTTAGAGGAGGAAAATCTTTTAAAGCTACCTCATCGATTTTAAACATCGTATGTTATAACAAATACTCGTAGGTAACAATTTTCTTAGCGACTATTACTTGACTATTATAAATTACATGTCTCATCCAGTAGCATTCTTTTATAACATGCTGTAGGAAGTACTACATCCACAACCATATTATTTTTATATCTTGTAAGGTTTTCAATAGGCATAACTTTTTTTATTAGTTAAAAAGAAGTGTAATATTGGTTAACGAAACTATTTTTAAAATGTACAACCCCTCATCCTCTCTCCTGTTTAAGTTAAATAAGCTTTTTTAAATTTTTTTTCCGAGTATAAATTAAGTGATTGGATTTTGCAGGTCATATAATAAATAAATTAATAATAATAAATACTGGTCTCTCTGGAACAATAATTTTTTATTAATTTTTCTATTTATTTATTCAATTATTTATTTAGATTACATACAGCCATAAATTTAAAAAATATATATTATAGATTATATACAAATAGGCCTAAAGAATCATAAAAAATATATTTTTACATTTATTTATTAATTTAAAAATAAATAAGTAATAAAAATAAGAAAATATTCTATAAGTGATAAAATTAATTTTTAAAAAGTAATTCACCAATTTTCTTTTTGTTAGAATGCAAATTATTGGAAAATATGTGAATATCATTCAGAATCTTAGTAGAAGTGATACTTAGAACGATGAAAGAAGGAATTTTATATGAATGAAAGGTGCCTAAATGTTTTTCGTACTCCAGACCCATGTGTATGCAAAATTTCATTATATGATCAATTGTGTAGTTAAGCCGTGAAAGCGAAAAAAACACTCGCATTAATAATATTAATATAAATATCGTAAGAATACTTAAACTTGATGAGTTATTTTAAGTAACGTTTTTGCTGACAGTACCGAATACAAATATTGTGAGGCGAGCAAGTATAGCTCTCCCATCACATTGTTACAGCTAAGTAAGTGTGTGCACGTGACGACCGAGCAGAAAACGCGCCCCTTATCTATACTTTGTTTATCAACGAGCACTTTTATTTTATCATAAGGAAATTATTTTTAAAAAAATCATTTCTTTACATAAGATCGAATTTGCATGATACAGAATTTTTTACAGTATCATACGTCAACTATTTTGATTATAATAAGATAATTTTTAGATACTTTTTTCGCGTCCCTTTGAAACGTACTTTTTTCTGATATGAGTGAAACGTATGAGTTTAATCCCTTTTTGCATAGAATTGAAAATATCTGCTTTTTAGTAAACTTTTTGGGTGTAATTTTTACTTTTTAGTACCTATCACGTGACGACGCGTTGCCACGCGACGACCGTGTCGCTTTACGTTAGTAGCTAATTTCTAGTGTTCAAATTGTGACGATTTATCAACCAACATAATTTTATACATATTATCTAAAATATGTATTAACTTTCTCTCAACCCACATCTGGAGTACATTAAAATATTGTTTGCTTATCGAAAGCACGTCTACGCAAAAGATTTATTACATTAACATTCTATACCTGTGATACTGATTACCGTTTATTACTTTTGCAACTCTTTTCGGGGAGGGGAGGGTATGTATGTTTGTACTGTAATGTAATAAGGAGAATTATTGAATTGTTTAGTGGCTTAATGGTTACTATGTAGAAATTGAATCATTTTAAAAATATCTGTTTATTTTATGCTAAGAATAAATTGTCAAAATTGTCCTCAGACAACGCACCACCAGATACTAATCATAATACTTATTATTTAAGTAAGTATACTGCAACAATCGCCTTTCTCAGGTTTTTACACTTAACTGTAATATGAGCTTTTTCAAGCTTTTTCACCCTTTATAATATATATAATATAAAGAAAAACATTGATAAATTAATGAAATTATTTTATTTTTCAGGTAAGTCTTAGAGCAATCAACTTATGTTTGGTAAGACATAACCTATACCTACAACATCCATATACATTTTCGCGGAGACCGGTCATAATAGGTTTGCATTGTATGAAAGTTAAAATTGTATATGTTTTTACCATGATATATTTCTAACACTGTTAGGTACAGAAAAGGACATACCTTTAATCCAGAAAATAAGTACTTTTCACAAGGGCTAATATAGAAATAAAAATAAATAATTACAATAATAAATTAGGTACATGCGGACAGACAGAGAAAAAGGGGACATTTCATGTTATATGTTAAGTAGTAGTTCCGATAATATGTAAAATTATATATATAGTTTTTGTATTTGAATTTCTTGAATAAATGTGATTCGTTTAATCAAATCTGAGGCGGCATCTTAATTAATTGTTTGCGATAAAATCGACCCATAAGTTCCGAATGTCGTGAATGTCGGGATTCCCCCAATTCACTAACATTTTGTGCAATGCTCTGTATCTACGCCGCGGACGTCATTTGAGCGGCAATCTGTTATTGGAATCGGTCCGGATTTGCAAGAGAATCCGACCTATCGTTTCCCCTCCAAGCGGGTCACTATTCGAGTAATTGCCGAATGTCGTTACAAGAAGATTACATGAATAATAACGGGATCGTTTTCGTCCATCAGATACCTAGGCTAGATAGAACCGTACTAATATTATAAATGCGAAAGTATGTATGGATGTTTGTAACTCTTTCACGCAAAAACTAGTGAACCGATCGTAATGAAATTTTGCATACACGTCGTCTGGTACACCAGAAAGGACATAGGGTACCTTTCATCGCTCAACGCGGACGAAGTCGCGGGCACCAGCTAGTTAGCAATAAACATTTATTCGATTTCATTTATTTATTTTTCGCAGGCATTGTTTTTTTTTCTTTTTTTTTTTAGATGTTCCCTCGGGAACAGTATCCTTTTTTCTGAAAGAAGATTACCGTATGTCCTTTACTGTATCCCTAAAAAATTCTTTGAAAATTTTTATAGTGATCTGTTGTATAGTTATGGCGTGAAAGCGAAGAAATAAACAAAAAACAAACTCTTTGGAAAAATAAAAAATATAACGCCTAACAAAATATATGAGAAATAAATTAGTCAATCTTCATTGCTGTAATGGTTTTGCCAGGTTTTGGATATTTATTTTTATATGATCCCTCGGTTACAGTACTTTTTCTCTGGTTGAACGGTACCATTGAATAATTAAGGCGTGAAAAGATAACAGACAGAGTCACTTTCTCATTTATAATATTAGTATATGGATACTTTATTATGCCTTTTTTTTATATTTGCTCGTACTATATACTGATTATATAGTATAGTTTTTTTTTACCCATGGTTTTTGCTCGCGACTTCGTCCGCATCCATTTTTCTTATCCGATTGCTACCAAACTCTACAGGATCACCCGTTCGACTAATCTGCAGATTGTCTGAAAATTTCATCAAAATCGGTTCAGCGGTTTTGTAGTCCACAGGGAACATACTGGAACATACATTATTCATGGAAAATGTTTCCATTCTGTCAATATCCAGAACGCACGAGCCTGGGGCACAATTATTATCGAAAAAAAAAAAAAACCACTTCATTAAACATTTCATAATACATAAATTCTAATAATTAACAATGACTTAAATTTTGCAAAATAAACTGTTTTTTTATTATTTTTTTTTATTAATTTAGTCGAAATTGAAGTTGCAATATAATTTGGCATTACCAAGAAATTATGTTCTTAGATATTAGCAGTTGATTTCTGGTAATATCCACGCCATAAACCACATTTATCGCGTAAACCACAGCCCCCGCTCACCGCCGCCTCCGGCTCTGTTTCTCAATGCTCCCATAAATTTTCCAGATTCTGATCTTTCTGGTTCGCAGGGCGTAAAAGGTCGACCTGTTGCTTGAGGAATCAAACCTTTACTTTGGAGAGAAAGACGTTAAAATCTTTAGAGCATTGAAAACATCAAAGATTTTCTATGAATATGTTTTATTTATCGTTCAATTAAGAAAATACATGACCTACTTACTTATTCTGACAAGCTTCAATAAAACAGTCAAACAGTTTATATTACCCATTAAATATTATTCATTAATAGTTTATTTCTTTCTTTATTTTAAATAGGTTGCAAAGAAACACCTATTTTTTTTAAATATAATTGAGAATAATTCCTTCTAAACCTATCCAACAATTTATTTATTCAATATGTATAAAAATACTATACAAATTTGATACTTATAGTGAAAATCTAATTTTGTAAATTCCTACTCAAACTTGAAAGAGTAAAATTTCTACTAGTTAATTCTAAAAAACAAACATATTTAACCGACGTCACGAGTCTATGGTCTGAAATAAAAATTGTTGTTAGCAACAACAGAAACGAGTAGGTATTGATAATAAAATAGTTTAGTCAGAAATAAATTTCAATAGAAACTCGACGCTTAACTTTAAGAAGTGCTTAATAACTTTCGGTAGCAATTTCAACTTGTTAAATTTTCAATTCGTTCCAAACAATACTGTCTCTGCTTAAGCTCGAGATTGTCTGAAACGATTTGAACCATAAATAATAAACGCTAGTCCCCACCGTATGCCTCGAAATTGTCTCGCGACGACCTGCCATGAAAATTATAGCCCTCGAATAAATCCTTCATGGTGGTTAGAATTAAACGTATACTCCGAATTGTGGTCTAAAACAGAGCCGGAAAATTACAAGCAGACAATTTACATAATTAAAAGATTCTACGATATTTAAATTTTAGCAGTCTTCAGCATATGTGCTGCTTACTAAACATCGCATTTAAAATTACTATTTGACGTGTTATTCATAAGGAAAGTGTGTGCAGACTTGTTAAAGAACCTTGGCCTGTGTGAAAACATTTAAACAACATCAAGTAACTAAGGCTTTTTTAGAAATCAGCTGTGCCCCGCGGTGTTGTACACCGTTTAATTTTTTTTAATTTTTTTTTTTAATTTAATAAGGTACACAAAACAGGACACTGTCATTAAATACATTGAATAGATATGATTACATTGAAGTGAACTAGACAGAGGCCCAAAACACGTGTACACAGCATGTCCAAACAAAACAGTGTTGCTTACACATTACAGAACAAAACAAAAGAAGAAGACAGAAAACAGAAAAGAGACGCACTTTCATCCAAAAGCAAGCTTAGTCATACTCCAAAAAAAGTCAATTTGAGATGAAAGCACGTCTCCACAAAGCCACAACTAAACAAACATTTTGATAATATTAATATATAAGTGCAATAAAATATTATCTATTAAGATTTTATTTAATGATACTTGCAGTCACAATGGCCGTGATATTTTTTTTTAATTTAGTTAAACTATTTTCGAATATGTCAACTTTACCGCTATGCTTAAGCAGGAGATCGTTGTATTGCCTTGTGTGTACTTGTAAGGCAAAGGTATTGACAAAAGGGTTTCGATTTCTAGGTTTTATCTTAAAATTATAGTGTATTAATTAATAAGCGACAAAAGATAGGGTGAGTCAATGCGGGAATGAATTATTTTAAAAAGACACAAGAGGTTATGATAATTACGGCGGTCCTCGAGTGTAACCATATTAAATTTCGTTAGTCTATCTCGATACAAGGGAATACTCCGGTGAAAGCCATATCTACAACTAAGAATACTCAAGCACTTTTTCTGCACATTTTCAATACGGCCACAATGAATAGCGTAGTAAGGGGACCAAACACAGGAATTATATTCAAGAACACTGCGGACTAACGTATTGTATAGATACAAAAATGTTTTAGGGTTCCTAAAATCTTTAGTAGCTCTAGTCAAAAAACCTAATGTCCTAGTACTTCTACTGATAATACTATCATAGTGGTCACGGAAACTTAATTTATCATCGAAAAGAACTCCTAGGTCCCTTACTACTGACTTTTTTACTAAAATCTGTCCTTTAAGTTTGTAATTGTATAGGATTTTCTGGGCTTTCCTTGAAAAAGAAATAGTAAAGCATTTTCCTACATTCAGAAGCATTCTATTTTCGATACACCAACGATCAATACGTTCCAGGTCTAACTGGAGCAATAGAGTATAATTTTAAGTCATCAGCGTATAATAGACAAGAACAAGACAATCGCTCTATCAAGTCGTTGATGAAAACAATAAAAAATAAGGGACCCAGATGTGAGCCCTGTGGCACACCAGAAGTAGTCGTAGCAGGTAACGAAACAAAGCCCTTTATAGTTACAAGTTGACTTCGTTTGCTAAGATATGAATCAATCCAGCGCAGTAAACTACCATGAATACCATAATATGATGCCAATTTATTACAAAGGATTTCGTGGTTAACCATGTCGAAAGCTTTCGAAAAATCTGTGTAGATGGCGTCAACCTGGCCTCTTTTTGCAAAGGCACTGCAAAGAAAGTGCTTATATTCTAACAGGTTAGACATTGTGGATCTGTGTCTAACGAAGCCGTGTTGTCTAGGTGATAAAAAAGGTACAATGTGATGGTAAAGAGAGTCATAAATTAGGGATTCGAAAAGTTTAAAAAAATCGTATCCTCTTTAGTTCTCTATCTCGGTAATGTTCGGTTTTTTTCTTAGGGTGGCCGAAAACTCGGGACTTGGGGGTCTTGGGGGAGACTGCCGCCCGTCGTAAGGTCCCCCAGAGATGGCGAAGTTCTGACAGGGAGCGTGGGCATACCCGCGCTGGATAGAAGTCGTGTCATAACGTCCCCACGACCCTGCCCATCAACGGCCGCGCTAGAAAGAAAGTCGTTGCGTTTTAGCCGGTAGAAATCCGGCATAATCCGTGTCCCCTACACCGCCGGGTATCCAAGAGGATTTCCCAACGTTAAAAAAAAAAGCCGAACTCAGATCACTGACCCACCGCATCGCAACGTAGCGTTCTTTCTAATTTTTTTTAAATGCAAGAAGAATTTTACAGATCACATTAGTAGTTCCAGAGATTAGCACAAATTTATTTGTGTATATTATACTATTGTTTGCTTGCGACTTCGTCCGCGTCCGTCGAGTAAAGTAGTTAAGGCGTGAAAGCGTAACAAAAAAAGAACACAATAATATTAGTTATGACCTGATCGTTTGAGATTGATGGATGGCAGACTTCATTATCAACGTTGTCATGGTTTTTCCATTTACGAAAATAATGTTAGCACGTGTAGGTATATATATATATAATATATACATCACATATCAAAGTAATATTCCCATAATGTAAATATTCAATAAAATGGAAGCGACATAAAAGGAGAAAGTATTTCGAGAGAACAAAGGAAATGTGGACTGACTAAACTGTCAAAATACGTAAGGAAAAATGTTTAGATCTTGTAAAGATAGAAATAAAGGAAAAAATGGAAGCTTTTTTTTTACCTAAACAGGGCATCCGTAAGTCAAAGCCAAAGTATACACTCATAATTTTTCTTTAGGACATTAAAATGTTATTCATTTGTTTAATGACTGAATTCAACTATACTTTTTTTTTAAATATTAAAATATTTATTTTGCTGCTTCCTCGCATGCTTATTGCATTATCTAGTTTTTTAGCAAGGACAAGTTGTTATAGCTTAGCTCTGGGGGTTGCCAGTGTTGCTGACCAAGCGTTTTTACCAAAATCCCTAGAGTTTTTGTCCAGAGATTGGACATCGAAAGGTAATAAAAATGTCTCGACTGGCGATTTCGAAGCTGCTTGCCTAATCTTGATATTGTATACAATTTGTAAATAATTTCTATAAATATTTTAGGTTATTAAGGCTCGAGTTCAGCAACAGACGGTTATTTTTAAACAGCTGTTTAAAATTTAAACAGCCTTTAATAATATTTTGTTGATCACCATCGCTAAACTGCGGGTTAAACGCCCTAAACATCAGATTAATCATTAAGTTAATCAGATGTTTAGGGCGTTTAACCCGCATTTTAGCGATTTTGAACAACAAAATATTATTAAACGGCTGTTTAAATTTTAAACAGCTGTTTAAATATAACCGCCTGTTGGTGAACTCGAGCCTAATTTATCTAAGTAATAATCGAAATTAGTTCCATCTAAACCAAACGAGTGTGGGGTTAATATGTATATCTATACTTACTTACTAATACTAATATTATAAAGAGGAAAGATTTGTTTGTTTGCATTGAATAGGCTCCGAAAGTACTGGACCGATTTTAAAAATTCTTTAACTGTTGGGAAGCTATATTATCAGCGAGTAATATAGACTACATTTTATAAAGTTACGCGAGCGAAGTCGCGTGCAACAGCTAGTGCTTACATAAGAATTAACTGTGATATGGCAGCTAATGTTATCTACTGCAACTACTAAGACGAAAGCAGAATTGTATTTCGTTTCCTAAATATGTATTTTCAAGTCCGAATGTAACCCTTTAGTTAGACAAACAGTATATTTTACCGGTTCAAACACAACAAATTCTAATAAAACTTTTTCCATTTGCTTCCTCCTTTTTGAACGCATCGTTGGACATTCTGAAACTTTTAATTTTCTCCTGTTTCGTTTGAAAAATGTGGGAAAATCTGTGGATTGTTTTGTATCGCCGTCGGTCGATGTTTTGTGCCGCAATCAGGGACATAAAGTGGTTTATTATCTTCACTTGCGCTCAAGGGACTGTGCCTTTCCATAAGGCTGTAAAAAGGCTTCAACCTTAATGAACAGAATTCACAATGTTTAATGACGTGGCAAATGAACGTCTCTTGTTACGTTTTTACTGCTGATTTTCGGCAACTTGAAATTTATAAAAATGATTCAATAAAAAGGCAGCTATTATTATTTTTTTAACATTATCTGAATGCTTTTTGTTTTAATTGAACATTTAGTAGAAAAAACATTAAATATACAATTTTCATTATTGAAAAATTTTATAAAAAAATTAACGCTAAACACTGTTTCAAAGGCAGGGCCAACTTTGCAAATGAACTTTTTTTCAATGTTTGTTCTGGTCTGTTGTATTCCGGTGTGTTGAGTCAATATTTGATAGATTATTGTTAATGCATAGCATAATGTGCAAGTTGCAAAATGTGCAGGCTACGTAAAATGTACAAATTTTATAATGTGCAGAATGCAATATGTGCAGATCGCAAAATGTGCAAGCTACGTAAAATGTACAAATTTTATAATGTGCAAAATGCAAAATGTGCAGATCGCAAAACGTGCAGGTCGCAAAATGTGCAAGTTACATAAAATGTACAAATCTTATAATGTGCAGAATGCAAAATGTGCAGGACGCAAAATGTGCAGATTGCAAAATGTGCAGATCGCAAAACGTGCAGGTCGCAAAATGTGCAAGTTACATAAAATGTACAAATCTTATAATGTGCAGAATGCAAAATGTGCAGGACGCAAAATGTGCAGATCGCAAAACGTGCAGGTCGCAAAATGTGCAAGTTACATAAAATGTACAAATCTTATAATGTGCAGAGTGCAAAATGTGCAGGACGCAAAATGTGCAGATTGCAAAATGTGCAGATCGCAAAACGTGCAGGTCGCAAAATGTGCAAGTTACATAAAATGTACAAATCTTATAATGTGCAGAATGCAAAATGTGCAGGACGCAAAATGTGCAGATCGCAAAACGTGCAGGTCGCAAAATGTGCAAGTTACATAAAATGTACAAATCTTATAATGTGCAGAATGCAAAATGTGCAGGACGCAAAATGTGCAGATTGCAAAATGTGCAGATCGCAAAATGTGCAGATTGTATTTTATAGTTCCCTGGAAGAGTACCGATACGTCCCTTAAATGAATTTAGCGTGTGATTTTGTGTTATACTTTCTAAATTTGCGCTAATGGAGAATCAACGCGAAGACCCTTCTAAGTATTCAATTCAAAAGTAGATTTATCGTTACTAAGATCCAATTTAAGAGAGAAACCCTCACTCAAAATTTCCCCGTAATATTTTACAACCCTCTAAATTTTTGCGCGCTAATCTCGCTAATTATTTTCATGCCGTCAATGTTAATTTTTAATAACACTCAGTCTGGATGAAATTTAGTCTGTAAAGGTGAAATTTTTAATAATTCCCGAGACGTAAAAACGTTTTTACTTTGTTATAATTCTGAGAGAGTTTTGGGATTTGAAAGCTACAGAAAATTAACATTGGTAATTTATTTTTAAATTTACCGTTTAGACATAAATAGGAAATGTAATACTATTTATTACCAGAGAATAAAAATTAATCACATGGCAGAAATAGCATTAGTAATAAATAGCACGAATTAATACTGTTAATTTTTATTGTTATTATACAACAAAATTTGTGAACAATAATTTCATTGATATTGACCGATTGAGTTTTTTTAAATCTTAAAATAACAATTGCAAAATCTAAAAACAGGTTTACAATAATTTGGACAGTACAATATGGTGTTTAGTTAAATTCGTTTTCTAAAGAGCCGTTATTAAAATTAAAATTAATTGTTGTGTATAATTCATCTGGATATAAGATTATGAATCTGAAACAAAAAATAATATTATTTGCAATAATAGAAAAAAAATGTACATAACAAATTTTATAAATTATAATATTATTTTTATAGTGATTTGCAGTTTACTGGTAAGTATTTTTTTTTTTAATATTTTAGGTTAATTACTTTTATCATTAAAAAAATTAAAAAATCCAATTTGATCGAAAAATTTCATGCTAAGGGATTTTTTTAAATAACTCCTTATTAATAATGTAACATGAATATTTTTTTTAAATAAAACCCCCTTAATTTCTACTTTATAGCCTCCAGATACTATATTAATAAAAATCAATGTATAAATAAGGATCAATATATCAGAAAATGTGACCTGTGAAAAGGAAGTGTCGCGTGTAAGTCTATCAGTCGACTTGTGTACGGTATGACGAAGTGTGCGGCCGCGTCAATGTGCTGGGACACAGAGTAGGCCCATTCGGACCATTTGTATTCATCGGCTGGAAAATTTTACACATTATTTCAAACATTTCTTTGGCATGTGTCACGAACGAGTATGGGGATGCTATCTATAGACCACTGTACCTTTACCATGAGTTTACAATGACCGCACTCGCTAGCGAGAGCGTATAACATTTATATGAAAAACTGTCAACTGTCAATGTCAAATTGACAATTTTTAATATAAATATTTTATGCTTTCGCTAGCGATTGGTAAAGGTATTGTACATAATACTGGGCCTACGCTGAATCGCCAAAGCGATGATGGGGCTATGATAGGGGGATAGATAAATTGGCTCTTCCATCTAATACACGTAATACATAAGTATATGAAACTAGCTGGCGCCCGCGACATCGTCCGCGTTGAACGATGAAAGGTACCCTATGTCCTTTCTGGTGTTCCAGACAAAGTGTATACAAAATTTCATAGTGATCGTTTCAGTAGTTTTTGCGTGAAAGAGTTACAAATATCCATACATCCAAACATACTATCGCATTTATAATATTAGTACGGACAGTAACCATTTTTATTTTCTTAACTCGAAAGAAATATAGAACTTTGCAGAAAATGTACATAAAAAATACTGTGCTTAATTTACTATAATATTAAATTCTTTAGTAGTGGCAGCAGCCCGTCTGGTGTAGCCCTTTAAATCGGAAAATAACAGCATTTGTGCTCCTATGTTTCGATGATTGAGTAAGGGATGTTTTCTTATTTATGCTATTAAAGTACTTGCCAGCATCAATTGAGTTGCTTGTGTTGATGTGTGCTTTTGTGTTTCAACGAGTGATTAAAGGATATCAAAGCCGATTTGCTTGTTCTTATAACAAGTGGGCTGTCAGCCTGTCTTTCTACCTTCATATAAAAAAATAAAAAAAAACTCGTTAATTGCTCAATTACAGTTTGCTGATCAGTGAAATTATCTTGGAGCTTCAATATCGGGCATTTCGTTGAATCCGTTCAACGAGTTATAATTAAAAAGGAATTAACGATTGTTAATTATGTCTGAGCTTCGAGCGTTGCATTATTATCATTTTGTTTCGTATATAAATGTTGAGCGTGAACCAAATTAATTATTTAATCCCATTGTTAACGGAAACAAGTTTTCTCCCGTTAAATAAATTTTCCAGATTGCAAATGACTGATGTGGTTTTCACACCCATTCTCCTTAAATAATATATGGTTTTAAAATGATTATAAAAATAAAGTTATATTATTTCTTAATATACACGTGTTGAAAATATCTTTGTTTTGAACCAAGAAACGTATAAATAAGTTAACTAATTAATTACTTACTTTGTGATTCATTATTTTTGTCGTAGTCTCTCAAGTCTGGAATGTCCAGGGTCATGTCTATCTCTTCAGGGTGTAATCGTAGATGGATATCGCCATTCTTTTTCCTAGTCAGCCCATACGGATACGTCACCACCACTGTCGCTATAAATAAAGTATATATTTTTCATGAATCCGTACTAATATTATAAATGCGAAAGTATGTTTGGATGTATGGATGTTTGTAACTCTTTAACTCAAAAACTAGTGAACCGATTATCATGAAATTTTGCATACACATTGTCTGTTACATCAGAAAGGACATAGGGTACCTTTCATCGTCCAACGCGGACGAAGTCGCGGGCACCAGCTAGTATTATAAATGCGAAAATATGTTTGGATGTTTGTAAGCAAAAACTACTGAACCGATCACCATGAAATTTTGCATACACGTTGTCTGGGACACCAGAAAGGACATAGGGTACCTTTCATCCAGAAAAAAGGACTATTCCCGAGGGATAAATAAAAAATAAAAAACTAACGCCTGACCAAAGTGTTATAGCAACACGAGGTCATGCATTATAATGCTTTTTTTTTTTAATTTTCAACGCGGACGAAATCGCGAGCACCAGCTAGTATATATAATAAAGGCTTTAATTATTTTTTATTTATTATAATTATTTTTATTGTACAAAATATATAGTGGTCCGTGTTGATTCATTCAGTAAATATGTCTTATTTTTTTTTTTTTAAATATCTATAATATTTTTTTAGGAAAAGTTGCGTCTTCTACCTTAGCCTTCGTTAGGACACAAATAAAACGCTTTCTTGCACTCTTTACTATATAGTAAAAGCTTGAAAAATTTCCAATACTTATCCGACAATAAAGATACACACACGAGTGTAAATCTCTTATAAACAAGGGAAGCAGCCATTAAGTGCGTTTAAAGGATCTCAAGATCTATAGCAGAGGTATAGAACAATAGAACAAGTGGCATGTTGAACAAGGGGACATGATATGAAGCGGCCAATGACCCCACCACCACGTTCAATTAACTGATGTACCAACGCGCCTCATTACACGAACCGACCGACACTTTTGTTTCGATACACCGAAGCTCTAATAGATAAAGTTAATTGAATAGTCTATTTGCTCACTAAGGCTCGAGTTAAACAACAGACGGTTATTTTTAAACAGCTGTTTAAAATTTAAACAGTCTTTTAGGCTCGAGTTCACCAACAGACGGATATTTTTAAACAGCTGTTTAAAATTTAAACAGCCGTTTAGGCTCGAGTTCACCAACAGACGGTTATTTTTAAACAGCTGTTTAAAATTTAAACAGTCTTTTAGGCTCGAGTTTACCAACAGGCGGTAATTTTTTAAACAGTTGTTTAAAATTTAAACAGCTGTTTAATAATATTTTGTTGTTCACAATCGCTAAAATGCGGGTTAAACGCCCTAAACATCTGATTAACTTAATGATTAATTTGATGTTTAGGGCGTTTAACCCGCAGTTTAGTGATGGTGATCAATAAAATATTATTGAACGGCTGTTTAAATTTTAAACAACTGTTTAAAAATTACCGTCTTTTGGTGAACTCGAGCCTTAGTATATTCATTTATTTTATAGACTAGCTTATGCCCGCGAATTCGTTTACGCCCCCTTTTCTAATTCTTTCTAATTGATCCTTCGGGGGCGACACTTTTTTCTGGATGAAAGTTACACTACGTTTTTTTTTTTGCATTATCCCTGACAACGTGTCATGCGTAAATTAACGATGATCGGTTGAGTAGTTAAGGCGTGAAAGCGTAACAAAAATTCAATACAATATTACCTTAGTTAGGATGACATTTCAATTTTTTTCCAAAGATTACTTATGAATTGCTTATTACTTATGAATAATATGAATAATACTTATGATGAATGAAACTATACGTAGTGATTACTTATAATATAATTAAAATGTTATGATTCAGATACGTAATAATAGGCTTTTGATGGCTCCTTGAATGTATTTATTGTGTGTTTTTCTTAATTTAAATTTTAAAATTTTGATTATCTATTTATATTTTGTTTTATGTGTAGAATTTTGTTTCAGTACTGTATCAATGTATCTATTTTGTGTATGGAACTCTAAGTCTAAGTCTATAAAAATATGTATAATGACTGTTTGTTTCCTGAATAAAGAGAAAAAATAAAAAAAACGGTAAAATCAATATTTTTAACATACAACCGAAGAATAGCATAGATTATGAAATTTAAATTAATTTTAGTAATTAATTTATGTAAACTAAAAGCTTCACTTTATTATTAAAAGAGCAATAAAAGAGGAATTCATTTTCAGGTTAACTTACCATTACCAGTGAAGTTCATCAGTGGCCCTGAAAATATAAGTTACAATTGTGAAAAACTTTATAATATCTAAAAACATTATTATGTGAAGTGTGTTTCATTGAAATTAAGTAAACAAATTTTTTTATATAATACAAAAACTTGCATATTATCTGTTCTGAAAAATAAGTGCATAGTTAATACGAGAAATTGCAAAAAAAAAATAGAAAGCATTCATATTTACCTACATGTTTTTCAATGTCGCCAAAATCTGAAATATACAATATACAATTAAATGTTACTAATAAGTTGATAGTAAGTAAATCGTAATCTTAAAAGTTGAAACATTTACATCTTTAATATATATGTTCAGTAGATTTTGCGCGAAAGAGTTACAAACATCAATACATCCAAACATACTTTCGCATTTATAATATTAGTATAGATGTTTTAAAGCGCTTGAATCATAATTAATAAATGTTTTAATAATTGAAATCGGTTGTGAGGCTTCGTTGAAAGCGTGAACAGAAATTTTGGTTTCTTATTTATCAAATAATTGAAAATTTTATTATTGTAAAAAAAAAAACGCTCAATATAACGCATGAATTTAAATAAATAAATTATTAAATAAGATGATGCCTTCTTTTGTATAAAAATTTTGTATTATGGTGTATTTACTAACATAATTTTAAGTCAATTGTTACTAACCAATATGGATCTGTGTAATCCGAAATAAAAATGATTATTATTATTAAACAAGCGCCATCTAGTAACTGGGATATTATTAAGAAAACGTTGATATGTATGTATGTACATATTAATTTCAATAGTAATTAAAAATGTACATATACAGTAAAGATATTCATAAGCCAGTATCAGAGATCATACTCGTACCTTGTGACGGTTTCCGGCAGATGATTGAGTCATTTTTCAATTGATGCATCCTGAATGGCATCTCCAAGGTCAAGGAATATTTCTTGGTCTCACTGTTCATACTGGATAATATATGTTTATTTTTAATTAAAAAAAAACACAATACTACAAAAAGTTGAAGTTGTAACGTGCTTATTGAAATGTAATGTAGAAAATTTAAATTTAAATAATAAATAATCAAACAGGTCTTCAGCTTAGACCTCACAAATGGTTATTGTGTTGGACGATCTATAAATATTTATAAAAATTTATATACAAAACTAGCTGGTGTCCGCGACTTCGTCCGCGTTGAACGATGAAAGGTACCCTATGTCATTTCTGGTGTCCCAGACAACGTGTATGCGAAATTTCATGGTGATCGGTTCAGTAGTTTTTGCGTGAAAGAGTTACAAACATCCAAACACACTTTCACATTTATAATACTAACTGGTGCCCGCGACTTCGTCCGCGTTGGACGATGAAAGGTACCCTATGTCCTTTCTGATGTAACAGACAACGTGTATGCAAAATTTCATGGTGATCGATTCAGTAGTTTTTGCTTGAAAGAGTTACAAACATCCAAACATACTTTCGCATTTATAATACTAGCTGGTGCCCGCGACTTCGTCCGCGTTGGACGATAAAAGTTACCCTATGTCCTTTCTGGTGTCCCAGACAACGTGTATGCAAAATATCATGGTGATAGGTTCAGTAGTTTTTGCGTGAAAGAGTTACAAACATCCATACATCCAAACATACTTTCGCATTTATAATATTAGTACGGATATGTAACATTCCTTACCTGATGCCAACCAATTCGCTCTCCTCCAAACCCGACACCATGACACAAGTGCCACTAGTGCCATACTGCACCACGTATGGCACATATTGGTCGATTCCCAGTAACGAGTTGCCAGTAAGCACGTGATCCCTGAGAGTTTCATACTGTCGCTTGAAGCAGACGAAGTCACTTGTATGACAAGTTATTATGTATTGAACTGGAACATAATATATACTTCGTAAAGGTCTTTATTCAATTAGTTATTCTAAAATTATTAGTGACTAACTTTTGTCCGAGACTTAGTCCGCGCGCCTTTTTCTTTGATGTTAAAATATTTGTTCAATGTTCCGTACTAATATTATAAAAGTCATTGTGTATAAATATGTATAAAATAAAACGTAAGAAACGTTATGAGGATAGATAGAGATTGGATAGAGATAGATAGATAGATAGATAGATAGATAGATAGATAGATAGATAGATAGATAGATAGATAGATAGATAGATAGATAGATAGATAGATAGATAGATAGATAGATAGATAGATAGATAGATAGATAGATAGATAGATAGAGTGCCTTGCCTGCAGATAGCTTCCCAGTATTATTTAAAGAATGGTGAAGTTCTATTACATCTCCAGTCGCGAGTATTTAATATGAATAAAGCGAGTACGTACGTTCCTCTCATAAATATTTATTGTTGTGGAATTTTCGGGTCTCGGCGAACGTCGCCAACGAGCCAAAATGGAAAAAGTTTTATTTCAATTGATATTTACCGTATTGTTCGCACGCCTTTGTATAAAATAAAAATAGCCTTTACAGCCTACCGCCAGCTGGCTTATTCCGCACCTCATTTCCGATCGATTCTGATACAATAGGTAATTGTATCTGAAATGGACGCGATTTAACGAACCAGTACTTTTTTGGGTCTGTTTTCGCCTATAAAATATTTTAATACGATTAAATTGTATTGAAAATTTATTTTTAATTCCCATTTCCATTAAGAGACATTAACACATATAGACAAAACATTGTAATATCTTCATAACTATAAGAACTAAGAGATATTTACCTCGTGTTTATAACGCTATAGTCAAAACAATGTAATGTCATCATAACTATGAGAACTAAGAGAAGCATTTGAGTAAAAATTACATATTTTGAAATATAATATTGATTATTGTGTATATTTAATTCGTAATTATTTATTTATAGTTTTTGTATAATTCCCTTTTTTCAGTGATCTTTGGTAATTTATACTTATTAAAACCGTTGGCCCTGATTGACTACTAACTCACAACCAAATCTAGTCTAGAAAGCTGAAATTCGGAACATAAGTTTATTGAGTTCACTAAAAGTATTGAATTTTGAAAATTTCTACTCCACTCGAAGTTAAGAGCTAAAGTATCTAGTCGCTAGTACTTTTATAATACCTTTGTATTATGTGCCCTTAGTTAGTGATAAACTCTTTATTGTAGAATTTAGAATGCAATTGTATTTTTTACTTTACATTTCTATAATACTTAATAATAAGCTATAATACAATAAATTGTTTATATTCCCGAATAAAATAAGTAATTAAAAAAAAATTATGATAAGCATGTCAAATAAATTAACGAGTATTTTTATTTAAGTAAAAAAATTTTGATTTTTTTTTTTGATTGATTTTAATAATTAATTTATCGCAGTAACCTCCCATTTAACAAAGATTACGATGAAATAACAGCATATGCTTTTGTGTTCCATTGGAACTACCATCAATAGTATACCGTTAGCCTGTCTGCCCCGACTTTTACATAAAATTGTGACCTTTAGTTATGTGATTTTGTTTGTACATATTTATTTATAAAGAACCGTTATTAAAATCACCACACGATTTTCATTCACCTGTCAAAGTTAGTCAGACAGACCAATAACGTGAAAGTCGTCATAAGTACAGTACATCACAAATAAACATTCTTTATTAAATATTATGTATTTCATTATTGTCTAGTAACTTGTTCATTCTGAGTTTTTACAGTGTATATTAATAATTATTTTGATTATATTTAGAGATATTGTGATGTTCACTTTGCAATAACTATGTATTCACACATAGAAAGATTATCTTGTGTAGCCATTCATTATTTACATAAAAATTTTACCAGTTATAATATAAAGATTTATCCAAATCTATTAATGTACAGGTTATATTAAAAGTGTTTTTTTTAATTTTTATATCTAGCAGGTAGCTACGCCCCTGAATATATATCTCTTGCAAAATATTTAACCAGAGATTTTTTTTTGAGACTAACTGTACCCACCACTAACAAGGTGGAAGAAAGACGAGCGTTGATACAATATTCATGGAAATGTGACGACACCCTTCATTTTCACACCCTCTTGAATATTTTAACGATATACCTTTGTTTGAAGTAGAATTGTAACACTCTAATATGTGAACCAAACATATTTTATCTTGTGTGTGTAATTCCTTCGTAGGGGGAATGTGGGAATATTGCTTGCAAAAGCGTTCTTACACTTTGTGTATATTGAATTTCATGATGGCACGTTAAGTGAGCTGGAATTAATTCAGTGATAGCTCAGTAGCACCAACGCTCGTCTGCTGAAACATTAGATTAGACGCAGGTTCTAAACTAGGATTCGTTCTGCAAATTCGTGAAAGCAATATGTTATACCAGTTTTTTCCGACTTCGTTCGTACCCTTTTTCCCTTTATTTTTATTTTTAAATGATCCCTCGGGGAGAGTACTTTCTTCAAGCTAGATGAAAGGTTCTCTATGTCTTGTACTGTATCTATGACGACGTGTATGCAAAATTTCATGATGATCGGTTGAGTATAAAGGCGCAAAAGCATAAAAAACGAACTCACTTTTGCATTTATGTTATTAGTTAGAATGATAAATAACTTTTTATTACTAAGACAAATTTAATAATATCTCTATTTACATCTTTTTCTCCCTCTCCCCTCCCCCTTTTTTCTCCCTCCCCCCCCCCTCTCTCTCTCTCTGTGTATGTGTGTGTGTGTGTACGCGCGCGCGTGCGTGTGTAACTCTTTCACACAAAAACTACTGAACCGATGACCATGAAATTTTGCATACACGTTGTCCGGGACACCAGTAAGGACAAAGGGTATCTTTCATCGTTCAACGCGGACGAAGTCGCGAGCACCAGCTTGTACTAAAATAGTACCATGATAATAATCATAGTTTAATGAACTATGAGTAATCATAGTTTAATGAAAAAATAATACGCAAAAGTGCATCTCAGGTGTTCATTGTTGCTTTGGCAGCATTCCAAATAAATCTCCTGAAGATTTAATCTATACTATACTAATATTATAAAGCTGAAGAGTTTGTTTGTTTGTGTGTTTGTTTGAACGCGTTAATCTCAGGAACTATTTGTTCGAATTGAAAAATTCTTTTTGTGTTGGATAGTCCGTTTTAGGCTTTAGGCTATATAACATTTTGAACGCGGACGAAGTTGCGGGCAACAGCTAGTTATAAATAATTAGCCAATCGCCTATATATTTTTTTACATAGATACATTTTTTTCTTCAATTTGTATGTTACACAATCTTACCTCCTTTTTCACTCTTTTACTTAATTATAACTCTATCAAAATCCGTTGGTTATTGTAGAAGAAGTTAGCGGAGAGACAGACAGAAGCGGAAAGTGACTTTATTTATAATAATAAAATTATGTAGAGTATAAATTAATCACAGATTTCATAACCTCAAAATTAAATGACTATAAATAAATCTCACATGTTTCAATGTTTAACTTAATTCTATTTTATGTACCACAAAATATATCCATTCTTAAATTAAATGTAATCAAAATTTAAAAATATTTCTTACCAAGTTCTGAATTGCCACTAACACACCACCACAAAATCATAAAAATTAATGCACGCATTTTATTTATTTAACAACTACGAGTAAGTAACACGAATGCTAATAATTATATACCTACAAATAAGATTTACAATTAAAAAAATAAATAAAATGCATACACTGATCTAAATCAATTAAGTAACGAAGCCGGACATTCGAAAATTGAAATTAATATTTTGTTAATATCTTGTAATAAATATTTTGTTCTTAATTACACTCAGCTTAAATTGTGTGAATGATTTAATCATGTGTCGATAATTGTAATTGAAATCATAACTAATGGCGATGCCGTACTTGACCGAACACAAATGACACAATACGAGTTGTATTTATTAAACGACTGCGACATTTGATAAAGCGAATTGATAACCTGTGGACTAAGGAAAAAGTTAATTGAATTTACTAAGTTCATTGTTATTTTTTTTTATTTAAAAAAAAATTTATAATTATATTATTCCTTTGAAACATTTAAAAATAAAATTTTTAAAAACACTTAATTTTATTTGCTTGTATTATATTATAACTAGCTGTCCCACTCTTGGCTATTTTTTTTTTCGTAAAAACATTCCCTGATTATCTCTCTATCCATGGGTGAAAACCGCATGAAAATCGGTGCAGTAGTTTTTGAGTTTAACGTGAACAGACAGACAGACTGACGCGGCGGAGGACTTTGTTTTTTTTATAACATGTAAGGAAGAGTGGCTACCTCGTCTAAGGGCATAAGTAACACTTAGGACAAGCATACGAGTTTTTTTATTTTAATGCTAATACAGGTTGACAGGCTGACGTTCCACTTAATGACAGCCACATTATCTAACATTATTAATATTATTTCAACTTCATTTTCCAATCATGACATATGAAAATGCCTAATGTCACTGCTAGCGAAACTGTGTTAAGGCTTCATTAACTTCGTCGGAGTTGTTGACTATTTATAAGCTGCTGCCTATGTGTGATTTAGAGACAAACATCTAAAAAAGTATCTAAACACACGTACTCAAAAACTTCTTTGTTTATATATTTTATGATTTTAGCAACCAAAAAATTTTTTCAGCTTTGTTTTCGACTTTTATTTATTTAATATAGAGATTTTTTCATTTAGTATTTTTAAATGAAAAAATACTCAACATTTGTGGTGTAACAGATAATAGATAGAAGTTTTCTGTTAGAACATATCGAATGTAGAGAAGATCGTCCTCGGTTTGTGGCTACAGTAAATCTCATATATACACTTAGGTGGAAAAAATATTAATATTTCTATAAGAGTACAATAGGAGCGAAACGAAGTTACATAAGTTCGCAGTGTTAGTGATGAACTGTATGATGTTTAAAGAACAAAATTGTTTTAATATAACACATCAAAAACTGATTTGGTTAACATTATATCAAACATACTTACAGAGTAAGTACTTTGACTTTTTTTTATATTTTCAAAGAAAAATCTGACTTAAAAAAGAACTGAAATAATTACATATTAAAAATTTATAATACACTAGCAACCCGCCTCCTGCTTCCCACGGATTTTCAAATTCCAATTTTCCAATTACAAATAATTTCAAATTCAACTATTAACATCGCAATTGCAGTTTTATCTCAAACTGAGTTGTCAATGTCATTAAGTTTAAAGCATATTATTATGTTTACTTGGAATAAGAAACTCGCCATTGTGTTGCCAATAGTTTGCGCTAGATGGCGTGTGTTGTTATTCGTTTGACAGTAAATTGTCTCTTTGAATCTTGAATTATTGTCTCCCTAAACTAAACTTTTGCGTGAGAACTGCCGAATAGCGTCTCTAATTGCGTATTTTGTACTTTTAATAATATCACAACTATAAAAAATTAACATTTTTAGTAGAGGAAGGTATGATGGACGATAAATACCTTATGGTAAATATTGAAATGTATAATGTATATATTTTTTTGTCTTCAAGTTATGCACATATAATATAATCATATTACTAATGGTCGGCTTATAATCCTACTATATGCTGGCCTGTAAGGCGGCGATAGCCACTTACCATCAAGTGGTCCGTCACCCTGTCTATCGAGTTTAACATAAAAAGTTGACGTTTGCATATAATTTTGTTCAAAGTGTCTTCTCGATGTGAATCCAATTGAAAAATAAAATTCAAATATTATGTTATGTATTATTGTAGATTGTCTTTATTGTTGAATATCAATTATTATGAAATAAATGTTCACATAATTTAATAATCACACATCATAAATCGATATCTATCGATACATATAAGTGTCGGCGGCCGATCGTATATTCCGCAGTTCGTGATGTGTCTGGGTAGATTTTTTTAGGTAAATGTTTAAATCGACACACAGACTGACAGTCCGCTAGATGACAGGTGGCTACCGTCGCCTTGTAGGCCAACATATAGCTTATTATAGGCCCAAGCAGCGCCACAGGTAAGGTACTGCAAATGCGCCGTGTAATTTAAATTGCCAAAAGCATGTATCTCGCTTCTAGCTAATTCTCGGTGTTTCTCGGTAATTTATCTTTCCTCAAGCTTTTGCTAAATGCAAAAATATTTTTTTAAATCCGATTGGTAGTTAAAAGAGTTCATGCAAACGAACAAACTCTTCAGCTATATTATCCGTACTAATATTAAAATGCGAAAGTATGTTTGGATGTATGGATGTTTGTAACTCTCACGCAAAAACTACTGAACCGATCATCATGAAATTTTGCATACACGTTGTCTGGGACACCAGAAAGGACATAGGGTACCTTTCATCGTTCAACGCGGACGAAGCCGCGGGCACCAGCTAGTGTTAGTATATATTTTAAAAATGGAACGTTGTAATTCTTTTAAATCGTTGTTACTGCAAGTGACGTTACCGTTTTACGGCCTAAAGAGTTTAAAAATTAAAAAGATACGGACGGGACGAGGTGTGCCGATGACAGCATCCGTGAGAAGGGAATAGGTGAAGATATTAATAGGAAAATGTTTACACACCGCTCCCGCCACTGAACCTTACCGTCTACGACATAAACACCAAATTTGTATGCAAAAATTAATGTTACGCCTGAAATAAGTTCTCTGGTGAATATTATTTGGATTGTAATATCAAACAAGAAATAACTCTTCGTGCGTCTATTTTTACGTTTCAATTTCAACGTTATTAATTTTTGTAGAGTCGGACTTTCTTTAACAAACTGAAATTGTTGTCCTAATTCAATTATCTAAGCATAAGTAATCAAAATTTGTCAAAATTCAACCATAATATTTCGAAGGGTTTCTAAATTTTTTTTAAATTGTAAACACTAAACCTAATCAATATATGAGTATAAAAAATCGGTTGTGTTTTGTCTTTATTTCTTTATTATCTTTAACTTTTTACCTAATAGCTAATTGCATTCAGATTTAAATTAGCCATGATATTTAAATCATAATACACAAAAAAGCACTATTTCTGAAATAGCTTCTTTTATAAAGTTAGTTTACTTTGGTCTAATATCGTAGATTGTACATTGTACAAGATCTCAATGTCAAAAAGTCGGCAAATTAATCCCAGTTTCTAAAAATCTAAGTAAACGACACTTAATTCTAATGAGAACTATTTAAACTTTAAAATTTCCCCAAAATAATCTCGCGGAGAATCTTCGCAAAGTGTTTGAGGATCTCGCGTAGGGTAGAATGTAATAAACCTTGTAATAAAGGGTTAACTGCACCCCGTTAAACATTACTTTCAGCGAACTCACTAAAATTGGGTTAAATTGGATACTTTCAACCATTACAGAACATGTTCAAGAATCACTTTTTACAGGGAAATTTTCTTGTTCGTATAATTTGGTTTTTCATCGAATTTTCTTTAATTTTATTCTTAATTAAAAAATAATTTAATAAAGTCACAGTTAAATACTTATTTAAGTACTAGGGTGACTCCACAGATGCCGTTCTGTCAAAAGCTATTGGACTGTGGCAGCTGACGTATATTTTAATCAAAAAACGAAATATTTGTTGACTATCAACTGTAATATTGATCTGATCAACAATACGGTTGCATAATGTTAATATACTTTCAATGTATTTTTAATGTAATAATCTCTAGCAAATTTTGTTTTTGATTTATGAATTTGACGTCAATATTTGATTAAAATGTTCAAAAGTCTTCAAAAGCCTACGGCACGTAGGCGATCCCCTTGATGGTAGGATGGTAGGCGACCTCAGTAGGGATAAAGCATGGCACACATGTCCTGAATTTATTTCACGTTGGTCTTCTGTAAAGGTGTGGTTACTGTCACTACAAATGAGTTGAACAAGAAATGGACAAAATTGGTCTTAATACAGTGTTCGGCAAAAATATATTAATATATATTCACTTATCAACTTTTAAATGGATTTGCGAAGTGTATACTTAGATGAGGAAAATAATAAGAGAAAGTCATGTCAGATAAAGACTGTTAGAATTGAGACTTCCTATCCCCTAATCTTGTTCAAGGAAACTTGCTTCTGACTGAGACCCCTAGGGTTCTAAACAGAAAATAACACTGGCGTTGGAAATAAACGATATAACTTTCCGACTTGTCACATGTGGAACTGTAGCGGTGTCTGTCAGTGACAAAATATTACTTATTTTTTTACGGTGACCGTTAAAATGACTATCGAATGTGTCCTTTAGTTTTTGTCACAATGCTCCTTATAAGTACCTTTTAAAATACATATGTATCGATAGTCCTTTAAACCAGCTAGGTAATGTTTTAAAAGAGTAAGATAGGCCTTTATAATATTCCCGTTGATTTATTCATATAAAAAGTAATAATTAATTCTTGTGTGGTTTTTATAAAATGGAGTGTGTGTGTGTTTAAAAATGCCTGTTATCAAAAATCATTAACTATCTGAAAGGTACATTCCAGATAGACATTAAGCTAATATATAATATATTATGTATACTAGTTCTCCCAATTGATCTCGGGCGAAACCGTGGCGCGTAGGTCTTTGATATCTATAAGCAACGCTTTAAATGGAAAAACATTCAGTGTTCCTGAATCCATTGTTATAAAATTAGTAACTTTTTATAATATTATTACTTATACATATTTATAATCTATACTATCTATTCTAATATTATAAAAAGGTAAAGTTTGTTTGTTTATATTTAGGAGATAATCTTCGAAAGTACTCATCCAATTTAAAAAATATTTCGAGCTAAATAAAAATATATATCCAACGCTAAGCAAAAAGTATAATGTCAGGCGTTACATTGCTTTACAGATTTTGTCACACGCCAGTTCTAAACCAGGCTTGTGGACTCCATAAAAAGTTGGATCATCGATCTGTCGATACACTGAAACCAACCATTTGGGTCGTCCCGTTAACCATGAAACTTCGTAACACAAATGCTATTTGGAAAAAAGTGCTAACACGTTCATCGGACTGACATTGACACGGGTGTGCCTATACGCTGACTCACTTAGTAATAAATAGTTATACAGAATCACGAAGCAATCTTCACTAAGAACTAGTCATGCCCTTAATACGATGGGCCCTCATTTACGCAGCCCTTTTGGTTTGTATCCCGATTCACAAGAGAATGGGATGGCCTGAAAGCGAGACTGAATGTTCTCGTTCAACTGAAATATCAAAATTTATATCTGTACCACAGATATAAGAAGTAATTAGTGTTTTGGTTTATTTTCAAACATACATTTACTAGGTTTTAAAAAAAAATAAATGAATTTTACTGTTATGTACAGGTGAGTTAAAATGCCGTGCAAGGGTAAAAGAAAACGATTTATTCTTACAGACCACGATTACTTGCGATATTACAAAACTTTTCTGATTAAACCATCGATGTACTGCAACTATGGAATTTGCGTCACAAATGCCAAAGCGGCACATAAAAAGTACGCCCAAAGCGGAATCATGGCGGAGTCTTGCCTTCGCGCGTCAATGGTAAAAGGTAGTAACGACCAAGTTCTAATATTGATTTTAATGTGTTGATGTAAAGTGACATTTTCTTTAAATGACAGACGTTTGGTTGGTTTTAAATGACAGAGTTCATGCTCTACGCATATCACTTTTAAATGTTCCATAAAGTTCGTAGTGTTTTGTATGGCGTGCGAAATCCATAGTTGAAGTACATTGATGAATTAAACCATTAAACTCATCAAATGTCACTAATTCCTTCAACGTGTCGGCAACTCACAGTCGCAGATATCTTCGCAAAAGCTCTCAAGTGTTGTTTTCGTATCGCATGTGTACTATTGTGTACCTTTACTATGAGTTATAATGACCGCATTCTCTAGCGAGAGCGTAAAATATTTATATGGAAAATTGTCAAGTTGACATTGACAGTTGACAGTTTTTCATATAAATGTATTACGCTCTCGTTAGCGAGTGCGGTCATTGTAAACTCATGGTAAAGTAACTGTTTTTATACTCGAGCAGACAGTCTCGATGGTCTTAGTAAGTACTCGAAACTTACCTTGACCTGATGCTGCAGCATCAAATAATCTGCGGGCTTAGGGATACCCAACTTCTTAGCAACTTGCGGCAGATAATATATAGTGTCTTTAGGCTCAATAGTTTTTTTAATTATAGCTCGTTCACTAGAAGGAAATAAGATATATAGGTTCATTAATTGATGAGCATTTTTCATTAACATACCTTTTTTTTTTAAATCGGATTTTATACTCGTAAAAGAACAGTATCGAAACTAAAGTCAAAATGGACAAAGATACATATGGTTAGGGATAAAACAGGGACAATTTATTAAAGAATTAACTTTTTGCCCACCACAAATTGTAAATGAGACATCCATCTTGTCTTTTTTTTTAAAAAAATCCCATCGGCATGCAATTATGATTGAAAACGCGTTTTTGTTTGTTCGCAGATGTGTGCAGACGAATTTGTGATTATTGAGTGTTCGGGAAATTTACATTTAGATGGAATTTAGTCTGATAGGTTTGTTTACTATGTTTACTTGCATTTATTTATAATATTGTGACCTATAAATATATTGAAACTACATTTGCTTTCAGATTTGGTTTTTATTCTGTTAATGTAAATTTTCTTTTTAAATAAGCATTCATTCACACTTACCAAGTGAACTTTTCATAGGTGGCAATGTCAAACTATTTTTTTTTAAAATTTATAATAATAGAGCTCTTCAATAGATTTTTGTAACTATCAAAATAGTTACTGAACTTTTTTGTCTTTACCTGTATATACTAATTATTATATTGTTTTAATACCTGTATATACTAATATTTTTGACAACGTTTTAAATCCAGCAATTATAAAACTGTTTATAGGTATTTAAAAAAATATTTAAACTAGGTATGTGTATTTGGAGATCGTATTGTTATGTGGAAAAAGCAATTATTAAATAACAATATGTTTCGCACGACAAGGGCATCAAAATATTTGTATTTAATTGTTTCATTGTGAATTTATATTGCAATTTCTACTGTATTTATAAAATTAATAAAATAAATAATACACTATTCAATATTTACTCATAAGTTATAAATATAAATTATATACAAATTAATATATACAAAACTTAAAAACTAACTAATTATTTTCAAAAAAATACTTATAAATAATTTAGATCTATTAAGCCTTTGGTAGACGGAAAAGTGGCCAGAATGCTGGCGGCATTGCCCCGTTGGATGCATATGCTTATCTTTTGGGCAAAGTAAGTGCCAGCATTCTGGTCACCTGACGCCTCTACCAACCGTTTAGCCAGGTCCTTGTAGAGTTCATGAGCGGCTGGCCCCCACGGACCCATGGTTTCTACCGCAAGCGGCACAAACATGTAACCATTATCTAAGTTTACATATTTGCGCCGCTTGAGATTTTCGGCTTTATAAGCGGCAGCACCAGCCTGTGACGTGGTTTCTGGAAGATGAGAAGGGGCCAGGGTGTCTACACATGTGGCATCCCATACCAGGGGTCTTCCCAGCTTCCAGGGAATAAGGGTCATGCCGTCAGGTCTCTTGCCGTCGTCTCTCATTAGTCCGTTGGGTTCTAAAACTGATGGGACGGCGGCACTAACAAACGCCCGACGGATGATATCGTTCAGACTGGCGTGTCGCGGTATGCGTCCTGCGCTCTTGATACAGGATAATCCGTGGTGGCCGAACCGATCTACTGATTCTCCACAATTACAGTGGTGAGAAACTGTACAAGGAGCGCCAACTCGTAGGGATGCTGCCAATCTAAAAGTATTATTGTCTAAAAGATTGCCAATGTTACGTGACGGTAAAGCATGTAGCCAGAGGCCTGATTCCCATCGCGCTACGGCAAGTAGACGAGCACGCTCTGTATTGGAACTTGATGAATTTATTAGGTTGTTAAATTCCAAAATACAGAGAGGATCGTCCCATTGCCTTTGACGAATAGGGGATTTGGGCAGAGAATTTGTCGAACAGACTCTTTTCCAACTTTCTGTAGCTTCTGTAAAATGGCATATTTGGCAATTAGGAAATGATTGAGCTAAAATAGAGTGTACCAATTTAGAAGTGCTGTATACAGAAGAACAGAAAGCTGGTAATGAAACACTAGAAATTTTGCGAATGCCGAGGCCACCTAATTTTATAGGCAAAGAGGCCTGGCGCCAAGTACGGTCATCAAAAGGTGTGTTTAGTATGGAGATGAGTGTATCTCTTATAATGTTGTCCAGTTTTTGTGTAAGAAAGGGATGATTCCAAAGCTGACAACATCTAAGAGTATACATAAATTTTGGGACAAAAAGGCAATGTTTTATTATAGTATAGGCTACATGTATGTTTATTTTTTCTAATCGCTCAGAAACAGAAAGGAAATTTAGAATTTTCTCGTCTACAAAATCTTGTATTGAATCATCTAGAATTGGGGATCCCAGGAGGCGAAGTGATCTTTTGTCTAGTAATTTAATATTAGGAGCAATTTGTTCAAAAATATTTTGTACGATATTCTGTTGTGAAATATTGGGTACAAAAATTTCACATTTTGAAAAATTTAGTGTGAGTCCTATCTTATCGAATTCTGAAATGATAAGCTGTAAGTCGCTGTATGTGGTGTTAATATCACCTCCCAGCGTTCCGTCATCTAGGTACCACACATTAAATTTTGACTTCAACTTTTGGATGGTTGGGTGAATTGCTAAGCTAAAAAGAGCCGGTCCGAGGGGATCCCCTTGCTGGCATCCAACTTCAGACCAAATAAGGTTGTTTTTGTAGGTTAATTTTGTAGGTTTTCCATAGCATTGCCAAATAAAGCTATATAAATGGGGAATTTTGAGTTTAACTTGATGAAGAAGAAAGTTTCTGTCCACAGAGTTAAAAGCGTTCTTCACATCTACTTTCACCAAAACTTCACCTCCTTGTTGAGTTAGGAAAGTTCTTAAAGCGTGTACTGCTGCCTCGCATCCACCACGTGAACCGAAACCCAACTGTAAGGGTTGGAATTCCTTACACAGGGTTTCTTTTATGCTTTTACAACAAATTTTGGCTGCGAGACGGCGGTATACAGTTCCAACGGCAATAGGTCGTATACCTCCGTCTTTTTTAAGTAAGGCGCACAAGTTTGCTCCATATAGGATGTCAACAATCTGTTCATTAACCTTGCCTTCAAGCATCAAATTTATGAGTGATGTAAACTCCTTAAGCAGAGCTTCCCCGACTTCACCACAACCCGCACTTATTAGATCTTTCAAATGCTGTGGCGTTAGGGAGTCAAGGCCACCTGCAGAGCCACTTGGGAAAGATGTTATGGCTGCTCTCACATCTTGAGGAGTTGCCGTTACAAATTCCTCATTGATGCCTGGGGGTAAGGTAGAAAACAATTTATTTTGTTTTGATGATGGTGGATGTTTGTTCTTTAAAGCCAACAAGGTCTCCGTATTATTCGGCGCCATTGTATCATTGGAAAAAAGTATCTTTGCTGAACCTCTGATATCTCCTTCAGCCATTTTATCCTCGACAATCTTGTATGAGACTTCGTTTGACGGCCTAAATGTGTGACGATGTGGCACAAAGGAGAAATCATAGTTTAAATTACAATTTTGAACACAATTTTGTTTTATTTTGTTTGTTAACGATTCTATTTCTGAAAGTTTTTCAGAAACATGAAGAATTCTGTATGGGAAAGTAAGTAAATTTTCCCAAGCCTGATTTGTTTTCGAATTTAAAACATTTTTAATATCTCGCGTAAGGCATTTTGCTACGCTGATGCGAGCCCCACGTGGAATCCTTTTCACTATCGACAAGTTACTTTTCAATTTAGATAGTGTTTCCGAAAAAATTGTTGGCAATTGTTTATTTGCTGGTTCACTTAAATTTGGTACTGAAGGATGTGCTTTACTTAAATGAATTTTTAGACCACGATTACCTTTGAAATATCGAGGTTGGGAGCACAGGTCGCACTTGATAAGGTTTTCTATAGATATATTATTGCCTTTCAAATTGGAATTTTGACTTATATTTTGGTCGGCAGCATCCTCTAAAAGTAAAGAAGTATTTATTAATGTAGTATTATGTATTTCTTGAAAAAGCTGCCGCCTACAACACTGTCGTTGATCAGGCAGCGGAGGCGGCAGTTGTGTCGAATCCGGAGGGGTAAGAAATTTATCTTCATTTGTGGCTTCATCTTCATCAGCTGTCGAAAACATTCAAAATTTATATTTTGAACAAAACCTTTCCTCTGCTTGGTGTCATAGCGGCTTCGGTACAATTTGTGGCAGGAATAATAGCTGATCTCTTTAAATGGTAATTGTTCAGTAGTACTGATGGATTTATTTTATTTTAAAATCAAATTCTTCGCAGTTGTCAGTCGAGGCCACTCGTTGTGAGAAAAATTACATTTATTCGATTTATTCCTTGGTCATGAAGAAACTTATGTTACTGCCACAATTTAAGTATTATTTTTGCACAATTTTCTTGTAATATATATTATAAAATGATAAAATATATATTAAATTATATTTAAATTTGTGTAATATTGAAAAAATCAATATCTGTCAGATGTCCTTTATTATAAGATTTAATAGTATTTAGTAATCTAAATAAACCAGATTGTTAATTGATTTTAGCGATTAATTTTATCTAAAAAATAGATAAACAAATAAGATAAATAAATAGATAGATAAATAGATAAATAGAACAACTGTCCTCAATAAGCACTATTATGTTAACACTACAAGGTTAAAAGTTGTGTGAGGCAAAATCCTTCACACAACTTTTAACATTTCATTTCCAGAGTTGGTTCCGTCGGTTCCGGGACTCGGGATCCCTAACTCAGAGCACTAAGGCTAGCAACTTAACCACTCTAACTAATGGGCTCGTCATAAATTTAATTAGAATGCTTTCAAATGCAAAATGCACATAACTATTTAGTAACTTTGCGACTGTTAAACTTAGTTTTTTGGGTCATTTGCAGTGCATTTAGCGTGTTACAGCGTAGTAATAATCATATTGTTATGGTTTTCCATGAAAGCCGACCGAATCGATAGCTGAACACCGCATTGCGTCTATGGGGTGCATGCAAGGGTGTACTGTATCATGCCTGAACTTTTTACTATGCATAAAATTGAATTGTAATATGATACTTTATAAAATATAGCCTTCTAGTTGGTGCTCGCGACTTCGTCCGCGTTGAATCATAAACTATCTGATTGACAGAAATTAAAATGGACTGAGACTTACCACTTACCACTATTTATCTATAAAAAAAACTACATAAATACTTTCAACATTTCAACTCTTTCAAATTTGTAACCTTTGTTACACTTAATTCATCTTAACGAGGTCGTCATACCACTTGCTGCAAACCCTCTGATGTTGCATGCGTTTATAGGCGACGGTAGCCACCTAATTAAGCTGCCTTGGAGAGTTTCTTATAAAAAAGTACCTCTGACATTGGTGGGCAGTGGGAAATGGGAAGCATATTAGTTGAGTCGATACAAGTGGGTCGCATTATACAGCACATATTTTATTCATGACTTCGGTCGAGCATCATTTCTTATGCGAAGGACCACCGCGCCACAGTTAGGGCGTTATCATACTAGCGGTTGCGAGAGGAGCGGGCGCGCAGCGAATACGTTGCGGACGCGCAACGAACACGCCGCGTATGCGCAGTGAATACGTCGCGGACGCGCTACGAAATCGCTGCGAATAGCAGCGTGGACGCCATTTTGTACACTCGTTTATAATAATTATTTATTTTTTAATATTTTTTAAATTGGTGTGTATTATATCCCTTTTATAATATTAAAAGAAGTACTAATATTATAGTAATTACGAGCCTTTCTTCAGGTAATCTCAAATGTTTGTCTTCATGTCTTAAGTCAATTTGTACCTGATGCAACAACTCATAAAATGTAAATATTGATATTCGCAGGTAGGAACCAATTTTTCGTCTCTGCCAGTCGCTTTCTGCCAGTCGATTAATTGATAATGGATACTCCCAAATTCGTCGATGCTTTCGTTTTCGTCTCCTGCGTCTTCGAAGTACAGAATGTATGTTTTGTCGTAAACTCGCTGCAAACACGCGACTAAAACGTTGCGAATTCGCCATGCGTCCGCGACGCCTCGCTTTGCAGCCGCGACGTGTTCGCGACGCATTCGCTGCGCGCCCGCTCCGCCCCGAATCCGCTCGCAACCCGCTAGTATGATAACGCCCTTAAGTGTATTCGATGACGTTATCCTGTGCCATTCGGCTCATATACGAGTATAGCTAGATTACGGTTGTAACATTCGGCAAAAAATTAAGGCATTACAGAAGAAAACAATAAGTTTGAAATTAACCAGATCGTTAAAAATTCTTACAAAAACCATAGACCACGTTTCAGTGCCATATGTCATCACTAGCAATCACTGTTCTTGGTCGAAAACTTTTGTTTTGAAACACTGAAGAATTTTGAACGAGAAGATGTCTCGGAGCTTCTCGAACGTTTTTTATTCAAGCTGGATTGACCTTATTTAAGTATATAATATATATTATATCTACTGGTAGCATACGATAACCAAGTATATATTTAGTTCTGCTTTTGTGCAGATTCAATTCTGGTGTAATCTGCCCCTCAAATCTTTATTGCAGTAAAATTTTAACAATTACACGAATCCATTAAAACCACGAAAAGATCTTAGCAGACATTGCAGACAGTATATGTATATTTTAAAGCACAAAGTCTGTCTCCGGGTGTGACGTTTACATTCAGCCCGAAGTTGTCACGCACAATTACAGAAACTCTCGCTGAAACTTACGCTGTAGCGTCCTATTCACTTGAAAACTTGAGCTTAGTAATCAGCGATTTCGCGGTTACTTCAAAACGTTTTAAGTGTACATAGTAAGTTGGGAATTTTACCTTTTTATGGTTTAATTTGTATCATTGTTCTTTTGTAAAGATTTACACTTTTGTACGTTCTTTTGTAATTCGGTTAACGATTTTTCTGTTTCTATGTAAGCTTATGTTAGGGTCTAATAGTAACGTTGCTAACACATTTAAATATTAACTGTAAATAACGGTCACTGGGGGCGGAATGTAAAAGTTTGTTTATAATAATTTAAGCGGTTTTTTTATTTCTTAAGTTGTTATGAAACATTTTTAACAGCTGAAGCATTCATTTTTAGAAATAATTTGCTTAGAATTTGAAAGTTAGATATGGCGCTTTGTCACATAGAGAGAGATATATTTCCAGCTTTTTCTCGTGTTGATACGAGTATTCTAAGCATCTTCAGAACGAATTTCAAATGTATTGCGGTATTCGTCAATGTCACATCTCACTTTTCACCAGAACGTGGGTTGGTTATTTGTAATTACAAAAGAAAACCGAACCTCATTGTGTAATAACTTAAGGACGACAAAAGAGCTTTTGTGCCTACTTCAGGAAAGGTTGTTGAAAAGCGCTTTTGTGAGTTTTCCGTTTAGTAACTGAGGAGGTAAACGTGTTACGACTTTATACTTTTCATTACGCATTACATTTAGATTAAAAGCTAAATGCATAGCTAATAATATTGAAATAAATTTTGTGAAAATGCGTAATAATAGCCTTACTTAAATGATAATAGTTAAAGCGTAATCGTTACTTAAATGATTATTTCAATGCTGGCGTGTTTAGGATCTTACACTGGTTAGAACTTATCCCTATATTACGAGTATTATTACAAAGTCCGCTGAAATCATCCCAGCTGTTTGGTTCATTTGATGATGTTTGATGCCGGCCTTAGTGATAACATGAGCCTTGCTTGAACAATCAGAACAATAGGATTTTTTTTAAAATTATAAGTACCTACTCCATTTTAATTAGCGATGCGAGATAGTACCAATTGAGAAGTAAGAGAGACTCGGGGCCTCTTTCACCATGTGTCAAGTAGGCTAACCGCCATTTAAAGTTACCGGTAACCGGGAATGAAGGAGATGATATACCTTTGTTTGTACGGTAAAAGTCCCAAACATTAATAAGAAAATAATAAAAAAAATTCGCCTATCGAAAGGATGCAATAAACCGAGTGCATAATTTAATAAAACATAAAATTATTTCTAAAATTAACTAATCAACACTTTACTTGTAGTTGGCCCTCAGCATATGGAATTAACTAGTAAACACAATAGATAGTTGTATATCTTTGTTTCATACGTTTCAACAATATCAACCTTGTATTTTATTTAGAAAAAATATGAAACTGTTTATCGTTTAGTTTTACAGTAGAACAAAACTACATGGAATAGACTTTTATAAGCAAGCAATAAAGAAATAATATTAATTTCTGTTCCACGTCTACAGCAGCAATATTTTATTGCCACATAAAACACAAGGCAGCCTTCAATTCTTGTTAATAATGGGCACTTGACTAATTCAATATTAAACTTATTAAAGTATAAATTCAGAGTATCCATTAACCGGGAAAGTATGAAGGAAAGTTTCTTTTCGTTTTACATTATCCAAGTGTACTTGTACAAAGAGAAAACCAATCTCGTTCTGTAATAAGGAGAGGTCCACAAAGAGCTTTTAAAAGCACGGTTGACCTGCCACGATCGGGCGTTATTGGCTGTAAAGAGAGTCTGGCTGATTGCGAAAGTGGGAGCCGAAGAAATCAATCAAGCCGAACAACCGAGAGCTTTCAGTTCGTGCTTAGTTTAATCTCGTTAGTCATTTAACTTAAGGTAAACATTCACAAAACTTATTCGCTATTAAATTTAATGGTGCTTCAGATGTTAAAGTTTTTAGCGCATATTCATGTACGTATAACTTTTTTTTTAAAGATAAACTTTATGTACAGTCCGTTTATGTACAGTAAGTTTAGTGTTAGTAAGAAAATTAGTAAAAGTGAAAGCTTTCCTGGACTTTTAATTTTACTACACTCAGTGTTTCCGAGAACTAAGTGTAGTAAAATAAAAAAAACACTAAGCCGAGCGACTAGATTGAACTTACTTACAATATTAATGATGATGATTCGGAGGATATTTTTAATAATTAATTACTAGAGTTTGCCATTTAATGCATAAACAAAGCATGCATACCCATGCATGAATTATTATTCTTATAATCCAAAGGCAATATTTGTTTCCTTTGTTTATTATTATTAATTATTTTCTTTTTATTACAGGTAAGTGCAAACTTCAACACATCAAAGAGTAAGAGCTTTTTTTTATAAAGAGTTGTTAGGCTTATTCTTTGATTTCAATCTTTTAGGCTTTGTTGATGAGCCCGTTGGATGAGTGGCAAGGGTGCTTGCCTAACGTCTCACCCCGGGTTCGATACCCGGCGGGGTCAACTTTAGGAATTTTAATGTAATTTTCAAAATTGACTGGTCTGGATTTTAAAAGTATAGTGGTAGGGCACACTGTGTTTCGCAGTCATTTAGGCAGCCCGTCTGGCGGCAGTAACCACCACCTTACAGAATACTACCGTGAAATAACTGCATATACGTGATGTTATGTTTCGGTGAGTGAGTAAGGGATGCCAGAGTCCATTTCCCCTATCCCTTATCCTCAATTCATCTATAGTCGGCACCGCACTTGTAACACTTATGGCGTTGCTTGTGTTATAGGCGACGGTAGCCACCTACCATCAAGTGGACCGTCAGCCTGTCTGTCGACCGTAACATTAAAAAAAAAACCACCTGATATTGGTGCAAAGCGGTTCAATAGTTTGAATGGACTTTTTTTTATAAAAGCTGGGTTTGCTCTTGGCCAACAACCAACTGTGTAGCGAAGATGAGGCCTAAGATGGAGCGAACCTCATTCTCAACCCAGAAGAAGCCTATACACTCGAACTTTGAAAAGATTTGGGTTATATGAGGTCAGGAGTTCCAAACCTTGGCAGTGCGCATTATAAAAGATGTTTCAAAGCGCTTGGTCCCAAATATAGGGATATCGACAAGATGAGGATGGTAACCATTTGTACGTCTGTATGTCCGATGGAAGAAAGGGGAAGGCGGTATGAGTTCATGCAGCTTCTGAGCACACTCTCCGAAGTACATCTTATAAAAGACACATAGACTGGCAATTTTTCGTCTATGTGCCAGGGTCTGCATCTTAGTTTTTAAAACTTACTTAGTTTTTACTTGTAGGTTGATTGATATATACCTTTAAATATAATACCGACAAAGCGGCTTGTCGGCAGCAGGTCAGCGGAGTTATGTTAACAAATAACGTCCAGCGTTCCATTTCCAGGATTAGTGAATCCTTACCGTTATAATGCGGGCGATTATATTCACCACTTTGTCTGCATTTGGAAATTTATTTATCAACTGAAATGGAACGCTCGTTTGGCGTTAGTGAGCAATGACCTTAGATTCATTTGTCCTTTTTGAGTGTATTATTGGTCATCTCGCAATAGGAAAACTCATCTACTATGGAGCGAGTCACCTTATTTTCAAGAGTCAGGAAAACACTTAAAAAATATCCTATACTCTTCCCCATTTTGATTGTTTCTCGGATTGGTTTTATTTTATTTTTATTCTTATTTATATTAGGGAAACATACAATATCTCGCTACATACATACAAGAAAAACATACATCAATTGGTTTAAAAATTTGTGGGAGAATAATTATGTTATTTACCTATTACTGAAAATAGTCTCAGTAGACTTATGAAAATGTCTTAACTATACTCAAATAACTTTGTGTGTTGTTTTTTTAAATTAGTGCTAAATATGAATTTGTATTTATTAGGTCACTTGATGGTAGTTGGCTACCGTCGCCTATAACACAAGCAAAGCCATGGGTGCTGCAAGTGCGCTGCCGTCTACAGTAGGATTAAGGATAAGGAATTGGGAAGGGATAGGGAAATAGGCTCTATCCCTTCCCGTAATTGTGATCGCAATATTTTTTTATGTTTAACATTCAATTGATTAAATTAATACGAGTACATACTTATAATTGCTTTTTTGGACAGACGTCAAGACCACCGTAATTCATACTTGCGCCTTGAAATTTACCAAGAGACATCGCAAAAATAATCTCAAATCTGAGACTAAACATATTCAGAGACCAGCAGTGGTACAGTCGGACACATAAATCAATTACAGTGATCGTCCGCAGACTACTCGGATATGCAAATTGTTCGGATTTATGGCGAGCTATACCACGCGGCGTTCAGCATATTGCGTTTTGATTTAATTAATCGTGTTATCGTCATTAACATTCGTTTCATTAAGACGTAAATGTTAAAAAAAAAATACCAGTCTAAAATCGTAGATTAGTTCCAATTGTACCCACTTTTGTAAGAGACTGTACCTTCTTAGGTTTTTCTTTCAAAACTCGTTCTCGTTCGGGACAAAAGATTCAAGATTTCTGGTCCCTAACTCTCTACGCATTTAAATTTTCAGTATTTTGGTAAAACGCTTGGTCAACACCCGGACATAGGCGACCCGGAGCTCTGTCATCAAGTTAGCCTTGCTTTAAAATTATAGGTAACGCAGCAAGCACAAACCCCAATTTGACCCATACGTAATTTGTAAATGATTTCTATAAAAATAAGTCTAGCTTATATCTGATCTAGATTTTTATAAAACTTATAAGTTTAGCAAATATTATTTGTTGAAATATATTATTTCTTATACAGGTACATATAAAATTCTCGTGTCATAGTGTTTGTAACAAAACTCCTCCGAAAGGGCTTGACCGATTTTTATGAATTTTTTTGTGTATTGAATTCGATACACAAAAAAATAGGCCTGAGAATAAGTTGACAAAGTATTTTTATATCCCAAAATTTTTTTTTGTTAAAAAAATTGCGGGGTCAGCAGCTAGTTTTTTTATAAGTTTAATATATAATTATGTAGACAAATTTACTGAGAAAATTTAACAAAGAATTTCTAGCTTATTCACCTGTACAGTGGGCGTTAAAATGTATATGTATGTATATATACATAGTGGTACTTACTCATTACGTTACTGGGGCCCGTAATTAGAGGGTCTAACTTAATTACGAGGCAGCCAGTGACACGCTCAGTGCTTACAACAGTTTAAATTCAATGGACGGTACATGTGCTAACCTCCTATTGTCTCATCTTAACATCATCCTCTTATACGTTTTTTATTATGCGAGTTTCTGGACACTGCTTATATATGTTTTTTTTTTTTCTATAATAAAAGTAGCCAAGTAACTCGTTCTATGTGTGAGTGAGTCGTGTCAAAATCGGTCCAGCCGTTTCGCAGATTAGCCGGTACAAACAGACTGACAGTTTGTTACATGTAGGTAACATTAAAGTATCAATGTATATCTAAGTATACTTACACATATATAATATATTTTGATATACAATTAGTAAAAAAGCAGTTACACTGTCACTGATATTACAAACAGACACATTTACTTATTAGTAATGATATAATCGGAAATATCAATTAGGACTTAATTTGCAGGATCCTCCATTCATTTTAATGTTGAACAATAAATGTATTAAGTGTACTGTACATACTTACAACATGAATGTCTCCCTTCCGTGACTCTTATCCAGTGTAAATTGATGATTTACGTGAACTAACAAAAACAACGCTCAAGATTAATTGCGTTTGTGCTTACAAGTGTGCACAGTACATGAAAGAGGTGGCTATTGAAGCTATTGCATATCTTTTCAATCACTATAAAGCCTTAAGTTAAGCTTTTTTTATATTTACTTACATAGCCATCCCTTCCTAATATATAGTCCTCACTTTTAGTTATGTAAGTGTCTCAAAATATCTTTTAAAAGTAGGTATATGACCCAAAAAGAAGTCTAAAGCCTTTTCTGTCTTATAGTGATACCAATTTCTCAGAAATACAAAACTTTAGGGTGACGACAATTAATAACAATGTAATGTTAAATGTTTATTAAAAAATATGTACAAAACGTTTAACATAATACTTACAGAAATATAACAATTATAAATAAAACTAAATCTAAAAAAAATCTAAAACTAAATAAGCCTAAAAAATATCTAAAATTTTTGGGCGCCCGCGGCATGGTATATTTTTGAAAACGTTCATGTGAAGAACTGTTGTTTGGAAATAGTTTTGTGAACTGAATTGGTCAGTTTCGCACCAGTTCGTAAACAAATTCTATTGAGCACTGAATGGAATATATCATTTTTAAAAATAAAATGCACCTAACATTTTGTACTACCTGTGCCATCGTCCTATTTAAAACATAGCTAAGTGAATAATAAATTGTTAAATAATATTTTAAATCCAAATACATTTAACATCTACGAGTAAATTTAAAAACTTTACCCTTTTTTGTAAATTTAGTCAGACGGTATTTGATTAGGGTTTTTTTATAGATTTTGCAGATGAATAAATGAAAGCAGTTGATTAAACGAAAAACTTATTATTGTTGCAAATACATTACAAATACAGACAATTCCAATGAACAAACTACGTACATTACATTTTTGCATGTTTGACATTTCATTCGAATATCGAATTGTTAGTGGCCAGGACGCCTGATTAATAATATGCAACCTACAACAGGGGCCCTAGCCAAGAACCAAACCAATGCAAACGTTTCGTTGCGTTCTTACGAAACGAAAGAAATAAAGCCCGGTGATTGGTTGTTGTAACGCCCACATAAAATTTTGACCAATCACAAAGCTTCCTCTCAGCGTAGCGTAGCCTGAGCGTAGCGTTTACGACTGTACGTTTGCTCTTGGCTAGGGCCCCAGGGTTGCTATACATATAGTCGTCCGGCACATTTCATTCGGCAATGTCTACCGTTCGGCTTTGCCGATACGGCTATAGTATAGCAATTTGTCGAAACGTTTATCTACACATATTCGATTCTACCAACCGGCTATAGAATAGCAATTTGTCGAAACGTTTATCTACACATTTTGGTTTCTACCGCCCGGCTATGCCGACACGACTATATGTATAGCAACCCTTATAGATGGCTACCGTCGCTTATAAACAAAACCGAGATCATGGTGTTTCAAGTGAGCTGCTGAACTCATAGGATAAAGGTCGAGGGATTGAAAGGGAATAGAGGAATGGACTCTGGCATATATTGACTATTTTTGCTGAAAACTCTTAATAGAGAGTGAGCAATCAAAATGGATCAGTCAGTCACGCATAAACTTTTTTTAATGAAATTTAGCGTACAGATAGTTTATCAACTGGATTAACATATAGGAATGTTAGAAAAGTGTTAGATTCTCGAGGGATCGTCTAAAAATATAAAAAATTTCAGATATTTTCTCAGGTGTTATATTTTTCATTTACAACTAGGATGAAGTCGCGGGCACCAGCTAGTGGGTACATAAAATGGAAAACTTACTGGAAACAATATTGCTTGCGTTCAAGCTTTGCCCAACTTGGGCCTCTTATTAACTGTATCAACAAATTAAAAAGAAGAGCTGATATTCATCAAGTTAATACTCCAACTTTTAGCAATTACCGATTGTTTAAGAGCTTCATTCTTCGTTGAGAAGTTATTATCCACATTATTATCTCGATGGTAGTAATTTATATTAGCCTATTCTTCTTTAATTATATTCAAGTTTTGCTGTTTTTGAAATATTATTATGTTTAAGCAAAAAGATCGCTTACGTTGGTTGAAACAACATGGCCCACTTATTTCGTGGAGACAATGCATGACAATGCATGCTCATTATTTATGGTTGCTTTGTTAAACGGACGGTATAAGACTGAAAAATTAAGGCTTTGTTGATGTCTAGTTCAATTGAGAGTCGGTATGCTAATAAAGGCAAAACTATCTTAGATTTTCTTAAGATTTTTAAGTCTCCAATAGAAAAAATATATATATCCATAACTTAATATATAAGCAAGATCCCATCGGTGGACATAAGACCTATTCTGTGTTTAAGGGACGAGGATTTTTATTGTTAATATTTATAGCATATATAATATATGTATTATATAATATTTTTGGCTAGTTTGAATTTGGATTCACAGCTGACTGGATCGGACGGACGGACGGACTGACGAACATACAATTTCTCTAAATGTAAGTCACTAACAGGACCCGGCCTAATAAATATAATATTTTGTTCAATTCAATTAACCACATTCGTTATATTTTCCTTTTGATGTCGGAATGTAGCCATGATTAAAATGTAAACCAACGTTAAAACAATAGTAACCAATTTTATAAAGGCGAAGGTGAGTTTGTTACGCTTTCACGCCTTAACTATTTAACTGATCATTATGAAATTATACATACACGTTGTCATGATACAGAAAAGGACATCCAGCAAAAAATGCACTCTTTCTAAAAAATCTTTATCTAAAAATAAAGATAAAATATATGAGAAATAAACACCTAAAAAACGGGTGATCGGACGAAGTCGCGGCTAAAGCTAGTTGTTAATAATGTTCCTATTTATTTTACTAAATCAATAATCAGCTATAAAATGTTTACATTTTTATTTTACACGCAGACGTTTTGCCATAACAATATTATAACCGAAACCGATTATAACCGATTTTTTTGATAGGTACATTCCATTTAGTATTAGCTGTCGAACGCTAAATCAGCTGCCGAAATACACTCTCGCGAATCTCAAGGATATATCCTCGTCCTTTAATAACAATGGAAAAATCCTCGCAGTACACTGGGATCGGAAATTAAATGTCAATTTGATGACATGCTATATTTGGCTCACTTTGTATGTGGTACAAAACACGAGCGATTCGGTTTTAAACAGTATATTAGCCTTTGACAGAACGACAGACAGACATATGTCGGGTCAGCTAGTTTATAATATACTAGCGACTCGTTCCCGGCTTTGCCTGTGGTGTAATTATTATTAGTGAGTGGGCTGTATATAAATTATATATTATTAAGTTCAGTAAGTCGAAAAATTTGGATGTATTGTAATAATAATAAACAATAAGCTTTTGAAATGTTTTGATCGCGTTTATTAACTAAGTAGGCATCTCACGTAACCTCAAAAGCCTCTTCTTTTTCAAATTGTGAGACTTTGAAAAAAGTTCATATTTTGAACGCTAGTCTATACTAATATTATAAAGAGGGAAAATTTGATTGTTTGTTTGAATTGAATAGGCTCCGAAACTACTGGACCGATTTGAAAAACTCTTTCACTGTTGGAAATCTATATTATCAGCGAGTAACTAGGCTATATTTTATATAGTTACGCGGACGAAGTCTCGTACAACAGCTAGTGCGAAATAAAAGGAGTTGAAAACATGTACCTACTTACTTTTATTGCGCGCTGGGAGCTTATTCGTGATTTCCACTCGTGGCGACATCAATTTACTCCTTTCGCGAAAAATCCGGCTATATTGTGTTATTCCGGTTGGCTGGAAAGGTCGTATTTGTTTTACTAGTGTGTAAACACAAATTTGGTCCTTAGCTCTGAAAAAAATAGATTTCTATACGAATGTTTATTTCTATACTAGCGACCCGTTCCCTGCTTCGCACGAATGCAATATTTTCCTTTCTCGTTTGTCGCTCTTTCCATTGATGAAAACTGTATCAAAATCCGTTCTGTGGTTTAGAAGAAGTTAGCGGAGAAATAGACAGAAGCGCACAGTGACTTTATTTTATAATAAGTATAAAATAATAAGGCTAAAATAAAAAGAATAGCCTGGTACTATCATATATGGTACTAAACTAAAAATGTACATATGTACGTAAAATTACCATTAGAATTGTGACATTAAAATTTTTTTTTTTTTTTAGATTATCTATTGCGTAGAGGGACTAACTCACATTTCCCTAAAAGTATGTATGTAGCACACACCATTGTCGATTACTTCCATTGTATGAGATCGGACACCTATCCAATATAACTGTCGTGTAAATGTCCAGATCGCGTTCCAATATTAAATAAAAGTTAAAAAAAAAATCCTACAGTTCAGAAAATGTTATGTGCTCGTTCACTCCGCTCGAATTTGTGCGAATTGTAATCTCTATTTAATCGTAAAATCATCGTGCAGCAATAGACGAATATAACAATATTTTTACATCATCACATTATCTGCAGAACGTCCATAGATCAAACAGTCCCTCCATAATTTTACCATGGCCCAGCCAGAATTAGGTTTGGTCAAGCGTCAAGCCCTTCTGAGGTTGTTTATTCATCTTGTAAATGGGTTTCCTATAGGATTAACGACACGTTTGGTCTAGTGGCTAGTAACCCTAGCTGTTAACCAAACGGTCGCGGGTTCGAATCCCGCTAGGGGCAAATGTTTATGTGTTAACGTTTTACCTTTGTACCTGAGTCATGGCTGTTTTGTATTTATAATATGTATGTATTTACAAAAAAAAGTAATCTATGTATTATATCAACTGTCTGGTATCCATAATACAAGCATTAGTTGCTTACTGTGGAACTAGTTGGTGCTGTGTGGAATGTGTGAAGATATTTATATTTATTTATTTTATTAACGTAGGCTATCACATAGTCAAACGATTAAGCCATATTGACTATAGTACAACCTTACAGAATTCCACCTTTAAATAACACTTGTTTTCACTATCATTCATCCTGTCAGAGACTGTAGCATTTTCCCTTGGGCCCCTGGGCCCCCAACATGGCCCGCTGTTGTCACCTGTGTTTATATATAGGTAGCATAGTAGCTTTGTCTATCTGCTGTCTTCATTGTATAAAAGGTCAAAATATTAATGAAAAATGTAAAAATATGTTTTCGTCAAAATTAAATATCCGCTCTTTGTTCAGTTGAGTTGTCAATATTTCACTTGCCACCCACGCACATAAACTGGCGACATTGTAACGGGCGTCACGTTTAAATATAGAACAATACATTACATCCATTCTGGGTACGTTCATCTTTTAATGGAACAAGTCCCTGCGGAGGAAATTCAACGTTATCTCCGTGTACGCGTCAAACTAATGGCATATCACGTCAAAACGCGTCATAAGGTTTGGGTACGGAAATGGGGCGTTACCATCCTGCCATTCACACCTTCACTAAAATTAAATTCGTTTAACATTTCAAATAGAATCATTAGGCATGTATACCAACAATAAACATATATTTTATTTTATTTTATATACAGTACAAAATAATATAATAATATTTAAATCGGCGACGGTACTTGCCCGATTAAATATTGAAAAGGCAGAAAGAGATGTGTCAGATATGTGCAGAAGAATTATATGTGTATGTTAGAAAGCCATAAGTACATAATTGTATACACCACATATTTATTTATACATAAATATAAAATGTAATTTCAAATAAAATAAGTATATAATTTTGTCATTTTCTAAGATAATTCTAAATTACAATATAAAAAGTTCAGTGACACAGGTCAACCTGGAGAAATGAGGAGTTCATATTTTATAAGTTGGCTCATATATATATGTTTGGGCCTTGGGAGAGGCCTATATCCAGCAGTGGAGAGACACATGCTGGTAATGTTGATAATGATGATTTATAAAATATGATGTTATAAAATTTAATTAAAAAACTAAAAAAGTTCAAGTGAAAATTGGTTAATTAACTTCCGTTGTCGACGTTACAGTTGGCAACAAGATTATGAGTCGAAAATGATTCTCATTTTATGGTTAACCCACTTTCCCGGCTTGAGAACGTACGCCTCACTTTATCAACTACACTTCAGGTACCTACGAACTTTCGAGTCCTTTTATTATGACTTACATTTCGGCTTAACAAGTTAAACTTTTATTTGCCATGTGTTAAAGTTAAACTTTTACATAAAAGTTTCTTCTCCTTTACTCGTGTCAACCCAATGCCTGTTATCCTTAGGAAAAATAAATTTGAAGTTGTTTAGAATTATTTATTTTATTCTATTTATTTATATAATTAGATGCCTTGGACAAGTCATATTAGATGTAATGTTGGGCTGGGTAGTATACGAATACCTTAAAACGAAGGTTAATAACCAGTGCGTATTGCCAGTTTTGGTATACTGTGTTGAGACGTGGACATTGGCGAAATATCTCGTTTACAAATTGCAAGGTACCTACTTAATGTTGACAAATTTCCTTGAGGGATATTCGGCTTACTTATTCTTTGACATAAGACATAAGCCCAAAGAATCAGCAAGATGAAATGGGAATGATCCTCGCTGGACCTCAAAAGAGCACATGGAAGATTATATGGATGCCTCGGGAATAGCACTTTTCTGGATGAAAGGTAACTTATACTCTGACAAATTTCATAATGATCGATTGAGTGGTTAAGGCGTGAATGCGTAACAAGAAAAGTCACTTTCACTTCATAGTATAAACATAAATATTCATACGAGTAATATAGACATATAAAATAAAACAAATTAGGTAATCAAATCACCTTAAAATATATGTATTTGAAGTTTTAAACATTCCTTTAAACTTTAAACACTGTTATTTTGCTCTGTGCTGCTACGGATCGTAGCGCGCAGCTTTTCGTAGCTTCGCTACGCGCAATCTTTCTAACGGAGAGCTACGAGACGCTTGTTATTTAAATTTCTGCATTGAAAGTTCAAATACAACTAACCGCATTTGCATATTTATTTTATTTAAATTTCAACTCTGTAATGTTGCATCTCGAATGCTATTGCATTATGCATTTTATAATATAGACGCTTAAACCGAAGCTCTCCTCATTATAAAATAGATTGTGTAAAACTTAATTTTTATTTGAGTAACTTTAATTTTTATGGCATCGTAGATATCACTTGATTCAGGCAAACTTGCCAGACGACGGCATGACAATGTAGACGCAGATGATATTAGGAAAATTTCGTTTTTATAGGTATTCGTTGCCAGAAAGAAGTTTCTAGTCGATTAATATTTTTAAAACAATCTTCTGCTTGGTTTTTCCACTCGATTCTACACTTATATAAAGTTATAGACACTTATAGAAAGTTTGTGTATATAAAATTGCACTCATGCGAAGCCGTAGCGGGTCGCTAGTCTATACTAATACTATAAGAAGTAAGATTTGTATTTTTGTTTGTAATGAATAAACTCAAAAACTACCTGATAGATTTTAAAAATTCTTTCAACTATAGAAAGCTACATTACCAGCAAGTAACCACGGACCAAGTGCGTGCAATAGCTAGTAAGGTATAAAGTTATATAGTTCGGTATTGAGGGATGAATAATAAAATAAATTGAGTACCTAATAATATTGAGTTGTTGATATTTGTTAATATAAAGCATATTTATATAAAACCCAAAATAAAATAAAATAATAGAATGTTTATTCCTTTGACTGATAAATATTTCGATACTTGGCGAAATAACCCCAATGCCAATTATGGTCAGGTTCTCCCTTGTGGGTTTTCGTTGAGAAATCTCTTTGTAAAACAACAACCCTCACGGAAAATGAGCCGAGTGACGTTCAGAAATGAGAGTATTTTATTCTGTGCCGTAACCTCATTACGATCGAAATGATCAATTTTCCGGCCTTTTCTTTGAGAAATTTCATTTCTTATACCTATTACCTGTTGTCTGTTATGGATTCGACTCCAAATTAAATACTACAATCAGTACTACAAAGTGATATTAATATGGGGGATGCCTATTGCCTATGTTCAGGAGCATGAATAAACTCAAAAACTACTTAACTAAACCCATTTTAAAAAATATAAAAAGCTAGTAATTAAACAAACGCGTAAACAATACTTTTTCAAATATTTTTGATAGAACCGGCAAAACTGAGATAGATCTGTAGTTCATTAAGAATTCTCCCGCCATTTTTCACTGCGAATCTATATATATAAAAGGCAATGTGTGTATGTGTGTATGTTCCATATGGACTTCGAAACCGCTGAACCGATTTTGATGAAATTTTCAGACAACCTTCATATTACTCCAGCGGGTAATCCTGTGAAGTTTGGTAGCGATCGGATGCGGACGAAGTCGCGGGCACCAACTAGTATAATATAAATTCATTCAAAATGGAAATGTGATTTTGTAACGCTGAACAGGTTTTCATTGATAACTTGTCATAACGAGGTACGGGACTAGAACAGAGTCGTGAGTTTTTTTAATTACGCCCAAAGCTACTTGCAGCCTCTCACAGCCACTTGTAACCTCCCGACAAGCGGTCCTCTGGGTTAGAAACAACTTCATTGGATTCGCATCTTATTACAGGTCGGATAAAGTGTTAAGTTAGGAACTTATTTCCTGATTATTTTCATGTCCTGGTCACAGCATTTTGGAAAGTAATTTTACTTATAAAATATAATTTACCATTTGGGAAATACATGAAAATTTTAGTATGAGCAGGGCAAATTGAGCAACGTCTGGCGGCAGTAACCGACACCTTTACAGAAGACTACCTTGAAATAACACCATGTATTCTGTCGTGTTTCATAGCTTAGAGTAAATAGTATGTATTTGTTAAGTACTCTATTGTTATAGTCATTTCTACATTCGACAAAGAAATGTTTTTTTTCCAGTGGTACTCTCATATGTCAAGGAAAAACAGTTGGTATATTATTTTTGATACTGGATTTTTTCTATATAAAAGTAGGGCGTATAAACGCCCAGAGTCTATTACGTTAATATTATTTTGTGTCGTTTTCAAACGCTTCGCGCGATTTTCCTTAGTAATAATACCATCAATTTCTAATACCTACTAGTTCGTTGTTCTTCTCTTCTCCATTGAAACTTGAAATTTATTTTTGAAGTATAGTATAATTAAATATATTTGAAGATACAATAAAAGATTATAAATTCATTTTTTTTTAATACAAGATGTATCAAGATAAGGATTCCTTTGAGCCACTAATTATTTTTCATACATACATACATCTTATTTTGACATCTGTACATACACTTATATAGGTTGTTTTGTATTTATATATTCTCCCTTTAACAATGATCACATGTACAATGTAGTATTTAATTTAGTAAGTAATGTAGTATTCGGTAATTTTAATTTAACTGAATTAATTAATTAACAAATAAGCTTACAAATAACGAAATATTAATGGTATTATAAATTCGATTGTGGTATCTGGGAAGCGCTAAAATCTAGTTAACAAACTCGCAACAAATTCGTAACTAAGATAAGGCAATATCTCGACGCGAACGGGCGACGGGATGTCGTTAAATTCGCGCTATGTAACCGCCAGATATTGTATCTGGAATAATTTTATTTTTGCTCAAAAATATGAACTTTAGTTATTTTTAAATAATTTATCATTACGATTTTTTACGACTGAGATAGATTTTCCCACAATTCATCGTCTATAATTCAATTGTGTAGAACTAATTAAATTAATACGATGCAACGTGCCATCATTTAGTTCAGAAACTAAAGTTAACGTGTGGCTAATATTATCCTACTGGATCTCATCATCAAGTTATCCTTTAATTTTTTTTATAAGACCTTGTTATATGCCAAACTTTATCCACATATTTTCACATACTTTCGCATTTTTCGCAGGAGTTATAAATAGAGAAGCAAATTCTCTTTTTACTAATTTTTTTTATGTAATTGGCATTTTAAATTATTTTCTTATATAGGCACTTTACAATAAATGTTACAGTTAATTTTGTTCATGACTCTGTTTCAACACTTTTTATCTTACAATTTGTCACATACCATGTTATGCATGGGAACAATCGCCAGTTTAGTTAGTCGCCCAAATATTGCACGCGAATTAAGCAAACGCCAACTCACTGGCTCAATTATTAAGGAAGCTCTGGAACCGAAATAATGCTCTTTTGTATTTCTGAAATTTCATTTTATAAAATACATTTTAACTTTGATCTCCGTTTAGACGGATATAATAAGTGATTTATAGTCATCTACGAGTAGAAACTTTGTGATGAATTTTAAAAGACAATTTCCTCTTATAATCGGCATTTTATTTACTCTGCAAACAATAGATTTAATTTGATTAGCCCATTTGTCGAGTGGTTGAGTGGTTAAGACAAGGCTTGTTCTGCTTCCGGCATAGACAACTTCGGAAATGAACTTTTCAACACTGACTAAGTTTGGTTCTAAGTGTGCAATGTTTTGCCTCCAGTCCGGTGTATAGTTATCCTTACGACAAGCCTATAATATTGCTTACATATAATAATTGTAATGGAGGGCATACAATTGGTGTGTGTGTTTATTTTAATGTCAAGGTCTACAGACAAACTGACAGTACTTGATAATAGGTAACCACCGTCCCCTATAACCAAGCAACGGCACAGGTGCTACAAGTGCGCTGTCGACTATAGTAACATTAAGGATTTAGGATTTGTTTAGGGTTGGCGAGTGGGTTGGAACAAAATACAAATGTATTTTTTTTAACATTTGACATTGTATTCTAATTTTTTGTTTGTAATTAATTTTTTTTAGATTTTATTTCGAATTTTTAAAATTTATTTGTTTGAGTTTGTGTACCAAATTGAATTATGTGTTCAGATCTAATTAGCTTGCACACTGAACCTAGATGTTGAGCGATAGGGTTAGAATGATAAGTGTGCTAGGCTGTTGCTGTTTTAAATAAATAAATAAATGTATTAGACATTAAGTATTAGGGCCTCCTTCACCATGTGTCAAGTAGGCTAACCGCCGTTTAAAGTCACTGGTAACCGAGAATGATGGAGCTGATAATTATAGGTACCTTTGTTTGTACGGTAAAAGTTTCCAAACATTAAAAAGAAAATAATAAAAAAAATCGTATAAATGCCTATCGCCTTTAAAACATAAAATTATTTCTAAAAGTAACTAATCAACACTTTACTTGCAGTTGGTGAAAGAGGCCCTTAGTACTTGTATTGTTCTATACAATATAACTAATACTCTAGTATTTTCAATAAGTTAAGCGTTTGCTTGCTGTTTGATATTTTTTAATATGGCAACACACTTAAACAATGTCTGCATTGTTCGTGAGTAATGTAGAGCATTACTCGTACGAGCCACAGAGAGATGCCACAGTTATATTGCGGTCTGCCGATATTGTGTAAATTCCAATCGTACTTTAACACGAAATAACAAGACCCATATATTATCTTATGTCTGAATTATGGTGAAATAACGCAGGGCTACATGATTTATATTTTCATTCGTTGGATTTATGGTGAAACGTGTAACAATACTAAAATTAATGTTACCTATATTATTAAGAGAGAAGATTTGTATGTTTGTAATGGATAAACTCGAAAACTAATTTAAAAAATTCTTTAACTTATAGAAAGCTACCATATCAGCGAATAACATAGGCTATATTTTATAAAAAAAAAGTTACACGGGCGAAGTCGCGTGCAACAGCTAGTGCTTTAATATAATAAAATATTGAATTTTTTTAAAGACAGTAAGCAGAATCATTGAATTTTTCTGTTTAAGGCAGTCGTCCCACTACCGGCGAGTAAGCGACTAACTATCGACTATTTTCTCGCTCAAGAATCGTACAATAAGATATATATTCCATATGAACAAAAGAGACGCTTTAGTTTTTTTTTTTTTTTTTAAATTTTTTTTTTTTATTGTGTCAAGGTAGCGCTTGGCCGCGATCTCACTTGATGTAAAGTGCTTACCTAGTAAGTGCCCATTTACCCTTGATATATTAATAGTTGATCGCTGACTGTTTAGACTGCCGGCGAGGACTCGCTCCACTAGTTCGTCACTGAGCGACAAGATTTGCTTGTCAGCGTATTCGCTCAGCGATGCTCAGAATCGCCGAGATACCAACCAACGCAGCGGTCATTTCTGAGTGCGGATCTGAGTGCACATATTATGAATTCAGAACAATTACTAGAACTGTCACTTGTGTCTTGTTCAGACGACGACGATGATGTATTTTGTAACAGCATTTATGTAATAGCCCGTCGCACAGCACACTCGCTTATCCGTACTAATATTATAAATGCGAAAGTATATTTGGATGTATGGATGTTTGTAACTCTTTCACGCAAAAACTAGTGAACCGATCACCATGAAATTTTGTATACACGTTTTCTGGGACACCAGAAGGGACATAGGGTACCTTTCATCGTTCAACGCTGACGAAATCGCGGGCACCAGCTAGTTATACATATATAGCCGTGCGACAAAACTATCGAAACTACACACTCGCTTCTCGCTGCTCGCCAACTCGTTTCTAGTTTCTAACTCTAATCGCTTCTCGTTCATCGTCGGCGGTGGGACAACTGCCTAATATTTGAATATTGAGGGTAAGCTATAGCTATATACTACAACTACATGACATATTAAGAAGTGTAGGAATCTCTATAGAGATTTAGAAAATCATCTTACCACAAATCTGTCAACATTACTTACACTATTACGAGAATATCTCACGGTTGCGTACAAGCGAACAATATTGAAAGATTTAAAATTAAATACAATGATTTTCCAGCTTCGGGGAAGTGCTTCACAGCACATCGTCTTCATCCTTACATGCATCGTTCAAGTTTGATTAGGTTAGCCGCGCATTGGAGTCGTCCGATTGGAACGATTCCGCTTCATTAAACTTGTTCCCTAGTCTTGGAACACCTATTCGTATGGTATAATCACACCTTTATATGTATGTATTACAATATTAATATACATGTATATTTAACTAGCTGTTCCACCCGACTTCGCCCGCGTAACTTTATAAAATATAGTCTCCTAGCTGGTGCCCGCGACTTCGTCCGCATTGAAAAAGAAAACATATGATTAATAACGCCTGACATCGTTATCGCTGTGACGATGGTGGCGCCGCCACGTGACAGTGGCGCCCAATTCTTTATATTTTTAGACGATCGCTCGGGAACAGAAACTTTTTTCTGGATGAAAGTTACCCTATATCCTTTCTTGTATCCGTGACAACGTGTATGCAAAATTTCATGATGATCGGTTGAGTTGTTAACATTGGTCTTGTGTAAGAGGATTGTTGTTGTTGTAAGAGGATTGTTGTTGTTGTTGAAAGAGGATTGTTGTTGGTGTAAGAGAATTGTTGTTGTTGTAAGAGGATTGTTGTTGTTGAAAGAGGATTGTTGGTGTAAGCGGATTGTTGTTGTTGTAAGTGGATTGTTGTTGTGTAAAGAGGAAGTGGAAAGTCTGTTGGCAAGTAAGCGATATAAATGGGCTCCTGACTGCTCTTGCCATAGAGTTAATTATTATTTAAAACATTATTTATTTTTACCACACCAACGAATTTCGATCTATTTTACGAGCACATGTTCCATAAAAGTCTTTCTTTCGAAATCGCAGACAGACGCTTCAATTTTATTTTATTTTTAGCAGGTATTTTATGACGTCTGGGAGCAAAGGGCGTTGTCTGATTGTGAGGCAACAAAGAGGCATTAAAATGCATAATTTACTTACCAACTATTAGTTGCATAAATTTAATGCTTAAACTAATAGCCATTATAATGACTTCAAAGCAATTTACATAAAAGCTCGCTTTTAAAATTAATCGTGACTGTTTTTATTCGAGTGGAGCTTAAGTAATGCCAGACGGAACGAAAGTAATCTCCGTGGAACAACAATAGGTTGGAACAATAATGCTAATCCGCTATTGTTCCGCCCAGTCTGCCCGTGCGGTGAGACTGTAATTCAGACAGCCTATGCATACTTACATGTACATCAATTGATCAACATAAACAACCTGTTAAATTGTAACTCTCTCTCTCTCTCTCTCTCTCTCACACACACACACACACGCACACGCACGCACGCACGCACGCACGCACGCACGCACGCACGCACGCACACACACACACACACACACACACACACACACACACACACACACACACACACACCCACGCACACACAAACGCGCTCGCTCGCTCGCTTTCTCTCTCTCTTTCTCTCTTTCTTTCTCTTTCTAAATTTTATCTGGCAATGTGACCGTTGACCATCACACCTACTGAGTACAAGTTGTTTTGGCTCCTTTGGGTTTATTCCGCCTGTTTCATTTAATATTCTAATGTATCCCCAGTGTTCGAAAACTCGAAAAAATATAGTTTTTGGTTTCATTAAGAAAAAAAGTTTTTTGTATAATATAATGTTCGTTTTTTAACCTAACATTTTCCCTGGATAGAAAGTATCCTATAGTTTAATCCAGGTCTACATACAAAAACAACCTTCAGGGTGGGAATAGGAGAATGGGTTCTATAATGTCCCAAGCTCACATAACAAGAGCTGCCCAGTCGATGTCCCGGGAACGCAGCAGTGTGTCCAGCCACTGCCAATGTTTATGACACGCTACTGTGAGTGACATTATTTTATATCTTTAAGGAGGGTCAACTAAATCACAAAGTACCTACAGTATGTTGCCCTGAAAGTAATAACTTACTGTAATAGCCTTGCATAAAACGATTGAAACCATTCTATGCACGAACCCCCACTGACTTATAGCGGTTTGGTGTAATAAACTTTGTGTAAATATATATGAATGAATATTTATACTTAACGTATACTTACTTGTATATTCTGTAACACAATTCACAGAGTATATATAAACATATTATGCTAAAATGTGAACTGTAATTGGTCATTTGTTAATGCGTAGGTCATTAGTTATGGCGTAAAAAGGTAACAGACAGACAGACAGTTACTTTCACATTTATAATATTAGTATAGATACGGTATGAAACCTACATAAATTCAACAAAATGGTCATTTGCCGTTGGCTAGAAAGCCTTATAATAAATGTACATGACTTCCACTATACATTAATAAATTAATCGTAAAGTATGCTGCCCCAAAGATGGCGCTGTGCACATATGAGGACCAATGCCTATTACACTAATTGGAGTGCCAATTTCACATGTTACAAACTATAATAGACATATAACCTCGCGAACTTTTTTTATGGATAATGATGGACAGTATAAACATGTAGTACCTACATTATTTTATGTAGTTACTACATGTTTATAGTAAACTTTACAAACAAACATACATAAATCATCAAACTCTATTATCAAAAAGTATGTAACGGAAAAGAGGGCTTTCTTCATTACCTTACATAGGAGTATAATCGGAGGCAATTCCGTCCGAGAACTACACACGAGGATGGTCACGATTCGGTCATCAAAGTATTTTATTAGACAAATACCTGAGGTACAAATGCCTACCTGTTTTTAAGAGGTGGTTAAGGGCAAGTTCCACAATGTAATCGGCGGTATGGACCAAATCGTCGTTTATCCGCAACGACTGTATCTCAGGGTTGTCACTATTCACATATTACTTTAGGCCATTATATATTCTATGTTAAAATATATTATATGTTAAAAGATGTTAGTAGGCAGGCTGATGGACGAGCTACACTAGGAGGGATGCAAATAAGAGAAGGAAGAGATCTGAATAAGAGAAGGTAGATAATAATTTTCTAAAAAAACATGTCAGTCGTGGATGTCAGAAGTAAAAACTTATCTTCACAAAAGAAGTAAAATAGTTTCGACGACAGATGTCGCTATCCCGGTGGGTTATAACGTGCTATCGTTTCGTTCTTCAAAATCCTTACACTTTTCATACAAGATTGATTGAGCCAGACGCTCACCGAGCCCAAGCACGTCACGTGTTGCATGTCGGTACGAACTTACTGTTTTATCCCCTACATGAGACAAATGCCCAAGCCCGCCTAAAGAAGTTTTCACTTTAAAAATTAGGAATTGTAAATTTTGACAACCCTAACAAACGGACGGAACAGGTGGTCGTGTATAGGGTGGGGAGGGGCGGACAAATTGCGTGATTCCCCGCAATCTAAATACCGGAGACCGGTGCGGTCTCACACCGTGTCCGGATTGTGCCCCGCCGTACACATATTCGTGCCACGGTCATCGGACATTTCATCTCATATTTCTGTCTAGAACTAGAATCAAATCAGCTGCCATTTCTGACTGTCCTTTATCCATTCGATATCTAAACGGTAGCCACCATCCATACATATGTCCTTATTATCACATTGTCAATAAATTAAACTAAGTATCTTTTGCGTCTGTACCCCTGAAAACGTGTGTGCAAAATTAAATCTAATAGGTTAAGTAGTTAAGGCGTGGAGGCGTAACAAACAAACACACTTAATTTTGCATTTATAATTTTATAAAACTAACTCATCTGCCGATCTCAGTTTCATCAGCCGTTTAATTTAAATTGACAAGGGCATTATATACATTTCAGCTTTTCTCGGTCATGATGGTTTCTCGTCGGGCGGCCGCCTTTAGCCCATGACCCAACGCATCGCATCTCATCGGCCGCAAGCGTTATTACAATACTTTGTTACTTCGTTTTGCTTAGCGTTCTTTCTGATTTTTTTCTTTCTGCTCAGCTTATAAGTTGTAGCGTATAACCTTTATCAACAATTGAACCATAAAACTCAAAAATATTTAATTTAAATCCGTCTTGTAGTTCCAATATTTGACGTATTCAAACATACATATAAACTCTTTTTCTGGCGTATATAGATAAATCAAATTGTGATGTGTATGTAAAATTTGTTCAGAATAGTTCAGGTAATTATTTATCTCAACAAAGTATGGAAAGAACTTCGTTTTCGTTTCAAATTGTAATTTTTCATCAAAGAATATAACTTTAAACCGTTTTTTTTTTCAACTGTACATAAAATTTATTATATATCTAATGTATAATTCACTATGTAAGTATATTTTTTTACCTAAAAGAGCATAAAACAACGGAAAGCATCACAAATGCGTTCACATATATTTCGAGGAACGTTTCCGTCTCAAAAAACGATCCTTCGCTACTTATCTGAAGTAAATGTTATGTTTCAACATTTATCACCACAACTTGACATGAGCGTGTTTCTAAATGCCTATGAAAACAGTATTACACTTTATTATAGACATCCTATTCAAACAATGGCATGTTAATTATTTTCATATTTATTTATTTACTAGCGACCCGCCCTCGGCTTCGCACGGAAATATTTTCCAATTTTTCTCTTCATAAAAGCCGTCTGGGAGTTAGCCCTGCTGGGAACCGAACCAGGGACCCCTGAGACATACAGCTAAGACGAACCTTAACCACTTGACCAATGGTTTTTGAATAATAATTACTTTGCAATTCTATACAACCCTACTGGAAAATTATGGTAGAGGACTATGTCCAGCAGTGAACTTCCTACGGCTGAGATAATGTTGATTAACTTAAAAATAACTTTATGATTTCTTATACTTAATTTCTAATACCTAGTAAACCATAGTGGAGTGGTACTAGTTGTAAAAAGTTGGTAATTACCAGATAAGGGACCTCTTTCACCAACTACAAGTAAAGTTTTGATTAGTTACTTTTAGAAATAACTTTATGTTTTATTAAATTATGTTCTCGATTTGGTGTATCCTTCGATAGGCGATTTTTTTTATTATTTTCTTTTTAATGTTTGAGACTTTTACCGTACAAACAAAGGTATGTCATCTCTTTCATTTCCGGTTACCGTTGACTTTAAATGGCGGTTAGCCTACTTGACACACGGTGAAAGAGGCCCTAAGACTATTAAAAACAAAACTGCCGGCAGCTATCATAGCCTTAAAACTAAACTATGCATTGGACAGAACGTTATAGTGATAAAATATAATATAAGCTACCCAATTTAGACATGAAAGTTTCCTTTGTACATATTATAACAACTATAATTATACATCGGACTAACATTTTGGCTACTATTGTTTGTAAACCTGTGGATGGGCCCCATGAACTTGTTCCTAACACAACATTACGTGAAGCCAACTTGAATAATGATATTTACATTCGGTTGATTTCATACAGAGAATAATGAATTCAACTCTGAATATACATCTTGTTTGGTGGGCCCACCAAACAGGCTGTATATTCAGCGTTTAAAACACAGCGTTGATTAAGTTAAAATGCAAATTCTCAACGACAAAATATTTAAATTATTTAAACTCTTAATTAACTTTACTGAATTTCTAAGTGAGTTCCTTTTTAAAAGGAGCACCACTTTAAAAGCTCTTTATAAATTATAGCTTTTTTTATATATACCTATTAACAGTGTTTTTAAATTTCATTAAAAATAGCAACAATATCTTTTTCCCAAGATAAACATGTCAAGAAATTTTATAATAATATCATAGATATAATTATAGAACATTGTATCTATAGAAAAAAATTATATTGAAAAACGCTTCAATAGTCATAAAATTTTATTTGCTATGATGAGGTCAATAGAAATTTGTATGAGTTCAATTTTAATGATGACCTTAATAAATTCGTAAAGCCCCTTAATATTTCCACAACAAACACTTGAAATGGGCAAATAGTTCGTATTTACGTATCGGCGAGAGTTTGGGCAATTTTTCTACCTATTTACCACTATATATTTCAATTTCCCAACAATCCGGGAACGCTTCATTTTCCCGAGCCCACGTGACGTCATTTCCGTGAACAATTTATTAGATTTACCTGAATACTACGTGGATTACTCGAAGCCTCACTGGGCCACGAGAGCATTCAGTGAGTAGAAAATAAAATTAATTTCAGTTAACGAATTTTACTCAGTAACGCTTAGACGTAAGTAGCTGAGAAAAAGGTATTCACTGTGTATAATTTCTTTATCCGAATGTGTGACGTTCAGACAGACAGCCTTTTGATGAGATAATAATAATAATAAATTTTAAATTAAGCTTGTACGGAAATCGGTATTAGTTTAACAAAACACGATACATCCTACAAGATATTTTTTTTTATTCAATAACTAACAAATATGCCCCGGCTTCATCCGAGTACAAATGGAACACTAAGTTTAAGTGTATAAAATACTAGCAACCTACCCTCGGCTTCGCATGGATGCAATTTTTTTGCAAAAAATTACCTCGTTTTTCGCTCTTTCAATTAGCGAAAGCTGTATCAAAATCAGTCAGGTGTTTTAGAAGAAGTAAACTGAGAAACAGACAATAGCGGACAGCGACTTTATTTTATAATATGTTTATTAGTATATGTATATAAATAGATATATACAAAATTATGTATATAAATAAGAAGATATAAATATAGCCTTTATCCGTTTGGAATAATTGGGAATAATCTACCTTTCAAACATCGAAAAAAAATATTCAAATAATATGTCGTGGTTGCTGAGATTATCCTCTACATATAAACAAAATTACTCTCTCTCTCTCTTTCTCTCTCTCTTTATAAAGCACTAGCTGGTGCCCACGACTTCGTCCGCGTTGAACGATGAAATGTACCCTATGTCCTTTCTGGTGTCCCAGACAACGTGTATGCGAAATTTCATGGTGATCGGTTCAGTAGTTTTTGCTTGAAAGAGTTACAAACATCCAAACACACTTTCGCATTTATAATACTAGCTGGTGCCCGCGACTTCGTCCGCGTTGGACGATAAAAGGTACCCTATGTCCTTTCTGGTGTCCCAGACAACGTGTATGCGAAATTTCATGGTGATCGGTTCAGTAGTTTTTGCGTGACAAAGTTACAAACATCCAAACATACATGCAAAATTTCATGATGATCGGTTCAGTAGTTTTTGCGTGACAAAGTTACAAACATCCAAACATACATGCAAAATTTCATGATGATCGGTTCAGTAGTTTTTGCGTGACAAAGTTACAAACATCCAAACATACATGCAAAATTTCATGATGATCGGTTCAGTAGTTTTTGCGTGACAAAGTTACAAACATCCAAACATACTTTCGCATTTATAATATTAGTACGGACTGACGTTTAGTCTTGTTTTAAAGATAAATAATAATATAATTTTTACATTTTTAATATAAAAACTTTATATGAAATCGAAGTAAATATATATAGTAAATTTACTTATATCAACACAAGAATGTATGCTTAAATTGTAGAATAGAATTTTCCATTTGGCCTTTATGGAGACAAATAAATAGTATAATAAAAGATCTATTACGATTTTTCTATTCGAGTGTACACGAGTAAAGTGCCTATGTCTCCTGTCACTGTCATTCGGCGGTAATGTCACACGGAGAACATATTAAATGACTGCTCGCCTAACATATTTGAAATACCTGGCGAAAGTACTCGTCAACGTGCTCACTCGAACAAATGGAGGCTTTGTTTATCCTCTTTGGTTTTTTTTTTGCTGTATTTACATAACTTGGTATTTTCACTGAAAAAAAAAGGGCGAAAAATGACACCTTTATTTTTAAATATTTTTATTGAATGTCAGTTTGATTGTTACGCTTTCACGCTTTAACAATCAAACCGATTTTAACCGGTTTTATTATCTCCATGAAATAACATTAATAAACATTAATTTTATTTATTTCTTTGTATTATATAGACACACTTTATTTATTAAATAAAGTATCTCTTTAATTCCCAATATGAACAACTCATATTATGTTTAACATAAGTCATACTATGTAAATAAAAACGATCGTTTGCAAAATAAATACACTCAACATTACAATTGGCCAATGTATCTCAATTCTACGTGTTCCCCAAATTCATTTAAACCACTTTTCTCTCTACTTGCAGTGGGATTCAAGCTTTAACCCGATCGCATAGGGTGTATATTGCTAAAAATATCTTAAGACGAATGTGTGCCGATATATTTTGTAGCTGTTGTACCCAGTATCGACGTAAACCCGTACACCCCCTGTAGATAAATGGGATGGTAGCGTTCAAATGGAGTGTGCATGTTAAAAATATTCAAATTGCGTCCTCTCATGAAGCTTTGCTGATCTATTATTACGTTTAAGACAGGTTTTGTTTTTGATACAGGTATGTACGGTCGCCTTGATGGTAGGTGGCTACCGTCGCCTACAAACGTAAATGACAGCGAAGGGGATGGATGTATAAAGCACACGCTATTATTCTCGTGATAGGAGAAGATTTTCTGAGTAGATTTTAGCACAGTGCGTTTCGCAGTCATTTGGGTAGCCCGCCTGGCGGCAGTAACCACCCCCTTACAGAAGATCACCATGAAAAAAACAGCATATGTGCTGCTGTTTCGGTTTTTTTTTAATGTTAAGGTCGACATACAGACTGACAGTCCACTCGATGGTAGGTGGCTACCGTCGCCTATAACACAAGCAACGCCATAGGTGCTGCTAGTGCGCTGCCGACCATAGAAGGATTAAGGATAAGGGATAAGGAAGAGATAAGGGATAGGAAAGGTGATGGGCTCTGGCATCCCTTATCCCATTATAGTCAGCAGCACCTGAAGCGAAATAAAATTGAATTGCCTAATATTAGAACACAATAATATGGTAAAATATATATAATTTTTATGATGCGTATGATAGTGCATAGATGTCTCCCATGTAGGATTTGTAGATCGCAGCCACCAGTGCCACTTACAGGAGACTTACCACTTACCACCGTGCCGGCTAGCACATCATAGGCGTGCTTTCGAGCACAGATATATAATGCATTACCTGAGAGTATGAAAAATTGTGGTACTATGCGTAGCTCATATATATACTTCTATTCTATACTAATACTTACTTAATATTATAAATGCGAAAGTATATTTAGATGTATGGATGTTTGTAACTCTTTCACGCAAAAACTACTGAACCGATCATCATGATATTTTGCATACACGTTGTCTGGGACACCAGAAAGGACATAGGGTACCTTTCATCCAGAAAAAAGGACTATTCCCGAGGCATAAATAAAAAATAAAAAACTAACGCCTGGCCAAAGTGTTATAGCAACACGAGATCAAGCGTTATATTGCTTTTTTTTTAAATTTTATGTTCAACGTGGACGAAGTCGCGAGCACCAGCTAGCTGAACGTATGGACCAATGTTGGAAATCTCTGGATTAAATGTACCGATATAAATGTTGTTATTAATATAAGTTCTCATAGCTTAAGTGGACCACTTGTTATTTTTTTATGAGAATAAGGCGCGATTTCACTATACTCTGTTAGTATTTAACATTGCTGTTAAGTCATTTAACGAGCCTTAATTCTTTAAACCGAAAAGCCTATTCCAATCGGAATATAATCTAAATTATAAATGAATAAGTTAAAAAATAAGTGAGGGATATTCTGGCGATGATTCTGATATGAACAAATGTATAACATTTGTCTCAAAGGAATAAATTGCTAAAAGGAAGTAATTATTTCATTTTGTCTGAGCACTGTACTGTAACCTAGTTTTTACTTGAAGAGGCTATGAACACTGCGAATTCGTTTTTAGCGTTGCATTTAAAAAAAAATCATCTTTTATTTTAACTAGATTTACCTAATAAATGAATAAGACATTTAAATATAAACAAATTCTCTGTTTCCCACCAAATTTCAGTAACTCACAATAATTTTCATTATTTACAATTGTTCCGACAAAAAACTTCGTTAAAAAAATTTTTAAGTCCAATTCTCAACTATAAATTTGTGATACAAATTCTAAATGTATATCTATAAATATCCATACATACACGTATTATAAAACAGAGTCGCTGTCCGCCTCTGTTTCTCCTCTTCTTTTTGTTCTGAATCTGAAGACTGATTTATGTGATTACGTTTGAGGAAAGGGAAGAATAATTCGTACTAATATTATAAATGCGAAAGTATGTTCGGATATATGGATGTTTGTAACTCTTTCACGCAAAAACTATTGAACCGATCACCGTGAAATTTTGCATACACGTTGTATGAGACACCAGAAAGGACATAGGGTACCTTTCATCGTTCAACGCGGACGAAGTCGCGGGCACCAGCTAGTATTATAAATGCGAAAGTATGTTTGGATGTATAGATGTTTGTAACTCTTTCACGCAAAAACTACTGAACCGATCACCATGAAATTTTGCATACACGTTGTCTGGGACACCAGAAAGGACATAGGGTACCTTTCATCGTTCAACGCGGACGAAGTCGCGGGCACCAGCTAGTATTATAAATGCGAAAGTATGTTTGGATGTTTGTAACTCTTTCACGCAAAAACTACTGAACCGATCACCGTGAAATTTTGCATACACGTTGTCTGGGACACCAGAAAGGACATAGGGTACCTTTCATCGTTTAACGCGGACGAAGTCGCGGGCACCAGCTTGTAATATAAAGAGATGAAGAGAATAAAGAAATAATTCTAAAGCATTCATTGCATACTTATGTTTATTTTAAAAGTCTCACACTAATAGAAATATCATTATCTTTATGTGTATCTATAAAAATGGATATTCGCTTATGTATAAAATTGCTAAACTCCAACACCGTTTAAACGGATTAGTGCAATAAAACATTTGACATCCAGCAATAACCTTAACTAACTCAGGGCCTCTTTCACCATGTGTCAAGTAGGCTAACCGCCATTTAAAGTCAACGGTAACCGGGAATGAAGGAGATGATATACCTTTGTTTGTACGGTAAAAGTCCCAAACATTAAAAGGAAAATAATAATAAAAAATCGTCTATCTAATTATGCAGTAAACCGAGTGCATAATTTAATAAAACATAAAATTATATCTAAAAGTAACTAATCAACACTTTACTTGCAATTGGTGAAAGAGGCCCTAAGGGTTATAAAAAATATAATTGAATATCAATTATAGCCCTATGGGCTCTATGAGAAAGTAGGTACTTGACTTTTCTGGTTATTTATTTGTATTGAAAACGTTTAAACTATAAAGGGCACTTTTCAGTGCAGCTACTACATTTTATCATTGGAGAGATGCATTACAAGTTGCCCTTTATCGCATTTCAAATTCTAATATGGGAACGTTCGATGCACTTACGTTTAACCGGCGGATTACGTAAGTAACGAGACGTGCTTTATGTGCATCACAGATCTCTAGTTCGATCTCTTCTAATGTATTTCACTAGGTCTGCTCCGTGTTTTCCTCTGTCTAAAGTAAAGTTCAGTTTTCACATTAAATTCTACTTGTGAGTTTAATTTGCGCATTTGTGTATGTATATCTTACTTCATATTCGAGCGGTCAAACGATATTTTAACTAATCTAAATAGTAGTTTATCATTATCCTAATGAATTATTATTTATTTATTTATTTATTTAGGTATTTTAAAGTTGATAATCGCATAGGTATATTAACTTACCTATAAACCCTTTCTAAAGTCACTAATCGTAAACTACATTTGGTGTCTGACAATTATTTGCAACATTCATAATGAAATTAATATTTCATTTCACTCTTGTTGAAATTTTTTGACAATGTAAATAAAATATTAAATTGATTTGTGTTTTTTTTTTCTTACAGTCATATCACAAGAACGGCGAGCTGGTTACCACCAGCTGAGAGCTGGCCTAACGCCAGAGATGGCAGCAGCAGCAGTACTCAGGTGGATATCGAAGAGGAAAATTTGCCTTATGGCTGGGAACATGCTTTGGACAGCAAAGGAAAATCTTACTACATCAAGTAAGTTCTTTAATGGCAGGCAGGCTGACTGTCAGTTTGTCTGTCGCACGTGTACCTTTGAAAAAATATCGACAACGGACATGAAATTTCTTAAGGAACATTCTCATGCAACTTTATAACTCCAGTAATATAAATGTTCAATTAATTCTTCAAACAAAATCATACATACAACTTCCTTTTTGATTACTCGAGCGTTTACCTGTTATTAGGTTTAATAATTTCATCGTCACATTGCTGTTTTTGAATTGAAATAAAAAATTTGAAAAAATCAGGCCTCTACATAGTCTAGAACGAAGTATATTAAAAAAAAATGTTTCCTTTTTATATTATTTGAAATACTTTATATCAATAGCATTTAGCGCAGCTTTCCTTCATTCAATGCATAACTTCGGTATTTGTGAACTTAAAAATCTTATGTTTTTAAACCCTGTTTTGATATAGTGATGTGCCGGATATCCGTATCCGTACCCGTATCTGCGGATATACATTTTTAATCATCCGACACATCACTAGTTTGATATATCTACACAATTGGCTTTTCCTTTTATACAATTAACCGTGAGTATAAAGTCTATCGTTAAAATGGAGCTGTTGTAACCATTTATGAGATATGAGATGTTAAATTTTTTATATATAAAAAAGATTTTTTTTCTGTATTTCCGAGCTCAAATCTTTTCAAAGTTCGAGTGAATAGGCATCTTCTGGGTTAAGAATGAGGTTCGCTCCATCTTAGGCCTCATCCTTGCTACACAGTTGGTTGTTGGCCAAGAGCAAACCTATCTCTAATAAAAATAAGAAAGAACTTTTAAAAATATCTTAATGTTTCCACAGTCATGTAAATAAAACGACAACTTACGTGGCGCCAGAAGGCTGTTCTTGCGAGTCCCCTCCTGCGCCAAGAGATGTGGTGTTGGAGAGAGATGCCGACCTCGGTTTTGGATTCGTGGCTGGCTCCGAGAAACCAGTTCTAGTCCGTTTCGTCACCGACAATTCGCCAAGTGTTGGAAAGGTGAGTGATATTTTCAAAAGGGTTGTCGCACTTCAAAAGGTTTGTCACTAAAAGTATAATGTTTCACGAGATTGAAACAAAATAGGGAGTGGACGGTACATTTAACGATAAGTGGCTACCGTAGCCTTTAACACAAGTAAAGTAACTATGCGCTGAATTAAATGAACTCTCCATCTTACGCCAAAGCATTAAGAGAAGGGAGATCTTAAAATCTTAAAACTAATCCATAAAATATGTAATCTAACTAAGTTTATAATGAGCAGTTATCCAACACAGTATACATATAACATATATAGAATAGATATAATTTTGTATATAACCATTATGTTGTGTATATTTTTAAAGGAAAATCGGTGTAACCACAAATAATTCGTGGGTTCATAAATTTACAAACAAAACATAGCTACGTGATGAATCAACTGTGGGCGGAGCCGGAGCACAAAACAAAAGGGGTTAATCCTTTAAATTTTATTAATGACTTCATTTATTAAAAGCAAGATTCCAGGTAAATTGTGTGTTCATGAAAACCTAATAAAAGAAAATTATTTTAGAGATTCGTGGAATGTTGATTTAGGTATTAAAATAATGTAGAAATAAATTTATAAAACTTTTTATTTTTTAAATAACGTTTTATAATTATTAAAAAGTCAAGTTTTGTAATAGATAAGCAGACAGACAACTAGATTATTCGTCCCATTAGTGGAACGAGTCAATAATATTAAATTTTTATTGATTCGTTATATTAAAATTATATCCGTAAAATAACAACATTTGTGCTGTTGTTCTGTTTCGGCGATTGAGTAAGCTTTTTTTTTAATATTATAGGTAGGTATTTGAAAAAGCGTTATTTACCTATAAATTGGTAGTGTAGGGACTTCTTATAAATACTCATTTGCGTTATACATACTTTTTCGTTAACTTTTTAATATATTTTTATGTCATATGTATGTTGTCACTTATATTTGTCTGTCACCAATTTGTCATCTTCTTATAAAAACTTTCTTTGTAAAATATAATTCTTAATCCATCGTAATCCGTATCTTTAATTTATACAATCACGTACAGCACAAACCAACCACAGTAGCTTCAAATGATTGAAAATGTAACAATTTTGCTATTGCGTTTTCAGTTGGAGCCAGGCGATCAAATCTTATGTGTGAACGGCGAAGACGTAAGCTTGGCAGCAAGAGAACACGTGATATCAGCAGTGAGAGCTTGCACCGATCGGGTGACGTTAAGAGTGTGCCAACCAGCACGAACTGGTAATCCAGCTCGAAGGTCGGCGCTACTCTCAGCTGCCAAACGAGCCAGGCTAAGGGCGAGGCCACCGAAGGTCAGGTTTGCTGATTCGGTGCAACTGAACGGAGCCCCTATGTATCCAGTAAGTTCATTTTACCTTATAAAAAGTTCACTAGAGAGAGCAGTCATTGTATACTCACACTGGAGGCCTCCAAGGGCATTTTTTCTCCTAGCAATATCGCTTGCAGATAAAAAAAAACCGTTTTGCTGCTGTGATTTGGTGTTACCATTAAGGTTGACACTACACTTTAACCCCCTTGGGTATCACTTACAAAAATATTTTTGGTACAGAGATGAATTCAAAGTTGCATGTAGCTTTTGAGTCGCAAGAACAAAGTTAATTTATTTGCTACGTTTTACATGTCTGAATACATGAATATCAGCGGCTATTTGTGGAGCAGGTTCAATTTGCGAGAGCTTTGTCACACCTGCCACACGACTCGCGTCAGCCTCAGCATTCATTCTTCGGGGAATATTCATCGTATACGACGACGCCTTACACATATTTCTTAAGATTTAAACCTAATTTTTTTTTTTGTATATATTTTTTTTTTTGTATCACATGCGACGTTTATTACAATATTAATTGATATTTAATTATATTTTTTATAACTCTTAGGCCCTCTTACACTAACTGCAAGGATGGAAGTTACTTTTAGAAATAATTTTATGTTTTATTAAATTATGCGCTCCGTTTAATGCATCCTTCGATAGGCGATTTTTTTTTAATTATTTTCTTTTTAATGTTTGGGACTTTTACCGTACAAACAAAGGTATATCAGCTCCATCATTCCCGGTTACTTTAAATGGCGGTTAACCTACTTGATACATGGTGAAACAGGTCCTTACAAGTATAGAATTTATTGAACTTATTAGCGAAAAGAATCCTTCTTAGGAGATCTAATTTCTAGGAACTTTAATTTAACTAATGTACATCTACTCGGAAAAAAATCTAACCATTTCCTATTTCCTTGCAAACACTAAAGCCAATAAAAAACTACCAACACTAAACCTAAAATCCTAACACTAAACCTAAACCTAACACTAAAATCGGTTTGCAAACTAACAAGATAAACCGTAATTCATTTAATTTTTAAGTACTGTATTAATCTCTTCCCATTTTGACCTTTGATATGTTGATAATACAATTTTGACAATTCTTCCCATTTTGACCTTTGATATGTTGATTTTCACAGAAAAAAAATATTTTTAATTTTTTCACGATATTTTTTTTCTGTTTTTCAGCCGTCTGCGTTCTCCCTAGGCGATCTGTGTTTACCGCCGATGGCGAACGTCCTAAAAGTGTTCCTAGAGAATGGTCAGACGAAATCATTCAAATACGACGCCACAACTACTGTTGCCGACGTCGTCACTAGTCTTCGGGACAAGCTCTGCATCACGGCTGAGGAGCACTTCAGTCTGGTGGTAGAACATGTCAAGAGTGTAAGAAGGAATAAACTCACCTTGTTGGATCCTAAAGAATCATTGGCAAGGGTGAGTTCGTTTTCTCATCTGTTATTTTTTTTTTAATTTAAAGATCGGTAGTTCAATGTTAATACAGTTATTTTTTTAATGTAAAGTACCTTAGTAATACGAGTACGAGTACTAAAGTTGAAAACGTGTTTTAATTTTTTGAGAAACAGCTGGCTGAAATGTAATGTGTTGTTTTATATTTTTGGAATCAACTCATCGAGCCCTTTCGTTTGATACTTATAATATTATAAAAGCGAAAGTATGTTTGGGTGTATTGATGTATGGATGTTTGTAACTCTTTCGCGCAAAAACTACTGAACCGATCACCATGAAATTTTGCATACACGTTGTCTCTGGGACACCAGAAAGGACATAGGGTACCTTTCATCGTTCAACGCGGATGAAGTCGCGGGCACCAGCTAGTATTATATATGAAGAAAAAAATTTTTCATAAAAAAAAATGATGACGTCCATAACTGGAAAATGTACCAGGTGGTGGTTATCCACTCAAGTTTAAAATACTTAAGACTCTTACATATCTCCACAGGACTACAGCCAGGTCCAGGATTAGTAGGGTTTACCAGCCTAATTAAAAAAACTGTCTTATTTTTCTCTAGCCTGATTTTAATTAGTAAGTATTATAATAATAATAATATTAGATAGCCATTTTTACGAATATCTTTATTAATTTTTTACAAACACTAAAAATATACAAAAAAAACTTAAGTCCAACACAGTATACAATAAGGTTCTGAATGATATTGACATATTTTCCAACAAATTGAATTCTTACAAAAAGAAAATTGACGAATTACTTTTGAAAAATTATTTTTCATCACTTATAAAATATTCTCTTCTTTTTCTTATTTTGACATATAACTATTTTTTTTTTTTAATTAATAGATAAATGTATATATATATAATTTTTATGATTCTTTAGCCCTACCTGTATACATATAATCTATAATATATATTTTTAAATTTATAGCTGTACTAGCTGACCCGGCAAACGTTGTTTTGCCAAAAAAAAAATAAAAAAATTTTTTTTGGGGTGGACACCCCTTATCACTTAGAGGTTTGAAAAATAGATAGTAGCCGATTCTCAGACTTACTGAATCGGTCAAGCCGTTTCGGAGGTGTATGGGAACGAACATCCTGACACGACAATTTTATATATTAGATTTAATCTAAATATAAAAAATAAAAAAAAATTGCAGATAGCTGCTCGTCCCGGTTCGCATAAGATGCGGTGTCTGTTCCGAGTTGTGTTCATGCCGACGTCGGCCGCTGAGTTGGCGCAGCGCGATCTGTCCGCACTGGACTACTTGTACCTGCAGTGCTGCAACGACGTCGCGCAGGAACGCTTCGCGCCCGAACTGCAGCCGGACGTCGCGTTGCGTCTGGCCGCCTTGCACATGCACCAGCACGCCTTGGCCAACAACATGTCGCCGGCCAAACTCACTGTCAAGGGTGTCGAGTCAGTACTCTCCAATTATTACTTCGACCACATTAATTAAACCACTTTCAGGGCCTCTTTCACCATGTGTCCCAAACATTAAAAAGAAAATAATAAAAAAAAAAAAAATCGCCTATCGATGCAATAAACCGAGTGCATCATTTAATAAAACATAAAGTTATTTCTAAAAGTAACTAATCAACACTTTACTTGTAGTTGGTGAAAGAGGCCCATGTTTAGTTCCACCTTTAGTACTTTCATCGTCCGATCGATATATCAGAACTATAAGACACACGATAACGATCTCTCGTTCAACTGTTTTATACCTTTTTAATATCATGTCACCGAATGACTCTGAACGAATGAACACCTGTTTTTGCAACGTCACAGAGCACTTTTTACTATGCTATCTGTCTAAACATTAGATTAATCATTAAGTTAATCAGATGTTGAGGGCGTTTAACCCGCATTTTAGCGATGGTGAACAACAAAATATTATTAAACGGCTGCTTAAATTTTAAACAGCTGTTTAAAAATAACCGTCTGTTGGTGAACTCGAGCCTTAATCAATCAATTTCAGTCGACATAAATAGCAGACGCTAATAGAGTATCGTAAAAGTGAAATTTAACTCAAATTTTAAAGTAGTAACTGATATCAAAATATTATTATTTTTCAGAAGAGAGTTCGGCTTGGAGAGATTTGTCCCGAGCGGTCTTCTGGAGAGCATGAAGCGGAAGGAGCTGAGACGACTCATCGCTCACTTCCTCAAATTGAATTCACAAATGACAGGAAGTCAGAGGCAATTAACTCAGCTGCAGGTGATTCTATTTGCGGATTATTGCTACTTTCCCAAAATATATCCATAAATTTTCTTTTTAGTTTAGCGGCTTCTATGGCCAATTTCAAACCCCGTGACTTATCTGGTAGGTAACGATTTTGTATTAAAAAAATAACATAAATTTTATGAAAACTATGTGCTATACTCTATACTACTTGACGTAAGTCAATATTAGATAGTCCTTTATTTAAATCCATATGGCTTACAAACTAATATGAAACAATCTATGGTTTAGTTCAGCCGCTGCAACTATTTTACTGAAAATATTTTTAAAAGATGGCGGACATTCTGACTTTTTTTTCTCTTTACTCGACTCCTAAAGCTCGAGTTCACCAACAGACGGTTATTTTTAAACAGCCGTTTAATAATATTTTGTTGTTCAAAATCGCTAAAATGCGGGTTAAACGCCCTAAACATCTGATTAACTTAATGATTAATCTGATGTTTAGGGCGTTTTACCCGCAGTTTAGCGATGGTGATCAACAAAATATTATTAAACGGCTGTTTAAATTTTAAACAGCTGTTAAAAATAACCGTCTGTTGGTGAACTCGAGCCTAAGAGTAGTAGCTTAAGATTAAATTAGCCTATAAACTTCCATTAATTGCAAGAAGAACTTATCAAATAAGACTGCTAATTGCAGAAATTGGCGCGTTTTGACAAATTCTTCATTTTTGAAATAATAAATAAATAAATATCTTCACACATTCCAAACAGCACCATCTAGTTTCACACTAAGTAACTAATGCTTGTATTATGGATACCAGACAGTTGATATACTACGTAGGTTACTTTTTTTCGTAAATACATACATATTATAAATACAAAACACCATGACTCAGGTACAAAGGTTAAAATGTTAACACATAAACATTTGCCCCTAGCGGGATTCGAACCCGTGACCGATTGGTTAACAGCTAGGGTTACTAGCCACTAGAGCAAACGTGTAAATAATCGGTTAAATTTAATATTCGTTTCTCTTAAATTATGCACTCGGTTTACTGCATCCTTCGATATGCGATTTTTTTTATTATTTTCTTTTTAATATTTGGGACTTTCACCGTACAAACGTATATCAGCTCCATCATTCCCGGTTATCAGTGACTTTGAATGGCGGTTAGCCTACTTGACACTTTACTCAGAGATGGTGAAAAGGGGCCATAGTATTGTAGTATATAAGACACTAACAGGAAAATCTGTTGTATTATATACTAGAGTATGTGAGGTTGTGTGGTATTCGAATCCCGCTAGGGGCAAATGTTAACATTTTACCTTTGTACCTGAGTCATGGATGTTTTGTATTTATAATAATTATGTATTTACAAAAAAAAAAAAGTAATCTATGTAATATATCAACTGTCTGGTATCCATAATACAAGCATTAGTTGCTTACTGTGGAAGTAGATGGTGCTGTATGGAATGTGTGAAGATATTTATTTATTTATTTATGTATTTACAAAAAGAAAGTAATCTATGTATTATATCAACTGTCTGGTATCCATAATACAAGCATTAGTTGCTTACTGTGGAAGTAGATGGTGCTGTATGGAATGTGTGAAGATATTTATTTATTTATTTATGTATTTACAAAAAAAAGTAATCTATGTAGTATATCAACTGTCTGGTATCCATAATACAAGCATTAGTTACTTAGTGTGAAACTAGATGGTGCTGTGTGGAATGTGTGAAGATATTTATTAATTTATTCCAGGCTAAGCTGCACTACCTGGACATAGTGGGCGGTCTGCCCAGCTACGGAGCCAAATGCTTCAGCAGCAGTCGGCCGGAGCGAGTGCTGCTCGTCTCACCAAGATTCGGCCTCAGTCAGATCGTCGGCAGGAACAACGCTGTGGTTATTATCATTATTATTTAACACTACTCAAGCCCCTTGGTCGATTCTCGGCTGGGCCAACTTTGGGAATTAACATCTGCATTTGACAAGTAGTGGCAAGTGCGTGCTGACAGTCATTTTTGGAAGCCCGTTTGGCGGCAGTAACCAACCCCTTGTAGTGATTGCCTTCTTTTTTAATTAAAAAAAATATATATATATATTTGAACTTATTTTTCAATTTCATTCTGTAAGAAATGTATGGAAGTAATTTTTTTTTTTTGCGATTTTTGACGTTTCTAGTACTGTAACCTCAGTTGGTCCTATAGGGTCAATAAAATTGATCCTTATAAGTAAAAGAATCGATTGGCGCTATAAAAACAAAACTTAAAAATCGACCTTTTTCTCGCTGACTGTACGATTTTTTTTTTCAAAATCGTTAAATGCCGATGGGAATAACTATTGAAATTATATATAGTCTCCTAGGGGTGTTTTGTTCTAGCTATAATGTGGTTTAGGTAACTCTGACCCGTCACAAATGACCAGCCTTGTATACTTAATTTATTTATTTATTTAACAGCCAACCTTACGGCATGTGACATTTTAGAAATACATACAAAAAAAAAAAATTAAAATTACAAGGTTAGACATATTAAAATTTATAAGTACAAAAAAAAATACGAGTAATTTAAAAAAAAATTATAACAATATATATAATACACATATATACATGTATCTATAATTATATAAACATGTGTATGCACGTTATATGCAAATACATACTTATAATCACATATGTGTGATAGCATGTGTGTAAGTGTTTGTGTGTGTGTAACATTCAGTAAAAGCATTTATTTTAACATTACAGCCGCAGTCGATAGCGTCGTTGGACGAGGTGGAAGGCATAAGAGTGAAAAGGGAGTCGGGGGGTGCTGGGGGTGTTGGGGGTGTTGGGGGTGCTGACGTGGCCGTGTTCCTGCACCGCGACCGCGTACTCGCGCTGCTTATGGACGAACGAGACGCCGCTGAGATGCCGCTCGTCATTGCGGGGTAACATCTTTGTTATATCTTGTTCACTAAACTATTGACGTGAATTCGTGTTTAACACTTTAAACGCTTGCTTTTGTAGGAGTTGTCATATGCCTCGTAATTTTTTTTTTTTTTTTTTTTAATAGAAAGCAACGCAATGATTCTAAAATAAACATTATACAAGTAGAGGAATTTGTCGTACATATAAGGCTCTGGCGAAATTGACACAAAAATAATTGTCGGATAAATCCGACATCATTCAAGTTCAAGTATGTAATTCAAGTTTTGTGTGTAGTTGTGTATAGATTCGTTTCACTTGGTGACTTTTTTTTTTTTTTTTTTTTTTAAATTGGTGACATATTTTACAAACTTTCATTGACTCTCAATTAATTAAATACTCCATAAATTTTAAAATAGTACTTTGGGTATTTCAAATAAAAAGTAAATTTAATGTACAGTAGAAACCGGTTATAACGACTTCGGTTACAACGACCAAATGGCAAGATCCCTGTTGAATGTTTGTAACGATTTAGTATTGCTTATAACGACTAATCCTTTTATAACGACCAATTTTTGTGTTCCCTTGAAGGTCGCTATAATCGATTTTTCACAATTTTTTAATATCAAAGTTAATTAATGACTAATTTTATCTCTTACAGCTATTATCGATTAGCTACAGGTAAAGAGTTGAACGTGGAGCAAGAACGGGAACCAATCACAGATGACATAGGTAACTAACTAATTAATTAGTCCATAACATCAACATTTTAAAATACTTGAATTGAAGAGCTTTTCTTTTTTCCAAATTCCACTTAGCATAACTTACTCTTAAATATTCTTAACTTATTTTTACATCGCTTTATCGATATGCTTTCAGCTCTCAAACTCTCTATATTAGATCCACTCAATCTAAGATTTGAAGCAATATTGAATTTGAAACATCTAATACTAGCTGGTACCCGCGACTTCGTCCGCGTTGAACGATGAAAGGTACCCTATGTCCTTTCTGGTTTCTCAGACAACGTGTATGCAAAATTTCACGATGATCGGTTCAGTAGTTTTTGCGTGAAAGAGTCACAAACATCCATACATCTAAACATACTTTCGCATTTATAACATTATATTGTACGGAATAAATAATTTTTGAAAACAGAATGAGAACATTTCAATCTACATTTATAGAATGTTAAAATGTAATTTTTTTTTTTTAAAATAAATTCGTTTTATTTTTCAGCACCTCCATATCTATCACAACACAACGTGGTGCCCTCAAAATGGAGTTATTTGCACAGCGACGATCCCGTCGTCTTAACTAAAAAACATTACGCCATATTCAGCATGCCACCGCCTTATCACTCTACGCCAGATCACTCCAAGTCTAGTCTAGACTCTAACATGAACTCTAGCTTTGCTAATAGAAATCACAGCAACAACTCGAGTCCATTGGTGGGCTACGAGACTAAGCCCGGACTTTTGGGTCACGACGTGCATTTCGAAAAATGTAAAAAAGGCGACACTTTCAAATTGTTCGATCCGAATGACGCTTGTTATTTGGACGACGGAATGGGTTTCGATCTGCAAAGTGTTCTGTCAATGGAGTTGCTCGAGAACTCGAGCAACCCTCGATTGGTCGAGGCTCGAAACGAGGAGGTGCTCAAGAGAGTGGCGGAGATGCAAAGACTAGTTGAAAACTCCGAACAGTATTTGACTGAAAACTGTGATGTATACAATGAGGATGTTTTTAATGATTGTATGTTGAGGGACGAATTAGTCGGTAAGGAAACGAGCGTGGATCACTTGGAAAGTGATAACGAATCCAACAATAGTAGAATGTCGGCAGCAGACGATGCGCCTGGTATTTTAAAACACAGCGATTCCCTCTTGCTGTTGACTGAGACAATAAATCAAGGTTTGAATGGTTTAAGTGTATCCGAAACTGAGGGATGTGATCTAACTAGACGTCAGTCGCAAGGTTTAAGCGCTATTCTCAACAACTGTGGTTTGACAGATGCTCTGATGTCACTCAATAATGACATGTCACTTTCGGAGAGCGATAACGATTCGTTGTATACGCCGACTAACAGTCCGATTAGAAAACATAACAATAAACCAGCAATGAAAGCTTTCAGAACTAGTTTCGGTTTGCACAGTCCCGACGGTGCACCGGAGAACAAGGAGCCGAGTTTAAAAGAGTATCTCAAACAACTGAGAGAGAAAAGCAATAGAGACGAAACTAGAAACCCCGATCCACCTTTTTATTACCAAGAAAGTATTATAGATAACGACGCCGAGCTTATAGATTTAACTTTGATTCCTCCCCCGCAAACTCCGGACGAATTAGATTGTGCCACTCAAGTGCCTCAAATATTGCCTATCGTGCCGCCCTCTTTTGCAGACGATAAGGTGAACTCACAGGAAAATATAAGTAAGCCTAAAACGGAATTTGACGAATTTATCGCTAACGTGACGATACAACCGCCCACAGTCAAAGTCACTCCCGCCATAGAGTTGACGCCTGAAGAAATAATGTCGTATATTATTCCACCGCCGCCACCGGGTTCTAATCCGTCGACTCTGGACAGGGAACCCGTTAGCTACGTTAACCAGAGCCAAATTCTGGAAGCGAAATGCACTCAGAACGATACTGCATTGAAACCTACTAACGGCGAGGTCGTAAAAGGTACCTTAAGCGTCAGTGAGATCAGAAACATGTTCGCTGCGAAAAGTTTGAGCGAGGCCAGAAATAGCTTACTTTTGAAAGAAAAACTCAAATCGCAGAACCAAACGAAAACAGAATCGCCTAAGGGTAAAAGAAAAAGCTTATCCGGAGACAAACAAGCCAACGGTAACGCTCACGTTATAGAATATCCGACCGTGGAAAGAAAGGGCATGTTCTCTTGTTGCAGTAAGGATAAAAACAAGGTCGAAGATGACGCAGACGAGACTGATAAGTTGGAAAACAAGGTAGAAAAATCGGACTCTATGCCTGATGTGTGTGAAATCCGACCACCTCCCAGAAGAAAAAACCACGAGAGCACGAAGCCTCCCGAACGACCCCCAAAAGCCTCACCGACCCCCGCACCGAGGCCTCGCTCCAACTCGTTCACTTGTCCCGACAACGAGCTGAGCGTCGTCGAGATTCCCACCAATCACTTTAGCACTTTAAACAATAGAAAGTTAAACTACAAAGTGGTCTGTGAAATGAACGAGCAGAGCATGCAAAGTCCACCTCGACTGCCGCCTAGAGTCGAGACCAAAGTCCTATCCCCGCCCCCGCCACTTTTGCTACCTCCGAAAAAGCCTCCCCTCCCGCCCGTACCGAGCGTCGAGGTTCTCCGCATGAAGAACGCCCAGAAACTGAATCAGTCGCCTGTCCGAGAGCAGAGGCTCGCCAGCATCGGCTCTCCGCACTTTCAACGAAATCTCAATACTTACAGAAATCTCGAGAACGAGAGTAGGCTGACGGAGGAGGAGAACTCTGGCGCGAGAGTCTCGCAGCAGTACAGCTCGATGACTCTCCAACACAGACACGTGAGGTCTAACTCCGAAACGAAGAACGCAATATTGAAAAACAACGAAATGTCCACCGTGTTATCTCTCTGTTCGCCCCAAATGAACAGACGGTTTAGCAACCGACCGGACATCCTCAACGGCGCTCCCTTCGGCGACCAGAGGCTGCTGTTCAGTCCCACTCTGGGCGAGCGTAAAGGTTCTTTACGCGAGAGCGCGACTCCATCCCCGAAGGTTCAGAACCACGTCAGGTTCAAGGAGGACGTAGTGGACGACATCCCGACGCCTCCGTCACCTCCCTCCGTCAAATTCCCGGAGCTGCAGCCCGGGAACAATGGTCATATGTCAATAGAAAACCTGTTGTGCAAAACGGAGGTCGCAGTGGATGGTTTGCTGCAGCGGCTGCATCAGGTCGCTCAGAAATGTTCACATCAGCACGCGCACGGCGGTGGGGAGGACATAGATGAGGTCAAATTTCAGGTTAGTCTTCTTGACCTTCTTCTTTTGGTCGCACTCTTTCAAACGCTGACTCAAACTGCAACATCTACTTCATCACTCCAGAGGTCACATGTAATTTTATAATTATTTGTAAGATCATGCACATGCATATTGATAAATGGTTTTTGAATATAGTTATATAGGGTATACGGTGATATGGTATACCTTCGAAAGAACTATTTATTTAATGAAGCCTGGAACTAGAAATTATTTCTTTCTCTCCAGTTTTATTGTGTATTTTGTGGAAAACATAATTAATTTTCTTCAGTTTTTTAAAAAAATTTTCATAAATATAAGTGACACCAACGCTTCTGTGCCCTCTCTGTATTCAATTTGCACCCTATATAATCTTTTTTGTGCGATGTAAGATTTTTCCGGTGATGAATAGGTTTTTATAGACTTCTAATCGTATTATTATTTAAAAATGTATAATCTTAAATGTTGTTGCCGTTGTGTTGCAGCGCGCACGCAGCGAGCTGACGTCGTGTGCAGTGTCGCTAGTGGGGCGATCTAGAACTTTGGTGGGGGCGCTTGGGGCGACCTCTCCCTCTCTCACTGGCCCCAATGACCCCAGTGGCCCCAGTGCCCCCACTGCTGCCGCTGCGCTCGCTGACTGCCTCACTCCTCTGCGCACACTTGCCGATCTGGCACAGGTAAGATAGCTAAAACACTTTCAAGAAACCGAGCATGTATATAGGTCGTTGTGAGTTATAGTAATTGTTGCGTTTGGTGACAGGCTCTGGGGCGCCACACGTCGTCGCCGTTGCAAACGCGCAACTTGGTGCTGCGAGTGCACGACGTGACGGCCGCCTTCAAGGAGTTGGCCGGCGCCGAGATGGGCAACATAATACGCGAGCACCACCGCAAGAGGGCGCTCGACTCCACCCTCGAAGGCCAATTGGCCTTGCGCGCCGAATGTTTGGCCAACGTTTTGGCCACGCTGCTCAGGAGCCTCAGAGTGTTCTCTCCTTGAGCGACCACTTTTCCTTTTATAGACACGTAACCGTTACTAAAAACAGACCAAATAAAATTAGCATTCGAACATTTCTTTATCGTCATCTAGAAGTTGTGTTAAATTTTAGTTTTAGTAAATTTTAACATTCGTTAACGTACGTATTTGTTGATGTAGTGGATTTTTTTTACATATTTTTCAAGTAGATATTGCGAGGAAGTGTGTTTAGTTACATTTGTTTTACATGTTATTCGGAGAAACTTCGTTGGGCTCGTTCTCCGCCACAAATTTCTTTCATTAAGAAAAAAACGTAAAGAATTCAACGAATATTTATAATATTCTTTAATTTAAACGCTTATTGAAAGTTTATTGAAAGTTTGAAACTTAAAGTTATTGAAAGTTTATTGAAAGAAATTGACAACTTTCAATAAAACAACAGCTTTATTGAAAGTTGTCAATTATTTTCTGTTGCCCCATTTCAGTATTCCGAGTTCTGAGTTGAGTTTCTTTAGTTGACGAATAAAACCCAACGAAGATTGAACTGTCTGTAATTTCTATTTGAAAAAAACGTAAAAATAAATACCTAGATATATCCTTAGATGATTGTTACCATAGTAATATATTGATTTTTACACAGTCATATCTAATTATACATATGAATGAGAAATATTGTAAATTTTCTATTGTTAAGGAAGCGTGATCGGAAATAGGGTGTGACATTTTATGTATTATATCTTTTAATGTCGTAAAACTACTATATCTATCTAAAAACCATATCTTAAATTGTAGATATAATAATAAAATAATAAAATTCTGTGTAATCAATCATTAAATGTGTGAACAGATATAGCAATAAAGCGAGACGCCATTTTGCTTATTCAAAATTAGAAAATTGTTTTGTCACAGACTATAATAATATACTTAATGTAATCAATCTTTGTTATCTGTGATTAGATCAGTTCCTTCAAATTTTATATTGACTATATATGAATTTTACAATTTGAATTTTGTTTTTTTATTCACAATAATGTCGACTTGACTACACAGTTTTAATAAACATTGTAATTGTTACATGAAATCGTTCAGCAATGTCGTTTATTCCGTTGTGAATCTCGTTATCAATATGTTATGGCATAATAATATGTGATTTTCGTTATTTCGTAGCTTATAAGAGATAGCAATATGTATGTATGTACGAATGGATAAATTAATTTCACAGTACACTCGCAAGCGACGTTTCAAATTAGCACAAAAAAAAGTTAATATTATAACAGTAATTATAGTTTGGCTACTGAAAGATGAGACTGAAAATGCGCTGCAAATTTCAAATATTTTTTTTTTTTTTCAATTATTAACTAACACCGGTTGTGGTAACATAAAATAATTTTTTACAATTTTTCAAATCAATCCATTTTTTTTTTCTTCATTTTAAGTATAAATTGGTAATTCACAATTGTAAATTTCGTATGATTAATATTCAGAACACATTCAATTTTAGTTTACAATAATTTTTAAAAAAATATTTTTTTGTATTTTTGGAATCCCTTTTTTTTTTAAAATATACAATGCATTATTCAAGTTTCCTATAAAATAATAATTACGGTGTTAATGTACTGTGTTAGAGTTACATCACTGTGTATTTGTTGAATAGTTTAAAGTTATATAAATATACTAACTGTCAGTTGACGTAAGTTTACAAAATCGTAAAAAAAAACAATTACAACTTTTGACAATCAATGACATCCAACTAGAGTGACAGTGACATTAGAATAGTGTTACCAGCAATATAAAAATTATTCAGTCTCATATTATCTCGTTAGCCAGACGTTCATGCATGTCTTTTCGGTGTTGCCAGCTTTAGTTTTTGTTTTATTAGAAAATTTATCATTTTTGGGTAATATGTGCTGATATTAAATTGGTGCTATTTTTGAAAAAAAAAATTAAAAAAAAACTTGTGTACGGAATTGTATTGTAGCGATCGTTTATGAATTGTGATGATTGTAATAATTTACGTTCGTTGTATTAATGCACCAGAGATTTGAATTTACGCCTTGTAGCTATTGAGTTAAAGTTTAGTTTGCGACCGAATGTTTTAATAAGCTAATTGATCGCATGCTTTTCTCATGCTCATAGAAATCTACGTTTTTATTACTTTTAAAATATATATTTCTTAGGAGTTTTTCAATATATTGTAAAAATAATTTTTTTTTTTTCTCTTACCTGCAAAGTACAATTTTTTTCGTTATCTCTTAAAATTTTCACATCGACCAAAGACAATATTGTTACATGTATTTTTAACTTCGTTTTTAATTTTTTTTTTTGTAAAAAATAACATTTAAAAATGTGTTACACATGGTCTTTTTTTATTATCCCTTTTATAGTTTTATTATATTACACAATAACCCGTTTCAACAAAGGCACGTTAGATAATAGTTATCAGTTTTATTTATTTTTTTAACTTTCATAGCTTCATTTAATTGTTGTGAATTGTTATATTGTTGAATATAATTCTTTAGTGCGTTTTTTATATTTGTCTAATTCTTATAAACAATTCCTGACATGTTTCTTTTTTGAAATAACTATACTCATAAAATATACGTGTAAGTATTAATTTTTTTTTAATTGGCAATAAAATATATATTTTTTAATGACTAATTAACTTTTTTTTGATTGGCGATAAAATATCTTTTTTTTAATGACTGACTTTTTTTATTGGCAATAAAATATCTTTTTTTTTAATGACAAATTGACTTTTTTTATTGGCAATAAAATATCTTTTTTTTAATGACTAATTGACTTTTTTTATTGGCAATAAAATATCTTTTTTTTAATGACAAATTGACTTTTTTTTATTAGCAATAAAACATCTTTTTTTTAATGACTAATTGACTTTTTTTGATTGGCAATAAAATATCTTTTTTTTAATGACTGACTTTTTTTATTGGCAATAAAATATCTTTTTTTTTTAATGACTAATTGACTTTTTTTATTGGCAATAAAATATCTTTTTTTAAAATAACTGACTTTTTTTATTGGTAATAAAATATCTTTTTTTTAATGACTGACTTTTTTTATTGGCAATAAAATATCTTTTTTTTATAACTAATTGACTTTTTTATTGGCAATAAAATATCTTTTTTTTTAATGACTAATTGACTTTTTTTTATTGGCAATAAAATATCTTTTTTTAAAATAACTGACTTTTTTTATTGGCAATAAAATATCTTTTTTTTTAATTGACTAAGATACCCACATAAAAAGATTGATTATGAAATAAAATAAATATATACCTATAATATATAAAAAAATAACATTGTATATAGATTCTGTTTTACTATGAAACTTGTATCCAACATTTCAATTTGCTAGTTGATAAGCCAGACCAAATATTCATGAAAATAAGTACATCTTTTGTTATTTTATTATGTTTTTAATTATTTCTGAGTTATTTGATCTATTATAAGTAATTTTGTTACCCAATCGTCTTATTTTAACATTTATATTGTATTTGCTATAAGTTAAATTTGAAATAACAACTGACAAACGTATCTTACCTAAGTCATTTTTATATGATGATAAAAAATATATATATCAGTAAGTGTAAACAAATCAACTACACATATACATGTATAATAATAGCATATTACACGTTAAGCATAAAAAGCATATAATATTTTCAAGTGAAATTACCTAATAACTTTAAACGAAATAATAACAACAATGTAATAATAATTATATACCCGTTTATTTATTGTTCAAAATAACACGATGCAATGCATTTGATGTATTAAAATGGTGAAACCTATTGTTTTTCATTTTATTTTTACCTATGCCTGAAAGTGTGAGCGGGAAAATTTAGTATTTGGAAATACCTACATATGTGGTTTCACATACAGAATTTAAACCATTAAAATCTACTTAAATGTTAAAAAAAAAATAACAAAATATGTCTCAGAGGTCTAGGTGCAACTTTAGAAATGAAGTTTTCAAAGTTGTCTCTGGTCTGGTCTGTCTTGCGAGTCTTGCGAGTATTTTTGGAGCCCATTTGATGGCAGTGCAGTGACCATCATAAGCATGTTTGCTGTTGTGTTTCGGGGAATGAGTGAAATATGCTAAAACACTATTTTCCTATCCAGTCCTAATCACCTATCCTTAACAGCGCATAGAAAGGTACACTAGCGCCACACATTTAAAAAAATATTATCTCGTAATTGAGAAGGAATTATTAATAACGGCTCAATCAGGACCTACAATAAGTATGTCTACAATTTTTTAATAACTATTATAAAGCTTCATATTTTACGAAGTAACAAAATACAATCTAGAGGAGTGTGGCCGCTTTTCTTTAGATCGAATTTTGTTGCTTCGTGTCTCAATATGAAACTTTATAAAAGATATTAAAAAATTGTGAGCCGTTATTAATAATTCCTTCTCAGTTACGAGATAATATTTTTTTTAAATGTGTGGCGCTAGTGTACCTTTGTACGCGCTCACGTCGACAGCGCACTTGCAGCACCTTGCAAGTTAGCATACGACACTTTTGATCTTGTGGCTAGTAGGTAACCAAACGGTCGCGGATTCGAATCCCGCTAGGGCAAATGTTTATGTGTTAACATTTTAACCTTTGTACCTGAGTCATGGATGTTTGTTTTTATAACATGTATATATTTACAAAAAAATAAGTAATCCATGTAGTATATCAACTGTCTGGTATCCATAATACAAGCATTATTTGCTTAGTGTGCAACTAGATGGTGCTGTGTGGAATGTGTGTGAAGAAGATAATCCTAACTATGTACAAAGTTTGATAATCCAAAAAGTATTAAATTTTTTTTCTATAACTAGAAGAAGCAAGAGTCTTCAAAGATCGAAGTTACTAGAAAGGGAGGCGCATTATTGCAATAACATTCAGTGCAAATATTACATTGTTTAGAAGTCCCACATAACCCTATGCGCATTTTTGATCATAGGGTATCTATTGAAGATTTTATAGGTATCTATTGAAAAAAATCAAAATATTTTTATTTAGAATAAAATCTGCTTTAATTTTGTCGATAGCTACCCCTGTTAGCGAGCTCTAACAGCAAAGAAAACACAGATTTGTAGACCTTTTGAAAGCCTTGCTAATCTGCTGTGGTAAGGCTATAGTGAATAACTTTTTCACACAGAGAATAGATATTTTATATCAAGAATTAATACATACTATACAATATTGCAATCAACACAATATAACTATACACTTTTGTTAATAGTGGGCATTGAAGTAGGCGACATCAACGCAGTATAGTTTTCACACGATCACTTACGACCGGTTTTCGTTTGTAGCAAATAGAATGGGTACCTCTACTTCGTATTATATACTTACAAATATATTGCTACACATTTTTTCAAACAAAGGTTCCGTCACAGCTCCAATAGAAGATCACAATTTCCTTCACCAGTAGTCAAGACACAACAGCAAAAAAATAAATCTAAAAGTCAACAACTTATTTTTAGTTTTTCTTACTGATCCCTCTAGAACAGTACTTTTTTGGGTGAAAAGTACGTCATATCTTTTTCTGTACCCCTAAGAACGTGTATGTAAAATTACATGATGATCGGTTAAGTAGTTAAGGCGTGAAAATGTAACAAACAAACACAATCCCTTTCACATTTATAAAATTAATAGCGATGGCAGTAACTCAGTAACAGGTCTGTCTTTACTGGGCTTTAGTTGTCCTTAGAATTAGATCAATCAATCTAATGGGTTCGTGTAAATGTGTTTTATGTCAGACCTACCTAACCTAAATATTCCTTCGTTCATATTGTTCATGCTTTTGTCTACGGACTTCCTCTGGTCTCTGGTTCAACCTACTTCAGAGTTGATTTGCTACCTGGGTTGGTTCATGTAAAATTAGTTAAATACCAGTTCCTTGTTAGAGAGTATACTATATTCCTTGGTTCCGTGACTTCGAACTTGTAAGGAAAAATTAATTCATTAAAAAAAACTGAATTTGTACACTATACAAAAGAAATAGGTATACTCTTCTATCTGGTTTACAGTTAGCGTGGTTGTGTTGTCTGATTTATTTGATTAATAAAAAGATGAATTTCACAGTGACAGTGTGGCCTCCCAAAGCGTCCAGAGAAGTGGCGACGACACGTTACCTCGAGTTTACCACCTGCACATCTGCACATCGCGACATGTTTACGATAGCACTATTTCAATATATAAAACGTTTTTGCGTCGTAAACTGCCCACAGAACCCCGAGTAACTTGTTTCAATTGCAATAGGCTTCAAAGCAAAAAGATGCACACGAGTGGCTAGAACATTTTAGGGCGACGTTACACAGGTAGCCATTAGCTCTAAGAATCTGTAGATATTAGGCCATCTTGCCTTTAACATAAGTTAAGCTCAGTGTTTTGTTAGTATAAAATAATGCTCAGCAAGTTATTATAAAATGGTCGTTTAAAAATTCTTTATCAAGGTTCAACTACAAGTGTAGCCTAAGAACCAAAGTATACAACTAAGGCCTTCACCGCCTTATGTTACTATACTGTTCTATGTTTATAGATAAATTTTATGGCATAAATAAAAAAAGGTACTGTAAATACTGCGTTACTTAGTTAAATAATTAGTCAGTACCTTTACAATGGCCGCACTCGCTAGCAAGAGCGTAAAATATTTATATGGAAAACTGTCAATGTCAAATTGATAATTTGCCATTAAAATATTTTACGCTGTCGGTAGCGAGTGCGGTCGTTGTAAACTCATGGTAAAGGTACAGTTTAGTAATGACAAAAATAGCGTGAAGTAGCAGCATATGTGCTGATCCTACTATGGTCTACAGCGCATATGCAGCATCCGTGGCTTTTCTTGTGTTCAAGTGGACCGTCAGCCTGTCTGACGATCGTAACACAATAAAACAGGTAAAATCACTTAGTTAAAAAGTCTTATTCTATACTTAGATAAGTCCATGCAATTATCTTTATAGTCTGTCTGTACTATAAAGCTATTGCTAAGGACCTATAGCTTTCAGTGTGCGATGCTCTTTATTAGGGGAATCATAGTACCAATGTTTACAAATATGGCGAGCATCAAGGGTTATCGAACTATACTTTTTATTTTATCTATTTTTGTCTCATTGTTATACAATAACAAAAAGATGTGGTTGATGTCAATAAATATAGGCACCTATTTCAATATAGTGGCAACACGATACACTATTTCTCAAACCTTTTTGCACTGTGAATTATATGAATACACTAGGTAGGCATAAGAAAATGGCTCTAGCACCTGAATGAGGGTGGTTATTGGTGATTTCAAAACGCGCAGTATACCTACAGTACCGCTACTATATGTGGATGTTTTTTATTGACGTCATTTTACTTATAATCGAAACACTAAAATTAAATATACCTACCCTGTATTAAAATATATACACTTGAATTTATACATCCCAGAAAGGTTTGGCTCCTTCGCCCGATATTTTATTTCTTGTAGTATATTATAAAAGAAACATATTACATCGTTTACAAAATTCGTTATATTTTTAACTAAGATGGGTAGCCGGATTGTATATGTATCATAATATCAGGAAGCTACGAAGTATACCTCAAAAGGTCGGCAGGCAGTCTTTAAGTTCACTTGATAAGTAGGTGGCTACTCACTTAACTAGCTAAGTGGCTTTTTTTATTAGAGACTTAGCCAGCATCTAGCCGTGCAGCGAAGATGAGGTCTATGATGGAGTGAGCTCACCCAGAAGATGCCTATTCAATAGAACTTTGAAAAGATTTGGGTTATATGAGCTCGGAAACACAGACGCCGGAAGGGAGTTCCAAACCTTGGCTTGGCTACCTTGGTTTAGTGCTTGATGGTCTCTTATAACGCTATAAATGTTTCAAGTGCAATATGTACAGGGGAATGGATTCATTCCTTACTAACTCATTGAAACACGACAGCACATGTGCTGTCATTTCACGGTGGTAATTGCCCAATAGCCCTGCCACTTCTAGCCATTCAAACTATAAGTCATTTATTTAATTAGAACCTTTGCTAGTTTATTAGTTAGCACCTTAACGTGAGGCTGTTGTCGCGTATTTTTTTCTGAAAAGCCATCCGCTGTGCAGTTAACGGAGACATGTTTGCTAACGACTCGAAAATACCTGTTTTGGTATCCGATCATAATTCTATCGGAATATTATAAGTTGTGTGGCTAAGTTACTGGCGGTATTCGCATAATTCGAAAACGCCCCGAGGCCAGTCGCAAGCGCAGCTCCATAGAGTTATTGCTACAGTTCAGTATAAACGCAGTTAGATGTTGTTACTATGCTGGCCACTTATTAAAGGGACAATTTATAACACATGTGTCAACTTTGTTTGAAGTATTGCTGAAAGGAATAAGATTAGGTGACAGAGCGAACTTGTATCGATAACAACTTCCAATCTAGTGAACCGTAAGCTTGATTGGCGATCTTTACTTTTAGAGTAAAAGTCGGGTCGCTAAAATTAAAATATAACACAACATTATTTATAAAACAAATTATATGTTTCAATATATTTACTAAAATTATATAACCAATCGGAAAAATAAAATAAAAATATTATTTTCCCTGCCACATAGGTAATTCATTCACATAGGACATAGGTAGAGTCCGCACCAAACAACTATTGACCTCTGAAGTTGTCGCAAGTTGTCTGTACCTACTTGTGCGAATTAACTAACTTCAGAGGTCGATAGTTATTTGGCGCGGACTCTATATTCCCATTTTTGTATACATAGTTAATCTGTTGTCATTTAAAGTTTTTTATTTTACCGATTTTCCTCCCTAAAATAAAAATATCAATTTTTCAATTCAATTCGGTGTCAATTTAAATAAAAAAACTCTATACCACGTTTTCACCATACTTAATGCTAGTTAATATCGTATTCCACTCAAGCATTATGACGTCAGCTTGCATTGAATTATTCATTTGTGAAGTTTTTGTGACCACAAAAACAGAGTCAAGTCGAGTGTCCAATGGGTCACAACCCCTTCAGTTGCTAACACCCTCGACGCAATGTAAAGGTCACAAGAGGCTCCATTAATTAAATAACTATTAACTTCTCAAATGTCAGTCGCGAACTGTGAACTGTGAATAATTTAGTGCTGCGGTATAACATATAAAATGTACAATTTTTAATGTTACTGAGCTTTTTATATAAAACTAGTATTATTAATAGGTACTCTCTTAACTAGGATTACTAGTTATTTTACTAGCTACTTGTGGCTTTTCCTGTAAGATAAATTTCTTCAGGCTTTGGCATTGAATTTTTATAGTTTTCCTTGAATTAGTCTAGATCTGGCAATCTGGCAAGTAGTGGCAGGCACACTCCGTTTCTCAGTCATTTGGGTAGCCCGTCTGGCGGCAGTAACCACCATCATACAAAATCGGACAGCGGAATCCAGACCAGAGCCATTTTTGAAAAGTTCATTTCCAAAGTTGACAATGCCGGGAATCGAACCCAGTACTATTAACCCACGATTTTGGCAAAACTTAAATAGTGATATTAGTTCATTTATATGAATTTATAATTTTCATAATATTCTTATAACAAACAGCCAACTTATTACACGATATGTATTCTAAATGGTATTGTTAAAAATTATTAACCATGTTCAAATGGATAATAATGTTCATTTATTATTTTGAATTGAAGTAATAATTTAATATAATATACGTATATTAGAAGTATTAAATAAAAGCAGTTAAATAATTTAATTCCCTATACTCCCTGCAACATGCTCGCCCTCTGCGACTATTATTTTACTCTGCTATAAATTTTCTAATTAGAAATAATTTTACTGGTTTTATTAAAGTGAATAAGTTTACAGTTGAAGGAATTAGTGTAATGCGATAACATGTTGATAGTTAAATGGAAATTTTAAGTTTAGTTTGAATTTATAATTGGTTAACATATTAATCATAGCGTCCAGTTAATAGTGGCAGGGCACACTGAAGTCCTATATGTGCTGCCCGTCTGGCGGCAGTAACCATCCCCTCATACCAGAATATCACAGTGAAGTAAAAGCGAATACTCTCCTAAGACAAGCAATCTTCTCTAAGGAATAAAATCTTCTCCTAAGACAAGCAAAGCAGATTCGTTGCTAACCATTTAAGAAATGAAGAAAATATCTCTTAAGAGAGAATTTAGTCTACGGTTAAGCATTGCAACCTAAACTAGGCTATTTGCTATGAACTATTTGCTAAAGTATAAAACTTTTAACCCAAACAAACACTGACTACTGTCTGCGCTTCTTATTGCTTATTCTCGTAATTGTATTTAATTAAAAATAAATTGTTAATTAAAAAGCTCCCCAGCTCTTATAGTTAAGTCTCGTTTAAAAATGCACCTAGCCTCACCTAATCCAGTCTAAGCAACATATCTGAGCCGCATGACCGATGTCAATGAATCCCACTCATTTTATCGTTAACCACCAAAGTCTTTATAGCGCATTCCTCGCAGAGTACAAGTTACACCTCGAGCATTATATAGAAAACCCGTGCAAAACTTGTTAAAGCGCGTTTCGCCGACTCGGAGACTTGGTGCGGTTTTTCTAGTCGTCAAGTTCAGTGTGCAGGAACGCGCTGGTTTGCGTTAGGCTATTAAGGGTTGTCGGGTTGGAAATTGTGGGGAACGCAGCCGGGAACGGAGCTTAGGAGTTGGCGAGTGCAATGTACCGCTCATGCAATCCAGGGACCGGTTTCTAATCGGCGTATTTCGCCGCGCCCGATCGGTTCGCTTGCGTGTCTTGGGAAAAAGTTAGAACAACTTACACTGAAAACTTTAAACTGGCCACCATTGTTTGTGAACACGCCGCACTCCATGGTCCGAACTTTAGGACGAAGCTTCTATTTCAATAATTGGTGAACAATAATCTAAAACGAAAGCAAGCTTTCAAACCTTTCTTTTAAAATATAGACTAAATGACGACACGGAATTATTGTCGAATTATTTTCTTTATTTTTGTAACATGAACTTCTCCTAAAGGGCTGGACAGATTTTGATGATTCTTTTGTGTATTTGATCGATCACAGATATATTTTATAGATTATTTTCCCAGTAGAATTAACTTTAACTTTTTGCTAAGTAATTTTTTAAAGTAGTGGCAATGCAAACTACGATTCGCAGTCATTAGGGAAGCCTGTCTGACGGTAAAACCACCCCCTTACATAAGACCACAGGGAATAAAAGCATGTTGTGCTGTTGTGTTTCATTGAGTAAGTTAACTGTTCTCCAGAGCACTTGTGGCACATGTAGCGTTGCTTGTGTTATAGGCGACGTTAGCCACCTACCATCGAATAACCGTCAGCCTATCAGACGAGGTTAACATAAATTTCAAATTAAATATTGTAATTCGGAGAGTGTGCTGAGAAGCTGCATGAGCTCATACCACCTTCCCCTTACTTCCATCGAACATACATACGGCTGGTTACTTTCCTCATCTTGTCGATGTCCCTCTTTTCCGGACTAATAAGCGCTTTAAAACATCCTTTATAATGCGCACTGCCAAGGTTTGGAACTCCCTGCCGACGTCTGTGTTTCCGAGCTCATATAACCCAAATCTTTTCAAGGTTCAAGTGAATAGGCATCTTCTGGGTGAGCTCGCTCCATCATAGGCCTCATCCTTGCTACACGGCTGGTTGTTGGCCAAGAGCAAACCCAGCTCTCTAAAAAAAAAATTATGACTTCTAAATATTTTCAAATCATTTTATTTGAATTAAATTAGGTAATGGTGAATCCAATCCTACTTATTTTGACTTTTGGTATTACGTTTGATATTGCTTATACGAGTAAAATATTGAAATTTGCTGTATTAGAACACACTTTCATCAAAACTGAGTAATTAAAAAAGACACATTTTTTTTATGGTAAAATCGATGGTTGGGCTGACTGATGATTCAGTGGACACCGTCGCCTATAAACACATAGATGATGTCCTTAATTCAAAACCATAACACAACAAAATACAAATACTTCCAAAATACTGTCATTCGTATCATAAATCTACAAAAAAAAATGCATCCTCAGTAGGATAAAGGATGATGGTTTAGGAGATTGTTTAATCTGAATGGCGAGTTATAATGTGTGCGCAAGCGCAGTGGTGTTGGTCAGTGTCGTGCACTTTCGCCAGCGAAGAGAATTTCTCCTCAAGGACGCCGATGCCGAACTCCGAACCTGTCCCGCCAATTTCATAACCTGTACTCCCGCTTTTAATATCAACTCGCATTAAAAGGAACAAAGCCGGGATTGGAGCCACTAAATAAATGGTTACTGGACATTTTTGGGAAATATTTCTTGTCTGGACTAATAATAATAATAATAATAATAATTTATTTGCTGAATATAGATAATTACAATGATTTTATAATGAATAATAAGGCTCGTTACATACTACCCTTTGGGGTGTGCAAATATTTTGAGAACACTACATAATATACAAAATATGTATGTGTGTACATATTTTTTTATGTTTTCTACAAAAGCTCCAATATTCTATAGTGACTTGTAATTTATAATATGTTTTAGTAATTTAGTGGAAACTTTGCTGATTTATGTTTTTCTTGTATATATATTTATATGTATAATGTGTAGCGAGATATTGTATGTTTCCCACTAAGTTATCAGACATATATAATCTTTTAAATCATAGTAACATTTATCAACTAGTAATTCTTTTATTTTCTTCTTAAATATATTAATATTGAGCTGCTTAATATTGTTCGGGATTTTATTATAAATGACTGATTTTATTATAATGACTAACATTTATAATTTTATACTTTGCTTACTATGAAAACACAAACTTTAAAAACAACACTTAAAAATTTAAAACTTTAAAAACTTTTTAAACAAACGACTCTAAACTGATTTAAAGACATTTAAAAAAAAAATAATTGTGTTTCTGTACTCGTGTTAAGTAAACTCGGTAAATTGAGAATCGCTTTTTAGACAAATACTAGCGGACCCAGCAGACTTCGTCTGCTTTGCAGCGGATTGCAACGGATTGCAGCGCCACCTATTAGATCCAATTGTACCAATACCATCCAGGTATTGGTACAATTGGTGTGTTATCGATATAAGTGGGTTATTGAATGGTTTAGATTCACAATTAAACACACCATGAAAAAGATTCATCAAAATCGGTTCAGTGGTTTGGGAGGAGTTCAATATTACACACGTTCAAAACAATTATAAAGATTATGATGAAAGATAAAGCTGCAATTCAGGGTTTAAGAAAAAATACAGTAATGTGTATGATGCTAATGGCGTTAACACTATATTCAAATAAATAAATTAAAAAAAAATTAAATTATTGAAGTCAAACTTTTGTGTTCGGTGACCTATTTGCAACCTATATTTTCAAAATTTCTAAACCAATGTCAAATTCATTTCGTTCACAAAATTTATATTATCAATATAAATTTCATTATTAGGTACTTAAAAATATGAAAAAAAAAATGCAATCAATCCATCAAGAAGGTTGCAAATCAAAACATTTCTCTCTTAAACCAAGACAATCATGTTTCTACCTGAACCGTCACTAACACAAGAAATTGAGTCGCCTCCAATGCACAGAAGATAGGTTTAAAACTGCACAGAACCTCATCGTAACTCCCTGAATCGGTTACTCCGAAAGCAGACTGAAAGCTGTTGAGTTTAAGTTCAAATTCAATTAAATGGCATTGGAAGTTAGGTTATATAAGACTTGCAGAGTCTCCGAACAGCAACTGTAGTGAGGTGGGGCAAAAACTTCGCAGACTCCCGACGACATTCTTGCAATCCCGCCTTCCATAGGATGCATTAGGAATACCTACGCCTAAATGGGTTGTTAGAAACCAGCGTTTGAACCGTGTGCTATATGAAGAATAATTTAAAATTTAGATTTTATCCATAAAAAAACCATAAAACAACCGCTCCCAGACGTAAACGGGAATAAAGCCATGTTCGCGATAAAAATTATGCATTCGCATACAATTTTACTCTTAAGGACTCATTAATTAGTTGAGTTTACTATAATAAGCGCATAATATAATAAGTTTTTGTGCTTAATACTTTGTTAGTTTCCAGAAAAAGAATAGTATTCAGAAATATTAACGTGTATTACAAGCGTACGATGAAAACGACACATACTCGTAAAAAGTTACGACTTAAGGGATAAAAGTTTAACACGTCAAATATATAATTTGAAATTATTTATATAAATTATTATCTTTATTTGCGACGATTATGAGCAACGATTTACCAAAGATATCATTTACCAGTTTATCAATTAAACATTTACCGTTTACCAAAAATAAATTCAATCTAATTTCAATTACCTATGTGTTAATAAAGTTTGTAAGTAATCACAGCTAGAACTATTATAATTTATCTTTAAAAAATCGTCAATTGATTAATTTTATTTGAATTTAAAAATAAGTCAAAAAGCTATTTCTTATAACTAGTGAAAGGCATTTTAATTAGTTATCTGAAAATGGTTAAAGACTTTGATAGCCTTATATAAGTTTTTTTTTTTAATTTTCAGTTTTTGTGCGGGTATTTACAAGTTGATTTTTTATAAGTACGTTTGACAGACAAGTTGACGTTAATTCCACTTGATACTGTCGCCTATAAAAACACAAACAAAATAAGAAAAATGCATTTGTGATGTTGACTTAAAAAAAAAAAAAGTATGAGGGACAATGAAAATCAAGGACAAAAAGCCTAAAAGCAACGCGAAGTAGGCGTTGTTTGTCTGAAAAGGCATTTAACTATCAAGTTGTCTGACAACCTTACATAAAAATGGTCAATCTTTACATAAAAAAAAAAACTACATTTATTACAAATTATTTAAAAAAAAAAGGAGAAAGCATCCAATTCTAAAAATAAACAGGTATCCGTAAAGTGTTCAATAATGTATTCCAATAAAATGTGTTTAATTAAAATGTGTACACTACAATACAATAAAATAAACTGATTAGCATTTGTTTATGCCAAATGCATCGGGTCTGATATATTTTTTTTCTGTCCAGTAGTTCTAGTTAGACCCAATTTAGCTGTGCGTCTAACGTGCGCGAAGGGTCTAAGACCCTGCAACAAGACGAATGTGGCAACACCGCGCCATATAAGGTCCACGTCAATTTATTGAACGCACTCGATGGCTCGAGTTCCCGCGCATTCGATCCAACATGGCCGCTCCCGGTTCATTTTTTTTTCTACTCTTTTTCATGTTTTGCAATAAATGCATGTGCTCACTTTAAATTAGATTTAACTAGCTGGTGCCCGCGACTTCGTCCGCGTTTTTTCTGGTTGAAAGGTACCCTTTGTCCTTTCTGGTGTCAAAGACAACGTGTATGCAAAATTTCATGGTGATCGGTTCACTAGTTTTTGCGTGAAAGAGTTACAAACATCCATACATCCAAATATACTTTCGCATTTATAATATTAAGTACGGATTATCTGATCATCCAACAATCGAGCTAAGTTATGTACTCAGCTATCGAGTGTCATAATAAAATTTTTGGTCTTGATGATATGTATATGTTTAGCTAGAGCATCAAAATGTATCCCCCGATTTTGTTATCATCAACATTTCTGACTTGCCTCCCACTATCGAAGCAAATTTATAGGTATACTAGCCTACGACTTCGCCCGCGTTGGACGATGAAAGGTACCCTATGTCCTTTCTGGGGTCCCAGACAACGTGTATGCAAAATTTCACGGTGATCGGTTTAGTAGTTTTTGCGTGAAAGTGTTACAAACATGCATACATCCAAACATACTTTCGCATTTATAATATTAGTACGGATAATGAAGCGATCGAAGAATCAAGTGCGGTGTTATCAACGCTAGAAGTGCGATGGTAAAGACCGTTGCTCGGGTTTTTGATTTTATTTGAAAAAAAGTCCCCAACTACGACCCGCAGTCACGCAACCTTGGTTCCGCGACCATTATTATGTCTGCTCTTGGAAGAAAGCCACTATTTCTTTCGAATTACAAATTTTATGGTAGTAATGTCTTTTATTATAATAGATTATTTTTTTGCTTACTGATGGAATGTTTAAGTGAACGTAGGTATTGCAAATCCACTATATCCAATTAACTATAATATTATTACATTTTGAAAATTTATTATTTAAATAATGTGTTTAATAATGGACAAACTTATATATAATTCAGTCAAAGGTCACTTAATTTTTTTTTTTTGTGTCAACCAAACATTTTTATTTTAAAATTGCGAAAGTGTATTGTTTATTTGTTGCTCATTCAACCGATTATCGTGAAATTTCCCTTCGTTGAAATCATTGAAATTGAAAATTTGAGAAAAAAAGTACTATTCCCAAATGATCAATTAAAAAGAAATAAATAAAAAAAAACAACGCCCGATAAAAATATATGAGCAATCTATATTTAATAAATCGTTCCTCTGATGAGATGATGTAAGTCCTTTAATCTAACTTGAGGTTTATAAAAACTTATTTTAAAAAAATAATTTGTTTTCCTACAAAGGTCAGTTCAGACTATATACCTAGTTATGTTATAAAAAACATAGTTATATAGCACGTGTGGACGATATGTTTTATAAATAGTTATAAAACAAAGTTATATAACATTTGCGCGTGAATCACGTTATTATGCGACCGAGACAATTGGACATTTTGACATACTTGCTTTTGTAATTGGCTTAAATCGGAAAGCATCGCTGGATGATCCTACATTACTCATGTTACCGAGATATCACTACTGTTATTGAATGTCTTGTGACGGATTGCAGTTTTGAATGGAGTCAAAAAAAAAGATAAAAAAAATAATTTAAAAAATAAATAAATTGAGGGACCCTAAAATGTGGATGTGTTGCAGGCGCAGGTCATCACACAATTCACATATGAATTATTGAGGAGACAACGTATTATACCGACGCGAACACACCTACAGAGTGAGTTTGATTTGTGCTCGCCCGATATCTGTACCTTTACCATGTGTTTACAATGACCGCAATCGCTAGCGAGAAAATAAAATATTTATATAGAATAGAATAGAATAAAATTTTATATGCAACAAAGGACAGATACATATACAAACTTTAAAGACACACACAAACGTCCCCTGCCACAAACCAGCTGCCCTGCTTTTGCCCTGCTGAAAAACTGTCAGCTGTCAATGTCAAATTGACAGATTTCCATATAAATGTATTGACGCTCTCGCTATCGAGTGCTGTCATTGTAAACTCATGGTAAAGGTACTGAACAATAAAATTAAAAACGCAGCCCTATCCGATAGCTTGGACAAGCCATTTTAATATTATATTGCATTCTGTCTATGCCATCGCTTCTTGTCTTCGTTGAATCCATTTTAAGGTAGAGAAAAAATTAATAATAGGTCGGGAAAAAATCTTTTTCTTATTTTATGTACAAACTAGTTGGTGCTCGCGACTTCGTACGCGTTGAAAATTAAAAAAACGCTTGTACTCGTGTTGCTATAACACTTTGGCCAGGCGTTAGTTTTTTATTTTTTAATGATTTTTATGATGATAGGAATATTCCTTTTTTTTGGATGAAAGGTACTCTATGTCTTTTCTGGTATCCCAGACAACGTGTATGCAAAATTTCATGGTGATCGGTTCAGTAGTTTTTGCGTGAAAGAGTTACAAACATCCATACATTCATACATACTTTCGCATTTATTATATTAGAAGATACGGATGCAAGGTATTTTTATAATGGAAACTTCTTTATGAGAAAAAGCGCTGAACTCGCGTGAATGTAACGCTTTTATATATTAATTTATATAGATGTGAGTGTCTGATTAGGCGGTGGGGCAGGTTATACCAGCTCTGAAAAAATAAGGAAAAAAAAATGTCCCTTGTTAAGAAATAATAGATATATTTGAAAATTGGGAAAATTGACACCCTGGATCACATTTTTGGGTATTGTTCTCACAAATTTTCCAATTTTTTTTATGATTTTTTTTTTTTTGCGCGGTTCGACAGTGGATCCAGGCTGCTTCTGACCGGTGTTATTGGAAAATTATAACTAGGCTTAAGTATGTCTAGCAATAGTCATACATGACGATGACGATGGTTACAATCACCTAAATTTAGAACAAGATCAAGTGATACATTTCATATTCCCTAAAATAAATAAATAAATAAAATAAGCCTTTATTGCTGTTAAATTTACAATATACTACGTTATTATGCCTACATACTAATATACTTTAAATACAATATAAAACAGTTTAAAATAAAAACATTACAAATTATCGGCAATCGGTCCTTCAACTCTAACAGCTTGTCCCGAGACAAAGGCCTCCTCTAAAGATTTCCAAGTTCTTCGATCTTTGGCTAACCTGGTCCACAAAGGACCTGCTACTTGTCTTATGTCATCCTCCCAACGTTTAAATTGTCTCCCCTTATTTCTTTTGTCGCCCCTGGGGTACCACTCTGTTATTATTTTCGTCCATCTTTCTTTTGGTTCTCGTAAGAAATGTCCTGTCCATTGCCATTTTAGCTTCTTGTAAACCATATATGCGTTTCTAAAATTTGTGTTGCTTTTTATTTTTTCTAATTTTACCCTGTCTCTTCTCACACCCGCTACGCTTCGTTCTATGCTGTTCTGGCACACTTTTATCTTATTTGCTAGTTGTTCTGTTAGTGACCATGTTTGACAACCGTAAGTTAAGCAAGGGAGTATGCACATGTTATACACAGATCTTTTAATGTTTGTTGTTATTTCTTTATTCTTCATTATTTCACTAAGGCTCCAAAATCTCTTCCATGTATTTGTAATTCTTCTATCTATTTCCTTATGCATGGTATTTGAGGGAGATATTAACTGTCCTAAATATATATATTCATTTACATATTCTATTTGTTTATCATTTACTCTTATAATATCTAAATGTGGACTATTGGTCATAATTTTTGTTTTGTTTGTATTCATAGACAGCCCTGCCTTAGCACTTTCATCAGATAATTGTTGTAACATTAGTTCTAAATCAGTTGGGGTTTCCGCGAATAGTATCAAATCATCCGCGAAACGCAAATGGTTCAACTTTTCTCCATTTATGTTCAGACCTATGTTTTCCCATTCGAGATTTCTAAAAATCATCTCCAAGACTGCTGAAAATAATTTCGGTGAAATGGGATCCCCTTGACGGACACCTCTTTTAATAGGAAATGGTTCCCCTGTGGTCTCCAGTTGTATTTGAGCTGTACTTCCTGAGTAGATAGCATTAAGAATTCTGATATATTTGATTTGGATACCTTGACAGCTTAGTGTTCTCCATATATACTCATGTTCCAAGGAATCAAATGCTTTGTGAAAGTCAACAAATCCTATGTAGTATGTTTTGTTATATTCTTGAAATTTTTGCATGACCTGTCTAAGAACGTGGATGTGATCCACTGTTGAGAACTTACTACGAAAACCCGCTTGCTCTTTGGGCTGGTTTTCATCAAGCGCAGTCGCAATACGAGACAGAATTACTTTGGAAAACACCTTATAAATATTCGACATTAAGCTTATCGGTCTGTAATTGTTGATGTCCCCTTTATCTCCTTTCTTATGGAGTAGTACTATTGTTGATTTCATCCAGTCGGCAGGTATGTTTTCTGTTATTAAGATTTCGTTGAATAAATCAGTTAGCACTGGAACTATAATGGATACTGTAGTTTTAAGAAGTTCATTGGTTACTTGATCTGGTCCTGGAGCTTTATCAAATTTTTGTGAGTTTACAGCCTTTATTATTTCTTCCTTTAATATTAGCGGTACTGGTTCTGGGTCAGTCCAAATGTCCTGTGTCGATATCTCTTCGATTCGTTTATTTTCTTTATTTCCATATAAACATTTATAATAGTCCGTAGCAATTTTAAGTATTTCCTGTCTCTTATTGGTAATGTCCTTATCTTTGCTTTTTAGGTATGGCATCCACACTTTTTTGTCATTTAATTCTTTAAAAGCTTTCTTTATTCCTCCATTTTGTTCAATATGATTTTGTATCTTATTTAGTCTTCTTATTTTATAATCTCTTCTAATGCTTTCATTTATTTGTTTACTCAAGCTTATAATGCTTTGTCTGTTCTTCTTGGTGTTCCCTTTCTTTATCAGTTCTCTCCGTTGGTCTAACAATTGTTTGGACTCACTTGACAGAACTTTCGTTTTGCCTTCATTATTTATTTTAGTTGTTTCCGTTTTAAGTGTGTTTAAAATGTAATTATATTTTTCTTGTGTTGACGTGTGTTGTATAGCGCTGTCTACTATTGTTTTTAAGTTACTCAACAGTTTATCGCTATTACCGAGGCAGACAAGACTATTAGCATTATTCTGAAACCTCCTATTGTTCTTTACATGTGCTCCTGTCAAAGTTGCCCGAACCATTCTATGATCAGAATTGAAATTTAGTTGATTAATTACAGACACATTTTTAAAAACCTTGCTGTTATTGGACAGTATGAAATCTATTTCGTTTTTATATGACCCGTTTGGAGAAATCCAGGTCCACTTCCTTGAAACTTTTCCGCAATAAAAGGTGTTTAAAATTTTTAATTTATTCTCTTGTGCGAGTGTGATCAACCTTTCGCCGTTCTTACTTCTGTTTCCGTAACCATATCTTCCTATCGTGAATTCCTCTCCCGGCCTGCAAACTCCAACCTGACCATTGAAATCCCCCATCAGTATAATGTTTTTGTGTGAATTTTGTATCGTGGATTGTAAGTCTTTGTAGAATTCATCTATTTTTACTTTTTCTTGACTTCTAATAGTTTCTGTTGGAGCATACGCCTGAATAATGGACCACAATGAATCCTTTTCCTGGTACATAGGTAATATTATATTCAAGACTGCAATCCTTTCCGAAACACCTTTAATTTCAATTATATTTGTCATGAATTTTCTTTTGATTAAAAATCCAACGCCGTATAATCCTGGTGTTTCACCTTTGTAATGTAAAATATACTTTCCATAGTCTTCTATTCCTTCTCCAAAGCGTCTCATTTCGCTAATTCCTAATATATCCCAATTTATATTTTCTAGTGCCAGTTGCAATTCGAAGAGTTTTTCAGGTGTTCGCAATGATCGAGTGTTGAATGTAGAAATGTGTATATTTAAATCTTTTGTTGATTTTTTCTTCATTGTTTTTATCTTTAGAGGGTCGTGGTCTTTTTCCCCCACGAGGACCAGTCGGGTTGGGGGAGAGAGTTTTTCTGTTCCATTATTTTCTGTTGCTTCGTTTTGTTGTATTGTTGTATTTTGTTTGTTGCTGTCCCTATTGTAGAACTAATCATTCTAAAAATTCCTTCTTTCATCGTTCTAAGTATCACTACAATAAGATTCTGAATGATATTCACATATTTTCCAACAATTTGAATTCTTATATAATTAACTTATAGAATATTCTCTTCTTTTTATTTTTTGGTCTTATAACAATTTTTTTTTAAAATTAATAAATAAATGTAAAAATATATTTTTTATGATTCTTTAGGCCTATTTGTATATAATATATAATATATATTTTTTAAATTTATGGCTGTATGTAATCTAAATCTAAATAAATAAAATAAAAATAAATAAATAAATGATCAGCGATCACTCTATGGCAACTCAAATGTTAACAAGTTGTAGAGTTCGATCTCACAGTTTACCCGATTATAACAGTTTATTCCTATAAAGGACATTAATAGATTTTCTCATAGTTTTAATCCTACCTCAACAAGTTAATATTCAAAGTTAAGTATGGTCATCTGAGATAAGTAGCCTCCAATTTGCTGACAGCAAAATAAAAAAGTGTTTTTTTAAGAAATCGCTCGATAATGCGAGCATGTGGCGACTCATTAAACGGATAGCGTGCATTATTAATAATCAAAGCTATCTTATTAATAGCTATAACATTAACTTTATCTAAGCATAAGCTTATGCCTTAAGGACTTTTACACTAGCAGAGATGAGAATTATTTGAAATACTTACATATTATATTTAAATTCTATTTTTACGACGACACGTTTGGTCTAGTGGCTAGTAACCCTAGCTGTTAACCAAACGCTTGCTGGTTCGAATCCCGCTAGGGGCGAATGTTTATGTGTTAACATTTTACCTTTGTACCTGAGTCATGGATGTTTTGTATTTATAATAATTATGTATTTATAATAATTATGTATTTACAAAAAAAAGTAATCTATATAATATATCAACTGTCTGGTATAGTTAGTTGCTTACTGTGGAACTATATGGTGCTGTATGGAATGTGTGAATATATTTATTTATTTATTTAGGTATTATCTATTTTTTTTTAATACTATATATAATTTTTTAGCATTTGTAAAATTCAAATGTTCTTATATATTATGAATAATGCATATTTCATAATTTTCATTTAAATTATAATAAATGCTCAAAGATTTTGCACCTATTGAAGGACTGCATAGACGGAACATTAAAGTTGAACTCTTTAAACAAAAATTGGTGTTGAAATCAGTGGAATAATGTATTTTATTTGAAAAAGGTTCTTTAAATATACTAAATTTGCATTTTGTACATACTTTTATACATTTATGAAAAACCATTTTTATTTTAAATACTATATTTTCATACCTCTATACACTACAGGCTTTAATGAAGCCATACACATCATATTTAGTTTATTTTAAAGGCAGGCTAAATTACTTGATGATAGATGGCTAACAGACACTTATTATTAGCGACAATAGTGTTGCAGAGGTGATAATATAAGAATGGATGGCTAAGGCCACATTTCGCATTAATCACTCATCAAAACAGAACAACGCTGGCGCTGTTATTCTACGGTAGTCTTCTGTAAAAATGAGTTGGCTACAGTCTCCAAACGGGACAGTCTCTTCAGTACATTGAATTCTTAAAATGTGGTGATAAACAAACATACATGACATTGTACAGACCTGCTAATGCGTCGGCTAAGCATCCACCGGTTTGCTTAGAACCTGTCCCTGCCTCCTATTAGAAGTTATTAAAAGTTGTACTTTTTGCTGAACGCGGCCGGTCGTCGGCGTACGTACATCTAATTGTTGCGGCCATCCGTGGGAACACCTTCGCGTAGACACCTTATTTAAGGGGAAAATTCTCTTAATGTCATGTATTACAATTCATTTATAATATACATATCTAGGTAAAGACAGTTTTGACATGAATCCGTATATTAATATTATAAATGCGAAAGTATGTTTGGATGTATGGATGTTTGTAACTCTTTCACGCAAAAACTAGTGAACCGATCACCATGAAATTTTGCATACAAGTTGTCTGGAACACCAGAAAGGACATAGGGTCACCTTTCATCGTTCAACGCTGGCGAAGTCGCGGGCAACAGCTAGTATTATAAATGCGAAAGTATGTTTGGATGTATGGATGTTTGTAACTCTTTCACGCAAAAACTACTGAACCGATCACCATAAATTTTTGCATACACGTTGTCTGGGACACCGAAAAGGACACAGGGTACCTTTTATCGTTCAACGCAGACGAAGTCGCGGGCACCAGCTAGTATCTGCATAAATCATCAGATATTAATGTTATATATTTAGAAGCCTGTGTGGTGTATGACCATAACACAAAAGGGTGCTGGCTGAAAATGAGCGCTGCAGGTGCTTGTCTATGTCTATGATGAGCCAGTATCCGTTTCACTGCCGCGAGGACACACACATCTTTTACCTGTATATTAATTTCTGTTTTGTGGTTTTTTTATTATATATGTGTCTTTATATTGCGTGCAGTGAATAAAATTCTTTCTTTCTTTCTGTCCTTCCATCTTTCTTTCTTTCTTTCTAACAATATTTTTATGGAAACAGCTGATCTACTCCATTTTCCCTTTATTCCAGAAAAAAATAGGAAAATATACACACTTATACATAAAAGGAATTACTGTGGTTAAGTAGGCAGGTTTTATTTTATTTTATTATATTTATTAGGAAGCCAACACAGTATACAACAATGCATATACCTACTTATTAACATTTAAACAATATTTTACAATATTTTATACTCCACTTATATATAGGTTAACTCAGCATGCATTAAAAACGAACACAATTGACGACATTTTCTGTTTACAAAATAACGCGAAGAAATAGGTTAAAGTTAACATTCAAATGGTCTTCAATACATTCTTTGATATACTAATCTTTTATTAAATCAATGTTAATAACAAAAAGCAAATTTAAGTAGGTAAAACAATTGCACTTGTCTACTTACTACCGAGTTTATTGTACCTGTAATCATTTTCATCGCGAGGCTTTCTCAGAAGCTATTGCCTGTTACTATGTGCGAGCATTTATACTAACTTATCTACCGTTAATGATTTTAACAAGACATTCTCTTACATAAAATCCCTTTTTTAAGCAATGCTTTTCTCATTCAATTAAGACTTTGTAAATTCTTTAAGAAAAGACTTTAGTAGAACAAAAACACAAGCAAAACTAGGGCGGGAAACAAGTGAGCTGCCGATAACCAAATGTGACTAAAGATATGTTCCATTTTCATTATGAAAAATAAATTTTTTCAAGAATCATTTTTGTTGCGGATTTAAATTTTATCACATAAATACAAACTTGCCAGCCGATAATAAATAAAAAAATAAATAAAATTATTTTTATGTCCGCAGTCATGAAAGAGTGTGTGCAGGCACTTTCATGACTGCGGAATGCAGTGTTCCAAAAAAAAAATAAAAAATAATGACTTAGTTTGCGTTCTTGTAAGAATCGTATGAGAAAAGCTCGGTTCGTCACAAGTTGACTTTTGTAATAGGAGCCATACGTAGCAGAAGTTTTATATTACACTTTTAGTTGACTCGCCGGTAATTACGCTTAGTGAAGCTTAGTATTTACATAGAAGTGTAGCGCGAACTAGCGTCGCGTCGGTTGCTACTCGGTTACATTTACATTGAGTTACGCTCACCCACTGTGTGACGTTTTGGCCGCCACTCACACCGCACCGTAACAGGCGTTGTTCGTTGTGAAATGTTGCGATGAAAATCTTGACGTCTATTACCGTGACTTTATAAGAAAATATGTTATAATATAGCATGTTGTATATGTGTCAATAAAACAAAGTTATATAACACTAGCGACCATCTTCCGGCTTCGTTCGGATTCATTTTTTTATACACAAACCTTCCTTGTTTAACATAGTATAATTTGAAGTTGTTTTCTGCGCCTGTCTGTCTGTATGTATAATCTCTAACCATGTAACGGATTTTGATGCGATTTTCACCATCAGTTAGATATTTTTTTATATATAACGTGTGTAATGCTTCTATAACAATGCATCGGGCGAAGCCGAGAATGGTTCGCTAGTATATTATATTACTATCTTCCTAAGGTTATTTAGATTTGTTTGGCGGTTTGACTATATCTTGAAGCCTTCCCATCACATCTTAAAATTCTTCTAATATGAGCAAACTGAGCTTTTTCAAGTTTCTCAGGGGTTAAGCCACCCTCGTAGGCCGTTTATTTAAGTAAAATTATAATTTTGAATTAATATTAAATAACAAAAAATAAAATTACAGTTACAATTACATCTGGGGGTTTGGAGGATTAAGCCTTAACCTTCGACATAATCGGAGTCTTTGATATTTTAATAAAAAAATACCTTATACTGCTTATGTTTATTTATTTTTAATCAAGACAATTCCTCCTCCAACTATTCCTCCTTCCTTCTATCTTATGCCATCCCTATATACAGAGTCCCAGGACGCAATCAGGCCATCGCTTTAGCCTTTTTAACTACGTCTATTATTTTATGGCAGAAATTGAAGAATTGCCTAGAATTTTGTTTATCTATTATCAAATCTAGCAGGATCTTCGTAATGGGCATTAGCATCCCTTAGTCACTCATCGAAACAAAACCGCAAACACGCTGTTATTTCACTATGGTAAGAGGGAGGTAATTATGAGATTTTCCAAATGACTGCAAAAAGCTGTGTGCCCCTGCCACTAATTAAGTACTGTACTAAATTATTTAATGAATTACTATACCAAAATATTTAATGAAATATCAATACCTCAGTTCGTAATCTATAAGTATTTGTTAATAAAATATTTTGCTACTCACTAAAAACTCCCATGTTCAATGAAGTACTTAGGTAATATCATCATCTTAGCAGGTGGACGTTCACTGCTGGTCTAGCATCAGTAACATCAATAATTTAATATAATTTAATGAACACTTACATACAAATAATATAATTAAATAAAAACGAACTTAATAATCTAAGAATAAGCAAATGTAACTTATGTTACATGCCCGTGTAAGTAGTAGCCATTGCAGGGTTTACGGGGCGTACTTAGGCTGCACTCACACTAGTGCACTGTTACGTGATCGTACATAATAAACGTGCACACATAGTCATCTCCGGGCAACGTCCCTAACCCGGCTATGTGTACCAGCCGAGCTGTAGTTATGTTTTATTTATACTTTCTTACTTTACGGGATAAACAGAGATGGACGGAAGTGAAATTTTCAAAGCTTCTACTTGTTTATATATTTCATTATTCCTAAATTTATAATAAATTGTTTGTATTAGACAAATTTATAATAAATTTAAAGGCATTTTTATGTATTACTAGTGGTTAAATTCGACCATAATTCATCTCTTCACAGTTTAACCACAGATTATAAACATATGAGTGTACATATTTTAAACGTAGAGTGAACTCAGTGTACGTGTGTACACCTGGTTGTCTATATAATGTATATTTTAATTAATTTAATGTATTATATTCCTAATGCATATTAAACAAAAAAATAATAGCTTTCTCTAGAACTTCTCGATTTTCTTAAAAAGAGATCCAAAGTTTTCGCTTCACGTAATAATAATAATATATAGATTGTTAAAATTTTTCATTGTAATAAATTATACTTCTAATATTCAGTTCGCTTATTGGCATTCTTTCACTTAGCACGAAATTCCAACAAGACTTTCGCTTTCGAAAACCTATTCGAAAAATTTTTTGAAAAAAATATCACTTTCGGTAATTTTAGTTAAAATACACTCCGGCATTAGGAGCCCGCGTCTGTGTCACGTCTCGCGGGTGTTGTGTCTGTGTGTTTGTGTGTGATTCTGTTCATATGTGTGCATGCGACGCAGGCGCAGGTAACTGGGATCGTCTGATGCGCGGCTTGTAAGGACGCATTCACAACGAGAAAATTTTATTCTACTAACATTTTTCTTAGAAGATTCTTATTGTGGAAATTATTAAACCTTTTATTAAACAATAAAATAACGTATATGAAACATAAATGATATAATTTTTAAACACGTATGAAAAATATTAAAAACTTTCAAATGAATAACTTTTTTTATAGGTAATATGTATGTAATGAGTATATTTATCACTGAACTCCTTCTAAACGGCTTGGCTGATTTTGATGATTTTTTTGTAAGTGTTTTAATGAGTCCCTGGATGGATTTGATTCTCAATTGGAACCGGTAGGTGCAAAAAAATGTACTTACCTAACATTCTTAGAATATCGAAAAAATTAAAAAAAATAATATGAACTTACTAATGGAATTAACCTATACCTTCCTAATCTCTAATTTTATTATGGTACGCACCTGTGGCGTTACTTGTGTTATAGGCGACGGTAGCCAACTGCCATCAAGCCATCAAATGGACCATCAGTTTATCAGTCTACGGACATAAAAAAAAAACAAGTCAACGTTCGGAAAACCTTGCTCCCAGTTAAAAAAAAATATAATAATAATTAGAATCGTTACATGACATCAACAAAAAATACGTGCATTGTGAATTTTTCGCGAAGATAATCGTTGCAACCGCCATTTTAAAAAAAGTCACGCCGAAAACATTCACAAGAAATTAATTATTATATAAAAAAAAAGGAAAGGGGTGTGATCTCCAGTGTGCTCGCTGACGTAATTTCTCTCTTGACGACCGGCATGCGCCCGCGCAGTGGCGGTGTAGAGCTCGCGCGTCCCGGTCGGTCGCGCGCTGTCTTCTCATCAGCGCCACGACTTGGCGACATCCCTCACCCTGGGAAGGCTGTCTGAGTGATCAACATTTGCCTAAGTCACCTATGCCGACCTATCCACCCTAATGGCGCGTCAGACCCGAACACATTGGCACGACAGACGCGCACGTGGCGTGACGTCACCAACCCGCGACCTACCCGGAGGGAAACGTAAGTTCATTTCTATTCATCAAATAAAACTTAATTTTAAGAAAAATATACTTATTTATTTATACAGATTTTCAATTGTGAGATCAAGACTAAGATGGCGTCATTCATGTTAAAAAAAAAAACCAATTGTTTCTTATTTTGACATTAAAAGACAGTAAAACTTTATCGCAAACTTAGCTACATTACCACTTACCTAAACTTACTTACATTAAACTTACGAAACAAACTTCTAAGTAACCGAGAACGTTTCTCTCTCGGCTTATTCAATTTCAAGTAAAGTAAACATTAGCTCCTTATAAAATTTACAATTTTAATTATTGTAAGAATTGGTAATTACAACTTTACATAATTAAGAGTTTTAATTTTTTTATAAATAAATATAATATAAGATTTATTTAATTTCGAATATTATATGACCAAATATTATATTTAAAAAAAATTACATTATCAATGTAAATAATTTTTTTAGTTGCTACTAAGAGATGCTATATCTAAAAACACGACAGTTTTAAATTTGAGATTAAATGGGTTTTTATTTATCATTCAATTAGACGAGAGACTCGCTATACCAGAGTCTAATAAGTATTTAATATAAAGTATAAAGAAAGTATAACGAAATTCAGCTTTAGAGTTGAGCATTTCATCCGTACTAATATTATAAATGCGAAAGTATGTTTGGATGTATGGATGTTTGTAACACTTTCACGCAAAAACTACTGAACCGATCACCATAAAATTTTGCATACACGTTGTCTGGGACACTAGAAAGGACATAGGGTATCTTTCATCGTTCAACGCGGACGAAGTCGAGGGCACTAGCTAGTGCTTAATAAAGTGGTGCGACTTAATATTTTTTCAGCACATACTTTTCTAAATATCTGCAGTTTCAAAGTAGATGTGTATTTAGTAAGTATACATCATGCATTCCAAAAAAAGAATAGTTATAGGTCCGCAAATGTACCTTCTGACATTTATGAACTTAACCTGAAAGTAGAAGAAACACGCGGCATTTCTAAATGTATTGAAGTTAGGGTTGTCAACTACAAAATTTTATAGTATTTTTTTTTAAATTATTTTGCTTTATAAAAATAAAGCATACAAGTTATCATTTTACAATTTTCAGAAAGAAATTACAAATTGTCAAAAAATGTAAATTCAATGACTGTACCTGAAGCTCTCCATGAAGAGTCCTATTCATACGAATTATATCGTATTAATTTTCGATTCCTTCTGCATTCACAGACGCCCTTTTTTTTTTCATTTAATAAGCGCGAAATGACAGAGATATCAATAGAGCTTTTTTTTTTCCATGTTATGACTTATTCAAGTTTCCCAATGTTATGTTATATTCATTGATAAGGTATATCAGAAGCGTCAATTAGAAAAGTGTACTCGCGGCTTCGTCTTCGTGGAATTTATTAACCAATCTTAATTTTGTTTAAAAAATTAAGTATTATTATTTATTTACCTATCCATTTGTATATTATAAAAAAATATATAAATTTAAATGGCCAAGCTAAAATAGAAGCAGCAGTAGTTAACAAATATATTAAGAATATATAAAAAACTATCAATGCAACAATATATTTTTATATAAAAAAATCCTTTGTTAGACCTAATTTAAACTGAGATATCTCCTATACCTATCTAAAAAAATGTATGGTCAATATGTTTTGAAGCTCTCTGTGCAGAGATCTATTCATATAATTTTGTCGTTTCTATTGGAAATAGTTCTAACTTAAAATAAGTACTGGCCAGCTAATCAAAATGTACGTACATGTGTTACCATAGTAACAGGTTGTTGGAAAAAAGTTTTTGTTTTGAGATATTATTCATTGTAATTTGTAAATAAATAAACTCTGTTAAATAACTATATATATCACGTTTATATTAACAATAGTTTCTACCACATTTGGATTCACATACGCTAATTTTTGCAATAATTTCAAGGAAGCGGTTTAACATAATTTTAACTTTAAAAAAATATAGGTATTATCTTACATTATCTACATGAATAAAATACATTACAAAAATATATTTGCATTTTTTCGATATTAACGAAATTGACAACCCTATATAGTTGAGGAAGTCCACGTCACCGCGGCGGGACGGTGCACAGAGCCAGGCCGCGTCGGTCGTTGCGCGAGCCTAACCTAGGCCAACATAGAACACTGGCACAGGTCATTACACTCGGTCATGGCCGACACTTTCACAGACCAATACTATTCACGCTAAGAGTATATTTAAACAGGCCCACTTTGCCGACGTATGCTTAAAGAAGCATATAGGTGGTCTGTGCATTTGCTCAGTGAGATTGACCGTTTCATTGAAAAATCCAAGCCTTTTTTTAGCACACATACTTATTAGCTTCCGTATGATACTGTCCACAAAACTTGAAAACTAGCCTATCGTTTTTTTTACACAACATTGCATTTTTCTGTATACTTTTTATATAACGGGAAGCGTAACCGGGTTCGCCTATAGTATTAAATATTTTTACTAAGAGAAAAAATGAGGGCGTCTTAAAAAATTTAAAAATCTATGCTAATTGTTTAAAGATGTAAGGTTTGTATGTTAGTTTGTAGGAGGTAAACTTCGAAAGTTCTCATCCGATTTTAAATAAAATATTTCACTCATAAATAAGCATTAATTAAATTTTAATCCTTACCCCGCGAGGGAAGAGATAAATTCACCAGACTGCAAAGTTTACTGTGAATTTAATTACTTATAATCCATGCTATAATATTAATAAATATGAAAGTAACTCTGCCTATCTGTTTCCTTTTCACGCCTTAACTACGCAGTCGATCATAATGAAATTTTGCATACACATTTTCACGAATACAATAACTGACAAAGGCTACCTTTCATCCAAAAAAAGTACTGTTCCCGAGGGATCATGTAAAAATAATTCGAAATTGGTAAAATTCATAGTAAAAAAAAATCTTCTTACAATAATAAAAATATTCATATTTTGAATTTATGTTAATTCAAAATGCATAAGTGCTTTTGCACTGACCGTGGTGTAAATTTGGAATGTACAACTAATTTTAAACATTGACATAAGCAAATAACGGTTTAATGAGAAGTTTGTGTGTGGGGTTCACTACTATACTCGTAGGTCAGTGCTCGGGCGCAGCCGAAGTCAGCCGAATGGTACCGATGTTAGCCGAATGTTTCTAAGTTCAAGCTCGAATATACTATGACGTAGTGACATAGTACGGCGGTAATGACTAATTCATTCATATCAGCCGCTGAACTCTGTCAACCATCATTGGCTAACAGTTTCCTTGAAGGTAGTCAAACAGGCTGACAATCCACTCGATGGTATTTTGGTAGTGGCAGGCACACTGCGTTTCGCAGTCATTTGGGCAACCCGTCTGGCGGCAGTGACCACCCAATTACAGAACATCACCGTGAAATAACATCAAAATGTGCTGTACCTCTATCATGAGTTATAATGACAGCACTCGCTAGCGAGAGCGTAAAATATTTATATATCAAAAATTGTCAATTTGATATTGACAGTTGACACTTTCATATAAATATTTTAAGCTCTCGCTAGCGAGTGCGGTCATTGTAAAGTCATGGTAAGGGTACTTACCTCTACCATGAGTTATAATGACCGCACTCGCTAGCGAGAGCGTAAAATATTTATATGAAAAATTGTCAATTTGACATTGACAGTTGACACTTTCTTATAAATATTTTATGCTCTCGCTAGCGAGTGCGGTCATTGTAAACTCATGGTAAAGGTACTGTTGTGTTTCGGTGAGTGCCTTATCCTTAATCCATCGTTATAGGCGTTGCTTAGAAAACCACATTAGAATATGTTGCGTAAGATCTAAGCGTACATATTGAGGGAATGACGCCTTTAAGCGACTTTATTTAATACTTTTTTTAATAAGCACACTAAAGAGACTAACCTGGGAATCGAACCTAGCTCTACAATTTCAGCAGTAGTGCATTCACCTACTGGGCTATTATTTATCACTAGTTGGATCCTAAATAGCAGACGTGGCATTAACACTAAAAAATATTCATAACCTTAACTGAACACCAGATTCATAATGTTTTATAATTTGTTGTGTGCTCGAGACTAGCACACAAGAGGAGGGAGGGAACAAGCCCCCTTACCTGGGAGAGGTCATCACAGACCGGCAGACAGGTTTTTGTTTCCGACTTTAGTGATGGGATCGTGTGTCAGCTGTTTATATCGATATCGATAATTGCCATCAAATAGTTCAGTACAATTTTTTCATTAATTGTAAAGCAATTCTTTTTTTGTATAGTAGCAATTGCCGAGTGTTAATGTTATCAATAAAAATTAAATAATAATATTTTAAATCGTTTCTAGGACTAAAACCATCATTACACATTGCTTTTAGAATTGGAAAAGAATGATTTGTAAAAAAAAATTCAGAAAAGAGAAGAATTGAATTGCAAAAAGGGGAGTGTGTAAAATTGTAAATGGGCCCAAAATTTGATTATTAACATCTGAAGATCAAATTTAATCTCAATCAAACCTAATCTAATCTACTAAATAGTATATTATGAATCTAAATATTTCATTATATAAGTTTAATTATTTAACAATATTATCATTATGTTTGAAGTGACAACGAAGACGAAAATTCACTTATCCCACATAACTTTATCGACAATAAATGTGACGTCACTTGTGTTGATTTCTATTTAGCCATATATGTTAATTCTGGCTTAGAGTAATATATATTGTAATATACATTTTACATATTTTAATGCATAAACTTGAAGAATATACAACTGATTTTCGTTTTTGTCGATAATCTTATATCGATACATTGTGTACGTACATCCCTAGTAACACGTTGTCACGGCAGCCGGTTTGACATTTCAGTGCCAAGGTCTACACACCCCATCGAGAGAGTTAACTACATATTTAACCTAAATATACAAACGCGATCCCAACTTCATCTATAACGAGTCAAACGAATGGGACATGTGAGTCAAATATTTGAAGTATTTTACACATTTTTAAATAAAAACTAATAGATACGGCGTCATTTGAATAAACTCAACTATAAATGAATATCTGAATATATTTATGGTAAGCTGAGAAATAGACAGAGCTGGACAGAGATTTTATTTTATAACTAGCTGATGCACGCGACTTGCACCGCGTAACTTTATAAAATATAGCCTATATTACTCGCTGATAATATAGCTTTCTATAGGTGAAAGAATTTTTAAAATCGGTCCAGTAGTTTTTGAGTTTATTCATTACAAACATACAAATATTTTCTCTTTATAATATTAGTATAGATAGAGTATAGATGTATAGAAGACATAGATTGATATGTATATCTTATCCATATATCTATATACCTGAATATGTATACGATAACTTATTTTCTAGACAACCTTATTAAGGATTCACTTAAGAGATAATTTGCCATTTCATGTAAAATAACTGCTTGCTTATTTGATATCATATACGTGGTGCTAACTGTTCTTAAACAAAAAGCCGTTATAATTAGATCGTGTAAAGTAGAGCAGTTAAAAACAATAAAAAATGGTGTCGGTGGGACGCACCCCCATAATATAAAGTCAACCATAAACAAGTCTTTGTTAACGGAATATTAAAACACGTGACGGACGCAGATGCTATTCGGTTTAATATTTCACTTATAATAATAAATGTCGGTTTGTTCGACATATTTCTCGCCAAATGAGGGTACTTATTAAATAGTAATTGCTAAATGTATCCTGAACTTTCAGTTCCATGATTTTTATGGTTGAGAAATCCCAAAAGCTTTCACAAGTTATAAATAATAATAATAATAAATATCTTCATACATTCCACAAAGCACCATCTAGTTCCACAGTAAGCAACTAATGCTTGTATTATTGATACCAGACAGTTGATATAATACATAGATTACTTTTTTTGTAAATACATACATATTATAAATAAAAAACATCCATGACTCGGGTACAAAGGTAAAATGTTAACACATAAACATTTGCCCCTAGCGGTATTCGAACCCGCGACCGTTTGGTTAACAGCTAGGGTTACTAGCCACTAGACCAAACGTGTCGACCTATAATAGCATACAAAATGTATGAATTTACTAGCTGATCCCCGCAAACGTTGATTTTGCCAAAAAAACATTTTTTTTTTGTGTATAAAAAATAGTTTACAACCTATTCTCAGATCTACGGAATATACACAAAAAACTTCATAAGAATCTGTCAAGCCGTTTCGGAGAAGTTTTGTTATAAACACTTTGACACGAGAATCTATACTAGTCTATACTTCTATATCTATTCTATACTTACTAATATTATAAATGCGAAAGTATTTTTGGATGTATGAATGTTTGTAACTCTTTCACGCAAAAACTACTGAACCGATATCCATGAAATTTTGAATACACGTTGTCTGGGACACCAGAAAGGACATAGGGTACCTTTCATCCAAAAAAGGGGACTATTTCCGAGGGATAAATAAAAAATAAAAAACTAACGTCTGGCCAAAGTGTTATAGCAACACGAGGTCAAGCGTTATATTGCTTTTTTTTTCATTTTCAACGCGGACGAAGTCGCGAGCACCAGCTAGTTTTATATATAAGAAACGCCTATAGATTTTTTTTAAATCGGTCCTCTAGTTTTTGAGTTTCTTCATTACAAACATACAAATCTTCTCTGTTTCTAATATTATTAAAGATATAGATTATATAGGCGGAATATAATCTATATCTTTAATAAAAAATCCACAATTTTATATTTAAGACCTTTGATCCTATCCTATCCTTTGATCACAACTCCAGAATATATCCAGAGTAAAATTGCAGATCAAATAAATAGTACCTACTATATGTATTTTGTTTGTCAGTTTATGTACGCCTATAATGGAACATATAATATTGTATAACAATATAATAGCGTTTCTCGCCATAGAAATTTACTATAATATATGCAGTTCAGTGATACATTTATCAGTTTATTTATAAGCACAAAAAAAAAACGTGTATCAAACAACGACCCGCAAGGGATCGAACTGGATTTAAAAAAAAATAAAGGTCAGTCCCGTCTGCCCTCGTATCGTCGAGTGTAACTCACAAAGGAAGGGTCATTCGAAAACGTTATCACAATTTTTTATCCGTTTTCGTATTCTTATTCAATAAACTAATTATTATTATTGAAAATTTTGAATTGTATAGTTTTCTATCAATATTAAAATGCGTACATATTTGTTTCGTATGTTCAATAATGCAATAATAGTTATAATATACACTTATAAAATTGATTTATGCCACTTATAAAATCGATATTTTGTCTCACATTCCATAAAAATATTTAATACTAGCTGGTGCCCGCGACTTCGACCGCGTTGAACGATGAACGGTACCCTATGTCCTTTCTGGTGTCCCAGACAACGTGTATGCAAAATTTCATGATGATCGGTTCAGTTCACAAACATCCATACATCCAAACATATTTCGCATTTATAATATTAGTAAGACTAGCTGGTGCCAGCGACTTCGACCGCGTTGAACGATGAACGGTACCCTATGTCCTTTCTGGTGTCCCAGACAACGTGTATGCAAAATTTCATGATGATCGGTTCAGTTCACAAACATCCATACATCCAAACATATTTCGCATTTATAATATTAGTAAGACTAGCTGGTGCCAGAGACTTCGTCCACGTTAGTCGATGAAAGGTACCCTATGTCCTTTCTGGTGTCCCAGACAACCTGTATGCAAAATTTCATGGTGATCGGTTCAGTAGTTTTTGCGTGAAAGAGTTACAAACATCCATACATCCATACACCCAAACATACTTTCGCATTTATAATATTAGTACGGATTACTTACTGGTATATAGGATGTACCCTGAAATATTCATAACAATTGAGGATTTATCCTCAAATATTCAATTGCGTATAGCAGTAAACGTTTGATTTAAAAAAATTTACTGCTGTCTAATTAATAAGAAATTCTATTGTTGCTGCAACTACTTCTAAAGATAGATTCTCTGTTTAAACTTAAACTCTTTAAAATAAGAGTTAAAAATAAGGTACCTTTCGTCCAGAAAAAGTACTGTTCCCAAGGGATGCGGACGCCATAAAGCCAGTTTATATATTATATCAATAATATCTGTTACTTTATTTATAAATAAACTGATTTTCATTCATAACAATCAGTTTAGGCTCTCTTTCACCAACTACAAGTAAAGTGTTGATTAGTTACTTTTAGAAATAATTTTATGTTTTATTAAATTATGCACTCAGTTTATTGCATCCTTCGATAGGCGAATTTTTTTTATTATTTTCCTTTTAATGTTTGGAACTTTTACTGTACAAACAAAGGTATATCATCTCCTTCATTTCCGGTTACCGGTGACTTTAAATGGCGGTTAGCCTACTTGACGCATGGTGAAAGAGGCCCTTAGGGTTTTAGGACCATTCTGTCCACTAATAATAAAAAAAAAACCGGAGTCATTATCTTCATTTTGCAGTGATTGTGATAATGGTGCTAGGTATTAGCTTCAGTCAACCATGATGTACTTACCGTGGGAAAGTTCAAGTGTATTGCCAACTTCAGAATAAACTAAGATCCAAAATGATTTTCATAGATACGCTTTCTTCCAACATCGGCACAATTATGTTTGAAGTTCACAAATAATTTAATTTAAACAAAAAAAAAAAATTGTTGTGTTATTTAAATATGTTAAAGTTAGTGTTTTTTTTTTAAATATTATTTAAATTATTAAATGAAAAATTACTTCACAGGATAGTCGTCAAACAAGCACAAAAAAATTAAGGTCAAAAATTAAGTGATTATTTGAATAATTATACTTATAATATTTTAATTATATTTAAATGTGTTTTATCATGGAACGCAACCGCGGACCAAACCTATATTAATCCGTACTTATATAATTTTATTATTAATATTATAAATGCAAAAGTATGTTTGGATGTATCGATGTTTGTAACTCTTTCACGCAAAAACTACTGAACCGATCACCATGAAATTTTGCATACACGTTGTCTGTGACACCAGAAAAAACATAGGGTACCTTTCATCGTTAAACGCGGACGAAGTCGCGGGCACCAGCTAGTCCTTAATAAATTGCACGCTTGCGCTGAACGATATATCCAGTGCAGACTTGTTGTTTTGTTAATAGATCGATTATAGCGATAATTCACATTAAAATAACTCGTTGATGATAATCGGTTCGCTTATAAACTAGTTTTAATATGTTCACTTAACTATTTGCTGATTAAAATAAACGCACGCTCAATTAAGTCTTGTTCACGAGTCTAAAGTTAATTAAATTGTGTCTCCATGTCTGTCTGGTTGACTATTTATTTATGATGGTTATTTTTTAACTAAAAAGTACTTCTGGCTGGCTTTCTACTTCACTTGATGCATAATAAGATTTACTTACTGTTTAATTTCTAATCAAATATTAAAATACTAGCCGACGTACGCGAATTCATCTGCATTGAAAAATAAAAAATATATTACGCCTGACAAAATGTATTGAGCAATAGTTTATTAAATATTTGTTTTTATGGTTTATAGTCCAAATAGTTCTACGATAACTGGACAAACTGGACAAAAAAAAATCAAAGTTCTACTGCAGAGTATTACCATAGAGTAAATAGTACTTAATATTTACTCTATGGATGACAGATTGGTCTGGAATAATTTTAATGGAGCATATCCAAATTGTTATATTTTTATAATAGAACAAAAAAAAAACCATTTATTTATTTATTTTATTTACATGCATGCAATTATAGTTTTATCAGACTTTGGAATTTTATTTTTATGATCCCTTGGGAACAGTACATTTTTATGAATGAAAGGTCCTTTTATATCCTTATATATATCTCTGACAATGTGTAAAAAAAAATTCACGTAGATCGGTTGAGTAGTGAAGGCGTGATAAGTCAACAAACAGACAGACGGACAGAGTTACTTTCATATTTATATAATACTAGCTGGTGCCCGCGACTTCGTCTGCGTTGAAAAAGTAAATATTATATGAGTAATAACGCGTGACATCGTTATCACTGTGACGACGGTGGCGCCGCCACGCGACAGTGGCGCCCAATTCTTTATATTTTTAATCGATCACTCGAGAACAGGTTTTTTCTTGTATCTGACGTGTATGAAAAATTTCATGATGATCGGTTGAGTAGTTAAGGCGTGAAAAGGTGGCAGACAGACAGACAGACTTTCGCATTTTTAATAATATTGCTATGGAAGTATGGATGGATTAAAATAGGGATAAAATGTGTAACTGATTCCTTGAGTAAAGGTGTTAGCTGTAATCCGTACTAATATTATAAATGCGAAAATATGTTTGGATGTTTGTAACTCTTTCACGCAAAAACTACTGAACCGATCACAATGAAATTTTGCACACACGTTGTCTTTGACACCAAAAAGGACATAGGGTACCTTTCATCGTTCAACACGGACGAAGTCGCGGGCACCAGCTAGTATTATAAATGCAAAAGTATGTATGGATGTTTGTAACTCTTTCACGCAAAAACTACTGAACCGATCACCATGAAATTTTGCATACACGTTGTCTTTGACACCAGAAAGGACATAGGGTACCTTTCATCGTTCAACACGGACGAAGTCGCGGGCACCAGCTAGTATTATAAATGCGAAAGTATGTTTGGATGTTTGTAACTCTTTCACGCAAAAACTACTGAACCGATCACCATGAAATTTTGCATACACGTTGTCTTTGACACCAGAAAGGACATAGGGTACCTTTCATCGTTCAACACGGACGAAGTCGCGGGCACCAGCTAGTATTATAAATGCGAAAGTATGTATGGATGTTTGTAACTCTTTCACGCAAAAACTACTGAACCGATCACCATGAAATTTTGCATACACGTTGTCTTTGACACCAGAAAGGACATAGGGTACCTTTCATCGTTCAACACGGACGAAGTCGCGGGCACCAGCTAGTATTATAAATGCGAAAGTATGTATGGATGTTTGTAACTCTTTCACGCAAAAACTACTGAACCGATCACCATGAAATTTTGCATACACGTTGTCTTTGACACCAAAAAGGACATAGGGTGCCTTTCATCGTTCAACACGGACGAAGTCGCGGGCACCAGCTAGTATTATAAATGCGAAAGTATGTATGGATGTTTGTAACTCTTTCACGCAAAAACTACTGAACCGATCACCATGAAATTTTGCATACACGTTGTCTTTGACACCAGAAAGGACATAGGGTACCTTTCATCGTTCAACACGGACGAAGTCGCGGGCACCAGCTAGTATTATAAATGCGAAAGTATGTATGGATGTTTGTAACTCTTTCACGCAAAAACTACTGAACCGATCACCATGAAATTTTGCATACACGTTGTCTTTGACACCAGAAAGGACATAGGGTACCTTTCATCGTTCAACACGGACGAAGTCGCGGGCACCAGCTAGTATTATAAATGCGAAAGTATGTATGGATGTTTGTAACTCTTTCACGCAAAAACTACTGAACCGATCACCATGAAATTTTGCATACACGTTGTCTTTGACACCAAAAAGGACATAGGGTGCCTTTCATCGTTCAACACGGACGAAGTCGCGGGCACCAGCTAGTATTATAAATGCGAAAGTATGTATGGATGTTTGTAACTCTTTCACGCAAAAACTACTGAACCGATCACCATGAAATTTTGCATACACGTTGTCTTTGACACCAGAAAGGACATAGGGTACCTTTCATCGTTCAACACGGACGAAGTCGCGGGCACCAGCTAGTATTATAAATGCGAAAGTATGTATGGATGTTTGTAACTCTTTCACGCAAAAACTACTGAACCGATCACAATGAAATTTTGCATACACGTTGTCTTTGACACCAAAAAGGACATAGGGTGCCTTTCATCGTTCAACACGGACGAAGTCGCGGGCACCAGCTAGTATTATAAATGCGAAAGTATGTATGGATGTTTGTAACTCTTTCACGCAAAAACTACTGAACCGATCACCATGAAATTTTGCATACACGTTGTCTTTGACACCAGAAAGGACATAGGGTACCTTTCATCGTTCAACACGGACGAAGTCGCGGGCACCAGCTAGTATTATAAATGCGAAAGTATGTTTGGATGTTTGTAACTCTTTCACACAAAAACTACTGAACCGATCACCATGAAATTTTGCATACACATTGTCTGGGACACTAGAAAGGACATGGGTACCTTTCATCGTTCAACGCGGACGAAGTCGCGGGCACCAGCTGGTATGTCATAATTGTAGAGAATTAGCATAGAGAGCGAGGAATGTACTTGCTCTCCCACCATTGTTAAGTGATTCCCACAGCTTTGCCGGGATCTTGTTGAATTTCAAACGCTAATGACGCCACTCGGCAATTTTATTTTTATTTTCGCAGTAATTTTCTCATTTCATCACGCCAGAGACACGTCATGTTATTTGTCGGATTATACTTTTTCAGACCAAAAGGAATTCTCTCTTTGTGTGTCGATCAGTCTTTTATGTTTACTTTATTTATTTACTAGCTGGTGTCCGCGAATTCGTCCGCGTTGAACGATGAAAGGTACCCTATGTCCTTTCTGGTGTCCCAGACAACGTGTATGCAAAATTTTATGGTGATCGGTTCAGTAGTTTTTGCGTGAAAGAGTTACAAACATCTATACATCCATACATCCAAACATACTTTCGCATTTTTAATATTAGTACGGATTAAATAAAGTATCTAAATAACATAAAATCTAATATAGTCTCATTAAACTACACAATAGTAACTATACTATCTATACTAATACTAACTAGTGCCCGCGACTTCGTCCGCGTTGAGCGATGAAAGGTACCCTATGTCCTTTCCGGTGTCCCAGACAACGTGTATGCAAAATTTCATAGTGATCGGTTCACTAGTTTTTCCATACATCCAAATATACTTTCGAATTTATAATATTAGTATAGATATAGTCTATATGAGTATAAGTCTTGTCAATTATCAATAAACATATTTCCTTACTGTTGTGTTTTGATGAGTGAGAGTGTGATGCCCTAGCCATTCCTAATCCATAACTCCTAATCTATGGCCAACTGCATGGCGTTTCTTGTGTTATCGGCGACGGTAGCCACCTATTTATCTAGCTAGTGGACCGGTCAGCCTGTCTGACGAGTTTAATATAAAAAAATACATATTTGGTGGAATTTAAACTCCTATAGACGCTGAGCCGAAAGATTCCCAAAACCAAACATAAAACTTTTTTTAACGTGGTAGTGTTAATTGCTTATATAAAGATGATATGGAGTCGAACCGAGTCTAATGCGACGTTAATTGGAAGGTATAAGGGAAGTTTCAAATTTAATTCAACAATTGGGATTTGTTCCGGTATTCAATTTATATTTTCTTTAATAATTTTACTGCAAGGTGCATTCCTAGGATTAGGTAACCACTTTCTAATTTAAACCTTTTCAATTTTATGTGTTGATTAGAAATAATTCCAGAAAAACGACCCATGCTATGCCCATCAGAAGAGAGGCTTCTGCCTAACAGTAGGACGTTAATATATGAAATACTAGCTGGTGTCCGCGACTTCGTCCGCGTTGAACGATGAAAGGTACCCTACGTCCTTTCTGGTGTCTCAGACAACGTGTATGCAAAATTTCATGGCGATCGGTTCACTAGTTTTTGCGTGAAAGAGTTACAAACACCCATACATCCAAACATACTTTCCCATTTATAATATTAGTACGAATTATCATATTAAAAATTAATATTTATAATATTATCGCAATACATAATTGTAATCGTAAAATAAAATGGTAGGTAACGAACAGATTTTACAAGGTTTTAACACTGAATTATTTTTATTATATTCGATTAATTTCTATATTTCTATAAGTAACCTTTATGTAGATATTAATATACTAAGTATACCACAAACCTATATCAAACTTAACTCAATGTTTAGTTATGAATGACAAGTTTTTGGAGAGTTCTAGTTCTCCAGGACAAACTTCACCTTTATTGTGCAATTGTTTCTATTTCTAACTCACACATGAGTTCCATAAAATATTCAGAATTGGAGACCCAAATAGGACACGAACCATTCGTTAACCAGGGGTTAGACCCACTGGACTATCACATTACCTACAAATTGCAGATTACTTTCCCGTTCTGACAGATTGACTTTGTGATGCAAATTTCACTGTAGAGCATTGTTCAGTTGCACTTTTAAAAGAGTCAGGGGTGTAAATCAGCGGACGACTTATGTTAAGTAAATATAATGTACAGTCGGAAATGAAACAGTTAACATAATTTATTAAACAACAATTAAGTTTTCGAACAAGATGTCGCGCCGCCAAGAAACGAGTAGTCGAAACATACTCGAGCAGTCGAACAAAATGTTTTCTCTTGTTTGACAAGACATAGGCCGACAAAAACCGTAGGCATGCCATCACTATTTGTTCTGAAGAATTCCACTGCACTTGTCAAAAAGCAAATAGTCTATACAAAGAGTTAAGAGTAAAAAAAATAAGTATACGAAGAAAAACAAAAGGTCTGAACGAGAGTCGGATAAGAATGGGACAAACGCTTACTTCTTATAAGAGCCGAGTTCCAGACCTCGGTGAGGTATTACAGAATAAATCATTACTTATTCGACACACGACTTCTTACCGATAATAATAGATGGCACATCGGAACAGGGTTGAATTGAACATTGCATCATTTGAACATTATCAGAATCGGACCAAGTACGGAGGTCCGCAACATCTAACGTGTATCTGGGGAACGGACATTAAAATGCCTCGGTATCGTCATTAATGCAGTCAATTAAATAACGAAAAAGAGGAATAAAAGTGTACGTGAGAGCTTTAGAAAAAGCTGACACCCCTGGCGATAGTGGCGATCCAGTTGAGCAAACGACGCGCGCCGTTGCGCCCGCGCTGCCGCCTCATTGGCCGATGCAAGCCGATGGCGGCGGGGCGCGAAAAGGACAGGTGTATGCGAAATCGGCGGGTGCGAGCGGGACAGCAATGCTGCAGCCGACGGATGCGAGGGTTTCCGATCATTGACTCCTTTCAAGGCTACTTACGGGTACCTTTTTGTTGTATGTCACGCGTTTAACACTGAAACATTGCGACCTTCGTTACTTTCTTTGAGGTCGACCAATGGTGAGGGAGCTTTTATATTTTGCGATCGGATACAAATGCACCTGTAAGCACATCACTCATGCAATATAATATTTTAAAACGTTTTTGCTAAATAAGTAACCTATATCTGACTTAATTCTATTTGAGAAGAGTAGGTACATTAGTATAGTAAGTAATTAAAAACCTATTCGATAACTTTTATAAGTATTAATATTAAAATAATAAAAATTATATTATTTGTTTGTAAATTAAAAAAACATCTAGACATTAATTGAAGTCATTAAGATTTAATTTACTAAATTATTTAAATCAAACTAATTAAAATGCTTATTTCGGTGTAAAGAATTTATTAATTTTTGAAAATATTAGTTAACATGGTTTGATCATTTATTCTTAGATAAAAATCCTCATTTAATTATTTTAAGAGTGCTTATAAAACTATATCAAAACTACACGAGTTATTTCCCCTTATTGCCCATATTCGGTTTGACTTGACTGTAGGTACTATTATCGATACAGAGGTTTTCATATTTTTAACTATCTTAGTCAACTAAGTTAACCTCTTCACGAACGTTACTTTGCATTTTATAACTCTATTCTCGAGGAAACCAATTAAAATCACACGACGAAAACTGAGTTTTACCGAAACAGATAAGGGAGTAGAATACATTTTTTTTTTAATTAATAAAAATGCGCGTATCAACTATTAGTTAGTTGTTTATAAGATCGACAAATACCAGTACTCACTTGCACGTAATATTAATGATATGACGCATAATCCCTAAACCTTCCGTTAGGTGCTATCGTTGTATTGGGTGCGGGTGTGTGGCCCTTACCTATTCCAAGTTCCGGCGTTACTTCAACAAAAGATAACGTCTAGTTCACAGACCGATAACAAAACATCAAATGCACCTTTACCAATTTATGATAACAATGTTATTTTGTAAACTGTTTAACGTCTAATGTGTTTTGAATATATTGAATTAGTAAAATATTCGTTGACATAAATGACATTGTAATCACTACATTTAATACTGTAGCGATAATTGCAGGCCAGTCAGAATCCGATTTGTTAGATATACAAGAGCCGGACCTAAAAATTAGGTTGCCAAATTTATGACAGCGAAGCACAGTGTGCACAGCCCCTACTGAGAAATCTGAGAATCTAAACCACAAAATGCACCTAGAATCTATGAGCTATTAGAGCTATTATCGACAAAATTTAAAGAAAATTTGTTGATTTTTTTTCAGGAGAACAAAGACTGTTTGAAATATCAACTAACTGTACTGGAATCATGAAAATACAAAACTCGACCATTGCTTCAGTTTTACAGTAGATGTCTCTTCTCAAACAGATAAGTATAATCATAGTTGATGAGGTAACATTTTTTCATACCTGTATAATTTTGACATAGATTTTTTTGGTAACTTTGCTGTGCCAGAACAGTGGGAAAATTCGCCATCTATTTTTTTTTAATGTTAGGCTGACTGACAAATTGAATATAGCTACTGTGGTGAATATACCCTGACAGAGGGGTGAAAAAAAAAATTACTTCATATACCATACCTTCAAATCGGCTCTCTCTTTTTAATAATAATTAGTAAATAGGTATACTCTATCTATACTTACAGGACTTCGGTTAGAAGTGAACTCAAATGATATACCCTATATTATGTCCATCTGAAATTATCTTCTACTGCTTTCTTCTTTTGATAATATTACCATAGATTTTAATTTAATACCTATAGGCTACTTAAAGCTAGTTTAAAATATACTGACTAAACAATACTTAGATAATACTTAGCTATACCTTAATTGATTATATTAAGTAGGTAAGCAAAACATTCAGTCAGATCAGAATTCTCCGAAGTCCCTTTGTTGATATTAACAAGTTCGAACAATAGACAGGCAGACATAACAATCGCGTTTATAATAATGATTATATAAATGTGAAAATGCTTAATATAAAACCATTAGTAGTTTGATTGACTAGAGATTTCTAAACAGGCTTCCGCAGAACTTACTGGTTTCGTGGAAAAGGCACTGGGGCTTCGTGAAATTGTTTAAGTATTTTGGATGTTAAAATGTGATATTATTTAATAATATCACAATCAATACAAATAATACTTTGGCGTGACGTGTTGTAATGGACTCTAGAATATTGTAATTGTAAGTAATATATTAAATTTTATATGTATTTCCGTAAAATAAAAGGAATTTGGTTAATGCTCCGTTGTCTTAAAAGTTTAGGAACCCCTAAGATAGTAGGTCATCTACATTATTTTTTATCCTGTCAATTTAAAGGACAAATAAAGAGAATACGAAAGAAGTCGCAGGCGACCGCTTGTACGATCATAAAACGATGCATCGCACGATGGAAAAATATTGAATTACTGCAAGCCAAGTTTTACTGGCCATTGAATATTTAATATTACTTTTTTATTCAGATTATTGTTCGAAATGTAATCTTATGTCGACGCGATAGTGGTCATAATTTAAAATACAATATGGAAAACTGTACGTGGGTGCGCCTACGCATCAAATGCCCGTTCATTGTGAGAATTGATTTGTGCCTCGTCAGCACCGAACTCATCTACTCATATAACACACGTTGGGTTCTTGGTAATCTTTATTTTAATTTTTTTTTAAATGTAATATTGATCTGTAGATACCTTCACACCTTTATAGCTTCAGACAGTTGGTAATAACTACTTCCGATTTGTTTTTTATAGTGGCTAAGTATACTTATTGAGTTCTGCAGTCTAACTGTTAGCAGTAATTGCAGAAGACCATGAAAAGCTTAGCACGTTTTCTGTTATATTTCAGGTTTAGGTATATAATTAATGAATACCAACCCTAGAAGTGCACCATCAAGGATTATATTAGGACTAAAGGACTTATAAACGCAATAAAAACCAGATTATTGCGTTTATAGGTTACAAATACCGGCTATAACGTCAAATGGCAAAAAAATGTATTTACACGGTAACTTTACATTTTCTTAAAATTATAATTTACTAGCTTTTGTCCGCGACTTCGTCCACGCCCCTCGAAAACAGTAGATACTTGTATGAAAGGCACCCTACAATGTGTGTGGAAAATTTCATGATAATTGGTTGAGTGAAAGCGTAACAAACTAGCTTTCTCATTTATAGTAGTAAAATACTCGTTAGGATATTAATGTACGTACTTAATTAGTCAAAAATAGTTAAAAAAAAAGCCGTTTCAGCATTAATCGGCCAAAGGATAATAAATTTCCTATGTGTATATAAAAAATAGAGTATAAATTAAAGTTATAATATGTTGCGTAAAATCTCATACTATATTTTCTCTGCAATAAATACTATATGCTACCTACCTATGCAGGCGACTTTCTTGTTTTAAAAAGCAAGAGTTAAACGCCCTAATTTACTAAATGAATTCGAAATAAATTCGCAGAAACTATCTCGAGAATACAATTTCGCATTCTCCACCCTACGCGCATTGAAATAGAGGTTACAATTTTAAAAATTTAACGGACGCGCGATCCAATATGGCGGTCGACGCGGGCGCAGCTTTTTCATTTATTTTTCAAGTTCGAATAGTCTGTCGACATTCCCGCAGTCGTTTCCAAGGGGTGGAGTGTGTTACACGCGAAACAAGGACAGCGAATAGAACGTTTTCCAGTTATCTTGCACAGTGTACAAATACTTAAGTATTCACGAGTTTATATCGAACACAGCTATACAGTGTCGGCAGTTGGACACGCTTACAAATTTATGTTTAATTACTTGGGGGTTCGTTCTATTTTTTGTGCTTATCAAAAGTGATAGTGTTAGCACTCGTGCGTGCAGTGGAAACGGTTATCTAGAGATATCGTCAGTGGAAAGTATACACCTAGTGCTCTCTGAATGTGTTTAAAATAAAATCGTAGACATAGGAATTGATTTCAGATATTATAAGTTCAATGCATTTAGATATCCCATTAAGTAGGTGCCTACTTTTTTTTTATTAAGGTGAGTTTTTTTTTTAAATTTTATACAAACCAAATTTTTAATGAATTTTAGCCTGACATAAGTAAGTACATATCAGTCTTTGTTGCCGATAGCCTAATAGGTCTGTTAAATGAAATTCCTTAATACAATTAATGAAAAAACCGAAATTAATAAAGACTAAAATCTCAAGTATTTTTTAACCACCAACGCAAAAACGGAGTGTTATAAGTTTGACGTGTGTATCTATCTGTGAGAATAGTATATCCCAAACGGATAACTCTAAATTTAAAAATATCTAAACTTATGTATAATACCTATTATCGTTTTACAAATATATATTTTAAACCATCTAATTTTAAAATTATACTTTGGGTATAATTATAATAATATGTATTTAAATGATAATAATATGATTTCCATAATTAATTATGTATAAAATATTATAATTTCCATAGAAAATGTGGTCTCCGTAATAACTCAATCGATTTTGATAAAATACCTACAAATTTTAACTTTTCAAGCTGTTGAAGCAATAATTGGTTATTTATAAAATACAAAAACTTTTGCTATTGAGTAGTCAACACACTCAAATTTTTGAGTTTTTACTTATTTAATATAATTTAAATTTTATTAATAAAGTATTTAATATATTGTATTTCTTACAATAATTTTTAGATAACATTAGTTACACCTCATTCAATACTTGAACTTATTATTCAAATTTATTTAATTTATTCAAGTATTGAATTTTAATAATATAAAAATTATCCGAAAGACATCTAAAAACTACCTTACCTTACTCACTTACGTATATATATATACTTACTTAATAATAACTTAAGCGAAATATATATTCTTATTCTTTCCACATAAAGATAATTTCAAAAATATTTTTAGGTATAATTTGTTGATCGTTAAGAGATTATTAATTACTAGCTTCCCGCCTCCGGCTTCGTACGGATGTTTTTTTAGAAATTATATGCAAAAACTTTCCTGGTTGATCACTATTTCAATTAGTGAAAACCGCATCAAAATCCGTTACGCGGTTTCGGATATTATAGACATACAGACGCGGTAAGCGTCTCTAATTTATACATATACTAGCAGGTGTTCGCGATTTCGTCCGCGTTGAAAGTTTAAAAAAAGCAATATAACGCTTGACCTCGTGTTGCTATAACACTTTGGCCAGGCGTTAGTTTTTTATTTTTTATTTATCCCTCGGGAATAGTTCTTTTCTCTGGATGAAAGGTACCCTATGTCCTTTCTAATGTCCCAGACAACGTGTATGCAAAATTTCATGGTGTTCGGTTCACTAGTTTTTGCGTGAAAGAGTTACAAACATCCATACATCCAAACATACTTTCGCATTTATATTATATACATATATACGACTTATATAAGCAATATAATGCTTGACATCTTGTTGCTATAACACTTTGGCCAGTCGTTAGTTTTTTTTAAATTTTATTTCAGATAATCCCTTGGGAACAGTACTTTTTTCTATATAGATGAAAGGTACCCTATGTCCTTTTTTGTGTGCCCGACAACGTTTTTGCAAAATTTCATGAAGATCGTTTGAGTAGTAAAGGCGTGAAAAGTTAACAGACAGACTGAGTTACTTTCACATTTATAATACTAGCTGGTGCCCGCGACTTCGTCCGCGTTGAATGATGAAAGGTACCCTATGTCCTTTCTGATGTCCCAGACAACGTGTATGCAAAATTTTATGGTGATCGGTTCAGTAGTTTTTGCGTGAAAGAGTTACAAACATCCATACACCCAAACATACTTTCGCATTTATAATATTAGTACAGATTATAAAGAATGGATTATGATATTATCTTTGTAGGTATCAATAAAGACTCCTCTCTCTCGTACAAAAAACCGCAAAAGAAATTATACCAAATTATTGCTAGTATAATTACCTATGTAATTGAAATTTAATCAGATTTTTTTTTAATTTCAGGAAGACATGAAAACGAAATCAGAAAAAGCATTCCTTTATTTTAGAAACAGTTTTAACTTGTGTTCGTGGAAACTATAATAGGTAAAATAAATAGGTAAGAAGTTTCTATGCAGTTACACTTTCTATCTGTATTGTATAAAATATAAATATTTTTATATGTTACTAGCATCACTACTAGCATAACTAAATCAGTTGATTGATTTAGTTAAAAGAAGTTAGCTATAGTTATAGTTATATAAAAATCTGTATATTTGACCGAGAAGTCTGTATATTTGGCAACACTGACTGATGGTCCACTTGATTTTAAGGTACGACTTATCGTTGCCTATAATCCAACATATTTACTATTTTTTTCAAGTTATAATTTAAGTAAATGACATTTGCAAAGAAAGTTAGTATTTTTACGTTATCTACGCTATAAATATCCGATAGTGATAAACTCTTGTGTTCATTGAAAGGGTATTCTTCCAGACTTTGAGATAAACTAAATTGTTAATAGTATCCTCAAATTATATGTTTTTGTACATCACATTTAACTGGCTTAACATATATTTGAGATAAAATTAAAATGTAAATTCAATTCCGGTTTTGTACAAAAATAAATATGTATTATACTTATATTTATTTGTAAGCAAAATTTTAGGTGAAACAGAAGAATGAAGATTCGTCTAGAAACTTGTATATTTGATCTTCGGACGTATCTGGGCCTGGTAACTCCACCACCGTTGGCTGTGTCCAATAACGCCAACGGAGGCAGAGTTCCCTCACCTAGATTCGAGACTCTACTGATAATGAAGACATGTGGGAGGAATTCCAAAATGTGGGAACATTGCCCACAATACTAGAAGCATATAGTTAGAATTGAAAAAATACATAATAAATGTTTAAAATCATTAGATTATAAAATAGGACATATATGCACTGACTATAAAACAAGCGCTTCAAGACAAACTACATTATTTAAACGATATGCGATCTTATATTCGATGCAGTATTCTTATATAAAATAATAAATAATCACATAGATTCTTCTTCACTTTTAGAATGTATTCATTTCAATGTATCAAAACTCAGAACAAGATGAAGTGATACATTTCATATTCCCTATTGTAGAACTAATAATTGTAAAAATTCCTTCGTTCATCGTTCTAAGTATCACTACAATAAGATTCTGAATGATATTCACATATTTTCCAACAATTTGAATTCTTATAAAAAGAAAATTGGCGAATTACTTTTTAAAAAATAATTTTTATCACTTTCTTTTTTGATCTTATAATTATTATTTTTAAATTAATAAATAAATGTAAAAATATAATTTTTAAGATTCTTTAGGCCTATTTGTATATAATCTATAATATATATTTTTTAAATTTATGGCTGTATGTAATCTAAATAAATAAATAAATAATTAAAAAAAATTGCATTCTTTGCGCTGGTTGCTGCTGGCTTTTCTACGACAATAGGAATCCAGTTACATAGGTCTGGTCTCTTTTGCTATTCTTAGGTTTATTTAAGGATACCTACTGACAAAGATTTAAGTGTTTATTTTTACAAAAAAACTATGGACTGTATTAGATGTCTGATAAGTCATCGATGTTATAATTAAATTAAAACAATTAGGGCCTCTTTCACGAATAACTCCCAACTACAAGTAAGGTGTTGATTAGTTACTTTTAGAAATAATTTTATGTTTTATTAAATTATGCACTCGGTTTACTGCATAATTAGATAGACGAATTTTTTTATTATTTTCTTTTTAATGTTTGGGACTTTTACCGTACAAACAAAGGTATATCGGCTCCATCATTCCCGGTTACCGGTGACTTTAAATGGCGGTTAGCCTACTCGACACTTTACTCAGAGATGGTGAAAGAGGCCCTTATAATATGCAAATATTTGTATGCCCTTCTCTGTAACTGCTGTATATGAATTAAGATCCTATAGACATCATGTTTTTGTGCAAATAATTTATTTATCTATTTTGAATTACATTTTTAATAGAATTCTAATTAAAATGTCGATTTTCAGTTCCAAAAAAAAACATGATATTTTTCGAATTTGTCGCCGTTTAAATTTTTATTAACTTTGTTTAATTATTTATATTTATTGTAGATACCTATTTAATTATTAATTCTAAAAATGTAGATAATTGCTGTTTAGAATCATTTTATAAAATAGAATATTAAGAAAGCATAAAGATTTTTACTTATAAATTATATTGTAATAGGTGGCAGCACTGTGTTAGTCTTATCATAGAGTAAATAGTATAAAGTACTATTTACTCTATGGTCTTGTTCATTGTTAACTAATTAGTTGTTCTTGTCTTGCCTGTACTGTGTTTTATTGTTTTAAATAAAGATTTATAGTTTTAAAACGATTTTCATTATTAGAAGTCAAAAATAACATGAATATATTTTAGATAATTTTATAGAAATAAATTAGAAGTAGTTCTTCTTCATTTAAATTTTTCTCCACAAATGGGCGCGATTGATTGGATCAAAGAGGTTTTTAATGTGGACAGACAGTCAGAAGTCAGGACAGTCATAGATTAGGTCAGTCTTGGCACGTCTAGCCAAAAGATCACCTAAAGAACACTGAAAAACAGAGTATTTATAGAACTATAACGTTCAGAATTTCAAAATTATATTTAACCGAACTAAATTACAAGTAAAGTTTTGATTAGTTATTTTTAGAAATAATTTTATGTTTTATTAAATTATGCACTCTGTTTACTGCATCCTTCGATAGGCTATTTTTTTTATTATTTTCTTTTTAATGTTTGGGACTTTTACTTTACAAATAAAGGTATATCATCTCCATCATTCCCGGTTACCGGTGACTTTAAATGGCGGTTAGCCTACTTGACAGATGGTGAAAGAGGCCCTAAGAGGGCAAAAGATAATACGGAATAATACATTTTTTATTTTTATGTAAATGTCGTCAGACAAATAATTATAAGGGACATGTAATTTGGTAATTTAGAAAGGACAGATAATTAAATGGGCACTGTTACTCATTTACAGAAACACAAAAGCATGCATTTTCGTTTTGAAACTAAAACAATAATTTCAACTACTACTGAAACTTGAACTAGTTAGTTGAAGTAACTGTCAAATTAAAAGTAAACTTTTGAGGTAAGTATTTATTTACATCGATTCTTACATGAAGGTTTATTAAAAAAAAATTAAAAACTTATTTTTTATTATTTAGATAATAGAGTAAATTTCACATATAACAGATAGCTGTTTAATATATCCGCACTAATATTATAAATGCGAATGTATGTTTGGAAACTCTTTCACTAAACCGATCACCATGAAATTTTGCATACACGTTATCTGGGACACCAGAAAGAACATAGAGTACCTTTCATCATTCAACGCGGACGAAGTCGCGGGCATCAGCTAGTATAGCATATTAAGAGTTATTATTAAGGTTGCATTTCGACAAATAGTGCACATAAGCACTTAGAAGTTTTTTATACTATCTTTTCATTAAGGTCAAAATTTTGAAATCTCAATAAAGTGGACATGGCAGATTTTGGTTTGACAACGACATGCTGGTATTTCATGACGTTCCTCTGTAAGGGGTGGTTACTGCTGCCATATGGGCTGCCCAAAAGACTGCGAAACTCAACTGTACCCTCATAAATAAAACAAGTTCTTTACTAACAAATCTTTTATTTAACAATACCTATTCAGCTTTGTAAAATATCTAAATATGTTATGCTATTATGCTCCCTCGTTTTTATTCCCAATTACCACCATCGATAGGGGGTCATCTAACTATAGCCATCGTTACCCCACTGTCGCGTAGTGGCCAACGGGAATAAACGACCTCCCCTTAAATAAGATTTTCCGCTATTACTCCAATTTTTATTTAACTTCAAATATCACTTTACAATAATATAAACGTTGACAAAAGACAACGAAATCTTAAAAAAAAAATTAACTTCAGTTAAACAAACAATAACTCCCCATTTTAATTTCTTTTAAAGCAAGAACTGGTTATTGATTAAAAAAAAAAATTTAGGTACAGTAAAAATAATAATTATAGATATAATAAGCTCTTTATAACTTCTCGAGTTTTAATAAAGTAAGTAAGTAATATTATTTTACATTTTCTCGATATAATATATTATAGGTTGTTAATTACATAAATGTCCATTCATTAGACATTAGTTAGCCAGCCACAGCCAATTACAACATCCCTTACGGTCTTCATCAGACTCATTCGCGTAAAATCTCCATTATTATTTTTTTTTTCATTCGCTCGTAGCACGTCATATACATATCCACAAAACGTGTTCTTTAAAACCAAATAACTAAATATTTCGTTTAGCGCCATCTGTTGCCGGTTTCCTTAAACAATTACAACATATTGACGTAATCTTTTTAGTAATAAACATATATTACGAATCGATCATTTATAAATCTAGTATTTGATGGAAGAGTTATGACATTTTTTTTTTAGAAATTTTAATTATTATATAAACAAAAACAGATACCGTAAAATAAAAACTAATATCAACGCAATATAAATTTGTTATCGAATGATTAGTCACAATGCAAAGATTGTTATTCAATCACATATTTTATAAATGGACATTTTATGCGTTTCAAAATACAATTTTTGCAATTCCATTTTCGCGATCGATAGATTTGCAAAAATTATTACTCAGTTATCAACTTAACTAAGTAATAATATAACTTTTCGGGAAGGACAATTTTATAACATATGACTTGTTAACCCCTTTTTGTTCACGTGTGTTTTCAATAGTTCTCTTTACCCCACCCAACATAAACGGTAAACGAAAGATTTTTTTTTTTTTTTCTTTATAAGTAAAAACCTTTTTCAATCAATTAAAGCCGTTTATTGAAGGACTAAATGACGTTAACTTAGAATGGATGATTTGTTTATTTGTTAGCCGCCTTTACCCCATCCGAGTATTCATTTAATTTTTAATGAAACATATTATATAAAAATATATATATATATGCGCATGAAATGGAACACAATAATGTAATGTATATATATATATATAAAGACAGCTTATATGTTTTACAATATATATATAGTACATTACAATTATATAGTAATCGCGTAAATTAAGGGTTTATAATAATATATATAGAAGGAAATTTCAATTTTTCATTTATGATTTTCAAAAGGCTGTAACTTCGAAGGAAATCGTCGTAGAGAGCTTATTGAAAAAGAAAATTGTAGCTTCAAGTCTTTAGTTTTTTAATCCGAGCTTTAAATGTTTTTCACGTTAGCGGTTTATGAGTAATAGTCGGAAAACTAAAGGTATTTTTTTTTTTTTCAAATTAATTTTTGCTCGTTTTGAAACTGGTCTGTACGGACTGTAATTTTTTTTTGTAACGGTATTAAGTATAAAGCTCTTTTAGAGAATTTAATTCCCTACAATTTGATTAAATTGTAAGCTCTGTACGAATGATTTATCACCAAGTTATCTTCGATCAAAGCTAAAAAGTCATTTTTGAATTTGACAATCGATTACTCGGTAAATAATGGTCGTATAAAAAAATTAAAGTGGAGTTTTGTAAACTGCAAAACATTCCCTTAAATTGGATTTTGATAAAAAAAAATTCAAACCGAAAATGTTGACCGAAAAAAAGGTAATAAATTACAAATTTATGTATATTTGGATACGTTGGAATTACTTTGAAAATAATGCAGCAGATACGAAGGATATTTTCTATAGCTTTTCAACCTCAAAGGTCCTGAACAACTCTGAAAGTTTTAAAGCATTGCGATTTTGCAATGTTTAAAATGATCGTTTTTGCTGAAAATCAAGATAACAGACAATTTTTTCACTTTTTATCCCTTAATTTGAGTTCAAACGGTTTTTTTTAGCAATAATCCATATTTTTTTCATTAGAAGCCTTTGATCGGCTTGTTTGACCTTGATTGTTGATGTGTTGTTGATCCAGCTTGAACCTCATTACAGCCTGTTGGAAAATCACGTAAAAAATTTTAGAATATTTTCCTATATCCCTTAATTTTTGCGACTTGTGTGTATATTTACAAGTGATGTGTCATCGCGTCCCTATTCAGTTGGATCGTTTAGTGTTTCGTATTACCTGTGAAGCAAACAAAACATGAATTAGTGCATTTCGTAACCGATAGATATGTATGGGGGTACAGCAACAAATTCTATGGAAGCAATGGTAAATAAGTGCAAGAGGTTGGTTACGTGGTGCGGCAGGCGGACGAGTGGAGGTCGCGGTCGGCGCCGCCGGCGAAGCTGATGTTGAGCAGCATCGCCTCGAAGGGGTCGCTGCGCATGCGCTGCTGGTTCGCAGCCGCCGCGGCCGCAGCGTCGGCCACCGCGCGCGGCTCCTGCGCGGAGGCGCCGCGCGGGCTCCACAGGCGCACCACCGCCTCGATGCCGCTCGTGGCAACGAGACACGTGTGCGGGTGCGGCTGCACGCAGTTCACTATAGAGTCGTCGGCGCGCAGGCACCGCACGATGTTGCCCGACGCACGACACCACACGAACAGGCTGCCGTCGTCCGACCCGGCCGCCACGAAGCGCCCCTCCGGACCTGCCGTCCAAATCACTCCGTATTGACACTTTTCAATCAATGTAAACGCTACGCTATATGATGATAGGGTCTCGATGGAGGTTACCGAGGAAGTTGGCCTCCTTGATGTCGGTGGTGGTGTTGCAGTGGCCGAGGAAGCGCTGCGCGTAGTCGCGAGCGTCGGCGCGCAGCTGGCGCTCGAGGGCGCTGGTGGGCGGCGCGTCGTCATCGGGCGGCTCGGTGCGCGCCTCCAGCGCCAGCTGCACGTCGCGCTGCAGCAGGCACACGGCGTGCGAGGCGGCGTGACGCGGGAAGCGACGCTGGAAGTACAGCAGGCAGTCGCGCGCCTCTGCCGCGCGACGCGCGTCCAGCAGCGCCTTGGCGAGGCGGAAGTGCGCCTTGACGTGCGCGGGGTCACGGCGCACGGCGCGGTAGCAGTCGCGCACGGCCGCGTACGCGTCGCCCGCCCATCCGCGCCTCATCAGCGCCGCCGCGCGGTTCGCCCACAGCACGGCGCTCGCCCGCAGCGACAGCGCGCTGTTGTACAGCTCCACGGCAGCCGCGTAATTGCCCACGTTCACCAGCTCGTTCGCCTTCACACACACACACCGATACTTCATTTCTGAATAATTAACAACCGCGTTTGCAATTTTGTTCACGACTATCTTATTTCTAAAAAGTCACTTGTGTGCGCGAGTGACGTGGCGTTGGGAAGAAATGAAGGATAATAATTATGTTGTAGACATACCATTTCCTTGAGCCGGCGCACCCTGTCGGGCAGCTGGGGCTCAGGCGATTCCTGTGTCCCGTTGGCGGTTGTCCCGTTGGCAGTTGTCCCGTTGGCGCCCGACGCCAACTTATCCCCGTCTTCGTAGTTGCGATTGTGTTGGATGATGAAGTTCTCGACCAGCACAGGTCGCTGGGCGCTGTTTATGTCGAACAGGTATACCTGAAATCAAGACGATGAACTTGTGATACTATCTATTTCCGATGTGAGAGTGCGAGCCAATTTCAACCTTAACGCCAAGTGAAAATGCTCACATTAGATTATCAAATTAAACAAAGATCGAGACAAATAGACACAGATAAGTAGGTATAGTTTTTCTATAATAACACCAGCTAAGCTTCAATTAGCTTTTTCTTCAATTTTATGAGGATATGTTGGGATAGATTGACGATTACCATAATTATCATAAAGGGTTAGTAAAAACGCCGAATACGATAATAAAGCGTCGAGTTTCCACCACACAGTATTATTAATCAGAGCCAGTTCATAGTTTAGTATAAACCTAGATTATATTATTAAAAAATTTTTAAACATAAAAAAATAAAAAAATTAAAAGGCCAATTGAAATACCTGCTCTGATCCCAAATTCACCAGCAATTCGTTACCATCGTGGCTGAATGTGACATATGTGGTTGCCTTCTTAGGGAAAGTCTGATCATTTGGCTCCGTAGACAAGTGGCCTTAAAAAAGAAAACGACAACACTTAAATATACTTATTAAGATATTTTTTCAAGTTTTTATTTATGTTGAGCTTAAGTTTGCTTGAAAAATGTTTTAAATATCCAATCATTATGATACGTGAAAAAAACTCAAACTGCAAATGGAACTGTAAAAACATTCCGCTTTATCGTTCTTAACTAAAACTATTTATAGGGCAATAACTGTTGGCTTTATGTTCGCACCGAAGAGAGGGAGGCTCCGTAACAAACTATTTCTGTGTCCTAAAAATTAATAAAAAAAAAAAAAAAAAAAGATAACGTGTAAATAATGTGAAACGGACCTGGGGCGAAGTATTGTACGGCGGCGCGTGGGATATTGTTGTGGGGATCGCCTTGACCCGCTCGCAAACAACGCACGTTCTGTCGCTCCCACATCTGACGCGACGAGGTACTGTTTTGCTAAAAAAACAACCGGCACTTTTATGTTGCGAAGCGCCAATTAGGGGGGGGGTGCATTTATGTCGCATGCATAGTGTTTACTGTCACAAGACAAAGCATAATTTATGGTAGTGGTACAATGTAGGTATAAAGGTCTGTTTGCTGACATACAACGAAACTAATTTATGATGTGTCGAGGACAGTTTACTGTCATACAATAAAACAACAGCTAATTTTATAATGATTTCAAATGTATTTGCTGTAATACAATAAAACAACAGCTAATTTATAATGATTTCAAATGTATTTGCTGTAATACAATAAAACAACAGCTAATTTATAATGATTTCAAATGTATTTGCTGTAATACAATAAAACAACAGCTAATTTATAATGATTTCAAATGTATTTGCTGTAATACAATAAAACAACAGCTAATTTATAATGATTTCAAATGTATTTGCTGTAATACAATAAAACAACAGCTAATTTATAATGATTTCAAATGTATTTGCTGTAATACAATAAAACAACAGCTAATTTATAATGCTTCCCAATGTATAGAGAATGGTTTTCTGTCATACAACAAAGCTAATTTATGATGTAATCACAACGTACGGAGAACAAATTACTGTCATACAATAAAACAACACAATATTTAGACGATTTTTTTGTTGTTGTTGTAAAATAGCAATAAAAATGTAAAGCACACACCTGTAATCTGGACAATTTAATAAGCCTAGTATCGTAGAGGCGCACGTAGAAGTCATTGGCTCCGACGGCGAGCTGATAGGGCTTACGAGGGTTGACTGCGACGCATTTGGCCTCAGCGTACCGACCCAAGTGGTTCAGAAGGTTCACGAGGACAGTCGCTGAATCCGAGTTGCAACGGTGGGACGTGCGCAGATCGTGCTGCCTGTAATATATTTTCAATAGGAATGTTGACAATTTTTGGGGAAGAAAGAAATAGAAAGAAAGAATTTTATTCAGTATATAATGTTGTTTTATACTTGGAATAACTCAAATAGAAATGACAAAGGCGTGATTGCGTTTCTGTGAAAACGAAAGTTTATTTACAAAATATGTTCACAATTTGATCAATAACATTATTATTCTTAAAGTTTATATAATTTATATATACTAACCTGTGAAAACGAAAGAAACAACATTCGAAGCCTATAATTTGTCTTTTTATAATTATCATGAAAGTTTACTGTTAAATTTAACTCACACATTCGTTTATAATCTACCCAAACATTATTATTTTACTTCATAGTGGTCAGTCTTGAAATATCGTTAGGCTGTCGGTAACGCGGTAAATTTAAATTCAAGAAAGAGCGGCAAATTCAAACTAAAGAAAACACTATGACTGAAGTGATTTTCTTTACAACTATACACGCAACACAAAGACACAAACATAATACAAAAAAAATCACAACACAGAAATTAATAAAAAACAGGTAACAGATGTGTGTGTGTGTTTAATTATTTTGCCCTGTTGAATACACTTGGGAACAGAAAAAAAAGAAAAAATAATCTTACAATATGAGCCCATCCTCCCCCGCAGACCACAGGAGATGCGGATTGTCCGGCGCTGTGGCCAGGCGTTTGACACGGCCACAGTGACAGGCGCATTCGAGCAAAGGTGCACTACCAGTCAGGCTGCGCACGCGCACCGTGCCATCCGCCGCGCACGTCGCTAGCACGTCTGGGGATAAAAACTGATGCAAACGAAGCAACGGTGAAAGCAAGGCAGTGACAGCCTAATGAGAATGAGAGACCTAAATCTCTAGAATTTCAGGTTTCAGATGTGGATGAAACATAATTATCACTTGTTCTAACGGTAAATAAAACTGCGTATCCTACTTTACATTTACTTACCAGAGCTAGCATGTACGCAAGATGTCATTTAAGGAAGTACTTATATAAAATTAAGAATTTTTTTTAAGATTTAGATATGTATACACAGTGACATAAAATACATGTTTTATGGGTAAATAAATAAAATCGCCAAGACTAAACACACCAATTGTATGGTTCCAAAGTAACAGACAGGAGGAGACTACCGGGAATCAAAGCCGGGATCCCCTGAGTCAGGCGCACACACATTAACCACTCGACCAATGGGCTTGTCATTGGTTGAGGTCAGTGGTTGAGGTCATAATGTAAAGCAGTAACACATTGATTTCATTTATAGCACTTATATGACAACTGCTATCAGTGAACATTGATAAGAAAGAAAACATACTTCACTGTGTGTAAGCATTACAAGCATTCTTTAGAAATTGATGATGCTATATTGTAATCAAAATAAAGTGATGTGATGTGTCATACGGCTGATTTACTATGGAATTTTCTTATGAAGTTTATAGATTTAATAACATTTTTGGACATATAAAGAAGCTAGCAAACTTTCCCTTATTGAAAGATGTTCCCACTAATCATAAAAAACAAGTAATAAAAACACTATTTACTTTCTAATGTATTATAGAGACAAATAATGACTGGGCAGCCTGACATTTGACTTGATATTAAGTGGCTACCATCACCTAAGCATACATAAACACCAGGATGGTGCAGGTGCACTTGCCATTACTGCAGGAATTTATATACAGTATGCTTGAAGAAGCCCATACTATAGATTGGTATAAGCAGCTCAGAAGGAAGATTGTTCCAAAATTCACTTCATATGCGAGATAAAGTTTCTACCCATCTTTCTCAAGGTAGACAATAATTGGAACAACTCATCAGACATTGCAAAGTGACAAAAGATCCTAGCTGGTAATTTGGCACAACAGGCCAGAGATAAGAGCAGTACTCCATTTGTGATTTAATCTAAATAATTTTGTTTAATTTTAAATCTTCTATCATTTTAATTACAGATCCTGAGTTAGTGTATATTACTGGAAAGAAAAATCCTCCAGTTACAAGAATAAAATTAAAGAAAATGTTCATTGTGGCTCACATTATACTGGAATAACTAATATTATTCTCCCATAAAGTTCCAATAGCACAAGTCAAAGAAATCTTCTTACATCTGAAAAATCCAAGCCCAGCTCATCCATTTTAAAGTACCCATAATATTATTATGATCGCATTTTAGTTACTGTAGATTCCAGATTTTTCAGAAGTCTAGAGATAAGATCCAACAGTATATAAATTCTCATTGCATAATCTTGTGTAATAAGTACCTACCCAATAAAGTTATATATTTAAGTGTATATTTCAAGTATATTGAGATTTTTAGGACAAATTATTCCAATTTGAAATATAAATTTAGCAGCTACATAATAAAAAAGATATGATTAAAATTGCAAAAAAAATCTAATGTATTTCATTACCTTCACAGAAAATATATTGCCAGTGTGCCCTGTACTTATGTTTTGCAGCTGTTTATAGCGATAGGGATCCCATAGGATGACATGAAGATCATCAGACGCTGATGCCAATATTCTGTGAAAACAAATATTGCCAACAATTAATTTAAAATAATATATACCTACATTAGAAATTAACTTTTTTATGCTTACGATCCATCTCTGTTCCATTCTAAGCAATTTACACATCCATCATGTCCGTGTAGTTCTTTCTCTAGTCCAAGTCTATCTATCATAGATCGTGTGACAGTGAGGCGAGTCTGGAACTCTCTCTGAATATCGCCTCGTTCTCTCGCTGCAGTCAACCCCACCGTACCCTCAGCCCAGGCAGGTTTCTCCCTCATACCCATGACTCCTTAGTCCCTACTAAATGTCTACTTTAACGTAAACGACTTGAAATTGCGTGTGACTCCGACATCTATTTATAGTGCAAAGTGCATTTCTTTCAGCCATTTAAACCTCATCACATTTAGACCTTTTGGGGATACACTATCACTTGAAAACATACATACGATATAATCTAAATTAATTGTGATTTCGCTATAACGTGCGATTTAATTAAATTAAAAACAGAATAAGTCAACTAAAATTATTTTCCCAAACGAAGCTCTATTTTTTATAGACGAGCTGTCAAACAGCTGACAGCTGTCGTGTCGAGTCGACCCTCTGACCCCAAGAACAATACGCCCGTCGCCAAGAATTTGCTACAGATTAGTAGATACTTAGATAGTCCCTCCGCGCCACTAAACAATTCTGCGGCTCAAACATGAACAAAAATTGCCCCAACTAAACTTACATACTTATTGGAATAAGTCAGATAATTAATATAAATTGTAACACCAAATGTAAATGGTTTATATTTTTTAATCTCTCTTTATAATAGTTAGCTGCACATTTGTCTCTTTTTTTTCCAATTTCTAAATTTCAATTCAATATCTTGATTGACGGATTGACAGCCAGGACAAAAAAGGATTCAGTAAGAGTTAGAACTGAAATTAATTTTAAAAAAGCTACGTAATAATAACCAAAACCCTTTTTTAAAAAAAGGCAAAATTGAAATTAAAATCAAAAGTAGCAGACCCGAGATTAGTCAAGTCAAGTCCAAAGCAGTCAGGTCGTCGAATATTTTCATAGTCATCAATTTACATTGTTAGATTTAAACAGTTGTCACTGTCACTGTCATTTGTTTGATATGCAGTGAGTGATTGCACTTGTATTGTTGAATGTTGATTGATCGTTTGGTCGACATAATATCTTCAAAAGAAGTATTTAAATAATTAAATTTTTAATTAGTGATTTTAATTTATTTACGTATTTTTATCTAAAACTTTATAAGGCGTTAAATAAAAAATTGTGTGGTGTTTTCCACCGAAACAATAAGGTACAAAATAAAGTGAAATATAAGTAGGTAGTGTATATTACCAATATTATAAAATTGTATGAAAATAAGTTACTTATTACAATTTGCTTGAATTTCAGGTGTAAAAAATGGGTGAACGTAAAGGACAAAACCTCTACTATCCCCCCGATTACGACCCGAAGGTCGGGGGGTTGAATAAATTCCACGGCACTCACGCTTTAAGGGAGAGAGCTCGAAAACTACACATGGGGATCCTAATTATAAGATTTGAAATGCCATACAACATTTGGTGCGATGGATGCAACAACCACATAGGAATGGGGGTTAGGTATAACGCTGAGAAGACCAAAATTGGAATGTATTATAGCACACCCGTCTACCAGTTCAGAATGAAATGTCATTTGTGCAATAATCACTTTGAAATCAAAACTGATCCTGGGGTAAGTCTTAAAGATTCTAATTAAGCTCTCCACTTAAATCATATAACGGTAGCTATCTACCATCAGACAAAAAAAGCAGTGATCTCATATAAAACTGTATATAGAATCTAAACTTATTTATAGTACATGTATCTTAGTAGTGAATAGTCTCAATTGGGTACATCTTCAGTGGTCAGCCCCACTGAGTAAAATTCCCTTGGATTTTAAAGAATTATTTTTTTTGTATTAAGGTTATCAGACAGGCTGACGGTCATAATACAAGCAACGCACAACTGCTCTGCAAACCATAGTAGGATTATGGATAGGGGTTTAGGAAGGCATAGGAAAATAGACTCAAGCGTTTGTTATATGTTTCACCCACAAAACAATATTCATTATTGTTATCTCCTTGTAAATGTATTGGTTATTATTTACCATTTCAGAATTTGGACTATGTGATAGTGTCAGGTGCAAGACGGCAAGAAAACAGATGGGATCCTACGGAAAATGGGCAAATAGTCCCCGAAACAAAAGAGACTCAGAAGCGATTGTTTGATGATGCCATGTTCAAACTAGAGCATAAAACAGGTGATGAGAGTGCGGCAACACAAGATAAACCAAGGCTCAGAAGATTGGTGGGGAGGAATGAAACTGTATGGAAAGATGATTACGAGGCTAACTGCATTTTGAGAAGCAATTTTAGAGTAATTAATTATACTGTTATTAACTTTTACTGATATTGAATTTTACAACATTGAATTCTTTCAATTAACATGAATTTCTCCAAAAAAAAGAATAACTTTTAAAACACTTTTCTTTGTCTGAAATCATATTTAAATAAGTTTTATGGAAAACAAATTTTTACAAATTAAAAGCTTGGCCTCGACATAAACAGTTATACTATTATTATTTTTTATTAATATGCAGACCAGACAGGCTGACAGTCCACTTGATGTTAGGTGGTTACCGTCGTCTCTAGGACACGAGCAATACCAGGGAGGCTCTGGCGCACAGCCAACTCTAGGAATTTATTTATTCCTTGCTTGCCTTTATAAGGGAGATTTTTTCAAAGCGTATGCGTACGCAGAATAGTGTTTCTGTTCATCCAAACTGTTTATGGCTCGTCAAAAGCTCACATTACGGCTGTAAAAATAATGCAAGAGTTTATTATTATTATTATTATTTATTATTAACCGAAAAATTCAGTTCACTCTGACCGTTAAATAATTAATACTAAATTAGTTAATACATGGTTTGATTTTTACAGAAGAGAAGAAAAGAACTAGAAGAATCGTCAGTAAACGACGGTTTACTCCTAGCTAAGTCCTCGTTGGACATCGAGCTCCTACCGGAAACCGAGGACGATAGGAACATGGCCAACCTCCTAGCGCTCAGACCGTCCAAAACTATAGAAGAGAAACAAACCAATACAAGAAGTAGATTATTGAACAGTCCCGCGTTGGCTAGTTCCAGTGGTCTAATAACCAGTTTTGGAGGTCTCAAGAAAGAGGAGTTATTGAGCAGAAGTGTTACGTTGACGAGACACTCTTTAGGTGTAACTGTGAAAAAGAAGAAAGTGGAAGAAGAAAAAGTTGATTTGGATTCAATGATTTTCAGTGAAAAAGAATCTTTTAAAAGCGAAGACACGTGTCAAAGTGATATTAAAGAAGTGAATTCAGACAAAGGCCTGTCCTTGGTCGGTGATTATAGCTCTAGTGGGGAGAATTCGGAATAGTTTATTAAAAGTATTTATATTATAAACGCAAATGGCTTTTTTTTTAATTTCGGATAATATTACAAAATGCAAAAACCAAACCAAAGCAGACCTGTTGAGCTGTGAGCAAGTAATTATTTGAATTTTACAAACGCTAAAAATGCACAAAGTATTTTAAAATAAAATATATTTTGAAAAAAAAAAAATTTTAAATGCAATATAAAAAAAATAGTTATTTTGTATATATATATGCATTTCGAATATATTCATAATATATATATATGTATTACAAATAATTCACGGGACTTCTATAATGGAACATTTTAACATTTAAATGAAGTCTGAAATGTTATTTTTGAAATATAGTTATATACATAAAAAAAAAAACATCCTTTGAAATAAAACAATATTTTATATTAACACTTTATTGTTTATTTCCTTTTACAAAACATTTATTTTTTTTTATTAGTATAAGCTTAATTTTTCACACATTTTAAATGAGTTAAGTATTTCAAAGTTAGTTAATATAATAATACTGTTGGGAGAGCATTAGAATGCATATTATTATATTTTCCTATAACCCTTCCTCGGTTTGAAGTCACTGTCCAAATTTTTTTTAATTTTAATGTCCACTTATATTGAATTTCTTCTATAATGTTGATTTTCCCAAATAAATTCCCAGAAATATATAAAATTATATTATTTGATATCCGATTTCCTCCGCTTCGAAACGATTATGATTTTTATATTTTAGCAAAAATGTGTAATGCAATACAAAATTTTGGAAAGTGACGACAAATTGACATTTACATTTATTAATTTGAATATTAGATATTAGATATATTCCATGTTGTTCTACTAGTTTTGTTCAACTGTTGAACTAAATTGACATATTTTCCACATACTTACTTTAGTTCTGTTGATGAAACAGAATTTGAATAAAAATTCCACATAGAAAATTAATTATAAATTCCACAAAAAATAAATAAAATTCTTTTATAAAACGTAAAATGTACGAATTGATTGCAAAAAAAAAAAATATTTATGGTTTCTACGGTTGAACAAAACTAGTAGAACTGTACATGGAATAGACCAAATTTGAAATGAAAATCGCATATATATATATATATATATATATATATATTATACTTATATATACATACGCAATTTTATATACTTGACATATGGAAACGAATAACTTATTAACAACACTTTAAAACATCATTTAAGCAACATACAAGGTATACAAGTTATACTTTAAGTATAATTATTATGCTTAATTAAGTATATAATTCACACAAAATGCATAATATATTGCACATCAATAATATTTATTATCAAAATATTTTAAAATAGGTAAAATATCATTTTTGTTCATAGGAGCAATTGCACTGTTATAACATCAAGTAAGTAAGTATAATTTTATATATATTTTTATTTTTCAAGCTATCCACTTAACAATAAATAAATTGAGATCCAGCTCAGGACTATTAATTGTTGACGTTTTAATGTTTTCAAAGTTTAAATAACACCTACTTAATTAATAATATTATATTACTTAAAAAGCACTTGACTAGCAAATGAGATCATTTAATTGGAAATATTTTTTATTCCGTTTCATTTACCTTTATTGTTTAGGAACAAGTTTAAAGGGCCGTTAGTTTCTTGAATAATAAAAAAAATCAATTAAGTATAAGTACAAGCCACGTCAATATTCAGTGAGGCCATTTAACTCTTAGGCTCGAGTTCACCAACAGACGGTTATTTTTAAACAGCCGTTTAATAATATTTTGTTGTTCAAAATCGCTAAATTGCGGGTTAAACGCCCTAAACATCAGATTAATCATTAAGTTAATCAGATGTTTAGGGCGTTGAACTCGCTTTTTAGCGATTTTGAACAACAAAATATTATTAAACGGCTGTTTAAATTTTAAACAGCTGTTTAAAAATAACCGTCTTTTGGTGAACTCTAGCTTTAGTAGATTTTCCGTTATCATAGTTTTATCCGTGATCCAGATATTCCATAAATAAGAAAGAGACAGGAATCCACATAAATACGTAAGTAGATCACATTTAGGCAGGTTTTTTTTTGTATATACTTATATAGTCCGTTCGCGGAGCAAGAAAAATTTCGTATAATGACATTATTAAGTAACTTACTGACAGTGGTCACAAACTTTTTTTTTATATAAAGTGCGAATTTATATTTAAATGAGAAAAAAAAATTAACTAAAATTATTGCTGATTATTGTGCAGACCACACCCGTTTTCTAAATATAAAATTTTTAGAATATTAATTTCGTTGTTAAAATTGTTTGACCTTGACTCAACGCCAACGCAACCAATGCGTACAATAACAGACCTTATTTACTTTCGCAGATAAAAAGGTTTGCAATATCTTAAAACTTTTGTCATACATCTGTGCGAGCGTGACAGTAGTAATATATTTACGCGGGAGCGATAGAGACAGGTAATAACAGGTTAATGTACGAAACTCTTCCTGTTTCGCGACCATGCTTTAGCATAAATATATTTGTATGTAATACTTAATTATTTCCCACTAACTGTTGCCAGCGACTTAGTCTGCGTTGTGTGAGCATAACTATAAGCGATATAACGCCCTGACGTCTGCATTGCTATTTCCACTTTTGACAGGTGTTATTTTTTTAAATTTTACTTTTTTTTACAGTACTTTTTTTTCTGGATGAATCCTTTAGTTACGCCTTAATTAGTGTCTTGAAAGAATTTTATGTCTTAGGTAGACTCTATATATTAAAAAAATGGTACGTGTAAATTAGACAAAGATAGATAGATTGAAGATACGCTACACTAGCGCCACTCTATCCACTTTTAGAACTTTTAATTATTACTGTTGGGGAGGATCATTTTTTCAGTTTGATTGTCATATGAGTCGACACTACTTACCTCTACTCTACCCTCCATACGCTATAGTTATACGCTATAGTGATAGAGAATGACAGAGACGTGGCTATAAGTATTATTCGCACGTGACATGTTCACTTTTTAGTACACTTGTTTCAAACATACTAAAACATATTTACTAGACGTTTTCTATAGTAATCTTCGAGTGACTACACCACACACAACTATATTATATTTTTATTGTGCCTCCTGCCTACATATATATATATATTATATGTATATATAATATTATAGTGTGTAGTTATTAGAACAGTCTTCAGTTTTGTAAAAGGTAAAATATATATTTTATGTAATTTTGGCATATTAATATTATTATTGCAACGACACGTTACTTGGTTTTGTTTTTATATTATATATATATCAATTATAAAACTGCCAGTTCACATACTAATAGTTTGATCGGAACCTCTGTACCACTCCTTAGATACCACTACGCTTTGTCTGTCCGTCGTCTATGCTTGCATAATTAAATCACACGCACAAGAGAAATAAAAAAATTATAAGAGAGAGACGGGTCGTGCTTATATCTTGTGACATCAAAACTATAATTTTAAAAGTGGCCGAATATTTCAACTAAAGAAAATCAGACAACGCACGCTTTGAATACAAATGACACGCGAATTTTGTCAAAATCGTTAAACTTTTTAAAATATTGCAAGACGATATCGTAAAAAAATCTGTTCGAGAATATCGCTCTCGCGTGAACTCGTGCTTTTTTTCCTCCCTTCCCCTCCACCCCCCCCCCCCCCCACACTGCATTCCTAAGGAGTGGTACAGCGGTTTCGGCCAAACTACACTACTTGTCCGCCTTTGTCCGTGTGTACTTACAAGTGTTCGAAATTCGTTGTGCCCACTGCCTTACGTTATATATGTTCATTATGGGTATATACTATATATATATGTAAGTATTAGTATAAGGTATATGTAATAGTGTTCACAAATACATCTTTACAAGTGAATTTGTCGAACCGTTAGTTAGCCTTTAATGTTGATGCTGTTTAAATTGTTGGTGGACACCTTTTGTCTTCTAGAGCGAGTACGAGAGCACACTCTATCTTCGCCTGTAGCCAATTCAACACTTCAGGATCGGGAACTTCGATCACCTTCTCGTCGGTGGAAAAGTAATTCACTAATTCGTCCTGAAAGGAAAAAAACAATCCGTATGTGTTGTTTGGAATATAGGTAGGTAATTATTGTGACTAATCCAACTGATAAAATAGAAATTGTGACTTTGAGTGCCACAATGAAATAATGACCAGTCAAAAGATAAGAGTGTAACTAAAAAACGAGGAAAACAAAGCAACGTTTGATTGAATTCACCTGCTTAATGTGCAACACGAGTTTTCCATGTTGCACTTCGGGAACTCCGATGAGATCGTCCAGTTTGACGACCCACTCGACGTGCCAGGATGTGTTTGTGCCTCCGAATCGCACGAGGAATATGTGTTGCGTGGACACGAGCAGAGTGCTCTTGGAGTGCGTCGCCAGGTGCGCGTGCGCAACGTAGCCGTCTGTGTCGGCGTAATGGCCGCGCCCCAGCAGCGCCAGTAGTTGCACTCCTAGCGCCGCGTGGGCCGAGTACGGTCGGATCCCCTATTCAAGAAACTCTTGCTTAAAACTATTTCACATTCAACTACTTACACTCTTTAAAGATCCACCTCTCAGTTAACAAAACTTCCACGAATCTTAGAAAATATCAAAATGTTGTGCAAATCCGTACTTCCGTACTAATATTATAAATGCGAAAGTATGTTTGGATGTTTTTAACTCTTTCACGCAAAAACTACTGAACCGATCACCGTGAAATTTTGCATACACGTTGTCTCTGGGACACCAGAAAGGGCATAGGGTACCTTTCATCCAGAAAAAAAGGACTTCCCGTGGGATAAATAAAAAACTAACGCCTGGCCAAAATGTTATAGCAACACGAGGTCAAGCGTTATATTGTTTTTTTTTTTTCAACGCGGACGAAGTCGCGAGAACCAGCTAGTTTAAATCTATATCCTGGGAAATCAACATTAAGGTAACATGTTTTAGGATCATTTATCCAAGGACAACAGGGGTTGTATTTAAATTAAAAATGAAATTATCTTAGACCAAGTCGTGTTATAGTATTGAGTAGATATATGTGGGATGAAACCAGGAAGAATTACCTCAGCGGGTGGACAATGCCTCGGCAGCCGTCGCCTGGTGACCAGTCTTCCGTTGCTTCGGTCCACACAAGCGCCAAGAGCTGCCTCCGCGCTGTTCACTCCCAGTTGCCGAGACAGAGCGGCGCGTGAAGCCTCGCGACACACCTCTGCATACAAATCACCTATTTCAGTACCTCCAGTGGCTTCGGTAGGTACCCACCTAATACCTAACTCGACAGTAAGAATTTGAAAGTAACTAGACAAGTCTAGATTGAAGTCAAAATGTCAACGTATCCAGTGACTTTAGCTTGCCTAGATAGGACCTTTATCAAATTTTGTCGAGAGGTCCTTCTACTTGACTGTGCACAAATGGAGATTTTTTTGAATGCAATTTATTAATTATACTCAAACAAATTATTAATAAACATGTAAGTATTAGCATAGAGTAAATAGTACTTAACCAGTAATTAGGTACAAAGAAGTATCAAAAACTAATACATAGGTACCTACGTATATTTATATTAAACTTTTCCCTAAATTTAGACAGTGACTAAATAAAAAATCACCTATACATCTAGTTATAAAAAAAATACATGCACTAATGTACTCACGGCTCACAACAACATAGTCCTCATCTATCCAAGAGAGATAATGAAACGAGAAACAATGCATAAAATGAGTTATGGTCATAATGAGCAGTCAATGACAAACTAGAGTCCGCGCCAGCAAACAAGTCACGCAGGTGTGGCGCTGTCATCGCATTCATATTTTTTTTTTGTTGTCTTATTTGCAATCAGTCATGAAAGTGTTCTTCGCAATCAGTCATGAGCAAATTTTTTTGAGTGAAGTTGTTGCACATTAATAAGGTGAATTTTCTGGCCACGTCTAATTTTGCCAAATTTTAGTTCATGTTTAAACCGCGGGACTTGTATTGCGGCGCGGCCTATAAATATCTATACTCCTTAACTACAGACTTAAATAATTTCAAAAAAAAAAGAAATCTTATTTTTTTAACCACAGAACAACAACATCAAACAAACAATCGAACATTGCATGCCATGCATTGTGTTCTACAACACAAGATGGATGCTAAATGTAAAAAACATTTAAATATAGTACGAGTATGTATGTCTACAGAATTAATAAATCATGTGGCATAGTTTGGGCACATACGTGTCTGTTCTGTACTGTAGCAGGGTCGTTGCGGATGCATTTTCAACATTTTCAACGCGGATATGAATTTCAATTTATTTAATAATATATTTCGTTTTTAATGCAGAAATAAATGATTAAAAATAATCATTTTATTAAGTAATCAAACTTGCAATGATGCAATTTAAATTAAAAAAGAAAAATGTTTGTATAAATTCATACTGGAGAAGTCTGCCAAATTTAGAACTAGCTTCATATCCGCATCCACAAGTTTCGCATTGATTATTGTGGATGGTAGTGGTGGCAAATGGGATTTTTTTTCTCCCAGTCGCCACCACTATGACTACGACCACCAGTGGTGGTAATTGGTAAGTTAACGAGAGTTGGCACGAGCAACACATTTAAACATTGCGCTTGTGTAGTGTCTATGAATAGGCGCATGACATGACGTCACACTGCAATTGCCATAAACACACTGTCTGTCTCTTTCCCGCACGGACCCAGGTAAGAGTGTATATCAAAAATGCATTTATGTGAGTACTGTGAACGTGCTAACTCTAGCTCTAGTTAAGTCACCTATACTTCCATTCGGCACCAGTGGTGGCAATTGAGATTTCTTATCCTAGCTTTATCAAGGTGTTCCGTAGACGGACATATAAGGCTACGAATGATCACAAATATGCGATTCATTCGCCGGCAATTTAAATTCAATTCACTAGGCAACAATGTTGAAATTATTCGCAATCACTGTTGACACCGCAATCGCGCTCTCCTGTTCAAATATTCCGATGAAAATTCTTTGATAAATCAACTTTACTTAGTTGCAAGAAAGCTTATTTTTCCATAACAAAAGAACGTCACGTGGTGGCCTCGTTAACAAAACTTAAGGATCTAATTACTTTTAAAGCTAAATGTCAGTGCAAAGAAACAAATCAAGCGCTACAAAGACAATAAGAGGGTGCATCTTTCAAAATTTGTATTCGTGGCCACATCTTACCGAAGGTGGGTCTGGCAATGAGGCCGGTCAAAGCCAACGCCACACTGGCAGGGTTCTCTGTGCTTGCCTCTATCACTGATTCGGGCAAGTCGTTGCTGAGCTCTTCGTCATCACCTTTGAAATTTTTAATGATAAATGCCAGCGGACAGACTGACATTTCATTTGATGGCAGTTGGCTACCGTCGCCCTATAAGCGCAAGCATCACCAAGGCGAATGCGAGTGCGCGGCTGATAGGACATAGGGGAGAAAGTAGTGGATTTTGGTTTGTATCAGAAAAAGTATCTACCGTACAAACTTCAATGGAAACACAGAGAAAATGCAGTATATTAATTTTCACTGGAAATTGAAAATTAATACTGAAATTTTTATTATTTTTTGAATTTACTCCTTAAGAATAGATTTATTTTCGTCTCCCATAAATTTTCATAGCCCGGGCTTATATAATATGTAAAATCAAAATTGTCACATGTCACGCGTTACGCGTGACGTTAGTTTTAATATCTCTGAAGTATGTTACGTACTAATAATACATCCTTGCGAAAACTAGATGACACTTGAGCACCAGAGATGGCGCTGATATTAATTCGTTATGATAAATCCGTACTATCCGTACTAATATTATAAATGCGAAAGTATGTTTGGATGTTTGTAACTCTTTCACGCAAAAACTAGTGAACCGATCACCATGAAATTTTGCATACACGTTGTCTTTGACACCGGAAAGGACATAGGGTACCTTTCATCGTTCAACGCGGACGAATTCGCGGGCACCAGCTAGTGTTTTTATAATTTTTTTATTATGTATTTTATAATCGTTCGTAAAGAGTAAACTCGAGTCGTGCGTCGGAGCTGACACACACACACACACACACATATCCTTTTTTTTTAATGTGTATGTTAGCAGGCAGGCTGACGGTCCACTTGATGGTAGGTGACTATAATTATTATTTAGCAATTTCACAATTGTAAACTTTTTTTTATTAAAAAAAAAAAATAACTAAACTAAATAAGTAATTAGTTATAGTTCCTGTGAAGTTTGCTATCAAAAAAAAGTATCGAGAAGCACTCCCTATCAATGTGAGACTTAGATTGATTACCAAATTCCTTAAACTGATAAGTTTGTATATCTTAAAGGTCTGTTTGAAACTTAATAGAAGAGAGAAATGTTCTTACGTGTCCTCTTCTTTGGTGTGGTGATGCGAGGGGCGTCCGCGAAGACCGAAGCCGCTCTGGCGGCGCCGCTAGCGCAGTGACCTAGAAGACGAGCGGCCGCGTAGCCCAATTTGTACGCAGGCTCTTCTGTTCGGGCCCTGCAAGGCCCGCCCTGCGAACGATGAAGTGCCAAGACATGCTTGGTTGGTCTTTCGTATGGATAATGCAATTCGTATGTTTTAAAATATGATCACATTATATAATATAATATCTTCACACATTCCACACAGCACCATCTAGTTGCACCACAGTAAGCAACTAACGCTTGTATTATGGATACCAGACAGTTGATATACTATATAGATTACTTTTTTTTTGTAAATACATACATATTATAAATAAAAAACATCCATGACTCAGGTACAAAGGTAAAATGTTAACACATAAACATTCGCCCCTAGCGGGATTCGAACCCGCGACCGTTTGGTTAACAGCTAGGGTTACTAGCCACTAGACCAAACGTGTCGTCGTGTGTGTGTGGGGCGTTGTGTGTCGTGTGTCACATAAAGATAAAATAAAGGGAACTTCATTTTAAAGCATGATTAAGGAGTTTTTTTTTTTTTTTTTTTTTTTTAACAAAAAAAGCTTCCAGATAATTTGAATTTAAAGAATTGCTTCAAACGGGAAAGGGGCCTTATAAAAGATCTGCCATCCTTGAAAAGTTCCCAAACAGAAATCATCAGAAAATTAAAGATTCCCATCGAGAATTCAATTTGATCTGAAATATCAAATCATATAAATCGAAAAAAAAAAAAAAAAAAAAAAAAAAAAAAACCTATATGGAAAAGTGGAACCTCATCAATAGGACTAAAATGTTATTCACCAATGAAGGTTCATAGTATTGTTTGATGCCCCTGGTGAAGTCTCCGATGTGGCTGTAGGGATTGCCGAGGATGTTGAGGCCAAGGACCAGAACATGGAACTGCTGGACCATTTGCACCCAATAGTGCCTCCAAGCAGCGTTCGCGAGAGCTGCGCCGGTCATCGTTGCATTTCGCGTCTCGAAGTATGCCATTCTGGAATACACATATATATATATAACTTTTGTAATTTACTGTTCATCCTATGGCGGTAACACCAAACTGCCAGAAGACCATCATGAAATAACAGGAAGTAGTGGCAGTGCACACTGCTTTGCACCCCCTTACAGAAGATCACAGTGAAATAACTTGCAGTCCCTGTTGTATTTCTAGTATTATAGGCGTCGGTAGCCATCCACCATCAAGTGGACCGTCAGCCTGACTGACGACGTTTTATATGAAAAAGAAATTACATCTAAAAATCCATAAATAAAATACCTTATAACAACATCTTTCATATCACAAAGCGACGAACCCCACGAATTGAACAAATACTCCAAAAGATCACTGTTGAAGAGCTTAGGCCTATTCTCTTTCTTATTGCCATATTTCGTTCTGCTCGGACTAGAACTATCGCCAGAGTATCCCCTAGACGACAAGCTCAATACAAACTTTATAGGAGACAAGTGTACGTATTCAAAAACAGTATTCCTCTGCAAGTTGCTCTGACTCTTCGTTGCGATTATTGACAACGGCATGTGCACCAGTGCCAAGTCTGCTCTTAATCTGACAGCCGGCTTCTCTTCTATTTTCCAATGGTTCAGGATATCAAACACATAATTAACGAAGCCTCGATCTAAATTGACGCAATGCTCTTGGACTAACACCTTCAAGTATTTATAAACATCTTGATTTAGAGACGGTCTGTGCTGCTTCAGAGCTACAACTTCTAAGGACGGTCTCACTGTCCTGTTGGACCTAGTCATAGTTGGAGCAGGATATAATATACTGGGGAAAACCGCCTCGTTTAACTGATTATCTATCTGTAACTTGTGCAATTTGAGATGGCAGTACGTATACGTATCGGATTTGCGCAGTTGCATCCAGATGCCTGGATTGTATGTTCGTCTCAACTCGGAAAAGAACGGTTTCGTCATCTGCATTTTCTCCAAATCTATGTGAATGTACTCTTTGAGTTGACACTTCTTCTGTTCCGTTTGGTATTTGTCTTCTATCCATGCTGTCAGGTCCGGCGACAGCTGCTTCCACCTGTGACTAACATTGACCTCCCATCGAGGCAGAGAATCAGAAATACTCGCGTAGGCCAACTCCTTTGTTCCCATATTTGAGTTGACGCAGACGGAGAGACTGGCTCCGGCCATAGACAAGTACAACTCGTAGTTGCTTCTTTCGGAATTAATTCTCATTCTATACTGATACGCAATTCTTTCGTCTTGAGCTAGAGCGAAAACCCTTTGGTATCCGTCCATGTAAGATATCCAATAGACTATGACTTTGTCTTTTCTTAGTTTTTTGGATTTGACGTGATTTTCTGGCAAATCGGAGTTGTCCGAATCGTCGCTGCTAGACGAGCAAGGTTCAGGTGATTTGGGAGTGAGACGTTTAAGAGTAGAGGACAGTTTCGAAGTCACGCTGCTCGTCCCGACTAAAGTCGTATGCTTCACCGAACGGAAACTAACCTTTTCTTCGCCATAACTGAAAACACAAAATGTGCTTCTTTAAAATATTGACCGAATAGAATTTCTATATATCTTTGTTAATTACTAATATTATAAAGAAGAAAGATTTTTTTGTTTGTTTGCATTGAATAAGCTCCGAAACAACTGGACCGATTTGAAAATTTCTTCCACTATTGGGAAGCTATATTATCAGCGAATAACATAAGCTATATTTTATAAAATTACGCGGCCGCAGCCGCGTGCAACAGCAGCTAGTATTAAATATTTTAAGTTACTTTTATTTTTTATATTAAAAATTAATTCATATGTCGAAAATACTTAATAGCATTTTTATCTCCATATTACCTATGGTGTTTACTGTTTGAACGTTATAATATAAAAATTAATTTTGTCATTTTTCAATAGCATTTTTTGATAGTTTCGTTAGTATATACTCACCCATCTTGACTGAAATCAGCCAAGTATCCCTTTCCCTTGATGTTGTAAATATTCCACAGGAGCTTTCTGTCCTCGGCCGGGTCATCCCAAGTGTAAAGCATGGATTGATAGGGACTGAGCAGTGCCACTTGCCCGGAGTCCACCTGATGCAGCTTCAGAAACAGATCGTCGCACAGATTGTCGATACGAACTGGTGCGTCGCCTGGACTGTACGCTTTGAAAGTGATGGTAAACGGTCTATCTGTTCCGCCCGACACTTCGACGCAGATAGCGGACTGTAATAAATTATATATATATTCTATTATAATGCAGTATTACAAAGTAATTTTTGGGTACACCTGGACCTAATTTCTTTTTACAATTGTATTAATGACATTTTATTTTCTTTTGTAAATTTTTTTTTTTTTTGTTAAATTATATAGGCCAGAATAAAAATGCCCTAAAATAGTTTAGGAATATTAACAGTCAAAATATAAAAAACTAAGTAGAACATACACAACATTTTCTAATCAGCCAAAATACATGGCTTACTCAAAAATTGTTTTGTTACTCATAGCAATAAGAAAATTCGTTAAACATCTCATTCTTAGTGAGATATAGAGCCCTTATAAGATATTTAAATAAATTATAATGTTTAATAGACCATTAACCCACATATGTAGCTTAAAGTGCGACATTAAAGCATATTATACAACAGTTTATGTCACCTTTTACTTGTCAAGCGCTGAACGTAACGAACACACTAACTGCTCTAACTCAATTATCACCACTTTCAAAACCACCGTTATAAGTTATGGCACACAATTTCACTATCCTTCAGTTTCACTCAATGTCCGACAAGGAAGCAGCTAATACTTCCGAAATAGATAAATTTGAAGGCAAAAAAACTTTAGTAAAACCAAAACAATAATGTCAAAAATAGTGTTATTAATTTTAGTGATGTGTTTGTGTATATTAGTCAAAGCTAAAAGTGATATAAATAAATACAGCAGCATACGAAACGAATACACGAGAGTGAAAAGAGCCAAATACTATTCCAGTCCACCGGCGAGGTTTTATAGAAAACCACCCAGTAGTTACCCAGTTTCAGGCTACTTCTCGTACACTCCACCACCGCACCTCATGATTGACAATGAAGAGCCTCAATATCCGGGACCGAAACCTTCAAAGGTTAATAAAAAACCAAACAATGAAGCTCTACGCGACGACGACATTAACAATATTGTGAAATATCTATCCAAACAGGATTTGGACAAAATTATAGAGTTTTCAAATGAGAAACACGATGATAAAGACATGGTAATTGAATTTAACGAAAAACCTTATAGAGGCAAGAACCCACCGCAAGATGTGCAGACGAGTTATTTTGGAAATATTCCTTACGAAAATCAAGATAAGGGTGACAGTTTCAGTGCAAACTACATTGAAGAGTCAACTCAACCTAGAATATTAAATAGCAAATTGTATAATCAACCACATGGTGTACCATTTGAAGGACAAGAGAGCAATCGACTCGCAATTAATGATTTTCCACATGGAGAAAGCCAAATAAACGAATTGAGACCCGATAAGGGAGCAGACAACTTCTATACGGACAGTAAAGTTATGAACGATGAAATTCTACCAAAGCCAGTTAATTTGAGGGACGGCGATCATGAAATTGCGTTTTCAGATGTGCCGGTGAAGTTATTGGCGGACGGATCATATAAAGTAGAAAGTTTCGCGGATTTGCCGCTTATGAATTACAACTCTAAACTGCACACAGTCAATTCATATAAAGTTCCACATTATACCGTAAGTAAAATTTGTTTATTACTCCTTAAAAATCAACAAAAATTTATCAATCAATTTTTATTTGCAACTGATAAAACATACAAATGAACACAAACCAATTAATAGCAAGAAAAAAGTTACAAAAAAGTCCTTACTCAGCATTTTTCTAGCATACCTAATCATGTTAATCAGGTCGAGATTTTCTAGGTCGGCATAATCAGGTTTAGATTTTTAAGTTTATCAGGTCTTCGAACCTCGAAAATCTATAGGATAAAATTTATTTTTTCCGGTATGTTTCAGGTGTTATCAACAAGTAGTCATTCTGCATCATCGTATTCATCATCATCATCGCATGTCAAAACCCCGCCCATAGAGCGAGCACCTCCACCGTCAGCAGTTCGAGATCAGAGCGATGCACACTTGAAAGCCACCAAGATTTGGACGCACCGGTCCAAAGGAACTGCTTACACGCTCCACGACGACGGAACCCTATCTATAGAAAGACCTATACCACCTAAACCAAAATATGGTCCTTACGCGTAAATTTTGTATTTGTTTAAATTATTATGGTACGATTGTGTAAATGTATTTTTTAAATGTTTGAGCGTGTAATAGATTTTAACTATTTTTAAATAAGTATTGACCACATTAAAAAGGTGTATAACATTTGTAGCAATTAATTCTTTGTGTATTTCTGTTAAGACACTTTTTAATAACACAAATCGACGCAAACATTTCTTATTTCAAAAATTATGGAAGCCAACCACAGGCTTACTGACGATTCGGACACAAAATATTCGAACAGTTGTCCGATGGTCCGAATTTACACATATTACCTATAAAACCACAAAAACTCACCCCCTTATCCATTCTGAGCACAGTGAAATGGTTGTTGGTGATCGGGAAGTGTTGCGAGACAACTGCAGAGTCTCGATACTTGCAGTGCATCAACATGGAGTCGGTTTGTGGCCAGAATGTAGTACATTGCTGCGGCGCAAGGTCGATCCACAAGTCGGCCGCTTCATTCTCCTCCATGAAACGCAGGTGACGCTTCGTGTCGTTGTACACGAGGAAATATGGCAGAAAGGTCACGATCTTCGTCAATTGCGGACATAATTCCGAAAGAGTTACCTGTTTAAAAAAAACACGTGTGTTATTATATACAGATTTGTTCAGTTGGCTGTCTGGCTGGACCATAGGAACAGTTAAGTAAAGATAGAAAGATAGTATTTCTAAGATAGTTAAGTAGCAAGTGTCGCCGCTTGATTGGTGTCGGACTCTTTTGACCCACTAGTTCCGACCCGCTTAATAAAAGTGCCCTTTTGACCAACTTTTAAGTGCCCATCTGACCCATTGTGGGTGAAAACAATATTTTATTAAGATTATTTATTTACGGCGGCTACAAGCTAGCGACAGCTTTTTGTTAACGGAAATAACAAACTTGATGTTTGTGTGTGTTCCACGTCGAACTAGCGGCGGACGCGGAGCGGTCACTTCGAACTTCAACCAGTTTCTCTTGTCGCTAGAAATTATTGGAACGTTGTGAACACGAGCTCGCCACATACATCGCGACCGCGTCCGCCACTTGAACAAGCACTACGCCCACACTTCGTCCGCGTTGAAAGTTACCCTATGTCCTTTCTGGTGTCCCAGACAACGTGTATGCAAAATTTTATGGTGATCGGTTTAGTTGTTTTTGCGTGAAAGAGTTACAAACATCCAAACATACTTTCGCATTTTTAATATTAGTAAATACGGATTATTTAGCTAAAGCGTCAAACTGTATTCAACTCCAAATTTGGTTCTCATCACTTTTCTGAATTGCCTCCCACCATGGAAGCGAATTTAATGCCACCTGGAAGACTACTCACGTCAAGCAGCAGCCTGTAAGCAGTCCTCCTCTCGGGGTGAGCGCAGACGACTAGTCCGGGGGCGCAAGGAGCTGCGCGCGCAGGACGCGACCACGAGGAGTGATGAGCGCGCACGCGCAGACGAGCCGATCGTGCGCCTCCCCTCCGCCGCGCGCGCCTTGCCCCCTCCCCTCCAGACCACAGCAGGGGCTCCTCGCCCACCGACTGGCTCGGCTCCGAGTGACTTCCCTGCATTTAAAAAATCCAATTAAAAGAGCATAGTATATGGAGGTAGTATGAAGTATGAAAAAAATGGTCCTCTCCAACAATAAAATAACTGTTCTAAAAGTAGCCAGAATGGCGCTAGTGTCTATTTCTATCTATGGTCTATCTTTGTCTGATTTACTTGACAATGCTACACTAGCTCCATCTTAATTTACTGGTCACTTTTATACTACCCTCCATAGATCTAAGTTCTCCAAAAGAAAAGAACTTTATAATAAACCGTCAAGACTAAATTCACCAATTATATTGTCCACAAAGTAAGCAGTATGGTGATATCATACAACGGACAGAGGACAAATCCAGACCCTGCACACCCACACCAGAGACAACTTTGAAACCCTGAATGAGAGTGCTGAGGCAAGTACCTCATACACTCTATTATCTATTATCTATACTTACTAATATTATAAAGAGGAAAGATTTGTTTGTTTGTTTGTTTGTTTGCTTGCATTGAATAGGCTCCGTAACTACTGGACCGATTTGAAAATTCTTTCACTGTTGGGAAGCTACATTATCAGCGAGTAACATAGGCCATATTTTATTAAGTTATGCGGATTTTTTTAAATTACTTTGAAGGGAGTGTTAGCAGTACCTTCATTTGCAGCGGCAGGCCTGTCTTGTTGATAATCCAGTAAGGCGCATGTAGGAACAGCTCCCAGGAGTGGTTCCTCTCAACTCTGAAGCACACTCCAAGTTGCTTTTCGCCGCCTTCCGGTTCACTCTCTGTCGTCATCTTTATGTTTTTCTCTGTTACATCTGTTAGGAATTATCCGTACTAATATTATAAATGCGAAAGTTTGTATGGATGTATGGATGTTTGTAACTCTTTCACGCAAAAACCACTGAACCGATCACCATGAAATTTTGCATACACGTTGTCTGGGATACCAGAAAGGACATAGGGCACCTTTTATCATTCAACGCGGACGAAGTCGCGGGCACCAGCTAGTGAAAGAATAAATTCACTTCAATGTACAATGTACAAATAACTGTTCCTACTGATTTAATTATCAAATAACTACGTAATTATGAATGGAACTATATCTATTCTATACTAATATTATAATGAGAAAAAATTTGTATATTTTTATTTGTAATGAATAAATTCAAAAACTACTCAACCGATTTTAAAAATTCATTCACACATAGAAAGCTACATTATCAGCGAGTGATATAAGCTATATTTTATAAATTTAAGCTGACGAGGTCGCATACGAAGCTGGTTGGTTATAATTGTGGCTTCAAAACTGTGTGATACCTGGTGATAGAGTGAAAGTTCCTGTCCAGGGTAGAGCAAGATATTGAATGTCCAAGGTGAGTTTGTGGGGCTTGTTGAGCTGCAGGGTGTAGGTGTGCGTCCTCTCCCCTGCTTCAACCCTTACGCGCCACTGAAGAGCGGCGCACGACACCTCTATGGCGTACGGCAGACGGTTGTATATGGCCAGAGGTGGCAACACGCGGATCAGATAGTTTGGGATCGCTCTACTCACTTTATGAGACTGGACACCTGTTGTTTTTAATGTTTTATTTGTTAATAGCATAAGCATAGCGGTAAAGTTGACATATTCGAAAATGTAAAAAAAAAAATATCACGGTCATTGTGACTGCGAGCATCATTAAATAAAATCTCAATAGATAATATTTTATTGCACTTATATATTGATTAGAATATTTGTTTAGTTGTAGCTTTGTGGAGACGTGCTTTCATCTCAAAATGACTCTTTGTGATTAAAGTGCGTCTCTTTTCTGTTTTCTGTCTTCTTCTTTTGTTTTGTTCTGTAATGTGTAAGCAACACTTGTTTTGTTTGGACATGCTGTGTACACGTGTTTTGGGCCTCTGTCTAGTTCACTTCAATGTAATCCATATCTATTCAATGTATTTAATGTCAGTGTACTGTTTTGTGTACCTTATTACATAAAAAATAAAAAAAAATAAAAAAAAAATATCGGCAGGCAGGCTGACGGTTCATATGATGGTAGGTGACGACAGTCGCCTATTAACACAAGCATAGTTTAACTTGCGTTTTTATGACCACGAGCCAACGACATATCAACGCAAATGCGTTGTCAACTTTAGTAAGATAAAAGATTAAAAATTAATAGAAAAATGGGTTTTGGCAACAGCACAGATGCTGTTGCCAAAACGTTACAGTTGCCCAATTTATAATTGGGAAACGCAATGTGCCCTGCCACTATTAAAATATGAAAAGATTTTTTATTTAATGACGAAAGAAGACCTTTTCTATAAGATAGAGGACTATTATTTAAGCTCGATCAACTTTAAAGGCGTCTTGAAAAAGGTCAGCTTGTAATAGGTATAAAAGCTTCATAAAAAGTTACTAATCCTTGGAATACGATGTTACGTTAATGTGGACTAAGTTAAATATTGCACAGCAAATTGAAAAATCGGGATTTTTGGAGAACAAAAATTTTAATGAGTGAAGCGTTTTCTGAAATTATACCTTCAGCAGTTAGTATCCTCATGGCGAATATCTTATTATCGCCGTCAGCTTTGGCTGGACATATGACATCACGGGGAGTCCCCAACTCATTTCCCAAATCCATCCACCATATACCTTGAGTCGTTGTTTGATAACTCCTAAAAGTTATAATATATACCATTAATTTTCAAAACGGCAATGAATTTTTAAATGTAAGGTGTAATGTAAGCTATACTCTTTTTCTTATTATTATTATTATTATTTAATTAATAAATAAATGATTTTATTTTTATGATTCCTTATATAATCTATAATATATATTTTTTAAATTTATGGCTGTATGTAATCTAAATATATAAATTATATATATATATATATATACTCACTCGAAGTTAGAAGGCAGTAGGAACAGTTTGCAATGGTAGGCTATGTACAAAGGCACGTTGTAGGTGTCCTGGGGAGCGATGACAGCGACGCGCATCTTGTCGTCAAATGGGTTTGTGAGGGAACCAACCAGTTCCGCGCCGATGCTTTGCAGATCTGTCTTCTTGTAATACAACTCCAGGGCGTAGGACGTCTCGTTGCGGATCTACGATAATCGTATGTCATTTCAATATTACCCCCCCTCTAAATTGGAACAATATCGTTGTATGTGTTCTACTCGTAGTTGAGAACAAGACAGTTTTATTAATGTTCAGCTTTAGCTGCAATAAAAGGCTTTATTTAAGCAAAGTGTAAACAAATTCCTTCAGGATCGGTTGCGCACACGCATACGACCCTGAAGGCATTTTTCTTGTTTCCTCACCATTAAGCGAACGGTGCCGAAGGGCTTGATTGTCATACTTCACAATATTTAAAAAAATGCATTATTAAGATTATTATTGATTGCTATTTTTGTTTTATTGACTTGATTGATTTTATGTTACTAATTGATTATAATAATATGTAAGTTGATTTAGGTATTTGTATTTTTGATCTCTGACATTTGTTAATTCATTTATAATTTAATTAATCATAATTAATATTGTGCTTTCCTATAATTTAAATTCATACTTGTGATGTTCCTCTCTGTGAGTGTTGTATAGTGTGATCAAGTATGTAAGTTTAGTTTGTAAGCCTTTTTAAATAAATAAATAAATAAGTGGAGGGGCTTACGAAGGGCTTAATATTATATCATCATAAATAAATAAATATCATCACACATTCCACACAGCACCATCTAGTTGCACACTAAGCAAATAATGCTTGTATTATGGATACCAGACAGTTGACATAATACATAGATTATTTTTTTTTTTTTTGTAAATACATACATATTATAAATAGAAAACATCCATGACTCAGGTACAAAGGTAAAATGTTAATATTACCTGTAACGGCGATCTCACGACTATCTTAGTGTTATTGTATTTGACGCTTCTCTCAACCACCAAATAGTATCTGGTCGAGTTCTTGCTGGGATGCAACACATGGAGCTTGGAGACGGTACGTTGCGGACACAACACCTGTAATTTATAAACCAATTGTTTAATTATAGAATAACAAAGCAGAAAAGCTTTAAAAGTGAGATATTTCTCATGAAAGCTTCATCACACTGAAACACGACGCTGCGAGCACATATTTTAAATTTCACAATACAATATAGAACTAATTTACTACACATAAAGGTATACAGTTCAGTGGCGTCGGCGGCTTCACTCTGCGCCATAATTCTCGACATCACGGCGCAGCGATGCGTCGCGCGATATCGCGATGCGCGCGCGATATCGCAATGCGTCGCGCGATATCGCATCGCACACTTTTAGATAGCTTCACGATGCGTCGCGTCTCGTTTCTGTGCGAACTGAGACTAAGAAAGTATACCGTGAGTTGGTCAAGATCGTGCAGGCATATGGTGAGAGTGTGATCGGTGAGACGGCGCTGCAACGTGACGGCGGAAGAGGGGGGCGCTCGGGGAGATTCGGTCCCCGGCCCCCATGTGCCGTTTGTCCCCCACAGACCCTCCGCATATGGTACACCACCATCGTTTCCAGTTGGCGCCGCCGCAGCATTGTGAGGGAAACCGCCCTCGAAACTGCATTCAAGAAATAGCCTACAGGTTTACCACTTGTATATTCTTCATTCTACCGTACAGAGATTAATTTCTCATTGTAGGTATATTATGTCTATTGTATATTATGTATACAATGTCTTATGATATATGTAAGGCAGAGATAAATTTAACCAAATTTACTCACTACCTACATAATTATGTTGAATAAAAATATGTAGTGCCAATTGTTAAAAATACCAGTTTCTCTGTTACACTTATTTATAAGTTTTAATAGACAATTTTAATTATTCTTCATGGCAAGACTACATAGTTTTACATGTCTTCTAAGCTACGTGTCTAATATCTTAGAGGGCAAACATAAAGCAGACAAATTTATGGAAAAAAATGTATTACCAATCCCATTCCTGTGTGTCATCTGTTGGATCGTGCATGTTGGCCGACGTGTCATCTAAAAGATCGGCAGCGGATGTGTCACACCCTGAAAGCACAGAAGCATCATTCTACTACCAGGGATTAGTAAGGGAAAGTGAAATGAGCTCTGGCATAACTTCAACTTGAGGAATGAACAACGATGAATTGAAGATGAGGATGGCAGCTGTACTGTATCAAACTACCAAGGAATTAGCGACATGGTTTGATGTTAGCAAACTCACAATATTGACCCGTTTGCAGCAAATAGACATAGTTAATAAAAACCTTGAGAAATGAGGGCATTTGGACAAAATTGTGATGTGTGATGAAAAGTGGATTCTTTACGATGATCACAAGCGAACAACGCAATGGCTGACTCCAGGTCAAACGCCACAACAATGCCCTAAAACTTACTTTAGCGAAGCTTACCCAGCTTATAGACAACAAGAGTAAGTATTTTATCCTACAAAAAAAACCTGTTTTAATTTTTCCATACTTTAACCCATAATAAATTATATATTAGGTATACCTATGGTTTGTGTTATAGTGTAGATTAACTACACGTTGTTAAGCTTGTACAATTAGTATAATTAGTAACTTGTACCAGTATGTTATTGATAGAAAAATAAAATAACACTCCAATCAAACACTTTTTAAACTTACTTACATGAAAATAAGTAATAATGTGTAATTTATGTAAGTACAATACCTAACTTTCATGAAAAGCTCTTAATAAAATGGCAATTATAGAGACCTGGTGTGCTCGGACGACTGGTGTCAACGAAGTAATCGGCCGTAGCCAGAATCCTGTCGTTGCCGGCCAAGTCGGTCTCCGAGCGGGTCTTCAAGTACACCGTAGAGCCGGGACCTGCAAATTATTATTTTTTAAATTTCTTAAATTTAGGGCCTCTTTCACCGTGTGTCAAGTAGGCTAACCGCCATTTAAAGTCACCGGTAATCGGGAATGAAGGATATGATATACCTCTGTTTGTACGGTAAAAGTCCCAAAAATTAAAAAGAAAATATTTTGTCTATCTAATTATGCAGTAAACCGAGTGCATAATTTAATAAAATACAAAAATTATTTCTAAAAGTAACTAATCAACACTTTACTTGTAGTTGGTGAAAGAGGCCCTTAGAACCTATTTCCCCCACCCCTTACCAATACCTCATACTTAACTTAACTATATGTAATGTAATGTTGGTATTTAACTATGGCGGCTTCGTTTTGCGACCTCCCAAGTAACACTATGAAGAGACTAGTTCGGGGCTACTTTGCAAGATTATATAGGGAATGAGGAAATCCGCATATTAATAAGATAAAGTGGCATGGGCAGGACATTATACCCAAAAGACGGGCAGACAATCTGATAAGGACCGTGGTTTACAGCTATGTAATAAATGTATATAAATGATACTAATTCTAAAATGTGTGGCACCTAATTCTATTATACTATATCCATCACTAGTTATGTCAATCTGTTAAACGTCAAATGTGAATATTTAAAACGGCTCCACTATAGTTAATTAGTGATGAATGAAACCTATATCATTGATGAGCTCGAGTTGAGTCCTAGCCACGAGCGGTGCGGCGAGTGCGGCTGCGCGGTCAGCGCACGCGGCGGCCAACGCCAACAGTGCGCGAGCGCCGCCAGCAGACACGGACACGTGCAACGGCGCCGACGCATGCGCCACCACGCATGTGCATGCGCGTGCGCACGGCCCTTCCTCCTCAGACCACCACGCTTCCGTCTCGCACTCTACGCTGTCCTGTTTAACAAATATCAATTGAACTATAACGTTTTTTGGCTTTCGGAGTTTCTTTGGTGGATAGGATCAGAAAATAGTAGGACGCGTAGCCCTGCGACTAAGTGGCGTAGAGGACCTGAAAGGCATCGTATGTGATGGCGAGCCTTCAGAGAGGCCTCCTTCAGCAGTGGAGATACACGGGCTGATGATGATAATGATGATGATGATGATGATGAATTGTTTTATCTTAGCCAACTTCGATGGCAGAGTCTGTAGCGTAAATATATTCATTTGGTGTTGTATGTTATTAGGTTTTTAGGCGGCAGAGCCACCTACTGACAAATAGTGCTACAACATGTCTGCCGTAATTTCTCATAATTAATATAACTTTTAAAGCACTGTGGTCACAAAATACCTCTCTCGTTCTCCGCTCAGCCCCATCGCCGTCGATGAAAGAGACAGCTCTATCGTTTTCTTCCTGCTCGCTTCCTTCGGCTTCGCTTTGTTCCGGTCCCGACGAATTCTCCCCGTTGCTTGCCTCCTCTGCACTCGATTCGCTAAAAAGAACAGCACAATCAGAACAAGCCAGAACTTCAAAGAAACAAACCTGTCGGGGACCTTATCTCTGATATACTCTTAATGATGATGATGAAATCTATTCTCAAGGACCAACCGGAAAATTAGGTTTACAACTTAGGATATGGAGAATGCAAAATGGTGTTAATTATCCGACTAAGTAAATAAAATGTGAGAAAGGTGACGTTGTTGGGTTAATTTGTAGTCAATATACATTTCTTTCCATCAAACCGTTTCCAAGTTACCGCCAAACATGTAATATGTTCTAGGGTTAAAGACGGTCTTACATTAAAACAATTTTAAAGCAGACAGGCGGACGGACAATTTTTATCGCGTGCTTAACATCACTTAGCTATAAACGTTTGAATTAAGTACGCATAATGGTTCTTAAATCCAACAACAATTTGCGAAAACTTAAACGCAACGATGTTACGAAGGAAAAGCCTCCTGAGAAGAATATTTCAGAGATTCCCGGCTCAAATTTCCTTATGAAGTCTTCGTCTCTATTAGTACACTACACTTGATGATTGGAAATTAAAGGCGAATATAACTTCAGGATATATACTCACTCGGTAAACAAATGTCCTATCGCATGGGCCAATTTGTCCATGAGCTTACTTTCGTTTTCGGAGTCGGAATCCTCAAAATCGTGGACTCTCAAAAAAGAAATATTCCCTCCATTGAAGTCCACGTTGTACTGTTTGGTGTTCCCGTTAGGGTTCCTTATGAAGGTCATTTCATTGTCGGTATCACCTTCATCGGCAGAAGTCTCCGACTCGAATCCATTTCTCTTTCTCGTTTTTTTCTGTTTTTGCTCGTTAGTGAAATTTGTGTCAATCTCGCTGTCTTTTTGAATATCGGTTTCCAGGCGTGCTGACATCGGATAAGCTTTTGACTAAAAAAACAATGAAATTTGTAAAGTATCTATTAAATTTGTTTTAAATTAGTCTATGGAAATTATAAAGATTACAAAAAACACCAAAACTTCCTTATCCTTAATTCTATTGTAGTCGGTAATGCATTTGCAGAGCATCTATGGCGTTGCTTGTGTTATAGGCACGCCATAGGGAAACATACAGCCTGTCAAGGAAAACAGTAGAGCGATATACTCAAAGGGTTTTGTGGCGGAGTTTTTTTTTTTTATGTATAAGGCAGAACTAAAGATATACCTGAAAAATGGTAGCCCGTATCTCCCAGGGTCTGTATTTATTCTCCCGTTCCACTACAGGTTCAATTAGTGGTTCCCAGCAGCCGAGCCGTTCGTTGTGAACGGCGGCGTGCAAACACAAACTCGCGCGACCTTGCAACTGACGGGACCACTCCTCCAAACTCAGTTCACCACTCAACTAGAAAACCAAAGTATTTTTCCTAATAAGAAATTACGACTAAGTACTCCATCGGGGCCAGGGGCCTTTCTACAGTCGTAAACGCTACGCTACGCTGGGAGAAAGCTTTGTGATTGGTCAAAATTTAATGTGGGCGTTACAACAACCAATCACCGGGCTTTCTGTCTTTCGTTTCGTAAGTACGCAACGAAACGTTTGCATTGATTTGGATCTTGGCTAGGCCCCCCGGTTTGCAATCTTTGCAAACTTCAACATCCAGATTGGCTCCTAAATTTTTGTTTAGAAAATGTCTACCCTGTTGTGTTGATCCCAAAATGGAGCCATGTCTATTAAGTTGATCCCTGATGACATTCTATAATTTGCGCAGACGACGCGCATGAAATATTCCCATACATAGTTTGTATTCTCAATTATTTTCATTATTTGTGTTAACTTTTGTTTTCTCTTGTTATTTCAGATGTATTTATTTTATTGTCTCCTCTTTCTTGTGCATCAACTTTATGTAAATAAATAAACGTTTCTTCTTCATCTTTTACATCTTATCAGTACGTACATTACATCCTATTAAAAATACATTCATTACGTACATTCATCGTCATACAAGAACACAATGTTTTTAACTAAGTAATATCCTACTTTCTACTTAATATTTTAGTTTCTGAGGGAGGATTTATGGATAAATTTGTTACTCTTTCATGTAAATACAGTTGATCGGATTTTGATGATACCTTACAATACCTTACAATATAGTTTATACATCTAACATTTAATTTATAATTTATAAATGAAAAGCTACTTCTAAATAAATTACCTTAAACATAAGCACAGGTAATCTAACTGTGTGCTCGATCTCAAAGATCAGCCGAACACTGGGCACCACTATCATGAACGTTTCCGTTGGACTGACGACAGGATAAGGTGGCTGCATATAACTGTCTTCAGGGTTTAAAGCCACGTACGGAGTCAGCTTCTTCGGAGACCACAGATCTTCGTCATGCTTCTCCGTTTTAGGATTGTAGGTGGCAAAATTAAAAGGTTCCCTCGTCTCGTCTGGTAACGTCAGTTCGGTCGATATCTCTTCAATTATATCTGAAATTGTCACAATAAGTATAAAATATTAAAAATAAATTTGCTTTTGTACTAATCCGGGATACAAGAAGGTAAAATTATTTATTTGTTTTATTTAATACTAGACCGTGCCCCCCGGTTCAACTTAAATTGATAAATGTATGTGGATTTGAGCTCTTTTCGGTAATTCTTGGTAGCCGAAAGCCTTCCTTAAGAATTGGCAAAAAGATTACACCCTCAGCACAACCCCCACCCTTGAGGACTTTTAGTATATTTATCTGGATACCGTAAGGTATAATTCTACCAATTTTCAAAACTACCCGAATTATTTCCACTGATTGCCGATGTTTGGCTTAATTTGACTATACTACGTTTTAAATACGATTTCTTTTCTTGTACTACAGCTAATAAACATCTCGTAATTACATTTCTTAGGAACAAAATTAACTTTTTCATATTCAATAAATAAAACATATTCAATAATAAATAATATCCTATAATAATAATAATTATAATTATAATAATAATTCTTTTTTTAAATATTTAATAATTAAAATGTAATAAATCGTGGATATTTAAACAAAATGCGACTATTTACCCATCACAGTGTGAACAGTGGTGGCCGCTACATGCACTTCGATGTCAGACACGGACACCTTCACTTTCACTCCTTCCTCAACACTCTTGAACACCTTGGAAAACTCCAAATCGCAAGGCTTCAACACCAGTTGGGGAGGCAGATTTTTCAATTTCGATTGCAGCTTCGACATCACTTGCAGTCCGGCCAAAGACACTACCAGGCTTTCAGTGTTCGCGTGGTACGAATAGTCTATCATCAGCTCCGTTCTCAGGAGTAACGCGTGGCCTTCGGTCTTCGTCAGATCCGTAAAGAACATGATCTCCGGCTGACGGAATTGTATAGAAATTGAAAGACCCGGCGACTCTTCGGACACTGATGTTGCTGCAATAAAATCGATTATTACGTACGAGTAAGTTTCATCGACAATTATCACGAAAATATTTTAAAATAGTTCAATTTTTTTCATGCTGTTCTATTTGATTATATGTAGCTTTGGTTCACCTGTTCTTGTGAGGCCCAAAGTATATTGATTCGCATAATTTGTTTTCTGTTTTTAGTGTAGAAGCTTACCAGCAGAGTAGTATCCACTCGTGGAGTCACCCGAGCTGGGCAATCGAGGCGCACGGTTGTTGTTGCCGGCCCGCAATGTGTGGTTATCTCCAACGTAGCCATGGTTCACCACACCCCCTTCCAGTGTTTTGTCACCTTCAAAATGTACTTTATTTTTTTTTAAATACATTAAAAAAAAATTCGGGCCAAGCGCTTTAAAACATCCTTTATAATGCGCACTGGCAAGGTTAGGAACTCACTGCCTAAGTCTGTATTTCCGAGCTCATATAACCCAAAAATCCTTTCAAAGTTCGAGTGAATAAGCCACTTCTCCATCATAGATAATATATCCATCATAGATCATAGTGAATAAGCTCGCTTCATCATAGGCCTCATCCTTGCTACACAGCTGGTTGTTGGCCAAGAGCAAACCCATCTCTAATAAAATTTTAAAATTAAAAAAAAAAGTACCCACAATAATTTTATAAATACTTTCTAACTGATCAATATACCGATTAAATTGTAATTTAAGGGATTTTAAGTATTCGAAAACAGAGAAATCAAATGTTGCCATGACCTTAAGACATTTCTATAATTTATAGTCTGTGCCGTATTTAGGTATAGATAGCTAATCTACATTATCGAGTCGAGTACACTAGCTTTTGCACGCGACTACTTTTTCTTTTGATCTTAAAACATTCATTCAATCTTTATTGCTCATATAAAGTATTTTTAGGAATGACCAGGATCTATCTCTGACAAGGTATATGCAAAGTTTCGTGATGATTGGTTGAGTATAGTCAAAGCGTGAAAGCAAGAAAACTCACTTTCACATTTAAAATATTAGTTACGATTGTTTATTTAGATAAGTTGGTAACGCAAACAAATTTCCTGTGATTATTTTCTGAACTGTATGCAGAAGCAATAGAGACCTGGCATAGCGTCGAGTAAAGTGCGAGCCAAGTGAACGAGGAAAGGCAGCGCGGCGTTGAGGCGAGTGCGGTCCACGCGCACGTCGACGCTGCGCCCGCGCACGCCCACGCGACGCGCACACACCTCGGCCGCCGCCGCCCCGCGCACCACGATCCCGCCAGCGGACCCGTAGCCGCTCGGCGCTTCCGACTGGAAGATCCTGCCACAAATCCGTACTAATATTATAAATGCCAAAGTATGTTTGAATGTGTGGATGTTTGTAACACCTTCACACAAAAACTAGTGAACCGATCACCATGAAATTTTGCATACACGTTGTCTGGGACACCAGAAAGGACATAGAATACCTTTCGTCGTTCAACGCGGACGAAGTCGCGGGCACCAGCGGCATAATACTATTATATAATTATGACAAGTTAAACTTATTTCAATGCCATTTTAGGATACTTTTTTTATGTTAAGTTCGATAGACAGTCTGACGGTCCACTTGATGGTAGGTGGCTACCGTCGCCTATAACACAAGCAACGCCATAAGTGTTACAAGTGCGGTGCCGACTATAGATGGATTGAGGATAAGGGATAGGGGAAATGGGCTCTGGCATCCCTTACTCACTCACCGAAACACAACACCACGTATATGCTGTTATTTCACGGTAGTATTCTGTAAGGTGGTGGTCACTGCCGCCAGACGGGCTGCCTAAATGACTGCGAAACGCAGTGTGCCCTACCACTATACTTTTCAAATCCAGACCAGTCAATTTTGAAAATTACATTAAAATTTCCAAAGTTGACCCCGCCGGGAATCGAACCCGAGGCCCCTGAGACGCTAAGCGAGCACCCTTGTCACTCATCCAACTGGCTTGTTAGGACTCGAATTTGTCGCAAATAATAAAATGTGGGTATCTAAGCAGGCTTGGTCTAGATTCTAGATATTATTTAGCAATGTAGTAGAGCGGCAATTTTTGGACATATAGTTTGACTTTTAGACTTAAATATATTCAACGTCCAAATACGACTCAAGATTTTTGGAGACTACATTTTTCTTAAAAAAAATTCACCTCTTTATAACAATGCCGGGGTCCGGTCTTATGTCTTCGACCAATAGACTCTGAAGACTGGCCTTCATCTCGGTACTTCCATCGGAGTAATAGTCCACGTGAAGAGTGACCTCGCCAACTGTCAACTTGGCCAGGCCATGGTTCAGGTCCCTCACTGGCGAACTCAGTACTTCGTCCATATCGGAGAACAATCTCAACTCCACACCTTCCAAGGTGAACCTATTAAGTAACTAATGCTTGTATTATGGAACCCAGACAGTTGATATATTTTTTTTTTTTTTTTGGAAAAACATATACATATTATAAATTAATACAAAAAATCCATGACTCAAGTAAAAAAGTAAAATGTTAACACATAAACATTTGCACCTAGCGGGGTTCGAACCGGCGACCGTTTGGTTAACAGCTAGGATTACTAGCCACTAGACCAAACGTGTCGTCTATTGATTAATGAAGTCAAATTGACTAGACCAAATTGATGAATGTAAATTTTATTTAATATACCTAAAGACACACTCCTTCCTGATAGTCTCGCCTTGGGATAGGAACGCTTGCAATTTCTTCATAGAGGTGTCGCTTGCCGGCGCCTCAACGGGGGAACTAGGAATTATAGTCCCTGTAACAATTTCACTATCTTATAGCTACTATTATGCAATTACAAATAATTACTTTAATTGCAAAAAATTATAGCCAACCTTACAGCATGTAACATTTTGGAAATACATAAAAATAGTTAAATTTTTATATTATAGCCCATTACAAGGTTAGACATATTAAAGTTTATATGTACAAAAAAAAAAAAAAAAGAAAATACGAGTAATTAAAAAAAAAAAACGATAACATGTATCTATAATTATATAAACATATATATGCACATTATATGCAAATACATACTTATAATCACGTATGCGTGATAGCATGCGTACATGTGCATGTGCATGTGCATGTGCGTGTGCGTGTGTGTGTGAATGTGTGTGTGTGTGTGTGTGTGTGTGTGTGTGTGTGTGTGTGTGTGTGTGTGTGTGCATGCGTGCGTGTGTGTGTGTGTGTGTTTGTGTGTGTTATTATTAACTTTTGTACTAATTCTGTTCTAAGTTACGAAGCTGTTCTGAAATGGATGTAGCTTGCGGAGTATAGAAGATATCCAACACATTGTATACATATATATATATATACAGGGTGTGGCCTGTAATAAGAGCAATAAAATTTAAACGATGATTCTATAGAGTAGGTATACGCAGTTACCTTAATTTAACCTAATCATAATGCTCCAAAGTGCTTAATACTCAGAGATATAGCAATCCAAAGTTACAATACATAATAAATGAATTTAATGATCGCTAAATTGTCGGTTACAGTTATCAGTAGTTAAGATGTCTCGGTACAGGGTATTTAGTACATTGCTCGCTCGTTTAATTTTATTAGAAAATAACAGTAAATTTGTTTTTCATTTTAATTAGATAATTGAAACCGTTTGGAATCAATTACCTACTGATTCGTTAAAATGTCTATAATTATTTTATCTCTCTTATTACAGGCCACACCCTGTATACCAAAACATATTACCTACACGCTTTTAGAGACAATTTATTCTATAACTAAACGTAAATACACCACGAGTTGTTATGGGTTGTTATGGGGCTTACCGATGTATCTCGCCTCGCTCAAATTCTCAGTCCATACAGCCATCAATGTGGCGAGATCCTTCTGGCCGAGGTTGAGGAGGACGGTGTCCATGATCACGTCCGCATCCAACAGAAGCGGAGATCGCGAAACACCTGCTCCGCTTCCGCATACTGAGCGTTTTGTGTCACAGCGGATTGATATTGATTCCAAAATTGGCTCCTGCGTTTTTTTTTTTTTTCAATGCTAGATTACTTCTACATTTATTGTCTATGTACGATCTTTCGTATATTGTATTAACAAATAAAAGCCACGCTTTTTACGTGCTAACAAATAAGTTGAGAATATTTAAACTGTTATTATTAAAATTCATGGTAGAAACGTGATAATAAGTAACCAAAACGTATGTATATAAAGGAAATTTATGTAGATAATATTTAGTGTTCTCAAAAGAGTCATTTCTAAATTTCATTAACTCATTTACATGGACTCGAAAGAGAAAGTCTCGACCGGGGATCGATCGGGACAAGGAAAACAGCCAAGAGTTGATCCCACTAGGCTCTGTCTACTTTGGAAATAAAACATTAAAGGGACATTTAAGAACCTTTACCTGCACTTCCAAAGTTCCCGTTAACGTCATGACAGCTCTTGAGAAAGTAATATTAACCAATTTCATCAATATGTTGTCAACTATAGGACCTTGCGCTGGACTGCTCGCGTCTTGATCCGACTTCGTGTGCTTAAAAAAGTTCTCAATGGTGAGATCACCTGAAAAAAAAAAAAAAAATCGCGATATTGGTGTATCATCGCCATTTTATTAATTGGGAACTAAATTAAAAAAGTGTAAAAAATTTTGGTATTAAAATTTTCATTAAAATTTGTATTTAAATTTAAGTCCCAAAATATAATTCGAATTTTAAATATAAAAATAACCAAGGTGAATCTTATTGAGGAAGAGCATCTCTCTATGTCGAATTCGTAAGTTTTTCTAACTAGTTCCGTGGTTCAAATTCAAATTCAAATTCAAAACATTTTTATTAGAAATAAGATTTACAAAATCGCTTTTCGACATCAGAGAATGACAGAGAATGACAGATACCCTATAGCTTCAATAATGTTTAATTAATACTAGCTGTTCCGCGCGGCTTCGCCCGCGTTACTTTTATAAAATATAGCCTATGTTACTCGCTGAAAATGTAGCTTCCCAAAAGTGAAAGAATTTTTCATATCGGTCCAGTAGTTTCGGAGCCTGCTCAATGCAAACAAACAAACAAATCTTTCCTCTTTATAATATTAGTATAAAGAAAACTTACCCATATTGAGAACTAAGAGGTTGGGTGATGACGGTTTCTGTGGCAGAAGCAACACTGGAGCGTGAATCTATAACAATTTATGGGATTTAAGAACCAATGAACTTTACTAGTTACCAGAATAAAATTAATAGGCTATTTGGTATAACAATATACCTCAATGACCAGATTTAGTCTGGTGGTCCAGGTCCTGAAACCTTCGGCTCTCCGTTCTATCTCACGTTCGGCTGCAGCTGCTGCCTCCGCAGCCACACTGCTCGGCATAATCGGCTCGAGGAATTGCTAAGATAAAAAGAGTAAGTTATTACATAACTAGCTGGTGTCTGCGACTTCGTCCGCGTTGGGCGATGAAAGTTACCCTATGTCCTTTCTGGTGTCACAGACAACGTGTATGCAAGATTTCATGGTGAACGGTTCAGTAGTTTTTGCGTGAAAGAGTTACAAACATCCATACATCCAAACTATTTCGCATTTATAATATTAGTACGGATTATTACGGATATGAAATTGCAGTTTTGTTGTATAATTTACTTGTTCCGTGTTAACCCCTCGTAGAACTCAAGATACCTAATGGTTGATTTTACTAGCAAATACATAAAAACTCAGCGGCTCAGCCTGTACACTAGCAGGGATGCTTTTATAAGTAATATGTGCACGGAGAACGCGTTTGGCATTACAAAATGCCACAAACATAAAAGAGACGAAAATTAAGAACGATTTTGCGTGTGATTGGAAAGCAATAAAAGTACAGGATCTCTGGTTATGCTGGGCCTTATTGTCAAACGTCCCAAATCTTACTATGACTAAGTTTCAGGAAGTGGTTATATGTACTATATGAATCAGTATGAATTTAGCTAGTGCTACTCTGAAGAAATAAACCACAACTGTGAGAAATGATTCATTTCTAAGTGATGTATGCCTCTTTGTACGATAAGGAAAGAACAGAATGTCTGCTTAGAAAACTTAATTCAATTTATTGCACTGATATTGCCTGGCAATGTAAAAAACGGGTGACCGTATGTAAGCCCAAATGGATTATTATTATGGAAATTATTATTTTATTTATAGTTTGCTTAAATACTTAAAAAGTAAACAAATAATATAAGCCTCGGAAGGAGACTCTTTATCAAAGGGATACATTTAAAAAAAACGTAAGTTACACATCCAAAGAATAAAGTAAGGTGAATAATATTTAACTCTTAACAAAAGCGATGTTGCTATACCTGAAGATGTTGCATCACACAGCAGAACAGTACGATATGAAGCCTTCCGAGGTAGACCCGAAGCTCCCCGTGTGCTTTCAAGTGGTGAGCGTCATCGCCATACATACGAGGCGCTGCGCGCACATATTTCAATTCCAGAACCTTATCTTCATCAGGCCACACCAACTGAGTCATCATAAACGCATATTCTAAATTCTAAATGTTGAAATAATTACGTTGTGACCCAAATGACCCAAAATTATCCATTTCTTTAGCTCAATCACACATTATTAGGATAAGTTCGACCATAAAGCCTTTGTGTCAACAGTGCGAGCGTCGATGTCATATGCCAAATATATACAAAACTAGCTGGTGCCCGCGACTTCGTCCGCGTTGAACGATGAAAGGTGCCCTATGTCCTTTCTGGTGTCCCAAACAACGTGTATGCAAAATTTCATGGTGATCTGTTCAGTAGTTTTTGCGTGAAAGAGTTACAAACATCCATACATCCAAACATACTTTCGCACGGATTCAGGCCAAATGTATCCATAATTTTGTGCCTTAGTGATAACTTACCTCCTTACAAAAGACCACGGTGAAATGACAGCAAATATGCTGTCATGTTTTAGTAAGGGATGCCAGAGCCCAGTACTCTTCGTGTCTTTTATTATTTATTCTGTAAATTCACCTGTCATCAAGTAGACCTATTCTGTAATATATAATATTGCCAGTCTTTACTATTTATTACCTTGGGATAGAGTGTTGCCTCCGACAAATCGTCTAAGTGCAAGGAGCTGAGGTACAGCTTGAATATCATTCGATCGTTCGCTCTGAACACACAGTCGCTCTCCAGACCGCTGAGGCGTACTTCCAGCAGTGAACTTTCCAAATAGCACAACTTTATAGAGATCGATGTGGCTCTGAAAAAAAAAATACCAAATATTTACATCAACCTAGCAAGGTATCAAACATATCAACGTGTAGCTTGTCTGTATAGCTATGCTTAATAGCCGAGTAAAGTAATTTCTGTATTGTTAACTGGCGACCCGCCCCCGGCTTCACACGGATACAATTTTCCTGACAATTTTTCCAGTTTTTCACTTCGTGAGAACCTTTCTCGGACTTTAAACATCGAAAATTCTTAACATACCTAATTAATTTTTAATTTTTTCCGACCTCGAAAATTTAAAAATTAATTAGGCAAATTGGTCCATCCGTTATCAAATTTTGGACTTATAGCAACACATTTAGCGATACATTATTTTATTTTATTTTCAGTTTTATGTATACGCCTTTTTACTAACTTTTTACTAATTTTCAATAAAAAAAAACGTAATAGGAGATCGATGCCTATGGTACTTTCTTTTTTTTTATTAAATAACTAGCTGTTGCACGCGGCTTCGCCCGCGTAACTTTATAAAATATAGCTTATGTTACTCGCTGATAATATAGCTACCAAACAGTGAAAGATTTTTTCAAATCGATCCAGTAGTTTCGGAGCCAAACGATCAAATCTTTCCTCTTTATAACTTAATTAAAGATAACATCGAATCGAAGCAACGTTTGTTAATTTGCAAATTTTATTGTATTGAATCATAACATACAATTTGAGCATTTTACAAAAAAGCTAACATTACCTAATTGATAAATAAAAATATATTTTTGGCTCTTTTATCCCGCCCATAGGATAGGGGATATTTTTTTTATATGTATTATTAAGTATGGCAGACAGACTGACGGTCCACTAGTATCCAATGCATTTGCTAAAGCGATGAAACTTTAGTTTCTTAATAGGTTGGTGGGTGCCTAATATATGCTAATATGCATTGATTTCCCAACCATAACCTAAAATATAGTATTATTACTTTTATTAAAACAAAGTCACACAGCACTTAATTCAACAATAATATAGAAATAAATACACAGGTATGTATTCTTTAAATCTTAATGCCAATAACGGACTTTTTTTTTTTTTTGTTAAAAATAGCTCTATGAACACGAACAAAATTTAATTATTCATGTAATTAATTTATAAAATAAATAACGAAATAAATTAACAATATTGACGTTAATAGGTAATAAACATATAACTATCGCTGAAGGAAAGCCTTTTTATTTTTATTCGATATTTTATCTACAGCTCACAGTAAATGCTGAGTAGTCGTAACAGACACGTATCAGCACAGACAAACAAGTTTTGTTTAACATACATACATTGTCTATAGTAAATGTGGTATTCACATTTACCGTATTGTAACTAACTATGCAGTTCGTTGTAGATGTGAATAGGTAACGTCTAGGGTTGCCACCCGTACTTTATAATAAAGTATTTATATTTTAATTCGGGGTAATTGTACTCTATACTTTATGAGGAAAATAAAGTACGTGAAAATACTTTATTTTATATGGTTTTTTTTTATTTCTCTAGGATAATTTTTATAAATAAATAAAAGTTGATTGTAATTTTGTGTAAAACGGAACGGGTCGCATTTGTACTGAGCTCATTGTTTTTTATTTATTTATTTATCTAAAAAAAATTATGCACCCCAAATGTCAAGTCAATAGGGGCGTTCCGATTCGCGATATTTAGCGCTGTGAGCGCTGTCAGAAACGCTAACGCGATAAAAAATATATTTTTAAGAGTAAATAAATAATACTTTATTTCCATAAAATGTAGGTACATACTTTTTTTTTCTACCTTTACCAACCAATATACTTTATTAGTCCAAAAAAAAAAGGTGGCAACCCTAGTACGTGTCTGTAGGTATATGTGAACGAAGCTTGCATTGGGGAGTTGGGTTCCGCACCCACAAACTACATAGAAGTATACAAGTACCTATACATACATAGAAGTATACATAGTATTCCGCACCGGCGCTGAACGGTCCGTGCACGATACGCTACGTTGCCACACCGACACCGGCACCACGCGGCCCCCAGTCACACGTAAACGCATCGCGCGCTAACAACTAAGTTTTTTGTCATTATACAGTTAAATATCTTTCATTGTCATGGACGACGAAAGACTAATTGAACTAGTGCGAAATTATGAATTCCTGTACAATTTGTCTCATCCGAAATACATGGACATTGCTAAAAGGGAGGCCGCTTGGAGCGAAATATCAAGAATCATGATGAATACAACAGGTAGGTAAAGTTGGCGCAGTTGATTTTTTTTTTTTTAATTACGAGTTCTGGGTTAAAGTTCCTGGTTTCGAATCACGATAAGGTCAATTAAAACTTTTGTGATTTTTGTGTTGTGTTGTGTTGTGTTGTGTGGGATTAATAACATGCTTTATTTATTATATATTTAGCTATAGCTTGCAGAATAAGGTGGCAGAAACTCAGAGATTCCTATAGACGAGCGTATAGGAAGAGAATGGATAATAGCGAAGACCAGACGACAAATAAAGTTAAAATATGGAAGTACGAGAAAGAGATATCTTTCCTAAAAGAATATTTTGTCGAAAGGAAATCTACTACAAATACTGCTATTATTGAAGGTAAGTATGTTAATAGTTTTATATATATCCGTTTATATATTATTCAGTTTCCTACATATTTATAAAATAAAGTCGGTATATTCGGATCGCTATAGTAATATCTAATTTATTGTTGAGTGGTTAAAGCGTTGGCTTTTGAGGGCTCTTACTAAATTACCTAAGTATTTTATGATTGTCAGCTAATATAAACTACTTACTGGGTTTCGTTTCATTTCATCTTAAGAAATATATTACATATATTTTCCATAATAAAAATAAGCATAGAAACAAACGGTTGGTGTATTTATCTAGTCTAGTAGTGTTAGTATTTAATTTTATTCTTAGTATATAGAAAATGAGCTTCAGCTCTTAACCCCATTGGACTGTATTTTGAAATAATTACCTACATAATATAGCGACAATAGCGATGAAAAATTAAAAAAATCTATATTGAGCGCTTCGAGAAGGATTCTAGAATGAGAATTTTTTTTTTTAATTTTTTTTTATTAAAGTGAAACTTTTTTTCCATCGCCTCAAATTTTTTCGTCCATCTATCGCAAGTCGCATTACAGCCGGCCGCGGAGTAGGGGTAAAGTGAAAGGCGCTCGACAGAGCAGCCAAGGCCAATCAATATGGCGGCGCCCATGGCTCACATCGCATTTATACATATTCTCACTCGTTCGTTCAAGTGCTCCGCGGTTTTGTGTGTTTTTGATCAGTGTAACAGTGTTTTGATGTAAATGTTGTTGTTCACTTGATCGTGATGGACAACGATAAAGCTAGTGAGTCAAATAAAGCGGTCAACGAGAGAAAAACCACGAATATTGCGAAAATATCCGACGATGAATTAATTTTACACCGTAAGAGACAGAATGCCGAGAGAGTTCGTGCTTATAGGGAAAAAAAAGGAAAAAGGCTCTTGGTGAGTTAATTTATTTTTAATATTGAATTTATTAGAATTATTAAAACTTCTTGCTGGTGCATATTATATCTTTATGTATTATAATTTTAATTTTGAGTGCTTGAATTTATTTTAACTCATTTCATATGAATATTGATGAAGTATTAAAACATTTTAATTTATATCCGGTCCATTCAATATATTTAATTTTATTTAGGCCTCCAGTCATCTTCACAAGCCGAACTAAACTCTGAGCCGCCGGAAAAAAATAGTAGACTGATAACAGATGCCATGCCGAGTGACATGCCGTCTATAGTTCAAAGTGGCGAGCTCGTATCCAAAAATATTGTTGCAGAAAAAATTCTGCATCAAAAGCAACTAAATGCGGAAAGGTGCCGCAGATATCGTCAAAAATGCAAGCGACTAAAATCGGGTGCCAGTTCTAATAAAGGCACGAGCGACAGTGATACAGCACGAGCGAGTACGAGTCGATATACAAGCACAAGTCAAGGATTAGTTGTTGACGCAGAGGAATTTCAAAACTCGTCAAATCACACTCAAGATTTTTCCAACGATGAATCCTCGTCGCAGGCTCCTGAAAATACAACTGACGACGCAAACAACGCAAATTCCAGCACTCCTGCGGGCGTATACTGTCGTCGATACCGAAAAAGACTCAATACACGAAGAACACGAGCAAAAGAAGATCCATCATCAATCTATACGTTTTATATCAGACATAATGGAGCTCATAATCTATTCGAAAACTTATTTGCGAACAATCCATTTGGTTTTGCGTGCACGGTTTGTGATAGACTATGGTTCGAAAATGATTTGAAAAGTCCGCCTTTATCGTGCAGTGCAATTTTGCGACAAATATGCCCAACTGTCTCTTTGCAAGATATTCTCGTGTGCGCGACCTGTAAAGTCTCGTTAGTTGTTGGAAAAATACCGAATTTAGCCGTGTACAATGGGTTTAAGTATCCGCCTAAGCCTAATCTCCCTGAATTGGATTTAGTTTCTGAGCGATTAATATCACCGAGATTACCCTTTATGCAAATTCGACGGTTGCGATACGTCGAGGGACAATATGGAATCACCGGACAAGTTATCAATGTGCCCGTTGATGTTAATAACATGGTCCAAACTCTGCCTCGAAATGTAGACGACGATTATTGTATAAATGTACACATAAAAAAACGATTAATTCACAAATCTAGTTATTTGCAAGGACTAGTAAAGAAGGGGGTTGTTAAAGACTGGCTTAATTATCTTGTGGCTACTCCGCTTTATAAGCATTATGACATTAAAATCAGTCAGGATTTCTTGGGGGAATTAAACGATGAGAATGGAAATCCAGACATTGTTTTACACGATTTCGCTGAACCAATTGAAATTGGTGAAAGTATAGTTGCTGAACAGCATACTGTTTTATGGTCGGAGGATAAATATTTACAAATTGCATCAGGAGAGAAGAAAAGACCTATTAGCCTGCTGTTTGATTCTCACGAGGAAGAATTATTTTTCCCAGCAATTTACTATGGTCAATTTCGGGAATTCAAAGATGATGTTAATTGTAAAGCATACTCGATTGCAACAAGTGAACTGCGGCGCTCTGATCGACGAGGAGTTACTCCTCGCCACTTGCTCTTCTTAGCCATGAAAATTATGCGACTTCGAGTGTGTGAAGACATCAGCATTGGTTTTAAACATGTCGGACAAGGCATAAACATAACGAAAGAGCAAATATTATCTTCCGATTATCTTAATGGCTGTATGGAATCAAATTTGGCTTTTCTCAAATCCATACCGAATTCAATACAATATTGGCAAAGTCGAAAAAAAGACCTCTTTGCGATGATCAGGCAACTTGGTAAGCCAACGGTATTTTTGACGATGACTGCCAATGAAATATCATGGAAATGGCTTTTGAAAACATTGCATAAATTTAAACATGGCACAGAGATCACTGATTTAGAAGTTGATCAGCTGCACTATAAAGTCAAGGCAGCGTTAATAAATGAAGATGCTGTGACATGCGCCATTTATTTCAACAAACTTGTCAATGTAGTAATGACAATTCTTCAAAATAAAACCGTTAGCCCATTCGGTAAGCATTATGTTCAACATTATTTCAAGAGGATTGAATTTCAACACGGAGGAAGTCCTCATGCACATATTTTGCTTTGGCTGAATGAGGCGCCTAAAGATGTTTTTGGGGCAGATATGGATTCTACTATTCGGCTTATCGATGATTTAATTTCAGTATCGAGCACGGAGTCCTCAGGACATATTAATCTTGTCACACACCATCACACTTTTACGTGTTATAAAAATAATCGGAATCAACGGAAATGCAGATTCAATGCCCCTTTTATGCCTAGTCGATCAACCGTACTACTTAAGCCTTTGGCTAAATTCACTGATAATGAAAGACGCGTTCATTATGAGTATAAAAAAAGATATCACACAATACACAAAAATCTCGAAGACAATGACTACGATGACATTGATGATTTTTATCATAAAAATAGGGTAACATCAGATGAAGACTATCATAAAATTCTGTCCGCTGGAATTTTACGCCCAATGGTTTTCGTTAAACGTCACCCTAATGAAAAATGGCATAACTTCTTCAATCCATTCATTTTTCACCACTTGCAATCGAACATGGATATCCAATACATAACAGATGAGTATTCCTGTGCTGCATACATTGTGGAATATATAAGCAAATCGAATCGAGGCATCAGTAATCTTCAACGGGAGCTATTGGATCTTTTGGAGGAAAATCCCAATTTAGATTTGGTTGAAATGACAAGACATATGAGTGTTAATATTTTAAATACAATAGAAATGTCCAGCCAAGAAGCAGCATGGTTTCTCCTTAGGGAACCAATGTCTAAGTCAACACTTAAAGTTGAATTCATACCTACAATGTGGCCTCAGGAACGTCATCGTATTAGAAAAACAGAAAAAGAATTAGAACGGCTTCCTGATGACGATACCAACATTTGGAAACAAAATTGTTTCGAGAAATACGAAAATCGACCTGCAGAATTAGAAGATGTTTCGTTGATTCAGTTTGTTGCTTGGTATGCAGTCAGAGCTCGAAAAAAACCGTCGGGACCTCAAATAACAGACCAAAATTGGGATACAGAAGATGAAGAAGACATTGAAGAAGAGCTAGCACCAGAAGAAAATGTCAATCAGCAAAATCAGCAAAGTGATAAAGTATATTATCGTCGGAAATCCCCAAGGATCATACGCTATCGACATTACGATATGGCAAATCAAATTTTAAACTATAAACGTGAAATGGTTACCTTGTACATTCCATTTCGTAATGAAGAAAGGGACATTCTAGCTGAAATGCGATTTAATCAAATCTATGAAGAAAATGAAAAACTGATTTTAGCTCATCGTGAAGAGTTCGAAGCAAATTTAGATATTGACAAAATTATTGAGGCGTATAGAAAATTATGTCACCTTGATGAAAATGAGGAAGACCTTGAAATTTTGCCGCTTATGCAGCATGATGCTAATCCATTCATCGATATTTACAACAATCCAGATGCAGGTACTGTTCCCCTTCAAAGTATAGTATCAATATGTAAAATATTAATATTTTCTAGTACCATATCTCGTGGTTGATATATTTCTATAATTTTGCATTTCAACATTAAATACTAACTGCTCTCAAGTAAGTAAGTGGAGCAGATTCCTCTTTCCTAAAATCTGTATTGAAATCACCAGATAAAATAACAGGCCTTCGCGAATATATTTCTCGAGAACGGCAAAATTTGCAAATGAAGCTAGATGAAAACCTAAAAAATCAATGATATCATCTATTTTTTTAAACAAATATTGTTCTTAGTTTTTAACATGCGTCTATCATCTGAATGATTGTATTTATTATGTATTCCGTACTTATAGTTGAAATTTATAGTTGGACTAGTGGCCCGTCCCGGCTTCGCCCGGGTTCAAAATAAAAACTATCATATCTTTTAAATTGGACCAAATTACATAATAGTTACAAAGTTTGATTAAAATCGGTTCATTAGTTTAGGAGTTCATCGCGGAGGAACATGTGACACGTAATTTTTATAAAGAACATCTTGTCCACTATTAATTTCTCATTATCATTCCCATTTTCCTATTATTAAGTTAAGATTAAAAACGCGATATTAATACCCGAAATCGAATAATTTTCCGAAAATTTTAAATTAAATGCCTACAATCCGAAAAAAAGTTTAACAATGTTTTTATTAAGTTTTTTTTTTTTTTATTAAAACAGTCACGCAGCACTTAATTCAACAATAATATACAACTACTTAATTTAATATGTATGTATATGTGCTGTGCTGCCAGATTAACAAACACGTTTAGCGCTAACAATACAGGGAAAAGCGCTAGATTCGGCGCTAAATTACTTTCGCGAGTTTTTTAAGAAATTCCAACGAGGTGCAGAGATAATAATACCGAGTTTTATATGACGCTCGGATGGAATGCAATGCACACAAACAAACGGCGCTGACGTCATCGGTTAATGTTATTGACTTGTGCGGAAATATTCTCATCATAAAAACTATAATAATCGAAAAGAATTGCGACTTACAGAACGAACTTTGCAAAAAATATAATTTAAGCAATTAAATAACAATTAATATTATTTCTAAACTAATTAATGTTCTATAAAGCATTGATAAAACCTAAGTATTTTAATAAATTCGATTAGATGACATCACTATTTTTGTATGCACCCAGCAAATGTGAAATGACTCCTTCGAATTAAGTAACGTATAATTGTAGCGACATCACTACAAATGATAATATTGCTAGGCTTTGAATCTTTCATTATTGATTTTATACTTTAAAATCTTTATTGCTTACTTTCAGATACAAACATAAGCGAACCAAAGAAAATGAGATACTCAGATGACGGAGCCTCTTCGTCATCTACGGCAGACACACCGAGTACGGACATGTTAGAACCAAGAACGAGCAGCACATTAGACGACTTGGATCAATTCTTCTTGAGTATGTCAGGCACAGTTAGAAAATTCTCTCCATACATCCAAGCCGTTGTAAAAAATAAAATATTCACTCTAGTCTCCGAGATGGAAATGAAGCAACTGGCCCCCCAGCAAAGTTCGACACAGGAACCCGCGAACGTTAAATGTGAAATACCTGACGAAGATTTTGAGACAAGTTCATTAATTGAACATAAACACCAAAGTTCACCAGAAAGTTGGACTGAAGAGAAATATACTATACATCCGTCATAATACATTAGGTTCTTTTAATAATATAATTTAGAAGCTATTGCAACGAGTGATTCCAAATATGAATTAAGTTTATTAAGATTTTGACAAATCAATATTTGTCAAAATATTTAGCAAAGAAGTTTCAACAATTTGAAACTTCTTTGCTTCTCGTGCTTCAGTGATAATAAAACAAAATTCTTAAAAAAAAACAATACTCTTAAGAACTTCTTTTAATTATTTAAAATACCTTTTAAGTACATAGGGACCTTTCATCCAGAAAAAAAGTACCTATCTAAAAAATAAAAATCCGACGCCTGGCAAAATTAAAACAGCAATAAAGATTGAAAAAATAATTAGCTCGTGTATTTTGTCAGGCGTTATAATACATTTTAAAAGGGGCGCCGACGAAGTCGCGGGCACCAGCTTGTTAATTATAAACTTTACTAGAAATTATTACAATATTGAATCCCTGTGTGTTGCTTAGGAACAAATTTAAATACTTAGGTACTTAACTAACTAAATTTAAATCAAATATACTTAGTACTTAACTCTATTTTCGCAATAAGTGTAGAAACAACTTTTTAAACTGGTGTGGTAGGTACTTGGATTAATTTAATATATTGTATTGTACGATCTACACACACTAAACTTGTAAAGTTTATAATTATATGGAAAATCCTAATATCTTAAACAATATTATAAATGCAAAAATTTGTATGTTTCAATGTTTATTTAACTCAATCACACAAAAACGGCTCAACGGATTTGGATAAAATTTGGCACACAGATAATTTAATACCTGGATTAACATAGGATACTTCCTATAGTGAAAAAAAAATTATAGTTCCTGTTGAATTTTCAAAAAACGAACTACAGCGCGTACGAAGTCGCGGACGCAGCAAGTAGGTAGTACTTAACAGTACTATTTACTCTATGGTAAAACGTAACAAAAAAATGTACAATTCCGTTTAAAAAATTCCAGTCCAAAGATTTTGAAGTTTTACTAACATTCCAATGTTCCGTACATTATTTATTTAATTATTTATTATAAAAGGCCTACAACTAGGTAGGCATCAAACAAAATCTTCATTATTCAACTTAGGCAACACTTGGCGACACGTTTGGTCTAGTGGCTAGTAGCCCTAGATGTTAACCAAACGGTCGCGGGTTCGAATCCCGCTAGGGGCAAATGTTTATGTGTTAACTTTTTACGTTTGTACCTGAGTCATGGATGTTTTCTATTTATAATATGTATGTATTTACAAAAAAAAGTAACCTATGTAGTATATCAACTGTCTGGTATCCATAATACAAGCATTAGTTGCTTACTGTGGAACTTAATGGTGCTTGTGTGGAATGTGTGAAGATATTTATTTATTAATTTATATTATTTACTTGGCGGATGTCGCCTCAATTAATGGAGGCGAAAGTTCTAAGTAACATCTAAAGTATTTTACCCCTAGAAAAAAATTAAAAAAAAAAATTGATCAAACACAAACGAAGCATAGAGAAGTATCTCTATGCTTGAATAGATTATGAAGAATCCAAAAAAGAAAAAACGCTAATTTAAAAGCTCACCTGACTGAGTAACTGAACTTTGTAGCACCTGAAGGCACCGGAGGGTCCGTTTCGGGCTTCATCAGATAATCCCAGAGAGATCTGGTCTTCGGCACCACCGTTGACTTCAGATTCAATGAATGCCTGTTCTCGATCCTATAGCCACAATATAATCTACTTGAAATTTTATTAAACCCCTAAAAGAAATATTCGTGTGTTGTTTTCGAAAAAAAAAAAAATCTTTTCTTTAAACAGTGTTTTTGGCTGAAAGGGAAATAGGATAGCCATAACATGGAGTCTGTTATGGCATACTTAACTGTCTTTAAAATTTTTTCAAGCTTTAATGAGAAAACGAGCTTATTTTGAAAACATTATCTAATGATCAGTATAAATTAAGTTGTTGCATGTCTCACTTGTCGTGGATGTACTGTAAAAACTTGAGGATGGTCCTCAGCGCATCAGCATGAAGCAGCATCGCCATGGGCCCGGCGTCCGCCACCAGCGCTTGCTCCACGCTGTGGAAGTGCGAACGGAACTCGGGGCAGTCAGCTCGCACCTACACAACACAAGGCCACCAAAGACTTGCTTCACTTGGATTTACATTTTTATGTAATATATTTTTATGTAAGTCGGTAAAAAGGCTCATTTGATTCCTGGCCCGCCACATATGAAAAGCACGAGACGAATCCGGAGCGGACGTGTGTGTGGGGATTCGAGGATAAGGCCTCGCTGTTATCTCGGATCCACACATCACTCCCGGTCCTCCCAGGAGATGACATTTACGCACTATCCCTCATCGACGGGCAGTCGACGAGGGATAGTGCGTAAATGTCATCTCCCCTCCTAAAAAAAGGCTAAAAATCCGCTAACTAGATGGTAGGTGATCGGCCTGGGTTTCAACCTCACGGGACCGCTCATTAGCCTCTTTGCCACTCAGGGCCGCTTCACAAAACGTCTTGTCGGCATTCGAGCCGTCAAGTCTATCATTGCTCTGACGACAACGGGAAAGGACAAGTCCTGTCTCACGACTGCCGTCACAGCCGTCCTCTCATTTACCCAATCAGGACACTCCGCCGGCGTATTCGCCGAAACACTACATAAATATGTTTATATTTATGCTTATGCACTCGCAGTTGACTTCCAGCTTAGTGTGGGGGTCAACTTATGGCCACTGTAATTCAATACCTTTCTGTAGAGCAAATTGAAGAGTTCCCCGGAAGTGGAGAAGAGCTCGAGGTAGTGTCCGGTGGCGCTGTGGTGCTGCTTGTCGGTGAGCAGGGCCTGCGCGACGGAGAGCTGCACGGCAGGCCCGAACTGCATCAGGGCCACGTCCAGGCACACCTTGCTGATGCTCAGCATTATGTAAGGCCGGTCGGCTTGTTCGCTCGAACGAGACAGGTTTATTACTATTTCACCTAAGGGACGAGAAAGGTCGTAAGTTTCATCGTGTATTTTATGGTACTCCCATTGGTAATAATTCTTTTCTGCTGTCTTAGATTTTTGGGTTGTGTTTTAAGGTTGAATTTAATTGGTATAATAGATAGGTACTTTCTAAAGTTGTATTATTATTGGATATACTTTGGTAGGATTTCAGCAACAGTTTGGAAAGAATGTGTTTTGTTTCTGTGCATCAATTTTTTTTTTTTTGGGTCCTTTGTCAGAAGACTAAAACTATACTTAGTTCTTTTTATTTTTATTTTATATGTTGTTTCTAAAATGAATCGGCGATCAAGGTGCATTCCCAAGTACTTGAAGCAGTCTTTTTGTGGCAGGTGATTTCCATCAAACTAAACAAAATGACAGTCCTCCTTTTTGAGTGTAAAATATTAAAATAAATGGTTTAAACAATACTATACATAATATGTATATCAGATTGACTGTTCATTGTGTGACAGAGAGAACGCTCTACAAAACTGAATATAGCCGATCTTAGCCGTACATCTCTCGCTCTTACTGCACCAAAAGAAACATTACATTACGATAGAAAATATTACCATTAATTTTTATTTAAAGAATGGGCTAAGTACGTTAGCATTGAATGGACATTTTTTTTTTTTTTTTTTTAATAAAAAATGGGTTTGCTTTTGACCAACAACCAACTGTATAACAAGTGTGAGGCCTAAGATGGAGCGAGCTCACCCAGAAGATGCCTATTCACTCGAACTTTGAAAAGATTTGGGTTATATGAGCGCGGAAATACAGACGCAGGTAGGGAGTTCCAAACCTCACCACTTACCAACAATAAACCTGAGCAGTGTGTTGATGGTGTTGCTCGGGGAGACGTTGTCGTCGAAGCCGGGCAGGTCCACGGAGCGCGCGTACACCTCCATGTCCTCGTCGCTGTGCTCCGAAGACATGAATGCAGGACCAGACTCTTGGAATCCGACCTTCGCGCTGCCCTTGTCGAACGTCGACTCCGCAGCCCTATTGAAATTGACGACACGTTTGGTCTAGTGGCTAGCTAGTAACACTACCTGTTAACCAAACCATCGCTGGTTCGAATCCCGCTAGGGGCAAACCCGTACTTCCGTACTAATATTATAAATGCGAAAGTATGTTTGGACGTATAGATGTTTATAACTCTGTCACGCAAAAACTACTGAAACGATCACCATGAAATTTTGCATACACATCGTCTCTGGGACACCAGAAAGGACATACGGTACCATCCATTTATTGTTCAACGCGGACGAAGTCGCGGGCACCAGCTAGTGTTTTATATAACATTTACCTTTGTAACTGATTCATGGATGTTTGTGCATTTATAATATGTATTTATTTACAAAAAAAAAAGAAATATATTATATCCCTTTCTTTACGTAGTGATTAAATCTAGAAAAACCCATAAGTATGACTTATAATATATATATTTTTTTTAATATAAAAGTCGCGTCAGGCAGGCTTACTTCCACTTGATGGTAAGTGGCTAACGCGTTGCCTATTAACACAAGCAACAGATTATTAAGGATAAAGGGGATTAGGAATTAAATTGTGATGGACTTACTTATTTCTGCTCAAATATGCGGCGACCAGTTTCTGTCTAAGTTTCACCAGCTCCTTATACTCAGGATCAGCAGTGACTCTGTCCTGGCCGAGTATTTTGGATACCTCCGGGTCTTCAGAGTCCTCCGTGTAGTCCCCGGAGTCTATGGACGATACGGGAACTGTGTTTGGAACTGGCACCGGAAGGTTGTCGCAAAAGTCCAATAGATAACCAATTATTCTGTCCGACAGGTTCAGTTTGAAACTTGACAACGAAATATTTAGTTTATACCTGTGGAGTAATATCTTAACTGTAATCTTCATTTATATTTATTTGAATTAGAATTAATTTAAAATATATATATTTAATTTTACATATTTATTTTTGTCAATCAGTACACTGTTTTCTTGTTTATGGTTTAAATTTATTTATAAAGCAAGAGCACATACTTAATTATTAACTAGTTTTCCTTGAAGTCATCATTTAAAGCGAGTTTTTTTTAAACATATATGATTACCTTGGCAATAATTTATAATCCTTTTTAATGCTGTTCGAGAATACTACTTGCAGTCTGGTTTTTGGTACTAAATGTAGTTCAGAATCGGCATGTCGACGAGTATCGCGCCATGGATCGTTCCATGAGCAGAACAGCACCTACGACAAACAAACAAATAAATCAACAATTTCTAATTAGTTTTGCAAAATTTGTGGCTTTCGTGTAATAAAAGTCTGAGTAATAAAATTTCTCTCTTCCTAGCAAAGAATAGTTTTTTTTTTTTTTTTTTTTTTTAATTAAATATGGGTTTGCTTTTGACCAACAACCAACTGTATATCAAGGATGAGGCCTAAGATGGAGCGAGCTCACCCAGAACATGCCTATTCACTCGAACTTTAAAAAGATTTGGGTTATATGAGCTCAGGAGTTTCAAACAGATGAGGATGGTAACCATTTGTACGTCTGTATGTCCGATGGAAGAAAGGGGAAGGCGGTATGAGTTCATGCAGCTCCTGACCACACTCTCCGAAGTACATCTTATAAAAGACACATAGACTGGCAATTTTACGTCTATGTGTCAGTTAACGTCTTAGATGTCTAAGTTAGCATCTTTTATCGAAAAATTTTTTGTTAAAGAATAAGTTAGCAAAAATAATAAAAAAATACAAAGAGTGACACGTATAAGGGAACACTCGAATGAATTGTCGAAATACCTCGTGAACACAAATCAAATAATCTGAAAAGATGGCACATACTTAACTTGGATCAAATTGAGCATAAGTTCTTAATGCTTCCTACGACTGCGAATCTTTGGAACATATCTGATTAAGTACCTATTTCACCGACTACAAGTAAAGTGTTGATTAGTTACTTTTAGTTTGTGTACTGCATCATTGGGACTTTTATTGTACAAACAGAGGTATATCATCTTCCTTCATTCCCGGTTACCGGTGACTTTAAATGGCGATTAGCCTACTTGACACACTGTGAAAGAGGCCCCAAGGCTAAACAGCCGATGGCAGACAAACTCGTGTCACAATTACTTACTTGACAGGAACATTCCGCGTGCAACCTGTCGTACAATAGCTCCTCTAGTTCCATACAAGTGGCATCCTCCAGCGCCATATTTGATGGCTGCAGGTCAGACTTCACCACCACTCTACCCACGTCCACCACCATCACACGACCTGACCTGTCAAATAATAATAATAATAATAAAATTTATATTGTAAAAAAAAAATTAAATTTAAGATAGAAAATAAATAACTGAATAATAATAATAATAAAATTTATATTGTAAAAAATTTAAATTTAAGATAGAAAATAAATAACTGAATAATAATAATAATAATAATAAAATTTATATTGTAAAAAAAAATTAAATTTAAGATAGAAAATAAATAACTGAATAATAATAATAAAATTTATATTGTAAAAAATTTAAATTTAAGATAGAAAATAAATAACTGAATAATAATAATAATAATAAAATTTATATTGTAAAAAAATTAAATTTAAAATAGAAAATAAATATCTGAATAATAATAATAATAATAATATTGTAAAAAATATAAATTTAAGATAGAAAATAAATAACTGAATAATAATAATAATAATAATATTGTAAAAAATATAAATTTAAGATAGAAAATAAATAACTGAATAATAATAATAATAATAATAATAAAATTTATATTGTAAAAAAATTAAATTTAAGATAGACAATAAATACCTGAATAATAATAATAATAAAATTTATATTGTAAAAAAAAAATTAAATTTAAGATAGAAAATAAATACATGAATAATATTAATAATAATAATAATAATTTATTTGCTGAATATAGATAATTACAATGTTTTTATAATGAATAATAAGGCTCGCTACATTCTACCCTTTGGGGTGTGCAAATATTTTGAGAACACTACATAATATACAAAATATGTATGTGTGTACATATTTTTTTTTATGTTTTAGTAATTTAGTGGAAACTTTGCTCATTTATGTTTTTCTTGTATGTATATTTATATGTATAATGTGTAGCGAGATATTGTATGTTTCCCACTAAGTTATCAGACATATATAATCTTTTAAATCATTGTAACATTTATCGACTAGTAATTCTTTTATTTTATTCTTAAATATATTAATATTAATATTGAGCCGCTTAATATTGTTCGGGATTTTATTATAAATGACTGGTGCCAGACAAAAAACACAAAAGACAAAAAAACAAAATTAATGTTTTTTTTTTTTTTAAATTAATTTCGTAATTACAATGGGCAGCAACATTGCTGTGCACCAAAAGTCATTGGAAAAAATTAATTTCGTTGAGAAATTTAAAAGTAAGCCTTTAACTAAAATATAAAATAATTAATCGTACATTATTATAATTATAACCCTTTAACCGCTTGGTTATGTTCTGACTCGTATTATTTTATTTTATTTTAAGAGAAAGCAATGATTTAAAAATAAACATTATACAAGTAGAGAAATTTGTCGTATATATCCTCGCTCTGGAGAAATGGACACGAAAATAAATATGTCGGATATATCCGACTCTGGCGGCCAAAGGTTTTTTTTTTTCTTCTACACAGTTCCATATTATTAATACATATAAATATGAGCAATTTTATTTATATTCTAATATTAATAAGGAGCACCTAATAATGAAACGCAAAATAAATGTTAATTTAAAAAAATAATAACTCATTCGATTTTAAAAAAAAAAATCTTTTACCAACAGTTAGAATAGAATTTCAAGATGGACATTCCAATAGCATAGCACAGATAGCTAGACACATAGACACCAGATATCTAAAGATAGATAGTATTCATTAAATAAAAATTCATTTATTTTCAGGCAAGTAGTTAATTAAACTTAAGTAAAACGATTTCCTTCTTTCCATAAGACACAGTAAACTTACTTGTGTACACATCCATGTTCGGGAATCACTATGCAGGGTCCCTTCAGATCAACACTGAGCTGGAACAGCTTCTTCCTGCTGACAGCATAAGCCAGCACAGACCTGCTGATTCCCTCCACTTGGTGCACCGCATGCGACAACTCCACAGACAACTCTTCCGATGTCATCGAGTGGGTTTGAAAGAAGTTTATCAGCTCAGTGAACGCATGCTAAAACACATTTTAAAAAAAAATATTTTCTTATAAAGATATTCTCACAAACTTATCTTGATAAAACCTGGAATCTTGATAAAATTTGGAACACCTCTCTTTTTTGTGTAAATATAAAGTTTCAAACTAGCTGGTGCCCACGACTTCGTCCGCGTTGAACGATGAAAGGTACCCTATGTCCTTTCTGGTGTCAAAGACAACGTGTATGCAAAATTTCATGATGATCGGTTCATTAGTTTTTGCGTGAAAGATTTACAAACATCCAAACTTACTTTCGCATTTATAATATTAGTATACTTATAGATAAGGTTCTATAATGTATGTTGTGATCTGTACGATAAATTATTTATTTATTTAGACAGACAGACAGCGACAAAATCAGTACAAGGTACTCACACTAAAAGTTTTAGTTTTCCAAAATATTAGTCTAAGAGATTACCTTTACAGGTGAATATAACATTTTTAAAAATCAACACTAAGTTAATATGTAAGTGTAATGTGTACGACATACAAGTTTAACTAAAACATAGATACAATATAAATTACACATCATACACTATTAGTTACTTTGGTTATCCGTTATCATATTATCCAACAATAAAAAGATAATTGCACTAAACTAAGTGTATATATCTAATTGTTGTAATTTTATATTTTAAAGATGACAAAAAGAATAGTATCTTGGCTTTTTTTTCCGAAACCCTGGTAAATTTAAATTTATAATGACAATCACAAGAGTTTCTTGGAGAAACCTAATTGACCTAATAAATATTTTGATTTGATTTGATTCGACATGATAAACAACCTTACCTCAATATATATAAGTTCGACTGGTTCCATAAGACAGCAGAGTCCATAATCAGCTTCTGTGTTGCAGGGGTTCTTCTCGAAGTCTATGGCCAGAAGATTGGTTGTGGTGAGAGCTGACCCTCGCTCTGCAGTCAACAGAGGCACCAGATCTCCATCCGAGGAAGCTCCTTCGATCACTATGCTCTCCGCTCGGGCTGATATCTGTTTTTGTGTAATGTCATGACTAAAAATTCATCTCGAACCTTTTACGTCTAATGGTAGAACTATAGTTCGACTAAACTAAAGGTGAGTCGATTTGAGTCACCTTTTCCCTTGCTCTTTATCCTGCCAGGATAATAATCCTTTTAACTCATTTCCATCCCCCTAATATTGCCTAGTTTCTAGATGCCCATACATGCCAGTTAATCATCCTACAATTCGTCGAAATTCGTTGAAGATTCACCGATTTATATCAGACTCGCATTGAAAAAAATCTCTTGGGTGCAACCTAGTCATAATAAAGTTTCTCATAATTCTTGCTATATATTTATGTTTTTTGAAATTATTACTGTTAGTTAGCCTGACAACTAACTAGTTTCGTTTACTATCTAAACAATACTCTGAAAAAGAGCTTACTCATAAAGTTCGATAAAAAATATTAAATTTTCATATATATGTCATTTAAATATATAAATTATAATTATAAAATTCAAAAATTATAATATATCTTCGACCTCAGCTATGACATCAGTGATTAAAGCTCCGATGTCATAGCAGTTTCGAGTAATTAAAAAATTGCCTGAAACAAATTAATATTATTTTTTGTTAGTATAACATTTAAAAATCTACTAATAAAATAAATGAAATATGAACCTTATACGCCTTTGCTGAAGGTCTGGTCTCGAGTGAGGCTAAGAACTGTGTTAGGGTTACCACCAAAACTTCTTTACTCCTGTTCATAAGTGTCAATGAACAATTTGCCAACGTCAAGTTAAGTTTGTGCTCTGAAATAAGGATAGTATGTTTCAAATTTAACTGCAAATTCTTTAGTCTAGAATGCTTGAATTCTGATAGGAATATAATATGCATTGCATTCGTATAAATTCATCATTCCTTCAAACATAAGTCAATCTTTAACCTCTGATTAATGGTCGGCAGTGGACTGTAGCGTTGATTGTGTTTTAAGCGACTGTAGCCATCTATACCATCAAGTAGACAGTCTAAAATTACTAGAAGTACCAAAAGAGAGAACTAGTATGAATGGTATAGCAAATACAGGTTTTTTTTATTAAAGTAAAAAAAAATTGGACCCTCAGTCTGTCTGTCGACCTCAACATAAATAATAATAAAAACACTGTGATCCTTCTGCTTACCAATATACTGTTTTGATTTCTCTTGTATCGGCGTTCCCTCCACGTAACCGATAAGTTCACACACTCTCTTCTTCTCTGGACTAGAGAGATGGCTCCAGAGGCTCTTGCTTCTCTCTGTTTTAACGCACAACTCCACATGAGACTTGTGCTCTTCCTCAGAGTCCGTCTCCGATTCGGAACTATTTGGCTTCCACCAATCAAATTCGCTTTCCACCACCTCTATACGGTCTGGCTCTTGGGATAACAGCTAAAACGAAATATTTATAATCTTAAATATCTGTAATCTTCAGTACTGTAAATTCAAATGAAATCATCTTCTGGAGAACCATCAAATCAACGAGTCTAAATTCCTATATTTGCTGTGACTATTTGATTGATTGATTGCAAAGTATACTTAAGAGACGTATAGAAACTTAATCCTATAACATGACATCTAATCACTTATCATAAATAAACAGACAAAATTACAATTTTGTATTTTTTTAAATCTTAATTTCTAGAAACTTTTATATAACTTAGGTGTGGTATATTTTTTCCACCTTATTCTAGCCTAGTTCTTTATGTAATTCTAGTCTTTTATTGTGAAAGTTGTAAATGCTTATAATGGGTCCATATACCAGTTGTTATATATGTAGATCAGGGGTGTCTACATTTTCAAGATTACAAATCATTACAAAATTCCCTGGTTTTAAGCTGCTGAGTCACACTGCTCTATAGTCCGGGCTTAATTCCTAACTATTCACCTTCTTTCATAACAAAAATGCTTCTCAACATAATATTTTACGCTATTTTTCAAAATAATATTTGTGTGTAGTTTTCAAAATAATAAGTAGGTATAACAGTCAAAAAAAAAACATTCGCGGAACCCTCGTGCCATTTCCAAGGAACCCCTAATTTCTGCAGAACCACTTTAGAAATCGCTGTTATTGATTATCAATCTATATTATATATGAAATGAATATTATATTATACTAATACTAGCTGGTGCCCGCGACTTCGTTCGCGTTGAACGATGAAAGGTACCCTATGTCCTTTCTGGTGTCCCAGACAACGTGTATGCAAAATTTCATGATGATCGGTTTTTGCGCGAAAGAGTTACAAACATCCAAACGTACTTTCGCATTTATAATATTACTAGCTGGTGCTCGCGACTTCGTCCGCGTTTTAAATAAAAATATAAAGCAATATAACGCTTGACCTCGTGTTGCTATAATATTTTGGCCAGGCGTTAGTTTTTTATTTTTTATTTATCCCTCGGGAATAGTCCTTTTTTCTGGATGAAAGGTACCCTATGTCTTTTCTGGTATCCCAGACAACGTGTATGCAAAATTTCATGGAAGAGCAACAAACATCCGTACATCCAAACATATATTATAATATTAGTACGGACTAGTACGGATTATGAAGAGAGAGGATTTGTATGTAATGTAATGATTAAACTCAAAAACTACTGGACCAATTTTGAAAATTCTTTCACCTATATAAAGCTATACATTATAACAGCTAGTAATATTATGTAATTTAAGTTAAGTAAGTATATGCTTACTTCGAATTTTGCCTGTTCCCTGGCAATCACAACTGATACAATTGGCAGATTGTCTTCGCACTTCTGCAGATCCAACTTCAATTCCGTATCATTTGGACTCTTCAATGTACTTTTATATGTTTTTTTGTATATATTATAGTTTTCTCTGTGTTTTCTTATCGCGGTCCACGTGAACGGCCTTACTCTTTGTTCGACCACAACGTTGTATGCGTATCGCCACCATTTCTTTACGTCTTTCAATAGAGGTACTCCGGGATGAAGATGGCGATATTTTCTGTGAAATCGGATATACCTGATGATACCTAAGTTATCTTTGTAGAACGAAAAGTTATAGAGTGAAGCTCCTGAAACTCGTGACCACGTTTTCACTGTGTTACCTAAATAAACAGTTGGCAGCTGATTCGGCGATAATAACCAAAACCTCGCACAGTGAAATGTCTGCTGTAAATACAATCACACAATACACGTATTGTGTATTTGTATTTCGGTGCATTTACGTTTTAACATTCTTTATGCTTAGTCCTTTCGATAAAAGACACACTTGATATGTACTTTTGATAAAGGACATCGGGGTAGGCAACGCTATCTTGCATTCCCCCGAAGTTACTTGTGTTTTTAGGAGTTTTTAGGAGATGGTAGGTTAATACTTAAGTATTATGGTATTAACCTACCATCATGTTGAGGGTCAGACCTACCTTCGAACACTTCACACAAAAAACAAACAGCATATAACAGCAAAAAAGTGTTATGCATACCTGTTCAATTTGATCCTCATGAACGAGTTGAGGAGATTGTCAATAGAGAGGTACTGCCTTCTGGACAGTTGCAGGGCACTGTCCTGCAGCACTGCGTCCAGAAGAAGTCTTGGGACTCGCGCCTCTCCGGACCGATTTATCAACACTTTCACCTTGCACGTCGCCGGCTTTAACACTGTCAACCAATTCGATTTTCTTTATTGCAATTACAAATAGAGACCAGGAAATACTCGCAAATTAGAAGATATGGTTAAATTTATTAATATACTAGCGTTACACGTGTAACTTTATAAAATATAGCCTATGTTATTCGCTGATTCGCTAATAATCTTTCTTTTTTTTTTGTGTAATTTTTACCTTTTTGTATGTTTTCTACCAGCTCCAATATATTGTGTGACTTGTAATTTATAATATGTTTTAGTAATTTAGTGGAAACTTTGCTGATTTATGTTTTTCTTGTATGTATGTTTGTAGTGTGTAGCGAGATATTGTATGTTTCCCTAATATAAATAAATAAATAAATAAATAAATAAATAATGTAGCTTTGTATAGGTGAAAGAATTTTTTAAATCGGTTCAGTAGTTTTTTGAATTTATTCATTACAAACATACAAATCTTCTATCTTTATAATATTTAATATTTATTAATTAATAATATATAAACCCCATATTTTCAATTTTATTCCCATTTTTTTAGGCAATGTCTTCTAGTTGGCAATGATTAATATTAATTGAAGAAGATTATAGTCTCCTACTAAAATAATTTACAAGACAATTTTATTATGTGTACTTACAAAATTCAAAGTCCTCATGGTGCATGGAGAACTTATCGAGTCCAGTCAACATGTAGTGTTTCCAATTGTAATACTGCATAGGAGTGATGTTGGCGGTCTCGTTGTCGTCCAGAGCTGTGGCGGTGGGATTCCAGTACAGCGAGAGCGACTCTATGCGCATCATCTGGTACACTGTCGAAGCGTTCGCTGGAGTCACCGAAGGCTTCCATTTGCTGAAAATCAACTAGTAATAAACCAATGGACGAAGAAATATGCTGTGGAGTGTATCACAATAGATTTGTATTCAATTTTCATAAAAGTACTTTGGACAAAATAAAAATTTCTAAAAATAAAAAAAGCCCTTCTAGGATCAATCCTAGATTTTTATTAATTAATTTTTAATAAGAAATTCATTTTCGAGTAATAAAAATGTCAATTACCTTAAGCGGACGTTTTTTATATACTTATATCTACACTTATTACACCAAAACGAAAGAGATTTCTTATAATATTTTCGACTTTTTTTACTTTTTTCACATCCGTTTACGTTTAGTTTTGCTATTTTTAAAAAAAATAAATGAGTAATAAATATTTATTCAAAGTTTAAAGTTCATCTTTTATCTGGATACAATGTGGCCTCATAATATTGAATAATATACAACTTCATGATGATCGGTTTAGCAGCAGATAAAGTAAGGCCCGGAAAGCGTAACAGACCAAAAAAATTTACAATATAAGTAAGGATATTATATACTTAATGAGCTTACCAATTGGTAGTTTCAATAGACAAGCTTTGCAGGCAGAGACCACACGCTAGAGGACCGTCTTTCGAGCTGATCGAATCTTCATACCTCACGTGAATATTCCGCACATAAATCTGTACATTGTTAACTATTGCTGTGAACAAATTTTCGAAGAAATTCTGAGGCCCTTTCAAAATTTCACTCTCAGCTTCCAAATCCTGAAGAACTTTCCTCTTTGCAGCTCTCATGAGCCTCTTCTCTCTATCTGGGTCGAAGTGGCTGTTGGATATAGCAGGTCCAACGAGTATTAACACATCTTCAATGTTCACTACTACAGGTTGGGTGTAAAGACCTGACCAAGGTATTTGCAGTTGTACGCGGCCTATGGTGCCAATTTTGACATCTATGGGCAGATCTAATTCGTACTGCAACAGACATATTATTAAATATAAATAAATATAAATATCTTCACACATTAACACACAGCACCATCTAGTTCCACACTAAGCAACCAATGCTTGTATTATGGATACCAGACAGTTGATATACTATATAGATTACTTTTTTTTGTAAATACATACATATTATAAATAAAAAACATCCATGACTCAGGTACAAAGGTAAAATGTTAACACATAAACATTCGCCCCTAGCGGGATTCGAACCCGCGACCGTTTGGTTAACAGCTAGGGTTACTAGCCACTAGACCAAACGTGTATTGGTTTATAGGAAGCAATGAAAGATCGCGCACGAAGGTTTGTTCGTATCTCCACTAAGGGGCGCGGTCAAAACAGAACTTACTACATATCAATAGAAAGTCAAATTTATAAGGCAATTGTACAAACTTAATGTATATAATAATATATGAGTAGGTGTGAAGGAGAAACACTTTCAATCTATTTGTTAAAGTAAGACAGTTTTATTTTGATATAATCAAACAAAAATATAGATCGCATAAATCATAATTCTATTGCCAAGAATAGAAACTATTACGATTACAATCTCTAAACAAACTATTAAATATGCGAATACATTACAGGTGACAGGTTTATGGAATTATTTAGTGACCTGCAAAATAAGCATTGCTTGTATGGCAGGTGCAAAAAATAATCGTGAATAACTTATTGGATTGGATAATTTTGATTATAAATTTTATTTATATAGACTATTTATTCAAGTTATGCTAAAGTTTATGTGGAAAAAAAATTAACAATTACCAAAGCTTCGGGTTTGAGTTTTAAATCTGTTAGATTCACATTGCCCGAGAAAATTCCAACATTAAGGTTCTCCGTGTCCAAGTCCTGGACATACTTGCCCAACAACCGGTTCAGAATGCCGGCTACGGCGCCCTCAAACATTTTGGCGGTCTAGGTCTTCCGCAGATACCTGAAAACAAAAAAAAAATCTAAAATCGGATGCATTTGGACATCATGGACATTATTTATTTATTTATTTTCAAGGACAACTTACAGTGATATTTATACAAAAATTTACTTAATAACTAAATGACAGATTAATTTGACACCACTTTACTGTGACCATTGTGACTGCAATAACTGAAGACGTGAGTGATATGTCGCATTTTTGGATTTTTTTGTTTTTTTTTTTTGCGTTGATGAAAGTAAATATGTCCATATAAATGATTACAGACCTTAAGATCGTCCGCTTAAGACATATTTTGGAAAATAGAGTTGAAAAAGGTGCTATGTACAGTTAATTTTAAAAAGCAAATAGTGCAGAAAAGTTTACTTTTGTTAAGGGAAGCTATGTTCACTTTTTTTTTAAATTAAATAATAAAAAATAATACAAGTGTTTAATTGCTATCATACCATTAATATTTTAAGTTGTTTACACAACTTTGCATCATAATTTAGTACAAAAATCGATTCCGTGACGACTTATCTCAAAAATTCAAAATAAAACTTTAACCTCGATTTACTCGAAATTGGAATTAGGCTACTTATCACCTTCATCCACTGACGTCTTCAACTATAACTGTAGGTACAGCAGAAAGTAGATTATATTATTAAAAGTTCAATTGGGAAAGTTTGCTGTGATCATGTTGATAGTTTATAACCTCAGAATAACTACTTAGTACCTAATTTATTGTCACTTGCTCGGTGTAATAAAATCACATGTAGGTAATACTAAATGTTTACAGGCAAGTTTGATATGTAGCCATAACCTCTTCATTATATAATACAATGAGGTCTCTACGGAGACCGAAAATTAAGAGGTCAAGAATGTAAGACATTTTATTATCCAAAATGTAGGTAATAAGACAATAACATGACAATAAGAATGTAGATATTAAGACTTACAGACGAAACAGGCATATTAAGCAATTCTTACCTACCTCCTACGGAAATTTCTTATATATTAAACCAATATTTTTTTTAAAAAAAAGTAAATTTCACAACAATAATGTGCGGTTTTGTCGTATCGTTTGTAAACAATGGCTGATTAGGGTTAAAGTGGTCTGAGGATAGTTTTTATTAATATGTTATCACTTTATCAGAGTTGGAACGATATCAACTTATCTACATACCTATCACACGTGTTTTATTTTGTTGGGAACTACCGCAGCGTAATGTAAGGCCCACTCGTTTAACAACATATAAATTATCTACATTAATTACAAATTTAGTATAAGTACCTATCGCTTTTAATATATAAAATTTATATTATTTTCACTTTTGAAGGATTCTCTTTTGGTATAAATATAAATAAAGTCGCTGACGTCTGTCTCTCTGTGAACTTATTCACAGTTCACAGTTCTCTGTAAACAATTCAACAGATTTTGATACGGTTTTTACTAATGGAAAGAGAGATAAACCTGACGGGAATCAAACCCCAGGCGAGGCCCCCTGAGACGTTATAGGCGGGGTCAACTTTTCAAAGTTGACACTGGTCTGGATTTGGAAAGTAGTGGCAGGACACACTGCATTTGTTGATTTGTTGTAAGTAATTGGCGTCAGTAACCATCCCCTTACAGAATACCACCGTGAAATAACAGCATATGTGCTGTTGTGTTTCGGTGAGTAAGGGATGCCACAGTCAATTACCACCGTCATCCTTAATCGTTGTATGGTCGGCAGCGCACTTGCAGCACTTATGGCTATGCTTCTATTATAGGCGACGGTAGCCACACCTACCATCATGTGAACCATCAGCTTGTTTGTCGACCTCAACATAAAAAAAAAATTGCTATCTAACAATAAAGCTACAAAAAAGACAAACTGTTTTTATATGTGTTTTATATATCTACCAAATAATATGTGTATACAACCGCGAGTAAACTACAATTATATAAGTCGCCTCAATTCTGGTAACAATTCTTTTTTAAGTTTAGTACATATAGGTATATGTTTTTACGTATATATGTATATATTTATATATAAAAGAAAGTCGTACACGACGTGTTACGTACACCATTTATAACTCGTGAACGGCTGAATCGATTTTTATGATCTTGTTTTATTGTGAATTTGTCTCCATCCCGAATAGCAGAATAACTATTAAAACTTCGGAAAAATGTTCACGAAAAAAATTAATATATGAATTAATATACGAAAATTAATATATGAAGAAAATTCATTTTCTCATATACATTTTGTATGAAACGGGTTTTTATTCTCCCTGAGGTGGTACGAAGTTGGCGGGTCAGCTCGTGTTTTATAATATCGAGGGTGTTATTCAGACTTCATTATAATGCAGTCCCGCGTCCCTGATTAAGAACAAAGAATTCAATTAGCCCACTTTTTAACTGCTCCATGGGTAGTTAGATGAACCAAAACAGATATACATATACATATATACACATTACTCACAGGTTGTTTCTGACACTGCTGAAACAACTATCCGATTTTGAAATTTTTCCCTGTTACAAAGCTGATGAATGAATAATCTTACGATATTATCTATACTGTAATATTGTAAAGAGAAAAGATTTGTTTGTTTGTTTGTTTGTTTGCATTGAATAGGCTCCGAAACCGCTGGACCGATTTGAAAATTTTTTTTCATTGTTGGGAAGCTATATTATCAGCGAGTAACATACGAGTAGGCTATATTTTATAAAGTTACGCGGGCGAAGCCGCGTGCAACAACTATTAGAGATATATTCCGAGAGAAAGAGAGAGAGAGAGAGAGAGAGAGAGAGTGAGAGAGAGAGAGAGAGAGAGAGAGAGAGAGAGATAGAGAGAGAAATACATTTCCAGGTAGGTATATAATATAATACCCTAAACACAGAACTACAGACCTGGCTGGGAAGTAGTAGGGCTTAGTGAGGGAGTTCAGGTGCCTGTGAGATTTTCAAAAAACTCAAAATTTTCATACCAAGTGTCGCAGTGCGTCTCTGTTTGTTTCTTCGCTAACTTATTCTAAACGCTTTCATATCGAAAGAAAACAACCCTATTACACTTCCAACATATTTTGATACGGTTTAAACTAATGAAGTTTGTGTTATATGTAGAATTTTCATTTAAAAAAATCCATGAGAAGCTGGGGGCGGATCGCTAGTAAAATATATATGGTCACTTGTTAATCTTTTGTGTTAATATTGTCCATTGTTCTGACGTAGATGGATACCTACTTATTTCCGTTTATTTTGCTCGCTTATTTGCTTTATTTGCCGTGGTAAGTACTTGGAAATCGGATACGCAGAAACTTTGAAAGTGCTATCAGGGGTAGGATAAAAGTATTCGTTTATAAGAAAGTTAACGTTAGGCTACCTGATTCTCTTTCACTGAAACTTGCAAGGTGAGACAATGGGGTGTCTTATTACGAACTATTACGATACGACGTTACTGACACTTGATGGAAAGCTTTTTATTTATTTTTCGCTCAATTTCTGTATTTTATATTATTGCTTAATAGAGTGGATGGGTTTTAATCTTTTGTTAAATAACGAACGAACATTTTAAAGATAGAGATACGACTCCCGAATTCAAAAGTGCATTCAGGACAAGAACTAGAGGGCTTGCTGTACTAGGTTAAGTTTTAGTGAGAAAAAAAATCACATAACACTAGCTTTGCGTGTTACTTGTTTGTGGATAATGTGGCTAAGTTTATCAAAGTATCCGAGTAGATGGATCTTCTGAAAAATCACCTCGTCGTTAAAAAATTTAGGGACGAACGCGGCTGCCTTACAAGCGTATTATGAGAGCAGAAAAAAAAATTAAGACTACTCAAATCCGGGCAGCAGTAACCACCCTTTACCGAAAATCAACAAAAAAAAATAACATCCTATGTGATATATGTTTCGGTGAGTATATAAGCTGGTTAAGTACTATTTACTCTATGATATTAGAGATGCCCCATAAACACTCCCAACTTCATTAACTGAATATTGTTTGCATAAATTTTGTCTGCTCAGATGTAATCTTGCATAAATAATTTCTACTTTGACTCGGTACAAATGAATAGATAAATTTGAGTACTTATTTTAACTAATAAATTTTTTTACCACTTAGTATAAAAATTATTTTTCATAATTTAGCTTCTAAAACCTTCGATTTGGTACATAGGTACGTACGAGTATATTATTATCTATATTTATAAAATGGTTTGTCCTGACTGATTCTCAACACACAACCAAAACTACTAAGTCTAGAACACTGCAATTTGGAACATTTATTTTACAACGTAAGGGTTTTTTCCCATTGAGAAAGGATTTTTGAAAATTATGACTCCGTGCGAAGCCGAGGGCGGGTCGCTATTATATTTTATGTACATTTGTAGATGGAGACCCCATATGTTCACTTATTAAAAGATAAAATTACAAATATAAAGAGTGGGCGGCTATAACCAGACAATATAAAACAGATGGTTTTAGGGCTGGAGCAGTAATATGGGCTATACGGCAATACCTAAGTAAATTGTAGACGCGCTATAAATAGAACAGAAACCACTGTCAAGGGCGCCTTCATATTTTATTTATTCTATTGGTGGACCAATCAATCAATTCCATTATTAGACCTATTACAAATTAAGATATTTTTTTAATTATTCAACTTCGAGAAGCAAATCATTATTGGGTACCTACTGAACAACTTAGATGCAATATAATGAGTGTCTTTTAAACTATATAACTTAAAATTTTATTATACTTAGTAAGAGAATGTTAAAGATATTATTTTAAAAGGTATTTGAATATGAACTTTATAAAATAAAACATATCTATATGTACCTTTACATATTTTCCTTGAATTCAGCCGGAGAGCTCGCGACAGCCAACAGTGACGTCAAGAAGGACGGCGGAGAGCTGGTGCCGTACTGCCTCTTGGTGACAGATGTCAGAAAGTCAAGGTTCGCGCAGGCGCGCAGGCTTCGAGGGTCGCGCATGCGTACTCCAACGCTTCAGGGGAAATTGTGAAATGTCATTAAGCTGCGGAAAAGCCGGTAATAAGAATTGCGCTCGATAAACATGGCGCACAACTATGTAGGTATATTTTAATAACGTGTCTGTTATATATTTTTTTTTATTTATACTTATAGGTATATCGAAGAAAATGGTCTCCAGTTTCTTAATATAGAATACTAGCTGTTGCAAGCTACTTAGTTCGCGTAACTTTATAAAATTAAGCCTATGTATGTTACTCGATTAGGTGAAAGAATTTTTAAAATCGGTCTAAGTAGTAATTTTTGAGTTAATTCATTACTAACAAAAAATACAAATCCTTTCTCTTTTTAATATTAAGTATAGATAGCCTATGTTACTCGCTAATAATGTATCTTTCTATAGGTGAAAAAAATTATTTTTTTTAAAAATCAGTAGTTGAGTTTATTCGTTATAAATATAAAAAAACTGTGCGTGTCAGCTCCGACGCACGACCTACCTTACGAACGATTATAAAATATATAATAAAAATTATAAAAACATTTATCATAACGAATTAATATCAGCGCCATCTCTGTACGAATTATGATACATGATTACCGGTGCCATCTAGTTTTTTTTATATTAAAAATGGGTTTGCTCTTAGCCAACAACCAGCTGTGTAGCAAGGATGAGGCCTATGATGGAGCGAGCTCACCCAAAAGATGCCTATTCACTCGGACTTTGAAAACATTTGGGTTATATGAGCTCGGAAGTTTTCGCAAGGATGTATTATTATGTAACATATTCTAGTTTCAGAGATATAGTGTAAATGGCGCTAAAATTAAAACTAACGCGTAGGTACCTAACGTGTGACGTATGACAATTTTGATTTTACTCCCATAAATTATCATACCCCGGGCTTATATATGAAAATCGATTCTTAAGGAGTAAACTCCAAAAATACAAATCTTTTCCCTTTATAATATTATTATATAAGTATATAGATTATGCAATCAAGCCAGTAGAATTAAGTAACAATTAAATTATATTCAACCACAAGATATTGGAGATCAGAACCTATTCGGTCTCTAGGAATTTCATACTATTGTGTTGAATTTTAGACCCAGTGGGGGTAATTGAGAGGCACAGCAGCGTGGTTAGCATCGTGGCAAAATATGTGACGCAGAAAAAAAAATTAACACAGTTTAAAGAGTTATTTATTTATTTAATCGTACATTCGTTTGCTTATTTTTGACTACAATTTAACAAAAGCATTCTGTGTAATGGCTCATGGTGTTTGTCTGCAAGCGTTGCAACTGCCGTTAGGTATCTGTGGCGCGAAACACTCTGACGGACAAACCGGACACGATGCGGCGTACTGACGCGGGTATGAACACTTCGCTGACGTCGACCATTGGGATGGAGACGCTTTCTGAAATGTTTTTTTCTATTACTAACTTTCACACGCGGCTTCGCTCGCGTAACTTTATAAAATATAGCCTACTAGCTGGTGCCCGCGCCTTCGTCCGCGTTGAACGATGAAAGGTCCCTATGTCCTTTCTGGTGTCCCAGACAACGTGTATGCAAAATTTCATGATGATCGGTTCAGTTCACAAACATCCATACATCGAAACATACTTTCGCATTTATAATATTAGTATAGATGTTACCCGCTGATAACGTGGCTTTCTATAGGTAAAAGAATTTTTAAAATAGGTCCAGTAGGTTTTGTGTTTATTCATTACAAACATAAAAACCTTGAATCTTTATAATATTAGTATATAGATTTAGAAGAACTAAACAGTCTTACATAGGTACATACATTTGTTACAAAATAATAAAGTTATATTTAGTAGTGACAGGGCACACAGCATTTTATTCATAAATTGAGCTGTCTGTTAAAAACTACAGAGGACCACAGTGTAATTAAAACTATTGCGTTTCTTTCTATTAGAGCAAGGTAGCTTTTTTTGCCTATCTCTTAGTAATCCCTTATCTAAAATAGCAATATGTTTCAGTGAGAGTGTAAGGGTGTAAGGGATAATTTACCTATCTTTTCGTAATTCCTTATCTAAACTAAAGTTGGCAGCGCGCTTGCAGCACTTGTGGCGTTGCTTGTTAATAGGCGACAGTAGTCACCTCCATTTAAGTGGACCGTCAGCCTGCCTGCCGAACTTTATATAAGAAAATAAGTAGTAGGTACTTTTCAAATTCATTAAAGAAATATAAGTTATCTACTGTAAATTTAAGCCCCATATTTTTAACACTTCTTTTAAGAGTGGCCGTTTAAGTTGATTTTTTTAATGTTGACAAAAAGTGATAAAATATCAATTACCTACTTCATATTAGTAATCTTAAAATCCTAAGGCTCGAGTTCACCAACAGACGGTTATTTTTAAACAGCTGTTTAAAATTTAAACAGCCGTTTAATAATATTTTGTTGAACACCATCGCTAAACTGCGGGTTAAACGCCCTAAAGATCAGATTAATCATTAAGTTAATCAGTTTAAACAACAAAATATTATTAAACAACTGTTTAAATTTTAAACAGCTGTTTAAAAATAACCGTCTGTTGGTGAACTCGAGCCTAAGTCTTGCCAAGTTAGCCGTTATATCTTCATTTTGAGATTGGAGAAGATTTTTACTAGTGCCAGTGATCACTATGATTCGCGACACTAATAAAATAATATAACAGAAGAAGAATCCTTTGTGACTCACCCTAATGAAAGCAGTTAAAGCACAATGCATAATATCGTACGATGGACAGTTAAGGTAATAGCCTTGCGCCGGAAGCTCAACCGTCAGACAGGCGTCCTTCAAATGCTGCACGGCCTGATTCCATTCTTTATGATCCGCTGCGATTTGGTCGAAGTAACCTCTCACTTTGTCCTTGTCAACCTGATCGTTGTTCAGCCATCCAGCTTGTCTGAACGCACACTTCATGCCCTCGCACTGCAATATGCTATATTGTTATACTACCTGGTGCCCGCGACTTCGTCCGCGTTGAACGATGAAAGGTACCCTATGTCCTTTCTGGTGTCCCAGACAACGTGTATGCAAAATTTCATGGTGATCGGTTCAGTAGTTTTTGCGTGAAAGAGTTACAAACACCCATATATCCAAACATACTTTATAATATTATAATAATTAGTAAGTATTAGTAAGGATTATTAGACTAGCTGGTTCCGCTATTCCGCCGACCGCGTTCAAAAATAAAAATATATATTAACGCAAGACAAAATACATAATTATACGAGCAATAATTTATTCAAACTTTATTGCTGTTATAGTTTTGCCAGTCATTGGATTTTTATTTTTATATGATCCCTCGAGGACAGTACCTACTTTTTTTCTGGATAAAAGATATAACGCCTGACAAAATATGTAAAGCAATATAACGCCTGACATACATTGACGACTTATACTTTTGCCAAGCGTTGGGTGGGACTTTATTTTTAGATACTTAGCCGGTTTCCTATTGGAATATTTAGCCTATGTCCATCTTGAAATTCTATTCTAACTATTGGTCAAAGATTTTTTTTAAATCGGATGAGTAGTTTATATTGCAGCTAGGCAGTAACACCTCCTCATAAGCGAGACTGTCCAAAAACTCATGGTAGTATTTGGAAGTACTCATCAGAGCACTGACAATTTCACAACCAGTAGAAAATCTCTGCTAATAGCTTCTCACTCGCAATACAAAGGTGAAAATCTCATATTTATCAGACTAGCATAAAATCCAGAAACAATTATCAAAATATTTACTTACTAAGGAATCGGTTTTGCATTCTCGAACCCGATTCAGCAAAGTTGGAACATGTACACAACTGTAGATCTGTAATATCATATTTAAAAATTAAAAATTAAATTTTTGTCCCGAAAGTGGCGCCACAAGAGGAACTTAATAATCAGTTCTTACCAACGACGGAGTTGTCGATGCGGTACTAGGTACTAGCATAGCATCCGTGATATCTTTCTGGCGAGTGGGAAGTATGAACCTCGCGAATCTTAGAGAGCGTCTTTCGAATGATAGTAGAAAAGGGCCTTGAAGAGGTTTCCGGGCTGAGCGTTGGAAGTTGGTTGGAAGTGAACAGGTCGAGCTAATTCCGCGACGAACACACCAAGCATCCGGTTAAACCTTTTGCGTCTAATTGTTCACATTTAAATTGTTACGTTGGTTATCATTGGCATATACATTCGTGCACTTCATCAAAAGTGGAATTACCTATGAAAATAACATGTGATGGTGTTTCAAAATCGGCAAAATATCACTTATCGAAGGCATAAGTTACCGGAATTCAATTCTAAAGCTGCCGATGCCGCAAGTTTGATGCAAAGTTGCATACACCTGTGTATATTACCTGTGCCTTTTACATTCGAGGGCAGTGCGCCACATTGGTTCGCTCAGACAGCATACGTCGGAATAATACACTGACACACAGTCAATCTAAATGTGATTTAGCTCTTTTTTCTAGCTTCTGAGAAGGAGCCCACGGTGGACCCATAATTAGATACTTACTTATTGTGACAATGGACTAAATAACTCACATCGTCCGGTATTTCACCACATAAAACTGGTGGCGCTTGCGGCGGTGTCACAGGAATGTCTGGACGACACTGGCACGTCTGGAATAACATATTTTTCTCTAACTATTAAAGATACCTTTAATTTCGACCTCATATGAGCTACAACATCGATTAGATCGATAGATTATTAGATACTTTAGCCAAGTTTAGTCCAATTATTAGGTGCATACTATATATTTTGAAAATTATATCAATCAAACCAAGTTATGTCTAGTTTTCCGTTAGGTACTTCATTTTAAAATTGAAGCAATTCGTGTATGTCCTGTCGATATTGAACAGTGGCGGATTTATTGTCTGCCGAGTTGTGTAGCTAACATTAAAATAGATGGCGCTAAACAAATTTTTATTTATTATAGATATTATAAAACATTATTGAGTTATTACGAGTATAAATCTTCTCTTTACTAACTCCTACAAATAAATTATTTGTATTAAATAATAAAAGCTAATATCATACGTAATATTAAATGTTTTTTATGTAAAAACAATATGTTTATTAATCATTTTACGTTGATTTCTAATAGAAAGTCTTCATTAGGTAATACCATCTAATGCTTACCACTAGTACGAAAGCCAAAAAATAATAACATTTAAACATTATTTTACACTTGTTTGTAATATTGTAGGTAAGTATCTAACTATTTATAATATGCCACTTACTAAACTGGTTTTAAGTTTTAACATATTATCAAGCAGGGTCAGACGCAGGTCATCTTGGATTTGGTCCAATCGGGACCGCGCACCAATTTGTTTACAACTATCGTTACTATATATAATAGGTATGTATGGCTACGCATTATATGCATTACATCATATTTATTTACTACTGGTCTCGGGCTTTCAATAAAAGATAGATTTCACTTACCAACCATGATTCCCTACACCTTCCAAATGGCAAGATATCAAAAAAATGTTGAGAGTCTCACGACATTCGTTAGATCAGTTTTTCAATGAATTGAGGTCTTTGTTATTGCCAATAAAATACAGTTACAAGAATAATAAGCTGAGGAAATCATAAGAATAAAGTTGCCAGCTCTTCGTTTTGTAGGAATTGTCGTGCTAGGGCCTGACTTGTAATTTTTTTTTTAATTTTTTTCTTGTATAAACGTTATACAAGTAGAATAATTTGTCGTATATATCCGGCTCTGGCGAAATTGACACGAAAATTATTGTCGAATAAATCTTATTCGGCGGCTAAAAGGTTCAAAAGTATTTCGCAGAATGCGACACTAATGTTATTATTTCTTGTAAAATATTTTTATACATATGAAAGTGTAGTTTTTCACAATAAATAGTACCTAATTATATTCAAAAGTGAATATATACTCAGTTACAAAAGGCATCTTTTTGTTTCAATAATATTAATATTCTATTAATAAACAAAGCCTTTTAGAAAATTTTAATCATTTTTAGAAAAGATATTTTGAAAACTTATTCACATCAGTATAAAATAGGAAACTAACGTTTTAATCTGACGTCCCGGTGTAAATAAGAACGTATAGCATAAGCAGTCTTAAATTGTAAGAGAAATTAGGGAAATAATAACAATAATACACATAAGATACTTAGTATTTAAAAAGTTTAATACTATATATATCACATTGAGCTTTGTCCATAATGAAAAAAAAAACATATTAGAAATCTCCATCGCACATTGAAAAGAAATCTTCCATCAATACTGGCACTGATTCTTCGTCCAGCACATTCGAAGGGAGTTTGTTGTCAAAATGCGGATAGTTTGGATGCCACCAGTCATACACCATCATATTTTTGACTGTATCCAGAACCACTGAACATTCTGGGAGAGTGTTCTTGGTGACATGGTTGCCAGAGCTAAAGCCCATATGCAGCCGATGGTGTCCGAAGCCCTCGGACAAATTTACACGGACCGATGACAGTGTCAACCCCATTATCGGTGGAACATCGTAAAAATTAACGCAGGTTACCTGAAATATAAAACATAATTATCTATACTAATATTTATAAAGAGAGAAGATTTGTATGTTTGTAATGAATAAACTCAAAAACTAGTCGACCGATTTTAAAAATTCTTTCACCTATAGAAAGCTACATTATCAGCGAGTAATATAGGCTATATTTCATTTTAAAAAATGAATGAATTTAAAAAAAATAAGTGAAAACTTGAACAATTATGTGTGTATTTTTTGAATCATCAGGAAAGTACATAGTTACGCGAGTTCAATAGTTATTCCCATCTCAAAAATGTCCAATGCGCCTAATGAAGTTTACACTTTAAAAAATTACGCAGGCGAAGTCGCGTGCAACAGCTAGTTTGAGATAAAGATATCAATTTAACAGGGACAGTATTGTTTCATCCTCATTTGACCTAATTTTGATTATTTAATTTTGGTCAGTGGGTAAGGTGGTTGTTTTTATGCTCTATGTTAAGGGTTCAGCGTTTGATTCCCGGCAAGGCCAACTTAGGAAATAAACTTTTCATAGATGACTCTGGTCTGGATCTGGCAAGTAGTTGCAGTGCATACTGCGTTATGCAGTCATTTGTACAATAAACACTCCCTTTCAGAAGACCACCGTGAAATAACAGCACATGTGCTGTCGTGTCTCGGTGAGTGAGTGAGGGATGCCAGAGCCCATTTCTCCACCCCTTCCTAATCTCTTATCCTTAAACCTACTATGGTCAACAGCGCATTAAAAACTTACTAAAGCAGAAGGCACATGAAAATATTATATAAAATATTTATTTTAATGAATGAAGTCAGTAGGCGGGCAGACACTTTTGACAGTAATTTAGTAACACATGCAATGCTATAGAAGTTGCAAGACATTAAAGAAAAAAGAAACGAGTTAATATAAATGAAAATCTAATAGAAACCTGCAAAAGTTGCAAGTCCTCCTCAGAATTAGCATCAACCATCTCCAAGTCTTCTATAAAGTGAAACCGTGCTCCCTTACCACTCTTTAGTGGATAAACTTTTTTAAATTTGAAATACACTTGCCAGTTAGCCATTTCTTTTTTGTACCACACATTAACACAACGTCTCTTCACCAAATCGTGCGGTTGGTCGTTCTCTATGTTTAGCAAGACGGCCTTTTTAATAAAGAAATTGTATGTATGATACAATGCTCTAATAACTCTCTGACGTAATCCATATATTTTACAACCATTCTCAATACAAAGTCTTTTTGGTAATCTCGGGTGGTTTGCACAGTACCTGAGGAAAAACAAGAAAATATGTTTAAATTTTCCCATTTTACTAGTTATACAAAGACATTTACTTAATAGTAAACCTTTACAAGTACGAAAAAAATGGTGTGGCTGTGTTGTGGACACTGCAATATTTTTTTTTTGAGCATATTATATATATATATATATATATATATATATATATATATATATATATATATCCAACTAATTTGAATATACCATCTAAAAAATCTTTGACCCTCCTCTTGGTGTTGTGTTTATATAAGCGACTAATAGCCTCAAGTATATCTTCAATATGTATAATGTATATCTTAAAACTACCTTACACAAAATATAGTAAAAAATAGAAATAGAAAGCATAATATAAAAAAAAATATATAAAGAGTCATTTACCTTTTGTAAATTGAAATCCAAAAAGATTCTCTCTTTGTTATATAATATGTACTTTTATTTATTCGTGCAAAGTTGCCAATATCTTCCGGTTTTATAAATAAAGATATAAGATACCATATAATTTCTGGATATTCTATTCCCAGCTCATTCTTTGAATCATTCTCTGGTTTTTGACTTTTTTTCTTTTTGTTTTTTGTCTTGGAATTAGGCAGTTCTGATTCCAAGATATGATCTGCACTGGGTCCGGTTTGAGAAAGTGCCTTTTTTATTCTCATGAATGGTTTTGGTGCGTTTGCACTATCATTTATAGTAAAATCTAAAAGATAGAATATCATATCTAATGATAAAATGGATAAATTTAAATAGACATTTGTACAATATTAATATTTTTAAATCTCACCTCGACAGTTTGTTAACTTGAAATCTTTCTTTTTGGGCATGTTTCAGCAGTCTATAAAAATAGTTAATATTGATATCGCTGCCGAGTATTTTGGGGTGTTGTGAAATATTTGTAATTTTATTATACACACAAACCCAAAGCAAATATTTATTATAATTACATTAGATTGAAATTATTCAATTGAAACAAAACAAAGTATACATATTGGGTTTGGAGGGATTTTTAGTGAACACCAGTAGAAAAAAACCGCAGCACCACAACAAGGCAGGCAGACGCATTCTTACTCTAGTCTTTAAGCATCTTTTCCAAATTCCAGCAATAGTTTAATTATTTATATTATATTTATAGGATTTATATTTACAGTTTCCAATTCCAATTTTGTTGTTATGGCCCCATCGAATTATACGATGATTCTGCCAATATTTACAGTTTATTTTATCTTGATCTTTATCTTTAAAAAAAACTTTTTACTATAACAATAAATACCGACTTTACTTACTTACCGTACCATACCGACAGATCACAGAGTAAAAATAAACAATATAGATAGTCCAACATATTTGTTATAATTAGTCTATGTCATAAATTATTGGTATTACACCACAGATAACCCTCATCTAACACTGACAATATTAATTGCCTTTTATGCTTTTATGCTTGTTGTTACTTGACCTCCGTAACCTTGGCCAGATGAAGTTACAAATAATGCAAATACAAATACTTGTTGGTACTTGTTGGAATTATTACCCAGCTTTTATGTATAACATATGTGTAAATTATTTTCACATATCATAGAGGGTAACTGCTTCTTGAATACAATTCGACTTAATTATTAAAGCCGCACATATACCTACACCACCACAGTGTAAGCTACTTTATTACCAAGGCAACCAAAACTATGCACTATGTACTAAGGATCTGTGGATCATTGGTTACCATCGATGTTGGTTACTTTATAAATTTATAGCATTTTGTTTGATACTATTTACCATACATAACACTTGTTTATAAATACAGTTTTTAAAACGTTTTGGAGAAATTTGTTCACTTTTTTGTAATTTATATCAATCATGTAAATTTATTTTAGATTCACAAATTAATCCAAATAATTTAATAACAAGCTTCGTAAAAAGGTTCATTCATGATTGTAGACAAAACGCCCTCTATAGAACTTAGTCATGTTTTGCATCAAAGAATAAAATTCAGATAGGTAACACAATTTTTTGTTAATAATCAAGGTAATGTCTAATATGCATAATTATAATAAGAAGCATCAATTATTGTCTAAATAGCTATAATTTTGTCTAAGAGAAGGCAAAAAACATATATTTTTGATCAATGTACATATGTATAAATTGTAATATTATTATATAAACGAGGTCACGGAAAACGATTGTAGTACTTCAAGTTTAAAATAGTATCCTTTCAAGCAACAAGTCATTCCATACCCTACACACGGTAAAACTTCCTCAAGCAAGCGAATAAAAACCATGTAAGACGGTAATGAGTGCTAGAGATCAGTTTAATAAAACAAGTACCTATTATTACATTATACTCTACGGATTACTGTAATTTATTTACAATTTGTTTATCTATCTAATTTATAATACGTCAAGGACATACCACACAAAAAAAATACGTTTTCTTAAAAAAATAAATTATACATAAATTGTGCACATTTTTTAAAGCAATTATGTTAATTGAGACAATTTTTATAGTATATTGTGCGAAAAGAAAGTATTACACCTTACTAGATGTCTACATTTTTTAATCATTGATGAAATTGACGTTCAATTCCAAGATGGCAGAGGGGCCGCTTGAGCCGCGATAGTATGGGATCGTAGGAGTTCAATTTCTAGGTGTGTCTTTCTAAATATTGAATAAGAATGTCTCGAGAATTGTTGACTAAAGCCTTACGTGTAAGTTCTGACAATGTGAAATTACGGCTCAGCGTTTTGTGTCCTAGGTTTAGGTAACATTTGTGCCGGAACATATGTAAAACGGTGATCGAAATTTGTGCTCTTCGGTGATCGTGTACGATAAGTTTTCTGGTTTGATGTTAAATTAAAATGTGGAATATGATGTGCGAAGTGATGCCCACGATATCGGAAGACAGTATCAGCCAAAGGAGTTCGCAGTTCTCCGGCGAAGATGCGAATTTCGAGCAGCTCATGGTGTCTATGTTGGATGAACGTGATAAACTTGTCGAGAGTTTACGAGAGACGCAGGACCGGTTGGGAGACTCCGAATTGCGGCTCAAGGAAGTGGAGAAGGAGAGGGATTCGTTGCAGAGACAGATAGCTGCAAATTTACCTCAGGTTAGTCTCAATAGATAAAATGTAACTATTGTATTTACTACAATAAATGTGTTACTTTTTACATAAAGAACAGAAATAATATGAACATTTTGATATTTTATTCAAACTGTTTGTAATATCAATCAATCCTTATGTTAATCAATATCAATCAATCCTTATGTTAATCAATTTAAGTTTAGCTTAAGTATCCTCAATAGGTACTTATCCTACTTGTATAGTAATCTATAATCTAATTTATAAAATTGTTTAGCCTGACTGACCATTAATGCACAGCCAAGATTACTGAGTATAGAAAATTGAAATTTGGAACATAAGTTAATTTTATAATAAGAATCTTCTAAGAAACTGTGCAAACCCAAGAGCAGTTTGCTAGTTAGTTTTTACGAACACTTTGAACCTAAAGTTACTAATATTTTAAAAGGGGTATGATTTAAGCTGTTGTTAATTAGATTTGTTTTGAATTTGTTAAATAGTTGTTGGTTTTGTCTGCAAAATAGTAGATCTCTCGCCAAACAATATAAAAACAATTTCATAATAATCATCAGGATATATTTCAATTATCAAATAAATAGGTTTGTATTTACTATATGTAATTGGTTTGTCCTGATATTTTGATTGATATTCAATCAAAATAATTGAAAATTATTATTAAAAAAATGTATATTGTCACAGATATCTACATCTGTCTATTTACACCCGATAAGTTGTTATAGCTAGGATGCACTTTTTGGGTGTTGTATTTATTTATTTTTTATTATAATTTAGGTAGTTATTACAAATATGTTCAAATAATAATATCTATTAGAATAATAAAATGAGGATGATAAAATAATAAAATAAGGATGGATTAGTCAATTTTCATAGCACATTAATTTGGCTCCACCCTTTGAACATTTTTTCATTAAATTGATAAACTGAACTATTAACTTGGTGACAAAATAACAAATAAAAAGAAGTCACAATCTGGTGATGATAAATGATTTATTTGGTGATAGATCTACCATTTTGAGTACAAAGCCGTTATACAAAGCCCTTAAGTTTTTATTTAAGGGACAAACTACGATTTTATTGATAACACTGTTCTTATTTTAGATACATATTGACATTAATTTGGTAATTCGTGGCAATAGATCTATTAATTTGATGATACAAGTTGATGACAAAATATAAACTTTTCTGACAAGAAATATAGTTCCCTTTTAAAATAACAATTTAGATGACATGCATTTAAATTAAATGCTATGTTAATGTGAAACAATGTAGGTAAGTAAAGTTTTATTATTTTTCTTTTTGTTAGTGAACCTAGACACAAATAACAAGTCGGGATGTAGCTTTTGTTGCTAAATACAGATAATATACATTGTTACTAAATTAGTATTTAAAACGTACCAAAGTTATAGTTAATATAAAAACCAATTTTTTTATAATCACCTATAAGTTCATTGTTGAGTGACTAGGTCAAGGAGATCATAGCAAATTTACAATGCTCACTCAGTGAAACCAGTTCAATATTAGCATATTGGGCTAGGAACCTATTTATGTTTGTCTATCAATTATTTTTTGCAATAACCATTAAAAAACTTTCCTACAATTTAATGGGAGACTTGTTTTATTCAAACCCAATATTTAGAGTTATAAATAGTGCTTAACAAATATCTATAGAAAACAACAAATTATTTTAATCCTAAACTTGACACTGAAAAAATTTTAAGTATGTTTTCAAAAACATGTAAAATTAAACCTGTAGCTCTTCTCTTATTGTGCTTCCTATATTTTATAATATTTTTTATTGTCTCTTACAAGTACCATTACATTGAAATATTATTTATTAAATTAATTAATGATGTTCCAAAAAGCTGGGGATGGGCTGCTTGTAATATAACAATTTTCTCTCTTATTTAGATCAGCGATCCCCAAGCTTCTTTGTTTCGTAGGCAAATTGCCATATTTTTCGGGTTTGAGCAGATTCCCTGCTTAGCTTATTTTGCATTTTTGCAAATTTATCAACTTGAAACTTATATATTAATCCAGATAATTAAATAAACTATCTGTGTGCCAATTTTATAGTAGTATCACGCACACACTTCCTAGTGATAAATGCAGGGTGTATGGGGTGTTACATACATTCATACATTCTTAAGTGTTAAAATTTGTATGAGATTGTAATAACTAGTGTATCACAATATGATTCATAGAAAACATAAGAAAATTGTATCCAATATGTAGGGTTTAATTACAAGTAGTTACATAATTTTATTAAGTAAGTTTCTTATATCAAAGTTCAAGTGCATTGTGTAACATACCCAAGTGTTAATGAACTAGTTTCTTAGTTTAAAGTGAAACAATACAGTAAATGTGGAGCGTGTGAATTGATCTATTACATAAAGTTTTAATAATATTATATTAACATATATGATGGCAACTTGTCTATTATTTGCAGTAACGTCACATGTTACATAAATACATAAATAATTTGACAAATCCATTGGTTAATTGGTTAAGATGCTTGCCTTAGCACTCTGACTCAGCGGTTTGATTCCTTAAAGGGTGTCACCTCCCTATCCTTTATATGTTTATCCCATAATACAAGTTTAATCTTAATAGTGCTTTGGGCGCCACACAATTGTTATGTTTAGTCATTTTTTTTATCTCCTTATTTGCAATCTGTTCCAGAAAATTTAATGTTTGGGCAAAGTGAGTGGCAAGTCATGAAGGGCATCAATCCATTAACAAATGCCCTAATGTTTAGTCATGGCGAATTCTTTATTTATTTATTATTATTATTATCTATATCTAAAATATAATAAAATCGTAAATGAGCCATGTCTATACATTAAATAATATTTCAATAAACAATTTCTACAAATATAGAGGTCAAAAAAATAGTTTTTAAAGTTTTTGTCTGTTTATCTGTGCGTTTGTGTACTCTAATCTCGGAAATGTCTTGAATGCGATTTTCCCTGATGTATTGATGATTCTCTAGATTAACATATAAATAGGATACTTTTTATCCTGGATTTTTTTTAACAAAGGGGATTGGGTAACTGTATGAAGGGTTGGCATCATTTTTATTTCTAGCAGCCATTGATAAAACCCATTGTCGTTTATAGTCCTTGCAAAAACATATTATACTGTGTAAAAAGAATTGCTACAAACTATATCGAACGAGAGATATAAGGGTTTAAAGATACGAATTTTACGCCCAGTTGATCTTCAAGAACAATCAATAAAATGAAAAAAATCATTTCATTGTATTTTTTAATTTAAAATTTAATGAAAAAAAGTTAAGTTTACAAGAAAAAACAGTTTTAAGTGATTTGGTAATAACTAATCATCATTTTCTTCGTAATAAACGGTGGGTATCCATGATGGATACCCACCACTCCAAAAAGAGTTGGCTCTGAGCAAATGCAGGTAAACGAATTACGTATGGTGATTATGTATTTTATGTATTTTTTTACATTGAAGAAGTGTACATAGAGATTTTTTAAGTTAAGTAATATATAAAGCCAAATATCTCAGCTGCGATGTTATTTAGCTATGTAGGTCCATAATATTAAATGCTACTTTCGAACTGCTTTTTCAAATTATGCTACTCTTATGAGTGGCCGCAAAAGTTGAAAATGATGCCAACTTTACCCAAACCCCTTTTACAGTGTTCGCAATTTCTTAAAAAGGGAACCAAATTAATAAACATCTAGACAAATAACTTTATAGAATCATTAGTATCGGTAACTTGCGTTTTTAAATGAACATGTTTTCCTTTGTAAAAAAAAGTAGCTAATTTTACCCTTCAATTTACAATGTCTAATTAGATAGGGGATGACTTGAACATTTGTGATTTATGAATCAAACCGAAGCAATTAGGCGAGATTTTCATGTATTTACATTTAAGCAAATTTACATTTTAAAGCGTTTTAACTATATTACATTAAATTTTAAATGAAAAGTTTTATAAACTGAATTTAATTTAAAAAAAATTAAAAATTCCTTGAATAATAATCCCTGCTAAAGAATACTCATTTATAGATTAGGTGCCTATTTCTCAGCCCAAGTTATTTCTCATTTTTTTTTTAAATATTTTACTATTCAATATCATGAATGACAGTAAGCAAACGTAATATGTAGTTTTATTGTAGCGTTTCATCGAGAGCGACTAGGGACGCGACGCGTAACCGAGACTATTTCCAGTGTGGAACCGCCTTAAAGTTTTAATGTGTCTATATATAGTGCATAGATGATTTTTAATGGCTGGCAATGTGTTTGATGTTGTCATATCTTACTCGAATATTAAATTTAATTGATTTTAATTTATGTTATTTTGGTCTATTCAAATTTTTACTAGTTTACTAGCTGAACCTGCCTGCCCTGCCACCTTTCGATGCAGCGAGCGCGTGGGGCGCGCGTGGTGTAAATAAAAAAAATATTTTTCTACAATAAAAGTAGCCTAAGTTACTCCTTATAACACCAGTTATGTGCCAGTAAAAGTCACGCCAAAAATCTTTGGTATACATTTAGTAAAAAGCATATATATAACATTACAAACAGACACTTATTTATTACTAGCTGTGGCACGCGACTTCGTCCGCGTAACTTTAAAAAATATAGCCTATATTACTCGCTTATAATGTAGCTTTCTATAGGTGAAAGAAATTTTTAAAACGGGCCAGTAGTTTTTGAGTTTATTCATGACAAACATACAAGTCTTCTCTCTTTATAATATTAGTATAGAATATATAGATGTATAAATGTACTCGTAGTTGACTTCCCAGCTTACTTAACTGATGGAATCAACTTGAAAATAAATAAATAAGTTGGCGATAATGGCTACTAGCTTCGCAGGGGTGATATTGATTGAGCGTAATTTTAAATAAATATAAAATGCCCAAGGTAAGCATCTATAAACCAGTGTTTTCATTGTCGTATATTATTTATTATACGATAAAAATATATTATTAAGTTTTGAATTATTATGCATATTTCATTTTGTTATAAAATTAATTAATTAATTCATTAATTAATTAAATTTAAAAAATTTACAATAAAAAACAATAAATACATAATTGTAATAAAAAAAAATTGGGGTGTGGCTATGTCGCGAAGGCCGTATATTTTATCTGAAAATTATTATAATATCCAACGAATACGAAGATACCATATATACCTAGTTATACCAAATTGTGGGCTATCTAATAAGAAGTCCTATAATTTATTTTCGTTTCTTAGAACGCATTAACACATATAGTCAGGTATATATTATCTTAGTAGGTATATAAAAATTACGTGTCACATGTTCCTCCGCGATGAACTCCTAAACTACTGAACCGATTTTGATCAAACTTTGTAACTATATGTAATTTGGTCCAACTTAAAAGATAGGTTAGTTTTTATTTTGAACCCGGTCGAAGCCGGGAGCGGGCCACTAGTTAGGTATATATATAATATTATGTAGGTATAGCATCATACTGTATTTTCATCTGAAAAGGTTTTTTTTCTCTTTATTCAGGAAACAAACAGTCATTATACAATACAACATATTTTTTTACAATAAAAAGTTAGAGTTCCATACACAAAATAAATATTAAACAAAATATATACATAGGTACAATACTGAAACAAAGTCCTACACATAAAATTTTAAAATTTAAATTAAGTAAAACACACAATAATAGTACATTCAAGGAACGTCATCAAAAGCCTATCTTTTGTATCTGAATCCTATAATTATTCAAACTGCTACGGAATACATTCACATTGTATGCGTCAACGCTACGTCTATAAAAAAATTATTCCCGGTGTAAACCGTTTTATATTTAAGGGGACAGAGAAAATTTTAATGACTTAGATTAGAAAATATCGACTCACAAATATTGACTCACAAATATTGACTCACTGACTCACTCACTAGACAAGACAACATGTAAATATCTCTGAAGAGAGTTATGTAATGATTTACCTTGGTTTATTAGTAAATTCCAAAGTTTCTGTCCTCTCATTATTATATTGTTGAAACAAGTACTTACGAGTAGGTACTAATATAACTGTTTACATATAACGTAGTCGGCACACTTTAAACATTAAGTAACAAGAATATGCCAAGAATTTTTATCGTATCTTTTTTAATAGGTACATGTTTTAGTAACACACGAACATTGCTTTTTTTTTTCTTATTCGTCACAATGTCTTCTTATTCATAGTAATATTTTATTAATGTGTGCGAAACTTTAGTATGTACTTTTTAATATTTTAAATACTTACGTCATAATTGTGGACTATCTAATAAGAAGTTCTATAATTTATTTTCCGTTTCTTATTATTTTATTTATAACTAGCGACCCACCACCAGCTTTGCACGGATGCAATTTTCCCGATATTTTTTCCAATTTTTCTCTTCATAAGATTTATTAACCTCCCTCGGACTATTCCTCGATTATTAGAAAAAAATTAGCCGAATTATCGAGTTTTGTGCTTAGCAACATATTTAGCGATATATAATTTGATATATATATAGTATTAATTTTTATTAATTTTTATTTTTTATTTTCAATATTATGTTAAAGTCGACAGACAGGCTGACGGTCCACTTGATGGTAGGTGGCTACCGTCGCTTTTTTTTAATATATATATATATAATAAATGGTTACTATAAAAACAAAAATGTCTCAATAGTTTCACGATAAAAATGTGACTTATGAGAACTCATGACCCGACTAAGTACTATATTTTTATATAGTACCTAGTCATTTTAATTTTTTTTTGATTTAGTTTCTAAATTTTTTTAGAAAAGATTGTTGATGATATTCTCGAATTGAGCTCTAAGATGTTTTCCTCGAGAAAAGTGTGGAAACGTAATATTGGTTTTAAAATGTGCACGTTAATTGAATAATGCGCGAATCGCGTGTCGCGAATGTAATTGTTACGAGGTAGTTACTGTTTATGTCAACGGTAATCTTCTTGTCCCATTTCATACCCCAGCGACGATGTCAAACCCTATATATATATATATTACTGACATACTAATTATTTAGTAATATATCTAATTTTGTAATAATCATTGATATTTTAAATAATTTTCTGCAGAAAATAAAATATCTGGTTATTCTAATCAATGTTTAATAAAATTGTTTGTCCTGACTGACTATAATCAGTGTACAAAGTTAAAATTCGGAACATTAGGTTTATTTTATGACTTAAACAAATAATTTATGAAAGTTTTAACCCTTTGCGATGCCGGGGCCGGGTCGCTAGTATATAATAAAATAGATATTGCATAATAAAATATATATTATAATATAATTTTGTTAATATTAATTGGGCAACCCGCCTGGCCTCTTTTACGAGTAACACTCCCTTACATAATACCACCGTGATATAACAACCAATAGACGAAAAAGGATTTTTTCTTAACTGTTTCATAACCAGTTAAATATTAGTCGAGCAAATTTTATCCAGTTTCATAACCAGCTATGAAAGAGGAAATTCTTTTTCGTTCTGTCATAATTTGTTATAGTTAAATCGAGACAAAATATTATAAACGCGAAAGTGAGTATGTTTGTTACGTATTCGCGCGTTAACTACTCAACCTATCATCGTGAAATTTTGCATACACGTCAGGGATACACAAAAGGACATAGGGTGCCAGAAAAAAAAAAATACTGTTATTATAAAGATCGTCAGCGTACCTACTTGACACCCTTGTAGTGTTGCTTCTGTAAATAGGTGTCGGTAGCTATCTACCATCAAATGAACATCAATAACAATTCTCATAAAATGAAAATGTCTACTGATAATAATTAAATGCCATTACTTGGTTGAATTTATGAGAATTCAAAATCAAGTCGACGAAGATTTGGAGACATATAAATGGATAAAAACGATGCTTGGACCCATACTTGCTAAAGGTAGGTGGTTCTGGTTTTGGTTATTTTATTACAAAAAACGACGAGTACATACGTTCTAAATATTATCTCGGTTTAAAGTGTTATAATTCTTTTTTTTACTTCTTAAAAATATACGTAGGTATTTTGCAAAAATATTTTTATGATTTTGTCGAGCCCATTGGTCGAGTGGTCGAGCCTTAGCGCTCTGACTCAAGGGTCCCGGGTACGATTCCCCGCAGGGCCAACTGTACAAATGAAATTTTCAAAGTTGGTTCTGGTCTGGGTGTGTAGGCTTTCGCCTCCCTGTCCGTTGTATGGTTATCTTATAACGAAAGGCTGCTAATGCTTACTTTGGAGGCCATACAATTGATGTGTTTAGTCTTTAAAAAATATCTTGTATTTTCTACAAGATTCGTTCTTCGTTTGCTTCTAACCACCTTCTATCAAGTGGAACTTCAACTTTCAGTCGACTATACATGATTATATAATCTGAGTAAGTTGTGTCCATCGTACACAGCCTAACTTAGATTATATAAAATGTGTTACGCAATCTATAGGACAAGGACAGGTTATGTATTGTGTTATGAATTATAAGATTCGTGAATCCATGAAGAACAGAAAATGTTTATAACAATGAAAATAATTCAATTAGTTGGTATTGTTTAATTTTTCATTTGAAACATAATAAATTAGTAAGATGTGGAAAGTGAAACAGTGAAATTGTCCACTTTAAAAAGAAAAAGAACGCATTTTATTTTATAGATACACTAGCCTTTGCTCGCGACTTCGTACGCGTAACTTTATAAAAATATAGCCTATGTTTCTCACTGATAATGTAGCTTTCTATAGGTGAAAGAATTTTTAATACGAGCCCAGTAGTTTTTGAATTTATTCATTACTACAAACAAAAATACAAATATTTTCTCTTTATAATATTATTATTATTATTATTATAGATTATAGCGACCCGCCCCCAGCTTCGCACAGAGTTGAAATTTTCAAAAATCCTTTGTAATAAACCTAAATTCCAAACTTCAGCGTTCTAGACTTAGTTTAGTTGTTTTGGCTGTGCGTTGATAGTCAGTCAGAATAAAAGATATAATAAGTATAATGTAGGATTATTAAGAAGAAAAATCAATAATAATTGAGGCTCATCACTCCAACTCAAGTTAAATGTCGATTAGACTCAGTCTAGGTGAAACACGAGACCTAGGTGACTGAACATTTAGAAAAATACGATGTTTTCTATTGTATTAAGAAAAGTTTAATCCATTTCCACACATTTCAGTTAATAACCACAACTAAGTATATTTTATTCAGTTACAATAAAATACATTTTATGTTTGTGTAAAGAGGAACAGTTGCCGACCTGATTACTTCCTTGTCGTCTGTCTGTAACTAGGCGAGCGAGTTGTTTGCCTCAAGTGATGAAAGAAACTTATTCAACCGGTGGATAATAATTACATTTGGTTGTAAAGTATGAAAATTTATATTGAATATGAATATTTTTTTATTTTTTTTTTATTTTTTTGTTAAACAATTTAACATTTTTAATCAAAGTACCTATACACCTTTGGTGTGATAAAATTTAATTGTTTTAATTTGATGGTAATATATCAATATGGCCACTTTTATAAAAATCTAAATTTCTAGGTTCCAATAAAATCAGCACAATGCTTTCGAGTGTTACCTAGGAATTAAGAATTTTAGAATTTGCCTATGTGAAGTTGTCAAGATTCAGGGGAAAATGGTAATCAGTAAGGTAGAAGTCACGTCCATAGAGTTTCTAAATTGTAGTTCTTATAAACTTTGCAGTGTGATTGAGAGTAGTCTGACTGACGAATAAATCGACAACAGAGCATCGAATGACAAAAGGAAACTAAGTTTGATAAATAAAGATTTATTTGAAAAGAGCGACTATTGAGGTTCGTTTCCGGTTTGTTCCCCGTAAATATAGCTCAGCTCACCGCACCAATAAATAAATAATACGTTTTATATACGAGTACTAGTAGGTACTTATATATAAAGTCTATATATACATTGGGTCCGGTCGGTGTTTCATTCTTTATCTTCTGTACTTATAAAATAGTTTGTCCCGACTGACTTATCAGCGCATAACCAAAACTATATCTGGAAAGTTTAAATTTGGAACATAGCTTTATTTTATGAATGACATAAGCATATCCGTTAAGAAAAGATTTTGAAACTTCCCGTGTTTCTAATAAATGTCAAGATAACTATGACTGCTGCACCTTTCCTAGATTTTAATACATGATTTTAATCAAGTAACACTTGGCGTTTATGAAAGTGAACATGAATGCTATGCAAAAATGATAGTATGTTTACTAAGCCTTCAGAGATAGCGGCGTTTGAATGGCAGACAGACCTATAAAAATGTGTTTGCATCACAGTCGCCAGTGTCGGATAATCAGTGCGCATCGGCCGTTCCCTTTCACACGAGCGTTCACTGAGATATGGTTACGCGTTACCAAACATATATGTAGTTGCTGCGTGTCACCTAATATAATGAATGTATAATTTATATATATGGGAATATTTAAGTGCACACAAAAATAAACGCCGCTCATTAATCGTAGAAAAATACTAATTAAACATAAATTTGTATTCTCATTATCACCACGATTTAATAATTTGCATACTATTTTTATATTGAGGTAGTCCCTGGGATGTTTTTATAAATCGCGTATAGCCAGAAATTTACGAAGGACAACACTACAACTAGGACAGTCATTCCATTTATTTATTTATTTGTCAAAAGGTCAAAGTGTCAAAGTATAGTCGTCAATTTACGCTTAACTTACGCCGATTTACAATTAAATATAATATATCAATATCAACACCCAGCCCCCCAAAGAAAGCTATTCTGTCTATAATTAGAACAAGCAATTGAAATTGAAATCGGGTTGTATGACCTAAAACAGATCTAGTGGGTACATTAAAATTAATCAACGACACAATATCAGGGCAGTCTACACGACCATTGATGATAACAATAATTAGATAGTTATTAAATTAGATTTAAAAAAGGATGCTGGAAGAAATCCTTGCAAAATGTTAAGTTTTGTCTACACAAATGATTATTTGTAATTGAACGTAACTATTATTAGTATGACGATAGTCTTGTAACAAATACATAAGTAGCAAATGGTGTCCTTTATTTCAAGGTTGGTGTTCACCACACTTAATAACTATCAACTGTCTTGAGTGGCGAATTCGTACACAAGTTCAGGTTGCATACACGTTAATAAAAAATAAAAAATTTATCGAACCTCTCCTATTATACTTTAATTATTATATATCTGGACTGGTCTCATGGAAAGTTTCGACGGTCGTGTTCATGACTGAACTGTTAAAGTCTTGGAACCCTTTATCAATGTCCTCATAGTGGACGTTTCTAGACTAACTTGTTAATATAAAGTTATACAGAGCAATTCTCGACCCATTCTCGTCGAACGTAAACTTTATATTCAATTGAATTTATGTATTTCCGTTCTAAAGCCGTGTACAGATATTTCTCTACTAATATGTATAGTAAAAATGAAGACTTTTGTTTTTTTCTTATTTTTGGTTCAACGCGTTAATCTCCTGGAACTACCTGTCGGATTTGATAAAGCTTTTTGCATTTGATAGTCAAATTTTTAAGGAAGAATTATGGCCTGTTTAACATCAACTCGCTACTCTTATTAGGCGTCGAGAAAAAAAAATCCGAATAAAAATTTCGGGAAAGACATTAAGCGAAAACGAATAATTAATAGTTTTCTAGCGGATACAACTAAAATAATCTCCCCTTGGATATCCCGAGTTGATTTTTTTTAATACTGCTTCCACAGCTATAAACTAGGTAGTCCATCTGGCGGCATTCACTTCCTAGAAGACCTAGGGACACTACGCGCAGTCTGTCGCGAGTTTTTTTTTAAATTCCTCGCCTATTCTCTATTCTAAAATAAGTTCGCCATGTTTCCTATATGTACACTAAAAGTCACCCAAGAAAGCTGGAAGCGCCTTGAAAATGTGATGGCGCACATGTATTGTAGAATAGCCTTAGTGTACCAATGTGTACGCGGCTTAATAATAATAACGTGTACCGTGCATTCCACTTGACTACAATAACATTTGATTTTCTAGATCTCGTTATTATAATTAGAAATGTTTATAAGGCGTTTATTCACAATCAAACACTATTCAATGTTATTTTGAATTTAATTTCATTTAGGGCCTCTCACCGTGTATCAATTAGGCTAACCGCCATTTAAAGTCACCGGTAACCGGGAATGATGGAGATGATATACCTTTGTTTTTACGGTAAAAGTCCCAAACATTAAAAAGAAAATAATAAAAAAAATCGCCTATCGAAGGATGCAATAAACCGAGTGCATAATTTAATAAAACATAAAATTATTTCTAAAATTAACTAATCAACACTTTACTTGTAGTTGGTGAAAGAGGCCCTTAATGTATTGTCACTGATTGATTGGTTATTGACTTCTTTCTATTTATTTAACGATGAATGTCACAGCTTGTATTATAAATTAAATTCCTTTAATAGAACAAAAAAAATGACAACGGAATTGTAAACTGCTATAACGTTTTGCAACAAGAATGAATGAATGAAGAACGAATGAAAATGTTGCCAACGGGAAAAATAAAAGCACATTTTAAATGTAGAACACTCGTAGACTGTAAATGTAAAATAAATGTGTAAATATATATACACGTATATAGCGAGATCGTTATTTTTAGTATAGATAGACATTTAAAAATGCAATGCATGATGGACACTAATCGCCTATAGAAAAATACACAAGCAGACGCACATACATACGTACATACATACTCGACCTTTTTATAAAGTTATAGTTGTGAACTTTGTTTTGAATTTTATTAAGTACCTGTAAGATTGTCGGTTAAAGTTAGGCAATGTATATAAAATTATAAAAATATATATTTTTGTCTAAATTATAATTATAAATGATATTTTTTTATTAAATTATGATCAAAACAAGTAAGATCTTGTATTGATCGGTAAAAAACTAATTGAAATATTAATTTCGCGCCTGACTCTTTGTAATAGCTAATTAACTGTAGCGGTTCTCGGTTTTCTCTTGGTTTTTGTTCCGCATTTAACGGAAAAGTAGGAAAAAATAAATTAAAACTGCGTTAGTTTCTTTTTAAGCATTGAAAATATTTTTTGCTTGACGGTTGCCAAGCTTAGCAAAGACGAGCTGCGAGCTTCGTAAATTACTTTTTCCAACATTTTAAATGTAGGTTAGTGATTTCAATATTTTACGCCATAACTCCCAAGTTTCACACAGAAAATATTTTCATTTTACAAATCAACGGCTGACAAAAATATATTATATTATGAGCACTATTGAAACATTTATTGCTTAATATTTCTTTGAGAAGCTTTGTTTTTTGTTTTCAACCCTTAAGAACAAAGAGTTGCGGACATAGTCGCGGGCAAAAGTTAATAAGTTTATAATTTAAAGTAGTCACAAATTGGGCAGCCCTTCTGGCGACAGTGACCACTCCCTTAAAGAAGACCATCGTGAAATAGAAACATGGCGTGTATGTACTATAGTGATTCGGTGATTATTCCTACCAAGGACGACAGTGCACTTGCAGTACATTTTTTTAGTGTTTACATCATCAAAGTTACCAACGTTGAACCGAAATCGAATATTTCTCGATTTTGAAGTGTTCTTAGATATAATTATTATAGTAAGTAGACATTTCAGGATTGTTTTAATGGCAATATGACCTATGAAAATGGACTCATCCAAGTTGACCTTGGTTAAACCTTTTTAACCTGAGTCCATTGGCCTTGGCAAAGGTTGTATATCGGTTTTGTGAACCTTAAAAAAAAAAAATTCTAGGCTACATTGTCTAAGTAAGTTTCTATGATGTTTTCGTTTAATATCTACTCCTATTCCATAATATATATATATGTCCATTCCATACAGAGAACTTATAGAAGTTCTCAAGAGCAAATGCTCAAGAGAAATATTCTCTTGTGCATTAAAATGCACGTACATCAATAGAATTTAGTTACTAATTTAAATTACATTTCACTCGATATACAGTTAGAAGCAGAAATCGCCTCAAAGATTGAAATGTGCGTGTGACCTCAGAAATACCTTTATTTTATCCATTCATTTTTGAATGGAGAGCAACATCAAATATCGATTACTGTCCTTTCAATGCAAGGGACAAGGTTGTTAGGGCAATCAAAAATCGTGGGTTAATATCCCACAAACGAATTTGTACCTTCACACCCGGGAATACGATTCCAAGTCCTCGAGAGCACAAAGCGTTTTCTTTCTAATAATGGAACGCTTGATGAATGATGTTTCATAGAATCTTGTCGTTTCCAAGTATCTAATGTAATTCGATATAAGTAGTTAATCAAATGTTCATTAAATATATAAAAAAATATTTAAAAATTTAATTTGATTAAATTTTTTAATGTTTATTTTGATAGAATAAAAATATTATCTTTTTTATGTGCATATAAATATGCATAAACAAGTTTATTTAAAAATCCAATTATAACTTAATGATGTTATGATGTCAATGCCTCCTACAGGCAACACGTGCACCCAATGCTCAATTATTGCAAATTATATAAAAAAGTTATTACTTGTAAAGCTTTTGTTGATTAAATTATCAGATAGGCTCAATTATCTAACAACAATATCGGATAATTGTTATAAACGCCCTTTAGAACGAAGATGATAGCTGACTGGCGCGTGGGCGGATGTATTGCTTTGACCTTTAGCTAAATGAGTAAATTGTGTTTCTAAAACAAGGATTTTTTTCGCGACCAATTTATTACACAGTTTCAAAAGATTGCAAAAGGAAAACGGATAGCTTTTATCTATCCGTTCGATGGACTGATCTATTTTGTTACATTATAAGTATTGTTTTTAAATAAATTATTTGATATTGGTTATAAAATTAAATTTTTACTTACAGGTAGTATTCAACTTTGGATTCTATATAAACGGATTTGCAGAATCTAATTTTTGATTTCAGCATTTTTGATACCTTGAGTTACATTATTGTAATGTATGGACGTCTATTTTCTTTATCTTTACATAGTATAAAACAAAGTCTGTCCGTCTGTATGTACGCTTAGATCTTTTAAACTACGCAATGGATTTTAATGCGGTATTTACTAGTGTAAAGTGCGTTAAAGGAGGAAGGTTTTTATATATAATTTGCATAAAAATCCGTGCGAATCCGGGAGTGACTCGCTAGTTTTTTAGTAAAACATAGTCTATGTTGCTCGCTGATAATTTAGATTTTTATATTTTTTTAAAATCATTTAAGTAGTTGTGAGTTTATCCATTGTACATCTTAGATACAAATATTCAATAAATCACTTTTTTTTTTCATACTTTACAATATTATTGTAGTTTTCTGTTTCTGATTTCTTTTTTCATAATAATTAACGCTTACTCAACAAAATAACACATACGTAAATTGTTGAAACTTGTGTCAGTTTTACTCGAGAGCGTCGTCGGTGAAATTTCAAAGTTCATTCTCTTCTTAATGTCTCAGCACTTTCATCGCACAGCTTGCCGCCGAACACGTCTTTACAAATAATATGCTTTATGCCCATTACAAGAGACATATTGCCACCGTTATTAAGCAAACGAGAGCGCTAATAAGGACGATGCTTCACAACACTGTCACACACGAACACGGTTTAGTAGTCTTCTCGCACAATTTTATTTCGTAAGAAACGTGCGAAAAGACAACTTTAAATTTAAATTATATATAAATTTTAGTAGTCGTCTCTAACAGATATTATTGAAATTAAATTGTGCCAGGCTACCTAAACCACGAACACAATACGCATGCGTGCGTACCTACAAGTATACAGGCCAATAACAAATAATGTCAAAGTATTTCAATATTTAAATAAAATTAAATAATTAAGGTTATACACAACAAGTGCAATTATTTATCTTCTCCTTTTTCGTGCCTCTCCATCACTGAAGATCGGCAGTAATTTTTTTAAATCTCGCCTTGTCCTTTGCCAGTCGAAACAATAATTGATCCACGGTTTTAATACCGGCAAATATATCAGAAAAAAAAAAACCTAAAAAAAATAATACTTAAAACACATGTTACTATTTTAGGTATTAACTATTAGTCTTTGTTTAAAAAAAACTTTAAAGAGCTTAAGATGTAAAATTTATTATAATTTAAACTATAACTACTCTCATTATAAATGTTTTTAATTGTAAACTGTACAGGGTCATGATTTGGAAATAAGTTTGCAATATCTTAGCTTCGCTATCGCCCCTCCATTTCGAGTATGACCTTTATTCGTTTGTACTTTAACAAGATCACACATTTTGAAATATAATTTTAAGTTAAGTGCTCTGTAAGTTAAGTTTCGTTCAGCACTCAACGCGGGTTTGATGTTATAAAATACATAATTACGACTGCAATAATTGTTAAAAGCAAAAATTAATAAAGTGCAAATTAAATACTAAATAATTGTTATGAAAAAAATATTAGTTCTTGGAAGGAGATTGGGAATATTGCTTATCCAATAATCCTTGGAATGCGTTATCTGTTACCATGCGTGTACTTACACATGTAAATATTATTACACTTGAGGACAATAGAAACATATAGTTATAGTTTCATATATATTTTTTAACGTTTTACTTCATTCTTATACTTATCGCGTTGAAAAATGAGGATGATATGGGACTTCATTTATCTGCTTTTGCTCGTAACTGTGCATAACTTTTGCTAGGAACTTCATCCGCTCTTCTTTGTAAATTTGAATAGTTTTTATGATATATAATAGTTATTTGTTCAACTAAAGAGCAAAATTGTTTTTTCCTGCGAGTGCCGACTATCACGAACTAGCGAAGTAGTCTAGAATTGAATCGCGAGCGTAGCGAGTGATTCTAATATGGACTACTACTGAGTGATTTAAAGGCACGAGACATAAAAAAATTTAACACGAGGTTAAACATACAACTTTTCACCTCAACAGCGAGAAAAGCGTTACTAGGTCATCGTTAGGTAAAAAAAATAAATTACGACAATTTTAAAGTAAAATTACTGCAATTTATAAGGTTAAAGGTAACAGTTTTGTTCAGAACTGTGATGGTCGTATTATTTATTTGCGTGTTAGGTAAGGGCCTTGTCTCTATGTTTGTACGAATGAAATAATTCGTACGAGTGAAGATATTTTTCATGGGACTTTTCTGGAAGAAAGCTAAGTTCGGCATTTGAAACTTGTTCTCTTAATTCTTCTGGAGTTAGACCATCACCCCTGGATTTTTTTTATATTTACCAAAACAGTACAAAAGACCTAATGCTGAACCAGTTTCTAAACGGCTGTGAAACTATCTTCACAGCTGGGTCAACTCTAGTCGGCTATGGCTGGACACACTAATAAAATCAAAATTTTATTCCTGTGAGTTAAATCACGTGTTCGAATTTCGAATCACGCTCGCATCAAAAATCGATTTTCCTGCGAGTTTTTGGGCACCAAAAGCACCCTTTTCGTGCTGGAGAGGTGAAAACTAAATTACTCGTAAGTTTCATCGAAATCCGTTCAGTGGTTTTTGCGTTAAAACAGTAACAACTATCTCAATAAAACAATCCTCACAAACTTTCGCATTTATAATGATAGTAGAAAAAGTTTTCAATTGTTGGTTTTATATGTCACCTAATGTATGTATGTCGAATAGACCCAGCTGTTCAATTTCTTTGTACGCATGTGTAGAGGAGAGTGCGTGCATAAATTCCTATCCGGGAGGAATGCGGTCGAGACGACCGACCCACCCGCAACCGCACTACACACGGACGCGGCGGCAGTGTGTTTGCATATTCTGAAGTGTTGCACTGCTAATTTTTAAATCCTGATATTTTGCCTCCTTATATGAAACAGTGATTCCAATTTTTATATGATCGTAAATGTGAGTGTGCTTTGGCCGTGGAAGGCTTTGAACATGAAAGGCTATTTCAGGCAAAGTGGACGTAATGCTATATGTAGACGTTTTGCTACATGAACGTTTTGTGTCAGTGGACCGTTTGCTATGTGGACCCCTATACTTCAAAGTTCTAGGAACGTACCTACCCCGGCTTTACGCGAGAGATTGTTTATAGTCAACGTTTTCTCAATAACTTTATCTTTTTTATTATGATAGCTTAGTAGGCATAACTACTAATGGCTGTGGCTACCGGCACCTATAAAATACAAGCAACACATAAGAGATTCAAGTGCTCTGCCAATCGTAGTAGGAAAAATTAAAATTTTGACAAGCAAGGTTTGGCATCCTTCACTCAAAGAAACACTGGTCCATAAGGGTAGGATACTGCCGCCAGAAGAAGTGCCCAATTCCTTACATATAAAACAAAGTCCTCCGCCGCGTCTGTTTGTCTGTCTTTTCGCGATAAACTCAAAAACTACTGCACCGATTTTCATGCGGTTTTCACCAATGGATAGAGGGGTAATCAGGGAAGGTTTTTACGGAAAAAAATTGCACCCCGGGCGAAGCCCTGGGGACAGCTAGTCTTTATTCTCAAGAAAACATATAAAGAAATTGTGTAATATGTATTATTTCCAGTATGTCTTACCCAATAGGACATGCAAAAATAATACATTAATTAAGTGTTACATGTTTGTCTCTTTTTGTGCGTCTTATAATAGACTTTAGTTTAAAGTTAAATATTTTTAAAGTTCTTTGGTTTTTTTTTTTTTTTTGGCAACAAGTTAATGAAGTCTATTAACAACATCTTAACGATGCAAAAATGTATTTTAGATGTGAGCATCAAGTCTGAAATAACAAATATAGATTTAAAAATCTTAAATATAAATAAAAATGCAAGATATCGTTTCATATCGTTCAATTCAATATCATGTTCCAGCACGAACCTTGCTCGCGCGAACCTCTAATATTGGTCCAGTAATAAATGCGGAACGGTTTCCGCACAAGTAGTCCGGGCTGGAAGCCTTCTTGATTCTGTGCATATAATTTGCAAATCCACCATGACCCGTAAACACCTGCACCAGGTTTGGTGACATCCTGTACGCGACCTCCGCCGCATAATGTAGCATAATAAAACCAGTATATGCTTGGTATGAAATTGTGTCCCAAAGTGACTTGGCAGTTTAGCTGGAAAATGTATAATATTGCTATACATGTGATCTTTCTAAACCTCAGACGTACTATCCTATACCTTCAACAAATTTTTTTCAGCGTTTAGATGTAACTATTAATTTTATTGAAAATTAAATGTTACTCTTTGACAATCATCGAAATAATATATCTCTATTGACAATGTAGCTCTCGTACAGGTGAAATAATTTTAAAAATCGGTTAAATCGTTTCAAAGGTTATAATATTAATGCAGGTTAATAATGCTGCGAATATCTGCTCGTATTTTAAATTTCTCAATTGGAGCAATTTTTTTGGCTTGGTATCAAGCGTAGAATTTAAATTTTTATTATCATTATTACACATAATTTTAAAGGAAACGTAGATTTTCTTTGATTATGCCTTAATAACCGCTATAAGTTTGTTAAATGGGTCCTTTTGTTACCGCGACCGGAGCTTTCGTTTTCAGCGAGTGGGGCAGTTTACACAAAACCTCTGCCCTCTGTAATATTTAAGCGAACGCTCAACAAGCCCTTTCGCACTTCGCAAAATTCAATGCGAAAGGGCAAAACACTCGTGTTTTCTCTAAATTTATTTATGTACGTCCCCCACCGCCTCCTGTGTGTATGTGTGCTCGCTAACATCAAACAAAAATACCATGTTGGTTGTTGAGCAAAAGAAACTAACTTGATTTAGTAGTATTTAATACTTATCTATACTAATATAATATAGTTGAAGAGTTCCTTTGTTTATTTGTTTATGTGTTTGTTTGTTTGTTTGAATACGCTAAACTCTGGAACTACCAGTCGGGTTTGGAAAAGAAAACTTTATGCATTTGACAGCTCAACCAACGTTAAGATGAACCTAAGTAGTCGCAGGAAAAACGAAATAATAACGGTGCAGGGCGATGAGATTAGCCGACGAAAAACGATCATTACATAGAAGAGATAAAATGTGCATACCTTTGTCAATTTAAGCTAAACGGCGGTAGAAACGCAGGACACAGCTAGTCGTGTCTATAAAAACTCTAGCTAGTCTATAAAATACAATGCCTTAAAAGTACTTAATGAAAATTGTTAGCCCACAGAGAAGAATATACGTTAAAACCAACAATTTATGAAACCACTCGTCTTTTCGGTTTAACGGTAGTTTTTTTTTATCTTACACCATTTTAATGTTTTTGCGTGCGTTAACTGGCGATGAAACAATTTACTTTTATTTTATACTAGCTGGTGCCCGCGACTTCGTCCGCGTTGAACGATGAAAGGTACCCTATGTCCTTTCTGGTGTCCCAGACAACGTGTATGCAAAATTTCACGGTGATCGGTTCAGTAGTTTTTGCGCGAAAGAGTTACAAACATCCATACATCCAAACATACTTTCGCATTTATAATATTAGTACGGACGGATATTTTATGTAAAGTTCTTCAGGCAGGCAGAGACGGTCCACTTGGTGGTAGATGACTACCGCCGCCTATTAACACAAAAAACGCTATAGAGGCCGCAAATGTGCTGCCGCCCTTGGATGACAGGATGTGAACTTCCTTATTTACTTACCGAAACACACAGCGCACGCGCTTTTATTTCACAGTGATATTTTCTAAGCAGCCGGTTACTGCCAGTATTCGGAACGCCCAGATTAAAGTATTTATACTTAGTGCACCCCGCCACTTCATATATTATTTTATTTGTTATAATTTTATCGGTTAGTTTTTTTTGCTCCCTTCGCAGCAGAGGGTCGCCGGCGCCGCTTATAAATAGAACGGTCGATAAATACCCCACTCGACGCCGTCTGGACATCCCGCAAACATATTCTCTCTTGTAAATCTCCAATCGTCCGTTATATTATCGCAGTCGAATTAATTTAATATTACTTTTCGATATCAGCTCGAAATGAACTGGGGTAAATATGAAAAACTCATTGTAGTTCTGATGGATGGATGGATGGAATGGATGATCTTGCGAGAGCGATAAAATTGATTGCCACTCACTACTCCCTCGTTAATGAACAAATTTTACACTCTGTTAAAATGCATTCATTATAAAATCCATCTTTTTTAGTTTCTATTAATTAGTTAAATCATTGAGTTCGATTCTACGAAACGGCTATTTGTTACGTTTATTTGTTACTGGTTGTTGCACGCGACTCCGCCCGCGTAACTTTATAAAATATGTTACTCGCTGATAACGTAGCTTTCTATAGATGAAAGAATTTTTAAAATCGGTCCAGTAGTTTTTGAGTTTGTTTATTACAAACATACAAATCTTCTCGCTTTATAATATTAGTAAAGTATAGATTAAAAACTAAACTTAAACGTCAAAAATTGAGGAATCTCTGACTACCGGTTACATTTACCAGGGCAAAGTGTACAGTCAGCCTGTCTGATGACTTTAACATGAGAAAAAAAAAAGTAAATTTTAATCAAGAAATGCTATTTACTCATTAAAATTTTATTTTGATCATAAATTGTACACTAATATGTTTGTTTTTAGTTAGATCAAATTAAGCCGAATATGGGCAATCAGGGGAAACAGTTCGTGTAGTTTTGTAAATTGGAATAGTTAGACCTGGCGCTATCCAGATGAACATAATGTTTATGCGATTATTGTGTCGATTAAAATTATTTTGTTTGTTGCGGTGCAAAATATGTGTCGTCTTAGAGGTCTTAGTTTATGTCTTCTTAGTTCCAGGGGGCCTAGCCAAGATGCAAACGCTTTGTTGCATACTTCGAAAACGAAGTGATTGGTTATTGTAACACCCCAATAAAATTTTGACCAATCACCAAGCTTTCTCTTGGCGTTCTCTCTTCGTTTCCGAAGTACGCAACGAAGCGTCTGCATCTTGGCTAGGCCCCCAGACACCCCCAGGTGTTGATTTGTTCAATCGTAGATATTTCCGAGTTCCAACCCTGTTCGCGACTCTCTCCTTATTTACGGCCGACCGGGGTTACGCATAATTGTTGCAATTTGTCACGTGCTGTCGCAATACAATTCGCGTAGCTGTTTCAAATTATTACGCGATTACCTTTCGTGCCTTGCAGGCGTAACGCTTCTTCTGATATGTGGCGAACCCTTAAAAACCAGTATCACTACTCTATTTTATACTATGCGTACTAGTTGTTATCTTTTTTGAATAACATTGACATGCTGTGTAAAAGTGTTGTAAGTTTGTCCGTCTATCTATAGGATCGTTGTTCCAAAAGGGATAGAGTTATTCAACTAGGTTTTTCAGCCAATCTATTTTTGCCAATCTACTGACGAAATGAACGTTGGGAGATTATTAGTATATATAAATGGAACATCTAGACAACATGCAGAAATATTACCGTTGCTAGAGACGCGGCATCTCTTTGTGATGATTTTGGACGGATGATGAGTAAGGAAGTGAAACATTACCAATTCGTGGTAGACATTTTTTTGTTATGTGCGCATCAAATGGTCTTGGGTTATAGATGAATGAATGAACGGTTGGGTGTCGCCAGTGGTGGGTAATTAAGCGGAGCCGGTTTGCGCTCGCGTCGCGACCTTGTCAAGGCAAACGGCCTATCCGCTCCTATACAAAGCGATAAAGTCACGAATAGAGTTGTAAAAAACAAATAGTTGTGCTGTGACGATAGATAAATGGTTAAAGAACCCAATGAATATACTTTAATTAGTTTACAAAAAAACAAAATAATAAAACAGGGAACGTTTGTGTGTGTAACGCGGCACTGACTCAAATGTGAAGTTTTTTATACATAATTTTCACATTTTAAAGACAAAATAAAATATTATATTTTATATGTACTTACTTGAAACCTATTTAAACTCTATGACAAAACACGAATTTAATACTGGTCTAGGTCGAAGGTGGAATTTTTTCTGGAACATAATATCTATACGACGAGGCATAAATAATAATTATAATTTAAAATTATAACCATAATTCGTATCTGTATAAATAGTGGAATAATTAAACATAGCATGTGTTTGAATAGAACATACCAACCCGGAAACTTGGCTTCGGCATCGGAATGAGTCAACATTAAAATTCTTTTGGCCCTCTGTCAAGTTTTTAACACAATTAAAATCACTGCTGCTTTTTCTTGTTTAATCTTATTTTTCGATCATTCAAAGCTGGGTAGTTGTACTTTTTAAAGTATCGTAGTAAATGAATGAAAGGAAAATATCGGTGGAACGGGTTTGATCAATTTTGAAAAATTATAAAAACCATAACATCAACTTCTGTTTGTCTTTCTATCGTCTAAATATGGTTTTAATATATTCAAAAATAAGCTCAAAAAATTAAACAAAAACTGTGATCAAAGTTAAACTGCGATCGAGGTTACATTGATAGCCCTACTTATTTTTAACGAAAATCTATAGTATTAGGTTATTACCCATTAGGTTTACTGTATCATTGTAATGTACGTACATAACAATGATACAGTAAACAAAATTAATTATGGTGTATACAAAAAAAATAATTGACATCAAAATATTCATCAAAATAATGTGTTTGTAACAACCATTGAAAGTTATTCAGGCTTACGAAATCAGTGAAAATAATACTTACACATTTGTCAATTTTTTCATCACACTGACACATTCACGCTGCGTTCGAGCGAAGACAGAGAATAATAATCAGTGATGCTAACCGTAGAAAAAAAAACTTGGAGCTGCTGATATCGAAAATGTTTCATTTAAAAACAAAATAAAATTTTGTATCAAAGTAACCCCGTGGTTCAAAGTATCCCCGTTTCACGGTACTTGATTTTTCAAAACACGGTACTAATACGTACACAATAGTCTCGCATACAATATTAGGTTACCCACCTGCACACAATATGTAAAATTTGTAAAATACAAGTAATTTTTTATGTAAAATTGTCAGACTTGTTGACTGTATTTACATGAAATTACTAAATTAAGAAAGACTTTTATTACCAAATTCTCCAGTTTTATTGGTCTGGTTTTGAACGATACTTTTTAAATCTTATAAACCCTATTATCTCTATTCTTATTAATATTATTATTATTATTTTCTAATTGCATGAGAATATATTGTGCATAAATTGTATGGGACTTTGGTAACAGCGTAAAATAGAAAAAAAAAAGTCAAAATGTATAGTGCGTATCACATTGATAAATAGAATCTAAGCTTATCACTAATTGGCACACTTTTATTGATTCCTTTCTCTTTTAAACATACGATACTTTTGTGACTAAAGTTTTTAATTGGTGAATATATTTTCCTTAAAATGTTAAGAGGCTTACGTTTGCGGTCGTGTGTCACTTGGGTGACTGTTTTGTGATAAAAAGCGAAGTATTTTGGGCACATCTACAACATAAACTTCCGTCTCCCTTCCAACTGTAAAAACTGTAAGTTTTTAAATTCACAGCGTCCACGAATTCTCACATAAGCGAAACATTGGCGTCGAATATAATAAATGTAAAGGTTATATCAAATATATCAACTGAAGACTAACTCAAACCAAATTTTCGTTAGGCTATTAGAGATTCGCCATTGTCAAGTGGAACTCACCGAAAATAAGGCTTCAATTATATATATTCTATTTAAAATACAAATTTACAAATTTAAATTACAAAATTAGAACTATATTCATTTTAGCTTACTTAGGTATATGTATAGATACTTTAACAGTGTGTAGGTATTTGTTATAGCTTTTTTTTTTAAATGTACAAGCTAACCGCCCCGCTCAATTTATGATTGCGGAATGCGGTTTACCCAGCCATCGCAAAAAATATATATATAAAATCTAGCTTTATACTTATTTAGTAAGTAAAGTGAGCTAGATGAAAGTGAACTAGATAATTTTTTAAAGTTAACGTAGCGGTATCGATCTTTTAGTTGAATTTGATTCTTCTCAACATTTTTTTTTTAATCCAGATAAATAATTGATTGATAATGTATTGTTTACAACAGAAAAACAAACACAGGTGTTACACAGGTCGAAGGCAGTAACGTAGTTAAGGTTTAAATCGCAACTCAATATGGCGGCGAGGTCCGGCACAGTCTGCCGTAATCCGGTTATATCCGGGCAACGGATATTGTGAACCGGCCGGGTTAGTGAGCGTGACAACCGTAATTGCCCTGTCTATTACCACCCGATATTGTTTTCTGTCTGATAACTAATTTAATAAATCCATTGACCCCTTCCGAACCAATAAAACGTATGTACGTTGTAGCTGTAAAAACTCCTCCTTTTACAGACAAAACGTATATCCATTTAACATGTACTGAAATTTTCCTTGTACACTCACACTTGGGTGGTATTGCAATACTTTGTGAAGCATATGCTATAAGCCTCGACCTGTGTTCACTTATTTAATTAATTTCGACTTATATAATAAGTCTAGCTGGTGCTCGCGACTTCGTCCGCGTATACTAAGAAAGGACTACTATATAGTGTAGCAAACTATCTTTCTTACAAAAATGTGGATTGAAATTAATTTATTTAAGAAGTTGTCTCAAATAAATCAATTTTGCAAATTCAATTGCCGCGATTAGTCTAATAGTCTTTTCGATACACCTTTTGTATAGAAAAAAATAATTTATATTAATATAATAGTAACTACGAGTATGTAAAGTTACCAAATATATTTCATTACTATACGAAGTTCAATGTAAATTATGAATTTAATTGTAAATGAGTGACGTATGGGTAGGTGATAGCTTGTGAATTGCGAATATAGTGATGGTTAACGAATTGAGTGGATGAACCGCAAGTCCTGGTTAATTGTCGTGTTTATCGCTCGGTGAACCACTAATCCGATCAATGCTCTCATCTATATTAAGTATATATTATGTATAAATGTGGGTGGTTTATCAAACAATCGTTCGCACGGTTTTAAGTTCATTGTGAATTGAATTACTCACAAGTACGTTATGGAAAATTCTCTATTTCCGCTTTCATTCGTGCATCGATCAATGAATTACGATAATTTGTTAGTAATTTATTCTTATCACAAGAGATGATTATACGATTCGCATCTCAGCTGTTCGGATAACAAGAAGATAGCTTCTGATAGTATTTTATACATCTAAATGATAAAATTTAGCAATATCAGACGACTATAGAAAAAGCCATTGGTAAAACCCAATGGACTGGTCATAATGTATGATATAATACTTATGGTACTTATAAAACTTACTATACTTACTTACTTGTACTTATAAAAAAAAACAATTTATATGCATTTGTAATTTTCATGATAGAAATTTGTTTTAGGTATGTTTTTACGATCTATATCAACTTATCCTATTATTATCATAACAAAATAATCTTATTTATATTGAATAGTGGCGCCTCTAGCGGATAACATCGGCAGTTTTTGCTTGAACTTCGTGAAAGTGGTTCTATTTAAGTAACTCGACGTAGTTTAGTCTCCCTCCGAAAGATGGCGTTCGATATTAGAAAGTGCCAGTGTTTTATTCGTTTAATTTTAATATCACTATTCCATTTTCTGTGATGAATAATTAATACTGATTAATTAATAATAATTAACATAATGCAGTTGCTATAATACATTACGCGATAGAGGCGCATATGAAGTCACAGATGTGATAATTCCGATAATGGAACGATATTAATATTACGAGATATAATATGAAGAAAATGTTTATTAAATATTAAAAATAAACATAATAAAATGATTGGGTTCAATGCACTTTTTATATGTGTTTATGGTATTAATATGATGAAGTTTAATAGTGAACGTCTAACACGGACTCGCATCACCATCGGCGTCATATAAAACATCTGCTTCTACTCGCTAATGTAAACTACACATTAAACAATTGCATCATACTAACTTTACCTCTGCACAAAGGTTTAATAATGTCGACAATTTGATATAGGTAGAGCTTTGTTTCAACGCGATATTAGCACATAGTAAATTGTCACCAATAAAAGTAATTCCTTTAAAATTCCTTTCAAAATATAAAATAAAAATTTATCAGCCTTTTTTTAGTTAAAACCCTTAAGCTTAATTTATATTAAATATAAAAAAGATAGCCTATGTCAATCAGTCATACTAACAAATCAAAATTTAAGTCCCTTGAACCCAGCTTGAACCTGTAGAAAGGGTGAAAGAATCTTTAATAAAAGTAAGTCAATATTTTGTAGAAAATATGCTGCTGTGAACCGGCACGAAAATGCAATTAGCAATTTTAAACAAAAAAAAATAGACACGTAGGTATCAGCATAGTATAAAAAATATCAACAATGTCAGAGGCAGCATGAGCTGGCAGATTGCCCGATGGTCACACAACATGATGAAAATCTATTTTTATCTGCGCACACGCATTTAGAGTTCATTCATTCGCGTTTACAGTTCAAATTTAGAACACGACGTCTGTTTGGCTTCAAAGTGTGGGTGTGTTCTGACGTCACTTCGGCTTAGAAAAACAATTAAATGCTAATTGAACAAAAAAACTCTTGATTCCTATATTGTTGATTGTTAATAAAATTACGAATACTACTTTCTTATTGATTAACTAAATTATAGTGGACGCTTTGTTCAGCCCATCAGTAACAGTAATTAAGGGGAACCCTTAAAGAAAACAAGCTTTTGTGTCTCGATGAGTAAGTTAGGGATGTCATTCCCCAATCCCATTATAATTTATCTTATCAAGATTAACACCACTTGCAGCATCCATGGCGCTGCTCAAGTTAATAGGCGACGGTGGTCATTTTCTATCAAGTGGAGCGACAGCCTGCCTTACATAAAAATACATAATATTTTTTATGTCATTACAAAAAAAATAGATAGATGGTTAAAATGTTAACCAAGTGAAGCGGAATAAGAGTTGCTCGATTATTACTCGGAAGTGATGCGGTATCTGTTCGTTGTCTTGGAAAATATTGTTTTTTAACCTTTAAGCTCTTTTGCGTCTCTCTCAATATTAATAGCGTTAAATTTTGCAAAGTTTTAGCTACTAAGCTTAAATCTAAATAACTTAAAAGCTATTTTTACATTGAATCCAATAACTAAATATTAGGAAGTTATATTGTACACACTTTTTGACGAGAACTATATTTCCTTATTGTCGTTTCTGATTCACAAGAGCGTTGCTTATTGTCTTATCGTTACGTTAATATACATGCATTATTAAAGCAATCTATATTTTGTTGAAAATTCCACGTCCATTGATCCACCAGTGAAGAGTTAGATGGACGTTATTGCGTCGTTGTCTCTTTAGAGGCTATGTGCATTTACATTCACTTTCAAGATAAACCTCTGCTCTTCGCCAGCTAGATTCGGAACAGCAATATCCGTTCGAATTGTGAATATATTATACATATAGGGATAGATAAGGTAGCTATTTCAATGTACGTTTTAAAGCTGATGGCATTTCCTAAACGATTAATTTCACAGATTATTCTTAAACGTAATCCGATGGTGAAGTACCTACTCTAAAATAATTTTTAGTTGCAAGCTCTCAAGCTCAAGTCCAAGTGTCGACAGTATACAAGCGTTTTCAATACTTATGTAACTCCCACCTCAAACCATTCACACTTTTCTTCGAAAGATTTGGACATTAACGTCATAATAAACTGGTTGCTACAGCAGCCATTAGAAGTATTTAACAAAAATCTATAGGAGCACTATGCAGCTGTTCTTAAATACGAGTAGCCAGTACGAATAAGTTACCTACTTAAAATTTTAATGTTTATTACATTCTTGTTTACAGAAAATGACTATCTAGTGTAGTATATAGTGCTATTTCACATATATGCCTGTATATGCCTTTGCTTGGCCATCTTCACGTACGAGTCTTGTAACAACCACTTAACTGATGTTAGTTAACTGAGGTGAGCATATTGACAGATAGAACCTTAGTTAAATTTTAATAAAAATTGTTGGCCCATAAGCTCGTCACGAAACAATAGTATGAAATATCTATACTAATATTATAAAAGAAGTAATGTTTGCAAGAAATAAATCTCCGAAAGTATCTTCTCACCCTATTTTTACTCATTTTGCTTTATGACAATAAGAATAGTATTCTGAGTTTTTTCGAGGCGTCTTCTCAGGAGCGTCATCATTTTTTCAGAAACTATATCATCTGTTATCTATTAAAGGTGGTATAGTTTCAGAGATATCATGAAATTAGTAACTCTTGCAAGCAACTCGAAATACCTAATGGCGGTAAGAAAGGACAGCCCATGATCCAACCAGTGGGAATAATAACCGACTAAAAACATTATATGTTTTAAAATTTTAAGATGGCTAAAGTATATTAAAGTTCAAACTGGCGTATACACATTTTCACTGAAAGGCTTAAAAGCGAAAAGTGACAAGGAAGGAAAATACGTGAGGAAACATTTGTTAATGGTAGGAATTAACAGTACTTTAAAATAAAGAACTAGAGATAACATTTCATACTCTTAATCAATGTTAACACTACTATATTTTTACAATGGCTGTTGTTAGTAATTGGAATCTGATATTTTTCATTTTATGCATTATACCTATATATATAGGTTAGGGTGTCCCAAAAAAATAAAAGTATTTTTTTTCCAACGCATACCCTCTTATTTTGTTTCAATGATGTCAAAGCTATTATAAATAAAGTTTCACGTATTTAGAACCACGGCAACCCGTGCCGACTTGCATCGAAACATGTCGGTACTTGTTTACTAAGGCGCGCGGAAGCCAACGTATTGATGTGCTTGTTGTTGCTTGTTTGTTTGATTAGTAAACGCATTGTTTTCATTCAGTCAACATGTCAATGGAGTTACGCAGTTCTAAAAAGGGGATATTTTTAATAGGGGACGTAAAACATCAAATTGCCGGTTCAAAACTTCCCTCTAATGGACAGGTACTGGCAGTTCTGTTCTATAATATTCGAGAAGTTAATTTAAGTGTCAATGAAAGCGCCAATCTTACTATTCGTGAGTGCATTATTTACTGGGAAAAGGCACGTATACCAACTAAATCTTTACCAAACTGTGTTAAAAAACTAGTTAACTTGTACCATGTTTGGAGAGATTTGCAAAAAAATGCAAATAAAACTCAAGGCGTGTTTGTGCAGCGTCGGCGAGAATTTATTTCAAACTTAAATGATTTGTTTGATCTCGCACACGCCGATGCCCTTAAATTAATGAGGATTAATGAAGATAAGATCTTCCTGCAGCGCCAGAGGGAGCCAGGTCGGCCTGGTCACTTAGCTGGAGTGGATAAAAAACTGGCTGAAAAGGAGGAAAAGGCCTACATTAGAAACATTGACGAGCAAAAGCGACGTGATAAATATCTGTCATCCTTAACTCCTTCATCACCTTATGAACCACTACAAGAAAATTCGTCTTTTGAATCTGAAATAATGGATTTGCAAGAAAACTTGCCCACCTTTACCGAGAGCACACAGTCTAACACTTCTATGAGGAAAAATTTCATAACTCCGAAATTAGTGGCAGCTTTAGATAGGTGTCAGTTAAGTATGCGAAATTCTGTATTTATTATTGAAGCAACTATTGAAGCGCTTGGACATAACACTGACGAATATCCTATAAGTAAGTCCTCAATTCAAAGAATTCGTACAGAAAAGCGAAAAGAGCGCGCAGAAGCTATAAAAGTTGATTTTCAAAACGAGGTACCGGATACTGTAACTGTCCACTGGGATGGCAAACTCTTACCAGCTTTAGATGCACGAAAATCCAAAGAAGAACGTTTACCTATAGTTATTTCGTACGATTATAAAGAACAACTCATCGCTGTGCCAAAATTAGAGAACTCTTCAGGAAGCGAACAGGCACAGGCAGTTTGGAACGCTATGATTGATTGGAATCTTGAAGATAAAGTGCAGATTCTCTGTTGTGATACTACTGCTTCCAATACAGGTCGTATTAATGGTGCCTGTGTGCTTCTCGAACAGAAAATGAATAGAGAAATGCTCGTTTTTGCTTGCCGTCATCACGTCTACGAGTTGGTATTAAAAGGCGTGTTTGAAGCCAAAATTAGCCAAGTCACTACGAGCCCTGACATTCCACTGTTTAAAAAGTTCCGAGAAAACTGGAAAAATGTTGATCCCGAGAGGATACAGAGTTATTCAGAAAAGCTAGCATGCCTAAATGTTTCAGAAATTAACGAACTGCTAGACTTTTACCAATCTGAATTAACTAAAAAAATTGCTAGAGATGACTACCGTGAATTAATAGAGCTTTCAATAATATTTCTCGGCGGAGATAGAGAGAAGAAATTTAAGATTCGGCCTCCAGGTGCCATCCACCAAGCTCGATGGATGGCGAGAGCGATTTATTCACTAAAAATAACTTTACTTAGCTCTCAATTTAAAATTTCGAACAAGGACAAGGTAGCTCTATTAGACGTGTGCCTGTTCATCGTGACATCCTACGTGAAGCCTTGGTTGCAATGCACTTTAGCGGTACAGGCACCATACCAGGATTTATGCTTTTTGAAGACCATGAAGGCTTACGAAAGAATCGACAAAAGCATCTCAAAAGCAGCTTTACAGAAGTTCTGCCAGCATTTATGGTATTTAGTAGATGAAGTATCTGTCTTGTCAATATTTGATGATAATGTAGACCAGGAAACAAAAGTAAAAATGGTTGCTAACTTAGTCAAAGAAAACTCATCAGCCTACGGTAAACGCTACATCCCATCGAAGGAAGAACTATGTGGCCCACTTTTCGGTTAGTAGAACTAGTAAAAATATTTGTTTTCTTTTATCACTTTGCTTAGATAACTTATTTCTATCTTTTTCAATTTCAGAGAAAAGCATTGATGATTTTGTGTCAATCAAAAGTAAGGCTGTATTCAATCGACTCAATATTGATGACAGTTTCCTCAACGAGTGTCCTGCTTCATGGTCGAATAATACCTCGTTTCAACTTGCTAAGAAAAAGGTGCTGGCACTGAGGGCAGTTAACGATACGGCTGAAAGAGCGGTTAAGTTAATGCAAGACTTCCATGGCTTAATTACTGTGGAAGAGGAACAAAAGCAATTTTTATTACGTTGCGTACAAGAACACAGACAGGTATATCCGGATTGCAAAAAGCAAACCTTAAGAAGAAAATTTAGTAAATAATGTTCTTTTAACGATAAATACGTAATAAATATTATATACGGGTAAAACAGTGTTTCATTTACTGAAATACTTATTAAGTTCTACAACCTCTCTATGGCTTCCATACTAACTTTTCATTCAAAGTTTGACATCAAGTCGGCACGGGTTGTCATTATCCGATCGCCATAATATTTATTATTTAAGTCATTAGGGTCAAATGGAAAAAAAATAAGGGGTATGCGTAACTCCATTCGCAAAAAAAAAATTTGCCCTTATAGCCTGGGACACACTAATATAGGTATAAATAAAATAAAAAAAACATATATTTTTTTTGCATAATTTTGCAAAACCAAAAAGAAGGCTTTTCTTAGTACTTACACAGCATCTGAGAAAAGTAGTCACTTGTCGTAAACTTTTCAATAAAAAAATCTCAGTAAAAGGTTGGTGAATAGGTTGACGGCATTTGCAGAGGGCCAATCAAACGAACTGCCTCTCGGCGGCTATTCAATTAGAAACGCTCCAATCTTCTAACATTCTTTTACAAGACACAAGCGGCTCGCGGAATTGTAAATCCATACTAATATTGTAATATCAAAGTGAGTTTGTTTGATACGCTTTCACGCCTACTTAATCGACCGCAATGAAAAAAGTAAAGATCCCGGGGGATCATCTAAAAATTAAAAAAATAAATAAATCAACGCTTCAGAAAATGGTATTGAAATAAAGGAGTGCATTGGGGTGAAATACAGAACCCCCTTATAAAAGACCACCGTGAAATAATAGCATTTGTGCTGTTGTGTTTCAGTGAATGAATAAGGGACCCGAGAGCCCATTTCCCTAAAGTTTAGGGCCTAAACCCTCTTAGTCCTAGTCCCACTAAGGTCGGCGGCGCATTTGCAGCACTAATTATGTTGATTGTGTGAATTATGATTTTAATGAATTTTTAATAAAACACATTAATTCATTTATTTATTACATTAAAACATATTTGTTATTAAAAAAAATCGAACTCATAAACAAATATTTTTATGCCCTTGTCGGATAGACCATACTTTGTATTATAACAACTGCTGCATATAAATTAAAATCCTGTAAACATGTGGTTGCGCAAATAAAGATTTTATTTATTTATTTATTTATAGGCGACGGTAGCCACCTATCATTTTTAAATCACCCCCTCTAATATCATACTCTAATATCAACGTTTTCATAATTAACTTTTACACATATGATACAGTATACAAAAACTAGTTATAAAACAACCTCCGTTTTAAAGTGTTCACAAGACGTTCGCAACTTGCACCAATAATAAAACGTTGGTCGCGTGTATATTCAGGGAACTGCCAGGGAAATTGAGATGCTTGTCAGAATCAACCCTCTCTCGTCTTCTTTTACTTACAAAGAAAATAATTGTCAAAAGTGCTCTCAATTTGCAATAACTGTAATTCGTTTAGCAAACATATAGTGATCTCGGAATGACCGCCTGTCAATTGACATTGTAATTGATTCACGCCTATTACTTACGCGCTAATAGTATACAAGTAGTGGGCACCATTCCACGTCAACGGAGCTAATTTATGGGTCGCTCTAACTACAAAGTATGACATAAAAAATAAATGACATTCATTCGTATAAAGTATAAACTCTTTGTTTCATTTTTAACAGACTTATCAATTCACCCTCGTTATTAAGTAGTGTTTGTAAACCGTTTTTTTTTTTAATATATATTTAATAGATAATCGACGAGCTTTAGTGTTATCATTTAAACAATTTTTTTTTTTTCACCTTCCAAATGATTATGAAATTGAATCAGTAGCCGAAAACGGTTTGTTCGCATAAGGAACAGATTCGCAAAAAGACAGAATCGCTAAAAGACAGATTCTCAAAAGGACAGATTTTTAATGAATCCAAAACTTTAATTGCTTGTGCGACCTAAATTGTTTTCAAAAATACAAAAGAAAAATACGTTTCAAATAGAAAAACAAGCAGCGTGGTGTTGTATTTTTGTTGGGATGTGTTTGAACTTGCGAAATAGGCTTTTTATACGGCCCATATGCAAACGAGCCCCTGACCCTAACGCAGCCCCTTTTCCCGGAGTCGCATAAAGGAGGAGCCTACACAAAACGCCGGATCGTGTTTATCGGTTATTGATACATATTCACACATAAAAAGAAATTGTTTTGTATATCCGGTTCAGCGCGTATCCGAATAACTGCCGTGTCTATATTATGTGTATATTGTCTTGTTCCAAAATAGCGCATTTGTTTTTATGATTTTTATGATTGTATAAAGAAAAAAAATTCCAATTATAAACAATACCACTTCTTATAATGTTATTTGTTCCAAGAGAATTATTATTTTATTGGCAATTAGCGACCGATTCGCGGCTTTGTACGAATAAAAATTTTTGCTGCAAATTATGTACACAAACCTCCCCCGTTTATCGATCTTTTCGTTAATGAAAACCGTTTCAAAATCCGTTGGGTGATTAAGAAGAAATTAACGGAGATAACAGATACAGGCAGACATCTACTTTATTTTATAACTAGCTGTTGCACGCGACTTCGCCCGCGTAACTTTATAAAATATAGCCTAATGTTACTCGCTGTGATAATGTAGCTTTCTATTGGTAAAAGAATTTTCAAAATCGGTCCAGTAATTTTTGAGTTTATTCATTACAACCATACAAATCTTCTCCCTTTATAATATTAGTATAGATAATGTATAGATTTAAAATAATCTTATATATAATTTGTGAACGAGACAAGTCATCAATGTCCGAGTTTGAGCACCGTATGTTAATAAAAACTGGCAATGGCACTTAAAAATTATTAAAGTGAAATTTACTCTGTGGAAGAGGTCCCGTGAACAATGATTTTTGGAGGAAACAGACATCATAATCTTAATATATAAAAGGCAATGTGTGTATGTATGTTCCCTATGGATTCCAAAACCGCTGAACCGATTTTGATGAAATTTTCAGACAATCTTGAGATTAGTCCAGCGGGTGTTCCTGTGAAGTTTGGTAGCGATTGGATAAGAAAAATGGACGCGGACGAAGTCGCGGGCAAAACCTAGTTTCATATAAAATTATACTTTGGTAATTTTAGAGAAAGGCCCGATAAGTTTGTGAATAGCAAGTTGAAAATGGAATACTCAATCTTATTTAAGATTTTACTCGCATCCCGATTTTGTCATTAATTATTCTCGGCGTCAAGGAGACACGGCGACGATCCCATTTCTCTTCTGAAACCAATTTTTTTTTCTATGATAGTTGCGCAAACGTATCGTGAGAGCCTTTCAACCGTTTAGCTGTCTGTACTGAAGACATTTGATTAATCGAATCGATTAAGGATTATTTCGGCACCTCTAATGCTCCGCACCCCTTTTTAAGGAAAAACATTCAACATCTTACAAAAATAGTTATATGAGCAATAACTTAAAGGGAAGCAATTGACTATGTGACTTCGTTAAATCTAAATATTATTCACATACTATTTACATTGGTCAAAATAAAAACTAATTAAACTTTTCTAAAAATAAAATTGTACAAAGAAAAAAATATAATGTTTTTATATTTTATGACGTTTTGTATATGTATCCGTTGCTGCATAACTGTTAATTACTATGGCGCTGCATCGAATTTATTCAATCTTTTATATTTTTAGATGATGCCATGGGAACAGAACTTTTTTTTGGGTGGAAGATACTCTATGTGCTTTTCTGTATCCCTGACAATGTGTATGCATAATTTCATGATGATCGATTCAGTAGTTAAGGCATGAAAGCGTAACATACAAATATCAGTTAGGATTACGAATTGTTCTATTTTACGAATTAATGTTCTATTTTCTATTTAATGAAATGGAGTAGGAGGAATAGAATAGGAACGGAAAAGTTAATTTTCAATGTACGCCAGTGAAAACGAAACTAGAACATCGCTTCTCTAAAAAAATGTTGATTGCCAGCGTTTTTTACTGTTTTCATGAAAAATATAATGGCGTCCGTAATGGCGTAAAAATATAATGACGAGTACCTGTCGTATGCTCTCAACGAAATATTTCACTACTTCTAAGTTCACCTCGTCGATATTGACTCCCATTCATCATGCCGCCCGTCAGATGCGACGGACAACCTATCTGTAAAGTATCTCGGGAAATTTTGTACGCATTTATGGGTTACTCTCGTTGTTTGTTGACCGTGGGGTGGTATTACGATCTATTAATTGGGCACATGTCCTCAGTTATAAAACTTCACTGCCCATCTACGGCAGTAACTACTTCTTTACAAAAGACCAGTGTGAAATAACAACACGACAATATACTGAACGACAAATACTGAAGTATTTAAGTGAGGGATCTCCAACTTGTCCCTTATCATTTCTTGTTTCAGCGTTGACTTTTAGAACATCGAGGTCTTAAATTGCTATTTCTGTCCAGACTTTTATAATATTTTTCCTTGAAACTTGCAAGCAAAAACATATACATAGTTGTAAAAATGTTAGAAATACATAGTTGTACGATTCAAAAAATACACACGCAGAATTTTTCAAGTTTTCACTTATGATCAGATTGATCGATCTGATTGTGATTGATAAATTACTTTAATAAATAAATAAATAAATTTTATAATTCACATTATTTCGAAATGTTATTATTTTTGACATATAATTGAGGTATTTTTTTATCATCTCTAGATCAACTTCTAGACATGATTTACCTTTTCGATATAAACGTTCAATATTAAAGTTTTTAAAATCATTTATGTTATTAATTGTAGCTTGTAGCCAATCATGAACAAAATTTCTTAGAGCTTTTACACCTTCGGCTTCGGCTTCGGTCGAAGGCCGATTAAACGGCTTCGAATTCGGCTTCAGCCAGAAATTGACTTTCGGTCGGACACTAAAAATAAATAAGATCAGATAGTTTTTTGATGTAAACTGACTGATTATGAAAGAAACACAATACACTCTGGTCTCGAACGTACTCCCAGCCATCTCATATCTTTTTCTCTTCCTTATCCACGCTTCTCTAGGGACGCATGGGTTTCTTTGTTTATTATAGTTAACCTTAAAACATTACCGTTGCGCTTTCAACAGAAAAACGTGGTTAGGTAGCAGTAGATTTTACTAGAAAACACTACCAATTTTTCAACCCACCTTTCACCTATATCTGTATCCAGGTGGTGACTCAAAAGGGATTCCGAGTTCTAAATAGATGCATAAATAAATAAATGAATTAGTATTAATGCAAAACTAGTCAAATTACACCATTTTAGTCTACAACTGTTAAGTCTCCAAAATACAAGATTTATTATAATAGTTTGTTAAATCGCCATAAGTTGCGATAAACAGCTGTTTGCGTTCAACGTGGATAATCGATTTATTAGACATCGACGCCGACTGATATTATTCGATGTATACAGTATATAACAAGATAGATACACTTAAACTATTGTACTTTATATACTACATTGTATAAGTGCCAAGTTTAAATATACCTAAACTATGTGTAAAAAGGTAACAGACAGACAGACAGAATTACTTTTACATTTATAACATTATTATGAAAGTATGGATTTACACTATCACAAATTAGCAAATTACTCGTTTAATGTGCGTAGTTTTTATGGTAACACTCTTAGGACGGCTCGAAGCCGTCACTGATAGACACTGAAAGCCAACCGGCAGGTAAAAACTGGCCTGTAGCTGGGCAGCGATTAGACAGAAGTCAAAATAGAACTAAAACTTCTGAAGAAATAATTGTATTTACATTAAACGAATAATCGAGTCAGTGTTTTAGAATGAAATCCAGCAAAATTATTAAATCTTTTTTACATTTAAAGTTAGGATCTTACAGTCTGTAGATATTTTCTGTGATCAGGATGGAACATGAGAGAAAGCTCTAACTAAAACTAATTTCATCTAATTAGATTTCTGTAAAGACTACCAACAGTTAAACCAGCTTAAACGAAGACAATGTGTAACTGAGCTTAACTTAATTTGAAACATAAAACTTCCTTGTCGCGTTATCCTTTAGTATTTGACTTTCTATAGAGGCTTTAAAATTTCTACATTGTCCATCTATCTACTGCGGACTTTGTGTCTTTCTTAGAAGTCAGATAACGCTAGAGGATGCATAAGACATAAACGGCGTGAATAAATAAAAAACAAAACCTCTTTCAGAGAATGCCCTTTGTTAGACAATACTTTGTAAAGAATTTTATCTAATCTCGCCTCACATAGAAAAAAAATCGTATTACATTACACTGCTACGTCACGTTACGATCGTCGCCGCAGTGCTACCACAACGGGGGTGTATTACGTATCTGTAACATACTTTATTTAGCAATTTTCACAAGTCATTTCTTTATTCTTTACATTACATGCCTTTGAAATCTTTTATGATACAGGTTTTCACGTAATTTTAATTAACTCAAGAAATTGGGTGTTCGTTCCAGCGAAATAAAAAATGGGAAAGCCGTCTCGAATATTTGTTTATGTATATTTCTATATACTTGTTTAAAATAATATTATAAATATTATTTTGTAATCGACTAAATGAGAAACAAGAATTTATAATACACCCCCAATGTAACGGGCTACGACGTTCGTAGCTTCTCCGTAGCAGTGTCTACGCGCGGTTCGCTTCGGTCGAACGCTACGGGCCACAATTAACGGCTACGGACCGTAGCGGGAAAAGTTGTCAACTTTTAGTGTGATTGCGTGACATTCTGTGTTTCAGTTGCATTAGTTTATCAAAGTACATACGAACATTGTAAAGCTTAGTGATTTTTTTATCGAAAATAGTTTATTACCGGTTCATTTTTATAGGACATACAAAAATTAAATTTTAATAGTAATAATAGTCGAACATGTATCTTATATTTTTTTAATAAACAAGTTGGTTGTAGTGACTGAATTGATGGATCTATATTCGTTGGGGTTGGTTTTGTGGTTGACGTTTTCAATTAAGAAACAGCGCATTAACAAATTAATGGATATTTCTCGAGAATAACCAATGCCATTTGTGCGTTGACATTGCTGGCGTTGCCTCATAAGTCTAAATTGGTTATAAAATGTAAATATAATTATGCACGATGGGCGAGGGCCCCTTGCCGGGTTTATTCTTTGCTGCTGGCGAAAACGGTAACGGCTACCGCTTGTCTGCCAGAGGCATCAGGACATTGCAGAGCTTCCTCAGAGAGCATGGAGCCGATTGTGTCAGGCAATTCATGCAGGTAAACGGTAGTTTTTTTTTCAATTTCGTAATAACACATAACGGTAGTTACGCGTAAAATTCCCAATTTGGCTACTGTATACATTATTTATCTATTATTTTTATCAATCAATAAATCAAGTAAAAATTATATTTGCCGGAGAATAATGTTAATAGGCGACGGTAGCCAGTTACCGTCAAATGGACCGTCATACTGGCTTTATGTTAAAAAAACAAACTGTTCAAAATATTCTTGAACTGCAACCCATGCAAGTACTGTTACGTAACATACATCCCTAAATTATATAATTATAGTCATATAGAAGGCAAATTGATGCAATCTGCTAGTTTTTGCCGGCGACTTCTTCCAGGGATCTTTATAAATTTCAAAATCAACAGCCACTTGCATCCCTCCTGGTGTTGCTTAGGTTGTTTGTTTCCTTAAGTAGATAGATATATTAAAAAAAATCTTATGTATTATCTTATGTACAAACTAATAACCATACAACTTTATGTATATTCCTATCTTTTGTTCAACTACACAATGGTAAATTTTGTGTCTCTTGCTTCTTAATTGAGAAAAGTTTTTAATACTTACATTTTATGTAAAATATTTAACTGTGCTTAGATAAAATGAAATAAAATAGTGTAATTTAGTGTTACATAGTTTGTAGAAGGGTCGATTTATCAACGCGGTTGGATGCACTCTGCGGCAAGAGTGTTGAACGCTTACTTAGTAAAATGCGGTTATTTATCGTGTGGACCCTTGTTTTTAGCTCCATTAAGGCAAATTTCCAGCAGCGCGGTTGTATAGTTCAATTTTTGCTATTAACCTTGTAAACTCGTACACTTCCGTCTACAATTCAATCGGCCTTTTTTTTCTATACAGAAATGGAGTAGAACTATGTGCGGGAAATTGTGGAAAGCTGGTCGTGTTTCTGGTCCAGAAAGACAGAAATAGAAATTGTCTTGACATTTTGTATTATTTGTTGTGTATATAGTTTTATGTATAGAATATACATTCTTAATAGTCTTGTTATATAATCTTGTAAACTTGTCTTAAATATACGAGTATTATGAGTGATATAAATCTCTTGTTTAAAACTACAGTACAAGTCTATTGCAGATTACAGTCAATGTGGAGGCCAACACGCTAATGTCGAAATTTCTTATAAGTCATTTTAAGATAAATTACATATTATACATACATAAGATTCTCATAAGATAAAGCTTTTGCGCACCGGCGAAAGACCCACACGTTTCCAAAACATAATTCAAACTTCATTTCAATTCGTAATTGTATTCATGTACACTCGTCCACATAAATTTATAGTAAGTTTTTCATATATTAATATATTTAATTTGATTGTTTCAGGTATATAGTTTTCCAAGTAATGACTACTGGCAGCTTAACACATTTTGTAAAGTAAGTGATGACGTGTCATAATAATTGCAGTTTTTCAATCTTGTGTCTTTTATTTAAAAAAAATACAATTTAAATGCACTATCAGTACTATGTTTATAAAATAGTTTCAACCATATACGCAAAATCGTACCACAAAAAACCATCAAAAAGTAAGTGGCTGCAGCCACCTTGTCTGCCCCTATGTTTGCTGACTAAATTATGAAGAGTGCTTAATATAGCAACAGTGAAAAGAAAATATGTCCATCCTGTCTTCTACACTACAGATTAGCTAACACACATTTACATGCAAATATCACTAACTTCTTTTAATTTCTTTAGAGCAATCAAATTCTAATTTGTAGGTTACAAATTGTGAAAGTGATTGTACGTACACATTCGTACGTACAATCACTTTCGCAAAATGTCACGTTCGCAAATATCAGAAAAGGTTCCAAAGTTTTCTTTCAATAGTTCAAGTCACTACGGTAATGCAACACATTTACTTAAGTGAAATAAAAAGATCAGCAAGAAAAGCGGCATGACTCACATAAATAGAAAGTTAAATTATAGGCTGATTAGCGTACACAGTATGGTACATAGTATTTCTGACTTAATTATCACATATTCCCACTCAACTTATCGTCCGCCGACTGTACCGAAAGGTTTGAAATCAAGTTTACAAGTTGTTTAGCAAGTCGATCGTCGCCAGATTGGTTTTAATCTAGACTCGACGAACGTTTTTACGCTCCATCAGAGGAAATGATGGAACAAACATGAAACACGGTTTACGTTCTGCGCTGTGAAGTCAGTGTTTACTGTAAACATAATATTGGTAATCAGTAAACACGACAAGAGGGTAATTATTGATAATGATAATTACTAATCGCTACGAATAACAACAATGTTGCGTCCCATTATTCTTGACTTTTCATAAATGACATACCTACATACAAACATATTTCGTGCCCTCAAATAGTTAAATCCGCCTCGAATTTTTGATATGTCTTCACGGGTGCAAGAAAAGCCCTCAAAACATATAACCACAAGTATAGAAATGAAAGTTTAACTTAGATCATCTCCCGTTGGTCCTCAACCCTCGAATTAATCCTGACATTTTTTTCCCTCGCGATTCCGTTGATCCCTTAATCCCGAATCCGCCAGATGTGACACAATAAGTCCGTTAAGAAAAATAATACTTTTTATGAAACAAAGGTGAAACACTAGAGGACACTCGTGCTCTGTATACTCGTACGTAAGTGGAATACATGGGTATAATAAAAAGCGACCAATTGAAAGATTTTCTTTACTAATTTAATTGACATAAAAATAAACTTTTTTTTATTACGCTTAAATACAAGTAACAGTACTTCACAATATAATAATTTGAATAAAATTTTAATTTTACTCTTGGCTGCTGTATTTTGGCATCAATTTTATGAGTGTCAGAATGAGCTGACATCACTCAACTTCACTTGAGAGCTTATAAATACGACAAACAAAAAGCACAAAATTCTTCAGAGCTTATAAATGTGTTACACCGACTTTGGATTTTTATATTACTACTTGGTTATTCAGTGTTACCCAAAAAGGGATGTTTTTCCACCACGCTTCCTATGTACTCGTACTCGTATCTATTATGTTTTCGTCAACGATTCCGTTTTTCATTTCCACCGCTTCGACTACGCCATTCTGTGAACGTAGATTGTTCTATTTTCAATCAATCATTCGATTGAACGTTCACCCTATCAATACGTTCTCGTAGTGCCTACAACACCTGTACGGTTCAACGCCCCAAACACCTGAAGTCGCTCAGAGCACTCGGGTGAGAGGTGTTTCCACACGACGCAGGACGCCCTCAAACCAAATGGGCCAAGTCATTGCGGCTTTGTGACTTATGCGTGCGTGCCTTTAAAAACTGTTCAACAATATTGTCTACCTAAGACACAAACAAACATTTGTACAAATATTGGAAGTTGGCTTTAATATTCTACGTAGGTCCATCTAGATAATTACTTGCTGCGCTCCCCACAGATTAATTACATTTTCCTCCCATAATAAAATTAACTCATCCGTAGATGCACATACGGCACTGACATTAATTATTCGAACTCCTTCGTGTGTAGCGATAAGTAGGTCTCATTTTTAAATTTTATTTTATAAATTCTTTTAGTTTTCTATAACATACAAGATTTTCTTACTACGATGCGAATGTGTCCTATTTTTATCTAAATTAAAATTCTAGGTTCTCAAGCATGAGATAAATAAATATATATTTTTATTAACAAACAATAAGAACCTTACTACCCATACTAGTGAGATACTGTTCAGTTTGAGAAAACTAATAATTTCATATCTAGTATAATTAATTCATCAATATGCAGAATCTGTGACATTTTCGCGTGTTGAATTCTTGTACGTAATTACTGAGTAAAAGCCAAAAATGTTTGTCATGAATTAAACTTGGGTTATCAATAGCTACTATCTATAAAGGTTTTTCTAAAATATTGGAATTGCTTGCGTACGTTTTATTATTTTCACGAGTTCAATAAGTGGCGCGAATGTCTTGCGTCGCATTCTATCTTTGATTATTCGCATTATAATAAGATGAGCAACAAATTCTCCCAAATACTTATTTCAGTGACACATCTTCCAGCCAAGAACATTTCCTAAAACTCTTAGGATTTTCTTCGGAAATCAAATAACTAAAATTTTTTATAATATAACAGGAACTTAGCTGACATTTGGTCCTATGAGGTTTATACGAGATTCATTTTAATTAATTAATTATATACCCAATGAGCATCACCGTAATAAATAACGCGTTGCACGTCAGTTTCTTTGGTCATCTGCCAACAAAGTCAATGTGTTAATTAAGGTGATAATGTTACAAGTATATGCTTTTTATTAGTCCCAAGATTATGTCGGGCGTAGCGTATTTTTATAAATAGAACCATTTTTTAACATCATCACATCTTTGACTTTACATCAACATCGATGTTTTGTTTAATTTAAAAACATGACCGCAATTATCCGGTATCCTGTGATGCGCCCGTGCTAACAAGGTACCACAGAAGAGACACGGTTACATCATTAACGTCGTAAAGATAAATTTTCAACAAGTAAACAAAACTTTTTTCAGTTCATCCTATTCAGTTCGGGCGGCGACTGACGACTAAAGTACATACTAGTATATTGCTAAGAACATCTGCTCCCGTCTCTTCCAATTACCAATATAATAAATGGTCATATTTCCATAGAGATTAATAGGCGAATAATCGTCTAATCATTAATCAAAAAGGCAAATTGACCTCATACCACACTCAAAAATATACTATAACTAACTTGGCTTGAAACTATATGAACTATATGAATTTTGTTATTTGTTAATATAGAACAATAGAGTACAATAGTTACGAAACAAAATTACATTTTAAAGTATTTCAATCACAATTTTTTGAAATGGTGACTCCCTAGAGCCGACACGGTGTTTTCTATTTATTAACTTTTTTACTTAAAATGCTTTAAGTTAAAATGTTTTCCGTTTTTTTTTTTAACATAAAATTTGTTCTAAATTCTGAATGTTATTTCGTCATTTCCTCTTGAGCGACTAATAAAGCTATCTCAATTCTAATTCAGTGGTCCCAAGTGACGTATGTAATCTCTACCAATACCTCACGGGCAAATAAGTTGACTAACGGCAGTGTTTCTCGCTATTCAAGATTTTAACAATTTCTTACTATACAAGTATATAAATACTTAATATATTATATTTGTTTTAAATAATTTACTCGTAACCTACTGATCACATCACCGCCTGACAAGTTGTAAGTACTTAGTTGAAATTAGTTTATTTCATCCGTATAAGGTTTCACAATACATTTACAGATCGTCAAATTAAATCAAATAAGTATGTCAATCTACCTTGGAACCGCAGAAAATTTTCATATACAGAAAGAAACCCCTTTTTTTTTCTTTTATCACCTGCCGAACTGTATACGCCTGTCTACCACTAAATGGGTTAATAAATTAATGGATTATACAGTATGCGTAATTATATTATTTCTATCGTGTTATATCGGTGCATAAATGATGATTTTTAAAATTCCTTGTCGACTGAGAAATATCACTAGAATTAGTAAGTTAGCGTTATGTAGCGTTTTTTGTTCCACAAGCTTTGCTCTTGACTGCACTTGCGCCATCTATTTGTTAGTACAGAACTAAAATTTTACAAGCTTATGCGGCTCATAAAGTTTCTTCCGCCATCTATGAATTTATTATGGAACTATAGTAGTGATGCAAAGAAGATATAGATTTTAGGTAGGACCCAGGACATAGGGTAGTAGTGTTCGTCAAAGTTACAATCCGATATGTTCTGCGCTCTATTTTTTTTTTGTATTTATTATTACCAAAATATACAGTCATGGGCTTGTGAAAATACAAAATTAAGTATAGACTAACAAAACATTATAACCTTAAAACAAATGGGTTAATATTGTATATTTTTTTTTTATAAATAGTGTAAAATATGTATGTAAAATACTTTGATGTAGACTGTTTGTTGAAAAATAGTGTAATGTTTACTTTGGCTTATTGCGTGAAACCCGGGCCGATTGTATCAATAAGTTATAAACAGATGCAGATGTCAGCTTCGACTTAATTTATGGCGCTCGTTTGCTTATTAATTGTGGAAGATAATTAATAGAAGTCTTTGAAAGTTTGTTCGCGAATTGTAATACCGCTTTAAATTAGTTTTTGTGGACTTTTTGTGTTGGACTAAGTCCCTAAAATGACTGCGGCATATTACGGGTATTTGAAATTTTTAATCATTTAAATTTATTATAAAAAGAGAGCGGAATATGTATGTTAATTTATATATGGAGTTTAATTTTCAGAACTACTGCACTATTGGAAAAAAAAATATCAGTGTCTGAAAGTTATATTATTCCAAATTGGCTATATCATAAAATGTATACCAACTTTGACGAGCCCATTGGTCAAACGGATAAAGTGTTTTGCCTTAGCGCTCTGAGGGGTCCCAGGTTCGTTTCTTCACGGGTCCAATGAACAAATAAACTTTTCATATTTAGGCTCTGGTCTGGGCATGCAGTGACCTTTGTATAGTTATCCTATAATGTTAATGTCCTTAATGTTGTCTATTATCTGTGTCCCAAGTTTCATCTAAGTCCATTCAATAATTGAGTAACTATTAAAATAGTGTTGACGAACATATTGTGTTAAGATAACACTGCTAGTGCACTACAAGTAGTTTTAATTGTCTTCACTGAGATCAGATTAAATTAATTAGGGTGTCGCACACAACGAGCGGCTCACACCGCCCGCGCCACATGGGACCTTGTTCCCGTGGATTGATACAAGGGCGCTTTTCATCTCTCTATTGTGTCTGTGAGCTTTGTGGAATAAAGCATTAGTGCTGTTGTTGTGTTAGAGTACATAATATAAGAATTATTGTTTCCCCGTGCTTGCCACAATAGCGTTACATTGAACAAAGAAATAACAATGAATAAATTCACCCAGACTATAAATATGAATTTGCTGTACAAAGCTCTAAACTAAATTGTATCTATACAATTGTTAACATTTTTTAAATAAATAAATAATTATACTTTTTAAGTGACTTATTATACTTATTAAGTGACGTAGATAGTGATCACATTGAACCCTGCATTTATTAAGGCCGCTATGACCACCATGTTTTTTTTTTTCACTTGGGCGCCTTAACAGGTCAAGCAGAAACCCGAGGGTTGGTGAACCCGCCACAGCTTAAACAATACAATTCAAATCAATTCAATCTTGCCTTTGTAGACGGTGTGTGACGTCACTGATTTCTAATCAAATTTTTCATTAGGAACTATGCCGCTTCAGAAGCCTTATCACGTTACATATACGACATATAGGCAAATTACCGAACAAGCTGCCTGAACAAGCCTCAAAGCTGACATATAATTTGCTAAAAAGTATTATTCCATGCCTGTGAAACAAATACAATCATTTGCTTACACATATAAAACAACTAATAGTTCAGGTAAATTTAACTAACAAATCAAAAATTTTAAGTCTATTAGGGGAATATTTCATGTATTCCTAGAATATATTCAATATCGATGGGTGAAAGAAATTTTTGATTCCAACCTATAGAAGGGGTTGAAAGAAATATAAAAAAGATATCCTCAAATTATAGAAAAATGGTGAGAGTTACAAAAAAAAAGTTACAGACAAATATTATTAGAGTAACTAAAGTTAGAGCCTATTTCCCTATCCCATCCTAATCCCTTATCCTCGACCCTACTGTGGTCGGCACCTGTGAAATTGTTTGTGTTGTAGGTGACGATAACCTACCCATTAAGTTAGTGGACCGTCAGCTTGTCTGAGGACCTTAACATAATAACTAGTCATAATAACATAATAAGTCTGTGTTACTAATCGGCACCGTAGCATTTCATATCTCCAGTTTAATCTCCATTAATATTATAGTGTACGTGGTTTTTACATTATTCTGATTTACTTTAACCCGTTTCATGCAGATACGAAGTGATAACGCGACCTAGTTGCTTAATGTGAATATATAGAAATAATTATTTTTTTTGCACGCCAGTATTAACTGGGTTAAATATACTTAAACAATACTCAGGTAAAAGCTCGATTCAAAATTATTTTTTTACTATTAATTCAAGCATTAACATTAATTAAAACACGTAAATACCTATCATATAATTCTCTGGTCGCCATACAATCATGTTTTCTCCTGCGATATTTATATATAAAGTATATAAAGCGATATTTCTGTGTATGTATACGATGTATGTATACTCGTAATACGTACTAAATTATGTAATGTTTGACTTTTTACTAGTTGCCGAGTCTTGTAACATTTTTTTTAATATCCTATAGGTTTTGGTATAATCCGAAAGCGTGATAACAAAAGGATGAAATGCATCGTTTTTTTTTTTAAGTGAACAGTTCGTCTGCTAGTAGTCACCCACCACCTAAATAACACTAGGAAAATAAAATAATTTATTTTGCATCACTTATCAGCTGTGATTTTTTTTTAGCGCGACTCGACAACCATTTAGCTCAATAAAATTTATCATAAATGTCCATGGTATAAACTATAAAGTAATTCCAGATATTGGATAATTACACAGAGAACAAGGAGCGTGTTGGCATCAGCCTCTCTGGCTTGCTGGAATGCGGACTCTCAATAGCGACCCGATCTTGACCTTTATTTCTAACCGCATACAGGTTTACCACATTAAACCTGAATACGACTTAATATGTAAGCGGTAAATCCTTTTTATTTTACAAATTTTTCTTTATAGAAATTCTGTAAAGTAAGAAAAAAAAAGAAAATGTGAGAGCTAAAATAAATCTTAAAATTTTAATTAAATTAAATAGTTTCTAAATATATTCACGACGAAAAAAAAAATAACGAAAATATTTTAGAGAAATTACTTAAACGTCGCGGATTCAAGTGCAAATTTGGATTCTTGTTGCAATAAACTCATCTCTGACCCACCCCTCTTCAATTATTCCAAAAAGGAAGGTATGAAAATATATTTGAAAGTGTAAATCTAGAGATGTGACACTTTGCATTTATGACGCTGATATGCGATTATCGACTATTTATACATCTGCAATAAGACGAATAACAATAATCGCACACAACACATTCGCGCATTTATAACGACGTGTGATTCAGTGTTTCTATATAAAATGTCTTATTAAACAGTATAAAATATTTATCTGTTTTGAGGTAAATATAAAATTTGTATTTATTCCTATTCCTGTTAACGGTAACATTACAAGTTACTATCTATATATGTGCCATCGATATCTTCCTGTTTTTCCTGTTTGAAATGAACTGTATATGTATAATAACATAGTCATTTCAGGAGTGATAAGATTTTACTTTAAAATTAGACTTATGGCTAAACTTTGTTTAATGGCACTTACCTAAACTTTTTTATACAAAGAAAAAAGTAGCGCTATAATTTGTTTGGCGCTGTATGTGGTCGATTATAAGTAAGAAAGATTTATTACTGTCGCCAACTGGATCGTATATGTAAATAAAGAACAGTGTATAAAAAAACCTTAATTTCTTGAGTCTAGATCCAAGAAGCGTTGATTTAATATATTGTATAGTATAATGAACTCAAAAAAAAAAAAAAAACATATACATCTCGTATAACGTATCAGGGCGTAAACGTAAGGGTAAGCATATTATATACTAAATCACCTTACGTATGTCTGTCTTGTGTCTTGTTAATGTCAGAGTATCCATCTATTAAGTGACAATACTGTCGCATTAACTAAGCCTTCCATGACGATTCGGCAATTACCAATTTTAGTAACAAACTATTTTAAAATTGTTGTGATTAATTATAAAGTAGCCTTATCTATTTCAAGAATCACTTTACGCCATCCTGTTCTCAATTATGAATAACTGGACTGGATTTTATTTAGTCTCGAAAGTATGAATTATTATCCCATCATGAGACTCTCTAAAAATAGACTACATCATTATAATATCGATGCTTCCCAGAATAAAATGGTGATAAAAAATTTGAAAACTTACATTATTTCGAGGCCCTCAATGAAACCTACCAATAGTGCAAACTTAAAAAAAGATCAACTTAATAACTTAGGTAATGTTTTTTAACATTCTTGTTTCGCTTGTTAATGTGTAAGCTATTTTATATGTCACACTCGAAAGAGCGCCTAACGTACCACTAGCTTTTTCAAGCGACTTTGCCTCGGGAACAGTACTTTTTCTGAATGGAAGATAGCCCTATATCCCTTTCTGTACCTTTGACAACGTGTGTTCAAAATTTTACGATGGTCGATTGAATAGTGAAGGTGTGAAAGTTCAACAAACAAATCCACTTTGGTATTTATAACATTAGTTAGGATTTTATGTTAAAATTGTTTGTCCCGGCTGGCTGTCAACGCGCAGCCAAAACTACTAAGTTTTGAAACATTAGAAACCTCAAATTTAGAAGATAGTTTCATATTATAATAACATATGATAACGTAGAATTCGCTAAGAAAGAATTTTTACGAAGCCGGAGCGAAAAATACTGCAAAACCATAACACTCGATGTTGTAATGTGAGGCACACCTGTCATTCGTCTGAGACCGAAATGCACTTAGAGCTGTCAAAAGTAGCGAGATGCAAGCCGGCATCGTGTAGTCGTGCCTAGGGCGGGCGGCGGGCACGTCAGTTGGGCGGAAGGCGTACGGCGGCCACACGCCCTAGCGAAAACTGCGCTTCGGGAGTTTCGCGACTCGAATTACTAATTCGATCGGAAGTATCGAATAAATTGATGCCATTCAAATCCAGGGCGGTTCCCGGTGTCGAGTGCTAGTGGAATAACAAGTGAATAAATTGACATTCATCGTTTGTTACAGTTCAGTGAAAATCACTTTTAATTAGATACCAATAAGGTTTAAATCGGCAAAATTTGTTGCGATTGAATCTAAATTAAGCAATTACATAGGAATATAATAAAAAAGTTTAAAAGTTTTTATAAACGCACGTTGTATATAATTTGTGGATTGCGTCATTAAATTATCATTAAAATATTATGTCGTGTAGATGGATTTCCCTGTTATATGACTTAACCTACTGTTATGGTTGCTTCAAGAACCGCCGTTTTGAGGATTTATTAAGCTCGAAGGTCAAATGGTCATCGACTCATCGTCTACGTTTGTAGTATCTCCAGCAATATCGTACTGAATGAGATTGTTGCACCCCGCACTTTTGAGGCCGATCCATCCATCCCTTACTGTCATAAATCAAGTTTACACTTGACCGTTCTTCGAACATAAATCACAAATATACCTCCGCACTTATCGCATTCTACATTTAGAATGGGGGAAAATATACATACATATATATTTTAAAGGATCTTTTATTTGTATGGTGCCTTCTTTCAATGTTTTGGAAACGCATTTTGTTTATTGTTTTGTTATTATTAATTCTCGCGTTTGTTTTATACTAATCTTTTTAAAGTTCAAGTGAATAGGAATTTTCGGGGTTAGCTTGCTCGGCCCCCATCGTCGGTCTCGTCTTTTCTGCATGGCTAGATGCTGGTCAAGAGCAAACCTATTATTAATAATAATAATAAAAAATCTAGCCCCCATCTTCGCACGGAGTTAAAAGTCTCTTCTTAGCGGATGCTTGCGTTATAAAATAAAAGTTTGTTCCAAATCTCAGTTTTCTAAATTAGTAGTTTTGGCTGTGTATTCGATAGTCAATACAAACGATTTTATATAGGTTTAATTAACATTTTCACTTATTTGCCTTTGCTTCGTTTACTTTCTGTCTTAACATGTGTTGAGTGGTTAAGGTTGTTTGTTGAGGCAATAAGACTTCTCTCAGAAATTATCACTATCACAACACCGAGTGTTGTTTCTAAGCTGCTTCTGAATTCGTTCATCGCTTCTGAACTGCGCAGGTACTTGTTAAAAGTTTGCTAACATTATGGTCTAGAATAGATGATGAAAGGAAATTCATAGAGTGACATATAGGAGATGTATATTGTCATTTTATTTCAGAATATAATATGGCGATGTCTTATTATTTCATCAAAATCCTTGTTTAGCAGCTGAAGATGATTATGATACTCAATTCATATATTTCCTCTAGAGAATAGTTCGTCTTTGCCTTTGAGGTTCAAGAGAAGAGCATACGATTCACAAATGAAGATTTCTTCATGAGAAACATTACATTAATAAAAACATAAGTGAAAATGTGCTCCACACAGACACGAACCCCGAGACGTGGCCAGACGAAGGGTGTCTGGCTCGAAGAACATGCCAATGTTTGGTGACGCCAATCTCCGGATTCCTTCGCCCCTGCAGCCAGTAATCTGGCCTATTCTGAGCCTGTGCTTTGACTTAGGAGAGAGTCGAATGTAATTTCACAGATTGTGTTATCCCAGCTCCTCTGACAATTTGGATGAGATGGGAAATCCTTGCTCGGGCAGGTAACTGACAAAGCCTTTCTGGCCTCCTCCAAGCCCGCAGTCTCATAGTTTGAGGGAAGATCCCGTAAGATTTTACCTATTAGACTAGCGGAGCTGTGGACGGAAGACAGAAAAGCTGGTAAGGACACATAGCTGGTAGAGATTTTTCGGATGCCTAGCCCACCATGTCTGATGGGTGGGTCCAAGTCCAAAAGATTTGTACGTATATGCTTATCTGTTTGATTTTTTATATACCAATAATTATTTATATTTATTAAAATACATAGGAACTTTATTATTATAGAAAAAAATAATTAACGCCAACATCCTACGACGCTGACATCTACTCGCTAATGGTCTCGCAACTACTCTAGTATTACATTGTACGTCCGGGTATGTCGACGTAGCATTAAACATTACGGCCTCTCTATTACTTACACAGAGAATTTCATGTTCAAAGCTGAAGATTTTTTCAGTAAAAAATAAAAGTGTACATAACAAAGGATCTTGGCAGTTACCAGATCAAATAATTATGCAGTAATGGAATACTGTGTAACGTTTGAATTTTTAGAGAGACCTTTTTTGTTACTGAATACTTAAATATTAAGTTTTTTGTATGTTACTAAATTTAACATCGAGTTGTTAGACATAATTACTTACTTATACATTCACTCGTGTCGGTATTGGTTAGTATAATATATATTGTATTGTTTATTTTTATTGACAAGGGTTTTTTTTTTTTTACTATGTCGTACACAGTATTTGATAATATGTCTGTTTCTAAACTTATGTAATCATTTCTGCTGTGCGTTAATAGATCAGTCAATACAAACTATTCTCTAAGAATAGATAAATAATTATATATTTAAAGCGTTTTCCTAATTGTACAGTTATAATTTAAAACTACAACATATACCTAGATTTAAAATTGCGCATAAGGTATACATTGAATAATAAAAAATATACAATTTAAAAAAAAACTTTATTATGCTAACAGCACATCTGCGAAGCGCGCATATCTGTACTATAATTATTTATTTGGTCTATTTTTATTTGTCATTAGGTGTTTATCACTAATTTTGAAATTACTTGATAAAATTTTAAAACTTAAGAGTTAGCTTTCCTCGCGTCGTGTCCGAGTTATTTTTCTAAAGGCTTGTCCTTTTCTTTTACTGTCACTTTCATGCCATTTTTTTCATTGAGATCTATCATTTCAATAAATATGTCTGGAAATGCGAGATCTAAGTCCTGTCAAACGCAAAATGGCTTCGAAATTGCTTTATCGTTTCAGAATACGTTCACTAACGTAACTGTAAAACTGTATGCTTTTATAAAATACTAACTGTTGCACGCGACTTCGTCCGCGTAACTTTATAAAATATAGCCTACTAGCTGGTGCCCCCGACTTCGTCCGCGTTAAACGATGAAAAGTACCCTATGTCCTTTCTGGTTCAGTAGTTTTTGCGTGAAAGAGTTACAAACATCCATACATCCAAACATACTTTCGCATTTATAATATTAGTACGGATGTTTCTCGCTGATAGCTTTCTATATGTGAAAGAAATTTCAAAATCGGTCCAGTAATTTTTGAGTTTATTCATTACTTACATACAAATGTTCTCTCTTTATAATATACTCGAATTCTTCTAATGAAAGTTACATTTGTGAACATGAACATCTAATTTTGTAATTATAAAATGAAGTCATTGTTTAATGGGTAAACAAGATTAAGCTTCGCTCTTCTTCTGTAAACATTTTAACTCAATCGATTGAGTGCACATATTTAACTGGTGGAGGTTTGCTCTATATATCAGACAACAGCAAACTGTCTTTACTTATTTCAAACTAGAATGTCGCGCCCCGACTTCGTCCGGGAGCTTACACAATAAATATTGTACATAATATAGCATACATAATCTATAAATATAAAGAGATAAGTATACATAATAAATACCATGGAATCTGGAATCTTTTTATTTTTTAAATAGGTACAGTTAGATTATCCATCACATATAAACAAACATACAAAACAACATTATTATAGCAAATGCTTTTGAGTCTATAAACTTTAGACTTCATTTTCAACAATAAATAATTCGACCACAATATAAGTTCGACGATTAACATTGCTAAAAGTGTAATGTGTGTGTGACACCCCTAAAACTTTATTCTTTTTTCAAATCGGTATTAAAGCGTGCTTACACGCAATCCGCCGCGCCAAATATGTTTTTTTTTCCTATCCACATACATGGCTGAGTACGGACTATATAAATAAGGTAATTTAATTTAGTGGTTGAAATTTTAACATAATATCCAAGTGATTGCTCGCTGCGGAATTGCGCTCGGTCGCGTTCTTTTTCAACTGAAATTGGATTTAATTTGAAGTGAACGCGTCTTTCGCACGTTACGGTACAGTCATAGACAAACTTTTCCCACAAAACTAACTCAGTGCCAGTTTTAACTAACACAGTACAGGTTTAATTATGGTACTGTCGCGCACACAACTGATGAACGAACATGTTATATTTCTTCATATTACGTTTTTATTTTTTATTTTCAAAGGTTCTTCCACTTTCACAATACGAGTATAACTTACATAGTTCTTTAGGTAGGCGTTCTACGAAAACAAACAAATAAAAAACACCAAAGTTATTATTAGAAAATGGTTCTGGAATTTCCATTTAACGAAATGGAATTTATTATAAACAACAAGCTTTTTTGCCTACGACTTTGCGCTTTCTTTTTCTTTCTTATCCGATCGCCAGTAAACTTGAATAAGTATATCCGTAATATTTAATTGATAAATCATATGATACGATACGTGATACTTTCATGTCTTTCATACTTGTTTCTTCACGTTCGCTTCATAGTGAAACCACTTGTGATAAATGTATTTTATCAAAATACGATCAACAAAGCTGGAGCGACGACAACATGAAAAGTATTTTTGAATACAAAGTAAAGTTCATCATTTGCAACAGATGTCATACATATATAAAACGATTACAACTTCCTGAACTCTCGTTGAACAACTTTTCATTTATAACTTTTAATGAATTGAAAAAGAATGAGCTTTCTTAAAAAATGTTCATTTTATTATTATGATACAAAACTTGATTATTATTTGACAAGTTATCTGTCCACTTGATGGTAGGTGGTTATCGTCACCTTAATAGTATCTTAGCCGATCTTAGTAGTTTCAAGAATAAGGGATTATAAGGGGATAGGGAAATGGGGGGCATCCCTTACTCGCTAATAAAAAAAAATGCTAATAAATAATGTAGATACGATATTATGTCAGTTGGTAGTTGGTAACGTGTCAAATAAAAATAAAAATAAAAACAAGTTCAAATAAAAAATATAAACTATTTATAAATTTTAAAAAAGGTTTACATATTTGTAGTTTGTGGAATTTTTAATTGATCTAATTTTCGGTAAGTAATTAGGTATCGTCGGATGGATTTTCGGAAGGATCCACTTTCACGAAATGAGCCACGCCTCGCTCCTTTGGAGGCTTTGTTCCACTTACGAATGTTGACGTGACATGACTAGAGTCCCGTTTTTATTACTCGTCGTGCAACTTGGATACACATATTGTCTGCTTACCTTCCTTTCCCTATACTTTCCGCTGCTAAGAACTGTGTAAAGAAAGTTCTCAATCTTGATGAAGGAATATTAGGATGTAGGCAACATTGAAGTTGATTACTACTTTTCACAACATTACTTTGAATCTATCTCAATCGTGTGGTTTTTTTTTTGCTTCTTATAATAATGCATATATCTGTCCAAAAAATTGTTGCGAAAATTGAAGTGAAGTAGGTACGAGTGAAATCAATTACTAGTAATTTAATTGATATCAAGCGTTCGCCCGCATATCTCCTCTGTCCACTCTTCTGTCGACTATTTGATGATCTAAATACAATAGGCCAGGTTTGTGACTGTGTAAAGTGAGCTTTAAATTGATGTATAGAACTAATTTAATATTCTGTATGTCTCACTTTTTAGATAGTTTCAATATAATGTCTACCGTAGTGTGAAAATCGTCAAAAGTTTTCAAAAATTACACTTTAAAATAGACACAATAAGTCTGTACTGGTTGGTTGATTGCGAATTTGACACAGCAGCTTTTTCAACCTATTCTGATATATCTTTCTTTAAATATATAACGAAAAACTATCAGAATAAGTCTAGACTTCTAGTATAATAATGTAGCCGTACGTTCGTGGCGTACCAAGCGATTCGACATTTGGAAAAAAACAAAATTATAAGTCTGCGGTGTTAGTGGTTGAAAACTATTAAATATTTTTTTCTCTTCACTTTATTCAGATGACACTTTAATTGAGTTATATTGTAAGCAAGTAGTAGGAATCTACAACACATAATAATACAAATGAAAAATACAATAACAATACTTATTATCGTGTCGTGTTTCAGTATTAGTGTTGTTCAACAGTTAATAGCTTAACCGAGATCAAAATCTGTCAACGTTCAGATGAGAATGAACAAACTAAGAGTAACACGGTTTCTTTTAAGTGAACACTTTTTAATGAATGCAAGACTTAAATTTCTCTTGCACTTGCAACAGCGTTCTTTGTTAAAGGCTGACACAGCTCTCTGTAGGATGGTTTAGTTTGAGACAGGACGGCGTACCGTTGACGTTGAATATTTTATGCTTGCTTATGATATGACACAGACAATTGTTGTCTTAACAGGTTAACGTACCCTATTGAAATATGCAAATAACGTTAGTTAGTACAGAAGAAACTTATTTAATAACCATTGTGTTGACTCTCTAGGTTTTTTTTTTATATAGTCATCTACCCTTAAAAACGTTGAATTTTGAAGAGATTGATTTTTTTTTAAATCTGTGTTCCTGACTTTACACTGGCGAATAACCAGAATTTTATGGAGTAATTCATTCATCATAAGAATGAAATCTCCTCCACCAATACGGTAGACCCGGGTTAGCATCACGGCCATTCTACACCATGTTTTTGATTTCATATTTGGAAAACAAATGAGGATCTATCTATAGCCCTAACAGCGAAGGAAAACTTCACAGGGAAAAAGACTAGACTAGACTCCTTCGAAAACATTGAAGTCCTCCCAATTTGCAGTAGAGTAGCAATTGGGAGTTAGAGTCGAAAAAGATATCGTTTTATAGGCAGTAGACAGTTTTCAGGCTTATAGCTATGGAGACAATGGGCAATGTTTATTCTCCCTTAGACACTGAAAACTGTTGCGTGTCGCATTCAAACCCGTGCCAGTCGCTAACTAATTGCATCTATAAAGGTTAGTTCTGACTCTACTGATCTATGTTTTTATGTTTTCTATGTACCATATTTACAACAACAAAACTTATGTAAATAAAATATATTATCAGTTTTCTAGCATCCATATTCAAGGCTAAATGGCGCTGTGCTACATGTTCCAACATGTTTATGTATCAATAATCAATAATCATCTCAGTCCCGAAATTTCCTCACGATGTATTTTGTATTTTGTTCACAGAACAAAGGACTATTATAATATTATTACACTTATGAAAAAATAAAAAATAAATCAAGGGAAAAACCGAAGGGACTCGGAGCTGCAGTACAGGCCCAACTTCGATCGTCGGTCCCGCTGGCTTGCTCTTGCTTACTAAGAATAATATTTTATTCTTACCATCTAAACGTTGCTAGTGGTTAACCTTGAATATGAGTTAACTTTTACTTTAATAGTGGACCGTCAGCACCTTAATATTAAAAAAAAATGTGAGCTTTTTAAGTGAACAAACGTTGAACCAAATAATAAAATGTCCACTTTGAACCTCTACTTCAAACGAAATATGTTGTTAATTATCTTCGTCATTATTACCCCGTAAACGACCACTGTTTGATATAGGCCTTTTTAATTGGGCCCCACCACACGCGATTCTCCGACCTCCTCGTCCACCCGCTACCAGTCTGCAATGTACACTGCCCCTTAGTCGTGTTGCAATGGTCTGCAAAGAGAGTTACCTACAAGTACAAGTATACATAGCAAAGTTCAAACTTATTATAAACGAAAGTTACGTTTGCGTATAAAACTTTGTTTCTTCTTAAGTAAACAAATCGACTTAAAGTTTTTATTAAAAACAAACATTTTACAGCTGTCGCCGAGTGTAACAACTGTGATTTAAATTAAACGAATTCGCCACTTGTTGTCCTCTTTAATTAACTAAAGATATTCGTATAGTATGAATAAATACAATTTTGTTTAGATGGAGGTTTAAATAAGGTATTATTTACTTTAATTTGAGAACAAAGCCTTCGCGGTAGTAACCACTCCATTGCAAAATAGTAGAGTGGTATAATTACATCAATACGTGTAGTAGCTGCTGTGTTCGGTCGGTGGGTGAATAAGGGTTGCCCGAGATCATTCCCATATTATCCCCTTTTTCTTGCTGGTTTTACATTTTAAGGTACGGGCATCCCACCAGTGGGGCTTATGTTTATAGAAAACTATATCCTGACACTCTTTATCATAAAAAAGGATAATTGTATCATTTACATATGTTTGATACAGCCCCAGTATCAAAATGACCAACACGCCAAACGACCTATATCAAAGTCGGTTTCCATCGACGGACACGCTTCACTAATTAAAAAAGTTTGATTCTCAAACGGGGAGGTAATGTTTTACTTCCAAGTTATTGATTTGTATCTAATATTAAGTAAGTACTTATATAATAATATTCTAAAATTCGAAGGTTATTCGACGCTGTGTGTATATGTATGTTGTGTATTTGTTTCTAGTATAGGATCTCTGTGTCTTATCCAACTCGGTGGTTTCATATCGAACCGATGCTGCTCGCTTCAATATTGGATTGGATTATCTTTATATGAATTTCACATTCTGCCTTTCGAATTTGAACTTTATAATTCGTCAGTATATAGTCTGTATCGCCGCACCAGCAACAGCTAACGTCTCTATACAGATATTTCGGATTTCCACCTGCTGCGTTACATAAACAACTTCCGCCTCATGTCAATATTGAGTACTATGAATTTCCACACATAAAAGGACACTATTTGACCGTTACCAGCCTTCACCTTTCATTATTTCCAATAAGCATCATTCGACTATAAAATTGTTCTAAAGACAGTAAAGAATTGTTTTCATTTTCGTCTGACTTGTGGGTCGAGTCGGTGTCAAGAGTTGGAAAAAAAAACATTCGCTGCTTAAATCGTCGTCGAGCCTCTTTGGCGGCTCTCAAAAAGGCCGCATTAAAAACTAGCCTCTCAAATGTTGCCTTAAGTAGGTTTTCTCATATTTACTAATATATAATAATTTGGTCTAGTGGTTAGTAACCAAACAGTCGCGGGTTCAAATCCCGCTAGGGGAAAATGTTTATGTGTTTAACTTGATTTTACCTTTGTATCTGAGTCATGGATGTTTCTATCATGTTTCTATAATATGTATGTATTTCCAAAAAAAAAGTAATCTAATATGTAGTCATATGTAGTATATCAACTGTCTGGTATCCATAATACAAGCCTATATAGTTGTTTAATGGTGCTGTGTGGAATATGTAAAAATATTTATTTATTATTTAATACTTTAGTGTGGTGGCCGGGCACACTGCATTTCATAGTCACAGACAGGACAGCCCTCTGGCGGCAGTAACCACAACATACTTAAAATCACCAAAGGAATCGTTTATCTTTATAATAATAAAAAACTAATATTCTTGCATGCAACGAGCCAGCTTAAGGAATATTCAGATGCCATGGTGTCAATCTCTTTTAATCATTCGAAATATTTTTTTTCTAGCAACTTTATCACTTGTACTTTATTATGTACTTTTATCTTCGGATTTTAATGGTCAAGCCATCACAGTCAAATAAAGCTACCGACTATTTATTTTTTATTTTTTTAATAAAGAAAGTTTATTTGCGACAAGCATAAACCGCCGAGAGGAAACTAGTCTCGCAACTAGGTTAATTAGAAGCCAAGATAAAGATATAAATGGAAAACACGGAGTGGAAATTTTCATTGAAAACCGAGTCACGAATTACTGTAGGATAGGATGTTACAAGGCACGTGGCTTAGTTAGTCTGCCTCAAACGCCACTAAGTTTTAATAATATCAACGTGTGTGCGTGTCATCAGCCCTGTCAAAAGTTAACTGACAGGATGAAAGTTAAAAAAAAACCCTTATTATAATGTGTATTCATTTCATCAGTCTACTGATTGAAGATGTTCATCTTAAGAGAGTTGCTGGCTATAGATGAATGTATAAAGGTCATAGACATTTGTGGGTTTATGATGATGATGATGATCTTCAAAATGCAAGTTTCAATAAGAATGGTCAAATTAAATGTCTTTAGGATAGGAAACAGGTTCACCATTGATTCGAACGCATGTTACTAACATTTGGTGACATGTGTTCTTCTAACACATAAATTACAGTTTACGAAACCATGTATACTACTAGAAGGGTATGTATGTATGTATGTATGTATGTATGTATGTACTAGTATATGTATACATATTAAAGATGTATACCATGTATACATCTTGAATATGTAGTATAGTTTGTAGGCACTGGGCTATAAGCCAATAGTGTTACTTGAATTTCGGGAGTTCCTAATTCACTTAAACAAAATGTCCCCGTAATCTAGATTCTAGAACATCAGTTCAGTACCACATTGGTCGCCGGGTCCCCGGCCAAACAGCTCATGGACATGGAATCCGAATTAGAGTATTAAAGTCCTTGAAAGCACCAATAGTTTTCACAAAGACGTTTTCTTTGCTTTATATACACATATTTTAATGAAGAAATTCACACCATTCACATATTTATGGTTGTAAAAAAAGAAGTCAACAAAAAAAATATGTAACTTTATAGATAAATATATATTTAGAATATCGATTTGGTTAATGTTAATGTCAAATAATCGGTTTTGTATGCACAATACAAACCATATGGTGGAATGCTATCATATTGTAGCATTTAAAACCTGCATTGGATGGACACGAAGGGCATAATATGACCGATTGTCATTTTAAAAGGGCCTATCCGACAATGGAGAATTGTAGGCCGATGATGATGTTGATGTTGTAATTATGTAATACAATGAAAATCAGTGGCTTCCATTTGTATTAGAGTGCATAGTAATTGAAATTTGCCCTTTTACGTACGGCTACGTCCAATTATCGTTCGTATGTCTGGCTTTGAGGATAGCTCTAAATTTGAACGGGAGGTGTAATTAAAATGAGTCACGTGACTAATTTCAAAGTTCGATGAGCTTACGAAATAGCTCTGATTATTTGTTGACATAATAATATACAAACTGTAAATTTTAGCGAATTAATAATATCATAAGATAGATGTCAATAAAATAATTATATATGTTATATGTCCAGAAGACTATATTATTATTACAATTATTTGATGATTTATTAGTGACTATGATTTATTTATTATAGACTATCGAGTAAAATTTCGACTAGATAATTCTATAAGTGTATGAAGACAAACTGAGAGCGGATTCTATAATATTAGTTGACAGAATTGGTTTTCGGCCTATCCTCCGATACCAAAAAAGTGTTGTCCGTGATGGCAATGAACCAACATAACTGTAATTATAAAAATATTTCAAGGAAGTAGTAAATAGAAAAAAAAAACTTAACTGTTAATTCTTCGGCTTCTCAACTATACGGTCCATTAAAGTCGACTCTCCATCTAAAATCTCCGGTCTCGTTTAATTACTCAAAACAAAAGTTATGTCTTCACTGAAGTAAATGTTACAAAATACTATGTAAATTTTAATTAATTACATAGTATGATTAAGGGTTGTACACACTGTTTTAGTAGAGAGTTTATAGTCTCCTCGTGTTTTGGGCGGCGCACCCATTGTTCGTTCGCCGCTTATAGAAACATTATTTAATATAAAGTAACCGCGGACGTTGCGTTTGTATGTTGTTGGGCGAAGGCGCATTGCGACGTCGGAATGCAATTCACACTTTGTTTATTTTCAAAATAAAAGTCCCGAATACGGCTTCCGGGTTATTTGTTAGTACGCGTCCCCAGTATACGCGGAGCGTTCAAAACTTACCAAGATTTACATGCTAAATTTAAATCACTCACTCTATAGCTAGGTAAAAATAATATTAAAACATTGTTAGTAGGTCAAAAGTTTAATTAATATGTTTAAATAATTTTTAATTTAAATGAAAATTTGGTGTTAATGAAAAGGTGTACAGACAATTGTAACTGTGTACAACTGTTGTAAAGTTACTGTTGTCTGCACAAACGAAGCCACGCATGAGAAGCTATTAGTGATATTGCAATATGATATCTATAAAAAAATTATTTTGTGTACACCTTAAAATCTTTATTCAAAATTACTGTTTTACTATGAATTGTTACTATGTACTGTTGATAGAGCTTTTGGAAATGCTATTAAATTGTAAATTTCAATAGAAATCGCTAGCGCTCGTAGCACTGTGGCCGTACGAAAATGTAAAACAGCCCAGGTTATTTCTTTATTGTTTCGTGCGGGTGGCCCGTAGCGGGTATTTTGTTTTGATAAAAATTGCATGCACTATGCAACGAATGCCCCTTCATACTACTTCTTGCCCTAGGGCCTTCACCGGTCAGCTAAATATTTACCGTTGGACTATGAGAATGTGAATAACTACTTTTACTTGAAATTGTTTACACACTTACAATCTATACTTATATAAAAATGTTGTGTTGGTTTGTGTATTACTCAAAAACTCGAAAACTAGCCGACGGAATGACGCTGGTCAACAGGGCATTAAATTTCAAATAATTTGTCCTCTTATGTATAATTTCTTAACAATTTAATCCCCTTGGACATTATATTTTCAAGTTTTTAAAAATGTTACCCTTTGGGAGTGTGACAAAAGTGACAAAAATTCGCGGCAACTGCTAGCATATTGATAGAAAACTACTTAATATGGAATCATGAAATCGGGTCAGAGGTGCCCGCTCAAAAAACTATTTTTAGGAAAATTTAAAAGGGAACCGGTGGTTGATCTTTTTATGCGATGTTTTATGGAACAGAATACGTGTGTGAAATTAATCGGGGATTTGGGCTTTTTACATGGAAATCCAATTTGAAGCCGCAGAAAGACTTTAATTGGCCTACCAGACAATTATTCATATTCCTATAAATATACACGACAAGTTGGGTTGTTCAATATTATTTTCGTATAGTCTTAAAATGGACTATGATTCTCTAAAGGTGCCTACAAATTAGACTAGCGCGACTGTGGCGTGGTAGACGAAATTTTCAATAAACTTTTTGCATAAGTTTCCTTTTCATCACGCCATTTTGTGTTTTGTGCGATTAGAATAACTTGCAGAACTATCTATCCTGAAATTGTCACGACAGTCATACTGGGTATGGGTGTCACAACAATGAAGCCTTTGCCTTGCATCATTTTGAAGTCGCCCTTTATCTATTTTATTTTCCCATATTCGTTTCTTTATACTAAGGTAATAAATACGAAGCTATGTGTATCTATAAATACCTTGCATAACCACTGAACTCATTTTGATGAGATCGTAGTCTATGGAAAAGAATTTTCGATACGTTTATTATAAATCCAACAAGAAAGTTAAAATACGGTTTTCATGGCTTATTTAATATAGAAATATGTAGATTATGTAATTTAACTGACATATGACTACATTTTATGAATTTTAGGACGAGATTATCATATTGTTATGAAGAGATTAGATGAGTTATTAAAAAAAATGAGTATTCAGTGTATTTTAATGCCAAAAAATCATATCAACATCATAGTCGATATCATTGTTAAGTGCTGATATGTATGTTATATAGAACAATTGAAGAATACGTCAATTCTGGTTCCCGTAAACGATATGTTTGTCGTGTGAAATGAGATTGTCAATATTGGCCCCGTAATTTATATATATGTTCAATCATTTCTATGTTAATGTACGAAAAATTGCCGTAACGAGATCCGATGTCGTTCAATACTTGATGTAATGATGATGAAGGAAGCCGAAGTAATACCATATACTATAATATATTTATGCGTAACTATCTAACTCCCGTCTTTATACTGTGTTACTTATTCACGACCCATATGACTTGTGTAATTTTTAAATTTTTGAAGATTTGTTATTGGCAGAGCACACTTCGTGCCACAATTATAAATTTTACAACATGTCTCATGGCAGTAATCACCTCCTTACAGAAGACCACCATGAAATAACAAACTGTTGATTTTCGGTGAGTGAGTAAATATGTCACAGTCCATTTCTCTGTCACCTCCTAATATTCCTTAACCTTAATCCTATTAAGGTCAGAACTGCACTTGAAACACCTCAGACGTTGTTTATGTCCATAGATGGCAACAGCCAACTACCATCGAACGAACAGTTTTATGCTTTACAGTCATAAAAAAGTTGCAATTGATGTTTTAGGCTTTTGACAAATGATAATGTGATTTCAGTTTTAACACGACACCTCAAAGGATGTAGGAAGGGAGAAATAATTTTGAGAATATAAAAAATATATATAAATTCATCGTAAAAGCGAACGAAGTAGAGGTCACTAAATAATAAAATAATAAAAGTGATGATATTGTTGCCACACTACACAGTACATTTGTTATTGTCCCCACAAAGTTCGCCTCTCTACAATGACATTACAATAAAAAAGAAAGTTGATAATAAAGGTTACACCGTTAATAGCACGTCTCGGGTTACTTTAAAAGCGTCTGCTCGCTGGAACGAAAGCTCGGAGATAAAATGTTAGGCCGCATCGAGTGGGGTGTGCTTGAACACTGCATCCATTAGAGAACCATTATGAGCACGGACAGCTACAATTGCACACAGGATGGTACTCAATTACACTTCAAAGTTCACTTTTTATTTTTTTATTATTATTGAAAACCCAAAGAAATTGAAACCCTGAAATTTATGGTCGCGACTGCAGAACGTGTAACATGAAAGCACTGTTCTTTCACACTCTATAATAAGTAAATATACCAACAAGTAAAGTTACCTGGGCGTCTAGTGGCAGGATGTGACAAGATTTTATCTTTTATCCTTTACATGTGTGTATATATGGTTGGTCATTTTACGCCTTATCCATCCATATTAACATTATCCCTAATAAACATCACATTTATCCCTTTAACGAGATTAATGGGTTAGTAAAAAAGTGTCTGTAACCACAAAAGTTGTGGCCAACACAAAAGTCCATAGGACACAAAAGAACATTAGAATCACCCGTCATCGTTGTAAGAATATTCAAGTAATATTAATAGTGTATGAGCACAATGGCTATTTGGAGATCGCGAGTGTGCCGTCGGCTTCCAGTTCGCAGACAACGGAGTAACAACCAGCCGCAACGTACCACCACTTAGACATAATTATGATATGTCGACACATTTTAACGGACTCATTGCAAAATTAGTTAAAATTATTTTTACATGGATACATTTTTTTTTTAAATATTTGTTTAGGATACAAACAGTAAAAAGTAATAAATATCCCAAAGGCGTAATTACAGACAGGTATGCTTAATAGAAATTAAGCAGAAAGACAAAACGAGCTATAGTTTCTATTACCTAAAAGAATAAAGTTTAAAAAACAAAAAAATATATTAAAATTAAATACAGTACTATTGAAAATAAACTAACAAAATATTAGTTAATTATACATTAGTTAACTTTTTATGTATGCGGGGTCCATTGAAGCTTCAAGTAAAGATTCGTGAGCTGCGTAATTATGCAGCTTTTGTGCCTTGACATGTGTCATTAGCAGGTTCTCTAGGAAACTCGGTCGAAACCTATAGGTGTATATGTTTCAACTCGAAAGTGTTATCGTGGGATTGACTTGTTTCAATCAAATATTTATCAAGGCTTTACTGTGTTGTTTTTAATGTAAATAATTTATTTGAATTTAAACGCAAGTTATTAAATTTTATAAGAAAATTGGACGGTATAAATGTTCTTGTTTGTTCCGGCGATTCCTCTTCATTTTCTGACGTAATAAAACAGATAAACGACCTTGAAAATTTTCGGCATTCTGCTCTGTTACGTTATTTTATTTGGTTGAAGATTCGCCCTTATTGATGGATCGTCAGCGTGAGCCGACCAATTGGTCGGTCCCTGTGGGTTTGCCGTAATTGGCGTGGTTTATGAGTCGCAAACGCCTCCGCGTTTTTGATGTGGAGCCACTTTGAGAGCGAGCAATTATTGAACTTAACCTAATTATCTTAACCCAGTTTTGACTAATTACGTTTTTGTGGTCTTTTTTAATTTTTCAATAGGCCAATAATCTTCAAAACTTTGCAACAGACTTTTTATTTGAAGCAAAAATGTATTTAAGTTATCTTTAAGTTTGAAAGGACTTTCGTGACTGATAACGATCGTTGTTTTGAATTTAGAATGGTCCAAATGAAGATTTTTAATTGTTAGGTATCATCGAATTTGATAGGTCACGTCTTTTCGGCTTTTCTCATTGAAATGCCCTCCGCGGCCCAGTTCATCCACGCCACGCTAAACACCAGTATACAACACTCGACGTGTTTGATGAAATATTAATATCGGCTATCATCCACAATGCTGGCTCCATCCTGTTAATTTCGATAGACGTCCTTCGCATAATAATATGAGTAGCTGTTATAATGTTTTAAGAGGTGTCTGTATTGTAGAGGTGGTTTGACCTATTGGACTCACCTATAAGTCCGAGCCTTGACGAAGTCCAAAGTCTGGGTTTTGCTGGGTTCCAACTCTGACTTGTATATACATAATATATAAATAATACATTTTATTCTATTTCAATGCTAGTCGACCCCACAATTTTTGCGCTCTCAGTTTCATATAACAATAGCATTGAAATTTCCTAGTTTTCCCGTGGATTTTTCTAAAAATATTCGTTCACTCAAGCTACCCGACATTCTCCAGTGATGCTTCCGTCATACACGAGGCTATTGATTTTTATTTAGATGGATTTAGAGTACTAGCATTTGAATAATTTAACTGAGTGTAAAAAGTGAAAAGTGTTTAATAAACGAACCGATGTCGCGCTGAGTGAAGCACACATTGGCCGAGGGATGTTAGCGCGCTATGCAACGCGGAGGCGGCGCGTGCACGTGGCTGGGCACGACGTGCGCGCGCAAGAACGGCGCCGTGTGCTCGTGCCGCGTGCACACCACTCTCCTACAGGTACTGTACTGGACTGAGCCCGATTATCACCACACACTTCTCTGTGTACAGTCGGTGGAGCAAACCGGAGGGATGCGTTCGGTAGATCGCTTTGGTAAGGAGAGTAATGTTACCTATGTACCCACCCACCCAAACTCACCCAAGCTCAAACTAAGTTTGCTTCTTTGCTAGAGTAATGTTTAACCGTAATTTTATCCTTGTAAAGTGTAAAGTAGTGGTTTAAGTGAAAGACTGAAAATCACATATGACAACGCCAGTACAAAAATGAGGAATTTTGTCTATGCTGTCAAAGGTCAAAAGTCAAACGTCAATGAAATACTTTTTCGTGTATGCAAAAGTTTTACATAGATTGTATAATACACGTAAATTCTATAATAATTTCAAAAATACTACATACAAGGTTCATATTAAATTTTAATTTTAAATGTACTGTGAATACGAACATTTCATATGCAATTTACCACGATGCCTCGGTTCGGTCGGTAAGCGAGTAGTTGGGTTGCGGTCACATCGCTCGGGAATCGCTCCCTGAATTTTTTTTTTATTTCCTTTCAGGAAATTGATTTATCGTGTGTATTCACGATAGTCCATGCCGTTTTCGCTGTATTTTGACAGTGGACAAACGAAGTCCATTCTATCTTCAACCTAAAAATATATGTCTTCAACACATAACGTATCGTACTGATACGAATCATTTTTTTAAAATTATTTATGCATATTTATTTAATAAATAATCAGAAGGCGACATTTTTCTAATAATGTGTCGATAAACTGGACCAATTCGGCTATTTTTACTTTTCAATATTTGTTGAAGTCCGACGAAGGTTTTTATGAATAGAAAAAGTGGAAAGAAACAGAATTTGTTTTTGTTTTCTTATGTTTTCATTTCAAATGTAACACAAAGGACACTAACTTAACGAATTCCACACAATCTCTTATTATAACTAGTCCGTAGGAGACTATTCGAAATATTAATATACAAGATAAGCCACCTGCTGTAAATACTACTAATATTTTTAGTGTGAAAATTCATTTAAAAAAAAAATTATTTCTTTTTTCCACGACTTCGTCCGCGTTCCTTTTTTCCAAGGCGTCGACTGGTTTTATTTTTGTTAATGTGGTTTTATAATTGTTACGAAAGATGATGATCCTGACAACGTCTATGCAAAATTTCACGGTGATCGGTTGAGTGAAAAGGCCGAAATTAAGTACCGAAATTGAAATGAAACTCGAATACACAAAGAGCATATGAGAGAGGAATTCGTACAATTACTAGTACAAAGTATCCGAGGCGCCGCAGGACGCTGTGTGACGACGACACTACAACAGAACCAGCGCACCCCCTAGTGCCTAGTGCCACCCGCTCTTGCCTGTCCGATCACCCCCTGTGGCTGCAAAATTACCCCGTATGGGCATCCGATAGAAAAAGATGAGACGAATTAGGTCAACGATTGTTTTATTTAATGTGGCCGCCTATTGGTCCAATGATAAATTGATGACCCAAGTTAGTTGTCCCAACATACAAAAGTGACCTACTTTGAGCGTACAATATGTTGGATTTAAAACTGGAAATAGATTTGAAATTTAATGGATCTTAACTGTTATTGATTTAGCATGAACAAGAATTGTATAACTATCTGATAATGTAATAACTATTTGGAATGTTTTGAATGGCATATGATCATTTTTATACATAAGACAAATTCTAAGCATTATACCGATTGTATCCAAAAAATTCCAGGTCATGTACTTAATACACAGATAATACCCGATAGATATTAAAAACTCTTTAATATCTATCGGGATTCTACGTGGTCTTCCTTTTATTCGATACAACTTTTTGAACGAGTGTGAAGGGACGCCTCCATTGGAATGCTGTTAAGTTCTTTTGTCATGCTCCTTCTAGACTCCTAAAAAATATTCTGGTGTGGACGCAGGGTGGTTATTGCTCCAATAGACTTGTAATGTAAATCCATGTAGAATCCACTAGTCAAATTGTAGAACCATGTGTTTGAATTTTACAAAAAATACACGGTTCATAATTTATATTTGTAAAAACAAATCATTCCCACTATAGTATTTTTGTAATGTTATTAATTTATATTATTGAAATTTATAAATTTATAATAAACCTATTTTTGATTTCGCGGTTTCCTAATAGAGAATTGAGTTTATTATATCTGAAACTATATCATAACTTGCTTGGGTAATTTTAAATTATGCTCTGTGCTATAAATATGAATGCAAATCGGTGGAGTTTGCACTAATTTTTGTAGAATGCCAATTCGAAGTTTTATTAAGCGTTTATAAAGTACATACCCAGTCCATTTGTAGTTTAAGTGTTGTATCAATAAATCAGTCCCGTTCAATGATACTGTTAAACCAGAAAAGAGAACATTTTTCTTCTTGTAACAATAGCTAACACGTTCTATTATTTAACCATAGTACTATCTCTTCTTAGATCATATAACATGTTAACTTTTTCTCTAAATAGCTACGTAATTTGTGTTCACATTTGAATTATCACTCGAAATTTTGTGATTTTTCTTAAGGGCACATATATTTCTTTAACATATGGAGAGTTTAAAATGTATATAAATTTATGTTGGATACGTCAATGCTTACTATAAGCAAATAAGTTATTGAAATATTGATATAATAATATTAATAATAAAAAAAAACATTGTCAACAGGAATTCGCAACCCTTACGAAGGAGCTGAACCAGGCTCGGGAGCAGCTGTTAGAACGAGAGGAGGAGATATCGGAACTCAAAGCGGAAAGAAACAACACAAGGGTAAGTCGCTTATAACTTTTTTTGTCATATCTCCGTTTCTCCGCTAACTTCTTCAAAATCACCCAACGGATTTTTTGTACTGATGAAAAGAGCGTATGCATATAATTTGCAAAAAAAAAATGACATCCGTGCGAAGCCGGGAGCAGGTCGCTTCTATATTATAAAGTGACATGCAAGCAAACTGTCTCCTCGATGGTATGTGGTTACCATCGTCTATAAAGACATAACGTATACATATTTCCCTGCAAATTTGAGTATTTATCAAACACAGGTGAATTCGATTTTCAAAGCTATTTACTTGGAATGTCTGTCTCGAACGAAGATACTCTTACGTGCACTTTACTGTCTGTCCAACAACAATCGGTCTGCCAATATTCTATTTGAAGGATTTAGTTTTGAATTATTCAAAACAACAGAAAATACCTATACAATTGTTTAACGAAGTAAATCTATCGTCCAATCATTGATTGAGTTACAACCGATTACAACAAGGCTATATCCGATTACTAAACAGTTGTATTGCGAATGGCTTCAGCTGCACACAATTATTATTAATTGTAATACTGTGTTTTTTTAAATCGACAATTTTAAACTTTTTGTTGCGGTAGACAGGCATACAGTTGTTCGCCTTGTGTGATGATAAGCTAAGACATTAACATGAGCCAAAATGGCGTCCTGAAAGAGAAGAAACGCCGAAAGAAACTATCCGGATTGTTGTGTCTCGTAAAAGTTGGCTCATGCAAGCCAGACAGTCGTGTCGTTTAAATGAGTCCAATAAATGTAGCGTAGTATTGCTCTAGTGGTGATTGGAAGACGTCTTGGTTTCAGCTACTCCTCGAGCACCTAGAATGTCTGGTGTCGCGGCACGAGCGGTCGCTGCGCATGACGGTGGTGAAGCGGCAAGCGGCCGCGCAGTCGGGAGTCTCCTCCGAAGTGGAGGTGCTCAAGGCCCTCAAGAGCCTCTTCGAACATCACAAGGCGCTCGACGAGAAGGTCAGACAACACTCATCATCATCATCATCACCATCAGCCCATAAGCATTTTGAGGTCATCGATCAAGCGAACATGTAGTCAATGACGCGGTCTCAACTCCAAGACATCCACCTAAATCACTAAATTCCATTCCTCCCTTCAGCTGGTTAATTCTTTGAGACACACGTTAAGAGGATAGAAGGGATTCAACGTCAAAATATAAAGTTCAACTGTTTTGTGTTTGAATAAGGTTTATATTATTTTAGTATAAGGTTATTAATTACTTTCAGTATAAGTAAGTAACTAATAAGACGTGTGACATAATTCATGGATGGCCCCCTGTTTGGCTTTTAGTTCTCAAACGGATGCCTCCCATTTCCCTCACCTTAGCTCGCTGAGCGACTTGGAATTTGTGGAAAATTATTTTGGTCTTTGTCCGCATCTGAACACCGTGTATCAACCGTTTGAATAATCTATAAAGATTTGAAAATACGATGGAAAAGATATGACAAAGTGTATCCGAATGCTGGCCAGCCCAACTGTGTTTTTCTGTCCGCCTCCAAGTCGTTCTTGCCCAGCTCTAATCCTGCATTATCAGCTTTTTCTTTTCTAAAATGTTTGCATTATTTAAATCGTTGACCGCTCCGACTAACTTTCAAAATGCAGAATCGTATACACTTCATACTTTATTCCTCTTTGTCGCCATCGCGACCAAGTTCGGTACCAAGGGATACATTATCATATCTGATTCCAGCTAGTCAATTTGCATTTGATATAATCGTAAATACATTATTTACTTCACAAAGACAAATTTACATATAAAGACAAGCTTTTTGCAAGCTTTAGGGCCTCTTTCACCGTGTGTCAAGTAGGCTAACCGCCATTTAAAGTCATCGGTAATCGGGAATGAAGGAGATGATATACCTCTGTTTGTATGGTAAAAGTCCTAAACATTAAAAAGAAAATAATAAAAAAAATTCGCTTATCAAAGGATACAGTAAACCGAGTGCATAATTTAATAAAACTTAAAATTATTTCTAAAATTAACTAATCAACACTTCACTTGTAGTTGGTGAAAGAAGCCCTTAGTTTAATCAATAAAATATATATATATACAAAATTGCAAATATTTGTTTTGTTATATAAATATCTATACTAATATTATAAAAAGAGAAGATTTGTAATCTTGTTTGTAATGAATAAACTCAATAATTACTGGACAGATTTAAAAAATTCTTTCACTTATAGAGAGCCACATTATCAGCGAGTAACATTAGGCTACACTTTTTAATGTTACGCGGACAAAGTCGCGTGTAACAGCTATAGTTATTTTATGAATATACCAGTGATTTCCTCACTTATGGCTGTAAGATATTGTAATTGACATGTTAATAAATATCACATAAACAGTTGCTACAAAAGTGTCATTTAAATTATTTAACTTTCAGGTTCGAGAGAGATTAAGGGTAGCATTAGAGAGAAATACAGCATTAGAGGAAGAGTTAGCATTAACCAAAGAAGAGGTGTGTATAAATTATAATAAATTTTTTTAAAGTTCAACATTGATATTAATTAAGCAAAGCTTTGTATAAGCTTTTTTGTACATGAAAAACGTTCTCTAGTGGATCCACTTGATGGCAGGTGGATACCGTTGCCAGATGCCGTCAAGTGATTCCACATTATATAGATATATAGTTGCGAGGTTTACACATACATGTTTTGAATACGTGTTTCAGTTGCAACAATACAAACTGTCGAGCGGTCAAGACGGCGACAAGCCCAAAGAGAACGGCACAGTTCCCACCGGCTCGCCCGAGCAGAACGGCGAACAGCAGCAGACTAAAGTGAGTAACAACATTCACCACATACCATCACACACATTGACCCTCGCTCGAGGCCGCCGGGCTAATAAGGTATGCACACACAATAGATGTTAGTGCCAGAAATTACTTTAGTGAGATCAAATTGTTATAAAATTCTCTTAACAATATCTCAAACTATCGATTCATATGATGGTTAAAGTCTTCATATTTACTCGTATGGTGATTAAATGATGTCAAAACACGGGTTGATTTGAATTATTTTATTTGATAGTAATTGGGGGAGTATGGAATTAATTAAAATTGATACTTGTAAAAGTAGGCACGCAAAGTTCCACTTTATGGTATAATATAATTATAGCGTTTGTTATATAATCAAATATTTTGGTAAGTTGGTTTGGGGTTCACCGGTGAATGGAAAACATTTGTTTCATCTTCATATCTATATAGACGTCTTTCAAGAGAAGAAAATGTTTTAAAACAGCTCTTATTTCTTTTAACAAATTGGTAACACACAATACACGATACATTCACACCGCACAACAAAAAAGAAAAACATCTTCCAAAAGTGTTTAAAAAATAAAAAGGTTTTTTTTTTTTTAAGTTATTTTTATAGATGCTTTGTGAATGGTGACTGTGTTCAGTTTGTATAATTTTAATGTGTTTTTGTGTGTGATATTGTTGCTGCGTTTAATTTAATTCCATCGATCTACTACAACTGTGAATATTGCGTTACAAATGCCAAAAGCGGCACATAACAAGTACGCCTAAAACGTACGTATGGCGGAGTCAATGATGAAAGGTTACTAACAACCAAGTTCTACGTACTTATTCATTTTAAACTCCAATGTGTCCAACGCAAAGTCACATTTTCTACAAATGACAGATGTTTTGTTTGATTTAAATGACAGATGACAAAAGTTCACGCTCTACGCATATTATGTCACATTTAAATGTTTTATAAGGTTCGTAGTTTTTTGTATGGCATGCGAAATCCATAGCTGTTAATAGATCGATGTTTAAAATTCGTTGCAACATTCTTAAAGAGCCAACAATCAAGAAGGCTAATTCAAAGAATAAAGCCTCTTGAGTTGAGTACACAAATGTGGAGTGAGTTTTAAAGGTAATTTTTGTTTGGGTAACTGACGCAGGAGCAAAGCGTTAACGGTGAGTCGGAGACCAACACCAAAGTCACTGAGCTCCACAATACTGTCGCCAAGCAGGTTAGAAAAAAAAAAAAAAAACACCCATCAAAGCCATCGCATAAAAGCCGACATATATATTATATTCCCACGTGTATATACATATTCAACGCAATATCTATGATTTCATTCACGCTTTGGCAAAGTATTTTGATATTTTTGATAACAAAATAAGGGAGTAACTGGACTTGTTCAACTCCATTCGCGTTTTTTGTTATACTTAATAGTATAGTTATAGTTATAGAAGCGGTTAGTACAGCTTCTATAAACCGTGTATAGCGCTAAAATGACTAAGTCTCGTCGTCGTCGTCGACGAGTTTTCAACCGACTTCAAAAAAGGAGGAGATTCTCAATTCGACTGTATCTTTCTTTTTTTTTTGTATGTTTGTTACGCGATTACTCCGCCAATTTTATGAATTGATTTTGATGATTCTTTTTACTGTTTGATAGGTGATATATTCAGAGGTCGTCCCGTGTAAATCTTATCGAAATTTATTCAGCGCTTTTTTTTTAAAAAAAAATATAAAATTGTTACGCGATTATTCCGCCAATTATGAATAAGCATGACTTACTTTTTACTAAAAATTGAATCAAACGACTTCAAAAAAGGAGGAGATTCTCAAGCTGAATTGAGTTGAATTAATATAGTTACTCTCTAATAGTCATACAAATGAATATTGATATTAAATTACATGGAACAGACTCCGAACTCTGATCACCATTGCACGCCTTACGTACGCCATCTTTTCCCAGTGGCGCCATCGTCTACAATATATAATTATACTAAAGCCCATTTATTATATCGTTTAGCTTTTGATGCAGCTTCTGTTATGCATTCGTAGACGTTGCAAGAAATTTATAAGTACATACATACATAGATATAAAGCTTATAAAATTCTAAAGGAAAAAATCTTTTAAAGTTTGAAAAGTCGATAAATTTTAAAAACTCGATTCTAATTTGTAAATTTAAGAAAAAATTAAAATTTAATGCTAATTCCTAAAACTTAAATCTATGTATGATTTCATGTTGTTGAACATATATATAGCACATTATGTAGCATGAAATAAATATGTTAATCGCATTTAATCATAAATACAATTTGCACACTAACATAATCCAATCGACTAACAAACACACACACATATCCACCATTTCGTTTGGAATTCGCCCTATATTTACGTAGTATTAATATTAATATGACTATTGTTAAGGGTTTAACTAATTAAACAGTAATAAAAAACCAATTAAGGCTATTGTTGTTTGTATAGAGAAATTCAATCAAATTTTCATTATATTTGAAACTTTTCAATGAACAATGACTCAATCGATATAATAAAGATCAAAAAAGATTCGCAAACAGTTATATTAAGATTGTCCCAAAACTAAGCTCTAAGAGATGTCTTAGAGCTTAGTTTAATGGGAAAAAGCTGAACCTTAATTCAGTACACCTTCGTAAAGCCAAATAATAAACATCAGTAACTTAATGCGGGTTGAGATCAATTATTTAAAGGCTTTTACCAGAGATGCCCTATAACTTAAAGCTACTCTTCAGTCAAATCACATACAATCTTTGGCCAATTCGCAAAATTTGCTGATTTGTTTGTTAATTAAATTAAAATCTTTAACCATAATAAGTAGCCATCGAAAATTACATTTTAAACAGGGTATCACCATCAACTTAGAAAAATAAAGTATTCAGGTGGTTTAATCGTAAAGAAATCGTAAAAAATTCGCTTTCATAAAGAAAATCTAGTCTTGGATGTTTATTCGACAACCAGCAATAGCCAATAAAAAACAAGCTTTAAACATTAAAGCTACATCGTGTAAGTGGTGAGCTTTAATTATAACGTTTGTTTGGTAGTCGGCGGAGCTGAGCTCGTGGCAGAGGCGCGTGGCGGAGCTGAACAACAAGATGTCGGAGCTGGAGGAGAGGCTGTCCAAAGGGGAGAAGGAGTTGGCCAAGAAGCAGGACGAGTGTGCCAAGTTGCAGAGGGACCTCAGGGAGAACGTCGCCCAGAAGGAAGATCAGGTCATTATTTTTTACTATACAAAAAATTAATATATATATATATATATATATATATATAATGTTGTTTTATACTTGGAATAGCTCAAATACAAATGACAAAGGCGTGATTCCGTTTCTGTGAAAACGAAAGTTTATTTACAAAATATGTTCACAATTTGATCAATAACATTATTATTCTTAAAGTTTATATAATTTACTAACCTGTGAAAACGAAAGAAACAACAATAATTTGTCTTTAATTTGTCTATAATTTGTCTTTTTATAATTATCATGAAAGTTTACTGTTAAATTTAACTCACACATTCGTTTATAATCTACCCAAACATTATTATTTTACTTCATAGTGATCAGTCTTGAAATATCGTTAGGCTGACGGTAACACGGTAAATTTAAATTCAAGAAAGAGCGGCAAATTCAAACTAAAGAAAACACTATGACTGAAGTGATTTTCTTTGCATATATCACAGTTATACAAAATAATCTTTTAAAATGAAGGCAGAATCAAAGTGTTTTTCTTTCTAATCTGCCCAAATAATACAATAATTTTAAATTTAAAAAAATATATATCCAAAAACCGCTTAATAATAAGTAGGTAAGCCCACGTGGCGACAGTAAATACAACCTTACAGAAGACCACCTTGAAATAATAACATAAAATATCTGCCAAAGCCCATTCTAATATATCTATTCAAATGTCCGTCAACCTTAAATTTAAAAACCTAACGAAAAATAATGTTACACCGTAAGAAATATATATAAATTAAATCTAGAACCATAGTATTAAATGTGTGTTTATGTGTGTGTGTCTGTTAAATCAGGAGGAGAGAATAGCCACGTTGGAGAAGCGTTACCTGAACGCACAAAGGGAGTCCACATCTCTTCACGACCTCAACGAGAAGTTGGAACAGGAGTTGCAGCACAAGCAGGCCCAACTCAAGGTCGGCCAAATTCCATTCCAAAATTCAACATATACCTATTGATAACAAAAAACTGAAAGTACTTTTTCAAAAAGACTTAAAAAACAGATAAAAATTACTTTTTACGTTCTAAAATTTTCTACACCATTTTTATAAAAGTCTTCATTTCATGAAGAAATCTCCTTTTGTGAATCTTTTGTAAGTTTCATACGTATTGGAAGGATGATCTTTTCTTGTGAAATATTCAATTAGTAATAGTTTTTTTTTTTAATTATGCCATTTATAATATTTAAAAAAAAATAAAAATTTTTGATTGAGCTAGCCACCAAAGCCTTATTTTGCTTCAGTTAAGAGTTATTTTCATTTGGCTACAGACTATTATTAAATATGTTAATTTTATTGATTTTTAATGACGAATTGGTACTTACTACATAAATAGATAGGCTTAAATAGATGAATAAAATTATTTTGTATTTGTATTTGTATATTGACGAATTAATCTAGATTTTTGTACTTTTTTTTTCTCTAACTCGACATAAAATCATGCATACCGCCATGCATGCGATACCATCACTTACCTACTAACAGTATGTTATTGTCCACTTTAGTATTTATGTAAATATATGTCACTATATCCACGAAAGAGATACTGAAATTATTTTTGAAGTGAGAATTTGTTTAGTCGCGTTTATTGCTGAAGAGTGAACGTTAGTGAACCGTCACGCTCTCGGGGTACTAGCGATATTCTAGGTCTAGGTACATAAATTACAACTATTTTAATATACAAATATAGATCAAAATCTGACGATCTAGTATTTTTTTTTTAATTTCGGGGTTTTTTTTTTGGAGTTTTTTTTTTTGGAGTAAAATATTTTTTTAAAGTAATGAAAACGATAAACAATATTGTTCCCTCCAAATAAGCCTATTTTTTTTTATCTCAGTAAGACTAAAACATTAAAACATATGATATATTTTTTCTGATATGATGTGTAGTTCATGACCTAGAAGTTGTCACTTGTATCGTGTTCAGTTGACATATATTTATTTATTGATATATAACCCGCACCCGCGCCGCCATAGCCCATGCCATACATAGTGCCATTAGTGCCATTATTGCCATTAGTGCCATGGCCATAACACAGTCACAGTGTACATAATACCGATCGACAGCTGCAAGAGGAGAAGATCGCCGCCATCGAGGAGAAGCTCGAGTTGTCCACTCAGAAACTGGCGCAGATGTCTTCGCTGCCCGAAATGGAGGAGCAGCTCAAGGCCAGGATGGAAGCCCTCAATCAGGTAGGCGATCCACGCCCGCGTTTTCTCTTTACACATTGTTCACTCATCATTGCCAATAGTGAATTGTATGATTTTAATGTGGTATCAGTTGAGTTGTATGAAGTAAGAGGGATTAGCGCGATTGGCAGGCGCAGGAGAGGCACGGGTCCGCCGAGGACAGGATCCAAAGGCTGGAGGCGAGCGTGGAGGAGAAGAACGCTGAGCTGATGCGGCTGAACCAGCGCCTGCGCATGAACGAGGAGCACAACACGCGCCTCTCGGCCACCGTGGACAAGCTGCTCTCCGAGTCCAACGATCGGCTCCAGCTGCACCTCAAGGAGCGCATGCACGCGCTCGACGAGAAGAACGCGCTCACTCAGGACCTCGACAAGACGCGCAAGTACGCCGAGGAGCTGCTCGCCGACAAGCAGGACATACTCAAGGAGCTCGCCAAGTGGAGGATGGAGACCGACCAGGTTACTATAGTCATCACACGACACGCCTTTCAATTGTCACTTTGTTGATGTCATTAAGTGACAAATGTGTAAATGCGATTCCAGCTGAAGAGACAAATGCTGCAGCAGGAGATAGCCTTCAACATCCAGCAGACGGACGCACTGACGCGCTCACTCTCACCCGGCGCTCCTCAGCAGCCGCCGCCAGTCGCCCTCTTCCAGCCCAAGGTTCAGTGTTGTCTTTCATTAGCAAAAAAACATCAGTATCGCGCAGATCCTTTAAAATTTTTAATTAATGCAACGAAACTACACTGGTTATATGTATTTATTTTAGTTGGACGGGTCGTGGGAGAAACTGCAGCAAGCGCACGTGCTGGCCAACGTTCAACAGGCTTTCGATGTGTCGAGCGATGCAGAGGTGACGCTTTCAATATTATATTCGGTCATAGTAAAACTAAAACAAGAACACATACTAAAAATGTTGGTTTTAATCGAAAACAGAACGACGAATCAGACGGCGGAGTGGAGGGTGGGCACACGGACGCAGCCGCACTAGCACTTATGCTGCAGGAGCAGTTGGACGCTATCAACACTGAAATACGATTGATACAAGAGGAAAAACAGAGCACCGAAGCGAGAGCGGAAGAATTAGAGTCCAGGGTGAGTCGTTGCTTTTAGTGAAGCCTTTGACACTAAAACATTTCAAACAAAACATCTTGTGCTTTGTTTGAAATATTGATAATGTTGTAGTATTTGCTGAAAACTGTAACGAAACAGTTTAGTTGCACATTCATAAAAAATCGTATATAATTTAATTTGATTTTGAAGAAAATTTTAGTCGATTTGTGTAAGGTGTTCCCCAAGGATGTTATTTTTGACCGGTGCTATGTGATTATTTCAGGTGGGCAGTTACGAGCACATGAACGTGGTGTCGCGGCGAGGGGAGTCTCCCCCGCATCCCGCGTCTCCCTCACATCCCGCGCACGCCGCTCACCCTTCGCATCCCCAGCACACCCCGCATCCGAGGCATCTAGTGCAACACCACAAATATCACACGGTGAGTGCCAAATGGTAATTCCTTTTTTTTGAACGATCACAAGTGTTTATTGTTGAAAACAAGTCGAGTGACTGTGATTTATTGATCACACCTTTGTTAAGAGACCTCTGTAGTCGAATCAAAAGGCTCAAGTAAAGTTAATTGAGTGGAAGTAGTAATAATAAGTCCTTTAACTGTGAACTGATTTCGTTTTGATGGTTGCCGTGTGGCAACGTGTGTGTCCGTGTGGTGTGGGTGTGGTGTGGGTGTGGGTGTGGTGTGGTGTGGTGTGGTGTGGGCGTGGAGGGGGTTTAAGGCTCCGTCGGATGTGTGTCGCAGGCGCCAGCGGCGATGTCCCCCGCGCACCACTTCCGCCCCCCGCCCTCCTCCGAGAGCCTGCCCTCCAGCCAGGTCGGACACAAGGTCACTTCCCTTCAGCACCCTTCAGCACCCTTCAGCACCCCTCGGCACACCTCAGCATTGTGAATCACCCCTCGCTTCTAAGCTTGCCTCAACACACAAACAACGAGCACTATATCCTATTGTTTTTATCATAATTGCCTACCGGTCGAAGTGAGACCGTATTTTTTTATTGTTGATAAGAATAGAAAAACTATTAAAAAAAAAAAAACAAGTTTTTAGAATATTTTATATTTTAAAAATCAATAGACATAAACAGTTTAAAAGTGTATATAAATATTACAAAATATAGCAAGTTTTAAAGGCGACTGTGATATCAATCAATTTTGATACAGTCCTTAAATACAAATACAAATATACAACATCGCACACATTTGCACACAAATTGTACACTACACACACACACAAGCGTACTGTTTGCAGACGAAGGCTTTTACAGCTTAACTATATGTTCGCTAGATATAATTATATTAGTCTATAGTCATACTGATCATAATTAATAATTGTAATAATATATAAAAGGTAACTTAGTAAGTCTGTTTAAAATATAAGAGTAGATTATAATGTCATTATTTTATAGTATGCAAAATTTGAAATCCCTTATATGTATGTAGATATTTTGTATTTTTTATTCATATGACTTATACATACATATAGTAGATACTTTGTGTAAACACATATTGTGTAATCAGTATTTAAAAAAAAAAAAAAAAAAAATAAAATAAGATAATTGTAATAAATCGTCGCTTGTATTGTATTTTTAAAACTATAGTAAAATAGTATATTCAGTCATCGGACATTTACTATTTATTGAATGTCTTGTGATATGTGTGTCTCAGCCTAATAACCACTTAACCAGCATATTATATATATATATATATTTATGTGTGCAACTGTTGATTAGATATATAATTATGTAGACTGAAAAACTTCTATCAAGTGTAACTGGTAGATCCACATTTTTATACAAAAAATAACTTAAAATAATAATTATAAGTACTCAATCGAAGTTTCTTTATGGTTTTAAGCTCACTTGAGTTTCTTATAAAAAGATAAGTGCATCTACCAGTGAGAGTATTTGATATAATATTTATTCGCAACACAAGTTGCTTATTAAAAAGTGAACCAAAAATATGCCTCCATCGCATCGTTGTCTGTTTTTGTTGAAGCTATAAATATTAATTTACAAATATTATTATTCATAGTGCAACGTTTTCATTATCAATAAATATATCGCTTGCTATATTTTAAAGATCAATCATGTATGTGATTGTAAATAATTATATCGATTAATGACAGTAGCGAAAATGTTTGTAACTATACTTATTCAGCTCCATTTGTCTCTATTGACCGCGTATTATTTTTTATTTTTTTTATTTTTTTATAATATGCACTCCGCTCCGCACTCCAGCGAAATGGAGCTGGATAAAGGCCGGCGCACATTAGAGAACGGCACTGCAATGTATTTGTAGCAACATCGACGTGCCGAATATTTGTACAATGAAATTTGATTTATATTAGAAGCGCTTAAGGTACAAAATAGTATGATATATTTTTTTTTAAATGCTTTGCCGTTCTCCAATCAACGGCTGCGGTCCTGAGAGTAGTTACGTATGTCTCGGCGATAATGTAAACGTTGCCCCCACCACTGAACCGTGGCGGTGGATGTGTGTGTGTGTGTGTGTGTGTGTGTGTGTGCGTGACGTGTGGTCCGTTGCAGTTGCAGTTGTGCGAGGAAGGCGTGGGGGGCGTGGGGGGTGTGGGGGGCGCGGGCGTGGGGTCCGAGGGGGCGGAGTCTCCCCTGACGGCGCGCTCGCTGCGCCTGGAGAGAGCTGCGCGCGCGCTGCACGCCGAGCGCGACAGACTGCGCACGCACTACCCGATGCCTTACGACTCGTGAGTGGCCTCAATCCTTCACTCAATCCCTTTTAATCATTAAAATTATTTTGAAACATCCATCTTTGAAGTATGTGTATTTGCAATGATTGCTATATTTGCAAACTTTCAAGGTGGAATCTTGTGTGACGTGACGGTACAGTGTAACGATCACGTGACACTCACTTATTGTAAAGTTTCTGCGTATCATCTACAACTTTTTTCTACATATATATTTGATCGCCAAAGAAGTTTCACTTCTGACACGCGTACTCCTTCCTATCGAGCATTTTTTTTTTATGGTATTGTACTTGATGGTAGGTTGTCAACGTCGCCTAGGAATATACACATTGGTCCATTTTCGTAAAAAAAAAAATCTTCTTTCTTAACTTTTTGCACCAAACGGAGCAGATAATTACTTTTTTGCAGCTGATTATGAATAATGATTACGAAAATGTACCAAAGACAATTCACTTGAGTCACTCTCGATGACGGTCATTTTGTAACAGGACATAATTAAAAATTATATAATACTTATAATTTGTCCTAAACGTAAGGCCAAATGTAAGGGTGTTATCATGTGTACACAATGTTGGAACCTTTGCTCTGTGCACGCCGCCAGGAGCTCGATGACGTCGGGCAGCCTCGCTCGGATCCCCATTCACAGGTTAGCGTCGGCGCCCTGCGACTGTCCGGACGCCAATCTCTCTTACTCCTCCCACAGACTGTGCGTCAAGTCCTCCATCTACTCCCTACTCGACAATCACCTCTTGCACCATCCCAACTTGGTCAAATCCGCGAGTTACATTTGAACTAGTTTTTTTTTTTTTTTTCTCTCTTTATTCAAGAAACAATATACATAAATATTTAAAGACTTAGAGTTCCATACACAAAATAAATATTTAACAATTAGTTTTCGCGAGGATGTATTTATTACGTTACATAATTAAACGCATAACGCGTGACATGTGACAATATTGATTTTACTCCCATAAATTATCATACCCCGAGCTTTTATATATGAAATCGATTCTTAAGGAGTAAACTCCAAAATATGAGCTTAAAAAATTGTGTTTCGCGAAATATTTTTGTATTTATTTTCTCTAAATAAAATGGAATTACTATATTATTGTACTTGTGTGTGTCGCTTTTATTAATTTTGTTATTTTAATACGTATGAACTTAAAGGAGTAATACGGTACGTGAAACGATTTGCAATGATTATTTAATTAATATAATTAGTGTTCGCCAGAGAGTCCCTGTAGAAATCCTGTCATTTGCTAACTGTCAACAGTAATTCCATTTTATGTCATGTGTCATTTCGGTCTCAGTCAGTGTATACATAATGTATATAATTATGTATATGCGATTGAGTACATATAGGCATCATTGCTTTGGAAATTCCACTATCTAAAACAAATTGCTAATAAATAATTACATTGGTTTGTTTAATTTTGTGTCCGACCGAATCCAAAGGTTTGGTTTTCCACCAACATTTGATTTTCAAAATTCTTGTATTCATTGTATTTTTTTTTTTTTCTATATCAAGAGAAATATTTACTTACATATCGCCATTATTTTATGTTCGAAAATTTCAATATTATTAGATATTGAATTGTATAAAAATATAAAATTTTATTGGGAAATTACGAACACTATAAAAAGAGTAATCAAACACAAGTCTGGTTCATTTTTGGTTTTTTTTTTTTCTTGAAAATTAACCTTGAAAGTTTAAATTTTTTGTTGTTCACAAAGTATGGCAAAATTCAATCATTATTGTTGATTCTAATCAAAACTGAGATGCGGGGGTTCTAATCACGAAATTGTCCTTTAGATCATTTAAGGTGGTTACACGATTGATATTACCATTGGCATTCGGCGGACACTAATTCATTTGTATGGCTATTGATTTATTCGGCTCGTAAACTTAAATCATCAAAATTGAGCGATTGATAAATGATAATGAAATAAACGCTTGCGTGTTCAGCTCGAGCCAAGAGTCGCTGGGAGGACTCGCCGGAGGCGGCGGAAGTTCGTGGGGCGGAGGCGCTTCGCCCGGATTGGCGCCGACCGTCTCGGCCGTGTCCATCGCGTCCATGCACCAGCAGAAGAAGCGCGGCATCAAGAGCTCGCTGGGCCGGTTCTTCAGCAAGAAGGAGAAGGGCGCGATCGGCGGAGCGGAGCGGATCGCGCTGAGCGACGAGTGCTCGGCGATGGACGCGCCGGAGCTGCCTCGCAAGGGCGGCAAGGAGCGCGACTACCGGCACGAGCTGCTGGGCGAGGCGATGCGCGCGGGCACGCCCTTCGCGCTGTGGAACGGGCCAACGGTGGTGGCCTGGTTGGAGCTGTGGGTGGGCATGCCCGCGTGGTACGTGGCCGCGTGTCGCGCCAACGTCAAGTCGGGCGCCATCATGTCGGCGCTGTCCGACCAGGAGATCCAGCGCGAGATCGGCATCAGCAACCCGCTGCACCGGCTCAAGCTGCGGCTGGCCATCCAGGAGATGGTGTCGCTGACGTCGCCGTCGGCGCCGCGCGGCACGGCGTGCGCGGCGCTCGCCTTCGGCGACATGAACCACGAGTGGATCGGCAACGCGTGGCTTCCGTCGCTGGGCCTGCCGCAGTACCGCAGCACCTTCATGGAGTGCCTGGTGGACGCGCGCATGCTCGAGCACCTGACCAAGAGGGACCTGCGCACGCAGCTCAAGATGGTGGACGGGTTCCACCGCACGTCGCTGCACTTCGGCGTGGCGTGCCTGAAGCGCGTGGGGTACAGCGTGCGCGCGCTGGAGGAGCGGCGGCGCGCGGCCGAGCAGGGCTCGCGCGACGTGCTCGTGTGGAGCAACGAGCGGCTGCAGCGCTGGCTGGCCGCCGTCGGCCTCAAGGAGTTCGCTCCGCACCTGGCCGAGAGCGGAGTGCACGGCGCGCTCATAGCGCTCGACGAGTCGTTCGACGCCAACAGCCTGGCGCTGGCGCTGCAAGTGCCCACGCAGAATCTGGCGGCGCGCGCGCAGCTCGAGCGCGAGTTCGCCGCGCTGCTCGCCGCCGGCACCGAGCGCCACGAGCGCCGCCCCGAGCCGCGCGCGCTCTCCTGACACCCGACCACGCTCGACTAACTGACTAACTGACTAACTGACTAACTGACTAAACTGACTAACGACTAACTAAATAACCGTTCCCGGCCCTCTTTGTTTAGCCAATCTACTCTGTACTTACATTTTAAATGTACCAATATATTTACCTACGAGTAGTTCTAGGGATGTGTTCAAACCTTTACATGTTATGACTATTTTTATTTTATTATTTATTAAATTAAACTGTAGACACTATTTATTTGTTAAGTTAAATAAAAAAATGTTGTATAATGATTGTGTAATAATACCTCGACGGAAGTCTCCGACGCTGCTAGTTGTACGTGTTTTATATTATATTATGATAATGATAATGATAATGATAATGATAAATAAATGATATAATGTGTATATTTGCGTAACAGTATTAATAAAAAATGTAATGCGATCGTTTCGCCCGAAGATACGAGTAATATTCAAAACGCTGAAGTGTTTTCTAGAAGGATAATGTACAAAGTGTTAAATCGTGTAGAGTGCCGTTCGATATTCCGCATGTATGTATGTTTGTATGTATGTATGTATGTTTGTATGTTTGTATGTTTGTATAATGACTATGCAATAGCAAACGTGTATAAAAACGCTTACTAATTTAAAGAAAGTGGTGACTGCGAGTATATATTGTATATCATGCGTACACATCAATTTATTACTGTTTGAGAAATGTATATTGTAGTGGCGACGTGTTAACGAGGTTTTAGTGAATTGTTAGCGTGTTTTAGTACCAAGGTGGAGTCGGGAAGCAAAGTAGTGTAGCTGAGTGCGGAAAGCGCACAAGTGCCAACGTCGAACAGCGAACTACCAAAGAGTAATGTTACCCTCGAGTTGACGAGACTTAATCTAAATTAGGCTGTTAGGGGACGAAGGTTGTACATAAGGGACATTCCAAGGCTTTCAGTGTATCGAGGAGTTTTCACCAAAATGTAATCCGAGCTGTAACCTTTGTAAAAAAAAAAAAAAATGTTTATCCGGAGACGAGATGAGGTGACGTTGTGTGCATTACGATAAAGAGTAAATACCATTTACACGATACTAGCGAGTTTGTTTCATTTTCACTTTTAACTTGTTCGTAAACCCGAATTCACTAAAAACCCTTGAATAAGTAAGAACTTATACCTTACAATCTTAGGGTTACAGAACCTGATTGGTTTTATACGATAATTTTATCTTTTGAAGTTTGTTGCTTTTCTGATCAGTTTAGTAATTTAATTACACTTCAGAGACATCTAGCGTTCAGCAGCAATAACAGTATGTCAATTGCTTTTCTGATCAGATAAATAATTGGAACACACCAGAGACATCCAGCGTTCAGTAGCAATAACAAAAACATATGTCTATTTTGTTTGATTTTTTGGTCACATTAATAATTGACACTTCAGAGACATCTAGCGTTCAGTAGCAATAACAAAACGTATGTCTTTTTACCTCCAATCAAATTAGTTTATTAGAAATGGAACAGATGGCGCAGTATACCAAATTTTTTTCTATACATTTTATAAAGTCGCTGTCAATCTGTTTCTCCGCTAATTACAAATCACCCAACGGATTTCGATACGGTTTTCACTAGTAGAAAAGCTATTAATGTAGAAAGTTTATGTATATGGTATGCAGAAAAAATTTCATCCGTGTGAAATCGTCGAGGGAGTTCTTTAACAATTAAAAACCCAACCAAAAAATAGATCTACTGACAAGTGTGCCTAATGTTAATAAACGCCTAATACCATATACACTTTACTACATCTTTCAGTTACCACTGTTGCCTGTGGTACTAACCCAAGGCATACTTAATGTGAGTCGTGCACATCATTTCATAACTATTTTAATAAACAATGATTCAAACTCATCACAACAGAAGTCTTCACTTGTTACGGTGAAATGTTTCGTACGAATGTAATTGAAGGTTGGCAAAACCATAGAGTAAATAGTACTTAACCAGTAAAGTATTTACTCTATGGCAAAACGGATGAATGCATAAATTTCGAAGAAGCCATCATTTATTTATTCATCGAGCTTTTTAGAGAGGAAGCTAAACTAGCTGAAGTAAAAATTAACGTTGTTTCTATTATTGTTCCAATAAAAGGGAAAATCTTTCAAATTAACAAAATCGTATCGTGATTTACAAACACACGTATAAATTCAGTTTTTTACTTGAGTATTTTTTTTATTAGGAATTAATTTATTAGTTTTTTTTTAATATCAGTAGTATTATTATTATTTTACTAGGAATTCACTTATTATCAATGATAATAAAATTCAAAAATGGAAAACTCTGTCTTTCAAAATCTGTCCTTATGTGAATAATAAAATAAAGTCTGTTTTAAATAAAAGCCTTGTTCATTGGAAACATTTTATTCAATACTGAGGCAAAGATAATTATTATCTATTAATATTACACACTGCCAAATGTTAAACTAACGATTTTGTGCATTTTCAATTATGTCTTCGAGCATTTTCAACTCCTTAAGTACATTTATTATTTCATTTCACCAATAATTTAAGTTTAATTATATAAATAATCATTTCATTTACTAAAATTATTCCATGACATTCTTTAAAAAAAAAAATTACTTTTTTACATGAAAATACTTTCAACACTATCAAGATCGTTTAATTTGATTGATTCAGATTTATTTTCCATATAATCTCGGTAATTTTCGTCCCTTTCATATTCTCAATTGCACAATTAACTTTAATAGGAATCTAATTAATTGTTGTCCCGCAACAACTTGCAAACAAACAAACAAACAAACAAACAAAAGCCACCTTTACGTACATTTCAGATCAGAATGATTTCTATGGGAATGATCACACAACTATAACTCATTAAGATTATTAATTGAAACTAATTTTTAAAGATTTTAAGAACCTATAAGTGATAATACAAAAACAGCGGTAATTATAAAATATTATATTAAAGAATAATTGATTTTAACTGAATTTATGTAATTTAACAAAAATATATACTTACTTAAAATATGAAAAAGTAAAAACAGTAAAAATAAAAAAATATAAAAAATATATTTTTGAGACTGAATTTGAGCAGAAATAAATGAAAAATAACCTCAAAAACTATTGGTACTCAAAGATGAGATATTAAATTATTTATTTCCAATTAAAATATAATACAATTAACTAAATGATTTTTTTTTTTTAAATATCCAATAAAAAAAGTATTTATTTAAAATAAAATTATACAGTATGGCGCCGGATAAAGTGATTTTTTTTTTAAATAATATCTGTAATACAATACAAGGGAAAAAAATGGAGTTTTCCATACTTTACAAGCAACGTGTTTTTTTTTTTTTAGTAACAAAAACAAAAATAATTTAGACAGAATATAATAATGAGGCATTAACTTTAAGAGAATTTGAGATTTTATAAAAAAAAAAGCAAAAAAAAACTACAATTTAATTCGCGATAGCTTCTTTTATTTGTTTCATCATTGTCGTATATTTTTAATAAATGTCGAATATTTTTGTAAAAAAAAAATTAATTAATTATGAATAAAACAACTTTTATCTAACGCCACGTTGTATATTAATTAGCACCGTAGACACGCAATACTAGGAGACGAACACTACTCTATGTTAACCAATAACCATAGACAAACCCTAACTCTAAATACACATTCGTCTAATTCCTCAAATAAATCTTACTCTAAACAAAAACAACTCTATATCACTATTTGGCGACATTTTCATACATTTAGGGAAGATTTGGGATACGTCACTTTTTTATTACTTATATATAATATCGCTATATATCGCTGCTTGAATTCAAAAGTACCACAATTCAAAAAAAAAAAAATTTATTGCAAAAATACAATCCTTCCTATTGTATGTTGCAAAAATACTTATGGTTTTGTTTTATTCCATTATTTAGTATATTTTTATATATATTTTTTTTATTATTCAAATGTAACATAATATGCTTATTATCTCATCTAGTATATTCAGTTTATTATAAATGTAGTTAAAACATAAAATGCTACTTAAAAAATACGATAATATGCAATATATTCGATATATTATATCTAATAAGAAAAACAATAGACAAAAAAATTTTTTTTTTTATTTCGATTAGCTCTCCTGTAAAAAAGTGTAAATATTGATTTGTGGTACTTTTGAATTTAAGCAGCGATATATATCTTGATTCATATATCTATATCTATACAGGACGTCCCAAGACTATGCGACATGAAGGGAAAGTTCATGTTGCTTAAATATCGTAGACTAGGATATTTTGCTGAAAGAAGATTTTATGTTATTTTTAAAAGTTAGTAAAATACTGCATTCAAAGATTTTTTAAAAATTACTTGATTCGTCTGGGAATCGAACCGACTTAAAAGTGAAAAAAAAAAATCACTCGTATTTTTATGATGCCAATCGAAAGAATGGACAAAAAATAATAATTCTTCTTAACCAACATAGTATCTTAAAAGAAAGGAATAATAACGTAAAATGTTTGATTCAAATTTCAAGAATATTATTTATTGTCGATAAAAGCAAATAATTTTTAGAAAATCTTTGAATGCAGTATTTTACTAACTTTTAAAAATAACATAAAATCTTCTTTCAGCAAAATATCCTATCTACGATATTTAAGGAACATGAACTTTCCCTTCGTGTTGCATAATTTTGGGACACCTTTTTTTTTTAAACTTACCATAGTGCAAGAGAATACTTCTAAGTATAATATACCTGTAAGTACTTACTTAGTGCTACAATTGAAGGAAAAAAAAACTGTGCTACATATAAACTATAAAGATAGTATGTTTAACACAGCATGTGACATTTCTTTAATCCTTGTTATTTTTTTAAATAAAAATATTTTTTTTAAATATTTTTCGATATATCTTTAATTCGATTTCATCGACGCTAATTAATTTCAAATATCAAACGTCACAGTATATCTATGATATGTGAAACATACTATAATAGTGACTTATAGTCCGAGAGCTGGCAGACATTTCTGGCTCCTGTTCCCACCGAAATTATCTCTCCTGTTTTTTTTTTTTTTTGGCATATTTATTTTTAATTATAAATAATATCCTGTAACAATTTCAACTTGCCTCAAATATATTTTTTCGAATTTTTTTCAAAATAGTTTTGCAAGCGCCTAGGAAAGTTAAAGATGAGACTAAAATTAAACAATCTGGTTTATTTTTTATTTTTTACTTTTTACTTTTTAAATATTAAATTTCAAAGTATAAAAATTTCATATTGTCTCAAGTATTTTGAAAATATAAGAGTTGATTTAGCCCCACCACTCCCTTTAGTTCTGTCCCTTTAGTTAGGGTATTAATTATTATTATACAAGAGGTTATAGGACAAGTTTTCAGCTTGCCTCAAATAACTAGCCAAAAATGTTTGCCAGCTCTCGGACTATTAAATACTCGTTGCTAAAACTAAAAAGTATAAATATATATATATATTTAAAGTCGTTGCTAATTGCGTTGCGGAATGAAATCCTATAAGGAACATAATATCACTAATTACAACTAAATTCTACTAAATCAATGCAAATGTTTATTAAAAAGGAAATATACACATCTCTATAGATATAGCTTCGGTGACTATAGTTTTTTTTTTTTTTTTTTGAATCGTCTTAATAAATGCTAAATTAATTGCAACTGCCGCTTTATTCGTCTATCTTAAATTAAAATTAATTCGCATTTTTTTTTTTTTTTAATTTTATTAAATGCTTTTGCGAGTGAATCAATTATTTATTTCACATTTAAAATTGTGTGATTTTTTTTTATTTTTCACTTCATATATATATATTATATTTTTTAATTTATTGAAAATTTAATTTATTTATTTAATAATTAATAAACGATTTTTTTTCTCTTTCAATGGTAAGAGAACAATCTCATAAATAATTTAAATAATATATACTTTTTTATTAATGCAAATAACGAGAATAATATACAAAGGTGTAGTTTGATTTAAATAAACAATTTAATTGTTTTTGTTTTTTTTTTTTCTTTCAAATGCTCGATTTGTCGCATAATTCGTAAGAAAATAAACGCCAAGCGTTCAAATGACGTAACTTTAACTAGATTAATAATTGAATTAAACGTATTTTATCACAGAGGGGTGCCATCTTTTAAGGTTTTCATTTAATTGGTGTTTAAGCCTTTATTTAATAGATTGCTGATTTATTTTAAAAAAAAAATTCATATAACACTGTGTAATAATTTTACGTTCGTGGTTTTTTTTTTTTTTATTAATCAAATAGCTATTGGACGCTGAATACCAAAAGTATTTCTTTGGTAAATGCTTTACATAATGCTATGCTATGCTATTGTAGAGAAATGAAAACCTCCAACAGATGTCGTCCAATTGGGCAATTAGTCAATTGGGCAATTGGGCAATTGGGCAGATTCACAGTTCGTCGCCTTCGCGCTGCGCTCTCTCCAGCGACGGCTTGATGGCCTCCAACAGCTTCGTCAGGGTTTGCTCCGTCTGAAGAAAATCGTTTAGTGGTTACAAATTGGACATTGACATCGTTGCTACGAGTAATGGGCGATGGCACTCACGTGAGCGAGATGCGCCGTCGCCTTGGAGAGGGCCTCGCGCCACGCCATCAGCTGTCCCCTCTGGCGCAGCGAGTGCTGCTCGAGCAGCCGAGCCCATTTGGCCCACTCGCCGCCCGCGTCGCCCGCGAGCGTTGTCAGTCGCGCGTGCAGCAGCTCCAGCTGCGGCGTGGGCTGGTGCGCGTAGTACAGCCGCCAGTACAGCAGCGCGTTGAGCGCCAGCAGCAGCAGCACGATGCCCAGCAGCCAGCCGGCGCCAGAGCCGCGCGCCGGCGCCGCTGCGCTCAGCGTCTCCACGGGACTCTCCGCGCCGCGCGGGCCCAGCGACGCGCTGCCCGCGCGCACCACGCGACGCTCGCGCGCGCACGCGGCGTTGCGCGCGCGACGGCCCTTGCGCTTGGCGGGCGCCTGCGCGTCCGCCTCGGCCAGCAGGCGCGCCTCCAGCACGCGGCTGTACTCCTCGATGCCACCGTACGCGCCCTTCTCCAGCAGCCCCTTCACCATGGGCCACATGGTCTTGCGGTAACGCACCTGGCAGTAGATCTGCAGCAGCGTGGCGGCGTGCGCGCGCCGCTGCAGGCAGTAGTGCACCTCCACAGTGAAGTGGTCCGCGTACGGGATGCCCGCGTTCTCGCTCGAGCAGTCGATGGAGTACAGCTCGCCGGGCTGCGAGCACGCGTTCATCGTGTGGCGCTCCGTCACCTGCACCTCCTTGGGCCCGATGGGCATGCCCGACAGCCCCATGCGGTAGCTGACCTGCCGCCGCTTGAGCCCGCCGGCCGGCTGCCACGCCGCCTGCACGTAGTCCCGGGTGCCGCGCGCCGCCAGCATCTCCAGGCTGAACTTGGAGTTGGTGAAGATCATGGTGAAGAGCTGGTCGATGTTGAAGGGGATCTCGGTGTGCAGGATCAGCTTGCCGTCGTGCGGCGACGTGCACTTGTGCGCGCCCGTCGCGCTGAAACGACACCAAACCATATAATTGCACAAGTGTATCTTGAATAGATGGATTACTATTGAGACGATATAAACGAGTGAAGCATATACTATACTTGTGGTGTTTGTCCGGTTCGCTGTCGCTCGTGTCGGACATGTCGGTGGGGAGTGCCGCGTCCCCCTCCCCCCTTTCGGTCGCCTCGCCCCTCTCCTCCCTTTCGCCCCTTTCGCCCCTTTCACCCCCATCGCCGTTGCGCACTGAAATTGCATCATCAGGAAGTAAGTACACTTATTCAGCTCCATTCGCGTAAGTAAGGAGCTGAATGACAAGACAAAGAATGAATAATCGCACCCAATAAATATAGTTAGTAGGTTAAATTTGGTTGTGAAATTGTCCTAGACCTAATAAATGTAGTCACCAGCTAGTATAAGTAATATATATATACCGAGAGGTGGAGTGGCGTCGCCGTGCGGCCCCGAGCGCCCTTGTCTGCCCTCCTCGCGCCCATCGCCGCCCATCTCCACAGACGACGTGTCCAATAATATGTCCTGCAACCGAATTATCACTTTCAAAATATGTCCTTTTTCATCCTCGGTGCAAGACTTTGTTTTAATTAGAATTGCATTTCTGATAAAACTCACAATCAAATGATGAAAAGGGTAAAAAGGAAGTAAACACTACAAAAAAAATATCAATAATCAGAGCCCATACGCCATCCCAATTCGATATTTTTCAAAAGCTCAAACTATACCATAAGACGAAGGTCAATAATCAACTAGTATTGACGTAGAGCCCATTTTCCTATCCCTTGATAGGATCTTTAGTTAGTCAGCGCATTCGCAACACCTTGTGGCGTCGGTAGCCACCCTATTATCCAGTCGACTGCAGGCTGTCTTGCGACTTTTACATTTAAAAACTAAAAGACTAAAAAAAAAGCTTTAAAATGACAAGTCATCGAACTGTATAAAAAGAGAGGCAACCAAAGCGGTCACCATAGAGCATACAGAATAGAATGAGAAGCGAAGACGTAGCTTTGAGACTTAAGTGTAAATAAAGTTACCTCCTTTTTACTCATTCCCAAAACACGTTTAGACATTTTGTCCGAAGCGGAATTAAATTTGAGCAACACTTTTAAACATTTGAGTTTTGCACGATTCATATTATCCTAAACCGGAGGTTCAATTGTTAACTCACATTTTTATATTTACTCTTCAATTTGACTTGAAACATGTCGACGCAGTGGTTACTATCGCCACAGTGAGAGGAGGCCGTTCGTTTATCACTTATCTATTAGTCAGTGGATGAACCAGGTGCGTTGATAACTTATCAATAATCTCAAACGAATTCGTTTAAGATTTATAGCACGTGTCATGTTTGTAATACGTTTTTTTTATTTTTTTTATTTCTAAAAACACTAGTTTTCCTGACAAGAGTAGAGCGTTGTTTAGTAAGCTTTTACACATGTATGACGTGAAAATCGTTGACATAATTATGTTTTATAGAATTCAACATATTATTATAGTATGTGAAAAATGAGAAAATTACGAGGAGATTTATATTTATAAGTTGCTAAACAAAAACTTGCTGAAAAATTATATAAATACGGTTTAATGCAAGTTTATGGGATTTTTTTTTTAATTTATTCGGTTTACAAAAACATCACATAATCTAACAAAAAAAATATATCAATATTATGGAAAAAATCTACAATAATTGTGCCTTTCTAGATGTAAACGCAGCATAACTAAACCAAAAAAAAAAAGTGTCAGTAAAATGTAGGTAATAAAAAAAATCAAAGTTCTAACCCAAAAAAAAAACTAACATAACAAATAATTAGACATTAGATTTATAAATACGAAGATAGTTACCTCAGAGTTGTCCTGTAAGGCGGCGATTGGCGCTTCGAGGGAATCCCTTCCGCACTCTTCGTCCTCAGAGTTGAAGCCCAACTCCTCACCGTAACTGCTGCGGACCTGGACATTACTTATTTCATGTAGCCTCAATCTAGAGACAGGGCCTGGAATTGGGATCACTCGGAAAGCCGCCACCATATTAAGAAATGACGAAGCTATCCATTTAGTAAAGAGAATGGTTAAACGAAAATCACTGTGAAATCTCTTTTTCGTCCCATTACTTAATAATGTTATTATAACTTATTTTGTTCCTATTTTGTCCCTCCATTTTGTCAGTTGTCAACAAATTTCTTTCAATTAAAGCTTTGTTGATTGTCAAATGAACACTAGTTTCAATCTAAGTAATTATATTCTAGACATCACATGGTAATCGTCTACATATTTTCTTACATGGTCAATTATAAGCTTAAACCTTAAACTTAAGATCGATAAAAAGGAACACACATAAACTGAGATACTAGAGGCATCTTATGATCTCTTTCCCGAAAGATAAATTACGAATTTACATTTTTAGAATGACCATAAAATGTTACCAAGAAACAAGAAACTCATTAAGTACATCTCGACAACACGTAAAGATAATCGCGATACTTAACATCTTGTACTTTGAATGTTAAATATGATATTAAGTTACGTCTGTGCCCAAAAAGCTAGCTCAAAATTTTTAAAGTTAAATTTATGCCAATTCATCAAAACATATCTATCGCAATAATATAATATAGAAAAAAACGTACCAAGTACCAAATTCGAAAACAAGAAATGTGAAATACAAAAAAAATATTCACTGTCGAACAAAAGTTGAATCGAAACGTATATACGTCGCGATATTTATCGAACAAGTGACTATAATGTGATCGTCGACAAACACCCATACATCAATACTAAAGAGATCGCTATTACCATAAACAACAGTACTTTAAATGTATATATTTCACTAGCTGTTGCACGCGACTTCGTCCGCTTAACTTTATAAAATATAGCCTTTGTTAAGTAGCTCTCTATGAGTGAAACAATTTTCACAATCGATCTAATAGTTTTTGAGTTTATTCATTACAAACGTACAAATTTTATCTTTATAATATTAGTAAGTATAGACGTGTAGAGTTTAGCGAGCGGGACTGACAGTCCACTTGATGGCAAGTGGCTACAGTCGCCGATTAACACAAGCAAAGCAATAAACACTGCAAATTCACTATAAAACTTAATTACTATAAGGTATATAAAAGAAAATGAGCTTTGGGATTCCTTTACTCGCTCGCTGAAACACAACACAGCACATGTGCTATTGATGCACGATGGTTTCCTTTGAACGGGATGGTTACTGTCGCCACATGTGCTGCCCAATCGCCAAATTAGCATGCTTAGTGAACACTTAGAAGTTATATTAGTCATAATACCGCGTCGTGAGTTCTATTATGTTATCGAGTGCACTTCTCAATTTATCTATGTTTAATTATAGTGTTATTACAAAATATAATGATTCATTATAGTGTTTTCGTTTCGAATAATTAGTCAAACATTTCGGAAATAATTGATCTTTATGTATTCATTTTTTTTTCAACAAAAAAAAAACCGGTACAATAGGTACAATATTACATTTCATTGTGTAGGTCTTAAATAGACTTTAAAATTAATTATTTAGTGTGTATGGTGAGTGAGTGAGTGAGTGAGTGAGTGAGTGAGTGAGTGAGTGAGTGAGTGAGTGAGTGTGTGTGCGTGCGTGTGTGCGTGAGTGTGTGTGTATGCGCGCGCGTTAATCTTTAATCATATCAATTATGTATAATATGTTCAATCTTAATGTAAAACTATAAAGAGGTATACTTTTATACAATTGTCAATAGCGAAATAATATTCAAGTCAGTGGAAAACAAAATAAATGCGCATATTTATTAAACCGTTCGCTTTTTTTTTGTAGCCGTTAAAAAAAAAACGCGGCTGTCGCATTATTACAATTACAAAATTATTGTAATTCACTACTCGTTCAGTGGAAACACTTTTATAACACAAACTTGAAACGCCGTGAGCAAATTATCTGCGTTTTTTTTTTAATATCACGATACCATTATTTTTGAAGATCTTAGAACATATAATTTTTATATATATATAAATTCTAATTCAACTATATTAAAACCTTGAACCCAGTTCCGCAATTCAACTAACAACTTTTTTTTATGATAAAAATAACAGTTAATTTAATTAATAGTTAATACGTGGTTTCACCGACCTTTTTGAATCGAATTTAACTTAAAAAATAAATATGATTGGATTGATTTTTATTATCTAACTCCATCGAAGTACTACAAATATGGAATTTGCGTCACTAAATGCCAAAGTGGCACATGTCAAGTGCGCCTAAAACGGAATCATGGCGGAGTCAATGGTAAAAGGTATTAACGACCAACTTCTACTATTAATTCATTTTAAACTCCAATGTGTTGACGTAAAGTCACATTTTCTTTAAATGAATGACAGATGACAGATAATTCATGCTATTGGCTCTGTGCACGACTTTAGCGCCACCTAGCGTCCGCAACTTTGTTGGTTCTCACGTTTTGAAATTTAATCGCGACATTGTGACAAAATATTATTATAATCCAAAATTATCTATTAATTTATTTTCAAAATATTATTATTATATAATTTATACCTTGATTTGGGCGGAGGAAAGGGTTGTGAAATCATTTTTGGTCATTCAAATCAAATGAGATAAGTAAAATTTATTCAAAAAGTGTGTTTTATTTTGAATATGTCAGGATTTGTTTACTTCATTTTTAGTTGTAGTTTTACTGTAAAACAAGAAGATAAAGTTACTTTAATGGTTTCATTCAATAATAATAAACATATATAATCGTTCCTGTATCGCTAGTGATAAATTAAATATCGTTTTCAGATCGAAATGAGAATTATTTTAAGGACCGGGTTTGTGAGTATCACTCACAATATAAAATTTCAACCAAAAACCGTCTTTAAAGGAAAATTGTTAGTTTCTGCTGGACATGTCCGTGATGTAGAGGAATTAAGAACAAAACAAGGACAGAGTTCAATAATTCAAGCTTACAAAACAATTAATCTCCGTTTGAAGTCAGAATCAGTATGATTGAGTTTTAATAGACGTAATATTTAAATATTAATTTGATTGCTGGTGAATGCAGCACGAGTAATCACAAGTGTGAAATGTGATTGCGATTATTAAAATTAGGTAACCAAGTCTAAACAGATTACTTTGAGATATGACAGATGATAGCTCCAACTTTATTTTTACTTTTGGCCACTATGAGCGCTGCGATCGATTATATTACCCCCACCTAGTACTTCGCACCCAGCGAATACGCAAGTGTCTTTTTTAAATGTTTCATAATGTTCGTAGTGGACTTGACGGACCTGTTTTGGAAAACTAAGAAAAATTTTAGACTTCACTTGGCTAACTAGTTTCGGGATCTTATACTTTTGATTTTAATTTCATTTTAGCCTTTTTTTATTGCTATTTTTACTAATGACACTGGCAATGAAGAAAGTTCGTAGTGTTTTGTATGACATGCTAAATAATATATACTAGTAGATTGATGGATAAAGCTAATAGTTAATATAACTGACCCACTGCCAGAACTCCTGACTGGTCATGGGCTGGTCCATGAGGGCGTTCTGCCAGATGCGGAAGAGCAGCATGAAGGACTTGTCGCGACTGGAGAAGGAGGTGAGGAAGTTCTTGTCGGCCTCTGTGCAGACGAGGATCGCGTTGGGGATGACGAGCGCGGTCTTCTCCTTGGTGATGGCGGTGACGTCCTTCCAGCGCAACGAGACCACCGTCTCCCAGCCGAAGATGTTGGCGTAGAAGCAGAGGTAGTTCTGCGACGCGTACAGTCGCCCGTGCAACAGGATGTCGCGCAGGATCGCGCACGAGTAGTCTGTGACCACACACTGTGTTCAGACCTCAGAGTAAATACATCTATGGAGGCGCCCTATTCTACTATATGAACCGTAGCTTATATAAATGTCAAAAGGAATTTTGTCTCATTTTAACTAGGCGACAGTTGAATAAGAAAAAAAAGAGATAAATTCATGACTTTACCAAAGCGTGACAGGTCGCCATCTTATGTGCAGAGTTTCGTGGTAGTTTAGGAAATATTTTGTTGTTTTTGTGTGAGAACGATTAAGAAAACTACTTTTTGTCGTGTGCAGGGCACACTTTATGTCCTAAATTGAAAAATTATGCCTTCGTGCTGCATATAGCGGTGTCGTATAATGGAAAAAACGAAAATCTCTATGAAAGGTAGCCATCTTATGCGCCAAATTGTTTGAAGTGAAGTTGGAATTCAGTCACGCCGGATATTGTTCTTGGGTCAGAGGTTCAGACCAATAAATAAGCTAACCTCCTTATTAGTATATTGAGAATTACTCACCAACAATAAGCCGTTCATCGTCGGGCACATCTTTGAAGAGTCTCTTGAAGTCCTCCGACTTGCTCTTGTACGTCGGATACAGAGAGTTGTACCAGCTCTTCTTCTTGGCTCTTCCCCCGCCGACTGTCCCCTCCGAGTTGCGCGAACTCGAGTTTGTCGATATCGCCTTTGAACATCGATCGTTGCCATCAAATGCCTCCATTCCACCTCCCCCTTATCCCTTGGGATAAGGGATAAGGGACAGGTGGAATGGACGATTAAATGACCTTTGCAACAGCGATCTCGTAAGGAGAGATGGTATGCCACAATCACGCACCGCAAATACAAAACAATAGCTGTTTTTATGTGTTTTTTTTTTTTTTTTAAAGAGAGGCTACCAAATTTCTCCAATTCACTATTACTGATCTTGGAAAGAAAATACAAAGTTTTTTCAAAAGCACACTCCTACTTTCAAAATTCAAGGACAAATAATTATATCAAAGTGCTAGTTCATTTCTACGGTGATTTATCTTGTATTCCTATCTATTGCACTATGTTATGAACTATTTGGAACTTGATTGTTTGATTTTTTGCTAACTAGCTGGTGGCCGCGACTTCGTCCGCGTTGAACGATGAAAGGACCCTATGTCCTTTCTGGTGTCCCAGACAACGTGTATGCAAAATTTCATGGTGATCGGTTCACTAGTTTTTGCGTGAAACATCCAAACATACTTTCGCATTTATAATATTAGTACGGAAGTACGGATTTTAAGAATGTAAGTGCGGACTTCTTCTAATAATACCTTAAATTAATGTAATGTTAACTCCTGTAATGTTTAACATTAAGACTCATGTAATGTTTAACTCGTGATTAATAATTTAAAAATATATATATTTTTTTTTTAATTCTGCTGTTCAATTTCATGATAAGCCACAGTACATTTACGATAGAAACGAATATAATATTTTCCTCATAGAAACCAATCATTTTTTTAACTGATTTAACTTTTATTATTATTATTATTATTTTTAAATTGGACGACTTATAAATACTTGTATAAAAGTTTATATAGATCAATAAAATAAAATATAATCTTATATAAATTAAGATATTAATGTGTTTTGCGTGATAAAAATGCCTAGAGAGGTGCACGAAGAGGTATAGAGATACGAGTATAAGATATAATATGTAAATATTCCTTTGTATGAACATTAAAAACATAATATATTTGTGCGTTTGTTTTAGGAAATATCGTTAACGACGTAATTTAACCTCAATTTGTTACCGTGAGCGAGCAATTATTGAGAGGGTGGATGTTTTTAACTGAGCAGTTAATTGTTATAAAGTTAATTATTATACTAAACAACTATGCATTAACTATTCGTTTATGCTTATCAGATGTACTAGTATCATACTAGTATGATAGTAGACTTATGAACTGTAGACATCAAACTATAATGTACTATGAGTCCTATTAATTAATGTTATGGAAAAAACTATTTGGAATGCAATTTTTTTTTATTTATTTTTTTTCTCTTAAATTTCAATAATATTACAATCAATATTTTTGTTAATAGTATTTTTAAAAATAAAAATTTAATTACAAAAAACTGTAACAAAAATTATTTTAGACTAATCCTTTTTTTTTTTAATCTTATTTAATGGGTTAACTGTGTCTACTTAGTTAATTTCTTTTCGAAAAATAGATAGGAAACCAAAACTATCTTTCACAAAAAAGGTAAATAAAATTTAATATGTCAAATCTTAATAAAAATATTTTATCGTCACAATTGTTTATGTTAATTATAAGTGACAATTATTTAAACATAAATGGAGATCAACAGTTCATCCAATTTGGATGTACTTACTTTATAATCGATAATAATTTAATGACTTTATAATTATGTCAATTTATCTATAAATATATTATATTATGTATGTATGTATGTATATATTATTATTAATTAAATACAATTTAATAACAAATGTGTTAAATTAACATTACTACTAACTAATTCCAACAATTCAATTTCAATAATGACACTAGCTAATGCACGCGACTTTGTCCGCGTAACTTTATCAAATAACTTACAATTATTATGTTACTAGCTGATCATATTGTATCTTTCTATAGGTGTAAAAGTTTATTCATTACAAAATTAACAAAAATACAAATCATCTCTCTTTATAATATAAGTAATTGATTTATTATTAAGTATTAGTCTTGCTGTGTCGTATGTTTGTTGGTGTGAAGATAATAATGTTAATTTAATAACTTTACCTTATCATTTTCTAAAAGTTCTACTCCGGACTCGACGCCACGGAGCGATGGTGACGGCGAACGGGATACATTCCTGAAAATTAGTCGAGTTTTATTTTGATTATTATTAAAATGTTGATTTACTAGCGGACCGTCTGCGGCTTCACACGGAATTTTTTTCTGCAAGTTATATATATAAAAAAAAACCATCCTCTTTTAACGCTCTTTCCATTAGTGAAAATCGACGGCGGGAAGCGACTTTGTTTTATATCTACTATGTAAAGAAAAAAATGACTTGATAAGATAAAAATTGTATTGTACAATCATTAATATCCAATTATAATAATGTAATTGGACCTAGGAATGCTAACTGTTCAAGTTAACATACTAAGGACATTTAAGAGCTCTTTTTTATTTGCCTGTAAATATTTCATTAGCCAAGTGTAGGCTTAACACACTCACGTTGCTGTGACAGTCATTAGGTATTCACAATATACAAAAAACACTGTCTAATATACATTTGTATGTTCACCAATCAAGTGATGTATATATCCATCAAAATAACACCACTTTTGGAATTAGTTTTTATGGTATAAGCCAGCAAAAACAAAGCGAATAAGAAAACGACGCAAAAACGGACAGTTGAATTATTGCTCTTTGTTACAAAACAGCAAAAAGTTTCGTTACGACATCTTGACACTGGCATTCACTTCACATCGAAATTTATATTAGGAAAACGGTGGAACACCGGCCGGAATTGTTATACCTATTCGTCATTGCGTCATTGCCTAAAGAACATTATCTATTTTATTTACTGACATTTTTTTTTTATCTCCTAATCGCCCATTAAATATTTCCAGACAATCAAAACACCATAGCATCGCATGAATGTTCCTAAAAATTCAAGTTTCTAATAATAGTGACATTGATAGGTTAATAAGAGTAAAGGATAAGCCTCCCTCCATTCCTCAATCTCTTGCCTATGCACCGAAAAAAAAAAAAAACTATTCACTAGATTTGTTATTATACGATGGCTTGATTATTTATTGCATTCAGATGTCTGTCCAACTTATGACTAAAAAACGTGTCTGTTCCTTGTCTTTTTTATACACAGCAGACATTGTCCTTCCCAATGATCTCAGCGACAAATACTGAGTCCACTAAATTTCATCAAAAACAGTCCAGTCGTTTAACATACATACATACGTACATATAGATGAATCACATATTATACACAAAAAAGAAGGTCCAAATAAAGACACCATTATAACATAAGGGTCAATGAATGCTTGGAGACATAAACTCTTGTCTTTGACCTGTCTCATTTATTATGGTGAAGTTGTATTATTCAAGCAAAAATTTAAATATTTTTTAATATATAATCATTGTTCTCTTAACTCCTTGGATATATTGAATGTATGATACGTATAATTAAACAATAGAGTTATTTTCAATTAGTTTAACTAACAATAGATATATAATTTACTAGCGACCCACCCTCGGCTTCACACACAGTTGTACATTTCAAAAATCCTTTCATAGCAGTTGCTTGTGTTATGAAACAAACCTATTTTGCAAATGTTAACTTTTAGACTCAATAGTTTTGGCTGTGCGTTGATAATCAATCATGACAAACAATTTATTTAAATGATTTTTTTTTACATAGGCATGGTAAGAAAAAAACAAGGTGTTATATTTAAACTAATGAATTCATTTCAACCGTAGGATGTCCACTGCTGGACATAGGTCACTCCCATAATTTTCCAAAATGAAGCAGCCTGGACCCCATCGACCAGTGGCACTTATCGGATCGTCTGACCATCTTATAATCAAATTAATGGATTACCTTAAAATAAACACCCTTCGAATTGTTTCAAATTGTGTAAACAACACTCTATACTTGTGTTTGTCTTCAAAATTAGTTTTCAACATTGTGGAAATCACATTTCAACCTGACCACATATGACTTTATTAGACAGAGGTGCGTTCACATATAGGTAGATAAAAATGTGTTTATCACACAACCGATAAATAGATAAACTCGTTAATTACAGATATAAATATAATATTGTATGCATATATCATTGTTACACGAGTTAAATGTTATTATATAGTGTGCCTTCCTCAAATTTGTATATCGAAAATCGAAAGTAAATCGAAGTAAAGTTAAATTACCAGTACAAAGAACTGTCCTTATGAGAGGGTTTACTCTACTGTGAACGTATTTAAGAAAAAATGAGTGGTTATAGATGGGGAAGGCTTTTGCTTCGGAGGCAAACTAACCCAATAAATGAACTAGGTATTTTAACTGTTGTATTTAATTTAAAAATTATAATAATTTTTTTATTTTTTAAAGTGAAACTTCTTTGCGCACGATGAGAGTCAAATTTCAAGGTTGTTTCTGCATAAAATCTACCGCTTACTATATATTTGAACGCCAATGAAGTTTCATTTCCGATACTCATACATCATCAACCTTTGATATATGCCATATACTGTCCCAGGCCATGCACGAGCTGCAGGCCCATTGTGGGTTGAATGGATTTTATTTATTTTTAAATGTGTATATTTTTTTCTTCATCTTTAGAGCATAGTCTTTTTCATCATTAGAAATACTGGATAGCTACATTGATGTAACTAGTAAAATAACTTTGTTCCCATTAGTTACACCAAGTAACCATAGTACATTGTAATTCAAATGTATAAATGAGTTTTTAATTTATTTGTTATCATATTTAATACACACCCCAGATTTGCGCAATTGCAAATTATATACACAAACTTTCCTCCTATACCATTCATCACTTTTTCAGTAGTGAAAACTGCATCGAAATCTGTTATAAATAAATATTTGGAATATATTTCTTAATGTGAAGACTTTAATTTATAAATTTTATTATTATTTTTTATAATTTACTAGGAAATGAATATGTCAGTTTAGTAATAAAAAATATTCTATCTAAAAACGTATACAGTTTACCTAATTGCAGATCAATGATAACATGGTGTCTTAGACTTTACAGTAACATGAGTCAGAAGTAAATGGCTTAAAATAACTCCTAATAAATATATTATATGACCTTTGATATTTTGATATAGGGCATAATATTATTTGTTTTAGTTACAATCATAACAAGACAATCAACATTTATTTACATCGTTCAAATAATGATTTTGTCACCAATTCAATTGAAGTATAAAGATAATTATTTAACTGTTTCAACTATAATTAGACAGTAGCTACCTACCATCAAGTGGGACATAAGAGTTTATGTCGTCCTTAACATAGTAAAAAATTTTTTTTTATTATGACAGCATGTATTTAGACAAGTCACTTTCTAATAAGTTTATGGAAAGATAGATGCGATTGTATTAACATACCTAATCTCTTGTATGCTGTTGTGTTGAGTGACAACACCAGAAAATGAAAGCGCTTGGCTGATACTCTGTCCGATAGCATCCTGCGATGAGATTACCAAGTTCTCTGCAGATTTTCTCCTAGAAAAAGAGTAATAAAAATAATTAAAATATTTATTTTAATTTGACGAGTAGTAGTGCATTGTGCACTACCCATAAATTGGGTAGTCTGCATTGGCGACATACAGTAACTACTTCATTCAGTACTAGATCACATTAACTACTTGTGAATATAAAATCATCGTTTCCAAAGCACATGTGCTGTTGTGTTTTGGTAAGTGAGTAAAGGATACCGGAGGCCATTTCTGTGTTCTCTTTTAAAACCATATCTTTTATTTATCCTACTAAGGTGGGCAAAACACTTGCAGTATCTATGGTAGGCGCTTGTGTTAATAATAAAAGTGTTAACAGTTTCAAAGTCCCAGAACGTGTGACAACAGTCCCAGGACATCAAACTCACTGGAGATCATGGGTCAATTGATAAAGCAATTTTAAGAATTACAATTAAAAATACTGGGTTTTTGAGACACAAGACATCCAGGTACCCAAACCCTAATGAAAATTATTACCAAATCTTGATTTATTTTCAATATTGGGGAAAACAACTTCAACAATTTTTGTTTCACTTAAACAATCAGTTTATTTAGTGGAGATTCTTAATAAATAATTTGTTAGCTAAAACAGACATCTAAAACAATTCATGGTAAAAATATTTATAATGTTAAAATTGCTCTTCCATGTAAAAGCATATTTCATTTACACTGAAGAAACATCCTCGTATTACATCAGGATATCTGTTGGAATTAAATTTATAATACATCTTAATCATTTACTATTCTAATAAATCTAAAACAAAGCCAGTTTACACAATGAAGTAATCAAAACATTTACAAGGCCCGACTCGAGTATGTACATTTTACAATTTGAAAAACATATGGAAATTTATTTAATTGTCATGTTTACAATTCACAGAAGTTTCAATAGAATGTTATAATTATCTAATAACTTTATCTATTCACCAATACTCACATGGGAATTGTGATGCTGCGGTTGTCCAGCTCTGATGTAGTCATAATAGTAGTTTTTCAGTTAAGTACGTAGCACTGCTGCAACTTTAATCTTTAGTTTTTTTACTATCATCATCCAAATAAATAGGTTTAAACTTTTCTCATTGAAAGAACATGAACTAGTAGTGCGACGCGTATACTTCTTTGATCAAATTGCAATGCAATTGAACAAATAATTACTATAAATACAATAACATCTATACTCTCACTGAAAGAAAAGTCATTTTACACTACATTACATCTCAACACTTCTCTTCTCACAGACTGATACATATATATTTTACTCGATTTTTCTATTTATTTATTTAATGTATGTATGTTTGACATTGTATGGTTTGACATTGTATGGTTTGACATTTTTAAAGAGAATGAGTGATAACCACACAGGACAACTATTGTCAAGAGCACAAACAATAAAAAATAGAAACAGATCCACCAAGCTAAATGGAACTTTGCAAAAGTTATACATTGTAGCTAACTGCTTTTGCTAAAGATGTCTGCTAGCATTGCTATCATATTAGATATTTTATAAATATTTTATAAATACCTACTAAGTGATTCAAAAATTTCGAACAAATACTGCATTTGTATTATTAATTTTAGAATTAGAATATTAATATAAAGAAAATCATTTCTTAACTTAAATCAAATAACTATGGAAAATATTATTCTATGGAACTATGGAACTATGGATTTAGCCGTGGAAAAATGAGTTAGTTTGCTTACAAATATTATCACTTCCGAATTGTAAAAAAAAATTAGATATGTGGGATGAAAATGAACTCCACATTAATTATTTACATATTTACACACATTTATTATATACATTTATACATTTGGAGAAACGCACGAATGGGCGTTTTTACATTACGCACGATGGGCGTTTGTGTTGTTGAGTGGCGAGAAAGCGCGTGCTTTCTGTAGCAGTGTTGAAGGCCGACTGTCTCTCGTTTCCGTGGTTCTTCATTTGCAAGAATGACACGGAAACTAAAACGTAAGTTCCAAATAGGTAACTTAAAGGAGGTCGCCACAGATATAAAATGAATTAGTTCCGTATGAACAAATCTAAAGCTAATGTAGGAGGTGAGAGCTTCTACTAACTATTATTTTTATAAATAAATTATAATAAGCCAGCTGTTCGATTTGTGGTTATCTTAATTAGTCTATGACCTCCTGATGTACGAAAGCCATGGACGTATGGTGATATAATCAGGATTACTTGAAAAAATTGCACTTACGAAAATTAACTGTATTACCAACAGATAAAGTATATTTTTCATTGGACTTATACAGGCTAATCCGAGCCGATAGAGATAGTCAAACGGGGGCCGTGTGTCTCTTTCTTTTATCTAGCCGGACTAACAAAATTTAATTGATTAAATATTTAGATTTAAAAATCTTAGTTGTAACACTTGTATGTCAATTATTTGTATTTTTCACCTCTCCAGCACGAAAAGGCTGCGATTTTTGATGCGAACCTGATTCGAAATTCGAACACCACATTTTGCAATTATTCGACGCAGAAAAAGTCTATAAATAAATAAGTAAAAACAAAAAAATGTTTTTATTTATTGAAATTTAAGTTTGTAAATTGTATTATTAAATCGTAATATTTAAAATAAATAATATCACATATTTAAAAATATCATGTTAGCTTTTCATAAAAAAGTCAAATTCAATTTCCGAACGCAACCAAAAAAGGAATGGTCCGTTCAGAAACTTTTTTTTTTTATGTTGTCAAGGTAGCGCTTGGCCGCGATCTCACTTGTTGTAAGGTGCAGATGTGGCCGAAGGTGGACCACGCTTATCTAGTAAGTGCCCATTTACCCTTGAAGACCCCGAGGTTGTAATTTTGTGGGAACACAGACGCAGGCAGTGAGTTCCACACCCTAACGTTAAATCATAGGAACTAAAATTTTGTTTTTATTTATTGAAATTTAAATTTGTAAATTGTATTATTGCTATTTTTTAATCATAATATTAAAAATAAATAATAGTTAACAGTATATCACTTACTTAAAAATATCATGTTTGGTTTTAACAAAATGAAATCAACCTTTTTTCAGCATAATTTTGGTGTTTTTTGTACTGGTTTTGGTAAATATAAAAAAAATTAATACGTTCAGCGGATTCACTAACTCCAAAATAATTAAGAGATCAAGTTTCAAATGGCCAAAAGTCTCGCTGTTGAGGTGGAAAGTTGTATATTTAACACGCGAGCAATTTTTTTTAGTTTCGTGCCTTTAAATCACTCACTTCGCTCAGTAGTCTATATTAAAATCACGAGCGTACGGCACTAGCAGCAAAAAACAATTTTGCTTTCTAGTTGAACAAATAACTATTAGCATAGAGTAAATAGTACTTAACCAGTAAGTACTATTTACTCTATGGAATTATTCAGTTCAATTTAGCTTTTGTCAATAGAAAAAACTAGTTTTACAAAAATGTAGATCAATTGGATGCCCCTTTCGATCATTAATTTACCGCCTAGTGCTGCTGTCAAATTCAAATTCTGACAGAGGATTAATGCAATACAAATGTCAAAATTGTCAAATCAAAACGCGTATTTTATTAAATAAATAGGCATGTGTTAACCTTGTAGCTGTACATATTTTAACAATTGTTTTGGAAATAAATGATGGCCGACGATGCGGCTTTTGATAAAAAGAAATCACATCGAGCTAAACACGCCGGGAGAAAAGCGGAAAAGAAGAAAAAGAAAAATCAAATTGACCAATCTAACCTAAGTGCGCGGCAGAGGAATCCTAAAGCTTTTGCTATTCAATCGGCTGTTAGGGCCGAAAGAAACTTTCGCCGTCGTGAAGATATTATTACTAAGAAGCAGCATATACCACAAGTGGACAAGACTCCACTCGAGCAGCCACCGATTGTAGTGGCCATCGTGGGACCGCCTCGTGTCGGAAAGACCACACTTATCAATAACTTAATTAAAAGTTTCATCAAAACAAACGTTACGAGTACCAATGGCCCTATCACTATAGTTACGTCAAAGAAGCGAAGAATTACTTTGATAGAATGCAACAATGACATCAACTCGATGATAGACATTGCAAAGTGTGCGGATCTAGTATTGTTACTGTGTGACGCGAGTTTTGGCTTTGAAATGGAGGTGTTTGAATTTCTAAACATCTGTCAAGTTCACGGGATGCCTAAGATAATGGGTGTTCTGACTCATCTGGATGTTATTAAAAATGTTAAAACCTTGAAATCGACAAAGAAGACCTTGAAACATCGTTTTTGGACCGAAGTCTATTCTGGTGCCAAGCTATTCTACCTGTCTGGCATCGTCCATGGAGAGTATTTGAGGAATGAAATTAAAAACCTTGCTCGATTCATATCTGTGATGAAATTTAGACCTTTAAGTTGGAGGATGACTCACTCGTACATTTTGGCAGACAGGTTGGAAGATATCACCAACCAAGAAGTGATACGAAAAGACCCTAAAGTAAATAGAGACGTGGTGCTCTATGGATATGTCAGGGGTGTGCCTCTGATGAAAGACTCTATGATGCATATAGCAGGTAACATATTAAATATAACTTACATTTGTATATCATCATCATCATTATCAGCCTATCTGTCTTCTGTACATTTCTGTATATCAGAAGCAAACTATTCTATGTCACATTTAGCAAATTATTGTAAGAGTGTAAGCTTGTAACAAGTTGGTGGACTTGTACAGCCCCTCACTATCTCAAACCGTGTTGTTAAATTTGGAAACATAGCAAAAATTTAAACGGGGAACCATGATTTACGCGCTAAACTAAGGAAATGAAACTTTAATCTTTAATTTCATATATTATCTCAAGCATATTAAAAGCTTTATGTTTAAACAGTTTTTAATTTGCAATTGAATGAAAATAATTTAGTCTTGGTAGGCGTAATAGTTTTAAAGATAGGGTTAATCAAAGGTTTGCACAATTTTCAAAATAAAATTAGATATTTTTAGTTTTTGTCAATCTTGAACCCTAAAAATGGGTTATGGCAAAAATTACCTTATAAATTATTAAAGTGCACTAAATTTCCAATAAAAAGAGATAAAATATATCTAAATAGACCTGACAGTTCCTGAGATACAGCTGTTCAAAGTTATTGAGGTAGTATTAGGGAGGGTTTGTACTTTGTAAAATGAAGTACGCTCTGTTAATGTAATAAAAAAAATATTAATGTTATTTATCTTTAGTGTTTCATAGAATCCCAGAACTTTGTGGTTCTAACTGAGCTGCCATAATAATATAGGGGAAATTTCTAATAGGGAAGAAAACCTCACCGGTCAATTTTCTCACCACTCATCTCCTCATAGAGGGACTGATTTTACAATGCACTCAAAAAAATGTATTTCATAGAATGTTTTTTATTTTTTTAGGTGTTGGAGATATGAAAATACATGAGGTTTCATTTTTACCAGACCCATGCCCACTGCCAAGTAGCGAAAAGAAGCGTCACCTCATGGAAAGAGAAAGACAAATATATGCTCCTTTTTCGGGTGTTGGTGGCATCGTGTATGATAAGGATGCTGTGTATATTGAACTTAAGGGCTCTCATTCACATAAGCGGGATGATGAAGAGATCAACGAAAAGAAAGCTCTGCTAAAAAATGTGGTTGAATCAACTGAAACTGTTGATGAACAAATGCAAGAGTCAGGGTTAAAACTCTTTAGCGGTGGTGCTGTGATATACCCAAACATGTTAAAAGATGATGAATATCTTCAACAGAATAACGTTAGGACCCAATCAGAGGAATCTGCAAATGAATCGGACATTGAGGACGATAATGACAGTGGTATTGATGAAAAAAATACATCTGACAAAGTTACTAAAGTACCATGGGATAATGAACCACATTCTTACGATGAAGAAAAAAGTAATAGTGACGTATCAGATGTGTCATCAGACAGTGAGGCAGAGGAAGACACCGATGAAGAAGACTTCAGTATGAAATGGAAAGAAATGTTAGGTGACAAGGCAACAGATGCTTATTTCAAAAGACAAAAAACTTCTAAAAATATAATGAAACTTGTTTATGAAGACTTTGAAATAGGAAATAAAATTAAAAATAAGAAAGAGGAGTCAGATAATGAGGAATCAGTTGAAAATGAAGAAATGGATGATTTGTTAACAACGGTTACACACAAACAGAAAAAGAAACATGACATGAAGGAACAATTGGACCAAGATGAATGTTCGTTGTTTTACTCTTCACAGGAGCCAGCTTTTAGAGATTGGACAGTGGAGGCTAATAAACAACTACTTATTAATTATTTCGTTACTGGCAAAAGGAAATCAGACGAAGATGCATCAGAACTGTTGCAATTAGATGATGCAAGTGACGGTAACGATGAAGAAATGTTTGGTGACTTTGAAGATCTAGAAACTGGAGAAAAACATGTTGCTGAAGATAATACTAATAATGAAATTAAGACTGGAACCAAAAGAAAAGCTGAACCTACAAAAGCGGATATACTTGATAAGAAACTCAAGTTAAAAGCAAAATTTGATGCAGAATATGATAACCCAGACGATCATCGGATTAAAGGTGACCACTCTTATTATGAAAGTTTAAAAGCTGAAGCACTTAAACAAAGCGAATTAAATAAATCTGTTTTCGAAAATCTTGACAATGGACTGAGAATTGAAGTGGAAGGGTTTAGACCTGGATTGTATGTTAGAATGCATTTCAAAGATATGCCATCAGAGTTTGTTACTAATTTTGATTCGAGCTACCCAATACTAATTGGTGCATTAAATATGGCTGAACAGAATATAGGCTTTGTTTCTTGCAAAGTAAAGAAGCATAGATGGTATAAGAAAATCTTAAAAACAAATGATCCGCTTATTATATCACTGGGGTGGCGGCGATTTCAAACTATACCAATTTATTCAAAAATAGAGGACGACTTGAAATGTAGATACCTAAAGTACACACCAGAACACGTCACTTGTAACATGCACTTCTATGGACCAGTTACGCCACAAAACACTGGTTTCTTAGCTTTACAAACGGTCAACAACAATTTAAATGAAATAAAACAACTTGGATTTAGAATTGCAGCAACTGGCAGCGTAAACGAAATCAATAAGTCCACGCAAATAATGAAAAAGTTAAAACTAGTTGGTACACCACAAAAGATCTACAAGAAAACCGCATTTATCAAAGACATGTTCACCAGTTCCCTGGAAGTGGGCAAATTTTTAGGTGCCAGGATAAAAACTGTCTCTGGGATTAGAGGTCAAATAAAGAAGGCGTTGAAAAAACCAGAAGGTGGTTTTCGAGCTACATTTGAGGATAAAATTCTGATGAGCGACATTGTGTTTTGTAAAACTTGGTTTAAAGTTGATGTTACAAAATTCTATGCGCCTGTAGTTAATCTGCTTTTGCCTATTGGAGCTAAAAATGCTTGGCAGGGTATGAAGACTAAAGGTCAACTAAAAAGAGAAAGAAACATTCGAACTGAAGCTAGTGTGGATTCAATGTACACGACTATAAAAAGAGAGCCCAAAGTATTTAAACCTCTAATGATACCTAAGGAGTTACAAAAAGGTCTGCCGTACAGATTTAAACCTAAAAGTCAAAATATGACAAATGAAAATTCAATAAAGGATCAATTGAAAAATAGAATAGCTGTAATTAAATCACCTCACGAACAGAAAGTTTCAAATGTAATGAAAATGTTGCGTACAAATTACCAAAAGAAGAAGAGTATTGAAAAAGAAGCAACGGCAGAGAGATTGAGAAAACATAAAAAGCAACAAGACGAGATCGAATGGCGAAAACTCAAACGACAGAAGGAATTGAAGAAAAAAATCTGTAGACATCTCAGCAAAATGGGAAATAAGAAGAAGCAAATGTGACAGTTTAGTTTATTTGTTTTTAAATATTTGTGTAAATAAAAAATCATTTAGTTAAATAATATTTTTTTTGTCTTGTCTTGGTCACCTTTATATTTGGTTGACTAGATAATTCTAGGTGTTCTATTTTTTTTTTTTTATTAAAAAAAATGTGAACACCAAAAAGTTTGTTAACATCGCTAATCTTGCCTTTATATAAATTTTTACAAATATTTTAAACCATCTAAGTAAGTACTGTGACGTCTATTTGAGAGTACCTAATGGTCTGCCACCAGACCATTAGGTTAGTAGTCTTGAAGTCGGTTTTTGTATAAATTTTATATTATAAAAAGGGGGTGGTTATGTACTGTAGCCCGTTTGGCGGCTGTAACCAACCCCTCAGTAGTAGGTACCTAGTGTGCCGTTGTTTCGGTGAGTAGGAAATGCCTTATCCTCAATCCCACTACGGTCGGCAGCTTTTATGGCGTTACTTACTATATATAGCCACCTTCCAAGTAGACAGTCAGCCGTCTTTAAATATTTATGTACTAGCTGGTGCCCGCGACTTCTTACGCGTTGAAAAATCAAAAGCTATATAACGCTTGTCAAGTTGTTGCTATAATACTTTAGCCAGGCGTTAGTTTTTTATTTTATTGTAGATGATCCCTAGGGAAGTGATTTTTTTTTTCTGGATGAAAGGTACTCTATGTCCTTTCTGGTGTCCCAGACGCGTATGCAAAATTTTATGGTGATCGGTTCAGTAGTTTTTACGTAAAAGAGTTACAAATATCCAAACATACTTTCGTATTTATAATATTAGTACGGATATTGTAAAAAACCTAGAAGTCAATGTGAGACTAATCGAGTTTGGTAGTATCCAAGCAGTAGGACTTTTTACTAATTGACTTCAATATATACCTACCTACTAATTAGTAACCACGCAAAGTAGTTCTCGGATTAGTATGTCCGGGCCACACTCAAATCGAAATCCATCGCATTTTGAGGAGATAACTGCAATTCTATAATTACATTGTAATTATAAGGTAAAGTTGAAACCATTCTAGTATTTGGCAAAGTTTATTTCATTCTTACGTAGGTATGTTGTACCAGAGTAAATAGTACTTAACCAGTATTAAGTACTATTTACTCTATGTTTGTACACACAATAACACGAGTAGGTACTTATCGTTTATTGAAATACCTACCTTAATCTTTTGAATCTGATATTTAAGAATCTAGAAATTAGGTAAGTGTCAGAGAATAAAGTGAACTTACCTATAACTTAAATCAAAATTCAGGATATGTATGAAATAAAACCACAAAAATTTTATTAATTTTTTTTTTTATTTACTTACCAGTCAAGTCATGTTAGTGATAAATTCTTTTTCGCAATATTTTCATTTGAATTATTAGCCAAGTAAAAGAATATGTGCAAAGTATGGAGGGTTTGTGGTAACACCATGGTGGTCTAAGGGATAACCACTGACCACTTGATCGCTGTAATTATGACCTCAAGACCTCAGTGGATGGTCACAGACTGATGTATAGTTTAAAAAAAAACGTCAAGCCTTCAAGTAGTCCTCCGGCATGTGTCTTTATTTTTTCATTTATCAACAGAGTGATTCCTGAGAAAGGTTTAATCCTGGAAAAATGTTAGGTTCCCGAGGGTTTGTAAGTTGGAGCACACTATGCACAGATTTATCATCTGTGACATATGAATTATCGCTCTGTTATTTTTAAACAGCCTTTTAATAATATTTTGTTGATCACCATCGCTAAAATTCGGGTTAAACGCCCTAAACATGTGATTAACTTAATGATTAATCTGATGTGTTTAGTGAGTTTAACCCGCAGTTAAAGGTTTAACTGGTTTAAAGGGAAAACGCAATAAAAACACAACAAATACTCGGACACTGTGTCAAGATTTATTGAAAAATCCATCATACACAGCGGTCGGCGAGGTTAGGTCTTAAGTGTATAGTGTATTTTAAACCTATTTCTCGTCCTCCTTGAAGACCATAGTGCTGTGACACTTGCCACAGTAGTGGCGGTCTTCCATGACGGCCATGAACACACCAGCTCCGCACTGTTCACCGGTACACTCCCGTCTCAGACGGTGAATCTTACCGTTCTCGTCCACCTGAATATATAATTGCTTCTTTAAGCTTATCTGTTATCTGCTTCTGAATATATATTATAGCTGCTCAAATTCAAAAGTATCACAAATTAAAAAAATCCAAAAATGTTTTTTATTGCAAAAATACAATTGCAATCCTTCATATTGTATGTTGCACTAAAGACTTATGGTTGTTTTATTCCATTATTTAGTATATTATTATTATTGTTTTTTTTTTTTATATAATTAAATCATTTTTTTTAATCAATACATAAATGTAAAAATATAATTTTTATGATTCTTTAGGCCTATTTGTATATAATCTATTATATATATATATATATATTTTAAATTTATGGCTGTATGTAATCTAAATCTAAATAAATAAAAAAAATATATATTCAAAAGTAACTTATATGCTTATTATCTCCTCTAGTATATTCAGTTTATTATAAAAAAAATTAAAACATTTAATGCTATTTAAAAAATACGCTTCTAACGATATATAATATGCATATATTTGATATATAATAAGAAAAAAAAATAGACAAAAAATAATTTAATTTTTTTCGATTAGCTCTCGTGTAAAAAAAAAAGTGTCAAATTTGATTTGTGATACTTTTGAATTTAAGCAGCTATATACAAAAATATCGAAACATTACTTTTCCTCAATAAGATAATTATAAATTATTATTTTTTTTTTAAATTTGTATATTTCGTTCAGTCCTAGGACTGTGAGCAGATTTTTTGATCAATTCCCCATTCTGCTAATAGAGTCTAGATTTTGAATGAATTAAGTCTCTTGAGATGTTTTATTGTGTCAGGCACAGTGAAGCTGCAATGCCAGTGAGAAATCAATTTATATTCGTTAAAAAAAATTCATGAAAATAATGTCATATTATAATAATTATAATCATCTTGTTGAACGATGTTTCAAATTTTACAGTTAAAGCTCTCCTTTACTTAGTTAAAATATTGCAATGAAATAGAGAATTAGAATTTGTAATCTAATGAGCCATGAATTTAGTGAGGATGTAATTTATTAATTTCTACTAGGAAACATTTTACAATAAACTGGACAGAGCAACTAAATTCTTTAAATTCTTTTTAGATAATAAAATTACAGCAATGTTGCTATTAAAATCTTTTATGAAATTGTCTAAAAGTAATAATAAGTTATATATATACCAAAGTAAGGATAATAACTAATATTAAGACTTGTATTTTGAGACAAGCGTTAATTTTAGTAATTATTTGAAAACATGAAGAATTAATGAAGATGGTATACCTTGTAGAACCTGAGCACGGCCAGTTTGACCTTCTTCTTCTTGTGCTTGATCTTCTTGGGTGTGGAGTAGTTCTTCTTCTTGCGCTTCTTGGCACCACCGCGCAGGCGCAGCACCAAGTGCAAGGTGGACTCTTTCTGAATGTTATAGTCGGAGAGAGTGCGACCATCTTCAAGTTGCTTGCCAGCAAAGATCAACCTGAAACATTTCATTTTTATAAATGCGAAAGTATGTTTGGATGTTTGTAACTCTTTCAAGCAAAAACTAGTGAACCGATAACCATGAAATTTTGCATACACGTTGTCTGCGTACACCAGAAAGGACATAGGGTACCTTTCATCGTTCAACGCGGACGAAGTCGCGAGCACCAGCTATTATATTATACAGTCTTCACTATTTAAACAGTTGAGAATGAGTCATTTTAATAAATCTAAACTTATATTGAAAACTCGTCATATCGTAAGGTATAAGAGATCTGTATTTGTAAGAAATACTTATAGCATATAATTTATATTAACAAATATGATTGCATTTAATTTTAATACATACTTAATTGTACTTCAGAGTACAATTTTAGGTATTTTTATATTATCCACATTCACAAATCTAAACACTAATAACTATAACTAAACAATCTAGCAATTCTTATTTTTCTATTTATTTTATTCTGTTTGTCCCATAAGATAAGGTAACATGATAAATAAAAATAATAAACAAATACGTATTTACCTCTGCTGATCTGGAGGAATTCCCTCCTTATCTTGAATCTTAGCCTTCACATTTTCGATGGTATCTGAAGGCTCTACCTCAAGGGTAATAGTCTTACCCGTGAGGGTTTTCACGAATATCTGCATGTTGTTTTACCTTTAACAAGGAATTGGCCAATTAAAAAACAAAAATAAATAAAAGATGGCTACAAAAATACTCCGTATTGGCACTTGGTCATTGGTTAATGGGCATCCACTAACCAGGGTGACAGTAACCACAGAAGACCACCATGAAATAACATGTGTTTCATTTTAGCGAGTTAGCAAGGAATGCCATGTGCTCTCTAAATTCATTTTCTTAAAGTCAGCACGCACCTGTTTTAAGTGACAGTAGCCACCTACCATCAACCTGCTTGCTGTTTACCTACATTAAAAAAATATATAGTTCTGTAATAAAGAAAAGGTTCAAGCTTGTTTTATAATTGCTTCCAGATACATGCTAAATATTTTTTTTTGGCTCATATATTTTACTCAACAAACCAAATAAAAATGACTAGTAATACTTTCAAATTAAATAGAAATATAATGAAAAGTTTTGATATTTCTGCAAATAAAACAAAAGATTAATACCTATAACAGATTTATTGACAACTGAAACCATTACAATAATTGAACTTAAATTAAACCAAAAGCACAGCATTGATACATCCGTCGTTCTCTGGATTGTTGGTCACTTGGGCGTATTTACCCCAGACCACTTTCCCCGCCTGGGTCACAAGACCGAGTTCAGAAATGTTTACTTCAATCACTGTTCCCTTGGTTATAACACCTAGACTTGTATACATTTGTGAACTAGGATTTTTTTTCACACCTATAATGGGTAAACAGAATGTCGCTTTCAACTCTGGATGTGTTACGTGGGCCTTCTTGAACCGTAATGCCATAGGCCTGATAAAACGTTCAAACTTCGGTGGCTTCCTAGTGAAATTCTCTCCAACGAATGTCACCTTTGTTACCATACGTTTCCAAGCTTTCCTCTTCGATTTACCACTTTTCAACACTTTGAAAACTTCTGCATCTGCCTGGGCCCTTACTTTGGGTATAGGTACATCCCATTTGCCAGCTTTCTCTTTCCTTTTTTGTTTTATCATGTTGGAGAGCACTTTAGCTCGCGACTGTACATCTCGATCCAGTAAATAAACTGGCACCGCACCCTCGGCCACCTTTTCAGTGTTCTGTTTGACATTTCTCTCCTCATGTGCCTTAATCTTCTTTTTCATTTGAATCTTTTCATTGCGACGCTCCTTATTATAAATTTTTGCTTTGATACCGCGCAATTTGCGGGCCTTCTCGGCCCGTTTATGAGGCTCACGCGCCTCGCGTTTACGCTTTCTCTCCTCATAGTCAAGCCTTCTGCCGTAAAGCTTTTGATGACGCTCAATGTATTCGTTCTGCGGCATAGTGGTTGCTCTTTCAGCAACTACAACAAAATTAAGGTTATAACTTTGTCAAGTTATATGACTTCTTCGTCAATGTATATAATTTATTGGAATCCAAACTCGTTTAACAATTTGTCGCGGTAGTGCACATAACCTCTTCGATTGTCAAAAAACGAACGACGCGAAAATAAATCGAAACCGTTACATATTTTTCACCGGGATTTCAATTATTATGAAATATACACGTTTCCACGAGTACTTTATTTAAGATGTAATAAGTATCTTATTTTTTAAGTTTTCCACCACGTGTTTTAAAAGTTTTACGCTTAAATAGTCAATCAAAATCAAATAACCACTGAATTTAGTAATGGTTGGATAAACTAGTAATTATAGAAAGGTTGATTGAGTTAATCACGCTACAAAAATTATTTTTTAAATAAAATAGATGAACTGACCTTATGCCGTCACCATGCCACAAGGAAAAAGAAAAACAGAAAATGGCCGACCGAGCGACTGACTGAACTGACTGACTAATTGAATGAATCATAGCAATAGCAATTTAGCAATGTTGCCGCCTTTGGTTGGTTGGAGTTCGATGGGGAGACACAGTCTACTATTATATAGTAACCTCAAATAACCCTCAAAAGGCTCTTCGACTCTTCAAAATGTACTATACTACCACAAACTAAATACTAGATACTAACATATTATACTACTTATATACATACATTTAGAAAAGTCTTTATTTGAGGATTGAGAGGAAGTGAGCTATTTAGTATTTGTAGGGATAAAAAATAAAAATATATAGGGTACAAGTAGGGGTTATATTATAGTGCGGATTCCGTTTAAAGAATGGTTGATTACAAAGATTTAAATCTTTGGTTGATTACATAGAACTATTGGATTGGAAGTTTGAAACGTAATGAAACGAACCGTCAATTTGACATTGACAATTTTACGCTCTCGCTAGCGAGTGCGGGCATTAAAAACTCATATCTCATACTAGAGCCACTGAATTATACTATACTTTTTAAAGTAGTGTTTTTTTTAATACTTCTAGCTTTAGGAAAAATTGTCTCGGGATCTGGTGCCTACTTTAGATTTTGATTTGAATTTTGCGTTTTTTATGTTGCTATTACAATTGGAAGCGCTGTCACTCGCATATTTTAAACGTCTGTTAAATGACTTAACAGCGATGTCAAATATTAACAGCGCTTAAACATATCAAAATATAAAAACGAGATAAAATATTTCTCAAATACTATATGTTTCTTCTCTAAAATTTCTCTGACAACTCAATCAAAAATCTTCCATTTAATTTTCTTAATTTAAAATCTTTATTTCTAATTTCTTTTTAAATATCAGCCAGTGCTATTTAAAATTCAATTTCTCAACACTTATTTCATACAATCAATATTACTTAACAATTAAAATAACTAGAAACGTGTGGATCACAAATCATTGTGTATTATTGACGTGACCCAATAATGCACAATGATTTGTGCATTATTGGGTCACGATCTTCTATTATAGTTCATTGTGTTATATTAACCCAGTTAACCGCTAATATATTTTGTAGTCTATGTTTAGATTTAGTCTGACTGTGGCAACCCTGAAAATGAATTGCTACTCAGACTCCGCCACATAACAAACTACTGTCAAAATGTCAAATGCCAATCAATTACAAGAATTACAAGAAATGACAGAATAGGCAGACTAACTAACTTGTCTGAACTTGTTGTTTCCATTTAATGCATTTCCTTCTATTTTTAAGTTAGTATAAAATAATACAATACCTTTAAAATTCAGTAGTATTTAGTCGAACACTCAAGGTATTTATTCTTATTGACTTGGTTGACTCGAAATACGTAGATACGTTCAGTGCCAAGTGAATTAACACAGGAGGTTTTTTTTAACAGAAGCTTCTTATTACATTCTAGTCTAGAAATTCTACAATGGCTCAAGCTAACCTTTCAACGAAAATATACGCAGGTATGTTTTACAATTTAACTTTTCTTTTGAGTTTGAATAGATAATGTGGATTTGGTTTAATAACATTAAAACGAACGCGCCAAATCCAGTTGGAATGCGTTTGATTTGAATTTTATTTTGTACCTACTGTAACGTCCTTGGTAGGTACTTACATACTTAAACATATTATAACTCATGTATTATATACTTAAATTGAAAAGATTTGTTTTTTATAGTTCATAATTAATAAAATAACTATATGATATAAAAAGCGGCCCTTTAGGGCGATATCGATACAAGAAAGTAACTAATTTGATAATGCCTACCGTATTATTCGTATATTTTTAGGAGTCTTGATATCTTGTATACTACTATATAAACACTATAGTGCAAATGTTGTTTATATACACAGGACTGTTGATGTCCTAAGGTACCTAAATAATACTAATATAAGTAATTAGTTAGACCAATTCAACTATTATAGTACCGTAACGCTCAAACTTAAGTATTTATGCAGTATTTGACCTTGTCAGATATTGAACACAGTATCCGTAAGTTTCGGGGCTAACAAATTACTAAAACAACTAAGCTAATTAGAGTAATCTAGTCTATTATGTTTAGTGTACTGTAAAAAAATTACATTAATACCTAAAACACATAAAAATGTAGTGTTTTTATATGTATTTAAAATTTCAGATCAATGTTTGTTACAAAGGGATATAAAAAATATCAAATAGATAGAAGGAGCTATAGCAAAATATTTTTTAACTTGTATATGTAATTCTGTACTTGAAATTTATTTTCATCTGTTTTTTCCTTAAGAGAACATGAAAAAACATTTTGTCATGTATAAACTTTATTACATGCACACTATCATCAACCATTGAACAAATATATCATAACACTAGCTGGTGCCCACAACTTCGTCCACGTTGAACGATGAAAGGTACCCTATGTCCTTTCTGGTGTCCCAGACAATGTGTATGCAAAATTTCTTGGTAATCGGTTCAGTAGTTTTTGCATGAAAGAGTTCAAACATCCAAACATACTTTCACATTTATAATATTAGTACGGATATAGTCAAAATCGGCAACCTTCAAGGGACCACAAAAATTGGTAATAAAAAACCCATTTTTTGTGGTTGTTGCATCCAATCTGTTATTATATATCCGGTTTCCGTATTATACTTCATATAATTTGTAAGTTAGTAATTTTGACGCTATTTTATCCTTTCTTTTCATTAATTAATGGAATGGATTGGACACTGTGGCTTTGTTCTTATAAGAAATTCATTGGACTTCTTTAAAAATGTCATCTTTAATGTGGATTACATATTTGAATTGTTACAATAAATGCATTAAAACAATGCATAGTATGATGTCCCAATTAAATTGAGTATATTCAATTTGATTTGAACTTTTTATTGTGTTGTAACAATTTCAGATTCTAATATAATAGCTGGACCAAGTAGAAGAAGTTCCACCGAGAGCCACCTCAGCATACAAGACAGAGAAACAGGTAATTTTTCTATCTTTTATTTTTTTATCAAATATGTTTGTGTGTGAATTTGTATTTGTGCATTTTTGCTTGTTTTTAATTTGAAATTTTAGTATTTTTATTGTAGTTTAGTAGTGTAAAAAATATAATGTATTAATTAATTTTATTATAATAATTTGATCAGTTAAAAAAGTCAAAAACTTAAAAAAAAAAAAAACTGTATACATGTATGTGATTAAACAAAACAAGTTCATTGAAATTAATTAAACAATAATAAACAGGTTTAAACTTGCTCCGTGTTCAACAAGCAAATCAGTTTCTAAAAACAGACAAATTACTTCCTCCTACACCAACATGACTGTACATAATGTCTTTGTGTATATATGTATCTATTTATATTGTAGCTTATATGCAGAGTTTATGCATTACTTTGTAGGTATATATATGTATGTATTTAGGATTTATTAAATTAAGACAGTGTTTGGTATTTTGTTTATAAAAGATATGAAAAAAAAAAAACAATTCATACACAAAAACATCAATTCAAGATGCACTGTCGAAAAGGTACTTACAAATAATTAATATATTTACTTTTTATATACTTACAATAATATTAAACAATGTAAAGAATGAGTCAAATGGAGATTTTTTTGTCAAAGATTTAAAATTAGTTTTTTTATGTATGATGTAAAAAATTATGTATGAATAAAAAATTCATACACATTTCTCAATCTATACTGTAATAACTTACTCCTTGAAATATCCACTTCACTCTACACGTTGCGGACGAAGACGAGTGAAGCATTTTGTATGTGATTTTGAAGGTAAAATAAATGTCTAAAAATTTATAAATAGTAAGTACAAATTCACTATAATACTTATTATGTACTTAGTACTTATATATTCTATATTTTTTTATTATAATTTTAATGTGACACATTTTTTTTTTATTATCTTATATATGTTTTGAGATTTATATATAATACAAGCTGGTGCCCGCGAATTCGTCCGTGAGAAAATTATTATACAAAAACCTGAAAATCGGTGCAGTAGTTATTGAGTTTATCGCGAACAGACAGACAGACAGACAGACGCGGCGGAGGACTTCGTTTTATAATATATAAAGATGTTATATTTATAAATTAAATTGAATAATATGTATATGTTTATTTTAAATTAATAAAATACTACAATTATTATTTAGAGTACACACAATACATATATTATTATATAGTTATAATAATGAATGGAATAAAAGATGTGTGCGTCATAGGAATTTGTTGTAGAAATTCCTGTGAAACCGGTTCCCTGAGTGGTGAGTGGGTTATTCTACTGTGTGGTGTTAAAATACTGCATGTAATTGAATCTCCCTCGTTTATTAATTTTTTTATATCTTGCGTTATATTATTGTAATTTTCGTAGATTTTTATTTTCTTTTTATTTAGCCTATTTTTTTAAAATAAATTTTTAAAATGAAGTGGGTTTTTAAATTTATCCATATTACATTATAAATAAAAAATAAATAAAAAAAAACCATCAATGTTTTGATTCTGGTTCATTGTGTTTTAAGTATTTACATAATAATTACTTGAAAATATTTTTAACTTTGAGCGCAGTGACATACTTAGTTCTAGAGTCATGTTATAATGAAATATTTACTTAGTACATGATACGGTTTCGGAAATATTATTAAAACAAATGTAGGTATAAGTCATTGCAAACATATTTTTACCTACGCATCTGTACAAACTACAATTCAGTAGGTAAAAGTTTAGAATCAGCAACCTTTTATACCTATGTCATAAGTATTTTTTGAGACTTAAATAATAATATAAAAAAAATTATCATTTCCATAAATATTATAAATATATAATCAATTCTTTAAATTCTTTTCATATCACACATTATCTTATTTAAGTATATATATTTTTTTATCTTATTTACTTACAAGCGAACTTAGTTACAGTCCATATATACCTAAGTACCTACCTACATTATTTTATTAAACAAGATAACAATGTTATTATTTTTTTTGTCATTTTTTTTAAAACACAAAGGTACTACATATATATACATGCATACATACATACATAGCTACCTGTCAAATAAAGTCGCGATTTCCCAGAAATGGTGATGCAGTCGTTTGGCATCCAATTAACAGGTGTTTTTGCCAGTGGGAAATTTTGTTTGTCTTGTACAAAGACTATATAAGTATATATGGTCTTGTATCGAGCCATTCACCCACGTTACGTTGCAACGCTCATTACGTAGTCAAACATACAGCGACATGTCGAGACTTGCTCGCGGTCCTAACAATCATAACGAGGAACGGTATGTACTCAACTTTGGCTTCGTTTCCGACTGAATGACGAAGCAGCCAATAATAAATTCAGATAAATATAGATATTATTATACTAGCTGGTGCCCGCGAGTTCGTCCGTGCCCCATTTTATAAAAATATACTTTATGAACAATTTCATTCTTGCGGTTTTAATTTTGCCACGCGTGGAATAATTATTTTTGACGATCACTCGGGAATAGTGCTTTTTTTTTCTAGGTGAAAACGGTTGCCACTTACCATCAAGTGGCCCGTCAGTCTGTCTGACGACCTTCAAATAGAAATATTAAAAAAAAAAAAACATTTGCTAACCTTAGCGATGCGTGGACTCTACTCAAGTTTGCTGTCCAATGATCGACTTTGTGTCGTCTACATAAGCAAAAAGAGACATTATCCTGCTGAATCATGTTTTCCAAAAAAAGTGCAAAAAAACAATAAATTCAAAGTGCAGTCATGGCATTAATCATAAGTTAAAAATAGAAATATAAACACTTATTTAGCGCGTGACGATATCGTTTGCAAAGTAATGGAGCCACTTTACTTAGATAGACTTAAATAATAACATTTTGTCTGTCTGCTAATCTGCAATATAAGAGGTTTTGGTATCATTAGACCCATATACATTTGAGGTTATCTCACTTTAGATAACACGAAGAAGAACGAATTTTTATTTGCAATTTATAAATTAAGTTTTACTTACTCAGACAAAACTATTTTTGAATCTAATATATAAAATAAATAATTTTAATCAAAAATTTTTTTGAGTAGGTAGGTGAAAAATTCATACGAATTAAGTAAATTTATTATAAAAATAGCATGCTTAATCTATAATCTAAATTTTTTAACCCGTTCAATGCAGGGATCGTGATTCATTTCCCAAGATTAGTTTTAATACGAAAAGCTGTGTAAAAAGCTTAAAAGGTCTTCCTTTTTTTTATTACTCAGATTTATTTCACACAAATTTTATGTACCTATATTTATTTCAAAAACTTTTTCTGTAGCAGTTAACAATTTCAGTAATAAAGCATCTCATCTATTCATACTTTCCACGGTTACATTAAAAAAATATTCAAATTACTACATAATCAAATAAAGATATATTATATCGTTAATATATTTTTTAAGACACATTTTAACTTAACAGTAACAACTTTAATAAATTATATCATCTAAGTATTTATAACTGACAAGTGGGAAGGCTTATGTCTATGTGTTAGTGGATGAAAAGTAAGAACCCATGAATCTAGTTCGGTGATCTCGTATTAACGAAAATCGAATGTTGTCAGATATAATTGCAACATAGCCCGGTGGGAGCTCGGTCATGGTGCACTCGGATTGTTCACTGAAAACTGCCACATCAAGTCTGAAAGAAAAATCCAACGGCATTCGCAATAGAATACCAAAAATAATTTATCTTAAGATCCCATATTGAAAATGTTGGAGAGAACTCAGAGAACACCTTATTACAGTCACCTTGAATGATCTTTGAAACGTCCATAAGAAATCCCATGGATGCCCACTAATGGAGGCTATTATTTTAAAGATGACAAAGAGAATGAGTTTCTTCTCAGGATCGTCATCATCTTGACTTTTTAAAAAAAAAATCCCTGGTAAATTTATAACTACGATCCTATAGAGTTTCTCTGAGAAACCTAATTGATAAAAAGCCATTGTGATTTTGATTTAATAGATCTGTAATTGTAAACATTTTGAATAAGTATTATGTTCATTTCTACTATAAATAAAATAAATAAATAAAGTGTTCCCTTAGCTCTTTCCTTAGTCAATAGACTTAGTGCTTATTAATGTTTATACTAAGTTTTGTTCGACAATGTAAAATGAATCTAAATGAATATTATGTTTAATTATATGATGTTTATTATAAAGTAATCAATAATTTAGTAGTGGCAAGCACACTGCGTTTCTCAGATACAAACATGACAGTTGATAGCCCATAAGGCACTAGCTATCACCTTCTTACAGAAGCTCACCGAGTAATAACAGCATGTGTGCTGTTGTGCTTCGGTGAACGAGTAGGAGATACCAAGGTCCACTTCCCCATCCCCTCCTAATTGCTCATCACACTTTAGTCACCTCATCTATTGTAAAGTGGACGGTCAGCCTGCCTGTCAAATTTGACATACAAAAAAAATTTGAAAATATCAACTTTTTAAAATTAATTTTTTTTTTTTTAGTATAAGATTCATTTAGATTCCATTGCACATTTCATATAGGTACCATTAATTTTTAATAACCACTAAATATAGTCTTAACCTTGATTTCGCATAAAAATAAATTATATACGATTATTTTAATTAATAAATAAAAGGACAAATTACAATTGATAAATATTGCATTATCACGATTTCCCGATTATCCAAGTTGGCCAAGTTTGTAAAAAAAAAAAAAACGTATAATAGGCACATTTTCAGTTATTATTTATTATCATGGATGCATTTTATGTTTTATAAAATATTTTGGTAATTGATTAATTGTTTGATGGTAATAATAACTGCAATAATACAATGTGATAAATTGTGACATTTTATTTAATAAAATAAAATTAAATTAAATACATTATAATGCCCCTTGTCGCGATTTATGCAAGAGTATATAGAGTGTTCTGTGGATGGAACACAGAAAAGGCTATATACACAGATCATCACTATTATATAATACTCGAAGACACAGAGCAGAGTGTGTTGTACGAGTTTCACTCGATCAAAAGCATCGAACGAATGAAGTGAAATGAACGAATGAAATGAAGCAGCTCTACATGTTAGACTACTAGGTGGCGCTGCTTCATTCCCACACAAATTTCGATGCGTTTGATCGAGTAAAACTCGTATAGCGCACTTGCAAAGTGCGTTCATGAAGACAATCTAACGAATAAATGAAATATGGAAAAAAGAAATTGCTGTATTTTAAGAATTTGGCCATTTTTAATTAGGCTTCTGTTTAGGCTTGGTAATCAAGTAAGAAACGAGATTTATTGGTAGAATTTTTTTGATCTGTATATTTTTTGGTCCCTTTTCTAACACTTGATTGGTTTTCTATATTTTTTAATTTCTCACAAACGATTGAACAATGTAGTAATAATAATATACTAATAAAAATAACAAATATCACACATAGGATATCATAAATTAAAATAACGCTTACATTTAAGATTTTTTTTTTATAAATTTAGAAAAGATTTAATTGTCAAATTTGGTATCAATAGAGGTGAACATAATTCTTCCTAACGTTGTTTTTTTTTTTTAATTATAATATAACATATTGATTTAATAATTTATTAATGCCATATCTAATTTATTTTATTTTCTGGAAAATATTTATTTTTAGAGTTTGTTTATTTTTGATTTTTTTTTTGTATTTATTTTTCTCGATTGGGAAAAAATAGGATGTGAAGATTTCTTCCTTTTCATTCCCCATAATTACAACGCGTCCTTAACAAACATTATGCTAAAACTAAAGTTATTATTCTGAAATAAATTTCTTTATTGTTTTTATGTCATTTTGTATTTGTACTGTAGAATGAAGTATAAAATAGTAGTTAATAGTTGGTTGGTTTGTCCATGTGTGTTATTTTAATAATAGAAATATAATTGCTTATTAAATTTTATTTATTATGCATGATTTTTTTAATTAATCAATATACAATTGTGTGACTTAGTTTGTAATTGGCTGTTTATAATTTATGACCATATAATATGTTGTAATGTTATAATTGGCGTTTAAAAAAAAAAACTATACCGATGAAAAAAAATACTGAAACATGACAAGAGTTAACAAAAAATAAAAAAAATTGAGCAAACACAGAGCAAGCAGAGGGAGAAACGAAAAAAAAAAAAATGAGTAATAGGAAAATGAAAAAAAAAAAGAAAAAAAAAATCAGAAAAAAGATATAAGAGAGAGAAAAAAAGAGTCAGATAATGGTGTGATTGTAGATAAATGTTTGTTGATGGTAAGATATGTGTTGTAGATGTGGTTCGCGACACCAGCGACACAGATTGGACCAGTGACAGTGACAGTGACGTTGAGTACGAGCCGATCGACTCTGAGTGTAATACATTGGAAGAGGAAACCTCCGAGCAGAGCGATGTAAGCAATAATAATAATAATAATAATAATAACTACCTTATCTATAATTGTTTTCAGAATGATATTGGTACTGCCACGTATCTTGTGCCATAGGGACGCCACCCTCTTTCGTCTTATAGCATAAAAATCATCTGTGTGATTTTGGGCAAACATTTCCGAAGCACTACAATAGCGTGGCAGCCTTAATAGCATCCTGAAAGCATTATTATACTGGATGCGCAGGGCATTGTACGCTCTTTCAGTATAAATCACCCACAGACTGCTCGTGTAAAAGACTTGGCAATATGCCTTAAAGAAAGTAATTTTAACTTTATTATTACAACGAGCAAATCTGCGGGCAAGCATGTTAGAACGTACTGACAATGCCCTACGCTCCCTGTCTAAATCAAAATCATCTTTAAGGTCTTCAGTGACAATGTGTCCCAAGTATTTAAATTTATGTACTCGTTTCAGTATATTACCATTTAGTACAACTTGTGGTACATAATCGAGGGCACATCCCCTGGACCGGAATACCATAATCTCACTTTTCTTGGTATTATATTTTAGACCATGACAATTAGCATACTCTTGGCACACTTTCAGCAACCTCCTCAGGCCATTAATCGAGGGGCTCAGTAGCACCATGTCATCCGCATAACTAATGTTATTAATACAAGTACCGTCTACATAGCAACCTGCATGCATGCTGCTGAGCTTCTCTATCAAATCATTAATGTACAGATTAAAAAGTCTAGGTGAAGTGAGTCCCCCCTGTCTTACTCCACATTCCATCCTATACGGTTTGGACAATATATATATATATCTTTTTAAATTAAATATTGTGATATTTCTTATTAATATTTGACTCTCGAGTGAAAATGACTGTGACTGAAAGGTCTCACTCGTTTCGTTCCTCACACGTGAAAGGAAGATGAACTGAAGAAATGAACTTTTCAGAGCAACATAATAGTGACCGAAGTGCTCGAAGTGCCGATCGACGACGACGGAGTCCTGGGACTGGCTGATGCTGAGCAGACGGACTCCGATCCTGCTGATGCTGAACTGACTCCGCACGACTACTGGCAATGCGTCCAATGCCACGCCACAAACAACAATCCCCTCTACAGATACTGTGAAAAGTGTTTTAAGGTAAATAAACACTGATCGATTGCATTGTTTATATTTCACCCATTCTAATGTTACAATAGCTGTTGTTCTCTCATACTTTATCTTGAATGATCATTAACAAATCCCATTGAAACTTACTACAGTTATATTACTAATAATGGAGGCTATTATTTTAAAGGTGACAAAAAGAATGAGTTTCTTCACATGATCGTTATCATCTAGGGTTTTTTTTTAAAATTTAAAATGATCATAAGAGCCGAAAAGCGGTTCAGAAGAAGTAAATTGCTCCGCTTTGAAATTGGCTCAATAATAAATGAGATGCGGTATAATTGTTTTAAATTTATAAGTTGAACAAATTTCAGTGGGTGCAAGTTTAATTGAGAAAATATTTTAATAAATTAAATGATTAATTAATTTTCACTTCTAAAAGATTAATTCGACTTTTTTGTTTCCCTATCGCACCTCTATCTAAAAACGAGGAGTTTCAATAATTATTCCAAACCAATTGGATTGATACTTTTCCCCCATATCAAATGTTAGTTGTGAAAATGACAATCCAGCCTTTAAGAACTGGTTTCTTAAACAAAGAGTAATTTAGGATTGCAACTTGCAACCAAGACTCCAAAATGGCAAATTCTGGTTGACAAAGTTGAGGAATAATGATGATTACTTGTTCCATTTTGTGAAAAATAAGGTTGATCTCTTTGACCATATTCTAACACGATTTTTTGTCCATAATTGTTAGTGTTAGAACTCAATTACGGAACCACACGACACTCAATGTGAGTTTTGGCTGGTTTAAACAACACTAGATTGTTAGGTTTAGGCCAGAAGTGTGGAGCAAAGCAATATAGTTATTTGAAATTTACTACTTTGTTTTGCCAAAACTTAGAAATTGTCTCATATCCACCCGAGATGGATGACAGTATAGACTTGGACAATTTTTATAAACCTATCAATGCAATGCAATGCAATGCTACTAGGTTATATGAAGGATCACCATCTTATAAGTGTAGCCAAGCCAAGATCAGGCTCCATTATGTGGACTATAGTCTATACTAGTGTCATTGCTGAATGGATTCGCTAAAATATTAAAGAATTCCTTAGGAACAGAAGAAAATTAGCCACTAACAAGAAATTTGGGGAATTTTATACCATGGATGGATGGGGTTCATATTCTTGATAAAGTGGAGCACACTTGGTGCTTCTTTATGGAGTTCTCTATTGCAGATTTTTTTAATACTATGAGCACTCTAGTAATAATTACTTACAGATAATATGTAGTAAAATCGTCAGTTATTAGGAAACACAAAGATATTATGATGACTAATCAAACCAATTGTCTGGTAAACCAAATTAAGCACTATTTTAGGCTTGTATTATGGATAACCATATAAAACAGACTGGGGGCGAAATAATGCACACCCAGGCCAGAGTAGACTTTGAAAAGTACATTTTCAAAGTTGTCTGTGCCAAAAGTCGAAATCGGGGCTCCAGAATCTGAGCGCTATAAGGCAAGCACCATAACCGCTCGACCAATGGGCTAGTCAAAGGATGACTTTTAGTGATTTTAAATAAAAAGATCATTACTTGAGGAAAAAATTTTTGGTGCTGCAAAGGAAAAAAATAACCCATTGAAACTAGTAATTACTAGTGATCAATTAATTTTCATATTATGTTCCTTAAAATAAAGAGTTTTTCATAAAAGTCTATGGTGGATACATATCCCAACATGTTTACTTACTAATTAATAAAACTAGAACTAATTGACTAGAAAGAATTTTTAATCAAATCGATGTTCAATTGTAAATTCTTTTAATCCGGTCAATGAGGATCATTTGATTTGTATTTTCTCCTTTTATGGAATCTTAAAATCTTCCCTTTGAACTTCAAATACCGATCAACCGATTTTGATTCGGTTTTCACTTGGGAAAAGACCAATAAACGAGGAAGGTGTGTGTGTGTATACAATTTGCAAAAATATTTGCATCGGTTCTAAGCATATAAATTATTAGTCGTACAGCGACTAATAATTTAAATAATTAATCTATAATTAATCACTTGATTTCAATATAAAATGTAAGTTACTGAAACTGAAGTTGAAATTTAAAGACAAACCTTTCAATGTATAATTAAAAATCTTAACTTGTTTTCTGACACAGGAGTTATCTTATTAAGATTTTCTGTGTCAGATGAAAAAAAAAATCTTAAATACAAGTTCATTTTACTAATACTAAATCATAAAAAAATGCGAAGGTGTGTAACTCGAATTTTGTAAAATGTAACTAAACGAAGTGATATAGTTTCACTTTAAAAGTTGTATAATTTTTTTTATCATTATTGAAATGTAAATGTATAATTTATATAAATGTATAATTACTCTACCATGAAAACTGAACGGAGATCAATTGGTAACGTCATTAAAAAAATAATTTAAATTATCTAAAAGTTAAACTAAACAACACTAATTAAACTGGAACAAAAAGTAAATTAAATTGTATTTTTTTTTTAAATATATTCAATATAAAAACTAAAATACCAAAAAACAAAAAAAAAACTGCAAAATACCGCAAAAAAAAAACATACTAAAAATTACTTTAAAAGAATTTTTAATATATGATACTAAAAAAAATGTCAAATAAGTTTTTAATCTAACTAACATTTTTATTGAATAATAAATGTTAGTTTAAAATTAATATTAAATTGAATGATGGATTCTGTGTAGTAAATGTGTCCTGTATATTCTAGGAGCGTAAAAGCTTGTTCCCGCCGAGACCGAAGCGAAAGAGAAAATGTAATAAGATGAAACGTGATGAAAGTAAAGAAACCCCTTCAGGGTCTTCCGCAGCGACCGCTAGTTTGGTTTCCACTGCGACCCCTAGTTTGAGTTCCGATGCGACCCCTAGTTTGGGCTCCGCTGCGACCGATACTTTGGGTTTTAGTGAGGAGATAAAAGTAGTTTGTTCGCAAGCCAGCTGTGGGACCTCAGACTCTGGGTTTAGGGATATGGATACGGATTTAGGGACGGAGAACATAAAGAAACGTCGCGCCAGCTCTCTAGATCGCGACTTGAAGCGTATGAAGAAAGATAGCGAGATAGTTAGTAGCGAAGCGGAAATTGAGGATGACGTTAAACTTTTAGTGAAATCCGCCAGCTTTCCGCTGATGAATAAGCAGACTAGTTCGATGCCTAAAACTGCTGTCATCAATTCGCTACACGAGAAGATAGATCCTAACGATAATATGTGTATAATGTGTTACAATGAGCCAAAGACGGGCGTTTTCACACACGGTAGGATAGCTCATATATGTTGCTGCTATAAGTGCGCTATAAAAGTCTGGTCGACCGCTAAAAGGTGTCCAATTTGTAATTGTAGAGTTAATAACGTCTTAAAAGCTGTAGTTATGTAAGTAGGGTTTTTTTTTCTTCAAATTCTATTACAATTAGCCGCAAACAGGTGTTTTCACACGCGGTAGGATAGCTCAACATATATGTTGCTGCTATAAGTGCGCGATAAAAGTCTAGGCAACCGCTAAAAGGTGTCCAATTTGTAATTGTAGTGTAAATAACGTCTTAAAAGCTGTAGTTATGTAAGTAGGGTTTTTTTTTCTTCAAATTCTATTACAATTAGCCGCAAACAGGTGTTTTCACACGCGGTAGGATAGCTCAACATATATGTTGCTGCTATAAGTGCGCGATAAAAGTCTAGGCAACCGCTAAAAGGTGTCCAATTTGTAATTGTAGTGTAAATAACGTCTTAAAAGCTGTAGTTATGTAAGTAGGGTTTTTTTTCTTCAAATTCTATTACAATTAGCCGCAAACAGGTGTTTTCACACGCGGTAGGATAGCTCAACATATATGTTGCTGCTATAAGTGCGCGATAAAAGTCTAGGCAACCGCTAAAAGGTGTCCAATTTGTAATTGTAGTGTAAATAACGTCTTAAAAGCTGTAGTTATGTAAGTAGGGTTTTTTTTTCTTCAAATTCTATTACAATTAGCCGCAAACAGGTGTTTTCACACGCGGTAGGATAGCTCAACATATATGTTGCTGCTATAAGTGCGCGATAAAAGTCTAGGCAACCGCTAAAAGGTGTCCAATTTGTAATTGTAGTGTAAATAACGTCTTAAAAGCTGTAGTTATGTAAGTAGGGTTTTTTTTTCTTCAAATTCTATTACAATTAGCCGCAGACAGGTGTTTTCACACGCAGTAGGATAGCTCATCATATATGTTGCTGCTATAAGTGCACAAAAAAGTCTGGGCGACCGCTAAAAGGTGTCGAATTTGTAATTGTAGAGTGAATAGCCTTTTAAAAGCTGTCGTTATATAAGGAGGGTATTTTTTTTTATTCCAATTTTATTACAATGAGCCGAAGATGGGTGTTTTCACACACGGTAGGATGCTATAAGTGCGCAATAAAGGTCTGCGCAACCGCTAAAAGGTGTCCAATGTGTGTTTGTAGTGTGAAAACGTTTTAAAAGCTGTGTTATGTAAGTAGGGTAGATTTTTTTTTTCAAATCTGTTATGTAAGTAGCGTAGATTTTTTATTTTTCAAATTCTATTGAAATAACTATTGGATAAGAGCAAAATTCTAAATTTTGATCCGTCAAACAGTCAATTTGATTGCCAAAAAAAGTTAAAACCGCTTTAGTGTAAATGTTTAAGATGTACATAAAGTTATATTTTATTTATTTTGTATTGATTCATGTTAATGTATAAAGTTCTCTTCGTTCCTGAAAGCTCCGTTTAGGGCCCACCGATTTTCTCTTCTGATGTCATTCATATTGAAGAAATGAGTAGATGCTTTTTTTTTTTTAATTTAGGTATTTAGGGCACACAGATAAACCAGGTCATATACTTCAAAAAAAGTGTAACTTTCATAAAGGCGTAAAAAAATCCTATACACAGTTTTTGCTGTGATCATTTGCTTTTTACTTAAGTGTCTAAAATAAAATAAGATACTTAATGTAATAATTATTTTTTGGAAAAAATTTCCTACAGAGGTTACAAATTAATAAAATTAACCTATACACTAAATTGAAAAGAAATTAGTTTATTTTTTATCTTTATGAAATGTTATTTTAATTTGTGTTTATTTTATTTTTATAAAATATTTTGTTATTTTAAAAAAATAATAATATTTTATAAAATAACAAAATAGCCTTGAATTTTGATCCCTATTTTGATCTGTCTAATAACGTTTATTGTTGATTCTAAAAATAAATGTTCCCATTATCATTATTGTCATGTAAACATATATATATATACCTGATTTTTATGCATTAAAAAAAATATATAAAACATTAGTTTGTATTAGTAACGTATGAGTCTGAGGTTCAAATAGATTCCTGTCGAGACCACCTTAATTCGTTGATATTAATTTAAATTATTATTGTGTATACTTGTTAAGGTAGTTAAAATGAAGATTTTATTTCAAATTTATATCGTTAAAGCCTTATAGTTTAGGGGGAAAAAAATACTAATGTAAGCAGTAGGTTTAGATAACGTGTATTAAATTCGCAATAAATTAAAAAAAAATATTCAAAATATATATTTTATATTAAACATTAACGACACCACCTGTAAATATAAGACTTAAAAAAAAAAAGGATAATAAATATTTTTTTCACAGCAAAACAGTTTTTTTATTATTACCATTGTATCAAAGTACGTACAGTCGGAGTCAAATTTTTAAAGATTTTTAAGTATTTTGCAAATCTATATTTATACTAATATTATAAATGCATAAGTATGTTTGGATGTTTGAACTCTTTCATGCAAAAACTACTGAACAGATCACCATGAAATTTTGCATACACGTTGTCTGGGACACCAGAAAGGACATGGGTACCTTTTATCCAGAAAAAAAAGGACTATTCTCGAGGGATAAATAAAAAATGAAAAAACTAACGCCTGGCCAAAGTATCATAGCAACGCGAGGTCAAGCGTTATATTGCTTTTTTTTTAAAAATTTCAACGCGGTTGAAGTCGCGAGCACCAGCTAGTATTGTATAAGTTAGAAACTTTACAAGTTACATGTTGAATTGTGATTGACTATGCGTACGTATATTTTTGTATGTACCTCTATATTATATAGGCCCAAAAATAATTGAATTATTATAATTATGTACATAGGCATATGATTATATATACTTTTGAAATGATTGATAAAAATCAATCACATATCCTATACAAGAAACAACAGTTTAATATAACCACAGAAAACATAATAGTTAAAATGTTTCACAGTCATTTGAGCAGCCCGTCTGGCGGCAGTAACCACCCTCTTACAGACCACCGTGAAATAACTGTTGTTCTTTAGTGAGTGAGTAAAGGATGCCAGAGTCCACATTTTTCCTATGCATTTCCAATCACTTGGTCCTATGTCAATTTATCCTATGATCGGCAGCGCACCTGAGGCGTTACTTGAGTTATAGTTGGTTATAGGATAGGCGACTTAGCCGCCTATCATCTATCTATTCCCATTATTGAACAGTCAGCCTGTCTGTTGAACTTAACACAAAAAATATATACTTAAATGTTGTTTGTTATATTTTATTATATGAAGAATTATAAATTCTTAATCTAGTTTCGAGAAAAATAATATTTGGTTAAAAAAGTACATGCATAATTATTTCATTGCAATATTCGGCTTAGGGCCTCTTTCAACAACTACAAGTAAAGTGTTAATTAGTTATTTTTAAAAATAATTTTATGTTTTATTAAATTATGCACTCTTTTTACTGCATCCTTCGATAGGCGAATCTTTTTATTATTTTCTTTTTAATGTTTAGGACTTTTACCGTAAAAACAAATGTATATCAGCTCCTTCATTCCCGATTACCGGTGACTTTAAATGGCGGTTAGCCTACTTGACACTTTACTCAGAGATAGTGAAAGAGGCCTTATGCTAAAAAATTATTTAGATAAAAAGCAAATTTTTTTATTATTTTGTTCGTTGGTAGTGTCGTTGCCAATTAACGACTGGCACAAGTATATTCTTAATTTAAAAATCATTAAGTAACACAATATTGTTTTAAAAAATGTAAGTTAATTTGATTTTTTTGGGTTTTGATAACAGTTAAACATTGGGATACCATTGCAAAACAAAAACATGTTACTTAAAGATTTTTAAATAATCCTTACAATAGGTATATGCATGTTTTTTATTTAAGAAAAAAAGAAAGAAACAGTTTGCGGATTTCCAATTGGACGGTAATTATTTGGTTTTTATGAATTTCTATTAGTAGAACAATTATTTTTTTTCATCTATTCTCGGGTCCACTTAATGGTAAGTACCGTCATCATTAACACAAGTAACAGCCGATCTTAGTGGTATAAAGGTGGATTAGGAAATGGGTGACACCGAAACACAACAACACACACCTTTTATTTTACGGTTACTGCCGCCGATTTAAAAAAAATAACGCCGGACATCTTTATTGTTGTAATATTTTTGACAGGCATTGTATTTTTCTTTTTAATGATCGCTCAGGAACCTTCCTACAAAGTTGTGTCCTTTTCTGTATCCCTGAGTAGTTAAGGCGTGAAAAGGGAAGAGACTGAGTTACTTTCACATTTATTTTAATAGTAATATTATGTACTATAGGCATTAAAGTATTTATTTATTGTTAGTATGATTAGTATAATCAGAATCTTTTATTTAGATTATAGTTGACTAAATCCAATAAAACCTCAAGTTTATGTAAACAAGTGCTAGAAACCTGATTTGGTTCTGTGATGAACCATTTGAGTTTTCTGCATTGCATCACATTTCTGACACCAAGATAGCTTTTTTTACTCATTTGCAGACTATCTTATTACTCTCTCTTCTATACAAATATTATAAAGAGAGAAGATTTAGTTTTGTATTTTTGTTTGTAATGAGTAAACTCAAAAACTCTAGACCGATTTTAAAAATTCTCTCACCTATAGAAAGCTACATTATCAGCGAGAACCTAACATGGCTAAGTATTTTTTTTATAAATTTACGTGGACTAAGTCACGTGTAACAGCTAATTTTATCAAAGGCTATTTAGCGCATAGGCGCACTAAGTTCTGTTATGCAACTTCATTATGTAGGAAATACATGTTTACTAATTTAATTATGGTTAATGGTTATGCTACATACGCACGAACAGTAAACAAAGGTGGTATAGTACTTTAAACAAAGCTACATGCATGGCGCGATCGGACTCGCCGGTTGTATGATGAATCATGCAATGAACAATATAAATAATATATATAACACATCGCACCCCCGGCCGATATCCTCTTCAAGTGAATTCCGCCCGCGCGGACCGCCCGCACACCTCACCAACCGATCTGGCCAGCCAGCCAGTCACATCACAGTCGTTTATTGACGTCCGTGTAGACTGCACGTCCGCAACTTTTTCATCACAAAAACTTGTAAGTATTCTATTCTACACACTAGACAATATTGTACACTATACAATACAGTGTTTTTGATACAAGGATTAAAAGTTATTTAATTAAACATCTGTGATTGTCACAAAATAGTCTGTCGTCGCTCCCCCGGGAACCGGCGATCGAAGTTTTGTAAATCGTGCACTGGCTGGATACAAGAATTTATTGATCAAAAAATGCTTGTCTGTTTCGAGGATGAGACGAGGAATGTTTAATTAATGCGTTTTTAATTCTTGTAGTCGTGTGTTGTGTTAGTTATAATAATAACGGAACTGTCGAGGCGTTCGTTAGTCGGGCGGAGTGTTGCATGACTTCATACACCGATTGACTTTTTAAAAACATCTGCTTTTGTTTTGCGTTTTTTTTTAACGTTCGCTTCGATTTTACATGGCCTCAATTTAACATACGTTTAACACTATCTAGATTTTTTTCATAATTTACTCCCTATATATGTGTTTAATAATATAATTATGAAGATTTATAAAATCGTTTGTTCTATAAATCAACGTACAGCCAAAAGTAGGTACTAAAGTCTAGAAAGCTGAAATTTAGTAGGTACTTCAGTTTATTTTACACCGTATTTTGAAAATTTAGTTCATATGAAATTCCCAAAATAACTTTTGCGACAAATTACCGACAGAATGATATTTTAATTGAATGTCACATTAATGACAGATTATATTGTGAGGGTGCGTCAACTTTTGATAGGGGAGAGCTGGAGACAAAGAATGAATCATTTTTGGAATGTGTTTAAAAATAATATCTCTTGTAAAATATCTGCTTAACTTTTTTCTAACGCAAAATTTGTCCAAAAAAAAGTAGAATGAGTATGTACCGTTTTGTTACGGTTCGTTTGATATGATGCATTATGAATTATGCTAATAAATGCAATTATTTCGGTGCGCTAATGAACGCTTTTGGTATCGTTCAACATAAATTAGGTGTTTTTTTTTAAATAAAATCTACTGATTATTTATATGTCTAGACATTTTGATCTTATTGATAAATATAACATATAAAAAGGAATAATTTCGCTGATCCTTCGCGAAGGACACGTTACTTACAGCACTCGATGTCCTTGAGTTCAATGCTAATGACCTAAGTTAGTATCACATGGGGTTCCTCTAAAAATAGAAAACCGACTGACTCACAAGTCACAACATTCATGTCGACACCAGTTACCGTTCGATAGTTTTGAATAATAAACGTTATTATTTTAAACTGAATTTTGTCCTTATATTCAACTTATAATTAGTGAAATATGTTTAAGCACAGTTATTATAAATTTAATTTAAAGTTAATAAACTTTACTAGGTACTAGTCCATAACATGATAAATGTCATTTTTTTTAAATTATAGTACCTACTTATAGCTAAAGTTTTTCATTTAGATTTAGTGTTTAGTACAAATGCCTAGATGCTTATGAGGCTTACAGATAAATAAAACATTAAGTACCTAATTTCTAAATACCATAAAAATGTTTAGAATTGCTTTTTTCCTACTATCAGCTACTTAGGTACTTACTCGTAGCTTACTTGACTAAAACTTATCGTGTCATCAATGATTGCTTAAGAATGTTTAAAGTTAACTTAAATACATTTACCGCTTAAGTGTATAAGTAAGGTATTACGTAATATCGTTAAAAATGTTATTGCACATAAATCACCGGGTACAAAAGAGTCGAGAACTGGTTTTGAATCTGATAAATCCATCGCTGACTTTCGCCAGCGCTTTCACAGATCACATTTTTTTTGTATTCTGCAATCATCCACAAAATATAAAATTAATATTAACACAATATCTGGTAATTAAATAAACACACATCAATAGTTCTTTTTTTACTCCCTCTAACCGTGAAAGAGTAGTGGACAGGTGGACTGAGCTAGAGCATTGTAAAGCCCGGCTTAAAATTGGTCAGAGTTAAATTTTCTTGAAATATTTTAATATTCAAAGGCCGCGACGATTCATTTTAAAAGTGGGGTGGTATAAGTTTAACCTGCATATCTGTCTGGTCTATAACTAGTTGTCTTAACTCCCAAACGGATGGACCGAATTTGATCCGAGTTTTTGTGTTTCAAAGCTGACGTGATCGAAATGGTTCTTAGCTATAACTTAGGAAGATCTGTTCAGGCGTTTGAAGATCATCAAATCATTTCCTAGTTCACGAAGGGATTTCACTATTTTTAATTATAGCTTATGTATACTGTAATATTTAAAACAATAATAATATAAAGTAGGTACCTATGTATTACATTTGATGCAATGTTCGGTAATGAAACTCAGCAGACAGTACATCGGTCCTTGTATTGGTAGGGGACAGACATACGTCTGTGTTTACGTGTGTAAAAGAGACAAGTGAATTTCCTGAATACGCGAATCGATTGCCAGGAGACCAGCCGACTCACCCTACAATGCCTAGACTGTTTTCTAAAAAAGTAGGTATTTTCATGAAATAATTTAATAAAACCTATTTGAGATTTATTTAGTTATGTCTAAACTTCTTTCCGTTTAGGTATATATACTTATATCTATCTGTATTTTATATCAGTAACTAAATTCTTTAATTCAAATATCGAATTATTTTTTTAGTAATTTTAATATCTTTATATACTTAATACATATTATGTATAAAAACCGATTTAACATTTCCGTATGTTTGTGTCCACATAACTCGAAAACTAGTTGATCTATTTATTTGAAAATTTTACACAACTTTGCATTTGTTTCTATATAGGTACTTTTTATAATATTAGACAGCCACAGCGAAGCGTGGCCGGGTTCAGCTAGTGTCTTAAATTTTTACAAGTTGTATGCCCTCTTAAAATCCATTTTGTATAATGAGATAGTTTATTACATTTCAAATTTAGATTAAAGTTTTTAATTAATTTGGTGCAGTGAAATATTAAAAAAAAAAGATGTTACTAGCACCCAGCCGTGCAATTTTTTCCACTTGAAAATGTCTTAATTGCCGAGATGCTAGTCTGTTATAATGCCGTCCGACTTGACGCTCCATAAAATCTGAGAATCTTTTTGATATTGCCTACATTCTAGTTGGCCGCGGTCGATGACATTGACATTGCGCGGAGCCTAATCCAGCATACGTTCCAAATTTGAATTTAACTATTCCAAACTAAAATTATTCTTTTTATGAAATTATAAGCACTAGTGTACGTTCACTGTTCCAAATTTGATTGAAAGTGAATGATTAAAAATTTGAATTTAGAATTTTCATGTTTTAAAAAACTAACTGCTAATTTTCTTTAATGACAACACTATTAATTAATTTATTAATTATATAGCCTTTATTTAACAACCTTTACGGTGAGATTTTCACAAAGCACGTACGGTGAGATTTGATTTCACCCAATTCACACATTTTATTTGAAAAGAAAAAAAAAACAGGAAATGCATGAATTTCGTATTCACCGGCCCGCTACACGTCTATTAACTTTAAATACCAAACGTCACCGTACCCATGTAAATAATAGTATTGTTTGTCTAGCTGCTAAATAAGTTTAAAAAAATCGGTTCCTTAACATATTAAAAAAAAGTATCCAAAGATTTCGATTCACATACCCCAATACCTATTAATATAGTTACCCAATATGAAATTATTTATCAAATCTATAAATAACGTAAGAAACTATAGGTACTGATAATTTTTTTCTTCAAATGACACGGAATCACGTTTAATCCGCAGCGAAATGATATCACTGCTGCACAGGAAATGCTTACGTACCTATACCTACTTGCAGCTTGATTTTTCCTTTTGTATCATACAGACAGTACAGTAATTCTATTACTTATAATAAGTTAATAATATCAATAGATAAACAATTAAATATGATTTCAATTAAATTTATATATATAGAATAAGTTTTAAGTAAATATTTTAAGTTTAAAAATCGAAGTAGTAACTTCTTCACGAAGCGTTTATAGTGATTGAGTCAGAATGGCCGCGTTCTTCACAATGGCGTCCGTTATACGCAGCAAAGACAATGCATGCTCCGCATTATTTATTATGTACATATATATGTATGTCTGTTGTAGCCATGTATGAGTTAGCTTGAATCACAACGTCGCGCTTTGAACACCTTTCGAATTATCGATGTACGTATAGCAAGAGAAGTCGGCCCAGGGACTTAAAGAATGCAAATGTTTTTAGTAATAGCTAGGCTAAATCTTACTTCTTACTAATATTATAAATGCGAAAGTATGTATGGATGTATGGATGTATGGATGTTTGCAACTCTTTCACGCAAAAACTACTAAACCGATCACCATGGAATTTTGCATACACGTTGTCTGGGACACCAGAAAGGACATAGGGTACCTTTCATCCAGAAAAAAAGGACTTCCCGAGGGATAAATAAAAAATAAAAAACTAACGCCTGGCAACACGAGGTCAAGTGTTATAGCAACACGAGGTCAAGCGTTATATTGCTTTTTTTTTAATTTTTAACGTGGACGAAGTCGCGAGCACCAGCTAGTACTTTATATTTTATAAAATTATTCCCTGTCATACAGTCAGTCACTATGTTTTGGGCTGCTGCATAGATCATTTCAATGTCAGTGTCCTTTTTTGTGTGAGTTATTAAATAAAGGAAATTTTTTGGCCTGCCTGTTAGCCAATTTATGACATGATGAACATCTTCATTATCTTTGGTTTAAAATTCGTCTAAGCTAGGTTAGCTATTTTGACATTGACATTTTGCTTATCTGGCAGGCTGACTTATATCAACGTAGTCGTTTATTTATGTAAAATTCGTCCTTCAGCCATGCTGATGGTCTACCACAGGGTCGACTCGGTAGGCGGCTACCGTTTATTTTCCAATTTGTTGCAATCATTTAGAGATTTTGTTCCGAAAGATTACATAAAGTGTATTTTATACTAACATAAATATTTTTTTAAATTAGAAAATGTAAGTTTTGTTCAGCCATTATAAAATCTAATTTTGGGCGCTAACATGACTTGTTAAACCTTAAGGTTTAACCACTGGTTTTACCTTAATTACCATGCTTGGTTACCGTAGTCGTTAGACTTGCCAAGTAGGTAACATGGTGATAACACAACCATTGCTATTCGGATCTATGGACTTATGGATCTAATAAGGTATTATGGACTTTTAACTTCTTTAGACATTCTAGAAAATATGTAGACTTAAATTATATTTAAAAATTTTTATTTGCTTTTTGCGTAGTGTGAAGTTGTAAATAATATTTTATCGTCGATCAACTATATTTTGTGTGGATAAACGGTCGTTGTCATAATAGTTATCTTTTCAAGATATTGATGACAAACAATGATGACTAATGAAATAAAGCAGAATTGTCATATTTTTAAGCTTACTTAATCATAATGTTTTTTGACATGTCCGTCTTTATTTTATTTTTGTTGACAATCAAGGTTTTGCTGGACTTTCCGCTATTGTCATATTCTTATCACAATCTTCGTTGGGCCTAGACTTGTGTTAAGATTTTAATCAATACTTATGTATATGTGTGTATGTATATATGTGGATATATATATATATATATGTGTATAAGTATAATTGCGTATGGTGTGGGGTTTGAGTGTGTGTATGTATGTATATATATGTGCTTGTAAAATAGCATATTTTTGTGGTTCTGTTTGGTTTGTGGTTCATTTGTTTCGCTTATTTTTCTATATTAGTTGTAATTGTTTTTGCTATCATGAGCTATCGAACAATGTGATATTTATTTTATAAAGGAACTGTCAGTAGATGTAAATATGATATATTATTAGAAAAAACAAAATTAAATTTACTTAGTTTTATTTTTATTTATATTTTAACTTATTTTTATTGTTATTTTTTGTCTTAAATCCACAATTTTAGTAGTGTAACCTAACTATTGTTCAGAACTGAGGGTATTTCTTTTTTCCATAATTTGTAATACCTAATGTATGAGTGTTATTTTTATTTTTAAATTACCCTCATATTTGTAAAATAAAAAATGTGAAAGTGTGTGTATAAGTGTACACACTTATAAAGGTGTGTAAAATAGAATGGATTGTTGTTATAAGTGGAATTATTGTCACTGGAAGAAACTAGCGTCTAAGATACAGGCTCGGCCTAGTTTAGACGCTAGCACTCAATCTAATTAAATATTTAAAATGGGACTTACAATGCACATGTTTATAGAATTGTTAATTAATAATTAATACTTTCTATGAAAGAGACCCCCTTATTATTCCCATCCCTTATTGTTTTTCGAGATTATCATAGATATACCAGATTATACCAATATAATACATATAAAAATTAGTTTTTTTTTTAAATTGAAGATCTTTTGAACTAGTACAACAGTAGGATTTGAAAAATTATTTTCTTTGTTAGCTCAATTTTCAAGAAAGGCTATACTTAGCAATAATTGTTTTAGTCTGTTTCAATCAAGAATGATACACTGCGTCTTGGTGTTGGCCTTAAATGGATAAACATCTCCTTGTTTAGCGCGAAGGTTACACAGCGTCACATAACGCCCCGTCCCCAGAGAACAGATGTCACTAGACTAGACATACACTGATACTTGGCACACTCAAGGCCGATATTATTTCTCCACTGATTCAAAATGACACTCGATACCTTGGTATCAATATCTAATTAATACTAGGATATCTACTACCAATAGGTACAACTAATTATTTATTTACTAAGGCCTGTCTCAACTCAGATGCGTAAATATATATAATTGATATTCCAAACCATTTATTTGATTTTTTAGTCAGTTTTATTAACTGTCTATCATCGAGAACGTTTGAAAAGAATTAAAATTAAATAGTGCGTGATATACCTTTATAATTCTTATATATATAATAATATAATATAATAAATAATTTGAATTCTTATAAAAAGAAAATTGGCGAATTACTTTTGAAAAATTAATTTTATACTTATAGAATATTCTCTTCTTTTTCTTTTTCTTATTATTATTTTTTTAATTAATAAATAAATGTAAACATATAATTTTTATGATTCTTTAGGCCTATTTGTATATAATCTTTAATATATATTTTTTATGGCTGTATGTAATATAAATCTAAATAAAAATAAATAAATATTTTTTTTTTAAATTTAGCATCAATTGATGACCTTGTGTTTTTCAGGGGGTTGGTCAACCTGTTTTCTATTTTTCTTTGTTTAGTAACTATTGATCAGCTTTAGTGCCATCAAAATAAAATTATTGATTATTGTAACGCGCTGTCTCGCTCCCACACCCAACGGCTACGGCCGCACTCGGGAATATTCGATTCCGCGGCAGGCCTGCGCCCCGCGTTAGAGTCAGTCGCCTTTGCGTCGTCAATACGAAAGTATGTTGTTACTTTGCAAGAGATCTCGCCCTTCCGCGCCCCGCGCTTTTTCGTAGTAACGGTCGTGTTCACCAAAATGTTCTTTCGTTATTCTTTTTCTATACAAGGGAGTCAGTGGCAGTGATACCCTTGTTTATATTATTAATTTTGACTAGTGGGCGAACATTATCTTTAATATTATTGAGCAATTGTATTTTTATATTACTTTTTATTGATATAAGTAAGTATATATTATATGAAAATGACGCATACAATTAGTAAATCAATTACTAGCGAACAATAGAAAGATGAAACGGTGATCGCCGGCATACCTCATAAACCGAAGCCAACGATGTGTTTATGGTGATTTGTGAAAGCCGGTGGCTCCCACAGAGTACTGCATGACACAATCAACGGTTCACTGTACCTTCCCCTTCCATCAAGAGCCCAGACAGTCGATTCACTAATAAATGTAATGCTGCTATTGATCCCAAATTTTGAAATCACGCACATTTTTTTTTTGCTGTCACTGAATGGTTTCATTTGCATCACGAATCAAACAGTTTTGTTAAAATAAATTATGTTTATAGCTATATCGATGCGCTATAGATTAAAAATTGGGCGTGGCTGTGTCGACTGTCTTGGATATATACGGCCTTGTTGTTTACGTGAATACGTTTACGTTACGACTAATATTTCCTTTTTGAGCGTTTCATATGTATATTATATAGGTATATACAACAAATTCGAATATACCATGTATACATATATACCAAAAAAATCTTTGATCCTTTAGCTATCGAGTGTTATAATTAAATTTTAGATGTAGTGCATAAGATATGTTAGCTACAACATCAAACTTTATCCCCGATGTTATTGTCATCACTAAACCCTCCCGCTATGGTATTCACGTCAGAATAATTTTTCTAATTAACTGTAGGGAGGTATAATTCTCTGACTGTAACTAGATATGGTATTACTTATATTTGCCATGTGTGCAAGCCTAAATAAGTAGAAAGTTAAAACTGAGATTAGCGACTCACTTTGGATGTGACCATAATGTTAAAAGGCAGCCTTTTTTTATCGCGCAACGAATTAATACCAGTTCTTGTCCACTTTGCCTTATAAGGGTTGGAAAGGAGCCATGACATGGACCGTTGGACGCACTTGAGTAATCCACCGTGTACTGTTATTTTGTACACACTCGTGTGTATGTAATGTGCGTGACAGATGGTTCAGTTTTATTGACTACTAGCTATTGCACGCGACTTCGTCCGCGTGACTTAATAAAATATAGCCTATTTTACACGCTGTTAACGTAGCTTTCTATAGGTGAAAGAATTTTAAAATCGGTTCAGTAGTTTTTGAGTATATTCATTACAAAAAAAATTTCAATAAGGCATATGTAGTATGTAGGAGATATATGAGTGTATAATTGTCAAGTCAGTTAATACCTAGGGGACGCAAATCAAATCAATTTCTTCTGGATATAATTTACTCGTGGCACTTATATCTAACACAAATTAACAGTCTAGTGACCCAGAGTAAAAAGATTTAGCTTGATTACTTTTTTTTTGTACTAAATCCGTACTAATACTATAAATGCGAAAGTATGTTTGGATGTATGGATGTTTGTAACTCTTTCACGCAAAAACTACTGAACCGATCACCATGAAACTACATACACGTCGTCTGGGACACCAGAAAGGACATGGGGTACCTTTCATCGTTCAACGCGGACGAAGTCGCGGGCACCAGCTAGTATTATATATTTGGTACATAAATTTCCTTATTGTGTATATATTTCTTACTCTCTAATTGTCACGTTTCCACATTCATTGTCTGACATACAAACGTGAGTTTATTTAAATATATTTTTCTTATTAACTTGATTAAAATTAGAGAAACACTCCTAATACGTGTCTAAGTTGCTTCCTTGTTAATAGTTCAATCTGCTTAATAAGCTAAATTAGCCATACAAATCTTCTCTTTTTATAATACTGTAGTATAGATTTAGTTACATAAGCTACACACACGCCTTGCCGCACTGTTTTATTTAAAAATTTTTTATTCTACAATCTGTCGCCGTATTGGGACAAAAAAAGGATTATTCCACTTCGTCCACGAGGGTTTAAGTGTGTGGGGTTGTGGGGTTAAAAATTCGCATGGTAGGTATGTCATATTCAAATTGTACTAAGTACATACTGTTTAATATTTCTTGAGGAACTTTACGCTACATTTCAACTGACTACCTTTCATCAGAACATTCGCCAAGATGCTGGGATGATTGTATATACTCGTATGGCCGATGAATTTATGCAGATGTCCGTTTGTGACAAACCAAAAGGCATTGTTCTGAAATGTGAATTATTTAAATGAGAAGCTGGGGAACACCCCACAGTTGGATTTCATTGCATAGGTCGGAATAGGTTTTAAAATGAGCTTATACATGAGTTTACTGTTGAGTGAGAGATAGTTGGACCTTCGGCCAATCAGCCAATATAATTGGTAAAAATGGCGTTTAATAAAATATAATTAATAACTCAATACGTGTTTGAGGTATACTTTTTCGCAATTACAATGCATAGCGTTATTGGAATGTTGGATTTCTATAGTTTTACGTTAGTTATGCTTGTTTTTGCCTCTATGCATAATAAAATTTAACAATTATTAAATAAGCGTTAAAAACTTTTTACAATAGATACCTACGTATAGCGTGCCGGTTGATTGGTTAATTGTTTCCGGAATAACATAAGAATCGTTAAAAAAAATTGGAAAGTACAAGGCACGGAATTCGCTTTTTAGTAAAATTTATAAGCATTACGAAAAAGTTCGAAATTTAAACAGATTTTGGTTTAAAAAATCTGTAAACATTATGACTCATTAGGAATTGACGTGATTCTCTTTTTAAATCGTCACAGCAATTAAGCGAAGGTGAAAATCGATCAACTCATGAGTCACAGACTAGTAACATACATGTTTATTTCGTTTACCTTATTTGTAAAAGAGCCTTCCGAACACTAGTAGGTAACAATAATAATTGTAGGTACTTATTTGAGTTTTACTTTCGTAATGTAAGCAAGTGATTGGCAGCTCACACAGATAAAGATTAAATTTCAAAATACAAATATGACATTTCATCTTTCTTGCCTAATTGATTTTTTTTTGTATAAAAGTCAAAATCACAGCTGCTGCAAGTGCGCTGTCGCTCATAGGTTATATATCATATATGATAACCATGTCGACCATATATGATAAAGGGATTGAAAGGGAAAGGAAGGGATAGGGAAATTGGCTCTGGAATCCCTTATAAACTCACTGAAACACAACAGCATAAATGCTATTATTTAAAGGTTTTCTGTGGGGTTTTTGTCAAATCCGTTGTAAGGTTATCCCATAACACTTAGGGGGCTATACAATTAGTGTGTTTAGTCAATTTAACTTGTCTCTCCCTACAAAAGCCATTTTTTTATTATTATTTCTAGTCTTATGTCAGTAAGTATAGGTATATGCAATAAAAGTCCGATATACTGTGCCTAGGAAGAGTACGATAATGAAATGCGAATTTGGGGTTTTTAAAATTCAACCCCTACTACGAGGGTGGTAAAGGGGCTTCACTACCCCTACAGCGACGGTGGGTGAAGTTGCACAGTAAAAATGTTGAATACTCAACGATATTAGTTTACAATACAAACTAATACAGATATTCGTTTTTTACTTAACTTAAGTACCTTCCTATCTTGTAATATCGTCTAGCTATAGATACTTAAAATAAAAACAGATAAAGAAAAACTGCTAACACTGAGATAACTATAAGTAAATAGAAAACGTACCTAGGTACTAATATAAGTTTTAATTTTATTTGTTAGAAAATAATTATCTTTTTATATAATAAATTATTATTCTGTACGCATGTATGTCATTGCACTTTTAAACCACAAAAACTGTTTTGATGATTTGTGCCTGTGAGAGTGGATCCTTGGATGGTTGTCAAATGTCTAATATTAAAGTGGTATAGTTATTTTTTGCTGTGTTTTTGTGTGAGGAAGATCTATAAGTTAGGTATTAATCGTCTGCATCTAGGTACATAAGTTAGGTATTCAGCGCTAACATCGTGGAACGCTTGGTTATCGATCCTAGGGCTTCGAACGGGGCCTGTGGGGGAGTCATTCATTAGGATTCAAAATAAAATAAAACGCTTCAGTTAGGGTGCGTACCCCTCGCTCTTTTCATTATTATTTTTTTTTTAATCAATAATGTTGAAATCTCTTCGTTTTAACTTGCACTGCAACATTGAATTAGATTTAAAAAAAAAAAACTGTCATGTGTGCTCGTATTATGCGCATCCAGGATCCCCTGAGGGATTCAGTTAGGGGATCCTGGTGAACTCCCCCTTTTTTTAAGTGTTCCAATTTATCTATACTAATATAATGTAATATTATAAAGAGGAAAGATTTGTTTGTTTGTTTGCATTGAATAGGGCTAAGAAACTACTTGAGGGATTTGAAAAAATCTTTCACTGTTGGAAAGCTATATTATCAGCGAGTAACATAGGCTATATATTTTATAAAGTTACGCGGACGAAGTCGCGCACAACAGCTAGTAATAAATAAAATTGAAGTGTGATCTGGTTGTCTATACTTACATGTAATAAAAGCGTAAACAACCCGTAAATGTAAATTAAATATTTAAAAAAAGCAATTTGTATACGTTATACTTATGTTATCGAGGTCAAAAAAATAGTTTTTAGATTTTTTTCTGTTTGCTTGTCTATGCACGATAATCTCAGACACCGCTTAACGGTTTTGGATGAAATTTGGCACACGAATAATTTATTACCTGGATTAACATATAGGATACTTATTATCCTGTAAAAATGTGAGGTTCCTGTGGGATTTAAAAAAAAAAAAATCACCGGCGCGAACGAAGTCGCAGGCACCGGCTAAATAAATCTGAACATCCTTTCAAGAACACCGGATATAAGTTGGATTGTTTAAATAATAAAATATTAACGTCTTTGTCGTCGACAACAATGAGCGATCTATTACTTATTCCAGACGCGCAGTGTCGGATGAACACGATTTGGGATCGTCTACAGTTCAAAAAGAAAATTAACCCATTGTATTTTAATATTTCGCAATTCCTACCAGCTTAACCAGTAAATACAACTGATGGCCTCGTTTTTACACTGAATCATATTTAACAACTAGGCGCTTTGTGTGTGATGTGTCATTGACTAGTGGAAAGAATTAAAAAAAAAGAGATTACATTTACTTTATACAAATCCTAAGGTTATTATAATTATTTTATTACTATAGCTGGTGCCTGCGACATCGTCCTCGTTGAAAAATAAATATACAATCCTTGAGAAAATATCATAATATATATACATAACGTCTGACATTTTTCTTATTGCGACGACGGTGGCGCCGCCACAACTTTTTATATTTTTAGATGATCCCTCGGGAACAGTACTTTTTTTGTGGATGAAAGACCCTATGTCCTTTCCTGTATGTCGGGCAGCCCGTCGGTAGGCAGTTATCTACCCCATTTACAGAAAACCACCTTTAAATAATAGCATTTGTGCTGTTGAGTTTCAGTGAGTGAATAAGAGATACCAGAACTCTTTCTAATCTCTTTGTCCTCAACCATAGAATTAGGAACTGTTACTGTTATTACTGAATACTGGTATTATTCCTATTTTCTATGTCCTCAATCCTACTGTAGTCGACAGAGCACTTGCTGCACCTGTGGCGACGGTAGCCATCTACCATCAAGTGGACCGTCAGCCTGACTGGCGCAACTTATTAAAAAAAAAATTGCTAAAATATAGAGTTTTGTAATCGTTTGATCTGCCAACTTCAACTTGTCCTCGGTTTTACAAAAAATTGAATCTTCTAAATAAAATCAATCAAAGATAAAGCCATGCACACTGTCACATGTTTGTGACAATCGCAAACTCACTTATCAAAACTGTCACTTGTAGACTTAGATTCCGTTGACCTTGATCTAGAATTTACAAAAAAAATGCAAGTTGCTGCGTGTCACATTTGTAATTTGCTACTTTTTTTTAATCCCACTATATTTTACAATACGAACAAAATTACTCTGCGTGATATATATTTTCTTCTGTAACCGGTACATAGGTGACGTAGGCGTAGCAACAGCCGATGTACAGTTATATAGCCGAAGACCGTACGTATAACGTAACCCACTGTGCCTTCATGTTTTACAAACGTATGTATAGATAATTCGATTCAGAAAGATTTAAGGTTGGATTTGTAATCACAATGTTTTGGTTCAGTCACAGATGGCTTTGTTAGAAGGCCACTCTTTATAGTGTCTGTGCTTAGATTGATTTAAATCCAGAGTCCTTTGTTGGTGGCCGTGGTCCTATTAAAAATATAAGAGTACTAGCTGGTGCCCGCGACTTTGTCCGCGTTGAACGATGAAAGGTACCCTGTGTCCTTTCTAGTGTCCCAGACAACGCAAAATTTTATGGTGATCGGTTCAGTAGTTTTTGCGTGAAAGAGTTACAAACATCCAAACATACTTTCGCATATATAATTTTTTTAATTAATAAATAAATGTAAGAATATAATTTTTATAATTCTTTAGGCCTATTTGTATATAATCTTCTATAATATATATTTTTTAAAGTTATGGCTGTATGTAATCTAAATAAATAAATAAATAAAAAATATAAGTAAGGACACCAAATACAGTTAAGCAATATAGAAAAAAAGGTCAAATTTTCGTAATGAAAATTACAAGCCGATATTTAACATAACGTCTAACTTTAGTAATGCATTTAACTTAAAGTTTCACTGTTACTATCACACATATTAATTGACTTGGCACTCGTTTAATTTAAGCTGTTGTCCAGTTTTTTTAAATTGTTTTTCAAACTTATTTTTTTATCGATTGGGTTTTACGTATAATATAATACATTGGTAGGCAGCCTTTTTATTTATATTTTCGATTAACTTGTTTGCCGTACTAATATTTAAATACTTAATTGTCAAAATCATATTGGCAACTCACAATGAATATTGGCAAATATTTTGTGTAATACTTCCGTACTAATATTATAAATGCGAAAGTATGTTTGGATGTATGGATGTTTGTAACTCTTTCACACAAAAACTACTGAAACAATCACTATGAAACTACATACACGTTGTCTGGGACACCAGAAAGGACATAAGGTACCTTTTATCGTTCAACGCGGACGAAGTCGCGGGCACCAGCTTGTATTATAATGCCTGTAGCATGAATTGGGCAAACACTGTTACCGTCGATTAGTTACGGTTAATGTCGGACATACTGACAAAGAAAAACGATAACACATACCTACCTACATATATTACGTATGACTCATTTGTTTTGTGTAAATAACAACGGACATTGGCTGGTGATAAAGTTAACTGTCAGTGTAGTGTAACGTACCAATTATTGTAATAACAACAGTTTATTTTTGTATTTACGGGTGCGGAAATTGCCCTAATCAAATTATTCTACTTATATACCAGTAGCTTAACGCGACTTCGTCCGCGTTGGAAAGTGAAATATAAATATAACGTCTAAAAAATAATAATAATAACGCCCGAAATCTTTATCGCTGTGACGACGGTGGCGTCTCTTTTTTATATTTTTAGACGATCCTTCGGGAACCTAACATTTTTCCAGGATAATAAGTATCCTATTATGTTAATCTAGGTAATAAACTATCTGTGTGTCAAATTAGGTACAACCAAATCCGTTGAGTCGTTTTTGCGCGAAAGAGTAACATAAATCCATCCTCACAAACTTTCGCATTAATAAAATATTAGTAGGATCATTTTATTTTATTTTTTATTCAAACAAAGCCGACAGCACTCAATAATGTCAAGTATAATACAGGTATGCTTTGGGTCTTCATATTAATTAATAATTTTATTGAATTATTTTTCATAGAACCCCTAAAAATGGCCTGTTCGGTTGGTGACTCCCCTTCGCTGAAGGATCTGCCGAAGGTCCCAGTGGACTTCAAAAGCGAGCTGGAAGGATTCAATACCAGTTGCCTTCGGGATGTCGACACAAATGAAAAGATTGTTCTTCCGTCAGCTGAAGGTATCTATATATAGTCACTTAAACTTTATGATATATATTTTTGAAGTTTACTCCTTAAGAATCTATTTTCATATATAAGCCCGGGGTATGAAAATTTATGGGAGTAAAATCAAATGTCAAATGTCACATGTCACACGTTACGCGTTACAGGCTACAATATGCTTCAATACTTATTAATATAATATAATACATATAATATATTATTAATAATTTATTAATTATTTAAATTATATTTATTTTATTTTATTTTTTATTACAATTAAGGTCGACACATAGGCTGACTGTCCACTTGGTGGTAGGTGGCAACCGTCGCCTATAACACAAGAAACGCTTACAGGTGTTGCAAGTGCGCTGTCGGATTGAGGATAGGGGATAGGAAAGGAAAGAAAGGGATGACTTCCTCATTCGCTCATTGAAACACAACAGCACACATACCTACTTCTATTTCACATTAATCTTCTGTAAAAAGGGGGTGATAGGTAACTACAGTCAGACGAGCTGCCCAAATAGGTGTAGTTTGTCGCTATTTGCTAAATTCCACTTATTACCCTACCAGTGAGGATACTTTAGTAGGGATAGGTGGAAAAGGTGTCAAAAAACTTCATAGCCCAAAACTGTCATATTGACAGAAATAATATATTGCTAAAAAAAAAAACTAAAACAAAATAATATAAATTCGATTTTACAACAGACGTAGCGAAAGAAAAGCAGCACACCGCTTTACTGCAAGGTGTTGAGAAATTCAAAACAGCCACTCTCAGAAGAACAGATACGGTAGAAAAAATTGTTCTACCAAATGCAATAGGTATACTCGACACGTTTGTCAAAGGCAAATTCATTCGCAATGTAACGCTATTTGCGCAAAATAAAATAACTATTAATCAACTAAGCAACATAACTTTGAGTCTATGGTTATTATACCATAAATAACACAAGTCTGCACTAAGCTGTTTGGTCGGTACATTACTTGGTATGTTCACTCAATGCGAAACCTTACTAAAACAATAATATTAATTAATATAAAAGAGTTTTAAGTATGAAGGTGTGGAACTAATAATATGGGCTATTTGAATCTTAACATATCTATATAGGAGGTGAGGACACTAAAATGCACTTAATTCTTATCACATTAGAGTACTTATTTCATAGTTTCAAACTGCAATTTAGACGAAATATTACCCTTTATTTATACCATAGATATACATTATTGGCGAAAACGTAAACGAAGAACAGACCTTTGATAAGAATAGATTCAGTGTTATACCGTATTAACTTAAATAATGAAACTACTGGAAAGCTTTTCCTTAACATCTAGCAAAGTCGAGCTAAATGTAGAATCAAATTTAAAATAGTCAAATGTTTAAATTCGTTATTTCTATTATTATCTTCTTCAATAGTAAAAAAACAAAGTGCAGTCTTTTTCCGATTTTAATGCGGTTTTCACTAATGGAAATAGCGTTAAATGAGGAAGGTTTTTTATATATAATTTTCAGGAAAAGATTCTTGCGACGCCTGGGGCGGCCCGCTAATTAATCTTAATATATAAAAGGCGATGTATGTATGTATGTATGTCTCCTAAATTACTCCAAAACCGCTGAATGGATTTTGATGAAACTTTCAGACAACCTTCAGATTAATCCAGCGGGTGTTCCCGGTGATTTATGGTAGCGATCGGACGCGGACGAAGTCGCGGGCATAAACTACTAGTTAATCATAAATAAATGTAAAATATGTATTATTTCAACTGTAACGTACTTAAGTGGGAAGATTTAGCAATTATTGTACAATTCAGTGAAAATTATGGTAATGTGGACCACAGAACACTTTATACTCGCTAAGACTCATTCCGCTCTTGTCTATGGTTTCAGATATGGCTGTTGAAAAAACGAAACAGTCAATATTTGACGGAATCGAAAAGTTCGATGCGACCAGGCTGAAACACACGGAAACGCAGGAGAAAAATTCTCTGCCCGACAAAGATGGTAATTACATATTAAAAAAAAAAAAAAAAAAAAAAAAAAAAAAACAAACTACGCATTTTTTGTTTTTATATTATACCACACATTTTTAATGGCTTTTAATTCTACCTTATAATTTTTATGTTATATAAATAATCGCACGCAAATTAAAAATAATATTATTCAAACACACATACTATTTTGTAATGATAAAAAAAATTTTTTTTTTTTAAAGCGAATGAGCTTTTTTTTTGTATTGAATTTGCGCTTGTAAGCTTTTTTTATTTGCTTCGCATGCCAGTCGTCGCCGCCGAAAAAGCTCACCAGAGTCTGATCGAAGGAGTGGAACATTTTGACAAGAGTCAAATGAAACATACAACCACAGAGGAAAAGAATACGTTGCCACCGATTGAAGGTTCATTTTAAAGCTTTTTTTTTTTAAATACCTATATATTTTACTTTCTTGCTGCGATATATACCTACACATTTTTTTTTTATTTTTTTTTTCAAAACTATTGCACTATATAACCAACACACTCAAAAAAAAAAAATTTTACATATTGTATTTTTTTATTTTTAATTTAACTGTCAGCAAGCAGGTTGACGTTCCACTTGATGGTAGGTGGCTACCGTCGCCCATTGACACAAGCAAAGTCACAGGTACTGCATATGCCGACCTAAGTACATACATACTTACTGTGATTTCACAGTAGGTTGTCTGTTTGTACAACGACAAATGAAATGACAGTCCAGTAGTGGCTACTTGTTTAATGTATTTAAAAAAAACCATCACGCTGTTTTCTTCCGTACACCAAGCGTTAGCGTGTTTAAGAATGTTGTAGTAGCGCCATCTATCCGAAACAGACCGTAACATACGGCTTTTACAAGAAATCTTTTTTAAGAAGAAACAGTGGTATTCCGTGTTAAGAAGGCGGTTACTGCTCAATTTTTAAAACTAGAACTTTTGAAATATATAAATAAATATCAGTGTAAAAATCTAAAATAATTTTTGACTAAGATTAAGACACTTTTGTGCGTGAACTTGTTAAATAACAAGTATGAATATTTGCTATTAAAAACAGCTATCGAGGCGGAAAAGGAGAAGAACAAGTTCTTGAACGGCATAGAGAACTTCGATCCGACCAAACTGAAGCACACAGAGACCTGCGAGAAGAATCCGCTGCCGACCAAGGCTGTCATAGAGCAGGAAAAGACTGCTTGAGCATGTCGATACATTTAACCGCAACTATATCTCGCTCGTACTCCCAAATTTTATACTCTATGTAAGTTAATGTAAGTCACAGGTCCGGTTTAGCTGTCCGTTCGTAACGGTCTTCCTTGCGAACCGACCGCAGACGTTGCGGTGTTGTCGACTACGCGAAAGTGTTGCCAGCGGTTAAAACATTTACTTACGGTGACATCGCATTGTCTGTGGCAGGTTTTACAAAGAATATATAATATTGTATGCTTTTTAACATTTTAATCGATAAGTGTCGTATATTTACAATTTTACCATGGAAGTAGGTTTCGCGCTAGAGTGGACTCTGTAAACTGGTCTTATTCATTAATTAATTAGGTACTAGGAATAAATTTTCTATGTCATTTTAATAAACAATAAGTGTATTTTTATTATGAGCATTGTATACCTAATTTATTTTATATTGAGTTTAGTAATAATGAATATCAGTACTGAATTTTATTTATGCAAAGGAAAAGCAACATAAATAATCTGAAGTTTTAATTGAGATTTTGCATTTTAGTCGAATTAAATGTTACCAGATGTAATTATTGGTTTTTTCAAAACATTCGCCGCTTCTTTGTTCGTATAATATTATTTTTATAATATTACATAAACTTAGAACTAAGTGAAGTATCAAATATGAAATTTAGTACCTACCTAATGTTAATATTATTACATAATTGCTCAACATAATTTGTATGAAAAAAGATCTCCGTCAAGTGATTGCAAACGATCACATCGAAAGTCGCATTAATGAAACTGTTTGTAACTATTTAATAAGCATTCGACACCGAAAAACCGTTTATATCGCAATTTTGTATGTTTTTACTGACGGTGCTTTTCTTAAAATAAAAAATTAAATCAATAATTTAGTTTTATTTTTTGTCCCCGACTTAAAAGACCTACATTTAAACTCAGAGAAAGTGAACTAGAATCACCGTGGTCAGTAACTATAGCGAATAAGGAATTTGCAGGAAGCAACAATCAGAAGAGAGACTTTTTAGTTTCGATAGTTCAATTAATTTGGCCTGAATCTAGCTTTCGTTCGCCGAAAAAAAAGGGTTAAGTGATTTTAAGGTAAGTTTGTACACTTTTGCTTTATTCGACAGAATATTTAATAAATATAATTATTAAATTACATCTCTAAATTATGATAGTTAATTATTCATTATATTGCCGTAAATTGAAGGTCTTTTGAAGTGGTTAGGTTTTATGTTACCATTTTTAAATTGTGTAACATAAAATTGATGTAAAGCCTAATGCACATTGGGAAATGTAAAATAAAGCGTTCATTAAATTGCAGAGCATGAACAGATTATTTCTTTATTAAAACCTAATTATGATTACTGATATGAAAAACTGAATTAATTTTCTTTCCTGTTGCATAGCATAGTATAGCAAAACTAATGAATCTTTCCCTATGGTAGAGATGCCCTTAGAAACTTTTATGTTAATTTAAATTACCCGGTAAAATAAACTTAAGTTGCCTACTTTTATGTTATATAAGGCCAATTTGACGGTCTTACCCATATAGCATGATTCTCTCTGCCTCGCCTGCTTATCACATCTTTATCTTTACACTAGCTGTCCCATTTTTTTTCCGTAAAACCTTCCCTTATCCCACTATCTATTGGTGAAAACCGCATGAAAATCGGTTCAGTAGTTTTTGAATTTATTGCGAACAGACAGACGCGGCGGAGGACTTTGTTTTATAAATGTAAGGATAGTATAAAACAAAGTCACTTCCGGCCGTCTGTCCCTCCGTGTGTACGCTTAGATCTTTTAAACTACGCAACTAGGAACTTTTCAAAGTTAGCTCTGGTCTGGATTGGGAAAGTAATGGCAGGGCAGACTGCATTTCGCAATCATTTGAGCAGCTTGTCTGGCGGTAAAGAGACCACCCTCTTACAGAAGACCACCGTGAAATATCAGCATATGTGCTGTTGTGTTTCGGTAAGTAAGTAAGGGATTTTCATATTTATGGTGGGAGGTCAGAATCGGAATATAATAATAGTAATAGATAGTGGTTGCACTAATTTTATTTATTTTATTCTTATTCGACCATTACCAGACCTTGAAATAGACTTCGACCACAGAGAAAACTAACTACTAGTCAAAGAGTATAGTAATATATAGGGATTCTACTAGTGCGCTAACCATAGACACTATTATACTTCGTATAATGTACGAAGTATAATGGTGTCTATGACGCTAACGGCTAACGATTTAACTATATAGTCTGTGGTTACAGGCGACGGAGCCATTAACCATCAAGTTAGGACTGTCAGCCTGTCTGTCGATCTTAATATAAACCAAAATTAAAAAAAACAAAACATAATTTGCAGAAGAAAATCTGTGCGAAGCGGGGGCGGCACACTAGTATAACATAATATAAAGACTGTGTTAATTACTTTAAACTGGGTTTGCTAAAGAAATTATCTCATATCCATAGACAACTGAATTGATTGATTTAATTAAAATTTACTCTATGTATCTCTATGGATTTATGATCTATGGTTTGTATATGGTTTGTTTGTGTCTTGTCTGTGATCTATGTTTAGCTTCCCGCCGGCCGGTTTGGTTGTCTATTCTCTCTCTACGGGTTACTGTCTCCTGTCTCCTCCCCTCTCTCATTGGCTCCCATCTCCGCTTGACGGTTTTCATTTTGGCACGTGCAGTTTTAACATTTTTTCGTTTTAACAAAACATAGTATCAAAAATATTAACATCAAACAAAATACATTTGACCACCGATGCTCAAATTGGAAGTCAATTGATTCGGTAAGTTTTTTCGTCAGTATTTCTTTGTTCTTAGGTATCTTTGATTTGTGTTTGCACGTGTTGTGTATCCGTTGTAGACAGAAAATAACAATTTATGTTCCCCAAGTCAATATAGCTACGATATGGTCTTGATATTTTGTACTATTTAGTTTTGTTTTGTGAACGTGCGTTTTGTTACGAATGTTATCATACCATACAATCGCGACATTCGGTTGCTGCGTCATTTGTTTTGTTTACCAGATATTTAACAGAAGTTTACAATGTCTTCGTCGCCTATTCGATTCCACGGCTCTTGGAAAATGCAAAAAAGAACATCTGAACCTGATCGATGGCTAGAAGAAATAGGCTATTACCGTAAACATATCGCCAAAGATTCCAGCTGCTTGTTCAGAGCTGTTTCAGAGAGTATATTCAAGACACAGCGATACTATCAAAAAGTTCGCAAAGATTGCGTCAAATTCATGGCCGCCAACAGACATCTCTTCGAAGGGGTACGGAATTCAATTTAAATTTTAAATTTTATTTAATGACTTACATTTGTTGTGGTTCTAATGATTGAAAATGTTTTATTCTATTTGTAGTCATTGAGTTGTCCATTTGAAAACTATATCTCGGAGATGTCTACTTATTCCGAATTCGGTGGTTTCAATGAAATATTAGCCATGAGCCATCTTTATAGGTATTATAGACCTTCAGATATTAATTATTTTCATTATTTTTACCACTACCCTACATTTTGTAATGTGTAAATGAATACAATTGCAGGCGTGATTTTATTATTTTCGATGCAAACAAAGGACCAAAAAGGAAAATTTGTAATAATTACGGGAATAACATTTTTTTGTTTCACAATCCCGAAAATAAACATTTTGATATTGTATACACTAAAGAATTCATAGTTACATCATCATTTTGTCAATGTAAGTGCAATTTATAAGTAGCATATTATATTTATATTTATTTATTGTTTCTTTTATATTTTTTATTAAATTGATTAACATACATATACTATTAATTTATTATTACATTGTAGCCATTATGTATGAAATCCTCTATGGAGGTGTTTACCAGATAAAACATATATCTTATGCTATTGAAAAAATGCTACACGACAAAGTACCTGGAAGTCAATTTGATTATTTCATGAGTAGCAATGTGGATCGACGCAAAAAGCCGAAAGAACATACGAGAGAGAGGCTCAAAATATTCTTTGGAACTAATGATAAAGACAAAAATAATAATAATAATAAAACAGTTACTTCACAATGCAAACATTATATGGAAGATGAAGAACATCAGAGCGTTTTGAAAGAGTCGCTAAGCATTGTTGTAGTGAATCGTAATTTGATACAATTGGAAAATGTGTGCGCCAACTGCGTAGATGTATATAGTGCTAAAGATCTGCTCGACAAAGATATAACACCGTTCCCTTACAAAGTGGCAAAAGCATTGGATCCTGATATTTATCGCAACATTGAGTTTGATGTGTGGAACGAATGGAGAAAAGGTATAAGCAACGATACTTGGAATTTTCTAGGATAAGACTTCACACCTCCTGACTTCTATGATTGTTTACAGAGTTACGTTTCGGGCCTAGGTATTCGGACGGTACAACTTTACAAGTCGGCGTGAAATGTTTATGTAAACTCGAGTCGAATCAAAGCGTACCGTATCATTGCCACATTCAGGAGATGCAACCAGACCGCGGTCCTTGTTTGGTGTTTATAGAGGAGATTGGAGAGAAGCACATTGTGAACTATGAACAGTTAGAGCCTCTGCCCTCGGATCAAGTGCGCCCTTGGGCACCTCCGTACAGATATTCCCGAGCTCATTCACACTTCTTCACTGTCACCCAGATGTACAAGCATATAGGTGTGTTGGTACTTTGATTAGCAGCACTATCGTTTCTTGCAGTTGAATTGTCTCCGAGACAAATGCATAACCCTTTAAACTGTTTACGATCATCTGAACTGAGCGATGTCCGTATCTATATCTAAAGGTGTATCAAATCTTTTCAAAGTTCAAATGAATAGGCTTTTTCTGGGTGAGCTCGCTCCATCATAGGCTTCATCATCTCTAATAAAATAGCTGAATATCTAATAAAAAGCTCGGTGATCAATATCGCTTCCAACAAAGGACACTTAAGTAAAAAAAAAAAAGCCTATGTCCTCATTTGTTAAGACAATTTCAATAGCAAGGAATGATAAATAAATACATCTTTAGTTTACACACACTCTTCTTTTTTTTTTTCACTATAACTTTTCCTATCGCTTGAATTTCTTAAATTGCTAAATACTATTCACGTGCACATACTTAATTAACATTTTTGTTATCGCACTGGTCAGGCAACATATCACAAAAACAAAGTATTTATAAAAGAAACAAGTCGTCCGGCAAGGATGAGACGACCACCAATTCAGAAATGAACATGAAACGGAGCCGAAGAATGCTCGTGTGGAAGAAGAATACGGGGGAAATGGATACATCACAAAATAAACAGTATCACAACGGAGACGTTCATTTTTCAACAATATTATGTGATACACAATCTATGCCTGTTAGTTCGCTTAACGTTAAATGTAAAACTTGTAGCAAATTAGAATTTTGTAGAATTAAATTCCTTTATAAGCACTCTATTAGACTTTTCAGTGCGATATTATAAATGATAAATAAATATTTTGATATTTTTGATTTGATTTATTTTTTTCTTCTCTTTCTTCTCGATGGTGACACAGAATATTTTGTTTCGTACGGGTAGGAAATTATCATCGAATACGGATTCGATTATATCGCATGTGAAATCTTTTTCTTATTATGTGCTTATAAATGAATTTGTATAAACATCTCTATGGTAATGATTAAAATTGCCATATCGTAGCTATTTTTGTCAGCAATAGATTTATTAAGCATTTGTAATTGTAAGAAGTAGTTAGTTGCATGTGCGGTTAGTAAACTTTGTTGATTTTTTTTTTTTAAATGCTTTTTTATTATATAAACTTTTAAACAACATTTGATGTGTTTGTTACAACTTTTGAAATAAATAATCATTCACGACAAAATATTATGTTAACTACGAACAGTTGTTTTATATTATTTTGTTATCCCGTTAACTTAAATTTGAAGTGTGCAAAACAAGTGTTAAAGTTGAGTTTTGAGTTATTTATTATCAATTAGTTAACAATACAATGATTATTTATTTTGTTTTAGGCTCGAGTTCACCAACAGATGGTTATTTTTAAACAGCTGTTTAAAATTTAAACAGCCGTTTAATAATATTTTGTTCACCATCGCTAAAATGCGGGTTAAACGCCCCAAACATCTGATTAACTTAATGATTAATCTGATATTTAGGGTGTTTAACCCGCAGTTTAGCGATGGTGATCAACAAAATATTATTAAACGGCTGTTTAATAATAACCGCCTGTTGGTGAACTAGAGCCTTAGTCATGAGAGAAGCTATAGAAGTACCGTTTAAAGTGATATTTGTTTTTCCAGTTGGAAGCCGAAGAATCAGTCGTGATGGTGGACTGTCGTCAGGTAGCTGGTGCTCCTCCACAGGCTTCTCATGAGGCACAGCAGATGCCAACCAACGGTACAGCTCAGCCAGAAAACCAAGGCCCCGTCAACGCATTGGTATGTTTTTTTTTTTTTTTTTTTAGGTCTGATCTTAGGTCTTGCCAATCAAGAACAGATTTAAAATTGGAATTTTTTTTTCTAAAATATTGTATAAAATATATATATATAAAAAAAAAAAGTATTAATTAACACAGAACTTATTTAATAAGCTCAATGTAAGTGGTTGTCATTGTCACTGAAAATTTTTATTGAAAGGTATTTTTTTTTGGCAAAAATTTACTATTTTTTTATTTCTCAGAAGATAGATTTTTTTTTTATATAAATCCGCCTGCCCTATTCAAACCCTTTTCTTTAATATAGTTGTATTTTGTACCCAAGTTTTAATTTTATTCCAAGAAGTCAAATTAGGTGACGAAAACGACGGACGAAAATAACTTTTTTTCTACTAAGTCCTCGCCTAAAGGTCGTCGCACATTGATCACCCCCGCACCGCCTTAACTACCTCGGTGTTATACTTGGAATATAATTAGTGTATAAAGATCACAATATACTTACATAGTCTCTAAAGGCTGATTTACATTGATGTTTCAATCCAGCACAGCGGGCCTATTCTCTATCTGTGGTTTTTAAAACCTATCGACTCTGTGTCGACGTTAAATTGCAAATAATACTTTCTCAAAAGTAAAAACCACACAATAATGCGCCAATAACTTCATCGACATGTATAACCACGGTAAAAAAGTCATAGGCATTTTGACTGGTGCTTAGTGAATACCAAAGTAGACAATTGTCGAGTCCATAACCGCATCGAGTCGATAACTAACCACACATAGGGAATATAAGCCCTGGATCGAAATAGACTGGCCGCCTATTTTTCTATCCAGTGCGCACAGCCCGTGCCAGTGGCACAGGATCCGTATAAACACTACGCGTCAGTGAACGCCAGTCTCTAGAACCTGATCGTTCAATATGTCATCTAAAAAGTGGTCTGATGAGGAGCTCATACCGCAACAAAGTAAAAATGGGTTGGTCTTGGACTGTCTGGAACACAATCTGACCACATTTGATTTTTGCCTAGAGCTTAAATTGACTGTAGTAGTCATATTATGTAGTATAATTAGTCGAGCATAATGACATGAACCCAAATTGTCTGGACATTCAAACAGAAAATTTATTTCCTATCATTTAAAGGTTTACCTGTCCATTTAAGTTAAGTATAGCCGGGGAATAAAAAGGTTCGTCACGTTTCGATGTCAAAGCACGTCGATGGCAGGTGCCTTTTTTATATCGGGAGAATCTGAGAATCGGGAGAAATTCTAGACAGTCCAAGACCCAACCCGTAGAAATGACTACTGGACGCGTTTAAAAGACGCGATCCAGTGCCAGTGCTGGAATCCAGTGATGCTGGATCCAGCTAACTGTATCAATGTAAATCAGCCTTTATAAAGATCCCATTCTTGTTAACCCTTTGTATCCCCGCACAGACAGTGTACACTTAATATTAATTTATTTAAGTTTATTTATTGATTTTTTATTGCCTTTCCGACCCGTTACTATTAAACAATGGAAAACTATAAAATATACTTACAGTCAGACCAGCTTTCATTTTAAAATTGTTAACTATAAGTGACGTTAATCACGTGACGCTTCATGTAAAGTTTCCGAATGACATTCTACCGCTTACTACATATTATAATATTGTAATGGCTCGTGGGTGGATCTTATCCGTTGTGCTTGTACTTCCGAGGATAGGTGATAGGAAATAAACTTGATCTTGTAGCGAAGTTATATTTATGAAACATATCTTTATAATTGACTGTAATTGAATTCAAGTTGTGTGTAACCAACCGAAAATGTATCCTAGATCTTACTGAACTGACTTAACTATTTTAACTGACTGTCGTGAAATGTACTGGCTAACTCTCAAATGACTTAGCTGTCTGTTGACATCTCTATTTATCTCAATAGTTCTAATGAGCGGGGAAAGACCCTTAAACTTAAGATAAGAAATCAATTAACAAATTAGTTTCTAATAAATAAATGTAAACATCATTTACTTATCGACTTTAAAACGTTTGAATAAGACTCGTTAACAAAATTTTTGAAAAGTTACAATATTTAACTATTACGAAGACGAAGAAATGTCAAAGTTCATTACAATATTATAATAGCTGGCGCCCGCGACTTCGTCCGCGTTTGAAAAAAATATATGGAGAAATCCATAAATGTTGTTTTATAATTGGACCGAAAATGAAGAGCCTCATATTTACGGATCCAAGAGTAGATACATTTTTTAAACGAGAATTTTTTTTATTATTATTTATGGATAACACTTGCAAATAAACAAAAAAGATTGCCCTTTACTCCATTGTGGTAATTTCTTCAAAAATATAATAGGTAAATTATTTATTTTATGTAGCTACTATGAGTACACTATAGACAATGGAATGTTACAGGTCTCTTTTCTTTTGTGTTTGGTGGACCTTTATCACTAAGTTTTATATATATATATATATATATATATATATATATATATATATATATATATATATATAATATATAAAATCGTAAAGGGAGCCTTGTCTGAACATAATTTTTTTTTTCTTTAAAAAAAAAAACAATTTTTACACCTTGTTTTAAATTATGTTACCAAGGCGAAAATAATTGTTTTTAGAATTTTTGTCTAATCTCAGAAACTGATTTAACAATTTTAGATGAAATTTGTCACACACATACACTCGGCGTCAAAAATGTCGCCCCTCCGCGAAAATCTGACTCAAGCTAATATAAACTTTATAAAAATTACTTTACATTAACGTTGGTTAATTTAAATAAAAAGCCACGAGGTTTTCAGGTCAGAGAAATTTAAAAACAGCTTTATCTTAGTAATATTTATTAAATTTTCTTCCTTTTGAATAATTGTTGCCTTGGCAGCAATAGCGATTGACATTTTAAGCTGATCATAATGATACTTTGTTTTCTCTAAAAAGCAAATTTAAATTTAAAACAGTTTATTTGCTGAATATGGTTTTTCTATTTGGAATAGTGTATCTTTCAAAGAGTGAAACAATTTTTCAAATAAATGTCATTACAGAGATTATATTCCACATATTATAATTATTAAACTCTTTTACAATATTAGTATAGAAGTAACTGATTGTGAGGTCTACAGGTAGAGCACCATGAGTTCATATAAGCATGTAATTATGTTTGATATTCTCACGATTGTTGAATGAAATTTGATATTGGCCGGATGTTTATAGGCGACGACGTCCGTTGAGAGAGTAATTTTTGATATTAACACAATGTAAAGGTTAGAATTTGTAATGAATCATGAGTTGAGTCAATATAACTAATTCTCAGAATTTATATAATCACACCAGCGGATCTTAAAATAACCTGGGAAATGAAGCAAATTTTTTATAGCTTCTCGGAGATAACTGAACAGATTTAAAATTGGAAAGATTTTCTTAAATATCGTATAAAATATGAAAAAAAAAAAATTTAAAATTTTATTGCAAAACATAAGTTTATTAATAAGCTTAAAAACAAATTAAGCTGTCGCTATAAATTTTGAAATTTTATTAAAGTACATAATTTTTTTTTTAATTCTCAGAAAATATTTTTTTTAATATAAACCTGTCCGATTTAAACTTTTTTTAAATGTAGTATGTTTTAAAAAAAAAGAAAATTACAGTGTATAACAATACACTGTATTTTTCTGTATTTCTTTTAAAACTAAGTTTTAATTCTATTCTATGGTTAGGCGACGAAAATAACGTCTGTTCTCGCCCTATAAACATTTAGTGTTAAATTAAATCCAACGCAATCAAACGCAGATTACACTAAAAATACGCTTTTTGAAAAATTCGCTTATCTCCAAAAACCTTCAAAATAGTCTCATTTAATTAGCGGACGCCACCTTATAGACAACTAGCTGTTGCACTCGACTTCGTCCTCGTTACTCGCTGTTAATATAGCTTTCTATAGGTGTTTTTAGTCTTTTTTAGTTTTTGACTTCATAAAAAAATACAATTCTTTTTACTTTATAATAATAATCATCATTTATTTCAGATATAATATCCATATTATCTATTAACAAAATAATAATAATAATTTAATTGAATTTTATAATAAGTATATATATATATAATATTTACAATTATATTATATTGTTAGTATAGATTTAGCAGACAAAGCAGGGCCTCTCATGGGATCTCCGAGAAGCTATAAAATTTGAGCTCATTTTGGTAAAAATTGTTTTCAGCCTGAGGTTGATTTTTGTCTTGATTTTTTTTTAAAGAGACATATTTAAGATATCCAGTTTTCTCTCAATTTTATCACGAAATTAAATTCAAATTACTAGAACTATGTAATATTCCTTCATTCCTGGGTACTTGATATTTACATACAGTTGTGTTTGAGAATCATCCTCGTTAAGTTATGACTTAAATAATAATAAGTCTATCTAAGACAGGTTTTAGGGAATTTGCCATTATTGCAATAAAACCGTAACTTAAAGAAAGTAGGTAGTTTTTACCCTTGCCCCTTTGTTTAGTCTTTTCGCAGTATTGTCTAATTCTTTGGAATGTTTTTTTTTTTTTTTTTTTTAAAAAAAAAAGAACAAAAGGAACAATATTTAAGTATGCAAAAAACAAAACACTTGCTCTCGTTTTTTTTTTTCTTTTACTTTAAATACAATAAATTAATAACTTTTACCTGAAACTAAATCATTGAAAAAAATAAAAAGGATAAGCATACAATGTAAAAGAGTAATAAAATAGAAAAATGGAGTGCAAAATGGTTATTCGACTGTGAGCCGCCATTTGGGACTGTTCACTTATTTGTGTACTGTTTAATGTTTGTGTAACAAATTAACTTTAAAAGAGTGGCCGTGTGGTGTGTGTGTGTGTGTGTGTGTGTGTGTGTGTGTGTGTATGTGTATGAAAATACCACAGGAACCTAACATTCTTCCGGGATAAAAAGTGTAATATAATCCAGGTAACTATTTTAAATGTTACATACATAAATTGTTAAATTTTGATAATATTATTTATGAAAAGAGCAACTTCCGAACCGGTGGTAGTTTTTATTATTATTAATCATATAAAATGTGAAATATTTGACTAAGATAAAAATGTCTTTTAATAACTTACATGGAATAAATGATTTATTTATTTATTTATTTATTATCAAATAAATAACTGAAAATTGCATTTACATCGGTTAAGAAAATATCTGTATATCGGAAGCAAACTATCCTAAGTCACATTTAGCAAATTATTCAGTATGCACGATAAACGTCTTAAGTGTAAACAAGCATGTAACGAGTTGGACATGTAAGATATAATCAAAACTTTTTGGATTTCTTTGATTCTTGAAGACCAGTAAATAGGGCATAAAATACTTATTCCAATGGCATCATAAAGTGAAAAAGGCATCATAAGTTAAGTTAAAGAAATATACTTAAGACAGTATACCTCGGGTACACAATATTAATTAATGTACAGGCGGCTTCTTCACGATTTTATTACATATAGATTACAAAATGGTGTTAAATGCAAAAGAATATTCCTTACCTATTCTTCGTGTAACATTGGTTTTTTAAACAGGGCGTCATATGTGTTAAATTTTTTTCTGTGACACATTTGTGTATCTGTCTGTGAAATCGTAGTTCACAAGCGGATGGATCGATTTTGATCCGTTTTTTTTTTTTTTTTGAAAGCTGACCTGATCGGGGATTGTTCTTATAGCTATAATTAAGATCTGTTCAGGTGTTTGAAGCCCATTTCCTAGTAAGCGAAGGGATGTCACTAACTTCCACGTGTGTTATATATGCTGACTGTGAAATTTTGTATACCTTACTTCGGTGGTATTTCCATTACATGGTAACCTTGACCCGATGCTGCAGACTCCTCAGCAACCTACAGCAGATTGGGCTCATTAGAAAGTCGAAGGGTTAGTTTATGAGTTTAACTAACGACACGTTTGGTCTAGTGGCTAGTAACCCTAGCTGTTAACCAAACGGTCGCGGGTTCGAATCCCGCAAATGTTTATGTGTTAACATTTTACATTTGTACCTGAGTCATGGATGTTTTGTATTTATAATATGTATGTATTTAAAAAAAAAAAGTAATCTATGTATTATATCAACTGTCTGGTATCCATAATACAAGCATTAGTTGCTTACTGTGGAACTAGATGGTGCTGTGTGGAATGTGTGAATATATTTATTTATTATTATTATTATTATTATTATTATTTATTTAACTATAACTTGTCGCTCAAGAAGTTTGTACGGTTGCTGCAGGCCGTAACCAGCGGAGAGATGAATATGACACAGTCCAGCGGCCGAACTTCCACCCCGGCGGCAGTCAACGCGATGGGATACGGGGGCGCTTACGGGGCCGCGATGGGCGGGGGAGCTTACGTGTACGGGGGCATGAAGCCAGTCATGTGGTGCGCCCCCCCTCACGCGCCCCCCCCGCCCCCCCCGCTCGGCGTCAACACGCACGTGTACAAGAGCGTGCAAGCGAACGGCAGCGACCTCCCCATGAACGACATCCCCACGCTGCGCTTTTATTACAACCTCGGCGTGGAATGCATGTGGAGCACTTACGGCGCCCCACCGCCGCCGCGTTTCTCGCAAAGCGATCTAGTCCGCGACATGCAGTCTCTGGCGATCCAGGCCGCTCCGAAGATGACCCACGAGAAGCCGCCGTCCGCGCCCAAAACGACCCAACGCCCGGCAATAGGGCCGCGCTTCAAACGAGGCCCTCACCAGCACGACCAGAAAACGTACGCGAACAAGGGGCCGAACAATAGACGCAACTCGCACGACGGTCGTCCCAACAATAGCTACGCAAACCAGGAGGGGGGTGCCGCCGGGATGGGGGGGGGCGAGTGCGTGCTAGAGCCCCCCATGGTTTCGGTCCCGTACATCACTTACCCGCCACCGGTCTACCCGATGCAGTACTATCCGGTCGAAGATCCATGTGAGTGTATATCTGCATTTTACCCCACTTGTTGCAACAATGTACTCGCTAACATGTTGAAGCCCGCTAAAAGGACATCCTTCATAATCGGGCCATTTTTTTTAACTTACACTTTGAAGAATTTCCTAATTTCAGTAATTTCCTGTGAATATTTTACATTTTGTAAATGGGGGACAACATTCCAAAATTTAAAAGTGTTCAAAACTTTTAATACTTTCAAAACTTAAATTCTCTTCTTACAAGTTTCAACCGTTAAAATGAAAATAATAAAAAACTGATGGCCTGATCTCTCTATACAAAATTATCCTTTGATGGCATAAAATGTGTTTTTTTTTGTTTATTTAATGTTAAAGTCGACAGACAGGCTGACGGTTCACTTGATGGTAGGTGGCCACCGTCGCCTTTGATACAAGCAATGTCATAGAGCGCTGCCGACCATCGCAGTGTTGAGGATAAAAGATTGGGAAGGGACAGGGAAATGGACTCTGGCATCCCTTACTGACTCACCGAAACACAACAGCACACATGCTGTTATTTCCCGGTGGTCTTCTGTAATAAAATGTGTGGGTAACTAATATACTAAGGGCCTCTTTCACCAACTTACAAGTAAAGTGTTGATTAGTTACTTTTAGAAATAATTTTATGTTTTATTATTAAATTATGCACTCGGTTTACTGCATAATTAGATAGGCGATTTTTATTATTATTTTCTTTTTAATTTTTGGGACTTTTACCGTACAAACAAAGGTATGTCATCTCCATCATTCCCGTTTACCGGTGACTTTAAATGGCGGTTAGCCTACTTGACACATGGTGAAAGAGGCCCTAAGCCTAGGGCTGTTCACTCACACCGCAGCATTTTTTTACTTTTAGCATTTTTGTGGCTAACATGTAGTACTATATTTTTCGCTGTTATATGCGAATTTTCAATACATTGTGTTACATTGTTTTAATGTAGGTGGAGATCTCTAATTAAAAAAAAAATGTAGCATTTTGTATTGAGTAGTCATTGTATGCGTAAAACGAAATCATCATCGCACGATGGGATCGTACGATCGTGGCCAATTAGGACGCCAATAGGACGTGAACGGAAAAACTCATTACAAACGAACAAACAAAAAAATCAAATCATTCCTCTTTATAATATTAAGTTTAGATCAAGTGGTGAAGATAGCTCAACTTCCTCAACCCAGAGGAGAATAACGTAGGATGTGTTTTTGTAATACATGAGCTGATACATAAATTCAAAAGGGCTATTCGCATAAAGACAGATTCTCTACCACTTATAGATATACTTAATGATTCATGCACGAAAGGAAGGATATCGTAAAAAAAGGTAATAATTCCAAAATGTGAAACCAATTCGTAGGTAAGTTCTCTTTAGTGTGCCCTTTTTAATATAAAGAAATTGTGTTTGGTATTTATCGGATTCAATACAGGGAAAAAATACCTATTGAAAGGAAATTCGTATTCTGTTGGGCAGACTTTTCCTCGACGATTTAGCACATCTATAAATAAGCGATTTTCCTTTGAAAGAAGTTTGGGCTTTTGATCAATTAAAATCAGTCGCGTGATCGAATCAATCTGCTTTTAATAAGTTTATTTTGATCATTTATTTCTTGATAATAATATCTATACTTACTAATACTAATATTATAAAGAGAGAAACATGTTTTTAATGAGTAAACACAAAATCTACTGGACCTGTTTTTAAAATAAAAAACGAAAATTAAAAACGACGTTATGATTGCCACCTACTAATTTTATTATGTTGAAGCTTTTGATTATTATGTTAAACTGTCTGTTAGAGGTTCACTATTTTGCTCGTTGCAGGCATGATGGGAGGCATGAGCTACGTTCCTTACGAAGAGGGAATGGAGTATGGGGCCCCCCCAATGCCTCAATATTACCCACCGCCCCACTTTGTGCCGCACGCTCCCCCACCGCAAGTACCCCACCAGCAGCCCCCCCAAGGGGGGCTCCAAGGGGGGCACCAAGGGGGGCTCCAAGGGGGCGAACACAAGTGAACTCCACCGGCGACAATTACCCCAATGGCAACATTTCATTCGTAAAACCCCCCTTATTCACTGAGAACTCTGATTCCGAAATAATTCATATAAAGTTTGCCAATTTTAATTTTGTTATTATCTTTTCATAGATATGAGGTTATTTTTTTTTTTTAATTTCACTTCAGTTTAAACTCGTTATAAGAAGTCAATGAAAGGTTATTTTTTTCAATGCAAGTTAATTCACATTTTTTTCAAATAAGGACAAAATATCCACTAGGTATTTTTGTCCATTCCCAATTTAATTTGATTCCAAGGGACCATCCAAGCTGACGCCGCAAAGCGACGCTCGTTTTAAAGGGAGCCAATGCAAATATAGAGCTTATTTACTATGCAAAAAGGCACACAATTGAGCGAGTGCGGAATGCCACTCGCTCAACTCTATACCTATTTTTGTGTAGTAAATTAGTTCTATATTGAATTGCTATACTTTAAAAATATGCTTCTCGGTGTGTGCTAAGGCTGAGGTTACGGTACGAGCGGAGCGGAGCGGAGCGAACACCCGCTCCGCCCCCGCTCGTTTCCCAATCGCACACTTAATGTCAGTACACACCGAAATGCGATTGAATATAGAACTTATTTACTACACGAAAAGGTGTACAGTTCATTGATTCATTGCGACACTGCACATGGATCGTTGATCCGTATATACCCTTTAGTGTAGTAAATGAGTGCTATATTCCATTGCTATCTTAAAATAAGTGTGCGTCCTGAGTGACGGAGTATCGCGGAAAAATTCCGAAACAAACACACTTATCGAGTGTTTGATTTCATATCCGCTATACGCTGTTACTCGGGACGCACACTATAAGAGTCCTGAATGTGCCAAAAAAAAAATAACTACGATGCCGAACTCTGATCATTGGAAAATGTTTCCTAATGATCTATTTAAAAAAAATTTAATTTTTAATTAATGTGTCCGGTAAATGTACTTACTTTAAGTTTTATCTGCTGAGAAAATAGTTCACCGTAAAGTATATTATTAAAAATTCGATATGTGATGAAAATTTGTCACAATCGAAACGGTTGGTGTTAATGTAAGCTTGTCCACATTAGCTGTCAAGTGACTTATTATATTAAAAACACAATATGTGGTGAAAATTTGTCACAATTGAAAATATTTGATGTTTAATGTCATTAGTTCATTGTAAGCTTGTCACAATTGAAAAAAGTTGGTGTTAATAAATGTCACAGATCTTGTTCAATATTTCAGAGAAGACAAATAGAAAAACAATACCTATCTATTTTCTTTATATTTCGGTATAAAAAAAAACTATATGAAGAATTTATCGCAAAAACATTCATATTAAAAAGTATCTTTTTGCTGACAGTACTTTATATGGCTCCTTTAAAATTTACACAAAAATATACAGTTTTTTTGAGATTTTTTGGCTAACTGTACTTTTTGCAATATATGTCACATTGCAGTATTGATTTGACGAGTTTACAAATAACCTAACTAAAATACTTAAGGTAGGATTTCGTAGCGAGCGTCAATGACGCGGCGTCAGTGACGCCTTGGTGATTTTGGATAACCATAACAGACGCTAAGCACTAGCTAATACGGGTGAGTCCACCAGGATCCCCTAACTGGATCCCCCAGGGGATCGACATATATGCTGCAGTTCACTAGGATCCCCTGAGGGGGATTCTGATGAACCAAGAAGTTCACCAGGATCCCCTGCTTGCTTATGAAGTAAAGTTGTAAAACACCTAAAGATTGTTTTGATATATCGTCATTTAATAATGAAAAGTATATATTTTTTAAATATTACTAATAACTCATTCTAATTACGTTTTACTCATTAATAACGTAATTAAATAATGATAAAAAAGCAAAAGCAATTAAAAACTTACTAATTGAAAATATATTAAAATTGTAAACTATTATAACCTCCGACTTTATATATATATATATATATATATATATATATATATATATATATATTATAAAGAGTAAAGTAAAGACTTGATAAGCAAGCAGGGGATCCAGGGATATGTCGATCCCCTGGGTGGGCCCTGTGGGATCCAGTTAGGGGATCCTGTTGGACTTGCGCCACCCGTCTAATACTTTGAAATAATTATCTCCTTTATTTAACTTGACAATTTCAGAACGTATTTTTACTTACTTTCGAATATTTTGGAATCTTCCACACTGTCCTTGAGACACCAGTGTTATTGAAATTTCATCATACACTTCAGTAAACACCTACTACGGCTATATATATATATATATATATATATATTTAAAAATTAAATTTAAAAAAAAACTAAATACACGCATCGTGGGCGTCACTAGAAACATGATACTGACGCACAAACAATGACGCGGCGTCAGTGACACTGCGCTCGAACAACGTTCCATACATTTGCATATATAACGTTATGTCGCTCTGTCGCGTTGACGCTCGCTTCGAAATCTACACCTTGAATGTGTAGAAATGTCAAAAAAACAACTGACGATTGGAATTGAGAGGGCTATGTTTTTTATTTTTAACAATAATGGTTCCATTTAAACGCGAGAGGGATGCGCTAATTTGTTTATAATCGAATTTATAATATTTAATTTCCAAATTGAACCATACCTATAATATATAGATTTAGTTTTTAATAAACTTAAGTTCAATGATTACAAGAACAAATTTTATGAACATTCCTATTATTTAAGTTAAGCTATTATTAATATTAACATTATTAGTGCTTATTTGGGTAGGTTTGTGAAAAATTAGAAAGGCTTAAAAATTAAAAAAAAAAAATGGCGACTAAAATGACGGCAGCTCTTAAGTTCACTTGATTTTTTAACTTTTTGATATATATTTTTTAATATAATAAATATTATGTAAATTTTTTTATTCATCTAAAATAGGTTTAAATACATTTTTAACTTCACATCAAATTCTTTCGAATAATTTTTTCAATACTCCTTAAAAATAGTTGTTTCCCGTTTGCCACAAGAAAAATAGTCAAAATAGACTATATCCATTAAAAAAAAAAAATATGTTTTTATGCTGTGTATATTTTATGATGACATAAGTCAATAAATTCATTTTGCAGGTTTAAAAACCTGGATAACATTTACATTTAAGTATTATCTATTTTATTATTGTAAATTTATTTATTTTGCAATTTACTTGTTTTGTAATGTATATAATTATATAACTTTTTTTTTTTTTTTTTTTTCTATTTATTATTTTGTTAAATTTTGCAATACACTGAGCTAGTCTCTCGATATGTGATTAGTTTTATCATACACAGCATAAAACGTTTCATTTATATAATATGTCTATTGCATTTATTTATTTTTTCTTGAAATTTTGAAATCGTTTCACACTCAAAAGATAGTAAACGTATCATCGAACATAAATAAATAAGTATACTAATAAAACCTAGATATTTCCGGCCGTTTTTCGACTTTGTAGATTTTGTTTATGTCCTAAGTGTTCATTGGTGCTGCAAAAGTTGAGTGGAGACGGAGACAGGGTTTTTGAGGTATTTTTGTATGGAACGAAACAGTAGGAGGCACTCAGTGTTTAGTCATTTAGGCATTTAGGCATTTTTCTATCATTCCTTAAACTTAAGGTTGAAAGTGTTGCTAAAATTTAAGTAAAAAAAAAAAAAAAATAACTTAGATTTGTAACGTAGGTACTGAAAAAAGTGGATTTTTCCAACTCGCAGAGCATTTTCATTTTTAGTTTATTTAGTATTTAAAAAAATAAATAAAAAAAAAAGTTTTCCTACAATGATCTCATCAATAAAAACGTCGGTCGCTAAGTGGTTGGTAGTAGTGCTCAGATACACAGATACACAGATCTGAAACGTGGAAGGGGAGTTATCCGCCTTTTTCCAAAATTCATCCCCCGATACGCACACGTTGTATATGTACTGAAACATATTTTTGGAATAATTTTAAATTGTTTGGCTGTGATTCTAATATTAATCTCGGGGAATTTTGGTGTGTGTGTAAAAAAAAAATTTTTTTTTTTACAACGCCAAATTTTTTTTAAAATCACATGATATTATTTGTAATATGTTTTCAACATGTCAATTATCCGCCCAAACTCAGCTGCAGGCTTCACAGATATACTTTTATATTAAAAAAAAAAAAAACTAATACACGTTATATAAGTACGTGTACCTATATATTACATATATAAGTAATTTGTGTAAAAGATGTTTGTTTGTAGAGAGTATTGTTGAAAAAAAAAAAATTCCATAGTAAGTATATATAATAACGTGCAGTATTCATAGTACTGTATTATTGATAGGGTTAATGTTTTATGTTATATGTCGAATTTATTAATGTTTAGAGTAAAAAAAAAAAAAAAGTTCTTTGGTCAAAAATAAGAAGTTTTACACACTTAGTTTGATTTTCACGTCAATGCGCAGAATGCGTAATATATTTTATTTTTAATTAAACGTAGTGTTAGTTTTTACGTGCCAATTTAATGTGTAGGTGTTTTTTTTAATTAAAAAAAAAAAAAAAAATTTTTTTTTTAAATAAAAAATTTTTTTTTTCAAATAGCAACATAAAAACTTAATTGACAGGAAAATACAAAATGGATGACACCTCAAATTTATACTCGTGTAGTGAAAACTGCCAAAGAACTAAATTCTTGTTGTCATATCAAACTTAAAATAGTGATAATAAATATAACAATAACTGTGTTGTGATTTCGTATAATTAGATTTAATTGTAAAATAGGTTTACTTTACTTATGGTGCCTAATTTCCAAAGTTTAAAGGCACCGGCATCTAACTTGGTTAAGGCACCAAGTTAAGTTAGTGTAGTAAAACTAACAAAAAAAAAAGTTAGTTATTTTTAAAAAAAATTCATAAGGATGAGGTATGAATACAATTATTTAAATTTAATTTAATTTTTTTTTTTAATAAAAATAAAGTAATTCTAGCCGACTTAGGTGCCGGTGTCTATATACGGCTCAAGTGAGTCTGAGTGTTTTTTTTTTTTTCAAAATTTTCAAAATAAAACGTGATTTTTATTTTGGTAGTTTTTTATTTCTCCTTTTTTACTTTCAATTTCAGATTTTTTTTTTTTATTATGACAAAATTTAAAATGATAAATTAGCCCCAAGGCCATTCCAATGAGCTCAAAAAGGCTTTATATATCTTCTGTAAGTTTTTGAGGAGTTAGACTTGTTGCTGCAGAATCAAGTCAAAGTTGGAAATACCACCGAAATAACGTGACACCAAATTTAAAAAAAAAAATCGAACCTGAAATTTGGTGAAAGCCATTCGTCATACAGGAATAGAGCTGATGATCTTCAAACTCTTGAACAGATTTTTATAAATTCTAGCTATGAACCAAATCGATCACTTCAGCTTTCAAACAACAAAAAAACCGCATCAAAATCGATCTATCCTTTTGGGAGTTATGATGCCACAGACAGTACACTGTTAAAGTTGTAACACCCATCTTGTGTCGGGTGTTAAAAATAACAGCATCTATTTCTTCAATGCGTAAGGTAATGAAAGCTTTGGGTTTTTTTTTTAATCAAAAAGTGTGTCGAACAGGCAGGAGTTGCTGGTTAAGCTGATGCCCTCGACTTCGTCCGCGTTAAGCAACCGAGAGGGTTTTTAGTGCAAGTAAGAATCCCACAATCATGTGAATATTAAGCAGTCCACATTAGGTTTAGTTGTCATCTCGCACGAATTTCTTTCGTACGAAATGTGCAAAAAGCCAACTGAATTTAAATATTTTTAGTACATAGTCATCTCGCACACATTTAGCTGTTTTTATCCCTTCACAGGTACCTTAGAGGTTTCCCCTCGTGAATAAAAAGAAATTCGTTTAACGCTCTTTCCATTACATAGTGAAAACTTTGCCTACTTTAAAAGGTCTAAGCGTACATATAGAGGGACGCGGCGGGAAGCGACTTTAAACTAGCAGTTTCACATGACATCATCTGCGTAAATAAAATACTAGCTATACGCTCCCGGATTCGAAATAAAAACTATCCTATATTTTAAGTTGGACCAAATTACACATAGTTACGAAGTTTTATCAAAATCGGTTCAGTATTTCAGAGTAGCATCTGCGACAAACATGTGATACGAAATTTTTATATAGATACCTACTTACCTATATAGAAATAGCCTATGTTACTCGCTGATAACGTAGCTTTCTATAGGTGAAAGAATTTTTTAAATCGACCCAGTAGTTTTTGAGTTTATCCATAAAAACATAGAAAAATACAAATCTTCTCTCTTTGTAATATTAGTATCGAATAGTCTATGTAAAGATTTAGTTTTAGGTATTTGTATCAACAAACTAGAACTCCAAAAACTCAAATGTTTCTATTTGAGGTTATGTCTTGGTAACTGCTTGTATATAGTAGTATACTAAAAAAATGGTAAGATAATTATGTAATTCTAAAGCAAACAAAATATTTTCTCCGTGAATTGTTTGTACAATTGTCGAGTGGACATTAAACTAAACACTGATATCAATACAATACCTATCTCATTATTCTTATCTCTTACAACTCAACTCGTATCGTAATAGGTACAAACATAGCCACTGTCCAAAGCAACAATCAAACATTACGTTACGTAACAGTAAATGAACTATAAGTGGTGACCGTCACTTCACTTGTTTTGTTTGCGACAAGACAAGTGTACGACGGACGATTCGATAGCACTGCGTAAAGGTTTGTAATACAAATTTATCATTTTCGTCAATTATAACTGCACTAGTATATGTATAGGTATTTTTTTTGTTTCCTTAAATCAAAGAGAGTTCAGTTAAATGTATTTGATTTAAACTAACATATTTCAATAATTAAAATGCATGTAACCTACTTACTTACCTAAGTACATTTAATGAACTTATTATTTAGGTACCTACATATATTTTTTAATTTTCTCTAAGTAAGTAATTAATTAATTTAAAAGTATAGTGTTGGTATGTATATTACATAGTATAAAACAAAAGTCCTCCGCCACGTCTGTCAGTTCGCGATAAACTCAAAAACTATTGCACCGATTTTCATACGGTTTTCACCAATGAATAGAGGGATAATCAGGGAAGGTTTGAAAAAAAAAATGCACTCTGGGCGAAGCCGGAATCGGGACAGCTAGTGTAATATAAGTTAATAAATTCAATAGATGCTAATTTTTATAATAAATGCTTAGATACCTACTTATAAAACTAATAAAGTTGGTTGCGCCGTGATCGAATGGTTGGCTGTCAAGTACTTTCTTTCCTTCACATATTACCCACCTTCCTAATAAATGTGGCCCTCACAATTTTCCTCTTTACCCACTTACCAAAAATAATGCATTGCTACCGATGACCGCCGCGCAAGAAGAAGTTGAACGCGCCCGCGCTTGAGCTGTGGTTTTCGTGCCTATAGTGAGTTTATCCGCGCCTTAACTCGATCTCGGAAGTGAAGTGAAATCATCCGCGCTTTACCGCTGAACTTTGAAATACATGTGAACAGTGTCTGCCAGTTGGACACTTAGAGGTTCCTGCAGGAGAGCGCACCAGAGCACCGGTATAAGGTACGTGCATTTCCTTCTGCTACCTATCCTGCCCTTCAGACGGTCATACTGTTCGCTTATAGCCGCAACCAGATACAGTCCACTAAAATCGCTAATAGGGATTCATGGCGTGATTCTGTCGCAATCCCGCCGCAACGAAATTTAGATTTCGTCAACCCCTTTAGGGGTTTTCACCGCGCCTCCATTTGTTGGTCCTTCGAGCCGGATATTTATTGATATTTCGAACCATAGGTCTATGTTCCCGCGAAACACGTTATTAAACGTTATCACGAAGATACCTATCGAGTTTATTCATACCTATTAATAAAAAATCATATTTGATATAATTTAGTTACGTTTGTATAATTGAACCGCATCCCCGTTAGATTTATTTAGATAAACAAGTTTGATTTATTTGTACGCATCCATATATATATATACTTACATTCGTTTAGTAATTTTGAATTACGCGCGCTTTGTTCGGTGCGCCTGCACCGAACGTTGTTTCTTACCCACCTACTTATAATAATAATATTATTATAACGCGTCTTCGCACAAAATGTCTACGACAAAGGTAATCGACCCTAAACAAAATTATGAGATTGTGCTATTACAGTCGAAACGCGATGCACTTTTTGAAAATATACAACGAGTGTATGATTTATCAAAGATGGTTCATATAAACGATGAACATAAAGAGAATTTTTTGTGTTCCGTAGAAACGTTAGAAGATACGCGTTCTGAATTTAAGAAAATTGTTGATCGTTTTAATAAAACATTACTCATGGTAGACCCGGAAAGCACACCGAGTTATAAATGTTTGAATGCCTTCGAAGACCTTTACTGTCGAATTAAACGCGTATTGAAGCGTATCGAGCCCGTACCGTCGAGGGTGGACAGCGCTGACCACGACCAGAAGGGTTCAACGGACCGCGTAGATATGAGATGTAGGATGCCTGCCCTGCCGCCTATAGAAATTATGTCTTTTGATGGTGACATACGTACCTGGCCTTTGTTCTATACAGGTTTTAAATCCATGGTACATGACAATCCGAATTTAAACAAATCGGAAAAATTATATTATCTGATGGGCAAGCTTTCCAGTAAGGCGCAATCGGTATTTTCGGGTATTACACCATGCGCAGATAATTATGATACAATATTAAAATGTCTCATTGATAGGTATCAGGATATTCGTACAATTGCAAATACCTACTTGGAACAGATGATTAATGTTAAGTTAAACGGTCCCGCCTCGGAGTCTAAGTTCCAATTATTTATGGATCAGTTTATAACTGCCGCGAACGCGTTGAAAAATTTGAAACTCGAAGATCTGTCAGATTTTATTATGTTACACATGGCATTAAAGAAGTTTGATTTAGATACCGTCCGCGCCTTTGAATCACAATGTCGCGAATATAAGATACCTACTTTCATTCAACTAACTGACTTTATTAGGGGTCAGCATAAAATATTCCATAACGCGCAGAGCCCGGCTACATACAATAGTAGCACATATAAACCGCGGAATCGTGTACCAAATCCGCACACTTATGTAGCAGTATTACCTGCTCGTAAAATATGTCTCTGTGAAGACATTGTGCACGATCATCTTTACAAATGTCCGAAGTTTAATGATTTAACACCTTACTCACGTTTTAAATTAGTTAAGGAACGTAACGCGTGCATAAATTGTCTTAGCTTAAAACATAAATCTCGCGAGTGTGGTTCAAATGTGAAATGTCGTAGTTGTCATCAAAAACATCATTCCGCGTTACATTTCGAAAATCATAATCTCAAGGTTCAAACCGCATCGCAAGCGGACGAGCCGACTCGCCCTCCGCCGACATTTAACGCGAGACAGACGCCTCGAGCTAGATCGCCTACTGATGCGCGTGATATGAATGTCTCGTCGATGCACACATTCGTCGCTGCGCCGGTTGAGAGTGCCGCGCAGCACACTACTGTATTACTATCAACCGCTCAAGTAATTATTTATGATAGTAACGGGCGATCGTGCGTTGTAAAATGTTTGCTTGATTCGGGATCACAAAGCAACTTTATAACTAGCGAATGTTGTGTGCGCTTGGGTTTGAATTGCAATAAAGATATACAAACGATTGTTCGCGGTTTCGGTGGTACAGAGAAATCTATTAGAGGCGCAACAGATTTTAAAATATTTTCACGTTATTCGGATAACGTTCATTATGACGTATCGGCGCTTATTGTCGATCGGATCACGGACAAGCTGCCTTCTATTCCAGTCGATCAATCCACGCTCGAGCACATAAAGGGATTGTCGCTTGCGGATAGTACTTTCGCAACCCCTTCGGAGGTACAAGTCCTAATTGGAGCTAGTATTTTCCCACACTTATTATTACCGGGCACGGTACAGGGTAATATTAGTGGAATGCCGCGAGCCGTAGAAACTGTTATGGGATACGTAATTATGGGAGCAGCTCCGGTCCTGATGCCTCGAAATAGGTCATTGTTAAAACCCGCATCCGCTTGTTGTACCGTCATGCAACAGTCTCCATTGGATAACCTCCTTAAAAGGTTTTGGGAGTTAGAGGAGGTCTCCGCTCCGCCCGCCCACAGTCAAGACGATCTTGAATGTGAGATGCATTTTCGCACTACCACTACGCGCGCGGGCAATGGAAGGTACATCGTGGCGTTGCCGTTTAGAGACAACGTATATAAATTAGGAGATTCTTACTCCGCTGCCCGCAGACGATTTCTCTGCTTGGAACGTAAGTTAGAATGCGCGAGTATGCTGCGCTCCGCCTATAACGACATAATTCGTGAATATGTTGATAAGGGTTATTTATCAAAATTAGGATTTATTGACTTAACAATACCCGCCGTATCATATTTTGTACCTCACCACTGTGTATTACGCGATGATAAAATAACCACGAAGGTTCGTATGATTTTAGATGCAAATAGCAAAACAACCACAGGGTTGTCACTTAATGAATTATTGCATTCCGGCCAAAATATACAGGGTGATTTAAATAATATTAATTTAAATTTCCGGATTTTTAATATCGCGATTGCTGCAGACTGTCGTCAGATGTTCCTGCAGATTGGCATGCGCGAAGCTGATCGTATATTTCAACGGATCCTATATAGGTTCCATCCGCAAGACCCAATATCAGTTTATGAATTTAATAGGGTTTGTTTTGACGCGAAGTCGAGCGTATCTCACGCTGTTCGCGTTTCGCCGCTTAAACCAATCTCGATCGCTATGTTGAAATTATGCGCGGCGTTTTTAATGTCTAAACTGCTACGCAAAGTTCTTGATATTTTTGAACCGCGATGCAGGATCTCGAATGTATACGCCTTTACAGACTCGAAGGTCGCTCTTTGTTGGATTAATTCCTCTCAGCATCGATGGCAGACGTTTGTCGCGAATCGCGTGGTAAAGATAGTGGAATTTATTTCTGCCACCTGTTTCCATCATATAGCAGGAATTGACAATCCCGCAGATTGCCTATCACGTGTCTTGTCTCCAGCGATGCTTATAAACCATCCTCTATGGTTTTCGGGACCACCATGGGCATCTAAGGATCCAAGGGAGTGGCCTATCGCAGAATTTGATGACGGAGAGATTGGTGAGGTGCCTGATCTAAAGCCGCTTACACACTTAGTGACCGCTACTTCGACTGATTCTTTTATTTATGTGCTCGCTACTCGTACCTCTTCGTGGTCGAAATTACTACGCATAATTGTTTATATTTATCGTTTTTTGAAACTGTTACCGCGCAGATCGCATATAACGAGTTCAGATTTAAATTTCGCAGAAAATAAAATAATACTCGTACTTCAGAAAATCTATTTTGCAGATGACATAATTAAGTTAAAATGTAACCAAAGCTGTTCGAATGCTTTGCAAAAATTACACCCATTTATTGACGAAAATGGTATTATACGTGTTGGCTGTCGGCTATCGAATGCTGACGTTAGTTATTCGCAAAGATATCCGTCTGTACTCCCGCGACGCGACCACGTTATAGATCTGATAATCGATTATTATCATAAAACGCATTTACACGTCGGACCAGACCTTCTTATGTTCATACTTAAGTATCCACCGCTTGCATGGCCGCTAGGTGTGGTGGAGGCTGATCACCCTTCGAAGGACGGAACAACGCGAGTAGTTACTGTTAGGACAAGTAAGGGAAGCTTCGTGCGCCCAGTAGTTAGACTTTGTCCTTTGCCAAGTCAATAACCGCGTAATAATAGGCAGAGTAGCATTTCTACTCATCTAAATAATTAGGAAATAGGATTAGTTATAGTTTAGTTATAGTTTAGTAGTAGATAGTTATTAGTTTATGTAATCGCATTTATTATCATCTAGTTTAGGAGTAGTTATTAAAAACCGCATTTATTTTCGTGTAATTTACCGCATTCTTTCTTTGAATAACCGCATCTCTTTTCGTATAGATTACCGCAAAATTAACCGCATTTCTTTCGCATTCGCATTGTGAGATCTTTAAAGGTGACCCTTTAAGGCCGGGGGAGATGGTTGCGCCGTGATCGAATGGTTGGCTGTCAAGTACTTTCTTTCCTTCACATATTACCCACCTTCCTAATAAATGTGGCCCTCACAATTTTCCTCTTTACCCACTTACCAAAAATAATGCATTGCTACCGATGACCGCCGCGCAAGAAGAAGTTGAACGCGCCCGCGCTTGAGCTGTGGTTTTCGTGCCTATAGTGAGTTTATCCGCGCCTTAACTCGATCTCGGAAGTGAAGTGAAATCATCCGCGCTTTACCGCTGAACTTTGAAATACATGTGAACAGTGTCTGCCAGTTGGACACTTAGAGGTTCCTGCAGGAGAGCGCACCAGAGCACCGGTATAAGGTACGTGCATTTCCTTCTGCTACCTATCCTGCCCTTCAGACGGTCATACTGTTCGCTTATAGCCGCAACCAGATACAGTCCACTAAAATCGCTAATAGGGATTCATGGCGTGATTCTGTCGCAATCCCGCCGCAACGAAATTTAGATTTCGTCAACCCCTTTAGGGGTTTTCACCGCGCCTCCAAAAGTTGTAGTGTTTTTATTTATAGTTGGTTTTTTAGTCATGCAAAAAAAAGTGGGACATGCTTATTTTTAAATATCCACAATAACCAATTAATTGCTCATCGAACTGGCTTGTAGGTCAAAAAAGTTGATCTTTAAAAGAATTAGGTAGGTATACCTATTTATTTCATAGAACCTTTGACTAGAAACAACGAGTTCATCTTTTATACCTACCTAAATAATTATTTTACCAAATTTGTTAACATTGATAAAAATAATACATACTGTAAAAGTACAGTTAAGTACGGTAGGTACTTATACCTACTTATTGATTTGTTTTAATTTGAGTTATTTGCTGGAATCCATTTTATAAAAAGTACCTACAAACAGCTCTCTTATGGAGAACAAATTTAATGTTGAATTTGTCAGCAGCAAAAATCTAAAAAATATATGTCAAAATTATTATCCTAAGCATTTTTTAGAATTCGCTTACTCCATTTTTTAAAATATATAAAAAAAATACTATTGCTTACTCCATTTTTAATGAAGTTTGAACTATTATTCGATGGACGATTATTATTAACAATTGCATATTTCTTGATATTTAACGTTTGTATGACAGCAGTGATAATACCAGTGTAAACATTTCAAACTTTCGCAGAAATAAACACCAGAAAAAAACATTTTAATCAGTCACAGTGTTAATCAGATTTGTATTGCAATTATCTCACATTACCTACGCTAGGCAAAATGAGATAAAGCTACGGACAGACATGCTCATTACTAGCATGCTTTCATTACTAGCGTGCTCGTTGAGCAAACGCTACTAAGGCTCGAGTTCACCAACAGACGGTCACTTTTAAACAGCTATTTAAAATTTAAACAGCCGTTTAATAATATTTTGTTGATCACCATCGCTAAACTGCGGGTTAAACGCCCTAAACATCAGATTAATCATTAAGGCTGGAGTTCACCAACAGACGGTTATTTTAGCCTTAGGCTCGATTTCACCAACAGACGGTTATTTTTAAACAGCTGTTTAAAATTTAAACAGCCGTTTAATAATATTTTGTTGTTCAAAATCGCTAAAATGCGGGTAAACGCCCTAAACATCTGATTAACGTAATGATTAATCTGATGTTTAGGGCGTTTAACCCGCAGTTTAGCGATGCTGATCAACCAAATATTATTAAACGGCTGTTTAAATTTTAATCGGCTGTTTAAAAATAACCGTCTGTTGATGAACTCGAGCCTAAAAGTTATTCAGATGTTTAGGGCGTTTAACCCGCAGTTTAGCGATGGTGATCAACAAAATATTATTAAAAGGCTGTTTAAATTTTAAACAGCTGTTTAAAACTAACCGTCTGTTGGTGAACTCGAGCCTAAGTAGAATGTTTGTCACAATGTTGCTAGTAATAAGCATGCTCAAAAATCAACAGTCGTTTGATTTTCGAGCATGCTACCTGAGGCGCGGGTGGATGGGGGCGTGTTCCGAGCATGTCTGAACAGGTTTGCTTATAAGCATGCTAGTATGGCTAGTACATTTATTTAGGAGCACGCTTAAAACTAGCATGCTTATTGGTGGCAAATGTGAACAGTTGCATGAGTATGCTAGTTTTAAGCATGCTAATGAGCATGTCTGTCAGTAGCTTTAAGTCTATCTCAATTAGATCCATGTATTTCTATGTTTTATGTAAATTATAATATTGTCTCATGTATCTGTCATAATTATAAATGTATATATTTTTAATAGTTTCATATGGTTAATAGTTCATAAGGTTTTGTCTTATTATTAAGTACCTATATACTAAATGTAAAATCCGCAACACAAATGTTACGATTCCCAGTTTCCTCAGTGAAGAAGTGCCTACCTAATTAATCTTTAACCAAAGAATATCATAGTTTAAAGTGTCTCAACCGTGACAATACAAATTAGGCATTCGGTACAGTAGTAGTCAATTAAAATAAATTTAAACATAACTAAAACAATCAGTTCACACACTACTGCTTAACGAGTTAGTAATTATTTAAAATTAAACCTATATATGAGTAGAGGTACCTAATTATTTTTTGAAATAGCAACCAGCGATACGAACCAAATTAATTTGTTTAATAACAGATTAGATTTGCATTTTTAAAAAACTTTTCCCTTTAGGACTATATTTAATTCATAACTGTGTTTAGCTATTTTCACAGTTAAACCTTTTTGGTGTACGAGTGGTTGTTTTTTCAATATTTCTTATTACTCACCAAGTACTTAAGTGATATTTTATTACTGTAAAGTTTAGAAATTATCTTTAAGTACGAGTAGGTGCTTAAAAGTAAGTACTAGCTGAATGTATAGGGAATACTTCCATATATATCCTAAGTATATTTGTAGAATGAAAATGACGGAAAATTACGAGTTCGCCACGAGCTTATCATGACATTTAAATTTATAAGTATTAGGCACTCAGATAAGTTAAAAACGATAAGCACTATTTTTGTTGGAGGAATATAAAAATTATTGTAATTATAATATACCTATTACACTTCAACCGTGCATAGTATATTTAATTATATCTATTTACTTTGATAGTTTAGTTTGAATTTTTGTAAGTTACATTTCCTTTTGCTAATTGCTTAGATGTCGGTGAAGGTACAGAAGATAACAGAGCCCGTCCTTTTGGGCGAGGGACCGCATTGGGACGAGAAACAACAGGCATTGTTTTTTGTGAGCATACATGAAAAGACCATACACAAATACGTGTTGGCTACTGGCCAACATACCAGAACCACTGTTGGTGAGTATACCTATTACCTGTCTTGTTTTTTTAAATATTATGGTCGTCATACAGGCTGACGGCTCACTTGGTGGTAGGTGACTAAAGTCGCCTATAATACCTAACACTAGCAACGACACAGGTGCTGAAAGTACACTGCAGACCATATTAGGATTAATGATAAGGAATTTGGAAGGGATGGGGATAAGGCACACCGACACACACAGCACACATGCTGTTATTTCACGGTGGTCTTCTGTTAGGAGTGATTACTGCCGCCAGGCAGTCATTTGACACTGCTACTACTTTCCAAATCTAGACCAGAGTAAACTTTGATGCCGGAAATCGAACCTGGGACCCCTGATACAGAGCGTAAAGGTAATCTAATCTGCCTATTGACACTTGATTTCTATGTAATTGTTAATTCTTTAGATGGTCGAGTCGGATTCATTATCCCCGTAGAGGGTACCACCGATCAGTTCTTGGTGGGAGTTGAGCGAAGCTTCAAGGTGGTGAAGTGGGATGGGAAGGATGGGAGCAAAACAACGGTGGTGAAGGAACTGGGAGAGATCGATCGCGACATCCCCAAGAACCGTCTCAACGACGCTAAGGCCGATCCCAGGGGAAGAGTTTTTGGTGGTAAATAAAGCTTAGTACATTTTATTTGTTAAGTTCACCTAAGTATTTAATTTCATGATTCTAATATTTTATTTAATAGGTAGGTATTTTAATGTTTTTTAATCTTCAATATTTTAAAAAACATATTATCACTCAGTTCAAATCATTTCGATAAAATTTATTTAAAAGCGTGATAATACTAAAATTATATCTAACTCATATAGTTAGGTACCTAAAGATGATTATTTAATAATACAAAGTGGAAGAGATGTGCATTATTTTATTTATTTACTAGCTGACTCGGCAAACGTTGTTTTGCCATATAAAATTTTTTTTTGGGATGAGCCACCCTTATCACTTAGGGATATAAAAAATAATTTACGACCTATTCTCAGACCTACCGAATATACACAAAAACTCATAAAAATCGGTCAAGCTGTTTCGGAGGAGTTTGGTTACAAATTACAAACAAATGTGACACGAGAATTAATAAATTATATTTTATATTTTTGACGACACGTTTGGTCTAGTAGCTAGTAACCCTAGCTGTTAACGAAACGGTCGCGGGTTCGAATCCCGCTAGGGGCAAATGTTTATCTGTTAACATTTTACCTTTGTACCTGAGTCATGGATGTTTTATATTTATAATACGTATGTATTTACAAAAAAAAAGTAATCTATATAGTATATCAACTGTCTGGTATCCATAATACAAGCATTAGTTGCTTACTGTGGAACTAGATGGTGCTGTGTGGAATGTGTGAAGATATTTATTTATAGAATAAAATCACAAAAATTCGCAGGTACAATGGGTCATGAGGAACCATTAGGCAAATTCATTCCCGAACAGGGATCGCTGTTCCGTTTGGATGGGGAGAAAATAAGTAAGGTGTGCAGCAAAATCGGCATCTCCAACGGACTGGCTTGGGACTTGAAGGAGAAAGCTTTCTATTATACAGATTCGCTCGAGTACAATATCAGGCGGTACGACTACGATGTGGAAACCGGAGAAATATGTGAGTGCAAATTTTGTTCTTAGGAAGTCTACCTAGTTGCATCCAAACATTTTCAAATTACCCTCATACCTTTGGCAGACCTTTTAAATAATCGATTCATGATATTAACATTTTGCCAATTATCAAAATTGTTGACATTTCTGTATATTATTTACACAAGGTCCCACAGCATAATTTATTCCTTATAACCCACACTATCAATTGCGGTAGTAAAAATATTGAGATTTTTTTACGTAAGAGCGTAATTTTTTAAAAGTTTTAATGCAGTATTCGCTATTCGCTAACGAATAAATTTCGCTATTTCTTATTGTTTCAAATTTGCCTCACTGATCCATTTAGATTGACAAAATGACGTTTTAAGCTTGTTAAATTGTTCGGAATAATTTAAAAAATAATTAACTGGTTTTCTTTTTCAGCCAACTTAAAATACATATTCGACTTCAAAAAGAACAACATCGAAGGCATTCCGGACGGAACGACCGTAGACACGGACGGCAATCTTTGGGTGGCGGTCTTCGGCGGATCGTGCATTTTGAAAATTGACCCAAAGATTGGGAAACTGTTGCAAAAAGTGCCCATACCCGCACGCCAAATCACTTCCTCAACCTTCGGAGGTCCCAACTACGACATCCTTTTTGTAACTAGCGCCAGTTTACCCCTCCAAGACGGGGAGCAAAAGCCTCCGTGCGGTGCCACTTTTATGGTTACCGGTTTGGGTGTCAAGGGATATCCAAATGTCAACTTCAAACTTTAAAAATTCCTTTCATTTTGCGTTATTAAATACCTTTATAAAAAATTGTCATACCTTACTTGACAGTATTTACAATAAAACCTATTTGAAAAAGCAGAAGTTGTCTGAATTAATTGAAATGTTGTTTGATACTGTAAACTGTATTATCGTTCGGTAAATTTCGGTTTTAAAACCAAAAGAAAGGAAAAGAATGATTACCTATCTACATACCTACCTGTAACTATTACCTATTATATGTCATTTATATGTAAAAAATAACATAACTGAAATTAAATGAATACACAAATTATGACAAGACTTTTATTTAAATGTTTTAAAATACAAATTTAACAATCAAACTTAATTAAAACATTCGTTATAAATTTTGTATAATGATTTTTAAAAATTTTTTGAATCAATATAATAAAATCGTAAACGAGCCGTGTCTATTTAATATTTAAAAAATGTACAAGATGTACTTATATTACCTAAAATATTAAAAAAAATAAAAAATAAAAAATATTTTTTTTTACAATTTTTGTCCATTTGTCTGTCTGTTTGCAATTCGCGTTTTCATTGTTGTGTTGTAAGTATATTAGTGCTTGTTTTATTCCAATCGATTAACAAACAAAAAAGATTTGTTGAAATAATTTCGAAATCCCAAACACAGGTAGTTAAAAATTATAATTATTGAAGTAAACTTATATAAAAGAGAAACAAAATGCCTCCACTTTATTTTCTGAACACAATTTAACTTGAAAGTTTGATATATTTCATTAAAAATACTTAATAACTTACCATTACGTTACCATCCATGACTACTGACTTCCATTAATGGTATATCTATATAGGTAGGTAGTTAGAAAAATATTTTTTCTTGTTATTCCACAATGTCAATAACCTATTCAAATGCTATTTTTTTTTTAGAAAATACACATTAAAGTAGAACTATGTTATAAAAAAAATAAAAAAAAATTACATGACTTCAATGTTGCTATATTAAATTTAACCAAACAATTACTTAACTACCTACACACTTTAGTGAGAGCCTCTTTCACCAACTACAAGTAAAGTGTTGATTAGTTAATTTTAGAAATAATTTTATGATTTATTAAATTATGCACTCGGTTTAAATAATTAGATAGGCGATTTTTTTTTTAAATTTGGGACTTTTACCGTAAAAATAAAGGTATATCAGCTCCATCATTCCCGGTGACCGGTGACTTTAAATGGCGGATAGCCTACTTGACACTTTACTCAGAGATGGTGAAAGAGACCCTAAGACGACTGTTTTTAACTTCGTAAAAAACTATAATATTTTTTTAAACGAGTACCTACCATTAATGGAACTATGTAATTAAGTAATGGTTGGCAAATGAAAATTTTAGTATAATTTTCGTGATATTATAACTTTAGTAATACTTTACTTAAAGTTAAACAATGCGCATCGGCTAACTTTGTATTTTTCAAAGATAAAATTTGCTTTTATTAGAAATTACAGACATTTGTTTGTGATAATGTTCAAATTGTGAGTGTTTTTTATTTATTTACTTTTTTTCTATAATTTTGTCAATTGTGATGTTATAAAATAAGTTTCTTTCCGATGCCCGTTATTTATCTTAAAGTTTGTTATTAATGAAAAAAATACATACATAATATGTAAAGTATTTTGTATAAATTAAATTATAAAAGATTTGTTCAAAATGATATTAAATAAAATTATTTGAACACAAAATAGGAGATCACAATTTCTTCTTCTCTTATTAATAAACTTGATTTAACATGTCAAATTATTCATCATTTACACAATCATTCATTTATTAGTCTGTTCACATATCACATAAAAATAATAATTCACATACAAAAAAATCACGGCTTTAAACGAAAACCTTTAGGCCATCGATAGGGTCACTCCATTCTAGCAAACACTCCCCAGGTACTATAATAACGAGGCAACCCTACCACCACTATAAAAACACCATAAAACTTCACTGTGTAAGCTCTAAGGAGTCAGTTTGAATTCAAACCCCATAGATTCACTCTAGTAGAAAACCTTCAACGAACCACTCTTTGAAATGGGGGGTACTTTGTAAATAATTATAATTTCACAGAGGGTACTTTGTAAATAATTATAATTTCACAGAGGGTACTTTGTAAATAAAGCTCATCTTCACATGAATGCCACGCCATTAGGCCCATGTCCAGCTGTGGACTTCTCTACGGCTGAGTTGATGATGATTATGATGATGATGACACCGAGCCAGTGCTTTTTGTATTACTATCAGATTTTTTTTCAATTCTTATCACTTCCATGCCTTTACCGTAAACACACACATCCAAGTGGTCCCTAAAAAATAAGATGTTTGTAAGTATATATGTAGTTTATAGGAAACCTAACCAACACTTGTCTGAAATCAAATTTTTGACGAGCCCGTTGCACGAGTGGTTAGGGTGCTTGCTTTAACACTCTGTCTCAAGGATACCGGTTTATATTCCCGGTAGTCAACTTTGGAAATGAACTTTTTGAAATTGACTCTGCTCCTAATCTGGCAAGTATGTAGTGGCAGGGCACATTGCGTTTCACAGCCATTTGGGCAACCCCTCTGGCGACAGTAATCACCTCTTACAGACAGAAGACCACCGTGAAATAACAGCATGTGTGCTCTTGTGTTTCGGTGCATGCACGCCGAAGCCCATTTCTCTCAATCATTAAACCTACTATGGTTGACACTTGTGGAAGTTGCTTGTCTTATAGGCTACGGTAACCACCTACCATCACGGTGACTATATGATACCCGACTGATTTATTAACGCACAGCCAAAACTACTATGACTACTATGACTACAAATTTGGTACATAGTTTTATTTTATAAAGTACTAGATAATGCCCGCCACTTTGCCCGCGTTGAAAAAGAAAATATAGGACATCTTTATCGATATGACACCGCTGGCGCCTAGTTTTTAGACGCTCCTTCGGGAACCTAACTTTTTTCCAGGTAATAAACTATCTGTGTGCTAAATTTCATTCAAATCCATTCAATAGTTTTTATGTTGCGAAAAAACTTTCGCATTTATAATATTTGTAGAAAGTACTATCCTTTAAGGATTTTTGGGATTTTCAACTCCATGCAGGTAGTTGCTAATATAACTGCACTCACCCATTTGGCAACAGATCTATCCCGTGTATATCTGCTACGTCGCTGAAGCCTTGTGAAATAAATTTACATACTATTTCATCATCGACAATGTTCCATTGAAACAGAGTTATTCTTTGGTCGACCGACGTCGACAGCAAATAATTTTCAAACAACAACACACCGGTCACTTGAGAACTGTGACATTTCTCCGATGTCCTTGAAAATTTCCTTTTCAATGATTTCACATCGGACGAATCGGAACATTCCAGCAGTTGGAGAGATACGGAATTATCGTCACCACCCAAAGCTATCACAATACGGGTATCAGACAAAATGTTAGAAGCGAGTCCATTTATGCCCGATTGATTACATTGCATAGCCATAAAGGGTTGCAAGTGCTTATAATCCTCATGACACTTATCATGGATGTCCCAAAACGCCATCATACCTCGCGTAGTGCAAGTCACCAATATGTTTCTATTCAATACTTTCGTGCAATGAGCTTTCAATATACACGTTTTATGATAATTCATTTCGGCTACATGAATGAGAGCGTGGTCATAAATGGTGAAGCCGAATTGAAACACTCTCACGCAGCCGTCCGAGCACGCTACGAAAACCATGAAACCAATTTCTACCCGTATGGCATCCAAGTCCATAACTCGGATTTCGGGATTCTTATTGACCGTGTGACCGAGCCAAGGTTTAACAAATCTCGTGTCCCCATCGTTTCTGGGAATCGTGTGATTTGCCATTTCTTGGGTGTATAAATTCACTTTACCATTGTACTTTTGAAAGTCCAAAAAATTAAAAGTGATCTGCGCTCTACCCCCACCGGCTACAATCAACACACGGTTATTGCTTACGGGATAAGTCTTCAATGTTCTAATGCTGGATAGATTTTTAAAAACTACCTCATCCTTGAACTCATATTTTGAGTCAACACTCGAGATCCTTAAAGTGGTATCTTCTCCACCGGAAATATAGTACATCTTTGAATCATCTGACGCAGCTCTGTAGGCTTTGAGGCAATTAATTTCCTTAGAATGTGACCCTTTGATTAAAGTTTTGGATATTATTTTACTCAGTTGATATTTGTGTTGACAGATATCAGAATTTTTAATGAAAATATATGTTATAAATTCTTCCCATGCATTATCAACTTTCTCGATATGTCGAATAGCATCCCACGATCTATGTCCACCGCCGCAATCAACTTCCAACAAGTTCATATTGCTATAGGTATCGAACACAATAAAATTCCTCTCGTGAAAACCGAATATAATATTATCACATTTATCCGCAAATTTTCCTATCCATTGAAATTCGAACTTTTTACCGTTCATAAATCTGACCTTCTCATTATCCGTTATTAGAAAGGATCTAACGGTCCCATCTCTACCCGTTGTAATAATTTCCTTATTATTTATCGTTATTGAAGTCGGACCGTATCTGCCATGAACATTTCTAAATGTTTCAATTGGTTTCCTTTTATCCTTAACAAACACATAGACATGCCCACGTCTATCACCGACAGCTAACAGTCGATTAGAAGAGTCCATAGCGACGGCTGTCAGAAATCTATTTTTAGTTTGAGGCATTATAAATTTACCATAATTCTCAATATCAGACCCGTTCGATACTAAAACATTTATAACTCCTATTTTAGAACAAAACACTAGATGTCTATTACCCGCCCAATGCATAGAATATATCTCGCCAAAATCCAATTTTTTATTTAAAATTTTACTAAGTGTGGCGTCTTTTTTACAACTTTCAATAAAAATATCTAAATTACCCTGCATGTCGACGACAGCGATCAGTTGCTTACACGATGAAATACTCAGTTCTAAGTAATTTGATTCTGAATCAAAATCGCATATATTTTGGGTCACCCTTGTTGTTGTATTGTAATATATTAAATCGTTCTCGCGCAAAATTACAATATTATTACGAGCCGTGAAACGTATTTCTTTTGGATCTCTGTCTACGTATATTATATCCAATTCACCATATTCCAATGCGTAAGTTAAAGGGTGTAGAACTAAGCCACTATCTCCGCCTCCGCTGACCAAATGTTCGTCGTCTGCGTCTATTGACCACACAGAAGCGCTCTGATGCGCCATTTTTCTCCTCAACATATCCCCTTCATAATTCCAAAAGCATATTCTCGAATCTTCACCCGCTGTGATTATCATATCATCGGTTATACAGCTTCTCATAACTCTAGATTTGTGGCCATACACTGAATCTTCACACACAATACGAGCATTGTCCCAGTAATCTTTAGTATTAATATCTTCTTGTGAATCTGAACTCACACTCCATATACACATAGACCTATCGTCTGATGTTGTAACTATTATTTTGTTTTCTGGCTTGAATGAGATCGAGAAGATTGCTCCCTAAAAATAAAATTGTGGCTTGAACACAGATCTCTATAAAAATTGTAAGTAACTTACTGAATGTCACACAGAAATATATTTTATAAATGCATAAACAAGGTATACTCTGGAAAAATTAAAGTCCAGCTAAAACTAATGACAGGTCAACTAATTCAGCTAGTAAGAGCAGGGCACACTGACTTTTCAATCATAAATTTGATTTAAAATATGTATAATATAAGTATATTTGGCCAAAAATGGAAATTACTCCCTTTCTTCTTATGACTGCAGAATTACGGAGTGTTCTCATAAAAATAAAAACACTTTTTAGAGTCAATGTTGTGTTTCAGAGAGTGAGTAAACTTTTTTGCAACACTACCATTTTTTAAGCAAATAAATTAATCTAAATAAAAAGGACACCAGAACCGCCTGACCTATCATTAATCCTACTATGGTTGGCAGCGCACTTGCAGCACCTGTGACGTGCTTGTTTCATATTCATATTTTTTATTAATATTTACAATTAAGATGTAAAGTCAGATTTACAATATATGTTCTCTCTTACAGTATGATTATTAAGCCTCTGAATAGGTTCCCTCCTGCCACATCTATGAACAATAACTTCTGAAAACACAGTGCCAGCGAACACAAGTATATCATCTTCAATTTGAAACAAAAGACCACTGTATAATATGCAATAATCCACACTCTTGTGTTGTATTAAGAGTTTTCTGTTCGAAGTATCCCATATCTGAAAAAAATATGAATTTTGAGTGTGGTTCTCCGGCTTATAGTTCAAACGAAATGTAATTAATCCATACTAATTTTATAAATGTGAAAGTAACTGTCTGTTACCTTTTCACGCCTTAACTACTCAAGCGATCATCATGAAATTTTTCATACATATTGTCAGGGATACAAGATAGGCCATAGGGTACCTTTAATCTAGAAAAAGTAATGTTCCCGAGGGATCTTATAAAAATAAAATCTAACACTTGGCAATGAATATGTCAGGTATTATATTGATTATTTTTATTTTTCAATGGTTAATAAAATAATATAATATAATGACCTAAAAGTAAATAATTACAGGTGTTAATTTTACCTGTACAACGTTATGTGCGGTTAACAATGCTATTTTTTCTTCATCAGTCCATATACCACTGAGTAGCCAATCATCGCAAGTGGTTTCTTTGGTAGTTTCTTTCAACTCAATATGTTTTTCGATTGATATTATATCGAAAATCGTAAATTTCTTACCACCGAATACGAGTAATTTTTCACATTTCGATGGCACAATTCCATGTATTTTTTGTCCAACAAAAGCGCGAATGCGTTGCAAAAAATTCGTCGATGTTTTTTCGAACACATTCAACCAACTTCCCACTCCTGTAAATAAAAAAATTATTACCCAATTTTCAAAAAATTTAATAATTTACAAATATAGGTAATCAATAACAAACTTAACATCGATACTTACCAGCGAAAATAAAACTTTTATAAAGTTTTACAGATGTTATATCTGTACGAGTTGTTAAAGACATTTTGCTACACTAACCACTTGCATCTGTATTTCTAATTTTTTATTTATTATATTGTATTATTTATTTTCTAACAACCATAAATATCTACTAACAAATATACACTGAACGAACGAAAACACTGTCTGACTGCACTAATTAAATAAAAATAAAATCAAACAAAACAAAACAATGTGGTATGGTAACCATAGAGTAACTTTTTATTGATGGTAATACTCCCTCTACGATGGTAACTAAGGAATTAAGTATGGATAGAATATAGAGTAGACTATATGAGTAGATATATGACTATATCTACAGTCGATAGATAATAGGATATGTGCATATCCACAGACTAGATATTAGACCACAGCAATATTATACACTGCACGCAGAGTAAAGAAGACGCACTCAAACAGACAAAATAAATAATTAAATACATCAATTATATCAATAGGTATGCTGCCTACTGATATTGTTATTTATGATCACTGGTCCTGCTGTGTACGCATTAAATCATTGCTAAGCCAAATTTATACGTGGTGCCCGTATACAAGGTTAAGCTTTACTTACGATAAGCTATAAGTCATTTAGTAAATAAATGGAGATAAGAATGACCTGGTATGTAGCAAGGTAACTTAGGTAGCTACTTATAAATGCATAAGTAAAATATAATTCCAACTTTTTTCTTTCCAAGTCTAGAGGTCTAGAGGCCTATAAAGTAGGTACCTACCTACCAATAAAACGCCCTCCTTGTACGTATTGTAAGATAGGTATAATCTGAAAGGGACTGGACTACTCGCCAGTAAGAACTACACTTAAGTAAAAGCATAGTTTCTGTTGCTTCAATTTTATACGCGATGGCTTCTAGTTTGCTCAGTATTCTTGGTAGGTACAATACCGGAATATTCGTACCTACTTCCAAGTAAAAGAAAAACTATATAGCACAAAAAGAAAGTAACAACGCTTCAATAACAAACACATATAATTTACTAAAATGGATAACAATATTTTTACTTATTATAATATGTAAGTAGGTAGTAAAAGTTCATAGGTAATTCATTTATTTTATTTGCTTTCGTATTGGTCCATTGGGTAGTGTTCCTTGTACTTATTCAAATGTTTTTCCATTTCTTGCATTTGCTTTCTGTAAAAAAAAAAAGAATCGTCATTATATTATAAGAAAACATATAAAAGGTATTTAGTAATAAAAATAGGTAAAGATTCTTACTGAATTCTAGGAGGCATTTCGTAATAAACATCCTCAAACATTTCCCTCCAATTTGGCTTTTTCTTCTTTTCAGCTACCTGCATTGTCTTCAGAACCGTATCTCGGGCTTCTTTTTGATAGGATTTTTCTGAATTTGCGTCCCATAAACCTATAATTAAATTTTATTGTAATGAATGTACTTTTTTATCTATTACCATTTGCGAAGAACACTCTCCCAAAATAAAAAAAACACTTTCACTGCAGAATTTTAAATGCTTTAGTGAAACATCACCCACTCCTTTTCATACTAACTTGATGATAGATAGACAGAGAATAATTATATACTAACCTTTATTTTCTAGGTACAATTTGAATTTCTTAATCGGACTTTCTCCTTCCATCCACTTTTGGATTTCCTCGACCGGTCTATAGGCACTGCTGTCATCGGATGTGGAATGATGACCGACTCTGCATAAAACGAAGTAAAAGTTTTACATTTTTCTTCTACAAAGAAGAGAAAAGACGGGGGGGGGGGGGGAGCCGAGTTGAACCCACCTGTAAGCCATAGCCTCAATAAGTACTGGCACATTGTTGTTGACGGCCAGCTCTCTGGCCTTTTTGACTGCGTTGTAGACGGCTAGCGCGTCGGTGCCATCCACGCGGACCGTGTGTAGTCCCAGCGCTGGGCCTCGTGCTGCAATTCCGTCGCCGCGGTACTGCTCGCTACTCGGAGTTGAGATTGCGTAACCGTTGTTTCTGCTGAATTTTTGGATCCAAAATTGTATAATGTGTAGTAGTGATCAGCCTTATGGGACGTACGGTCGGTTTATGATGCGATAGACGCAAGTTCGAATTTCTGTCTTGATCTACAAGCCGACTTCGTCAGCTAATGATGGCTGTGTATGGTTGACACAGTCGTAGCATATATTTACATAACACTGCTTCTTAGCTCACGTTTCTATCATTTACGACTCATTTTGGGCATAGTGGTTCTTGGTAATTCTGGTTGTACAATTATTATAATATAGGTATTAGGTACTTTAACCGAAAACATAATGATTATATAATTTAAATTTTATCTCATTATAATGTAAGCGTAAACTTCAAAGTTGAAAGAGAATGAAATTAGGCCAATGTTTTATGTCAACATACCAGAACATAATAACCGGGCACTCTAGTGTTGCGGCAAAATTGAATGCGGCGTGAGCATCTCCTTCGGAAGCAGCACCTTCGCCGAAATAGCAGATGACGCAGCGGTCGTTGTTGGGTCTTCTCTTTAGGGCATAGGCAGCCCCCACAGCTTGCGGCATTTGAGTAGCCAAGGGACTCGATATGGTAGCAATGTTATGCTGTTTGCTTCCGTAGTGAACGGGCATTTGTCTTCCTTTCCCTGGGTCTTCATGGTTGCCGTAACACTGGTTTATCAATTCGGTAACAGTCACTCCCCTATATAGGAATACACCGACTTCTCTGTACTGCGCAAAGACCAGGTCGTTTGGAGAAAGCGCTGCTGCGCTACCTACGTGGATGCCTTCCTCGCCGGAGTTGGTCATGTAGAAGGAAATGCGACCTTGCCTGTAAAAAAAATTTATTTGTTTATTTAAAATTATTTACAATTTATATAATATTTAGTTTGGGTCCCTTAGGTAGAGTTCTAAGCATGCTGGATGTTTTACTTCGTTGCCTTTGACAATGAGCTATTCTTTTTATTTAACAAGTGGTATCATCTGAGTTCAGTGAGCTGTGTCTCTGTATCATTCATTGGGTGGTACTGTGTTTATATTGCTTATAAATTATGCTTAATTCAAGCATCGCTTTGAGTTTCCCAGAGTTTCCCAATGGTTAATACGTCTACACCGGCTTCAATTTGGATTTCTACTTGTTGGAGAAAGTTGTGATTTAGGTTCTATCCACCAGTACCTACTGTACCAGTAACTTTCATAGTCGCGTGTCTTTGTTTCCCAATTATTACTAAAAAAATACACAAAAAGAAATACAAGCATACCTTTGAGATTCGTATAATATTTTGTCCATGTTACTCAGTTGCACCATAGTCTTGTACATGTTCACCAATGTCTCTCTCTCGATGTTAGGCTCCTCCCTATTATCGATAATCTCTCCATTGTTATCGACTACTCGATAAATAGGGATTGGGTTGTGACTTTTTGCGTTCAGAAATTTAATTTCTGTAACGAAGGAAGCTTTTGCGCCGGGAAACTCGGCAGTTCTACTGCCATTTTGAGAAACTTCTGGTCTCGTGTTAGTAGACAATAACTGAAAAATATAGTTACATACAAAAGTTCATCTCAATAGATTTTTTAGATTTAATTGTTTGTCAATACATACTTATACAATCTTTTGTCCTAACTGACTATCAACGCACAGCTGAAACTACTAATTCAAGTAAGCTGAAATTTGCAATATAGGTTTATTTTATAACGTAGGTTAGCTTTAATCTTAACTCCGAAGAAGATTATTAGTTCAACATCCTATCACCCTTTATTGCGATGGTATTTTGAGAAAATAATGTATTCTTTAAGTATGGTTACCTGTCTACAATATAAAATATTGCCTATCTAATTATTAATTTTAAATACCTACAGCTTTTTATCTAGGCATAGCAAATAAAATTACTAAGTACGAGTACCTAATAAAGTAAATAAACAGGCACCTACTTTGAATAAGTAATCATTATTTGTTATTAAACAAATCCAATTGACAAGTCCATTAGACGATTGGTTAAGGTGCTTCACCTTAACGCTGTGTCTCATAAGCCCCGGGTTCTATGCCCGGTAGGGCCAACTTTGAAAATTAACTTAAAAGTTTTCTGGTCTGGTATGAAAACTAGTGGCAGGACACACTGCGTTTCGCAGTTACTAAGTCAATATTAATTATTACCTACCTACTTAAGTGTCTACCTTTAATGTGCAAACTGTTTTAATTGAATAAAGATTTCCAAAGAAGACAAAGTTGTCATAAACTTACCCTGATAATATGTCGATATTTATTTGTACGCACATAACTGGCACCAGTGCTGAAAGCCATGTTGATACTGACGTGTGCTGACGTAACAAATTATTCAAAACACAACTCGAAGCGATAAGCAGTAGTTGTCATTGTGCTATAGCTAGATATACATATGTAGGCATTCGGTTAAATACATTAGCAAGTATGATAAGGCCAAACGAGTCAACATTTTTTTAAAAGTAAGTATAACTTATAACAGAGACATTATAATGCATTATAAGAAGTAAGCGAAGAGGCGATTGAAACAAAGTTGACTATAAGTTTTTATTTATTTAATTTGGACTTAATCTCTGAATATCGACACTAATCGACAGTATAAAATGTTCATGAAGAAAATAAATTACTATTAAGCACTAAAATAAATTATAGCTGTAAAATGAACCTATTACAAATTCGCTGTTTTTAATTATCTCCAATTAATAATGAGATAATAGATTTACAATCAATTGAAAATTACTGATAAGTTTATTAGATAATCTATCAAGTCACATGGCCACCATAATATTCAATTATTTGTGTTGCGTGGCTTTACTTAAATAAAATTTAGTTGTCTATAATTAACATACTTAATGTATTCCTAGTTGTATGATAGGCACCATATCTAAACATTTTTTCTTGTTACATTATCTTCGCGAACACATAGTCTCATTGCCAAATATATTCTCAAGAGAAAGAGACCCCAAGAAGAAGACCCAAGTTATCCAACGACACTAAATATTAAAGCAAACGTTAAGTTCACTACAGAAAAGGTATTATTTTAATCAGGTATTTTAAAGAGACATTGCAATTGATCAATATTTTTCTATCAATATTTGCTTCGTGGAATGGTATTTAGTAGAATGTTGATTAATCAACCTAATTAATTTTTAATTAAAATTAAATCCTCTTGCACCAACAAAGACTTTCAATTCTACAAATTAAAAATAGGGTCGATAAGATAACGGTTATTATGTGTACCTACCTACTTATTTATGTAAGATAATACAGTTGAAACATAGGTATTTTGGTATGTTTTAGTATATAGTGAGTTTTACCACATCACTTGGAGCTAACTAAATATATGTAGAGCTAATATAATATTTTGTAATTTTTTTTTAAAGTTTAAATAACATATATATAGGTATTCAATGTCAAACGAAGAAGTGTTACGTATATAAACGCTCATCAAGATTTCTTTACGTTGGTACCTACAATCTGCCTCAAAATTATACAGTTATGGGAGGAGAAAAGAGAAACTTATGACAGGATACAATGGACCTTGGGCAGCCATCTCTTACTGACTAGGCAGGAGATAATAATGGTGACCACCCTCTTACAGAAGACCAATGTGAAATAACAACTCGTGTGCCACTGTGATACAATGAATGAGTATTTAAATATAAAAATATAAGAAAGAAGTTTCACACCATGTTAAAAAATAAAATAAAATAAATCAATAAAAATAATAATCAATAATCATTAAATCAAATAAGTTATTATTTAATTAATTAATAATCAATTAATTAACTATTTAATTAATAATGAATTATATTAATTAAAAACTAATTAATTATATTAATTAAAAACTAATTAATTATATTAATTAATAACTAATTAATTATTTTAATTAATAACTAATTAATTATTTTAATTAATTTGTTTAAAAAATTAATCCATGTAGTAAAGTATGTAGTATATAAACTGTCTGATATCCATACTACTATGTAGTTGCTTACTGTGGAACTAGATGGTGCTGTATAAAATGTGTAAAGATATTTATTATTATGTTAAAATAATTATCATCACCTACGTTGTGTTTTTACAAAATAAAGTTTGCTCATTTTATTATGAACTAGCTGAGAAACTTTATTGGAGAGACTTCAAAATATTAGCCGAATTGATCCAGCCGTTCTCAAATTTTGCGCTTAGCACATTATTATTATTATTTTTTTATGTTACGGTCGACAGACAGGCTGACGGTCCACTTGATGGTAGATGGCTACCGTCGCCTATAACACAAAGAAACGCCATAAGTGCTACAAGTGCACTGCCGACCATAGAAGGATTAAGGATAAGGGATAGGGGAAATGGGCTCTGGCATCCCTTACTCACCGAAACATAACAGCACGTATATGCTGTTATTTCACGGTGGTATTCTGTAAGGTTGTGGTTTCTGCAGCCAGACGGGCTGCCCAAATGACTGTGAAACGTAGTGTGCCCTACCATACAACTACTTTTCAAATCCAGATCAGTCAATTTTGAAAATTATTTTAATTTCCAAAGTTGACCCCGCCGGGAATCGAACCCGGGGCCTCTGAGACGTTAGGCAAGCACCCTTGCCATCCAACGGGCTCGTCAGAACACATTTAGCCGCATTCAGCGCTTTAACACATTTAGCGTTCTGTGTAATCATAGTAGTCTATGTTTTTAGTTTTGAATGATCAAGCGAAGCATTTTCTTGGCTATGGTAATGACATGCTAGAAATGTCACTATTATAGCTGTCAATGTCACTAATTAAAAGTTGACAGACAACAGTGAAAAGAAACTGAATGTTTCACTTCCATTTATTAATAATTGAAATTTAGTTTTAGTTTGTATTGTATCACAATGCCTTATTGGTATTACGATAAAAAGGATTTGCTAAATACGCCATCGTTACGTGATGGAATTTCGACTGATACAGAGAACCGTTACCGCAAGGAGGGAGCAAGATTCATTATCAACACTGGTTCGAAGATGGATTTAGGTTATAACACTGTTGCCACAGGGGTTGTTTATTTCCATCGCTTCTACATGTTTCATTCGTTCCGGGCGTTTCCGAGGTATATAACTGCTTGTTGCTGCCTGTTCTTGGCGGGTAAAGTAGAAGAGACGCCGAAGAAATGCAAAGATATAATAAAAGTGGGCAAGTCTTTACTCACCGAACAAAAGTTTGCCACGTTCGGTGAGGATCCGAAGGAGGAGGTGATGACCTTGGAGAGGATTCTGCTTCAGACCATCAAGTTTGATTTACAAGTCGAACATCCCTATGGTTACTTGTTGAAGTATGCCAAATGCTTGAAAGGTGACAAGACAAAGCTCCAGAAAATGGTCCAAATGGCTTGGACTTTTGTCAATGATAGGTAAGTTTTTTTGGAAATATATATATTCAGTAGTGAATTGTATGCCGTTTATCGCAAGGTCCAATTGTTGATTTTAATTAAGTTATACTATGAGCAAGTTAGCTGTGCACCTCGCTGGAACCTGCAACCTGGCCGCTTCCCAAAAGGACAAATGAATAGGTTATAAGCAAAATTTGTATTGTAAAATATACAATGTCATATTTATTTTGTTTCTTTTTTGAACACTATACATATATATATGTTTATAAATTAAATATACACATCATCAATGCGAGGTGCAGAGCTATCTCGCTGTGCATTTGTAATGAGTTATGTATTGATAGAGCTCATTAACTTTCAGACATAGAATTTCATGATGAATTTGGCAAAATAACTATTAATAAAAATGTTATTTTCAGTTTATGTACAACACTTTGCCTACAATGGGAGCCGGAGGTTATAGCAGTAGCCCTCATGTTTCTGGCAGGAAAACTTAGCAAATTTGAAGTGGTGGACTGGAATGGACGGATACCAAAACACAATGCCTGGTGGGACATGTTTGTTGAAGATATTACAATGGAACTTTTGGAAGACATCTGTCATCAGGTATATGTAGAACATTTTTAGATATATATCTATGGTTACAAATAATACTCAATCTAACTTATAATGAACAAATTTGCTATAACCTCAAATTTTAATCATGCTATCACAATTGTGTCAGTGGAATAAATTTAGGGAAAGTAAATCTTTTTGAAGAATTAATAAGTGACCGATATACTGTATTAAGATTGCCTATAAAATTTTTGCAAGATTTTTGCATATATACTGTGTGTGTGTGTGTACTAACAGAAATGTTATAATATGTTTGAGATGTGTCTTATAATTTTTATAATGCTATAATTTTTGGTACTCAGAACTTGTGTACTAAGGGCTGTGTATTTACAGGTACTAGATCTGTATTCGCCCCAGAAACCCCCCGCGGGTGATGATTCACCGCCAGCCGCTCCGGCACAGACGTTGCCAAAAAACGACAAGAAGCCTCCGTGCATTACACCGCCCACTTCAGCATCGCCCGTCGCAGTTGCAGCAACTAAGCCCACCCTCACTCCCATCAAGAACGGAGGCGATGTTAAGATGGAGGCGAAAATTGATCCCATTCGCTACACCTATCCCCCGTACGCTGGGATATCGTATCCCCCCATTTATGCCGCGCCTCCCCCCAACATCCCCCCGCCACCCAGGTTGCCTACCGTGCCCCCGCTGACCCTGGCATACGGGGGGGAGCCTTTGCCCCCGCCTCCCCGCTTTCCCCCCGTAAATGTTCCTCCCCCGAACTATTTTCCCCCTCTGCCAGCCCGCGGACCCCCCCCGCCGCGTCCGCCCCCTGGACCCTACTATCCACCTTAATGGACAATTTTATTAGTCGTAAGTTGTATTATAATTTTTTACTGAAATAAATATAATAATATTCAATGTGTCTTTATTGTTTTTGTAAGAAACGAATTTTATTTGTGAGTCATTTGGTAAAATAAAATGGATATTTTATATAATAAAATCATTGCATATTTTTTGAATAGCCAATTGATGCCCCTATTAAAATTAAAAGGCTGACTTGGTATTAGCCAAAGTCCTTAAAATCAAACGAGCATTTAAAAGAAATGTCATTCAAACCAAAGAAAATCCTATACCAACCAAAAAACTTATCCAAATTATAATACATTGTGCAATACAGAACAAGGCGTATAAAAGATCCACAGGCGCATGCTGAGCTTCACTTTGTACCAGGACTATTTAAATCGATGTATTTTTAAAGTGTCGATGCCTACGTCCAAAATATGCTTCTATTGTACTAAGCGCATGGTCTTAAAGTGGCTGCTAAGTCTGGGTTATGAAGACACGGAACTATTGCTTAGAAATTGTATCCATACACATGTACACGACATATATATTATACATAGGTACATACACGACATGCACAGATATACACATACTCCACACTTTCTTACAGAGCTGATACACATTTACCTGCACGAGGTCATACAAATGTACCTAATGCTGACTTGTTTGGGCTTTGTACTTGTCAATTATTAATTGACCCCTACGATACAAGCTAAGCTTAGTGTACAAGTCAAAATCTAATTTATCTGTAATTTGTAATAATAAATAAAGTGCGACAAATTTCAAGGAATGTCTGATAAACAAAAATCAAATTTAATAAATTTAAATATACTTACCAATTTACCCGTATCGTAATATGTAATAAATAAGGGATGGGGTAATGGGCTCTGGCATCCCTTTCTTACTCACCGAAACACAAGGCTACTGTCGCCAGACGAGCTGTCTGACTGCGAAACGCAGTGTGCCTTGCCACTACTTTCCAAATCCAAACCAGAAAAGTTTATTTCCAAAGTTGACCCCGCCGGGAATCGAACCCGGGACAAGCATCCATCGAGCTCGTCAAAATTCTACCATTACGCCATCAGCTACATCCTAGTTGCAGCAGTCTCGATCACGTCAGTTTCCAAATAAATAAAAAACCGAATCAAAATCGGTCCATCCGTTTCTTAGCTACGATTACACACACACACACACATCTGTTTTTGCGTCGGGGGTAAAAAATCTATGATTAGATGAAGTGTATATAATGTTAATAAAAATCAATATGTTCATTAAAAAGTATATTGTCAGTACATCATAAAGTAACAAAAAGTATTGCTTTCTCCTCTAAACTTATTCACACGAGTTGTTATAAAAATTAATACTGAAATTTAAATACATTTTATTAGATAATACATGCAAAATCTCATCAATATATGCTCGTATATAATTAAAAAAAAAAAAAACACACACACAAGTTCGTATCCTTTGATTTTAATTGATCTATTCAAACTAATCCATTGAAAGGACTACATTAATTTATTTACAATACAAAATGTGTTAGACTAAATAAAATGTTTAACTAGAAATCAGTTACAGCTGCCATATTGGACTAGATAGTGAAAGTGACGTCACCCCACATTATTAGTTCATATGGTGATCATTTTTTTTTTTTTTATAAATCATCACCACATTTAGAGTCCTAAATTACCTACAACATTTTTTTCCCATTATTATTGTATTATTTCGAGGAAAAAAATAATTTATTTTTTAAACTGTTTAAAAAATGACAGATTTGACATGACAGTGATTTTGTAAAAAAATCTAGATTAATTTTTTTCTAAACTTCATGGTTAGGGTTTCTAATGAATACTCTTTGGGGGTCACAGTCACATTTATTTGTTTAATAAACTAATACAAAATACGTTCTTTATAAACACACATGTTCAAAGTTTATCAGGGTTGCCATAAATTGAGAAATATAGCCAACTTTTTATTTAAGTACCTACATACTGTTTTTAATCACGAAAGAAATATTTTTTAGGTTACAATATTTAAAGATTTTAGGTACAAACCTAAGACGATAAAGTATAGTACTTAAAAGTAAATTTTCCGTATTTGCTGAAAAATTACAAATCAATAGTTTACAATTAAATTGATTTAATTGCAAAAAAAATAAATAAAAAAACAATATTAAGTCCATATAGACGAGTTGAGATATTTAAATTTTAAAGTCTCTTGTGACAACCCTGATAAACTATATATATATATATAGCGAAATATGTACCGATATACTTAACAGTTATTTCAAATCCTTTTACATATTATAAAATAAAATCTTCCGACGCGTCTGTCTGATCGAGATAAACTCAGAAACTACTGCACCGATTTTCATGCGGTTTTCACCAATGGATAGAGGGAAAATCAGGTTTTTATGAAAAAAAAATGCACCCCAAGCGAAGCCGGGAGCGGGACGGCTAGTTTATTATTAAAATAGTTTTATTCTGATTTATGGTTGACAATAAAGCCTTTTAACATTTTGAGCAACTTAAGAACAATTAAATAAATTAAATGTACCTAATGTGGGTGAAATTGGCGATGTAAAATAAAAAAAAAATCAGTACATATTTCTTTAATGACTTAATGTCAATTAGAGAGAAATGGAATCGATATTTTTTTTTTTTTTTGAAAAAATAACAACTTACAAAAATGTATTTGTGTTCCCAAAACTAAATCTTTTTAAATTATTTCTTTTTATTTAAATAAGTATTTATTTAATATCATGATTTAATTATTTCAAATAAAAAATTCATAGTTAATTGTTTAATTTTTTTTTTTTAAATAACAAGCAAATATTGTATAAAAAGGGAATAATTATAAAAAAATGGACTATTGGCGCTTTTTGGATTGACATTTTTCTTGTTTTTATTAATTATAATTTTTCAATTCTCCCTCAAGACAACTAAAATATTATTTTCCAAAAAAGGGAATGATTATATATATAAAAAAAATGGTCTACTGGATCTACTTAAGACATGACATTTTTTTTTATTAATTTTTCAATTTACCCTCAATACAACTCAGGTTTTCATTTTTAAATTAGTCCATCTTAATTAATTATATAAAATTGTTGTTGTTGTTATTCCTTCTTAATATAATTATATTTTTCTATTTTATTAAACTTTTTCTTTGACACATTTAAATTTAAAATCTAATTTCACTTTCACATTTCTGTCTAATTGACAACAAAAATTCTAATCTACAATAAAATTATTAAGACACATTTAAAAGTTAAAATAATTTCAATGAGCAAAAGTTTTTCAAACTTCATATAAGTATACGAATTAAAAAAAAAATAATTAAAAAGTAAGTAAACCTACAAAGGCACACAAAGTGATAATCAGATCGTGAATAATCTCTGATTTTTTAAGGCACGCGATTTTTATTTAAAAACTAGAAAAAAAATATATATATATTTACAAATTCATCCCTGTCAACGTGAGCTTCGATTAAAAAGGTTATTTAAGACAAAAATATATTTTTTTGTAAAAATATTAAATTATTAAAAAGCTATAATACAAAATACACAAAAATGTAAAACGTGTTTTATTTAGTTTATAATTACTTTTAGAGATTAATTTTTCAATATACCTACATATATTATTGGAGATTTGAAAAAATATATAATTTTGTATCACCTATTTTTTTTTTTGTATATTTTTTACTTTAAAAAGCTCGTCAAATAATATTATTTATGATTCATAATATGATATATATGAATTATTAGAAGCTTCTTTTTAATATTTATTTATCTTTGAATGAAAGTGTGAATAATTAATATTATATCATTATCGCTTGTATAATATTTAATTTGATTGAATTTTCAATTTCTTAGTACTCATCAACATTTCAAAATAAACACAACAAGTTTGTGTGTTCGTTCAGTGTGAGTGTCAAAAATTCATTATTATTATTAAATACTTATTTTATATATATATTAAAATAAAATTAGCGTTCGTTTAAGACTTTGTAAATTTTGAGTGACAGTCGCACCATTTGTCTTTAACTTTGACTCGTCATTAAATTATCTTATTGAACACGTCAGTGGATGAAGGCAATATGTCTATAAAAATGATAATAGACCTTAATATCATCGACTTAAGACATATTTTTGGAAAATAGAAAGTTGAATAGGGTGTTATGTATAGTTAATTTTTAAAAGCATAAAGTGCAAAAAAAAAAAAATACTTTTGTTAATGGAAGATGGGAGCTATGTTCACTTTTTAAAAGTGTCTAATTTCTATGATACCATTAATATTTTATGTTGTTTAGGACAACTTTGCATCATAATTTAGTAACAAAACTCACTCATCCACTCGCGTCTTCGATAATTCTCAAAAATCAATGATGAAAATGATGAAAAGTAAAACGCTGGACTAGAAATGAGGATCCAAGATGGCAGATACGGTGGAAGGTCTAGTACTAGATACAGGTCTCACCCGCGGAAGAGCTAAATGAGCCTGGTGTGCTTCAGGTGGTGCAGCAGCAGCTGATGCAGGAACCTGTACTGGTTCACGTTCTGTATGAGGTTCGCTCTCTGCTGGTGCAGCATACTGATCGTCCGAGGGATGTCCACTTCCTGAATTGCAGGTGGAAACATTTCAATTACGACATTTCTCACTCAGAGTGGAAAAAGTGATTAGTCAGTCACCTGGTTGTTATCCAATATGTGCAACAGGAGATCGGCGGCGAGAGCGACGCCGCTGCGACCGGCGCCTTGAGCGCAGCAGACGACGAGCGGCGCGTTGCACGACGCGAGCGGCGGACGCTCAGCGCGAGCCTCCGCCTCGCACGCCGCTCGCACTCCACTCACCTCCGACAGGAACGCCGCGAACGCGCTCACCTCTGCCGGCTGAGCGCCGTCCGCCCACCGCTCGAAGCTCACGTGCCACAGCGACCGCGAACGCTCGCCTCTACGCACGCGCAGACGCCGCGTCGCGCCCCACGACGCCACGCACACGCACTCCGTCTCCACCGTTATGCCGCCGAAGTGACCCGCGACGTCGTCGGGCGCCTCCCCGCCGACCAGCGCGATCACGCGCGCACCGACCTGCCACACGCACTCCCACAGCGACGGGCCCGCGACCGCCACCACGTAGAACCGCTGAGCGCTGCCCACGGTCATCGTCACGTGGGAGGCGTTCATGTAGCCGTGCGGGTTGGTGGCGGTCGGGGTCAGGCGCACTCGGTTGTCCTCGTACGGCAAGTGATCGCTGTGGCCGTTCAAGTGAGCGTGCTGCGGCAGCAGCGCCGTGTGCGCTAATCCGCCGCTCGAGCGCCCCTTCGGAATCTGCTCGAACGCGAACGACAGTTGCTCGGACGACATCTTGCGCTCGAGCAATTTCACCTACCAACACAACACAACAAATTTACATATGTTACAAGTATCCGACAATTTTGTAAGTTTATATTTATTTCTCCGTTTCAGAGAATAAATAAACTGACCATAGTTTCCTTCGTAATGCTGGGCGGCAAAGGCTGCGATTTGGGCAGACCGGTGGACCAGCGGTGCTTGTTGGGCGGCTGCGTGGCGCTAACCTTCGCCCGATCGCGTCCTAGGGTAGCACTCTTCACTTCCACCGTCTTATTCCCTCGTCCCATGAACATGCCCCATCGCCGTCTCTTCTTCTCTTTACTGCTGACGCTACTCTTGGTGGCGTCGCCGCTCGTCTCCAGATCCACGCTGGTGCTGAATGTCGAGTTCGCAACGGAACTCGATAGAGCACCGTCAGTCGCACGCGACATGCTCGCTCCGCGGTCCGGAGACGACTGAACTGCGCGCAAATCGGGCACGTCAATTGACGTCACGTTATCGTTCGATTTCGTTATCGTATTGTTATTCGATATCCTGTGGGTGGACAGACTCTGATACGGCGTCTCGTCGTAATCCTTGTCGTCAGTCTTCAACGACATTCGATCTACGGACAGCGCGACATTCTCAAACGCGTCCTTGTCTATCGATCTGCTAGATTCCCTCGCGTCCTTAATCATCTGAGCGTTCACGTAATAACTGTCCGGACTTTCTATTTTAATCTGCGGATACTTATTGACGTTGCGATAGTTGTTAACGTTCGGATGACTGCCGTTCTTCTCGTTGAGTCTAGCTATTTCATCGGTTGTCGTTAGACTTTGCGCTCGATCGCGCATAGTTGTCTTCTGGCTTCGCCACGGTAACGGTACGTTCTCGTATATCGGCTCCTGGGCGTCGCCCAATTTCATCTTCTGCGGTAACACCACGTGACGTTGTTGATAGGGAAACTTGTGCATCGGCAACGAAAACATTATCTTGCCTCTCTCGTCGTAAACCTTCTGAATGTTGTCGGACATGTGATGTGGGTCCACAATGACGCGGGGACTAGGTTCTAGGACCGAGGCCAGGTCGTTGTATGTGCCGTGAGTGGGCGGCATCGCGTTGGCTCTGCCGTAATTGACGAGATTGTGACTACCCCCATTGATGATGCCCAAGTAGTGTCCGTTGAGAGCGTTCCTAGTCGAGACTAGGTCTGGACTCGAGCCAGAGACGTGCGAGTTGATGTAGCCCCTGTGATAGTTGAGTTGACTGGCGACAGCCAAGTCCGGGGTCGAATTCGATGCGAGTCCGTTGGAGGGATAGGGCGGGGGAGGCTTGTACACGTTTATCAAGTGCATTTGATTCAGATCGCTCTGCACGTTCGGATTTATGGCGAATGGGTAATTGCCGCCCATCAATCTGCGACCGTAACTGTACTCGTCGGTCGGGGGCTGGTTGACGGACACCGTGTGCCTGGTGACGTCCGGGAAGTGAACGCGGTGTATGTCCGGATGAGATCCGTACACTAGAGGCTTGTTGTTGTTGTTGTTGTTGTTGTTGCTGTTGTTGGCCATCTGGTGAGAGTGGTGGTTTTGAAAACGCATCTGCGCCTCAGCTCTTTGTTGCTGATACTTCTGTTGAACGGCCGTCTCGTAGTCTGGCGCCGGACGATACGACGGCAAAAGCGCTCTGTAAATACATTAAATTATAGAATACAATATATTAACCATCGGTGCTCAGTAGGTGAGGTGCCTACCGGTTGTTGAAGGGCAGCTGCTGGTGATGCTGGTTGTTGAGCTCGAGGCAGGAGGTGGAGTGAGCGCGATGCGAAGGAGTCAAAGGCTCGAGTCGGCTCGTGCTGCCTCCCTCGCGCACATCCAACTCTTCGCGACTCTCCGACAGGCCGTTGTCCTGATCGACACCATTTCCAATATGAATACCTCAATTTTGAGCTTAAGTCAATTGTTTCTATCGTATGATAAAGCTCTTGAAAAAAAAGACCTCTTAATACATATATATATATGCTATGTGCAGCAGCTAAAAATATACTCTATTAAAAAGACGATTTAAATTTGCGTATAACAATGCTAAGTTTCAAATATATATTTTTTAAAATAAACTTTCATGTAAACTTTTTCAGGAAAACTATTTTTTTTTCAAAATTATAATTTTTGTCACATAGCATGCTTTGATTTGACACATCTATAAAGTTAATTTAATTAATCATTATTAATTTTCATTTTAATAATCGTTTAATAAGTTTAAAATGGGAAATCAAATTAATATAAATTTGATTAATTCCACATAAGTATCTCAAACTCTTATAATGCTAACACTTAATACTCACATCATCAACTCCTAATATGCTATTTTTCAAAAACTATTACGAACAAACCGAAAAGCAATTGCTCATAACGTGCGACGACGATCACTAAAAGAAACTAAAACTGACAATATTATTTAATTGAAAAAAAATATATATATGTATTAGATTTTGCGAGAAAAAAAAAGACTTCCGTCAACAGGAGAGTTTGTTTCGTTATGATTATTCGCAGCGACGACCGATATAAAAGTTTTCCGTGAACAAAAATATGCGACTATCGTGCGCGAGCGCATATCGTCACGCGATCCAATCTACACTGATAAAATTTGCCATTCACTACCTCGATTACCCAGTTTTTATTTTATTTAATAATGTATTGTAATAGATACATACATCGTGTATTGTTTACGAAATTTAACTGATGTTTGATTTGTAAAAATAATGTGTAAAATCGATTGTAATTAGAAAAACCGAGTCGTCATTTTAATAGATGGACGTAATTAATTGAATGTTTAATTTAGTTTAGTTTTTTTTTTTATAAATATTTTATTCTAAACAATATAAAGTCTCGTAACTTTAAAATAATTAAAACTAACCCAAAATAACAATCAAATACTGTCACAATTAGCAGTGGTACTTTTTAATTATTTTTGAAGTATTTTTATGCGGAAAATTTTAGAGTTCTTTATAGCCATTAGCATACTTAACATTTAACTAATTTTTTTAATAACGACTACATATTTTAACATATTTATTAAACAAAATAAAAATTATATTTTAATGTAAACAGGGTATGAATAGCTAACATTATATTTATAATAAGCGTATGCAGCTATGCAAACTGCACTTTCATAACAATTAAAGTTATAGTTTTTTAAATAAAACTTCGCACGTTAAGAGTTGATTTTACCTATGTTCACTTTTAATTTAAAAAAAAGGTTAATTTTATGAAAAACATTACTCACAATAATTGCGGCAGTAACTGTCGCCTTACAGGACACCGTGAAATAACAGCATATGTGCTTTTGTGTTTCGGTGAGTAATCCTACTATGGTCGACAGTGCACTTGCAGCACCTGTGACTATGATTATTGTTTTATAGGCGACGGTAGCCACCTACCATCAACGCTGGACAGTCAGCATGTCTATGGTCGTCGACATATAGTATAGTTTTGGCTAATAATATTAATTAATAAAATATTTATTGATAGTGTTATTCAATTAAAACACGAGATCCACTTTACTTCGTTTAAAAAAAACTTGGATCATTTTATCTATGAGATATGAAATTATTTGATTATAATCTTTATAGGTAAAGGGGGTGGTTACTGCCGCCAGACTGGCTGCCCTAGAGACTGGAAGAAACGCACTGTGTGGTCCTGCCACAATTACCAGTAAGAGTTTACCTGAAATTTAGGCCTGGGCTCATCGCATGGTGTTTCGCTCAATGCGCTCTGATGCTTCATGTAGAAGGTGTGCTGCTGCACGCACATCCTCCACACGTACTTCCCACCCTCAGGACTCTCCAGCACGAAGGAGGTGGACTCCGCTTGCTTCTGACACTCTATGCTGAATGTGCGTTTGTGGTTTATCACGTTCGTTATGTCCATCCATCTGGAAGAACAGTCACTTCATCATATTTTTAATTCGATTCCTGGTCTCCTCAAAGTTGGCTCTGGTCTTTATTTGGAAAGTAAGTGGCAGAGCACAAGTCATTTGGATGCCAGAGCCCATTACTCCATCCCTTTCTTATTCCTTATCCTTAATCCTTCTATGGTCAGCAACTCACTCGCAGCACCTATGGCTTTGCTTGCGTCATAGGCGACGGTAGCCATCATCTACCATCAAGTGGATCGTCACCCTATCTGTATGAAGTTTTTTTACAAATTTTCAGTTGATCATACTGATATCTCATACTCTAGTGACTGAAGACTTTCCTTCTAGGGAAAACAAAAAAAAAAAAAAATTACTTATAGAAGCGCATGGTGTCTCTGTTGGCTGATAGGACTCTGACGCCAGTGAGTGAGACGGCAATGGTGACTTCACTGTTGTTGTGCTGGTTCATTGCCGTAAACTCCTCCTGCCCGTATCCTCGCAGTTGTTGACAAGTTGTGATGAAACCTTCCTCCGCTTGTGCCTATTGGACGCATTAAAAATCAGACATTACATTTATGGCATAGTGAGGGAAATGTAACCTGATTTAATTTTAAAAAAAAAAAATTCTACTTATTCTAAAGTCTGAATTAAGACCGTGTGTGGAAAACTGCCAACATTCAAAGGTATATGAAATTTTCTTTAAAAATTACAGTTAATTGCTGGTCATATAAAAAATAACAAAGAACTAGTGAAAAATACACTCACAACGAGTGTACACCTTATCTAAAGCTGTTATCTAGATGAGACATCATTAAAAGTATATCATAGATTAATATACTGTCACATAATTCTAAACTTATATATATATCAGCCCAAAGTATGTAGTAGTACCTAGATAAATACTTCAAAATATAATTTCTAAACTTTCCCTGCAATGAAGTGGACTTTATTAGCTACCTCAGTATTTAGTTATTAGCATACTGCTCCCAGCTTTGCATGGATGCATTTTTTCTGTATATTATACACACAAACCTGCTTTGTTTATTACTCTTTCCATTAGTGAAAATATTATCAAAATCCATTGGGTGGTTAACAAGTTACTGGAGAAAGAGAGAGAGAGAGAAGCAGTCTGTGACTTCATTTTATAATAAGTATATTAGAAATAGATAGATCAACTAAATAATTACAGAAATAAGAAGAGGCAAACAGCTTCTATTTTAAATATGCGCTTCAATGATTTCAATAAAGATATTCAGCATTTAACATGTCCAATGTTGCGTGATATGTTGCATGCCATATTTCACTTTTTATTGCATGCCTTGTGAATTATTATTAAATTTAGAAAATCAACAATCACTTGCTTGTTGCTTACATATACAATGTTCTATATGGACTTAGTGATTTAGTCCTGTCTAAGTTATCCTTTTTTTTTTTTCATTTAATTTCTCTTTTTATCATTCAATGAACAAGTAGATAGCACTAATAAGACATCCTTACATAGTATAAATTGAAGTCATTTTCCATGAAAGAGTATCTGTATATGATTATGATTATTATGATACGGTTTTCACTAATGGAAAAAGGGATAAACGAGGAAGGTTTGTGTGTATAAATTGCATTCTGTGTGAAGTCGGGTGCAGGTTGCTGGTTATTTATAAATATGTGCTTTAATGAGTGTACCATCCCATCTATCATACAGGAAGAAACACATGCATATAAATTTAATAGACATTACTTACTTTTCTATTATACTAAAACTTACTTTTATAGGTAAAATTGTACCCAATATATTGGAGTTTTACATGACAAAATCCTTAGAATATAGACACAAATGATGAGTTCTTCTTGGCTAAAGGGAAAATGACTCCAAAATCAGTGTGTGTAGATTTTAAAAATTTACGTTGCAGTAGTGATAATACAGTTATTTTAATATTTCATTTAATTTAATTCTATTATATATGGGTTCATAAGTGATACATTCATCTTTTGCGTTGAGGTGAATATATATATTAGTAGCATCATATGGCTTTTCAAGACCTAGTAACATGAAAAATAATTAGTATTTATATTTTTTATATTTATAATTTTGAGTGAATTCACCTGGGACATGTTGTGTAACGATATGTGATGTTGTATAACAGCAGTGGTCAACCATTCAAGTTTGCCCGTCTCCTCCAATGCACTGCCATCGATCACCTGTCCATTATGATCTATCATCTGCTTCGGGAATGTGAGGAGACATTTCAAATAATCCACTGTATGGCGCTCCCTGTCGTGGTTGCCATATTCAGCTTGGCGACTATACGAAGCCAGGACAACAGCCTGCTGGCAATCGCAACTTAGCCGGCCCTCAATCAGGTCGTTCTTAAGTTGCAAGAAATAATGATATCTCGTCACTTCGTCGGTAATTAAGCTTGTTCCAGATATAACGTAGTACATAACTCGCAAGTACAATTGGTGGGAAGAAGCATTTTTTTCCAATTGACGCTTCAGAGGCCGATCTAACTGAACCCATCGCGGCTGCTGGCTGCGATTTATGTATCTGAGTCCAAAAAATTCTGGCTGATTGATAGCTTGCCTTTGGCATACGTTGTCGAGGCATTCCTGACCGGTGCTATCCACGGAGAGAGTGCAGTCGGCTACCCCACCGTCCAGCAATTCGACACTTATAACGAACAGACTTTTGGACGCGACATTGTATTGCCGCGTCTTCTTTAGCTTCAATTTAAACGGCATCTTCTAGCGTTATCCGTCGCCACTTTGTATGAGCATCACATATGAATCGTTATGTTACATTTATGGTAGAACTATGTATTAGGAAACGATGCATCCGTTACGCGCGCCACATATTCATAACATTTCTAACAGGAGTTTGTGCTGCACGAGATCGGTCGTTATGTAAAAGTAGTCTCGGTAAAATGACATGTATGAAAAGCTTGTAAAACGAAAATGTACGCGAAGTAAACACATTACATTCAAGAAATAAAGCAAAACAACACACATCACAAATCGCATGTAACCATTAAATTTAGTTAGACAAACAAGAAAAGAAACAGAATAGAAAAACAATATCAAAATAATGACATGTCATTTGTCAAGGAGGACAGCCGACACATTTGACATTGACATTCATTATTTACCATAGCCTATTATACTAAAATTGGACAATACGGAAAAATAGTCTGTGGCTATAGTGCAGTGTTGCTTTCACTGACAACTGGGGTGCAGTGTTAACGTAACAAAATTGTCGTGTTCACTTAACATTGCATAATAGGCAGAGTTGTTAAAAAAACTGGTTTAATTTACATAAACAAATTTAATAGTATTAAATATGAGGTATAGTTTTAATATTATAAAAAATATTAATAATATTAAATATTGTTTTATGTCTATTACTTAATAAAATATAATGAAAAATAAACGAATTTTATTTACTATTAAGTACATGTGATACACTATTCTACTTCAACAGAACCATATAAATCTTTTACGTATTCGAAGACATCACTCTTATAGCCCTTCTATGAAAGAAAAACAAGAACTTTTAAAATGAATACAATATTACTCACACAGGCAAAAGAAACCATGAATGAAGGAAATTATAAACAAACTGAATCGAGCAATCTAGCCATTTCTTTCTTATCATGTACAATTGCTGTTTACCTGTTTCTGTCCTTCTCACAACAGTCAATTCCCGAACATAAACAATACACAAATAGTGTTATATATGAATGTTGCTAGAAATAAAAAACTACCTGACTTAATTGCCGTGTTTTCTGACACGGTAGTGGCAACGCTGCCGTATAGAGTTTTTTTACGCCACAGATCCCGAAATCGTGTTACACGGCCATTGCCGTGTCAGGAACAACAGTGCTCTGGTTATGTGTAATGTCATAATATATATTTATTTATAAATAATGCACGATTTTAATTCGGTTTTCATTTCACTTACGGAAAGAGGGATAAACGGGGAAGGTTTGTATATATAAAAATTGCATCCCGGACGAAGCTGGGGAGCGGGTTACTAGTAATTAAAAAAAAAAAAAAACAATTTTGGTAAACATATAACATGTATTTAAAAGTCTTAAGTAATAAGTACTTTACAAAAATAGTCATTTAAACATTTTCTTAATTAAATGCAATTTAAAATATTCCCGTGAATTCAAGCAGCTGAGCTTCGAGCTTGTTCCTTAGTCAAATTGAGCCAGTCTTGTGGCTCTCTGAGCACTTTCAAAAGCTTCTCTTCGGGCGAATTAGGCTTTGGCTCGTGCATGTATTCCCATTTCTGAAAGCATTGTTGTTATTTTGTTATGTAAAAAGTCTTCTACACACTAAATGACCAACCATGGATAAAGTCAAACAGACTATTTCCTTCAATTAAGAGTCCCCGCAGACTACAGACTTTAAAATCTGGTAGTCTGCGGGTACTCTTAGATGCTACAACTGTTAGTTCACAATCGGCAACCGATGGCTCTCAATAAAATAACTTGGCATACACTTTAAAGTTCTTCAACGAGTAGTTAAAGAAAGTGAAATGGAAAAAGCATTGTATCAGCCATAGGACGTCCTATGTTGGACATTTTATTTTATAGCTTATACCTTTTTATATAGCTTCTTTGAGCTTTGTTGAGCTCATAGTTAGAGAACAAAACACTAAGAATTTTTGTCAGAGTTTGACCTCTTAAAGTTTGATCCACGTTTCTTAACTGTTAATGAGGACATAAGCATCGAAGTACTACAATTATGGAATTTGCATCACAAATGTCAAAGTGGCACATAAAAAGTACGCCTAAAACGGAATCATGGCGGAGTCTTGCTTTCACGCGTCAATGGTAAAAGGTAGTAACGACCAAGTTCTACAACTATTCATTTTAAACTCCAATGTGTTGACTTAAAGTCACATTTTCTTTAAACGACAAATGTTTGGTTTGTTTTAAATGACAGATGATTGAGTCCATGCTATATTTAAATGTTCCATAAGTTTGTGTGACGTGCGAAATCCATAGTTGTAGTGTACCTACAATCTACATTGATGATGTATTAAGTAATCTATACTATACTAATATTATAAAGAGGAAGAAGTAACATAGTTAGGCTATATTTTATAAAGTGTTAAGAACTCACAGCATTGAGGGGCAGCGACATGAGTATGGACTCGTATCTGGCGGCCGGAGTGTTGAGGCCGAACTTTGTCCCTCGGTCGTAGATCAGGTTGAACTCAACGTACCTGCCTCTGCGCACCAATTGCCATTGGCGCTCCTTGTATCCGTACGCCGCCTCCTTGTGTCTCCTTACTTATTAAGTATACCCGAATACACATAATATAAAGAATAAAAAAAATATATTCATTTAAAATACAATATAATTCATAGTTTACCTAGAGGCAAATAACTCGGTATAACTGCTTCAGCGCAAGAGGTGACAAAGTTAAAAGCGGATATCTGATCGGGATAATCCATATCGTCGAAGAATATTCCACCGAGACCTCGTCTCTCACCTCTGTGGACGATGTGGAAGTAGTCGTCACACCACTTCTTGAATCTGTTTGTAAATCATTAGAAATATTAAGGCAACTTTTACACGAGACGGTCAACAGACAGAGACACGAGAAAAAAACATCTTACTTGGGATAATAGGAGGGGTCGTGGATGTCGCAGGCATTTTTCAGAGTGAGATGGAAGTGGACAGCGTCCTCCTCGTTCAGATAGTAAGGTGTCAGGTCAGTCCCTCCACCGAACCACCACTGTACCCCTATTCGACAAAATACTTACTTTTATTTTATATAAATATTATGAATTAATATAAAATTTAGAGAATAAATAATTAGATAGTTAATTCGCATCATTAAAAAAACTACTTACCTACAATGGATAAAAAATATGAATATGTTACACAATCCTAAAAATAAGGTATTCAGGACACCTAAGTTAAAAATAATCCGAATCTCTAACCTAACAAAAAAAAAGTTCCGAGCAAGTTCAGTTGTTTTTAAATTTGCATTGGACGGTATATCAATCAGGCAGGTGACACTTACCATTTTTGTCAGTGACTTCAAAATATCTGTAATTAAAGTGTATGGTTGGTACCATAGGGTTTCGAGGATGGATCACTGCGCTCACTCCAGCAGCAAAGAATGGTAAATCGTCCTCTTCAAGCTTTTTTCCCCTGAAACGAATAATGTTAATATGGTATTGGCTTTCTAATTAAACTTTAAACTTATTTCCAGGTTCCAGGGCATTTTTTCCATGTTAAGGTCGACAGTCAATCTGACGACCCACTTGATGGTATGTAGAGCTATTCAAGGAAATGACAACAGCACACAGCAGATGTTATTTCATAGAGGTGGTTATTGCAGCCAGACGGGTTGCCCGAATGACTGCAAAATGTGGAGGGCCCTGCCAGGCGGCCACTATTTAATCTATACTAATAATAGTTATACGCTCCCTGCTTCGCCCGAGTTCAAAATAAAAACTATCCTATCTTTTAAGTTGGACCAAATTACACATAGTTACGAAGTTTTATCAAAATCGGTTATATAGAGAGAGATTATAAAGAGAGAAGATTTATAATTTTGTATGTTTGTAATGAATAAACTCAAAAACTACTGAACCAATTTTAAAAATTCTTTCACCTATGGAAAGCTATATTATCAGTGAGTAAGATAGGCTATATTTTATAAGTTTATGTGGAACAAGTCGTGTTCAACAGCTAGTTACCAATAATAGGAGTAAGGACAATAATAAGGGGGAATGGGAAATGAAATTCCTTTTTGTTTACAAACCTGGTCCTCATTTGCTGTACGGCAGATGGTGGAAGTTTTCCTGACACCACTGAAATGTTGACCCCCGCTTTTTCAAAAACGCGTCCGTCTTGAAGTACACAAGTGATTCCACCGCCACCCTCCTTACGTGTCCACCGGTCCACTTTGAATTTCGCATCCTGACACCATTCAAACATTTGCTATGATTACATTATACTATAGATAAATACTTATATATATATTGTTATATTGTAACAAATCCTAACTTCGTTATGTGTTATATTTTAACAAATCCTAACGTGATTAAATTATGAAAACAATAATTTAATGTAAGTTCATACCGGATACTTTAAAAATGTATCATCATCAAAGTCATAATCGTCAACTGTTTTCTCATCCTCCCAAGCCTACAAAAAAATTGACAATATCAGAAATACATCAATGGATTCTCCATCAATGGTATCTCCGTACCAGGGTTATTTACTAATAATGAAGGTAATTGAACTAATTCATCAATTATTGACATTATCTTTGGGCATAATTAGAAATTTCATGAACTTGTGATTATTAGTTCACTAGTTATCTTGTCACGGTGAATTGATTTGCCATGATCACCGTACCATGAAATAACAGCATGTGTGCTGTTGTGTTTTGGTAAGTGACTGAGGGATGCTAGAGACCATAAACCCTATTATTTCCTAATCCCTTATCCTTAGGTAATTCTTCTATGGTGGGCAGCACACTTGCTGGAACTTTTTTTTTTACAAGAGGAATCATCATAGATACCCACCAGCCTGGAGACAGACCGGTGGGTTATGTCAGACTCCTGCCCCGAGATGGTAGTGGGATAACCTCTTGGCATCCTCCACGTCCGATATAGGCGAAGTTGCAAGGTCAGACGAACACTCTTCCGCAATTCCGCCGACACTTGCTCGACATCAACAACAACAACAACACAACCTAGTTGTGTCAGGTGTTGATAGCCACCTACCATCAAGTAGACAGTCAGCCTTTCTGTCAATATTAACATTAAAAAAATGATATTTTATGCATGTTTCATATAAAATTTTCTTACCTCATCCTCTTCCTGTTCCAAAGCCCTGCAAAACTCTGCTTGTATCCTCATAATAAGAAGCTCCATTTGTGTTTTCATATCATTCTGATTTTTCTCCATCTCTTCAAGAGGAGTGATAGGCTGAGCCATGTAGTTTTTCAGTTGAATAATTTCTTTCATTTCTACCTTTTTCTTGTCTTGTTGCTTGTATACAATAAATCCTGTGCCCAGTAATGCTGCACAATATAATCTGTAAATTTTGGATAATATAAGTTTAATTTTATGAAGATGTTGTGTATTTTTTTTTAACGGTTTATCAAAGATAAAGAAGTAAGATAAGTAAGTTATCGGTCTATCAAAGATAAGGAAGTAATAATTTACTACTGTATTAATAACTGTGTGTGGTGACAAGACTTGGGAGAGGCCTATATCCAACAGTGGAGAGGAACAAGCTGGTAATGATGATAACGATGAGTGTGTGAATATCATTTTGTTAACAACTTTGTATAAGTAATAAATAAATAAATACTTACTTGTAAGGTCGATTTTTAAATTTATTATAACTTCCTACGTAACTAAGAGTTCTTACGCTCTTCACTATTACTTTAAAAGACATTCTTCAAATATCTATGTAAATTTGATTAAAAAACTTAGTTTAGTTTTCCTATAAAATAATTTTCTGCTTTCACTGAAATGTAACCATTTTCCATTTGATTGACCAATTTAAATTAATTTAATTAATCTTATCTGTGTATCTGACATTTCGTGACAGCGCGAATATAGACTGACAATTGCTGACAATGACATTGATAACACAAGACAGTGGTTAATATTACGTCATTTGTGATTCATTTTTGTTTTTTGATACCTCTATTCTCCGTGGTTATTTGACATGTTATTGATGTTACAAACGTCAACACATGCTTTGTTTATTGTGGGCGGTGTCGCCCCCTCGCGTTCGAACGACAAAGTAGCTATCAGCTGTTGCTTTCGTCCGCAAGACGCGCCTATTTGCGCAATATGTGCTCGTCTCTTTCCCTAGCACGGCGATAGGCATCGATCGGCCGCGTCGCGCTCTTTCCGGCCAGTCCGCGTCGGCGTGTGTGACCGAGTGACAGTGGCAGTGCACCGCGGTGAAGTGCGCTTGTGCCGGCTATCGATCCATCGAGTGAGCCGCATTGCCGTACATTGTATGTCGGGGAGGCGGTGCCTCGCCTAGTTTTCGTCGATCGTCGTGGTGGCGGGCGCGCGTCGGCGTTTGCGGCGGCCCGGGGGAGCCCTGCGCAGTAGCGGCGCCGAGTAGCGCGGGAGCTACCGACCTTCCGCCAAAACCGGCTCGCGGTCCGCGGCGGAGGCACGGCTGTGATGTAGCCGAGGCCGGTGCGCGAGCGGCCTCGTCGGACAAAGGATCACTCGACTCGCTTCGTCGCGATGAAGAAGTTCACCTTCAAGGGGGTGCTGGACGGCTTCCGGAGCTCGGTGCAGGCCGCGCCGCGTGGCACCGAGCAGGAGATTCAGGAAACCCTGCGTCCGGAGCACTTCCAAATCAAAAAGGTAAGTCGCGTGTTGTATCGTATTATCGCGCGCCGCGTACCAAGGTCCCGCCGATAATGGCTGCGGGGATGGGAACGGGGAGAGGGGTTTACTACGCTCGAGTGGAAAGATGCGTATTTATAAAACCTGCCAAGTCTCGCCTTTCGATGAACCGTCGCGTGCGGGCCGTGTTTTGCCAACTGTCAATGATCTCACGCCGCTGGATACGTCACATCATAACAAAGGCCACTTTATTAACCTGGCCATCCGAAGTGAACCTCGGCAAACCACTTAATGAAACGACAAGCAAACAATTCGTGATTGCCGTTATTCGCTTACGTCAACCTTCGTAACCTTGACCATCTCACTGTTATGGTTTTAACGTGACGAAACGCATTATTTTAAACGCACCCACTGCGTAATCATTTCAAATATGTTTTGTTTCTGATACGGTTCGTGGAATAGAATAGTTAAGTATACTTCATAACATTCGTGGGTATCGGCACCTGCACCAAATTAGCCAGTAGTATAACGATCATATTGGATCGCTTATCAGATAAGATAACGCTTGCACTTATTGTGATCCATGCCATAGAGAGGTAGAAACGAATATCGTCGGAATAGCTTTTTTTTTTTCATTTTCAGTTTCAAAAAAGTTTGTTGTAAGGTCACCGAAGTTGAATTTATTATCCCCAATGTCATTTACATTTTCTCGTCTCATATCGTTTAATCGCGTAAAAGTCGCGTAAAAGTAGGTAATAGGATTGTTAATATTTTTATTACTATTGTGAGGTAACACACTATCTCAAACCACCTGTTATTAGGAATGGTGTAAAACTTACTGTCTATTAACGTACAGCCAAGACTATAATACCTATGTAACTAAGTCTTGAAAATTTTAATTTAGAACTTACCTGTTAATTTTATAATTGAACTGATTTTTGAAAACTTCAACTCCTCGCGAAACAAATCGTTGTAATTAATAAAATACCCACAATGGTAAAGAAAATTAATTTGTCTGTTACTAGCAAGATGGCTTAAATAACGGCGTCACAATTTCATTTTGGGCACCCCCCATAATCCCATAAAACCACTACACAGCCTGCGAAGTGAAATGGGGAGTGACCGAGGCCACTAACTGACCCACTTTACCGAAGATGAAATATTTATTTTCACGAACTGACCAATTTTTGCCGCAAAGAGATTTTGTAAAATTGAATCGGCAAAGTATTATTTCAGGCTCTTTCAATTTTCAATGTGATTGTTGAAAATATTTCGCCGTATTTTTGCTATACGAACGAGTCGATCGAGAGAATGTTGAATAAAATGAATGAATGAAACAATAGTCGACGGACGAACACTAAGCAGACACGTTCGAAGCGCTTAATTGAATGAATCACTTGCACAAACCGGCGCGATAACCAGACAGATCTAATTCCCTCACTAATTGTTCATATCAAATAAGGCACGCGCACATAATTACTTTCATTTATCATTATGTCAAACAGACGTTACAGTACCTAAGTATTTTGATACTAATCCATTTTCTTGGCATTACCCCTTCACTTTTAAATAAATGTTAGGATTAATTACTAATTTAAACGAAAAAAAAAAACCAGTAAACAACAAAAATTGAAGTTAATATTATAGCTTGAAACACAAAATTGCATAGGTATAATGTTGTCCGCAAAATTCTGCCTTTAGTTCTTATTTGGTCTGTGACAGTAGGTAAAATAGTCACTGTGGATTTATCCAAAACAGCTAGACATCCAAACTCCAAAGCTAGTTTAATTCCTTTAGTTTCAAAAGCACCAAAAACTAGGTATACGCATAAAAAACATTTTACGCATTATTTTTTTTATAATGTAAGCAGCCAGTATTAAATAATAATCGGTCCCAGTCAGAGATAGCGCTGAATCGCTTTGTAATTTGTCGTAATCACAGACTTTGGAGAAGGTACCAACAATGGTTTTTGTCTGTCTGTAGGTATATTTTATTTTGTTAGATAACATTTTGTGTGCTGTGTTGTGTTTTTGTACGAGCACATAACGGATACAACATACGGGAGACCATTTCTCTATCCTCATCTATCCCTCAGTCACACTAAAACATCCCTTTTTTAACGTTGGGAAATCTCATGGATACAAAACGCAACGATTTTCTAGCGCGACCATAGATAAGCAAATTCGCAAATAACACTGTGCTCCCTGTCCTCACTTCGGCATACCCGAAAGTGGAAATAATCTGGCCACCTCAAGACACTATACAACACCCTTGAGGTTGCACGGATGCAACTTCAGGGGTTATAAATTAATCGTCACCTTTTAGATTTATAAATCTCTTGCATATTCGCACGCGTGTTTAAATTATATAAAAAGTAATAAGGTAGAAAAAGAGGTAATAATTAACCTTTTTTATTTCTTAAACTAATGCAAGTATACCTAAGTAATTTTGAGTCGGCGCGTGACCGCGCCGCCGCCGGACATCACGCTTTACGTAATTAATTAATTAATTTGCTTGTTTTCCTACCTTTAGGGTTGGCATTTTTTTTCCAAATTTATATGGGCCCACTTTCGGGGTATACCCTTTCCAATAAAAAGAGAATTATCAAAATCGTTTTTCAATTTCGTCGGTTGAAAATGAATATTATCTAATACGAACACGTACAGATGACACCGAAAATCTTAAACTGAAAACTGTTTGGTACGGCACGACACTTTAGTATTTAAAAGCGTTTATTAATTAGTTATTTTGATAAAAGCAGTAGAACTATGTATTACATTTTTATCCATATTTTATTCAAAACGAATTACAAGTTCCGTTTTTGTGTAGCAGCAAGAGTTGTTGATCGTATTACCGGATTCCGCAGAATTCATCCAATGTTTTCCTTCTCGAGTCTCCGCAAATCTTTCCCAAATTAGTTTTGCTAGCTAATTTACAAAATGGAGATTGACTCGACAAACTTTTGAAAGGTTTTCTTTATTAGCTTTGTAAAATGAGAATCGGTCGATGTCGTATCATCGAATTACTTTCACCTCTGGCACATTTTACCTTAAAGCTTTCAATTTTCTTGTAACCTTAAAAATATGTACTGTCTATTCATAGATATTTCGTTATAAATATAAAAACTTATATAAAATTATAAACATAATATAAACTTTTGAGAATTCTAAATGTTTAATAAGTCGCGAGCTTATCGAACGTTCATTTTGTTATTGGAAACTTTAAACATTATAAACTTTGTACTAGATAACGTATTCTACAAAATGAAAGTTATTTCAAAAATTTATAACTATTTCTGAATACTAATTAATGTTTTGAACATTATGAAAATGTTAAAATATTCGAACTTAGAAATAACAAAATAGAATTGGTTACTTTTTATTTTAGTTACATTTTAGTTAACAACGTTTTAATTTATGTAATATAGAATTATTATTCACAACGAATATTAAATAATATATATAATTAAATACTAGCTGATGCCAAGCGTCTTTATCCGCGTTGTTAAATGTAGAATATAACCTAAATATTTATAATATAATATTAGTATGTATTATGATGCAATATGATAGGTTTCTTTTAAAGCCAAATATCATGACTCTGTCAGCGGATACATAGGATTCTACTTTATGTAGATAATAAAAAAAATAGTATTAAAAAAATTAAAATCAATCCCTATTTTCCCCTTTCTTACCAAAAGTAAACGTTAATATATCAAACCAATGTCTATGGTTAACCGTTACAATGACACACTTAATGCAGTTAATGTCTGCTGCAACGTCCAAGCAAGCATTTTTGGATCGTAAAATATTTATAAATAAAGGTATTACGTAACTCATTAAAATGGCGAACGCGTCGCGTTCTCGTTTATTTAGTTAGTGCGCTTTGAAATTGATTGCAAATCTATATAGGTATATGTATTTAAAGAAAATCAATGCCCAGTGCAATAGGCATATTATGTTATGCATATTATGATATGTATAAAAATCATCATATCAACCATAGGAAGTCCACTGCTGGACATAAGCGTCCCCCATAATTTTCAAATAAGACCGATCTACCCGCGGCCCTTATCAGTTCGTCTGTCCACCTTGTGGGTAGGTAGCAGGTTCGTGGTTTCCATTCGAGAACCCTCCGGCCTCAGCGGCCGACGGCTCTCCGTACTACGAGTATGTGTCCTGCCCACAGCCACTTCAAGTCACTGTTCCGCCGGCTCATTTCGGTAACTTTCGTTCGTCTACGGATACCCTCATTCCTGATTCGATCTTAATAGCTCCATAGCTCGCTTAACGACGACGTTGAGATTTCTTACGAAACCCATATAGTGACCACGTTTTAACGCCATATGTCACGCTGGCACACATATCTAAATAGGTGAGGAAAAAATAGTTTATAGTGCCTTCTTCTCGTTTGTTTGTGAACCGATATTTTATACAGTAACTTTACCTTTAGTGTTATTAATAAAATTAAAAAAAAAAGTATTGTTCCTACCAGTCGTAACGATTATAAGGTCCACTTCCAACCAGTGGACAAACACCGTTATACGATGTCAGCTAATCAGTCGATTATGATCCAATGATAATAAATAATATTGTATTTAACATATTAGTAAACTTTGTGTTAAATTAAATTAGCTATATATACCTATGCATGATAAGAAACCGTAATATTTCTGTATTAGATACTACATTATATTGTATTGGCTATCTGTGCACAATGTATGAGCGCTGTAAATATACAATAAGTAGGTATAAATAGATAAATTATCGAGTTTCCGTCAAAAACGGTTTAAAGCGTGGAACGAGATAAAAAATTATTATAAAATAGCATAATATATTATGCTTATGAAGTTCATTATGAACATTAAGATTATTATATTAGAACCAACATCTCCCCATATATGTTTAAAAGCATTATATCTTTTTTTTATTAAACAGAAAATTTAGCACAGAGTATTATGTAAGTATAGGATAAAGACGAAACTGTAAAAAAAAACCGCAACTGAAACAATTTTCTTTTGTTAATTGTTTTTTTGTTCATTTGTTGATGAGCTGGAACAGTTTTTTTTTATTCCACTTTTCGTAATGATCGAATTTCAACCAGTGGGCGGACATAGTTAACATATTGTAGCCATAATCTAAAATTTGCCAGTTTATGGACATCTTAGTCATCATTTCATTGTACCTACTAACAAAGATTTAAATCCTACTAATTTTAAACATCTATGACGCTCCTGTTTTTTCTCGTATCCAAACACCTTAAAAATACTGTTCTCTTATGCTAATTTTAAATTTAAAATTTAATAAAATGTTTTTCGTGAAAATAATGATAATTTAATTTATATCTAAATGAAAACAGTCTGTTACGTCATTTGACATGACTGTAATAATTATAGAAAACATAATAACGGTAAATTAAATAGGAATATACTTACTAGAAACACAAAGGACATTGTGTACGTCCTGTGACATTTCAATTAGTTTTGTTTAATTACATTATGCTAAATTATTCGGGGTTAATACATAATTATTACAAAAAAAATGTAATTTAAGAATAAATTCGAGTCGTATGTAGGTATAAAGTAAAATGAACATATATGTAGCAATATAAACTTTAAAAAATATAAATTTCAGACTTCATGCCTACAACTCAAATTACTTAATATACTTAATTAAACGGCGAAAAAAGAAAAACACAATGGCGGTATTTCTCCTAATATATTTCCTAAGTCCCCCAACAGAGGTACAGCTGTTAAATCAAGACAATATCCGTTCATCTTCGTTTCAGAAATACGATCCGGAGAGCATGCGAAAAGAACCCCACAAATACAATTGAGTTGTGCGAATTTCGCTGCGACCTACATTGCGCCCCTGTAACGGGCGAGACGGAGACAGGAAATGGAGCCATTCCTGTCTCTGTCTAAAGTTGCGTTGTCACTGCGAGATCTCAGCGATTAGTCTCTTGTCAAAAGGATTAGTGAATCACATATCAAAGTATCGTTAATGGTTCATCATACTTACTGCGTAAAATATATTCGTCCTAGTGTATTTAATTTGCTGAGCGTAGACCTCTCATATTATGTGTGAGTGGATAAGGGCTATATTCCACCACACACAAACACACGCACACACACACACACACATTTCTTCTACCATACAGCAAGTGAATTTACTATACATGAAATCGAGAAGAAACTCATGAACCTTCGTCCCACGTGACATGAATATGTTTTGAGAACAAAACATTAGTGTTATTTCGGTTGTATGTATAGCTTACACCTTCTTAAATGAACCCTGATGTATAATATCGTGCCATTTGTATGATACATAAGGTATAATAATTGATATAATTCATTAGCAAGCCACCCCAGTTTCGCACGGAGCAAATTCATTGGGTGTATTCCAGTAAAACATATTACAGTTTTTATAACATTTCTAATATTACGAACGCTGTGTCCTCCCGCCAATCCCGCCGCTGTTACTGTAGCCATACCATTAGTGGTAGGTTTTTGAGGCGTCGAAATGGATTGAAACGGCGTGTACACATTGTCAGCATTACGATCCGATATCCTGTATCGTGAGTTTGCGGTTTCAGCGAGGTTATTAGGTTTTGTAGCTTTCGTAATAGTAGACATTTTTTGCCGTTTAAGCGCTTCATAAAGTCGCAACACACCAGGGATTGATTTGTCTCGTCGGTGCGACTCTGATTACTTCTAATACCAAGGAGAGCATACAAATAAGACAAAGGTTGATTGGGAAATTTTCGGCTTTTACATACCAGAGTTACAGGTTTAGAATAACAGAATATTTCGGAATACACGGAATATTTCATGAGAATGTATTAAAAATACACTTGTTGTCGACTTTTCTACTTGCAAATGAAACCATGGTTTCTGTAGCTTTTTTTAAAAAAAAAAAAAAACATTTTGTTACTTTAACGTTAGTGTGAATGTTGCAAGTAGATAAATAATTATACAAATGAATATATTATACATACAATTACATACATACCCACCTGTTGTCTCTGTTTGCTTCTGGTTTTGCAAATCCATTATTATATGATTCCCGTGCTTCAGAAAAATCATATATATGTTAATTGAATTACCTTATCACGCGGATATATACTCGTTAAGTATTCATTTCTTTCGCTTTGCTCTCCGTTCGCTTGACTTGAATGTTCATGCATGCATGTTGCATGTTCATTCATGCTTTTTTGACGTTGGTCATGCACGCAATATTTATGTAAAAACTGCGCCATTTAAAAGAATCGTACGTTTTATTAGGTTTTGTGTTTAGAATTTTTGATTTGTTAATATATATATAGCATATATATAATACTTAGGTAATACTTATTAGGATTTATAAAAATGTAATGTTTATTCTAAATATTTGTCTACCTAAGTAGACAAATATTTATAAGTAGTATTGTATATCTAAAATAAAGCTGCTGTCGGCCTCTGTCTGTTTCATCACTAACTTCTTCTAAAACACCCAATTGATTTTGATACGGTTTTCACTAATGGAAAGAGCGATAAACGAGGAACGTTGTGCAGAAAAAAAAACTTGCATGAAAATTGCAGAAAAATATAATATATACTATGATACATTAATGTAATTCTCATCTCAGTAAATTTGTCACAAGACTCCATCGAGCCTTTAATTAATTCCGTTATTATCCTCGTGATAAATGTCTAGAGATATATTTCAGCCATTTTTTTAACGCGGAGGGACGCAATAAAATAAGCACGACATTTTTAGGAGGCTGTACTTAAAAGACGCTTGGTTGGATGCAGAAAATGCACATTGTCTTTACAAGATACTAATGTAACGAGTTCTTTTCAGCTTTTAAAACATTACTTATATAGTATTCTAGAATAGAAATGGGACTAACTAACTGTTACTTCTGTTTTTCAAAGGAACAATATTATAATTAATGTTGAATATCAACACTAACAATTATCTTCTTGGTTTGCCTATTACTGAAATGTGTTTAGAATATTTATGTCGATATTTATATTAACTAATGTTTTCCCCTGCACTAGCCAGAATTCAATCATAATTATTTAGAAAGTAATATTTGACAAGTACTTAGTGGCAGGGTACACTGCGTTTCACAGTGATATTTGAGCAGCCCGTCTGGCAGCAGTAACCAACCAGGGTGGGTGACATAACAGCATTCAGTGCTGTTGTGTTTCGGTGAGTAAATAAGGCATCCGAGAGTCCATTTCCCGTTTTCCTTACTCATTTTTCTTAATCCATAGAGATTCCGTGGCGTTGCTTGTGTTATAGGCGACAGTAACCACCTTACATCAAGTAGAAGAACAAAACAAAATTAATAGCTGCTTAAAAAAAAACGGTTCAACAAAGAACGTGAAAATGGTACGATCAGTTTTGTCTTTATGTTTAGACTAGCTTATGTTAATCACGCGACTTCGTCCGCGTAACTTTATATAATATAGCCTTTGTTACTCCCCGATAACGTAGCTTTCTATGGGTGAAAGAGTTTTTAAAATCTTTCACCTCAAAAAATTTAATTAAAAAAATAAGTTTTTGAGTTTATTCATTACAAACAAAAATACATTTTTTGTATAGATGAAACCAATTCCTAGGTTTATCAAAATATAAAGATTATAATATAAGAATAAATATAACATATCAAAAAATAATGTAGGTATCTTTATATTAAGATGAATTTGTTTTCTATACTGAAATCTACGTTAATACTTCATTTAAACAAGATAAACCCCATTTCTCATTAATCCTAAATAACCCTTATTAATTTATTTGAAATGTGTATACCTATACTAATATTAATTATTCAATTCCAATTATAATATCTGAACATTTCGATAGCGAAATTGTGAATTTATTTGTTTAAAAATTCGTTAGTCTCGTTTACATTGCGAACTCATAAATTGTTAGCAGTTGAAACAATTGGAACAGCTGGTTTAATCCTCCTACTGACAAGCGGATTGTGTCGGATAATGTCTGTATTGCAAAACCAACACGGGATAGGCTGTGGACAATGGGGACAAGTTGGGACAAATATTCCTTTTACTAATGGATTAAATAACAATAATTGTTCCAGCATAGAATACTCTTACGGTCCCCACAGTCTGACTCCTTTCCAAAATGAGACCATCTTGGTCTCCTTAGTCTGTACATGGATTCTAACCTAAACTTCGGTCACTCTATTTAGAGTACAAGGCAAAAATCGCTGCAAAAAAGCTTGGGAGTTTTAGGCAAGGTCAGGCGGTACTTCACACCTGGACAGCTCTTTAATCCGTACAAAGCTCAGGTCTGTTTGTGTGTAAGCTTTGAAATGTAAAAAAAATATTTTTTCAAATCCTTCTGCGGGTTCCAGATATTAGCGCGTACAAACAATGCATGCGCTCCTACAACTTCTCAGAAATTTAAAAATAATTTCTCCGATGAGGAGATTATTTCACCGAAAAAAAAAAGATCTTTTTTTCGGTATTTAAAAGATAAAAGGTAATTTCAGAGCACTATTCCCTGAGCAGCGAATGCAACCACTCTTTATGCTAATAAGCGGAATGATCTATATGCTAAATTCTCTGTCTCGTATTTAGTTTACATAATGATGTGCGGCACAAAATCCACCTACAGAAGGTGATTGTATAATATCGGTCTAAAAAAATAACAAAATTGTTGCCTTGTAGTATAAATAGGGCGGCAGGCAGGCTGTCGGCCTACTTGGTATTTAGGTGGCTACGATAAACATAAGTAACACCAGGATAAGAATACTCTGGGGATTCTTATTTATTATATAATAGCTGGTGCCCGCGACTTCGTCCGCGTTGAACGATAAAAGGTACCCTATGTCCTTTCTGGTGTCCCAGACAACGTGTATGCAAAATTTCATGGTGATCGGTTCACTAGTTTTTGCGTGAAAGAGTTACAAACATCCATACATCCAAACATACTTTCGCATTTATAATATTAGTAAAGTATGAAAGTACGGATAATATGAATATAAAATTAGTCTTAGTGTTAGCCTAGTCTGTTCAGCTTTAGCTTTTGTCTCTGAAGCATTTAGAAACTCTCAATAAAAGGGTATAGTATATAGGCTTCCCCAAATAATTTCGAATTTTATTAATCTGTTAATATCTAGCGATAATACCACAAATATCGAGTACCTTACACACTGGTCTATGAAAACAAATAACATTAAACGCGCCGTCGCTGACGTCTCAATATCCCATTGTCTTTGTTAGGTTGAAATTTGAAAATATCGCCACGGTAATATCGCAAGCGATGTCGCATAGACACGACCTATTCGTGCTATAATTGTACTATTATATGTGTTCTGTGGTATCACCACAGAATAAGTAGTAGTACTACGATTACAGAGAAATTTAAATAAATCAATAATACTAACTATATTTTCAGAGTATGTTTAATAAATTAATGTATTTTCATGAAAATTATTGACAAATTTAAGAATAATAGTGACTTCTAGAAAATAAATATAAAATATAATTATTAGGCTCTATTAAATGAGCATTGAATCTTTCTATTGCGCGTAAACGTTGCACAGCATATCCTTAAGTATAACTATTTTCGAAATCATTTATACTTATTTCTATTTTCTTATATATTCTTATATTAACTATTCTACATACAGTGTAACAACACTATATTTTGATCTATTAGAAAAAAATAGAGTAGATTTGTCGTCAGTAGTCAGAGTAGTTTCTTGCCAGTGGAAACAGATTTTGAATCGGTTATATTAATTAAATTTTATTTGTGTTTGACAATCTATAAATCGGTATTGGTTTTTATATAGATAAATAAATAAATAAATAAATAATATGTCGATTGTATCGGAGAGGCTTTACTAATAAAATGATGTGTTGATCAGAGTGATGCATCACGGTGTCCGTTATCTCTAAATTAACATAACCCTGTGGAGGCGAATTGGGGCAATGAGGTTGAACACGCGATCACTTTAAACTTTGCACATTTTAACGTCTATTTCTATACTAGCGACACGCTACCGGCTTTACACTACTGTGACACGGGTGCAATTTTTTTCTGCAAATTATATACAAGAACATTCTCGCTTAAATAGGTATATTATTAGTCTAATAGAGGTGATAGGAAAATTGAGAATGATCAAGGATCTAAAAGGCGATTTTTTTTCTACCATTTCACGATTTGTCTCGGGGTGCGTTTTCCCTTGAAAGTGAGTGTACGACTCGACCAGAAAGCTCTAGAAACACCGAACCTACCCGTTTTTTTTTCGAAATAAAAGTTTAAGCTAGAGTGCTGCAATACTTTTGTTTCCCACCGCGTTACTTCTCTAAACCGGACAGTGCTTTTGTTTAAGCTCTTAAAAACTTTTCGTCTCAACAAAATCGACAGTGTTCTTTGAATAATGTTCAATCGTAAAGGGAAACAAGATGACTTTGTTATAAATATATATATTTTACACTAGTTGGTGCCTAGCGACTTCGTCCGCGTTGAAAAATAAAATATATACCTAACTGACAAAATATTTGAGCAATCTAACATTTGACCTATTCCTGACATATTTAGATGACCCCCTTAGAAACATAACTTTTTTCTGGATGAATGTCCTTTTCTGTATCCCTGACAATGTGTATGCAAAATTTCATAAAGATTGGTCGATTAGTTAAGGCTTTAAAACGTAACAGACTATGTGAAAATAGGTCTCATTGAGATAGGCTAGATTCGCGTGACCCATCCTTGGCCCGGGTCGTGTTCATTTATTAAGTAGGTATATAATTAGTGGATTGTGTGTGTAGCCAGTTGGCAAGCCCTGCCGCTCTGCCAAATTCGTTGAAACACGTACTCGGAACTCACTTTTCTAATGTAATTACTTACACGATTAATTAACTCCTGGCTTAAATCCTTAGCTTTTTATATGTATATGACGTTCGCTAACGGATTCATTGTGGGGCAGTGCCGCTGACATTGTTTCAATATTTGTGAATTGACGATATTTCGTGTCATTTTTTGATGCATCATTTTTTGACACATGCATCGCCACAGGTGCTGCAAATGCGCTGCCGATCTGCTGCGCTGCTGTTTAGTAGGTATTGTATATTATACTTTGATATGTTTTTTAAAAAAATAAGTGTAATTGTTATTTTATATTTTAAAGATGACAAAAGAATAGTATCCTGAGTTTCTTTCGGGGTTTCTTCTCAGGATCGTCATCTTTGCTTTTTTTCCGAAACCCTGGTAAATTTAAATTTGTAATGACCATCATAAGAATTTCTTGTAGAAACCTAATTGATAAATAAATATTTTGATTTTGATTTTGATTTTGACCATTGTAAGGTACCACACGCCACACATCTGTTATTTCGCAATGGTATTTTGTACCTAAGGGTCTGCCCAATCTATGACTGCGAATGCATTCCGCCACTACTAACTGATAGTCAAACAGGTGATATTATCAGTAGACGGGCAGACATTAGTTGACGAGATATCGTTTAGCAAGTTGCGTGGTCTTGAACAATGACACATTTGGATAGTCTCCAACGATCTATGTAGTTGCGTTAGCCCTTGCCAAATATTGCTTTTACTTTTGTTGGATAAATTTGTTAAATGGTTCAAGGGCGTGTTGTGAACCCAGATATGTACACGTACAATGTTCTGGGCGTGTTTTCAAATCTATTATATAATATAATATTTAAAAAAAAAATTGGAAGGTTTTCTTGTTTGAATGCGCTACACTTATTTAATAGGTAACTTTGGAACTTAAGTTGCACGAACTTTGAAACAGTCTTCCTTCCGATTTGTTCTATTTATATTTTAGATACAATATAAACTCTTTCAAGAGAGCCGTCAACAAATTCCTGCAGGGTCGGCAGCGTACCTGCATTCACCATACTGTTGCTTGTGTCCTTAGGCGACAGTAGCCACCTACCATCAAGTGGACCGTCAGCCTGCCTGCCACTCTATAAAATGGAAAAAGGGATAGACAAACAGTTTCCTTGCTTAATAGATTGACGAGCTTTTATGCTTTTAAATAATTTGGAAAAAGTTTTATTCGCGACATTCGGACGAACATTAGTCTGTAGTCTGTACATAATATATAAACAAATAGAAAAAAAAACAATTCATAATATTATCTTTTCCCTCTCTGTTTATAAGCCGATTTTCTTTTTTGTTTAGTTGTCATCAATAAAAAAAAAATTTTTTTTTCTCTAACTTCGTAATCATTATGGTTTAAAGTTCGAGCAGTGGCCGAACATTAAGTTTTTATTATTACCTAATTATGTTTATTATGTTTAGCAATACTATATTAATAAGTTATATTTTACGTATACAATCATTAAATTTTATCATATATTAAAAAAAACAACATTCCCTGCCTATAGTTAATTAACTAGCACACTTTTATGTATTGATAAAACGTTTTGATATTGATAAACGCATATGAATAATAGTCACAATTAAATGTTATTCAAAAAATTATTTTTATTAACATTATATTTTACAGGAAGCGAGTTGGACGCACACAGTCATTGTGCAATGCATATTTAACGCTACGAGTATATAACAAGCTAATTGCAGCACTCTGCACATTAACCAAAGAGAGGTCTCTGTTTTATCAACAGATTTAGGTCATGGATTAGCATTTAACTAACGTATCTAGACAAGGATCATAGGAGAGTTTTAACAGAGATGTTTGTCTAACATTATATTTTCAAAAAGTTTCATGGTTGTAAATTAAATTAATATAAAATTCACGTTGGCACGTTGGCCACTGTTGGAACATAAGGCCATAACACAATAGCCCTTCAAAACATAATCTTCCAGTGGAATTTAAAGTTTAAATAATAGTGAATGAAAGTTGGTGTGAAGGTTATTTCATAAGATCTTATATTTACTCGTACTATACTTGCTAGTATTATAAGTATATTAGTATAGATTTGCTAAGATAATCAAACTTCAAAGTTATGAATTTAATTAAACATATTTTTGATACTTTAATATATTTTTTTAAATAAAATAAATACGCGTTAGTTACACCATTTATAACTCGAGAACGGCTGAACCGATTTTTATGATCTTTGTTTTATTGAATTTGTCTCCATCCCGAAAACGGTTTTCGGACGATACATTATTAAAGATTTAAATTTTACCTTACGCGGGTGAATCCGCAGCAGGTAGCTAGTGCGTCATAAACAATTAAAATATGTATTATAAACTTTGATTAGCTAAAGGAAAAGTTGCTTAGTTAAGTAAACAACAGTCAGTAACTAACGGTGTACGATGAACGCTGTGCTGGTTCGTGCGAAACTTTGTGTACAAGCTTTAGAAATATAGCGGAGCTTTAAAAGCGAAGCTTAGTGCTTTGCAAACAAGAAAAAGGGTAGCACAAACGGTCTAATTCTGATTAAACATTACACAGACACGAATTGGGGGTATTTTGCTAAGTTTAGTTCAGAAATAGGAATTTTCATTGACGAATATTCCAAAACTACAGTTACGTAGTATAGTAACTATTATCTAATCTGTGCTATATTATTTGTGCCATTGATTACACTAGAATTCTTCTAATTTATAAAATTGTTTTTGAATGTATAAGTTAATGTATATATATGAATAAATAAGGTAATTTAAAAATAATAAAATTAAAAAGATATATATGAAAAGTTCCTTAGTAATTTGTTTTTAGGTTTTTTTGTTACTTAATACTTTAATAACAAATTGCCTAATGAATTTTTTTACATTAAAAAAGCACTTAGCAAATACTTATTTTGTATCCACTATTTCAAATAACATTCCAAAAATAAGTATACTTGTATCCCAGATACGTGTTGAGATGTGTTGTACATCTTTTTATGAGGTTCTCTGAATGTGCCACGTGCGAAGACGATGAACTTATTGGACATCGTTTGAGCGATCACTCATGTGAAAGTTTTTTTTAAAATTAGTTTGGTAATTTCACTACACAGTGAAAGTTTCGCTGTGAACTGGCTGGTTGACAATAAGGAGAAGTGAATACACCTCCTGTCCAACGAGACAAATGAGTACGAAGACCGCTTGCATTGCGGTTGTATCGATCGGAGCGATGCGCCACGCTCCGCCGTGTACAGTACAGACCACCGCACAACGCGCCCGTGCGTATCCACACGTCACTTATGTCTTTAATCATAACTTTTGTGGTGTTACGTTTGTTTACAAACACAATCGAGTATGATGTACGAGTATGTGCCAATCTGCCAACTGTCAATGTCTATAGTGCATTCGATTGCTCTGTGGATTGCTATCGCTTGTGTTCTGATGAGCCTACTTAGCGTTGAAGATTTAATAAAACGAACTTTGGAAAAAATCTAGGTTTGACAGTTTTATTTCTTTAAAGAAACGGAAAACATGACATCTTTTTTTTAATAGCTGCCACCATACACATTAATAATCCTTCGAGATTTTTCTGTGAAGCAGATGCCACGTTAAAAGTCGTACCTAATATCTGTATCACTAAAATGCTATGTAATGTTGCCAAAATCTGCCTTAGTTAAAGTTTACAGCATTGTTATAGGGCATGCATGAAACACAAAATAGAGTTTTAGAAAACGGATTGATTTATCACGAAATGTCTAAAAGCGCAATAATTATAAAATTTTGATCAGACAGATGACAGTTTGTGTAACGAAGATGGAACGGTTTTTACGGCTATGTAATATGACTCGGGTAAAGCCACGGGGCATTGCTAGTTAGCAATATAGGCAAGTAAAGACAGGCATTATTAGGTGAAATAATTCTACCTGTTTACTTTGCCACGTCGCTTAGTACACAATAATTTTGTGTTAGGCCAAATTACTCCTTTTCTTCCCTTTCTTGCGCCTCTTTTTGTGTATTACGCCTAGTAGGCGGGCAATTTAGATCCTATTTTCTCATGGAACTTGTAAAGTTAACCCTGTAATGCTTTTCCGGGCGGTCTTTATGACCCCAAATTCCCGCTTTTAACTTTGTTACGGTTCGAGGGGTGTTATTATGCGAAATTTGATGTTGGCGTTTGTTTAACGTAACTTTCATTCGTTTGTTGGCGTTCACAATAAACAATGTGAAGCCAAATTTCGCTTTAAAATGCATTACGTTCACAATTATAATATAAAAGCAGTTCAAACAAATGTTTACTGTATTATATGTATATTTTTATATAGTTACTCAGGTATTCGCCAGTGCCAGTGATACTCGTATAGTTTAGTGTTGCTGAAACGTGGTTTCTTAACTATGGCCTCGTAAGAAAGATTAAAGGCGCTCAATTAGCTATGCTCGGGTTTACTTTGCGAAATCGAATCAGGAATGAGAAAATTTGCGGATTAGTAAGTTGAAATACCAATGAGCAGCACATAATACCTACCTAGAAGATGGATAAGGGTCGCGGGTCGACGTTGGATCTAAGGCAGCTTTTCATCGGTGCCCTATGAATTATTAGGGAGAACTATGTCCATAACCTATGACCTATGTCTCTAAAACGATGATAATATAATTTGTCATAAGAACCACATTTTGCCTTCCGTCCACCTTGATAAAAATATTTTTACTACCATATTTATTAACCAGTAAAAAACAATATTTTGATCCCGTTCGTAGCTTATCATAGCTTCAAAGTAATGTTATTCATAAATCACTACGACAATTAATTAAACCTTTTAACGATTAGATACCGTTCAACAAATTTGGATTGAATTTATCCTGGTAATGCGTTTCCAAGAAGAAGTTATTTTTGTTATTTAAAATATAAACTAGATACCCATCTATCCAGATACGACATTAGTGACCTAAATAAATTATTCGTCTTTTGTTACGCTTTTTAAAAGACATATTGCTGAAACAAATATAATATGAGTATGAAGAAAATTAACCACGTTTCTAATGTTGGAACGAGCGGACATAAGACACAGCTGTTATCCCAATTAATTTATAGCTAAACTATTTAATTGATTCGAGACCAATTATTTCATTAGGCGAGCCGTCTATATTAATTGTCGGCAATTTGTTTCAGGTAAGGCCCAGGTGTTGTACCCTCGGGTAAAGCGGGACTGTCTTGTGTCGCTTCCATTGTGACTGGAGAGGAGCGGATTATGTAAGTTGATTGATACTAATATATTGTTAACTGGATTTTGTTTATAAATTAAACTATAATTGTGAGATTTTAGATGCAATTTTGTATTAGATTACATACATGTAGCAGCTTTTATCATCACTCAAAAATATAAAACCAAAGATTTCGATATAACTAGCAAAATTTTCAATTGAAAATGGTCTTATGTATATATTCCTGAGTATGTGTATATATAACCTAACGTGTAATGTTATACATTAAGATATTATATATAACGTAGATTATATTTAAAATATAAAACGCCTTTTCATGTTCACAGTGTCCTCTCCCTTTTAGTACATAAACATGAAAGACGCCCGAACCCGACCGTATGGAAGTTGTCCAACTATTTCTTGTCAGAACAAGCCTACGGACTACAGAGGGGACGGTCTATGACCGTTGCTTGCTTAGAATTAACTCAAGTTTCTTGAGATAACTTTAAGTTTTCGTACTTGGTTAATTTTCTCTAGTTTCTGACATACTTTTTGTGAGTAGTTTAACGCAAAAACATGCATATATGTCTTTATGAGTGTTGATACCCTTGGTTAAATAATTAAATTACACTAGTTATCTTTTTTTTTTAAATCGTATATATATGATTTAATTAAGACCGGTTTAGATTAGTTTTAATTACTTCATCGTTATGCAGTATCACAAAATTAATTAATTAGGGTTAACAGAGTGAGCTCATTTTTTGTCCTGCCTATTAATGCTATACACTCAATCTGATTAAACCACTTTTTAACTACATATTATATCATTAAACAAATCTATCGGTCGTTTCAGTTATTAAAATAAAGATTTAGGTAATTAAAACCAAAAAAACTAAAAAGTAATAATCACTATAATACTAAAATAAAATATAGGATATTGGAATAAATAAACCTTGTGGTTTTTGTAACAAACGAGTGTTAGTAGTGGCAGGACTAATCTGTAGACAGTAACCATTGGTTACTGTCCACCCTTACATCTCACAAAAGATCACCGTGAAAGAACAGCATATTATATGCTGTTATGTTTGAGTAAGAAAGGATGCCAAAGTCCATCTCTCTATCCCCTCCTATGCTATTATGCTACTAAAGTCGGCAGGACACTTGCAACACAAGTGATGTTTATGAAGTTAGCAGCCAGTACCTTCAAGTGGACCGTCAGTCTGCCTATCTAAAGGTTCACATAAAAATATGCAATGTTTTACAGACCCTGAAAATTACTGGAATAATATATATACAAAGTATTTTTTTTTTAATTAAAAGCTTTCTAGTATATTAATTTGATTCAAATTGAAATCTCTTTATATAGAGAACAGAGAGCCGTTTTCGTTATTTGCTGTATAAATTGTCACATACGCGGTGTTTAATGGCGACTCCATTAATTATTCATTCGCGGATCAGTGGAATATTTTCAGTGTGCACAAACGGAACGCGATTTAATCATTACAAATTGAATTTTACGTTATATATATTTTTAAATCTTTTCCGGTTTATTTTTGCTGGATAACTGTATTAATTTTTTTTTTATTAATCTCCTTGATAAAATCTAAAACGTATATTTTAGTATTTATGGTTAGGTTCTTTCAAATTAAGAATATAAATCTAATGAAACTGATAAAACACGTTTCACCTAAAATATACGTGTACATTTGACACTTATGCATTGAGGCACAGCCATAACAATTTATTAGGCAAACAGAATGGAGCAATCCAGCTAACCAAATAAGTAAACGTATTCAAAATCCCACCATTATGATTGTACGCATGAAAAAAATTCAAATAGTTTAAATAATACCGGTTTATTTACACGATATCTACAAAAAAACACGTCTTTATTTTTTAGCTAAGCCATCAAGAAAAAATAAAATAATTGAAGCTATTTTTAAATTGAAAATTAGCTTGAGATAATGTGTGTTATTTTGCGAGAGAATGATTCTCTGAGTGAACGTCCTTCGAGCTTATTGAGCTAATGGTATGGTCGTCAGTTAAACATCGGGGTCAGTCGGCCATGGGGGTGAGTCGTGTGAGGGATATATATATATGGGAAAGACACGCAGCATTTGTATGGTAATGAGAACACAACTGAGATAGTCCACCCCATAATATTTCATTTAGCCCATCGTTTGTTATGAACACATGACTTATCACTTTTGCACTGCACTGAATAATAATAAAGATAACTGTGTACATATTTATATACTAACGAAGAAGTAATGTCGATACATCTACTTCCTTTGGCCTAAACCGTATTAGATTTTTAAATCTATTAATATTAAAAAAATGCCATAAAAGTTAATTCAATAGAGCTTTTAGTTTTTTGGAGTAAAAGCTCAAAATAAAAAATTCAAGATGTCTTGTATCATGTAAGTAATGGTTTGTATTTGAAGTTTCCTTTTAAGCATAGATACATTTTTGTCTTATACTTATAAGTCAAACAAGGAAGGCAAACAAGGACATAAGTGCTGCAGATACGTCGAGCTTAGTTAGGATAAAGGATAAAGTGATAGTGGTCTTTTTTTGTTTTGGTGTGGTTACTGCATCCAGACGGACCGCCACTACAATGCCAGAATAGACCGATCGTTCGACCCCACTACACTACTCACTACTCTTTAAATAGAAGTTGTAATTTTTGCTATTTGTGGTTTGGAACAATAAACCACCATTTTCTTTGCAGTCGTGTTCCATTGCGGTTTAAAATGCGACTTACCGGAGACAATAGGGAAATCTAATGGTGGCTATAGTCTCTTCTACGTCGAGAATCCATCGTAAGAAACGAAGATTGTTTCATAATTACTGTCGGTTGTAATTCTGTTCTCTTTTTAAATAGTAAATAGGAATCATCGAAATAATATGTAGGAATACAGTCACAATTTTTTTTTGTTCGTGAGAACGAGTACGTTTACTCTTTCCGATTTTTATGGATTTCCAAAGTTAGAGTATGTTTAGAGTACTCACATAGTACGATTTCAAGAGGTAAAACCAACTCACTAAAAGCAGGAGCCTACATTTTTAACTTTGTGAATATTACTTTATATTTTACAGCAGACAATTGTATAATTGTAAAATACTTGTTTACATAGTAGTGGTACCTTTAAAAAGTAAGTAACATTACTTGTTCAAAGTAAACTCATTTGACAGAGAACCGGAAAGTCTCAAGTGACGGCGGATGGGCGTTAACATAGTTCTGTGATTGGTGGCACGAATGTCGCGTCCAAACATGAACATGACCCACATTCCGTGTATCGCAACAATTTACAACAATTTCATACAACTACATATATGTAATATATATAATATGTGAGGCTATCTCCTTCAAAGAGGTCGCTTACTTTTACATAATTATGCACAAAATTTATAGATAATTGCATAATCTACAATTTTGTGTAGCCCATTTAATGATAACCATTTGGCAAAATAATACAAAAAAAACCATGTATTGAGCTTAAATATTTTTCTTTTTTTGCAGAATTGCGATCCATGGAGACTTTTCACATTTCGTTTATAATGGTGTTTCCAACATTCATAGCAATTGTTAAATTATTCCTTCTGTTTTATTGCTTGATCTTCCTATCTGTACCGTCTGTCTGTACGGTAGTTATTCACATTAAAAAAAATCACTTAAATAATGTATACCTATTTTGTATATTTTTGTAGACCTTTTTAGAGTGTTGCAGTTATTTTATGGTGTACACAAATTAAAAAGAGGGAATACGCATTCTTTAATATTGCTCGCGGCCTGATGACGTCATTATGCAAATATTGCAAATGGCGGCCGACGCGCGCATCAAAACGTTCGATGGAAAAGTGGCGCCAACACGAAACTCGCCTTGTGATTACATTCCGTTAACGCATTTTATTACAACGCTTATCATTTCTTTGTAAATTAATATGACGCGTCCTCTAGCTATATTTATTTTGTATGTATAATAAGTATATCTTCTTCTTCTCTAAGCACCTTATCAGGTTTCCCATACTTTGGCGATCACCCTCGAAAAAGCCTCTTCGCCCCCCATGATAAGATGGAGCATATGATTGTACACATCAAACTGCGACATTTATAAAACCTAACAAACATAAAAAGTAAAAAGTAAATCTTTTTATACCTTACCAATATTAAAATAATAAGTGAAACGTATTAAGTATGAATAAGTATTACTATGAATTATTATATTCCGAAATTGGATTAAATATAAATTATATTATTTATTTTTCGAACTTGTTTAACCCTTTATTTTTTATACTTTTCTATATAATTTAATATATATTTACATATAATTTGTGTAAGTACACTTGTATATATGTTCTCGTATGATCCGTTTTAATATTGACTAATAAAGTTCTGTATAAGGTTTACTTAACGACAGTTTAATTTAGCAAAGTGCGAACGCTCAAGGTTTTCTGCGAGTATTTAGCGTCAAAGCGAAGGGCGCAGGTGGCGCGGAAAGCTGTTTAATAATTTTGGACTTTAATGCGATGTAATAGGGTTTAAGAGTTTCGAGTCATTTGCCCCAGACTGTTCAAAGTAACCGTGGAACATTATTTACATTTTCAAGGCTGTTATTATACTTACTGAAAAGGATAATAAGTGTGTCCAGTTTTCTTTAATTATTTCTTATGTGTTTATTATACTGGCTACTAACACTCGATCAGATTACTTTGTAATCTCATCCAACACATTTTCTTATCGTGGATGCCTTCCTCGTTTATCGCTCTTTCCATTACTAGAAACCGAATCAAAATCTGTTGGGTGGTTAAGAAGTAGTAAGAGGAGAAACAGACAGACGAGGACTTCCATTTATCATATCTAGAGACAGACAGACGAGTGAAGTGACTTCAAATTGTACTATATACTTATGTATAAAGATTATCAATGCGTATACGATTTAAATAGTGACTCATATACAATTCGTGACCTAACTCATTTGAATAGGAATTGAATGTATTGTGACGTGTCATGGCAGTGTCTCGCGACACGTGTTAACTTTCGAATAACTGAAGTATCCGTGTAATTGTTGAAGTTGTATCGGAATAGCGACTTCACGGGTGAAGTTATCGCCCTGTGTGAACTAGTGTAGCAGCTGCGAGTAAAGTTATACTACGATTGTGCCCCACCTAATTAAATTTACATGTAGACCGTCATAATTATGTCATATGACGAGTTTATTGCTTTAGTTAGTTAGTTAGTTAAGTTAAAACTTTAACTTTAGCTTAACCCAATTGTGGACTAAAAATAATCTATAACTTACTAGCGTAGGTGTATAATGTTACAATAAAATAGAATGCAACGGCAGAAGATATTGAGTTCTCCCGTAACACAAGTCAAGAAGTGTTATAACTTTATTCCCAATACAATGAATGTGATATCTAATAAGGTATGGAAATACTCGTATGTGTACAAACTTACTTAGTTGTTAGTTGTTCATCGTAGTACTAGCTGGTAGGTGCCAAGCCCCTCGACTTCGTACGCTTTGAAAAATAAATTTATATATGTCCCTGAAAATGTGTATGCAAAAGTTCATGATTATCGGTTGAGTAGTTAAGGCGTGAAAAGGTAACATACAGACAAAAAGACAGGCAGACTTATCCCTCTTTCCATTAGTGAAAACCGTATCAAAATCCGTCGGTTAGCGGATCCGGTAGTTAGCAGAAAAACCAGACAGACGCGGACAGTTTCGTTTTTTTTCTCCTTACATAAAAAACTTAATTAGCTTTTACTAAAACTTCTGTGAAAACTAATCGATGGCAAAAACTGCATCAAAATCTGTGACTTGTTGTAGTTGGAGTTAGCGGATATACAGACATACAGACGCGAAAATCGACTTCAAACATGAGGAGGGATATTATACTATCCGCTTTACTGTCTGAAAGGCTTATCTGAAAGCTCGTATCGAGACTCCCTTACAACAAATAGCTTTCAACAACACGTGATCCTTAAAGTAGGCGATAGTGGAGGGGGGAGAGGCATAAAAAATGGAGGGCGGGCCATTACTCCGTGTCGATCCCCTGAGCTTGCATAGCACATGCATTTTTATTTGTCGACTCCCTCTCGTAGACTATTAGAACCGATCCTGACCTTGTTTTACCTGACCTCGGCCAGATTAACCTGACGGTGAGGAGTTAATTGAATTCGTGTGTTTCATTGTTTCATGACCTATATTTCTAGGAAGGAATTCTTTTTTTATATGTCACATTTCTAACAAAAGATACAACCGGATAGCTGATGCGTTGAGAAAGCGATCGATTCGACGTCATTGATTTTGTTTAAATTGTTTTTTAAGTAGGGCATCATACTGTGTTTCGCAGTCATCTGGGCAGCCCCTCTGGCGGCAGTGACCACCCCCTTACTTACAGAAGACCACAGTGAAATAACAGCATGTGTGCTGTCGTGTTTCGGTGAGTGAGTGAAGGGATCCCTTTCTATAATCCCTTATCCTTAATCCTACTATGGACGGTATCGAATTTGCAGTACCTGTGGTGTTGCTTGCGTTATAGGTTATAGTTGCTTGCACCTACCATGAAGTGGACCGTCAGCCTGTCTGCCGACTTTTAACATTAAAAAAAATAATCTAATAATAGATGTTGCCATCACGTTTAGAGAATGTATAAAAGGAATTGTAGAAGGTTAACATTTGCATGGCCTTAAATATCTTTTGTGTGATTGTCGCTTTGTGTGATAAGAACGAGATTTAGGGGTTGGCATTGCCCTGGGGACATTTTCCGACAGCAAATATGATTTGTTGGGGTTATTTGCGGTTCTAAGCCTTCGATATATTTTTAAGAAAGATTTCATGTCAAGATTCTTAACGTCTGTAGTATATCACCATTTCGTTGACAGGAAATAAATAAGAAGGAACAATTATGACATAAGCTAAAGTTTTTTTGTTTAGTTGCACACAAAGCGATAGAAAATCATAAAATTTTTCTCTTGTTCAAATAGTCGGGTGGTGACAATTTGGTCACACTGCTCCGAGTGCCAGATTTTCTACTGTTGTATATGATGTTATACGAGCGGATGTTTCTTTCAGATGGCTATTTTAATTAAATAAATAAAAAAATGTACAGCGAGTGTGTTATGAAGTAAAAAAAAGGCAGTGGTTGTGTGTGGCCGCTGCCTGCGGTCGGCAGTGCACAGGCACAATGGAAAATGAGAAGCAACTTTCACAAAGGGCAATTAGTGCATCTTCATGTGAACTATTCGTGACTCCCTTTGTTTCGCCTTATTGTATCGAAGAAATGAAAATAAAGATCTTAAAACAAGCTCCGAGAGTATTCGACTTGTTACAAAACTTGTATTGCACAAAGGGAAGTTGCGAGACCAAAAACAGAGCAGTTACGACGACATTGTCCCGACGAGGTATGGTCTCACTGAAAGCGGCCTACGAGTATATTAAGTTTTCTATTGTTAGCTACAACGCTGGTTTGTATTATATTAAGTTTTGTATTGTCAGTTACATACAATGCTCGGGCTTGTATGTAGTTGATGATTGATTTTTATTTGACCGTCATTTGTAATTATTTTTAGTCTTTTTACTACTCGACGAAATTTTAATTTTAATAATGACAAGTCGTATATATACCTGTGAGCCTTTTATAAATAATCTGTGAGCTTAGCTCTGTGAGCTTGTGACCGTAAGAATAAGCTTACCCAATCTTATTCTTACGGTTTGATCACCAAAAAACGACGTTTCGTTAGACGACGAGGGACGCATGACTGAGCTTAGTCCAGGGATCTTATCTATTACCCTTTATGCTACGAGTATCAAGATCGATAGCGCACTTTTGGACCCTGTGACGTTGCTTGTGTTAAAAGTCCAGTAGGCACCTACCATTAATCCATGGACTGGGCAGCTTACCTGCCGAATTTTAAATAAAATAAAAATATTATACATACTCGTACGTACTCTTGATTCGAGAGATAAATATTTATTACGGGTTTTAAGGTTGATTAGAATCTTCGCTAATTTCTATTATACTATTCCTATTTCTAAGTTCGAATGAACAAACGGACACACACAAACAACTTAAAAGTTACATACTTGTTTAAGTTTTTGTAAGACGAGACAGACACTTTAATTAATTTGTATTAAACACAAACGCAGTGACCTCAAGTTCTGCGAGACTGGCTTCTCTTATAAAAAGCTCTTAACCGGTTCAAATAAAATTACAGTGGTTTTTTTATTAACCGCACTAAGTGGCACCCAAACTCGTCTAGCATCCACGAAAATTATCGTGAAGCTCCTCGGTTTCTTCGTTTCGTAATGAAGAGTTTCATATGTTTCTAACATAATAAAATGTATTAACAAATTATAATATTTTCATGATGAAAATGTGATCCCAACTTGCACAATCTGTCCTGTCAACAGATAGTCTGACAGACCAATACCATCCCAAGTAATAAAAGCAACGCCATAATATAGACTATAGACTATAGATGCTGCTTCACGGTGGTCTTCATTTTTCATCTAGAAAATATTTCATGAAATAATTAAATGAATTGACCATTTTTAAAAATCATTTAATCTTATTAGAAAAAAATCACTATTTAAAGTAATAAAGTAAATTCTAAAATTAAATTTTAGTATACAGTCCTGCAATGATTAACAATATGCCGTAATTTTATATTTTATATTTTTTATATTTTATTTACTTCCGAGACATTTAAAAATGAGGTGACTAAAAGCGAAATAAGACTAGGATTTGTAAAGACGGTTAATTAACAGGATTTAAACAGGGGAGCTTATCTTAGTTACCGACACTGATCCACCGCTAATCCAGACAAGCTTTCGTCCAAATAATGTGCCTATTAAATTTAAAAAAAAGAAAACATTTGTTTACACAAACTTTGATACATTTTTTTTTTAAATAAAAAATATATTTTAAATTTATTATATGAAATTCGTTTTGCTACAAAATCTAGGCCTACCTATATGTGCCTAAAAATTTTGAAATCGCTATAGTGATTATAGCGATTGTGCATATATACCTATGCATTGCCAATTTTATTTCCATCAAGATAAAATTTAATTTGATTATTATTATTTTTAAAGACTTTAATATTAAAGACATCTTGAAGTAAAATACTCCTAGGTTTTCAACAGAAAATTAAAATCGGTTTTACAACTAACAACAACACTTGGATACTTTCACACTAAAAGTATTTAAATATGTACTCGATTGTAGTATTTGTAATAATACTCGATCATTGATCATTGATCATTGATCATGATCATTGACGTGTAACAAACATACAATCGCTGGACTGTTACAAATGGATGAACAGAATCCTTTTCATGTGCTTAAATGTTATTTTGTTCTATAAAATAACTTAGTACAATAAACACACAGGTGTGCAACAAAATAAATATTAAACTTTTAAATGATTTTCAGCTGCTATATTTTTCAATGGTTCCTTAACTTTTAATTCTAAAATATAAATCTACATATTAATATTAATTTTACACAAATATCAATCTACAATCTAAATATTATTAATCCGTTAAAGTCGTTAATGTTCCCTTCAAATGAAAACAATATTTTTCCTTTTTGATATTTTTTTTTAAGTACATAAAACGTCACATTCAGCCATTAGTGAAAAGTTATTGGCAAAATTTTTATTGGCAACACTCTTATCGAGTCTCAGTTATAAAGTGTACTTTTTTTTATTTTTGTTCCGATCACGAGTATTAACTTTAACTTAACTATTACTTAGTAACTTAACCACTTGGTTCGCACGAGTATACATTATTAAAACAATTAAAAACTGCACCATCCCTGGAGATAATTGTAATTCCAGTTTTCATATATAATATTTAACAATAAAATTAGCATAACGACACATTTTCATAACGGTTAAGTGTCTAGAGGTACTTGGCTCTCAACAATGGCCGCTTGAACACTTAATTATCCAACAAACTAAATGGTTCTGCGATAGCCCAGTGAGACTAGCGCTTGCATTGTGACCTAGGTTCGAAACAGAGGAAAAGAGAGGACATAGTTGATGTTTTTATATGTTAGGTTGTTAGTTTCATGATAAAATACATTTACTAGCTGTGAAACTTAATGTATATTAATTTTTAAATTAATTTAGAAACTATTTTTGAAATCTATACAATGAAATTTAATTTTGAAGTTGCGTTTCGCAGTTATTTAGACAGCCCTTCTGGCAGCAGCAACCTTCCCCTTACAAGAGGCCATCGGAAGTAACAGCATATGTGCTGTTTCGTTGAGTGAGTGAAGGGGTGCCAGACATAACCCATTTCCCTATCCCTTCCCAATCCCTTATCCTTAGTCCTACTGTGGGGTCGGTAACACACTTGCAGTACCTGCGCCTGCGGTGTTGCTTGTGTTATACTACTAAGTACCAAGTGATTGATACCACCTAGCCATTAACAATCAAATGGACCGTCAGCCTGTTTTTAAATCCTGTAATGATTATGATGAAGTAAAGACTAAATCATAATAATAATTTCTATCAACTACCAAGAACAAGATTTGTTTCTCTACAACCTTCCGCTGGCTTTGTATAGAAATAGGTAGAAATTTACGTATGTTGTAGGTTAATATGCGGGGATTATCTTGAAGTGTGCCACACCGAGCGTAATAAATAACCCCGACACATGTTGCACTAGATACGTTATGTAGCTTAACGTGGCAACACTGACGCAGACAATAATGTGACACGAGTCGTAATAAATTTCCATTTTTTCGGTCTCAACTCAATGGAAGCTTTTGCTCTTTTTCTACAAGGGAAGCTTATAAATTTTATTATTTTATATACGGTCACATAATACATGTATAATTAAAGTATAACATCAATGTAGCTTTCTATAGATGAAAGAATTTTTAAAATCGGTCTAGATCTTTTCTCTTTTTAATATTAATATAGATAAGCGTGTATGTTAAAACCTCAGAGTTGAAGGTACCGATTGTTAGCGTCTGCTATTTATGTCAACAGAAGTACAGTATAAAGTACTCTGTGGTGTTACAATAAAAAGTATACTCTGTGGCATGATATTAAAAATGTAATCTGACAGTTTAACGAACGCGTCCGCGCATCTATAGTTGGAATTGTATTTCTGATATATCGGTCGGACATTAAAAGTATTGGGACTAAACATAAAGTGGTTTTAATTAATGTACCCGAAGTAGAGAGTGCTAACGAAAAATAGCGCTACGAGTATGTGAAATGCTTTGTGCACTTGAAGTTGAAATTGTCTGAAGCAAAAGCGTCGAATCTCCTAAAAAAAAAATCAGAACGGTATTTCAATTTGTTATGAAGTTTCATAACCCCCGTTTTCCCATTTGGATATTTGTAAATTTACTAAAATATTACTACCCCTCCGGCTTCGCATGGATGCATTTTTTGTCTGCAAATTATATGTACAAACCTTCCTCGTTGATCGCTATTTCAATAAGTGAAAACAGTATCGAAAGTGGTTTAGAACAAGTTAGCGGAGAAACAGACAGACGAGGACTTGTATATAACTAGCTGTGACCGCAACTTCGTACGCGGTTTTCGTACGCTTGGTATTTCGGTATTCGGTATAGTTTTTTTTGTTTGTAAACCTATTGCAATGAAACAAACACTTAATGTTACGGGAAGCTTGTTACAATACCTACACTAGTAAAAACCGCATTCTATTATATATTAAGGTTTTTTGAAATTAGCGTGCACAGAAAACGTGTACAAATTGTTTTTTTTTTTTTTGTAAACTCGTTTACGGCTCGTTTACGATTTCATTATTTATATAGTTATAGATGATGTCATAAGAATTGACTTACAAGTAAAATACAGGCTCTGCCTAGTTTAGTTGTAAGGATATTTTTTTGTAAACCGTATATTTTGTTGCTCAAAATATACATTTTATTATTATTAAATAACACAACGATGACTTGGTTAAGGTCGGATGACATATTTAAATATAGAATTTTCACTATGTGTATGCTTAACACGATCAGCGAGGGTTCGTCTATCGAAGACGCGCATATTAGACTTTTGTCGAATTAAAAAGTATTATTGAGGTCGCTATTCCGCAATGGGATAGTGTGGTGTACTTCCGTTCAATGTATTTATAATTTAATTTGAAATTCATATTCCATATTTTACGGTATGTTCGTACTATGTAATAATGGTTGTCGAGTCAACAATATGCACAACAAAGGCTTACTCGTCAAACTATCAGATTGTTATATATATAAAATTTATATTACCTGTTGCTTTATGAAGACGCAGTTCTCTATAAATGCAAATGACATTGACACATGTCATAGAATACCATTATTGTGATAGTATAGCCTGTGTGCTTTTCTCTTTTCTTATATACCATTTATATATGTCAGGACTGTAAAAACCTTGTAAAGTATCCCTTTGTTATTTCTCGAGTTCAAAGACGACGATAGCAATCTACCATCAAGAGGGATAGTGAGACTTCTGGCATTAAAATCTATTCATATTTTAAAATTACATTATAATTACATAAAAATATTGATATTGATAATTACATTAAAATTGCTTAACAGTGTCTCTGTAAATCAATCATTTTAATTGCCAATAAAAATAGAAGTAGATTTTTACTTATTCCAATTCATTGCATAGACTGTAAGTTGCCATAATATAAATAAACTAGCTGATGCCCGCGACTTCGTCAGCGTTGAACGATACTGGTACCCTATGTCGTTTCTGGTGTCCCAGACAACGTGTATGCAAAATTTCATAGTGATCGGTTCAGTAGTTTTTGCGTGAGAGTTACAAACATCCATACATCCAAACATACTTTCGCATTTATAATATTAGTACGGATATAATAATTATAACATTTTAGTGTTTCGTTTTAATTACCTAAATCTTTATTTTAATAACTGAAACGACCGATGGATTTGTTTAATGATATAATATGTAGTTAAAAAGTGGTTTAATCAGATTTTTGAGTGTATAGCATTAAATAGGCAGGACAAAAACATCCATACATCCAAACATACTTTCGCATTTATAATATTAGTACGGATTAATGTGTGGATCAGTAATGGCGATCCTCATCATTAGCATTGACACCCCATCATTATTCACCGAAAGGTGTTCTCCGCTCCTATATCACGGCGTACTATAGTTAAGTAAATCGTTCGACTTGGTAGTAAACGGTGGGGTTGTGGAGTGTGTGAGAGAGAGAGGGGAGGGGGGGGGGAGGGAGTGTCGTCACTCCACTCGACAATTGACGAGTGACATGCGTCGACAGAATGGGGAACGCTTTTCATTGTGATTGTACTTTTTACCCTTTCACTGGAGGGAACTCTGGTGAAGTTCTGAATAATGGCCAATTCTACGTTTACACTTGAAGCTTTTATTTGTCGATATATCTACCGAAAGCGCTATTTAATTTAATAACCATTATACACAATAGTTATGAATAGTAATCCAAATATGTATGGGACTGCTCATGATGAGAATTATCTTGTTTCTTCTGCTGTATCTATCTGAAACACACACGCAGACACACGCATGCACACGCAAGCACGCACCCACGCACGCACGTACCTAATTAAAACTTTTTTGTACCTTATCAGTATTTACCTTCGCCTTACCTTACCATATTTAACTTATCACAACTTTTGAGTAATAGCTACATTTTGGCGTTAACGTAACATTTCATAATTAATTATTTTTAATCAATATATTACTTTTAAATTCATCTTTCTACGTCCAGTGTTGCTTGTGCTACATTAAAAAGTTTAGCAAAATTGTTTACCTATAGCAGACAAAGCTTTTGCGGCCGTCCGTCCGTCCGTCCGTCCGTCCGCCCATCCGGCCTACTTTTAAACTTTCAACGATATTTGCAAAAACCTTCTTTTGCATAGCTCTTCTATTTTTTATTATGCTTCGAAACTGTTACCGTTCTTATTATTTAAATGTTATGTTTACTAGACTTATCTGTAGTTACTATATATGATTACAGAATGTAAAAATTTACAATGTACGAATAAGTTGTTAAGTTGAGGGGTTAAATTTTTTATAAATTATCATTAAGATGAATTTTTGAATTGTGAATGCATTTTTGAAAACCGATCCGCATTATTGTGCTAATATACACATTCAAAGCGAGTTCTATCAATACTTTATTATATAACATTATACATACATATATATTATAAAAAAATTATATACGAGTAGGTTGCTGTCTTTTAACGGTTTTGTGTAGCTATTATATGATTATTATTATATTAGTTCTAAATGTTTATGAAATTAGTTCAACTGTTTAAAAGATTATATCAAACTAACGAAAGAAATATAGAAAAGTAAGAATAAAACCCTGTTCGGAACACACACTTAATATTTTATTTAGACTTCTCACTATAGAGTTGATTGGGAAAACATGACTTATGTCATTGATCTTTTATTTGTTGTCAAATCTCCATATTCCAATGAATGATGATGTATCTTTGTCCAAAGCTAAATACAGCTTGCTTTTATTTTTCATCCGTAACTTATTCCTACAATTCGTATTCCTTACTAAAGCAATATATTTGTCTGATCGACCATAATGTTTAGATCTCGCTCTACGCGAGTGTCCTTTATGGATATGGGACGGTGTGGACAGTGAGAGGTTCCAATAAAATGGCCGATGTTTCTTCTCGTATACATCGTCATTCGTACATTGACAGAGCACAATTTGTTTTGTTATTTCAGTTTCATTGTGATCCATTTTTGAGAATTCTCTTTTTCCATTTGTACTTTTGCGTTGTTCACGCGTTATTAGTGAATCTATTGTTTGTAGGTATATATATATATATATATATATATATATATATATATATATATATATATATATATATATATCTATTTTCAATGATGTATCAAGTTTATAATGAATGGAATAATTCGTTTAAAGCTATCTTAGATAGGTAAGTCAGTTATGTTTTCTTTAGATTTCTAAATATGAAAGTTATGAAAGAAAACATATTATTTTAGTTCAGAATAGCTCCAAATACACACAAAATAAGTTTCCTTTAAAAACTACTTTTGTGCCACATGTGGCTTCCACAGGGCCATGTGGCTTAGAAGTGGTAAGGCAAACTTCGTTTCGCAGTCATAAACTGGCAATATGGATGTTGTTGCATTTCGATCCTTTTCTATTAGGCATTTGCAATAAAGATTTTTGCATAAAATGGATGGTGTCTTGGACGATCTTCAACTATGCGGCTATGTAATAAATCACATGTCTCAGAAGCTCCATATTTTTAAGATGTTATTGAGTATTCGGCCTATTCGTCTTAAAATAGTTCATATATACTTCCACACACACGCGCGCGCGCGCGCGCGCGCACACACACACACAATGAATTTTTTTAAAAGGTTTGTTCGGCTCCAAAATTATTTATAGAACTTACAAATAAAACATATAAAATTACCTACTTATCTACTACCTAATTACTTGACGACACGTTTGGTCTAATGGTTAGTGACCCTTGCTGTTAACTAAACGGTCGCGGGTTCTAATCTCGCTAGGGGCAAATGTTTATGTGTTAACATTTTACCTTTGTACCTGAGTCATGGATGTTTGTATCTATATTGGATTAGATGGAATTAGATGTGTGGAATGTGTGTAGATAGGAATTAGACGCAGTGCAGTAAGATTATTCGCGTGTCTGAAAATATTGAATACCTACGCTTAATCCCGCATCAGACACAAAATACCTTTAATCACATATCTGGCAAGCTTCTCAGATAATTGACGCGTCGTTAGGCATTTGAGGTGTATACAAGATAAACCGTTTTTGGTAAGCTTTTGGGATCTTAGGAAGCATTGTTTAACGCGGTACGCCAGCATACAAACTTCATTGAACTTTTTTTTAAGAAATATATGTTTTTATTTACACAGTTTTTTTTTAAATTAATAATGTTAACCATCCTTTAACTTAATCGCTACAAACCTTTTAACTTCATAACTTGTTAATTTAACGATAAACTGGATATAGATTACTTGATTATAAATTACTCTTGTAATGTTTTTTACAAAAAAACAAAGAAAATGATATGAATCTACGTATGTTTGCATTTTGGAATAAATAACAAACTAAGTAGAAAGCTTATTTACTTTATGATAACTTTTATGATAACATTTTGTGGTGATAAAATAAATGAAATTATAAATGAATGAACTTTACAACTTAAATGTAATGACATCTTTTACAAAATATTCTTAGCTTTTTTTTTTCTTTTATTTGCATTATCGGTACACCCATTTCTTTCCTCTCACTTCAAACTTTGTTGTTTTTTGTGCTATGATTCGTTTAATTAGAGGATTTATATTAGGAAAAACATTCATAAAATGTTTTAGGTATATTTTTAACATTCACGAAATAACCTGCTCCTAATCTTGAGGGTAAAATAAGGGATTACAGAATAAATGTGTAATTAATAATGTAAATCCGCGCCTCAGACTGAAGGTCGACACGGAATTAATATTGGCGTAGGCGTTTTGCAATTAGCCAGGAAGTATTTGAAGCATTAATTTTGAGAGAAATCCGTTTTATTTTATTATTATTTATTATGAGGCCGTTCACTCGTCGCGTTTGCCTCACTTGAATTTGGTGACATCCTAAATTGGTACTCGAAGAGTTCTGACACCACAAGGTGAACGCGGCGTTAACTTCGCGAGCGACTCAACCGATATCATTAACTTGCCTACTTAACTCTTATTATATTTAATAAGACGGGGCATCAGGCTTAATCTACAGATAAATTGCTGGCGGTACAAATTAATTTCAGGGCATGTTTATTAAAACATATCTTGCGCCGGGGGGAATAAGTAATCAGTTACAAAGAAGTATTTACGAAATTCAAATAAAAATTTTTATAGCCACATGTACACATACATCAATGCAAACAATTCAATAAAGTCCCAATTAATATTCGAGCTCTACTATTAAACAAATTTTAGAGAGTAGTAAAACGGATTTTTTTTTAATTTATTTACATCGATAAAACGAAGTCGCTTCCCGCAGTCTGTTCCCCTATATGTATTCAACAAATTTTAATGCGGTTTTCACTAAAGGAAAATACGTTAAAGGAGGAAGGTTTTTATAAATATAATTAAAAAAAAACTGGGGTCGGCCCTCTAGTTATTTATAAAAGACTATTGCTCGTATAATGATTAATTTAACTATGATGCTGCTACTTGGGACTGATGACTGATTATTTATTATTTGTTAATAATTGGTACTATCCAATAAAGATTGTTTTTTTTTTATATTACTAGCTTTGGCTCGCGCGGTATTTGAAGTACCGTATGTTCTCTTGTGAAATCCTGACAAGCTGTATGAAAAATTTCACTATGATACATAACACAAATCGACTCTTATATGTGAGATTCCAAGGAGATTTTCATTTAATAATTGTTCAGTGGAGGAAATTTAATATAACTGTAATATGTATATTGTATGTAAGACGCAACTACCACACGACACATATACGCAGAAGAAAGTTTTTGCCACTTTGATATTGTTAAATTTTGTTGACGACCCTTTTCATAATGAAAATCAAGAGAAAATTGTCCAATTAACGGGAGCACCATCAAAGGGCTCTAATAATGAATAATGAACTGATATTGTGTTTAATGAAAATGGATATCCGATATCGGAAAAGGTAAAAAGTCACGGCAGCACCCTCTTTGTTTACTCCGTTTTTATCGTCTCGTATCTTATAAAAGTGAGTGCTGAGTAAGGGCTGCTACTCATGAGTACCTACACAATTTCTGGCACTCTGCTTTAACATCTTTTTAAAATTGCAAATGATAGTGATCAAGATATAGTGTTATGTGGATAAAAAATAACGTGTAGTAGTAGGGAATTGGCTACTGGCCTTAACAGCATATATGCTGTTTGACGGTGTTATGGAGGGAATGATATTATCAAATACACGTAGGTATGCTCCGCCACAATTAAATATTTTTTTTTTTAAATCGTAGGTTTACTATACATATAGTCTAAAGCCCGGCTTTGCCGATACGGCTATAAGTATAGCAATTTGTAGAACGTTCACTTATTCGATTCTACCGCGCGACTATACTCGTATGTATGGCAACTCTTTTACTTTTTGAGAAGGCGCTGGTTATCACGAAAATTTAGATCATAAAATATTTTCAACACTTGAAAAATACTCATTAATATTTTCATTTACCGTATAGATAGGTAAAAAATTCTCATATTACCAACAATTTTTTTTTTATTGAATCATAACTATATTTTCTAGAAATAATATGAAGAATTATATCAATTAATATTTAAACCGCTTTTAATTTTTACCGATATTTTTTTTAGAAATCAATATGAAAACAACGTTATCCGTTGGACCCGCATCGGCCATGTCTGAAAAACCTTATAAATTTTATTAACACATCCGGAGATTAAACCCCCGGGCTTGAATTGAAATATTTCAGTCCCGGGAAATGGGGATTACTTACTCCGAGAAAGTGCTTCCAGCAAGCGGATATTTATCGTTAAACTTTTAAACTGAAGCATACGATAGTTTCAAGGGGACTTCGAATTACCTACAATAAGGCTTTTTCTATTTTTAACTCTCTCATAGAACGCGTAATATTTTGAGACAGATGACACTTCTATATAATTTATTATGACATAGTGGAGATTTGGTTTTTGACATATAAATAAGTATTAATATATCGTTAAACGCAATAATATAACTAAATTAATCTACCATCAATTCAGAAAGTTATTAAATACTTAGTACACGTCGTGTCATTTCTCAAAGAAGCGTGGGTGGGTCTACGAGAAACATTTGAGTCTTTTGACTCGATTGACCTTTTTCTATTAATTTGATCTTTACAACTAAATCCTCACTCTGAGGAGTAGTCTGTCCCCGGATACAAACCATATAAAGGTATGTACCGTATGTAATAGATTAATAATACCGACATATAAAACGACCTCGCAACAACGCCATGTATTCTCTTATTACTACTATATTAATTTGGGCAGCACTTAGAACGAGCTTCTTTATTAGTGTACTTAAGTACCGTATCCCTACTCATTCAACGAGGATAATGTCTTATGATATTCGCTTCGTACTTCGACAAACACTACGAAGAATAAAATAGATTCAGCAAAAACGACAAAAATACTCGGGGGAAAAAATCTTGCCACTCCTGCAGTAAGAAACAGCAGAAAAAATAGATTTTTAATTTAATTTTTAAGAAAACAAACATTTGAAGTAAATACTTTTATATTTATATAATAAATAATACGCAATTTGTAAATCCATTACACGAGTGAATAAAAAAAAAGTCAATTTTTCTCTATTTAATGTTATAAACAAGCAACGTTTAGAACGTGCTTTGGGAGAGAAATATCCAAAAGCGAAAGAGAAAATATTTCCAAAAAACATGGGACATTTTAAACGGATGACGCTACCAAATAAGGAATCTGGTTGGAATGAACAATCTGTAGTTTCAATGATGAAGTAAATGATATTGTTTGGAAGTATATTATTTATATATTATCTGTTGTTTCTCTTAATAATTCTGGACTTATTACTGCTACTGGTACAAGCATTGATCTCCTTTGATTAATTGCCGAACTAAATTTGAATTATTATTTCCCAGAAGATCAGAAGTTTGTATTCCAAGTGGCATGGTGTCTAAACTCGTTGTGCGTTTGAGTAACTCTACTCACAAACTTCAACATGTGAAACCATTAAAGTAGAGAAGAGAGGATATGAAGTATTTAATTAAAAAGTTAAGTCCGCTTTCGAATGAGCCATTACAGGTCCTCTCAAGCCGGAGCCATCGCAGAGATTGTTCGATGTCTTGTGGAGTTGTTACTCTCTCATTTTACGATAGGAATGAAACACATTATGAGCTATTTACTCGGACTTGGTGGAGGGTCGTAACAGCCGAGTCGACTTGATAGCATCTCGTTCGCACAAGTTGGTGTTGGTTATAGTTTTCTTTGATAGCTCCGAGAAGAACTTATCAAGCTTGTAACTGAATATACTCGTATTTTTAGGTTAACTATAGGTTCTGTAGGAAAGCTCAACGAGGTAGCATAGCAGCTCTTTATAGCAGAGTAACCCCTCTGTTACTCTGCTATATAGAATCAGGAATTAGCAGGTTCGACGGATTAGTAGTTTGAAGTGGAAAGGGCATCAAAAATAATACCCACATGATGGACGAATCACCTGATAAGGGTAGTATGTTGACACTAGATCCAGGCTGTATCTGAAAATTATGGCCTATCTCCAGAAAGTGTCGTCCTACAATTGGGATGATGTTGACCATATGATGATGATATCTCTAGAGTGACACTCTGCAAGAATTATTTAAAGGTTGAAAGTGTTGGAAGTTTGCAATCTGTAAATAAGCATACCGTCTTACTATGTTCACTGATTACACGGATTCATAAAAGAGTTCAAAAAATGTTAAAATATATCATTAACAAAAAAAAAAAAATTTTTTTTTTCATGAGGCCAACCGAAATGTGAATCGCAGTTGATAGAATATCTTCTCAAAATAATTCATATGGAACCACTAAGAATTAAGTTAACTAATAACTTATTCTACATAGTTGCTAGTAACTGTACTGTTGAAATTGAGTTATGATGAAATTTTGGAAAGAGGAAAAAATAAAAAAATTCGCCTGCGCTTTCCAGCGAGTGAATCGAAATGAACGTTCGGTTTGTGGAATAATTTACCTTTGACTGTGTTCTCTTTACTTTATGATACGCGATCCTCTAATAACACGGCCAATATTTTGCCGCAAATTTTACTTTCCCTCAGATGGATAGTGTTATTCCATTCGTGTAGAATTTTAATAAGACAGACGCGGCGCAGATGTATTTATATTTTCGTCATATAGGATAAGCTCTCGTCCGCCTCAACATTTATAATCTGCTTTTTATACTTGTACATTTTTCAAACGATGTTGACATTGAAACAGTCAAATTTCTTTAAAATATGCATTTTTATATATAAAAAAAGCTTGTCGTCAGGCTGAAGGTGACACAAGCTATGCCTTGATAGGATAAAGGAGAGGAAAAAAATAAGATAAGAACCGATAAAAGGATAGGGTAATGAGATCTCGGTTAACGAAACATAATCAGCATACCTGCTCATATTTTACTGTGGTATTCGTTATGGACATTACAAAAATTTGGCAGAAATTAAAATTGTCTTTAATGATTAAAAAAGTCTCGAGAAGAGCTTCTTATCCTAGAAAATTAGTATTTCTACACATATACACTTGAATTTAATTGATTTGTTTAGTTAGATGTATGTAACAGAAGTTGGAGAGAAAATCAATCTGACTGAAGCTGAAGAAGCTTTGCTCGGCGACAAACTGCAAAGCGTACCGATCGGTGCTTCGGAGTTGGCTCAGTTAATTAGAGTGGTGGCTCTGAATATGGAACCATCGTAAACCAGATGAGGCCGTGTGTTGTTTGAATCGGGTCCAAGTTGTTGTTAAGTGGATTGCCTGCACGTTTCACTAACTGAAAACACTCATTTCTCGCTCAATTCACTATTATTATATTTTAAATTGTTATATTTACAGTCAATTTTGTATTTGAGTATTTTTTAATAGACATATTATAATAAATTAATTACTTGAGGCATTTAGAGGGGGAATTTAAATTACAGTATAAATTACAGTACGTAAAGCAGTTTAACAAAATTTGTACAAAACATTAACGTTTTATACTTAAACTGGATTTATGTTAATCATTTTAAGAGAATGGACACTGTCGGTAAGCGATCTTGTTAACCCCTCAGGTCACTGAAGACAAGTGGGAATTTCTGCTACAAAAGGTTAAAATGGGTTATCAGTATCACCTCAACCTCTTAATTCGTCTTTGATAAATTCTTAATTAATCCGCCTTGTTTGCTGTCTGGTAGCGGATTACATCAAGTTTATTTGTATTAGTGCTTGATAACCATTGAGAACATCGATGATTGAGTATAATAGTAAGTAGACAGTTTGAATTTAGACGTTCTGTCCCGTCCCGAATGAGAATTTGTATATGGTCACAAATGAAACAATAAAAAGGGAGTGTTTCTCCAGCGCGCTTTTTGTCTTACATTACACAAAAATTGACTTACCTTCGCCATACATTTTTACGACGTATTTGCTTTCCAGTCCGGAGAAATACATATACACAAATTGCCCAGTCACCTTTGCTAATCCTTTGTTGACTAGTAATCTGTGTATTTTAATCGCTGCTTTAGTGTAACTTGAGTATTTATAAAATTAGCATCACATGAAGTTTTCTTATACCTACCATATCAATCTTATTTTATTGAATTCACGAAGAATGTCGAAGTTTTGAGACTGTGCAAAAGGTTTATTTGATATTAACCTCTGTTATTCTTGTCATTAAAACTTTTTGATATAGCCTTTACTGAAGTGAGTAATGCTTATATCAAAATTCACTCTATAGTGTTACTTTAAGGTTCTTCAAATCGTTTCGGAGGTGGCTAATTACTTTGTGGCAAAATTTGAGACTATCAAGATAATTTCTATGATGTGATTGGAATACTTCAAAAACCTTTATTTTTACTTGCTACTAGAAGGTCTGGGAAGATACTAGAAGATCTAGCGACCCGCTCCCGGCTTCGCCCAGGAAAAAACTTGATTAGGTTTTTTAATATATACAAAAAAAACTCCATGAATAATTATCTAACTGATGGTGAAAACTGCATCAAAATCCGTTGCGTGGTTTAGGAGGAGTTAGCGGCCACACAGACAGACGCGAATAGCGACTGCAAATTATAAGAAGATTTTTCCCAGAATTCGTACTACAATAGAAGCAATATGTCTCCACTCGATATCGATTTGTACGCAGCAGCCCGTTTAGATAATATCCTGAAGATGTTGTGCTCAGATTAAGTTGTCCCCTCACAGGTGGGCTACATCAAAGTGTTTCCCTAATATTTTGTTATTTATTTTCGTCGAGCGATGTCGGCAGCAGATATTTATTGCTGCTTTATCGATGTCATATTTCACGGAATTTTATTTCGGCGACAATATTATGAGTGTTTCTTTATTGGCAGAGGATCATTTGATGTTAGAACTGTTCATAAGCTTATCAAGCCTCACTTCTAGGTGTACAGGAGTGTCCTCTGTAGATATATACAAAAGTGAGTCGTGTTTAGTTACACTATTTATAAATACTGTTGAATTTGTCTCCGCCCCGAATAGCAGAATAACTATTAAAACATCTGAAATATTCACAAAAAAAGTAATGTTAATAAAGTTTATATTATCTTACATTTCGTATGGAATTTTGTATATTATTATTATTATTATTTTTTCTCTTTATTCAGGAAACAAACAGTCATTATACATAATTTTTTACCATATACATAAATATTTATAGACTTAGAGTTTTATACATAAAATAAATATTAAACAAAATAGATACATAGGTGCAGTATTGAAACAAAATCACCATTTCTAATGTAGAGCAAGTAATCACCATTTCTAATGTACAACCAAAGTCTAATGCAATATGTCTCAGTACAACCAAATGCATGTAATATAAAATGCGATGATATAGCAGTCGTTGTCTCGGGTCAACTCGATTTGATCCCAACAATTGGTGTCTTGTCGCATTCGTTAATAGAATTTGCTCTTATGAGATCTGCTTGATAACATAATATATTGTAAAAATATGAGATATCGTTTAATTTTATAGGTCTATTAGAAAGATACGAATGGAAATATAATAAACGAGAATTATTTATTGATGATTCAATATAAATCGTAAATCATGAAAGGTATAAAAGTGACGACATTTAAGTGGAAATAAAAAGCAAATGTACGTGAAAAGAACCGAAATGAAGTTCACAAAAACGGCCGTTAATTGTATAGCACAGGACCAGCTATTATGTTTAAATTTAAAGATAAATCATTTCACATTGGAAACAATTTTTGAATTTCACATCTCTCTTACTGTATGGCAAAGTATAGAGTGCCTATTGACGATGACAATAATATAATCTTACTATTGTTAGAATTTTTGAAAACTCAAGAAACCGCCGCACTAAAATCCACCGTAACAAAGTTTCGCTGCTTGAGCTCTCTTCGTATTTGGCAGACTTGTATTTTACGTTTCGTGCTGTTTTTCTCGGCTACTAATATTGGGGAAGTTTGGAGCCACAACTCCTTAACAAGTCAAAGTTATAACAGGATTGCGGTTGTCGCCTTCTCGCCGTCCGAGATGTTTTTGCCGTTTTCAGTCTCTTTCTTAGTTTTCAACTGCGCTTTAAGTTAGCATCTAAAGTACCTTTGTAACAATATTTCTAATAATACTTCCATACTAATTGTTCGGGGATGATTGTGGTGAATCAAGGAATGTTCAGAGAAAGCTGATACTCAAATATAAAGTCACTTTAATACACGAGTTCACAAGAAACTATTAAGATGTTTTCGCTAAATTGTTAATGTTAAAATATATGAATGTTAATGTTGATGAGTACATCCGATCGATAAGACGATCACTTATCCACTAAAATTAATTGTTAACAAAATAATTACAAGTCGTGCGGCGGTTGACCTAGAAAGGGGTCACGCGCAACGTTACGTCAGTATAAGTAGGTATGTTGAAACACCTAAATATTAAAGTGTTCGGTAATAACCCGAACACTAATATTGTAAAGTAAAGTAAATGTGAAGTAAAGTAACTATGTCTGTCTGTCTGTTAACTTTTCACGCCTTAACCACTCAACCGATCTTCATGAAATTTGCATGTCACATTGTCACAATGTATACAATATCCCTATACAGAAAACGACATAGGGCACCTTGCATCCAAAAAAAAGTTCTGTTCCCGGGGTAAAAAATACTGTGTACAGCAATAAAGTGTAACAAACTCACTTTCGCATTTATAATATTAGTTAGAATGCAAAATGACCGCAAATATTAAATGATTTCAACGTGAGTAAATTTAAAAAGTCAATTGTACAGACCAATTTTTCAAGGTCAATGAATGAATGAATGAATGCATGCAAGTAATTTAATTTAACTGTTTAATGCTCCGATTGATTATTTTTGGCAGCTGTTCAAAAGACTGGACCGTGTTTACTTGAAACTTTTCTCAAACTTTGCGCCGAATATCTGTTCTCCTTAACCGAAACATTTGAGTAGCTCTTTAGATTTGAGCCTTGGAATATTTGCCCAAATTAAACTCGATTTAACCGAGACCACAAGTACAAACGATCAAAGAGAGTTTCCTCTCATCAATCGTCGTAGCCCTCCGATGGATCCTTTTAATATCTCCAAATGCGTGCGAATTAAATGGTCCACACAATCACAACACAGCGATAGTCATTACAGTGACTTTACTCTACGAAGATAATTCTTTTTTATTTTGAGCATTGCCTCAGTATAATAAATTACCTCTGCCTTTGCCAATTGCCGGTGGACGAGCAGCCATTGCCAATTTTTTATTCAGTCCATTTGGCGCAGCTTTTGAAAATGGCATACTTTTTTCGGTTTGCCTAATTTGGACAGTAATTGATTACCAGGTAGAAAACATAGGTATAAAGTAGAAGGATTTTCATTATCTAGGAAAATATTTCGTATTTTATGATGCAGCGTGTTGGACCGCTATAAGCCGCTGATGACAAGATGTGGATATGTTCCAAAAACGGTGATAGGAACGTAATAAATTGTATGTTTGTTGTAAATAATTTAGTACGGATTCTCTGGATCGCTTTCCGAACTACCATGTCCTTGCTCAAAATGCTTTGACTGGAGCAAACATTTGTCTGCACCGGATGCTTCAGAACCTAGTACTGTCCACATAGTCGTCGAAAAACATATGGTGCCAAACAATATTATAGGCAAGATGCCCTTCGTATTTGGACAATAAACTATTGCTTAAATACCAAAAAAAGTATTCCATTGAGCTAAACATTTCAATAAGCCAGATACTCAGATCAGATTGAAAACTGTTGATTTTAAATAATGTGGTCGTGTGTCCAGCGAAGAGATAATACTCGTATAATGGCGGTCGGTCGGTAATGAATTATCGACACTCAGTCCCGGGAGCTTTTCTTTGAACGCACATTATCTCGGACCATTCAGCTATTTGAAGTTAAACGAGTAGATTAATAATTGGCTTTCACTGGGTTTTCAAAAATGTATTTGAATTTCATGTAATAAAGTTAAATAGGCGCATACCTAGCTAATTCAGAATTAGCAGGTCATACAGCCAGTAGAACGTATCGAGAGGTGCTTACAGGACTGTCTCTATTAGGCGGATAAATGTCACAGTAAAGATCATGGGAAGACAACAGTGGGGATGTGGACATCGGCTAGTCATGGGTTGTAGGAAGACGTATGTCTAGCTATGGGCTTTTGCGTCTTATTATGATGGCGATGATAAGACAAGGCGATAGAGAACATCATCATCAGCCACAAGCGTCCACTGTTGGACGAAAAGCTTTTTATTTGAGAGCCCTCAAGACTACCCTAACGCCCATCGAGTTTCAATTTTTCGAAAAGACATATGTCCGGACATAAGACGAAAAGACTCATGTACCGACTCATTGCGCCTTGTGACCTCCAATCAACTGAATGATAACCTGATAAGGACGACGTCAACTCAGGTTCTTTTTGTAAACAGTAAAGGACGTAAGACATTATTCTATAAATTTAAACCTCACTCGTGTTAAATCTGTTTACATACGATGTGGCCAGTGGCAAGCTTCCAAATATTTTAAAATGCAATACCAGTATTTAGTAACTTTTTCTAAGTAACGATGAAATTTCAAGTCTAAAAAGCTCATTTTCACATACGAGTGTAAGATGTATTTACGGGTGTTTGCTGGAGCTTAAAATACGTTTCCAGGAAATAAGAGGCCACTGTGAACATCGAAATAAGGTCAAACTCTACGATTACATGAATCACTACAATTGCAGAAGTGAACATTACACAAGACCTAACAATTAACTAGGTATACTATATGTGTAGGCAAGTTAACTTATACAAATGACCTTACTGATGATTGATTTTTTTAAATTACAATATAATATATTTTTGGTCCACAACCTTTACCTATCTTAAATTTTGGCTTTAAACGGTTAAAATAATTTACGATTAAATTTTTTAGTCTCATCTACAAAATTAAATGGTTCATCCGCATTACTTGAAAAGAAAGTTTATCCGAACTTTGAAACGATCTCCATTCTGAGGTGTTTTCATCTAACTACAATATGGGTTTCTTCAAGAGATCCGTAAAAAAAATTCTGCAGCGTCAAAATTGAACCTAAATTGCTAAATAATATATTAATACTATCAATGACAGTAAAAATTTGCAATTATTTGGTTCTTATTGTATATTTAAGTAAGATATAATTGATTGAACGCATTCACATTTTACAAGTAAAAAAATAATAATTTTATTTAAATGTAATATGTTGAATAAATAACAACGCTATCCTTGTATAAATATATGTTTCCTTATATATATTTATAGTTCAAGTGTAATATAAAAATAATGCTTTCAACTTTTAGAGCTGTGTATGCGCGAAATATTATTATATTCACGCCGTCTGGAATCTCCCGCTTCAGCCTCCACCATTCTCTGGTTTCTCTGATGCAGCGTTTTTTAATGTTGCCATAAAATAAAACACTGTGCGAAACAACAGAAATAATGCACGTTTTGTTTGTCCGGTAGCGGGCAGCAATTTCTATGCTATTGTTGGTACAGCTTAGCTAGATTTTTTCATTAAATTCATATCAGATAGAAAAGGCTGCTGAATTGGCTGCGTAAATAGAATATGCACCTTACTACAAGCTTTTGTCCGTAACTAGTCACGTGCCATTTATCTGTACTATCTCACATTACCGATATAAATGCTGTATTATGCCAAAATATACAAGAGATTTATTTGAAGTTTCATTAAAAACTAGCTGGTGATCGCGACTTCGTCTGCGTTGAAAAATAAAAGATATAACGCCTGACAAATTATGTAAAGCAATATAACGCTTGATTATACATTGACGCCTTATTGTAACTATTGGTGAATGATTTTTTTTCTTTTCAACTGATAAATAGTTTCGAAGACCTCTTAATGCAAACAAACAAACTTTACCTCTTTATAACAATAGTATAAATAAAGTATTTTTAAAAGAGTAGAATAAAAAATATTTTTATATTCGGCATAAATATTTATATGTACTAGAGTTCACCACCAGTTTGCAATGGGACCATGGTAAGGGAAAAAAATATCGTCAATAGCTTAAAAAAATCGTTTTGCAACCATTTAAGTATGTATTTAATACTTATATTATTATATTTTATTTGTTTCAGGTATGACGGTGGCAGACTGTACTACAATGGAAAGGTTTACGTGAGTTTTGGAACGATTGCATTGCTTTTGAGCAATTTTGGGAAAATTGGAAGTTATAAAGACGCAAGAATTGATAGTATCAATCGTAAAAGTTTTCTGTGAAATAATAATAAGCACTGTGAGGGTAGAATCTGCGTTTAATTAAACTTGTTCTCATTTTTCTAAGAGGGTTTTAAGATGAAATCATTATTGGCACGCGTCTGTGAAGCTTTGGTTTGCTCTAAATACGTATGTGAAGTGTTCGCTCTCAAACACCCAGTGACAAACGAGCTTTTCCTTCTAAAGCGAAGCCAAAACGGTTGCAACTTGCAACTCGAAACTTTTACAAATTTATTTCGAACCGAACGTCTAACCGTCGTCGAACTTATTCAACCAAGTTATAACAGATTCAAGATATGCCTACTTTTAACGCTTGCTATAAGAAAATTATTGATTTCCTTTTTTTATGATAATTGTTTACTACATAGTTGACATCTAGGTACAAGAAGATTTTGTTTATAAGAGAATTTGAGATATTCGCACATTGCAAACACATTTTATAATATTAATATTGATATTAATATTTGCATATTTAAATATTTGAACAGTAAAGTTCTTGAAACAGTCATCAATACAGTCGTGTATTATGCGAAAGTATGTTTATGGATTTATGGATGTTTGTAACTCTTTCACGCAAAAACTAGTGAACCGATCACCGTGAAATCTTGCATACACGTTGTCTGGGACACCAGAAAGGACATACGGTACCTTTCATCGTTCAACGCGGACCAAGTCGCGAGCACCAGCTAGTTTTTTTATAATATGAATTTTCGAACAGTGGGGATATGTGGATAAGAGAAGATTGTTAGTAAAAATAAAGAAAGTCTTTCAAATACATACAGTATATTAACACATATGAAATACAGTGCACACATTTCTAAAGGTTCTCGAGATTGCCACTGCAAAAAAAAATAATACAATTTTAAAATCGACAAGCATTAAACTTATTTATTGCCATCTTTATACGTGTTATAGGAAATGGGCAATAGGCTAATTAATTAAGCTCACGAAAACAAAGGAACATTTAATAATATGCCGTTATTTGACGTATTAAATTACTAGGTAATATGAATGAATCAAATTTATAACTTAGTTCGTATACGAGGTTGCGGAAAAAGTTAGTTTCATATAAAAATGTAGGATGGCTTTCACAATAGAGATGCTTTCATTGTAATACTATCTTTATTCCTTTGATACATGATTCTTGTTCGCCTGAAAAGGTTACTTACATTTCAAATATAAAGGTAGAATGGATACAGTAATGGTTTACAGGCGATACGTGACAAACGGAGCAATAAAATCATTTAGGTTACTTCCTTTTCCATATGCCGAAACTTAAGCTAGGGTTGCCACTTGCAACAAAAACCTAATCAATATTCGCTCGCAAAAGATTCATCTGTAAATTATAAACAAAAGCTGTTTTGGCCTATTTGCACAATATATATAAAGATTGAACAGTTTAAATAATTACCTTTCGGTCCATTAGGTCCTATGTATCAGAATGACAGGAGTATCAAAATATCCACTTGTATACCAACCTTCAGCTTCGTTATGATGCATTTTTCTCTGCAAATTATTTATACAATGGACCTCTCCGTTTATCGCTTTTCCATTAATGAAAAACTATTTAATACGTTAGGTGATTTAAATGAAGTTTGCGGAGAAACACGCACACAGACAGCCCTTTATTTAATAATAATAATAATACAATATATATGTAGAAATGCATTAAAATAAGTGAGAATGGGCGATACACTTATCTGTCGTTATGGGTTTGATGATGATGTTCTTGAAATATGTAAAGTAATCGAGTAAAATAATAGTAATTTGGAATTGAATGTATACGTACAATTAAAGCTTTGATAAACGATGTGTTGACATATTAGTAAGAGTTGGGTGTGTTTCTAACACATTAATTTTTTGATATACGAGTAAAAAAATAATATATGGTGTCAACTGTAACAACTGTCAACACTATAAGTGTCAACTGTAGACCAATAATAATCATCAATATCTTGATGATTATTTTTCTGATAAATTTTACATCATAGAGTTTACATGATTTATTTGTATACTTTCAATTTCATTTGTTTAAAACGAATTTCCGATGTAAGTATTTATTTAATTTTATATAAATTCCAAAATAAGGACAATATTTATAAGGACAATACCCTTCATAAGATTTTTGTCAACTAAAATAGTATTAGAGTGATATCACCCCCTTTGGTGTCAACCCCGATGTTCGGCTCGTTTATTATTCAGATGGTGCACGAAATATTAATCTTTGTGCGCAGTGGAGCGAGATTTAATAAAGAAAACGACAAGAACTCGGTCGCCTCAAACGTTTCATTCTCGTTCGTTCATTCATTCGTTCATTCGCTCGTTCATACAGAGGCGACGTCCAATTATTGCTCCTTTACGCCCTACAAACTTGTGCGCTTAATATTCAAACGACTTCATTATGCATATTCTTGTTATGAATGCGTACAATGCGTTTGCTTTGTATTTTATACGAAACATGTCATATTATGATCTTTATTATAATCACCGCTATTTATAGGTTGCTATCTATAGAGAGGTATAATTATATTTATTGAAGTAGTGTTTGGCGGCAGTAACCAACCTCTTACACTAGCTAGACCATAGATAAGAAACAGAATATGTGTTTGGGTGAGTTCTTGCAACACTTATGGAGTTGCTTGTGTTAATGGGCGACGGTAGCCACCTACCCATCAAGTTGACCTTTACTAAAAAGTTAAAAAGTCATTTCAGCTCAAATTACATCATTCGACCTTTGGTGGGGAAAATTTTAACATTACGGAAGAATTGTATTATTTTAATTAATGGTAGAAATTATACAATTATTTGCTTGAATATAAGAAAAAAGACTAAGTACCTAGATAATTAAAACGACATTATGGATGTTTCTGCACAAACCTCGTATTCATTCATTAGTGGAAATTAATAAAATCTAGTTATTATCGCCAACTATTACCTAAGCATAATGCGGAGGTTTAGAGTTACTACTCTATAATTGTATTTGTTTGATGAAATTTTATTAATTTGTGATAGCAGATCTATTAAATGGAACATTTAATGATGTCATGCTTCACTTGGTACATTTGATGTGAATATTTAATGATTGGCGGAATACTTATATTGTGTTCTTGCGAATAAACATTATTTTTATACTTGTATCTTTTCAAATTGTGGCAAGAATGAGAAGCGGTACGTTTATTAAAAAAATAATTATAACTGTATAGTACGCATTGATCCGTAGGGTTGTCACCACGCTCGGTTAAATTGAATTTACGCGGTGCGGTAGAAATGGTGACGGCGTTACGCGTGCGGTATTCGTTGAATGGCGGTACTGTAATGAGAGACGTCATTCAGCTCCCTCGGCCGTGTGTGCGAGCGCCATGTATCACACATTTGGAGCCGCAACTAATTCCACGAGATTCTGTTCAAACCGCTAACGAGGTGTCGTTATGATAGAATACGTCACTCGAAGCTCCGATAGGGTTGTCACCTTTTATATAACTTCTCAAACTGTTTGTGCTTGTTAATCTCAACCCTTTTGTCTATAGTTGAAACAAAAGCTAACATTTCAAAGTTGAAAAGTCGGTTGATCTATAAAGTGAATGTGCGGCCCAGGTGTTCCAATCGGACAGCGGGGCGTTCATTGCTCACGCGATAGGTTCAATCTTAGGATTGAGATTTATTAAAATCTCGAAAACATTGCGACGTCGACATTCAGAGCGCAGTACCTTTTTTACTTTTGATTTTTTCTGATGAATGCTGAGAGCCACCCGTTAAATCACCACAGACGTCAATTTGGAGAGTTTCATACACTATACAGTTTTGAGATTTTACCCTTTAAGATTTTACGAATATCGGTACTGTTGTAGAATTTCATGCAAATACATACAAAAAAATTAAATCGTCATTGAGAAATTTTACACGCCGACTGCCCCCTTACCTGTTCGGCCCACTTATCTAAAAAACACTAAAAAAGGAAATAAATCGTTCACAAATTAATTAGGAAAAGGAATCCAAGTTTTCACTTGACGTATTTATATAGACAAGACATTTCAGTATCATTTTTCGTCAGACAGGGTAACAGTATCATATGAATACTGAATAGTCTACACGTCATCTTGACGATGTAAGCACTTATGTCAGATGTGTGACAACCCTAACGAATCGTAGAAAGAGTCTGAATTATTTATGGGGTGACAAAAGTGAATGGTTGATGAAATCGAACTGATGGTTGCGCGTTAATAATTGATCAGCTCGAATTAACTTTCACACACGATGAAGTCATCATCATTTCCTGAATTAAGGATCAGATTTACATTATTAATTCGATTATGAGGTTACGTTTCATTTAGCAGATCGACCAGCTCAATTAGTACAAAATTATATATGAATCGAGTCATATGCGAGTACTTGTATAGTTGCTGCACGTTGCTGTAACCGCTCCCTTTAAATAAATTTAAGAAAAATTTAATTTAATAAATTTAAATCACTTTTCAAAAGAAAATTCTATGTTAAGGCATAGTACAGTGTAGCAAATTATCTTATATAGCAAATTATCTGCAGCTGATACAACTACGCAGGTTTGTTGCTTGTTATGGAAAATTCATTGTGTTGGACTATCTATAAATATTTGCTTATAAAAATTTATCTATATCCTTTCAGGGACATGGCTGTTCACATAAAAGACCGTCCAATTGGTTCGATTACCTATGTGCTAAATAATACGAGTGTACGAGTGTCAAAGTGCATAATACGAGTAGTCTATAGATACTTAGATTAGATTATTTAACAGATTTCAAGTTATCGAACAAGTGCCGCGTTACCAAAGTACCTACAAAGTTAAGTTAACATTAAGTGAACAATTGGGAACAAGAAGAGACGGCGGAAGACGCTCGCCGAAGTTAGCTTTGTCGCAAACTCTGTGCTCGCTTGCGACGTGTTAATGCTCTGTTCGGAACATTTCAATAACTTTTATCTAGAATCTTAGCTATGAAGTTTGCGTTCCTTTACTCGCGAACACTGTACTGGCTGTGAAACGGTTTTCGATTACACTTTAGATAATTGAAAATTTATTTATTTATTTATTATTTGCGTTGAAATAAATAAACATATTGCGTTTATTTAATAAGCATATTGCGTGATAGGTTTAAGACGTGTTGAGGGAATTTATTCAGAACGAGGTGTGTGAGCTGAGCTCTATAGTGACTAACTTGAAAAGCGACCTCCTGAAGATGCTAAATACATACGGAGGAGTGCATATATAATGCTAATATACTTTTGGGAAAAGGCGTCTAATAAAGATAGAAAAAAAAAACTCAAGTATAGCCATAGCTGACTTCACCATCCTCTCCAAATCCCTCATATTTTAGCATAGATCACCTATGGATTTCTTGTGTTGACAGTAACTTCCTGCCTACAAAAGAACTGTCAGCCTGTCTCTCTATCCTTACATAATTAAACCGAACAACTAAATCTTTAAATTCCTGTACACGGAAACCTCACATGGAACCTGCTCTGGAACTATAAAATGATGCCAAATGGATGCTTGCCTTCCCTCTCTTTTAAAAATAGAAATATTTCCGATTTTTCGTGCAAAAAATATACAGTGTCGTTCCGATACGCTTGAATGGTTTCGAATACATAATTCAGCAATGGAAGCTCTAAGCCTACGGGTATTTGGACGCGACAGAGCTTTCAAACGCACCGCCTTGTACGGTATCAACATGGCGTCGAAGCCTATGAGCTTATTAAAAGCCGCTTGTAAGGTATTTTATTTATTACTTATTTATCACTTCTCGTATTTATGAGCATATGAAATTCATGCTTTTTTATAATATAATTCTCTTGTGACGTTTTAATTGTTCGATTATGTGATTCAGAACTATTAATGATTTGAAATTAACATCCAATATATTCACACTTTTTTTGTGTATTTATTAATCCTAACAAGTTGCAAATAAATATTGTTATTTGATTTTTAATTCTCTTTATGTTAAAAAATTGTTCTTTTTCCTGCAAAACACCCGGCATAGGTCGTAGTCGATGTTTGTGTGTTTTCTGTCTAATATAAAAATCTTCTGCAATAAGTAAATCTGTTTGCAAACCGCATGAGAATCACATCGTTACACCGATTAACTAACACATACAGATTTTACTATTAACTAACACATACAGATAGAACCTACATACAGATTGAAGTGGATGTATGTATAATACAGTGTATCTGTATAGTATACTACGTATAGCTTAAAAAATTGTAAATTAGCAATTACCTAACTGGCAAATAAGAATTTATAGTTGCCTCGTAACATCGCCCACGTGTAATTTTATTCGAAAACGGATCCCAAAAAGGATTTTCTTTTCTTTTCCCACGTACACTTAGGGGTTGTTGCACCTATTGGCGCGTTAACTTGATACGAAAACGTGAGAGAACGACGCTATTGTTGAAGAAACTGCTGACGAGATCATTCCGTTTCACAGTAAACGGGAGGGGCTTTAGATTTATGACCTTGGATTGAATTTTTTGAGCATACATTGCATTTCGTGTTTGTATGGTAGATACACTTTTTGTGCAATCTACTATGTTAAATAACACTCAACCCAAAACATTTGAAACCTATCCCATGCTTAAATCAAGTGTTCTTTGGCTAGCGGAGACACATTTTATACAATTCTCAGACTCCATCGCTACAACATCTAAACATTTTAAGTTTATTGTGTAAATTAAATTAGTTTTAAAAAGTCTTGGTTTAAAATTTTAATTCAAGCCTTGAGATACTTGGAATAATTTTGTAACAGTAATACACTCCTGGTAAGTGTATACCTACTTTATTTATGTATTTATATATAATTTGCAGAAAAAAAATCACGCGAAGCCGAGAGTGGCCCGCTAGTTTATTATAAAAAGAGTGGTCGTGGTCGTCATTTCAGGTGTTGGTGGCAAGCTTCACAACACGCCTCCATTCCTCCCTGATAGCCGCCTTCCTCGTGCATTCTTGTAGTGATTATGAGCCATTTATTGCAGCTTTTATTTGATCCGTCCATCTCATAGGCGATCTTCCTCGTAGCCTGGTACCCTCAACCTTTCCCTGAACCACAATTCGCTCAATTGCCACCTCCCCCCGGCGGCAGACGTGGCCAAAGAAGGTGAGGATAAGGGATTGTACCAGAGAAGACAGACGCTGCTTAATGCCGAGTTCTAGATTCTAGTTAGCAAAGATTAGAATTTTACAAATGGCGAAATGTATATGATACGAGTACATACCTAGTCTGTATGATAAACGATTTAATTCCGAATATGAAGTTATGTTTTGTGTAAAACAAATTTCCTTTCTTTCGTATATATTATATGCTTCAGCTTTCATTTTGTAATTTGAATATAAGTGTAGCAATTTCCACTTAATTTACATACCGCGTCTTAAGTTAAATTAAATTTTAATTTATAATGAAAAACTTGACTCCTTCAGTGGTTTAGTAGGAGCGAATGAGTTACAGGAACGTATAATTTTGTGTGTCTATTTTGGGAATGTTGTTATTTTATATTGTTGCTACACATTCGCTACGAAGAGCTCACCTATGTACTTGTCGCCTTCTAGTAATTAATTAACTTGTAGTTCTTCCTCTGCTACTCAATGAAGACCTTTATGTTTCTCTTTGTAAATTTATTAAAAGCTGTTAGGAACTTTTATATTGTCTCTTTAAACTTTAGTAAATATCAAAATTTGTTTCGAAGACTTAGATAACGAACAAAACTTATCAAATTAAAGTTAATAATTCCAGAAAGTTTATAAATGTGAGTAAAGATAGATTTTGTCTTCAATTCTTTTGTTGTTGGAATGAATAGACCAAAAGTGGTAAGGGATAATGCGAGAACCAAAATATTATAACTCTTAATTAAAACCGACACAAAGCCCAGGCGAGCAATATTTCAACGATCTACTGAAAGAATTCCCAAATTGTAAGATTATTCAACCTTCGGCTCGGAAAAAGTCTATCTCCAAATGATATCTTGCCGAAAAAAACACATAAAAAGTCAAAGGTGTGCGAACCCCGAACGACGAGCTCTCTGTCACTGTCATTTCATTCGCCATTTTGTTTCTTTTTTCCTTTCTTTTATCGGCAAGCGTTCCTGGTCCGGTCTCACTTTATACCTGATGTTTCGCAATGCGGATTTCGGCTCGTTATGCCTCTTAATTGGCGTGAAGATTACCGCCTTCAAATCTAATGATAATTTTAAATACGGCCGTCCTAAATCGTAATTACGAAGAAATTTCTTCTAATTCGCCATTGTTCAGCGAATTAAATGAATTGTTAAATAAAACGACGTCAATGTCTTTGCGTACGGATGACTTGGTGTGTTTTCATTCATTTATTTATTCTTTTTTTTTGTGACTAACTGCGAGTTTGTCAAATTTTTCAAATTTATTAAATGAATTTAAGAATCGAGTAATTATGGCGCTCTTACTCTAATTTATTATACTGAGGTTGTTCCAAAAGGCTTGGATAAGCATTCTTGGGCGTCCTTTGACTTTAACAGATATTTAATTTCCACCAAGAACACTATTAATATTCGTTAATTCAGAATAGAATTGACAGAATGAATAAAACAAAATGGCGGTATACTTCTGATCTAATTGGTCACGGCTTAAAACAGTCCATTCTTTAGACATATTACTTTATAATCTGTGCTGTCCATCAATTATTTACTATTTCTTGACCTTTTAGATATTGCCGGCACATGGACAGAAAATAATTGATTGATGCATCCTTTTTTATAATTAGGGAAATGGAATCACGTTTAGTCTCCAGTGTTTATTAAATATTATAATTTATAATTAACAATCAACTTCAAAGAGTTTTGTCTTTTTGTCTTTTTGTCCCGGTCGTTGCGAATTTTATTTTTCCCAAAGTGACGACATTTATTCTACTTTACACTTAATACTTTATTTAAACTGCACTAATGGATATTTGTCGTTCATTGAACTTATATTCAGAGTTTCTAATGAATTTCATTTTACTCAAAATAGCACTAAAATATGTATACATTTTTATATTAACTGCGTTCTGAATTCCCAACGACTACCAACAACTTCAGATTAGCAATAAACATTTATTCACTTTTTGCTCACTCACCGAAACTCACGTTTTCTGTTATTTCAAGCCGGTGTTTTGTAAGGGGTTTGGTTACTGCTGCCAGACTGTTTCACAGCCCAAAGGACTGCGAAACAAATTTATTACTTTAATGGGTTGATTTAAAACATAGCCTAGCTTCGCATACTATTTTTTTCTAAGTCTGCAATAATGCTTTTAGCTTTATCCTGAAAAAGGTAGCCAACAGGCAGATAACGTCTGTCTGTTACTAGGCTATAATATATTATAACACTATTTGCCTTGGGGAAGAAAGTGAGATCTGTGATAAATCATAGATTAGATTCGACGATAGAACTTTTCGTCTCCACGCTTATTTCCTGTGCCTTGAGTCCGGTGTAGGTGCTCGTATTAATAAGAAACGGAACGATATTGTTTGTCCACCTGGTCGAGAGTATTTTTCATTTGGAACTCGCAAACTTTTTGTTTGTGGGAACAATTAAAATATGTGCACACTAGTTTATAACGTTATTCTTTCTGCCATTGTTTTCAGAAACATTATCTTTTCATTCACATCTGCTATTGTATTGTACTCGCTGCACAATAAGGAATTACGTGTAATACCAAAACACATCTGGCTTGTACCAATTATATTTTATTTAACCTTAAAGTTTGCTTTTGTGAATAAACTTTAATATACATATTAACTTAGTCGCGTATTATATATAGATATTTTAAAGTGGTACAAAAAACTGTCGTTTATTTTCCAAAACGAGTGATAAATTGACTGTATCACTAAACTAAATGGTCGCAAAGTTCACGCAAGTTTTAGGCTTTGAAAAATTGCACCATCCGAAGTCGTGGGCGGTCTACTTGTAAAAAATAAATGGAGAAAATTGCTTTTCTCCTCTACCATGTTCGAATTTCCATTCCATTTCCATTAAACAGATTTTTTGTTGGTCTCAGTTTATGGCGAATGCGACTGTAATTTGGTCCCAAGCAATAAAAATATTTTTATTATCTTATTCTATATCAAATTAAGCCAAAAGATAAAATGAAAGGGAGAAGTTGTTATCCGACATATTCACTTGATCTGGCTTCAGGACACGCATTCTATTACTACTAATTATTTATTATTTATAAAAAATTGTGATCTAAAAGCACACGGCCTAAATAAGGCATAGAACTGTTCATCGCCAGGGACGTTCAATCACACAAAATACTTGTTGGCAGAAAATACTGGCAGGATAAGGATAAGGTAAGGAATAGGATAAGAATAGGGCAACGGACGGGCTCTGGAATTCTGAAATCGCATCCACAGACTACGAAAACCAACAACAGAAGCACACGTGCGAATATTGCTCTGATTGATTTGTAGATAAAAGACCGATTATTTTAAATGTTTTGATGGTAGTCGTTATCGGGTACAACTATAAACACAATCTCTTCTGTTTGCAGGTAATCTAACTTCTAGCAGGCGCCAACAAAACCTTTGTTTGACGCCCACAAAGAAACTCGCCGAGGCAGTAAGTAATAAACGCGACTCTACTCCCATCGCCGTAAAGCCTAAATTGACGGTCAATTTGAAGTTTCCCGGGCAATTTGCGGCTTATGACGTTGAAATAGGAGTTCTTAAAGTACAATAAATAGCCCGAGAGTTTGTTTGTTCGGGTAATACTCGCCATTTTTATTAATACCGCCTTTCAGAAGGCTGTATGCGATCAGGATTTATATTGGCTTCTAGTTTCGACCGAACTTTCTAGACAAAAGATGTTTATTTCTTCTTACCTTCCGAAACGTATCGTATAGAATTTATATATAAAAAAGCGATTCGAGAAAGGTAAAAGGAAAAAGGTAAGAGGAATAATATAACTGGCACTAATAATGGAACTGTCGACCCATTCAAGTTGTTGTTGCTTTATTGTGGTTAAATAAACAGATTGATTACGGTTGGATATTTAGAGGAATGGGAAAATAGGTCTATCGTTTATAAGGAATCTGAATGTCAAGTAAACAATTAATTAGGAAGTAACTGCATTTATTCAGCTCAATTTAACTTTTATCTATAGATAATACCAGTTTTGTTTGGAGATGCGTACGCGTCCGTTCAGCGTACACGCACTGCAATATTTCGCGTCTCAACTATTAGGAATTAGGATTATTAGATACACGTAATTCGTTTGACAATTCTAATCAGCAATAGGTAGAAGCATATATTGCGACGATTGGCTAAAGAATGAATGTGGTTCACTGGTAAAAAGCTTCTTTTACTAACTTTTGCTCGTTAAGTACTAAGTGGACGACGTCTTTCCCAGGATTTTCCAGAAATACTCAGCATTGAGCCATCTATAGTATAATGATGGATGATAAGTTCTACATTTATACGGGTTCCTATCTAGTTCAGAAACTAAAGTGTTAACTAAGTTAATTCAAAGTCATGTTTGTGTGACAAACATCTAAACACCTTTACAAACTTTTGCATTTATATTATTAGCGAGATAACATTTTGAATTGCGGCCATAGCTTATTCATGTTTCTTTCAATGGTAAGTGAATTACTTTTTCTATTTTGGGTTTTTCTTCTGAGCCACCCGGAGGAAATCTTTTGAAAAGAGCACTGGGAAACTGGCGTTTTCTTATTGGGTTTCCGTGATAATTTCATTGGCAGATGCCTTTTTTATTGAAAAGGAAGCTAAGGGATAATCTTTTCTCGTTCGTGTATATATGATTCCGCCAACACAGAGCTGAATAGAAATAATCTCAATTATGTTTGTATGAATAATTGAATAGATTTCAAGGATGTCGCAATTATTTATTTACTACGAGATAGTGATGTTGATATGAATGTAACTCGATACACAATGATATTCAACTGCTTGTGTGATGGAAGTCACACGAGATATCCACACTTATATTAACTTGATAGCTTAATTGAGTAACATAAAAGGAATAAAGAAATTGTTCCATGGATGCCAATAGATATGATGTGTCACGCGTGTCGCAGGTTTCATAAGTTCAAATCGCTCTGGTGGTACAGTAAAACAACATCATTGGATCGACAACTAAACAAAACGAGATGCATAATTACGAATTGAGAACCTCCCTCCTTTTAAAAGTCAATTTAATAGTCGTTTCCCTTTAAGTATATCGAAATCTGACAAAAGTGTACCCTACCTATTTCGCGATGAAACTTACAATAGTGTATATAAGTGTGGGTATTTTCCATTTTCCCCTCAGCTCGCGTGTCGGGACGGGATTACATTTTAAATGTCGGATATTTTGCAAGAGAGCTTCCGTTTTATTCTTGACATTTATTCTTGTTCACAAAACACACGAATAAGTGGCAGAATCATTGACGGCAATCGGATATGTCTGCTTAAAAGAATAAGAAAAATACATTTCGGATATGCACATATACTCGTATATAGTGTTGTAATATCGTCTAGAAATGAATAGGATAACATTGTTTTTTTTTTTAGTGCTGCTTTTATTTAGTGAAATACTCTTTATTAACTCTTCATCGTCAGTCCACAAATTAGAAATGAACTTAATCATCGGTCCAAATAGCAGGTGGTCAGTAGTCACCACTCCATGAACCTACCCCAACGCTATAAGACCGATTTGTCACGTCCATATTAATTCCTTTGGACTTGGTACTTCGATGGATCTCTGGTCATTAATTGGGCAGACTAAATAATAGACGGACTAAAGACCTACAGAAGATCAAAGTGAAGTAAACGCAAGTCTCCTTACTTACCCTTTATCCTATAAAAGTTGGGATCTCACTTGTATTCGTATATACTTATCCATTGGTGATGTTCATGTTTCTTGGCGATAGTAAGCCACCATCATAAAGTGAATCAACCGCCCTTTATCGTTTAAAAATTGATGCAGATATAAACTTAAATGAGAAAAATGATTTTAACGTGCCATTATTTGTTTCTACAAAATATTATTTTACTTACAAAATGACCGATTTTAACTAAAGTAATAAATACGTTTCGGTGTAAAAGTATTGAGTGCGCACATATGTGTCAGCCGTATGCTGAATCAGCGCCATAAATCTCCGTCTCGGTTCCTATTCGCCGCTAGAATTATCCTTTCCAACAACTCGACATTCTCGACGCTCTCCACTTAAAGTGCTGATCGAAATATCATGTACCGCCAGTCGGTCCTCTTTGCGAGACTACAAGAAATCGACAGTTAAAGCCAACAATCTTATATAAATGTCTTACTTACTATCCGCGTTAACATTGCTGCAGAAAAGATACATGATATTATGTTGTTTTTAAACTTTTTGGTGGAACTAAATTCACATATAATATGTTAATTCCTTAGGGAAGTTGTTTACTGTGGGGTAGCGAATTCTACAATGGTAAATATTTCTTGAAGTAAAAATCTTTTATTTATTCTTCCTGTAACTCTCGTACTATTTGAGAACTAATAAGTTTTATATAACACATTAAATAGTTCTATTCTTTTATTTAATAAGAACGCGTTGCAATATCGTCATAATTAAAAAATAATTAATACATATAAGCTTGCTTAGAAAATAACGGGGAAATAAAGGTCTTCGCGAAACTAATAGATTAGTTCGTTAATGTAAAATTCTATTATAGTTAATTAAATTTTATTTTTTTTATTTTATTCATTTATCTTTCGATTTGTTGAATGATTTGAAATTTGTACGAATAATTTACATCTAACTGTATTATATTAATAATAAAGAAATGTATTTGAATAAATTGAAAATTTTACTACTTCTCTTCTTATTAGGTACATATAAGTATACATATACCTACTTTCCAACAAGTATTTAAAATTCTGTCTCAGAAAAATAGACGCCGAAGATTGGTCGTGTGTAGCAATAATGCACTAAGTATTCAATGATTTTATCTAAGTGAAGTACGATATATCCAAGTGTGTGTGCGCTGCCTTTGAAGTGATAAGTTGGAAAAGTATAGTCAGGTTAATAATAAATGTAGTCGCGGCAAGTGTTCATTCCGCATGCTTACACTCGACAGATGAAGTTTTGTGGAGTGTGGGGTTGTTCGCTACTGTTACCCTTTGATCTGGCGCGCTAACGGATCGGTTGACTGAAGTGCACGACCTCCATATTTCAAACATTCATATTCAAATTACGTTTGTTAATTTTGTTTTGCTGCAGCTCTTTGCATTTTACTTTATTGTGATTATATATTATATTTTATGCTCTCTGGTTGTTGAATTGGTGGCCATCTGGCAAAATGGCAAAAAAGCTTATAAGTAACTAGTTAGATTAGCAAACTTGGATGACGTTTGAAATATTGTTATCAGTAGAGGGATATGACATAAATATCATTCAACTTAAGTAACTTAAGTAAATTTTTTTATATTTAATATATGTTTAGCGTAATCTTAAGATTTCGATCAAACTGTTGAAACGACTAAGTCGAATTATTCATCTTCGAATGTGTGCAACTTATATATGTTTCTTCAGATTTGGTCCAAAGTTGGCGTTAAATTTATTACACAAGTAGGCATTGCTTATCGAAGCGCTTACAGTATAAATATTTTATGCCATATTCATATTTTTACTGTTATAGCGTGTAAGTGCCCTTAAGCCGTAACAGCTAACCGATTTAACGGTCTAATGATAATAGCAACAAAGGAAATTAACGACGGCCTTTATCCATCCATCCAATATCCATTACGTCAAAGTTGTATAGATTTATTCGTGGAATATGTTGTACCTTATAACGTACCTCGTTACCTCGTAGCTCTCGCTAGCCATTTCTGCTTGCTAATGGGAGAATTTACATTTTTATTACATTCTCGAGTATAATTAAAATAATCACTCGAGAAATTTGCTAAAACGTTTGTTTGTTACAACGCTACAGTCACCAGCTGTGTTTTTTAATTAGACTACTACGAGTACGTTAGAAACGGTACATAGTATTCGTTGTAATATTTTTATTTTATCTATAACTAGCTGGTGCTCGCGACTTCGGGAAAATTAAAAAAAAAGCAATATAACGCTTGACCTCGTGTTACTATAACACTTTGACCAGGCGTTAGTCTTTTATTTTTTATTTATCCCTCGGAAATAGTCCTTTTTTCTGGGTGAAAGGTACCCTATGTCCTTTCTGGTGTCCCAGAAAACGTGTATGCAAAATTTCATGGTGATCGGTTCAGTAGTTTTTGCGTGAAAGAGTTACAAACATCCAAACATACTTTCGCATTTATAATATTTGTACATAGATGTTATAATGATTACATGTCAACAACTTTGGATTTGGAATGGATATATTTGTTTACCTAAACGTGATTTACGTGATTGGTACAATCCAGCTTTATCGAAAGTTTGATTACTTTCCATAGGTTTGTTTATTAAAATTATAATAATTATATTTTCACATGTCTCAAAATGTGAGTGATAGCTCGGCATTAAATTAAATGATTAAAATTGTAAAGAGGTATCAATAGTTTCGTTCCTTTTTGATTGTCCTTTGATGCTCTTTGCTTTGAAGTTATTAAAATATTATTGAAATAATTAAAAATTTGAATGGTATTTTTATATGAAATAGGCACGGGTCAGCTTGTTATATTATAGAACTTACTGTGTTACAGAACATATTACAGGGCAATGAACTAATTACGTACTTTTTTTAAAAGGAGTGTCAAAGAACGTATTGCATTTTCGTCGGCGAAAGCTCTTTTGCAGGCAGTCGGTGTTTTCCGAGTGCGCTCTCTCCCTCTGAATATTCATATTGGCTATGTGGAGCCAAATTGCCTCCACTTCTCACTTCCCTAACTTTTCCGGTGTACTTTAAACATTGCCACTACAGAACGTGTGCCAATTTAGAGATTTGGCCCTTTATTAACACCGGCACAACTGCTACAGTGTAGGTACTGATTTTTCACGATAAAGAACGACAGACAGGCTAATGTGTGTTCATAGAAATGACGCCCATATTACTTGAAAACAAATTACTCTTATATTATTATTATATTATTCTCTTGTGTTATTGTACTCTTACCTTTTCCTTTATTTTAGCCACGAAATGTAACATTTTGTTGTAACAATGTAACATAAATATCAAGACGTTATTTTCCTTAAAAATTGATCAAAAACTTGTTTGTTTGTTTGTTACTTTTTACGAGTACAGCCTTAAACAATTTAAAGTCAGATATTAAGTATAGGTACAATATTATTTCATAGTAACACTACCGGAGTTAAAAGTATGCTATATTTTAATCGAGGACATGTACTTACTCTCTGCGTTACAATTATTATCAAAATCCCTTATTACCATCTAAACCCATCTGATTAGCAAGGTACGCATTTGTAATATTGTTTTATGTATAGCATACAAATGAAAAACAAAATGAATGGTCCTATAAAAATAATTTGTTATTACAAATGTGCTGTAGTCTATATATATTGACGACAAAACTATTAGAGAGTATTTTATTTAAAATAAATATAATAATTATTGCGCTTGTTGTTAACATGGTAACGCACTCGGAGCCTTCAGCGATATCCTGTAGTGATTCTCGTTCAGTATAGCGGTTTCATGTAAAACAAAACGACTGATATACTTACATATATATTTTGTTAGCAGGATTTTTCTTTTTCATTCGTAAATATAAAAAAAGTAGACCACTCTCATACAGAAGACCTAAAGTTTTTATTGCAATTTTGCAAAGGCATATATATATGATCTCTGTATTAATTCAATCTATGGACGGCTGTTAGTGTAACTTATGCCTTACGGCAAAGAACCTACTAATAGTTAGCTGTTGTGTACTAAGAGATAGGGTATAAAAGTTTTTAAAAAAGCTTCCGTTGTTTTTGAAAATGGAAATGTGTTGATTCTTCTTTAAAAGCTGTTACTACTAATTACTAGTAGTCTAAAATTTCTCATGGCTTTTAACGTTCTTAATATTTGGTTTTTCTTTAATTGTAAATAAATAACTTTCAAGGAATGGCTCTCACGTTACTGACGTAACCAAGTGCCACTGTCAATAAATATATTTTGTTAAGACCTAATTGTCAAATAAATTCTTTTTTTCTTTCATTCTATTACAAACCGAGTTCCACACGGACACAGATGTAGTTCCCCGACGTAACAAAGAAATATAAGGTTTGTGGTGATCGCACTGTAACTTGTGCTTTAAGCGACTGTAACACTAAAGTTTAGTAAGTAATAAAAGTGTAAAATGAAGTTAAGATACGGCGAAAGTAAAGCTTCAGTCTGGAATAATATTAAGAGGTAGATAAAGTTGGAGCACTCTATTATAGATTTATTCTATAATGGAGTGGCTCGTGGCTTTAAGAGAGCTCCAGATCGTTTTAAGTTAATGTTTCGTGTCTAGCTCTAAGTAGCGATTACTAGAGTTGCATAAAAATAAAATACTGCGCGCAATTATTTTTAATGAAGATTAGCATATCTCTTATGAACTCTTAGCTTTATTGTGAAGCTTCTACTTACATTTATATTTTAAGATTAGTTACACAAAATTAATAATAATAATATAATAATAATGCATTTATTAGCTCCACACAATTACAAGACCACAGTATATACAGACATTGTTAACTTAATTGTTACATAAACAAGCAATGGTCGCAACTGTATGAGAGCCTGGTGCCCGTGGTAGGTATTAAAAAAATACCTGTGTTACAGGTCACCAGGTCCCACTCCGCAGATTGCACAAAGCATAATACCCACAAATAGCAACAAAAACAAAACAAATAAATAAATACAAATATTGAGACTAAATACAAAAGATAAATATCAAATAAGTACTATAAGACATTAAAGAGCGGACGAATAATTTTTTCCGTTTCTTCATAATCCAAGCTCCTAAGCCATTCTGTGACTGCCTCCTTACATTTAGGATTATTTTATAATTTTTTTCATTTTATTCATGAAGCTTACTCGCACATAACACACTCATACACTATAATGTGTAACTTCTTGTGACGAACCAATCTTAGTTTACACAACTACACGATTTATTTGACTGTACTAATTAACATTTTAGTGAAAATCAGTACATAGTAGTTGGTTCTTAACACCTTGTAGAGGAGCACTTGTACTTAATGTAGCCGTTGGCTACGGCGTAGGCGAACGCTACGCGCGTAGCACTAGCTACAAATTCAGTGACGTGCGTGTGCAGGTGACGTATGAACTACCTATTAACTTCGAAGCAAGCTACATTCATGTTCTATTTGAATAGCTTTAGTAACATGACGTTTAATTTACATCTATTCAACACTTTAATCATTAGTTTCCGTTCGATTGCGGACTATAATTTATTATTTCGTCGTATTATATGTGTACATAAATATTGACAAGGTTGTAATGTTTGTTCTGTTTTGTCATTTGTATGTTAATAATGGAAAGGATTGAGTCGATTTGATGTCATCAAACATTCTATTAAATAATTAGTTAATTTCTCCTAGAACATTCATGTCAATGTTATCTATAGGTACTATAATATTATAAAGAGGTAAAGTTTGTATGTATGTGGGAGGTAATCTACTAAACTATTTATCCGATTAAAAAAATACTTTCACCAATAGTTATAATAGCATTTCAGAATGGACATAGGCAAAATATTCTAATAGTACACTAAAAATAAAACTCCAACGCTTAGCAAAATTATAATGTCAGGCGTTATATTGTTTTATATATTTTGTCAGTGCGGCCGAAGTCGCGGGCACCAGTTAGTATTATACTGCGCTTCGCAATCTAAAATTTGGCAGCCCATCTGACGGCTGCAATAGCCTTTGGCCATTGTATTGTTTCTAATTTTAATAGTGGAAGTTTGGCTATTTAATAATTTAATATTTAATATAATTATTCAATCGAAAAATAATGTACGTTAGTATTCATTAAAATTTTCATGTAACACGCATTAAATGAAACAAGCAGAGAAAATACGATAAAATTGTTTTCGCTGAAAAATCTGAATCGCGCGAATTTCCCAGAAATTGTGAATGGATTTAACGAACTAATAGGATTTGGGAACGTTCGTTGCCGCGAATATATACTGAACACTGAACAAAATACTCCCTTATGCCTTCATGTGTCATACACGAACCTAACACGGTGTATTCTCCCTATCATTTTTCACAGTTACGAATGAAAATATCGCTCACATGAAACAGCGGAGAGTACCTACTATTTTAAATTCTCTTTGGAAATAGCAAACATTGAATTCTGTACAGATTTGAATGAATCTATTAGCAAAAGGCTGTTTCTGTACTGTATAAATAAACCTTTGGACAAAGGCATGTTTTTGCGTATGGAGAATTGGGCTATGGTTTACCACTGTCAATAGACTTCACATAGTTTCGTTGATTAGCAGTACCACAAATGGGTGATAAAAAAGATGATTATTTTTCTAAAATAAATAAAAATAAAAAATGGTGACTCGTTACATATTGATTTGAATAATTGAAACTTTAATTTTTCTTTAGTTACATATAATAGTAAGAAAATATTTTCTTTAGTTGTAGGTAGCTCTATGGTCACGTACTTTTACATATTAAAAGCATTCTACAAATCTACTTACAAATACGTACTAACAAGAAAATAATAACGAGTTTTCCTAACGAGTAACTTATGGGAATCTGTGTATCTGCCTTTTATAGCCTTTTAAAACTTGATGAAACTTTTCATAATTAATCAAATTGTTTTAAATTTGTACTCACATCTCATACAGATCACATATAACGGTAGTTTATTTTATGTAATCAAATATTCTAAAGAAAGGGTAGGAATTTTTCTGTTTGCAATTAGTTAAGACTGGAAAAACGAAGACATGAAAGGCACGTTTGAACAATCCGATATATTTGCGGTGATAAAGAAACCTATTCCGTCCCCTTCGAAGAAATTAAAGGAATCCTCTTTGAGTTGATTCAATCTCAAGATTGCGAAACTCGGAACCGATCTCGACACAAAAGGAGGTTCTGTTTGACATCCGAGGCATTTTTTTGTCGACGAGATAATTCAGGTTTATTTTTGTGTTCGTCGAGAAACGGAAGCGGATTGCGATTGACGACGTGCTGTGAATCAACAAGTGATCTTCTGCTGTAGAATTTCTAAGATCCTCACACAATATATATAACAATTTTTATATTTATACGCTAAATCTTTTTAAATGAAAATAAATGAAATAATTTCGAAAAAATATGTGTGTTTAACAAGAAGCAATAATATATTGTAATATATTTAGAAAATTTAAAAAAACAATCAGAGAATCGACATCGTTTTTTTCAACCTAATCGTATTATTTAACGGTTATGCCGTCAGAAATTATTTTTATGTTTCTAGAATTTTTATTTATCATAATGTTGATCAAGTAACAAGAACGGCTGGTATGCTAGGTACTGCTTTCGAGTGTACGATGCAATCTGTCCGCCCCTAACACTAGCACTTGTCGAGTGGAAATACGTATTCAAACGATACACGAACATAAATAAAGACCCCCGAAACCACATCCATTTGTAACTCGCTCGACCGTAGAGAGACAAGGTCAAAATGTCCAATTGAACGCATTAAAACGTTGAGATGCGTAAAAATGTACGCGCGGGGAACAATTTGGCCGATACGTCGCCAAACATGCCCCGCGAGCGCTATATCACCGGGATATGGCTACGATCCGGCTTAATTTACTTTATAAATGTCCCCCGAGAATTTCGGTCGAGTTCTCGTGCAATATTCAATCGTAACACAAAGGTATTAAGGTCGTCAATATGAAATCTTATAGGTGACAACAATATTAGTTTGTAACATAGTGATTTTTGTCTCTGAGTGTTATTCAGCAAGAGTACAGTGCTATCGCCCAGTACAATTTAAAAGCTTACAATATAATTAAAGTTTTAGCCAGCGTAAGCTTTTGTGGTGCCAGAAAATCGTTTTCTTTCGTTATAATTTGTGGACTTTTATACTTTCATAAACTATATATACTACGAGTATATTATAGAATAATCTTTGGAGAAATCTCATTAAATACTGGCTTTTGCACGGGCCTTGTACGCCCCATTTATTGCTCGTATATTTTTGTCAGGCATTGAACATTTTATTTTTATTTTTAATAAAAAGCAAAAAAAAATATCGGTTTATTCGATTGCTACTCAACTTAACAAATTTTATAAAAATTGGTTGAGTTGTTATGATGTCCACAGGAAACACACATAGATGCATAGATTTTTATATAATAGTATGATTGATTATATATGTATCATATTCAGTTGAAAGAATAAAAGAATAAAACATTTTATTTTACAAAAAAGAAAAGAAAAGAAAAGAATTTTAGAAAAGCACATCATTTGTGGGCACTCCACGTGTGGTATTCATTTGAGCTAAGAATTTAAAATAGGTTCAGAACATTAGAAATTTAAATGATGTTCACATATTTTAACAGAGGCGGAAGCAAAGTAAGGATATTTTCCATAAAATACTCTATTTATGAAGTTGTTTTTCCGTTTTCTGTTACATATATAAGCGCCGGGGCTAATGAACATTTAGTTAGCCATATATACTGGTTCTGATTTTCATTGTTATAGCATCTTGTCAAGTTTCATTTATTTACTAGAGGACGCTCTGATAAATTATAACTTTTAACATTATTTCCATAACAAATTTTGTATGACCATAGAATGTGTGGGTGTTTCGTATGTTAATGTTCGTAATACACATAGTATTTCTGCTCAGTATAGAATCCGGTGTAGATTAATTTTTCTCACGAAGAAAATAAACGAGTTTCAGTTTGAGATAGGATTTCACCAATTCGCTTGAAGTTGAACGTGTTAACAAAATAAGTTTGCTTAGTAAAGTGTAAGGTGGTGTAGGGGCGCAGTTGTCAGTGCCGGCTGGGCCTGATGGATTGCCGATTGACGGATGGTTGTAAAATATACCATCGAAATCGTGTGCGTTTATCAAGTTATAAAATTTTTACAAAGCGACCCTTTTCAAACCTTCTTTTCGTTGTGGAAAATAAACACACCTCTTTCAATTTAATCTGCTTTTTGTAGGAAAAGAATTATTTATTTATAGTGTAGGGCGTATCATCTCATGAATTTATGAAATCGCGTTATTAATACGTTTAATTCGTTTAATGGAGTGTAGTCGCCATTAATTGAGTTTTCATTTCAAGATTGTATTTTATGTATGACCTATTTCAGAAAGTTCAACTCAAAGTTCAACTTTCTGGAATGGACTTGTGAAGTTTACTTTTATTACTAATCAACAATTTCAAAATCCAAATAAAAACATTTTTTTCGTTTTAAAATTACAATCACAAACATAAATGTTTGTAGTAGTGGCACAACATATTTTTTAATTTTTTATGTGTAACATGCTGTTATTTCACGGTGGTCTTCTATAAAGGGGTGGTTACTGCCGCCAGACGGGTTGCCTAAATTACTGCGTGCCCTGCCACTGCTAAGTTTATTAATGAATATTGATTGCAGACAAATAACAAATAATTTATTAGTATGTTAACATGTAAAATTAATGTAACGCCCGGTCATCGTTAACATATCGTTTGTGAAACTATTATGACGGTGATTGGTAGAATTCGGGGGGCAGTGGTCGTCCGGTATTAGGGGTGAAGCGTGGCGGGGCATTGGGTCACCGGGCCGGTCGTTTCTTCAAGTCGAGCAATGACTCATTGTACAAATCACTACTTAAGGCCAATCGCTGCCACATTCTCGTTATAATCTTTTAGAACTGCAACGGAGTGATTTTATCCGTCTATTATTTTAACTAGTCGTCAAATACAAAGTATATTTTCAGGCTAATATTACTAACATGTCGAAAATATATAAGACAGTTGTCGGACACGTGTCAATTGTATAGCCCCAAATGAATACTAGTTGACCTTGTCAATAACCGACCCTGTGACCCGTAAATCAAAGAGTTTACACACCTGACCAATTGACCAAAGTGTTGAGTTATAAGTGTGTTTCAACAAGTCTACGGAAATAGACAGTTGTTGCGGAAGGGGACCTTAAAAAGAGGGATGCCAAGTTCCGATACTGGCGGCAAGCCAACTGTTTATTCGTATCATTTAGCTTAATTTCTCAGCTTGGCAGCGAAGCGAATCTGGGATCTCAACACTAGCGGCGAGGCTCACAAGCTTTAATATAAATGATGGGGATACGCCAGCACTGTTCTTAGACAAACTTTTTTTGTTTATTCCCTACAACCATTTTATGCAATATCAGTGCATAAGTACAACAGCTGTTGTACTGTACAGTTTGTTCTGTAGCACCAGAATCTCCCAGCAAAAAGCTAGTAAAAATATAATAGAGTTTTTAATAAAGCCGTATGAAAGGGCACCGTAGGTCCTCAATCCAGTTGCGTCGAGTACCCTCCACTCTCTCTCGAGTCCCCACAATTACCCGCCGCTCACCAAACGTTTTCACCTGTAACCTCAGCCAGATTTTATCACGTATACAGATATGAGGCATTTTAAAATGAAACGCTTCTTCTGATCTAAAATTAATTAACAAGCTCCACACGTGGGAATAAACCCTGATAAAAATTCAACTTCTCACCTAACAAAATATGCAAAACGAGTTAATTAATACGATAAAAGTGTTTAGAAAAAAAAAAGTGTATTTTCTTACCTGTTGTGACGATAACATTATAGGTTACCAGCTTGGCTGTCTGTTTGTTTGTCTCTAATCTCCTAATCGGCTTAACGTACATGATGAGACTTAAATTAATCAGAAACTTAACTTAAACTTAGCTCTTAAATAAAAAAAAATATAAAGTGTACCCCCAACGAAAATACAGGTAATCGCATAGTCCAGAAAATAGGTTGACATGGCCTTTTTTTTTTCTTAAAGACAGAATTTAAAAAAATGCTTTGATTTCATCATGACATGATCATGAGGTGGCTCCCCTAAGCCATCTCTGCTCAATGAAAAGTTATTTTAAGTGAATATAATAAGGACGATGAGAGGCTTGAGCGGTTTTCCATCTAATCTTCATGGACCTTTAGTGACCTTTTCGTTTATAAATAACTTTTCGTCTTATGTTGAAGAACGAGTGTAAATTACAAAGGCTTAAATGATTAAGAAATCAAGTTTGGTGTCTGATTAAGAAGAGTGTACGGAGTAGGTTAATGTGTTGGAGCAGTAATGTGATTATTATGTAACCAGCGAGTATTAATGAAAGGAGCTTTGAAAACTTGATGAAGCTGTAACATTAAATCCGCTATATAACTCCACACAAGTGCATACAGCGGTGTAGCGCACTTCGTAATATTCGTAAGCCAAGCAAAAGTTTAAAACGATGTTAGTTTAACGATGTTGGCCGTAAATAATTTGCCGCCAGTCTCGATCTTGTACTCTTTGTAACATAACTGCTATTTTAATTCAGAATTATTATTATTACTATTATTAATATTTTGTTTGCTTGCTAACCTTTTCTTATGATAATTTCTCAGTTAATTTGACTTAATGCAAGAATTGTAAGTACTTCTTCGCAAGATAAAGACCTTTCTTTCTCGATTTTATTTAATATGTGTACATTAGAGACGATGCTTATCCGTCAGATAATCCCAACATAAACGAGAGCTTCCAGATGTATTCGAGCTCAGTTAAGGACGAAAGTCGTTCTAAATTCTGAAACAAGGTTCCTTCGACGTCTGTTTCATTAAACATCTTGTGTTTATTAATGTAACCGCGTTGTCACGAGTGCGTGACACGGCGCGAATTACACGACTCTCTCTCGCGTCCTGCGGGACGCATTAACACCGCCTCGCTCTGTTGACACCCTTAGGCTTCGGCACATATCCGACGAGGCGGAGCGACGGCGTTGCGATGCCTACAGGTACTAATAACACAACATAAGTTTAGCACACTAAAACTACCATCTACCCGCGTGCACGCCAGGTATGTGCCGAACCCTTGAATGCATCCCTGGGGACATCTCTGACTTTCATTTGTTTAGTACGACCTATATCCAAACAAATTTACCGCTTATTAACCCCAGATCATCTACTGAGCTGTCAACAGCGAGAAAATTACCTCTTTATGGTTGTTTACGGAAATGAACGATAGGCTGACAGTCCACTTGATAGTAGATGGTGGCTACAGTCGCCTATTTACACAAGCAACGGCATTAGGCATACCATGCTACAAGTACATTGCCGATCTTAGTAGATAAAAGAATAAATTATATAAATAAAGAATACGATAGGTAAATTGGATCAAAATTCTTGCTAGTCTTATGACTGCGAAACGCAGAATACACTGTCACTACTAAAGTTTTGTTTAAACTTCTTCATCTAAATTTCCTTTTACAACGTTTGAAGGTCACAAAATTTGTGATTGTATAAGTTGCACGGTCATGGAAACATAAGGTGACTGAATTTATGGAGCAAAGTGTGAGGGTTTTTTCGCGTTCGCTTCGATTGCGACTCGGCTCCCTGGAGTCGTAAAATCGCATCTTTAGGCGAGTTCTTGCTAAGAAACGGCCCCGTCCCAGAAAGGTCTCCCGAGTGGCCTTTACAAAACTCCTCGACTTTGAATTTACTTTCCCGGTACTAATTGTACAGAAATTTCGGTTTAAAGAATTTTATTCTCATAAGAAAAGAACAAGTTCTTTCTAATTTTCAACATTGGACAAGTAGGTCGCCTTAGTCTTTAGCTTTATTTTAAATAAATATCATCTTATACTAGACAGAGGTTGGAATCCTATTAACCTGAAGAAATAATGTCTTCCGTGGCATAAGGAAATAGTAATTCTTTATACTGCTACCACCTACAAGTTAGGTTCTCATCGGAAGAAACTCAATCGCAGAACTAAATATAGCTTGTTTACCTTGTGAGACAGTTTTGGGCTTTCTTTGATTTTATTTTATAGGCCTTTAATTTGTTATTTTTATTCTTTTTAAGTTTGCATAGTAGTGCACATAACATATCTCAGTGAACATATATTCATTTCGATGCGATTGTCATGATATCATCTAATATTTCTAAAGACTGATTGCGGTAGAATTATGTGCATAGAAATTTAAACTTGGTAAATTATATTTATTTATTTTCTCTGTTTTCGCTAATTATCTCTGTTTGCGCTAAGATAACATATTTTTCATTTGACCCGTTTTTAGTTAAAACGCCGACAGCTCGTTCATTTACATTCAACAACACTCCACTAAGTTTAGACGACATTTTTTCTATTGTGCCCTCATTAACATTTTGCAATAAAACGGGAAAAATATTATAATAGAGGAAGTCTAAGGCGTGCCGCAACTGTGCTGTCTTATAAGAAAATTAATGCATTTACAAATTATATCTTCACTGGTATTCTCTTTTCATCTTTCTTGGTTTTTATTATTATTATATTTTCCATTCTAGATAGTTGATAAAAAATAATAGTTAATATTGCAACTCTGTATAAATTATCTGATATAAGTGTTTGCACATTGGGTGAAAGGATGTACGTAGAATAAGTCCGCAAAATTATAATTATTCGCCATTAAGAAGCTCGTATAAAAGGAATTGATTAAACACAATTAACAAGTTGAGCAATTTTATGCTTTTCAACGGTTCATAATGCTCGAGTTAATTGGTTTGCCTAGAAAGTCCTGACCCAGCCGATGATACTAAGGCGATCCGAGAGAAAGCCTCGCCAGCGCTCTCTTCTCTATGCTCACATTGTCTCTTATTAATTATCGTCTTTTTTTATAGATTGCTTATTGAATTTCACTTTAGGTGGATATCTCATCTAACAGGTTCATCTGTTTTTTTTTTCTAGATAGCAAAACTTTTCTAGATACTGCTTTAATAGATTTTGCAGTTACAAATATACAGATCCGAAATCCAATTCAGTTCTTCATCTTTTAATTCTTTTTGATTTAATTTTTAGATTAGAAATGACTGATTTGTAACTGTTTTAGAGAATCACGTGGCTTAGAAAACAATCTTTGGAGACATGTGAATCCTCCTAATAAACTCTGGAGCTCTGTAATAGATCAGTGTTTTTCATTCTATACAATAGATAATTCTGACACAGAACTGTTTAACTACATAAATTACCTTCGAAATGGTCGGCGTTCGTGTATAGGTGAAGGAACATCGGATTACAAAAACTAACAAGTTTTTGTAGACTCCGCCTGGGTCATTATGTAAATCGGATCAATTGGGGCGAGCGGCGGACATTCGTTTCTACTGCTATTCTCGTCAATGAAAATATTATTTGAAATCCAACTGGAGGAAATATCCAAGTCCCATGTATAATGTTGGTTTGCCCGATTTAAATGTAATAAAATTTCATTTGTTTATTGTTCTGTTTATATGTTTGGATGTTTGTTGCTCAATCACGCAAAAACGGCTGAACGGATTTGGCACACAGATATAGTCATATTACCTGGATTAACATATACTTTTTACCCTGGAAAAATGTTAGGGTTGTGTGGGATTTTTAAAAAACGTACGAACATAAATGCATGCTAAAGCCAAGTGAATTGTTATAGTGGAAACAATTTCCTGCAACGTGTGAACGGGCAAGTGAGTAGGCGTCCGGTACAGCATCAGCGTTTGTGGACGGAAACCGGAAAACTTGGAGGAAATTACTTTTCACCTCTAGCTCTCATTTTCCACCTTCACTACCATGCAGTACTTCCTCAACTTGCAATACATCGATCTCGATCCTAATTTGCATTATGATAAAAGAATTGCGGATGTATAGTTTATTACACTCTAGCGACTCGGCCCCAGACTTCGCACGTATTTTAAATTTTTAAAAATCCTTTTTAGCGTAACATCGGTTTATTTTACAACTTATGCAATCTTGTAAAATAAACAAATTTCACATTTTTAGACTTATTATAGCAGCTTTGACTATGTTTTGTAGTCAGTCAGGACACAGGACAAACGATTTTATGAGTATATAGGTTAGCAGTGCCAAAATCTAATACTAAGCTTCATCCCCTGTTTCAACCCCGTCTGGGTTTGATCTTCAAAATCTATTATAACTTTTCAACACAAGCTCTGTTTAACACATACTTACTTTCATCCCTTTAAGACTCCCATATCATATGGGTTGATAAAAAAATTACTTACGTCTCTTATTGATTCAGGCTTTTTAATGGGCGAAGCGAGGAACGGGTCGCCACTTACCAAATAAAACTGTATTGTAAATAATGGTAAGTTTAACTAGGTGTGAATAATTTAATTCCGCAAAATGTTTTCATGTAGTAATACATAAAGTGCCATGGTATTTTGATAAACCCATATTGTTAGGATAAAAGTTAATAAACATGTTTTGTATATATTGTAATGTAGCCAGTTAAAATAAATGCGCTTAATTTAGCCTGTGTGAGAGACGGGAATATTCCCGAAACAATGAAAGTCCTCTTTGTTCGGGAATAACAAATGGAAACAGGATGCGACTACTTGTGCGAAGTTTCACCTGAATTGCCCAAAATGAAGACACATTGCGCCATCATAAAATGAAGAAGACATTTTCTCAGATATTTGAAGGTAATAAAAGAATTTTTTTTTACGTAAGCCTAAGCGAATATCGTTTTATTGCCCAAATCACGTCGTATCTCGTTTGTGCGATTCGTTCGCTTATGAAACTGTTCGGGTATGACCCGAATATAGATTTTGGATTTAAATGTGCACAATTGGTCTATATGTGTTATTCGTATGATTTCAAAAATTAATTGCAATTTATGATAACTTAAATAGTTCTCACTTTCTTAAAGCGTTTTTTTATTATATAGTTCACTACAAATTTTATTATTTTTGAATTACTTTTATCCAGTTTTATTATTATCTCTATTTGAGACAGTTGCACGAGACTTCGTCCGCGTATCTTTACAAAGTATAAGTAATTTTATAAACAAGAACTAATATTATAAACTAATGATAAAATAAAATCTATAGGTAACTGTTAGACTTATACCCTTCGTAATTTCTAAACGTAAGATCCAATTTACATACATGTATCATGATTATGAAATTAATTTGGTAGACCAATTTTAACAAAAACGGTTATTGTTACTTAACTATATATACATATAACAGTTTTTTGTGGGTAATGATGAGTACCCATATAATAAAATGGTAGTAACGAGTGCCATAAACATGTAATATATTATTTTATGTATCGTCAATAGATGAATTTTACATCATATACTATAAATATTTTTAATTAATTAGTCTATTTAAAATGCATGCGAATAAAACAATAAATCTTCATTGAATCTGTCATTTGAGTAGCTTTCAGCCAATTTGAGTTAATATTCACATAATTTAGGATTTTTGTTATGAGTCAGTACTAGCATAGATCTTTGATAACGGCTATCAATAGTAGAAGCGAAGCAAAGGAGGAGCTTTTAAAATAAACACCTTAAATACTTAATCACTCTAATCACGAAACTCGTTAAACATTTTTTGTTGAGCATTTGTGTGCCCGCCGCCGGCCGCCTCGTTTCCAATCACAAAGTTTTCCATTATCTGGATAGATTCGCAATTCACTTCACAATTGTTATTACTAGAATACGACTAAAAGACGGATTACTTCATTAAACATCTCTTTCTGTTCGTTTTCAAGTTCAACATGAATAACATTACCTCTTTCTATAAGGCGCTCTTGACCTTTGGAATGGCTCAGCCAAATACCAACTTGCCGCACTCGATTCGGAGACTCGTTGGCGACAGTACACTAAAAAAAAAACTAATATGCAGAGCTTGACACATTGACGCAAAGTTGCCAGGCTATGTGTCTTTTAAAAGATGTACTTCGGAGAGTGTGCTCAGGAGCTGCATGAACTCATACCGCCTTCCGCTTTTTTCCATCGGACATACACACGTACAAATGGTTACCATCGTCATCTTGTCGAAATCTCTCTTTTTCGGACCAAGCGCTTTAAAACATCCTTTATAATGCGCACTGCCAAGATTTTGAACTCCCTGCATTCCATTGTCTGTATTTCCGAGCTCATATAACCCAAATCTTTTGGATCAATGAAATACAGAAATAAATGCAGAGCCCAAGTTGGAGTGAACAGGCATCTTCTGGGTGACCTCGCTCCATCTTGGACCTCATCCTTGATACACAGCTGGTTGTTGGCCAAGAGCAAACCCCATCTCTAATAAAAATTAAAAAAAAAAACTATAACGTCTTAGGGCCTCTTTCACCAACTACAAGTAAAGTGTTGATTAGTTACTTTTAGAAATAATTTTATATTTTATTAAATTATGCACTCGGTTTACTGCATCCTTCGATAGGCGAATTTTTTTATTATTTTCTTTTTATTGTTTGGGACTTTTGCGTACAAACAAAGGTATATCATCTCCATCATTCCCCGGTGACCGGTGACTTTAAAAGGCGGTTAGCCTACTTGACACTACTCAGAGATGGTCAAAGAGGCCCTTATGATAACATTACATTGAAAAAAACCGAAATAAGACATAACATTTTAATTATTTCATTAAAATGACAGCATTCAATTCTGTTTGTCCTTTATTCCACGATCAGATCGTTCTTCCATGACCTTTTTTTATCTTTTAATAATACCAGTAATCTGTGAGTAATCCTTTTGCACGAATACCACTTCAATTCAAATTGGAATATTTGTAAGGTTTGAATACAGATTTGAATTTATATATATACTTGCTGTTGCACGCGACTTCGCCCGAGTATTTAATAAAATATGGCCTATGTTACTCGCTGATAAAAGGTGAAACATTTTTTAAAAAAGATCCAGTACTTTTTGAGTTTATTCATTACAAACATACGTGTCTTCTCTCTCCATAATATTTGTATAGATATAAAAAGAAAAACATTGTTCTAAGCAAATAAATGAATTCTCATTACTTAAAATTTATTCCTCCAGGAATTTCCTAATAATACAGGCGTTCAATGATTTGGCAGCCATCTATCCATCGGTGGTGAAATATTGGTGATAATTGAGGCGTATAAGATTATTAATAATGGCGTGTCCCCATAAATTGAGCGATTGCCCGGTTGCCCCACCGGCCAACCTCTATCCTATGAAACTCGATACGTTTAATGTCCGCAGTAAATTTTACTCGTAGTCCCGGGAAACGAAATACCCTGATTTTACTGCAACTTTTATCTCCATCATTTTTAAACCTTACAGAGGGCCGAAGGGAAATTTATGGCGTATTTTAGCCATTTTTGCTGAGATTAGGGAAAGGTTGAAAAGTTATTTCTCTCCAATATCAGCCAGATACAACTAACATGTTGAAGGTTCGGTTATTTTAAAAGAAGAAGGAAATAAAGAAAGGCAGCACTGACTAACAGTGACTCTCATATTTTTACATCATCATAACAACATATTTTTTAATGAGTGTATTGGTCTTAATTTTGCACCCCAAACTATTAAGCAGGGCATATCAATTTGAGGATCTGTTCAGTCTGACCAGAGTCGACGGTAGCCAACCACCAGACAGGTAGGTAATCTGTTGATGAACTCTCGCAAGGTGCGGTACTGTATCTTGGTCAATATTTGGTGTAGCGGTTTTATATTGTGTTGGATGGACGCAAGCAAGCAGTAAAACAATGAGCAAATGGTGTTTTAAGTCCGAGGTCTAGTATGCATAATGCGGGTACGTCTCTCCAACGAAAAGGGATAATCCACAGAACCAAGAACAGATGTTGATACTCTAAAGAACATACAGTTTGATGCTACTAACATAATCCCATTTAGTAATAACGCTGCTGTCATTTAAATTCTCCGAGTAAGGTGATACTAGAACCCATTTTCCTATAGCGGCCTTATCCTATCAGGGTCAGCAGCGCGTATTTGCATCCCTGTTGATATTGCTTGTATTTATTATAATAAACATTAATTTCAGACTATTTTTCCATATTTTTCTTTTTTTAGTAATACATTATAAAGCATTATATGGCTATGGCTATCCTCATCCAGTGATTTTTGGATAGGATAATCATATTTTATAGATATGCCTAGTAAACGCTTAAGCAATGATGAAGTTCTTTTGCGAATTATCGCCTGTAAACTATCTGTACTTGCTTCTACAAACGTAGCAGAACCTATCACTTACCATCAAATAGACCCTCAGTCTACCTGATTACTGTTTTCATATAAAAAAACATATTGAGCCGAGAGGATCCGAGTTATCATTAAACACAAGATAGGTGTGACAGTTTGCTTAACGGGACTGTTTCAAAAACGAATCACCTCATTATTATAACGACCCTTGTAACGCTTCATTGCCATTTATCTTCATTTTAATCTAGATTTCATTTAATGTGCGCTCTTTTATTTATTTCTTTAATTTGAAAACGTTATGGTCCAAAATTGTTTTGTTTAGATGGAGATTCGCGTGCATTTGTATTCGTACAAGTTTCTTCGGGTTAATATTTAACATGAAATCAAATATTTATTAACAAAAAAAAAATGCGCTCTTTAATATTTTTCATAATCAATTTATAGAAACATGTTAGATTATACCCAACTAACATTTAAGCCTTTTTAAATCAAATTTTTATTTTATATTTCATGCATAATTCTCGATGACTACATGTTTTTTCTTTGATACGTCATTTTTTAATGACTTTATAATATCACTGAATTATCAGTTTGTGACGAAAACACTGTTTAATTAAATATATTGGTTTTAAAAATCGAAGGTACTGACAAGTACCTAATAAAACAAGTAATAAATAAAAAAAATACTTGACAACAACAAACAAACCTTCAGCAATATTAATATGCTAAGACATTATTAATCTTGGTTTGTTTAAATTAATATACCTAATGCAGCGTAATTACCAATTAATTTAACATGTTACTTAATAACTTTAGGACATGAAATGTCTAAGTGTTTTAGTAATATGTGTATTTTTCTGCTATTTGTCCGCCTTGGCTTGTTTAAATTACAAATGTATTTAATTGTTCAGAAAACAGAGACGTATGTTTAGATGATGCACAATAGAAGGCTGTCTCCGTATGGTGACACGAAGCGAACAATGATTATGTATTATTCCTTTCCATAGACACAAAGGGAGTCGGTTTTAGTGGATCACGGGTCCGCTGTAAACTTGTGACGCGGGTCGGATATGCTTTATACCATCCGGGAGATAAGGACCTTTACGTTTTACGAGAGGTGCCTTTTTACGGGACTCCTATTTCAAGGTCATAAATTATATTATTAGCGCCTTATTAATAGGGATCTTTTTTCTACTTCATCGGATTTATCTGGTTTATTTATTTGGTATTTTTTTTTATCTAAAAGATTTGTTTATCTCAAGATGATCTCAAGATAAAAATTGAATTAGGTAAGCCTTATAAAAATTTAATCATTAAAATAACAATTGAGGATTAGACGCAATTTGTTATCGATGAAGTGTTTGGAAGTTTGAGAAGAAAGAATCTGCCGGAAACTTTACAAGTTAAAACTTCGTTAATAAATAAGGCTGTGGGGGTGGGGTGGAGTGGCGCGGAAGTAGACAGGGCGGGTATACAAAAATGTCGTAACCGCACTTTTAACAAGTTTTGTTACAAAGTGGTTCCGCATGTGAGTGCATCCGAGTGCAAACTTTAGCGGACGCTCGTAACACAAGTTTTGCTTGCTTTCGACATTAAAACAGTGTTTCATTATAAACAATTAAATTATTTCGTTAAAACTTCATGTCTGCATTTTTTTAATGTTAATCTCGACACACAAGCTGGATGTTGGCTTGTGACGGTAGGTGGTTACCGTCTCTTGTAGCAAAAGTAGGATAGTAATAATAAGGATAAGGAAATATGCTCTGGCATTCCTTACTCATTCGCCGAAACACAACAGCACATATTTATTTTATATAACAGAACATTTTATTTCATGGTGGTATTCTGTAAGGGGGGTGGATACTGCCGCCAGACGGGCTGCCCAAATGACTGCAAAATGATTTGTTGGCAATGAAATACAGAAATAAATGCAGAGCCCATTAAAGAAAATTGTTGTATTGTACATAGAGTTATATTAATGGATGTGGCCACTAACGCAAGACATAAGATCATTATCATCATAAGCATCATCTCCTGGGCATATGTCCTCAGCATCTATCCACTGCAAGAAGAAAGAAAGAAGACAGAAACTTTTATTCCTCAAATACATATACAGATATAAGCCAAATAAAAACACTATATATAAACATGTAATTATAAACAAAAACAAATATGAGGAAAAGGAATCCCCGGCTCAGTATAAAGTTGTGGTGCATACCACAACACAGCTATTCAGAACAAATCGGTTGCAAATCTCTACAAGTTATTTATTAGCGATTGATCTTATGTCACCGACACAAGCTGTTGACTTTTCTCACAGCTGTAAAACTTTGTGAATCAGAAAGTTCCAAAGTAAGCTTCTGTCTGATGTGAATTGGTGATGAATAACATTCGCGTGCTACGGTGCTACGAGCTACGAATTCGGTTACGAGCTACGAGTCGTAGGCACCGCTACGCCTCTATACTTGTAATTTGGTTAAATATGCTTTTATTTATAATAATTTGTATTTGATACTATGTTATCATAGAAATTTCAATATATATTCTTCATTAATTTATTCTTGATTATCTTATGAAACGTCATTTAGTATTGTAATAAAATGTACATCGAATAACTTTTTATTTTGACATCATGTAGCAGTACCTACTAGGTTTTTTTTTATAATTAGTGGAGTGTTATTTTTTATGTATTTTAAGTTGGTAACTTAAATGTTAGTCTACTAAAGTAATAATTGTTTTAGTTTTAATTTGTTTAATAAACAATATTTTTTTTAGTATAAGGAAAACATTTAGTGTAGAAAAATAATGGTGCAATAGTCTATTAGACAGAGAGTAATTATTTTTCTACTATCTAACATTTTTAAATTATCATTTAATAATTTGACTATTTTTTTAAATTTCAATGTAAGATTTTAATATTAGAATCAAATATCGAAAAGTTTTAAATAATTCTAGTTATTTGGATTTGTGTTTTTGGTGCTGTTCTTTTGTTGGTAAATTTAATAATAATCTGTGGAAGTTCGGCTTTTAATAGCGCGTGAATGAAGAACGGGATGCGACATCAAGAAGAACAGTGAAAAGGAAGAAAGTGCAGTTTGCGAATCAGCCAGAGCCTTGCGTGTGCTCTTATTGGTAGTGTGGTTGATAATCTATCATAAGACACACGCGGCTCTTGCCGTCTCGCTCTGACCGCCCTGGCGAGCAGGCCGCATATATTTCGCAGTATGATATTAATTAAACATTACCTGGATTTAGTTTGTACTTAAAAATAATAAGTTGATAACAATATTTGCAATAATGAAATTTATAAACACAGTTGTTTGTAGAAAATTTTGAACAGTCGCAAAATTGTCTAATTCGTAATTATTGAATGCCTTAAAAGTTTTCATAAAACGTTTAAACTTGTTCAATTAAAGTAGAATTGAGTCGTTTGAGTTATTTAGGTAATCATCAAAAGAACCATCACAGACGCCGCCCTTAGAATACAGGAAGAACAAGAAGGCGCATTCACCATATTGAGTTATTTATACTGTATCTAAAAACTATATTTTGAGTATGATTTCTAATACGTAAAAAAATCTAATACATTTTTATATGTAATTATGGTGGCTACCGTCACCAATTATCAGCGAATAGCTTTGAGGCGAATAGCGTCAAGTAACCAAGTATACTCCATTGAAACGTTCAAGTTTTGTCTCACTGTACGGGGAAATCGTAAAAATATATATAAAGAAAAGCTTCTTTGCGTATACAAAGAAAAACTACTATGTAATCAAAATCTGCTTATGATAATAAATTTATGTTTATGTATATGTGTCTGTAATATTTATGTGTACTAACTATAGATTTTGTAATATTTTTTTTGTGTCCAAGTAACCCGATTAAAGAACATTTATTATTATTATTATAATAACACTTTCAAAGGTAATTGTTGTATCGATGAACTTTAATATTTAAAATCCAATTACACTGAGTAAATAGGGTTTTGATGAAAATTGTGTTGTCCATGCAAATCGCCAGATATTACAGTGAAAAAGGTTTATGAAAATGAAGGAAAACTGGCCCAGGGGTTGTTCGATGGCGTTTTAATTAAAAACAAAGTTATTGTCAACTTTGTTTTCAATTAAAAACATTTGTTTTTGCCTTCGTTAGTAATTTAGTGTAAACAACTAGATTCGTTGAAAAAAAAATGCGCATTTTAATTGTTTTAATTATATATTTTTTTATAATTAATAACTATAGTTATAAAGTGTTTTTGATTGTAATGTTATATGGACATAAACATTAATATGAACTCATTTAATGGGAAAGACATTGTTAGATTGAGATGCCACCGAACCATACATCATCGCCACCTGTCTCGCATTGGCTTCTTGGAAAACTCTGAATGTCCTTAACTTTTATGTGAAGTTTTCAATTTTCCCGACCGAGCGCTTTACAAATGTCGCATTCAGACTGTTTTTTATCACTCGTAGCAGTCAACTTATTGCAAGAAAACATTAGAAAAACATTAGAAATATATTGTTAGTATCTTAAAATATGATATAATCTCAATATGTATAATATCACATATCACATTATGATTTATTTTCAAGATGATCTCTTCATTTGAAACAAATCACAATTTAGATAAATACTTATAGTCCTGTCTGTGAGTACTTTTACAGAAGGTGTAATACAAATCAAAAATCTTTCTTGGAATACTTGAGCTGTCATTGTATTAGAAAGACAGGACTTTCTCTAATGAGTTGCGGTTTTTTTTAGACGGTTTGTTTAAAAATAAACATTCAATATGACGGCTTGAGCCTCCCTCTCGACATAAATGTCAAAACGGTTTGTACTCCAAATTTTGTAAGGCAAAGGCACTTTTATGTTCCTACAAACTGGACTATTTATTAGTCAGCGAAGGGTCTTCGTAAGCAATTTTTTAATAACTGTCTTCAAGTCATTCCTCTACGTATTGCGCGGATAGATAAACAACATAATTACAACATATAAGAAATATATTAATATTATATAATTATGTGTTTTTGTTTGAATTAAATGACCTACGAGTACACTGATTTTATTATCGTCCAATAATTTGAAGTGTTAACTTTCGCCTTTTAATAATAACATTAAGTATTATGGCAAAAAATTACAGTCTTGAAGATTAAGCTAATGAGTGGTACGAGAGAGAAGCAGTGTACTATACTTTGGTGGATATGTATGGGAAAATATGTGGAAAAGAAAATTCACATCGTACACAGTTCTATATGCGTTTTAAAAAAATACGACAATGAGTACGAGTGGAATTCACGATTCGATAAATGATTACGAATAGCGATTCATGCGGTTTGCGAATGGCTCTCGAACTTGTAGCCATAAATGTCGAATAACTTGATACTTATCCGGTTTGATCGATTGATCGGTTCAATTGAACAAGTACCTTTCAGGCATAACTTTCAGGCAATAGAATACCGAGTAGCATTGTATTCGTCAATTATTGCCTTTGATTGAGCACTCTATACTGTGTCAAGTGTAGATACTCACTATGTACTGTTGCATACGATCATCATATTACTGTCCAATTTTTTTTATGCAATAATACGTGGTTTAAATTAAACTATACCTGCAGATATTTTTTTAAACGATATACCTGATAATACATGTTCATATGCTTGTTTTTAGTAAGAGAACAACATTTTTGTATATTAAATGACGTGTTTTTACTTTTTGGGCATCCAAAAAATTCCACATTAATTTAAGCGATAAATATGTTTTACAATACATATATTGTAGTGTGATATGTGTATTGTATGTGATATATGCATTGACTTATGTTGTGGTGATACAGTCTGGAATTAATTGGAGCTGAACTCACGACTAACTGTGTAGTGAGTATGTGTATAGTATGTGGGTAGCTCTAGCTACTGTGAACAAACAAGTTGGTTCGTATCCGCATCAGTTAGATACACTCAACTTGTTAGCAAGCGTTACTAGTTCGGTACACTGATGTTACACAACCTATTACACTTTGAAATACATAATATGGACTTTCAATGTACATTAAGGAAGAGCTCAAACTATCTCAAATGAGCTCATTCAGCTGAAACTTTAACTCTATATATTACGACTTTAATAGTTTTCTTTGAGTGTCAAAGAAAACTATTTTCTGAAACATTTTTATACTTTTATGCACGATTTTAAGTAGATTTTTATCGAAACTGAATAATTTAAAAGCATTTGAACTATTCTAGGACTATAAATGAAATTAAATATACTACAGTAGGATAAGTCCTTAATGCTACTGCGGCCAGTATTGCACTTGTGTGGCACCTGTGGCTTTTCTTATGTTATAAGCTAATGGTTACCACCTGATCAAGTTGGCAGTCAGCCATCTGAAAACCTTTAAATAAAAAATAAATTACTAAATCATTCACCACCAAGGTAGATAACATTGATGGTGTTCTGGCATCCTGGACTTGCAATCTGCATGTATAATTTTAACATGTTGTTATTAATAATATAAAATGTACTGTTGGTGTATCTTAAGATTAATAAAATAAAATAAAAATTATATCTTTCTATTTTTTAAAAACAAAAATCATTTCTTTTTTGTAAACGAATGCTAACATACTTTTAATAATATCTAAATAATGTTTTCTATTACTAGTTTACTCCATTTAGTAACGCGATAAATATTTATTGTTCTTTTTTACGTAAAAGTCTGCAGGTAGATTGACGGTCATCTACCGTCAATATAAGTGCGCTGCAGACTTAACTCACTCATCGAAACTCAAAAGTTTAATGCTGTTATTTCACGGTGGTCTTCTGTATTGGGGTGGTAACTGCAACCAGAAGGACAGCCCCATTTATTACTGCGAACTTGCTGCGAACACGAAACACCACATATTGTTATTTCACATTGGTCTTTTGATTAACTTCTGCCATACGGGCTGCCCAATTCATGATTGCGAAACGCGGATTGTCCTGCTATAACATAACAGTAACAAAATTTTAGTAAAATAATACTATAATTGTTGAACTCAGTTATAAACCATTTTAAACTCGGTTCTAGAACAAGGGTGCACAAAATCGAGTTAATTATGTCCGCGTTGGCGTCCGAGGGACCTTACAATGGAGTTATCTGTGTCACTTACCTGCGCCACGGACGCGGTCGCTCCTACAATGACAGTGTGGCTGAAAATTGCTCTAAAACTCGATCCCTAACGAGATATTTAGTGTCTGTTGGGAATTCGAGAGGGGAAAGTTTGGAAATATTCACGTCCCCGGAAGATTGATTCCGTGGACATCCCGGAAGCGTTGTTAGCAAATTGAGATGGATTAACAAGTTGTTCTAGTCTCCACCGGACATTGTTATTCGCATCTAGTTCGCCGGAAACCAATCGATTTCCGATTTAAACAATTAGTGGCCAGCATGTTGGTTCTAATTAACAAACTATAAACATTTAACAGTTAAAATATAATAGATACACTAGGTTTGTGGAAACTAAGTCGACACAAGAACTTAGTTTAACCCTGTAAAGAGGGTGTGATTTTAAAATGGTAGTAAGTAGGTACATTAAAACCTAATGTACGTTTATAATAATATTGACTAATTTAATAGAAAAAATCTTTCCACAATTTAAACTTAAAAAAAATATCTCGAATATCTCTAAAGAATTTCTTGCTTGTCCTTCGAAACTTCAAAATCGGTGGTAAATAAATTTTATTTTATTGTGTAAGACGATCAAAAATACTTGTACTGGTTTATATAAATAAACTAGCTGTAGCACGCGACTTCGCCCGCGTAAGTTTATAAAATATAGGCTATTTTGCTAGCTGATATTATATATATCTTTTTATAAGTGAAAGAATTTTCAAAATCGGTTCAGTAGTTTAGGAGTTCATCGCGGGCAAACAACGTGACACGAAATTTTTATATATAGAGATAATTCAATATCAAATATGTCCCCTTCCTAAGGGTCAATATATCTCCATAGTAAGTTTCGTCAAAAGGCAGTTCAGTGTTTCAGAGATAGGGATTAATTTCGTATTTATAAAATAAGTATGAATTTATTACCCACAGGTACATACACTCGCTTGATATGTTAATTAATTTTAGAGCAAAATTTATCTGTTAACCCCAAGTTAACCCTGGGAACATATAACCCCGAAATACGCTTCAATTAGCCAATAAACGTGCTGATATTGAATTTCCAGTATCATCGCTGAATGTTTTAACAGTTTTAATATTTAAATGAAGCAATGTATTTAACTACCTCGGCTCGTTTCAACAACCAAGTTTAGCTTGTTTTAGTCAACTTAGAGAGGCTTTTAGAATAATTAACGTACACTTGTGGCCACATCGCTAGCGGATCAATTCTATACAAACATATTTTTTTTATGTGAAGTGTTTTATGTATGCACATTTGTAATTTACAATGTAACATATAGTTCAATGATCCCCCAATTTTTAAAAAAGACAATGAGTCTTTTTTTTGTCTTTTTGTTCAATTTCTATTATATACTCGTACCTATTATCTATCTGTTGATACGCCTTTGGAATATGTGTTAATTTTCACAACTTTTACCTATACACAAATAATAAAACTTGTGTTTTATACCTAACAGAAATAAATATTCATTTTCCCCCGCTCTCTCTCTCTCTTTGAGGCGTCTCGTTGAGCAGTATTCGGCTAAAATATCTCTTAATTCGTATTTCATGTCCTCTCGCCGTAATCCCACTTTAATTTCTTATAAACTCCTACTTAAACTTCAGAGGTATTTAGTTACCTAACAGGTAAGCGGAGATTGAATTTCGCTTAGAGATTCAAGTACATTTAACTTGAGTCGTTTCAGTGTTCAGAAGTAACAAATTTGTTGTAAATGGCGACATCATTATTATTGTTGTAAATTGTAACAAAAGACTCCTATTATAATTAGATTAATAAGTTAACGTGGCTGGTTAAACTTTAGCTAATGAATATATATCGAGTTATTTATTTATAATTTATATATTTATACGCGTATAATTAAAGTACAATTAGTGGCATGTCAAATAGCAATGTTCACATTTAATCGAATGATAAAATGAGTTTGTTACGCGTCACGGTATGAAAATGTTATCCGAAAATTGCATTCGTCTGCGGCATGTAATGTCATGTAATCCCACACGAGTCGTGTTGGATGTCAAAGGCATGAAATGCTACTCGCGCAGACCTACTCGTTGAATATTGAAATGTTGTTGATTTTTCCCTGTCGACAACACACCGAGCTTTCACTAAGTTGTCAATACCCTTTACACAAAAGAGAATGTTATATTCTCTCATATTAGAATTTATACTCAGTAATAGATAGAAACACTAGTTTAATCCAGAGTATTGGGGTATTGTAAATGTCAATATGTATAATTACCATGTACCAACATGATCACAGGAATTGAACACAATTGTACTGTTTAACTAACAAGGGGTAATTACGAAACTGTCGAAACCGCAACTCACCGCACGTACGTTGACACGTCGATGTACATATTTCCGTTTAAATTCCTAAATCATCTTTACATAGTATAATTTGAAGTCGTTTTCCGCGTCTGTGTATGGCCGCTAACTCTTCATAAACCACGCTACGGATTATGATGCGGTTTTCACCATCAGTTAGAATAAAATAATATAATAAAATCTAATTAAGTTTTTATCCTGAGCGAAGTCGGGAGCGGGTCGCTAGTCTATATATAAATAAAGGCCGATTTTGCTATTTTTTTATGTTTGTAATTGTCTCGACTAGGTTTGTTTAAAAGATTTTTTTTGGAAAATCTACGGGAAATGTCGGAAAGGTATTAAAGAACTATAATTTCTATACTAAATTGACAGGGCAACGATGTCATTTTTATAAAAGGAGTTTTATATGTACAACAAATATTTAAAAAAAAACAAAAAGCCAACAGCATGCTCGTTGAGAAATAATAAAATTTATTTAGTAAGTATATTATGTACTCGGACTGGGTGATTCAGTGAGTGGCGAGTGAATTAATCATGACTCGACATTCGAAAATCGGGTACATTGCGATGGGCAGATCCAGGCTCCAGCGAAGCGCGCTCGTTGCCATGACAACGGTCAGCGATGGTGACAAAATGGCGGCCAATTAGCGGCGCCACTGTCGCGGAAATTTAATATGCGGTGTGTCGGAGAGGGATTTATCGGACCTCGTGTGCGGACACCTTTATTGCTTTGCTCGCTTATTTAATGCCACGTTTGCTTTTATAATCACTCTTAATTGGACAGATTCGAAAACGTGTTTCAATTAAGCAAAGGTTAAGAATTAAATCTAATGATCAAAACTCTAGCGGTAATTATTATTACTATTACGAATATTCTATGTTGCCTAGTGTTTCACATTGGTTTTTATTAAATCGCAAACTATAAAGAACGTTTTGTGAAACTTAAAAAGTAAGACACATTACAAAATTGGTTTTATACTAATATGTCATCAGTGTCAGATTATAGTTGAAAACTTCACTAATTATACTAGTTTATTTAAACTATATGTAAGAAACAAACGCGTGAAAGAAATACTCGAACTCAAATTTAGATTACTCTCTATTGTATAAGAACAAATTTGAGTCTAATTGCCATAACTCCTTTAATCAAGAATTCTGATTGACCTACGCTAATTTACGATTAGAAAATGTAAGCCTCGTTCGTCTCGATATTTTATCTGTGGGGTTCCAAAAACCTCCTCCTTCGTCTCATAACAGTATTAGATTCCTGTTTCGTTTCAATTTTTAACAATATTAAGGTACAGTTAACAAAAATAAAGCTAGGTAATATTTTAAAAAAAATCTCCTCTTGATATAATCGCTATACAATAAAATGCTAAAGTTAATCTGATAAATTATAGGTAAAAAAGTGCTTTAGAAGTACATGCATTGTGACCTTAGAATAAGTTGTTATTCCAACGTTTTAGTCATACTAAAAATAATACATCGTATTTACACATTCAACGGTGTACAAACATTAATTAGTTGATATAATCTTCAGTGGCAATATCGGTAGGTACCGTCCGGGAACGAAGCGGGACGTCCGGTCATAAATTGCCGGATTGCGTTATCAGCAAGCACCATATCATCTCCACGCGGCTCGCTCACGTTCTGCAAATATTTGGCTTTACATGAACACACTGACGCTCTCACGTACAGGTACATACTCACTTGTACCCTTAGTCATAGTGAATCTGCCCTCAGGACGATTTTGAGCATGTAGTCACTAGCTGTCCGGCGACGAGAGGTCGTCTTGGATTTGGGATCTGCTAAGAGTGTTGATGTTATCTTAATGAACATGGCTACTCACATACAGCACTGAATAAATTTTTTCGTGTTAATCCAACTAGTTCTACTATTTGTTCTACTCTATCAGCCTTTATTCAGCATAAATAAAGAATCAAATAGAGGTCAGTGAGAGAAAATCTGGCTTCGGGTTTTAAATTCAGAAAAGGCTATTTAAAGTACATTAGAAACATATTTTGCTATAGTACCAAGGGGAACATATATCACTCGAGTGAAGTCGTCTCCGCAACGAAACTTATTTCATAGCCAAAGGCAAACTTTGAACACAGAGTTATCTTGTTATATTGTCTTTGAACGTATCAAATCCCAAAGCAAGGTATATTTGCTTCGAGCGCTACTTGCTTTCACTCTATTATTTTCTTGTGAATTCGTTCTCCTCAAAGCATACGTGCACGAATGCTTTTATTTTAGTTGGAGAACGTTACACGCAAAGCGAGGAGCGGCGAGAGGAAGCTCGCTTGCATTTCATTCCAGAAACCAATCTTCGACGAGTGTGTCCTGTGTGTTTCGACGTTTGCAAATGTTTGCCAAATGGGATTGGTTTGCTCTTATTGGGTACATTTGAACATTAAATTTCCCCAATGCCTTAAAACAAAGGTCTGTCTGTAACCAGTGCGTAATAACAGTTTTGAAACGTTGATTACTGACGAAATATCTTGTCACCAATTTACAACTCCCTCAGCAAGCGTTGCCTTGCTTGGCATTTCTTTAAGATAATACTAGCTGTCCCGCTCCCGGCTTCGTCCGGGGTGCATTTTTTTTTTCGTAAAAACCTTCCCTGATTATCCCTCTATCCATTGGTGAAAACCGCATGAAAATGGGTGCAGTAGTTTTTGAGTTTATCGCCAACAGACAGACACGGCGGAGGACTTTGTTTTATAATAATATGTAAGGAGGATGTAAAGATTCAAAAATACGGAAACCTGTCAAAGAACCAAAGGCATCATCTTAGTTCAAACAATGTGTCATCTGAAGTGGGTATAAACGAGACATATTTATGGTGCAACGGATAGTTAGGCGCATCAGTTAATCTCTCCGTAGAAGGATAAAGTTTAGTACCTACTACAATGTAGTTCTCATTGACAGCATAAAAGTAAAATCAAAGAGAGGTCAAAAATCTAATTTCAGAATTGGGTCAGCAAGTGCAGGTATTGGTGGGCGGTGGCATTTACATTGTCACGTCGGATTTCAAATGCGAGTTCAGCGTTTGTTAGTATAATTTAAACCAATCGCAAACGAAGCGTTTACATATTGATCCAGTATTTGTTAAAATATTTCGTATGGAACAATTGAAATGTGGTTCCGAACGAGTTTGTGTTCATCAAATTTAATATACGTTTTGTTGAAACGGTCTATTGAAATGGTAACTGCGATTTTCGAAATAATTTGTATTGATTTAATTATTCGATATTTCACAGAAGTGGGTATAGAACGCTTTAGAGCAAGTGCGATGTGTATTTCTGGTCAACACATAGGTTTAAAATGTTCTCTCGAAACTATTCCTAACTATTGTATCAAGAGTTCAATATTTGACTGAATGTTGATAATCACGATTTGTTGCCGGCGGCTCAATTTGAGCTGTCTACTAAATAAGTTTAAAACTAAACTTTAGTTAAGGTGTTAAACGCAGTATAGTTCATATTATATGATATACTAGTCTAGTTCCTCTCTCGCTAACTAATTATGATACTTATGATACTAATTATACTACTAGATCTATATTTATACTTTTATGCTATTACCGGATCCTTAATCCTGGACAGTTAACGCGTAATTTAACAGCTTTAATATTAATTTATAATATCAAGTAGACTCGGAAGATTATGTCCTACCCGATCGTTGGTTTTCTTGCCATTAAAGGTTCAGCAAAAGTTTTTTATTTCTATCGCAAAACCATCTACCTGGTCCAATTATGAATCAAAACCATCCCATAAAAAATAGTTAAAATTGCAGTGACACCTAGACATGCAGAAGAATAATATGAATAAAGAAGATAACCACATTTTGAATGTATTAATACGTATTTAGACTGAAAATGTACAATTCCATAATAAATGTATAAGTACGAGTAATCTCTGGTAATAGATTTATTTGTTGTGTGATTTCCCCCGAGAACCTCGTACCCAGTTTTCAGTTAGCTCCTTCACTGTTTCACCGAAAAAAATGAGATTTATTGCAACCTCTTGAGAATCTAAGACAGCTTTTATTAGTTTACATATAATTTTCGCTTTTTTTTTTCTTACCTCGCAAGAAATATTTTGAAAGTGTTGAAGAGTCTTGAAAGACGCCCCTCGTTACTCAGATGGGGTCCCATTTTTACATAGTATTTTAAACGTCTGCGGAACGAAATAATGTAGAAATGGACGGAGCGACGCGTTCGTTTTGAATTCCTATTGGGTTAAGTGATAACGCTGACTCGACAAGTTGAAGCACCCTCGTCACTCCGCGACCGCCGCCGATAGATAATGGCGTTGCAGCTTTAAACGGTACCATTTTATGGATTTTCGAAACGATTACGATAAGCTTTATCAGGAATAGCGACGAATTCATTTAATTCAATTTAAGTTCAACTGTTCAAACGAGTTTTGTTTTAAACTGTATTGTTTGTTTCAAACTTTTTCAAATATACTCTGTTATATTTGAAGATTAAAATTAAATAAGTCTTCACCAAACGCATGTGTCAATATTGGTTTAAGGAATTTCGTTCTGGAGATTTTTTACTGAAAAATGACTAACCTTCTTGGCGACCTTCTCAAGTTGATGACAAAATGAAAACCATAGTTTAATCGAATCATCATATACTCTTTCCTGTGCGAGAGATAGCAAAACAATAATAATAATAATAATAAATTTATTTCATAAGTATTTCATTACACATACACATAATATACAATAGGAATATATAATTTGTAAATACTTATTCAATATATTTCATTCAGTTAGATTAAAGTTATTTCTTTGTATAAAAAAAATTTAGTTTAATTTCACACCAAAAATTCGAAATTACTTTCTTACCAACCCCAATAATAACATATACTATTTCGCAAAATGTAATCTTTCATTTCTCAAAAGTTTACTTTTGTAACTTACGTACGTCCCTATTAACCGTGATTGAACACGACTGCGCTTTTAGCTGTGCTTAATACCTACTTTATTTGTATTTTATGTTACAGGTAATCCACAAACTCCAGCTCATTTTGTGATTCTGGTAATGCAGACTGTAGTGAATACTGATATAATAAAGAGACCCCAAAAGGCTGCGATGTACCGAGCGCTAATATCGAATTATAATTGCTATCCATTCGATATTACTGCTACGGTATCATATTATAGCAATATTACAAATTCTCTGCAAGCTCGAAAGCGACCTTACACTAAATATATGTACTATGGACAAAGATATATTATTCCATAGCCATTTTTTATATAAATATAATATAAATAAAAGAATATTATAAATAAACATTTTATAAAAAGAAATTTACATTTTACCGTACATATTATTAATAACGCTAGTGAGTTGTTTTAAAAAGGGTTTTAGTAGTCTTGACTATTGTGTTGATTTACAGCTTGATTAAATATAAAAATTGCCTCTTAGTTAAAACATCCATTAAGCTAAATGGTTGTTGCAGAAATTGTAAAGTACGTACAAAGGTCTCGTGTCCATGTAAAACACAATCTGGTTGAAAGAAAGGGTCAACAGACAGACGATGGTCTGGCGCAACATCTACCACAGGCCAATGAATTTAACATCGCCGTGCGTCTACAAACATCTTATATGCAAATGTGTTCTCAAATCACAGACGACGCAACCTCCAAAACAAGCAGGTCGAAATTCAACTTTAACTGCGCGGCGTAAGGTTGACACTGAAATGTAATCACACGTGACGGTATGACACGGTCATCGTTTACACCGTTTTTGCTCGCGACCTAAAGTGGAATTTACATTATACGCTCGAAATGTTATATTTTAATGGCAGTTTGTAAGTCATTAATATGTATGAGGGAAAATGAAATACAGTTTTGCGTCTCCGCGGCGAATACTTAATTGTGTACGTTACTTAAATAAGTAATTATATGCTTGTGTATGTAATTCGGTGTAATTTGCTGAGAATTATTTTTTATGCGTCTGTTTTATTAAATTTTGTTCGTTAGCTCGTTTTACTTTTTTAACATTTAGCGCTGAACTAAAATCCCTAACCATAGAGCGTAGACGTAGTAGGTATATAAGAACTATTTACTACATTAGTTAGGGAGTAGTTGGATCAAAATACTCAAAGCGTATAAAATATGTAGTGTTTTGTTTGAACGTGTTCTGCAAAATGAAAGAGACCGAGAACAGAACGGAGCACGAGAAACTTGACCGCAAGCATTATTCCGGAGTGACCTTTTAATGAAACATTCATATTTCATGAGCGGACCCTTCCGCCGCCCGCCGTTCTTTGCGACCCTAATAAATAACGACCAGAGGCCAGTGTCAGTAGCCACAGCAATGCTTCACTTTTTAAAAAAGTTTATAACTACCTGTTCGCAACGGCTTCAGAAGCTTAGATGCTCTTTAGAAGTCCAGTACACGATTGGGTGATTTTTACTCCATAGAAAAAAAAGATAAGCGTATGTAATACAGTTTAACACGATTTGTCTTTAAAATAGGAAACAAGTTAAGATAGAGGAAAGTAATTACTGTACATACACAATGTATAGAAAATAATTTTTCCTATTATTAATAATTATAAATGCTAGTTTGTATGCTTTAATGTTTGTTCCTCAATAATGCCAAAACGGCTAAACGGATTTGGATGAAATTTGGCACACAGATTACCTGGATTAACATATAGGATACTTTTTATTCTGGATAAATGTTTAGATTCCCGAAGGATCGTCTAAAATATACAAAATTGGGCGCCTACGTCGTCACAGTGACATAGATGTCAGGCATTTCTCTCAAAGAAGTCGCGGGCACCAGCTATTGTTCTATATACATAATTTCTAATCAAAAATCAATCATTTAAATCAATACAAAATTAAAATAAATAAAGAAACTATGACTACTATGTTTAGCTGTTCTGTGGCGTATGTAGTCTGTTTGTAGCTCTCATCCGCACCTTTCGCATACATTTAAAAGGAAATTAGTTGGACGGTGTGTGGCGTCCAGCGCTTTCCTTTTACTTCGTCTCATTTGAATTTTCAAACAGGTTCTTGTGCTATTTATAAATTAAGGTCTTAAAGTAGCTAAGTTACATCAAAATTTAACTAAAATTAAATGGATTTATAGGCATTTGATATATCCATACTAATATTATAAATGTGAAAGTAACTCTGTCTGTCTGTCTGTCTGTCTGTTTGTTACCTTTTCACGCGTTAACGACTGAACCGATCATCATAAAATTTTGCATACACGTTGTCAGGGATACAAGAACAAACTCATCAAGGCAGCTCGTTGTTCATCAAAGTATAAAGGATGAAAGCTGCCGGTCCACTTGAAGTAAATGAGCTGCCAACTCTGATAGGATAATCGTTAAGCGAAAGACTAGGAAAAGCGAATAATGTCTGGCATATCCATATTTACGTTTCGAAACATACATTGGCTGTTATTTCGACGTTGAAAATAACAAGGTGTGGTTTTTAACAATAGAACAACCTGATTGAATCGTGGTTTACAAGTGAACGAGGTCGAGTCGATACAAAATGTATGAGACTCCAGACACCTGCCCGACCCGACCCGATAACATGCTAAAACATTGACACTCGATGAAAGTTTTAAAATTCGAATGCGTAATCTGAGACTGGCTTACTGAAGACCAACATATCTTCACTACTATGTAGTTTACTAGTGAGGAGTTACTAGATTCAGGGCTTAAATACCGTTTGATTTGAAAAACTTGTTTGAAATGTTGCTTTATAAAAATAAAGATTAATAAAATTAAAACACTTTCTACAGGGAAAGTGCTTTCTTGTTGTCAACAAGGATGCACTTATATGAGGTAGCTGCGTGTAAGAGTGGGATAAGCAGGTTCGTTGTATTAAAGCGTTGCACAATGGTTACTGAAGGAGAAAATTTATATCTACCTAACAAATATGTACTACTTTTTTTGTTTGTATTTGTTTATAGCACTAATTCTGAATATATTTCTGTTATAGTAGACATCTCAGGTTGTACGATAGAAACTTAATTGAGTTTATAGTACACCTAAACTGTGTACAACCAATTGAATTTTTTTGTGTGTAAATAAAATAAAATAAATTAAAAAAAGCAATGTTAAATAAATAAATAAATAAATAAATATCTTCAAACATTCCACACAGCACCGTCTAGTTCCACAGTAAGCAACTAATGCTTGTATCACAGACACCAGAAAGTTGATATAATACATAGATTACTTTTTTTTTGTAAATACATACATATTATAAATATAAAACACCCATGACTCAGGTACAAAGGTAAAATGTTAACACATAAACATTTTCCCCTAGCGGGATTCGAACCCGCGACCGTTTGGTTAACAGCTAGGGTTACTAGCCACTAGACCAAATGTGCCGTCAAATGTTCAAACGTTGTTTGAAATGTTTGAGTAAAACAATTACCTAAATATCCCCAGATTTACCAATCCGGTTTAACAATTTATTGTTCAAATTTATGTGAATGCCAAATCTCGAATACAATTTGGATTTATTGTATGCACTGACAAAAAACTTCATGAATACTCGTGACGAGATGAACAAGTTGATTTGAAAAATGTTACAGTTTAAAAATGGCAACGAAAACAACGCGACGATTGAATGGGTGCCGAGAAGACAAAAGGTCGTTTTCAGCCAACCATCGGCCGTTTGATGGATGCTTGCGTAACAAACCTGCTTTGTTTCGGACGTTTAACTGAGTGAAAAATTGCTCGAGTCAACCCCGAATTGTCTTTGAGACGGAGAATGTCTTTGAGTAAAGCTCGCCGACGACATCCCGAGGGCGGTAAAGCGATTCCTCGGATATTTTTGGGCCCTTTTTGATGTCCACGTGCTCTGAATCTCGTCGGATCCCCCTTTGATGAACTTGAAAGAGAATTTCGTACTTGGGAAATTGTTGCGCTATACTTCGATGGAGAGAGAATATTCAGATGTGCGTTTGGCATTATTACTCGTATTTTTCCAATAATGTGCAGAATAAATAAATAATAATTGACGATTATATTTTAAGAATAAATATATTTACAGTGGATCCAACATTTGGCTACGCCTGTTTCGTGAGAGCCATTCGTTACATCACAATTTATTATTTTTAATTATTTTAAGGAAAAATTAATAAAAAATCGTAGCCACCCAAATAAAATGTCTTAAATATTTGATGTGTTTGATTGTGGATCTGTATATCTGTTTGGATCTAAAATTTTAAAGCAGGACTTACAGACTTGGGAATCTGTCCAACCTGACTAGAGTCGAGGGTAACCAATCAGACAAGCAACTTCTTGCTAGACTCTAGCAAAATGCAATACTGCACCTTGGGATCTTTTTTTAACGCGATTTTAGACTGTTGGATAGACGCAAGCAATAAAACTAAGAGCAAATGGTGTTTTAATTACTTTTAATAATCTGAATTCATATTGTTGGATTAATACGATTCTAGAACTTTCTTAGGAGGGAATACATTGTAGAAAAACAATTTTGAGCAGATGCACAACGTTTACATTGTTCTAATCATGTGACGATTGTTCGACAACTCCAAACTCCAAACTTAGTAATCCTATTGTGTCGTGCAGCGGTAAGTCGACATTTGAGCTACTCACATTGAATCTTAACGTGAAAGCTGTAATGAATAAATTTGATTGTCTTAGTTGCGTTGATTGTGAAGTGGCTCAATGGGCCGTTAAACTGAAGGGTTTAATTCTTTACGATCCGTTTCTCTTTGGTAGAAAATTACTCGCTGTGGAAAAGTTTGCCGTTAAGCTCTTTGAGACTTACAGTTCCGTTTCATGACCTCTCCTACTTTAATTCGCTTCGCAATTTTATTGCTTTTATTAACATGGACATTTTGATAACTTTCTTAACTCGTTTACAACAAATCCTTTGAGAGATGTAGCAAAGCTCTTTTTCTCATTATTGCTATGATTATTTAAAACATCACTATAATAATATTATAAATGCGAAAGTAACTCTGTCTGTTTGTTACCTTTCACGCCTTAACTACTCAACCGAACATCAATAATTTCTGCATACAAATTGTCAGGGATACGAAAAATGCTATCCTACAAATATTTAGAATCACGCTTTGTGAACAGCTGATTATACGAATATACTTAATCCGCGTTCATGTAATTTTCACTGCGGTTACCATCAAAGAAAGAGTACCCTTCTTTTGGTATTCTTTCTTTGGTTTACTTTTCGTGTGCCAATGTCCAAGTGGTTTGTTGTCCAAGTGAGAAGAAGATTCCACTGTCCGACTTACCCTAATGTTTATATTCATTTGTAGAGTTACCATAATCATCTATCATATACAAGCCTTTTCATAAAATGACCCTCCTTTTTGTTTGTTAATTTTAGTTTTTTTAAATGTACAATTTGATCTGTTTTATTCAATTTCAGACAGCAGTAAACTGTGGTCTGAAACTTGATGTTAATGAATACCGCATTTGTTTACTTTCGACATTGAAAGTAAATAATGTACAAGAGGAATTGAATACATTTGAATTTGCGGTTGAAAAATATGAAACGAAATGAAATGAAAGTACACGCTTTGCGCTGCTATTCTATAAAACAAATGAACGGGAACAAATTGAAAAGTGATCGCGATCGAATGCGAACTGAATGGAGACATATAAACGAACAAACTGGACTAAATGAAAAGAAACTCAGTTACCGAACAAAGTCAGCTGCCCTCATTCACAGCGTGCATTTGACGGATGTATTTTCTTCGTGAAATGTCCTTTTCTCGATAATAGTACCGTTTCTAATCTAGATTTTTGCCTGGTTCTGAACATTTGGAGACGACGGATTATCGGTACAATGTTCGGTGACTGATTATTTTATTATAACAGATAAGAACAAAAAAGAAATATTTATTTATTTAGCAGTGGCAAGGAATACCGTGTTTCGCAATTATAAATTAGTCAGCCCGTCTGGCGGCAGTAACCACTCCCTTACAATTCACAGAAGTGTCCCGCTTTGCCGTTATGAATATTTGTTATGTTTTGGCGAGTGAATAAGTGATGTCAGAGAATATTTTACTATCCCCTTTTTATTAATTAAAAAATATATATATTACAGTCTATTAAAAGAACTAACGCCATAGGTCTATTTATGACCGCAGCCGATAGGGAAATGGCCTTTGGGATACCTTATACTCACTCACCCTAGAATGATGTCCTCATTTTATACAATACCTTGGAAACTATATTCCAATGGCGTATAAAAAAACATTTAAATAAATGGAAACAAAATTAGTAAATTACTACTTTAAAAAACTAAGTGTTACGTTGTCCACCACCAAATATAATAGTAGAATGTAAAATGTGTAAATATTTTGACTGAATTTTAAAGTTAGGCAGATCAAATGCATTAGGTGCCTTATATTTTGTTATTTTTCAAACAAATCGATTCTTGTTTTGCAATTTGAAAATTGTAATAAGGTTGCACATCATTTAAGCAAGAGTTTGACAGCGCGACCACTAACTCCTAACTTTAATCAGTACCGGTTCTACCTGAAATAGTAATCAGGTTATTACTCTCCAGGGGCGGATGCTCGGTGTTAATATTTCGTTGCTTCCTAACGAGATCTTCATGTTCATTCTGAATTTTGACTTTAGTTTTATAACGTTTAGGTACTATCTTTTTTTGTAAACTCTTAAGAGCGAACTCTTACTGAAGCTAATCCCGTTTCTACTCTTTTCAATGAAATTATAAAGGTTGTCACTTAAAAGTAAATTGAGTTCGTTGTTAGGGCGTGCTCATGATATGATAAACTTACAAAGGTTTCCACATAGATTAAAAAATTAATCTCTAATGAACTTTTACTTGTTTTAACTTTTCTATGCAAAGATAGGCTCGCAAGATGACGGGTCCACATGTTGATAATTGTTGCCTATTAACACAAGAGAATGATAATAGGTGTGGCCACTTTGGTAGCCTTTAAATGCCTTTGCGGTGTTGTCAAGTGTCTGTACTATAAAAAAGATTTCAACTCTTATAACACCCAATTTTCTTTTTATATAAACAACTAGCTGGTGCCCGCGACTTCGTCCGCGTTGAACGATGAAAGGTATCCTATGTCTGGTCCTTTCTGGTGTCCCAGACAATGTGTATGCAAAATTTCATGGTGATAGGTTCAGTAGGTTTTTGCGTGAATGAGTTACAAACATACATACATTCAAACATTTATAATATTTATAATATTAGTACGGATTACCCTTCTGAGCTATAGCTTTAGCTACAATCTCACTGAACGATGAATGAAGAGCAAAAATGAAGCTAACATTTGTGAATGTCGCATTCATTGTTTGATGCCAATGAATTGTGGGTTCAGCGGAGCGCATTCAGGCGAATGTTGAATGTTGGAAGCAACAGATGATTGCTAATTTTTATATAAATACACACTCGTCTTGGCGATCTATACTTGCGCGTACATTTATTTTATTGACATCATTGTGCTAATATGTTAATATAATATAACTTTGCACTATTATTCTATTGTACGATTGTTGTACGAAATCAATGTAATACCCGTACAATATACACTGGACCGCAAAGAAAAAGGGTCGGTTATGAAATATACCGGTTATGAACTAAATTAAAGAATATTTTAATGTGCTTTAATAAAAATAAAATTTATTTAGTTTAGCTTTAATTTAGTCTTTATTTCATAAAGCTAGGTCAGGTACTTTTGAAGATATTGAAGATTTTCTAACCGACTTTTTTTCTTTGCGGTCCAGTGTCTGTTTGTCGGGGGGCTCCTCCTTCGGGGTACAGGTATCATCGGAACGCAATATTAACTGCTTAACTACTGTCTTTTACAAACACACTAGTTGAATCCGACGACGCTTCGCTATGGGGCGCGCACTGTACTGGACACTGCTTATAACATCAAAGTAGCCTTAGTAACTCTTTATAACCTCGGCCATCTGCCAGTGAAAGTCTTGTCAAAGTAGGTTTAGCCGTTTGGAAAATTAGCCGTAACATACAGGCAGCGGAAACGCAGACATATTTTTTTTTCTTATAAGTACCATATTAAGTAAGTATATATATACATATATGTGTAATTGACTGTTTCGCTGACACATTGAGAGAACGGCCTAATACAATTGAAGGTGAATAATTGAGGTTGAATACACATAGAATTTCATTGGCGCTTTTATCTGAGCGCGTGCAAACTAAATGCCTCGTAAAAAATAATCATCTGTGGGCCTCGCTTATGGGCCTTATGGCCTTACAGCCATCGCCACCCTTACCCAGTTTCCCAGTTACAACAAACGATGCCTACTGCCTATTGTTATTATATATACATATATATATGTAGAGAATCGTACAATACAAGCAAAAAGCGACATTTGCTCGGTGACGCGTAAATCACGGGTTCATATCAATTCGCCGTTACATTTCAGGCCCTTTGAGTTTCGTAATTACTTTGTAATCCGTTTTATACAAACGAAAATGCCTTTTGTTACGCCCACGAATATACAGTATACACATTTCATTTTTACTGTTGTTTGAATTCTGTTATTAATTCACCAAGTCAAATTTTGTGAAAAATATCTTTAACTAACAACAAATAAAAACTACATACATTATACGCTATAAACAATGTTAACTTCAATATTGGCAAAAAAATTCTTTTTATGTATAGAGTGGTGTATAGGAATAAATGCTATTTTTTTTATTATTTTACTTAGTTGTTTTATCATACCGAGTGTTCCAACAATACTAAGGACTAACAATATATTTGACTATTAAACTGTTAATAACTGGTGGTTAGTAATAACAGCTAACGAATACTTCTATAAAGGTATGTTGTTGCCTTTTTAAATAATTTATTTAACAATGTCCTTCGTATGTAATTGTATTGAAGGTGTTTTTTTATTTATTTAGTAAACTACTAACTATCTAACAAAACTACAATATACTATCGATAACTGGGAATTGGCGGCCACAAGTACCGGCAAACCGAATAGAGACTAATGTATTCAAACCGAGGAATAAATAGTCATTCTAGATGTAGAATTTACTTATCGTTCAACTTCCGAACTCCAAACTTTGATGTAGCTATTCCTCTAGCACTCAATTGATCCAGCTAGTCTATGAAACGAGAACAAATTCATATTATTTGAATGTTTTCTTTGTTTATTTAGTTTCTTTTTTATGTAGATGTCGTCAAAACGGAATGATGGTAGGTGGCTACCGTCGACTATAATATAATAGAAGAACGCCACAGGTGCTACAAGTGCTCTGCCGATTATAGAGATAGGGAAATGGAAAACTTCTTTTGGGTCTTCTTCTAGGTTTATTTTAACTGTTTGTTTTATACTTCTAGTTAGGCCATCTTCTTCTTCTTTCTTCTTCCACATTATGTTAGATCTGACAGTTCCATAATTATGTATTGTGGTACAAAAGTAAGTACTCTCAAATGACGTTCTAAACAAATTTTGGGCTCTCATGCATTCGTGTCAATGCAAGCGTGAAATTTATATTGTGATTTCGTGCCTATCGAATATTTTAGTGTTAAATTGAAAAATGATGATTTTGATTTTGTATTTGCTATTATGCAGTAGGTATTGCACGAGTGGTTCGAACTAAAACGCGATGTAATTGGAAACCAGCCAGGTACAAAGGTGCACGGTCGGAATTCATTAACAAATACCCACTGCTTTGGTATTCTGATACTTGAATACTCATTCGACTGTGCGCGAGCGTTACAGTTTTAATCAACATTGCTTTGGGATAGGAAAAAGTGAGAACATTTAAACTATTCGTTCGATTAACTTCCGAGATTAAAAATGTACGTACTACACCTTTTATTTGAAAAATGACTGCGCGAATGTTTAAATAGGAACTAAACGATGAAATGTGAAATGTTTTATAAGTTTATCGCATCGTTTAATATAATTAATATTATGAAAGGCGAATCTGATCTCTTATTTGCACAGTATCGTCGAAATGATTTAATAGTGGTTTCGTATAAATTTGGTTCGTACGAATTGTGCGAAGAAGTGAATAAACTAAGTTATTGCGATGATAATGAATACAATTGTCAATTTGTGCAATAGTGATGACCCTTTGCTTAACTAGGTTTAGCGCCTTAATAATGAGAATAACACTGAAGTACAAGTTACAAATATGTGGATGTAAGCTTCACACAAAATCTCGAACAATATTTAATTTTAAATATGGAAGTATAATTTTACATGCGTTTTCTGAAAACTTTTTCTAAAATCAAATACCTCAAGAACATAAAATAGGTTGTTTTAAATGGCCTATAATCTACACTATAATGTTATTTTTTTACAACAAGGTGTCATATCAAAAAATATTTTCACATTTTAGATATTCTGTTTTTTCGACGTTCATTTCCCCAAATGTCCCCAGTAAATGGTTGTCAACAAAGTGAAGTGTTTACTGAAGTGTTACAGAACGAATGAATAAAAAAGTGTAAAAAGTCAAAGGGACAAACGGTCGCTAATGTTTGCGTAAACTTTCCACCGCACCGTACGCCTCGGAATAATTCTATTTGTTTATTTTGCTACTAAGTATTTTGGTTTGGTTGTTTCAAGATAAACAAAATAAATACAATGAATTCAAATTTAACTTTATTGTTTCGTATTTGTTAAATTTAATTATAGCTAAAAGAAGTGGTGAGTGGCTTACATCCTCATCATTCGGTCGGTGCCCATCATCATCATGTCCCTATACGATCTATGGACCATACAATCTCTGTCCAGGTAGGTGAGATCGTCGCGTTTCATGATCATATCGGACATGTCTACGTCTTTGCTGACGTTGGTCATGTCGAGGTCTTTCCTGTAGATCATCACGTCCATGAACTTCATGTTGTTAGTGAAGAAGTAGGTCATGTCGATCTCCCTGTCGAATGGGAAGCCGAGTGGCATTGTGTCCACACAAGTGGTCCAGTAGCAAACGTGACGCATTTTCATGACGGACATGTCGACGGTCGGCAGAACTAGACCCGTGCGTACCGGGGTCACAATAACATACATCTGCATCGGGAAGCCACCCAAGTGGCCGAGAGGAAGAAGCAATCTGTGCGGGAAGCCCAGGCGTGACTTATACCACCAGCTCTCTACAAAGCTGTGCATATATGTTCCGCTAGTGTCAACGCCATGATTAAAGTAGCTACGGGTCCACGGCCTATCTTCAATGACGCCGTGCATCTCGAGTGAGTTGCGAACGATCGTGTTCTTACCAGTTTCCAGTTTGTACAAGAAACTGTCCATCTCAACCATATCAAGTCGTTTGTCATTGACCGACATTAGTCGGCCCATGCAGTCGTATTTCGGACCGATAAATATGCGAACAACGGCATCGACAGCTTTGTCGGAGACTACATCAATGGTGACCTTGAACGGATGGTGATTGAGGCGGCGCGTACGAGCAACAAACATCATGTCGGGTTTCATCTTCTGCATTTCCATCTTATCAAGATACATGGCATTGGTAATATCCATATCGTACTCATCCATGAACGTGACCAGCTTGTCAGTGTAAAACTTCTCTACTTTGACGCCGGGGAAGTCATACTCTTCGTGTGTGTACTTGGGTAGCAGCGTCTTGAAGAGCATGCCCATGTGGAAGAGACGCTTCATTACTCTCCAGAAGATCGGATCACGCAGACACGTGGTGTACATGTCCAGAGCTGTTGGCACATATGTGTACCTAGAAATTAAATTAAATTATTAATCACTCGAGAAGGAAATATCACACGAGTTTGATTTTAATTTTGCTATATTTTTAAATCATATTTGAATATCGTTGCTAACACAGTTTTTAAAACATTAATTATTTTATTGTTATAATTCTTACTTGTTGAAATTATATGGCAAGTAGCCGAGGATCCTCTTGAATAAGTTGAGAACATGGATGGTTTTAGCGTCATCGTGCACGAAGCCATAACCTCCCAATATCATCCTGGCAAGATATTCGAAATCTTCAGCCTTTTTCAAAGTGAATATGGTACCGTCACGCTGGAAAGTGAAAAACGTTGTCAAATTCATTGATCGAAACGTATATTAGAAGAAGAAGGAGTGTTCTAGACAACATATATTATTTCTCATTGGTTCACGAAATTTTTCTTTGATACTAAAAAACGAATAGGCCTAAGACTTTAACGAGTTCTTTGGTTGATTAAGATGCATGCTTTAAAGCTCTGTTTCATGGGTCCCGGGTTCGATTCCCCATAGGCCCAACTTTGGAAATTATCTTTTCATAGTTGACTCTGGTCTGAATCTGACGAGTAGTAGTAGGACTGCGTTTTAAAGTCATTAAAAGCCATCATTAGGTAGCTCGTCTGGCGGTAGTAGCCACGTCCTTACAGAAGACTACAGTGAAATGAAAATAAAAACTAAATTATATAAAAAAAGAGATCACAAATAATATATGAATGATCGAAGAAACTAAGTTGATATAGCATATGGCTCTGTGTATGTATTGTTTACTTGTTAAAATATAACTTACGCGTTTAAAATGACCCGTCAAGATCGCCTCTCTGATGATTTTTTCGATGTCATCCATGAGGAGTTTGTCCTTGAGATTGAACTCGTTGACCAAATCGACATAGTTGGTACGCATCGGCATTTCCTCTCCGTTGTGCATGCGAATCTTAGGCCAGTAACCGTGGACCGTCTTGTCGTCCCACATCAGCATGTTAATATCGCACATGTTGTGTGAAAGCCGCTCCAGTCTGTACCTTGCTAGTAATTGCTGGTAGAAATACATCGACACCTCCCCGAAACGTTCCTTATGCAGACCGTACACTTCATCATTCATCCAGTACGGATAGTTCATGTGCATGTAGTACATGTAAGTGTTCAAATCGATGTCCTCCGTGAAGTACGAAATTTTGTCGTCCATCGACATAACGTGACGAAGGTCCTTACGAGCGTCAATGATGACTGTATTCTTTTCGGTCATTCTGATACCGTAGTAGTCCATAAGACCAGCGTCCTCAACTGTTTTTACCATTTTCATCATGTAAGCCTTATTGATGACGTGGCTGTCGACAAAGAAGTACGGGTAGATCTCGTAGGGGGCGGGGAGGATGATGCCGCGGCAGTCATCTCTGTGGAAGACGGCAGCGGTGAAGGCGTACACAAACATACCACCGTTGATACGCTCTCTGAGCCAGCAGGCTGTTCTTATAAACACATCGAAGTCCTTGCAGAAGTACAGAAGTCTGAAGACTCTAACCGCTTGCGAGAGGTGGAACTCGTTTGTGTGAACGAATATTTCGCCACGCGGTAACATTCCCATCTTGAAGTATTGCAAAAACGTCTTAACTACGTCAATTTTCTGAAAAACATATCCGGAAATGCAAATTAGATAATTGTAAAATCAATTCAACGATAATACTTTAAACATTTTTAATCGAATACAAACTATGTAATTACCAGATATTTGTCGAAGTTGTCCTCAATGATCCACTCCCTGGCGACATCCCTGATGTCCGGGTACATAGTCGGCTGTAAGATGTGGTTCAGCAGTTTCATCACGCAAAACTCCTTCATTTTCACGTCGATCGTAACTGTAGAATAATTTTAATAAGGTTAGTCATATCTACTTGGATTGGGCAAACCCTTTAAATTAAGTAAAAGGCAACAGGTTGTTTGATAAAGAATGGTGCTGTTGCGTATCTCACTTGCGTAAAGTGTGTACTTCTTTACAACGAAGGAATAACGACATGAACAGGATTTAACGTCAGAAAATAATATATACTCAGTTCTATTTAAAACACCATTTATACAACAGTTATTCTCACTCACCCATATTGTCTTTGCCTATGAAATAATCCATGTGTTCATCTTTGACGGAGAGGGCACTGGCTGCTGCCAGTACCGCTCCTATTAGAACCAAGAGCTTCATGTCGCCAACTTCTTAACTTTTTCACTGCACACCACACTAGTGCACAGTGCAGTGGTATCTGCACCGGCTTACGTCTCTGACCCGTCTTTTATACTCTCGGCTTATTTTTCATTATTATCGTGTGTTTGTTCGAACATTATCTCCTGTTTTGAACTCAGGTGATAATTATTTATGATACAAGTGTTATGGTATTAATCGAATCGAGTTCATTTACGTTACCGAGACAATCCGGTTCAATGAAATCCGTATTATATTCCACATCATAATTAACAGTGTTATATGAAAGATTCATGATGAACTGATCAATGAATCGTATCGTTAAAAGTAACATATTATTTAGTCCAATTTTATTGGTATTCTGCAATATTGTTTCTATACAGAATAGAGTTAATCGAGCTTTCTTAAATAATGCGATAGGTATTCTTTGATTTAAATTTTCAGATTTTAGCATTATAACTGCGTACACCCATTATATACAATAAATAAGCATAATAATAGTAATTATTTGTTAAGATTGGCGTTTGTCATGAATATAATAATAAGTTAGCTGTAAAATCAATAAATATTTTATGTGATAACGCATACTATAAAAAGTCCTAAGTTATATTCACCATGGCATACAAATTTAAACTCGTATAATTGATTATTTATTTTACCTACTGGTGGGATTGTTTGGGAATATTTGTTTATTGTTCAATGGTATAGAAAATTGATCTTAAAAGAGAAACAATGAGGGTTATTGTCAGTTTTCTATGTCATAAAACACGAGTATTAATACCGAACTGGAAGCAAATCTAAAAGAATTAATTGTAAAAGACTGAAATTTGGTCCTACGGGATAAAGTACAATATCCCGTATTTGCTTATTCCCATATCCATGACTTGGCTGTGTGGATTACTCGTTTCTAAAACATTTTAAAGATTTTTTTTTACTGACACCATTTTTAGTATAAATTGACTCGATAAAACTATAGTGAACTTTTTGGAAGCACATAATATGCCCATGTCGGTCGAGGGAGTGTATGATTCTATAATAAACCCTTACCCATGCCGGAAGTGAGTCGGGCTTCCGGCGATCGCTCGAGCGGACACAATCGCGATAGCCTGACTGGCATGCAGCCTGCTTCGCTCTACATACTCAAAACACTTCATACTACGAGCACATTATTCTGATTTCATACCATTTATGGAACAACATTTATTATTTATTGTTAATAAATTTTAGGATTTTTTTTTTTAATTTATCGAACCATGAGTTTACAATCACAGCACTCGCTAGCGAGAGAGCAAAATGTTTATATGGAAACTTGTCAATTGTCAATGTCAAATTGACAGATTTCCATATAAATGCTTTACGTTCTCGCTAGCGAGTGCGGTCATTATAAACCCATGGTAAAGGTACAGGTCCTTTTATTATGATAATGTAGTATCTACAGTATAACGATTGTTTGTGTCTTTAAAATGTTTTTGTTATTGTTTCAGACATTTCGCCATGGGTTTCCGTTTTCACCGACAGCTCTCGCATGGGACCCCATACAGAAACTGCTCGCCATTGGCGACAAAGGCGGAAACCTCAGAATGTATCCTTTTTAATAGTAATACTTTAGTAATAGTCCTAGTAATGACTGTTAAACATTAAATTAAAAAGTCAAGATGTAAAGCAGCACACACACACACACTTTTATTCGGTTAAGTATACTCATTATACATATATAGTTAATTATATATGTATAGCAAAAGGAAGTTATTTATTTAGGTCTGTGTTTACGTTTTCCGTTGGACGAGAGGCACTCATTCGCTTGAGTGTCGACTCAGGCTGAGGGCCAGTTCTCATCCGACTTTCCCTTCGCTTAGCTAAGTAACATTTTGTGTGATTTTTTTTTTATTTCTCCACGCATACAATGTAACTATCAGGATATATATTATTGTGACTTTAGTGTCATCAAATGTTCGTGTTCAACTTTAACCTCTCGATATCTGTGCAACAATGTAACGCGAAAAAATCAACAAATTATAGCGATAGTTGTAACCGTGCATTATTATCAATTATCAATTTTAATATTATATATTCGTTGATGATATAAGCAATCTACTTCGAAGTGCTCATTAACGAAGTAAGTAGCCATTACGAGCGTGGAGTGCATCACTCCATGTGACAGATAGGGATGACGAGTTAATTATAATTTATTTTATTAAAATCATCTGCACGCGATTTAATTAGGCAACCCATTCGCAATTTATTAATGTAAGTATCATCTACCAGATAATCTTTGCCATAATTAAATAACATATGAGGATATATATTTCTAATGCCATATGTCGTACTAATAGATGATAACCGATGTGTCTATAAACCATAACCTATTTTCTATAACCTGTATATAACAACCTATATATTATACGGAATATAACAAGATGTACATTTGACAAACTTAAAAAAATAAAATTCTTTCTTTTTTTCATAGTATTACATAGTAGTACACTGCCTTCCTATATATATGAGGTTCTAGTATATGTAAAAGCGAATCCTATCTTATTTAGACGAGTTTCAGAGCACAATAAAAGAGCTCAAAGAGATCCAAATATTCTGTGTATTTGCAAAGCACACACAGCTCTTATGCACAAAAGTATTTTTTTATCTGGCACCAATCATTTATAATAAAATCCCGAACAATATTAAGCAGCTCAATATTAATATATTTAAGAAGAAAATTAAAGAATTACTAGTTGATAAATGTTACTATGATTTAAAAGATTATATGTCCTGATAACTTAGTGGATGGTGATGATCAAAAAAATTATTTCATAGTATTCATGTAGTGTTCTCAAAATATTTGCACACCCCAAAGGGTAGAATGTAGCGAGCCTTATTATTCATTATAAAACAATTGTAATATTATTATTATTATTTTCTAATTTTTCTAAGAAATAATATCTCCACTCCCGGTGAGGGTGAAACTCACGCGACCTTTTGCGTAGGCGCGTAAAGCATAAACAGTGATTGTGCCCGTGAAAATAACAAGACAATAAATCACTAACACGGAGGTATAAAGATGTTGCGCACTTGCTAATGCTCACCCCTGACCGCAATGTACACCTCTCCCCGCTTACCCTACCCCTCTATTATAGCCCAATTTGAAGGGTTCTGCCTATTTCGGTATATATGCTAGCGGATATCCCACAGGGCGGTTAAGCTGAACTCAAAATATTCTGACTCCGATAGACTAATAGAAAAATTAGATTTTTCTTCGTTTTCACTTAGCTTTTAGAATAGGAACCTATTCACTTTTTATTTGGCTTCTGTGGATCGTAGTATTGCCTATATCCAAATATTTGGCTATCAATGAAAAATAATCATGCAAATAGCTTTGTTCTATAAGTGTTCAAACTTTGAAAATTTATTATACATATAAAGTAAGCATTAATGTAAGAATTTTTTTTAGGTGTAAATAAACTATTTCATTTACATTTAGTAAATGAAACAGTTTTTTTATGTTTTTTAAATTAATTTTCGTTAATTTACAGAACTTTTGTCAAATGAATTTCTGCCGCCTTCTTTTGGTTTATATTGATATTTTAAAATAAGCTCTTGTAAAATAGCATAATTTTCAAAATAGTTGGTTTTTAATTACCCGCTCCCACTGCGACCATACCCGAATCTAAACAATCGGCCCCCGGACTTAATCCGCTAAAAGGCCATCTAGCTTTCAGTGTTAGCTTAATACGGTTACATAGAATCCATTGTGTACTGTACGAGTACTTATGTCGGGTTGTTTAATTAAAAGAACTTTTTTTAATTAATCAATTACAATACAAAAGTAACTTAACTTATTATAAATTAAGTGACGTTTTATACTTATATTAAACTAAAAAGTTCTCTACGCCCATCTAAAATTTACTTTACCAAAAAAAGCTAGTAGCGATATCTCAAAAGAGGTCATCCGAAGCCTTTACTGTGCGTAGACAAAAGCATTTAGAATGTTTTCCATGAGATAAGCTTGTATCATAAGAGTCCTTTGGGAGAGCAAAGGCACAGAGGGTCGGTCGGAAATCCGGGAGCCTTTAGTCCGACTCATCGGATTCCAGATTATTTTTGTCCCTCTCGACTTATCAAACGTATGTAAGATACATTTTTAAAATATGTATTAAAATCTAATCTCTTGTTTTCTCTTTTCATACATCTTACCAAATCATTTTAGACTGACTTAACCTTATTTCTTTTTTTATTAAGACAGTCAGTATATGATTATTATATTAAATGACACGGATTTCAAGCTGCATTTTAAATTGAGTTAGTGAATTAATTCTTTAATCATTATTTTATCAATATTACTGAAAAATTCCAACACAAAACTAAAACTATGGGAGCAACTACATTTATTCAGCTCAATTAAGCTTTTATCCATGGAAAACACCTTTTTGTTTACTCCCCAAGAGTTCCACATATTAAAGTACTATAGAGCTAGAAATGTGTTAAAATGTTAGCTTTCCTACAGCACAACACTTCTATCCTTCATCAGCGACTGTTGCTCCATCTATAGCTTCGCTTCACTTTCGAAAATACACTGTCGAAACGTGGGATGCTATGAATGGTCGGTGTTTGTACAAGTTTTGTTTAACTAGTGCGACTGTGCGATGCATGGCCTCCGACAAGAGAGTGCGAGATAAGCGAAGCGCTCCCTCCGCTCCGTGCCCTACTTACTCCAACCAACTGTCTGCCTCTGCATCGTTTCAAACAATTACTTAACATGTAATATAATATGTGTCCCAAACTCCTAAACAAATTTCACCCAATCTAATTTAAGCTAATGTTTCAATATTATTAATGAAGACAGAACTACGTTATTAACTGCACTTGTTACTGAGCTTCATATTCATCAAAATATCCTCCACGAGTGTTTTAAGAAAAGTTCACTTGCTTATTGAGAGAATTTATTCCAGAAGAAATTTTCCGAATTGTGTATAGTTGCGTTAGTTTACAACAAACAGATATACATATGGATAGATACATCATTTTATATAATACTACTTAGTGGACTAATATTGACAATTTATTAAGGCGTTATCTATCAACGTAACCGCAAATAATTCCACATTGAAAACAGTAACTGTTATTTATAGATTAAAATATCAACAAATTAAGTTGTTTTGTTACATACAATCAGCCTACCAAATTAATCTTGTTTATTCCTTTTAAAAATTTTATAACAGCTGACAGCTGAGATAATTTTGCAAATCGTGAAGAATAAAACCCTAATCCCATTATCCTGTATATTGTTAGATGTTGTTAGATAATTTTAGCCTTACAACTTGATGCAAAACGCGTTTTCATCCATTGAAATAGCTCGTGTGTATGTGAGGACTCCTTTGAGCAAATGTTTATTTGGGCACTTGTCAAACTCAATTACATTAACGAGCTCCCTCTGCGCCAAAAGGTCCGCGATTTTTCAATCCACATACTCACATTAAACATCACAGTTCATCAATAAACTAAATAGCTTTGACGTCATGTGGTCTCTATCCTTTGATAGGTTTGGTAAAAATATAATAAACTAGCTGTTGCACGCGTCTTTGCCCGCGTAACTTTATAACCTATGATACTCGCTGATAATGTGTCTTTCTATAGGTGAAAGAATTTTCAAAATCGGTCCAGTAGTTTTAGTGTTTATTCATTTGTACATACATACAAATATACAAATCATCTCTCTTTATAATATTAGTATAGAAGATGATTGGCATTTGGCATTAAATAAGTTCTACGTTTCACATCTCGCCGTTAATATACAATCGAAACCCGAGAAACGAGATCGGTTGGATTTGATATGGAAATAGTTGGAACACCCGAGGGATATAAAATATATGATACATCGAGTTCTTCATAAACGATATCTATTTGTGCAAAGCCCCGGGGAACAAATAGTGTAAAATATTCAAAGTAAGCAAATATTCTTTACAATAATAATAAATTGTCACATCTACATAAATGACAACATAACATGAAGCCTTATCATCTGTCTATTTCTCCGCTGACTTCTTCACAACATATTTTGATACGGTTTTGACTAGTTTAAAGAACAATAAACGAACAAGCATTGTGTGTATAAATTGCAGAAAATAATGGATCCGTGTGAAGCCGTTGGCGGGTGGGTAGCTAGTAGCTTAGGTTAGGTTAAGAAATTAATAAATTATTACGTATTGCCAGATAAATAGTTTAGCCATAAAGGTTTTATATATATATATATATATATTGTGTGCAATTTGGTGGAATGCGAATGGAAAATCCCAGTACCAGTACTGGGATTTTCTCGGGTCCCTTTTTTGTTAAAGTCGACTTTAATTATATCGACAAACTCATAATTTTGATGTATATTTACGCAGGTCGGTCGGTCAAATGTAAATAAGTCTCCGTGTAAATAAACTCACAAGTACAAGTTGTAATATTACTTTAAAATATATTATTATTATTATTATAGCAAATTGATGTTAAAAGAGCAACTGTGAGATTTTTTGGCAATTCTTTCTCTTAGAATATGCATTCTGGACCGGTCGTAAATGCAAATAAGTATAGAGAATGGAATTTTGTCTTTTGTAATATTATTTTTTATGTATTTCTTAAATAGCTTCTTAATAGCACAAATAGTAGTAGAACATTTGATTTTTGAATTAGAAAAACTATCATCAGATCAGACAGATTCAGAAGATATTCGTAATTCTAGTAAATTCTGATTCATATGAACCAGATTCCGGGTCAACTGGTTTTTATAAAATATTAACGTCAACATATTTTTTACGAGACGCGGATAAAATTGAAATATCATGAAAATTTGTTTTTAACAAGAAATAATTTCCGAAAGTCGTCGGCGTCATTTTTTTTAATAATTTTTCTCATGAAAACCTACCGCACCCTCCTTTAAGTCGTTAGTTAATAAAAGCTCTTTTAATATTTTGTTGAGGTGTGAGAAAGATACCGGAGATTTGTCTTCATTTACAAGTTTCTGTCGCTCGACACGATTTCAATTTTAAAATGTGATTTCCATTGCCCCTCTAATACCTTATTCTTTTATCTTACTAAAGTCAACAAACAACCCACTTGCAGCACCTATGGCGTTGTTTGTGTTGATAGGCGACCTGTCTGCTGACCGTTCAGGTCCACAACGTCGAAATTTTAAAAGACCAACTGCATAATAATAATAAAAAAAACAGTGACACTCCGGGAGTGCCGACAGAAGTGATAACTTGAGCAACTACGTGTGTATTTTTTGAATCGTCAGGAAAGTACATACTCATATACGGAGTTGTCGGTTACATTACGTTACATTACATTCATTACCTAACAGGTCGCGAGTTCAATGGTTTTTTGCCATCTCAAAAATTGTTCTTTTTTTAAATTATTTTAAATTAATATCAATAGTTACGTTACATTACGTTACGTTACATTACATGACAGTGTCGCGAGTTCAATGGTTTTTTTTTCCCATCTCAAAAATGCCCAACTCGCCTAAAGAAGTTTTCACTTTAAAAAACTTTAAAATATTTCTTCAAGAACACACTGCATTGCGCATTTATAAACCGGCCAGTAAGTCTGTCATATAACCATCGCCTACAGAAGATCACGGTAGGTATACCTACCATCAAATTGACCGTCATCCTGTCGGCCTTTCTTTACAGAAAAAATAAAATTAACATCTATGCAATAAGTTGCCCAACTGTTAAAACAAGTATTTTAAATGTAAATAGAATAATTGTTCTAAAAGTGGAATACAAAAAAAGTGATTAATTAAAAGCATAGATCCTGGTTCTAATTAAAACTTTCCTCTGGATGGCCAATTATTTATTTTTCATCGCACAAATTCGTCCCTCTTTTAATTTCAATTCTGTATTTTAATAAGGACAACTCCACTTCAACGGTTCAATATCGGATAGAAAAAGAAATATTATTATTATTATTATTCTCAATTGTACATAACATTTCGAAATAAGACCAACAGAAGGAAGGCCTATACATTAGACCATTGAGAAATTACAAAACGTTCCCTTTGAATAGGATAATAGTAATATTTATACAATTTTAGATACTTATACTCATCACTTACTGTACATTCATATTAATTGCAACCAACTATTTGCTAATATCCCATTAAAAAAAAAAAAAGATTACCAATCTAGACTAGTCACACACAACACTTGTTGCTAAGCGAACTACGGAAGGTCGCTATCATTCTGCAAAATGATTAGTTAACGTAGCTCATTCATTTTGCTTCAATATATTAAAAGAGTTGTGTTTATTTAACAAACAGTTGAATTGAAAAAAAAAAAAAAAAAAAAACTGCATTACTCGACGTAAATTTATAGCTATCAGTTAAAGCCAATTTGGTGCTCGGCTCATAAATCAAAAAGTTTCGCCCCTTCGATGGCGACCTCGCTTCGCGAAATACAATAAATCTCCAAACAAACTAATTGATTATTTCAATGAAATAAATACATATTTACATTCCATTTCCTTGTGGAATACTCAAATTTTATTATACTTCTTTTGGCGCGTTAACGTAAAAGTTCAGATAGTACGTTACGGAATTAGTTTTGTATAAAATTTGTAATTTTATGTTCGTCATTAATATTTTGCAATATCGCAAGTAACAATGTAAAATTGCAAGAAAACTTGATTTGTGTCTATCTTAAAGGACTACGTAGTCTCAGTAAAAATAATAATAAAGCAAATTATGTTTTAAAATTAAATGAAAGATACATTTTGAAAAATCTCATGTAAGTTTATTGAGGTGTTTTATTATTTTATTTAAGTCGAAGTCATAATATGTTTGTTGGTATTCTCTGGCGTTTCTTTGGTGACCACAACCACGGTGTTGAATGCTCGTTTGAATTGAACACAACACTGCAGTCAAAAAGCCATAACTGTACATTATTGCGGACAAGCAAACGGACAGTTCAGCCATCTCGTCGGAGCAACTTGAACCCCCAAACTCATTTATAACTCAGCGTAAACTTAGCTCGTTTCAACGTCTATGAATTTTCATTTACCGTGATACATATTCTTGGCAATCCTTTACATTTTCTACGTTGCCTTTAGATTAACTTGTAAACTTTTCCCACCGGTCTGTACAGATTAGCTTCTTTAATTTACGGCTGCTAAATGAAAATTTCAATTCTAAGCGGGCGCTGTTTACTTTGACATAGAAGTTTTCCGTCTACCTCTGAAAGGAATATAATGTTAAAAACAATATTAATTAATTAAATATTTTAGATAATAAAAACACATAATATAACAGTTATACTATTTCTTTAAAAAGTAATATCTCATGTAACACTGTAAAAATAAGTTACCTAAATATTAATGTTTAGTTTTATGTTTAAAAAAACAACATTGTTTCAATTTCATCCTTTGGTAATATTTTTTCTAAATAATAATATTGAAGCAATGAATTTTAATTTTTAATAAAATTAATTTAACCCTTACTGAATTTCCAAGAAAAGGTGAATTGTAATTGACTGAAACGGGTGTATTGAAAAACTAACTCAAGCCGGGAAATCTCATTATAACTTTTCATACATATAAACCGAATTCAATTATTCTGTCTTGTACACACATCATCGAGTTAAAATTAAACTATTTTACGTAACATATTTTTATCAACAGCAAAATTTTCTTTTCAATTATTTATTGAACAAGTAAATTAGATTCTTTTTTGCATCGAACAGGATAGGCTCTTCTTACTACTGCATTCCGTTTATCTATTTTCTTAAGGCGTTTCATAAGATATCATAAAAATAGAAACTTTGTCAAAATGTCTTTTAGTCTTTGGTAGAGACAGGGCACACTGAGATTCTCAGTCATAAACTGGGCAGCCATATTTAATTTTGATAACCTATTGTGTGCTGTTTTAAAATTTATATATTTCAAATTGTATTTTTAACAAAGTGAAACCAAGTTCTGAGTTGGGTTGGGTCTTAAACTTTTTTAATCTGATCTTGTATATCCTTATTTATAAGGTTGTTTTGATTAGTATGGTATATGCAATGTTTCCTGAACCCGCACCACAGACTCGGCGGGCCGGGTGTGGACGCGCACGTCCGCCACGAAGTGGGCGAGGCGGTGTTGCACGCCAAGTTCCTCGTCAACGAGGGCGCCCTCGTCACGGCCACCGCGGACGACCAGCTGCATCTCTGGACCTTCAGACAGAAGTCGCCCCAGAGGGTACAGTCGCTCAAGTTCCAAAGAGAAAGGTAAACACGTTTTTAACGGGATATGCAACATTCCACACCAAAGACATTTCTGTAACATATTTTTTATACAAATTCTATCGCCTTTACATACACTTTCCATATATACCACCAACGCAATATATCTCGACTTAGGCAACTAGTAATTTAGTATGCATTTTTACATTATATATTAATTAAAAGTGGGTATACTGTAATATTATAACATACATTCGCTGTCACATGTTACGCGTATGTGACCGAAATACGCGTAACATGCGTATAGCATCCAAATGTTTAAATCATTCAACATCATCAGTAATATTCATTCAAGCAACCGCCACCTCCGAATCATAAATTTAAACTAATTTAAAAAAAATGGTAACATTCAATGTATTTTTACTAAAGTTTTCGAGTTTTAATTTGACTGTAAGTCTTATATACAAGGTCTACAGCGGTTACAATGTGTCTGTGGGCGTCCAATATAAGAGAGTGAACGTTTATTTAAATAAATGACCAACAGCTGTCTCAGAAACCACATGTCTTGACAGACATCTGCCCAGATCCTTTTTTTCAATACTAATACACACCTATCACTTATATAATTACATATTCCTCTTCAACTATCGTTTAACCATTAATAATAGGAGCAGTTCTATTTCGGTTGTTAATATAATTTGTAGGCGCGAGCAGTAAAACTGGAACTCGTGCCGAGGCTACATTTAACGTACTACCCACAATATATTACCATTACAACACATTTTATGGTGTCCCCCAGCCGTAATTCATTCCGAGCCATAATTTCATTCTGTTTTCGGTAATTTTATTACGCCAACATCTGTGCTATGTTTTAGCTTCTCTTGATTTTTGTTTGCACCACTTCCCGTTGGCTTTTCTGTCATTAAATTAAACACTTTTGAATGAAGGTTAGTGTTATTGTCGATGCTTATAAAGAAGGTAACAAAAATTTCATAGTTAGATATAGCTCGCGTATCAGCGACAATACATTTTGGACAAGATGTTTCGGAGCTTCCCGAATCTGAGCTCGATTGAAAGATTGACCTCCCTCTTGAAGTTAGATCATCTGTTTGTCCCAAATAGAGAGGTACTCATCAACAATTTCGTCAGTTGAATTCCCAACTGTTACTGGGTGGGCAATGACATGAACATTTGACATAAATTTTGTCTTGTATCCATCCTAAAGGAACAGTATTCGACCCAGATACAGATGTCTTGTGTATTAAATACGACAGAAATCAAATTCATGATGTATTATTGTTGGGCGCATTGTTATTTTATAAATTGTTCCCAGTTGTTATGATGAGGGTGCAATTAATTTGTTTGGGACGGTTCTCCCTTCCTCCGCCCTCCGTCTCACGGTAACATTTTCTCTCACAGTAGTTATACCGCACAATCAGTAATATCTATTCAGGTACGGAACAATTCCGGTATTCAGTAACTTTTTTTTTAATTAAATGGATACAAACTATACAAGAATTACAAGAATGAAAGAATGTATACATAACAGCAACGGACCTATAGTTTCTCTATAGTCGTGTAGATGACTTGTCTAAGTACTACTAATTAGATAGAATGTAATGTTATTGAAAAAACTTTCTTTAACAATTAAACGAATAACATAATACGTCAACGTTTGATAACATTTCACTTTCAGTTTACAATCTACAAGCACTCTTAATAGCCTACACCTTTGATTCTTGAATAATCTTGACGGACTTTTAGATTGAAATAAATATAGTTATTTTTCTTTTATTATCAGTCAATAGATGCATGCGCATTTTTTTCTAAAATTAACATATATCATGTTGTCAAAGTGTGTCTGATTTGATGAAGCAATGTAAGTAACCGCTTAAGTGTGCCGACTGTGCCTACTCTTCCGGTGACGTGGAGTTCCACTTTGATACCGTACCTCGTCTTGAAGATTAATTTCCCTTTGCGAAGCTCTCATTGTTGCTCCATGTAATTTAATCACAGTATCTACGAGTGCCGACACACCCCTTCTGAAAGCCAATATGTCTGAATTAACCAACATCACGTTAATGCTGTTGTGTAAGTGATACTCAAGCTTGCCTTTTAGTGTACACAATGCTGCACGTTGGCGGCAACGATAACCACCTACCATCGACTGTACGTACCGTCAGTCTGTCTGCCGCTCTTTGTCTTGAAAGAAGTTTCTTCGATGTTATGCTTATGCTCTGCGGATTGAACATTTATTACAGTTACAATGTTCATTAACGTTAAATGACACAATTATTTTAATTAAACCAATTAATGCGAAAAATTATGTAACACCCGTCAAATAATTTGATTAAAATTTTTATATTATCGTCTAAAAAAAGGAAGTTTTAGTGTAAGCACTGTAAGCTTTGAACTTACACTAAAACTCGTAAATTGCACTTCGTGGGGACCGTTACCGACATACATAAGTACTACTTGTTTAGAATGTTAAATTATTGTAATTTATACTTAATTAACTATTAAGTATGTAAGGTAAATTTTTGTGTTTAAAGCAATTAGAGACCTCCAAATTTTTCGTTATACCAGTTGAAGGGACCCCGGTGCAAGAACTACGACTTTAGGCTTTAACAAAGACAGACTAGTGTCTTATCCTATATAAAATTTATTGTGGTGAGCTCATAAAACGAATTATTATATTATATTTTATTGTTAATACTAACAGATAAATTCTAAACGCTTATCACAAACTCAAAGACGTTTGGCAAGGTATTCAGAAATATGTGAATAAATGAAATAAATTAATACGAAAGGCGTTTAAGTCCGCCCAGGGAGGGTTGAATGTGTGCGGGGGTCGGGGGTTGAAGGCGCACAATTTGTATGCCAAATTGTATTCGCACAACCATTGAACCGAATACTGATTGATTATGTTAATGCAACAACTGATTTTAACATTCGCGTTACTTAATTATCTTGTATTTACGCCCATTATCGACTCCATTATATATTAACCCATTCTATTACTCATTTTATTTATATTTTATGCGTGTGCATTTGACATACCATTATGTGTATGTCAAATAAACAAATAAATAAAATAGTACTTGCTAAGTGTTATTAATTTTACTTTTATTCTGCGTTTACTATGTACTTTTTCTATATTCAATGTCATCTATAATAATGTTTTGTTAATTTTATGCAATGTCCTTTATTGGTATAAAATACATAAACATTTGATCCCACATAAAATTTGAAAGGACAAATAGGGATCAGTTTAATGTCAATTTTCCTGGAAAACGGGATTGGGGATGGTGCAGGTGTTGGCAGTTGATACAACTAGAAAATGCACTGAACAATTAGGCGTACATTTGCACATTGTTCCAGATTCTCCATCAAACTATCACGAAAGACTAAAGAAATTAAAGGGTGAGTTTGTGTTGGTTTGATGTCGATCTGGTAGTGTTACACTTACACGCACCGTCATCCCCATGCTTTGCATCTCGTGGCATCTGTAACTGCATGCATTTACCGTCACCATTCAGTATAGTTAAATCGCAACTGTTATACACAGAGAGAAAGAAAGTAGTCCATGTTCTCTAACTACTAAAAGAAGATCAATAACTTATTGTTTACAAATGAATACCTATGCCAACTCAATTGAGATTTTTTTTTAATCACAGACAGTAATTTGTATGTAAATTTAATTAGTGAATTTTAATTTTTATAATGTAATATAATTTTTATTCGTCAATTTTAAACGCTACGTTCCAGTCCAACCAATCAGGGTACTTCGATTGGCAGCAGTAACCAGAACTTTTACAAATCATCGCTGTTACAAGGAGACCAAGAGTGTGAGTGTGAGTCACGGCACAAGTATGAGCGAAAGTTAATTCAGCTCACACTCACATAAACTCCGCACTTGATTACATTTTTATTGAAACGCGTCAAGATTTTATGCGTCCAAATTATGTACACGCTTAATCTAATACACACTTTTACGAGTAGTACATACTTATTGTATGTACTTGGTGATTCTGTATTGGCGATTCGTCGAGACGAGACATCTAATGCTACACACGTAGCATATGACGTAGCACGCGTAGCAAACAGACTGCTACGCCGGCCGTAGCATTGGCATCTTACCAATAGAATATTGTTGCTATTGTAAAATATAGTCTGATATTTAGTTATAATCAATTCACTCATTGTAATGTTTATCCTTTCAAAGTTTTTTGTAGTAATTTGGGAATATTGGCATTTACGAGCACCAATTGTTTCTTTGCTAAGATTAATAAGAGGAAAAAAGTGCCAGTCAGCTCAGGCTAGATTCGGCATTGCTGTGCTCTACTATCTAGACTTATTAGTTTTTATCACTTCAAATCACTTCTAAAATAATTCAATTCAATTTTCTCAATATGATATCATATAGCTTGATAAATATGTACAAGATATTTTTTCGAGATACTTTTGCAAATGGTTTTTGAAATACTAAATACAAATTACGTATTTTCTATACTTACTATTTTAAAACAAAATATTTTTTAAAAGACATATTTTTATTTATCTTAAGGTTTAGGTTAGTAATGGCGATAATCGCTTAAATCTGAGAAAATATTATAGTTTGTAAATAAGGCTTAAGTTCTTCAATACATTTTGTCACTCATTTTTACTCGATGAGTTCTCATTATATCACTCCCTTATAAGTGCAGTAGCTTTAAAAGGGCGGAACTTGATAAACAGGTATAACAGCTTAAAATTAAGTTGATAAAATAAAATTTAAAGGGAGCGTTCTCTTTTGTCTAGTATTATTGGAAGCCATACTGTAAAAAATTAATATTTCAGATACAAAATGAAAATCTTCAACTACTAGCTCATATATTTAGCTAAACGCTACTAGCTGAAATAGTATTTACCCTTAGGTAATTTTGTACGACATAAGTGTCTACAAATTTTACGAGGTAATAACGCACGCGTGCCTTCGATCGTATTATTGATTGAACGGGAACATAATGTGTTACGTGATTTTATGTGTTTACTCGAATTATAAATGTTGTAGGTAATGTTGTATTATAAACCCCATTCTTCTACTGTATGAATTACCCAATGCATGAATATGTTGAATTTCTAATTAATTATTTTGAATTTCGATTAGAACCTTCATTTGTAGATTTCTATGATGAAACTAAAGTATTGTGTCAAAATAATATTTAAAAAACTTTCAGAGAATTTATTATAGATAATTTGCATATATTTGTATAATTTTAGTAGTATGTTTGCAAGTGGACTGTTGTGTGTTGGAAAGCCCTTTGATGTGTTACAAATGTTACAATGCACAATGTACGCAACCGCGGACAGTTTCACAGACGTCGAGCTACAATGTTTGTCGTGTGACGTTGTCGTATGACGTACGAGTATCGACAATACCTTCAATGTTCCCACTCCGCGGCTAGCATTGTGCAGCGTTGCTTATCTGACCGTCATTGCCTATGTTCCTATGCATCTTATCTACTCGTATTGCTCTTATGACGTTAACTGTATTTAATAGTTTTCTGTATTCAAGCATTTCAGTCGTTTTGTGTAGTTAAATACTGTTTTGTATTTTTAAAGTTTATAGAAACAACTTAAATATTAGACTGACTGTGCAAAAATGTCTTGCTAGGCAAATTTGCAACAATTATTTTTTTAAATGCGACTTTAGTCACATCCTATGAAAGTATGAAACGTTATACTATGACTTACTTTTCCAGTAAATATTAGCTTACCTTTTAGTTCATCTTGGAATAAAGGTCCAATTCATAGGCTATTAGTCACAGTAAAATATAGCCCATATTAGACTTGACACAGAATTTTTGGAAATTGGTCCGTTAATTGTAGACATTTCGTCTAACTTAAAAACAATCTCCCTATTTATAGTATTAGGGAGTTTAGGTATGTATAGTGCAAATAAATAGTAATAATAGTTGAGAAGTTAGCTACTACAGTTGGGATAATTGTCTTCAGGATAACATGCGTGCATCTTCCGCTACAGTCGAAGTGGGTTCACGTGGGGACGGAGCGGGGCAACGTGCACGTCGTCAACCTTGAGACATTCGCGCTCAGCGGCTACGTCATCAACTGGAACAAAGCAATAGAATTGTGAGTATACACATTACACTCAATTTCTCTACACTACACTTAATGTGTTAATTAGGTACACAAAGTCTATCCTTGTAACATTGTAAAATATTGATGCGTAACTTCACTAAATGACATAAATAATCCAACTTTAAAAATCTCTCTGATTCTATGCTATAGCTATATTTTGTAAGCATTACTAAACATTAAAACGACACTGGGGTCAAGTGCGCAACTGACTACTACAGGATAATATATATGGGATTAGGTGAGGACAGAAAATGGGTTCTGGCATCTCTCACTTAAGGCTACTGCGTCGTCATTTAGTACCGAAAGGTGACGCGATTTTAAGGTAGCAATTCAATATAAGTAATGCACTTATGGTTTCATTAGGTACTTGCTTGAATTCATTTATCGGAAGCTTTATTGTCTTTGTCATCGTTCATCTTTTATACGAGAGTTATGAATAAAGAATGACGCGTGAAAAAATCTTTAGCACGATACATTTTATTGTCAATAAACATTATACGATCGGTTGTCTTCATAATGCCCGTTTTCAATGATAACAGAATTTATGTTGCTATTTTATTATCGATTTTTCGAATAAATATTAACAAAGCTTAAAGTTGATTGTATCATGAGTAATTCAGTTAATTATTATGGAGGCAGGCATCGCATGTCTTCGAGACAACTCATAAGCCGACGTTATACTAGTTAGCAGTTATGGCCACTGAATATTTAATGAACATGTCGACTGCCTGACGGACAACCAATTTACCTCTTTGTATATAATTAGTTGTGCCCTGAGTAAAAGAATTCTGATACTCATTCACTCTTGTCTTTCGGTAATTCTTTTGCCTACGATATGTAACTAAGCAGAAGTTCAATATTAGATAATAAATAAATAAATATTATAAGTCGCTAAAATTAAACACAACAATAATATGGCCTCCAAAGTAAGCACTCATGGGTTAGGATTAGGGATAGCCATACAACAGACATTGTAAGAAACTCTGTACAGACCATACTCGACTTTGAAAGGGACATTTTCAAAGTTGAAAATAGAACCTTGAGTCAGAGAGTCAAGGCAAGCATCTTAACCATCCGACCTACGGGCTGGTCTCAACTAACACGTTCTCTTGGAGTGAAACTTAACTATTAGCTTACACTTGCCAGCCTGCCCGTTACATTCGCATTTTAAAAAAGAAATTTTAATAAAGCAGTGTTTTTAAGAATTATCTAACTGATATAATTATATATTTCTCGTTCGTGTTCGACACAATGAATATCGCTACAGTCCATAACTTGTACCGCGCAGGAAGGACGACCAACTTTGAACTAGACTCGTTTGCATGTGAGTTTACTGTTAAAGCAATTAATTAACCGATCACAACATTTTAGTTCAAATATGTTGATGTTACATTAATTGTGTAATGTTATCAGTCATCTTATCTGTCTGTGAGACCTCTGACTTTTGGCCGAATGATAAGGCTCTCTAGCTTTCTATGGAAAGAGCTTGGAGGTTCTCTTCGAGACAGAACTAAAGTAATTGACATAGCTTATAGAATAAACAAAGTGCAGTGCCTCACTAACTGTTAGGAAGATATAGTAAAATTAACTAGTAAAAGATATGGCCTGCAGTTCTGTTTGTCCTGCAGTGGGTGTCTGTCGGCTGTTAAAATGACGATTACAGTAATATGTCGAAATGTCAGTCGCTGCCAAAACTGGTATCACTAAAACATAACCGTTCGTTGGCGCGCGTCCAAACTGCGGATTATAATTTATCTTTGCTTATCTTTGTTAACCTGATCTGCCATAATTTCGGCTTCTAATTGTGACTAATCATGACTTTCATTAATTAGATAAGGAAATCTATTGGTAACGTCCGATGCCAATTCCTTTTTCAGAGGACATAGGTTAGGAAGATCACAGTGATTGGTACTATACATATATCAGGCAGTGATAGGCCTGATATATTATAAGTCAAAATACGAGTCGCGATAAAAAATATATATCTATTTTTATCGTTAGTTGTTTGTGTTTATAGACGATGGTAGTAACCCACTATCAAGTTGGCCATTAGCCTGCCTGACACCATTTAAGTATTTATCGCAAATAAAGCACGCATACATAGTATATACTTACAAGAAGCCACAGATGATATGTAATGGGAATATTTTATATGCGAGTTGTGGGTTTACGAGCACTGCAATATTGTATCAGCGACGACCGCATGTTATGGCTCGTCCTATCGTCCTATCGGCAGTACACTGAAGAAATCATTTTAAACCCGACCGTTACCTTTACGAGAGCGGTTAAAGCGAAATTGGTTTTTCCCGGAGGAGCGTGCGTTTCAATCACGCTTATAATAACTCCTCCTATACTCTGAAAGGAAACATACTAAATTAGTTGGCCGAAGCAAAAAACGAATGAAATAATGATGAACAAAATTGAAGAGATGAGAAGTATTCGCGTTATCCGCGTCAGACTTCATGGAAATGGAGCAGATTTGCATATTTTATGGTCTGCTGCTCCTGTCAAATTGAATTAATGTTATCTATCTACTGAAGTGAGAGCTTAGAATAAAATACATTTTAGTAAAGATTAAAAAAATATAATAAAGTAAAACCTTTGTTTCTTTTCAATTTTATAGTTAAAAAAAAATCGATTGAAAAAATATAATTAAAATCATACATACAAAAAAAAATATATGTGTAAGTTAAGTACTTAACGCACGTGAGAATTTACACTTTTTTGGCGTTAATAAAGCGAGGAAAATAATTATTCAAGCCATGCATGTGTATGTTATATGTATAATAAAACCTTAGTTCAAAAAAAATATTATTTTTACACATTGTACTTATGTTACCTGGAAAAAATTAGTTTTTAGAATCTTTATCTGTCTGCACGCTAATCTCAGAAACGGCTTAACCAATTTGAATGCGGTTTCAGTGATATATAGTAGCAAGTTTCCCATAACATTTATTGTTCGTTTCATTTCAATCGGTTTACCAAAAAAAAAGTTAAGTTAATTGAAATGATAGCGAATACCACGCCTAAAATATAAACTATCATTCGAAACTAACTACAAGGTGTCTTAAATCGGCGCTCACAACTACTGTAATGTAACACACTAGAAATAACATTCTGAACTTTTTGAAGTTAAATATAACATCAAAAACTAAAGATTTAATTCGCCAATTAGTTTAGCAATAAAATAAATGTGAAATGTTAGTAAAGAGAGGACATGAAACGGCCCAAGCCCACCGCAGCTGATAAGCTGCTAAAAGTAATTAACAATTAAGTAGGGTTGTCGCAACCTTTTATATGTATGCACGCCCTATACTTTATTTTACTTAGTAAATTTTACCTAGTTATTTACACGACTTTGTCCGCGTTTGTGCAAATAGCCGAAAACCAAGTCTATGTTGGAATTGCTGGCGTATGTTTTATTATTTTGACGAGTTTAATAATTGGCGCGAACGTGTTGCGTCGCATTCTGTCTTCGGTTATTCGCATTACAGTAAGTTGAGACAACAAATTCACCCAAATACCAATTACTGAATTCCCACTGTCTTACAGCGTGTCCTTAACTTAACTTAACTTCGTTTTCTCTTTTTGACTTTATATTCCCATTACACTGTTACTAAGGGTTAAATAGCCTACAAAGTTATTTACCAATTGGGTGCAAAAGATATTTTCAGATTCAACTGGCAGTTTCAGAGATTAGCGTGTTCAAAAAAAAAAATAGTGTACATTTAAAAGTGACTGTGATTATGTTGCGTGTGTCAACCCTGCGGTCACATTGAGGTCGGATGGTTTTACGAATACGCGATTAACTCGGACGAGTAGAACCGGGCCAGTTTGATTACACTACTGAGCGCACATTAGCCTTTTTATTGCCTGTTTAACCTGCGAATGTGGTATTGTCGGCCGTCATCATTATTGGTACGAGTATAGTGAATAAGATATTTTCAACGTTCGTGTGGGAGATAGTTTCAAAAGTGTGATTCCTTACTAGTTCTGCAATTTGATTCATAAATCCAATGCCTACAGGATTACGTATATGGTACTACTTACTAGAATACAATTTTGATCAGATATCTAATCTGTGTTTGGCTTAAATCTTTGCACACTCTTACATGTAAATATTAAAAAAAAAGCTATAGATCAACATATTAGATTAGATGCAAGAAGCACATTTTCTAATGCACACTATGAAAAGTGGATACTAAGTTGTACAAGCGAGAGAAAGCTTGTCCAGATAACATCATAACGGAATGTTATGGTATGTTATGGCTGCTCTGACTGCATTAACCCTTACAGAAGACAGCACCCTGTTATAACAGCATCCTCATTCCCTTACAGCGCACTTGTAACCCTTACGGAGTTGCCTGTTTTAATTTCCACCTACCTCAAGAGGACGATACCTGATCTCTTGACTGTGATTTTGAATTAATTTTCCCTTTGATGGTAATCGCGTAATAATACAAATTGTTATTGAGGTAGTAATATATTGGAAATTGGATATTTTATTGTGGTGTACAATGAACACCCACCACCTCCGACCGCAAACACTCCCCTCTGCTGTGTTAACTATTTACATAAGCTCCGTAGTTCGCTATTATAGAATAAGGTAGCATAGGTATAATATGTATAATAACCTTGAAAAATATTGTAGGTAATGCCAAAAAACACAATCTTTTTTTGCATTTTATACACTTATTTTTTTAATATGTACAATATAATAAACTCCTAGTGAGAAACCTTATGCTATTACCAGTATGAAGACACATCATATTCGGGTGAAAAAATTCGGTCATATCGTCACATATTCTTTGAAAATGTGGCGCAATCTAACATAGATGCATTTACTCTTACTTACTAATGTTCGCCTTTGAGTCGTAATTCAACCAAATTTTTTTTTTATTACACATGTGCCTTAAAATAATGGACAAAATGGGGCTGCACAAAAGAATGTAGCCTTGCAATACAAACGGGACTCAGCAGTAATGACCAGAGAACTCATCTGATTATAGTCAAGGAGGACTGATTGCTGATAAAAAAAGAGGAACAAAAAAATTTTTTTTATTACGATTAAGCTTGACTATTGTTGAAAAAAAAATATCTGTTTAAAAACAGAGTGGAAACGGTAGGTTGATCTTGAACTTCCTTATCTTTACAATATATTATTTATACATACTCTTAGAATTGTATTCACCCACTGCTTGCAATTGAAATAACATTTCCAAGGCGAGAAAAAAATAAACTTTTTGTAATACAAAAGTTCGCCAATAGTTACTAATTACGAGAGAAATGTGAGCTGTATTGTTTTTGTCTACTTATTTTTATTATATATAGATGCAGTAGTTAGCTCAGCTAGCAAATTGAATAGAGCTCAGCGGGATGAGCGGGACGCGGTACATTGCATCTGATAATGGATGTTTTGTTTCAACATATTGGACGAGCGAATGATGTCGACCGGAGGTGATTTTCACCCCGTCATTACAACCTCCCCGACACCCCGACCCTTTATATTGTTAATTCACTCTCAGCTCGCAGGCTTAATATTCCTGAAATTAAGGCCTGTATTTGCTGTATTTCGATTGTCAATTTTAAACAAAGGTAATTTCCTTGCCAGCAAACAGTATTGAAATAAGGCAATATTGAAATTACACTCCGTATTCCGGTCACGTCTTCGTGACGGACGTGAGACGTGCGACGTGTCGGACGAAGTGGCACGGCACGGCACGACACGACACGACACGACAATACTCCAACAAATGCCGAGTTGAAAATGGAAACTATAGTTTGTTTTCTTTATGATATTGAATAACTCAATGAATGGCCGGCATGTTTTTGGAGTTTACTACTTAAGAATCGATTTTCATATATATATAAGCCCGGGGTATGAAACTTTATGGAAGTAAAATCAAATGTCACATGTCACACGTTACGCGTTACAGGCTACAATATATCCATTGATATTTATTTGTGAATTGAGAAAATTAACAAACTAATAAAGATAACAAAATGCATTCATTTACTAATCTATGTATTTTTTATTATAGTTCGTAAGGAGTAAACTCGAGTCGTGCGTCGGAGCTGACACACACACTTTTTTAATTTTATTGTATGATTATACAAATGGTTGTAAGTTATCTTGTTAAATAGTTTTCACTGAATTTTAACAGCTATTAATAGTGTAACAAACTATCTTGCTGACAAGAATGAGTAAAGTTTTTTTAAAAAGGACAACTGCGGAGGTTTTTTGTCGATTTCTTCAACACAGAAACAGCTTTCCAAACCGATGATAAATTAATTAATTTTACTGTATTTGACGGTCTGTCAATACTTAAGATGTAAACAGGTATTTGATAGTTTTTTTAATAATCTATATAAAATAAATAAATAAATAAATATTAAATTCCGACAAAATACACTATTGACCCGCGTTATCTTATCGGCCCAAGGTGATGCAATGTTAAGTATAAATACGTCAACTTAGCAACAGGTAAACATTTTAGTATTATTAAACATTTTAGTATGGCACTTATCTCAGTAGACATTACAATTATTTACTGGCGACCGTTTCGCTTGGATAATGATATGGATTTTAAATAAACATGCACAATTGCAGAAAATTTTATTGAAATTGAACAATGAAGCGTTGACTTGACAGTTAAGTTTTTGTTCAAATAGTACACAATTATTTGAATGCCTCTGGCTTCCCACCGGCGCCGTCGTATTCGATATCGTCATGAATGTAAAATTTTCAGACAATAAAATTCGTTATAACGAGGCCCCAAGGCGACAACCCTATAAGTTCGCGTCGAGTATACGATTTAAATAACGCGTGCTTATTGGCGCCTCGTAACGAACTTCCGCCAATGATGTTGTAGCAACAATTAACGCTCCCAGGGCTGTCGATGTCGAATAGTTTACTGCGGACGCATCTAATGACTTCCTCGAGCCTCCGAGGAGCGTGTCCTCAGACAAAAGCGACTCGGCGAATCATAAAAATGCGCTAAAGAATGGCTCGTTTGTTCGTAAGCTTTTAAAAATGGTATACACTATAGAGGCGATACGCAGAATGTTGGCGCGCGACTGCCAGAGCATAATAATCACTTTTGATGCAGAAAATTGCAAATTTGCGCAGTTTGTATATAGCGCAGTTGTACCTCTGACGACGAGGAACAAAATGCATTCAGCTCCGAAAGCTGTCTCGCTTGTCTAAGCGAACAATGGGATGTCATGAAGCTACGGACAGCGGGACCGATAAGCGCAGCCGCTACGCCAACCAAGACGGAGCCAACGGAAGCGCTTTGTGCAAACAGCTTATTGGAGGCGCAACAGTTGTCAATTCCTCTGACAGAATAAACTATTTTTGTTTTTGTTGAATTCCCATTTATCTCGTCTTTCCAATCCGATCTGTTCCAGGTCTTCTGTCCAGACATATTTAGGTCTTTCCATCTTTTCTTTTGAAATCCTTGACTTTTTTACCGTCGCGTGAAACTTTTGGTCCATTGCGTATTTTAGAGTTTAGTGTAGAACGTTATTATATCCGCGAATATTAATATTATATCCGCGAATTATTACATGATGAAAGATTTTTTGACCTATTGGTCAAAAAAATATTTAACCAAAAAGTAGTATGAATATTACCTCTTTAAAATATTCATAGTCATCTCACTGCTTGGACATAGGCCTCCTCCATAAAATATTAGTAAAATTAAGTATTAGTATAGATTAATAATTTAACGTTCCTATAAGTTACTAATATATGAAAGCTGTATTGTTAATAGTTATGTGTTAATAATACTGAAACTAATGTTTTCAATAACGACGTAGTGATATAACGACATTATTGATGTTATCGAATCTAACATAGATTGGGATGTGTTTGATGTTCCAGCACGAGGCCAAACCACCCAGGTGCTGTAGTAGACGTTAGTGAGAATCCTTTGGATGCTAGTAAGGTAAGTTCATAACGTGAGATACGAGTAGATAACTAAGAGATTAGAGTAATATTGCATTTTAGTATATAGTGGATATGGAAGGAGCAGTTGTGATGTGAGGGTCCGTTGCAGCTGTTGATAGCGTTCGAGTCGGGGCTGATGGTGGTGTGGGACCTGCGCACGCGGCAGACGGAGTGGCGGGGGTCGGTGGGGTCGGTGGGGTCGGGGGCGCCGGGGGAGGGCGTGCGCGCGGTGGCCTGGCAGCACGACGGGAAGCTCATGTCCGCGCACGCCGACGGAGCCCTCGCCACGTGGACCACCAGGGCCCCGAGGCCCGCCTCTCTCTCCTACCCGCACGGTCAGTCTTCTTGTTCCAGCCACATCAATACAATCAAAACTACTGATAAACGGATACTGTAAGGCTAATGGACCTAAATTACTATGTGATCACACACTTGGAACGAAATGCAGTACCAAGGTCAACTTCGAAAAGTTCGTTTCAACAGTTAGGTAGGTACGAATAGGCTTGTCAGGTACTTTAGGCAGGCTGACGGTCCACTTGATGATAGGTGGTTACCGTCGCCGTAAGTGCTCTAAGTCATTAGTGATCTAAACGGTAAGAGATTGGGAGAAGATTGAAAAATGGGGTCAGATCTTCTTGACTCATTTACCTAAACACAACAGCACACATGCTGTAACCGTTATTTAACGGTAATCTTAAGCGCATTTGAACCAATAATGTTTGAATTCCAGCAAAAGCAAATAAGGAGGGCAAATTGGAGCCCTGCAAACCAATACACAGACTAGAGTGGAAAACGTCTAAGAATGGGGAAAGCCTGGTGATCTTCTCGGGCGGTCTGCCGACGGACAAGGCGGGAAAGACGCACAGCATCACGGTGCTCAACGGCAAGAGCACCACCGTCTTGGAGATGGAGCACAGCGTCGTCGACTTCGTCACTCTCTGCGACACTCCCTACACTGCCGGTACCACTTTAATCACTTACTGTAGCAGGCTTACGGCTATATCATTAATTGGCAACACTTATGAAAATATAATGTTTTTCAGATTATCAGGAGCCGTACGCCATCGTGGTGCTGTTGCAGAACGACCTGGTGGTGATCGACCTGCTGAGCGCCGGCTACCCCTGCTTCGAGAACCCCTACCCCATGGACGTCCACGAGTCGGCCGTCACGTGCTGTTCCTATTTCGCCGACTGTCCCTCGGATTTGGTAAGTTCACATTGCCTCGCTTTGCCTATGTGTGTTTGTGTGTGTCCATGTGCATAATGCGTGATTTGAAATTGGCAGATTCCCGCCTTCTACTCGGTGGGCAGACAGTGCAACAAGAAGGCGAGCGGGTTCAGCGAGAAGCTGTGGCCCATCAACGGCGGCGAGTGGGCGCCGGCCTCCTGCTCGTACAGCGAGATCATCCTCACGGGCCACGCCGACGGCAGCGTCAAGTTCTGGGACGCGAGCGCCGGCACGCTACAGATCCTCTACAAGCTCAAGTGCTCCAAGGTGTTCGAGCGGCGCGCGGGCAGCAGCTCCTCCTCGACGGCGAGCGGGGTGGGGGCGAGCGGAGTGGGGGGAGGGGCGTCGTGGCCGGGCGACGAGTGTCCGCTGGCGATCCAGCAGGTGGCGCTGTGCGCCGAGTCGCGCCGTCTGGCGGTCGCTCTGCCTCACGGCCACGTCGTGCTCTTCAAGTTCCGGAAGTCGGAGACGCACGCCGAGACACATGTAATTCACGCTTTTTCTATAACACTCGACCGCCTAGTAGATATTCATTTTGTCATTCTTTATTTTTACCAATCAACGACATCTGTGCCATCGTTTAGGCTGATGATTTATATTAGTATTTTAACTTTTAACAAAATAAATAAGATATTAACGCCTTCATAAGTGCGAACGTTCGTTTCAGGTTTTAGAAATACCTATAATCACGGAACCGACGGAAGAGGAGACCTCGCCGGAACCGGACGGCAGTCGGTCGGCGTCGTTCAGCCGAGGCGCGGGGGCGGGGGAGGAGGGGGAGGGGCGGCGGAGCGCCGTGTGGGCGGGAGGGGGCGCCGGGGGAGCGCTGCGCGTGCGCGGCGCGGGCGGCACCGGCGGCGTGCGCAGGGCGCCCGGCTTCCAGGCGGCGCTCGTGGCGCTGCAGCAGGGGCCGCCGCATCCCATCGCCGCGCTCACCATCCACTCCTCCTACGGCCTGTAAGTCACGCACCCGCACCCCCGCGCCCCCCGCACCCCCTCTCGCCATCTCGCCCACCTCTGACGAGCCGTCGCCTCTGTTGCAGCATGGCGTGGGGCGGCGAACGCGGCGTGGTGGTGGTGGACGTGTCGCGGCGGGCGGTGGTGGTCGCGTTGGCGGCGCACGCGCTCTACGGGCCCCACGACCCCTGGGGCCGCGCCAGACCCTCCGAGCCCGCGCTCGAGCAGGTACGCTACCACTACTACCGACTGTGAGCACGACGACATCTTTAGGAACTTAAAAACCGACCGAATTATGTTTCATTTGCTTTTTAGTTGATTTCATTTTTAGTTGCTCCGGTCGCCGGGCGACTCCGCCCGTACTCGGCGTCACTTTTACGACCACACCCACCCCACCGTAGCGTTTAGCGTAGTTAGCTCCGATCCAGCTTCCCCCGTAGCGACGCTAGCGACGTCTCGCATGCGATCATCACTCACACGGCCTGTCTGTGGTCTGGCTTAACTCGCGACGAGCGCCACAGTCGCAACTCGCAGCGCTCGGTAGGGATTGCTCTCACCCAGTCAGTTTCAGTGGCGTCCGATGCATTACCGCTCGCTTTATTGTGAAGCCGGAGGAGTTGCCGCGCCAGCGATCGCCCGCCGTCAGCCCCCCGCCGCCCCCCGACGCGCCTCCGCCCCCCGTCGGCTCTCTGCCCGACGACTTCGCGCTGGACGACCGCGCCAAGGCCGACACCGCCAGACGCAAATCCGCCTCTTGGAAAACCTTCAACCTGAAACGGCAGCTGTCCAAGGTGGATCTCAAGTTCAAGGCCGCCTTCGCCGCCTCCTCCGAGAGCAACCTCGAGGAGACCGCGGAGAGAACCGACAACGAGCCGGAAGCGGACTCGCCCGAAAGCGACGAGAAGAAAGCCGCCGAGGACGAGGAGAACGGCGCCGACGAGAGCGAGCCGTCGTCCCCTCCTCTCAGGGTCTCCTCCGACGTGTTCGAGAGGATGCACCGCGAGCTGCAGGAGAAGAGATCCTCGGACGTCTACGACAGAATGCACAAGGAGCTGCAGGAGAGGTGGCGGGACAAGAGCGACGACTGCGAGGAACACGAGACGGTCTCGCGACCCGACGACCTGCCGCTGCGGGACGAGGACGAGCCGCCCTCTCGGCCTCCTCGGCGGAAGGGACGGACCGGGAGGGACGACGGCGAGAAGAGGGACCATCGTCTGCTGTCGGTGCCCAACATAAAGTACAACAAGCGGGAGACCGTGAAAGACCTGCGCCGGAAGCAGGCGACCGGCCAACAGCCTTCCTTCGCCGGGAACATCATGCGCCGCTTCAGTAAGTATTGTCGGCTCGCGGCAGCCTCTTCGCTCACCTTCGAAGTCATCGCCACTCCCACTCACTCATCGACTCATCGACCCATCGACTCATCGCTCACCCACACGCGACTCTCCTCCGACGCCTACTTCTTATAGTACATACTCGTAGAGTAGTGACTGACGCTGACGAGTAGCGTAGCTTGGTAGATCCGATCGAACGTTTGAATAGTAACGATCGCTCTGTACTCGTAGCTGTACGTGACACGTGTACATTATCTGACTATTATATGTATTATGAACAGAAATCATTTTGTACGCTTATGCTTTTTGTGATTATTGGCTTTTTAATATTTTCTTTACTATTATTATTATTATTATTATTATTATAAGAAGGGCGGATATTATGTACCATATACAGTATTATTTATTTATTGTATGAATATGTATGAAGCACGCGCACGCGCACGCGTCGTGTGTTCGTCGATTGTGACGCGTTTCTTTTTTATTCCAAGGACGAGAGCGCATCCGACGACGACTCTAACTGCCTAAAATATCTTTTCTCCGATATCTTCGGTAAATGTAACGATATTGATATTTCTATTGCTACTATCGTAGGTGATCTCTGTGTTGTCGACTAGTCGAGTAGAGAGTCGGTAGTTGCACACACAAACATTCACTCATAGAACACACAAGTGTATGAGCTACGAGTGGAGCCGTGATCGTCGCCATCACTTCGTACTGCCGCAGCTGACGTGTGACCGATACGATTTCAATTCAAGGGTCGTGCCTTGCGCGCCTCTGCACCGGAACTCGACTCGACGACCGACCGACCGAGGAGGCGGCCGTGGCTCGGGGAATAGGTATGAGTTGTGACGCACCGGCACCGACTAACCAAACCAAATGGGACTTGACTAAACCAAACGCACAGAGATCATCAGATCATCAGATCATCGCTAACTCGCGTCGGGGCGCGCGTCGCTGCGCTTGCGGGGTGGTGGTGGTGGCACGTGGTGTTGTGTTGTAGATGAACGGGCCGGGCGCGGCGGGCGCGGTGGGCGCTACGAGCGCGACGGGCGCGCCGTTCGCGCCGGGGCCGACGGGCGCTACGGGCGCGACGGGCGCGACGGGCGCGACGGGCGCGGCGGGCGTCGGCGCGGGGGGCCTTGCGCGCGGGCCGGTGCGCCGCTCGCGCTCGCAAGGTACCCGCAAACTGCACAAGTGCCTCTCGACCGCCTCCGACGTGTACGCCGCGCCCCCCGCCCCGCACCACTCTCTGCTCACCACGCGGCAGTATTGCAGTTTTGGTAGTACAGTCACCTTATTCCACGTCTACTCTGAAACAGTCGCAATTTCTCTTCTTACCTTTCGTTTCGTTTCCTCTTTTTTCACTGACTACACTGACTACAATACAGAGGCTCGGCGATTATATTATTATAACATCAGTTTGCGAGTCCTTTGTTCTATTTGTTCTTCTATTTTCGGTTTCATTTTGTTTCTTTCTTTCTTAACTAACTTCTCCATTAACTAACTTTAACTTTTCCACTAACTGAAATACTTGTGTTTTCACTAACAAATTAGTAATGATTTTAGATGTATATTTATGAATTTTAAGAACTTGTATATGTTTAATTTAATAAATAATAACTTAGTAATACTCTAGCTCTTGAAGTTCATAAGCGTACTGATATAAAAGTCTGACGATTGCGAATATATCTCTGTAAGACTTTCTCGGAAGTTGGTATCTTTCAAAATTCACTTGGAAATTGAATTTGTTAAAACGCATGCGTTAATTTTAAGTATACCTATTGATTTGATTAATTTCCACTTTCAGATCGGAATCATTTAATAGGTAATAGATTGGATTATACCACGGCTATGTCGGTTCGTTCTTTCTAGTTGTTCTACTGTTCGACTCGAGTAGTGTTTCCTATTGTGACCGTTGTGACCGTTCACTTCTAGAATGAGACTCGCGGTGTTCTCGCGTGTCGTCGACACCCGGAATCCGTCCCCGCCTGTCGCTATGTCACGCGACTGCGACTGCGACTGCGCGTCACCGCAGTGAGTAGTGAGCGCACTCGCTCCTCGCTGCGGTGACGCGCAGCAGTCGTCGTGTCGAAGATCACGCTTGTAACATTGTGGTTATTTGTCGGCACAGAACCAACTGTTCCGCAGACTCCCGCATCTATGGAGTACTTACACATTGTGCAACCCAATGGTATCTTTTCTTTCATACGTGTTATTCTTTTTTCTTTTTCTTTTATATTATCTCACACGTTCACACTTTTTGTACAACACTCGTAGATGTTTCGTCATAGTTGAAATTGTGGCTGCGTCTGTGCGTCTGTGCGTCTGTACGTTTGCTCCTCTTCCACGCGACACTCGGATCGGATTGGCATGGCATAATTATCATAGTGTACTGTACTGTACTGTACTGTATTGTACAAGGTGACTTACTACTCAAAACTCGGTGCCCGTTCTCTTACTCTTACTCTTACTCTTACTCTTACCTAATCATTCTTATCTTATTCTTACTCAATGTTTTTACTCACGAGCGATCACGTTTTCCATTTGTTTGCCTTAGAATGACCGACGTGTACTGAAACTTGTTTAACGAGTACATTGTTGTTTCTTTTCTAGCTCGCCCACAAAGCAAAAAGTTAATATGGCTCGTTTTTGGCTGACTCTATATTCGGCTGTCGTTTTGTCTATGTATGCTTCACTTATTATTATCAGTAGATAATAATTATAGTAGAGCACTAGATTGCATGCGCTTGTCTGTCTCACCCGAGTTCGCTTCTAGAACGCACCCCATCACCATCACATTACCACTCGTCTATGCTTCTCATCTATTCTAACTCATCATAGAAACGAGTCGGCGAATATTGTGCAAATAAGCTGACTCGTTTGCGACATTCAGCTTTAATCTGCCATTTTACAAATAAATATTCTTTCACATTCTCGTTAGTACACTTACCGTTTGATGGTTATTGAAGTTCACAAGTTTCACAACGTCATTATATGTAGTAGGGTTTTATTTTACCGATCACGATCACCCGATGATGCCCGACCATTGTTTTATGACTCACAAACAGACGAAAGGTGTTTCCAAAACTCTTTATATACTGAATATACGTTCAGTGGGTTCACGAAACAGTGGTTGCCTCTGGTAAAAAAACACCCGGTAGACGTTCAGTGACCATCGAGGTTGTAACTCGTAAGATGGAAGAATAATCTGGTTTGTGTGTGATTGTGCGGCCATAGACAAGCTCGACAGCCAGTTCTCGCGGTCTCGCTCCAGCTCCATGTCCAGTCTCGAGAATATCTCCCAGGAGGGCATCCAGTGCCTCGCCTTCGCCGACAGCTACACCAAGAAGTCAGGTAAATCTCCTCCACAGACACCCCCTCGTCCCCCCGTCTCCCCGTCTCCCCGTCTCCCCGTCTCACTGTTATACTTTCGTTTCAGATCCCACCACACTTTTGCCCACGCTGTGGATAGGGACGACGCTAGGCTCCGTTCTCACCATGATGATCAACCTCCCCGAAGCCGACCTTCGGCACACGCAGCCCGTCGTCGTCTCCACTACAGGTAGACAGACGCCCTTTTACTAGTTTCGCTGACTTCGCGACCGTATTCCCAGTTTTTATGGAAATCATTTATTAATTGTATTAAATTTATCGACAAGCAAAATCATCTCGCAACTCACGATGCGTTCGGATGTCGGCGTGTATCCATTTCTGGCGATCATCGGAAGGCAAGCTCTTCCCCATCCTGTTCCCCCATATTCCTGACCGATTCGATGTTATCCAAATTACTAGACGTTTTCTTCTGGTTATTCTGCGACACGTCTCCCTACAATAATCGAAACCCTCGTATTGTGCCACTCACCAAGACGCGAGTTCATTTCCATCTATATCTATCCAGTCGCACTCAAAGATCGACTAATATTTCAACGAACGGACTCTTGACACGTTTCATTATTTCAGGTGGTCCGATATTCAGGTTAAAAGGCTCCATACTGACGATGTCGTTTCTCGACTGCAACGGTGCTCTAATACCTTACTCGTACGAAAGTTGGAAGGACGACACCAAAGACGTAAGTAGACGTAAGGAGACTGCAGCGTCGTGACGCCGGATCGTGACGAGGGTCTGTGGGGCTGTTGCAGGGACGGGAGCGCCGCGAGAGGACGCCCACGAAGCAGAGCTCGTCCAGCAGCAACAGTCGGATGAGTCCGACGCCGGAGGGGGGCGGAGGCGCGTGCGCGGGTGCGGGCGCGGGCGCGGGGGCGGGCGATCGCCAGTTCGTGGTCATCGCCAGCGAGAAGCAGGCGCGCGTCGTCGCCCTGCCCAGCATGAACTGCGTCTACCGGCAGCAGATCGTCGACACCGACTTCGTCGTCAAGGCGGAGATAGTCAGTCTGAAAGGTGAGCTTCGACCCGTTGCGCGTTCGTCGCGACTCCGCTCGACTCCGCTCGACTCCGAATGACGCGGCGTTCTCTCGCGTGCAGATAGCGTATGCCTCGTCAATTACCTGTCGACGGGTCACCTCGTGGCCTACAGCCTGCCCTCGCTGCGGCCGCTCGTCGACCTCGACTTCCTGCCTCTCTCGGAGCTCAGGTGAGTGCTTCTCCTCCCCGGTTCCCTCGCCGGCCCTTTCCTAGCGAACATTCTCGATGTTGTGACACACTCGAGTGGCGAACCGCTCGATTTGTAAATTATTTTAGTGCACCTTTCTTCCCAACTTTTTCAACATCGATATCATCTTCGACTCGACTCCGCTCGGGAGTGCGACACGCCCGGAGGCTCGAAATGATAAAAGGCCACGGTCTCCGATAGCTATAAATAGCTTCGCATTCATCAGCATGCTAGCTGAAAATTAGCTGAAAAACCGTCGACGCCATTTCGATATCACGATTTATCATTTGGGAGCCGAAGCGGACCTTTTCGTGTGTAATTTTATCTGAGATCGGTGTTAGATCGATATCCGATTGTTCGTCTTCTAGTCGTGAGGTCAGCACCAGCCACTTATTCGACCTTCTTCCGACACTCACACCTGCAATCTGACGCTTCCGATATTTGCGATGTTTGGCACTGTTCCGACTTTCTTTAGCGACGGCGGCGGACAGTTGACACCTTCATCTTCACTTCATCCATAACATAACACTGATACTAACGAGTAAACCGCGAAACACAAATTCCTATTACCCAATTATTAACACATTTGAATTTATACCATTCACCTGCCGTTTAATTTTATTTGCCACAAATCAAATATCAAATAGAGTATATGGTATAAATTGAATAGTGTGAGCCGAGACGCCGCAACACTGTCACCGATCGGTGGGAGTGTCGCGGTGAGCAGATTTGGATATTGACACGAGTGTCGTGTTGTGGGTAGTTTCCAGACACAGAGCAAACAGAGGGGTATCGTAGACCCAATGCTCTCGATTTGGGGCCAACAGCTCATTGTTAACGAGGACACGGACCAGTAAGTGAATCAACTGCGGGTACGAATGGTACCCGCAGATGTATGTTTATGTATGTACTCGTAAATAGGTATCGCCCTCTGCTGCATTGCCCCGACTCTAGTCTAGCTTCTTATAGCTTAAACCGCTTCTATAGAAATATGTGACACGACTCTCACCGACACGACTATTACACAACTCACTTACACTTTGTGCAGTCTTTTGTGCAGGATGTCCCGGAGACGGTCCCTTTTATTATACTTTCTAAAAAGAGTCGTATAATCGGAGGCCACAGTCTCTGGGCCATCCTTATCACTTTTCTATTCACGTCAATGTCTGAGTGATATTAGTTTGGCTAATTTTTTCGTTTTCTCGGTTGAAAATTTCTATGCAATTTATCTACGCTTGAAGCATGACGCTTTAACATGTCAACTATCGCGTTTTAGAGTTGCAAGGCAGTAAAGTATCGCTTTTGTGCTTATCGTTAATAATTAATTTCGTGCCGAAGCCGCAGCAGGTAAGACATTCACCGTAATATGAGTAAATCCACAAAGTTGCTAACTGATGAAAACCTATGAAACCATAGAATTGGATTGCACCTAGCAATATCCCCAAAAGATATAAGCATTATAAGTGTAGCTGTAGAGTTCGTAGAAGAAGGAGTGCCTATAGTGCCTATGCGGTATGTGGTATGTGAAGATGGTAAGATGGTAAGATGGGCGTGTCGTGTTGCAGGATAGCGAAGACGTTCTGCTTCAGCAATCGCGGCCACGGCCTCTATCTCGCCTCGCCCACAGAGATACAGAAGTTCACCATCGACGCAGAATTCTGGTTCGTCTTATTTCTGCTTCTCTTCTGCTGCGTTTACTCTGCTTCGTTGCGATTAACTTAAGGTGTTATGTGAACGTTGCAGTCAGCAACTGAACGAGATGTTGGGCGAGTTGTTCCTGCCGCGCGACATGCCCGACCCGCCCAAGGAGAGCTTCTTCAGGGGGCTTTTCGGCGGCGGCTCTCGCCCACTGGACAGGGAGGAGTTGTGTAAGTTCCCAAGCGAAGGTTGGTTAATAGTACTAGGTAGGGCTGTGCCGCTACAGATCAAGGTGTTGCCCACAGTCGGGGAGAGCAGCGGGAAGCCGAACCGCACGGTGGCGAAGCACATCCCTGGGCCCAGCGCAAACGTGGAGCAGTTGGGCGCCAGAGCCTCCACAGCCTCCAGCGAGGTGTCGCGCGCGCACCAGATGGTCGTCGAGCGAGGGGACAAGCTGTCGCAGCTCGAGGACCGCACGGAGCGCATGCACATGCAGGCCGGCGAGTTCTCTTCTTCCGCGCACCAGCTCATGCTCAAGTACAAGGACAAGAAGTGGTACCAGCTGTGAGCCTTCTCTCGCCCCTCTCCCCTCCTCTCCTCTCCTCTCTCCTCCACTTTCCCTCTCCCCCTCTCCCTCTCCCCCTCTCCCTCTCCCCGTTCACGCGATGTGATAATGTAAATAATCTGTACTTAAATCTTTTTATACAATGTACCTAATGGTAGTGATCGTGTCGTACATTCATGGCTCATTCTCTCTCTCTCTCTCTCTCTCTCTCTCGCTCCGACGAGACGTTTCCGACTTGCGTTGCGCGGTGCGTCTAACGAACCTTTATTTATTATTACAATTCCCCGTTTTTTCATATATTTTCTGACCAAATTCAAGTTGTGACTTCACGAGCATTTCAGTTTGCTCTTTTTCATTCGAAAAATGTTTGCTAGTGAAAAGCAAACATTTATTTACCATCGCAATCACTTTTCACGTAAGAAGAAGAGAAGAAGAGAAGAAGAGAAGAAGAGAAGAAGAGAAGAAGAGAAGAAGAGAAGAACTAAGAATGAAATGTTTGAAGTTAAAAGTTGTGTTCAGAAAAATGTATGAGGCTCTGGGGATTGTAACTTTTGTCATCTCACTACACATACACATACGAGTAAATCTATTTTAAAATAATAACGTTAGGAGTAGTTGTAAATTTTAATTGAATCCATTGAATTGAGCTACGATGGAGGTCTTGGAGGTGAGAAAGGAAGATTTATATGGGTGATTCTACGATAAGAGGTAATTTGTGCGGCAATCAGTTTAAAACAGTTTTTTTATTCTATTTGTTGCTATTTTTTACAATGAATCACATCATCTTAATGTACTTTATTAAATAACATCACGATTGAATGCCTAATGAAAACACATTTTTCTGAAATTCCTTACAAAGTCTAAAAAAGTCTCTACCCTGGTCTGTCCTCTTGCTGGTTTCAATTTAACTTTCAGACAATACATATATTTTTTGTATCAGTTGCTAAACTAAAGTATGTTTAATCGGAACTTAAATAAATGTACTTAAGTATTATTAAATAAAAAATAAAATAATTTTGTTTATTTCAAATAATTTTTAAAATTAACTTTTGTCCCGCTTTTTTTGTGTATCTACCCTGCCAAAATTCGTTCTGCTAAAACAAACATAAATTCAAGGACGGTCATATTGGAAATAGCGCTCGAGGACATCTATCGGCGTGAAGTTAGCAATACTAATCATGCAAGCCGCTTGAGCACCGCCATTTTTTAGTTATTGCGACGCGAACGTGCGGTGTAGTGGTTTCGCAAGGTGATTGTGTCTCTCCACTGGTAAGTCATAAAATTTATAATATTCAATTAATTTATTTGCATTTGCTGCCCTAATTTAACAATACTGTGATAATTAAAGTGAGATATATAACTAACCCAAAAAATAATTCAGTCAGTTAAAACAATTGGATTTGTCATGAAAACGTCTCTCCCCTGCCGTATATCCCCTGTCAAAATAACTGCCAGGGGAGAGTCTCACTGACCAGGGAAGATAAAATCCATAATAAGATGTTTGTACAAAAGCACATATATAGCTAATTTCAATCAACGTCAGTTTTAAATTAGTTAAATGATTATTGCAAATGAAAATTGTTATGTTAAAAAAATTAAAGGAGGTTCTTAGTTCATATTGTTATTATATTATTGTCATATTACAGATTATGGCACCACGGAAAAAGTTAACACTTGAAGAAAGATTACAGAAAAAACGTGAAGCAGAGGCTAAGATATTAAAAGATTAAAAATAATCCAGAAAAGTATGATTTACAAAAGCAACAAGAAAAGGAGAAGTATTTAAAAAAGAAGGAGAAAGGAATCATCAAAACTGTCGAGCAAATGACTCCTAGAGAGCTTGGTAAGGCAAAAAAGCAACAGAGCGTACGCAACGACTTGCTCTTCAAAATATAACTAATGTTCCGGCAACACCATCAATTTCAGATGTTGATCATCAGATGCCGCAAAGTAATTTCCGTAGTAGAGTTATAGCCAAAGTTAAATCAGACCGAGCTAGAAGACAAAGATATTTAATTAATAAAAAAAAGATGAGACTATAAAACTAAATACTAAATTAGCACATCGAAAAAAAAAAAAGGTAACAAAGATTACGAAAGCCTGAAAAACTTACACCTGACAGCAAAGTAGAACAAGTGTTGAATTCTTTAAGTGCCAGAGACACAGTGAAGAGAAATTTGCTGTTTGCATAACATATAATTCAATGCTGTTTGCAGAAATGCTCAATCAACAATTAAAAGAAAATTATTGTGCTCTCCCAAACGAAAATGAAAAAGAATTTTCAAAAGAATGACAAGCGAGAAACTGGTGCAAAAATATGGTATACTACAGAACGTAAAAAATTTAAAACCTGAGAAAATTTGGAAAAGTACGATTAATAGAAAATAAAAGGAAAGCCAAAGCAAGTTATGAAGTAATGAAGAAAAAAATTATACATTTTCTTGAAGATGACTCTAATACGAGGTTATGTGCCGGCAAAAGAGATTAAGTGACAAAGAAATGAGACCGGAAACAAAAAAGAGTTCTTTTGGATACTCTAAGAAATCTTCACAAATCTTTCATGAAGAAGTACAATATCACGAACTCATATTCCCTATTCTGTCGCCTAAAGCCATTTTGGATAGTACAATCGTTCTGTGACAAACGTGACACTTGTTTGTGCGTTGTAATATGGATACTAATATGGATTTGATTCTTACGGCTCTATTCCAAACCAAAGTTATATCTATATCAAAGCATCAAAATCTGCATCATAGAATTTGTTGCAATAGATATAGCGAACTGTGTCTTTTCCGAGAATATGCAACTTGTAAAAATAAAGGACTCGAATACAAGGAATTTGATAATAGTATTCAAATTGTCTACAAAAAGTGGGAATCCGTCTAGCAAAATAACTTATCCAAAAACGTTTAAGGCAAGAAAGGCGACTAAATATTTGAAAAAGTCAATTTAGATTTATGTTATTTTTATTTTATAATATGATTAAAACATGTTTATTTAATGAACCTTGTACAGAGTGTGACCGAAGCGCATGGTTATGGGCAATATGAAAATTATATCCTGATTATCACTTAAGAAGCGCCAGTCTACTTAATTAGTATTAATTATTTATGATTAATATGTCTGATTATATGTTAATAACAATGTTTAATAAAAGTTGATTTTATTGATTTCATTAATTATGTTATTTAGTCAAATTCTCTCCCCTAAGTGAAATAACTATCTACCCTGATTTTGATGTCTCTCCCCTGCCCGATGTATTTACCCTGGTCTTCGAAAAAGTAATAAAATATGTATAAAGTGACTTGCCCTTATGTGAAAAGGTAAATAAATGGGATAAAAATCGTAATATATAGGTTTCATGAAAAAACCACAACTTTTGTCCTTGGCCGCATCCTCTATGGACTTGAAACCTCTTATCGTAGAATCACCCATATAATATATAACAATAATTATAGTGAACGATGTCGTTTTGTAAAAAGTATTAAGTGCATATAAATAAATAAATAAATAAATAATAAATATAATTTATATAATATAAAGATTGGAAACGTAAGCATTGGATGACAATAATTTTTGTTACAATTATCGGCGACGGAACTTTAACGTGTAAAAGTCTAATTGTACAAAGGTTCAATTGCTTCAACTTCAAATCAAATGTATCGGAAATGAGTATTTGTTACAAATAACAAACGACAAATCGTCAATATGACAAAAAACGACAGTGAGAAAATCTCTTCCATAAAGACCTAAATTGAGATGACAAATATGCATTTATGAGATACCGTTTTGCGTAAATGAGTTGCCAGAGATCAACTCTAGTTAGAGTATGTCCGCTTTTCACCAAAACTTATTGGCGTCTCGCTCATTCCGTGGCTCCTCCACAATCGGACTTTTACACGTTAAAGTTCCGCCGCCCAATTATCACTGGAGGCTTGTTTAGTTGAGGTGTCCCCCTCCCCTCCCTCTCTCCCTCCTCCCTCCTCCCTCCTCCCTCCTCCCTCCTCCCTCCTCATCTCATCCCTCCTTCGTTGCGTTCTCCAAACTTACGCTTTACAGTGCATTTACTATGTTAATGTTAATATGAGGGTGTGTTTAGATGTGACGTCACCTCGTGGACACAATTACAGCAATACGGGTTCGAAACTCCTCTCCCGCTCCCCTCCCCATCCCTCCCCATCTCCCCTCCCCTCCCCTCCCCTCCCCTCCCCCTCGTATCCAGCCAATGTGTCATGCGTCGCTAGTTAAAACATAGTCTGTTGCAAAGCAATGTGCCAAATGAGCAGCCTGTCGAGCCCACTGACTAGGCTGCGGCTAGGCTGCTGATTTTAGACTATTTTTAACCCGAAAGCTACTTCTCGAAAGCCGGGTGCTAAGCCTATACCTAACCTATACTTAGCCCTAAGTGATTCGCATGCAATAAGAGGTCTCGACTCGCCTTCGCTTACGCTCGGTTAGTTTGGCGCTGAAGCCTTCGCAGGTAGCGCCGAGGGTTGTTCTAAACTCTGGAACTCTAGAACTCTAGAACTCTAGTGCCTATGTTATTTCGGATGCCAAAATTGGTACTATTCAGTCGAGGCCCGAAAGGCCGATTCTCTTACTTTTTAATTAATCATTATAAAACAAAGTATTTAATATGAAACTAATGTTGTTCTTAATATGTATATCAATATTAATAAATAAATGAATCTTATAACAAATATTATGTATATTTACAGAGCGTTTTAACCACATTTATTTTTGTTAAAAACATCTATTCCATTATGTACTTAGCTGGAGTTTTATTCGAAAATAAATATAATATTTTGGTAAAAGACATTTAACGACATGATATTACTATATATGTATTTAAATCCCCCTTCACGATATCTCTATATCTCTATATCTCTATATCTCTATATCCAAATCCGAACGCATATCAAATCAATATATCATAGCGACTACTTCCGTACAATATGTCAAAGTTGACTCATAAATAAACTTAATTGTTGACTGCATGTAATCGATGCGTTAAACTCACTTTTGTTACTCCTGTTAACTATTTTAAAACTAAAAAGAGATGCTCAGCCGACTTTTGTCCACTTGTATAAGCTTATAAGCGTCACCGGATTTACCCATTGGGTAAATAACTCCTTTATTGGGAAACCGCTGTGCCGCTCCTTACGAATGCGGGGTGACGATTTTATTTATCAAGGTAGATTAAATATTTCCTAAAATAACTATAGTTAGAATTTTCGTTTACGTTTTAAATTGAAAAATCAGTTTTGATGTCACGAGATATATCTAAGGCGCGGTACAGCGGTTCTGGTTTTTGTCTATAGAACTGTATTTTTGTCATAATAATAGAAAAATAATTAGAAGTCGGCTGAATATCTAAGAGGAAATGAAGAGAGATAATAGGCCAACGCAAATCGGTATTCACACAATAGGTGGTTCACCTATTACCTCAGGTTCAGGACAGTTATGTTTTATCAATTTTATTAACCGTTGATGTGTATTGTTAAATTTAATCGCTTTTTGATAAGATTGTTTCGTTCGTACGTTTATTAATTTGGAAATTATGGGACTAAATTAATGTATAAGATTTGTAAATAAATAAATAAAGAAAACTTGTGGCAAATTATTACTCGTTATAATATTTAATTAAAAGTAAAGCTAATATAAGTATGTATTGTATATTAATATGATTGGTGGCCCTCGATTATATTATATATTATAAAACTATACATATTGTATATAAACGATGCTGTTGAATTATATTGATTATTTAGTTTGGTAGATGATTACTAGTATATAAATAAATTACGAAAATAAAATTATATCGAAAATATCTTTGTTGTTTCATTTATTAACGGAGTCACCATTTTATGTATATGTGATGTGATAAGAAACTATAGTTTTTCAGGTTTATTACTTTTTGTCTATGATTCAATATTATTAAAAGATTCGTTGAAGGAGATAAAAGAGGTTGAGCTCTCATATTAAACTATCTTAAATTAAAACTCCTCGTTTCTATTTCTAAGTTATTGCTCAATAAAATAAGTAAGTAATTCTTTTGGTCGACATGTACGATGCTTTATCATAAGTTACCAAGCGATACTAACTAGCTATTTGTTTTAGCTCGCTTTGCATTGAATTTGAACTTTGAGAATACTTGTATCTTGGTCTATTTGATCAGAGTGATTTAAAGATTTAAAAAAAAAAAACAAAAATCTCGGTGACCGTTTTTGATTGCCACCAACACAAAATAAATACAATCCCACTTATTTTTCTGTGACTTTTCGCAATAGTGACATCTACTTACCATTCGCTATATGACCAGAACGATATCTCGTGAACAGTAACTAAATTTAAATCATTTATTTAAAAAAAAATATTACTAATAGCCGGAGGGAATTCCCCTTTTCGACGCTCGACAAATATGATGCCAAAGTAGCATTCAAAAAAGACAAATTTCAAGTTGTTAAAACCAAATTTAAAATAGGCCTCACTCTGGGTGGTTGGGTGACTATGTAAAAAAATTTATTTGCACTGATTATAAAATATAAAAACTTGTGGCGTCGCCACTGTCGTCACAGCAATAATGACGTCATATTACTCATAATATTATTTTTTTTCAACGCGGATGAAGTCGCGGGCACCAGCTAGTAATAAATAAAATTGTCTATAATTCAAATACAATTACTTGAAAAGGTCACTTATGTACATTATTTGTCATCTTTAAAATAAGCTTTCAATAAATTTAAAATATTTTAATAATAAATGTCAAAGTAACCGTCTGTCTGTTACTTTTTCACGCGTTAACTATGAAATTTAGGTACTTTTCATCCACAAAAAAAATGGCCATAATAATCCATTATAAAAAGAAGGCTTCGGTCAGAATACTGCGAGCATATCACTAGTTAAATTGCTTCACTGTCTTATTTTTAAAGTTCTGATCAAGGACTTTATATAATACAGGATACAAGACTTCGGTGATGTTACCGGGTCCAAGGAATTCCAAGGAAAATGTTCCGAATGATCGATTTGTTCAATTCAAATGAAACGCCACAACATTGAGCAACTTTTTTTAATAAAACTTTGCTATCATATACAATATACAAATAGAATACAATACAATTACGAGCATTCGGTGCGTTATATACAAGAATACCAGAATCCATCTATCCCGTGGGAACGATTATATACAATGAGTGCATCGGACGGTCGCACTGTCATCCCAACTCTATCACACACTTTCAAACGCCTCTATTTGCAGGGATGACAAATTCTTCTATTATCCTTATCCTTATCCTTATCCTTATAACGCGATACCAATATAAAATTTGAGGCGACTCCACGAGTCGACTAATTGCACTAAAATATTACCTACATTTTTATTAAACCAAAAAACTAAGCACTTGTCGCATTCCCTAACAATTAAACTTAACAACTTCTCAATATCACTAGATCTCTCACAAGTACGACAAGATCGAGTAACATCTTGTCGTACACAATCTCACTTGGGCAAGACCGAGCAAGATCTTGTCGTACACAATCTCACTTGGGCAAGACCGAGCAAGATCTTGTCGTACACAATCTCACTTGGGCAAGACCGAGCAAGATCTTGTCGTACACAATCTCACTTGGGCAAGACCGAGCAAGATCTTGTCGTACACAATCTCACTTGGGCAAGACCGAGCAAGATCTTGTCGTACACAATCTCACTTGGGCAAGACCGAGCAAGATCTTGTCGTACACAATCTCACTTGGGCAAGACCGAGCAAGATCTTGTCGTACACAATCTCACTTGGGCAAGACCGAGCAAGATCTTGTCGTACACAATCTCACTTGGGCAAGACCGAGCAAGATCTTGTCGTACACAATCTCACTTGGGCAAGACCGAGCAAGATCTTGTCGTACACAATCTCACTTGGGCAAGACCGAGCAAGATCTTGTCGTACACAATCTCACTTGGGCAAGACCGAGCAAGATCTTGTCGTACACAATCTCACTTGGGCAAGACCGAGCAAGATCTTGTCGTACACAATCTCACTTGGGCAAGACCGAGCAAGATCTTGTCGTACACAATCTCACTTGGGCAAGACCGAGCAAGATCTTGTCGTACACAATCTCACTTGGGCAAGACCGAGCAAGATAAATTATAAGCGAATTAGTCTTTACACTACTTGTTGACCTGAAACCGAATTCAAACAGATCTATATCATTCTGGATCGGTTTATCCATTGAGAAGTATGATCGGTTATACAAATTATACATGGATAATTGGATATGTATAAATAAAGAAAATATATTCTAAAAATATTAATACTTAGAGACAAATATCAGTCGCAAACTTCTTGCACAAACAACGTTTAATACTAATCATCATAATCATCGAAATAAACTCCATTTCACTGAAATTGTGTTAAATTTGTACTACCAGACAAACTTCTCAATAGTACTAGTACTAATGTATTACTGAGAACTCTTGCAATATTTGTTCATTTAAAAGAGTCAATTTATTAAAGTTAAAACAAGTTGGCCTGTCGAACTTTACAAAACTTAAAAGGAGGCATACGTTACCATTTATGTATTACAAAAATAATAATAAACAATTGTCTATGTCCGCTATACAATTTAGCCCAAAGTAATATTTGATAGCGTTCGATATGTACACTGATTGATATATCAATACGATATGAAAGTTCGATTTAAAGTGTATCGTATGGCTCAAAATGTGTTCAGTCATTTTAACAGGTTTCAGAGGTAAAGGTCGGCAGGCAGGGTGGGGCCTGATAGATCAAATGTAATGAGTAAGCGTCTAGTCTAAGAAAAGAGCGAAACAAACTTAACTCCTAAGTTAGGTACGAGTTTAAGGCTTACGCGTTGCTTAATAGTGAACACATGGTGAAGGGGGTCTATCAGGGAAACGATATCGATCGGGGGAAGTGTGAATATGAGATTAGCGTCATGAGTTATGAAACAGTCAAATTGCACTGACACTAACGCAGCAGGTCCACAAGGCATCAGCTGTTGGCGTCCTCGGCGGGCGGCGATGAGGGCGGCATGTTGGCGTTGACGATGTTGGCGATGTCGCTCGGCGTCATCGAGCTCATCGCGGTCAGCAGGTTGTTGGCCAGCTCGGCGCCGTCGGGCGGCGCGACGCGCAGCGCCTTCATGCCGTCCACCAGCGACGGCTCCCAGAGGGCACCTCCCCCTCCCACTCCCACTCCCCCTCCCCCTCCCTGCGGGGGGGCGCTCTCCTCGAAATGCGCCCAGCCCTCGCCCGTCGCCGCCCCGTTCTCCTCGCTCGACAGCCACGCTGCAATTTCTTTTATGTTAAGGTCAGCAGACAGATTACCTCTACAATTTAATTATATGTATTTTTTTGCATTCCTCTGTCTCCTTGGTCACTTAATTTTGTTGTTTCAATTTTTGTTAATAAACCAATTGGGTTTGAATAACCTTCGGTACTGTATATTGACTATACGATAGAATAGAAAATGGTTAGTTGAAGACTGAAGAGCACTCACGAGAGGGGTCGAACACGTTGGTCGCGTCGGGCGCGTCGGCTGCGTCGGCGGAGTCGGACGCGTTCGCTCTCGCCTCGCCCTCCGCCTCGACGTCGGCGTCGGCGTCGCCCCACGACTCGAACTCGTCGAACTGTTGACTGGCCAACTGCAGGAAGTCGTTCTTGGCACTCTCCATCTTGTCCTCGTCGTCCTCGTCGAAGTGCGCGTGCGCGTGCGCCACGCCCTCGGGCGCGTCGTCCGGCTCGTAGTTGGCGTCCACCATGTTGTCCACCTCGTAGCAGTTGTCGGCCGGGTAGTAGCCGCCCAGCGGCGTCTCGTAGTACAGCTCGAGCGGCGCCAGCGAGTCGCGCTGGAACGCGGCCCAGCGCTCGCGCAGCGCGTCCGGCAGCTCGCACTCGCAGTCGGGCAGCGCGCGCGCCACGCGCCGCAGTGCGCGCGCCGTGTGACCAGCGGCGCCGCTGCGCGCTTGCGCGTCCGCGCGCCGCCGCTCGTCCTCCTCGAAGGCGTCCATGAGGCGCGACAGCGCGTCGCACTCGGCCACTAGGTGGCGCGCGTAGCGCGAGCGGTGCGCGGGGTTGTGCAGCGCGGCGTGGAGCGCGCCGCACACGTGTGCGTGCAGGAAGTTGTTGTGCGGGTAACGGAAGTACATGTCGAGCAGCACGCCGAGAGTGTCGAGCGCCAGCAGCGCGGCGGCCACGTCGGCCTGCTCGGAGGCGACGAGCTGCGAGAGCAGGGCGGCGGCCTGCAGGCGCGCGGCGCCCACGGCGTCGGCGGGACCCGCGAGCAACGCCTGATGCAGCAGCGGCAGGTGCGGTGCCACCGCCCGCTCCACGCCGCTGCCGCCGATCGGCTCGCACGCCAGCAGCGCCAGCAGCACCTGAACATTGAGTGTTATTCCCGTACATGTGAAGAACGGCCATTAAAGCACCGTACGATGGAGATTCGTTGAGGATACCTGACAGCCGTTGACGAGGGCGTCGCGGCGCGCGTGCGCGGGCGATGTGAAGATGGTCTGCAGTAAGGAGCGCACGGCGCCCTCTCCCTGCAGACGCGCCACCAGCTCGCAGCGGCCGCTGCCCGACCCCCCGCACTCCTCCATCGCCACCCCGTTCATCACCAGCTCGCACAGCAGCTGCGCCGCGTTGCCCGACGCCACCCCCGCCAGGCCCCTCCTCTTGTGCCTTCGCTCCTCCTCCCCCGTCTCGTCCCCATTCTCACCGCCCTCCCCCGCCTCACCGCCCGCCGAGTACGTGCCGCATATTATTTGGAACAGGCTGTCCAACACCTGGTGCTCCTCGAACCACTACATTACCAACAAAAACGTACACGCTCTTATTATTTGACGCAGCATCTGTACTCTACAATTGCTACAATTGCTAAATTGATGCAACAGTGTTACCTCATAAACGATTTTGTTGAAGTGGTCCTCGAGTCGGAGGAAATACTTGAAGGTGTCCGCGATGGCGGAGGTGCACATGTGGCGCAACAGGTTCGGCAGGAAGTCGCGTCTCGACTTGAAAAAGTCCAGCACGCGCAGACAAACTATGTGGTACAGATAGTAGTCCTGCCAAATTACACATTTCAACTAAGTGTATTGGACTAAGTTCTCATGGTTGGCTCCATTCTAGATCTGAAAAGTAGTGGCAGGCACGTTTTGCACTCATTTGGGCAGCCCTTCTAGTGGCAGTATGTGTGCTGTTGTGCTTTGGTTACGTTGATCTGAATTTGAAATTATTGAAAAAAAAAATTACAATATTACTTTTTTGTGATAAATAAAAAAAATAGTCTCTATACCTGTTTTGAACTTCTTTGGAGTAACATTGCAACAGTTTTACTAAAATAGGACGCGAGCAACGGATTCAACGGTGGCTCTTTATTGATGAAGTCGCAAAGTTTGTGCATCTGGGCCGTGTCCAGAGACAGGCGGTCGTTCAGCATAGACAACTGACTGGTGAGCACCTCCGCCGCTATACTCGCGTAGCGGTACTGCGACGTCAGCTCCACATTCTTACTCGGCTCCTCCGTTATCAGAGTTATCAACTCGGATAGGATGTCAGGTCTCGTTAGGCTGAAACGCAAGTAAAGCAGATGATAGCTAGCAATTTCTAAAATAATTTTACAAATTACTTGGACTATAATTATAGATTATAATATAGAGGTGAAATCCTCTTGTTTGCTCACTAGTACATAGGTGAACTCTGAAAATACTGAACTGAATTCAAACTTTAAATTTAATACCAAAGGAGAACCTGCAAAAATACATGGATATGGTCAGCATGAGTAAAAATTTTAGAATATAAAATAACCTTTCTAACGATATATCAGTTAACGTTATTGGTCCCATAGGCTAATTAAATAGAAATTAATTTTATGAAATTATTCTGCATAGTGAATGGTCCAATAGTTTAACTATATTATAGTGAACTAACTTTTACCCAAGACTCCCTCCAAAACACTACTTTTTTCTAAATGAAATACTTTTGCATTTATAAATTAGTTATGAAGCTAAGAATGAATGTTAGCTTCAAAAGAATTCAGAATATTCTTAAAAGTAAACTTTCACTATAAAAATCTGCAAACTAAATCTGAAGATAGTCCACCATTTTGTAGTTTCATTTGAGGCCGACCATATACACATAATTTGTAGTCACTATCAACTTTTTGCAGGAATTCAGTATCACCTAAAGAACTTATTTGTATTCTAAAGAAATAACAAAATAAATGTCAGAATCATCTATCTCCTCTATCTAAATAAAATCAATACAAGCATTTTTCTACTTGTGGGTATCTCTTTTATGTTCACTCAGTCTTTTGGGGTGTATATGTGGTGGGGAACAAGTGATCTAAGATAGGTGAAACCGCTGACAGCTTCTGTATAATATATGTAAGCCTTATGAATTAATCTGTCTCAATCAAACTGGCATTAATTAATCTGTCTCAATCAAACTGGCATCCCACCTAGCAACAGTAACCATCCCTTTTATGAAGACAAACAACCAATGGAGTCTGAAATGAGAGCATTTCCGACTCCATTCTCCTGTCCTTATTATTTATTCTAGTCAGTCAGTCAGTTGCACCTCTGCCTATGTCTATCCTCAGAGTTGTATATGTATTTCCATACCAAATTTCAACAAAAGCAATTTAATTTAGTAGGCTATAAGTGACTCCATCTAATAGGCCTCTGCTCTTCCAACATACCTATGGAAGAATTAATGAGCCATGATTGAAGACTCCTTTTAAGCATACATTTGATATGATAGTTAACACATATAACAAGTATTCAAATGATGAGATTCCATAAATCTATACTATTTATACCAATATTATAAAGCTGAAGAGTTTGTTTGGTTGAATGCGTTAATCTCAGAAACTACTGGTTCAAATTGAAAAATTCTTTTTGTGTTGGATAGTCTATTTATCGAGAAAGGCTTTAGGCTATATAATATTTTGAACGCGGACGAAGTCGCGGGCATCGGCTAGTATTTAATATTTAGCAATCTACACTACAAGTTTTGTCTATTAACAATGATGACTGATAACAATAGTATTATAGTATTGTAATAGATAGGTATATATAGCATAATATTGCCTACTCAATGTAATACTCACAACTGTAGTAACGCTTTGTTATCTGCTTTACATTCTTGGAGTATGTCATCAGCTTCCAGGACTTGAGACAAAGTAACATTCTGAAACAATTTTGTAAAACCCCACTAACTAATCATTATACATTTGATGATATAAAATGTACAGCACATTTTTAAAAATAATTCAATAATGAGAACTAAAAAAGGGTAGTAAAAGTGGCTTAAAATATGATAGCAAGCAAGTGAGGTTGAGGTGGGCTAGTCATAACCATGTTAACCATAATTTTTCAAACAAAACACACCTCCTCCTTAAGAAGAAAATTTAACTCCCTAACCGCAACGTAGTTTCCACTCCAAAACATAATTAAAATTTATAAGAGCGACTTAATATTTAATCTAAATCCATAGAAGGTTGTTATTTTACAATTTTTTCACCATAAATCGCAAGTTCGAACGACGAATCAGTGTTACCAAACAAAAAATTTAAAATTCGGTAGAACTACGCTTCGAAAATCGGGAGAATTCTGGAACAAAGTTATTGCTCGAAAATCGGAAGAATACGGGAAATAAAATAACAAAAGAAATGTTATCATATTCAATTTATTATTTTATTTTCGTAGTTAGCTTATAGAAAGTTTACATTATTTTATTCGTACCAAAGTTCTTTAAACACAGCAGTCAACTTTTTTTTTCTACTTTAAAATCATAACAACTAGCTTTGTCAAGATTTCTCAATAAGTCGATTAGGGTGCGTTCAGTTCATTTTGACTGGGTTGCGTTCAAAGCCTACACTTGGAACGCGAGAATTGTCTAATGTCGGGAGAAAATCATTGCATATCGGGAGATCGGGAAATGAAGTACGAAATCAGTAGATATCCCGTAAAATCGGGAGGTTCGGGAACGAACGAAACGAACTATGATGAATGACGAGATGACATGAATGGTTCAATTTTCATTTTAATCATTCATTCGTCGATTCCGTTCAATCCCAACTGTCAAAAAGGAAATGGATAATGTTTGCGTAGCTTTCAAGGGAAGACTGAAGTAAGTAAGTATGCACCAACTAAGACAAGTGGCCTCAATTTAATGATGATTGGATGGTTCACATCAGATACTTCATATCAGGATGTGGGATCTCTAAAGATAATGAGCGTGATAATGGATATTTCAACTTTACAGAGGAATACTTTATTACATATAAGGCAATAGATAGACTATTGAAAAGTATATTTATAAAAAATCAAATAAATTATTTTGCTCGTAGCAATTGCATAGCAAGAGCTTCCGTTTCTTCTACCGACAGCAAGTTAGAGACATCTTGAATTTTCTTCATCTTCTTAGACCCACTCTCTACAGAAGTTTTTTGATTTTCTACTAATTTTCGTTTTGCTGGCCTGAAACATTTCAAATAAAATATTTACTTTACATAGTAAAATTTTGAAAGTCTCATGATCAAAGTCCCGGGTCTTTAATGAATATAATTAACATCAAGTTTATTTTTTGGCAGGATAATAAAATAAAAAGGGATTTCTAGTAAGAATCAATATTTGATTGTTACTGCGGCCATAAGGGCTAGGCAGTTTATCACTGTGAAATGCAGTCTGGAACTATGCTTATAATTACTATGGATTTATGTGTATTAAGGAACGGTATTAAGGAACTGTTCAAAATGAGAAAATTACCTGTCAAATTGGGGATCGTCAGATTCTTCTCCAGTTGACTGATCTGATATCTGGTCATTACCAAATTGGATATTATCACTACTATTATTATCATCATCATCACTGCTTTCATTATCATTACTTTTGTCATAAACTTTATCAGGATCTGGTAACCATGATAGATCTGGACCATCTGATTCAGATTGTGATCCAAATTCGTCTTGTTCCTCCGATTTTTCTTTATTTTTACCTTTTAGCTTACGCTTCTGTTCTTTGTGTTTAGCTTTTACGTTTTCTCTGAACCTTTGTATGTCATAATCTTTATCATTCGCTTTAAAGCGATCCATTGCTGTCTTGAGATCTAGAGCACTAGTTTTATGAGAAGAGTGTTTTAGCAAATCATCTTCCTTGTCACTCTCAAATTTTATTTGAGTGTTCATTTTAATTTTGTTCTTTAAAATTTGTTTACCGACTCCCGTTTTTGTTGCAGTTTTAATTTCATTTCGAAGTAGCACCTGCATCATGTCCGTTTCTGATGCCATCTCTATCTCTTCATTTTTATTATTTCTTTCAAAGAAATAGTTGTCAGTTTTAGGAGCACATACTTCAGGAATATCTTCCACTTCACTCTCATCAGACTCATCACTTTTTGCAACATGATTTTCAACAACGTTTTTTTCTACATGATCAGAATCATCTTTTTTCGAGGGTGCATTGCTTATTTTATTCCTGTGCAAGAATTTAATTCTTGGAGGTACTTTGAGGCCCAAGGATGTGGCGTATGCATCAGTGTCTATTAACTGTACATTAAATATATCTTTATTTTTCATTAAATATACAGATTTTAAATAATTAACAAAAGCCCTTTGGGCAGTTTGCTTAAGTTCCTCACAGTCTGCTAAGAAATCTGCTATTTTATTATGTGTTGATATAATTTTATTAGGATCAACTGATATTTTATTTATCGGAATTCTGTTTTTGTGCAAATCTTCAACAATTTTTTCTTCATGTTGTAATAACATGAGCAAGCCTTCACCTTTACCGAAGGCTCCTCGAGCTGTCCTACCAACCCTGTGTATATATGTATCAACGTCCTCGGGGCAGTCCATTTGTATCACCCAATTAACTCGTGGGAAATCTAACCCTCTGGATGCCAAGTCTGTTGCAAACAAAACAACATTGGGCATCCTACAAAATTCATTGTATATTTTTTCCCTTTTCTCTTGATGTAGAGTACCATACAAGGCGAGCAAACTGACGCCAGGTCTCATCCTACAGAATAAATCATAGACAAACTTCACTTGCTTACATGTCGACATAAACACTAAAATCTTTTGTTTTAAATGATTTTTTATAAATGACCAGAGAATGTTAATCTTCTCATCAATTTGACAAATGACGTAACTTTGTTGGAGTGAGTCCGGTGTCACAGTGGCAGCTTGCTCATGTGGGGCCACATACGTAGGGAAAGACAAACTGAGTCGTGCAAGATCTTTGACTGATTTTGTTTGTGTGGCTGAAAATAAAAGAGTTTGTCTTTCTTGAGGCAAATTTTCTAGTATTGAGTTCATTGTAGTCTGGAAACCCATATCCAGGCACCTATCGGCTTCATCCAAGACCAGTATTTGCAGATTGTCACAATTGAATAAAGGATTCTCGTCCATGTGTTGCAGTAAACGACCGGGAGTGCATATAAGAATGTTCACTTGATCCATTCTCTTCCTTTCGAATGCAAGATTCTGTCCACCAATAATACAACCAGCTGAGAAGTCATGCATATGACCAATCTTCCTAAGGGTTTCATAAATTTGATAGGCAAGTTCCCTAGTGGGTGATATAACAAGAGCTCCCACTCCATCTAATCTGGTCCATTTTTTACAAAACAATTTTTCCAATATTGGTATTAGAAAAGCCAATGTTTTCCCAGAACCGGTTTTAGCAGCGCCCAATATGTCCTTGCCCTGTAATGCGTAACCGATCGATTGCCTTTGAATTTCAGTAGGTCTTACATAATTGTTATCTTTCAAACCCTTTAACGTCTTCTGAGACAGTGGAAAATCCTTGAATGTTTTGATTTCGCCTGGAACAATCTGAAATATGTCGAAACACATGAAATTATATTTTTCATTATTCCAAACAAGTACATAAAAAAGTAAAAGTAATAAAAAACATTTTGTGAACCTTATCATATTGGGTTGTTAAGTATTGTATTGCTGCATCTTCTTCGACACTCTTCTTTTTTCGAGGTTTATATAATTGCATTTTCTTCTTCCTTCCCTTTTTAGTTGTATTTTGGTTATCCTGCTTTATATTCATATTTATTGAACTTAATTCACGACCAATGATAAATGTGGTGTGTTGTGGACATTACTGACTAATAATAACGGTGTAAATTGCACGGTGCACGCACGTTGTGGACATGGACATTGGTTGATTGACTTGACTTGAATATAATAATATAATAAACATAACCTACAATACAATACAAAACCACACACCCCACATTTCTTCTATATATAAAAAGTTACTCTATGTCTTCTACTGCAACATATCACAGAAAAAAAACCATCGCTGCATATTAGTCTGTGTCTGCTACCAGTTAATTGTCAGAAATGAACATAGTTTTTATTAAAATCCGTTGAGATACATTTATTCCCATTTTTCGCAAATATAACTAGGAGATTATATTAAACTAGCGGTCCTAGCAGACATTGTTCCGTTCGAACCCGATTGCAAATCGCAACTTGCAAACTCACCAATGGGGTCCAATTGTGAATCTAAATAAACCTAGGGGGCGTTTAGGAAGTGTTAAGTCAATACACTAGGACAGTGGCTCTAGTGCGAGTTTATGTCGCACTCGCTAGCGAGAGCGGATAATATTTATTTCGAAAATTTTCAAAGGTCAATTCAGATCCGCGGCTACGCGGAACTTAGTTTTTTTCTACCGCACTAAAACTCCAACTCGAGGTTACTTAAAAACTAACTCAATTATGAGGGTCCGGCTAGCCCTGTAGGGCCACTTGCGACTGCAGCGGCTTGAGCCACGACAGATGTAAGTTGTCCCCGGGCCGGGAGGTCCCTCGCAGGCGCTGTATCCAGGTCGCGCCTCATATTTGAGAAGTGGCGCGACGGTCGTCCTCTTCTTATTTGCCAGCAGCCTGTCCAGTGGTATATATGTATATATATACGTTAGTATGTACTATTTAGTTTGTGGCGTACGGTTTGTGGTATCAAAACAGAGGAAAAAAGAGGACATAGTTGATGTTTTTAGTAGTGCTTACACTATACTATAGAGCCACAGAAGATTCGCGAAAATATAACAACTGGCAACACTGCAATTAATTAACGAATTTTGTCATGTCAATATATAGTGATATAGTATTATTTGGTATTATTCTTTCTTTGTTTGATTCAAGTAAGTTACTGTTTATAAATATTCGTTTTGTTTGATCCATGCTTCATTCTCGTTTTGTAGTTCGCGGCGCGAAGGATAGCAGCTTTGGCAGCCAGTTATAGTTAAGTTAAGAGTACTAGTAATTTAATTTCTTGGTTCATTTATAAAGGGCGTCAAAAACTTATAATTTCTGTATTATTTTTGGGTAAGTTTCCTTTTATTAAATATTTTCATTATTATTATTCTTTATATGTAACATCATGACGCAGCTTCTTAGTCATTGAAATGAACTAGTCTTTTTTGTGATTGATTTTACCTCATTTATTAAGATGGGATAATACAACGCAATAAAAACCTAAGTAATTAATTGTCGGATAGTTTAACATTTAGGTAGGTAGGCATTTGTTTTTTTAATTTAAGTAATAGATGTAACTAATCTAATTATTAATGAAGTAGGTATGAAACAATTCTAACGACGAGTATGGTGTTTGATTCAAGGTTAATAAACAAAGAAACCACTTTATCGAAATATATACCAAAAGTATTTCCTTGCAAGTGTGCCAGCGATAAGAAATGTTTTTATTTTTTTTGCATTTTTATTATTAATTTTACTATCAATAGAGTTCAAAGGTATCAAATTATTTTTTATCTGTATACTCTTCTTTACATAGTATAATTTGAAGTCACTTTTCATGTCCGTATGTATGCCCGCTAACTCCTAAACCACGCAACGGATTTTGATGCGGTTTTTACCGTCAGATAAATAACTTTTCAGGGAAGTTTTGTATACATATATTTTATGTACAACCAAGTCGCTGAATAAATTTACATGACTTACGTAGGCGGAATTTTAAGAAATACGTAAAAATTATGTACCTACTAGTTGACACACATTTCTTTAATTAAAACTCTACATATTATAAATCTGTTTCTCTGCTAACTACTTTCTCAACCACCCAATGGATTTTAAAATGGTTTTCACTTATGGAAAGAGGGATAAATGAGGAAGTATTGTGTATATAAAAAAATTGCATCCTGGGCTAAACTAGGAGCAGTTTGATAGTAATAGATAAAACATTGATTTAGATGGAACAACATTAACTGAGCATAGAAACGTTTTGTAGAAAAAAAATAGACCAGGTAGTGTTCACCCACTAGTTAAAATGTGACCATTTTGATGGTAGGCGGAAAAAAACTAACTGTTTCTTATAAATAGGAAGAAACTGCATTTAGGTAGATTGCATTGCATCTGTAGAAATTCTTAATGTAGGTACCAAATTCTTTGTACCACATTTTGTTTGACAAAGGTATTTAACAAAGAAAAAGAAAAAAAAAATTGCTTCACATACAACTGAGAAATAAATACTAAACTGTTTTGTCTGTTTTTTTACCTACACATTTTTTTTTTAGTATAATATTATATTAGGATATTTAGATCAAATCGCGTGCAACAGCTTGTATAATAATAAAATTTTAATAAGTATTCTTAAATTACATAAATACATGATTGTGTTAAATTGATAGTTTCCATTTCATAAACAGGTAATCCACGATGAAGACTTTAGTGGCGTTATTGTGTTTGGTGGCAGCCGTGAGTGCTGTCTCCTTCTTTGATCTGGTCAGAGAAGAATGGGTTTCATTCAGGGTGAGTATGACAAGTTTTTTATGAAAAAGGATGATGGGTAAGCTTAGGGTCGTAGTATGCCAGTGTACTGTCAAACCTGACAGGAAAAAAGATAAGGGACAAAGTGGGCTCTGATATCCTTTACTCGTGCTATTTTACAGTGGTCTTCTCAAATCTTCTGCAAACGGATGGTTATTATCACAAGCCTGGCCACCCAATTTGTTTGTGAAATGTGGTGTGTTCTGCTTTTACTAAAATTCATATGTTTAACATATGGTGCCTTTTTAGGACTTATAATTTGAGTGCTAAAAATGTATTCCAGAAATATTTTGACTGCTTTCAGCTTCAATAATTAATTAACTACAATTAAATTTGTCAACATTGGATTCATTGTTTTCCTCTCTGCAGATGGAGTTCAACAAGAAATATGATAGTGAGATAGAGGATAAGTTCCGTATGAAAATCTTTGCCGAGAACAAGCACAAGATAGCGAAACACAATCAACGGTTCGAACAGGGCCTGGTCTCGTACAGACTGAAGCAGAACAAGTACGGTGATATGCTGCACCACGAGTTCATCCACACCATGAACGGCTTCAACAGGACGAGCAAGTGAGTCACAATTGTTGGAAAGGGTTCGCTTTCAAGTTTGATAGGATCATTTAGTGACACGATGGCATAATGTGCAGACACAACAAGGGGCTGCAGTCGGTGAAGGGAACAGAGGTCCGCGCTGCCACTTTCCTGTCTCCGGCCCACGTGTCCCTGCCCTCGCAGGTGGACTGGCGTAAGAAGGGTGCAGTCACGGAAGTGAAGGACCAGGGCAAGTGTGGATCCTGCTGGTCATTCAGCACTGTGAGTGATGTCTCTTTGTTCTTTAATTTTGAGAGGAATGAGGTTGGGAACACTCGAGATTCTAAAGAAATTTCAAGTGTACTTGTAGTATAAAGAAGTATCCAAAATATAATTAATTTAACAAAATTGACTAAAAGGCGCAGTAGTCCGATGTTCTAAATTATTGGACTACTTTGACGAAAAAGTCTCATCAGTCCGATCATCGGACCGAGTAATCAGACTATTGATACTAGGCCGTAACAAGTGCCTAGAAATTCCACGCAGATATAACACACAAAGACCGAGTCAACAAACAAAGACAAAGGTTTATTCATAGAATCATAAATTAAGTTTATTAGTTTATATATATTGTATAGTAGAAATTTCCGGATATAGTACAGTTGTTATTATAACCGAAATCCACTGTAGTGTGTCTTTATCTAATTAATTATTACTTTAAAATTATTCTATCGTCATCATTAAATAATTAAATAAATATTTGGTTAACAAGAAACATATTATATTTAAAAATTTTGTTTGCAGTAAAAATAAATAAATGTATTATGTTTGCGAAATAAATAGTTGTAACATAATACAAAATAATTACTCGTTCATAGCGATTAAACAATTGGTTCCCGCTGAACAATATCATACAGACTATTGTGTTTATGTACACAGTTTGTCATTCATTAATTCATTTATTTAATATTTGAATGCGGTAAATTAGCCTAAAATTACATTATTTTATACTAATTGCTGATTATGAGCAGCATATCAACTCATTATTGCACTTTTTCTTGTAAATGATGGGCACTGAGTAAACTTTGAGGATGATGAAATACCTACAATATTCTTTTTATTAAACAAATGATTAGTAATACAGTATATTGTTTTGTTCGTCTGTGACACGGATTGCTTGCACCAGATATGAGTAATAATCGCGTAACCCGATCACCCAATGAATGAATATACGTGAAATGTGTGCACAGACGGGCGCACTGGAGGGCCAGCACTTCCGCAAGAGCGGTTTCCTGGTGTCTCTGTCCGAGCAGAACCTGATCGACTGCTCGGCTTCGTACGGCAACAACGGCTGCAACGGAGGCCTAATGGACAACGCGTTCAAGTACATAAAGGATAACAAGGGGATAGATACGGAGAAGAGCTATCCGTACGAGGCAGTGGATGACAAGTGCCGTTACAACCCTCGCAACAGCGGTGCTGATGATGTGGGCTTCGTGGACGTGCCAGCCGGAGACGAGCAGAAACTGATGGAGGCCGTGGCCACAGTGGGTCCGGTGTCGGTGGCCATCGATGCGTCCCAAGAGAGCTTCCAGTTCTACTCGAGCGGTGTGTACTACGACGAGAACTGCTCGTCGGAGCAGCTGGACCACGGGGTGTTGGTGGTGGGTTATGGGACGGACGAGGGTGGCCAGGACTACTGGCTGGTGAAGAACTCTTGGGGTCGTTCGTGGGGCGATCTGGGCTACATCAAGATGGCTCGCAACCGTCAGAACCACTGCGGCATCGCCTCGGCTGCTTCCTATCCCCTAGTTTAGTCTCTATGTACTTCTAAGTCCTTATGATTAAGGGTAATTAAACTTTTGTAACAATGTTTATTGTTTCATTGCACGTAAACCTTTTTTTTGACTTACTAGCTGAACCAGGACTTGAACTTGTGACTGATATTTGGTTATTTGTATTTTAACATGACATAAATAAAGTATGTAGGCTGAATTTAATTTAATTAAATATGAAACAAATACAGTCATATCGCCGACTATAATTATATGTATTTTTACGAGTATTAAATAAAAAGATTTAGCTCGCTCCTATATAGCTCGTTTTCTCCTGACTTCATCAACTCTATGCTAATGTTTTATAAAGAGAAAATATTCGTATTATTGTATGTTCGTAATGAATAAACTCAAAAACTACCAGGCCAATTTTAAAAATTCTTTCACTAATAGAATGCTACATTATCACTAAGTAACATGGGCTATATTGTTAATCGAGTTAAATTAGGGATCTCGATAATGTCCTACGAAAACTCCAATAATGTCCCCTTTGGTGGATAGGATCAGAAGTTCTGAAAGTTGCCGGATGACTATTATACCTAAGATTGTCGACATAAGGAACCAAGAGGATTAGCAAGGTGAAGTGGCAATGGGCTGGTCACATCTGTCGCAGGGCGGATACTTACTTAACCGATGGGGTAGAAAAGTTCACGAATTGACGCCCTGCGAATTGATGCGAAGAACAGAAGACTGTGTTTGGTGGCGAGCCTTACATCCAGCAGTGGAGAAGCACAGGCTGATTATGATGAGTTCATAGGTATTTTTTATGATAAAAGATGACAGGCTGACAGTACGGTAACACACAAGCAAAAACGGGGGATTAACCCTGATGCCTTAAGTAAAAAATTAAGTAAGAATTATTAAAATGGAAATGATTAATAAAATATTCTATTCACTACATATCGCCTGAAAACGATTATTTTCTGCATGTTAAGTATGTAGGTACATGACGTCAAACAAATTCCACAAAGTATTTTTTAATTCATATGGTCGCAGCATTTTCTAAGTGTAGATCAAATTCGTTGGCAGAAATATATTTTTGTGTCCACATCTATTCTCTATTGTTTACCGCTATCCTATTACTTGCATTTATTACATTGACATCAATATTTTTCAATTTTAAAGTTTGAAAGCAACGAAAACTAGGAACGTCCGATCTTCCTCGTTTATCGCTCTTTCGATTAGAGAAAACCGTATCAAAATCGGGTGGTTTGGAAGAAGCTAATGTAGAAACAGACAGAATCTTAATTTTATGGTAGGTATACCTAAACTAGCTGTGCATCGCGGCTTCTCCCGCTTTAAAATTTGAAAGGGCCTCAATCTCATGAGACTTTCATACCCTGATCAGCAAAATTCAAACGACGTTTTTGTTCGTACATGATTTTTCAACAATTATAATACAGTTTCGTCAGCTTATTTTTGTCAGAATTTATTTACAAATATTGAGATATCGTAGGTTAAAAACCATCAGCACAATGAAACAGAATATAAGCACTCGTCGATAAAGTGCCTACCTACCTAGCTTTTTGTTAGTGAAACAATTTTTGAAATAGTAGGTAGCCTAATAGGCATTTTTATGATTTTATAATAAATTGCCTAATAGGGAATTACTTACCTAATTTATTTGTTTTGCCTAGGTAACTATATTGTCTTTAAATTACCGATAAGAACATTTGTATGGAAAATACCTATTGCATCATTTATTCGTTAATACCTACTAGTAATCTTTAATATATTTTCGTGACTGGTCATTCTGGTGATCTACGGAAGGGAAAGTCTCGATGTAATTTGAATAGGTAACCACAAACGCTTTTCCGATCAGCGATGAGACGACGCGACATAATTATGTCAGTAAATATGTCGCGTTATCAGCACGTGATGTCGCCTGACGCCTCCCACTGTACGGGTCACGGGTCATCGTGTGGCACAATCACGTGGGTTAAATTTAAATTACATTTCAACAACTAGCTAGCAGTACCCCGCGATTTCATCCGTCTTTTAATTTCAAAGAAATATGATTCCCTCCGTCGCCGACTTACAAGGTTCGTTAACCTTTTTTCAGAATTTAACTATATTTATTCAAATGCAAGTTTTTCAAATCTAGCTCTTGTTCCAGAAATTAGCGCGTTCAAATAAAGATAAATAAATATTAATTTAGTACCTATACTTACATATTCATAAATCATTGAGTTTTATTAGAACAATTTAAGTAAGTATATCAAGTCATTGAATTATCGAAACAGTTCAATTCAATCGCAAAGTTCAGATTTCAAGTAAAATTATCAATTTGCCGAACGGGCTTATTGTATTGCTACAGCTTATTTTGACGAACCCGTAAGAATAGTGGTTAGAGTGCTTGCGTTAACGATCTGTCTCAGAGCTCGCGGGTTCAATTCCCGGAAAGATCAACTTTAGAAATGAACATTTCAAAGTACGGATTCAGATAAAAATTTAGAGTAATTTATTTTATTTTAGACATTTCAAGTCTATAATCAAACATAACCAATAACAATCATTAACTCAGTAATAATTACACGCTCCGAACAATTAATTAATAATAAAATTTTGGAACAGTTTAAATTATTATGCAGCCTGTGGGCGTTGTTATTACGCTTGACTCATAATCAGACAGTTTAGTTTGTTTTCAAAACGAAAAAGCATGTACTGTGTTTGTGGGTGCATTAATAACATATTCCTGCGACATAATAATATTATCGATCTTTGAAAATAGAAATTTGAGTTTGTCATGCCTAACAATGAAGGGAAAATAAAACCAGGGTGACCACATAATATATTTAATGGTAAAACAAACATTTCACACTTATAGTCTGAGATACGGCCGTAAGAAAGAATAGGTACGTACCAATCGAGGATTAAATAAGTCATTTTTTTATGTACAATTATAATAGGGGCAATATGTTTTGGGCAGGGTGCCGATTAAAATGTGTCCGCTAATATTTTTAATTAAATTAATAATTATTGACTGTTTAGAGAATTTTTTTTTATTAGAGATTAAAATAAACTATATTTCATATCGCACCACAGCCAAACCAGTGCTCTGAAAAAGTTACAAGATGACACTAATAATCCAGTAACTTTGTCGCCTGAAAGTATGGGGAAGTATGCATCAAATCCGGTAGTTCTGATTTTTTGCAGACTTATTTAAGATGTTGGCCTAAAAGTTTGTGACCTCGAGCGCCGAACGCAACTTTGTCAAAAATCGAAAAAACAGCGGGAAAAAAAAATCGTTATTTTTTCAAATTTTGGCGATTATAACCCTAAAGGACTAGTTTTTGAAAAAACGTTTTTAAAGTAGACTAAATTTGCTACAATATGATACTAGAATTGTCTCTGTAGACCCAATAATTTCTGAGATTAAGTCTTTCAGTTTATTATTTTTTTCGAATTATGCAATTTTTTGCAATTCTGTCGTTCTGAATGAATTTTGACCCTGATTATACTATCGAAGCCGTGTACTTTTATGATGGGATGTTAAAAAAGAAAATGAGAAGTGTGAACGATGATGTTTAAGCTAAGCTACTAATAATGAAGTAAAAAAGATAAGTACAACAAAAGCTAATAAGTTTATTTGTTAGGAAATTGAGTAATATTCAAAATCAAAAAACAATAAGACCTATATTACATCTATGGTAATGTAGGTCTTATTGTTACTATTTTTTGTAAAATAAGTTGTGTGTGACTGTTTTTGCCTTAATAAATAAATAAATAACTTATTCATTGGAGTTATGAGGGAAAAAATGTTAGAAAATATTACCTTCAAGTTCTCTACGTATATGGCTGTGGTGTGAAGTAGGTATAGTTTATTTTAATCTATTAATTTTGTCTTTTTCTCTAACAGTCAATAATTATTAATTTAATTAAAAATATAAATTTTAATCAGCACCCTGCCCAAAACATATTGCCCCTTTTATAATTGTACTTACATAAAAAAAAAGATTTTTATTTAATCCTCGATTGGTACCTACGTATTCTTACGGCCGTATCTCGTACTATTATCGATACTTCTTCATATTATACATCACTGGTAACAAGATAACTATCGTTACTCTTAGTCGTAATATTATGCTCATCTGCATTCGATATGATCCTTCATCCTTCATCCTTCATCCTTCATACCATGGAGTAGAGGTAAGGAGGACCTCAATGGGAGCATTTTATTTACTATGTTAATATTTCATTAACTATACAACAAATACATTCATACTAAACCCCCAATGCTACTTTAAAGGTTGTAGTTTTCGGTTTAAAAACAATATAACTTAGTCCTCCTATTACCTCAATTCTCTATGCTTTATATGTTCATAACTTATGAAAGCAATTCTTTCATTAAAACTTAGCAATTATTATCACAAAAAATATGGACATTTCTCATAATCGAATGCTTTATTTGATGAATTTAGTTTAGGTCAAAAGTAACCAAAGCTATTTCAAAAAATAATGCAACGATATATGAAGATTAAGATAATACTCTCTTATTTTATTTCTAAACATTGGTTACCTACAGATGGAATTTGTTATCTTTATGATGACTCCCCATCATTGATGATCTCCTACAATAAATGTAATAATAAAAAAACTTGCGAGAAACTAATCTAGTTTGTTACTGTCTGACAGAACAACTTCACTGCTCTTATAAAGCAATGACAAAATGATCTCAATGCTTTGACGTTCATATGGTTACCACATGAACTAAGGAAACTATAATTGCAGGAGTTAAAAATGGGTAATGTATGTCAATTTTAGTTATAATAAAAATGACAGTTACCTACATCTGAAAACCAGTCACAAATCATTCATTAATCAAAAGCTGAAGAACTTCTCGAGGGAAGATATTTTGAAAACGCAAACACTTTACATAATATAAAAACAATTATGAAAGATTTGCTTTCATACGCACACATTTTAGCAGACAATAAATACTCTACTTTTTCGTTAACAGATGGCGCCATTTAAAATGTAAGATATCATACACACGATGTTCCTAAAATAAATCCTCCTTATTTGTACACTGTGATTATTTTTACAATATAAATATAAAACCTAGGTGACAGTATTTACAGAAGAGGTGGTGGTGATGGTGGTGATGGTGGTGATGGTGGTGGTGGTGGTGGTGGGTGGTTATTTCTTCTTGGGCTTCTTGGGGTTGCGGGAGCGGCTCTTGGCCTTGCAGAGGGGACAGATGGGCGCGTTGCGGTGGATCTGTTGATGGCACGACAGACACGACTTCATCGGAGGCGGCTGCTGTCTGTTAATCGGTAAACACTTCTTGATCAATTTTAGTATGTACTTCTTCATCCATAGTTTTTTTAAGTTTTCATTCCCTTCATTCCTTTTTTTTTAATAAAATGCAAATTAATTATATGAAAACAAATAGAGACTCATTTATTAAGGCCCAGCACAGACGGTGAAACGCAACTGCAACGAAACTGTAACTTGTAATTACTTTTGAGTTTATGCCATAGATAGAATCCATTGAGAGAACCGGTTTGAAACGCATTGCCAATCAGTTGCATTGAAACCACAAAATGCTATATGATAACAATCCATGAATTTTCTATCATTTTGTTGTAATTTGTTGTTGATATTCTTCTCAATCCACATAGTTCTTCTTTTACACCTCTTTCTTTGTAGAAGATACAAATACATAACCACAACTTCTTCATCACATGAATTAGATATTTTGCAGACGTCTGTTCTCATGAAAACCGAAATGATTGTGATAATTTCATCACATTGTGGTATAATTTAGGTTGCGGCGTGTGTTGAAGACGATTGCAACTGGTTTCAAACAAATAATTTCAAAAGGGTTTAGTTTCAGTTGTGTTTCACCGTCTGTTCTGGGCTTAAAAGGAACAATGATGGACATCTCTTGCCAGTTTCTTCCCACTAAAATAGAGACAGCTTTTTAAACTGGCTCCATATTAATTTAATGTTATTGTGTTTGTCAATGTATGAATTCTTGTAAAGATTACATGTATCTTTATATACATGTACATAAATATCGATGTTTGTATGTATGTCCCTGTGGACTCAAAAGCCGCTCAATCGATTTCGATAAAACTTTCAGACAATCTTCAAATTAGTCCTGTGGGTGTTCCCAGTAAGTTTATATATAGTAGAATTAACATAATTTATATGTAATAGTATATAGTATAAAATATTCAATGTAAGAATGTAAAAATGTAAGAAATAAATATAAAGGGGAGTGGGGTGGGGGTAGGGAGTGGGGGGTGGGGGGGACGAACAGAAGAAAAGTGAACACAAACCGAACCTCAGCGAGACTGTTAGGAAATCTTGTTCTAGGGCAGACCTGAAGGCGGGCGGCGGCGGAGGAGGCTTCCGCGCCGGCGCCAGGAAGGCGGGCACAGAGCGCACCGCGGCCGCCGTCGCGCCGGCCGGGCCCGCGCCCTGCGCCAGCGCCGGGAACCGGTCCGGCGTGATGGGGCTGCCCTCCTCCTCGTGCAGGTCCGGCAGCCGCTCCAGGCCCAGACACTGCCGCCGCAGCAGGTCCACCTCCGCCTTCAGCGGCCGGTAGTCCTCGTGCAGCCGCGACGCGTTCGACAGCTTGCGCGTCATGCTCTCCTCCGTCTGTTTTATCACCGTCTCCATCTGTCCCATTCACCCATTCACACATTCACATTCCACTGTTACACTGTTACCGCTTGCGTCCACCTGGCGCCCGACGGCCCGACGGCCCGACGCCAACAATAGACTCGCGCTGTTTATTTACTTATGCGCTACTCGGGATTACGGCTTCCGCACATATGCCACGTTTCTTTCTAATGTATAAACTCATAGACTAAGGCTGTATTTTGTTCTCAAAGAAAATGGATCATTGTTTACTTTATAAAAATTATATATTATTCATATCTTAAGTTAAGATGCATTTTATGCAAACACTGTCAGGAGCATCGGCTAGTAAATAAATCAATGAAATAATGCCTGAATGATTCTTAATTTTATATTATTAGATCATTTATTGTATGCTTCAATTAGTATAACAAACATTTCCATTATATCATTTGAGTCTTCATTTTGGTCTTCACAATAGATTATTATGCCTAGACTAATTTGAACTATTAAATATACAGTAGAAACTGGATATAATGACAGATTGATTACAATGACTCAAATAGAAAGGTAATCCCTATCCCTATAACAAATTAATATTGATTTAAGACCTATAATTGTGGTCCCTTGAAGGTCGCTATAACCGATTTTCACTATTGTAAATTGTCTTTAATTTTTGCCATTTATTTATTTGTTATTATTATCGGAGTTTACTAACAACTGCTAGAGAACCGTCATATATGTGCCAAACCCTTTAATGTGGTACAACTGTTTTCATTTATATTCAAGTCTTTAAGTTCAAGTATAATTTTTTAAGTTGTTGTGTGACAGACAAGTTGACAAATTAGCTATGAACCACTGCAATTGGAGGGAAGGCTCTCAGCGAAAAGTACCGGTTGAAATAGTGGGATTAAGAAATAACTTACGGCATTTATGTCGGCATGTATCTGCCTCAACTCCTCGACGTGACTCATCTTCTCCTGCTGCAGGAGCTCCATCTCGCGTTTGTATTGCGCCAGGCAGCGACCCTCCTGGTCGCCGGAGCGGACTTCGTTCACAATGCTGCGCTTCAACCGCTCCAGGGTAATAGTCTTATTTCTACACAATTAAAATAACATTTGCTTCGTCTCTAATGTTCAGATAAATTTTATATATGACAGGTACCGTCTAAAATTGGCATAAGAGAATTTTCAATGTTTATTGATCGGGTCCACAGGTGTGAAGTATCACACAAACTTACCGAATTTCTTTCATGGCTTCCAATTTATGATAAATTTCGCGTTCGTTCTCTGCTGTCATTTTATGAATTTCTTTGTGTGATTTTATTGCTTCCAGCAAAGCTCCACTGACTAAAAAACTAAATTTATAAAATACGAAACTCCGATGCACAAACACATACCACAACCCCCTCCGTCCCCATGGGGCACATGACACAGACCAGTTAAACCAAGGAACACAAACACATATTATACTCTCTAGTTAAACAACTTAAATATAACTCCATGGTAATATCAATATAAACAGACTGATAAAGTACCTATAGAGAAGTTATTTATAGCACTTTCAGAACAATAACTATAAATTCAACTAGTTTTATGTAACGCTTATGACCGTGTGACTATGACTATTACACTTATACTTTGACAGAGGAAGGAGAACGCATGAATAGGTATTCTTACTTACTCCAGCCAGCTCCAGCTAAACATAGCTATTAATTTCTATAATGTAAAAAAGAAATAGGTAACTAAACAGAAATCGAAAGGACAAAGTAATTATATATTGCAGTACCATGTTCAATTGCTGAATAATAATTGTTTTACTAAAATAAGAGTTTGTTGAATTTAATAAGAAATCAAAATTAGGTTTAAATAATAGCTCGCTCCCTGATGGCTGAGTACATAGTATTATGTGATTCTGTGGTTAAAGGTTTGCTTTTCACTATTAAGAATAGACTATGGACTATGGCTATTCTCTCAATCTGAGCCAATCACTGACCGCGAACGAATGTCAGGAAATTGAGCAAGTGTGAGTGAATGAGTTGAGTTGATTGATTGAATAATAATTGTAATGAAATGAAAATGGCCGTCTGAATATTGAATGCGGCTTGCTTGCTGTCAAAATTACTATAAAGTCTTGGCATCGCGTATTCAGTTTTTTTTGTACAATTACATCATTAAAATGAGTATTTTAAAATCATAAACCGAATGAATTTCAAAAAATCAAGCTTGGATGAAATAATATTTTATAAGCAAAGGTCATTTACACCTTTCTCGGTGTCTACGCTGGAAGTTTGCTGGAAGCAGCGCTTAGTGTTTATGTGCCAGGATGAGTGAGGACGGCAGCGAGGAGGCGCCGTCACTACCTAAACGCAAACCGAAAAAGCTGCTTTTATCGGACTCTTCGAGTTCAGACAGCGATGATAGTGTCACTGCGCCACGGACACGTAGAAATAGATTGAGAGTGATTATCCTTTATAGTGAATTGTGAAGGTGTTATATGTAATTTTTCTCTCTTATAACGACGACAATTGATTGTGTTTCAGCTTGTAAGTGACGGTAGCGACAGTGGCAGTGGCAGTTCAATCGTGCGCACAGCATCGCGACGTAGGCGCCTGTGGCCCCTACCCGACCCCTCCAGTTCGGAGAGCGACTCTTGGGGATGGCTACCGGATAAGCGCGACCCTCAGCAGCCAGTGGCCTCCACCTCCAAGGCTGCCTCTGGCTCCGCATCCGACTCTTCAGAGGGAAATTCAGAAAAGTGTTCAATCTGCTTAATGCGCTTCACCACCCAGAAGGTGGGCACACCGCAGCCTTGTGATCACATATTTTGCTTAGATTGCATTACGGAATGGTCGAAAAACGTGAACACTTGTCCCGTGGATAGATTAAAGTTTGATGCAATAGTGGTGAGGTTGCACGCCGGAGGCAGGGTGCTGCGTACTGATCCCGTGAAAGTAGTGGAGCGCCGCCCCTCTGTGGATATCTTTGAGTTTGAGAACACAACTGCCTGCGAGGTGAGTTATATTTTACATGGTGCTCTTCACTGATCCACTTGATAAGTGAATCTGGCATCGATTTAATTACAGCTCTCTAAAGAGGCACATCTTGTTTATGTACTTTAAACTTTAATAAAACTTTTAATTAAAAAAACAATAGCTTTCTTTCATCTTATTAAATGACAGTAAGGTTTCTTTCATGCTATAACTAGCTTATTTGAAGGATAAGCTTTATTCAAATAAGCTAGATTTATCTATTTTATAAATCACATTTAATACAGCTATAATATTACATAAGATGATTAATTATTATATGAAAAAATAATATGATGAAGTAAATGAGAAAAAAGGAATTTGTGAAGGATTTATATCTTACTTTAGAAATATCAACCAGTTGTATAAATATTAAAATTCCATTCCATTTTCTTATATAACACTTTTGGCAGATTTGTCACAGTACAGAAGATGAAGAAACAATGTTGCTCTGCGACGGATGCGATCTGGGTTATCACATGCAATGCTTGACACCGCCGTTGAATCAGGTATCTCTTTGCACTATTACGTAACGGAAGTTCCGTAATGGATCAAAGCAATGCAGTGTGCAATGTCTTTGTGTTTCCAGGTTCCCGCCGACCACTGGTTTTGTCCAAATTGTGATGAGAGGGATATGGTAGAGAATGCCCATCTAATGCCACAAGCGGAGGATCTACTTAACCATATATTAGATATTGACTTCCCGACGGGTGATGACGCTCATCCGTTCAGGTACTCGAGACAGCTCCGCGCCTGGACAGGTGACAGTGGACAGCCGCAGCAGGGTCCGTCCACTTCAAGCACTTCCAGCGCTTCCAATGCGTTGAGGGGCAGCAGCCAGGCGAGGACCACTACGCGAAGGGCTACCACTTCACGGAGGAGGAAGTACAAGCGGAGGAGAACCAAAACGGTCATAGTGGAGTATGAACTGAAAAATGGTCGCAAGTTTCCCGTAACTAGAAAACGAAGACTTAAGAAACGAAAGGTAAATTTCATGAACGTCAACCCTTGCGGGTGGCCGTCCTAATATGTGTCTTGCCCACAAACACTTCAACTCTTCATAGCTCACAGGAACACCCGCTGGACTAATCTGAAGATTGTCTGAAAGTTTCATCAAAATCGGTTCAGCAGTTTTAGAGTCTGTAGGGCACATATACCAGAATTTTATTTGATTGATAAAAAAGGTAAACAAATATGACGTCGTCAGGGTCACTGACCTGTTTTAGAGATGGGATTTGTACAACAGGCATATCAAAGAGAGTTGACTCAGTGAGTAACTCATTTAGAACATGTTCTTTTTACTTGTTATTTGACACAATAAAACAACATTAACAAAGTTTCATGTCTTAACAGTAAACTTTAGTTAGTGTTATTGTACCATTTTATTTTAATTAATGCCATTTAATCAAACATAATTTCATAAAGTGTTTTCGTCTACGGTTATGAATTATGATAAACTAAAACTTTAAAAATGTATATAGAATTGTGAACTTGATAATTTATGTACGAATAAAGACCTCATGTGACTCCAAATGACTTAGGTCTTGTACATGTCCCGTCTCTAGAACCATAGACAAAGTTTCTGTGACGTCTATTGATATTGTAGGTTATGGTTATGTGACGATTTTATCGAGTTTTTTTGTATTTTCCTCTGAAAATATGCAATACTTTTGGATACATATCGTAAAGAATATTATGTTTAGTGAGTGTAAATGATTCGTGTAATTAAGGTTAAACTGGAAAATTCTATGTCGTGAATTGTTTGTCAATAAAATAAAATTCTGGTATATATACACACACATCACCTTTTATATTCGTATATTAAGATTTACTCACATTTCTTTAAAGTAAAATTGTTTGCATAGTAAATATTGATTTCGTTGTTTAGCGTCAGCGCAACACAGCGCAACACAGCGCAACACAGCGCAAGCGCAAGCATCCATATTATTGTTATTACGATTGTCGGCCTCAGACTCGCAAACGGCAACCGCGCACCGCGGCTCATCTCTCTCTGGTGCGAGCCAACGTGCGCGCGAGACTCGCGGCGCAGGCGCAGCGGCCGGCCGCGGGACGAGGCGCGCGTCCCGCGCTCCGCCCCGCTCCGCTCGCCGCCCCGCTCGCCGCCCCGCCCTTGCGTCTCTTCGGCGACCCCAACCACCTCGACTACTTCTCGGACGACGAAGGCGACGCGTCCGAAGCCGCCTCCGCCGCGGTGGCCTGCAGACCCACCGCCAACCTCCTCAGCGCTTTCAGACAGGTAGGTGGTAGGTGGTAGGTCGCACACCGTCGCACACCGTCGCACACCGTCGCACATCGCACGTTCGATGCTCATTCCTTCCTCTTGCAGCAGGCCAGGAGAAAGAACATGATCGCGATCCCCTCACCGCCGCACGCCTCCTCGGCGCCCGACCTCCTCGCGGACATCCTGGAGAGTCAGACCCTCCTGCACTCCAAGGACTCCATCATCTCCGTCACCGTCGACGGCCACGTCGATGTCAAGTTGCAAAGTCGTCGAGAGAGCAAACCCAAGACGGAGGAGTTGAAAGTAGACTTGAGTAAAGGACGCGACGCCGCGAAGAAGGTGCCGTCTTATCCCGGACAGTCCCGAGGCGGCGGCGGCTGGGGAGGCGGCTACCGCGGGAACTACCATCGGGAGCAGGGCGCCAACGCCGACAACTTCGCCAGAGGCGGCAACTACGAGGGCGGCTACGGCAACCATCGGGGCCGGCCGGGCAACGCGTTCAATCAGAACAACGCGCGTCGCGACGAGACGGACTCGTACGGCGACTTCTCGAGGAGGCCGCATCACTACTCGCACGGAGACGACAACTTCGACAGACACAGGAGGGGACCCAATCACGGTCGGAACAGCCTAGCGCCCTCCTGGCCGCCCTACGGCGGCTCCGGACCGTCCGCGTCCAACAGACGGGAGGCGCGCCCGAGGCACTCCTTCGGCGGATTCGAAAATCCCCTGGACATGAGAGTGGGGCAGGCGATCGCGCCTCCCGTCGACCCTTACGCGGGGCGGGACGAGGCGCCCTCGCAAGCCTTCCGGCCGCTACCGGAGCCGCCGCTGTTCAAGTTCGACGGCGGCCGGGAGGTCGAACGGTCGGAGGAGGAGAGGAGCGACGACGGTCTCATCATCGACACGGAGAAATACGACCCGACCGAGCCGACCAACGACGACGAGAGCGGCGACGAAGAGCGGACGCCGTCGCTCCCCGCCCCGCCGCCGCCCCCCTTCCCGCCCTCTCCGCCCTCTCCGCCCGCGCTGCCGCCGCCGCCCGCGCCGCCCGCGCCGCCCGCCATCGTGCAGGACATCATCGCCGGCATCGACACCGCGACCATCAACGTGCCGCCCAACGTGCTCGACACGGCCGTCAGACAAGTGCTGCGCGAGCACCGGAACTTGATCGCGCCACCCGTCGACTACGACGACGACAAAAGCGATCACGAGTCGGACGGCGACTGTCCCAATTTCTCCATATACTCTGCGACGAGCGTGCACATCGCCAACAGCTCGGAGAGTGCGCTGACGAGCCTAATTCGGAAAGAAACCTCCGACGACAACCTGGAAGACCTCGTCCAGGAGGACGACGACGCGACCGCTCCCGAGACGCCCGCACCGATCGCCGAAAGCCTGGCGAGGCCCGCCCTCGACGGCAACCACAAGAGGAGGATGGAGAAGGAGGAGGAGTACAAGGAGAAAGTGTCCAAGAGATGTCCGATCACGCCCAACACTCGCAACCCCATCAAAATAAAACTCAACACTCCGTCGTTGATCAAGAGACACGTCAGTCTGTACGACGAGGAAGACGACGTCGAGGACGAAACGGAACCTACAGAAAACACCAAAGAATCGCAAGACGCACTCGATCAAAGCTCCGAGCGTAAAACTCCACCGAAAGACTTCGAGATGCCGGAACAATTTGTGAAATCTCAATTTCAGGAAGTCGAATCTCTAAACGAGGAAAAGGAACCATTAGAAGAGGATAGAGAGAGTATTTGTAATGAAAAAGAAGATAATAGTGTCCCTCGAAGCGGTCCAAGCGACGATGAAATTTTCAAGACGGAAGACGCGGACGCGATTAGAAACGGGGATGAACTATTAAAAAATGAAGACGAAACGGTGGCCGAGAAAAGTGAGACCGGAGAGGATCGCGAGCTCGAGTCGGAACATCGCGAACCGCACTCGGAAGACAACGTCGACATTTCGGACAACGAGGTCGATTTGAACTCGCAGTGCTCGAAGAAGGAATCGACGGGACGGAACGACGACGTCCTGGAGAAGATGACGGAGTCCATCAGCGAGACGGAGGACGAGAGGAGCTACACGCCGTGTCTGGACGAAAACAAGGAGAAAGGCATAGAGGGTCTCGACACCGAAATGATATCCGAGGAGGAGGGAAACGAAATCTTCTCCGACAACGAAAAGGCGACGTCCGACCGTTCGCGGATTTCGCCCGCGCCCGTCGCGCCCGACGGCGAAGAGGGGGAGATCCTCGACGGGAGCAAGCGGACTGAGGACCGCGACGACGCCAAGAAAAAGAAGAAGAAGGAGTCCAAGAAGGAGTCTAAGGACAAGAAGAAGAACAAGGGACAGAAGGGCGAAGTCGCATTCAAGAAGCTCAGTCGAAGCGGCAAGGAGAGAAACTACAGGGAGAGAGAGAAGGAGGAGAAGAGCAAGAGCAAGAAGGAGCGCCGAGACTCGAGCGACGCGAACGAAAGGGAGAGGCGCAAGGAACAAAAGCGTAAGGAGAAGAGAAAAGACCTCGCGCGCTACGACGTGCGCACCGTCGTCTCCGAGAAGCGGAAGAAGCAGAAGGATCCTTTCGGGCGCGACGTGTCGCCGCCCTCCCCCTCCCACTCGCCCCGAGACCCCTCCGGGGAGCGGACCTCTCCCTCTCTCTCGCGAATCAGGAAATCGCCGACGCCGCTCCGCGCGTCCCCCGCGCCGCGGCGGCGTCCGCGCTCCGGTACGCCGCCCTCCTCGCGCGGCGCTTCGCCTCCGCCGCGACGCCTGCGGCCCTCGCCGACGCCGCCCTCCTCCCCGGAGGCGGTGGCGGCGCGATCGAGGAAGAGGAGAATATCGTCGTCGCCGCGTCGCCGGTCGCGGCTCAGACGGTCGCCGTCGCCTCGGCGCCGCGTCTCCCCGCGGCGCCGGCGATCGGTGTCTCGCGGCAAGAAGCGCCCCCGCCGATCTGTCTCGAAGAGTCCCAAGCCGAAGGCGGCCAAGAAGAAGAAGCGGTCGCGATCCGAAAGACCGGCGTCTCGAACACGAAGACGCGGCTCGCCGCGACGCAAGTCGCCCAAGCGCAAGAAGACGAAGCGGCGGAGCGTCAGCCCCGTCGCCCCGGAGCCGGCGGTCGGCGCCTGGTCGCCGCTGTCGGTGGACTCGCGGCTGGCGTCGCCGCGGACGCCGCCGGCGGACCTGTCGCCGCCGCCGCTGCGCACGCTGCTCGCCGGCGACTCGCACCGCCGCAGGGAGAAGCGCCGGAGGCTCGAGCGGCCGCGCCACCGGCGCGCCAAGGAGCTGGGGGGCTCCAAGGAGGTGTTCACCTCCGGCGACAACATCCTCGTCAGCGTGAGCTTCAAGGATCAGGAGCGCGACGGCGACGCGGACGGCGACGCGCTGCGCCGACGGCGCGAGAGGCGCGAGCGGCGTCGGCGCAGGCGGAAGGCCGCCGTCGCGCCGGAGCTGGAGAGCGCCAAACCAGTGGCCATCATCGACCTAGAGCGCTCGCCCTTCCGCGAGCTGACGCCCTCGCCCAAAAACGTGATCGTGCTCAGCGACGACGAGCGCGGCGCGCCAGAGCCCGAGCGCCCGCCGCCGGCGCCCGCGCAGCCCGAGCCGGCGCACGAGCCCCCGCCGCAGTTTCCGACGGCGGCCGTCGGTCCCAAGACGCCGCCGGAGCCGAGCGCGCAGCCGCAGGTGAAGTTCACGATCGCGCCGAAGCCGACGTGCCCGCCGCGCGTCGCCAACCCGCTGCTGGAGGGCGAGGAGCGCGCCGCCAACGCCGACGGCGCCGCCACGCCCGCCGACCCGCCCAGCTCGCCCGACGCCTACGACCCCTTCGAGCCCACGCGCTCCGCCTCCGCGTCGCCCGCGCGCCCGCCCTCGCCCGACCGGCCCTCCATGACGCTCGAGGCGGCGCAGAAGACCAATATGTCGGCCGACGATGTGCTCGACCGGCGGCCGCTGTCGCCCATGGAGAAGGTGATGGCGCTGCTGCAGTCGCAGCGTGACGTGTCGCCGGAGCCGCTTCCGACGCAGGCGCCGCCGCCGGACGCGGGCGCCGAGACGCCGGGCGCGGGGGCGCCGGCGAGCGCTCCGGCGCCGGCGGCGAGCGCCCCGTGCGCGGCCGCGCAGCGCATCGTGCTGCCGTCGCCGACGCGGCCGCAGCCGAAGCTGTTCCTGGCGAAGCCGTCGCCCATCAAGTCGAACCCGGTGAAGCCGATGCAGGCCACCAAGATCTCGAAGCTGCCGCTGCCGGCGCACGGCGAGTCGCCCTACTCGCCCGGCTCGAGCGACTTCGGCGACCTGTTCGAGCCGCCGCCGCCTCGCCAACGCCGCGACGGGTTCGACGCGCTGTTCGACGCCAAGCCTCGCTCGCGCAAAGACCGCTCCAACGCCGCCTCCGTCGCCTCCGTCGCCTCCGTCGCCTCCGTCGCCAAGGTGCCCGTCAAGCTCAACCGGAAAAAGGGTAAGACGCAGGTCGGGATCAAGATAGACGACGACAGTCTGAAGATCCTCGACGAGCTGCCGAGCTCCGCCGTCGAGATGCAGGTGAAGAGCAAGGTGAGTGTCGCACCCTCTCCCGCCACTCGCCACTTGCCATCCACCGTCACCGTCCACTTCCACTTGCAGTTCCTCAAGAAGCTGAACCGCCAGGAGCGCGTCGTGGAGGAGGTGAAGTTGGTGCTGAAGCCGCACTACAACAAGAAGCACGTCACCAAGGACGAGTACAAGGACATCCTGCGCCGCGCCGTGCCCAAGGTCTGCCCCATTTAGCCTAGTGTTTAGTCTAGTGTTTAGTCCAGTCCAGCCAGGGTCTGACTGGACTAGACTAGACTCTCTGCTCTGTTTGCAGATCTGCCACAACAAGACGGGGGAGATCAACCCGCCCAAGATCCAGAGCCTGGTGGAGGCCTACGTGAAGAAGTATCGCAAGAAGCACAAGCTGGGCCTCCTCTAACTCCTCTAACTCCCCTAACTCCCCTCATTCTAATTATTATTATTTATCTAATGAAATGAAATTAATTATGTGTTTTAATTAAATAGAAATATATGTGTACATATGGATGTATATCTTGTTTCTTTTTTACCTTTCCTAAGCCAACGTTCATCTACATCCACAAAACTAAATCACTTATTCTTATAATGATATTAACTCTGCGCCGTTCTTAGAAAAACTACTATTTAGAGTTCCATATTCTCCCACATCACGTTTCAAGGGTTCCATTACTATAGCGAAGTTCAGGAAGAGCTTGGAAGATTTACTATTACGTTCTTGATTTTTATCTCGTAACAAACACTTAGCACTATTTGAAGTGGCCATTTGTACCACCGCTTGTAAATATTTGAATTTTAAAAAAACTGAAATTTTTTATAATACTTCCGGCTTCGCCCTAGGTGCAATTTTTATAATGAATATTTACTTAATCCAGCCGAATAAATTACCTTACACCGCCATCTGTGAGAATCTCATGGAACTCACAGTTGTTTTAAAAGTTATCAAAAGGTTTAAAGGTTATAATTATAATATAATAAAACGAAGTCAAAGCGTTTAATATAAAAACTTTATTGTTGAAAATATAAACAAAGCGCATCTAAATAATGAGAACATTTTTGGTTGTTGAATTAAAGTAACTAGCTGTTAGGTAGGCTACGGGTTAAACTAACTATCGACTAGATCACTGATCACTAGACGGCCGGAGCGAACCCGAGTCGCTTGTTCTGCATGTCGAACTCGGTGTAGTACTTGCCGATGAACACGTCGCCGAGGATCCACAGAGGGCCGTTGGGCGGAGGCACGTCCAGCCCCATGAAGCCAGACAGGCACACGGTCTTCCCGAACTGCGACACGCGCAGGATGTAGTCGGACCCCTCCAGCGCGAACGAGGCGCCTCCCAAGCGGAACTCCACCCGCGGCAGCTTAGGGATGAGCGAGCAGTCCACGGCGTACTGCCCGAAGGCCAGCGGCGTCGCGCCCAGCGCGCGGTTGAGCGCCTCCACCTCCGCGCTGGGGCCGGCGATGAGCGAGGTGCCCGTGTCGGCGATGGCCTCGCAGCCGTCCGCGCAGAAGGCGGCCCCCTCCGCCCCGCTCACCGCCACGCCCTCCATGCGGAACTGCCAGTACGCGGCGCGCGACAGCGGCACGTACGTCATGGGGCCCTTGAAGTGCGCCGGGTCCGACCCGCCCAACACGATCTCGCCGCCCACGGCCGCCGACGGGTCGCGGTTCAGGTAGAAGGAGAAGAGCGGCTGCACCAGCCCCTGCGCCACCATGCTGTCGAACACGGGCCGGACCCCGTCCACGGAGATGGTGTCGAAGGCCATGCCGAGGATGCCGTCGAACTTGGCGGCCACGAAGGCCAGGCCCGGCTCGGAGAGCGCCTCGGCGAAGGTCTGGTCGCTGACTGTGAGGCCGCCCACGGTGACGCGGTCCGAGGAGAGGAAGCCGGAGAGGCTGCCGGAGCCGTAGTGGATGGCGAAGTCGGTGCCGTTGGCGCGGTAGGTGGAGGACTTGGCGCTGTCGTACTTGTTGTGCAGCAAACAGGCGATGTTGGTGTAGTGGCACTTCTTGGAAGGCACCCACAGGTTGGAGGAGCCCGTGTCGAACACCACCTTGAACGTCTGCGGAGGGTTTCCGATCGTGATCGGCCCGTAGTATTGCGCCTGTCACATTAAAACAAAACTTATTCAATGGACTACATTATTTCTTCACAAAATTTATTCTAATTATTTAGAGAAATTTACATGTAAATCAACCTTTGTTATGAAATTATTTTATTGGATGGATTTTTTTAAGGATTATTGGATTGTATTGTATCATCATAGTATCACAATTTTTTTTTGTATGTACCTCATTTTTCTAATACCCACAAAAAATCTACAGCCAATGTTACTCACTGATAATGTAATTTTCTATGGATGAAAGAATTTTTAAAATAATCTAAGTAGTTCAATGTGTTATAAAAAATCAAATCTTTCCTCTTTATAACATTAGTTGTGTCGATTATATTTATATAAATAAATGTTATTATTGATAATAACAACGTTTATAAGTATTGTTATTCTAATCTGGCAATAAGACTGATAACATTTATATTGAATACAAAGGTTATCAAAGTGATCCAAGTATAATAACACAAAGAGACTATTGAGTAAATAAAAGGGAGAGATGCATACATCGAGATAGTTGGAAAGTGGTTCTGGTGCAGGTCCTGTGGCCGCGTACTTGAGCCTCAAATGCGTCAGATCCGTTCCCACCTCTTGGAATAATTTGCGGACAGACTCCATGCGGTACAGCGGCACTCTAAAAATACAAATCACTTTATTAATTAGAGCAATTCTATTATAATTATATTCCATTCAATCAAAAGGATAACGAGAAGGAGAACATAAAGAAATAAATACCTATTGAATTCCGCGGCATGGCTAGCTGTTAGAGCCAGAAGAAATAAAAATAAATTACGCATCGTTTACTGCAAGTCACCTCGTAATGTAGGAAAGAACTCTGAAAAGGAAAGATTATAATATTTTATTAATGTGTTTTTAATACGTATTTAAAAATGAAGCGGCCTCTTACTGAGATAATATTTAATTTCGTATTCACATCACAATTAAGAATGTTATCAAAGCGAAATCTTACCACAAATCTTTAATTACATAAATTGAATTACAAATAGTGCACATCACCTAACATCAATATATAATTATATATTTTTCTCTATGAAATGAAATACCGGCTGAAGATAATATTATTGGACACAGAGCAATAACATTGCCTGCCTTCACTTGACACAGATCCTGTCATCCTGTGTATAGGTCTACTGATTTACAAAATGTTACTATACCCGAACATATTACAAACAGCTAGCGCGGATCTTCATTCGCATTCCTGTTTTATTTTTAGATGATCCCTCGGGGCAGAACTTAATTTCTAAACTACATCAAAGTTAAAGTCTAGCAAAAGAAAGTAGGCACTGGAGAATATTAATCTTTATAATGTGAAAAAACATTAGGCCGGCGACACACATTGGTCCCAACGCAGGTATTAAGGTTTGGTCGGTTAATTTGTGCGGCGGCCTTACTAATGTAAAAATTCACTCCAACTGACATGTAAGTTTGCATTTCATTTGTAAATAGCTTTTGGCCGCGAATTCAATCATTATTGCTGAGGTGTGTATTTTATCAGGCGTTAATATTTTTAGATGATCCCTCGGGAACACTACTTTTTCTGGATGAAAAGTATCCTGTTCCTTTCTTTATCATTGACGTGTATGCAAGATTTCCCGATGATCGGTTAAGTAATTAAGGCGTGAAAGCGTAACAAACTCATTTTTGCATTTAAAATATTAAGAATGCGTGATGACTGCGTGAACTCCCTCCCGGATTCGTCCAGAAATTCACAAAAATGGTCATATTTATGATGATCATATCTGTAAATTGAAATGGCTTTCAACTGGAAGCCGTCGACTGTATCTGGACGCAAGACCTTGAGGAAAGTTTGTGTGTATGAGGTGGATCTCCTCTCTAAAATAACGCCTTATTTTCCCCTCCCTTAGGTAGAACAAGGGTAGAATTAATTCAGGTTGAAGAGCTCCCCTTAATAGAATGTGCAGTGACTTCAACAAGACTTTGAATGATATTGATATATTTTATGTTTATATTAAGCAAATCATATAAGCGTAAACTTTTAGATAAGGTGTCATCATTGCATTAATTAGATTTATATTTGTTTTCACTGAAATTCGGTATCAAATAGACACACGTCACGTATTTACAACATTTCTACCATTTATATCTCAGAAAAATGTTAACTGTGATTTTTTCATATTTACTTTACTGCAGTTGTTATATCTCCTTAAATAAATAAAGTACAACTTAATCATCATGTTAAGTAAGTAAAGTACCTACCTACAATGCCAGTCTTCTATGATATAGTGAAGTGGGGCAATTGTAAGATCGGGGCTAAAGTAATGACATTACTCAATTGGTAAAGTAATACCATAGAGTAAATAGTACTTATGGTAATTCTCACACTGGTGCTGCCATCAATCAAAAGTATAGAATACTTCTTCAAGTGTAAGGCATGAACCTCTATTAACGAAGTTAATTATAGTCCGCGGTGTAAGGTTAACTATTTGAACCGTTTGGAAATTGTTCTTTGATCTCACTGAAATAAATACCAAAGTGTAGGTTAAAAAACGGTGTTTTATTGCAATAGCCCCGCATTCACATAGTACTGATTCGCTCAAAAACTATGGTCGATTGTTACATTTACCCCAAAATACCGGGTAAATGTAATAATGCTTCGACTTTTTAAAAATATATTAAATTATATAATTCAAGTTTAATTTTTAATTTTGTTTTTAACCTTATGTTAATACCATGTTATTAGTAGATTTATGAACATTCAATGAATTCAATCTAAATTATTGCACTTACATTTGCCCCATATATTGATATGTGATCACACATCCATAGAATACTATTCCAAATATTACCTATATAATTAAGAAAAATGTGTTTTAAAATTTAATTGAGTAAGATTAAATTTTTAGATATTGGTTGATTATTTCATTTTATAACCATGTTTCTTGTAAGTAAATACTTATAGCAAAATTTAATTTCAATAACGACTCAGTTTTATTTAAAACTCACTCATTTTATAAAATAATTATTGTCAACAATGACCTAATAAATAGGACCTAATAAATAAATAATTTACCTAATAGTTTTAAGAAAATATTTAACTATAATGACGTCATAATCATTGTTAGCCCAGTTAAATTAGAAAAATCAGGGGAAATAATCCGTGTAGTTTTGAAAATTGGTACAATTATACCTTACGGTATCCAGATGAACATACTGAGTCCTCAAGGGTGGGGGCTGTGCTGGAGGTAAAGGGTGGAGGGGGATTTGCAGGTACCTTTATGATTACTTACTTCTGACAGTTTCTACAAATTTGGATACATCCTTTTTTACTCTCGATCTACACTTTAGGAAGTACAGCCTGTTTAAGTTTAGGGGAAATAACTACACGAATTATTTCCCCTGATTGCCGATACCTACTAAGTTTAAACTTAAAATGGTAATTGAAGTAGGTAGGTACTTGAATTTTTATCTTCTACTAGCTGGTGCCCGCGACTTCGTCCGCGTTGAACGATGAAAGGTACCCTATGTCCTATTTGGTGTCCCAGACAACGTGCATACAAAATTTCATGGTGATCGGTTCAATAGTTTTTGCGTGAAAGAGTTACAAACATCCGTACATACTTTCGCATTTATAATATTAGTATGGAAGTATGGATGTCAGTTTTTCGTCATATTTGTTTTTTTTCACAATTCATCAATAACAAAACAACTGAAGACTTCAATCTTGAAATATTTACTGAAATATGCTTAAATATTTATTTAACTTTCAAATACTAATTCCCAATTGTTGAGTTATGTCACGCTTCTCGCGAAAAAGCGAATTTTAAAATGGGGCCATACCTTCCACTAGTAGACAACATATCATGTTTGATTTTTACCTATTATTTCACTAAACAACTCGCGCGCCATCTATTGTACAGTCCGGTACATAAAGATATAAACGAAGCATTTCGACACACAAAAACTGCTTTTTTTGTATTGTTACTAACTAGTGATGTGCCGGATATCCGTATCCGTATCTGCGGATATCCGAGGGAAAGAAGATCTGTATTCGTATCCATTACCTACTTTTTGGCGGATCTTTTGAATTTATTAAGTTTCATTACGTATATGAATTTATTAAGTAAAGGTAGTAAAAAGTACTATGAAATCTCATTAAAATAGATTTTTATTTCCTAAAAATCATATCTTTGGATCATTTGTATATTAAAAATTAAATATTTCAACTTTATTGTAGCGAGTTAAGTTGTACTTATCTTTTATAGGTAATTAACTTATTACCTTATAAAAAGTTTCTAATTAAACTTTCTATAGCGATATACACACCCTAAATCATTGTGATATGCTTGAAAAAATTATAACACATTTAAACAATATAAAACTTTTGAAATTTATTAAATTTTCTTTATAATAGCTAATTAACTATAAACAATACAAAAAAACTTGCAATGCAAGTCGCGAACACACGAAAAAGGTAAGATCCGTATCCGCATTCGCGGATTGGATCCTAATGATCCGTATCCGCGATCCGGCACACCACTAATTATTACCAACACAACTCATATTAAATAAAGACTATATTCTCGAATTGCACATGTTAATTTATTAAAAGCAACGCGAGTTCCACAAAATAAATAACTACATTTAGTTATAGCACCAGGAAAAACGTGGAATGTGAAAAATTACCCTTTCCTGCCCATCAAACACTCCACTATATTCTAAAAATGTACTATTTATTAATTAAAAATCATTAATATCTGTTTACCTACCTACTTTAAAAATGAATATTTACATAACATAAAGTCGTGGTCTTCATTAAGAGCCTCAATACGTATATATCTGTCCATAAATACTGTTACAATTTGGAGTGGGGCGATAAAGAGAACCGAATTGCTGTGAGAGCATTGATATTGATAGGTATTCATGCCAGAAGAATAAGTAAACTTAGGTTTACCTGGGTCTATCTAGTCTAGTATTAAGCCGCATCCACTTTGCTTGTAACAATATTTATGGCAAGTTTTAGAAATTCCATTCCATTTGTAGATACCCTATCTACGAGGGAAACGCTCCCGAAGACGAAATAGGGTAGGCACCTACCTTTTTAATACAATGAATTGTACAAGATCGTTACTCCAAAATGATATTGAAATTAATGAACTATAAGAAATTGAGGATAATGTAATTTGTAAACGATCCGCCATTTTGACTTTGATTGGGTTACTGATGGAAACTATTCAAAACTCTTAATTGAAAAAATATATATATAAACGATAAATTTTCTTTATTTTCAATTAATGCAATTTAAAATAGATTTCTTAATCAATACAATAACAATTTTAACCTTTATACTCTTCACTGTACAATTTTGTAAAATGAAATTTAAACATCACTAACACAGTCAACCGTAAAATCACAATTTTCTCTTTTAAATCACTTTAAAAAAATAAATTAAGCCTTTATTGCTGAATATACAACGTGGTTATTATTATATTAATTGTCATTATACAATTATTAATCTCATCCAATCTAGACCGACAACTCCTTTGAACTCATCTTCCCAGCGTTTCACCATCTTTTTCATAATTTCTCTTTTGTGTGGTTATTTAATTAACTGTCCCAGGTATAAATTATAAATTATTGTAGCATTCTATCCACATTTGATCGTCTGCAAAGTGAAAGTGATTCAAGTTTTCACCGTTTATATTCCAATCTAGGTTTAATAGCATCTCTGGAGCCGTCGAGAACAGCTCGGGTGAGATTGGCATAGAAATAAAATATAAATATTTATTTTGATAATCAACCGAAAAAAGTTAATACTTGATGAAGTAAGTCTAGTTTTATCGTCTAGTCTAGCCAGTGCATTAAGAAATAAGACATTGTCGACAAGTTCTAAAAAAACGGGAGCGTTTCCCTGATACCGTGTATTCATTATTCGATAAAGACACATTTAAAATATATATATTAACACAATAAACATAAAATCCATTTCAACAGAAACCTTTGGAAATATAAATTATCACTAACATTTATGATAGGACACTTTCGTGTTTCACATCAAACTTATATCTACTCAAGAGGTGAAAGGGAGATCGAGAATGATCATTGATTTATTTTTATGCATTTTCAACACTTCACTTAATATTAATTCAAATAATACTAAATTTAATTAATACTTCAATAACTTCAGCATTTCTCCCTAATCGTTTTTTTTTCTCAACTTGAGATCTTCCCGTCACCTCCTACATTACTTTATTACTCATTAACCCATAGAACACAATTCAATGACCAAATTACATAATTAATTTAACAATACATTCTTCCACGGGACTGGTCTTGTTTTCTTTAAATATATTAATTATTTTATTGCAAGTACAAAACTAATTCAATGTTTTTGTACACTTAAACTTTCTACTAAACCTCTGCGTCGAGGGAATATAAAATATTTATTTTATTGACTTTGGTGAGTCCTAGTTATCACAATCGGAGTCGACCGGTCTGCAGGTCAGCTACCGTAGAGGCCGGAGTCGTAGAGCTCCTCGGGTGCTGCGGGGGCGCTGCCGCTGGCCCGCTCGTCGGCCTCTACGGCGGCGCTCAGCAGCCGCTCATCCGCCGACACGAGGCGCAGCGAGAAGGAGTTGATGGTGAGCGGCGGCCCCTTGACGATCTGCACGTTGCCCGCGTTGGCGAGAAAGAGCGTGGCCAGCAGCGTGATGGACACGTCGGGCTGGGCGGGCGCCGTGCGCCGCAGTAGCGCGTCCGCCGAGGTGGTGGCCAGCGGCGAGGCGGGCAGCGCGGCCAGCACGCGGCGCGCCAACGCGCGCACCTCCACGCGGTCGCCGCGCGCCGCGCTCTCGCTCGCCAGCCGCTCGGCGCGCTGCGCCCACTCGGCCCAGAGCGCGGGCGCGGGCGCGAGTACGGGCGCGGGTGCTGGTGAGGGGCTGCGCGCGTCGTCTCCGGACTCGCCGGGCTCGCAGAAGCCGTCGTCGTCCGAATGGCGGCGCTGGCGTAGCGCGGCGGCCTCCGCGGCGGCCGCCTCCGCCGCGCTCCAGCCCAAGAACTCTGCCTCCGTCCAACTCTCGCGCAGCCGCCGACGCGCGGCCAGGATCTCGCGCATGCGCCGCCTCACCACCGACTGTTTGGCGAAGGTGGAATGTTATACAATTTATAAGCGGTATTTATTAGCAATGTAAAGTGCCGGATCTCCATAATATTGTTACGAGTACTAATTAAAAACGTAATAGCAAATTTTGCAAGCTCTTTTATGATGGCAAAATTCAATGATGCGTTAAACAAAACTTTGAGTGTTCAAATAGTTATTTGTTCAACTAGAGAGCAAAATTGTTTTTTGCTGCGAGTGCCGACTTTAAATCACGATTTAGTGAAGTAGTCTAGAATTGAATCACGAGCGTAGCGAGTGATACTAATATAGACTACTGAGCAAAAATACAATTTCCGTGTTGGTGATGTTTCAGTTTCCATTTCCACTCAACCGTGAAAATATTTTGACATTTTGAGTATACCGTGATCAAGCGGGCGCTGAGGGCGAAGTCGCAGGTGGCGCTGAGCCGTTGGCGCAGCTCGTCGGTGAGGTGCAGCTTGTGGCCGAGGCCCACCATCTCCTCGGCGGACGCCGCCGTCGAGCGCCGCTTGAGCGCTTTCGCCGTCGCGACTAGCGTCGGCGGCGGCATCGCGTCGGCGTCCGCGTCGGCGGTGAGGTCCGCGCCGGAGGTAAGGTCTGCGTCGGCGGTGAAGTCGGCGTCGGGCGGCGGCGGCGGATCGGGGGGCGCGGCCGCCTCGATGGCCGCCTGCAACTCGAGCAGCGGCGGCGGACGGGGGCGTGCGGGCGCGGCACAGGGCGCGCATCCCTCCAGCTCGTCGACGAGCACTCCGAGGTGGAGGCGCAGCGTGACGCCGAAGTCGGGCAGCAGGCCGAGTGGCTCGCCGTCGTAGTCGAGCAGCGGCGCATCGCAGGCGACCAGCGGGCGCGGCTCCAGCTCGGCGTAGATGCGCGGCAGTGTGGGCGGCGGCTTTGCGCGCTCCGCCTCGCGCCGGCAGCCCGCACTCGCGGCGACCTCGATGTGCTCGAAGGGGGCCGCCTCCTCGCGCCTGCGCCGCTCCCTGCGCGGGGTCACTCTCTGCGACTGGAGGGGGTAGTCCGCCTCCCTGCAGCACACGGTGTCAGTGGCGCTGGAGTAATGAGTGATTAGGTTCCAGCAGAGCGTGGGAGTACTCACTGCATGTGTGACTGTAGGGAATCACTGAAGGCCAGCACGTGCTGGTACAAGTAGTCCACCTTGCGGCCGTAGTTGTTGGCGGACTGCTGCAGCAGCAGGGCTGCCTCCGCAAAGTTCAACATCAACGGATCCACATTCTCCGAGGAGTCCTCCGCGTCCAGCGCCCGGAGGCCGGCCTCGGTCAAATACTCCTCCAGAAGCTGCAAACAAACACTACTTCTGTCTGTTTCCCTTCTAAGCTATGCAACATATTGTGTTGTGTAAAAGTTTCAACTAATGAAGTCGACGCCTATAAAAGGAAATAAGCTACTTTGCAAATAGACCATAGTACGTGCTTTCGCAAAGCATGTACAGCCCTTATGCACAAAAGTGTTTTCTGTCTAACACTACTCATATTATATGTATAACAAGATTCCGAACAACATTAAGCAGCATAAAATTAGTATATTTAACAAGAAAATTAAAGATAGACTAGTTCAATCAATTGAACTAGTCTCATTAGTTCAATGACATTAATTGAACTATCGAAACTAAAAGTCCCAGTAGTTCAATCTAGTTGATAAATGTTACTATAATTTAAAAGATTATATTTATGTCTGATAACTTAGTGGATAGTAGTCATTAATTAGCAGGGTTTCAGGATATATATCAAATTTTATATTATCAAGTAATTTTTGGCGTTTGTTACTGTATTTCTACTTCCAAAATGTAGATGGCGTTGGAGTAGAGTTAAAACATACTCCCTAATAGCTAATAGTAAGTTCTAATCACTGACCTGTATAAGCACTAGACTAGACACTCTGGACAGGCTGCTGTCAAATTATTTTTATATTTGAAAAACGCCATTTTGGCTATGGGAGCGTAAGTACATGGAACTAAAACTAGTGATGTCCGCAGTCACTATTATACTTATTTATTTGTAATGTTTATTGTTTTGTTACCTATGTGTACGTATGAGCATTGCTGATTAGAATGTATAAAAAGGTTTTATGTTTTTGAGTTGATTTGTTTGATTTTATTGTCTCAAGGGTAAGTGTATGATTGTAAGGTATCAATTGAAAGGTAATAAAATCTATTTTTTAGGAAAATTTTAAAAAAATAAGACTTTTCATTGGGTCCAAAAATTAAAGAAAAAACATGACGGTCAGTTGAAAAATGTTTATTCAAACTTAACTCTACAACAATAAATGCATAACAAAAATTTCAATACCTATATTCAGCAAACAAACAAATAAATCTTGTAAAACGTTACGATGGTTTACAGGGACTGGAGAGGAATCCCTCGAGTGTATTGTACGTCATTTTTAAAATATGAGTTGTCAACCCTTTTCGTTGGTAAAAATGGTCACTTGGTAAACTTGGTAACATAAGTTGCATGGGGGGAGGGGGGTCAAAAATCTTCAAAAATTGCATTACCTAATACTTGAACGCCCCCATATAATAGAAAATGAAGAGGGGAAAGATAGAAAAATGAAAATATATAATTTTGGCTTTTGAATAAAGATAACGAAAATTAAAAAAAACTATTTATATTTCCGTATACTGGAGGAATACTATCCAGTCCATTTAAAAAAAAATCACTTTTTGATGTTATTGGAATCTATTTTAAGTACCATCAAAGAAAACAAAAAGTTTCGCTTTTGATTATATGCAGCGAACTTGCAGATAACCTTACATGCTTACACTCAGACATTAATCGTGCGTACTCATTTGCTAAATGTGACTTAGGATAGTTTGCTTCCAATATACAGATTTTTTTTGTATTTAATTTAGTGATTACAATAGAAACAAAATGAAAAATGAAGTGACAGGTAAAAGCTAGATGTTGAATATTGCTTTAGGCTTTGGGAGTAGTGTATGCACTGTCATTAGAAACACCTAAGTACTACTTAAGCCGACCATTTATGCAGGATTGTGAATGTGTGTTCCTTAATTTTAGATGAAACAGTCATTTTGAAAACGGGCCTGATTTCACTAAACCTTGTTTCATGTATTATAGTTATAGATATTGTTCCAATAGTCTGATGTGACAGCACACTTAATGCAGAATTATTTATTTAAATGTTGATAGGTTAGTCTTAATACAGTGTTTTCATTGTACCTATTTGTAATTTTTCAATTTACAAATAATCAAGACCAAAAATGGCGGTACAATACCCAACCGATGCTTTTCTGAAAAACAAGCTATCATAGTTTCATTTGAGATTAAAAGCTATAATTATTTATTATAACGCTAAACGCACATTTAACATAAGATTTTCATTAGGTTATGCTCATGGCGTTTAGCTCTACAAGTGATTATTTTGATCTACAATGTATGGGTATCAAATGCTACTATTGTAAAATAGGTTATATTATTGTAGTTAACTTTTTACACTTCTTGAGTGTTGGTAGTGTAATAGGTATATTAAAGTAATGTAAATTATTATAAGATTTATTGATTAAAATTATGGGTAAACAAGAGATATAATATAAACAAAGGAATTTGGAATTAGCGTATAGTTAGGCCAAGTTTTATGCAAGATATTATTGTTGTAAAAGGTTTGTTAGGTGCAAAATTGAGGATAGATTGGCGGGAAGAAAAGTGGACGCTATTAAATGTCACCATACTCACTGATGCTAAGTCGGTGTCGAAGCTTCGTCTTATGTCCGCTATAGGCTTCATGAGCTCCGCTACGATCTCCTCCAGCCTTTGGGAGTTCATACTCCACCTTTTTTCCCGAGATATTATGTATAAATCTCTGAAAATAAGTATGTTTCGGTAACATTACTGAGAGTGTGCGGGTGCGGGTCGAATGCGGGGGGCGCAAACGAGATGAGGGAAGCATCAGACGAGAGAAAGAGAGAGAGTGGCAGAGTGGCGGGAAATTTTGTGTCAACAACCCCTATACTTTCGCAATTCAAAACTTACATTTTTTTTAATATTAAAAATTTAAAATATAGACTTCACCTCCAGGTTTCTTCGCCGTCGCCGTCCATTTTGTAAATATTAAATTGGCAACTAGAAGGAACGCAGTAAAAACGGTGGCCATTTATTTGTGTTTCCGTGGGGAAACGTTTTGGTATTCGCGTTCGCGAATTCGTTCGGAGCTCGGTGTAACGCTCTACACAGACGCTCTTCGAATTCCTCGTAAAACTGTTCTACTTTATGGTTTCCATTAATCATTCATCGCTGCACGGAAGGTGCATTGTTTGTTGTAAATAAAAAAAAATGGAGTTAAAAAAAACAAAATTTTCTTTTCTTATACTATGCAATGCACAGTCCATTAAATTGCGTGCGTAATTATAAATGCCTTTAAAAGGCCTACGTTATAATTTGAATTCTTACAAAAAGAAAATTGGCGAATTACTTTTGAAAAATTAATTTTATCACATAGAATTTTCTCTTCTTTTTCTTATTATTATTTTTTTAATTCATAAATAAATGTAAAAATAATTTTTTTATGATTCTTTAGGCCTATTTGTATTTAATCTATAATATATATTTTTTAAATTTATGGCTGTATATAATCTAAATCTAAATAAATAATAAAAAAAAATAATAATTACTAAAGTTATTGTTCTGAGCTTCAGATTAGTAATCTGAGTTCTGAGCAATCCTACATACAATTTTATTTTGTTCTTTCAAAATATCAAAAGCGGGAATTGCTTTAGTTATTGCATCACTAATAAAAAAAAGAAAGCGAAAAATATTTCGGGTATATTTGTGGATGCATACGGTTGGTTGTATCGTGTTGGTTGTAATGAATCACTCAGTGGCTCTAGTATGAGTTTGTAATGCGGCCCGCACTCGCTAACGGGAGCCTAAAATATTTTTCGCTTACGAGTTCGGGCTTTGTACACTCATACTAGAGTCACCGAATACTTACTTTATCAGAGTACTTTATATAAATATTGTGTTTTTTCTGTTATGTTACTTATTAAAATATTCGTGTTATCTAAAAACTAAGCAATTTGACGCTGGCTAAAAATACTAATAATTCTTTGACCTAAATGAGTTGAGTTTTTGTTTTCTGTAAATTTACATCTAATAAATGAAAGTATATACTACTCCATTGTCTACTGGATCTACCCACTAACTAAATAGTAGATGAGATACTAATTACTAACTACAAACAATACTAACGTAGATCTGCCCATAGATTTGTGTTGATCAATAGCCTCTGTGGTCGATCATTGTATTACGTCTATGTTGACCTATCCATAGAGTAACTTCTTTTATGGATCTCTTTGATGATTTCTGATCTATCTATCTATACTATAGCTACATTTCACAGACAGTATCATCTCTCTTTCATATTTTGATATTTTTAAAATATATTTATATTATAATTATAAGTAAAATCCATCATTATATTTGTTAACGCGTGTTTGTTTTGTTGTATTAAGTTTGTGACCGATCGGTTCTATCGCATTAGATTATACTACTACTGTCCCAAATATATTGATGCGAATGTAAACGAAAGTATTGATCGATTTGACAATATAAACATGGGCATGTCTCGCTGCTATTCATTAATGAAATGTTTATTGATTCTCTTTAACATAGTATTCCTGGTAAGATATATAATATTTTCCATGTTTTGCTTTGGTGAGCCTACGCTATATATACGCTATGAGACGGTAGGGTGATCCGAACCGGCCGTAGAGGTCATTGACTTCCCATAAAGTCCTAATGGGAGTGTATTTTTAGTGCGTGGGGTGCGGCGCGTGTGCGTTCGCGGCGTGGGCGCTGTGGGACGGTCGCGCAGGCGAGAGCTCGGAAGGCCGCGCGGGGCTATGCGCTGTGGCCGTGTGGGGGGCTGCATTGGCGCTGGGGGCTCTGGTGGCTCTGTGTGGGGCCATCCGCAGCTCAGCGTCGCTGCTGGCGGCGGCGTTCGCTCTGCTGGCTCTGACGGCCGTGGCGGAAGGCGCCGCCGCTTGGTGGGGCGCTGCGCACCTCCCCCAGTTGCGCCAGGCTCTGCAGGACAGTCTGGAGCATACCATTAAACAGGATTATGGCGTTTCTCAGTCGCGCACCCAAGTCATAGACGCCATTCAGAAAGGGGTGAGTTGTTGTCCCAACTGATGTCCCCACCGGACCTTATATTTTTATTCGCTTGGAGGTTGAAAGAGACTCAATTCAGTAGCAGAAAATACTATTAGGTGAGGAGCTATTTAATCTAAGCACTATAGAGATTTCAATATTTTCTTTTATATAAACTACACTCCTTAACATTTATTGAAGTGATGTATTTTTATAGTTAAAATATTAAAAATTTCAGCTGGAGTGTTGCGGTGCAGAAGGGCCACGCGACTGGCAGCAGGCGGTGTGGTCGCTGGCGCAGCAGCCGGAGCCCTCCAGCACATTGGACCTGTCCGTCAAAGCGCCCGCCGCACACTACTGGGTACCGGCTTCCTGCTGTGAGGTAAGGTCGGAGGAGGCGGAGGAGACGGAGTGCGCGGAGGCGAGGCGCGTACCGGCCGCGTCGGGCGGCGCGTCGGGGCTGCACGCGGCGGGCTGCGGGCCGCGCGTGACGGCCGCGCTGGGACGCGTGGCGCGCCTGCCGCTGGCGGTGGGCGGCGCGCTGGCCGCTGCGCACGCGCTGTCGCTGCTGCTGGCGTTGGCGCTGTGCCTGCGCGCGGCGCCTCGCCACCGCTACAAGGCCTAGGCCACACTCTTTACGCTCTAAAGACTCTCCCACACCAAAGACTCACTGCCATATTATATTAAGACTGATTTTATTTCCATTAAGTTTATCTCGAGTACAAATTTACACTTCTTCTGTCTCTCTCACTTAGTATTAAGCTTTCCACCGACTTTATACTTTTTTGTATACTTACTGTGTTTTTTGTTTTATAAATTAATGTTAAGACAAATGAGGAGCTTAAGGGTTAAGCACCAAGTTGGTTCTATTCCATGTGAACAAAAGTAAAGATAAGGATAATTGTAACAAGATAATGGTTATTTTACACAAAAGACTTTGTTTATATAAATTGAATAAAGAAAAGCTCGACTCATTCACTACATTCCACAAATTTTTCTTAGAAGTTGTCGTTCCCTTATAAATTCTATTCAATCTGTCGCTGAGTACTGATACAATGCCTAAAGTCTGGAAACAATCCCTTTATACAAAACATGGATTTGTAAATAAAAAATCCACTGAAAGTAATGTTTGCTATGGAGATGGTATGGAACTATATGTATGTCCTCTCCTACTCGTATGTCAGACCTCTACTCGAGTACGGGTTGTTCAGAAGGATTCACCTTTCGTATTAAGCAATATTTATTTTCAGTGTCGTTTATTTGTTTATTTTGTATGTTATATGTTATTTGTTAATTAATTAATTTGTTTTTCTCTTTCTTTTTTTTGTTTACTTCTCCCAGCTCCAATATTCTGTAGTGACTCTGACTTGTAATTTATAATATGTTTTAGTAATTTAGTGGAAACTTTGGTGATTTATGTTTTTCTTGTATGTACTCATATGTGTATAATGTTTCCCTGATATCGAAAGGTCGAAAGGTTTATCGTAGTGTAGTGGTATTGGTGTCAGTGAGTCAGTGAGTCAGTGAGTCAGTGAGTCAGTGAGTCAGTGATAAATGTAAATAGCATTTATTCTATTATATCTGAGGGAACGAGGCATAAGTATGCAACTCGTAGCACTCACTGTGAGCCCCGGATTGTTTTCAGTTGACACTTTAGCTGACAATGTTTAATTGTAAATAATAATGAGACTTATTTGGATAGAGATATAGGAATCTGTAATACTATAGACTTAGCCCACTGAGCCACTGAGTCACTGAGTCACTGAGTCAACGAGTCACTGAGGACTCTGTACTAATGTGTGGACGTAAATGTTTATGTACTTACACTAATGAATATAATATATTACATTTTTGTGTGTTTTATTTATTAAGATCCCGTTTAATTTTCACTCAAAAAAGCTACCTCAATACTTTGTTCAAGTCAATTTTGATAGCAAATAATTTAAATGATTTTAAAATTCGCATTATGTATTTTATATCCCTTTAAGTTATCTAAATATAAATTACCCTTCATTTCAAACAAAAAACCTTGAAACAAATCTTTCACCTAAATGTGATAAAAATTACATATTTCTTTCTCATTAAGGCAATCGGTTGATGGTTTATTTATTAGTTCAATTCGTCATTAGAATTATTAAATTATAAATTTTAAAGTAGGAAGGCCCTAACATAATAGCAAAGGCCCCCTTAAAAGGCCCAGATTAAATTATTAACTGAAGTTAAAATACTTGTAGTAATATACAATACATAGTCCTGAAAGGTTTCGCAGGAAGCGGCTCAATGCGAAGTAAAGAAGACCGAGCCTTGGGAGTGGCTTCAGAGGTCTACATCCATTAGTGGATGGATAAAGACATCTCTTGCCAGTTGCCAGTTGCCAGTTGCCAGTTGCCAGTTGCCGACCGATAGAACTTAATGCAGTGCCATTAGATTTTTTGCCTCCCTCATTACACCTTCCCCTTCCATATAAAATGGAAAATTGTCTGAATAGTAGGTATATTATCGTTCTTGTATTGCTATTTTTGTTCAAATAAAAGTAAATAAATAAATACTATGTTTATATTCGTATTTCAGAGTATATTAGGTAGGTATTGTAACTAAATTACGCATAACCTACCTACATACTCGTAGGTAGCCTAAAACACGTTTCCAAGGCGATCGGCTGAGATGAGAACTAGGCAATAGGCAATGAGCTTCAATTGAATTAACACATGGCTAGCTCATGTTCATTTTAAAATTACCTTCAATTGTATCTTCCATTGCTTTCTTCTATTGCTATTGCTTCTTTCACACTGTCGGTTGGATACTTACTGTACTTCTCATTCAATTTGTAATATTTACTTACTCGACCTGGTCACTCTGCTGCTTTCCACCTTATTAATGTGTAGACGTCGATAGAAAAAATCGACGTTTGTAAGTAAGTAAAGTATAATTATATAATTCTTATACTTTTCAGTAGAGTAGATGGATTATCGGATTTATTTAGCACGTTCGACTCGATTAGAAATTGGCGATTGCTATAATGTCGGAAATGACATGACGGAAGAATCCCACTGTTTTAAGTTAGGAAATATGTAAATCATTAGGGTCACCGGGAAATGCATCAGATTCGCATTTGCGTGCATACTTGACTAACTTGACTTGTATTGGTGTGTTTGATGACCGCTCGCGCTCACGCGTCACGTGGCAACGAGTCCCCAATTGAACGTAGACGGGTTCCGTCATCCGTCCACCGATCTTTCAATGTGTGACATCGTGTTTGCCCTCTTTGACCGATTAACAAATACTTGCTCCATTCAATGATCATTCATTGATCGCAATTAACGAAATGGGCCGAATTGGAGTCCATCAGTTGCCTAATAATTAAATTACTGCAGACTGCAGATACCGCTCGCTGCTGATTATCGAGAAGGTCATAAAAATTACTTATGTTTTGTTTTGAGACTGAATTTAAGTTTACTTAATTAGTTTTGATTTTGATGCAATGGTGGAGAAATTAGGTTGTGTGTCACATACTGGTACTCTCTGTAGTCTTCTGGTCTTCTGGTAGGCTAGTAAACAACGAGATTTAGGTACCTACCTACACTATTTTAATTGCGTCCAAGTCGGAGTAGCATCGTAATAGGTATGCATTAACTTTCTAACTTGTCGCATAACTTGTAATGTCCATCTTAGCCAAGATGTTTACCTAATTACTTATGTCAATAGGAGTCCTCGAAACGGGAACAAGTGCTTACCATATTCTGACCCAAAAAACAATTGTAACGAATATTTTTTGAGTTTATTTTAGTTTACTCCTTAAGAATCGATTTGCATATTAAGTATATATAAGCCCGTGGTATGACAATTTATGGGAGAAAATAAAAATTGTCACACGGAATGCGCTACTAATGTACTTATACTTATAGTCTTTGGGAATGGGAGCACGAATGAATATTTTAGAATATCTGAAGTTTCATAGATATTGCGCCATCTACATAATATTATTTAAAAAAGAACAATGTTGTTCGAATTGTGAAAATTTAAATTTTATAATCGTTCGTAAGAAGTAAACTCCAGTCGTATGTCGGAGTGTCGGAGCTGCATCTTTGCATCTGTTTGATTCATAGATAAGAAGGAAACTGTTGTTGGAAGAATTCAGGAAGAGGAGGATGCCACTACACTAAGCCCCTTCGCATTGTGACTGCTCCAATTTTAAGGTAATTGCGTTAATGTATGCGTAACAACAAAACAAGGTAGATAAGCAGATTCTCTTCTCTTTGATAAGAAAAATATTAATAGTGATGATAATTTGTAGGCCGAAATGCTGCCTTGGGGTTAGGTACACCAAATGTTCCATTCTTTCCATTGCACTCACTACTGGAATCAAGTTTCTGTCTCATAGAAAACATTTCTGTCTCCCTTATAGAAAATACACTATCATATTATTATATTCAATAATAAGCTTAGCAATGACTATTATTGAAATACAAATTATAATAGACACGGTGTATGTAATAAAATAGCTTCGCCGTTCGCTGCGCCGAGACTCGAACCTGGGGTCCAATAGTCCACCATCGCGTTGAATTCGCAGGTACCTAAATGGAACGGTCTCCGCTTTTTCCCGTAGACTTGTTTAGTTAAGTTTGTGAACGGGCGGTGCCTCTATTTTTTGTGATGCGGAATCCGGTTCGAGCGAGCCTGAGCGAGCATGGCAGGAACGACGCGCCGCAAACGCATTCTATCAATGTATCACGTCGATGTGAACTTTGTAAATTGTGATGCTTTTTTGGGTGTGCTATGTGTAGTAGGGGCGGAATGAGCTTTTGAGCTTGCGCGACGGGTCCCCCGTCCCCCTCCAGGCCGCCCCCCGGCCATGCCTTGCCTCAGTACTCAGTACTCAGTACTCAGTGCCTTACCAGGCTTGTTCGCCGCAAGTCAGACGCGCTTCGCTCTCTCTCGCGACCGCTCGTTAGTTGCGTGCAATGTTTACATTACTCGGGTAGTAATAAACTTAGTGTCGCATGTTGCCCTGCACCTGAGTCACCTGCTCTCTGTTCTACGCTAACCGAACACTAGCGGCAGCTGGCAGCTGGCAGTAGGTGGCAAGTGGCAGGTGGCGGCAGGATGGGGTGCGCCAAAGGGCTCTGCACAGCTGAGAAAGTTTTCATCTTCATCAACATCGCTTTCGCGGTGAGTGCATTCATTAATACGTTTCCACCAACTGCTATACATTATACTAGTGTGCAATTGCAATTTATTTATTAGATAACTATTACTTGTCGTCGCGCTTTGGACTGTCTAAAAATTTACATTACATCAAAATCGGTTTAGCAATCAGAGTCGGCAGTCAGAGTTGCGTGCGTTCCACTAAAAAAATAGATAAATAAAAATTAAATGTTTTATTTATGTAAAATTAAAAATGTAAACAAAACACGTAAATTGTTTTAAATACATTTATTTATTTAGGAATTACAAAAACAATAGTTAATAGGTACATAATAAGAAATAAACATTTTTGTGACGAAGGAAACGAAAATAAAGTAATTGTCGGTAGATGGTTAAATGACTCATCGTCGGTTACAATAATTATTTAACTAAGTATAATAACATAACAGGTAAAATAATGGAAAAAGGTCATTCCAATAGATTAATAGACGAAAGTGCTAATTATAGACTGAATTGGCCAATTAAATAATTAGTGGAACCATGTCCGTGGGTATCTACGATTATTATCATTGATTATATTAGGTATAAGTATATTATTACAACATGGTTCATATTACGTCTATGTATGCAAAAACAAGGGATTTTTCCTTAAGCACATATTTTATTTGCATCGTAAAAACCTAAATATTTTTTATATATATTCTGTCAATGGACTAACGTTTGTAGCGGCTGAATCGATTTTAATACGACTATTTTTAATTAACAAAAGTCTACCTATTTAAGTAAAGAAGATGAATGTACGTTTACTATTTTTTTAGTATTATTATGTAAATAATTAGATAATCTGCTTTTATTGCGTTTACTGAATCTTATTTATTCATGATATACAATAATATATACACAATGAGATAAGAGATTACGTATTGTTAGCTTTACATACATATTAGGTATTTAGAAGTTCTAATACCACCTTCCACCATTTCAATATTCGTCTTAATTTGGATTTTGGGTTTCGTCAGTCTGTGGAGCGTGGTAGGTTTTGGAACGGTCAAGACAGACTTACCTGTAATTATACTGAGGTTATATATATATATTATACTCTTCCAACGCTGGTTCTGTTCCATCACAATACACGAGAGTTATTTTTTATTGATTTAAGCGTTGATTCTTAAAGTTATCACATACCACACACACACGCGTAAAGAGTTTAATTTTGCGGCGACAACTTGTAAACGTCTGTCTTGATTTTAAGGGTAGGAAAGGGAATAATAAATAGATAAATATGTAGGTGTGTGTTTTTGCTAAAATGGCGTCAACAGAGCGGATCCGTTTCAAAATCCGCTTCTCATCACCTGTCGTCATAATCATCAGACTATACAAAAATGGTTCGGTTTCATTACTTTTATAAACGAAACTCGTTAATGAGAACATGACTCATCAAGTTTCTTTCAGTCAGTTTGTTTGCCACTCCAATATCGAGCTTATCTTTGTAATAAAATTGAATTGAATTTAACCTCTTTAACGGTGTCCGAACACTACCACTACAAGATATTTTATAGGCACTTGTTCGCATCCCGTACTTCTATCGGCTAGCTAGTAATAAAATTGATGTTATTTTAATAATTAGATTTGTATCAGCATCATTGTAAAGTAAACTATTGCTGACCCCATATGTAACTTTTCCAAATTGTATTAGTGATTAATTGTTCTTCTATCGACTGTTATTTATACTTTGTTGTGTTTATCATGGACTTGAGAATCTTGGGATGTCTGACATAAAATAAATAAATAGCTGTTAAGTAACTTTGTATTTACTACTTTCGATGACCGATATTTAGATGCCTAATATTGAAAAAGGTGATCTTCAGTGATCGATTAAGGAACTTAACTTTAACTTAACTTTAATCTCCGAGGTTTACTTAAACTGTAAAAGTACCGTTAGGTACATTTATTCAATTGCAAAATTCGATCACAAAACCGATCCACTCCGACTCGGAGCGTGACGTACGTGACTTTTACAAAACGTGTCTTCTGTTCACAACATGATTCGCATATTGGCAATTGTTGTCGATTGTCGATTATACCATTAGCCTCCTAATTCAGATAACGCCCGTACAACATTGCCTCAACATTGCCTCAACATTGCCTCAAGGCAGTGCCAGTGTTAGAATACGAGTATAGCTCAGTAGTGGCAGGTGTTACATGACCCTCAACATAGATAATATATCCAAAGCTAAAATCCAGAGTTACACGCACATGTTCGTCCGCCATCTTAGATAAAGAATACACTTATACCTAATAAATCTTTAGTTTTTATATTTATTTCCAAGTGCTCTTCGACTAGTGGAGAGCCGGAGACACATTGTAAGTTTATTGTATAAATTATGTTAGTTTGAATTTTATAATAAATAAACATAGGCCATAAATAGGCAGTTGTGTTACGGGTTGCCGGAGCCCTTTTAATATTTTATATTATACTTTATTCTATCAAGGTTGGCAAAGAAACTGAAGCACATAAATAGCGTTTATGGTAGGTCGCTTTCTTTTCATAAAGCAAATGAAGGGACCTTATATTTTTTATATAGTCTACGAATTTTACATAGTTATATAAAAAATATAAGGTAATATACCAAACAATATATTACCTTATATTTTTTATATAGTCTGCGAATTTTACATAGTTACGTTTTCTATAAGAATTCTATAGATAGTTACATCCTATAAGTATTACTGTATAAAATTCCTTATTGAATATAAGGAGTTCTCGATTGCAAAATATTGAAATAAATATATATCAGCATTTTTAGGAATCACTAATCGAAACTTCAACTCGAATTACTCTTAATAAGGTATCGTCTTCATTTACTCACATCTTTAAACGTCAACTCATCGCAAACAAATCTGTGTGTGTAAAAATGGGTTAAAATAATCAATTGTTGAGTCAATTTATGTATACTTACTTACGTTTATATTAGTAATAAATAATGTTAAGTGCCACAGCTGGCATTACAGCTGCTGACATTGCTTTGTTAGTTTTGATCAAATACGGATAGTTCCGCAATGTTTAGAAATAGTTGTTCAGTGAGCAATTGCACTGTTTGAGACTTAAGCTTTACATTACGCTTTACTCGTACTCGTGGCTATGCAACCAATTTTTAAAATATTACAATAGATAATTAAAAAAAATATCTATTGTACCCGGTCACATAGCCATGACAATACTGATAACATTGAAATTTCTTGCTCTAAGCTAAAGACATTGACTACAAGAGGCATCAACATCAAACCGATGAATCATAAGTAAAGTATGCCTCAGTTCAGACCACCAGACGATTCTTTCATTTCATTAAAAGCAACACTGTCTCTTTCTTTCTTTTACATCGGGATCTGTTTTTTTGAATTCTCACTAGGTAAGTAATTGAGTGTGATTTTAAAATTAAATGATAATAATTTAGTTTACTATTGAATAAAATAAAACTGGATTATTTGGTAAAGTTTAATAAAATCTCAAGTAAATTCCATGTTGCCTAATGCAGATAGACTCAGTACGAGCATAGACACAGATGGTCGAGAGACAGAAACCGTGAGATCATATTTAGGAAGGTCAGCGCAGAAATGTAATTGAGAATTGACGACGTTGCTACCAGACATTCACATTATTCGGACCATTCAATGCTCACTAAACACTTAGAACTTAGGCTATATCTTCAACAGGTTTCTTTTTCAAACAGGTGCACTGGTTTCAGAGATTATCCTCTACGTTATAAACAAACTTACAAAATTACACTTTCTCACTCTGAGTTACTTAGTACGTTTTTTGAAAATCCAACAGGATAAAAAGTATAATATAGAGTATTATAGAGTATAATTTAATCTAGCTAATCATCAATACATCAGTGAAAACCGCATTCAAATCGGTTAAGCTGTTTCTGAGATTAGCGTGCACAAACGCGCAGACAAAAATTCTAAAAACTATTTTTTTTACCTGGGTAACATAAGTATAATGTGTACAAATTATTGTTTTTTTTTTGAAAAAATATTTAATGTACAAACAGCTAGTAAGTATACCGTTATGTTTTCTCCAATAATAATAAAATAAAATTTATTGATAATTAGCATGTATTCTATTAGCATTTTTGTAGTGTTAAATAATTTAAATTTGTTAATCAGAGAAGTATGATCATCTTGCGTCTGTAATTTAATTCTTGTCTTAGGTACGTACTCGTAATAGACTCCACCGGGATGAAAGGGATCCACTACGAGTACTCATCTCGTTTGAACTTGATATGATCTATTATTGGTATAATGCAACTGCGGCGATAAGACTAGGACTAGTTTCTTATGCTCACTGATAACCTCGTCACGTGGATGACTATTTATCCAAATTTATTAAATCTTGCCTACTTGCGGTGAGAATCAGCCGCTGAACGTTATTTGTTGCGACATGTGCCGAAGCCTTTATCGAACCGAGTGTACTTGACCTATTTCTCTTTTTAAAAAGGAGATCTGTGGCTAAGCAAAGGCTGTCGTTGCAATAGAATCACATAGTATTAATAAACATCCCCGACCTGACCTCGCCCAAATTATCTAAATATTTTCGAACGTTCTAAATACTCTATTTTAACAACGAGAGACAAGAATACTTCTCAACTCGTCTATAAATCTATATCATTGTCTGCTTCTCCTCTAATTTTTTCTAACCACTCAACGGGTTTGGATGCGGTTTTCACTAATGAATATATTGAGTGATATATCATAAAGTATATCTACCTATAATTTGAAGAAAATAAAAGCATCTTAACTAGGTATATCGTAAAACACGATTGAGATGAATTGTACTCATTGTATTGATGATAATGAGACATTCTTTTGTCGTTAAGTGCAGCTTCCTTCTGATTGGAAACGGGTATTCGTTACGGAGCCAGGGGTGAACGACCGCCGCTCCTTAGGATGACATTGCGACAGATGTACAGACAGAGGCAGAGACAGAGTCACTTGCACTTGTTACTCGTACGAGTACACTTGCGAGGACCTTCGTCTGGTTTGCGGAAGCACTTACCACTTAGCTCTGCTATCGGTTGAGGTCACCATTGCACAAACATTGTTAGGCGACCTTGACAGACTTACAATTCATTATTGTTTACTTTATTTCAACAATACAAGTTATCGTTGCCATGCGTCATAACATAAATAAATTGTCAACAAGTGATGCAGCTACAAGTGTATAAAAGCCTAACTCCTAAGTAAGTTTCCACTAATCTAAAATGCGTGTACTCGTTTTGTCGTAAAATATTGTTCTCGCACTTGCTTGGAAATGGCTGAATTATTTTAGAGAAGAATACGTCAATCGAGTATCGACTATTTACTGTCTTTTAAACTACGTTTTATTCTTACTCGTTTTACGAATATTTTTAACATTTTTACATTTGGAAGTTTTTTACATAATAAAAATGATTACTTCCTAGGAAGAAATGGATTTTAGCTAACAATTTTATGAACTGTACAAATAGTACCTAACTTTTGAAAAATGAATTTAATTTTGTTAAAAAAAAAGTTTGTATTAGAGGTTCTCGGTTTACGTTTAACTTCACTAAGACGTGGTAATTTTTTGGCTTCGCCTCAGCCTTTTCATATCACTTATTTAGCCTACACTTGCTTTATTTTCGGCCTGTGCAGTAATGTTCTAAGTATTGCTGAAGTTAAGCAATGAGGATTATCAATTTTTAACATTGTTCAGTCAGCCATTCTCTTGCCAACAGCGTCTTTGTTAGCTGTCACATAAGCAGATAAAGCGCTGATCAAAAGACAATGGATCCCAGTCTGTCCCAGTTGAAAGAACATTGAATGTAAAAAATAACATTACTGTATGTTATAATCGGCTCGTTCATATCTGAGACAAAATGCTACTCATTGATAGGAGGAATTCTGTTATATCTGAATGAGGTCACGTGTCACTGACATCTGTGCACCTTTGACTTTGGACTCGTATATGTCGAACAAAGTGATCTTTGTCATTCTGTCATGTAGCACTTATTCGCATGGAACTTATCGGTGCAGATGTACAGCGGAGCTCTGCTGGCGACGGCGGCGCGTCTGGCGTGGGACCCGAGCACGTACACGTGGTTCCGCTTCTTGTGCGAGGCGCAGTACCGGGTGTCGGCGGCGTACGTGTTGGCCGCCGGCCTGTGGTTGGCCGCCCTCGCCTACCTGGCGTTGGCCGCCGCCCACCACGAGGACGCTCATCGCTGCCTTCGCATGGTTCGTTTCAGGTTTCACTTCACTAATGAGACTTAATTCACTTTTAACAGTTTCGGGACGTTCAATGGCCATCATTACTGAACTTGGCGAATCACGCCATTTCTCATTTATAACTTAATTATATCATTACGTGAAGGTGGATTAAAATAAGCTCAATGACGTCACATACTTATAATTTAGTTCTTCTTTCATAATTTTATCAATTTTGACGTGAATACGTGTTTGAATTTGAATTGAATTTGAATTCTTTCGTATTGGGACTCAATTAAGAAAAGTTTTAAGAAAAATGACGATAAAATTAAATCGGGGGATAAAGTTTGATGCTGTAGCTTATTACTTATTTATCGTCTATAATACAAAATTTTTATTGCAATACTTACTCGATACCTAAGCATATAATATAATGCGCTCAGAGAAAATATTACTCGAAATATGTAGTTTATTGGGGATGTTTTGCAACTCACTATTCCAATTTAAAAATAAGTCGATACCCTATACCCTATTGAGTATTGATACCCTATTGCAGTACGCGGTGGGTGTGGCGTGCCTGGCGCTGAGCGAGGTGGGGTACGGGGCGTGGATGGCGGCGTCGCTGGCGGCCTGGTGGCGCAGCGCGCCGCAGGCGGAGCTGGCGCGCCGCGGCATCGACCTGGTGCACGACCTGAAGCCCATGCTGTTGGCCGCCGACCGCTACCGCGACGTGACGCGCCCGCTCTACCACATGATCGAGGAGATGGAGCGCCAGGCGCCCAACAACGCCTACGTCATCTTCCTGTTCGGCGCGTTGGGCGGCGTGCTGCAGGTGGCGGCCTTCGTCATGGCGTGCCGACTGGCGCGAGACGCGCGCGGCGCGAGGCGGAGTGCAGACGAGAAGGAGCCCTGCGACGAGGACAGCGACTGCGGCGAGGGCTCCGGCTCGCAGGACCACCCTCCGGGTTGGCGCAAGAACGCCAACTTGCGGATGTACACCATTTTGGACAAGATTTTCTAGCAGGTAAAGACACGCTTCTTCCGGAACGTCGATTCGATGTGTTATCGCTTTCTGGGACACGATCTATAATCAATAGGTACTGTTTTTTAAAAAATGTATATTAACATTGTGATACTTTATTCTTTCTATTATATGTTTTGAGTATCGCAACAGTGCATGGTGTAGGTTTCCTTTAGGATTTAGTGAATTATTTTATTGGCCGTTTGAAAGTTGTACCTGATCTTTCATTTTTATAAATTTCCAATTTAATAGAATCGTACAAATTTTTCCAAATCACGACACGGTTTACTAGTGGAATAATAAAGACGTTCACCTATTAAAATTAAGTTAATTTCAATCTCCAAATGAATTTTGAAAAAGTAAATAAATAAAAATATTAACAAGTGTTACGGGTCGCAGTGGAAGAATTGATAAGCAGTCATGATTTCAACAGTATATATTTACATTATTAACATAGGAAGGATAATACGAGAGGACATTAAGTGCCACTTGAAATTGGGTCAACTGCTTGAACTGCTTGAAATGGTTTGTCCGTTGCATACATTTACCTGTAGTGTGGGCAAAACTGATTTTATGGTCTGCATACCATGATTAATTTATTTACGGTCGGAATTCGTTATTTTATTATTGTACAATTCTTTGTTGTTCTGCGTAGATAAAATGTACTGAAGATTGCGTTTTGTTTGTTCATTTATTAAATGTTTTTAAGGTCTTCTATCGTGATGAACATTGAAATTATTTATTATTAAAAACTTATTTAAATACTTTCATTTGAAAGTCTCTTTAATGAATAATAAAATATTGAATGGCGACCCTTTTACCACTGTATTAATGTGCCTTGATGTCAAGTCCTAAATTTATAATTGTTTAAAATCTCTGGAGACAATTTATATAATTCTTTAAGATTATATAATTATAATTAGAGTATAGGTAATTAAATTTAGGAGCGATCACAGCGTATTCATTGTGGATCTTTTCCGCTTATTCCAGGAAGAGACGGGCTCGCCCGTTGCATCGTCGGCCGAGTTGGAGGCGCCGAGTGGCGCGAGCGCGGGCGCAGGAGTCCCGCGAGCGCGGACGCGTGGCTGTCGCACGCGCAGGGGGCGCGTGAGGGGTGCTGGTGTAGCGAGGGGCGCGGGGGGCGGAGGCGGCGGAAGACGGCGCTCCCCCCCTCCCCGCGCCCCCACCCCCACGGCGCCCGCGCACGCGCTCCTCATTCTGCACACGGACTTCGCCGAGTTGTGAACCAGTTCCTACTAGCGCATTCCTCGACCAATGCCACATCTTTATAACCTAGTTGTTATCACGAATTTATACTTTACCGATAGTACTTGTAACACGACAGACTGCCATATTAATATATTATTAGATAGTTGCCTTAAATTTAGTATCGAATAAGTAGAGATCGCCAGCGAGGGAGAGTGAGAGAGATCTCCCGAACGACTGTGTCAACGATGTTCAGTGACCTGGTGCCAAATATTGTAGTCGTACGTTGTTACTCACTAGACAATAAGGTTCTCCACTTTTAGACTTAGGACTCCTAGACTAGGAGGAAATATTGAAAGCAATAAAGTGATATTTTTATACGAATAATGCTTTTCATTTCTCTCCCGGTGGAATCCACACCGGTCTAGTTGCATTCGTTTGCCACAAGCACCAACAGTCTGAGTCACGGCCCGCGTCCAGGCGGCAGTGATTAGGCGCCCGATAGCGGTGATAAGATAATGTACCTGCCTCTGCCTATTCATACGCACACCGATAAGTGAGGTGTTTGCGATCGGGAGTCGCGGGCGCACCTCGCGTGTTCGCCCTAGTGAGTGGTATGTGTCATCACGTGGTTCGGTGATCAGTGATCAGTGGCAGCTGTGATCATGAGTTGGTGCGCACGCGCTGCTCCTGCCGTCCTTCCTCACGTCAATTTCTTACTTGCGGTTTGTGGTTTGTGGTTTGTATACTGAAACGCGAAACATCGTCTCGCTTCTTATCTCGCCATCACGAAGTCAACAACTTTAAAGACGTTTAAAGATAAAAATTAATTTGTGTTTGTCTTAGACTCCCAATATGATTTTTTTCTTCTTTATTATAAGCATTTACTCGTATGTAGGTAAGCTATTCGGATTTAGACACATTTGCATATTTACTATATACTCTTAGTGCCTAAGTATGAAGTTGCGAAGGCAAACATTCTTATTGTTATGAAATAGTGAAGTGAAATAAATGAATTGAATAAGTAGGTACTTATTGAATTGGTAATTGACAGAATTGCTCTTTATATCAGACACACACATCAATATATGAGACGTATATCTTAATTCTCAATAGATACTTAAATAAAAAAGAATAAAAATTTTTTTCTATTGAAATGCACTAAAATTTCAACAAAGAAAATCTATCTATTATGGGCGAGGTAAAATTCGGCAGTAAAGCTGACGGACCGCTTGATGGTATTGTAGGTTACTAGTCTCCTAAAAATGCACGTGGCATCTAGGACCTGTAAGTGCAGAATAAAGGAATCTAATAGGCCATTGAAATGGCTTGATAATCTTGATCTGCAGCTTTAAGACAGATCAGTATATAGGTTCCTATATTTCCCTTATCGAAGTTGCCTCATAGGTCTGTGTAAGAACTACTGGTGGGCTGAGTAGTACCATGTAGTACTCACCCTTAACTACAGGACGAACACTATATTCGAATTTGACACGAGGGCATTATTTGTTGCGTATTGAATGCTTCATCTTAGCGATTTTGAAAAACTACATATTTTAGGTTTATACATCTTTAGATCCTTAGATCCTTTTTAATGTTCTTATGTTCCATGTATTGGAAGGTAAGTAAGCCTACTACAAGTCTATGAATGAATCCAATATAAGCTAAAAAGAGTCCCGCGAGGAAAATCTAGGCATGCCTTAGGCTAGAGCCCGTTGTACGAGTACCTACCGATTACCGATTTCGACGAATTGACAATGTATCAGCTTGACTCACATTCTTATTAATCTGTACTTCGGTCTGACTCATATAGAGTCATTGGGAACTGATCGCAAATCACAATCAAATAATAAGTTTGCTAAAATAAATATTTTATTTTATACTTAAATAATATTTATGTACCAAATAAATTAAATTAATCTTAAATTTATATATTAAGTACTTAAGATTTTCTTTTGTTTTAATAATATTACGTATGTTATAATATATTTTCTTCTAAATACAAGACACTTATTCTAATATTTCCCTGCCCTTATGCGTTAAGTTAGTTACTATTTGTACAGTTGTATGCCGGTGCGGGTCTGGCGACCGCCGCTCGTCTAAAATGGGACCCCAGCACGTACATAGCGCTGAGGGAACTGTTCCCGACGGAGTACCGGGTGATTACCGCCATCGTCACCGTTCTCTCGGTGCTGCATCTCTTGCTGGGCCACCTGGCACTGGTCGCCGTGGGCTCGTCGCGCCCTTCTCGTCGTCGAGCGCTGCTGTACACGGCAAGTATCGCATCACAATATATCGAGCCTATTCTTCCTTTCAACCGTCTAACCTTTAGTATGCCTTTGGGTTTTAGTATGCCGCAACGATGGCTGCCATCATAGTGTGCGAAGTCGCGTTCGTGAGCTGGTTGGTGGTGCAGGTCATCGCGTGGCTCGACTCGGAACAGGCGCAGATGCTGCAGGAATCGATGGAGTTACGCCACCACATTGAACCCATTCTGCAGTTCTTCGGGAAGTGGCATCCGCTTCCTGCCAAAGTGAAAAATATTGTAAAGGTGCGTTCCAAACAGAAGCCTTAACTTCAAAATTTTACTTCAAAATATTGGTCGCGGAAAAACTTACTTCGTATTTCATATAGAAACTCGATACATCTTTAATTACGCTCATAAAATACTAGTGATCCGTTCCCGGCCTCGCACGGATTTAATTTTTCTCGTTTAACGCTCTTTTATTAGTGAAAACCGAATGAAAATCCGTCCAGTAGTTTTTGAGATTATTGCGAAAGTACAGATACGGAGGGGGACTTTGTTTTATTATAAATGTAAGGATATGTTCCGTTTTGTCGCTAACTTGTTGTCAACTGGATTTTTAATCAAAAATTTGGACAAGAAATTTTGGCAATACCAAAATACCTCTTGATCTTGGCACCTCTTGATAGATACCAATACTTGGCTAAATCTTTAGCAATGTTGTAACTACATATAAGTTGACTTCTCTTATTTTTTTCTAAAATAGCATCGACTTTATCTGTCAAATTGTTGCATTTTTCTTTGACCTTACATTTTCACACTGAAATTACTGACACCGTATCCAACGTTAACTTCACATTTTCTTTGACTTGTGTTGAATAATTTTTCGTAATACGAATAATATTTCAAAACGAAGCGAAATTTCATTTTGATTTTGATTAATTATTTTAGAGAAATGAAGTGTCACCTTTACATTTTTACATTATCAGGAAGCGGAGGAGGATCTTCCGCGCAACGGGTACGCAGGGGCTGTGGCTTTCGCGATTCTGCTCGTTCTCCAGCCGCTCAGCCTGACCCTGGCTTTGGTCGCCGCCGCTACGCATTCTAATTCGCTTTTCTCGCAGCATTCCCTCACCAGGTGGTATCACTATTAAGCCCTACATAAAGCCCGATGCTTCTATTTTACGAATTTGTTCTCAATTTTGCAGACGGATGCATTTCGTTAATCCGAGGACGGGTGTGATTACAATTGTGAAAAAAATAGTTTATCTCTCGAATAACGATATGAGTTGACGCAGTGATAACGAGATGCAATTATTGCAGAGGATCGAGTATCAGCTCGAGCAGTGCGGAAGAGAGGCCGCTGAAGGCGACTTACAGGAACGGCCGACTCAGACTCGTGTGACATTTGGAAATGGTGTTAAAATAAGTACTAGTGATAAGCTGTTAATATTTTTTTATGGACAAATAAACTAAAATAAGCACCACTTCTACGTTTTATTATTTATTATGGGGTAGAAATGAAAGTTGGAAAGATTATTTAAACATTTATTCGTTACACATTTGAAATAGAAAGTACCTATGTCCTGCCTGCATGGCCCCAAGGGCGCATGGCCTGCTACCGCGTGATCGTGAACCGACAGTGCAAAAATATAACTCGTGCCGCAACCTTATCCGTTAGATTCATAAATTATTTATCTTATTTTTACAACAAATGTATCTTCTGTATACATATAGCTATCATTAAATAGTATAGAATATTTGCTACAATATCAACAAAATATAGAGGCGTCGCCGGGGACACGGCGACTCTCGTACAGTTAGTTACAGTTAGGTATATCCTACGCATCACACCATGATATGACATCGCGTTCCATTCATTGTACACAAACACATAAGTAGTATTAGTATTATACATACACATCAATAAGCTTATTTATTTATTTATTTAGTACAATCTCACTCACAGATAGAATTCATACAATAGCAACGACTCAACTTAGGCTCAACGTAAACCGCTATAACAAACGTTTCAATCGATATATGAATTTTATTTAACGACGACTAAGTGTAAACTTAACATGTTGAAATTAACTTATGTATTAACTTCTGCTGCTCTAATAACTATTTTGTGATCGCCGCGACGGTATTAAACTAAATTTTTTTATCACGTGTGGTGGTTACCGCCTCCAAATGACACGAGCAACGCCAGGTTGACGGTTTTAATCCCATTACTATTGGTCAAAATAGGTTTTTCAGTGTAAGGATCCCTTACTATTTGCCAATCGTGACGATCTCCGTGAAATATTAATTAGAGGCATTTTGAGAATTATACTAACTGTTAGAAGGATTATTTAATACGAGGAGCACATCGAATAGAATCAGCTCCAAACAAGAAACAGTCAAGGAACAGATTAAGTGCACACCTACTGGGACTAGGACGACACTAGGACGAGATGTCTCGATGCCTGAGAAGCTCTCAAAGCGTTTTGCCAATTTTAAAGCATTTACGATATTTCTTTATTTATAATACCTAAATTTAATGTATAATTAATAGAGGCGTTAAACATGCCGCGTAATTCGTTTCAGCGTCTCGCGGCATCCGAAATCTAAGTGATCGCAATCGTCCTAGTCCTTCCACAACAACATGTTTTTTCGAATAACAGTGCGTTTGTTGGTAATCAAAGAGAGTTTTTACAATAAGTACAAGTGGTGAGTTTATCTGTAAGAGGGCTGATTCTGCTGCTGCTGGTCGGCGAGGAAGGGGTTGGAGATGCGCGGCTGGGGCTGCTGGGGCTGGCCGGGCACGCCGAGGCTGTCGCTGTAGGGCTGCGTGGCGCCGTAGGAGCTGTCGTGGTGCGCGAGATCGTTGAGGCGCGTTGAGGAGAGCGCGCGCGGCAGCGGGTTGGAAGGCACGCCGTGCGGCGCCAGCACGCCCGCCTCCGCCACTGCGCGCGCCTCCTCGTCCGCTCCCGGGCCGCCCGTCAGCGGCTCCTGCTCCCCGCGGAAGTTCACGAACGCGAAGGCGGCCAGCGCCACTCCGCACAGGAGGCCGTAGCCGGCGAAGGTGCGCGTGGTGCCCCACTTGGCCACGGCGATGCCGCCGAGCACGGCGCCGCAGCCGCGGCCCAGTCCGTGGTGCAGTCCCTGCAGCACGCCCTGCGCGCTGGAGCGCAGCTGCGGCGGCGCCCCGTGCGCAATGTACGAGCAGCACGCCGCCCACACGGCCGCGTGCGTCACGCCCTGCACGAACTCGAACGGAAGCACCCACCATGGGTTCGACAGCCACGAGATGTACAGGAACCGCAACACGTTGCCCGCCAGCCCCAGGCACAGCACCTTCACGTGCCCCATCTGCGTTATCAGTTTGAAGCTGAAGAAGTACGCGAAGATCTCCGATATGTGGTTGATGACGGACGCCACGCCGAACAGCGTCGGCGATCCGCCGATGTCCTGCAGGTGCCAGAAGAGGAATGTGAATATCAGGCCGATTCCGAATCCCATGAACCAGGCGACGAGCAGGAACGAGGCCGCCTTCACGTTTTGGAACTGACGCAGCACTGTCACCCATTCCGGCATCTCTCTCGTCGTCTGCGCGAACACCTGCAGATACGAGCAATTACAATTCTATTAATTAAGGAGTTTTCAAACTAAAGAAATGCAAGTTGACTATTAAATAAAGAATAAGGTTCAATATTTTCTCCTCATTAAATAAACATGAAAGAGATAAAATACCGTTCATATTTGTTTGGTTGAAAAGAAATAAAATTAGACCTTGGCTTGTTCGAGCGCCGGCTGTCTCTGGGGCAGCGGAGCGCTGGTATCGAGGCCTGGCAGCTGCAGCTGTTCGGCCAACTGCTGCTGAAGTTTCTCCTCGTGCGTGGGCTCAGAGGGAACCACCGTCACCGCCGCCGGCTCCATGCTTCCGAACTCGTATTTGAATTTTATCTGATCAGTACAATACACAACACATTAGATATTCTGTAAAGTTGCAGCCGTGAGCCGCACTCCCTTTCTTCACTTACTTGAGTGGCCGTGATGAGCGCAGCGCCCATGAGAACGGAGAAGGTGGCGAAGCATATGGTATAGTTTTTCTCGTACCGCTGCGGACCTCCGCAAGGATGCGAGCTGAAAGCGGTGCTATGGTCTAGCGCGATGCCCACAAAGAACATGGCGAGACCCCATCCCAGAGAACCGAACATTCGTTGGTGACCGTATCTGAATTCCATGCAAAATAAAAACACAAATTAAATTATTTAAACTTAGGAATATTATTTTTACAGCTATGAATAAGGTAAGTACTATCGAAATGTACCTTATCATATCATATTCAAGTGTGATGTGCGCTTTAAAATGTACGCAAAATTATTTATTTCTCCGTTTTCACGGAGATTTCTTTCCGAAACGGTGCGGTGGTAGCTTGTTTTTACCACCGATCTATAGATACTCGTAAAAGTTTGTATAAGTAAATAATGAATAAATATCATATAAGAATTAAATACCTACACCAAAACCAAGATTGGTTTTGGTGTAGGTATTTAATAGTAATAAAATGTATTTTAATGACACGAAATACATATATCTCATTTAATTTGACTGAAGTTATTCCAGCCTCAGTCCATCGAAGAATGTTCGCAGTCGAACATTATCGCAATAAATTGCGTAATCACAAGTATAGATATCAAAGGTTAACCTTTCGGCCATCAGAATCGTTACTATGTACTTACATTGTTCAGGTGACCCGGGAATTGATCGTGTTCTCGGGAGACGAAACTATGACTATATTAGAGTGATTTAACCCAAGTCATATACGGGTAGAAAATTAATCATTTTTGAGAAAATCGAGTTTGAAAATATTTCACAGATTATCTGAATTTTTTATATTTTGTAACCATCTTTTTCGATGCAAATGGTCACCTAAGTTACTAAATATTTTTTCTTATTTTACACAAATGTGATTATCATAAAATAAATGTATGTAAGTTAAAAAACATTTAGATGACTTCCTTGTATTGTCAGTCATCTAATAAAAAGGTAACAATTGGCGCGTCCGGAAACGAACCTTCTCTTCTAGCTATTCTTTAACGAGTAACATTTACAATGTGTGCCGTACCTGTCGGCATCCTCTCCGAGCAACGTGATGACAGCGGAGTCGGCCAGAGTGATGGCGGGAGCGCTAAAGAACTCGCCGATCACGACGAGCAGCAGTAGGAGGAAGAAGGTTTTCTGAATATCCGGCGTGCGGTATACTATGGAGGAGTGCAGGGGCGTGACCCAGTTGGCGTTGGCTTCGGGGTCGTAGTTCTCTGCGTCGGTCACCAAGAGCGGCGATCCCTCGCGGCCCGTGCCCGACGGGCCCTTGAACGAGCGCGTCGACGCCATCGGCGGCTCCTCGTCGTAGTTGGGTTTCGCCAGGCGGTACGCGGTGTTGTTCAGGGGCTGCACGCACCCCACCGCCCCCGGCTGCACCCAGCTTAGGGGCAGCGTGAACACTATCCACGCCCCTAACGACGCCAGGAGCAACGTCCGTCCCTTCTGCCACCGGTCCGCCAGGCCTCCCCAGAAAGGTGCCGATAGAAACTCTACGAAAGGCCTCGTGCCGATGAGCAGGCCGCACTGGCCGGCGTTCATGCCCATCTGCTTAAAGTAGACGCCCATCAAGGGGAAGAGCGAGCCGAAGGCGGAGTAGAAGAAGAAGTAAAAGGTCTTAACGGTGAGCAGCTCGGGGTCCACGGCTCCCTCGCCGCACATCAGCTCCAGCAAGTCACTGCGGCCGCGCACCTTGTGCGTCGCTTCCTTCGGCGTCGGGTACCTGGGGAACCGACACCACTCTTGTAGATGGAGCCACTATCGCTGCGCGCAGTCGCGCCAAAACACACTCCATTTTCACTAGCAACTAACTTCTTAAAAAGAACAGATCTTGATGCAATAAAACCATCCTGTTTATTTTTCTCATTACATACGTAGCAAATATGATTTTAGCAAGTATGTACGAGTAAATATTGATTTAAGTTTAGTGGTGTTATGAAACTAAAAGTGTTACTTATACGTAATGGCGAGTATGTATGTGCAATAAGTAAAGAGGAGACGTATGGAATCGAGGGTGAGTGAGTGTGGTGTGGCGCACCTGGAGGTGTCCACCTCGCCGCTCTCGTCGGGGTTGACGAGAGGACGGGCCGCGCCGGCGAGCGGTGGCGGAGCTCCCTGTGGCGGAGCTCCCTGCGGCGGGTCCATGGCGGATGAGGGCGGCGATGCTTCGCTACTGCGCGCACAACTCGCTCGCCGCGCGACGACCGACTGCCGCTGCTCCAGGATGATGGTCGCCAGCCGTCGCTCGATAAATTCGCGCTTGCGCCTCACTCGCTCAGACCCGATCCATTCGTCTTTCCGTATTTAATAAAACAAGAGTATACTCAAAACATTTTTATTTCATAGCTTAGAACATTATTAATATCGAAGTGTAATTATTATTATTTACTTAAATCTATTTGTGAGTATTTTTTCTTAAACATTAATGTAAAAAATCATTCATTTGTAAGCCCAGAATGAAATATCTTAGAATTCTATTTTTCGCGCAATTCATAATAGCGTTTGCACAAAATACTCGTACATTCAAATCTAGGCGAAGTAAATAAAAATGCATTTTTAATACTATATTATTTTCAAAGTTTCTTGAGGCAAAATATGCAGACATCCTTTTCTAATTCCAAGATTGTGGAAACTACTGGACTTATAAAAAGGAAAAAATAATTCTTGTTATAGGGGAAACGATCGCGCCTATGTGGCCCTGATGTATACATCTTTATTTTATTTTTTTGCCAGGGCACATTCTGATACATTCTAATGATGTGAAAAAATAAAATAACAAAAATTACTTAAGCATTTTTGAGAAGCATTTTAGCTTACCTAAGTAAAAAAGTAAGTTTTGGAGAAATAAGTAAAGTGATGTCAAATTTTCTGTTGAATATTTCAATGTTGCCTGACATGATTTAGCGAGTAGCCTTAATGCCGTTTTCATCGGTCTGGTGAAATTGAGGAGAGTTATATAGAGTAATATAGTAGGTATAAAAAATTAAAATTATAACAGGACGTAATATTAGTTGTAATCAAACTAAATAATAAAAAAAAAAAAAACAATTATTGTCACCCACATAAAAAAATGACAATCATTATTACATTTTTACTTTAAACTTTAAGCTATACCGTCCTGAATGATGAAGGAAAAAATCATTAGCATTATTTTGTCCGACAGAATGTTTAGAAGCAATAAATAAGAGTAAGTGTATGACTAATGCGTCAAGCGTCCGTCGGAGACTTGGCTCGCGCCAGTCGCATGCTGGCTGCGTGCATTGAACGTCGCCGCGCCCACGCACCGGCCGCTGCCGCCGCCGCCGAGTGCAACGACGCCGACCGTAGTCGCGCTGCGCCCTCGCCCTCGCCCTCGCCCCCGTCCTCACCCTCACCCTCAACCTCCAAGCCCTCCCCGCACTCCTCGCCCTCCGGCTCGGTCGCCGGCGGCGACGGACTCAGCGAGCCGTGCAACGGCTTCACGGACTGCTCGAACCGGAACACGAACTTCAACTCCGCCCAGAAGCGGCGGCCGAAGCTCTCCCCGAGGGCGCGCGCGCGCCGCGACGAGTGCCACGCGAGGTCGCAGCAAGACATCACCACGCCCAACGCGCACCCTACCACCAGCACCAGGAACAGCCCGTAGAAATTGCTCAGCGACAACTCCTCGCTCTCGCGACCCTCCACCACCTGATTTCAAACGGCACTCGTCACGAGCCGCACAAAAACACGCAACGGGTGATCGTGTCTTACATTACAAGAGCCGCCTCCGTGCTTCTCCTTCCACCACGTGTGCTCCATCTCTCTCAAAACGCCGGCCTCTTGCAGGTTGAGCAGCGCTAGGTTCAGCGACTGGCGGTACGTCGAGTCTGGAAACGAATAGCTTATTGGGATCTATGCGATACGGCCAGTGATACGAAACAGTGATATACTTACTCTTTTTCATTGCTATGCCGTAGCCTTTGCTGTCCAGCAATCCGCCGACCTGCAATACTTCGCAATGGATTATTCCTGTTCGCAATTCATTAAAATTTAAAGAGCGAGTCAAAATAATTCTTTACCCTAGTCACTTCGCAGTTTCGTTCCGTAACATAGTCAATGGTGGTGGACTCCATTAAGAAGGCGTAGTTTTCTTTTACAACCCTGCAATTTTGATGAGTAATATTATACTACAGTAGAGGAGGTATGTAAGTGTAGTTATGTTTAAAATGAACTCACTTCATGATCCCTTCTGTGTTGTTTTTTGGCATCTTCTGCTGCTTCATTTGCTCAAACATTTTCTGGTAAAGCGGATTCTGAGAGTGCTACAAATAATTGAAATCGTATAAGCTACCTACGTACAGTTATCATTATATTAAATAGTGTTTCCCACAAAGTTTTTTCGTCATATTTTGATATTTATTTAAAGAAAAAGGTTAAGTGTAGCGTGATGCACTCGTTGCTAATTATTTTCAATTGGAGAATGCCTTAATTAATCAATACAAGAGACAATATTAGTATCATTCTGAATCATAATTCATCTACTTGCCACATATTGGAATACAGTAGATAATGTCACCTCAAAAAAAGTATAGGTGGAACCGCCCTCCTTCGCACCATAGGTAATACCCAAGTCATTTTCTGCCAACTCTTGCACAGAGTGGATGAGTTCCGTGGAAGTTTTCTTGGCGAGCAGCGTTGCCAGATTGGCCGTGTAAGAGCTGGTGATGACCAACGCGAACAACCACCACACACTCGCCACCGCGCGAGTGCCGTAAGCCCTGACGAGGAGGAGTCACAATGTAGCAAAGTCGCATCAATTCTGGACTAGGACAGAGACGGCGGTACTTACACGGGCGCGATCTCGGAGCCCTGCAGCAGGACGGCACCCAGGTTGAACCAGAGAGCGTTCGCTAATGTGAACTGGTTCTCTAACGCCTGTGGATCTTCGACACACGGATATGGGTTCTGCCATTCCTCGGGGCACAGACGCCCCACTACGTACAGGAACAGGGAGGTGCCCACATAGGCTAATCCCAAACACAGCCACACCTGCGACACATAAAAAAAACATACCTAACTTTTCAATTCAAGTTCAATATCAATACCTGTGAACTTAAGATTTAATATTTTTACCCCATTGGAGAAGGGAAGTAAAAAGGCAAAAAGTGCCGGGGCTGGCGGTTTCGGGGTTCGAAACAGAATGCTGACCCCCAAGTTCATGAATGGTGTCGTGAAGTCCACTGCCGTCTCCCGCTCCGCCGTCACCGTTAAATCGGTAATCGCAAAGTCTATGTTCTGTGAAAACATATAGTAGCTATCATAAGTTGGAGTCGGTAAACGGTAAGGTCAACGAGACTGCGTTGGTATCGGTAACGGTAAGCGTGTTTACCGGATCGTCCATGAGGCGCCGCATCATGCCGTTCCATTGTTGCGTCACATTGTTCAGGTTTCCGTAAACGCCGTCCTTCTGCTCAATGAACGTGTAGTTAAAGTTCAGGAGTTTTGAAAGTCTGTCTATTAGTTCAATACAGAAACCTAAAAGCAAAGGTACGTATTATTTGTGCGAATGAGACATTGTTTACCGGGAGGTTATCGAGAGAACATTAACATTTTTTTGGAGATTAGAATGAGATTACTATTTTTGCCAAATCTTTACAATTAAAAGGGTGCTTCACAAAAATAGGTGTGTTTAGAAATTTAATTGTTTACAAATAAGAGTAACTAAGTACGTAATAACTAAGTACCTTTATTTATGGGATTTATCTTTTGGGGTCAGAGTAACAACAGTTTTTTATTAAGATGTCGGCCATCACTAAGGTATTATTTTTTTATTAAATGTAATTCCATAAAAAACCATTCAATTTTTTTAGACGGGGTATACTTTTTAAATGGTTTTGTATTTAATGTTTAATGTTAATTTTGTTATTTTAATGTTTTATTTATATAGATAATAATAAGTTATAACTCTGTTATTATAATTAATTTGTTGATTACATAAGTTGTTGTAAATTAAAAATAAATGAATTTACTCACTCATTTTTTTTTATTATAAAATATTGAGAACTTTAGGATTTGTCAAACGCACACCTTCGATAGAAAATAGGGTAGGTAGGTATTAGGGAAAATGTAAACGGCCACCTTGGACTCGACTAAGTACATCTTTCTAAAATCGGCCAACTCGCCAATCGATAATTTTCAACGTTACCTTCATAACGATCATTTCCTGAGAGCCGGTCAACCGACTCTTGTTTCATAATGTACGGGCTACTCTGGAATAAATAAAGAGACGGAATAAAATGTCGATGTTCTCAAAAGAATGGAGCACTCGTTGGTGTACTGGAGAGGTACCTCCGCTATCAAAACTGTGAAGGTGCGGTTAGTCATGGAGTCGCTAGGCGGAGGAGGCGAGGGCGGGTCTTGGCGGTGCCAGGAGAGGCCGGCGCGAGGCGTCCACTGCGCCTGCGCCTTCAGTGACCCTCCGCGCTGCATCTCCACCACCTGCAGCTGCACGTCGCGTCGAGCGCCGTCCGCCTCCCACGACAGACTGCCGCTCACGCCGCTCCACTCTTCCTGCAACCAACCGAAGCAACAACTGTTCGCAGGTACCGTGAAAACAACAGCTGTTTACAGTCCTTCAACTTACGGAGCGTAGGTAATTGAGCAAGGTGTCAGCGTGCAAATCGCCGACGCCCCGGGAGCAATCGCCTCTCGTGTTGGGTGTGGCGAATTGGATACGGAGCTGCGCTTCGGCCACCAGGCCGGCCGCGTCGTAAGCCAGCACCAGAGCGGTCGGCGGCGTCGCAGCCGTCTGCGCAACGTCGTCCTGGTTCGCGGATGCGTCGGTTAGTTGCGTGTACGCCTCTAGCCAGTCCGCCGTCGCTTGCTTCACCGCTTCCGACTCTGGGTCGAATAAGCGAAAACCTGCGACAACACTATTAATTAGGTATTGCGATTACAAGCCGCGTTACTCGTATGCGAACGATTCGACCCACCGGTGATGTTCGCACCGCCGTGGCTGTAGTCGGCCAGCGGCTGGGTGTGCAGGTCGAGCGTGAGCAGCACGTACGAATGTCTGTCGGAGAGAAGACCGACGCGTTGCGCCGCGTCCAGCACGCGCACTGTGCACTCGGCGTCGCACCACACTATGAAGTTTATCGCACCGAATTTCTTCAGCACCAGCAGCAAGTTTCTACAATCATAGTTCACTGCTGTTTAGATATCCGTCCGCTACTCGTCATCGTACATTGCACACGATCGTCGATCGAGATAAGCTAACCTCAGCACCGCTGCATCTTCGAAGGACGGCAATCGCCGGGCGAGGAGCGAGAGGGTGTCGTCGTCCGGAGCGATCAGCGCTGCGCCTCGTGGACCTCCGTCGTGGAGCAACACCGCCTGCCTCCAACCTTTCGCCTTGCACAGTTCCGCGCAAGCCTAGACAGTCATGTCAACTTTGATCGATCGAATCGACGACGCCCGCACGGAGCCTCGATCGCCGTACCTGAGCGAGAACATCCGAATGCGGGTAGAGCGCGAGGGCCTCCCACTGAGCATCAGCGTCCGAGGAGTCGACCAGAAGCAGAGGCAGACCGGCGCGAGCGGCGGCCGCGGCAGCCAGAGCGGCGCCGCGCGGTTCCTCGCCGCTCAGCACGGCCACGCTGCCGTCGACGGCCGCGGCGCACACGTGCGCGGCCAGCGCCAGCGGCTCGTTAGGCTCGACGGGCGCTACGCGCGCTGCTCCTTCGCCCGCCACCGCTTGTACCGCCGCCGCCAACACCACTGCGCGTCCCGGCGACTGCTCCACGATGCCTTCGCAACACACGCACATTCACTCACTTACGCCCATAGCGATACGATTCCTACATAATATGTACGGTACTAACCTATTTGTATATCCTGGGCGATTGCAACTGAAGTGCAGAATGAGAACACGAGAAAAATGCGCAACGAGACATGACGTCTGCGCATTCTGTCGGCACCTACGCGGTGCGCTGTTCATTCACTACTGAAAACACACTGAAAACACACTGAAAAGAAAACGTCTCCGGATTCTCGCGCCGTTGTGGCCTATTTTTACTTCTATTTTTGCGCTCCCTCCCCCGCCTCGTCTTCACCCGCCCCAACTCCAAACGCTTTCATTTAATATCAGATTCATAATGGTAACAATCCTGTTAAAATATTTAAACAATATAGTTAACAATTTAACAATATATAATACAACTATTGCATGACGTCACTTCAAACTAAATGTCTCTTTGTCATCATTGTTAAATGAAATAAATGTTAAAAGTGGTATTCTCTAGCCGGATTTATAAAATTATGCTAGCTATAATAAAACATTGACATGGAGTTTTTTTTTCAACTCCGTTTTAAAGAAAAACTGGCGTAAATCTTATAAATCCATATTTAGTTTTTGTGACCATTGACTTGAAACAACTTGAAAATCGTGTGGAGATAGAATAACTATATCTATACATAGAATATAATCAAAAACGAGTCGTGTCTGTACAATAAAAAAGTTAGATTTTATATTATAATGTTCCATATTAATTGGCACTAACTATTAACAGCGCCATCTTGTGTCCAGTAGCAAAACTATAATTTATGAATAAATGATTTTTTACTATTTTCTAACTTATCGCTAGAGACAGTTTATTTTACAAATTACAAAAAAAATATTATTTATTATTATTCATGTACCTCCTGGTCACTAATATAATAAGATAAAATACAAGATGAAAGAAAAGAAAAATAAATAATAAGTAAGTGCCTACCAACATGTCTATTACAAAAATGTCGGATACTTATATAAACAATGATCATTGATATATCATTGATATAACTTTGTTAGAGGTGTCCCGCACCGATAGCACCGATAGCACCGATAGCACCGATAGCACCGATAGCACCGATAGAACAATCAGTGGTCATCATATCATATCCATATCGACATTGTCTTTTAAGTCTGCCGTGACTATGTTGTTTGTTTTTAATTAAAAAATGTAATAATATGCAAATCATAAAAAATGCTTGAGGCATTAATTAACACATTCACTGCCTCCACGAAATGAATAAAATCACTACAGGTGTCACCCACCTAATAATAATAACTTGAGAACACAGACGTTGTGTCGTCGGCACTGAAATAGTTATTGAGGAAAATAAAACACATACCCATTTTAAATATTGTCTTTATTAACAAATAATAGGTATTACAACCAGTAGTTGTATAAAGCGTCCGATAAAAATACATTGATCAAGTTGCACATATTATATAATATAATCAAGCGGTAGCCATTCGATCAAGTATAGCCACAAGTAGCACATTTGCCAAAAGTTTTTTGATACTCTACTTTATTATTTTAAACTAGCAAGTTATACACCATCGTAAACACTGACTATTTAGTAATAAATTAAAAATAGGAAAATATTTGAATTTAAATATATTTTTCTATAATATGCTTATTTTTGTAAGAATCCGGAGGGAATTTTCTTGCAACAATGGCATTTATTCGACGTGATTTTCCATGATTCCAAAAAGGTCTAAAGCCCCATGAATGTTATACATTTTTGGTTACTAATTATGGTGAGTGCTTGTTCACAAGCAACAGTTTTTAATTTGCTGAGTGTAAAATAGGACGGGAAAGCTTTGAAGGTGAGTCGGCCGCCAACCGGCCATTATCCATGAAAACCGACAAAATATAATTATATCTAGAGCTTGAGCAAGAACTGGGTATTGGATCAGCAGTGATTAAAACAATTATTCACGACCACCTTTCACTCCATAAGCTTTGTCCGAGATGAGGCCGCTCAAGCTGACCGATGATCAGAAAGACCAGAAGCAAAAAAATACTTTATGATTTTTCCTTAAAAATGTCAACAGACGTAAACATTATACCTATGCAATTTTACTAATAAAGTAACTACCTCACTTTATTTCGCAGTCATAGCTACTCATATAAAAATTCGTCCCTTATATTTATTTAATGAAACATTGTAAGGTTATTTCTTCTTACCTTACTACCTACATACAAAATATTCAAATTAAAATGCCAAAAAGACAAAATAATTTTTTTTTTAAAAACCATAGGCAATATTTTATTAAAAAACCCAATGTATCAAGAACTTGCTTGTAAAATTCAATATTTGGAGCGTTCTTCGAAAACTAATGATACATGAAAAAAAAAAGGTAATACATGTTTATAGTACTACAAAAAAAGTTATTATATTTTAGGGTTAACTTTGAATTCCTTATATTTAATCTTAATACGTACCTATAGTCGGCAGAGCACATGCAGCACTTATTAATGTATGTATATTAAGGATTAATGTATATTAATCGACGGACCGTAGTACCGTAGTAACTACGGTCCTCCATCCGGGTTTCGCTACTGCGATTCTGACGTGCAAATCGATCGTCGGAACTGTGTATAGGGGCGAAACACTAATCGAACCATCTAGAAGATGGAACTTGGTAGGTAGGCAAATATCTCATTATACAGAGTACTACTGTATACTGTCTAATTTAAACAAGCATTGCGATGGTCCTCGCGGCTGTTGAGGTACTGTCCAGTGCTATGAATGTGAAGCGAAATAGAAAAATTGAATTGAAGAAGTTCAAGCGAGCGCATAAGCGGCGGGAGTAACTATGATTCTCTTAAGGTAGCCAAATGTCTCATCATCTAATTAGTGACGCGCATGAATGAATTAACGAGATTCTCTCAGCCAAGAGAAACGGGCTTTGGAGACCCTGTTGAGCTTGACTCTAGTCTGGTATTGTAAGGAGAGGTGTAACATTAGTGGGAGATCGTTCGCGGTCGTCACTGAAAAACCACTATTTTCATTGATTCATAATTTATCAGAGCATTTAGCAGAACGTGCCCTTAATAAATTGCTTAGTAGCATTGAGCGAACAGGAAGGCAATAAAAAAAAAAAAATATATATATATAGCCGCAAGACAGATTAACGAATACGAATACCGACAGGGGTTCAAGAGCATTTAGCAGAACGTGCCCTTAATAAAATTGCTTGGTAGCATTGAGCGAACAGGAAGGCAATAAAAACATTGCTGCGAGACCGATTAGCGAACAAGTACCATGAGGGATAGTTCATTGAGTTCAGCAAAATGAAAAATTAAACATTTGACATTTGAACATTATATTGTGGAGAGTAAAAAAAGGAAACAATTAAACTCCCACATGATCCGGTTCGAGGACACGCCTGAAGTTTGAAGAGGGTGGAACGGTCAAAGAATAAGGACGTAGGTGTCCTAAGGCCAGCTCAGCGAGGACAAACCTCGTTTAGAACTAAAAGGGCAAAAGCAGTTCAGTTCTGAAATGGAGATTATGAATTTCTTTAGCTGTAGAATTGCGCTCAATGAATGATTATCCTCACGCTCTATGAAAAAGAAAGGTAATAAAAACGATGCAGTAAAAACGGCATAGAAACAACCGTATTTGGCGTGGCGAGTGGGTGAGCCCAGTGGGCAGGCAGACACAACACCGGTTTTTTTTTTTTTTTTTTTTTTTTTTTTTTTTAAGTGTCAAGGTCACCGTTTTTTTTTAAACTAGCGCAAAAATTCCAACGGGATTGTAAAGAGGGCACCGAGAGGCACCAAAAAGCCCCAGTAAGTCAAAGCAAAAAAGCTAAGAAAAAGAATGGCGACGGTCGCCACACCAGTCGCCACACAGTTAAATTGGCTTACGTTAGGTTAGTGTATAGTAAGGTCAAGATAGAATAGGTTGCATAAGTTTTTTTTTTTTTTTTTTTTTTTTTTTTTTTTTTTTTTTTTTTTTTTTTTTTTTTTTTTTTTTTTTTTTTTTACAGTTTATTGAACCAGGGCAAGGTTAGGTTAGGTTCCTTTCCACTTTTTAAACAAGGGCTATCTTGCAGTATTTTTCTTTTTGGGGATTTTTGATTTTTACGGATTTCGAAGGTCAAAGGTCGAGTTCGAAGGTTAGGTTAGGTTAGGTTAGGTTAGGTTAGGTTTCGCTGCCGGCCGTGGTTCTGTCCATGGTCGGCAGCAGAGAGGCATGGCAGGCGATGGTCTCCTTCAGCGAGGACGTCCTCTCGCTGAAGGAGGCGGCGGAGCGGGCGAGGGAGGATGCCGCCCTCGCTGTCGACATCCGCCAGAAACGATCCGGGAGGCGGAGGAGGCTGTACGGCCGACTCCAAGTGCCCCCGTGATCAGCCGGAGGGTGAGCGGATATGGGGATCCGCTCATCTGCCAACCCGGCCTCGGTGAAAGACGTGTCCGTGTTCCGGCACGTCTTCCCGCACCCAGTCATCCGGGGAGGGGGGAGTCTACCGTCCCCCCCTCCTACCGATGTATTATCGGTGGCGCCCGACCAGGGCTAACGCTGACGGGAGAGCAGGACGAAATGCTCGCGCTGACACCTCTCTCCCGTCCCCACGCGCACGTGGATGAGGAACACCGCGGGGTTTTAGCGGGTAGAAGTCCCGCATATCCTGCCAGTGCCCCATTGCTGGCAGGAATCAGGGGCGCTGATTTCCCCGCGTCAAAAAAAAAAAAAAAAAAAAAAAAAAAAAAAAAAAAAAAAAAAAAAAAAAAAAAAGGTTCGTCCGGGCCCCCCCCTGTGTACGCCATGACCTTGTCGTGGTGGGGGGGCTTATCCTTGGCTTCGGCCTTGGGGACCAAGAAGGCGTACAACCGAGCATTCCGAGCGGGCTCCCTCGCGGGAGTCCGTAGCGGAGCGCTCGCGAGGAGTGACAGTATCACTAGCGGACCCCTGTGGGTCGTGGGTTGGCCAGTAGTAGCTGGCGGTTCGGCCTGCCCGGACATTGAGCGGTGCGCTCACAGCGCTATCGGAGGGGCCCAGAGATGGGCCAGCGGAGCTTCGGCTCGTGGTTGCGGGCCTTATAAGGTCCGCGGGCGCGGCGTGTGGCCTAGGCCACCGTCGGGCAACCCGTAACCTCGCACTCGCGAGGCCGGGGGTCTGGCGCACTGAGCGTCGGGCCGCGTGGAAGAAAACCACTATAAAAAATTACCCGAAGCCTAAGGTCCAGCGTGCCGATGGGTTGCATGGCCGGGGGGAACCCGGTCCCAAGCGCTCCTGCGGCCTGTTGGGAAAGGGCCGCAGGTATGCTTCCCAAATGAATATGATAATGTCAGATACGGAAAATGTTATGTCATGCGATCCCGCTAACACCGGGCGCTCGGGGGTAGCTCGCCTCCCGAGTGAGAAATCTGCTACGAGCGGCGAATGTGACCCGCCTAGCCAGCGGCGTCGACCGGTTTCCGGGCCGGTCGATGTGAAATTGGTTACCGGCAACTACGATGATGTAAAGGGGAGACAACCAGTCGTGCTGCTCGACCGGTTGTCCGACGCTGAGGTCAGGAGCAGCGTGGCCTCGCCGAGGCCGAGCGACGCGGAGGACGCGGGATCGGATATGTCAGCGTCGAGCTTTCGCTCCGCTGCCGCGGTCCCCGCCCGCCGCAGGAAGAGGATGGAGGGTGGGTCGCCGTCTGATTCGGACCCCCAGTCCGCGATCGGACGACCGCCCGCCAAATCCCTGAAGAAGCGCACCGCCAAGGCGGGACGCGGGCGCGGACATGCGCAAACTGAAGGTGCGCTCACCGGCAGCGCAAAGGTGTTGGCCGAGCGGAGGGAAGAGCTCCGACTACTGGCGGAGGAGGAACTCGCCGACGCCATGCTGCGTCGGCGCGCGCAGCAATTTGCCCTGCCACCGTCGGAGGAGCCGACGCCTCTGGCCTTGCCGTCGGAGGTTCTGAGGGAGCGGGCCAGGGAGGACCTGCAGAATATCGCTCGGGTTGCCAAATCTTCTGGCAACCTGAAGGGTACTTTTGTGGGCTCCCTGAACCGCTCTGTTGACTCCCTCACGGAGATCTTAAATGAATTCTCGCGCCGCACATTGGCCGAGGAGACGGCGGCTCTCCGGGCTGATAACGCCCGCCTGAGAAAAAGGATAGAGGCCCTGGAGGCGAAGCAGGCGGCCAGCGCGCCGGCCACAGCTTCGACGGCCACCGCCTCGGCGTCGGTCGAGGAGACCGTGCGCAAGGCGCTGGAGGCTTTTGCCTTCCGGATGGACGCCCGCTTCGCCGGCATCGAAGATCGTCTCCTCCCAAAGACGAGGGTGAGGCCTCCGCTTGCAGCGGACAGGAGGAAGGCGCCAGAGCCGCCGTCGGCGCCTGCTGTGGCAACCGCCGTGGCACCGGCCGCTTCCCGGCCGAAGGGTAAAAAGAAGAAGAAGAAGACGATGATGCGCCCTGACAAACCTGCTTCAGCCCCAAAGGCGTCGCCTGCTTCAGCCCCAAAGGCGCTGCCCGCCCCAGCTCCCACGGAGGAGCCGTGGTCCCTGGTGGTGGGGCGGAAGGCGAAGGCGGCAAAGAAGGCTGCAGTCGCTGACAAGCCCGCTGCCAAGGCCAGCAAGCCTGCTGCCAAGGCGGCGAAGGCCAGCGATGCAGCCAGGCGGAAGCTCCGCCCCCCGCGCTCAGCGGCCGTGGTCCTCACCCTGGGGCCCGAGGCCAGCAATAAGAGCGCGACTTATAACAGCGTCATTGCCGAGGCGAGGAAGAGGCTTGATCTCCAATCAATTGGAATTGGATCTCTGCAAGTCAGAACTTCCAAGGCCGGAGCCCGGGTGTTTGAGATCCCCGGCAAAAGTAACGACGGTGCGGCGGACGCGCTCGCAGGAAAGCTGAGGGAGATCTTCGAGCCAGAGGTGGTCAGAGTGACGAGACCCCAGAAATGCGCCGAATTGCGCATTTCTGGGCTCGACGACTCCGTCTCGGCGGAGGAGGTCGCGGAGGCAGTGTCTCGCGTGGGCGGTTGCCCCCGAGACACCATTAAAACTGGAGACGTCCGCGCTGGCCCGCTTGGCATGGGCTGCGTGTGGGTCTCGTGCCCGGTGGAGAGCGCCAAAAAAGTCGCCGACGGCAGACGACTTTTGGTGGGCTGGGTGTCGGCACAAGTCAAAGTGCTGCCCCAGCGCCAACTGAGGTGCTACAGGTGTCTCCAGCCCGGGCACGTGGCCCCCAAGTGCCAAGCGGAGGTGGACCGCAGCGGCCTGTGCTTCCGCTGCGGCCAGGAAGGCCACAAAGCCTCAAAGTGCTCGAATCCTCCCCACTGCGCCCCCTGCGCCGCAGCAAAAAAGCGGGCGGATCACCCTGTTGGCAGTCGAGGCTGCAAAGCTCCTGCCAGCACGGGCAGAAAAAAGACTAAGGATGGCGGTATACCCGCCGCCGCGGACAACGCGCAACCCACGCGCGAGGAGGAGATGGATACGGTTCCGTAATGGACAACGTCCCTTACGTCCGTCTCCTCCAAGCGAACATCAACCACTGCGCCGGGGCTCAGGATCTCCTCCTCCAGTCCATGGCGCAGTGGTCGATCGACGTCGCCGTGGCGGCGGAGCCGTACTTTGTACCGCCCCGCCCCAACTGGGCACACGACACGGCATCCACGGTCGCCATCGTGGGTGCCGCCGGCTCTGCCCCTCTCCGAGTGGCCGAGAGAGGCCAAGGATTTGTTGCCGTTGAGTGGGGCGCGGTTTTGCTCGTCGGAGTTTACTTCTCCCCCAACCGCGCCCTCGCCGAGTTCGAGGTCTTTCTCGGCAACTTGGAGAGGTTGATCCTTAGATCGAGACTTCCTGTGTTGGTCCTGGGGGATCTCAACGCGAAGTCCACGGCGTGGGGCTGTCCCGTCTCGGGCGCACGAGGCGACGCCGTCGTGGACTTCCTAGCCTCCGCGGGGCTAGTGCTTCTCAATCGCGGCACCGTCAACACCTGTGTTCGGCACAACGGTGGCTCGATAGTGGACATATCGTTCGCTAGTCGGGCCATCGCCGATCGTGTCCGCGATTGGGACGTGCTGGAGGGCGTTGAGACCCTTTCGGATCACAGATACATCCGACTGAGCATTGCCGGTTCTTCGCGCGCGGACGACCTGTCTCCGCGGCGTCGGCGTGGACGGTCCCAGCGATTCCCCCGCTGGGCTCTTACGAGACTCGACAAGAACCTCCTTGTCGAGGCGGCCATCGTCCAGGACTGGGTCTCGCGAGAGCCCAGCGAGGACTTGCCGGTCGAAGACCAGGCGCTCGGCATGCGCGCTGCCATGACCGCTGTGTGCGATGCCGCCATGCCGCGTGCCGGGACACGTCCACGCAGGAAGCAGGTGCACTGGTGGTGCGAAGAAGTGGCGGATCTTCGTGCCACGTGCGTAGCTGCCCGCCGCCGTTACGCCAGGTGCCGTCGGCGCAGGATAAAGGACCCCGAGCTTGAGGCGCGCCTCTACGATGCCTACAGGGGGGCCCGGAAAGCGCTTCAGATTGCCATCCGGGAGGCGAAGGCACGGTCTCGCGAGCGGATGCTCGAGTCCCTCGATCGAGACCCGTGGGGGCGCCCTTACCGCGCAGCCAGGGCCAAACTCGGCTCGCACGGTCCACCCGTCGCCGAAACGCTGGACCCAGAATTCCTCCGGGTTGTGCTCTCCACACTGTTCCCCGAACAGGGAGAGCACACTCCACCGCCCATGGGCGGTCGAGCGCCCGTACGAACCGGGGACGAAGACGGAGCTCCGCCTATCTCCAGCGGAGAATTCGAGGAGGCTATAGCCCGTCTTCGCGGCAGGAGTACCGCTCCCGGTCCGGACGGGATACCCGGTCGCGCCTGGGTCTTGGCGTCGGGCGAGTTGGGGGACCGCTGGCGGGCCTTCTTTGGTGCTGCCCTGCGTGCGGGGTCCTTTCCCCGGATATGGAAGGAGGGCCAATTGGTTCTGTTAAGGAAGGAGGGGCGTCCCGCGGACTCTCCTTCTGGATACAGGCCAATTGTGCTGCTCGACGAGGCAGGCAAACTATTCGAAAGAATAATTGCCCGCCGCATCACCGGACTCTTGAGCTCGGCGGGGCCAGATCTCTCCGACAATCAGTTCGGTTTTCGCGCGGGTCGATCGACGATCGACGCCATCCTGCGCCTCAAGACCATCGCGCAGGAAACCGTAGAAAGGGGAGGAGTGGCATTGGCGGTGTCGTTAGACATTTCTAACGCCTTCAACACCCTCCCCTTCAGCTGCATTACGGAGGCGCTCCGGTACCACCGGTTGCCCGCGTATCTCCAGCTGATTGTCGGAGACTATCTGAGAGATCGGAAGATCCTTTGTCCCCGCCGAGACGGGACGGTCCTGGAGAGGACCATGTCCTGTGGCGTTCCACAGGGGTCGGTCCTAGGACCGCTCCTGTGGAACATTGGATTTGACTGGGCGCTGAGAGGCGCCCTCCCCAACAACGTTCACGTCGTCTGCTACGCCGACGACACGCTGGTCGTCGCGTGTGCAGACGATTTCACGGAGGTGACAAACTTGGCCACAGTGAGCACCGCTCTCGTGGTGAAACGGATTGAGCTGCTGGGTCTGCGGGTGGCACCCGATAAATCCGAGGCCATGCTTTTTCATGGTCCCCGGAAGGGTCCACCTCAGCGGGCCCACATTAAAATTGCTAACGTGGACGTCGCCGTCGGAGTGCACATGCGCTACCTGGGGCTCACCCTGGACTCCAGGTGGCGATTCCGTGAGCACTTCCGGCGGCTCAGCCCAAGGCTGATCGGGGCTACATCGGCGTTGGGTAGTCTCCTGCCCAATTTGGGCGGACCGAGTGTCGGCTGCCGCCGTCTTTTCACGGGGGTGGTGCGCTCCATGGCGCTATACGGCGCGCCTGTGTGGGCGGACGCCCTGGATCGCCACAACGTCACACTGCTGAGAAGGTCTCAGCGCGTGATGGCGACCAGGGTGATACGCGGTTACCGCACGATTTCGTGCGACGCCGCGTGTGTTATGGCGGGTACCCCCCCGTGGGACCTGGAGGCCGAGGTTCTGTCCTCGGTCTACGAAAGTCGAGCGGCAGCTCGCACTCGGGGCGTTGTCGGTCCCCTGCCGGAGGAAGTGCGCCGTACGGCGCAGAGGTTTGCGCTGGCGCGGTGGGTCGAGAGGCTCGCCGCGCCAACCGCCGGCGCTCACACCGTCCGGGCCATCGCTCCAGTTCTGGAGCAGTGGTGCAAACGCAGGAGGGGTGTGATCACCTTCAGGCTTGCACAGATTCTGTCGGGGCATGGTTGCTTCGGCAGATATCTGTGCAACGTCGCGAGACGGGAGGCGACACCCTCCTGCCACCACTGCGGTGGCCCGGAGGACACAGCGCAACACACGCTGGCCGAATGCCCGGCATGGGACCGGCAACGGGGCTACCTAACGCCCGTTGTGGGAGAAGACCTCTCGCTGCCGGCCGTGGTTCTGTCCATGGTCGGCAGCAGAGAGGCTTGGCATGCGATGGTCTCCTTCAGCGAGGACGTCCTCTCGCTGAAGGAGGCGGCGGAGCGGGCGAGGGAGGATGCCGCCCTCGCTGACGACATCCGCCAGAAACGATCCGGGAGGCGGAGGAGGCTGTACGGCCGACTCCAAGTGCCCCCGTGATCAGCCGGAGGGTGAGCGGATATGGGGATCCGCTCATCTGCCAACCCGGCCCCGGTGAAAGACGTGTCCGTGTTCCGGCACGTCTTCCCGCACCCAGTCATCCGGTGAGGGGGGAATCTACCGTCCCCCCCCTCCTACCGATGTATCATCGGAGACGCCCGACTAGGGCTAACGCAGACGGGAGAGCAGGACGAAATGCTCGCGCTGACACCTCTCTCCCGTCCCCACGCGCACGTGGATGAGGAACACCGCGGGGTTTTAGCGGGTAGAAGTCCCGCATATCCTGCCAGTGCCCCATTGCTGGCAGGAATCAGGGGCGCTGATTTCCCCGCGTCAAAAAAAAAAAAAAAACAAAAAAAAAAAAAAAAAAAAAAAAAAAAAAAAAAAAGGTTCCCCCCCTGTGTACGCCATGACCTTGTCGTGGTGGGGGGGCTTACCCTTGGCTTCGGCCTTGGGGACCAAGAAGGCGTACAACCGAGCATTCCGAGCGGGCTCCCTCGCGGGAGTCCGTAGCGGAGCGCTCGCGAGGAGTGACAGTATCACTAGCGGACCCCTGTGGGTCGTGGGTTGGCCAGTAGTAGCTGGCGGTTCGGCCTGCCCGGACATTGAGCGGTGCGCTCACAGCGCTATTGGAGGGGCCCAGAGATGGGCCAGCGGAGCTTCGGCTCGTGGTTGCGGGCCTTATAAGGTCCGCGGGCGCGGCGTGTGGCCTAGGCCACCGTCGGGCAACCCGTAACCTCGCACTCGCGAGGCCGGGGGTCTGGCGCACTGAGCGTCGGGCCGCGTGGAAGAAAACCACTATAAAAAATTACCCGAAGCCTAAGGTCCAGCGTGCCGATGGGTTGCATGGCCGGGGGGAACCCGGTCCCAAGCGCTCCTGCGGCCTGTTGGGGAAGGGCCGCAGGTATGCTTCCCAAATGAATATGATAATGTCAGATACGGAAAATGTTATGTCATGCGATCCCGCTAACACCGGGCGCTCGGGGGTAGCTCGCCTCCCGAGTGAGAAATCTGCTACGAGCGGCGAATGTGACCCGCCTAGCCAGCGGCGTCGACCGGTTTCCGGGCCGGTCGATGTGAAATTGGTTACCGGCAACTACGATGATGTAAAGGGGAGACAACCAGTCGTGCTGCTCGACCGGTTGTCCGACGCTGAGGTCAGGAGCAGCGTGGCCTCGCCGAGGCCGAGCGACGCGGAGGACGCGGGATCGGATATGTCAGCGTCGAGCTTTCGCTCCGCTGCCGCGGTCCCCGCCCGCCGCAGGAAGAGGATGGAGGGTGGGTCGCCGTCTGATTCGGACCCCCAGTCCGCGATCGGACGACCGCCCGCCAAATCCTTGAAGAAGCGCACCGCCAAGGCGGGACGCGGGCGCGGACATGCGCAAACTGAAGGTGCGCTCACCGGCAGCGCAAAGGTGTTGGCCGAGCGGAGGGAAGAGCTCCGACTACTGGCGGAGGAGGAACTCGCCGACGCCATGCTGCGTCGGCGCGCGCAGCAATTTGCCCTGCCACCGTCGGAGGAGCCGACGCCTCTGGCCTTGCCGTCGGAGGTTCTGAGGGAGCGGGCCAGGGAGGACCTGCAGAATATCGCTCGGGTTGCCAAATCTTCTGGCAACCTGAAGGGTACTTTTGTGGGCTCCCTGAACCGCTCTGTTGACTCCCTCACGGAGATCTTAAATGAATTCTCGCGCCGCACATTGGCCGAGGAGACGGCGGCTCTCCGGGCTGATAACGCCCGCCTGAGAAAAAGGATAGAGGCCCTGGAGGCGAAGCAGGCGGCCAGCGCGCCGGCCACAGCTTCGACGGCCACCGCCTCGGCGTCGGTCGAGGAGACCGTGCGCAAGGCGCTGGAGGCTTTTGCCTTCCGGATGGACGCCCGCTTCGCCGGCATCGAAGATCGTCTCCTCCCAAAGACGAGGGTGAGGCCTCCGCTTGCAGCGGACAGGAGGAAGGCGCCAGAGCCGCCGTCGGCGCCTGCTGTGGCAACCGCCGTGGCACCGGCCGCTTCCCGGCCGAAGGGTAAAAAGAAGAAGAAGAAGACGATGATGCGCCCTGACAAACCTGCTTCAGCCCCAAAGGCGTCGCCTGCTTCAGCCCCAAAGGCGCTGCCCGCCCCAGCTCCCACGGAGGAGCCGTGGTCCCTGGTGGTGGGGCGGAAGGCGAAGGCGGCAAAGAAGGCTGCAGTCGCTGACAAGCCCGCTGCCAAGGCCAGCAACCCTGCTGCCAAGGCGGCGAAGGCCAGCGATGCAGCCAGGCGGAAGCTCCGCCCCCCGCGCTCAGCGGCCGTGGTCCTCACCCTGGGGCCCGAGGCCAGCAATAAGAGCGCGACTTATAACAGCGTCATTGCCGAGGCGAGGAAGAGGCTTGATCTCCAATCAATTGGAATTGGATCTCTGCAAGTCAGAACTTCCAAGGCCGGAGCCCGGGTGTTTGAGATCCCCGGCAAAAGTAACGACGGTGCGGCGGACGCGCTCGCAGGAAAGCTGAGGGAGATCTTCGAGCCAGAGGTGGTCAGAGTGACGAGACCCCAGAAATGCGCCGAATTGCGCATTTCTGGGCTCGACGACTCCGTCTCGGCGGAGGAGGTCGCGGAGGCAGTGTCTCGCGTGGGCGGTTGCCCCCGAGACACCATTAAAACTGGAGACGTCCGCGCTGGCCCGCTTGGCATGGGCTGCGTGTGGGTCTCGTGCCCGGTGGAGAGCGCCAAGAAAGTCGCCGACGGCAGACGACTTTTGGTGGGCTGGGTGTCGGCACAAGTCAAAGTGCTGCCCCAGCGCCAACTGAGGTGCTACAGGTGTCTCCAGCCCGGGCACGTGGCCCCCAAGTGCCAAGCGGAGGTGGACCGCAGCGGCCTGTGCTTCCGCTGCGGCCAGGAAGGCCACATAGCCTCAAAGTGCTCGAATCCTCCCCACTGCGCCCCCTGTGCCGCAGCCAATAAGAGGGCGGACCACCCTGTTGGCAGTCGAGGCTGCAAAGCTCCTGCCAGCAGGGGCAAGAAGAAGCCGGAGGCCAAGGAGGGCGGTACACCCGCCGCCGCGGACAACGCGCAACCTGCGCAACGCGAGGAGGAGATGGAAACGGCTCCGTAATGGACAAAGTCCCTTACGTCCGTCTTCTCCAAGCGAACGTCAACCACTGCGCCGGGGCTCAGGATCTCCTCCTCCAGTCCATGGCGCAGTGGTCGATCGACGTCGCGGTGGCGGCGGAGCCGTACTTTGTACCGCCCCGCCCCAACTGGGCACACGACACGGCATCCACGGTCGCCATCGTGGGTGCCGCCGGCTCTGCCCCTCTCCGAGTGGCCGAGAGAGGCCAAGGATTTGTTGCCGTTGAGTGGGGCGCGGTTTTGCTCGTCGGAGTTTACTTCTCCCCCAACCGCGCCCTCGCCGAGTTCGAGGTCTTTCTCGGCAACTTGGAGAGTTTGATCCTGCGTTCGCGGCTCCCGGTCCTGGTCCTGGGGGATCTCAACGCGAAGTCCACGGCGTGGGGCTGTCCCGTCTCGGGCGCACGAGGCGACGCCGTCGTGGACTTCCTAGCCTCCGCGGGGCTAGTGCTTCTCAATCGCGGCACCGTCAACACCTGTGTTCGGCACAACGGTGGCTCGATAGTGGACATATCGTTCGCTAGTCGGGCCATCGCCGATCGTGTCCGCGATTGGGACGTGCTGGAGGGCGTTGAGACCCTTTCGGATCACAGATACATCCGACTGAGCATTGCCGGTCCTTCGCGCGCGGACTTCCTGTCTCCGCGGCGTCGGCGTGGACGGTCCCAGCGATTCCCCCGCTGGGCTCTAACGAGACTCGACAAGAACCTCCTTGTCGAGGCGGCCATCGTCCAGGACTGGGTCTCGCGAGAGCCCAGCGAGGACTTGCCGGTCGAAGACCAGGCGCTCGGCATGCGCGCTGCCATGACCGCTGTGTGCGATGCCGCCATGCCGCGTGCCGGGACACGTCCACGCAGGAAGCAGGTGCACTGGTGGTGCGAAGAAGTGGCGGATCTTCGTGCCACGTGCGTAGCTGCCCGCCGCCGATACGCCAGGTGCCGTCGGCGCAGGAGTAAGGACCCCGAGCTTGAGGCGCGCCTCTACGATGCCTACAGGGGGACCCGGAAGGCGCTTCAGATTGCCATCCGGGAGGCGAAGGCACGGTCTCGCGAGCGAATGCTCGAATCCCTCGATCGAGACCCGTGGGGGCGCCCTTACCGCGCAGCCAGGGCCAAACTCGGCTCGCACGGTCCACCCGTCGCCGAAACGCTGGACCCAGAATTCCTCCGGGTTGTGCTCTCCACACTGTTCCCCGAACAGGGAGAGCACACTCCACCGCCCATGGGCGGTCGAGCGCCCGTACGAACCGGGGACGAAGACGGAGCTCCGCCTATCTCCAGCGGAGAATTCGAGGAGGCTATAGCCCGTCTTCGCGGCAGGAGTACCGCTCCCGGTCCGGACGGGATACCCGGTCGCGCCTGGGTCTTGGCGTCGGGCGAGTTGGGGGACCGCTGGCGGGCCGTCTTTGGCGCTGCCCTGCGTGCGGGGTCCTTTCCCCGGATATGGAAGGAGGGCCAATTGGTTCTGTTAAGGAAGGAGGGGCGTCCCGCGGACTCTCCTTCCGGATACAGGCCAATTGTGCTGCTCGACGAGGCGGGCAAACTATTCGAAAGAATAATTGCCCGCCGCATCACCGGACACCTGAGCTCGGCGGGGCCAGATCTCTCCGACAATCAGTTCGGTTTTCGCGCGGGTCGATCGACGATCGACGCCATCCTGCGCCTCAAGACCATCGCGCAGGAGACCGTAGAAAGGGGAGGAGTGGCATTGGCGGTTTCGTTGGACATCTCCAACGCCTTCAACACCCTCCCCTTCAGCTGCATTACGGAGGCGCTCCGATACCACCGATTGCCCGCGTATCTCCAGCTGATTGTCGGAGACTATCTGAGAGATCGAAAGATCCTTTGTCCTCGCCGAGACGGGACGGTCCTTGAGAGGACCATGTCCTGCGGCGTTCCACAGGGGTCGGTCCTAGGACCGCTCCTGTGGAACATTGGATTTGACTGGGCGCTGAGAGGCGCCCTCCCACCGGACGTACACGTCGTCTGCTACGCCGACGACACGCTGGTCGTCGCGTGTGCAGACGACTACAAGGATGTGTCCAGCTTGGCCAACGTGAGCGTCGCACTGGTGGCCAAGCGCATTGAACTGCTGGGTCTGCGGGTGGCACCGGAAAAGTCCGAGGCCATGCTCTTCCATGGCCCCCGGAAGGGTCCACCGCAGCAGGCCCACATCAAAGTGTGTGATGTGGACGTCGCCGTCGGAGTGCACATGCGCTACCTGGGGCTCACCTTGGACTCCAGGTGGCGATTCCGTGAGCACTTCCGGCGGCTCAGCCCAAGGCTGATCGGGGCCACTTCGGCGTTGGGCAGTCTCCTGCCCAATTTGGGCGGACCGAGTGTCGGCTGCCGCCGTCTTTTCACGGGGGTGGTGCGCTCCATGGCGCTATACGGCGCGCCTGTGTGGGCGGACGCCCTGGATCGCCACAACGTCACACTGCTGAGAAGGTCTCAGCGCGTGATGGCGACCAGGGTGATACGCGGTTACCGCACGATTTCGTGCGACGCCGCGTGCGTTATGGCGGGTACCCCCCCGTGGGACCTGGAGGCCGAGGTTCTGTCCTCGGTCTACGAAAGTCGAGCGGCAGCTCGCACTCGGGGCGTTGTCGGTCCCCTGCCGGAGGAAGTGCGCCGCACGGCGCAGAGGTTTGCGCTGGCGCGGTGGGCCGAGAGGCTCGCCGCGCCAACCGCCGGCGCTCACACCGTCCGGGCCATCGCTCCAGTTCTGGAGCAATGGTGCCAACGCAGGAGGGGTGTGATCACCTTCAGGCTTGCACAGATTCTGTCGGGGCATGGTTGCTTCGGCAGATATCTGTGCAACGTCGCGAGACGGGAGGCGACACCCTCCTGCCACCACTGCGGTGGCCCGGAGGACACAGCCCAGCACACGCTGGCCGAATGCCCGGCATGGGACCGGCAACGGGGCTACCTAACGCCCGTTGTTGGAGAAGACCTCTCGCTGCCGGCCGTGGTTCTGTCCATGGTCGGCAGCAGAGAGGCTTGGCATGCGATGGTCTCCTTCAGCGAGGACGTCCTCTCGCTGAAGGAGGCGGCGGAGCGGGCGAGGGAGGATGCCGCCCTCGCTGACGACATCCGCCATAAACGATCCGGGAGGCGGAGGAGGCTGTACGGCCGACTCCAAGTGCCCCCGTGATCAGCCGGAGGGTGAGCGGATATGGGGATCCGCTCATCTGCCAACCCGGCCTCGGTGAAAGACGTGTCCGTGTTCCGGCACGTCTTCCCGCACCCAGTCATCCGGGGAGGGGGGAGTCTACCGTCCCCCCCTCCTACCGATGTATTATCGGTGGCGCCCGACCAGGGCTAACGCTGACGGGAGAGCAGGACGAAATGCTCGCGCTGACACCTCTCTCCCGTCCCCACGCGCACGTGGATGAGGAACACCGCGGGGTTTTAGCGGGTAGAAGTCCCGCATATCCTGCCAGTGCCCCATTGCTGGCAGGAATCAGGGGCGCTGATTTCCCCGCGTCAAAAAAAAAAAAAAAAAAGGTTCCCCCCCTGGGTACGCCATGACCTTGTCGTGGTGGGGGGGCTTACCCTTGGCTTCGGCCTTGGGGACCAAGAAGGCGTACAACCGAGCATTCCGAGCGAGCTCCCTCGCGGGAGCCCGTAGCGGAGCGCTCACGAGATTCTCGTGAGCTGTGTGTCGCAGCTTGCGGTGAGGTGGCGCGCGTGGCGCATTTTGGAGGGGCCCAGAGATGGGCCAGCGGAGCTTCGGCTCGTGGTAGCGGGCCTTATAAGGTCCGCGGGCGCGGCGTGTGGTCTCGGCCACCGTCGGGCAAACCGTAACCCCGCATTCGCGGGGCCGGGGGTCTGGCGCACTGAGCGTCGGGCCGCGTGGAAGAAAACCACTATAAAAAATTACCCGAAGCCTAAGGTCCAGCGTGCCGATGGGTTGCATGGCCGGGGGGAACCCGGTCCCAAGCGCTCCTGCGGCCTGTTGGGGAAGGGCCGCAGGTATCCCACCCAAACAACCATGGAAAAGTCTAAAACGGAAATAAGTATGTCATGCGATCCCGCTAACGCCGGGCGCTCGGGGGTAGCTCGCCTCCCGAGTGAGAAATCTGCTACGAGCGGCGAATGTGACCCGCCTAGCCAGCGGCGTCGACCGGTTTCCGGGCCGGTCGATGTGAAATTGACTACCGGTTCATGCGAGGAGGGTGAGATGAGGCAACCGATCGTGCTGCTCGACCGGTTGTCCGATGCGGAGATACAGAGCAGCGTGGCCTCGCCGAGGCCGAGCGACGCGGAGGACGCGGGATCGGATATGTCAGCGTCGAGCTTTCGCTCCGCTGCCGCGGTCCCCGCCCGCCGCAGGAAGAGGATGGAGGGTGGGTCGCCGTCTGATTCGGACCCCCAGTCCGCGATCGGACGACCGCCCGCCAAATCCCTGAAGAAGCGCACCGCCAAGGCGGGACGCGGGCGCGGACATGCGCCCACTGAAGGTGCGCTCACCGGCAGCGCAAAGGTGTTGGCCGAGCGGAGGGAAGAGCTCCGACTACTGGCGGAGGAGGAACTCGCCGACGCCATGCTGCGTCGGCGCGCGCATCAATTCGCTCTGCCACCGTCGGAGGAGCCGACGCCTCTGGCCTTGCCGTCGGAGGTTCTGAGGGAGCGGGCCAGGGAGGACCTGCAGAATATCGCTCGGGTTGCCAAATCTTCTGGCAACCTGAAGGGTACTTTTGTGGGCTCCCTGAACCGCTCAGTAGACTCCCTCACGGAGATCTTGAACGAATTCTCGCGCCGCACATTGGCCGAGGAGACGGCGGCTCTCCGTCTCCTCGGCCAAAGCTCCGCCCATCTCACAGCCGAGGGCCAAGAAAGCCGCAACCGTCCCCAAGGCGCCGCCCGCCCCAGCTCCCACGGAGGAGCCGTGGTCCCTGGTGGTGGGGCGGAAGGCGAAGGCGGCTAAGAAAAAGGCTACAGTCGCTGACAAGCCCGCTGCCAAGGCCAGCAAGCCGGCTGCCAAGGCGAAGGCCAGCGACGTAGCCAGGCGGAAGCTCCGCCCTCCGCGCTCCGCGGCCGTGGTCCTCACCCTGGGTCCCGAGGCCACAGAAAAAGGCGCCAATTACGAGAACGTAATGAAGGAAGCCAGGAGGAGGCTCGATCTCCCCTCCATCGGCATCGGCTCCCTTCACGTTAGAGCCTCGAAGGCGGGCGCTCGGGTTCTCGAAATCCCGGGTAAGGACAGCGGCAGCGCGGCGGAAGCTCTGGCGAGCAAACTCCGCCAGTTCTTCGAGCCAGAGGTGGTCAGAGTGACGAGACCCCAGAAGTGCGCCGAATTGCGCATTTCTGGGCTCGACGACTCCGTCTCGGCGGAGGAGGTCGCGGAGGCAGTGTCTCGCGTGGGCGGTTGCCCGCGAGACTCAATAAAGACCGGAGAGATTCGCGCCGGCCCGCTGGGGATGGGCTGCGTGTGGGTCTCGTGCCCGGTGGAGAGCGCCAAGAAGGTCGCCGACGGCAGGCGTCTTTTGGTTGGCTGGGTGTCGGCACAAGTTAGAGTGCTGCCCCAGCGCCAACTGAGGTGCTTCAGGTGCCTCCAGACCGGGCACGTGGCCCCCAAGTGCCAAGCGGAGGTGGACCGCAGCGGATTGTGCTTCCGCTGTGGCAAGGAAGGACACAAGTCCTTCCAATGCTCCAACCCCCCCCACTGCGCCCTCTGTGCCGCAGCCAATAAGAGGGCGGACCACCCTGTTGGCAGTCGAGGCTGCAAAGCTACCGATGTATCATCGGAGACGCCCGACTAGGGCTAACGCAGACGGGAGAGCAGGACGAAATGCTCGCGCTGACACCTCTCTCCCGTCCCCACGCGCACGTGGATGAGGAACACCGCGGGGTTTTAGCGGGTAGAAGTCCCGCATATCCTGCCAGTGCCCCATTGCTGGCAGGAATCAGGGGCGCTGATTTCCCCGCGTCAAAAAAAAAAAAAAAAAAAAAAAGGTTAGGTTAGGTTAGGTTAGGTTAGGTTAGGTTCCCCCCCTGAGTACGCCATGACCTTGTCGCGGTGGGGGGGCTTACCCTTGGCTTCGGCCTTGGGGACCAAGAAGGCGTACAACCGAGCATTCCGAGCGGGCTCCCTCGCGGGAGTCCGTAGCGGAGCGCTCGCGAGGAGTGACGGTATCACTAGCGGACCCCTGTGGGTCGTGGGTTGGCCAGTAGTAGCTGGCGGTTCGGCCTGCCCGGACATTGAGCGGTGCGCTCACAGCGCTATTGGAGGGGCCCAGAGATGGGCCAGCGGAGCTTCGGCTCGTGGTTGCGGGCCTTATAAGGTCCGCGGGCGCGGCGTGTGGCCTAGGCCACCGTCGGGCAACCCGTAACCTCGCACTCGCGAGGCCGGGGGTCTGGCGCACTGAGCGTCGGGCCGCGTGGAAGAAAACCACTATAAAAAATTACCCGAAGCCTAAGGTCCAGCGTGCCGATGGGTTGCATGGCCGGGGGGAACCCGGTCCCAAGCGCTCCTGCGGCCTGTTGGGAAAGGGCCGCAGGTATGCTTCCCAAATGAATATGATAATGTCAGATACGGAAAATGTTATGTCATGCGATCCCGCTAACACCGGGCGCTCGGGGGTAGCTCGCCTCCCGAGTGAGAAATCTGCTACGAGCGGCGAATGTGACCCGCCTAGCCAGCGGCGTCGACCGGTTTCCGGGCCGGTCGATGTGAAATTGGTTACCGGCAACTACGATGATGTAAAGGGGAGACAACCAGTCGTGCTGCTCGACCGGTTGTCCGACGCTGAGGTCAGGAGCAGCGTGGCCTCGCCGAGGCCGAGCGACGCGGAGGACGCGGGATCGGATATGTCAGCGTCGAGCTTTCGCTCCGCTGCCGCGGTCCCCGCCCGCCGCAGGAAGAGGATGGAGGGTGGGTCGCCGTCTGATTCGGACCCCCAGTCCGCGATCGGACGACCGCCCGCCAAATCCCTGAAGAAGCGCACCGCCAAGGCGGGACGCGGGCGCGGACATGCGCAAACTGAAGGTGCGCTCACCGGCAGCGCAAAGGTGTTGGCCGAGCGGAGGGAAGAGCTCCGACTACTGGCGGAGGAGGAACTCGCCGACGCCATGCTGCGTCGGCGCGCGCAGCAATTTGCCCTGCCACCGTCGGAGGAGCCGACGCCTCTGGCCTTGCCGTCGGAGGTTCTGAGGGAGCGGGCCAGGGAGGACCTGCAGAATATCGCTCGGGTTGCCAAATCTTCTGGCAACCTGAAGGGTACTTTTGTGGGCTCCCTGAACCGCTCTGTTGACTCCCTCACGGAGATCTTAAATGAATTCTCGCGCCGCACATTGGCCGAGGAGACGGCGGCTCTCCGGGCTGATAACGCCCGCCTGAGAAAAAGGATAGAGGCCCTGGAGGCGAAGCAGGCGGCCAGCGCGCCGGCCACAGCTTCGACGGCCACCGCCTCGGCGTCGGTCGAGGAGACCGTGCGCAAGGCGCTGGAGGCTTTTGCCTTCCGGATGGACGCCCGCTTCGCCGGCATCGAAGATCGTCTCCTCCCAAAGACGAGGGTGAGGCCTCCGCTTGCAGCGGACAGGAGGAAGGCGCCAGAGCCGCCGTCGGCGCCTGCTGTGGCAACCGCCGTGGCACCGGCCGCTTCCCGGCCGAAGGGTAAAAAGAAGAAGAAGAAGACGATGATGCGCCCTGACAAACCTGCTTCAGCCCCAAAGGCGTCGCCTGCTTCAGCCCCAAAGGCGCTGCCCGCCCCAGCTCCCACGGAGGAGCCGTGGTCCCTGGTGGTGGGGCGGAAGGCGAAGGCGGCAAAGAAGGCTGCAGTCGCTGACAAGCCCGCTGCCAAGGCCAGCAAGCCTGCTGCCAAGGCGGCGAAGGCCAGCGATGCAGCCAGGCGGAAGCTCCGCCCCCCGCGCTCAGCGGCCGTGGTCCTCACCCTGGGGCCCGAGGCCAGCAATAAGAGCGCGACTTATAACAGCGTCATTGCCGAGGCGAGGAAGAGGCTTGATCTCCAATCAATTGGAATTGGATCTCTGCAAGTCAGAACTTCCAAGGCCGGAGCCCGGGTGTTTGAGATCCCCGGCAAAAGTAACGACGGTGCGGCGGACGCGCTCGCAGGAAAGCTGAGGGAGATCTTCGAGCCAGAGGTGGTCAGAGTGACGAGACCCCAGAAATGCGCCGAATTGCGCATTTCTGGGCTCGACGACTCCGTCTCGGCGGAGGAGGTCGCGGAGGCAGTGTCTCGCGTGGGCGGTTGCCCCCGAGACACCATTAAAACTGGAGACGTCCGCGCTGGCCCGCTTGGCATGGGCTGCGTGTGGGTCTCGTGCCCGGTGGAGAGCGCCAAGAAAGTCGCCGACGGCAGACGACTTTTGGTGGGCTGGGTGTCGGCACAAGTCAAAGTGCTGCCCCAGCGCCAACTGAGGTGCTACAGGTGTCTCCAGCCCGGGCACGTGGCCCCCAAGTGCCAAGCGGAGGTGGACCGCAGCGGCCTGTGCTTCCGCTGCGGCCAGGAAGGCCACAAAGCCTCAAAGTGCTCGAATCCTCCCCACTGCGCCCCCTGCGCCGCAGCAAAAAAGCGGGCGGATCACCCTGTTGGCAGTCGAGGCTGCAAAGCTCCTGCCAGCACGGGCAGAAAAAAGACTAAGGATGGCGGTACACCCGCCGCCGCGGACAACGCGCAACCTGCGCAACGCGAGGAGGAGATGGAAACGGCTTCGTAATGGACAAAGTCCCTTACGTCCGTCTCCTCCAAGCGAACGTCAACCACTGCGCCGGGGCTCAGGATCTCCTCCTCCAGTCCATGGCGCAGTGGTCGATCGACGTCGCGGTGGCGGCGGAGCCGTACTTTGTACCGCCCCGCCCCAACTGGGCACACGATGCGACATCCACGGTCGCCATCGTGGGTGCCGCCGGCTCTGCCCCTCTCCGAGTGGCCGAGAGAGGCCAAGGATTTGTTGCCGTTGAGTGGGGCGCGGTTTTGCTCGTCGGAGTTTACTTCTCCCCCAACCGCGCCCTCGCCGAGTTCGAGGTCTTTCTCGGCAACTTGGAGAGTTTGATCCTGCGTTCGCGGCTCCCGGTCCTGGTCCTGGGGGATCTCAACGCGAAGTCCACGGCGTGGGGCTGTCCCGTCTCGGGCGCACGAGGCGACGCCGTCGTGGACTTCCTAGCCTCCGCGGGGCTAGTGCTTCTCAATCGCGGCACCGTCAACACCTGTGTTCGGCACAACGGTGGCTCGATAGTGGACATATCGTTCGCTAGTCGGGCCATCGCCGATCGTGTCCGCGATTGGGACGTGCTGGAGGGCGTTGAGACCCTTTCGGATCACAGATACATCCGACTGAGCATTGCCGGTCCTTCGCGCGCGGACTTCCTGTCTCCGCGGCGTCGGCGTGGACGGTCCCAGCGATTCCCCCGCTGGGCTCTAACGAGACTCGACAAGAACCTGCTTGTCGAGGCGGCCATCGTCCAGGACTGGGTCTCGCGAGAGCCCAGCGAGGACTTGCCGGTCGAAGACCAGGCGCTCGGCATGCGCGCTGCCATGACCGCTGTGTGCGATGCCGCCATGCCGCGCGCCGGGACACGTCCACGCAGGAAGCAGGTGCACTGGTGGTGCGAAGAAGTGGCGGATCTTCGTGCCACGTGTGTAGCTGCCCGCCGCCGATACGCCAGGTGCCGTCGGCGCAGGAGTAAGGACCCCGAGCTTGAGGCGCGCCTCTACGATGCCTACAGGGGGGCCCGGAAAGCCCTCCAAATCGCTATCCGGGAGGCGAAGGCGAGGTCTCGCGAGCGGATGCTCGAGTCCCTCGATCGAGACCCGTGGGGGCGCCCTTACCGCGCAGCCAGGGCCAAACTCGGCTCGCACGGTCCACCCGTCGCCGAAACGCTGGACCCAGAATTCCTCCGGGTTGTGCTCTCCACACTGTTCCCCGAACAGGGAGAGCACACTCCACCGCCCATGGGCGGTCGAGCGCCCGTACGAACCAGGGACGAAGACGGAGCTCCGCCCATCTCCAGCGGAGAATTCGAGGAGGCTATAGCCCGTCTTCGCGGCAGGAGTACCGCCCCCGGTCCGGACGGGATACCCGGTCGCGCCTGGGTCTTGGCGTCGGGCGAGTTGGGGGACCGCTGGCGGGCCGTCTTTGGCGCTGCCCTGCGTGCGGGGTCCTTTCCCCGGATATGGAAGGAGGGCCAATTGGTTCTGTTAAGGAAGGAGGGGCGTCCCGCGGACTCTCCTTCTGGATACAGGCCAATTGTGCTGCTCGACGAGGCGGGCAAATTATTCGAAAGAATAATTGCCCGCCGCATCACCGGACACTTGAGCTCGGCGGGGCCAGATCTCTCCGACAATCAGTTCGGTTTTCGCGCGGGTCGATCGACGATCGACGCCATCCTGCGCGTCAAGACCATCGCGCAGGAGACCGTAGAAAGGGGAGGAGTGGCATTGGCAGTGTCGTTAGACATTTCTAACGCCTTCAACACCCTCCCCTTCAGCTGCATTACGGAGGCGCTTCGGTTTCACCGATTGCCCGCGTATCTCCAGCTGATTGTCGGAGACTATCTGAGAGGTCGTAAGATCCTTTGTCCTCGCCGAGACGGGACCGTCCTTGAGAGGACGATGTCCTGCGGCGTTCCACAGGGGTCGGTCCTAGGACCGCTCCTGTGGAACATTGGATTTGACTGGGCGCTGAGAGGCGCCCTCCCTGATAACGTCTACGTCGTCTGCTACGCCGACGACACGCTGGTCGTCGCGTGTGCAGACGATTTTAAGGAAGTGTCCAGCTTGGCCACCGTGAGCGTCGCACTAGTGGCCAAGCGTATTGAACTGCTGGGTCTGCGGGTGGCACCAGAAAAGTCCGAGGCCATGCTCTTCCATGGCCCCCGGAAGGGTCCACCTCAGCGGGCCCACATTAAAATTGCTAACGTGGACGTCGCCGTCGGAGTGCACATGCGCTACCTGGGGCTCACCCTGGACTCCAGGTGGCGATTCCGTGAGCACTTCCGGCGGCTAAGCCCAAGGCTGATCGGGGCTACATCGGCGTTGGGTAGTCTCCTGCCCAATTTGGGCGGACCGAGTGTCGGCTGCCGCCGTCTTTTCACGGGGGTGGTGCGCTCCATGGCGCTATACGGCGCGCCTGTGTGGGCGGACGCCCTGGATCGCCACAATATCACGCTTCTGAGAAGATCTCAGCGCGTGATGGCGACCAGGGTGATACGCGGTTACCGCACGATTTCGTGCGACGCCGCGTGCGTTATGGCAGGTACCCCCCCGTGGGACCTGGAGGCCGAGGTTCTGTCCTCGGTCTACGAAAGTCGAGCGGCAGCTCGCACTCGGGGCGTTGCCGGTCCCCTGCCGGAGGAAGTGCGCCGCACGGCGCAGAGGTTTGCACTGGCGCGGTGGGCCGAGAGGCTCGCCGCGCCAACCGCCGGTGCTAACACCGTCCGGGCCATCGCTCCAGTCCTGGAGCAGTGGTGCAAACGCAGGAGGGGTGTGATCACCTTCAGGCTTGCACAGATTCTGTCGGGGCATGGTTGCTTCGGCAGATATCTGTGCAACGTCGCGAGACGGGAGGCGACACCCTCCTGCCACCACTGCGGTGGCCCGGAGGACACAGCGCAGCACACGCTGGCCGAATGCCCGGCATGGGACCGGCAACGGGGCTACCTATCGCCCGTTGTGGGAGAAGACCTCTCGCTGCCGGCCGTGGTTCTGTCCATGGTCGGCAGCAGAGAGGCTTGGCATGCGATGGTCTCCTTCAGCGAGGACGTCCTCTCGCTGAAGGAGGCGGCGGAGCGGGCGAGGGAGGATGCCGCCCTCGCTGTCGACATCCGCCATAAACGATCCGGGAGGCGGAGGAGGCTGTACGGCCGACTCCAAGTGCCCCCGTGATCAGCCGGAGGGTGAGCGGATATGGGGATCCGCTCATCTGCCAACCCGGCCCCGGTGAAAGACGTGTCCGTGTTCCGGCACGTCTTCCCGCACCCAGCCATCCGGGGAGGAGGGAGTCTACCGCTCCCCCCTCCTACCGATGTATCATCGGTGGCGCCCGACCAGGGCGAACGCAGACGGGAGAGCAGGACGAAATGCTCGCGCTGACACCTCTCTCCCGTCCCCACGCGCACGTGGATGAGGAACACCGCGGGGTTTTAGCGGGTAGAAGTCCCGCATATCCTGCCAGTGCCCCATTGCTGGCAGGAATCAGGGGCGCTGATTTCCCCGCGTCAAAAAAAAAAAAAAAAAAAAAAGGTTAGGTTAGGTTAGGTTAGGTTTCCCCCCCTGAGTACGCCATGACCTTGTCGCGGTGGGGGGGCTTACCCTTGGCTTCGGCCTTGGGGACCAAGAAGGCGTACAACCGAGCATTCCGAGCGGGCTCCCTCGCGGGAGTCCGTAGCGGAGCGCTCGCGAGGAGTGACGGTATCACTAGCGGACCCCTGTGGGTCGTGGGTTGGCCAGTAGCAGCTGGCGGTTCGGCCTGCCCGGACATCGAGCGGTGCGCTCACAGCGCTATTGGAGGGGCCCAGAGATGGGCCAGCGGAGCTTCGGCTCGTGGTTGCGGGCCTTATAAGGTCCGCGGGCGCGGCGTGTGGCCTAGGCCACCGTCGGGCAACCCGTAACTTCGCACTCGCGAGGCCGGGGGTCTGGCGCACTGAGCGTCGGGCCGCGTGGAAGAAAACCACTATAAAAAATTACCCGAAGCCTAAGGTCCAGCGTGCCGATGGGTTGCATGGCCGGGGGGAACCCGGTCCCAAGCGCTCCTGCGGCCTGTTGGGAAAGGGCCGCAGGTACGCTTCCCAAATGATTATGGTAATGTCAGATACGGATAATGTTTTGTCATGCGATCCCGCTAACACCGGGCGCTCGGGGGTAGCTCGCCTCCCGAGTGAGAAATCTGCTACGAGCGGCGATTGTGACCCGCCTAGCCAGCGGCGTCGACCGGTTTCCGGGCCGGTCGATGTGAAATTGGTTACCGGCAACTACGAGGATGTAAAGGGGAGACAACCAGTCGTGCTGCTCGACCGGTTGTCCGACGCTGAGGTCAGGAGCAGCGTGGCCTCGCCGAGGCCGAGCGACGCGGAGGACGCGGGATCGGATATGTCAGCGTCGAGCTTTCGCTCCGCTGCCGCGGTCCCCGCCCGCCGCAGGAAGAGGATGGAGGGTGGGTCGCCGTCTGATTCGGACCCCCAGTCCGCGATCGGACGACCGCCCGCCAAATCTCCGAAGAAGCGCACCGCCAAGGCGGGACGCGGGCGCGCACATGCGCAAACTGAAGGTGCGCTCACCGGCAGCGCAAAGGTGTTGGCCGAGCGGAGGGAAGAGCTCCGACTACTGGCGGAGGAGGAACTCGCCGACGCCATGCTGCGTCGGCGCGCGCATCAATTCGCCCTGCCACCGTCGGAGGAGCCGACGCCTCTGGCCTTGCCGTCGGAGGTTCTGAGGGAGCGGGCCAGGGAGGACCTGCAGAATATCGCTCGGGTTGCCAAATCTTCTGGCAACCTGAAGGGTACTTTTGTGGGCTCCCTGAACCGCTCTGTAGACTCCCTCACGGAGATCCTGAATGAATTTTCGCGCCGCACATTGGCCGAGGAGACGGCGGCTCTCCGGGCTGATAACGCCCGCCTTAGAAAAAGGATCGAGGCCCTGGAGGCGAAGCAGGCGGCCAGCGCGCCGGCCACAGCTTCGGCGGCCAACGCCTCGGCGTCGGTCGAGGAGACCGTGCGCAAGGCACTGGAGGCTTTTGCCTTCCGGATGGACGCCCGCTTCGCCGGCATCGAGGATCGTCTCCTCCCGAAGACGAGGGTGAGGCCTCCGCTTGCAGCGGACAGGAGGAAGGCGCAAGAGCCGCCGTCGGCGCCTGCTGTGGCAACCGCCGTGGCACCGGCCGCCTGCAAAAAGAAGAGCAAAAAGAAGAAGAAGCAGACGATGCGCCCTGACAAGCCTGCTTCAGCCCCAAAGGCGTCGCCCGCCCCAGCTCCCACGGAGGAGCCGTGGTCCCTGGTGGTGGGGCGGAAGGCGAAGGCGGCTAAGAAAAAGGCTACAGTCGCTGACAAGCCCGCTGCCAAGGCCAGCAAGCCTGCTGCCAAGGCGAAGGCCAGCGACGTAGCCAGGCGGAAGCTCCGCCCTCCGCGCTCCGCGGCCGTGGTCCTCACCCTGGGTCCCGAGGCCACAGACAAAGGCGCCAATTACGAGAACGTAATGAAGGAAGCCAGGAGGAGGCTCGATCTCCCCTCCATCGGCATCGGCTCCCTTCACGTTAGAGCCTCGAAGGCGGGCGCTCGGGTTCTCGAAATCCCGGGTAAGGACAGCGGCAGCGCGGCGGAAGCTCTGGCGAGCAAACTTCGCCAGTTCTTTGAGCCGGGTGTCGTCAGGGTGACGAGACCCCAGAAGTGCGCCGAATTGCGCATTTCTGGGCTCGACGACTCCGTCTCGGCGGAGGAAGTCGCGGAGGCAGTGTCTCGCGTGGGTGGCTGCCCCCGAGACACTGTCAAGACTGGAGAGGTCCGCGCCGGCCCGCTGGGGATGGGCTGCGTGTGGGTCTCGTGCCCGGTGGAGAGCGCCAAGAAGGTCGCCGACGGCAGGCGTCTTTTGGTTGGCTGGGTGTCGGCACAAGTCAGAGTGCTGCCCCAGCGCCAACTGAGGTGCTTTAGGTGTCTCCAGACCGGGCACGTGGCCCCCAAGTGCCAAGCGGAGGTGGACCGCAGCGGCCTGTGCTTCCGCTGTGGCAAGGAAGGACACAAGTCCTTCCAATGCTCCAACCCCCCCCACTGCGCCCCCTGCGCCGCAGCCAATAAGAGGGCGGACCACCCTGTTGGCAGTCGAGGCTGCAAAGCTCCTGCCAGCAGGGGTAGGGAAAAGAACAAGGATGGCAGTACACCCGCCGCCGCGGACAACGCGCAACCTGCGCAACGCGAGGAGGAGATGGAAACGGCTTCGTAATGGACAAAGTCCCTTACGTCCGTCTCCTCCAAGCGAACGTCAACCACTGCGCCGGGGCTCAGGATCTCCTCCTCCAGTCCATGGCGCAGTGGTCGATCGACGTCGCCGTGGCGGCGGAGCCGTACTTTGTACCGCCCCGCCCCAACTGGGCACACGATGCGACATCCACGGTCGCCATCGTGGGTGCCGCCGGCTCTGCCCCTCTCCGAGTGGCCGAGAGAGGCCAAGGATTTGTTGCCGTTGAGTGGGGCGCGGTTTTGCTCGTCGGAGTTTACTTCTCCCCCAACCGCGCCCTCGCCGAGTTCGAGGTCTTTCTCGGCAACTTGGAGAGTTTGATCCTGCGTTCGCGGCTCCCGGTCCTGGTCCTGGGGGATCTCAACGCGAAGTCCACGGCGTGGGGCTGTCCCGTCTCGGGCGCACGAGGCGACGCCGTCGTGGACTTCCTAGCCTCCGCGGGGCTAGTGCTTCTCAATCGCGGCACCGTCAACACCTGTGTTCGGCACAACGGTGGCTCGATAGTGGACATATCGTTCGCTAGTCGGGCCATCGCCGATCGTGTCCGCGATTGGGACGTGCTGGAGGGCGTTGAGACCCTTTCGGACCATCGCTATGTCCGATTGAGCATTGCCGATCCTTCGCGCGCGGACTTCCTGTCTCCGCGGCGTCGGCGTGGACGGTCCCAGCGATTCCCCCGCTGGGCTCTAACGAGACTCGACAAGAACCTGCTTGTCGAGGCGGCCATCGTCCAGGACTGGGTCTCGCGAGAGCCCAGCGAGGACTTGCCGGTCGAAGACCAGGCGCTCGGCATGCGCGCTGCCATGACCGCTGTGTGCGATGCCGCCATGCCGCGCGCCGGGACATGTCCACGCAGGAAGCAGGTGCACTGGTGGTGCGAAGAAGTGGCGGATCTTCGTGCCACGTGCGTAGCTGCCCGCCGCCGATACGCCAGGTGCCGTCGGCGCAGGAGTAAGGACCCCGAGCTTGAGGCGCGCCTCTACGATGCCTACAGGGGGGCCCGGAAAGCGCTTCAGATTGCCATCCGGGAGGCGAAGGCACGGTCTCGCGAGCGGATGCTCGAGTCCCTCGATCGAGACCCGTGGGGGCGCCCTTACCGCGCAGCCAGGGCCAAACTCGGCTCGCACGGTCCACCCGTCGCCGAAACGCTGGACCCAGAATTCCTCCGGGTTGTGCTCTCCACACTGTTCCCCGAACAGGGAGAGCACACTCCACCGCCCATGGGCGGTCGAGCGCCCGTACGAACCGGGGACGAAGACGGAGCTCCGCCCATCTCCAGCGGAGAATTCGAGGAGGCTATAGCCCGTCTTCGCGGCAGGAGTACCGCCCCCGGTCCGGACGGGATACCCGGTCGCGCCTGGGTCTTGGCGTCGGGCGAGTTGGGGGACCGCTGGCGGGCAGTCTTTGGCGCTGCCCTGCGTGCGGGGTCCTTTCCCCGGATATGGAAGGAGGGCCAATTGGTTCTGTTAAGGAAGGAGGGGCGTCCCGCGGACTCTCCTTCTGGATACAGGCCAATTGTGCTGCTCGACGAGGCGGGCAAACTATTCGAAAGAATAATTGCCCGCCGCATCACCGGACACTTGAGCTCGGCGAGGCCAGATCTCTCCGACAATCAGTTCGGTTTTCGCGCGGGTCGATCGACGATCGACGCCATCCTGCGCGTCAAGACCATCGCGCAGGAGACCGTAGAAAGGGGAGGAGTGGCATTGGCAGTGTCGTTAGACATTTCTAACGCCTTCAACACCCTCCCCTTCAGCTGCATTACGGAGGCGCTTCGGTTTCACCGATTGCCCGCGTATCTCCAGCTGATTGTCGGAGACTATCTGAGAGGTCGTAAGATCCTTTGTCCTCGCCGAGACGGGACCGTCCTTGAGAGGACGATGTCCTGCGGCGTTCCACAGGGGTCGGTCCTAGGACCGCTCCTGTGGAACATTGGATTTGACTGGGCGCTGAGAGGCGCCCTCCCTGATAACGTCCACGTCGTCTGCTACGCCGACGACACGCTGGTCGTCGCGTGTGCAGACGATTTTAAGGAAGTGTCCAGCTTGGCCACAGTGAGCACCGCTCTCGTGGTGAAACGGATTGAGCTGCTGGGTCTGCGGGTGGCACCCGATAAATCCGAGGCCATGCTTTTTCATGGTCCCCGGAAGGGTCCACCTCAGCGGGCCCACATTAAAATTGCTAACGTGGACGTCGCCGTCGGAGTGCACATGCGCTACCTGGGGCTCACCTTGGACTCCAGGTGGCGATTCCGTGAGCACTTCCGACGGCTTAGCCCAAGGCTGATCGGGGCAACTTCGGCGTTGAGTAGCCTCTTGCCCAATCTGGGCGGACCGAGTGTCGGCTGCCGCCGTCTTTTCACGGGGGTGGTGCGCTCCATGGCGCTATACGGCGCGCCTGTGTGGGCGGACGCCCTGGATCGCCACAACGTCACACTGCTGAGAAGGTCTCAGCGCGTGATGGCGACCAGGGTGATACGCGGTTACCGCACGATTTCGTGCGACGCCGCGTGTGTTATGGCGGGTACCCCCCCGTGGGACCTGGAGGCCGAGGTTCTGTCCTCGGTCTACGAAAGTCGAGCGGCAGCTCGCACTCGGGGCGTTGTCGGTCCCCTGCCGGAGGAAGTGCGCCGCACGGCGCAGAGGTTTGCGCTGGCGCGGTGGGCCGAGAGGCTCGCCGCGCCAACCGCCGGCGCTCACACCGTCCGGGCCATCGCTCCAGTCCTGGAGCAATGGTGCCAACGCAGGAGGGGTGTGATCACATTTAGGCTTGCACAGATTCTGTCGGGGCATGGTTGCTTCGGCAGATATCTGTGCAACGTCGCAAGACGGGAGGTGACACCCTCCTGCCACCACTGCGGTGGCCCGGAGGACACAGCGCAGCACACGCTGGCCGAATGCCCGGCATGGGACCGGCAACGGGGCTACCTAACGCCCGTTGTTGGAGAAGACCTCTCGCTGCCGGCCGTGGTTCTGTCCATGGTCGGCAGCAGAGAGGCTTGGCATGCGATGGTCTCCTTCAGCGAGGACGTCCTCTCGCTGAAGGAGGCGGCGGAGCGGGCGAGGGAGGATGCCGCCCTCGCTGACGACATCCGCCATAAACGATCCGGGAGGCGCAGGAGGCTGTACGGCCGACTCCAAGCGCCCCCGTGATCAGCCGGAGGGTGAGCGGATATGGGGATCCGCTCATCTGCCGACCCGGCCTCGGTGAAAGACGTGTCCGTGTTCCGGCACGTCTTCCCGCACCCAGTCATCCGGGGAGGGGGGAGTCTACCGTCCCCCCCTCCTACCGATGTATTATCGGTGGCGCCCGACCAGGGCTAACGCTGACGGGAGAGCAGGACGAAATGCTCGCGCTGACACCTCTCTCCCGTCCCCACGCGCACGTGGATGAGGAACACCGCGGGGTTTTAGCGGGTAGAAGTCCCGCATATCCTGCCAGTGCCCCATTGCTGGCAGGAATCAGGGGCGCTGATTTCCCCGCGTCAAAAAAAAAAAAAAAAGGTTAGGTTAGGTTCCCCCCCTGAGTACGCCATGACCTTGTCGCGGTGGGGGGGCTTACCCTTGGCTTCGGCCTTGGGGACCAAGAAGGCGTACAACCGAGCATTCCGAGCGGGCTCCCTCGCGGGAGTCCGTAGCGGAGCGCTCGCGAGGAGTGACGGTATCACTAGCGGACCCCTGTGGGTCGTGGGTTGGCCAGTAGTAGCTGGCGGTTCGGCTTGCCCGGACATTGAGCGGTGCGCTCACAGCGCTATTGGAGGGGCCCAGAGATGGGCCAGCGGAGCTTCGGCTCGTGGTTGCGGGCCTTATAAGGTCCGCGGGCGCGGCGTGTGGCCTAGGCCACCGTCGGGCAACCCGTAACCTCGCACTCGCGAGGCCGGGGGTCTGGCGCACTGAGCGTCGGGCCGCGTGGAAGAAAACCACTATAAAAAATTACCCGAAGCCTAAGGTCCAGCGTGCCGATGGGTTGCATGGCCGGGGGGAACCCGGTCCCAAGCGCTCCTGCGGCCTGTTGGGAAAGGGCCGCAGGTACGCTTCCCAAATGAATATGGTAATGTCAGATACGGAAAATGTTATGTCATGCGATCCCGCTAACGCCGGGCGCTCGGGGGTAGCTCGCCTCCCGAGTGAGAAATCTGCTACGAGCGGCGAATGTGACCCGCCTAGCCAGCGGCGTCGACCGGTGTCCGGGCCGGTCGATGTGAAATTGGTTACCGGTAACTACGACGATGTAAAGGGGAGACAACCAGTCGTGCTGCTCGACCGGTTGTCCGACGCTGAGGTCAGGAGCAGCGTGGCCTCGCCGAGGCCGAGCGACGCGGAGGACGCGGGATCGGATATGTCAGCGTCGAGCTTTCGCTCCGCTGCCGCGGTCCCCGCCCGCCGCAGGAAGAGGATGGAGGGTGGGTCGCCGTCTGATTCGGACCCCCAGTCCGCGATCGGACGACCGCCCGCCAAATCCCTGAAGAAGCGCACCGCCAAGGCGGGACGCGGGCGCGGACATGCGCAAACTGAAGGTGCGCTCACCGGCAGCGCAAAGGTGTTGGCCGAGCGGAGGGAAGAGCTCCGACTACTGGCGGAGGAGGAACTCGCCGACGCCATGCTGCGTCGGCGCGCGCATCAATTCGCCCTGCCACCGTCGGAGGAGCCGACGCCTCTGGCCTTGCCGTCGGAGGTTCTGAGGGAGCGGGCCAGGGAGGACCTGCAGAATATCGCTCGGGTTGCCAAATCTTCTGGCAACCTGAAGGGTACTTTTGTGGGCTCCCTGAACCGCTCTGTAGACTCCCTCACGGAGATCTTGAACGAATTCTCGCGCCGCACATTGGCCGAGGAGACGGCGGCTCTCCGGGCAGATAACGCCAGATTGAGAAAAAGGATAGAGGCCCTGGAAGCGAAGCAGGCGGCCAGCGCGCCGGCCACAGCTTCGGCGGCCACCGCCTCGGCGTCGGTCGAGGAGACCGTGCGCAAGGCGCTGGAGGCTTTTGCCTTCCGGATGGACGCCCGCTTCGCCGGCATCGAAGATCGTCTCCTCCCGAAGACGAGGGTGAGGCCTCCGCTTGCAGCGGACGGGAGGAAGGCGCCAGAGCCGCCGTCGGCGCCTGCTGTGGCAACCGCCGTGGCACCGGCCGCCTGCAAAAAGAAGAGCAAAAAGAAGAAGAAGCAGACGATGCGCCCTGACAAGCCTGCTTCAGCCCCAAAGGCGTCGCCCGCCCCAGCTCCCACGGAGGAGCCGTGGTCCCTGGTAGTGGGGCGGAAGGCGAAGGCGGCTAAAAAGAAGGCAACAGTCGCCGACAAACCAGCTGCCAAGGCCAGCAAGCCTGCTGCCAAGGCGGCGAATACCAGTGAAGCAGCTAGGAGGAAACTCCGCCCTCCGCGCTCCGCGGCCGTGGTCCTCACCTTGGGTCCCGAGGCCACAGAAAAAGGCGCCGACTACGAGAGCGTCATGAAGGAAGCCAGGAGGAGGCTCGACCTCCCCTCCATTGGCATCGGCTCCCTTCATGTCAGAGCCTCGAAGGCGGGCGCCCGGGTTCTCGAGATCCCGGGCAAGGACAGCGGCAACGCAGCAGAAGCTCTGGCGAGCAAACTCCGCCAGTTCTTTGAGCCGGGCGTCGTCAGGGTGACGAGACCCCAGAAGTGCGCCGAATTGCGCATTTCTGGGCTCGACGACTCCGTCTCGGCGGAGGAGGTCGCGGAGGCAGTGTCTCGCGTGGGCGGTTGCCCCCGAGACTCAATAAAGACCGGAGAGGTTCGCGCCGGCCCGCTGGGGATGGGCTGCGTGTGGGTCTCGTGCCCGGTGGAGAGCGCCAAGAAGGTCGCCGACGGCAGGCGTCTTTTGGTTGGCTGGGTGTCGGCACAAGTTAGAGTGCTGCCCCAGCGCCAACTGAGGTGCTTCAGGTGCCTCCAGACCGGGCACGTGGCCCCCAAGTGCCAAGCGGAGGTGGACCGCAGCGGCCTGTGCTTCCGCTGTGGCCAGGAAGGCCACAAAGCCTCACAGTGCGCGAACCCCCCCCACTGCGCCCCCTGCGCCGCAGCAAAAAAGCGGGCGGACCACCCTGTTGGCAGTCGAGGCTGCAAAGCTCCTGCCAACACGGGTAGGAAAAAGAACAAGGATGGCAGTACACCCGCCGCCGCGGACAACGCGCAACCTGCGCAACGCGAGGAGGAGATGGAAACGGTTCCGTAATGGACAACGTCCCTTACGTCCGTCTCCTCCAAGCGAACATCAACCACTGCGCCGGGGCTCAGGATCTCCTCCTCCAGTCCATGGCGCAGTGGTCGATCGACGTCGCCGTGGCGGCGGAGCCGTACTTTGTACCGCCCCGCCCCAACTGGGCACACGACACGGCATCCACGGTCGCCATCGTGGGTGCCGCCGGCTCTGCCCCTCTCCGAGTGGCCGAGAGAGGCCAAGGATTTGTTGCCGTTGAGTGGGGCGCGGTTTTGCTCGTCGGAGTTTACTTCTCCCCCAACCGCGCCCTCGCCGAGTTCGAGGTCTTTCTCGGCAACTTGGAGAGTTTGATCCTGCGTTCGCGGCTCCCGGTCCTGGTCCTGGGGAATCTCAACGCGAAGTCCACGGCGTGGGGCTGTCCCGTCTCGGGCGCACGAGGCGACGCCGTCGTGGACTTCCTAGCCTCCGCGGGGCTAGTGCTTCTCAATCGCGGCACCGTCAACACCTGTGTTCGGCACAACGGTGGCTCGATAGTGGACATATCGTTCGCTAGTCGGGCCATCGCCGATCGTGTCCGCGATTGGGGCGTGCTGGAGGGCGTTGAGACCCTTTCGGACCATCGCTATGTCCGATTGAGCATTGCCGGCTCATCGGTCGCGGATAATCTGGCTCCGCGGCGTCGGCGTGGACGGTCCCAGCGATTCCCCCGCTGGGCTCTAACGAGACTCGACAAGAACCTGCTTGTCGAGGCGGCCATCGTCCAGGACTGGGTCTCGCGAGAGCCCAGCGAGGACTTGCCGGTCGAAGACCAGGCGCACGGCATGCGCGCTGCCATGACCGCTGTGTGCGATGCCGCCATGCCGCGCGCCGGGACACGTCCACGCAGGAAGCAGGTGCACTGGTGGTGCGAAGAAGTGGCGGATCTTCGTGCCACGTGTGTAGCTGCCCGCCGCCGATACGCCAGGTGCCGTCGGCGCAGGAGTAAGGACCCCGAGCTTGAGGCGCGCCTCTACGATGCCTACAGGGGGGCCCGGAAAGCCCTCCAAATCGCTATCCGGGAGGCGAAGGCGAGGTCTCGCGAGCGGATGCTCGAGTCCCTCGATCGAGACCCGTGGGGGCGCCCTTACCGCGCAGCCAGGGCCAAACTCGGCTCGCACGGTCCACCTGTCGCCGAAACGCTGGACCCAGAATTCCTCCGGGTTGTGCTCTCCACACTGTTCCCCGAACAGGGAGAGCACACTCCACCGCCCATGGGCGGTCGAGCGCCCGTACGAACCGGGGACGAAGACGGAGCTCCGCCCATCTCCAGCGGAGAATTCGAGGAGGCTATAGCCCGTCTTCGCGGCAGGAGTACCGCCCCCGGTCCGGACGGGATACCCGGTCGCGCCTGGGTCTTGGCGTCGGGCGAGTTGGGGGACCGCTGGCGGGCCGTCTTTGGCGCTGCCCTGCGTGCGGGGTCCTTTCCCCGGATATGGAAGGAGGGCCAATTGGTTCTGTTAAGGAAGGAGGGGCGTCCCGCGGACTCTCCTTCTGGATACAGGCCAATTGTGCTGCTCGACGAGGCGGGCAAGCTATTCGAAAGAATAATTGCCCGCCGAATCACCGGACACTTGAGCTCGGCGGGGCCAGATCTCTCCGACAATCAGTTCGGTTTTCGCGCGGGTCGATCGACGATCGACGCCATCCTGCGCCTCAAGACCATCGCGCAGGAAACCGTAGAAAGGGGAGGAGTGGCATTGGCGGTGTCGTTAGATATCTCTAACGCCTTCAACACCCTCCCCTTCAGCTGCATTACGGAGGCGCTCCGGTACCACCGGTTGCCCGCGTATCTCCAGCTGATTGTCGGAGACTATCTGAGAGATCGGAAGATCCTTTGTCCCCGCCGAGACGGGACGGTCCTGGAGAGGACCATGTCCTGTGGCGTTCCACAGGGGTCGGTCCTAGGACCGCTCCTGTGGAACATTGGATTTGACTGGGCGCTGAGAGGCGCCCTCCCACCGGACGTACACGTCGTCTGCTACGCCGACGACACGCTGGTCGTCGCGTGTGCAGACGACTACAAGGATGTGTCCAGCTTGGCCAACGTGAGCGTCGCACTGGTGGCCAAGCGCATTGAACTGCTGGGTCTGCGGGTGGCACCGGAAAAGTCCGAGGCCATGCTCTTCCATGGCCCCCGGAAGGGTCCACCGCAGCAGGCCCACATCAAAGTGTGTGATGTGGACGTCGCCGTCGGAGTGCACATGCGCTACCTGGGGCTCACCTTGGACTCCAGGTGGCGATTCCGTGAGCACTTCCGGCGGCTCAGCCCAAGTTTAATCGGGGCCACTTCGGCGTTGAGCAGTCTCCTGCCCAATTTGGGCGGACCGAGTGTGGGCTGCCGCCGTCTTTTCACGGGGGTGGTGCGCTCCATGGCGCTCTACGGCGCGCCTGTGTGGGCGGACGCCCTGGATCGCCAAAACGTCACACTTCTGAGAAGATCTCAGCGCGTGATGGCGACCAGGGTGATACGCGGTTATCGCACCATATCTTGCGACGCCGCGTGCGTTATGGCGGGTACCCCCCCGTGGGACCTGGAGGCCGAGGTTCTGTCCTCGGTCTACGAAAGTCGAGCGGCAGCTCGCACTCGGGGCGTTGCCGGTCCCCTGCCGGAGGAAGTGCGCCGCACGGCGCAGAGGTTTGCGCTGGCGCGGTGGGCCGAGAGGCTCGCCGCGCCAACCGCCGGCGCTCACACCGTCCGGGCCATCGCTCCAGTTCTGGAGCAATGGTGCCAACGCAGGAGGGGTGTGATCACATTTAGGCTTGCACAGATTCTGTCGGGGCATGGTTGCTTCGGCAGATATCTGTGCAACGTCGCGAGACGGGAGGTGACACCCTCCTGCCACCACTGCGGTGGCCCGGAGGACACAGCGCAGCACACGCTGGCAGAATGCCCGGCATGGGACCGGCAACGGGGCTGCTTAACGCCCGTTGTGGGGAGAGACCTCTCGCTGCCGGCCGTGGTTCTGTCCATGGTCGGCAGCAGAGAGGCATGGCAGGCGATGGTCTCCTTCAGCGAGGACGTCCTCTCGCTGAAGGAGGCGGCGGAGCGGGCGAGGGAGGATGCCGCCCTCGCTGTCGACGACATCCGCCGGAAACGATCCGGGAGGCGCAGGAGGCTTTACGGCCGACTCCAAGCGCCCCCGTGATCAGCCGGAGGGTGAAGCGGATATGGGGATCCGCTCACCTGCCAACCCGGCCTCGGTGAAAGACGTGTCCGTGTTCCGGCACGTCTTCCCGCATCCAGTCATCCGGTGAGGGGGGAGTCTACCGCCCCCCCCTCCTACCGATGTACCATCGGTGACGCCCGACTAGGGCCAACGCTGACGGGAGAGCAGGACGAAATGCTCGCGCTGACACCTCTCTCCCGTCCCCACGCGCACGTGGATGAGGAACACCGCGGGGTTTTAGCGGGTAGAAGTCCCGCATATCCTGCCAGTGCCCCATTGCTGGCAGGAATCAGGGGCGCTGATTTCCCCGCGTCAAAAAAAAAAAAAAAAAAAGGTTAGGTTAGGTTAGGTTAGGTTAGGTTAGGTTAGGTTAGGTTCCCCCCCTGGGTACGCCATGACCTTGTCGTGGTGGGGGGGCTTACCCTTGGCTTCGGCCTTGGGGACCAAGAAGGCGTACAACCGAGCATTCCGAGCGAGCTCCCTCGCGGGAGCCCGTAGCGGAGCGCTCACGAAATTCTCGTGGGCTGTGAGACGCAGCTTGCGGTGAGGTGGCGCGCTTATCAGCGCTTTTGGAGTGGCCCAGAGATGGGCCAGCGGAGCTTCGGCTCGTGGTGGCGGGCCTAATAAGGTCCGCGGGCGCGGCGTGTGGTCTCGGCCACCGTCGGGCAAACCGTAACCCCGCATTGCGGGGCCGGGGGTCCGGCGCACTGAGCGTCGGGCCGCGTGGAAGAAAACCACTATAAAAAATTACCCTGAAGCCCAAGGTTAGCGTGCCGAGGGGCTGCATGGCTGGGGGGGACCCGGTCCCGAGCGCTCCTGCGGTCTGTTGGGGAAGGGCCGCAGGTATCCCACCCAAATAACATGGAAAGGTCTAAAACGGAATTGAGTATGTCGAGCGATCCGGCTGACGCCCGGCGCTTGGGGGTAGCTCGGCCCCCGAGTGAGAAATCGACTACGAGCGGCGAATGCGATCCGCCTAGCCAGCGGCGTCGACCGGTTTCCGGGCCGGTCGATGTGAAATTGACTACCGGCAACTGCGATAACGAAAAGGGGAGACAACCGATCGTGCTGCTCGACCGGTTGTCCGACGCGGAGGTGAGGAGCAGCGTGGCCTCGCCGGGGCCAAGCGACGCGGAGGGCGCGGACTCCGACATGTCGGCGTCGAGCATTCGCTCCGCCGCCGCGGTCCCCGCCCGCCGCAGGAAAAGGATGGAGGGTGAGTCGCCGTCGGACTCGGACCCTCAGTCCGCGGTCAGACGACCGCCGTTTAAGAAACGCTCTGCCAAGGCGGGACGCGGACAGGCGCCCACTGAAGGTGCGCTCACCGGGGCCGCAAAAACGAAGGCTGAGCGCAAGGAGGAGCTTCGGCTGCTGGCAGAGGAGGAGCTCGCCGACGCAATGCTGCGTCGGAGGGCCCAGCAATTCGCCTTGCCACCGTCGCAGGAGCCGACGCCTCTGGCTCTGCCGTCGCAGGTTTTGAGGGAGCGGGCCAGGGAAGACCTGCAGAGTATCGCTCGGGTTGCCAAATCTTCTGGCAACCTGAAGGGTACTTTTGTGGGCTCCCTGAACCGCTCCGTGGACTCCCTCACGGGGATCCTCGATGAATTTGCGCGCCGCACATTGGCCGAGGAGACGGCGGCTCTCCGGGCGGATAACGCCCGCCTAAGAAAAAGAATCGAGGCCCTGGAGGCGAAGCAGGCGGCCAGCACGCCGGCCACAGCTTCGGCTTCGGTAGAGGAGACGGTGCGCAAGGCGCTTGAGGCTTTTGCCTTCAGAATGGACGCCCGCTTCGCCGGCATCGAGGATCGTCTCCTCCCGAAGACAAGGGTGAGGCCTCCGCTTGCAGCGGACAGGAGGAAGGCGCCAGAGCCGTCGTCGGCGCCTGCTGTGGCAACCGCCGTGGCACCGGCCGCTTCCCGGCCGAAGAATAAAAAGAAGAAGAAGAAGACGATTCGCCCCGACAAGGCTGTTTCAGCCCCAAAGGCGTCGCCCGCCCCAGCTCCCACGGAGGAGCCGTGGTCCCTGGTGGTGGGGCGGAAGGCGAAGGCGGCTAAAAAGAAGGCAACAGTCGCCGACAAACCAGCTGCCAAGGCCAGCAAGCCTGCTGCCAAGGCGGCGAATACCAGTGAAGCAGCTAGGAGGAAACTCCGCCCTCCGCGCTCCGCGGCCGTGGTCCTCACCTTGGGTCCCGAGGCCACAGAAAAAGGCGCCGACTACGAGAGCGTCATGAAGGAAGCCAGGAGGAGGCTCGACCTCCCCTCCATCGGCATCGGCTCCCTTCATGTCAGAGCCTCGAAGGCGGGCGCCCGGGTTCTCGAGATCCCGGGCAAGGACAGCGGCAACGCAGCAGAAGCTCTGGCGAGCAAACTCCGCCAGTTCTTTGAGCCGGGCGTCGTCAGGGTGACGAGACCCCAGAAGTGCGCCGAATTGCGCATTTCTGGGCTCGACGACTCCGTCTCGGCGGAGGAGGTCGCGGAGGCAGTGTCTCGCGTGGGCGGTTGCCCCCGAGACTCAATAAAGACCGGAGAGGTTCGCGCCGGCCCGCTGGGGATGGGCTGCGTGTGGGTCTCGTGCCCGGTGGAGAGCGCCAAGAAGGTCGCCGACGGCAGGCGTCTTTTGGTTGGCTGGGTGTCGGCACAAGTTAGAGTGCTGCCCCAGCGCCAAATGAGGTGCTTCAGGTGCCTCCAGACCGGGCACGTGGCCCCCAAGTGCCAAGCGGAGGTGGACCGCAGCGGCCTGTGCTTCCGCTGTGGCCAGGAAGGCCACAAAGCCTCACAGTGCGCGAACCCCCCCCACTGCGCCCCCTGCGCCGCAGCAAAAAAGCGGGCGGACCACCCTGTTGGCAGTCGAGGCTGCAAAGCTCCTGCCAACACGGGTAGGAAAAAGAACAAGGATGGCAGTACACCCGCCGCCGCGGACAACGCGCAACCTGCGCAACGCGAGGAGGAGATGGAAACGGCTCCGTAATGGACAACGTCCAATACGTCCGTCTCCTCCAAGCGAACGTCAACCACTGCGCCGGGGCTCAGGATCTCCTCCTCCAGTCCATGGCGCAGTGGTCGATCGACGTCGCGGTGGCGGCGGAGCCGTACTTTGTACCGCCCCGCCCCAACTGGGCACACGACACGGCATCCACGGTCGCCATCGTGGGTGCCGCCGGCTCTGCCCCTCTCCGAGTGGCCGAGAGAGGCCAAGGATTTGTTGCCGTTGAGTGGGGCGCGGTTTTGCTCGTCGGAGTTTACTTCTCCCCCAACCGCGCCCTCGCCGAGTTCGAGGTCTTTCTCGGCAACTTGGAGAGGTTGATCCTTCGTTCGCGACTTCCTGTTTTGGTCCTGGGGGATCTCAACGCGAAGTCCACGGCGTGGGGCTGTCCCGTCTCGGGTGCACGAGGCGACGCCGTCGTGGACTTCCTAGCCTCCGCGGGGCTAGTGCTTCTCAATCGCGGCACCGTCAACACCTGTGTTCGGCATAACGGTGGCTCGATAGTGGACATATCGTTCGCTAGTCGGGCCATCGCCGACCGTGTCCGCGATTGGGGCGTGCTGGAGGGCGTTGAGACCCTTTCGGACCATCGCTATGTCCGATTGAGCATTGCCGGTTCTTCGCGCGCGGACGACCTGTCTCCGCGGCGTCGGCGTGGACGGTCCCAGCGATTCCCCCGCTGGGCTCTTACGAGACTCGACAAGAACCTCCTTGTCGAGGCGGCCATCGTCCAGGACTGGGTCTCGCGAGAGCCCAGCGAGGACTTGCCGGTCGAAGACCAGGCGCTCGGCATGCGCGCTGCCATGACCGCTGTGTGCGATGCCGCCATGCCGCGTGCCGGGACACGTCCACGCAGGAAGCAGGTGCACTGGTGGTGCGAAGAAGTGGCGGATCTTCGTGCCACGTGCGTAGCTGCCCGCCGCCGTTACGCCAGGTGCCGTCGGCGCAGGATAAAGGACCCCGAGCTTGAGGCGCGCCTCTACGATGCCTACAGGGGGGCCCGGAAAGCCCTTCAAATTGCTATCCGGGAGGCGAAGGCGAGGTCTCGCGAGCGGATGCTCGAGTCCCTCGATCGAGACCCGTGGGGGCGCCCTTACCGCGCAGCCAGGGCCAAACTCGGCTCGCACGGTCCACCCGTCGCCGAAACGCTGGACCCAGAATTCCTCCGGGTTGTGCTCTCCACACTGTTCCCCGAACAGGGAGAGCACACTCCACCGCCCATGGGCGGTCGAGCGCCCGTACGAACCGGGGACGAAGACGGAGCTCCGCCCATCTCCAGCGGAGAATTCGAGGAGGCTATAGCCCGTCTTCGCGGCAGGAGTACCGCCCCCGGTCCGGACGGGATACCCGGTCGCGCCTGGGTCTTGGCGTCGGGCGAGTTGGGGGACCGCTGGCGGGCCGTCTTTGGCGCTGCCCTGCGTGCGGGGTCCTTTCCCCGGATATGGAAGGAGGGCCAATTGGTTCTGTTAAGGAAGGAGGGGCGTCCCGCGGACTCTCCTTCTGGATACAGGCCAATTGTGCTGCTCGACGAGGCGGGCAAACTATTCGAAAGAATAATTGCCCGCCGCATCACCGGACTCTTGAGCTCGGCGGGGCCGGATCTCTCCGACAATCAGTTCGGTTTTCGCGCGGGTCGATCGACGATCGACGCCATCCTGCGCCTCAAAACCATCGCGCAGGAAACCGTAGAAAGGGGAGGAGTGGCATTGGCGGTGTCGTTAGACATTTCTAACGCCTTCAACACCCTCCCCTTCAGCTGCATTACGGAGGCGCTCCGGTACCACCGGTTGCCCGCGTATCTCCAGCTGATTGTCGGAGACTATCTGAGAGATCGGAAGATCCTTTGTCCCCGTCGAGACGGGACGGTCCTAGAGAGGACCATGTCCTGTGGCGTTCCACAGGGGTCGGTCCTAGGACCGCTCCTGTGGAACATTGGATTTGACTGGGCGCTGAGAGGCGCCCTCCCCAACAACGTTCACGTCGTCTGCTACGCCGACGACACGCTGGTCGTCGCGTGTGCAGACGATTTCACGGAGGTGACAAACTTGGCCACAGTGAGCACCGCTCTCGTGGTGAAACGGATTGAGCTGCTGGGTCTGCGGGTGGCACCCGATAAATCCGAGGCCATGCTTTTTCATGGTCCCCGGAAGGGTCCACCTCAGCGGGCCCACATTAAAATTGCTAACGTGGACGTCGCCGTCGGAGTGCACATGCGCTACCTGGGGCTCACCTTGGACTCCAGGTGGCGATTCCGTGAGCACTTCCGGCGGCTCAGCCCAAGGCTGATCGGGGCTACATCGGCGTTGGGTAGTCTCCTGCCCAATTTGGGCGGACCGAGTGTCGGCTGCCGCCGTCTTTTCACGGGGGTGGTGCGCTCCATGGCGCTCTACGGCGCGCCTGTGTGGGCGGACGCCCTGGATCGCCACAACGTCACGCTACTGAGAAGGTCTCAGCGCGTGATGGCGACCAGGGTGATACGCGGTTACCGCACGATTTCGTGCGACGCCGCGTGTGTTATGGCGGGTACCCCCCCGTGGGACCTGGAGGCCGAGGTTCTGTCCTCGGTCTACGAAAGTCGAGCGGCAGCTCGCACTCGGGGCGTTGCCGGTCCCTTGCCGGAGGAAGTGCGCCGCACGGCGCAGAGGTTTGCGCTGGCGCGGTGGGCCGAGAGGCTCGCCGCGCCAACCGCCGGCGCTCACACCGTCCGGGCCATCGCTCCAGTTCTGGAGCAATGGTGCCAACGCAGGAGGGGTGTGATCACATTTAGGCTTGCACAGATTCTGTCGGGGCATGGTTGCTTCGGCAGATATCTGTGCAACGTCGCAAGACGGGAGGTGACACCCTCCTGCCACCACTGCGGTGGCCCGGAGGACACAGCGCAGCACACGCTGGCCGAATGCCCGGCATGGGACCGGCAACGGGGCTACCTAACGCCCGTTGTTGGAGAAGACCTCTCGCTGCCGGCCGTGGTTCTGTCCATGGTCGGCAGCAGAGAGGCTTGGCATGCGATGGTTTCCTTCAGCGAGGACGTCCTCTCGCTGAAGGAGGCGGCGGAGCGGGCGAGGGAGGATGCCGCCCTCGCTGACGACATCCGCCATAAACGATCCGGGAGGCGGAGGAGGCTGTACGGCCGACTCCAAGTGCCCCCGTGATCAGCCGGAGGGTGAGCGGATATGGGGATCCGCTCACCTGCCAACCCGGCCCCGGTGAAAGACGTGTCCGTGTTCCGGCACGTCTTCCCGCACCCAGTCATCCGGGGAGGGGGGAGCCTACCGTCCCCCCCCCTCCTACCGATGTATCATCGGTGACGCCCGACCAGGGCTAACGCTGACGGGAGAGCAGGACGAAATGCTCGCGCTGACACCTCTCTCCCGTCCCCACGCGCACGTGGATGAGGAACACCGCGGGGTTTTAGCGGGTAGAAGTCCCGCATATCCTGCCAGTGCCCCATTGCTGGCAGGAATCAGGGGCGCTGATTTCCCCGCGTCAAAAAAAAAAAAAAAAAAAAAAGGTTAGGTTAGGTTAGGTTAGGTTAGGTTAGGTTGTCGACGTCACGTGCTACGCGGACGACACCTTGGTGACCGCCCGCGGTGGCACGTACCGTGACGCGGCCCTGTTGGCAACCGCTGGAGTCGCACAAGTTGTGATGCGCATACGGCGCTTGGGCCTGACGGTGGCCCTTGAGAAGTCCGAAGCGATCTGCTTCCGTGGGCTTCGCAAGGCGCCACCGCCGGATGCCCACATCACGGTCGGCGGAGTTTCCATCGGCATCGGGTCGACGCTGAAATATCTCGGCGTCGTACTCGATAGCCGGTGGAAGTTCAACGCTCATTTCAGGAGCCTGGCTCCCAAACTGACCATGACATCTTTCGCTCTGAGCAGGCTGATGCCCAACCTGGGCGGACCGAACGTCGGGTGCCGCCGTCTCTTCGCGGGCGTGGTGCGCTCGATGGCCCTGTACGGTGCGCCGATTTGGGTCGACTCCCTGTCGGCCCAAAACTTGACTGTGCTGCGGCGCCTGCAGCGAGTCATGGCGTCTGTGGGAGTGGCTGGTCTCTGTCCCTAAGGTGATAGCGGAATTAAAGACTTTTCTTAATATGCATTCGTTTATTATACGTGTTATTCGCGTGGGGACGACCAGCGCACTGCGGCTACGCAGAGCTCGCCCTACGTGTCTGGCCCGTTGTAGCGTGCTGCGTCAGCACCGCTACAATATTCCCCTTCTTATTAAAAAAATTTTGACATTACACATTTGACAATTGAAAAAATTGAAAATAATTGAAATTTGACATTTTTGGAAAAGGATTACGTTATTATTCTAGCCTAATTCTATAAATTGAATACAATACAAAATTGTTATTTTAATTTCCTTAATACTATGTTAGTACTTACTTATAGTTATAGATGTTTACGTACGTTGTGCAAACACTACTTGCGGTTGAGGCTGGGGTTGAGGTTGCTGTACAGTGACCCTTGGTATTTCTGTGTTTACCATTTGTACTTGTCGTTGCATCCAACGTGCACTTCTTGTCTTGCATTTGGTAAATAGGAAATACAGGAACAATATGCTGCACATGATCAGTACGACCAACATGATGGATCCGTGAAGTTTAAGGTGTGTTTCTATGTCGCTTGTGCTCGCGCCGTTTGCACCATTTTGCGCGATAACTATTTCTTCTTGTTTACTGTAACTTTTACCCATTTGTTCGCGAGTATTATCCAAGTTTCGGTGAGAATATGGATCAGTAATGATCATACTCTTGCGATAAAAGATTTGAAATGATGAATTTAATTTACAATGTACTATTTATTAGAAAATTTTTGATTACTAGGGTGCAAACCTCACTGTTGGTTTCGAAACTCGGCCACTGCGCGTGGTGTAAGTTTTAGACTTTTCGTCGTTGCTTGATCTATCATGTTGATTGTCTACTTTTACATTTGTATACTGACTTAATAACTTATGTTTACTTTCTAGCAATCCTTGACTTTCTATTTGATTGTAGAACTCTAAAGTGTAAGCGGGCTTAAGTCTATCTATTGATACTGAGCTTTGTTTGCCGAAAATATCAATTATAAATGACTTTTCTCCCCTTTTGATAACTTTATATGGACCTTCATACGGTTGATAAAGAGAAGATTTTAGTACTTCTTTTCTTAAGAAAACATGCTCACAGTCTCGTAAGTCTTTATGTACGAATATTGATCTTGAGTCACGTTGTTTAACTGACCTCGGTTTTAAATTTGAAATAGTATTCTTAAGATTTTTTATGAACTCGTGTGAATCGATATCTCTGGCTTCGCTTGTGTCGTAAAAATCGCTCGGAAGTTTTAACTTGATACCGTACATGAGCTCGGCTGCGCTGACGCACGTATCAGTTCGTGGAACTGCACGTAGTCCTAACATTACTGCTGACAATTCAGTGTACCAGTTTAAATTATTGATTAGTCTTGCTCTTAATGCTGATTTAAGCGATCTATGCCACCTTTCGACCATACCATTACTTTGTGGATGGTACGCATTAGTACGGATTTTCTCTATACCTAAAAGTTTTGATAATTGAGTGAATAAATTACTCTCGAATTGTTTACCTTGATCTGTCGTTAGACGTCTTGGACAACCAAAACGGGAAATCCATGTTTCAAAAAATTTTTTAGCTATCAATTCTGCCGTAATTTCGCGCACAGGTATGGCTTCTGGCCAACCTGTTCCTCTATCTATCATTGTTAAAAGATATCTATAGCCTTCCGTTGTAGTAGGCAACGGCCCTACTATGTCTATATGTACATGCTCTAGACGTTCGCTTTGTGGAAATTGACCTAGTTCTGACATTGTATGACGTTGGATTTTTGACTTTTGACAGTTAATACAATTTTTACTCCAAAGTGATATATCTTTGTTCATAGACGGCCAATAGTAGCGATCTTTAATTAGTTTTTTTGTAGTTCTAATTCCTGGATGGCTAAGATTATGTAATGTATCGAAAGCGATCCTACGATATTTGTCCGTTAGATACGGTCTTGCCTTCTGAGTAGACATGTTACAGACTAAAGAATGTTCACAGTTCGGTAAATATATTTCCTTAAATTGTGATTTGTCTTTCTGTCTGTCAGTTCGATTTAATAAGTCTTTTAACTCGTCATCCGATGACTGTTCAATTGCTAAGTCTTCATAGTTAATGCTAGTAGGACACGTTATACTCTCTATTCGGGATAATGTATCTGCTACTATGTTACCTTTGCCTGTTACATGACGTATGTCCGTTGTAAATTCACTTATGTATGCTAATTGCCTAGTGCGTCTTGGTAATTCTTTGTCTGTGCTTTTTTTACTATATGCATAAGTTAAAGGTTTATGATCTGTATATATAATCAATTGACGTCCTTCATACATTTTACGAAAATATTGTACTGATAAGTAAATGGCTGTAAGTTCGCGATCATATGTTGAATATTTTTGTTGAGCGTCTGAAAACTTTTTTGAAAAATATCCTAGAGGTTCCCATTGATTATTAACCTTTTGTTGTAATACGGCGCCTGCGCATGTATTCGATGCGTCAGTCATGAGTGCTAGTGGGGTATCGGGTAACGGGTGCGATAACGTAACTGCATTCATAAGACTTGATTTACACTGTTCATATTGCTTTATCGCTTCGTTTGTCCAATTAATTTTTGTGCTATCATTACGTTTTGTATTATGTAAATAGGAATTTAATATAGACTGTATCTCCGCTGCATTGGGAATATGCGGTCTATAAAAGTTAACCATTCCTAAAAATCGTCTTAAATCTTTTACAGTTTCCGGTTTAGGGAAATTTAAAATAGCTTCGACTTTCTTTCCTAGTGGGCGTATGCCTTTACATGATACTTCGTGACCTAAAAATTCGATTACTTTTTTACCAAAACTACATTTAGATATATTAATTGTGATACCAAAACAATTAAATCTATTTAAAATAGCTTGCAAATGTTTTTTATGCATTTCTTCGTTATCACTAGCTATTATGACATCATCTAAATATGCGAAATAAAAATCCGATTGTAATTCCGTATTTAATCCTGCTAATACACTTTGATCCATGAAACGTTGAAACGTTTGTGCTGCATTACAAAGACCAAAGGGCATTCGCACAAATTCGAAAAGACCGAAAGGTGTTATGATAGCAGTTTTTTTAATGTCTTCTTCATTTACTGGTATACAATGATAAGCCCTATTAATATCTAAGCGAGAAAATATAGTTTTGTTACTTAGAATATATGTGAAATCGTGTAATCGTGGTACTGGATATCTATCAGGTTTAGTAATGTGGTTTAATCTCCTGTAGTCACCACAGGGACGTAATTGTCCATTCTTTTTTGGTACTATGTGTAGTGGACTTGCCCATTCACTTTTGGATGGTCGACATATACCTAATTCTTGCATATGAGTAAATTCTTCTTTGACTAATTTATAACGATCTGGTGGTAGTGGTCTTGCTTTAGCATATAAGGGTGGCCCTGTTGTATCTATATGATGCGTCACCGAGTGTGACGGTATGTCCTTGAAAGATATTGGTTTCATGACGTCTGGGAATGTTTTTAATAAATCGTAATAAGGATGGTCGTTACCTATGGTATTTATAGTTGAATGTTCGACATCAACTAGAGAGGCAAGGATATTTAAATTTGTTATTTGATCTACCAATTTCTTAGAACTTAAATCTACTAACAATTTATAGTACGTTAAAAAATCAGCACCTAGTATAGGTTGTGAAACATCTGCGATAATAAATGTCCATCTAAATTTACGTCTAAGCTTAAGATTAAGGATTAATGATTTTACACCGTAAGTTCTAATTTCACTACCGTTCGCGGCGAATAAGCGATAATGGGACAACTCACTATTATTTTTGTCTTTCCTTGTCGCTGGTAATACAGATACGTTTGCACCAGTGTCCACTAAAAATTTTAGATTGTTTGTCCAATCTGTTACACACAGGCGATGGTTGCTGTTGGGTACGTAGTTGCCTGTTCCCGTACGTACCTCACTTAGTTTTCCTCCTTGTTCTTCCTGTTCTGCCAGTTACAGGGTTGCTCACAGCGTCTTGCTTGTTCTCTGAATTTGAAGTGATATCTACATAACCAGTTGGGATTGTTTGTTCTGGATCTTGGTCTAGCGCGGGAGTTTGATCTCGATCGACGACCTTCAAATCCTCTTCCACGGCCTTGACCTCGGTAACGACTGCGTCCTCGGTTCACTTCGCTGCGTAAGGATGCTAGTTCTAATGTTAATTTATTTAATTGTGACATCATCTCTGTTAGTGGAGAGTATGCTGGGTTGATAGCGTTGCATTGTGCTACTTCTCCTACGTTGATGTGTTCCATGACGTTATCTCGTGCTTGTATGACGTCAACGTCGTGTGTGTGTTGCTATGCACTTGCCGTGCAATGACCGCTGTCCGGCGAGTAGATCACGCGTCAGCAATTTTTGCTTAACGCCTTATATTTGCACGCGTTCCGAACGCAATTATTTAACTCAATTGTTGCAAAGTTTTGTATTATTTTCACTGTTCCGTCACTATCACCTTCACCAAATTAAACGCGGGGTCACCAATGTGGGAGTGGCTGGTCTCTGTCCCTAAGGTGATAGCGGAATTAAAGACTTTTCTTAATATGCATTCGTTTATTATACGTGTTATTCGCGTGGGGACGACCAGCGCACTGCGGCTACGCAGAGCTCGCCCTACGTGTCTGGCCCGTTGTAGCGTGCTGCGTCAGCACCGCTACAGCGTCCAGGGTCATCAGAGCGTATCGCACCACCTCGTGGAGGGCGGCATGCGCGATCGCCGGCACGCTCCCCTGGGAGCTGGATGCCGAGGTCCTCGCAGCGGTCTACCGCAGGACCGCCGACGCGAGGGCCCGCGGCGCGAGTCCACTCCCGGAGGAGGCGGCGCGTTGGAGGGCGGAGCTCCAGGAGGAGGCACTCGAGCGCTGGCGCGATGATTTGATGCAGGCGGGGTGCGGTTCCCGTACCACGACTGCTATCGCGCCAGTGCTGAAGGAGTGGGTGAGCAGGCGGACCGGCTCGCTCTCTTTCCGGCTTGTGCAGGTGCTGACGGGGCATGGCTGCTTCGGTCGGTACCTGTGCAACGTCGCGCGGAGGGAGCGAACCACCGTCTGCCACGAGTGCGGAGCCGCCAACGACACGGCGCAACACACACTCGAGGTATGCCCAGGTTGGGCCACGGAGAGAGCGGCTCTGACGGCAGTCGTGGGACAAGACCTGTCCTTACCGGCTGTCGTCAGAGCAATGGTTGAGACCCCTGGCGGCTGGGAAGCCGCCAGGATCTTCTGTGAGACGGCCCTGAGTGGCAAAGAGGCCGGGGAGCGGTCCCGCGAAGAGGACCCCCAGGCGGACCCACTCAGGCGCCGAAAAGCCGGAAGACGGCGCCGCGCCTATGCTGCGCGCGCCGACTAAACGTGACTACCGGGCGTCAGGTGGACGACTGGCGCCCGGCTTACACTGACCAGACGGCGTGGCGACCTAGAGATGCTCCCTAGGTCGCCACCACTACGAAGGTTCCCTTCACGGGAAGCAGCGATGTGCGGGTTCCGCGGACATGGCCTCGCTGTTATACGGACCCGCACACAACCGCCGATGGTGGAGCATGGGGGGGTTTTAGTGGGTATTCCCGGTGATAATTCGCGTCACCGGGCGAGTCCCACACTCCCCCTCGCCGACGCGTCCTCGCCGGCGAGGGGGGTCAGTCCGTAAATGTGATTTCCCCTCCTCAAAAAAAAAAAAAAAAAAAAAAAAAAAAAAAAAAAAAAAAAAAAAAAAAGGTTAGGTTAGGTTAGGTTAGGTTAGGTTAGGTTAGGTTAGGTTAGGTTAGGTTAGGTTTTTCCGTGTGCTCCGTGTGCGGTTCCAGATCCGCCATCGGACGCGTCCCCAGGTTGCGGATAGGGGAACGCCCCCCAGATATGGGGGGTACCGGTTCATCCGGCGCGGACAAAAACTGGCATGTGGCTGCCTGCTCTTTCTTAAGAGCGGGCATTGCACGGCCACATGAACCCGTAGCCTCACTCAGTGGGGTCGGGGGTCCGGCGCACTGAGCGTCGGATCGCGAGGAAGAAAACCTCTCTAAAAAATCACACTCGGAGGGTGAAGCCGTGGCTTCTTTTAGAAGAAGCCCACCGCTGTCACCAGTGGACCCCTCGTGGGTCGTGGGTTGGCTAGCTGGAGCTGGCGGTCCGGTTCGCCCGGACAGCGAAGTTGCGCGCGCATCAGCGCTTTTGGAGTGGCCCAGAGATGGGCCAGCGGAGCCTTGGCTCGTGGTGGCGGGCCTAATAAGGTCCGCGGGCGCGGCGTGTGGTCTCGGCCACCGTCGGGCAAACCGTAACCCCGCATCCGCGGGGCCGGGGGTCCGGCGCACTGAGCGTCGGGCCGCGTGGAAGAAAACCACTATAAAAATTACCCTGAAGCCCAAGGTTGGCGTGCCGAGGGGCTGCATGGCTGGGGGGGACCCGGTCCCAAGCGCTCCTGCGGCCTGTTGGGAAAGGGCCGCAGGTACGTTTCCCAAACGAAAAATGGAAATGTCAGCAAAGGAAAAGAGTATGTCGTGCGATCCGGCTGACGCCCGGCGCTTGGGGGTAGCTCGGCCCCCGAGTGAGAAATCGGTAACGAGCGGCGCATGCGACCCGCCTCGCCAGCGGCGTCGACCGGTGTCCGGGCCGGTCGATGAGAAATTGGCTACCGGCACATGCGAATGTGGTGAGAAGCGCCACCCCTGCGTCTGGTGCGAGGCCAGGCAGCAGGAGCTCCAGGCAGTGGATCCCGGGCTGCCTGGTAAGCAGAATGCTACCGGAGTGCGCACGCGCGCACAGAAGAAGGGAGACGGCAAGGGTACCAGGGTATCGAGCCCTGTCGTGCTCCTTCGCCGCACGGAGATGCCAGGGGCGTCTCCGAGGAGAAGCGCAAGTCCAGCGAGCGACGGGGCTGGCTCGAACTCCAGCTCGCGCGGACTATCGGTGGTCCGAGAGGAGATGAGCCCCTCGGAACACTCCTCAGATTTAGAAACGGTGTTGTCCATCGACGGCGGCACCGGTTCCGAAGGAGACAACGAGTCGGACCCAAAGCTGGGGTCTCGGCTCACACGGAAGAGGACCAAGGGCCCACCAGCGCCGTCCCCGGAGGCCTCCCCGGAGTCCTCTGGCGAGGAGCGACCCGGAGTGGCCACGGGCCTGCTCCAAAAGCGCGGCCGCGGTCGCCCTCCCACCACCGGGGAGTACGTCGGCCTCGCCGAGGCGAAGGCCGAAGTAGCCCGAGCGAGAAGGGAGGAGCTCAAGCTCCAGGCCGAGCAGGAGTTACTCGACTCCCTGGCCGAGGCTAGGGTCACCCGCTCCCGCCTCTCGGAGATGGAGTCCGGGGACGACACCGTCGAGTCGTCCTCGCTCGTCTTCGAGAGGCTGATGACGAGAGTGGCGGCCATCCGTAAGGTGGCCGACATATCCAAAAGTTTAAAGGGGACGTGTGTGAAGGCGCTCCGCGACAACGCCGAGGCGATTATCGCGGACGCCAAATGCCTGGCCGCCCTTTCCTCGACCGAGGAGACTGCCGCGCTGCGTCGCGAGCTCGGAGAAGCTCGGGCGCAGAACAAGCGGCTCCAGGCCGGCTTGGACGAACTCCGGAGGGAGTTCGCGACCTTCAGAGCCGCTCCCGCCGCCGCCTCCGGGACTCCGGCTACGCTGGAGCACCTTGAGGCCATGGAGACGGCGATCATGGACAGGGTCCATGCTCGGCTGAGCGCGCGGCTCGAGAACCTGGAGCCGCGCCTAAATCCAGCGCCGAGGGTGAGCCCTCCATTGGCCGCTCGAAGGGAACCCCCTCCGAAGCCGGCCCCAAGGAAAGTCCCTCCCCCTCCTTCCTCCGCAACGCCTAAACCCTCCACCAGCGGGTTAAAGGCGCCGAAAGAAGGGGAAACCACCACCAGAAGGAAGAGGACGAAAGGTCGGAAGGCGGCCGTCAAACGACCGGCCCGAAAGGAACCGCGCCCTCTCCCACCCGCCCCCGCCTCCATGGATCGGCCGTGGAGCACGGTGGCCAAAGGCGGGAAACATAAGGAGTCACCTCCGACTCCCCGCCCTAAGTCGAGACGGGCTCAGCAGCCCGCCCCCAGGAAGGCACCGAGACCGCCGAAGACTGCGGCCGTGGTGCTCACACTGCAGCCTGAGGCCGTCGGTAGGGGCGTCCCCTACGCCGACGTGGTGGCTGAGGCAAAACAAAAAGTTAGCCTGGAGGAGGTGGGCATCCCATATGTCCGTCCTCGTCGGGCGATTACGGGTGCGGTTATCTTTGAGATTCACGGCACCGACACAGCCGAAAAGGCGGACGCGTTGGCCGCCAAATTACGGGAGAAAATGAGTGCGGAGCTCGTCCGAGTCTCCAGACCGGTCAAGCTGACCGAGTTGCTGGTGTCGGGGCTCGACGACTCCGTCACTCCCGCAGAAGTGGCGGCGGCCATCGCCAAAGTCGGCGGCTGTGCCGTAGAATCAGTGAAAGTGGGCGCCATACGTTTCCCGCGCTTCGGGATGGGGACGGCTTGGGCGGGCTGTCCCGCAACCGCAGCACAGAAGGTCCTGGAGGGTAGACTGCTGGTGGGATGGACGGCAGCGAGGGTGAAAGCCCTCGAACCCCGAGAGCTGCGCTGCTTCCGGTGTCTGGAGTCTGGACACGTCAGGGGGCAGTGCACCGCTGCCGTTGACAGAAGCCAGCAGTGCTACCGGTGCGGAAAGGGCGGCCATCGCGCAGCCGATTGCCGCTCCGAGGCCAGCTGCTTCTTGTGCGCCGAGGCCGGGAAACGGCATAACCACCGCTTGGGTAGCCCAAAGTGTTCGGCACCCAAGCGGAAATGGACCAGACGCAGGCCAGCGAATCCTGAGGCTCCGTCCCAGGATAACGCTGGCCCCCCACCGAACGGGACAAAAGGAGCGCCTATGGACATATAATTATGTCCATTAAGTGCCTCCTGGCGAATGTCAACCACTGCGTCGGAGCCCAGGACTTGCTAGTCCAGACTACGGCGCAGTGGGGGATACACGTGGCAATCGTCTCGGAGCCGTATCTGGTTGTTAATCGCGACAACTGGATCGGCGACCGGGACGGTGTCATCGCCATTGCTTTGACCACCGGAGAGGGAGCCCCCGCTGTCGACCAAACGTTCAGAGGCCGCGGGTTCGTCGCCGTTTTCTGCGGCGACACCGTGTATGTAGGTGTCTATTTCTCGCCAAACCGCCCGCTGGCGGAGTTCGAGCGCTTCTTGGCGGAAATAGACATCCTGCTGGGGCGGTGTCGCCCGCGTCAGGTGCTCCTCGCCGGAGACCTGAACGCGAAGTCGACAGTGTGGGGATCGGCCCTCACGGACGCGAGGGGCGCGGCTGTGGAGGAGTGGCTCTCCAGCAACAACCTGTGTGTGCTGAACAGGGGCACGTCTAACACGTGCGTGCGACAACAGGGCGGATCGGTCGTGGACGTAACGTTTGCGTCCTCCGCCCTGGCACGCCGCGTTCGGGGCTGGGTAGTCGAGGAGGGGGTCGAGACGCTCTCGGATCACCGATACATTCGGTTTTCCGTCTCCCCCCACTCGACGGACCCGAACAGCCCGAGACGTGCTACCTCTGAGATCGGGCCCAGATGGGCGCTCAAAAAGCTGGAGAGAGACTCCCTCGTGGTGGCGTCCCTCGTAGAATCTTGGAATTGGAAACCTGAGGCGACCGATGTGGATCTAGAGGCGCAGTGGTTCCGCGAGGCATTGACGCACGTCTGCGACGTCGCCATGCCCCGCGTTGGAAAGCTGCCGCCCCGTCGACAGGTGTACTGGTGGTCGCCGGAGCTTCAGCACCTCCGGACGACATGTGTGAAAGCACGACGCCGGTACACCCACGCCCGTCGACGCCACAGACCCGCATCGGTTATCGCCGAACTCTTTGCCGCCTTCCAAGGGGCCAAGAAGGAGCTGAGGATCGAGATCGCTGCAGCGAAGGAGCGCGCCTGGCAGGAGCTGGTGAACTCTCTCGAGCAGGACCCATGGGGCAGGCCGTATAAGCTTGTGATGAGCAAGCTCCGCCCATGGGCCCCTCCGTTGTCGACCACCATGAACACGGAGACGCTCGAGAGAGTGGTGGTGAATCTGTTCCCTGCCAGGGCGGAGGGCGATGCTCCTTCCGCGCCTGATCGGGCGAGGCAGCAGACCTCGACGGAGGATCCCCCCGAGGTGTCAGAGGGTGAGTTGGATAGGGCGGTTCTTCGCCTCAGTGCGAAGAACACGGCGCCCGGTCCCGATGGCATCCCGGGGAAAGCTCTGGTCTTGGCCCTGAAGGAGGGCGGCCTACAGGATAGATTCCGCGCGTTGCTCACAACCTGTGCTAAGGATGGCCACTTTCCCAACGAATGGAAGCGGGGTAAGCTTGTCCTCATCCGCAAGCCCGGGCGTCCGGTGGACTCACCATCGGCATATCGCCCCATAGTCCTGTTGAGTGAGGCGGGCAAGTTGTTCGAACGGGTTATCGCCGCTCGCCTCACCCAACATCTCGAGGAGACCGGGCCGAACTTGGCCGACGTCCAGTTCGGCTTCCGAAGGGGCAGGTCCACCGTGGACGCGATCTCGCGGGTGAGGGCTTTAGCCGATGAGGCTATTGGGAAAGGCGGGTTCGTCTTGGCGGTGTCCCTCGACATCTCCAACGCGTTTAACACTCTTCCACACAGAGTGATCGTGGAGGCTATGGGGTACCACGGCTTCCCGGAGTACCTCCGACGGCTTGTCGGAGATTATCTCTCGGGTCGCTCGGTCGCGTGCCCCACACGCGTTGGAGTTTGTCAACGAGTAGTGTCGTGCGGTGTCCCGCAGGGGTCGGTTCTCGGGCCGCTCCTGTGGAACATCGGCTACGACTGGGCACTGCGGGGCGCAACCCTGCGCGGGGTCGACGTCACGTGTTACGCGGACGACACTTTGGTGACCGCCCGCGGTGACACGTATCGTGACGCGGCCCTGTTGGCGACCGCCGGAGTAGCACAGGTTGTGATGAGGATACGGCGCTTGGGCCTGACGGTGGCCCTTGAGAAGTCGGAAGCCATCTGCTTCCGTGGGCCTCGCAAGGCGCCACCGCCGGACGCTCACATCATTGTCGGAGGAGTTTCCATCGGCGTCGGGTCGACGCTGAAATATCTCGGCGTCGTACTCGATAGCCGGTGGAACTTCCAAGGTCACTTCAGGAGCCTGGCTCCTAAACTGACCATAATTTCTTTCGCTCTGAGCAGGCTGATGCCCAACCTGGGCGGACCCAACGTCGGGTGCCGTCGTCTCTTCGCGGGCGTGGTGCGCTCGATGGCCCTGTACGGTGCGCCGATTTGGGTCGACTCCCTGTCGGCCCAAAACTTGACTGTGCTGCGGCGCCTGCAGCGAGTCATGGCGTCCAGGGTCATCAGAGCGTATCGCACCACCTCGTGGAGGGCGGCATGCGCGATCGCCGGCACGCTCCCCTGGGAGCTGGATGCCGAGGTCCTCGCAGCGGTCTACCGCAGGACCGCCGACGTGAGGGCCCGCGGCGCGAGTCCACTCCCGGAGGAGGTGGCGCGTTGGAGGGCGGAGCTCCAGGAGGAGGCACTCGAGCGCTGGCGCGATGATTTGATGCAGGCGGGGTGCGGTTTCCGTACCACGACTGCTATCGCGCCAGTGCTGAAGGAGTGGGTGAGCAGGCGGACCGGCTCGCTCTCTTTCCGGCTTGTGCAGGTGCTGACGGGGCATGGCTGCTTCGGTCGGTACCTGTGCAACGTCGCGCGGAGGGAGCGAACCACCGTCTGCCACGAGTGCGGAGCCGCCAACGACACGGCGCAACACACACTCGAGGAATGCCCAGGTTGGGATACGGAGAGAGCGGCTCTGACGGCAGTCGTGGGACAAGACCTGTCCCTACCGGCTGTCGTCAGAGCAATGATTGAGACCCCTGGCGGCTGGGAAGCCGCCAGGATCTTCTGTGAGACGGCCCTGAGTGGCAAAGAGGCCGGGGAGCGGTCCCGCGAAGAGGACCCCCAGGCGGAACCACTCAGGCGCCGGAAAACGGGAAGACGGCGCCGCGCTTATGCCGCGCGCGCCGATTAACGTGACTACCGGGCGTCAGGTGGACGACTGGCGCCCGGCTTACACTGACCAGACGGCGTGGCGACCTAGAGATGCTCCCTAGGTCGCCACCATCATGACGGTTCCCTTCATGGGAAGTAGCGGTGTGCGGGTTCCGCGGACATGGCCTCGCTGTTATACGGACCCGCACACAACCGCCGATGGTGGAGCATGGGGGGGTTTTAGTGGGTATTCCCGGTGATAATTCGCGTCACCGGGCGAGTCCCACACTCCCCCTCGCCGACGCGTCCTCGCCGGCGAGGGGGGTCAGTCCGTAAATGTGATTTCCCCTCCTCAAAAAAAAAAAAAAAAAAAAAAGGTTTTTCCGTGTGCGGTTCCAGATCCGCCATCGGACGCGTCCCCAGGTTGCGGATAGGGGAACGCCCCCCAGATATGGGGGGTACCGGTTCATCCGGCGCGGACAAAAACTGGCATGTGGCTGCCTGCTCTTTCTTAAGAGCGGGCATTGCACGGCCACATGAACCCGTAGCCTCACTCAGTGGGGTCGGGGGTCCGGCGCACTGAGCGTCGGATCGCGAGGAAGAAAACCTCTCTAAAAAATCAAAAAATCACACTCGGAGGGTGAAGCCGTGGCTTCTTTTCGAAGAAGCCCAACGCTGTCACCAGTGGACCCCCAGTGGGTCGTGGGTTGGCCAGCAGGAGCTGGCGGTCCGGTTCGTCCGGACACGAAGGCGGTGCGCTTGGCGCTGTTTGGAGGGCCCAGCGATGGGCCAGCGGAGCTTCGGCTCGTGGTGGCGGGCCTGATAAGGCCCGCGGGCGCGGCGTGTGGTCTCGGCCACCGTCGGGCAAACCGTAACCCCGCATTCGCGGGGCCGGGGGTCCGGCGCACTGAGCGTCGGGCCGCGTGGAAGAAAACCACTATAAAAAATTACCCTGAAGCCCAAGGTTGGCGTGCCGAGGGGCTGCATGGCTGGGGGGGACCCGGTCCCGAGCGCTCCTGCGGCCTGTTGGGGAAGGGCCGCAGGTATCCCACCCAAACAACTATGGAAAGTTCGAAAAAGGAAAAGAGTATGTCGTGCGATCCGGCTGACGCCCGGCGCTTGGGGGTAGCTCGGCCCCCGAGTGAGAAATCGGTAACGAGCGGCGCATGCGACCCGCCTCGCCAGCGGCGTCGACCGGTGTCCGGGCCGGTCGATGAGAAATTGGTTACCGGCACATGCGAATGTGGCGAGAAGCGCCACCCCTGCGTCTGGTGCGAGGCCAGGCAGCAGGAGCTCCAGGCAGTGGATCCCGGGCTGCCTGGTAAGCAGAAGTCTTCCGGAGCGCGCACGCGTGCGCAGGCTAAGGTCGCGCCGACGCGTGACCCTGCCGACGGTGGGAGTTGCAGGGCGTTGAGCCCTGTCGTCCTCCTCCACCGAATGGAAAGCCCAGCGAGCGACGGAGCCTCTCCAAACCCCAGTTTGCGAGGGCTAGCGGGTATTCTAGAGGAACCCAGCATCTCGGAGCCCTCGTCCTCGGACAGGGAGACGGTGCTGTCCGTCGACGGCGACGCCGGTAGCGAGGGCGACAATGAGCCGGACCCAAGGTTGTTGGGGGACCGGCTCCAAAGGAAGAGGAGTAAAGGCCCACCGGTGCCGTCCCCGGCGGCCTCCCCTGACTCCTCAGGAGAAGAAAAGGAGCGATCCGCCATCGCCACGGGTCTGCTCCAAAAGCGCGGTCGCGGACGCCCACCCACCACCGGGGAGTATGTCGGCCTCGCCGAGGCGAAGGCCGAAGTGGCCAGAGCCCAACGGGAGGAGCTAAAGCTATTGGCAGAGCGGGATATACTCGCCTCGATGGCCGAGGCAAGGGTCACTCGCTCCCGCCTCTCGGAGATGGAGTCCGGGGACGACACCGTCGAGTCGTCTTCGCTCATCTTCGAGAGGTTGATGACCAGTGCGGAGGCCATTCGCAGGGTGGCCGACATATCACGGAACCTTAAGGGGACCTCCGTGAAGGCGCTCCGCGACAACGTGGAGGCCATAGTCGCGGACGCCAAATGTCTGGCCTCCCTGTCGGCTAACGAGGAGACAGCTGCTCTGCGCCGAGAGCTTAAAAGCGCTCGGGCGCAGAATAAGCTACTCCAAAATGGATTGGAACAGCTTCGGAGGGAGTTCGCCGAATTTAAAAATTCCGCCTCCTCCGCCGCCTCCGGGACTCCGGCCACGCTGGAGCACCTAGAGGCCATGGAGACGGCGATCATGGATAGGGTCCATGCTCGGCTGAGCGCGCGGCTCGAAAACCTGGAGCCGCGCCTGAATCCAGCGCCGAGGGTGAGCCCTCCACTGGCCGCGCGGAGAGAACCCCCTCCGAAACCGGCCCCAAGAAAAGTCGCTTCCCTTCCTTCTACCGCACCGCCTAAGCCCTCCACCAGCGGGTTAAAGGCGCTGAAAGAAGGGGAAACAACAACCAGGAGAAAGAGGACGAAAGGTCGGAAGGCGGCCGTCAAACGACCGGCCCGATCGGAACCGCGCCCTCTCCCACCCGCCCCCGCCTCCATGGATCGGCAGTGGAGCACAGTGGCCAAAGGCGGAAAGCATAAGGAGTCACCTCCGACTCCCCGCCCTAAGTCGAGACGGGCTCAACAGCCCGCCCCCAAGAAGGCGCCGAAACCTCCGAAGACTGCAGCCGTAGTTCTCACGCTGCAGCCTGAGGCAGTTGATAGGGGCATCACCTATGCCGACGTGGTGGCGGAAGCAAAACAAAAAGTTAGCCTGGAGGAGGTGGGCATCCCGTATGTCCGCCCCCGCCGGGCGATTACGGGTGCGGTTATCTTTGAGATTCACGGCACCGACACAGCCGAAAAGGCGGACGCGTTGGCCGCCAAATTACGGGAGAAAATGAGTGCGGAGCTCGTCCGAGTCTCCAGACCGGTCAAGCTGACCGAGTTGCTGGTGTCGGGGCTCGACGACTCCGTCACTCCCGCAGAAGTGGCGGCGGCCATCGCCAAAGTCGGCGGCTGTGCCGTAGAATCAGTGAAAGTGGGCGCCATTCGTTTCCCGCGCTTCGGGATGGGGACGGCTTGGGCGGGCTGTCCCGCAACCGCAGCACAGAAGGTCCTGGAGGGTAGACTGCTGGTGGGATGGACGGCAGCGAGGGTGAAAGCCCTCGAACCCCGAGAGCTGCGCTGCTTCCGGTGTCTGGAGTCTGGACACGTCAGGGGGCAGTGCACCGCTGCCGTTGACAGAAGCCAGCAGTGCTACCGGTGCGGAAAGGGCGGCCATCGCGCAGCCGATTGCCGCTCCGAGGCCAGCTGCTTCTTGTGCGCCGAGGCCGGGAAACGGCATAACCACCGCTTGGGTAGCCCAAAGTGTTCGGCACCCAAGCGGAAATGGACCAGACGCAGGCCAGCGAATCCTGAGGCTCCGTCCCAGGATAACGTTGGCCCCCCACCGAACGGGACAAAAGGAGCGCCTATGGACATATAATTATGTCCATAAAGTGCCTCCTGGCGAATGTCAACCACTGCGTCGGAGCCCAGGACTTGCTAGTCCAGACTACGGCGCAGTGGGGGATACACGTGGCAATCGTCTCGGAGCCGTATCTGGTTGTTAATCGCGACAACTGGATCGGCGACCGGGACGGTGTCATCGCCATTGTTTTGACCACCGGAGAGGGAGCCCCCGCTGTCGACCAAACGTTCAGAGGCCGCGGGTTCGTCGCCGTTTTCTGCGGCGACACCGTGTACGTAGGTGTCTATTTCTCGCCAAACCGCCCGCTGGCGGAGTTCGAGCGTTTCTTGGCGGAAATAGACATCCTGCTGGGGCGGTGTCGCCCGCGTCAGGTGCTCCTCGCCGGAGACCTGAACGCGAAGTCGACAGTGTGGGGATCGGCCCTCACGGACGCGAGGGGCGCGGCTGTGGAGGAGTGGCTCTCCAGCAACAATCTGTGTGTGCTGAACAGGGGCACGTCTAACACGTGCGTGCGACAACAGGGCGGATCGGTCGTGGACGTAACGTTTGCGTCCTCCGCCCTGGCACGCCGCGTTCAGGGCTGGGTAGTCGAGGAGGGGGTCGAGACGCTTTCGGATCACCGATATATTCGGTTTTCCATCTCCCCCCACTCGACGGACCCGAACAGCCCGAGGCGTGCTCCCTCTGAGATCGGGCCCAGATGGGCACTCAAAATGCTGGAGAGAAACGCCCTCATAGCGGCGTCCCTCGTGGAATCATGGAATGTCAAACCCGAGGCGACCGATGCGGACACAGAGGCGCGGTGGTTCCGCGAGGCGATGACGCATGTCTGCGACGTCGCCATGCCACGCGCGGGCATACCGCAGCCCCGTCGACAGGTGTACTGGTGGTCGCCGGAGCTTCAGCACCTCCGGACGACATGTGTGAAAGCACGACGCCGGTACACCCACGCCCGTCGACGCCACAGACCCGCATCGGTTATAGCCGAACTCTTTGCCGCCTTCCAAGGGGCCAAGAAGGAGCTGAGGACCGAGATCGCTGCAGCGAAGGAGCGCGCCTGGCAGGAGCTGGTGAACTCTCTCGAGCAGGACCCATGGGGCAGGCCGTATAAGCTTGTGATGAGCAAGCTCCGCCCATGGGCCCCTCCGTTGTCGACCACCATGAACACGGAGACGCTCGAGAGAGTGGTGGTGAATCTGTTCCCTGCCAGGGCGGAGGGCGATGCTCCTTCCGCGCCTGATCGGGCGAGGCAGCAGATCTCGACGGAGGATCCCCCCGAGGTGTCAAAGGGCGAGTTGGACAGGGCGGTTCTTCGCCTGAGTGCGAAGAACACGGCGCCCGGTCCCGATGGCATCCCGGGGAAGGCTCTGGTCTTGGCCCTGAAAGAGGGCGGCCTACAGGATAGATTCCGCGCGTTGCTCACAACCTGTGCTAAGGATGGCCACTTTCCCAACGAATGGAAGCGGGGTAAGCTTGTCCTCATCCGCAAGCCCGGGCGTCCGGTGGACTCACCATCGGCCTATCGCCCCATAGTCCTGTTGAGTGAGGCGGGCAAGTTGTTCGAACGGGTTATCGCCGCTCGCCTCACCCAACATCTCGAGGAGACCGGGCCGAACTTGGCCGATGTCCAGTTCGGCTTCCGAAGGGGCAGGTCCACCGTGGACGCGATCTCGCGGGTGAGGGCTTTAGCCGATGAGGCTATTGGGAAAGGCGGGTTCGTCTTGGCGGTGTCCCTCGACATCTCCAACGCGTTTAACACTCTTCCACACAGAGTGATCGTGGAGGCTATGGGGTACCACGGCTTCCCGGAGTACCTCCGACGGCTTGTCGGAGATTATCTCTCGGGTCGCTCGGTCGCGTACCCCACGCGCGTTGGAGATCGTCAGCGCCAAGTGTCGTGCGGTGTCCCGCAGGGGTCGGTTCTCGGGCCGCTCCTGTGGAACATCGGCTACGACTGGGCACTGCGGGGCGCAACCCTGCGCGGGGTCGACGTCACGTGTTACGCGGACGACACTTTGGTGACCGCCCGCGGTGACACGTATCGTGACGCGGCCCTGTTGGCAACCGCCGGAGTAGCACAGGTTGTGATGAGGATACGGCGCTTGGGCCTGACGGTGGCCCTTGAGAAGTCGGAAGCCATCTGCTTCCGTGGGCCTCGCAAGGCGCCACCGCCGGACGCTCACATCATTGTCGGAGGAGTTTCCATCGGCGTCGGGTCGACGCTGAAATATCTCGGCGTCGTACTCGATAGCCGGTGGAACTTCCAAGGTCACTTCAGGAGCCTGGCTCCTAAACTGACCAAAATTTCTTTCGCTCTGAGCAGGCTGATGCCCAACCTGGGCGGACCCAACGTCGGGTGCCGCCGTCTCTTCGCGGGCGTGGTGCGCTCGATGGCCCTGTACGGTGCGCCGATTTGGGTCGACTCCCTGTCGGCCCAAAACTTGACTGTGCTGCGGCGCCTGCAGCGAGTCATGGCGTCCAGGGTCATCAGAGCGTATCGCACCACCTCGTGGAGGGCGGCATGCGCGATCGCCGGCACGCTCCCCTGGGAGCTGGATGCCGAGGTCCTCGCAGCGGTCTACCGCAGGACCGCCGACGCGAGGGCCCGCGGCGCGAGTCCACTCCCGGAGGAGGTGGCGCGTTGGAGGGCGGAGCTCCAGGAGGAGGCACTCGAGCGCTGGCGCGATGATTTGATGCAGGCGGGGTGCGGTTCCCGTACCACGTCTGCTATCGCGCCAGTGCTGAAGGAGTGGGTGAGCAGGCGGACCGGCTCGCTCTCTTTCCGGCTTGTGCAGGTGCTGACGGGGCATGGCTGCTTCGGTCGGTACCTGTGCAACGTCGCGCGGAGGGAGCGAACCACCGTCTGCCACGAGTGCGGAGCCGCCAACGACACGGCGCAACACACACTCGAGGAATGCCCAGGTTGGGATACGGAGAGAGCGGCTCTGACGGCAGTCGTGGGACAAGACCTGTCCCTACCGGCTGTCGTCAGAGCAATGATTGAGACCCCTGGCGGCTGGGAAGCCGCCAGGATCTTCTGTGAGACGGCCCTGAGTGGCAAAGAGGCCGGGGAGCGGTCCCGCGAAGAGGACCCCCAGGCGGACCCACTCAGGCGCCGAAAAGTCGGAAGACGGCGCCGCGCCTACGCCGCGCGCGCCGATTAACTGTGACTACCGGGCGTCAGGTGGACGACTGGCGCCCGGCCTACACGGATCAGACGGCGTGGCGGCCTAGAGATGCTCCCTAGGTCGCCACCATAACGACGGTTCCCTCACGGGATTAGCGGTGTGCGGGTTCCGCGGACATGGCCTCGCTGTTATACGGACCCGCACACAACCGCTGATGGTGGAGCATGGGGGGGTTTTAGTGGGTATTCCCGGTGATAATTCGCGTCACCGGGCGAGTCCCACACTCCCCCTCGCCGACGCGTCCTCGCCGGCGAGGGGGGTCAGTCCGTAAATGTGATTTCCCCTCCTCAAAAAAAAAAAAAAAAAAAAAGGTTAGGTTAGGTTTCCGTGTGCGGTTCCAGATCCGCCATCGGACGCGTCCCCAGGTTGCGGATAGGGGAACGCCCCCCAGATATGGGGGGTACCGGTTCATCCGGCGCGGACAAAAACTGGCATGTGGCTGCCTGCTCTTTCTTAAGGGCGGGCATTGCACGGCCACATGAACCCGTAGCCTCACTCAGTGGGGTCGGGGGTCCGGCGCACTGAGCGTCGGATCGCGAGGAAGAAAACCTCTCTAAAAAATCACACTCGGAGGGTGAAGCCGTGGCTTCCTTGCGGAGAAGCCACCGCTGTCACCAGTGGACCCCCAGTGGGTCGTGGGTTGGCCAGCGGAAGCTGGCGGTCCGGTCCGTCCGGACATGAAGGCGGTGCGCTTGGCGCAGTTTGGAGTGACTACCGGGTGTCAGGTGGACGACTGGCGCCCGGCATATGAGGGTTCCCTTCACGGGATGTAGCGGTGTGCGGGTTCCGCGGACATGGCCTAGCTGTTATACGGACCCGCACATCACCGCTGATGGTGGAGCATGGGGGGGTTTTAGTGGGTATTCCCGGTGATAAGGCGCGTCACCGGGCGAGTCCCACACTCCCCCTCGCCGACGCGTCCTCGCCGGCGGGGGGGGTCAGTCCGTAAGTGTGATTTCCCCTCCTCAAAAAAAAAAAAAAAAAAAGGTTAGGTTAGGTTAGGTTAGGTTAGGTTTACTGCCCCCCGGATGAGGCCGCCGCTTGCGGCAGACAAGAGAAGGGCGGAGCTGTCGTCCTCAAAGACGACAGCATCCGCAAGGGCTACGCTTGCAAAGGCGCCGTCCGCCAGGGCGCCGCCCGCCAAAGCTCCGCCCATCTCACAGCCGAGGGCCAAGAAAGCCGCAACCGTCCCCAAGGCGTCGCCCGCCCCAGCCCCCACGGAGGAGCCGTGGTCCCTGGTGGTGGGGCGGAAGGCGAAGGCGGCTAAGAAAAAGAAGAAGGTAGCCGACAAGCCCGCTGTCAAGGTCAGCAAACCTGCTGCCAAGGCGGCGAATGCCAGCGAAACAGCTAGGAGGAAACTCCGCCCTCCGCGCTCCGCGGCCGTGGTCCTCACCTTGGGTCCCGAGGCCACAGAAAAAGGCGCCGACTACGAGAGCGTCATGAAGGAAGCCAGGAGGAGGCTCGACCTCCCCTCCATCGGCATCGGCTCCCTTCATGTCAGAGCCTCGAAGGCGGGCGCCCGGGTTCTCGAGATCCCGGGCAAGGACAGCGGCAACGCGGCAGAAGCTCTGGCGAGCAAACTCCGCCAGTTCTTTGAGCCGGGCGTCGTCAGGGTGACGAGACCCCAGAAGTGCGCCGAATTGCGCATTTCTGGGCTCGACGACTCCGTCTCGGCGGAGGAGGTCGCGGAGGCAGTGTCTCGCGTGGGAGGTTGCCCCCGAGACTCGATAAAGACCGGAGAGGTTCGCGCCGGCCCGCTGGGGATGGGCTGCGTGTGGGTCTCGTGCCCGGTGGAGAGCGCCAAGAAGGTCGCCGACGGCAGGCGGCTTTTGGTTGGCTGGGTGTCGGCACAAGTTAGAGTGCTGCCCCAGCGCCAACTGAGGTGCTTCAGGTGCCTCCAGACCGGGCACGTGGCCCCCAAGTGCCAAGCGGAGGTGGACCGCAGCGGCCTGTGCTTCCGCTGTGGCCAGGAAGGCCACAAAGCCTCACAGTGCGCGAACCCTCCCCACTGCGGCCCCTGCGCCGCAGCAAAAAAGCGGGCGGACCACCCTGTTGGCAGTCGAGGCTGCAAAGCTCCTGCCAGCAGGGGTAAGAAGAAGCTGGAGGCCAAGGAGGGCGGTACACCCGCCGCCGCGGACAACGCGCAACCTGCGCAACGCGAGGAGGAGATGGAAACGGTTCCGTAATGGACAACGTCCCTTACGTCCGTCTCCTCCAAGCGAACATCAACCACTGCGCCGGGGCTCAGGATCTCCTCCTCCAGTCCATGGCGCAGTGGTCGATCGACGTCGCCGTGGCGGCGGAGCCGTACTTTGTACCGCCCCGCCCCAACTGGGCACACGATGCGACATCCACGGTCGCCATCGTGGGTGCCGCCGGCTCTGCCCCTCTCCGAGTGGCCGAGAGAGGCCAAGGATTTGTTGCCGTTGAGTGGGGCGCGGTTTTGCTCGTCGGAGTTTACTTCTCCCCCAACCGCGCCCTCGCCGAGTTCGAGGTCTTTCTCGGCAACTTGGAGAGTTTGATCCTTCGTTCGCGACTTCCTGTTTTGGTCCTGGGGGATCTCAACGCGAAGTCCACGGCGTGGGGCTGTCCCGTCTCGGGCGCACGAGGCGACGCCGTCGTGGACTTCCTAGCCTCCGCGGGGCTAGTGCTTCTCAATCGCGGCACCGTCAACACCTGTGTTCGGCACAACGGTGGCTCGATAGTGGACATATCGTTCGCTAGTCGGGCCATCGCCGACCGTGTCCGCGATTGGGGCGTGCTGGAGGGCGTTGAGACCCTTTCGGACCATCGCTATGTCCGATTGAGCATTGCCGGCTCATCGGTCGCGGATAATCTGGCTCCGCGGCGTCGGCGTGGACGGTCCCAGCGATTCCCCCGCTGGGCTCTAACGAGACTCGACAAGAACCTGCTTGTCGAGGCGGCCATCGTCCAGGACTGGGTCTCGCGAGAGCCCAGCGAGGACTTGCCGGTCGAAGACCAGGCGCTCGGCATGCGCGCTGCCATGACCGCTGTGTGCGATGCCGCCATGCCGCGCGCCGGGACACGTCCACGCAGGAAGCAGGTGCACTGGTGGTGCGAAGAAGTGGCGGATCTTCGTGCCACGTGCGTAGCTGCCCGCCGCCGATACGCCAGGTGCCGTCGGCGCAGGAGTAAGGACCCCGAGCTTGAGGCGCGCCTCTACGATGCCTACAGGGGGGCCCGGAAAGCGCTTCAAATCGCCATCCGGGAGGCGAAGGCACGGTCTCGTGAGCGAATGCTCGAATCCCTCGATCGAGACCCGTGGGGGCGCCCTTACCGCGCAGCCAGGGCCAAACTCGGCTCGCACGGTCCACCCGTCGCCGAAACGCTGGACCCAGAATTCCTCCGGGTTGTGCTCTCCACACTGTTCCCCGAACAGGGAGAGCACACTCCACCGCCCATGGGCGGTCGAGCGCCCGTACGAACCGGGGACGAAGACGGAGCTCCGCCTATCTCCAGCGGAGAATTCGAGGAGGCTATAGCCCGTCTTCGCGGCAGGAGTACCGCTCCCGGTCCGGACGGGATACCCGGTCGCGCCTGGGTCTTGGCGTCGGGCGAGTTGGGGGACCGCTGGCGGGCCGTCTTTGGCGCTGCCCTGCGTGCGGGGTCCTTTCCCCGGATATGGAAGGAGGGCCAATTGGTTCTGTTAAGGAAGGAGGGGCGTCCCGCGGACTCTCCTTCTGGATACAGGCCAATTGTGCTGCTCGACGAGGCGGGCAAACTATTCGAAAGAATAATTGCCCGCCGCATCACCGGACTCTTGAGCTCGGCGGGGCCAGATCTCTCCGACAATCAGTTCGGTTTTCGCGCGGGTCGATCGACGATCGACGCCATCCTGCGCCTCAAGACCATCGCGCAGGAAACCGTAGAAAGGGGAGGAGTGGCATTGGCGGTGTCGTTAGACATTTCTAACGCCTTCAACACCCTCCCCTTCAGCTGCATTACGGAGGCGCTCCGGTACCACCGGTTGCCCGCGTATCTCCAGCTGATTGTCGGAGACTATCTGAGAGATCGGAAGATCCTTTGTCCCCGCCGAGACGGGACGGTCCTGGAGAGGACCATGTCCTGTGGCGTTCCACAGGGGTCGGTCCTAGGACCGCTCCTGTGGAACATTGGATTTGACTGGGCGCTGAGAGGCGCCCTCCCCAACAACGTTCACGTCGTCTGCTACGCCGACGACACGCTGGTCGTCGCGTGTGCAGACGATTTCACGGAGGTGACAAACTTGGCCACAGTGAGCACCGCTCTCGTGGTGAAACGGATTGAGCTGCTGGGTCTGCGGGTGGCACCCGATAAATCCGAGGCCATGCTTTTTCATGGTCCCCGGAAGGGTCCACCTCAGCGGGCCCACATTAAAATTGCTAACGTGGACGTCGCCGTCGGAGTGCACATGCGCTACCTGGGGCTCACCCTGGACTCCAGGTGGCGATTCCGTGAGCACTTCCGGCGGCTCAGCCCAAGGCTGATCGGGGCTACATCGGCGTTGGGTAGTCTCCTGCCCAATTTGGGCGGACCGAGTGTCGGCTGCCGCCGTCTTTTCACGGGGGTGGTGCGCTCCATGGCGCTATACGGCGCGCCTGTGTGGGCGGACGCCCTGGATCGCCACAACGTCACACTGCTGAGAAGGTCTCAGCGCGTGATGGCGACCAGGGTGATACGCGGTTACCGCACGATTTCGTGCGACGCCGCGTGTGTTATGGCGGGTACCCCCCCGTGGGACCTGGAGGCCGAGGTTCTGTCCTCGGTCTACGAAAGTCGAGCGGCAGCTCGCACTCGGGGCGTTGTCGGTCCCCTGCCGGAGGAAGTGCGCCGCACGGCGCAGAGGTTTGCGCTGGCGCGGTGGGTCGAGAGGCTCGCCGCGCCAACCGCCGGCGCTCACACCGTCCGGGCCATCGCTCCAGTTCTGGAGCAGTGGTGCAAACGCAGGAGGGGTGTGATCACTTTCAGGCTTGCACAGATTCTGTCGGGGCATGGTTGCTTCGGCAGATATCTGTGCAACGTCGCGAGACGGGAGGCGACACCCTCCTGCCACCACTGCGGTGGCCCGGAGGACACAGCGCAACACACGCTGGCCGAATGCCCGGCATGGGACCGGCAACGGGGCTACCTAACGCCCGTTGTGGGAGAAGACCTCTCGCTGCCGGCCGTGGTTCTGTCCATGGTCGGCAGCAGAGAGGCTTGGCATGCGATGGTCTCCTTCAGCGAGGACGTCCTCTCGCTGAAGGAGGCGGCGGAGCGGGCGAGGGAGGATGCCGCCCTCGCTGACGACATCCGCCATAAACGATCCGGGAGGCGGAGGAGGCTGTACGGCCGACTCCAAGTGCCCCCGTGATCAGCCGGAGGGTGAGCGGATATGGGGATCCGCTCATCTGCCAACCCGGCCCCGGTGAAAGACGTGTCCGTGTTCCGGCACGTCTTCCCGCACCCAGTCATCCGGGGAGGGGGGAGTCTACCGTCCCCCCCTCCTACCGATGTATCATCGGTGGCGCCCGACCAGGGCGAACGCAGACGGGAGAGCAGGACGAAATGCTCGCGCTGACACCTCTCTCCCGTCCCCACGCGCACGTGGATGAGGAACACCGCGGGGTTTTAGCGGGTAGAAGTCCCGCATATCCTGCCAGTGCCCCATTGCTGGCAGGAATCAGGGGCGCTGATTTCCCCGCGTCAAAAAAAAAAAAAAAAAGGTTTACTGCCCCCCCTGTGTACGCCATGACCTTGTCGTGGTGGGGGGGCTTACCCTTGGCTTCGGCCTTGGGGACCAAGAAGGCGTACAACCGAGCATTCCGAGCGGGCTCCCTCGCGGGAGTCCGTAGCGGAGCGCTCGCGAGGAGTGACAGTATCACTAGCGGACCCCTGTGGGTCGTGGGTTGGCCAGTAGTAGCTGGCGGTTCGGCCTGCCCGGACATTGAGCGGTGCGCTCACAGCGCTATTGGAGGGGCCCAGAGATGGGCCAGCGGAGCTTCGGCTCGTGGTTGCGGGCCTTATAAGGTCCGCGGGCGCGGCGTGTGGCCTAGGCCACCGTCGGGCAACCCGTAACCTCGCACTCGCGAGGCCGGGGGTCTGGCGCACTGAGCGTCGGGCCGCGTGGAAGAAAACCACTATAAAAAATTACCCGAAGCCTAAGGTCCAGCGTGCCGATGGGTTGCATGGCCGGGGGGAACCCGGTCCCAAGCGCTCCTGCGGCCTGTTGGGGAAGGGCCGCAGGTATGCTTCCCAAATGAATATGATAATGTCAGATACGGAAAATGTTATGTCATGCGATCCCGCTAACACCGGGCGCTCGGGGGTAGCTCGCCTCCCGAGTGAGAAATCTGCTACGAGCGGCGAATGTGACCCGCCTAGCCAGCGGCGTCGACCGGTTTCCGGGCCGGTCGATGTGAAATTGGTTACCGGCAACTACGATGATGTAAAGGGGAGACAACCAGTCGTGCTGCTCGACCGGTTGTCCGACGCTGAGGTCAGGAGCAGCGTGGCCTCGCCGAGGCCGAGCGACGCGGAGGACGCGGGATCGGATATGTCAGCGTCGAGCTTTCGCTCCGCTGCCGCGGTCCCCGCCCGCCGCAGGAAGAGGATGGAGGGTGGGTCGCCGTCTGATTCGGACCCCCAGTCCGCGATCGGACGACCGCCCGCCAAATCCTTGAAGAAGCGCACCGCCAAGGCGGGACGCGGGCGCGGACATGCGCAAACTGAAGGTGCGCTCACCGGCAGCGCAAAGGTGTTGGCCGAGCGGAGGGAAGAGCTCCGACTACTGGCGGAGGAGGAACTCGCCGACGCCATGCTGCGTCGGCGCGCGCAGCAATTTGCCCTGCCACCGTCGGAGGAGCCGACGCCTCTGGCCTTGCCGTCGGAGGTTCTGAGGGAGCGGGCCAGGGAGGACCTGCAGAATATCGCTCGGGTTGCCAAATCTTCTGGCAACCTGAAGGGTACTTTTGTGGGCTCCCTGAACCGCTCTGTTGACTCCCTCACGGAGATCTTAAATGAATTCTCGCGCCGCACATTGGCCGAGGAGACGGCGGCTCTCCGGGCTGATAACGCCCGCCTGAGAAAAAGGATAGAGGCCCTGGAGGCGAAGCAGGCGGCCAGCGCGCCGGCCACAGCTTCGACGGCCACCGCCTCGGCGTCGGTCGAGGAGACCGTGCGCAAGGCGCTGGAGGCTTTTGCCTTCCGGATGGACGCCCGCTTCGCCGGCATCGAAGATCGTCTCCTCCCAAAGACGAGGGTGAGGCCTCCGCTTGCAGCGGACAGGAGGAAGGCGCCAGAGCCGCCGTCGGCGCCTGCTGTGGCAACCGCCGTGGCACCGGCCGCTTCCCGGCCGAAGGGTAAAAAGAAGAAGAAGAAGACGATGATGCGCCCTGACAAACCTGCTTCAGCCCCAAAGGCGTCGCCTGCTTCAGCCCCAAAGGCGCTGCCCGCCCCAGCTCCCACGGAGGAGCCGTGGTCCCTGGTGGTGGGGCGGAAGGCGAAGGCGGCAAAGAAGGCTGCAGTCGCTGACAAGCCCGCTGCCAAGGCCAGCAACCCTGCTGCCAAGGCGGCGAAGGCCAGCGATGCAGCCAGGCGGAAGCTCCGCCCCCCGCGCTCAGCGGCCGTGGTCCTCACCCTGGGGCCCGAGGCCAGCAATAAGAGCGCGACTTATAACAGCGTCATTGCCGAGGCGAGGAAGAGGCTTGATCTCCAATCAATTGGAATTGGATCTCTGCAAGTCAGAACTTCCAAGGCCGGAGCCCGGGTGTTTGAGATCCCCGGCAAAAGTAACGACGGTGCGGCGGACGCGCTCGCAGGAAAGCTGAGGGAGATCTTCGAGCCAGAGGTGGTCAGAGTGACGAGACCCCAGAAATGCGCCGAATTGCGCATTTCTGGGCTCGACGACTCCGTCTCGGCGGAGGAGGTCGCGGAGGCAGTGTCTCGCGTGGGCGGTTGCCCCCGAGACACCATTAAAACTGGAGACGTCCGCGCTGGCCCGCTTGGCATGGGCTGCGTGTGGGTCTCGTGCCCGGTGGAGAGCGCCAAGAAAGTCGCCGACGGCAGACGACTTTTGGTGGGCTGGGTGTCGGCACAAGTCAAAGTGCTGCCCCAGCGCCAACTGAGGTGCTACAGGTGTCTCCAGCCCGGGCACGTGGCCCCCAAGTGCCAAGCGGAGGTGGACCGCAGCGGCCTGTGCTTCCGCTGCGGCCAGGAAGGCCACATAGCCTCAAAGTGCTCGAATCCTCCCCACTGCGCCCCCTGTGCCGCAGCCAATAAGAGGGCGGACCACCCTGTTGGCAGTCGAGGCTGCAAAGCTCCTGCCAGCAGGGGCAAGAAGAAGCCGGAGGCCAAGGAGGGCGGTACACCCGCCGCCGCGGACAACGCGCAACCTGCGCAACGCGAGGAGGAGATGGAAACGGCTCCGTAATGGACAAAGTCCCTTACGTCCGTCTCCTCCAAGCGAACGTCAACCACTGCGCCGGGGCTCAGGATCTCCTCCTCCAGTCCATGGCGCAGTGGTCGATCGACGTCGCGGTGGCGGCGGAGCCGTACTTTGTACCGCCCCGCCCCAACTGGGCACACGACACGGCATCCACGGTCGCCATCGTGGGTGCCGCCGGCTCTGCCCCTCTCCCGTGGCTCGCCCGTGGCCGAGAGAGGCCAAGGATTTGTTGCCGTTGAGTGGGGCGCGGTTTTGCTCGTCGGAGTTTACTTCTCCCCCAACCGCGCCCTCGCCGAGTTCGAGGTCTTTCTCGGCAACTTGGAGAGTTTGATCCTGCGTTCGCGGCTCCCGGTCCTGGTCCTGGGGGATCTCAACGCGAAGTCCACGGCGTGGGGCTGTCCCGTCTCGGGCGCACGAGGCGACGCCGTCGTGGACTTCCTAGCCTCCGCGGGGCTAGTGCTTCTCAATCGCGGCACCGTCAACACCTGTGTTCGGCACAACGGTGGCTCGATAGTGGACATATCGTTCGCTAGTCGGGCCATCGCCGACCGTGTCCGCGATTGGGGCGTGCTGGAGGGCGTTGAGACCCTTTCGGACCATCGCTATGTCCGATTGAGCATTGCCGGCTCATCGGTCGCGGATAATCTGGCTCCGCGGCGTCGGCGTGGACGGTCCCAGCGATTCCCCCGCTGGGCTCTAACGAGACTCGACAAGAACCTGCTTGTCGAGGCGGCCATCGTCCAGGACTGGGTCTCGCGAGAGCCCAGCGAGGACTTGCCGGTCGAAGACCAGGCGCTCGGCATGCGCGCTGCCATGACCGCTGTGTGCGATGCCGCCATGCCGCGCGCCGGGACACGTCCACGCAGGAAGCAGGTGCACTGGTGGTGCGAAGAAGTGGCGGATCTTCGTGCCACGTGCGTAGCTGCCCGCCGCCGATACGCCAGGTGCCGTCGGCGCAGGAGTAAGGACCCCGAGCTTGAGGCGCGCCTCTACGATGCCTACAGGGGGGCCCGGAAAGCGCTTCAAATCGCCATCCGGGAGGCGAAGGCACGGTCTCGTGAGCGAATGCTCGAATCCCTCGATCGAGACCCGTGGGGGCGCCCTTACCGCGCAGCCAGGGCCAAACTCGGCTCGCACGGTCCACCCGTCGCCGAAACGCTGGACCCAGAATTCCTCCGGGTTGTGCTCTCCACACTGTTCCCCGAACAGGGAGAGCACACTCCACCGCCCATGGGCGGTCGAGCGCCCGTACGAACCGGGGACGAAGACGGAGCTCCGCCTATCTCCAGCGGAGAATTCGAGGAGGCTATAGCCCGTCTTCGCGGCAGGAGTACCGCTCCCGGTCCGGACGGGATACCCGGTCGCGCCTGGGTCTTGGCGTCGGGCGAGTTGGGGGACCGCTGGCGGGCCGTCTTTGGCGCTGCCCTGCGTGCGGGGTCCTTTCCCCGGATATGGAAGGAGGGCCAATTGGTTCTGTTAAGGAAGGAGGGGCGTCCCGCGGACTCTCCTTCTGGATACAGGCCAATTGTGCTGCTCGACGAGGCGGGCAAACTATTCGAAAGAATAATTGCCCGCCGCATCACCGGACTCTTGAGCTCGGCGGGGCCAGATCTCTCCGACAATCAGTTCGGTTTTCGCGCGGGTCGATCGACGATCGACGCCATCCTGCGCCTCAAGACCATCGCGCAGGAAACCGTAGAAAGGGGAGGAGTGGCATTGGCGGTGTCGTTAGACATTTCTAACGCCTTCAACACCCTCCCCTTCAGCTGCATTACGGAGGCGCTCCGGTACCACCGGTTGCCCGCGTATCTCCAGCTGATTGTCGGAGACTATCTGAGAGATCGGAAGATCCTTTGTCCCCGCCGAGACGGGACGGTCCTGGAGAGGACCATGTCCTGTGGCGTTCCACAGGGGTCGGTCCTAGGACCGCTCCTGTGGAACATTGGATTTGACTGGGCGCTGAGAGGCGCCCTCCCCAACAACGTTCACGTCGTCTGCTACGCCGACGACACGCTGGTCGTCGCGTGTGCAGACGATTTCACGGAGGTGACAAACTTGGCCACAGTGAGCACCGCTCTCGTGGTGAAACGGATTGAGCTGCTGGGTCTGCGGGTGGCACCCGATAAATCCGAGGCCATGCTTTTTCATGGTCCCCGGAAGGGTCCACCTCAGCGGGCCCACATTAAAATTGCTAACGTGGACGTCGCCGTCGGAGTGCACATGCGCTACCTGGGGCTCACCCTGGACTCCAGGTGGCGATTCCGTGAGCACTTCCGGCGGCTCAGCCCAAGGCTGATCGGGGCTACATCGGCGTTGGGTAGTCTCCTGCCCAATTTGGGCGGACCGAGTGTCGGCTGCCGCCGTCTTTTCACGGGGGTGGTGCGCTCCATGGCGCTATACGGCGCGCCTGTGTGGGCGGACGCCCTGGATCGCCACAACGTCACACTGCTGAGAAGGTCTCAGCGCGTGATGGCGACCAGGGTGATACGCGGTTACCGCACGATTTCGTGCGACGCCGCGTGTGTTATGGCGGGTACCCCCCCGTGGGACCTGGAGGCCGAGGTTCTGTCCTCGGTCTACGAAAGTCGAGCGGCAGCTCGCACTCGGGGCGTTGTCGGTCCCCTGCCGGAGGAAGTGCGCCGCACGGCGCAGAGGTTTGCGCTGGCGCGGTGGGTCGAGAGGCTCGCCGCGCCAACCGCCGGCGCTCACACCGTCCGGGCCATCGCTCCAGTTCTGGAGCAGTGGTGCAAACGCAGGAGGGGTGTGATCACTTTCAGGCTTGCACAGATTCTGTCGGGGCATGGTTGCTTCGGCAGATATCTGTGCAACGTCGCGAGACGGGAGGCGACACCCTCCTGCCACCACTGCGGTGGCCCGGAGGACACAGCGCAACACACGCTGGCCGAATGCCCGGCATGGGACCGGCAACGGGGCTACCTAACGCCCGTTGTGGGAGAAGACCTCTCGCTGCCGGCCGTGGTTCTGTCCATGGTCGGCAGCAGAGAGGCTTGGCATGCGATGGTCTCCTTCAGCGAGGACGTCCTCTCGCTGAAGGAGGCGGCGGAGCGGGCGAGGGAGGATGCCGCCCTCGCTGACGACATCCGCCATAAACGATCCGGGAGGCGGAGGAGGCTGTACGGCCGACTCCAAGTGCCCCCGTGATCAGCCGGAGGGTGAGCGGATATGGGGATCCGCTCATCTGCCAACCCGGCCCCGGTGAAAGACGTGTCCGTGTTCCGGCACGTCTTCCCGCACCCAGTCATCCGGGGAGGGGGGAGTCTACCGTCCCCCCCTCCTACCGATGTATCATCGGTGGCGCCCGACCAGGGCGAACGCAGACGGGAGAGCAGGACGAAATGCTCGCGCTGACACCTCTCTCCCGTCCCCACGCGCACGTGGATGAGGAACACCGCGGGGTTTTAGCGGGTAGAAGTCCCGCATATCCTGCCAGTGCCCCATTGCTGGCAGGAATCAGGGGCGCTGATTTCCCCGCGTCAAAAAAAAAAAAAAAAAGGTTTACTGCCCCCCCTGTGTACGCCATGACCTTGTCGTGGTGGGGGGGCTTACCCTTGGCTTCGGCCTTGGGGACCAAGAAGGCGTACAACCGAGCATTCCGAGCGGGCTCCCTCGCGGGAGTCCGTAGCGGAGCGCTCGCGAGGAGTGACAGTATCACTAGCGGACCCCTGTGGGTCGTGGGTTGGCCAGTAGTAGCTGGCGGTTCGGCCTGCCCGGACATTGAGCGGTGCGCTCACAGCGCTATTGGAGGGGCCCAGAGATGGGCCAGCGGAGCTTCGGCTCGTGGTTGCGGGCCTTATAAGGTCCGCGGGCGCGGCGTGTGGCCTAGGCCACCGTCGGGCAACCCGTAACCTCGCACTCGCGAGGCCGGGGGTCTGGCGCACTGAGCGTCGGGCCGCGTGGAAGAAAACCACTATAAAAAATTACCCGAAGCCTAAGGTCCAGCGTGCCGATGGGTTGCATGGCCGGGGGGAACCCGGTCCCAAGCGCTCCTGCGGCCTGTTGGGGAAGGGCCGCAGGTATGCTTCCCAAATGAATATGATAATGTCAGATACGGAAAATGTTATGTCATGCGATCCCGCTAACACCGGGCGCTCGGGGGTAGCTCGCCTCCCGAGTGAGAAATCTGCTACGAGCGGCGAATGTGACCCGCCTAGCCAGCGGCGTCGACCGGTTTCCGGGCCGGTCGATGTGAAATTGGTTACCGGCAACTACGATGATGTAAAGGGGAGACAACCAGTCGTGCTGCTCGACCGGTTGTCCGACGCTGAGGTCAGGAGCAGCGTGGCCTCGCCGAGGCCGAGCGACGCGGAGGACGCGGGATCGGATATGTCAGCGTCGAGCTTTCGCTCCGCTGCCGCGGTCCCCGCCCGCCGCAGGAAGAGGATGGAGGGTGGGTCGCCGTCTGATTCGGACCCCCAGTCCGCGATCGGACGACCGCCCGCCAAATCCTTGAAGAAGCGCACCGCCAAGGCGGGACGCGGGCGCGGACATGCGCAAACTGAAGGTGCGCTCACCGGCAGCGCAAAGGTGTTGGCCGAGCGGAGGGAAGAGCTCCGACTACTGGCGGAGGAGGAACTCGCCGACGCCATGCTGCGTCGGCGCGCGCAGCAATTTGCCCTGCCACCGTCGGAGGAGCCGACGCCTCTGGCCTTGCCGTCGGAGGTTCTGAGGGAGCGGGCCAGGGAGGACCTGCAGAATATCGCTCGGGTTGCCAAATCTTCTGGCAACCTGAAGGGTACTTTTGTGGGCTCCCTGAACCGCTCTGTTGACTCCCTCACGGAGATCTTAAATGAATTCTCGCGCCGCACATTGGCCGAGGAGACGGCGGCTCTCCGGGCTGATAACGCCCGCCTGAGAAAAAGGATAGAGGCCCTGGAGGCGAAGCAGGCGGCCAGCGCGCCGGCCACAGCTTCGACGGCCACCGCCTCGGCGTCGGTCGAGGAGACCGTGCGCAAGGCGCTGGAGGCTTTTGCCTTCCGGATGGACGCCCGCTTCGCCGGCATCGAAGATCGTCTCCTCCCAAAGACGAGGGTGAGGCCTCCGCTTGCAGCGGACAGGAGGAAGGCGCCAGAGCCGCCGTCGGCGCCTGCTGTGGCAACCGCCGTGGCACCGGCCGCTTCCCGGCCGAAGGGTAAAAAGAAGAAGAAGAAGACGATGATGCGCCCTGACAAACCTGCTTCAGCCCCAAAGGCGTCGCCTGCTTCAGCCCCAAAGGCGCTGCCCGCCCCAGCTCCCACGGAGGAGCCGTGGTCCCTGGTGGTGGGGCGGAAGGCGAAGGCGGCAAAGAAGGCTGCAGTCGCTGACAAGCCCGCTGCCAAGGCCAGCAACCCTGCTGCCAAGGCGGCGAAGGCCAGCGATGCAGCCAGGCGGAAGCTCCGCCCCCCGCGCTCAGCGGCCGTGGTCCTCACCCTGGGGCCCGAGGCCAGCAATAAGAGCGCGACTTATAACAGCGTCATTGCCGAGGCGAGGAAGAGGCTTGATCTCCAATCAATTGGAATTGGATCTCTGCAAGTCAGAACTTCCAAGGCCGGAGCCCGGGTGTTTGAGATCCCCGGCAAAAGTAACGACGGTGCGGCGGACGCGCTCGCAGGAAAGCTGAGGGAGATCTTCGAGCCAGAGGTGGTCAGAGTGACGAGACCCCAGAAATGCGCCGAATTGCGCATTTCTGGGCTCGACGACTCCGTCTCGGCGGAGGAGGTCGCGGAGGCAGTGTCTCGCGTGGGCGGTTGCCCCCGAGACACCATTAAAACTGGAGACGTCCGCGCTGGCCCGCTTGGCATGGGCTGCGTGTGGGTCTCGTGCCCGGTGGAGAGCGCCAAGAAAGTCGCCGACGGCAGACGACTTTTGGTGGGCTGGGTGTCGGCACAAGTCAAAGTGCTGCCCCAGCGCCAACTGAGGTGCTACAGGTGTCTCCAGCCCGGGCACGTGGCCCCCAAGTGCCAAGCGGAGGTGGACCGCAGCGGCCTGTGCTTCCGCTGCGGCCAGGAAGGCCACATAGCCTCAAAGTGCTCGAATCCTCCCCACTGCGCCCCCTGTGCCGCAGCCAATAAGAGGGCGGACCACCCTGTTGGCAGTCGAGGCTGCAAAGCTCCTGCCAGCAGGGGCAAGAAGAAGCCGGAGGCCAAGGAGGGCGGTACACCCGCCGCCGCGGACAACGCGCAACCTGCGCAACGCGAGGAGGAGATGGAAACGGCTCCGTAATGGACAAAGTCCCTTACGTCCGTCTCCTCCAAGCGAACGTCAACCACTGCGCCGGGGCTCAGGATCTCCTCCTCCAGTCCATGGCGCAGTGGTCGATCGACGTCGCGGTGGCGGCGGAGCCGTACTTTGTACCGCCCCGCCCCAACTGGGCACACGACACGGCATCCACGGTCGCCATCGTGGGTGCCGCCGGCTCTGCCCCTCTCCGAGTGGCCGAGAGAGGCCAAGGATTTGTTGCCGTTGAGTGGGGCGCGGTTTTGCTCGTCGGAGTTTACTTCTCCCCCAACCGCGCCCTCGCCGAGTTCGAGGTCTTTCTCGGCAACTTGGAGAGTTTGATCCTGCGTTCGCGGCTCCCGGTCCTGGTCCTGGGGGATCTCAACGCGAAGTCCACGGCGTGGGGCTGTCCCGTCTCGGGCGCACGAGGCGACGCCGTCGTGGACTTCCTAGCCTCCGCGGGGCTAGTGCTTCTCAATCGCGGCACCGTCAACACCTGTGTTCGGCACAACGGTGGCTCGATAGTGGACATATCGTTCGCTAGTCGGGCCATCGCCGATCGTGTCCGCGATTGGGACGTGCTGGAGGGCGTTGAGACCCTTTCGGATCACAGATACATCCGACTGAGCATTGCCGGTCCTTCGCGCGCGGACTTCCTGTCTCCGCGGCGTCGGCGTGGACGGTCCCAGCGATTCCCCCGCTGGGCTCTAACGAGACTCGACAAGAACCTCCTTGTCGAGGCGGCCATCGTCCAGGACTGGGTCTCGCGAGAGCCCAGCGAGGACTTGCCGGTCGAAGACCAGGCGCTCGGCATGCGCGCTGCCATGACCGCTGTGTGCGATGCCGCCATGCCGCGTGCCGGGACACGTCCACGCAGGAAGCAGGTGCACTGGTGGTGCGAAGAAGTGGCGGATCTTCGTGCCACGTGCGTAGCTGCCCGCCGCCGATACGCCAGGTGCCGTCGGCGCAGGAGTAAGGACCCCGAGCTTGAGGCGCGCCTCTACGATGCCTACAGGGGGACCCGGAAGGCGCTTCAGATTGCCATCCGGGAGGCGAAGGCACGGTCTCGCGAGCGAATGCTCGAATCCCTCGATCGAGACCCGTGGGGGCGCCCTTACCGCGCAGCCAGGGCCAAACTCGGCTCGCACGGTCCACCCGTCGCCGAAACGCTGGACCCAGAATTCCTCCGGGTTGTGCTCTCCACACTGTTCCCCGAACAGGGAGAGCACACTCCACCGCCCATGGGCGGTCGAGCGCCCGTACGAACCGGGGACGAAGACGGAGCTCCGCCTATCTCCAGCGGAGAATTCGAGGAGGCTATAGCCCGTCTTCGCGGCAGGAGTACCGCTCCCGGTCCGGACGGGATACCCGGTCGCGCCTGGGTCTTGGCGTCGGGCGAGTTGGGGGACCGCTGGCGGGCCGTCTTTGGCGCTGCCCTGCGTGCGGGGTCCTTTCCCCGGATATGGAAGGAGGGCCAATTGGTTCTGTTAAGGAAGGAGGGGCGTCCCGCGGACTCTCCTTCCGGATACAGGCCAATTGTGCTGCTCGACGAGGCGGGCAAACTATTCGAAAGAATAATTGCCCGCCGCATCACCGGACACCTGAGCTCGGCGGGGCCAGATCTCTCCGACAATCAGTTCGGTTTTCGCGCGGGTCGATCGACGATCGACGCCATCCTGCGCCTCAAGACCATCGCGCAGGAGACCGTAGAAAGGGGAGGAGTGGCATTGGCGGTTTCGTTGGACATCTCCAACGCCTTCAACACCCTCCCCTTCAGCTGCATTACGGAGGCGCTCCGATACCACCGATTGCCCGCGTATCTCCAGCTGATTGTCGGAGACTATCTGAGAGATCGAAAGATCCTTTGTCCTCGCCGAGACGGGACGGTCCTTGAGAGGACCATGTCCTGCGGCGTTCCACAGGGGTCGGTCCTAGGACCGCTCCTGTGGAACATTGGATTTGACTGGGCGCTGAGAGGCGCCCTCCCACCGGACGTACACGTCGTCTGCTACGCCGACGACACGCTGGTCGTCGCGTGTGCAGACGACTACAAGGATGTGTCCAGCTTGGCCAACGTGAGCGTCGCACTGGTGGCCAAGCGCATTGAACTGCTGGGTCTGCGGGTGGCACCGGAAAAGTCCGAGGCCATGCTCTTCCATGGCCCCCGGAAGGGTCCACCGCAGCAGGCCCACATCAAAGTGTGTGATGTGGACGTCGCCGTCGGAGTGCACATGCGCTACCTGGGGCTCACCTTGGACTCCAGGTGGCGATTCCGTGAGCACTTCCGGCGGCTCAGCCCAAGGCTGATCGGGGCCACTTCGGCGTTGGGCAGTCTCCTGCCCAATTTGGGCGGACCGAGTGTCGGCTGCCGCCGTCTTTTCACGGGGGTGGTGCGCTCCATGGCGCTATACGGCGCGCCTGTGTGGGCGGACGCCCTGGATCGCCACAACGTCACACTGCTGAGAAGGTCTCAGCGCGTGATGGCGACCAGGGTGATACGCGGTTACCGCACGATTTCGTGCGACGCCGCGTGCGTTATGGCGGGTACCCCCCCGTGGGACCTGGAGGCCGAGGTTCTGTCCTCGGTCTACGAAAGTCGAGCGGCAGCTCGCACTCGGGGCGTTGTCGGTCCCCTGCCGGAGGAAGTGCGCCGCACGGCGCAGAGGTTTGCGCTGGCGCGGTGGGCCGAGAGGCTCGCCGCGCCAACCGCCGGCGCTCACACCGTCCGGGCCATCGCTCCAGTTCTGGAGCAATGGTGCCAACGCAGGAGGGGTGTGATCACCTTCAGGCTTGCACAGATTCTGTCGGGGCATGGTTGCTTCGGCAGATATCTGTGCAACGTCGCGAGACGGGAGGCGACACCCTCCTGCCACCACTGCGGTGGCCCGGAGGACACAGCCCAGCACACGCTGGCCGAATGCCCGGCATGGGACCGGCAACGGGGCTACCTAACGCCCGTTGTTGGAGAAGACCTCTCGCTGCCGGCCGTGGTTCTGTCCATGGTCGGCAGCAGAGAGGCTTGGCATGCGATGGTCTCCTTCAGCGAGGACGTCCTCTCGCTGAAGGAGGCGGCGGAGCGGGCGAGGGAGGATGCCGCCCTCGCTGACGACATCCGCCATAAACGATCCGGGAGGCGGAGGAGGCTGTACGGCCGACTCCAAGTGCCCCCGTGATCAGCCGGAGGGTGAGCGGATATGGGGATCCGCTCATCTGCCAACCCGGCCTCGGTGAAAGACGTGTCCGTGTTCCGGCACGTCTTCCCGCACCCAGTCATCCGGGGAGGGGGGAGTCTACCGTCCCCCCCTCCTACCGATGTATTATCGGTGGCGCCCGACCAGGGCTAACGCTGACGGGAGAGCAGGACGAAATGCTCGCGCTGACACCTCTCTCCCGTCCCCACGCGCACGTGGATGAGGAACACCGCGGGGTTTTAGCGGGTAGAAGTCCCGCATATCCTGCCAGTGCCCCATTGCTGGCAGGAATCAGGGGCGCTGATTTCCCCGCGTCAAAAAAAAAAAAAAAAAAAAAGGTTAGGTTTACTGCGGGGCGCAACCCTGCGCGGGGTCGACGTCACGTGTTACGCGGACGACACTTTGGTGACCGCCCGCGGTGACACGTATCGTGACGCGGCCCTGTTGGCGACCGCCGGAGTAGCACAGGTTGTGATGAGGATACGGCGCTTGGGCCTGACGGTGGCCCTTGAGAAGTCGGAAGCCATCTGCTTCCGTGGGCCTCGCAAGGCGCCACCGCCGGACGCTCACATCATTGTCGGAGGAGTTTCCATCGGCGTCGGGTCGACGCTGAAATATCTCGGCGTCGTACTCGATAGCCGGTGGAACTTCCAAGGTCACTTCAGGAGCCTGGCTCCTAAACTGACCATAATTTCTTTCGCTCTGAGCAGGCTGATGCCCAACCTGGGCGGACCCAACGTCGGGTGCCGTCGTCTCTTCGCGGGCGTGGTGCGCTCGATGGCCCTGTACGGTGCGCCGATTTGGGTCGACTCCCTGTCGGCCCAAAACTTGACTGTGCTGCGGCGCCTGCAGCGAGTCATGGCGTCCAGGGTCATCAGAGCGTATCGCACCACCTCGTGGAGGGCGGCATGCGCGATCGCCGGCACGCTCCCCTGGGAGCTGGATGCCGAGGTCCTCGCAGCGGTCTACCGCAGGACCGCCGACGTGAGGGCCCGCGGCGCGAGTCCACTCCCGGAGGAGGTGGCGCGTTGGAGGGCGGAGCTCCAGGAGGAGGCACTCGAGCACTGGCGCGATGATTTGATGCAGGCGGGGTGCGGTTTCCGTACCACGACTGCTATCGCGCCAGTGCTGAAGGAGTGGGTGAGCAGGCGGACCGGCTCGCTCTCTTTCCGGCTTGTGCAGGTGCTGACGGGGCATGGCTGCTTCGGTCGGTACCTGTGCAACGTCGCGCGGAGGGAGCGAACCACCGTCTGCCACGAGTGCGGAGCCGCCAACGACACGGCGCAACACACACTCGAGGAATGCCCAGGTTGGGATACGGAGAGAGCGGCTCTGACGGCAGTCGTGGGACAAGACCTGTCCCTACCGGCTGTCGTCAGAGCAATGATTGAGACCCCTGGCGGCTGGGAAGCCGCCAGGATCTTCTGTGAGACGGCCCTGAGTGGCAAAGAGGCCGGGGAGCGGTCCCGCGAAGAGGACCCCCAGGCGGAACCACTCAGGCGCCGGAAAACGGGAAGACGGCGCCGCGCTTATGCCGCGCGCGCCGATTAACGTGACTACCGGGCGTCAGGTGGACGACTGGCGCCCGGCTTACACTGACCAGACGGCGTGGCGACCTAGAGATGCTCCCTAGGTCGCCACCATCATGACGGTTCCCTTCATGGGAAGTAGCGGTGTGCGGGTTCCGCGGACATGGCCTCGCTGTTATACGGACCCGCACACAACCGCCGATGGTGGAGCATGGGGGGGTTTTAGTGGGTATTCCCGGTGATAATTCGCGTCACCGGGCGAGTCCCACACTCCCCCTCGCCGACGCGTCCTCGCCGGCGAGGGGGGTCAGTCCGTAAATGTGATTTCCCCTCCTCAAAAAAAAAAAAAAAAAAAAAAAAAAAAAAAAAAAAAAAAAAAAAAAAAAAAAAAAAAAAGGTTAGGTTAGGTTTCCGTTCCGTGTGCGGTTCCAGATCCGCCATCGGACGCGTCCCCAGGTTGCGGATAGGGGAACGCCCCCCAGATATGGGGGGTACCGGTTCATCCGGCGCGGACAAAAACTGGCATGTGGCTGCCTGCTCTTTCTTAAGAGCGGGCATTGCACGGCCACATGAACCCGTAGCCTCACTCAGTGGGGTCGGGGGTCCGGCGCACTGAGCGTCGGATCGCGAGGAAGAAAACCTCTCTAAAAAATCACACTCGGAGGGTGAAGCCGTGGCTTCTTTTAGAAGAAGCCCACCGCTGTCACCAGTGGACCCCTCGTGGGTCGTGGGTTGGCTAGCTGGAGCTGGCGGTCCGGTTCGCCCGGACAGCGAAGTTGCGCGCGCATCAGCGCTTTTGGAGTGGCCCAGAGATGGGCCAGCGGAGCCTTGGCTCGTGGTGGCGGGCCTAATAAGGTCCGCGGGCGCGGCGTGTGGTCTCGGCCACCGTCGGGCAAACCGTAACCCCGCATCCGCGGGGCCGGGGGTCCGGCGCACTGAGCGTCGGGCCGCGTGGAAGAAAACCACTATAAAAAATTACCCTGAAGCCCAAGGTTGGCGTGCCGAGGGGCTGCATGGCTGGGGGGGACCCGGTCCCAAGCGCTCCTGCGGCCTGTTGGGAAAGGGCCGCAGGTACGTTTCCCAAACGAAAAATGGAAATGTCAGCAAAGGAAAAGAGTATGTCGTGCGATCCGGCTGACGCCCGGCGCTTGGGGGTAGCTCGGCCCCCGAGTGAGAAATCGGTAACGAGCGGCGCATGCGACCCGCCTCGCCAGCGGCGTCGACCGGTGTCCGGGCCGGTCGATGAGAAATTGGCTACCGGCACATGCGAATGTGGTGAGAAGCGCCACCCCTGCGTCTGGTGCGAGGCCAGGCAGCAGGAGCTCCAGGCAGTGGATCCCGGGCTGCCTGGTAAGCAGAATGCTACCGGAGTGCGCACGCGCGCACAGAAGAAGGGAGACGGCAAGGGTACCAGGGTATCGAGCCCTGTCGTGCTCCTTCGCCGCACGGAGATGCCAGGGGCGTCTCCGAGGAGAAGCGCAAGTCCAGCGAGCGACGGGGCTGGCTCGAACTCCAGCTCGCGCGGACTATCGGTGGTCCGAGAGGAGATGAGCCCCTCGGAACACTCCTCAGATTTAGAAACGGTGTTGTCCATCGACGGCGGCACCGGTTCCGAAGGAGACAACGAGTCGGACCCAAAGCTGGGGTCTCGGCTCACACGGAAGAGGACCAAGGGCCCACCAGCGCCGTCCCCGGAGGCCTCCCCGGAGTCCTCTGGCGAGGAGCGACCCGGAGTGGCCACGGGCCTGCTCCAAAAGCGCGGCCGCGGTCGCCCTCCCACCACCGGGGAGTACGTCGGCCTCGCCGAGGCGAAGGCCGAAGTAGCCCGAGCGAGAAGGGAGGAGCTCAAGCTCCAGGCCGAGCAGGAGTTACTCGACTCCCTGGCCGAGGCTAGGGTCACCCGCTCCCGCCTCTCGGAGATGGAGTCCGGGGACGACACCGTCGAGTCGTCCTCGCTCGTCTTCGAGAGGCTGATGACGAGAGTGGCGGCCATCCGTAAGGTGGCCGACATATCCAAAAGTTTAAAGGGGACGTGTGTGAAGGCGCTCCGCGACAACGCCGAGGCGATTATCGCGGACGCCAAATGCCTGGCCGCCCTTTCCTCGACCGAGGAGACTGCCGCGCTGCGTCGCGAGCTCGGAGAAGCTCGGGCGCAGAACAAGCGGCTCCAGGCCGGCTTGGACGAACTCCGGAGGGAGTTCGCGACCTTCAGAGCCGCTCCCGCCGCCGCCTCCGGGACTCCGGCTACGCTGGAGCACCTTGAGGCCATGGAGACGGCGATCATGGACAGGGTCCATGCTCGGCTGAGCGCGCGGCTCGAGAACCTGGAGCCGCGCCTAAATCCAGCGCCGAGGGTGAGCCCTCCATTGGCCGCTCGAAGGGAACCCCCTCCGAAGCCGGCCCCAAGGAAAGTCCCTCCCCCTCCTTCCTCCGCAACGCCTAAACCCTCCACCAGCGGGTTAAAGGCGCCGAAAGAAGGGGAAACCACCACCAGAAGGAAGAGGACGAAAGGTCGGAAGGCGGCCGTCAAACGACCGGCCCGAAAGGAACCGCGCCCTCTCCCACCCGCCCCCGCCTCCATGGATCGGCCGTGGAGCACGGTGGCCAAAGGCGGGAAACATAAGGAGTCACCTCCGACTCCCCGCCCTAAGTCGAGACGGGCTCAGCAGCCCGCCCCCAGGAAGGCACCGAGACCGCCGAAGACTGCGGCCGTGGTGCTCACACTGCAGCCTGAGGCCGTCGGTAGGGGCGTCACCTACGCCGACGTGGTGGCTGAGGCAAAACAAAAAGTTAGCCTGGAGGAGGTGGGCATCCCATATGTCCGTCCTCGTCGGGCGATTACGGGTGCGGTTATCTTTGAGATTCACGGCACCGACACAGCCGAAAAGGCGGACGCGTTGGCCGCCAAATTACGGGAGAAAATGAGTGCGGAGCTCGTCCGAGTCTCCAGACCGGTCAAGCTGACCGAGTTGCTGGTGTCGGGGCTCGACGACTCCGTCACTCCCGCAGAAGTGGCGGCGGCCATCGCCAAAGTCGGCGGCTGTGCCGTAGAATCAGTGAAAGTGGGCGCCATACGTTTCCCGCGCTTCGGGATGGGGACGGCTTGGGCGGGCTGTCCCGCAACCGCAGCACAGAAGGTCCTGGAGGGTAGACTGCTGGTGGGATGGACGGCAGCGAGGGTGAAAGCCCTCGAACCCCGAGAGCTGCGCTGCTTCCGGTGTCTGGAGTCTGGACACGTCAGGGGGCAGTGCACCGCTGCCGTTGACAGAAGCCAGCAGTGCTACCGGTGCGGAAAGGGCGGCCATCGCGCAGCCGATTGCCGCTCCGAGGCCAGCTGCTTCTTGTGCGCCGAGGCCGGGAAACGGCATAACCACCGCTTGGGTAGCCCAAAGTGTTCGGCACCCAAGCGGAAATGGACCAGACGCAGGCCAGCGAATCCTGAGGCTCCGTCCCAGGATAACGCTGGCCCCCCACCGAACGGGACAAAAGGAGCGCCTATGGACATATAATTATGTCCATTAAGTGCCTCCTGGCGAATGTCAACCACTGCGTCGGAGCCCAGGACTTGCTAGTCCAGACTACGGCGCAGTGGGGGATACACGTGGCAATCGTCTCGGAGCCGTATCTGGTTGTTAATCGCGACAACTGGATCGGCGACCGGGACGGTGTCATCGCCATTGCTTTGACCACCGGAGAGGGAGCCCCCGCTGTCGACCAAACGTTCAGAGGCCGCGGGTTCGTCGCCGTTTTCTGCGGCGACACCGTGTATGTAGGTGTCTATTTCTCGCCAAACCGCCCGCTGGCGGAGTTCGAGCGCTTCTTGGCGGAAATAGACATCCTGCTGGGGCGGTGTCGCCCGCGTCAGGTGCTCCTCGCCGGAGACCTGAACGCGAAGTCGACAGTGTGGGGATCGGCCCTCACGGACGCGAGGGGCGCGGCTGTGGAGGAGTGGCTCTCCAGCAACAACCTGTGTGTGCTGAACAGGGGCACGTCTAACACGTGCGTGCGACAACAGGGCGGATCGGTCGTGGACGTAACGTTTGCGTCCTCCGCCCTGGCACGCCGCGTTCGGGGCTGGGTAGTCGAGGAGGGGGTCGAGACGCTCTCGGATCACCGATACATTCGGTTTTCCGTCTCCCCCCACTCGACGGACCCGAACAGCCCGAGACGTGCTACCTCTGAGATCGGGCCCAGATGGGCGCTCAAAAAGCTGGAGAGAGACTCCCTCGTGGTGGCGTCCCTCGTAGAATCTTGGAATTGGAAACCTGAGGCGACCGATGTGGATCTAGAGGCGCAGTGGTTCCGCGAGGCATTGACGCACGTCTGCGACGTCGCCATGCCCCGCGTTGGAAAGCTGCCGCCCCGTCGACAGGTGTACTGGTGGTCGCCGGAGCTTCAGCACCTCCGGACGACATGTGTGAAAGCACGACGCCGGTACACCCACGCCCGTCGACGCCACAGACCCGCATCGGTTATCGCCGAACTCTTTGCCGCCTTCCAAGGGGCCAAGAAGGAGCTGAGGATCGAGATCGCTGCAGCGAAGGAGCGCGCCTGGCAGGAGCTGGTGAACTCTCTCGAGCAGGACCCATGGGGCAGGCCGTATAAGCTTGTGATGAGCAAGCTCCGCCCATGGGCCCCTCCGTTGTCGACCACCATGAACACGGAGACGCTCGAGAGAGTGGTGGTGAATCTGTTCCCTGCCAGGGCGGAGGGCGATGCTCCTTCCGCGCCTGATCGGGCGAGGCAGCAGACCTCGACGGAGGATCCCCCCGAGGTGTCAGAGGGTGAGTTGGATAGGGCGGTTCTTCGCCTCAGTGCGAAGAACACGGCGCCCGGTCCCGATGGCATCCCGGGGAAAGCTATGGTCTTGGCCCTGAAGGAGGGCGGCCTACAGGATAGATTCCGCGCGTTGCTCACAACCTGTGCTAAGGATGGCCACTTTCCCAACGAATGGAAGCGGGGTAAGCTTGTCCTCATCCGCAAGCCCGGGCGTCCGGTGGACTCACCATCGGCATATCGCCCCATAGTCCTGTTGAGTGAGGCGGGCAAGTTGTTCGAACGGGTTATCGCCGCTCGCCTCACCCAACATCTCGAGGAGACCGGGCCGAACTTGGCCGACGTCCAGTTCGGCTTCCGAAGGGGCAGGTCCACCGTGGACGCGATCTCGCGGGTGAGGGCTTTAGCCGATGAGGCTATTGGGAAAGGCGGGTTCGTCTTGGCGGTGTCCCTCGACATCTCCAACGCGTTTAACACTCTTCCACACAGAGTGATCGTGGAGGCTATGGGGTACCACGGCTTCCCGGAGTACCTCCGACGGCTTGTCGGAGATTATCTCTCGGGTCGCTCGGTCGCGTACCCCACACGCGTTGGAGTTTGTCAACGAGTAGTGTCGTGCGGTGTCCCGCAGGGGTCGGTTCTCGGGCCGCTCCTGTGGAACATCGGCTACGACTGGGCACTGCGGGGCGCAACCCTGCGCGGGGTCGACGTCACGTGTTACGCGGACGACACTTTGGTGACCGCCCGCGGTGACACGTATCGTGACGCGGCCCTGTTGGCGACCGCCGGAGTAGCACAGGTTGTGATGAGGATACGGCGCTTGGGCCTGACGGTGGCCCTTGAGAAGTCGGAAGCCATCTGCTTCCGTGGGCCTCGCAAGGCGCCACCGCCGGACGCTCACATCATTGTCGGAGGAGTTTCCATCGGCGTCGGGTCGACGCTGAAATATCTCGGCGTCGTACTCGATAGCCGGTGGAACTTCCAAGGTCACTTCAGGAGCCTGGCTCCTAAACTGACCATAATTTCTTTCGCTCTGAGCAGGCTGATGCCCAACCTGGGCGGACCCAACGTCGGGTGCCGTCGTCTCTTCGCGGGCGTGGTGCGCTCGATGGCCCTGTACGGTGCGCCGATTTGGGTCGACTCCCTGTCGGCCCAAAACTTGACTGTGCTGCGGCGCCTGCAGCGAGTCATGGCGTCCAGGGTCATCAGAGCGTATCGCACCACCTCGTGGAGGGCGGCATGCGCGATCGCCGGCACGCTCCCCTGGGAGCTGGATGCCGAGGTCCTCGCAGCGGTCTACCGCAGGACCGCCGACGTGAGGGCCCGCGGCGCGAGTCCACTCCCGGAGGAGGTGGCGCGTTGGAGGGCGGAGCTCCAGGAGGAGGCACTCGAGCGCTGGCGCGATGATTTGATGCAGGCGGGGTGCGGTTTCCGTACCACGACTGCTATCGCGCCAGTGCTGAAGGAGTGGGTGAGCAGGCGGACCGGCTCGCTCTCTTTCCGGCTTGTGCAGGTGCTGACGGGGCATGGCTGCTTCGGTCGGTACCTGTGCAACGTCGCGCGGAGGGAGCGAACCACCGTCTGCCACGAGTGCGGAGCCGCCAACGACACGGCGCAACACACACTCGAGGAATGCCCAGGTTGGGATACGGAGAGAGCGGCTCTGACGGCAGTCGTGGGACAAGACCTGTCCCTACCGGCTGTCGTCAGAGCAATGATTGAGACCCCTGGCGGCTGGGAAGCCGCCAGGATCTTCTGTGAGACGGCCCTGAGTGGCAAAGAGGCCGGGGAGCGGTCCCGCGAAGAGGACCCCCAGGCGGAACCACTCAGGCGCCGGAAAACGGGAAGACGGCGCCGCGCTTATGCCGCGCGCGCCGATTAACGTGACTACCGGGCGTCAGGTGGACGACTGGCGCCCGGCTTACACTGACCAGACGGCGTGGCGACCTAGAGATGCTCCCTAGGTCGCCACCATCATGACGGTTCCCTTCATGGGAAGTAGCGGTGTGCGGGTTCCGCGGACATGGCCTCGCTGTTATACGGACCCGCACACAACCGCCGATGGTGGAGCATGGGGGGGTTTTAGTGGGTATTCCCGGTGATAATTCGCGTCACCGGGCGAGTCCCACACTCCCCCTCGCCGACGCGTCCTCGCCGGCGAGGGGGGTCAGTCCGTAAATGTGATTTCCCCTCCTCAAAAAAAAAAAAAAAAAAAAAAGGTTTTTCCGTGTGCGGTTCCAGATCCGCCATCGGACGCGTCCCCAGGTTGCGGATAGGGGAACGCCCCCCAGATATGGGGGGTACCGGTTCATCCGGCGCGGACAAAAACTGGCATGTGGCTGCCTGCTCTTTCTTAAGAGCGGGCATTGCACGGCCACATGAACCCGTAGCCTCACTCAGTGGGGTCGGGGGTCCGGCGCACTGAGCGTCGGATCGCGAGGAAGAAAACCTCTCTAAAAAATCAAAAAATCACACTCGGAGGGTGAAGCCGTGGCTTCTTTTCGAAGAAGCCCAACGCTGTCACCAGTGGACCCCCAGTGGGTCGTGGGTTGGCCAGCAGGAGCTGGCGGTCCGGTTCGTCCGGACACGAAGGCGGTGCGCTTGGCGCTGTTTGGAGGGCCCAGCGATGGGCCAGCGGAGCTTCGGCTCGTGGTGGCGGGCCTGATAAGGCCCGCGGGCGCGGCGTGTGGTCTCGGCCACCGTCGGGCAAACCGTAACCCCGCATTCGCGGGGCCGGGGGTCCGGCGCACTGAGCGTCGGGCCGCGTGGAAGAAAACCACTATAAAAAATTACCCTGAAGCCCAAGGTTGGCGTGCCGAGGGGCTGCATGGCTGGGGGGGACCCGGTCCCGAGCGCTCCTGCGGCCTGTTGGGGAAGGGCCGCAGGTATCCCACCCAAACAACTATGGAAAGTTCGAAAAAGGAAAAGAGTATGTCGTGCGATCCGGCTGACGCCCGGCGCTTGGGGGTAGCTCGGCCCCCGAGTGAGAAATCGGTAACGAGCGGCGCATGCGACCCGCCTCGCCAGCGGCGTCGACCGGTGTCCGGGCCGGTCGATGAGAAATTGGTTACCGGCACATGCGAATGTGGCGAGAAGCGCCACCCCTGCGTCTGGTGCGAGGCCAGGCAGCAGGAGCTCCAGGCAGTGGATCCCGGGCTGCCTGGTAAGCAGAAGTCTTCCGGAGCGCGCACGCGTGCGCAGGCTAAGGTCGCGCCGACGCGTGACCCTGCCGACGGTGGGAGTTGCAGGGCGTTGAGCCCTGTCGTCCTCCTCCACCGAATGGAAAGCCCAGCGAGCGACGGAGCCTCTCCAAACCCCAGTTTGCGAGGGCTAGCGGGTATTCTAGAGGAACCCAGCATCTCGGAGCCCTCGTCCTCGGACAGGGAGACGGTGCTGTCCGTCGACGGCGACGCCGGTAGCGAGGGCGACAATGAGCCGGACCCAAGGTTGTTGGGGGACCGGCTCCAAAGGAAGAGGAGTAAAGGCCCACCGGTGCCGTCCCCGGCGGCCTCCCCTGACTCCTCAGGAGAAGAAAAGGAGCGATCCGCCATCGCCACGGGTCTGCTCCAAAAGCGCGGTCGCGGACGCCCACCCACCACCGGGGAGTATGTCGGCCTCGCCGAGGCGAAGGCCGAAGTGGCCAGAGCCCAACGGGAGGAGCTAAAGCTATTGGCAGAGCGGGATATACTCGCCTCGATGGCCGAGGCAAGGGTCACTCGCTCCCGCCTCTCGGAGATGGAGTCCGGGGACGACACCGTCGAGTCGTCTTCGCTCATCTTCGAGAGGTTGATGACCAGTGCGGAGGCCATTCGCAGGGTGGCCGACATATCACGGAACCTTAAGGGGACCTCCGTGAAGGCGCTCCGCGACAACGTGGAGGCCATAGTCGCGGACGCCAAATGTCTGGCCTCCCTGTCGGCTAACGAGGAGACAGCTGCTCTGCGCCGAGAGCTTAAAAGCGCTCGGGCGCAGAATAAGCTACTCCAAAATGGATTGGAACAGCTTCGGAGGGAGTTCGCCGAATTTAAAAATTCCGCCTCCTCCGCCGCCTCCGGGACTCCGGCCACGCTGGAGCACCTAGAGGCCATGGAGACGGCGATCATGGATAGGGTCCATGCTCGGCTGAGCGCGCGGCTCGAAAACCTGGAGCCGCGCCTGAATCCAGCGCCGAGGGTGAGCCCTCCACTGGCCGCGCGGAGAGAACCCCCTCCGAAACCGGCCCCAAGAAAAGTCGCTTCCCTTCCTTCTACCGCACCGCCTAAGCCCTCCACCAGCGGGTTAAAGGCGCTGAAAGAAGGGGAAACAACAACCAGGAGAAAGAGGACGAAAGGTCGGAAGGCGGCCGTCAAACGACCGGCCCGATCGGAACCGCGCCCTCTCCCACCCGCCCCCGCCTCCATGGATCGGCAGTGGAGCACAGTGGCCAAAGGCGGAAAGCATAAGGAGTCACCTCCGACTCCCCGCCCTAAGTCGAGACGGGCTCAACAGCCCGCCCCCAAGAAGGCGCCGAAACCTCCGAAGACTGCAGCCGTAGTTCTCACGCTGCAGCCTGAGGCAGTTGATAGGGGCATCACCTATGCCGACGTGGTGGCGGAAGCAAAACAAAAAGTTAGCCTGGAGGAGGTGGGCATCCCGTATGTCCGCCCCCGCCGGGCGATTACGGGTGCGGTTATCTTTGAGATTCACGGCACCGACACAGCCGAAAAGGCGGACGCGTTGGCCGCCAAATTACGGGAGAAAATGAGTGCGGAGCTCGTCCGAGTCTCCAGACCGGTCAAGCTGACCGAGTTGCTGGTGTCGGGGCTCGACGACTCCGTCACTCCCGCAGAAGTGGCGGCGGCCATCGCCAAAGTCGGCGGCTGTGCCGTAGAATCAGTGAAAGTGGGCGCCATTCGTTTCCCGCGCTTCGGGATGGGGACGGCTTGGGCGGGCTGTCCCGCAACCGCAGCACAGAAGGTCCTGGAGGGTAGACTGCTGGTGGGATGGACGGCAGCGAGGGTGAAAGCCCTCGAACCCCGAGAGCTGCGCTGCTTCCGGTGTCTGGAGTCTGGACACGTCAGGGGGCAGTGCACCGCTGCCGTTGACAGAAGCCAGCAGTGCTACCGGTGCGGAAAGGGCGGCCATCGCGCAGCCGATTGCCGCTCCGAGGCCAGCTGCTTCTTGTGCGCCGAGGCCGGGAAACGGCATAACCACCGCTTGGGTAGCCCAAAGTGTTCGGCACCCAAGCGGAAATGGACCAGACGCAGGCCAGCGAATCCTGAGGCTCCGTCCCAGGATAACGTTGGCCCCCCACCGAACGGGACAAAAGGAGCGCCTATGGACATATAATTATGTCCATAAAGTGCCTCCTGGCGAATGTCAACCACTGCGTCGGAGCCCAGGACTTGCTAGTCCAGACTACGGCGCAGTGGGGGATACACGTGGCAATCGTCTCGGAGCCGTATCTGGTTGTTAATCGCGACAACTGGATCGGCGACCGGGACGGTGTCATCGCCATTGTTTTGACCACCGGAGAGGGAGCCCCCGCTGTCGACCAAACGTTCAGAGGCCGCGGGTTCGTCGCCGTTTTCTGCGGCGACACCGTGTACGTAGGTGTCTATTTCTCGCCAAACCGCCCGCTGGCGGAGTTCGAGCGTTTCTTGGCGGAAATAGACATCCTGCTGGGGCGGTGTCGCCCGCGTCAGGTGCTCCTCGCCGGAGACCTGAACGCGAAGTCGACAGTGTGGGGATCGGCCCTCACGGACGCGAGGGGCGCGGCTGTGGAGGAGTGGCTCTCCAGCAACAATCTGTGTGTGCTGAACAGGGGCACGTCTAACACGTGCGTGCGACAACAGGGCGGATCGGTCGTGGACGTAACGTTTGCGTCCTCCGCCCTGGCACGCCGCGTTCAGGGCTGGGTAGTCGAGGAGGGGGTCGAGACGCTTTCGGATCACCGATATATTCGGTTTTCCATCTCCCCCCACTCGACGGACCCGAACAGCCCGAGGCGTGCTCCCTCTGAGATCGGGCCCAGATGGGCACTCAAAATGCTGGAGAGAAACGCCCTCATAGCGGCGTCCCTCGTGGAATCATGGAATGTCAAACCCGAGGCGACCGATGCGGACACAGAGGCGCGGTGGTTCCGCGAGGCGATGACGCATGTCTGCGACGTCGCCATGCCACGCGCGGGCATACCGCAGCCCCGTCGACAGGTGTACTGGTGGTCGCCGGAGCTTCAGCACCTCCGGACGACATGTGTGAAAGCACGACGCCGGTACACCCACGCCCGTCGACGCCACAGACCCGCATCGGTTATAGCCGAACTCTTTGCCGCCTTCCAAGGGGCCAAGAAGGAGCTGAGGACCGAGATCGCTGCAGCGAAGGAGCGCGCCTGGCAGGAGCTGGTGAACTCTCTCGAGCAGGACCCATGGGGCAGGCCGTATAAGCTTGTGATGAGCAAGCTCCGCCCATGGGCCCCTCCGTTGTCGACCACCATGAACACGGAGACGCTCGAGAGAGTGGTGGTGAATCTGTTCCCTGCCAGGGCGGAGGGCGATGCTCCTTCCGCGCCTGATCGGGCGAGGCAGCAGATCTCGACGGAGGATCCCCCCGAGGTGTCAAAGGGCGAGTTGGACAGGGCGGTTCTTCGCCTGAGTGCGAAGAACACGGCGCCCGGTCCCGATGGCATCCCGGGGAAGGCTCTGGTCTTGGCCCTGAAAGAGGGCGGCCTACAGGATAGATTCCGCGCGTTGCTCACAACCTGTGCTAAGGATGGCCACTTTCCCAACGAATGGAAGCGGGGTAAGCTTGTCCTCATCCGCAAGCCCGGGCGTCCGGTGGACTCACCATCGGCCTATCGCCCCATAGTCCTGTTGAGTGAGGCGGGCAAGTTGTTCGAACGGGTTATCGCCGCTCGCCTCACCCAACATCTCGAGGAGACCGGGCCGAACTTGGCCGATGTCCAGTTCGGCTTCCGAAGGGGCAGGTCCACCGTGGACGCGATCTCGCGGGTGAGGGCTTTAGCCGATGAGGCTATTGGGAAAGGCGGGTTCGTCTTGGCGGTGTCCCTCGACATCTCCAACGCGTTTAACACTCTTCCACACAGAGTGATCGTGGAGGCTATGGGGTACCACGGCTTCCCGGAGTACCTCCGACGGCTTGTCGGAGATTATCTCTCGGGTCGCTCGGTCGCGTACCCCACGCGCGTTGGAGATCGTCAGCGCCAAGTGTCGTGCGGTGTCCCGCAGGGGTCGGTTCTCGGGCCGCTCCTGTGGAACATCGGCTACGACTGGGCACTGCGGGGCGCAACCCTGCGCGGGGTCGACGTCACGTGTTACGCGGACGACACTTTGGTGACCGCCCGCGGTGACACGTATCGTGACGCGGCCCTGTTGGCAACCGCCGGAGTAGCACAGGTTGTGATGAGGATACGGCGCTTGGGCCTGACGGTGGCCCTTGAGAAGTCGGAAGCCATCTGCTTCCGTGGGCCTCGCAAGGCGCCACCGCCGGACGCTCACATCATTGTCGGAGGAGTTTCCATCGGCGTCGGGTCGACGCTGAAATATCTCGGCGTCGTACTCGATAGCCGGTGGAACTTCCAAGGTCACTTCAGGAGCCTGGCTCCTAAACTGACCAAAATTTCTTTCGCTCTGAGCAGGCTGATGCCCAACCTGGGCGGACCCAACGTCGGGTGCCGCCGTCTCTTCGCGGGCGTGGTGCGCTCGATGGCCCTGTACGGTGCGCCGATTTGGGTCGACTCCCTGTCGGCCCAAAACTTGACTGTGCTGCGGCGCCTGCAGCGAGTCATGGCGTCCAGGGTCATCAGAGCGTATCGCACCACCTCGTGGAGGGCGGCATGCGCGATCGCCGGCACGCTCCCCTGGGAGCTGGATGCCGAGGTCCTCGCAGCGGTCTACCGCAGGACCGCCGACGCGAGGGCCCGCGGCGCGAGTCCACTCCCGGAGGAGGTGGCGCGTTGGAGGGCGGAGCTCCAGGAGGAGGCACTCGAGCGCTGGCGCGATGATTTGATGCAGGCGGGGTGCGGTTCCCGTACCACGTCTGCTATCGCGCCAGTGCTGAAGGAGTGGGTGAGCAGGCGGACCGGCTCGCTCTCTTTCCGGCTTGTGCAGGTGCTGACGGGGCATGGCTGCTTCGGTCGGTACCTGTGCAACGTCGCGCGGAGGGAGCGAACCACCGTCTGCCACGAGTGCGGAGCCGCCAACGACACGGCGCAACACACACTCGAGGAATGCCCAGGTTGGGATACGGAGAGAGCGGCTCTGACGGCAGTCGTGGGACAAGACCTGTCCCTACCGGCTGTCGTCAGAGCAATGATTGAGACCCCTGGCGGCTGGGAAGCCGCCAGGATCTTCTGTGAGACGGCCCTGAGTGGCAAAGAGGCCGGGGAGCGGTCCCGCGAAGAGGACCCCCAGGCGGACCCACTCAGGCGCCGAAAAGTCGGAAGACGGCGCCGCGCCTACGCCGCGCGCGCCGATTAACTGTGACTACCGGGCGTCAGGTGGACGACTGGCGCCCGGCCTACACGGATCAGACGGCGTGGCGGCCTAGAGATGCTCCCTAGGTCGCCACCATAACGACGGTTCCCTCACGGGATTAGCGGTGTGCGGGTTCCGCGGACATGGCCTCGCTGTTATACGGACCCGCACACAACCGCTGATGGTGGAGCATGGGGGGGTTTTAGTGGGTATTCCCGGTGATAATTCGCGTCACCGGGCGAGTCCCACACTCCCCCTCGCCGACGCGTCCTCGCCGGCGAGGGGGGTCAGTCCGTAAATGTGATTTCCCCTCCTCAAAAAAAAAAAAAAAAAAAAAGGTTAGGTTAGGTTTCCGTGTGCGGTTCCAGATCCGCCATCGGACGCGTCCCCAGGTTGCGGATAGGGGAACGCCCCCCAGATATGGGGGGTACCGGTTCATCCGGCGCGGACAAAAACTGGCATGTGGCTGCCTGCTCTTTCTTAAGGGCGGGCATTGCACGGCCACATGAACCCGTAGCCTCACTCAGTGGGGTCGGGGGTCCGGCGCACTGAGCGTCGGATCGCGAGGAAGAAAACCTCTCTAAAAAATCACACTCGGAGGGTGAAGCCGTGGCTTCCTTGCGGAGAAGCCACCGCTGTCACCAGTGGACCCCCAGTGGGTCGTGGGTTGGCCAGCGGAAGCTGGCGGTCCGGTCCGTCCGGACATGAAGGCGGTGCGCTTGGCGCAGTTTGGAGTGACTACCGGGTGTCAGGTGGACGACTGGCGCCCGGCATATGAGGGTTCCCTTCACGGGATGTAGCGGTGTGCGGGTTCCGCGGACATGGCCTAGCTGTTATACGGACCCGCACATCACCGCTGATGGTGGAGCATGGGGGGGTTTTAGTGGGTATTCCCGGTGATAAGGCGCGTCACCGGGCGAGTCCCACACTCCCCCTCGCCGACGCGTCCTCGCCGGCGGGGGGGGTCAGTCCGTAAGTGTGATTTCCCCTCCTCAAAAAAAAAAAAAAAAAAAGGTTAGGTTAGGTTAGGTTAGGTTAGGTTTACTGCCCCCCGGATGAGGCCGCCGCTTGCGGCAGACAAGAGAAGGGCGGAGCTGTCGTCCTCAAAGACGACAGCATCCGCAAGGGCTACGCTTGCAAAGGCGCCGTCCGCCAGGGCGCCGCCCGCCAAAGCTCCGCCCATCTCACAGCCGAGGGCCAAGAAAGCCGCAACCGTCCCCAAGGCGTCGCCCGCCCCAGCCCCCACGGAGGAGCCGTGGTCCCTGGTGGTGGGGCGGAAGGCGAAGGCGGCTAAGAAAAAGAAGAAGGTAGCCGACAAGCCCGCTGTCAAGGTCAGCAAACCTGCTGCCAAGGCGGCGAATGCCAGCGAAACAGCTAGGAGGAAACTCCGCCCTCCGCGCTCCGCGGCCGTGGTCCTCACCTTGGGTCCCGAGGCCACAGAAAAAGGCGCCGACTACGAGAGCGTCATGAAGGAAGCCAGGAGGAGGCTCGACCTCCCCTCCATCGGCATCGGCTCCCTTCATGTCAGAGCCTCGAAGGCGGGCGCCCGGGTTCTCGAGATCCCGGGCAAGGACAGCGGCAACGCGGCAGAAGCTCTGGCGAGCAAACTCCGCCAGTTCTTTGAGCCGGGCGTCGTCAGGGTGACGAGACCCCAGAAGTGCGCCGAATTGCGCATTTCTGGGCTCGACGACTCCGTCTCGGCGGAGGAGGTCGCGGAGGCAGTGTCTCGCGTGGGAGGTTGCCCCCGAGACTCGATAAAGACCGGAGAGGTTCGCGCCGGCCCGCTGGGGATGGGCTGCGTGTGGGTCTCGTGCCCGGTGGAGAGCGCCAAGAAGGTCGCCGACGGCAGGCGGCTTTTGGTTGGCTGGGTGTCGGCACAAGTTAGAGTGCTGCCCCAGCGCCAACTGAGGTGCTTCAGGTGCCTCCAGACCGGGCACGTGGCCCCCAAGTGCCAAGCGGAGGTGGACCGCAGCGGCCTGTGCTTCCGCTGTGGCCAGGAAGGCCACAAAGCCTCACAGTGCGCGAACCCTCCCCACTGCGGCCCCTGCGCCGCAGCAAAAAAGCGGGCGGACCACCCTGTTGGCAGTCGAGGCTGCAAAGCTCCTGCCAGCAGGGGTAAGAAGAAGCTGGAGGCCAAGGAGGGCGGTACACCCGCCGCCGCGGACAACGCGCAACCTGCGCAACGCGAGGAGGAGATGGAAACGGTTCCGTAATGGACAACGTCCCTTACGTCCGTCTCCTCCAAGCGAACATCAACCACTGCGCCGGGGCTCAGGATCTCCTCCTCCAGTCCATGGCGCAGTGGTCGATCGACGTCGCCGTGGCGGCGGAGCCGTACTTTGTACCGCCCCGCCCCAACTGGGCACACGATGCGACATCCACGGTCGCCATCGTGGGTGCCGCCGGCTCTGCCCCTCTCCGAGTGGCCGAGAGAGGCCAAGGATTTGTTGCCGTTGAGTGGGGCGCGGTTTTGCTCGTCGGAGTTTACTTCTCCCCCAACCGCGCCCTCGCCGAGTTCGAGGTCTTTCTCGGCAACTTGGAGAGTTTGATCCTTCGTTCGCGACTTCCTGTTTTGGTCCTGGGGGATCTCAACGCGAAGTCCACGGCGTGGGGCTGTCCCGTCTCGGGCGCACGAGGCGACGCCGTCGTGGACTTCCTAGCCTCCGCGGGGCTAGTGCTTCTCAATCGCGGCACCGTCAACACCTGTGTTCGGCACAACGGTGGCTCGATAGTGGACATATCGTTCGCTAGTCGGGCCATCGCCGACCGTGTCCGCGATTGGGGCGTGCTGGAGGGCGTTGAGACCCTTTCGGACCATCGCTATGTCCGATTGAGCATTGCCGGCTCATCGGTCGCGGATAATCTGGCTCCGCGGCGTCGGCGTGGACGGTCCCAGCGATTCCCCCGCTGGGCTCTAACGAGACTCGACAAGAACCTGCTTGTCGAGGCGGCCATCGTCCAGGACTGGGTCTCGCGAGAGCCCAGCGAGGACTTGCCGGTCGAAGACCAGGCGCTCGGCATGCGCGCTGCCATGACCGCTGTGTGCGATGCCGCCATGCCGCGCGCCGGGACACGTCCACGCAGGAAGCAGGTGCACTGGTGGTGCGAAGAAGTGGCGGATCTTCGTGCCACGTGCGTAGCTGCCCGCCGCCGATACGCCAGGTGCCGTCGGCGCAGGAGTAAGGACCCCGAGCTTGAGGCGCGCCTCTACGATGCCTACAGGGGGGCCCGGAAAGCGCTTCAAATCGCCATCCGGGAGGCGAAGGCACGGTCTCGTGAGCGAATGCTCGAATCCCTCGATCGAGACCCGTGGGGGCGCCCTTACCGCGCAGCCAGGGCCAAACTCGGCTCGCACGGTCCACCCGTCGCCGAAACGCTGGACCCAGAATTCCTCCGGGTTGTGCTCTCCACACTGTTCCCCGAACAGGGAGAGCACACTCCACCGCCCATGGGCGGTCGAGCGCCCGTACGAACCGGGGACGAAGACGGAGCTCCGCCTATCTCCAGCGGAGAATTCGAGGAGGCTATAGCCCGTCTTCGCGGCAGGAGTACCGCTCCCGGTCCGGACGGGATACCCGGTCGCGCCTGGGTCTTGGCGTCGGGCGAGTTGGGGGACCGCTGGCGGGCCGTCTTTGGCGCTGCCCTGCGTGCGGGGTCCTTTCCCCGGATATGGAAGGAGGGCCAATTGGTTCTGTTAAGGAAGGAGGGGCGTCCCGCGGACTCTCCTTCTGGATACAGGCCAATTGTGCTGCTCGACGAGGCGGGCAAACTATTCGAAAGAATAATTGCCCGCCGCATCACCGGACTCTTGAGCTCGGCGGGGCCAGATCTCTCCGACAATCAGTTCGGTTTTCGCGCGGGTCGATCGACGATCGACGCCATCCTGCGCCTCAAGACCATCGCGCAGGAAACCGTAGAAAGGGGAGGAGTGGCATTGGCGGTGTCGTTAGACATTTCTAACGCCTTCAACACCCTCCCCTTCAGCTGCATTACGGAGGCGCTCCGGTACCACCGGTTGCCCGCGTATCTCCAGCTGATTGTCGGAGACTATCTGAGAGATCGGAAGATCCTTTGTCCCCGCCGAGACGGGACGGTCCTGGAGAGGACCATGTCCTGTGGCGTTCCACAGGGGTCGGTCCTAGGACCGCTCCTGTGGAACATTGGATTTGACTGGGCGCTGAGAGGCGCCCTCCCCAACAACGTTCACGTCGTCTGCTACGCCGACGACACGCTGGTCGTCGCGTGTGCAGACGATTTCACGGAGGTGACAAACTTGGCCACAGTGAGCACCGCTCTCGTGGTGAAACGGATTGAGCTGCTGGGTCTGCGGGTGGCACCCGATAAATCCGAGGCCATGCTTTTTCATGGTCCCCGGAAGGGTCCACCTCAGCGGGCCCACATTAAAATTGCTAACGTGGACGTCGCCGTCGGAGTGCACATGCGCTACCTGGGGCTCACCCTGGACTCCAGGTGGCGATTCCGTGAGCACTTCCGGCGGCTCAGCCCAAGGCTGATCGGGGCTACATCGGCGTTGGGTAGTCTCCTGCCCAATTTGGGCGGACCGAGTGTCGGCTGCCGCCGTCTTTTCACGGGGGTGGTGCGCTCCATGGCGCTATACGGCGCGCCTGTGTGGGCGGACGCCCTGGATCGCCACAACGTCACACTGCTGAGAAGGTCTCAGCGCGTGATGGCGACCAGGGTGATACGCGGTTACCGCACGATTTCGTGCGACGCCGCGTGTGTTATGGCGGGTACCCCCCCGTGGGACCTGGAGGCCGAGGTTCTGTCCTCGGTCTACGAAAGTCGAGCGGCAGCTCGCACTCGGGGCGTTGTCGGTCCCCTGCCGGAGGAAGTGCGCCGCACGGCGCAGAGGTTTGCGCTGGCGCGGTGGGTCGAGAGGCTCGCCGCGCCAACCGCCGGCGCTCACACCGTCCGGGCCATCGCTCCAGTTCTGGAGCAGTGGTGCAAACGCAGGAGGGGTGTGATCACTTTCAGGCTTGCACAGATTCTGTCGGGGCATGGTTGCTTCGGCAGATATCTGTGCAACGTCGCGAGACGGGAGGCGACACCCTCCTGCCACCACTGCGGTGGCCCGGAGGACACAGCGCAACACACGCTGGCCGAATGCCCGGCATGGGACCGGCAACGGGGCTACCTAACGCCCGTTGTGGGAGAAGACCTCTCGCTGCCGGCCGTGGTTCTGTCCATGGTCGGCAGCAGAGAGGCTTGGCATGCGATGGTCTCCTTCAGCGAGGACGTCCTCTCGCTGAAGGAGGCGGCGGAGCGGGCGAGGGAGGATGCCGCCCTCGCTGACGACATCCGCCATAAACGATCCGGGAGGCGGAGGAGGCTGTACGGCCGACTCCAAGTGCCCCCGTGATCAGCCGGAGGGTGAGCGGATATGGGGATCCGCTCATCTGCCAACCCGGCCCCGGTGAAAGACGTGTCCGTGTTCCGGCACGTCTTCCCGCACCCAGTCATCCGGGGAGGGGGGAGTCTACCGTCCCCCCCTCCTACCGATGTATCATCGGTGGCGCCCGACCAGGGCGAACGCAGACGGGAGAGCAGGACGAAATGCTCGCGCTGACACCTCTCTCCCGTCCCCACGCGCACGTGGATGAGGAACACCGCGGGGTTTTAGCGGGTAGAAGTCCCGCATATCCTGCCAGTGCCCCATTGCTGGCAGGAATCAGGGGCGCTGATTTCCCCGCGTCAAAAAAAAAAAAAAAAAGGTTTACTGCCCCCCCTGTGTACGCCATGACCTTGTCGTGGTGGGGGGGCTTACCCTTGGCTTCGGCCTTGGGGACCAAGAAGGCGTACAACCGAGCATTCCGAGCGGGCTCCCTCGCGGGAGTCCGTAGCGGAGCGCTCGCGAGGAGTGACAGTATCACTAGCGGACCCCTGTGGGTCGTGGGTTGGCCAGTAGTAGCTGGCGGTTCGGCCTGCCCGGACATTGAGCGGTGCGCTCACAGCGCTATTGGAGGGGCCCAGAGATGGGCCAGCGGAGCTTCGGCTCGTGGTTGCGGGCCTTATAAGGTCCGCGGGCGCGGCGTGTGGCCTAGGCCACCGTCGGGCAACCCGTAACCTCGCACTCGCGAGGCCGGGGGTCTGGCGCACTGAGCGTCGGGCCGCGTGGAAGAAAACCACTATAAAAAATTACCCGAAGCCTAAGGTCCAGCGTGCCGATGGGTTGCATGGCCGGGGGGAACCCGGTCCCAAGCGCTCCTGCGGCCTGTTGGGGAAGGGCCGCAGGTATGCTTCCCAAATGAATATGATAATGTCAGATACGGAAAATGTTATGTCATGCGATCCCGCTAACACCGGGCGCTCGGGGGTAGCTCGCCTCCCGAGTGAGAAATCTGCTACGAGCGGCGAATGTGACCCGCCTAGCCAGCGGCGTCGACCGGTTTCCGGGCCGGTCGATGTGAAATTGGTTACCGGCAACTACGATGATGTAAAGGGGAGACAACCAGTCGTGCTGCTCGACCGGTTGTCCGACGCTGAGGTCAGGAGCAGCGTGGCCTCGCCGAGGCCGAGCGACGCGGAGGACGCGGGATCGGATATGTCAGCGTCGAGCTTTCGCTCCGCTGCCGCGGTCCCCGCCCGCCGCAGGAAGAGGATGGAGGGTGGGTCGCCGTCTGATTCGGACCCCCAGTCCGCGATCGGACGACCGCCCGCCAAATCCTTGAAGAAGCGCACCGCCAAGGCGGGACGCGGGCGCGGACATGCGCAAACTGAAGGTGCGCTCACCGGCAGCGCAAAGGTGTTGGCCGAGCGGAGGGAAGAGCTCCGACTACTGGCGGAGGAGGAACTCGCCGACGCCATGCTGCGTCGGCGCGCGCAGCAATTTGCCCTGCCACCGTCGGAGGAGCCGACGCCTCTGGCCTTGCCGTCGGAGGTTCTGAGGGAGCGGGCCAGGGAGGACCTGCAGAATATCGCTCGGGTTGCCAAATCTTCTGGCAACCTGAAGGGTACTTTTGTGGGCTCCCTGAACCGCTCTGTTGACTCCCTCACGGAGATCTTAAATGAATTCTCGCGCCGCACATTGGCCGAGGAGACGGCGGCTCTCCGGGCTGATAACGCCCGCCTGAGAAAAAGGATAGAGGCCCTGGAGGCGAAGCAGGCGGCCAGCGCGCCGGCCACAGCTTCGACGGCCACCGCCTCGGCGTCGGTCGAGGAGACCGTGCGCAAGGCGCTGGAGGCTTTTGCCTTCCGGATGGACGCCCGCTTCGCCGGCATCGAAGATCGTCTCCTCCCAAAGACGAGGGTGAGGCCTCCGCTTGCAGCGGACAGGAGGAAGGCGCCAGAGCCGCCGTCGGCGCCTGCTGTGGCAACCGCCGTGGCACCGGCCGCTTCCCGGCCGAAGGGTAAAAAGAAGAAGAAGAAGACGATGATGCGCCCTGACAAACCTGCTTCAGCCCCAAAGGCGTCGCCTGCTTCAGCCCCAAAGGCGCTGCCCGCCCCAGCTCCCACGGAGGAGCCGTGGTCCCTGGTGGTGGGGCGGAAGGCGAAGGCGGCAAAGAAGGCTGCAGTCGCTGACAAGCCCGCTGCCAAGGCCAGCAACCCTGCTGCCAAGGCGGCGAAGGCCAGCGATGCAGCCAGGCGGAAGCTCCGCCCCCCGCGCTCAGCGGCCGTGGTCCTCACCCTGGGGCCCGAGGCCAGCAATAAGAGCGCGACTTATAACAGCGTCATTGCCGAGGCGAGGAAGAGGCTTGATCTCCAATCAATTGGAATTGGATCTCTGCAAGTCAGAACTTCCAAGGCCGGAGCCCGGGTGTTTGAGATCCCCGGCAAAAGTAACGACGGTGCGGCGGACGCGCTCGCAGGAAAGCTGAGGGAGATCTTCGAGCCAGAGGTGGTCAGAGTGACGAGACCCCAGAAATGCGCCGAATTGCGCATTTCTGGGCTCGACGACTCCGTCTCGGCGGAGGAGGTCGCGGAGGCAGTGTCTCGCGTGGGCGGTTGCCCCCGAGACACCATTAAAACTGGAGACGTCCGCGCTGGCCCGCTTGGCATGGGCTGCGTGTGGGTCTCGTGCCCGGTGGAGAGCGCCAAGAAAGTCGCCGACGGCAGACGACTTTTGGTGGGCTGGGTGTCGGCACAAGTCAAAGTGCTGCCCCAGCGCCAACTGAGGTGCTACAGGTGTCTCCAGCCCGGGCACGTGGCCCCCAAGTGCCAAGCGGAGGTGGACCGCAGCGGCCTGTGCTTCCGCTGCGGCCAGGAAGGCCACATAGCCTCAAAGTGCTCGAATCCTCCCCACTGCGCCCCCTGTGCCGCAGCCAATAAGAGGGCGGACCACCCTGTTGGCAGTCGAGGCTGCAAAGCTCCTGCCAGCAGGGGCAAGAAGAAGCCGGAGGCCAAGGAGGGCGGTACACCCGCCGCCGCGGACAACGCGCAACCTGCGCAACGCGAGGAGGAGATGGAAACGGCTCCGTAATGGACAAAGTCCCTTACGTCCGTCTCCTCCAAGCGAACGTCAACCACTGCGCCGGGGCTCAGGATCTCCTCCTCCAGTCCATGGCGCAGTGGTCGATCGACGTCGCGGTGGCGGCGGAGCCGTACTTTGTACCGCCCCGCCCCAACTGGGCACACGACACGGCATCCACGGTCGCCATCGTGGGTGCCGCCGGCTCTGCCCCTCTCCCGTGGCTCGCCCGTGGCCGAGAGAGGCCAAGGATTTGTTGCCGTTGAGTGGGGCGCGGTTTTGCTCGTCGGAGTTTACTTCTCCCCCAACCGCGCCCTCGCCGAGTTCGAGGTCTTTCTCGGCAACTTGGAGAGTTTGATCCTGCGTTCGCGGCTCCCGGTCCTGGTCCTGGGGGATCTCAACGCGAAGTCCACGGCGTGGGGCTGTCCCGTCTCGGGCGCACGAGGCGACGCCGTCGTGGACTTCCTAGCCTCCGCGGGGCTAGTGCTTCTCAATCGCGGCACCGTCAACACCTGTGTTCGGCACAACGGTGGCTCGATAGTGGACATATCGTTCGCTAGTCGGGCCATCGCCGACCGTGTCCGCGATTGGGGCGTGCTGGAGGGCGTTGAGACCCTTTCGGACCATCGCTATGTCCGATTGAGCATTGCCGGCTCATCGGTCGCGGATAATCTGGCTCCGCGGCGTCGGCGTGGACGGTCCCAGCGATTCCCCCGCTGGGCTCTAACGAGACTCGACAAGAACCTGCTTGTCGAGGCGGCCATCGTCCAGGACTGGGTCTCGCGAGAGCCCAGCGAGGACTTGCCGGTCGAAGACCAGGCGCTCGGCATGCGCGCTGCCATGACCGCTGTGTGCGATGCCGCCATGCCGCGCGCCGGGACACGTCCACGCAGGAAGCAGGTGCACTGGTGGTGCGAAGAAGTGGCGGATCTTCGTGCCACGTGCGTAGCTGCCCGCCGCCGATACGCCAGGTGCCGTCGGCGCAGGAGTAAGGACCCCGAGCTTGAGGCGCGCCTCTACGATGCCTACAGGGGGGCCCGGAAAGCGCTTCAAATCGCCATCCGGGAGGCGAAGGCACGGTCTCGTGAGCGAATGCTCGAATCCCTCGATCGAGACCCGTGGGGGCGCCCTTACCGCGCAGCCAGGGCCAAACTCGGCTCGCACGGTCCACCCGTCGCCGAAACGCTGGACCCAGAATTCCTCCGGGTTGTGCTCTCCACACTGTTCCCCGAACAGGGAGAGCACACTCCACCGCCCATGGGCGGTCGAGCGCCCGTACGAACCGGGGACGAAGACGGAGCTCCGCCTATCTCCAGCGGAGAATTCGAGGAGGCTATAGCCCGTCTTCGCGGCAGGAGTACCGCTCCCGGTCCGGACGGGATACCCGGTCGCGCCTGGGTCTTGGCGTCGGGCGAGTTGGGGGACCGCTGGCGGGCCGTCTTTGGCGCTGCCCTGCGTGCGGGGTCCTTTCCCCGGATATGGAAGGAGGGCCAATTGGTTCTGTTAAGGAAGGAGGGGCGTCCCGCGGACTCTCCTTCTGGATACAGGCCAATTGTGCTGCTCGACGAGGCGGGCAAACTATTCGAAAGAATAATTGCCCGCCGCATCACCGGACTCTTGAGCTCGGCGGGGCCAGATCTCTCCGACAATCAGTTCGGTTTTCGCGCGGGTCGATCGACGATCGACGCCATCCTGCGCCTCAAGACCATCGCGCAGGAAACCGTAGAAAGGGGAGGAGTGGCATTGGCGGTGTCGTTAGACATTTCTAACGCCTTCAACACCCTCCCCTTCAGCTGCATTACGGAGGCGCTCCGGTACCACCGGTTGCCCGCGTATCTCCAGCTGATTGTCGGAGACTATCTGAGAGATCGGAAGATCCTTTGTCCCCGCCGAGACGGGACGGTCCTGGAGAGGACCATGTCCTGTGGCGTTCCACAGGGGTCGGTCCTAGGACCGCTCCTGTGGAACATTGGATTTGACTGGGCGCTGAGAGGCGCCCTCCCCAACAACGTTCACGTCGTCTGCTACGCCGACGACACGCTGGTCGTCGCGTGTGCAGACGATTTCACGGAGGTGACAAACTTGGCCACAGTGAGCACCGCTCTCGTGGTGAAACGGATTGAGCTGCTGGGTCTGCGGGTGGCACCCGATAAATCCGAGGCCATGCTTTTTCATGGTCCCCGGAAGGGTCCACCTCAGCGGGCCCACATTAAAATTGCTAACGTGGACGTCGCCGTCGGAGTGCACATGCGCTACCTGGGGCTCACCCTGGACTCCAGGTGGCGATTCCGTGAGCACTTCCGGCGGCTCAGCCCAAGGCTGATCGGGGCTACATCGGCGTTGGGTAGTCTCCTGCCCAATTTGGGCGGACCGAGTGTCGGCTGCCGCCGTCTTTTCACGGGGGTGGTGCGCTCCATGGCGCTATACGGCGCGCCTGTGTGGGCGGACGCCCTGGATCGCCACAACGTCACACTGCTGAGAAGGTCTCAGCGCGTGATGGCGACCAGGGTGATACGCGGTTACCGCACGATTTCGTGCGACGCCGCGTGTGTTATGGCGGGTACCCCCCCGTGGGACCTGGAGGCCGAGGTTCTGTCCTCGGTCTACGAAAGTCGAGCGGCAGCTCGCACTCGGGGCGTTGTCGGTCCCCTGCCGGAGGAAGTGCGCCGCACGGCGCAGAGGTTTGCGCTGGCGCGGTGGGTCGAGAGGCTCGCCGCGCCAACCGCCGGCGCTCACACCGTCCGGGCCATCGCTCCAGTTCTGGAGCAGTGGTGCAAACGCAGGAGGGGTGTGATCACTTTCAGGCTTGCACAGATTCTGTCGGGGCATGGTTGCTTCGGCAGATATCTGTGCAACGTCGCGAGACGGGAGGCGACACCCTCCTGCCACCACTGCGGTGGCCCGGAGGACACAGCGCAACACACGCTGGCCGAATGCCCGGCATGGGACCGGCAACGGGGCTACCTAACGCCCGTTGTGGGAGAAGACCTCTCGCTGCCGGCCGTGGTTCTGTCCATGGTCGGCAGCAGAGAGGCTTGGCATGCGATGGTCTCCTTCAGCGAGGACGTCCTCTCGCTGAAGGAGGCGGCGGAGCGGGCGAGGGAGGATGCCGCCCTCGCTGACGACATCCGCCATAAACGATCCGGGAGGCGGAGGAGGCTGTACGGCCGACTCCAAGTGCCCCCGTGATCAGCCGGAGGGTGAGCGGATATGGGGATCCGCTCATCTGCCAACCCGGCCCCGGTGAAAGACGTGTCCGTGTTCCGGCACGTCTTCCCGCACCCAGTCATCCGGGGAGGGGGGAGTCTACCGTCCCCCCCTCCTACCGATGTATCATCGGTGGCGCCCGACCAGGGCGAACGCAGACGGGAGAGCAGGACGAAATGCTCGCGCTGACACCTCTCTCCCGTCCCCACGCGCACGTGGATGAGGAACACCGCGGGGTTTTAGCGGGTAGAAGTCCCGCATATCCTGCCAGTGCCCCATTGCTGGCAGGAATCAGGGGCGCTGATTTCCCCGCGTCAAAAAAAAAAAAAAAAAGGTTTACTGCCCCCCCTGTGTACGCCATGACCTTGTCGTGGTGGGGGGGCTTACCCTTGGCTTCGGCCTTGGGGACCAAGAAGGCGTACAACCGAGCATTCCGAGCGGGCTCCCTCGCGGGAGTCCGTAGCGGAGCGCTCGCGAGGAGTGACAGTATCACTAGCGGACCCCTGTGGGTCGTGGGTTGGCCAGTAGTAGCTGGCGGTTCGGCCTGCCCGGACATTGAGCGGTGCGCTCACAGCGCTATTGGAGGGGCCCAGAGATGGGCCAGCGGAGCTTCGGCTCGTGGTTGCGGGCCTTATAAGGTCCGCGGGCGCGGCGTGTGGCCTAGGCCACCGTCGGGCAACCCGTAACCTCGCACTCGCGAGGCCGGGGGTCTGGCGCACTGAGCGTCGGGCCGCGTGGAAGAAAACCACTATAAAAAATTACCCGAAGCCTAAGGTCCAGCGTGCCGATGGGTTGCATGGCCGGGGGGAACCCGGTCCCAAGCGCTCCTGCGGCCTGTTGGGGAAGGGCCGCAGGTATGCTTCCCAAATGAATATGATAATGTCAGATACGGAAAATGTTATGTCATGCGATCCCGCTAACACCGGGCGCTCGGGGGTAGCTCGCCTCCCGAGTGAGAAATCTGCTACGAGCGGCGAATGTGACCCGCCTAGCCAGCGGCGTCGACCGGTTTCCGGGCCGGTCGATGTGAAATTGGTTACCGGCAACTACGATGATGTAAAGGGGAGACAACCAGTCGTGCTGCTCGACCGGTTGTCCGACGCTGAGGTCAGGAGCAGCGTGGCCTCGCCGAGGCCGAGCGACGCGGAGGACGCGGGATCGGATATGTCAGCGTCGAGCTTTCGCTCCGCTGCCGCGGTCCCCGCCCGCCGCAGGAAGAGGATGGAGGGTGGGTCGCCGTCTGATTCGGACCCCCAGTCCGCGATCGGACGACCGCCCGCCAAATCCTTGAAGAAGCGCACCGCCAAGGCGGGACGCGGGCGCGGACATGCGCAAACTGAAGGTGCGCTCACCGGCAGCGCAAAGGTGTTGGCCGAGCGGAGGGAAGAGCTCCGACTACTGGCGGAGGAGGAACTCGCCGACGCCATGCTGCGTCGGCGCGCGCAGCAATTTGCCCTGCCACCGTCGGAGGAGCCGACGCCTCTGGCCTTGCCGTCGGAGGTTCTGAGGGAGCGGGCCAGGGAGGACCTGCAGAATATCGCTCGGGTTGCCAAATCTTCTGGCAACCTGAAGGGTACTTTTGTGGGCTCCCTGAACCGCTCTGTTGACTCCCTCACGGAGATCTTAAATGAATTCTCGCGCCGCACATTGGCCGAGGAGACGGCGGCTCTCCGGGCTGATAACGCCCGCCTGAGAAAAAGGATAGAGGCCCTGGAGGCGAAGCAGGCGGCCAGCGCGCCGGCCACAGCTTCGACGGCCACCGCCTCGGCGTCGGTCGAGGAGACCGTGCGCAAGGCGCTGGAGGCTTTTGCCTTCCGGATGGACGCCCGCTTCGCCGGCATCGAAGATCGTCTCCTCCCAAAGACGAGGGTGAGGCCTCCGCTTGCAGCGGACAGGAGGAAGGCGCCAGAGCCGCCGTCGGCGCCTGCTGTGGCAACCGCCGTGGCACCGGCCGCTTCCCGGCCGAAGGGTAAAAAGAAGAAGAAGAAGACGATGATGCGCCCTGACAAACCTGCTTCAGCCCCAAAGGCGTCGCCTGCTTCAGCCCCAAAGGCGCTGCCCGCCCCAGCTCCCACGGAGGAGCCGTGGTCCCTGGTGGTGGGGCGGAAGGCGAAGGCGGCAAAGAAGGCTGCAGTCGCTGACAAGCCCGCTGCCAAGGCCAGCAACCCTGCTGCCAAGGCGGCGAAGGCCAGCGATGCAGCCAGGCGGAAGCTCCGCCCCCCGCGCTCAGCGGCCGTGGTCCTCACCCTGGGGCCCGAGGCCAGCAATAAGAGCGCGACTTATAACAGCGTCATTGCCGAGGCGAGGAAGAGGCTTGATCTCCAATCAATTGGAATTGGATCTCTGCAAGTCAGAACTTCCAAGGCCGGAGCCCGGGTGTTTGAGATCCCCGGCAAAAGTAACGACGGTGCGGCGGACGCGCTCGCAGGAAAGCTGAGGGAGATCTTCGAGCCAGAGGTGGTCAGAGTGACGAGACCCCAGAAATGCGCCGAATTGCGCATTTCTGGGCTCGACGACTCCGTCTCGGCGGAGGAGGTCGCGGAGGCAGTGTCTCGCGTGGGCGGTTGCCCCCGAGACACCATTAAAACTGGAGACGTCCGCGCTGGCCCGCTTGGCATGGGCTGCGTGTGGGTCTCGTGCCCGGTGGAGAGCGCCAAGAAAGTCGCCGACGGCAGACGACTTTTGGTGGGCTGGGTGTCGGCACAAGTCAAAGTGCTGCCCCAGCGCCAACTGAGGTGCTACAGGTGTCTCCAGCCCGGGCACGTGGCCCCCAAGTGCCAAGCGGAGGTGGACCGCAGCGGCCTGTGCTTCCGCTGCGGCCAGGAAGGCCACATAGCCTCAAAGTGCTCGAATCCTCCCCACTGCGCCCCCTGTGCCGCAGCCAATAAGAGGGCGGACCACCCTGTTGGCAGTCGAGGCTGCAAAGCTCCTGCCAGCAGGGGCAAGAAGAAGCCGGAGGCCAAGGAGGGCGGTACACCCGCCGCCGCGGACAACGCGCAACCTGCGCAACGCGAGGAGGAGATGGAAACGGCTCCGTAATGGACAAAGTCCCTTACGTCCGTCTCCTCCAAGCGAACGTCAACCACTGCGCCGGGGCTCAGGATCTCCTCCTCCAGTCCATGGCGCAGTGGTCGATCGACGTCGCGGTGGCGGCGGAGCCGTACTTTGTACCGCCCCGCCCCAACTGGGCACACGACACGGCATCCACGGTCGCCATCGTGGGTGCCGCCGGCTCTGCCCCTCTCCGAGTGGCCGAGAGAGGCCAAGGATTTGTTGCCGTTGAGTGGGGCGCGGTTTTGCTCGTCGGAGTTTACTTCTCCCCCAACCGCGCCCTCGCCGAGTTCGAGGTCTTTCTCGGCAACTTGGAGAGTTTGATCCTGCGTTCGCGGCTCCCGGTCCTGGTCCTGGGGGATCTCAACGCGAAGTCCACGGCGTGGGGCTGTCCCGTCTCGGGCGCACGAGGCGACGCCGTCGTGGACTTCCTAGCCTCCGCGGGGCTAGTGCTTCTCAATCGCGGCACCGTCAACACCTGTGTTCGGCACAACGGTGGCTCGATAGTGGACATATCGTTCGCTAGTCGGGCCATCGCCGACCGTGTCCGCGATTGGGGCGTGCTGGAGGGCGTTGAGACCCTTTCGGACCATCGCTATGTCCGATTGAGCATTGCCGGCTCATCGGTCGCGGATAATCTGGCTCCGCGGCGTCGGCGTGGACGGTCCCAGCGATTCCCCCGCTGGGCTCTAACGAGACTCGACAAGAACCTGCTTGTCGAGGCGGCCATCGTCCAGGACTGGGTCTCGCGAGAGCCCAGCGAGGACTTGCCGGTCGAAGACCAGGCGCTCGGCATGCGCGCTGCCATGACCGCTGTGTGCGATGCCGCCATGCCGCGCGCCGGGACACGTCCACGCAGGAAGCAGGTGCACTGGTGGTGCGAAGAAGTGGCGGATCTTCGTGCCACGTGCGTAGCTGCCCGCCGCCGATACGCCAGGTGCCGTCGGCGCAGGAGTAAGGACCCCGAGCTTGAGGCGCGCCTCTACGATGCCTACAGGGGGGCCCGGAAAGCGCTTCAAATCGCCATCCGGGAGGCGAAGGCACGGTCTCGTGAGCGAATGCTCGAATCCCTCGATCGAGACCCGTGGGGGCGCCCTTACCGCGCAGCCAGGGCCAAACTCGGCTCGCACGGTCCACCCGTCGCCGAAACGCTGGACCCAGAATTCCTCCGGGTTGTGCTCTCCACACTGTTCCCCGAACAGGGAGAGCACACTCCACCGCCCATGGGCGGTCGAGCGCCCGTACGAACCGGGGACGAAGACGGAGCTCCGCCTATCTCCAGCGGAGAATTCGAGGAGGCTATAGCCCGTCTTCGCGGCAGGAGTACCGCTCCCGGTCCGGACGGGATACCCGGTCGCGCCTGGGTCTTGGCGTCGGGCGAGTTGGGGGACCGCTGGCGGGCCGTCTTTGGCGCTGCCCTGCGTGCGGGGTCCTTTCCCCGGATATGGAAGGAGGGCCAATTGGTTCTGTTAAGGAAGGAGGGGCGTCCCGCGGACTCTCCTTCCGGATACAGGCCAATTGTGCTGCTCGACGAGGCGGGCAAACTATTCGAAAGAATAATTGCCCGCCGCATCACCGGACACCTGAGCTCGGCGGGGCCAGATCTCTCCGACAATCAGTTCGGTTTTCGCGCGGGTCGATCGACGATCGACGCCATCCTGCGCCTCAAGACCATCGCGCAGGAGACCGTAGAAAGGGGAGGAGTGGCATTGGCGGTTTCGTTGGACATCTCCAACGCCTTCAACACCCTCCCCTTCAGCTGCATTACGGAGGCGCTCCGATACCACCGATTGCCCGCGTATCTCCAGCTGATTGTCGGAGACTATCTGAGAGATCGAAAGATCCTTTGTCCTCGCCGAGACGGGACGGTCCTTGAGAGGACCATGTCCTGCGGCGTTCCACAGGGGTCGGTCCTAGGACCGCTCCTGTGGAACATTGGATTTGACTGGGCGCTGAGAGGCGCCCTCCCACCGGACGTACACGTCGTCTGCTACGCCGACGACACGCTGGTCGTCGCGTGTGCAGACGACTACAAGGATGTGTCCAGCTTGGCCAACGTGAGCGTCGCACTGGTGGCCAAGCGCATTGAACTGCTGGGTCTGCGGGTGGCACCGGAAAAGTCCGAGGCCATGCTCTTCCATGGCCCCCGGAAGGGTCCACCGCAGCAGGCCCACATCAAAGTGTGTGATGTGGACGTCGCCGTCGGAGTGCACATGCGCTACCTGGGGCTCACCTTGGACTCCAGGTGGCGATTCCGTGAGCACTTCCGGCGGCTCAGCCCAAGGCTGATCGGGGCCACTTCGGCGTTGGGCAGTCTCCTGCCCAATTTGGGCGGACCGAGTGTCGGCTGCCGCCGTCTTTTCACGGGGGTGGTGCGCTCCATGGCGCTATACGGCGCGCCTGTGTGGGCGGACGCCCTGGATCGCCACAACGTCACACTGCTGAGAAGGTCTCAGCGCGTGATGGCGACCAGGGTGATACGCGGTTACCGCACGATTTCGTGCGACGCCGCGTGCGTTATGGCGGGTACCCCCCCGTGGGACCTGGAGGCCGAGGTTCTGTCCTCGGTCTACGAAAGTCGAGCGGCAGCTCGCACTCGGGGCGTTGTCGGTCCCCTGCCGGAGGAAGTGCGCCGCACGGCGCAGAGGTTTGCGCTGGCGCGGTGGGCCGAGAGGCTCGCCGCGCCAACCGCCGGCGCTCACACCGTCCGGGCCATCGCTCCAGTTCTGGAGCAATGGTGCCAACGCAGGAGGGGTGTGATCACCTTCAGGCTTGCACAGATTCTGTCGGGGCATGGTTGCTTCGGCAGATATCTGTGCAACGTCGCGAGACGGGAGGCGACACCCTCCTGCCACCACTGCGGTGGCCCGGAGGACACAGCCCAGCACACGCTGGCCGAATGCCCGGCATGGGACCGGCAACGGGGCTACCTAACGCCCGTTGTTGGAGAAGACCTCTCGCTGCCGGCCGTGGTTCTGTCCATGGTCGGCAGCAGAGAGGCTTGGCATGCGATGGTCTCCTTCAGCGAGGACGTCCTCTCGCTGAAGGAGGCGGCGGAGCGGGCGAGGGAGGATGCCGCCCTCGCTGACGACATCCGCCATAAACGATCCGGGAGGCGGAGGAGGCTGTACGGCCGACTCCAAGTGCCCCCGTGATCAGCCGGAGGGTGAGCGGATATGGGGATCCGCTCATCTGCCAACCCGGCCTCGGTGAAAGACGTGTCCGTGTTCCGGCACGTCTTCCCGCACCCAGTCATCCGGGGAGGGGGGAGTCTACCGTCCCCCCCTCCTACCGATGTATTATCGGTGGCGCCCGACCAGGGCTAACGCTGACGGGAGAGCAGGACGAAATGCTCGCGCTGACACCTCTCTCCCGTCCCCACGCGCACGTGGATGAGGAACACCGCGGGGTTTTAGCGGGTAGAAGTCCCGCATATCCTGCCAGTGCCCCATTGCTGGCAGGAATCAGGGGCGCTGATTTCCCCGCGTCAAAAAAAAAAAAAAAAAAAAAGGTTAGGTTTACTGCGGGGCGCAACCCTGCGCGGGGTCGACGTCACGTGTTACGCGGACGACACTTTGGTGACCGCCCGCGGTGACACGTATCGTGACGCGGCCCTGTTGGCGACCGCCGGAGTAGCACAGGTTGTGATGAGGATACGGCGCTTGGGCCTGACGGTGGCCCTTGAGAAGTCGGAAGCCATCTGCTTCCGTGGGCCTCGCAAGGCGCCACCGCCGGACGCTCACATCATTGTCGGAGGAGTTTCCATCGGCGTCGGGTCGACGCTGAAATATCTCGGCGTCGTACTCGATAGCCGGTGGAACTTCCAAGGTCACTTCAGGAGCCTGGCTCCTAAACTGACCATAATTTCTTTCGCTCTGAGCAGGCTGATGCCCAACCTGGGCGGACCCAACGTCGGGTGCCGTCGTCTCTTCGCGGGCGTGGTGCGCTCGATGGCCCTGTACGGTGCGCCGATTTGGGTCGACTCCCTGTCGGCCCAAAACTTGACTGTGCTGCGGCGCCTGCAGCGAGTCATGGCGTCCAGGGTCATCAGAGCGTATCGCACCACCTCGTGGAGGGCGGCATGCGCGATCGCCGGCACGCTCCCCTGGGAGCTGGATGCCGAGGTCCTCGCAGCGGTCTACCGCAGGACCGCCGACGTGAGGGCCCGCGGCGCGAGTCCACTCCCGGAGGAGGTGGCGCGTTGGAGGGCGGAGCTCCAGGAGGAGGCACTCGAGCACTGGCGCGATGATTTGATGCAGGCGGGGTGCGGTTTCCGTACCACGACTGCTATCGCGCCAGTGCTGAAGGAGTGGGTGAGCAGGCGGACCGGCTCGCTCTCTTTCCGGCTTGTGCAGGTGCTGACGGGGCATGGCTGCTTCGGTCGGTACCTGTGCAACGTCGCGCGGAGGGAGCGAACCACCGTCTGCCACGAGTGCGGAGCCGCCAACGACACGGCGCAACACACACTCGAGGAATGCCCAGGTTGGGATACGGAGAGAGCGGCTCTGACGGCAGTCGTGGGACAAGACCTGTCCCTACCGGCTGTCGTCAGAGCAATGATTGAGACCCCTGGCGGCTGGGAAGCCGCCAGGATCTTCTGTGAGACGGCCCTGAGTGGCAAAGAGGCCGGGGAGCGGTCCCGCGAAGAGGACCCCCAGGCGGAACCACTCAGGCGCCGGAAAACGGGAAGACGGCGCCGCGCTTATGCCGCGCGCGCCGATTAACGTGACTACCGGGCGTCAGGTGGACGACTGGCGCCCGGCTTACACTGACCAGACGGCGTGGCGACCTAGAGATGCTCCCTAGGTCGCCACCATCATGACGGTTCCCTTCATGGGAAGTAGCGGTGTGCGGGTTCCGCGGACATGGCCTCGCTGTTATACGGACCCGCACACAACCGCCGATGGTGGAGCATGGGGGGGTTTTAGTGGGTATTCCCGGTGATAATTCGCGTCACCGGGCGAGTCCCACACTCCCCCTCGCCGACGCGTCCTCGCCGGCGAGGGGGGTCAGTCCGTAAATGTGATTTCCCCTCCTCAAAAAAAAAAAAAAAAAAAAAAAAAAAAAAAAAAAAAAAAAAAAAAAAAAAAAAAAAAAGGTTAGGTTAGGTTTCCGTTCCGTGTGCGGTTCCAGATCCGCCATCGGACGCGTCCCCAGGTTGCGGATAGGGGAACGCCCCCCAGATATGGGGGGTACCGGTTCATCCGGCGCGGACAAAAACTGGCATGTGGCTGCCTGCTCTTTCTTAAGAGCGGGCATTGCACGGCCACATGAACCCGTAGCCTCACTCAGTGGGGTCGGGGGTCCGGCGCACTGAGCGTCGGATCGCGAGGAAGAAAACCTCTCTAAAAAATCACACTCGGAGGGTGAAGCCGTGGCTTCTTTTAGAAGAAGCCCACCGCTGTCACCAGTGGACCCCTCGTGGGTCGTGGGTTGGCTAGCTGGAGCTGGCGGTCCGGTTCGCCCGGACAGCGAAGTTGCGCGCGCATCAGCGCTTTTGGAGTGGCCCAGAGATGGGCCAGCGGAGCCTTGGCTCGTGGTGGCGGGCCTAATAAGGTCCGCGGGCGCGGCGTGTGGTCTCGGCCACCGTCGGGCAAACCGTAACCCCGCATCCGCGGGGCCGGGGGTCCGGCGCACTGAGCGTCGGGCCGCGTGGAAGAAAACCACTATAAAAAATTACCCTGAAGCCCAAGGTTGGCGTGCCGAGGGGCTGCATGGCTGGGGGGGACCCGGTCCCAAGCGCTCCTGCGGCCTGTTGGGAAAGGGCCGCAGGTACGTTTCCCAAACGAAAAATGGAAATGTCAGCAAAGGAAAAGAGTATGTCGTGCGATCCGGCTGACGCCCGGCGCTTGGGGGTAGCTCGGCCCCCGAGTGAGAAATCGGTAACGAGCGGCGCATGCGACCCGCCTCGCCAGCGGCGTCGACCGGTGTCCGGGCCGGTCGATGAGAAATTGGCTACCGGCACATGCGAATGTGGTGAGAAGCGCCACCCCTGCGTCTGGTGCGAGGCCAGGCAGCAGGAGCTCCAGGCAGTGGATCCCGGGCTGCCTGGTAAGCAGAATGCTACCGGAGTGCGCACGCGCGCACAGAAGAAGGGAGACGGCAAGGGTACCAGGGTATCGAGCCCTGTCGTGCTCCTTCGCCGCACGGAGATGCCAGGGGCGTCTCCGAGGAGAAGCGCAAGTCCAGCGAGCGACGGGGCTGGCTCGAACTCCAGCTCGCGCGGACTATCGGTGGTCCGAGAGGAGATGAGCCCCTCGGAACACTCCTCAGATTTAGAAACGGTGTTGTCCATCGACGGCGGCACCGGTTCCGAAGGAGACAACGAGTCGGACCCAAAGCTGGGGTCTCGGCTCACACGGAAGAGGACCAAGGGCCCACCAGCGCCGTCCCCGGAGGCCTCCCCGGAGTCCTCTGGCGAGGAGCGACCCGGAGTGGCCACGGGCCTGCTCCAAAAGCGCGGCCGCGGTCGCCCTCCCACCACCGGGGAGTACGTCGGCCTCGCCGAGGCGAAGGCCGAAGTAGCCCGAGCGAGAAGGGAGGAGCTCAAGCTCCAGGCCGAGCAGGAGTTACTCGACTCCCTGGCCGAGGCTAGGGTCACCCGCTCCCGCCTCTCGGAGATGGAGTCCGGGGACGACACCGTCGAGTCGTCCTCGCTCGTCTTCGAGAGGCTGATGACGAGAGTGGCGGCCATCCGTAAGGTGGCCGACATATCCAAAAGTTTAAAGGGGACGTGTGTGAAGGCGCTCCGCGACAACGCCGAGGCGATTATCGCGGACGCCAAATGCCTGGCCGCCCTTTCCTCGACCGAGGAGACTGCCGCGCTGCGTCGCGAGCTCGGAGAAGCTCGGGCGCAGAACAAGCGGCTCCAGGCCGGCTTGGACGAACTCCGGAGGGAGTTCGCGACCTTCAGAGCCGCTCCCGCCGCCGCCTCCGGGACTCCGGCTACGCTGGAGCACCTTGAGGCCATGGAGACGGCGATCATGGACAGGGTCCATGCTCGGCTGAGCGCGCGGCTCGAGAACCTGGAGCCGCGCCTAAATCCAGCGCCGAGGGTGAGCCCTCCATTGGCCGCTCGAAGGGAACCCCCTCCGAAGCCGGCCCCAAGGAAAGTCCCTCCCCCTCCTTCCTCCGCAACGCCTAAACCCTCCACCAGCGGGTTAAAGGCGCCGAAAGAAGGGGAAACCACCACCAGAAGGAAGAGGACGAAAGGTCGGAAGGCGGCCGTCAAACGACCGGCCCGAAAGGAACCGCGCCCTCTCCCACCCGCCCCCGCCTCCATGGATCGGCCGTGGAGCACGGTGGCCAAAGGCGGGAAACATAAGGAGTCACCTCCGACTCCCCGCCCTAAGTCGAGACGGGCTCAGCAGCCCGCCCCCAGGAAGGCACCGAGACCGCCGAAGACTGCGGCCGTGGTGCTCACACTGCAGCCTGAGGCCGTCGGTAGGGGCGTCACCTACGCCGACGTGGTGGCTGAGGCAAAACAAAAAGTTAGCCTGGAGGAGGTGGGCATCCCATATGTCCGTCCTCGTCGGGCGATTACGGGTGCGGTTATCTTTGAGATTCACGGCACCGACACAGCCGAAAAGGCGGACGCGTTGGCCGCCAAATTACGGGAGAAAATGAGTGCGGAGCTCGTCCGAGTCTCCAGACCGGTCAAGCTGACCGAGTTGCTGGTGTCGGGGCTCGACGACTCCGTCACTCCCGCAGAAGTGGCGGCGGCCATCGCCAAAGTCGGCGGCTGTGCCGTAGAATCAGTGAAAGTGGGCGCCATACGTTTCCCGCGCTTCGGGATGGGGACGGCTTGGGCGGGCTGTCCCGCAACCGCAGCACAGAAGGTCCTGGAGGGTAGACTGCTGGTGGGATGGACGGCAGCGAGGGTGAAAGCCCTCGAACCCCGAGAGCTGCGCTGCTTCCGGTGTCTGGAGTCTGGACACGTCAGGGGGCAGTGCACCGCTGCCGTTGACAGAAGCCAGCAGTGCTACCGGTGCGGAAAGGGCGGCCATCGCGCAGCCGATTGCCGCTCCGAGGCCAGCTGCTTCTTGTGCGCCGAGGCCGGGAAACGGCATAACCACCGCTTGGGTAGCCCAAAGTGTTCGGCACCCAAGCGGAAATGGACCAGACGCAGGCCAGCGAATCCTGAGGCTCCGTCCCAGGATAACGCTGGCCCCCCACCGAACGGGACAAAAGGAGCGCCTATGGACATATAATTATGTCCATTAAGTGCCTCCTGGCGAATGTCAACCACTGCGTCGGAGCCCAGGACTTGCTAGTCCAGACTACGGCGCAGTGGGGGATACACGTGGCAATCGTCTCGGAGCCGTATCTGGTTGTTAATCGCGACAACTGGATCGGCGACCGGGACGGTGTCATCGCCATTGCTTTGACCACCGGAGAGGGAGCCCCCGCTGTCGACCAAACGTTCAGAGGCCGCGGGTTCGTCGCCGTTTTCTGCGGCGACACCGTGTATGTAGGTGTCTATTTCTCGCCAAACCGCCCGCTGGCGGAGTTCGAGCGCTTCTTGGCGGAAATAGACATCCTGCTGGGGCGGTGTCGCCCGCGTCAGGTGCTCCTCGCCGGAGACCTGAACGCGAAGTCGACAGTGTGGGGATCGGCCCTCACGGACGCGAGGGGCGCGGCTGTGGAGGAGTGGCTCTCCAGCAACAACCTGTGTGTGCTGAACAGGGGCACGTCTAACACGTGCGTGCGACAACAGGGCGGATCGGTCGTGGACGTAACGTTTGCGTCCTCCGCCCTGGCACGCCGCGTTCGGGGCTGGGTAGTCGAGGAGGGGGTCGAGACGCTCTCGGATCACCGATACATTCGGTTTTCCGTCTCCCCCCACTCGACGGACCCGAACAGCCCGAGACGTGCTACCTCTGAGATCGGGCCCAGATGGGCGCTCAAAAAGCTGGAGAGAGACTCCCTCGTGGTGGCGTCCCTCGTAGAATCTTGGAATTGGAAACCTGAGGCGACCGATGTGGATCTAGAGGCGCAGTGGTTCCGCGAGGCATTGACGCACGTCTGCGACGTCGCCATGCCCCGCGTTGGAAAGCTGCCGCCCCGTCGACAGGTGTACTGGTGGTCGCCGGAGCTTCAGCACCTCCGGACGACATGTGTGAAAGCACGACGCCGGTACACCCACGCCCGTCGACGCCACAGACCCGCATCGGTTATCGCCGAACTCTTTGCCGCCTTCCAAGGGGCCAAGAAGGAGCTGAGGATCGAGATCGCTGCAGCGAAGGAGCGCGCCTGGCAGGAGCTGGTGAACTCTCTCGAGCAGGACCCATGGGGCAGGCCGTATAAGCTTGTGATGAGCAAGCTCCGCCCATGGGCCCCTCCGTTGTCGACCACCATGAACACGGAGACGCTCGAGAGAGTGGTGGTGAATCTGTTCCCTGCCAGGGCGGAGGGCGATGCTCCTTCCGCGCCTGATCGGGCGAGGCAGCAGACCTCGACGGAGGATCCCCCCGAGGTGTCAGAGGGTGAGTTGGATAGGGCGGTTCTTCGCCTCAGTGCGAAGAACACGGCGCCCGGTCCCGATGGCATCCCGGGGAAAGCTCTGGTCTTGGCCCTGAAGGAGGGCGGCCTACAGGATAGATTCCGCGCGTTGCTCACAACCTGTGCTAAGGATGGCCACTTTCCCAACGAATGGAAGCGGGGTAAGCTTGTCCTCATCCGCAAGCCCGGGCGTCCGGTGGACTCACCATCGGCATATCGCCCCATAGTCCTGTTGAGTGAGGCGGGCAAGTTGTTCGAACGGGTTATCGCCGCTCGCCTCACCCAACATCTCGAGGAGACCGGGCCGAACTTGGCCGACGTCCAGTTCGGCTTCCGAAGGGGCAGGTCCACCGTGGACGCGATCTCGCGGGTGAGGGCTTTAGCCGATGAGGCTATTGGGAAAGGCGGGTTCGTCTTGGCGGTGTCCCTCGACATCTCCAACGCGTTTAACACTCTTCCACACAGAGTGATCGTGGAGGCTATGGGGTACCACGGCTTCCCGGAGTACCTCCGACGGCTTGTCGGAGATTATCTCTCGGGTCGCTCGGTCGCGTGCCCCACACGCGTTGGAGTTTGTCAACGAGTAGTGTCGTGCGGTGTCCCGCAGGGGTCGGTTCTCGGGCCGCTCCTGTGGAACATCGGCTACGACTGGGCACTGCGGGGCGCAACCCTGCGCGGGGTCGACGTCACGTGTTACGCGGACGACACTTTGGTGACCGCCCGCGGTGACACGTATCGTGACGCGGCCCTGTTGGCGACCGCCGGAGTAGCACAGGTTGTGATGAGGATACGGCGCTTGGGCCTGACGGTGGCCCTTGAGAAGTCGGAAGCCATCTGCTTCCGTGGGCCTCGCAAGGCGCCACCGCCGGACGCTCACATCATTGTCGGAGGAGTTTCCATCGGCGTCGGGTCGACGCTGAAATATCTCGGCGTCGTACTCGATAGCCGGTGGAACTTCCAAGGTCACTTCAGGAGCCTGGCTCCTAAACTGACCATAATTTCTTTCGCTCTGAGCAGGCTGATGCCCAACCTGGGCGGACCCAACGTCGGGTGCCGTCGTCTCTTCGCGGGCGTGGTGCGCTCGATGGCCCTGTACGGTGCGCCGATTTGGGTCGACTCCCTGTCGGCCCAAAACTTGACTGTGCTGCGGCGCCTGCAGCGAGTCATGGCGTCCAGGGTCATCAGAGCGTATCGCACCACCTCGTGGAGGGCGGCATGCGCGATCGCCGGCACGCTCCCCTGGGAGCTGGATGCCGAGGTCCTCGCAGCGGTCTACCGCAGGACCGCCGACGTGAGGGCCCGCGGCGCGAGTCCACTCCCGGAGGAGGTGGCGCGTTGGAGGGCGGAGCTCCAGGAGGAGGCACTCGAGCGCTGGCGCGATGATTTGATGCAGGCGGGGTGCGGTTTCCGTACCACGACTGCTATCGCGCCAGTGCTGAAGGAGTGGGTGAGCAGGCGGACCGGCTCGCTCTCTTTCCGGCTTGTGCAGGTGCTGACGGGGCATGGCTGCTTCGGTCGGTACCTGTGCAACGTCGCGCGGAGGGAGCGAACCACCGTCTGCCACGAGTGCGGAGCCGCCAACGACACGGCGCAACACACACTCGAGGAATGCCCAGGTTGGGATACGGAGAGAGCGGCTCTGACGGCAGTCGTGGGACAAGACCTGTCCCTACCGGCTGTCGTCAGAGCAATGATTGAGACCCCTGGCGGCTGGGAAGCCGCCAGGATCTTCTGTGAGACGGCCCTGAGTGGCAAAGAGGCCGGGGAGCGGTCCCGCGAAGAGGACCCCCAGGCGGAACCACTCAGGCGCCGGAAAACGGGAAGACGGCGCCGCGCTTATGCCGCGCGCGCCGATTAACGTGACTACCGGGCGTCAGGTGGACGACTGGCGCCCGGCTTACACTGACCAGACGGCGTGGCGACCTAGAGATGCTCCCTAGGTCGCCACCATCATGACGGTTCCCTTCATGGGAAGTAGCGGTGTGCGGGTTCCGCGGACATGGCCTCGCTGTTATACGGACCCGCACACAACCGCCGATGGTGGAGCATGGGGGGGTTTTAGTGGGTATTCCCGGTGATAATTCGCGTCACCGGGCGAGTCCCACACTCCCCCTCGCCGACGCGTCCTCGCCGGCGAGGGGGGTCAGTCCGTAAATGTGATTTCCCCTCCTCAAAAAAAAAAAAAAAAAAAAAAGGTTAGGTTAGGTTTTTTGCCGCCTTCCAAGGGGCCAAGAAGGAGCTGAGGATCGAGATCGCTGCAGCGAAGGAGCGCGCCTGGCAGGAGCTGGTGAACTCTCTCGAGCAGGACCCATGGGGCAGGCCGTATAAGCTTGTGATGAGCAAGCTCCGCCCATGGGCCCCTCCGTTGTCGACCACCATGAACACGGAGACGCTCGAGAGAGTGGTGGTGAATCTGTTCCCTGCCAGGGCGGAGGGCGATGCTCCTTCCGCGCCTGATCGGGCGAGGCAGCAGATCTCGACGGAGGATCCCCCCGAGGTGTCAGAGGGTGAGTTGGATAGGGCGGTTCTTCGCCTCAGTGCGAAGAACACGGCGCCCGGTCCCGATGGCATCCCGGGGAAAGCTCTGGTCTTGGCCCTGAAGGAGGGCGGCCTACAGGATAGATTCCGCGCGTTGCTCACAACCTGTGCTAAGGATGGCCACTTTCCCAACGAATGGAAGCGGGGTAAGCTTGTCCTCATCCGCAAGCCCGGGCGTCCGGTGGACTCACCATCGGCATATCGCCCCGTAGTCCTGTTGAGTGAGGCGGGCAAGTTGTTCGAACGGGTTATCGCCGCTCGCCTCACCCAACATCTCGAGGAGACCGGGCCGAACTTGGCCGACGTCCAGTTCGGCTTCCGAAGGGGCAGGTCCACCGTGGACGCGATCTCGCGGGTGAGGGCTTTAGCCGATGAGGCTATTGGGAAAGGCGGGTTCGTCTTGGCGGTGTCCCTCGACATCTCCAACGCGTTTAACACTCTTCCACACAGAGTGATCGTGGAGGCTATGGGGTACCACGGCTTCCCGGAGTACCTCCGACGGCTTGTCGGAGATTATCTCTCGGGTCGCTCGGTCGCGTACCCCACACGCGTTGGAGTTTGTCAACGAGTAGTGTCGTGCGGTGTCCCGCAGGGGTCGGTTCTCGGGCCGCTCCTGTGGAACATCGGCTACGACTGGGCACTGCGGGGCGCAACCCTGCGCGGGGTCGACGTCACGTGTTACGCGGACGACACTTTGGTGACCGCCCGCGGTGACACGTATCGTGACGCGGCCCTGTTGGCAACCGCCGGAGTAGCACAGGTTGTGATGAGGATACGGCGCTTGGGCCTGACGGTGGCCCTTGAGAAGTCGGAAGCAATCTGCTTCCGTGGGCCTCGCAAGGCGCCACCGCCGGACGCTCACATCATTGTCGGAGGAGTTTCCATCGGCGTCGGGTCGACGCTGAAATATCTCGGCGTCGTACTCGATAGCCGGTGGAACTTCCGGGGTCACTTCAGGAGCCTGGCTCCCAAACTGACAATGGTATCTTTCGCTTTGAGCAGGCTGATGCCCAACCTGGGCGGACCGAACGTCGGGTGCCGCCGTCTCTTCGCGGGCGTGGTGCGCTCGATGGCCCTGTACGGGGCGCCGATTTGGGTCGACTCCCTGTCGGCCCAAAACTTGACCGTGCTGCGGCGCCTGCAGCGGGTCATGGCGTCCAGGGTCATCAGAGCGTATCGCACCACCTCGTGGAGGGCGGCATGCGCGATCGCCGGCACTCTCCCCTGGGAGCTGGATGCCGAGGTCCTCGCAGCGGTCTACCGTAAGACCGCGGACGCGAGGGCCCGCGGCGCGAGTCCACTCCCGGAGGAGGTGGCGCGTTGGAGGGCGGAGCTCCAGGAGGAGGCACTCGAGCGCTGGCGCGATGATTTGTTGCAGGCGGGGTGGGGTTCCCGCACCACGTCTGCTATCGCGCCAGTGCTGAAGGAGTGGGTGAGCAGGCGGGCCGGGTCGCTCTCTTTCCGGCTTGTGCAGGTGCTGACGGGGCATGGCTGCTTCGGTCGGTACCTGTGCAACGTCGCGCACAGGGAGCGAACCACCGTCTGCCACGAGTGCGGAGCCGCCGACGACACGGCGCAACATACCCTCGAGGAATGCCCAGGTTGGGACACGGAGAGAGCGGCTCTGACGGCAGTCGTGGGACAAGACCTGTCCTTACCGGCTGTCGTCAGAGCAATGGTCGAGACCCCTGACGGCTGGGAAGCCGTCAGGATCTTCTGTGAGACGGCCCTGAGTGGCAAAGAGGCCGGGGAGCGGTCCCGAGAAGAGGACCCCCAGGCGGACCCACTCAGGCGCCGAAAAACCGGAAGACGGCGCCGCGCCTACGACGCGCGCGCCGATTAACTGTGACTACCGGGCGTCAGGTGGACGACTGGCGCCCGGCCTACACTGATCAGACGGCGTGGCGACCTAGAGATGCTCCCTAGGTCGCCACCATCACGAAGGTTCCCTTCACGGGAAGTAGCGGTGTGCGGGTTCCGCGGACATGGCCTAGCTGTTATACGGACCCGCACACAACCGCTGATGGTGGAGCATGGGGGGGTTTTAGTGGGTATTCCCGGTGATAATTCGCGTCACCGGGCGAGTCCCACACTCCCCCTCGCCGACGCGTCCTCGCCGGCGAGGGGGGTCAGTCCGTAAATGTGATTTCCCCTCCTCAAAAAAAAAAAAAAAAAAAAAAGGTTAGGTTAGGTTAGGTTAGGTTAGGTTAGGTTAGGTTAGGTTAGGTTAGGTTAGGTTAGGTTAGGTTAGGTTAGGTTAGGTTAGGTTAGGTTAGGTTTCCGTGTGCGGTTCCAGATCCGCCATCGGACGCGTCCCCAGGTTGCGGATAGGGGAACGCCCCCCAGATATGGGGGGTACCGGTTCATCCGGCGCGGACAAAAACTGGCATGTGGCTGCCTGCTCTTTCTTAAGGGCGGGCATTGCACGGTCACATGAACCCGTAGCCTCACTCAGTGGGGTCGGGGGTCCGGCGCACTGAGCGTCGGATCGCGAGGAAGAAAACCTCTCTAAAAAATCACACTCGGAGGGTGAAGCCGTGGCTTCTTTTAGAAGAAGCCCACCGCTGTCACCAGTGGACCCCTCGTGGGTCGTGGGTTGGCTAGCTGGAGCTGGCGGTCCGGTTCGTCCGGACACGATGGCGGTGCGCTTGGCGCAGTTTGGAGGGCCCAGTGATGGGCCAGCGGAGCTTCGGCTCGTGGTGGCGGGCCTAATAAGGTCCGCGGGCGCGGCGTGTGGTCTTGGCCACCGTCGGGCAAACCGTAACCCCGCATTCGCGGGGCCGGGGGTCCGGCGCACTGAGCGTCGGGCTGCGTGGAAGAAAACCACTATAAAAAATTACCCTGAAGCCCAAGGTTAGCGTGCCGAGGGGCTGCATGGCTGGGGGGGACCCGGTCCCAAGCGCTCCTGCGGCCTGTTGGGAAAGGGCCGCAGGTACGTTTCCCAAACGAAAAATGGAAATGTCGCATAAGGAAAAAGGTATGTCGAGCGATCCGGCTGACGCCCGGCGCTTGGGGGTAGCTCGGCCCCCGGGTGTGAAATTGGTAACGAGCGGCGAATGCGACCCGCCTCGCCAGCGGCGTCGACCGGTATCCGGGCCGGTCGATGTTAAATTGGTTACCGGCAACTGCGACTGTGGTGGAGAGCACCACCTCTGCGCCTGGTGTGACGCCAGGCAGCAGGCGCTCCAGGCAGCGGATCCCGGGCTGCCTGGTAAGCTGAAGGCTACCGGAGTGCGCACGCGTGCGCAGACCAAGGACGGTGGGAGTAGCAGGCCATCAAGCCCTGTCGTTCTTCTCAACCGGGTGGCGACGCCAGCGGTGTCGCCAAGAGACGGGAGTCCAGCGAGCGACGGGGCTGGCTCCTCCGATCGGGAAACCGTGGTGCCCATTGACGGCGGCACCGATTCGGAAGGTGACAACGAGTCGGACCCAAAGCTGGGGGTCCGGCTCCAACGAAAGCGGACCAAGGGCCCACCGGCGCCGTCCCCGGAGGCCTCCCCGGAGTCCTCTGGCGAGGAGCGACCCGCCGTAGCAACAGGATTGCTCCAGAAGCGTGGTCGCGGTCGCCCTCCCACCACCGGGGAATACGTCGGCCTCGCCGAAGCGAAGGCCGAAGTGGCCCGAGCGAGGAGAGAAGAGCTCAAGCTCCAGGCTGAGCAGGAGCTGCTCGCCTCCCTAGCCGAGGCTAGGGTCACACGCTCCCGCCTCTCGGAGATGGAGTCCGGGGACGACACCGTCGAGTCGTCCTCGCTCGTCTTCGAGAGGCTGATGACGAGAGTGGCGGCCATCCGTAAGGTGGCCGACATCTCGAAAAGTTTGAAAGGGACGAGCGTGAAGGCGCTTCGCGACAACGCCGAGGCGATTATCGCGGACGCCAAACACCTTGCCGCCCTGTCCTCGACTGAGGAGACTGCTGCGCTGCGTCGCGAGCTCCAGGAAGCTCGGGCGCAGAACAAGCGTCTCCAGGCGGGGTTGGACGAATTGCGGAGGGAGTTTGCGGCGTTCAGAGCTGCTCCCTCCGCCGCCTCCGGGACTCCGGCCACGCTGGAGCACCTAGAGGCCTTGGAGACGGCGATCATGGATAGGGTCCATGCTCGGCTGAGCGCGCGGCTCGAGAACCTGGAGCCGCGCCTGAATCCAGCGCCGAGGGTGAGCCCTCCATTAGCCGCTCGGAGAGGACCCCCTCCGAAACCGGCTCCAAGGAAGGACCCTCCCCTTTCTTCCACTGCCCGCCCGCAAATCCCGAAGTCGCCCAAAGCCTCCACCAGCGGGCAAAAGGCGAAGGTGCCTGCCGGAGGAACATCATCTTCGCCCCAGGCGAAGAAGAAAGGACGGCGTAGAAGAGCGACGCGTGGTCGCAAGGCGCCAGAAAAGTCGGAGCCGCGTCCACTCCCGCCCGCCCCCACCTCTATGGATAAACCGTGGAGCCTGGTGGCTAGAGGTGGGAAGCACCAGGAGCGTCCCCCAGCTCCGCAGAAAAGGAAGACCCGGGCATCACAGCCTGCCCCTCCTCGAATGGCCAGGCCCTCCAAGACCGCGGCCGTTGTCGTCACCCTGCAGCCAGGGGCTGCTGAGAGGGGGGTGACGTACAAACTGGTCATCGAGGAGGCCAAGAAGAGGGTAAATATTGCGGAGCTGGGCATAGAGTATGTTCGCTTCCGGCGTGCGGTGACGGGAGCCGCCATCATGGAGGTCCCCGGCGCCGACAATGACGTAAAGGCGGACAGGCTTGCCGCCAAACTCCGGGAGGTACTGAGTGCGGAGTCGGTCCGGATCTCGCGGCCTTTCAAGGCCACCGAGATGCTGGTGTCGGGCCTGGACGACTCCGTCACTTCAGAGGAGGTGGCGGCAGCCATAGCCAAGCTTGGCGACTGTCATAGGGAGGCAGTGAGGGTGGGAGCCATCCGCAACTCATACCAGGGTATGGGTTCGGTTTGGGCGAGCTGCCCCGTGACAGCCGCCAAGAAGGTCATGGAGGGCAAATTGCTGGTCGGGTGGACGGCAGCACGGGTGAAGGTGCTGCAGCCCCGCGAGCTGCGCTGCTTCCGGTGTCTCAACACAGGACACGTCAGGGGGCAGTGCACTGCTGCCGTCGACCGGAGCCAGCTTTGCTACAAGTGTGGCGACAACGACCACCGAGCGTCGGTGTGCCGGGCAGACCCTCGCTGCCCTCTCTGCGCCGACGCTAATAAAAAGGCAAATCATCGCTTGGGGAGCAGTAAATGTTCGGCCCCCAAGCCCAAGATGAACCGACGAAGGCCGGTGGGTCCTGCGGTTTCGACCCAGGACTCAACGACCTGCCCACCGGACGGGACCTCCGAGACACCCATGGACATACAATCAGTATGTCCATGAGGTGTCTACAAACAAACGTGAACCACTGCGCCGGTGCCCAGGACCTGCTAGTCCAGACGCTGGCGCAGTGGAAGATACAGGTGGCGATCGTCGCGGAGCCGTATCTGGTCGTCCCTAGGGACAACTGGGTCGGCGACCGCGACGATCTCGTCGCCATTGTTTTGGCTACGGGAGAGGGAGCCCCCGCTGTCGACCAAACGTTCAGAGGCCGCGGCTTCGTCGCCGTTTTCTGCGGCGACACCGTGTACGTAGGTGTCTATTTCTCGCCGAACCGCCCGCTGGCGGAGTTCGAGCGTTTCTTGGCGGAAATAGACATCCTGCTGGGGCGGTGTCGCCCGCGTCAGGTGCTCCTCGCCGGAGACCTGAACGCGAAGTCGACAGTGTGGGGATCGGCTCTCACCGACGCGAGGGGCGCGGCTGTGGAGGAGTTTCTCTCCAGCAACAACTTGTGCGTGCTGAACAGGGGCACGTCCAACACGTGCGTGCGACAACAGGGCGGATCGGTCGTGGACGTAACGTTTGCGTCCTCCGCCCTGGCACGCCGCGTTCGGGGCTGGGTAGTCGAGGAGGGGGTCGAGACGCTCTCGGATCACCGATACATTCGGTTTTCCGTCTCCCCCCACTCGACGGACCCGAACAGCCCGAGACGTGCTCCCTCTGAGATCGGGCCCAGATGGGCACTTAAAATGCTGGAGAGAGACGCCCTCATAGCGGCGTCCCTCGTCGAATCATGGAATGTCAAACCTGAGGCGACCGATGCGGACACAGAGGCGCGGTGGTTCCGCGAGGCGATGACGCATGTTTGCGACGTCGCCATGCCCCGCGTGGGCCTACCGCAGCCCCGTCGACAGGTGTACTGGTGGTCGCCGGAGTTACAGCACCTCCGGACGACGTGCGTCAAGGCAAGACGCCGGTACACCCACGCCCGTCGACGTCACAGACCCGCATCGGTCATCGCCGAACTATTTGCCGCCTTCCAAGGGGCCAAGAAGGAGTTGAGGGCCGAGATCGCTGCAGCGAAGGAGCGCGCCTGGCAGGAGCTGGTGAACTCTCTCGAGCAGGACCCATGGGGCAGGCCGTATAAGCTTGTCATGAGCAAGCTCCGCCCATGGGCCCCTCCGGTGTCGACCACCATGAACACGGAGACGCTCGAGAGAGTGGTGGAGAATTTGTTCCCTGCCAGGGCGGAGGGCGATGCTCCTTCCGCGCCTGTTCGGGCGAGGCAGCAGATCTCGACGGAGGATCCCCCCGAGGTGTCAGAGGGCGAGTTGGACAGGGCGGTTCTTCGCCTTAGTGCGAAGAACACGGCGCCCGGTCCCGATGGCATCCCGGGGAAGGCTCTGGTCTTGGCCCTGAAGGAGGGCGGCCTCGGAACAAGGTTCCGTGAGCTGATCACAACTTGTGCGACGAATGGCCACTTTCCCAAGGAGTGGAAGCTTGGAAAGCTTGTCCTCATCCGCAAGCCCGGGCGTCCGGTGGACTCACCATCGGCCTACCGCCCCATCGTCCTACTGAGTGAGGCGGGTAAGCTCTTTGAGCGGGTCATCGCTGCTCGCCTCACTCAACATCTGGAGGACACCGGGCCGAACTTGGCCGCCGTCCAGTTCGGTTTCCGGAGGGGCAGGTCCACCGTTGACGCCATTGCGCGGGTGAGGACCATAGCGGAGGAGGCAATTGGGAAAGGCGGGGTAGTCTTGGCGGTGTCCCTCGACATCTCCAACGCGTTTAACACTCTGCCACATAGAGTGATCGTGGAGGCTATGGGGTACCACGGCTTCCCGGAGTACCTCCGACGGCTTGTCGGAGATTACCTCTCGGGTCGCTCGGTCGTGTACCCCACGCGCGTTGGAGATCGTCAGCGCCAAGTGTCGTGCGGTGTTCCGCAGGGGTCGGTTCTCGGGCCGCTCCTGTGGAACATCGGCTACGACTGGGTGCTGCGAGGCGCTACCCTGCGCGGGGTCGACGTCACGTGCTACGCGGACGACACCTTGGTGACCGCCCGCGGTGGCACGTACCGTGACGCGGCCCTGTTGGCTACCGCTGGAGTCGCACAAGTTGTGATGCGCATACGGCGCTTGGGCCTGACGGTGGCCCTTGAGAAGTCCGAAGCGATCTGCTTCCGTGGGCTTCGCAAGGCGCCACCGCCGGATGCCCACATCACGGTCGGCGGAGTCTCCATCGGCATCGGGTCGACGCTGAAATATCTCGGCGTCGTACTCGATAGCCGGTGGAACTTCCAAGATCACTTCAAGAGCCTTGCTCCTAAGTTGACCAAGGTCTCTTTTGCATTGAGCAGGCTGATGCCCAACCTGGGCGGACCCAACGTCGGGTGCCGCCGTCTCTTCGCGGGCGTGGTGCGCTCGATGGCCCTGTACGGGGCGCCGATTTGGGTCGACTCCCTGTCGGCCCAAAACTTGACCGTGCTGCGGCGCCTGCAGCGGGTCATGGCGTCCAGGGTCATCAGAGCGTATCGCACCACCTCGTGGAGGGCGGCATGCGCGATCGCCGGCACTCTCCCCTGGGAGCTGGATGCCGAGGTCCTCGCAGCGGTCTACCGTAAGACCGCGGACGCGAGGGCCCGCGGCGCGAGTCCACTCCCGGAGGAGGTGGCGCGTTGGAGGACGGAGCTCAAGGAGGAGGCACTCGAGCGCTGGCGCGATGATTTGTTGCAGGCGGGGTGGGGTTCCCGCACCACGTCTGCTATCGCGCCAGTGCTGAAGGAGTGGGTGAGCAGGCGGGCCGGGTCGCTCTCTTTCCGGCTTGTGCAGGTGCTGACGGGGCATGGCTGCTTCGGTCGGTACCTGTGCAACGTCGCGCACAGGGAGCGAACCACCGTCTGCCACGAGTGCGGAGCCGCCGACGACACGGCGCAACATACCCTCGAGGAATGCCCAGGTTGGGACACGGAGAGAGCGGCTCTGACGGCAGTCGTGGGACAAGACCTGTCCTTACCGGCTGTCGTCAGAGCAATGGTCGAGACCCCTGACGGCTGGGAAGCCGTCAGGATCTTCTGTGAGACGGCCCTGAGTGGCAAAGAGGCCGGGGAGCGGTCCCGAGAAGAGGACCCCCAGGCGGACCCACTCAGGCGCCGAAAAACCGGAAGACGGCGCCGCGCCTACGACGCGCGCGCCGATTAACTGTGACTACCGGGCGTCAGGTGGACGACTGGCGCCCGGCCTACACTGATCAGACGGCGTGGCGACCTAGAGATGCTCCCTAGGTCGCCACCATCACGAAGGTTCCCTTCACGGGAAGTAGCGGTGTGCGGGTTCCGCGGACATGGCCTAGCTGTTATACGGACCCGCACACAACCGCTGATGGTGGAGCATGGGGGGGTTTTAGTGGGTATTCCCGGTGATAATTCGCGTCACCGGGCGAGTCCCACACTCCCCCTCGCCGACGCGTCCTCGCCGGCGAGGGGGGTCAGTCCGTAAATGTGATTTCCCCTCCTCAAAAAAAAAAAAAAAAAAAAAAAAAAAAAAAAAGGTTAGGTTAGGTTAGGTTAGGTTAGGTTAGGTTAGGTTAGGTTAGGTTAGGTTAGGTTAGGTTAGGTTAGGTTAGGTTAGGTTAGGTTAGGTTAGGTTAGGTTAGGTTAGGTTAGGTTAGGTTAGGTTAGGTTAGGTTAGGTTAGGTTAGGTTAGGTTAGGTTTTTTTTTTTTTTTTTTTTTTTTTTTTTTTTTTTTTTTTTTTTTTTTTTCTTACTTAAATTCCTCCAGCATTATGCGCTGTAGCCTATGTTTGCAAATTCTCATTCATACTAGTTCTCGCTCACTTGCCTCTCGTACTTTCATTCTTCATACTTGGTCTTTCTTGCATTCATCATCATTCATACCATTGCGGATGGGATTTCCGCCTGTCAGTTCCTATTCTAACTAACTATTATTTATTTCTTATTCTTAATTCTAAGCAGTTTTTGAGGGTCGGAGAAATAATCGTGCGACATCATTTATAATTTTACATACGTTAAAGTAGTGCTGAACAGTAAGGTACATTTGAATACATTAATTAATTTACAAACATTAAAATTCAATATTGACGTCATAAAATACTAAAATCATTAAAATAGAACCAATAAATACTACATTTACATAAAACATTGAAATAATTAAAAATCGTGAAAGCACTAAATATCTAAAACAATTAACTTTATTAATATTTTAAAAACATTTGTATATGATATCATACTAATAGCTTATATTATATTTACAATTTTTAGTCTTTATTCCTCTTTATGACTCTCTCTGCTATTTTTATACAATACTTTAGGAATTGATCCCTTTTGTCACTTCTCATTATCTCTTCTATGGTTTCCTGTGTGATTTCCAAATCAATTTCCAGTTCAGTTTCTACTCTCTCCTTCTCATTTGCCGGGCATTCTGTCAGCAGGTGAGGGACCGTCTCCGCAACGCTAGGGTCACAGATGCACGATGGACTCTCCTTGCACTTGAAGCGATTCAAGTACTCGGAGAATCCACCGTGCCCCGTGAAAACCTGTGTTAAAATATTGTTAATGCCAATCTTCTTGATTGTCGAGAAGGCCCCGGCAGCATTGGGGAAAAACAGTTTCGTCACTGCTGCTGTATCACCTTGTGCGTATCTACGGTCCCATTCCTCAAGCGAACGCATGCGTATGCTTCGCCTGACGAATGAGACCGGACACAGATCGTACTTTGGTTTTGTTTTGGACTTCAGCGCTGCCTCCCTAGCTAGGTGGTCCGCCCGCTCATTACCCTCTAGGCCGACGTGGGCCTTAATCCAAAACAATTTGACACGCTTCTTCTTCGAAGAAGCGGTCCTCAAATTACTTCGGGCCCCCACCGCCAGAGGGTGTAAGCAACTATTCGCCGCGATGGTCTGGAGAGCGGCCATCGAATCGCTGTAGATTGCAGAGGTGGTTTCGCTGCGTCGCAGGATCACCCTCGTCGCCTCACACACCGCCAAGAGCTCGGCCTGGTAGACGGTGCAATAGGACGGCAGACCAAGTTTGACGGCCGACGTTTCGGCCCCGCCAGTCCATATGGATAGCGCGGCCCCAACCCGGCCGTCAATCTTGCTGCCGTCCGTATATATGCGCAGTTGATGGTCACTGTTTTCATTAAGTCGTTCCTCGTCTACCAGCCTTCCGAACTCAAGACTGGTGTGTTCGGCGGGATGGGGACCCTCGATTGCTGGGGCCATCCGCTCGACGTCCCTGTCACCCAGCTCCGGCCGAGGTACTCCCCTCTTGGCCTCGTAAAGCGAAGCAGCTTCGCGGATACGTAGGTCAAGGGGGAGCAATCCAGCCAATAGCAGAGCTGAGTGGAGAGACACCGTGCGGTAGGCCTTACACAATTTTTGAGCGAAACCCCTCTGCACAGCGTTCAAACGCTTGGCCACCCCCAGTTTGCCGACTGCAGGCACCCATGCACTTGCAGCATAAGTGATTATGGGCTCCACCGCGGCGATATAGATTGAGCGAACCACTTCGGGGTGAAGTCCCCAGCTAGTTTTGGCAGCTCTCCCCAACTGCTTGTAAACGCCGATGGCCTTCCGACAGACCCTGTCAACATGACTGTTGAAGGTCAGCTTTTCGTCTATGGTTAGGCCGAGCAGTTTAATTTCTTTTTGCATGCCAATGTCAACCCCGCCCATGCTCAGGCGCGGAGCGTCAAATTTAAGTTTTTTGGTTAGCACCATTGCATTCGTTTTGCTCGGTGCAAACCTCAGCTTATTTTTGACGCCCCACGCCAGAACATGCGCCAGGGTGGCATTGGCATGCCTCTCTATATCGTAGGCCGTATCACCGTCAAAGACGAGGACCACATCGTCCGCGTAAGCCTGGCAGTAGACTCCTCTACTTTCCAGGCTCCGCAGCAATGTGTCGAGTGTCAGGTTCCAGAGCAGAGGGCCGGCTATAGACCCTTGGATGCATCCCCTGCTTGTCATCGTGCTGAATACCTCACCGCAGTACCTGACGTTTACCGTCCTGTCGGTGAGGTAGCTGTCGAAGACCCGCCTGATGTTCACGGGGCATCCCGCTTCCGCCAGTCTGACCTTGATCATAGGCCACCAGACGCCATCGAAGGCTCCCTCTATGTCCAAGGACACGAGCGTCACAATCTTCTTGTCTCCAATCAGCTTGCGCACCCGCGACACGAGGTCATAGAGGGAGTCTTCGGTGCTTTTCTGGGGCACAAAGCCATACTGGCGCGCGCTTATGCCCGGTAGGATGTGATACCTCAGGCGAGCCACGAGCATCTTTTCAAACACTTTGCCAAGCACGGGAAGCAGGCCAATGGGCCGGAATGACTTGGGGGTGGCATAACTATCCTTCCCCGGCTTCCGAAGGACAATCACCGCTGCTTCCTTCCATATCTGCGGAAAGATGTGGTTGGCCATACAGTTGTTTACTAAATTTAAGAATACGTTAGGGTCACAACCGATGGCCCTGGAACAAATGTCAGCAGTGAGTCCATCGGCGCCGGGGGCCTTCTTCGGATTGAAGGACCTCACCGCCATCTCAAGCTCGGTTAGAGTGAATGGAGGGTCCCAAGAGGAGTCTTGTTCCCCAACATTCACTCCTTCCGCCGTTTTCCTGATTTGGCGGTGAACCTCTTCATCCGAATTTGGAAGGTCTTTCGGGTAGAATGCCTCCGCAAGCCACTCCACCGAGCCCTTCGCGTCCAGAACCATGCCATCTCTCTCCAGTGGCATGTCCTCGTCCCTGACGGTGGTCCTTCCTATCACCCTATAAATGCCCTGCCAGACGCTTTCGCCGTCCTGCCTCTCGCAGAAAGACTTCCAGGAGTCTGTCTGAGCCTGCCTCACCGCTGATTCGTACTCCTCCTTTTTCTCGAGATATTGCTCAACGACCCACGACCTCCGGATCGGAGCAGCGTTCCTGATTCTGTTCTTCCTGGTGGCGACCTCTTTCTTCATGATCCCAAGTTCTTCCGACCACCACGGCAGCGCCAGTCTCTCCTTCGACCCTCTCTTCGGGATGGCGCGGTCACACGCCTCTGTTATTAATTTCGTATAATTTTGAATAGCCAAATTTGTTTCTTCCTTGTTGAGTACAACACCTTTGTTGAGTTTATAATTGTCTATTAATTCTTTAATTTTGATGCCAAACTTATGCCAATTCGCCTTGTTGGTGTTGTACTTTCTGGTCGTTCTGACCACTTCCATTCCTCGAGAGGGCTTCAGCTTCAACTTTAGCGCAATGCCGTTGTGGTCGGAGCTCGTGAGATCAGTGAGGACTTTCCAGCCCTCCACCAGGTCCAACAGGTCATGGGAGCAAGCTGTTAAATCCACATGACTACAGAAACGCTGCCCCCCCCGGATTGTGTCGAAGGTCGGAGTGTCTCCTATGTTGAGTACATCGAGGCCAAGCTCCTCCAGACTACCTGAAAACTCTTCACCCCTGTGATCAATCCTACTGCTGCCCCACCACGAACTCTTTGCATTAGCGTCACCGCCGATCAGCCACCTCCCAGCTCCCAGCTCGGCCTGCATTCGCTTCAGATGCCCGATGTGGGGTTCGATTGGCTGGTCCGGCTCGAAGTAGAAGGAGACCAGCGTTGTCCTCCAGGATCCCGTCTGTATCCCCACCACCACGATGTTATTGGTGGTGAGTTTCGGGTACTGTATCACCTTTAGGCTGCTGTCAAAGACGACAATAGCGGCCTTAACAGTACCCTCTCCTGGGACGGGATTCTGGAAGACCCGCACACCCCTATAACTCCGAACCGCACGAGTCGCCCCCACATATGGCTCCTGAAGGAGTGCTATGGCCACTCCCCTCTTCTCCGCTTCTACTAGGAGCTCGGAGGTGGCCAATTTGCTACGCTGCAAATTGACCTGCAAGAGCCCGTAGGTAGGGCTAGCACCAGGGGCGCCCTTAGCAGTATTGAGTGGCAGAACGGGCGATCGCATCCCATTTTGCTCTCACGGGGCACACTGCACTCAAGGCGTTATGCTCGCGGCCTCCCAGCTTCGCCACAGCGCAGTTTCGGCAGGAGGGCGGCGTTCCCGCCCGCCATTGGGGACATTCCATCTTAAGGTGGGCTCCCCCACAATGGCTGCACAGGTCAGCCGCCTCCCCGCAGAACCTCTTGCTGTGTCCGTAGCCGAGACACCTCGAGCACTGTACTAGAGGCGACTGATCCGAGACCCTGATCCGCTGCAAATCAACGTGCAGCGTCCCGTGATCAATCGCCCTTTTCCAAACCTCCGGAGAGGTGCTTAAGACAATGTGCCCCGTGAGGGGATTTCTGGCTCTTTTTCTATATTTTATGTTTATCCTCTCCTCTCCCCCGTTGAGGCCGTCGAACAGGGACCGGTTCTGGTTTTTAATCGCTTTAAGGACGTCCTCGTCACTATGAATTGACAGGACATCCCAAAGGATCAGCAACGGGTCCCTGTTCGCGACCTCACCGCAGATTAATCTTTTCCCCGATTTCTCTATTCTTTCTTTGATTTTTCTTCTCTCTTCTTCACTGTCACAACTCATTACAATTTTCCGGTCCTTTGCCTTTCTCACTCGCTCGACCTTTACCCATCCTTCTTTTGCGTTGACGGCCTCTCTCACCTTTGCCAACACCTCCTCCCCGGTGTCGTTAACGTCCTCGGACGTAACAACAACGGAGTGGAGGGTCGGCCTTCCGGCCGCTTTTACCTTATTGCCCACGGCCCCCGCATAAGACGTGGCTTTGGGCCCAGTCAGCTGTTCCTTAAGTCCTTTTAATTCCTCCAATTTCTTATTATTCTCTGTTAGTAAAATGTTATTTTTCTCCAAAGCTTCTAATAAGCCATCGGTTGACTGGGCCACTTCTTTCTTTTTGGGCCCCTTCCCCTTTCCCTCGGCCTCGGCGACCGCCTCCCCAACCAAGTTGAAGAGGCGGTCGACGGCCTGCAGTATACCCTCTTTTAGGTCCGTCTTGAGGTTTCTTGAGCTGCTGAGGTAGAGCTTTGCCTTTTTTAGGCAAGCCCTCGCCTCAGCAACTCTGTCCGTATATTTTACCACTAGGGTTTCTCTTTTCGGTGTTGGACCTTTCTGGTTTTTTGCCGAGGTCAGGGGGGAGACGGAAAGCTTTCCCGTCTCCCACTCCCCTATACTCTTCCTGACACTCGGCTGTGGGGGCGGGGACTCCTGGGAGTCGCGAGGTTGGGGTCTACTATCAGTCTTATTAGCGGGGGACCGAAGCATAATGCTGGGGGGATTGGCGTCGTTAGGTTAATTATACTATTTACGGGCTGTATAGTGGCCTATAGTTAAAACTTAATCTAATATAATTTTAGTAAATGTCGAAAAGTCAATATCAATAATATAGAATCTTAACCTAACAATAATAACTAGTTTGACCCAAGAGTCCAAGGACCCAAGCGGCCCGATGGTCCAAAAACTTCAGGAGCCCGAAGATCCGGGGGCCCAAACGATCCGGGAGCCCAGAAAATTCGGGAGCCCAAAAAATTAAGAGTCCAAAAAATCTGGTAGTCCAAAAATTTTACGCAAAGGACCCTGTGCCCAAAAATTTGTGCCCAAAAAACTTGTGCCCAAAATCTTGTGCCCAAAATCCCGTGCCCAAAAAATCAGGTGCCCAAAAAATCTGGTGCCCAAAAAATTTTAGTGCCCAAAAATTCTAGGTGCCCAAAAAATTTTGTGCCCAAAAAATTTGTTCCCAAAAATTCGGTGCCCAAAAACTTTGTGCCCAAAAATCTGTGCCCAGAATTTGTGCCCAAGAAAACTTGTGCCCAAAAATCTGTGCCCAAAAATTTGTGCCCAAAAGATCCGGTGCCCAAAAATCTGGTGCCCAAAAAATCCGGTGCCCAAAAAATTTTGGTGCCCAAAAAATTTGTGCCCAAAAAATTTGGGTGCCCAAAAATCTTTTGTGCCCAAAAAATTTTGTGCCCAAAAATCCGGTGCCCAAAAAATTTGTGCCCAAAAATTTGTGCCCAAAGATTTGTGCCCAAGAAAAAACTTGTGCCCAAAGATTTGTGCCCAAAGATTTGTGCCCAAAATTCCGGTGCCCAAAGATTTGGTGCCCAAAAAATTTTGTGCCCAAAAGATTTGGTGCCCAAAGAGTTTGGTAACCCAAAAGAACTGGTAGCCCGGAAAGCTCAGGAGCCCCAGATACCCAGGAGCCCAAAGGATCCGGAATAACCCAAGGGGACGGGGGACCAAGGAATTCGGGGTCAAAAACTTGTCTAAAGACTTAATAACTAAGGGCTGTATATGGGCCCAAAAAGTAAAAACAACTTAATACTAAATTAAAACAAAGTGTCAAATTATATACAATAAAATAAAATACCACGTCAATAAAAATAACAAAGATCAAATATAAAATTAGTCAAGTCAAGACTGAACACGATCAAATCACAACACGTAAAATTCAATACAATAGATCCAAACAATACAATAAAATATTTTAAAACAATGTACAAAGCGTGTGGCGATCGAGGTTGACTAGTGGTATTATATACAGTTAAAATCAATAAGTTATAAATTTAATGTCAATAAAATAAAATTAAAACAATTTAAAATATCAAAATAATCAAGTAAAAATAGTCAATAGTAATAAATTTGGAGCTGTATACGGGCTCAGTCAGTTATTTAAAATAGATCTTAATTAGTGCTAGTTAAAATAACTAGCCTAACAAGTCTAATAAAACTTAAAATTAACTTAGCTAACTTAACCTAAGCCTCTGTATGTATATATAATCCAGTACCCAACCCGGGCTATTGGTCACCGAGACACCCCAGAAAAGACCTGGAAGGGACAGGTTACCAAATCAGGGGAAGGAGGGGTCTTTAGGGAAGGGAATTGGTTCAGGAATAAAATTTTTGAAAAAATTTTTGAAAATTTGCAAAAATATAATAAATTTAATTTTCCAAACAGAACCGGGAGCAGCAACAGTCAAAGTGATAGGCCGTCGGATAGATCTCGTCAAGGCCCACCCAACGACGTATCACACGCCTATGTACTGCTAAGGATAAGGGAGTAGTGGAATTTTCAATTTTTTGCAGATGAAGTCGGGTGAGGAAAATAGTCTTTTCCGCCAAGTTGGGAAAAAAGGTGGTAATTTTCCGAATCCAATGACGCGCCTCACCGAATTTTAGCACTATGCGTTGCAAAGTTATTGGCTTTTGAAGATATTAAAAATAAATTCGGTGGACACGTCCGGGTGCTTTCTTGTCTGATGTTTTTCGCTATATCTTCGTAACCAATGGGCCGAAAATTTTGATTTTTGGCTTAAAAAATAGAGGGGAAAACACTGAACACTACTGCACGAATCACTTCCGCGCGACTTCTTTCCCGAGGGAACACAAGCTCCCGAAAAATCAAGTATTTTCGGGAAATTTTAATTTCGCGATTACTTCACAACGGCTTGACCGATTTTGAAAATTTCTTCACCTGTGCACTCGTATAGTCTATCCGCTATTTTTGGTAGTTTTGATTATTTTCTCTGGGGCCTTCTAAGGGGGCCCGACTTTGGGGGCCTCCGGAATTTCAGTTGTAACTTCGCTTTCCGGGCCGGTAAAAATCCAAATTTTTCGGGTCAAGTAAGACGAAGGTACCGGCTACCCGATAGCAGTTCCAGCTATGCAATTTCCCGCGCGAAATCTCACAGCGTTTTCACGCGAAATTTTTGAAGTGAAATTTTTGGCAGTTTTTTCCCCGTAACTTCTTCAGTTTTGGTCCGATTTTCGTAATAAAAACAGCGCCGGACAGCTCGTCGAAAGACGAATCGAATGACGTATTACACGTTGTATTTACACTTTTTATGCACGCACACTGTATTTTTGAGCATTTATGGTCGCCCGGAGCACTTTTTACGGCGTTTGCTTGCGTCCGCTCGCTACCAGCGTTGAACAGAGACTGGTTAGGTTAGGTTAGGTTAGGTTAGGTTAGGTTAGGTTAGGTTAGGTTAGGTTAGGTTAGGTTAGGTTAGGTTAGGTTAGGTTAGGTTAGGTTAGGTTAGGTTAGGTTAGGTTAGGTTAGGTTAGGTTAGGTTAGGTTAGGTTAGGTTAGGTTAGGTTAGGTTAGGTTAGGTTAGGTTAGGTTAGGTTAGGTTAGGTTAGGTTAGGTTAGGTTAGGTTAGGTTAGGTTAGGTTAGGTTAGGTTAGGTTAGGTTAGGTTAGGTTAGGTTAGGTTAGGTTAGGTTAGGTTAGGTTAGGTTAGGTTAGGTTAGGTTAGGTTAGGTTAGGTTAGGTTAGGTTAGGTTAGGTTAGGTTAGGTTAGGTTAGGTTAGGTTAGGTTAGGTTAGGTTGAAAATTTACGAAAATTCGGAAATTTCAATTGCTGATAACGCTGGTGTTCATTGGTGCTTTTTGGTGTGGCGCATATCGTTTGAAGCCTTTTTCAAGGCTTCTTCGATCTGCACACAGCAGTTGTTGTTGTTGTCTGTTATTTCAGTTGTTTTTGTTGATTTTCTGTTTTCTGTTTGAAATTTTTAAGTTTAAAACCGCAACAAGTCCCGGTTCCCGCAGCCGGATCTTGTTGCGGTCTAGGGCCGGAAGAAGCCTCTCTGGGAGGTCCTTCTACCTGTCCAAGTTTTGAATTGTTATCTGTTATTGTTACGTTTTTATTGTTGTTTTTGTTATTAGTTTTTTAAGAAAAGTTATTGTTTTTTCCCGATAACTTTGCTGCTAGCAGCCGGTTCGTGTCGCGGGTTTGGGTTGAAAGTTGCATCCTCGGAAGCACTTTCACCCAGTCCAAACCGGTTGCTGGTAGCGCTTGTTGTTCAGGAGTTATCGTCGTTTTTCGTTAATTAATTTTAAAGAAATTTGTTATATTGTTGATTTTTGTTTTGTTTTGCCCCCTTTTTGTAGGGGTGGACCCCTACAAAAAAGATGGACGACACGGAGGCTAATCGGCCTTCGGGTAATACCCGTTCAAAGGGTCGAAAACGGGGTGCCAAGAAGGAGGAGAGCATCCTGGAGTCCTCTCGTCCCTCATCAGCGTCAGATCGGAGTAGATCTGGCAAATTCTTTGCTGGGTCAAACGAGGAGCATTCAGGATCGGAGGCGTCTGGGTCCCAAGAGGAACCAGCGGTCCCTCCTAAGTACCTCAAAGGTAACAAAGGCCGTGGCAAGCCTTATGCTCACGACATCGGTGTGTCGCAGGCTCGACGCGAGCTAAGGGAGGTAGGGACGGACTCCGAGTCGGAAATCAACTTCTCCGAAGTTGAGTTCCACTCGACCAAGTCCGTATCTCCTTCTGGTTCGATCGAGGGGCTCACCAGAAGGGCGGAAGCCAGTGCCTCGGTGATTCTGGACGTTGTCCGCAAGGCCGGAAATCTAAAGGGAACATGTCAGAGGGACATCAAAAACGCAACGAACTCCCTCGTCGAGATTGTTAAGGCGGTGGCGGAGCGCAAAGCCTCCAAGGAGGTTCGCCGCCTTAAGGCCGACAACAAGCGCCTTCGCGGGCAACTGGAGGCCCTCCACTCGGAGGTGGCGGCGATCAGACGGGCCTTCTCCGAAAGGACCCGCCTAGAGACCCCGGCCGGCTCGGAACGTCAGGCGGAAGCTCCCCAGACAGTGGCTGAATCACAGGCACTGTCTAGGGCGGAGTTTTTTGAAGCCTTCGGATCGCTCCAGGCGGAGCTCATGAACCATGTGGGCAACATGGTGAGCGCCCGCCTGGACGGCTTGGAAGTTGACGGGAGGCTCCTCCCGGCGCGTCAGATCCGGCCACCTCTCACGGCAGACCGCAAAGCGAAGGCCCGCGCTGCGGCTGCCCAACCAGACGCCGTGACTACCCTCACCCCCCCGGCCAACCTGCCCAAAAGTGTGAGACCCGTCAGAGCGGCTCGACCCCCTGCCAAGGCTCCTGAGCCGCAGGTTGGGCCTTCGGTCGAGACAGGTGGAAGCTGGTCCGAGGTAGTCCGGCGCAAAAAGCGCGCCCCCGTCGCTCCAGCTCCGACAGCACCGAAAGCCAGCGCCCCCAAGCTCCCCAAGGAGCCGAAGAAACTGGCAGTGGTAGTGGCCCTCAAACCTGAGGCAATCGAGAAGGGGGCCACTTACAAGAAGGCCTTAGACAAAACTAAGGCCTCAGTTTCTCTAGACGCCCTCGGGATTGGTCCGGCCCAATTCCGTACGGGCGTCACGGGAGCTCGGATCCTTGAGCTCCCAAAGGGGACCACGCCCGCACAGGCGGATCAACTGGCGGCAAAAATTGGGGAAACCTTGGGTGACGAGGCGAAGGTCACGCGCCCAATAAAATCAGTCGACATCCGGGTAAACGGTCTTGACGACTCGGTGTCGGCTGAAGAGTTGAAGGAGGCTCTATCCTTGAGCACGGGCTGCCCCCCTGAGCATATCAGGGTGGGCAAGGTGCACCCAGGGATCAGGGGGGTGGGCTCGGCCTTCGCCTCTTGCCCAGTTGAAGCCGCCAGGAAACTGGCGATCGGTGGCCGCCTGACGGTTGGCTGGAGCGCCGCCTCCGTCCAGCTCCTGGAACAGCGTCCCATGCGCTGTTTCAGGTGCATGGGGCTCGGCCATCCGGTCGTCAGGTGCCCATCCAAAAAGGACCGCAGCGGCCTTTGCTACCGCTGCGGACTGGATGGGCACTCCGCCAATGAGTGCGAGGCGGCGTTCAGGTGCGCCGTCTGCACGGACGCCGGCCTCCCGGCCAACCACCGAATGGGGGGGATGAATTGTTCCCCCCCTGCCGTCAGGGGCCGCCTCAGTGCGGCTAAGCCAGCGGCCACGGGCGTACCAAGGGAGGAGTGCATGGACACAACCAATGCCCAATAAGTCTCCCACAAGGATCCTCCAGGCGAACATCAACCACTCCGCCGGGGCACAGGACCTGCTGTGTCAGTCCATGGCGGAGTGGGAGATTAGCCTGGCGGTGGTGGCGGAGCCGTATTACGTTCCCCAGAACCCCCACTGGTTGGGGGACCTGGACGACTCCGCTGCCGTTGTGGTGAGACCGGGGGGATGCGCTCCTCCCATCTCCCTAAGGGAAAGAGGTTCCGGGTTCGTGGCAGCGAACTATGGGAGAATGGTGGTCGTGTCGACCTACTTCTCCCCGAACCGCAGTCGGGCGGACTTCGAGTCCTTCCTGGCTGCGGTGGAGGGAGTGGTGAGGCGCGCGGCCCCACTCCCAGTTCTGGTGGCGGGGGACCTCAACGCCAAATCCTCGGCGTGGGGGTCCCCCAGTACGGACGTGAGGGGGGGTATACTGGAGTCCTGGGCGTTGGGCCTGGGGATCCAGGTGCTCAACCGAGGCACCACCCCCACGTGCGTACGGTGGCAGGGTACGTCCATCGTGGACGTGTCCTTTGCCACCGCCGCCCTCGCTGCCCGAATCCGGGACTGGAACGTAGTGGAAGACGTGGAGACCCTATCGGACCACCTCTATGTCCGATACGAGGTCTCCACGCAGGCCGCTAGGGCCCCACAGCGTCGGGACCCCACGGCGGGTGTCGCCTTTCCTAGGTGGGCACTCGCCAAGCTCCGCCCGGACGTGGCGGAGGAGGCCGCGATGGTGAGGGAATGGTCGTCGCTCCCCCCTCACCTCGCTGGGGATCCCGACGGCATGGCCGACCACTTTTCAGACGACCTTCGGGAAGTCTGCAATGCCGCCATGCCGCTGTGGCGCCCTCCTCCTCGATGGAGGAGGGTGTATTGGTGGGCGCAGGAGATCGCCTCCCTGCGCTCATCATGCCTAGCGGCCAGGAGAGCTCTCCTCCGTTGCCGGAGACGACGCTCCAGGAGGACGCCTGACGAAGAGGTCCACCTTCGTCAGGCGTACAGGAACGCTCACAACGCCCTGCAGGAAGGCATCTGCAGGGCCAAAGAAGAGGCCCACGAGCGTTTCCTGGCCCTCCTGGACGCTGACCCTTGGGGCCGTCCATACAGGACCGTGAGGGGGAAGTTCGCGTCGAGCTCCCCCTCCACGGCCCTCTTCGACCCGACGCTGCTCGACAAGGTCGTGGGGTCACTGTTCCCGACCCCAGGCCCGTTCGAGCCCCCGCCCATGGAGCCTCCGGAACCTCTGCCGGAGGCCGAATTGGAGGGCCCTCCCGTCTCCGACGTCGAGTTCGAGACGGTGAGGGAGCGTATCGGGAGGAAGAAGACGGCCCCGGGTCCGGATGGAGTCCCGGCCAAGGCCCTGGCGATAGCGCTGGGGCCTTTGGAGGAGAGGTTCCGGGCGGTGCTGAACGCATGCATCGCCCGGGGCAAATTCCCGAGGAGGTGGAAGGCGGGGCGACTCGTCCTTCTTCGTAAGGAAGGCCGCCCCGCCGACTCGCCGTCCGGGTACCGACCGGTGGTTTTGCTCGACGACTCCGGCAAGGCCATGGAGAGGATCATGGCCCGTCGGATCGTCGAGCATTTGGAGACTGAGGGGCCGAACTTGGAGGAGCGCCAGTTCGGCTTCCGCACCGGTCGGTCCACGATGGACGCGGTGGGCCTCCTCAAAAGGTGGACTGAGGAGGCCACCGGCAGGGGGGAGGCTGTTGTTGCGGTGTCGCTCGACATTCGCAACGCATTCAACAGCCTCCCCCACGAATGTATTAGGGCGGCACTCCGTTTCCACCGGGTGCCGTCCTATCTCTGCGCCCTCGTCGATGACTACCTCGCCGAGCGAGTGGTCCTCTACGAGGGCGCAGACGGGAGAGTCATACGCCGGCCAGTGACAGCCGGCGTACCGCAGGGGGCCGTCCTTGGCCCCCTTTTGTG